>CM070598.1:42213493-47013493 GCA_036346395.1 Hsuehochloa calcarea
TGAAGTTTCAAGAAGTCCTGTAAATATTTTTTTAAGGTTTTAGGTTTCAGTGAGTTTCACATATTTTTAGAAGTTTCCAGTAGATTCCAAGAAAGTTTCAAACTAAGGTTTAAAAAGTTTCATATTTTGGAACTCAAGTTTTAGATAAAAAGCTTCAAGAAATTTCAGCAAATTTTATGAACTTTCAACAAGTCTTGTGAAAATATTTAAAAAATTTCAGCAAGTTTTAGGTTTCAATCGAAACATAAAGTTTTATGAAGTTTTTTTAAAATAATTTTTAATTTGAAATCTAAAACTTGATATTTCAACGAGTCTCGGTCGAAACATAAAATTTAGTGAAGTTCCAAAAAATAAATTTTGAGTTTCAAATCTGAAACTTGGTATGTCAATGAGTTTCACGCCTAAAAACTTGATGTTAAAAAAAATCCATTTTTAATTTTTTTTTTTTTTTGAAGGAGCCGCTAGCCTACAGTACATTTCAAGGATATAGCAAGTTCCGGTCAAGTTTCACTCTAGTTTTAGAGAGTTACACCATGTTTCGTAGAATTTCATTGTGTTTCAGATAGTTAAAAAAAAAAAATCAAGTTTTAGAAAAGTTTAAAATGAGTTTCAAAAACTTTAAGATTCAGATAGTTTCACCAAAAGCTAGAAAATTCGAAAGGATTTCGATAGAATTTCACCAAAGTTTCATAATAAAAGACAAGTTTACGGCGAACTCGTGCTCATTGCCCACATTTGACATCTTCCTCGTGAATACGTGCGAATCGCTCAACCTGTTCTTGTCTTACGGCGTGCGTCAAATCATCGCATGCCGCACTCACCGGTTGTTGCTCGTCCATGCTCGCTCACCACCGCCACCACACGGCCTCTGCACACACGGCCTACCACGCTAATGTAGAACACCGCAAAACGCTTGCTATCGACGGCTGTGGAGAGAATGATGGTGGAGAATGGGGACTGGGGAGAGAGATGGAAGGGATCGGGATGGAGATATGAATAGCGACAGCTGATAGGGATGGTCGACTAGGTGCGTTAGATTGATGCCATCGGATGGCAGATGTCTATCCCCTTGAAAAGCCAAGCAATGCTACAGTATTTTCTAGCTTTTCCGTACTAAAAAATAACATGTTGTATGAGTTATCCTTAATGCTATACTTGCATATACTATTGTACGTACCTTTACACGGTTAAACCGAGGCCAAGTACTGACGACTCAAAAGGCAAGGCTCACATAGTAATAAAAGCTTATGAATTTCAGATTCATTAAGTTCAGATCCGCTCGCATGTTACCCAGCACATCGCCATGTACGTATGTGGATAGAAACAAACAAGGAACGGATCTCCCACACCTATCATCGGGGTCAAGGAAGATGCCCCGGGCCGGCAGGAAATCAAGATGCGTCTCCCCGGCTACGTGCTGCCCCAGTTATTCATAAGGCGTGCTCCATCACGCGGCAATGTGGTTCTTTGGTCCGCTCTTCCACCTTCCAACCGCTCTCCGTTAAGCTTGGAAGCTTTGGGCTCAAAAGCACGCGAGAATGTGAGATGCCACATAGTTTTTTTTTTTTCGTTTTGGCACCTTTTTATGTCGTAAATAGAGAGCGATCATTTCCAATATTTTTGCAAATATAGTACTATTGCCACACGATTTAAAAAAATTATTTGTGTATACTTTTATAGGAACTGTTAAATATAGAAAATAAGCTTCTAAAATTATGATTTTTTTGTGGAGTCTCAGTGTAGTAGTTTGTGTAATTTTTTAAAAAATTAATCCGTTGAGAAAAAAATTAAGAACGGATTAATTTTTTTTTTAAAATTACACAAGCACATACACTGGGTCAAAAGGCTCCACAAAAAAAATCATAATATTTAAAACTCATTTTCAATATTTAAATATTTCTACAAAAATTATACATAAATAATTTTTTAAAAGGAAAAGAAGACAAAAAGCTACAAGATTACCGCATGCTGGTCATGTAGCAACTAGGCACTACATGCGGTTGTCACATGGTCACCAGACGGCAACTCCTCCCTAGGTCGTGCGGCAATGATATTATATTTGATAACAAATTTAGAGATGGCCAAAATTTCAGAATGCACACGGGGAAATCACCGCACGGTCCGCGGTGTCCATCCGTTGGCGGCTACGTGCTGCTTCCGTGATTCATAGAGACATGTCGATAGATGGCAGAATTAGGCAATTGGCCACCCATTATGACAGCAGCAATAATGAGTTTATGTGCTAGTAAAGGAGGTAGAAGTGCACTACTCCCTCTGAAGGAAGTTGTTTTGGGCAACATACAGTCAAACATTAACTCTATATTTTTTGGCTAACAACGTTTTTTATATTTAGAATGAACAAGTGAAAATGATATGAGTAGATTTGTTTTGAAAAGTACTTTAATATATTATAATTAATTTCGTAGATTTTGTAAATACATTACAATAGAAATGAATTATCAAAGTTATATTTTTATACTACAATTTTACCTGTGTTAATTTTTATGTAGCACATGTAAACATTTAAAAAGGAATTTTAATGAAAGGTTGCCTTGAGGGCACATATGACGCTCAGAAAATTGACATTGTAAGGCTTAATTATCTGGAATGCGCGGATTAATTTTACCAGCATTTCGCACGAAACAATATAAATCCTCTAAAATATTCCGACTCAATTCCCCGTTTCCGCTATCCAAATGGGACCTAGAATGTTACAGACGCACATAACTCAATATATTAAGTTATTAATAAGCTGACAAAACAAAAGTCACATGCATGAGGAGGAGCAAGCTTTGCCGGCTTTGTTCAATGGAGTGAGTCAGTAGTAGCTGCTAGGCACTTGGGTTCTTTAACCTTTACCTTGCCTAGCTACATGCACGAGGTCGGTCGTCGTATGGATGAAGGATCTATCCAGCATGCACGGTGCATTCCATGGCCGCCATGATGCCGGCCTTGTTTCCTCCCTCGGCTTTTCCCTTCTTTCGATCTTCTTTGGCCTTTTCCTTTCTCATTGGGATGCTGCAAAAGACATCTCTCCTGTCAGGGCCGAGGAGCATCGCAAGAACTGACGCGGATTTTGACTGCCCCCAGCTCTCCTCTAGCTGCATGGAAAATGATATATATATATAGCCCTGGTCGCCGCAAGCCTCTCTGCCTGTCTTACGGGTAGCAGTGCATGCAACTCCGGTTAATTAGTGTCATAGGAGGATCAGTGCACTAGTTCAGTTAACTAGGCTATGCATGCATGTACATATAGGCTATAGCTTTTGGTGTCACTAAAGGTTATCTCTAGTCCTTCATCACTCTAACTATCCACGTAGGAGAGATGCCGCGCGCGTTAGCAAGGATAATATGCTTAAATTGGAAAAAAATTGGGTGCACCCCGGGCACACCGAGCTGCTCGTGCTCTCCCACTGATTCACGCCACGTGTACGTGCCCGTGATCGCACGGCATCGCACGGCACCCAATTCTTCTTCCCCGCTTCTTTTCAACAAGATTTTTAAAACGTATTCTTTGGTCCCTTTATTACTTCAGGAATTCTAAAAGATATTACTCCATTTAATGGTTGCTTGACATTTTCATTTGGAATTGGAGGAACCTCATTAGATTTTTCATGCATCTCACTTAGATAAGTATACACGCTTTTAAAAATGTCGTTGAAAAGAAGGCGGGAAGAAGAATTGGGTGCACGCGATGCCGCATTTACGTGGCCTCGTGCACGCGTGGCGTGAATCTAATCGGGAGAGCACGAGCAAATCGGTGTGCCCGGTGCACCCAATTTTTTCCCCTTAAATTGGGCTACAGTAGCTTCAACTAATTTTTGTGGGTCCACCTTGAAGCAACTCTTTCTGAGTGTATTGGAGAGTGGTATTGTAGTCACACTTGATTTTGGGGACCTATCATGGAGCGGTTATAGGGTGTTTTCTTTGCCTATAGGTGCTGTAATTGGGTAACCCTCACCTATTGGGTACATGGGCATGAGCATGGGTGAGATCCACTCAACAGTGCCCATCTCGTCCGCTTAATTGCTAACACAACACACCGACAAAGTGGGTCGACTAAAACCCTAATACCCATCAGAAGCCATCACCCCATCGAAGTTTCACTCCTCATGCCTAGCCGCTACCAAGCACCAACCCCAAATATGAAATCCCCAATCCTTAGTCCAATACTCACTCTCACCACCATCGCCGCCCATTACGCCCGACCACCGCATCCTCTTCCCCGACGCCATCCTCTCTACATCCTCCTCCTCCACCACCTCCGCCGCCTCCTCCTCCGCCCCTACCATGACGTCTCCACTCAAGCAATCGCACCCTCTTGGCCTCTACAAATCTAGCGCCACCAACTCGATCAACCAAATCCAACAACCTCCATCATCACGATCTCTCCCTTCCTCTACCTCCTTCAAAGCATCTAGGCCTCTAAAAATATTTTTGGTAATTAATGACAATAATGTGTTGCGACTAACATGTGTGCTAAGATATTTTAAAGGCTTAGTCCTAGATTTTGTATGACGACATGGAAATGGCATGCAAAGATGACAAAAGATCGACATGGCTCAAGACAAAGGTATTTTGTAACCCAAGGACCCTTTTATAGTTTTTACTATCTCGATGATTTGTGGAAAGACCGGATTTATAGGTTAGATATCATACTATAAAAGGGATCATGGCTAGTAGCTTTAGGATTTATTTTGTGCCATCTTGATCAAGTAAGTCATGCATGCATCTTGAATCGCATTTGAAAAATCAATTGACAAAGAAACCGATAAGATCGCAAATTTAAGTGCGGTACTACCGCAAGCAAGGGTATGATCAATTTTAGTAGACGTGACGCTATTTCTAGAGAGCCTTTTTGAGAGTTTATCTCCTCTGGAAATCGGTAGTACCGGTTGAGCCTACCGCCGTGCGGTAGTAATGCACCTGTAAGTGTGGCGATCGCACCAAACCAGAATGGCTAGTTCGTACATTTAATGAACAACAGATGACTGTTAAACAGTAGGTGCGGTAGTACGGGCTGATCAATGGTGGTAATACCGCACCTGCTGAATTTGTTTTTATAGATTTGCTTCAAACAGTCGAATTTGTGGTTGGGGTTATAAATACCGCATCACCAGCACAAATATCAACACCACTTACCTCATTGAATACACTTGAGCCATTGGTGCACTCTCTACTACTCATTTGCTCATATTTCACATTTTAAGGTAATTGAGAGCATTGAAGTGCATTTGCATCATTTGTTAATCTCTTTGGCACTTGATAACCTTCAAGTAAGGGCTGTGATTTATTACTTTTAGTGCTTACCGGCACCTAGATGGCTTGGAGGAAGATTGTGCAGTGGTCTCTATAAGAAGGTCATGAAGAGGCCCGACACCAGTTGTGAGTAGTTCGGTGCTCACTATCTCTAGAGTAAAGAAAGAGCAATCCTAGTGGAATTGAGGTTCATTAGGCTCAATTTGTGGAGCCGGTCCAATTCGTTTGGGCTTACCTCAACGTAGACTAGTGAAGACCGGCAAGTCTTCGATACCACGGGAAAACATCGATTGCCTTTGTTGCGGTTTTCTCTCTTGTCTTTACTATTTTTGTATTTACTTTTCTAGTTCTTATTTGTGTAGAATTGATTAGCTAGAATTGTATTTAGTACTGGGGTGACTTAGTAATATTAGAATTTATCTATTGACTTGTGCTAGAAATATGAAATTATTAAAATTGTTAATTAGAGCATAAGTTTTTAGAAAGCTCCTATTCACCCCTCTAGTTTGTCATTCCCGATACTACAAGTAGTATTAGAGCAATGTCTCTTTTTTTAGTCTTAACCATCTAAGAGAGAAGAATGGCTAGTGAGGGGTGTCCATAGGTAAGGCACATTTATTTGATGGATCAAATCATGTTTTATTGAAAAATTAGGATGTCTATTTATTTAAAGGCCATGAGCCTAGGGATATCTAGAATTGTAAGTGAGAGTTTCTTTATGCCACTAGATCCTAAACACCCCATAGATCTTGATGAGCAAAACTCCCACCTTAATGCTCAAATGATGAACGCTTCTTTGGCACTTTGAACGAATGAGTTCAATCGAGTGAGCAACTTGGAAACCGCTTATGAGATATGTACCACGCTCTCGAAAATCCATGAGGGCGCATCCACGGTCAAATAAGCCAAATTGCATATGCTTTGGATCAAATATGAGATATTTACAATTTTACCTCATGAAAACATCACCGAGATGTATTCTAGACTCAACAATATTGTAAATAAGCTCAAGGGCCTAGGCACTAATATAACCAATGTTGATATTGTGTGCAAAATGCTTAAGCCTCTAATGAGAAGTATGAGACATTGGTGACTCTATTCCTCAACTCACCCAAGTTGTCAAGGATGACACCAATCGGTCTCTTAGGCAACATCATCACAAATGAGTTGTACAAGAAAGACAAGGAAGATCTTATGAGCGATCCTCTTCCAAAAGAAGATTAGCGCTTTCAAAGCCAAAGCGGTATCAATTGATGAATCTAAGATGAAGAAGATGACTCCGAAGAGGAGTTCACTCTCCTTATGAGGAAAATGAAGATATTCATGAGAAGACACTCAAACTGGAGTGCAAATTTTGACAAGAACAAAAAGGGGCACTTTTTCAACGACAACAAACGCTATAGCAATATCTGTTGCTATGAGTACGATGACAAGGGGCACATTACCTCTCATTGACCAACCAAAAAGGATGACAAGACAAAGCCATCAAAGAAGAAGGAATTCAATGGAAAGAAGAAGCTTTTCAAGAAACTTTACAAAGATGGTAAGAATGAAGCATACGTTGGAGAATAGAACTCCAATGAGGAGTATTCTGACTCTGACTCCAATGATGACGGGTCTTCCAAGAAGAGGGGACTTGTTGGCATCACTATCAAGGAATCACCACTACTCTTCTCCACTCCTACATGCCTCCTACATGCCTCATGACTTGTTGGCCGGTCAGGCCATAACCGGTCTCGGACCGCCAGGGGCAATGATCGTTCAGGACTGGCCGATCGGGCCAGATATAGCGGCCGACCGCCAACTTTAGAAATGGTGGATTGAACTGGGCCAAAAAATAGAGGGTGTAGGCAAGAGAGGAGATTCTATTGCACTTGGTCCTATAATTTTTGGAGTCTCCAGTCAAAAGTTCTATTGATTTGAAAATTCCAAGAGGTTTGTAATTTCGAGGTTGAAATTGGCTAAGTCCCAATCAAGCGGTCCGACAGCCAATAGGTGGCGGTCGACGCCAGGGTAGGGCGTCGACCGACCCCGGGGCGGTCTCGACTGTTTTCACTTTGATCGTGGCCTTCAGAGCGGCGATGTTCGGTTGTTAGGTCAATGTCATGAGTTTCGTGGCATATATGTTGCATGATGCATGTTTTGACTAACATGGGTCAAGTTGTGAAGAACTTGTTCCCAAATTCGGTTTACTTGTCCATTGTTGTGCAGTTACTTGGTGGTCAACGACGGTCAACGCGAGGATGATCGGGACTATGCTTGGAGAGTCGAGTTCCAACGATCGATTTATGCCGGGTGAGGTCAATGAACTCAAGCGTGACGCAAGATGGACAAGGGTGACCTATTGCCAATCATGCGCAAGATGGCGCAAGGAGAAGCTAATTAGGTCAAGAGGTGTTAAAGACGGCGCATTAAAATACGCTATGCGTTAATCGACCTCGCTTATTTTGGGCCTTAACGGAGCCCAATTGAGTCAAACTTCTAGAAGGTCTAAGCCTCCACTATAAATAGAGGAGGGTGGTGGTCGCCTCTCTCTTCGCCTCTTTGCTATTTGAAACCCTAATTTTCTTAGGGAGAGTTTTTGTGGAGGCTAGGGTTTTAGAGAGTTTGATGTGATTTTTGTGCTCTTGGATTGAGCATTATCCTCCATTAATGGAGTGGTCAGAAGCCCAAATCATATCAAATCAATATAAAGAAAGTTTGATCATGTCTTGTCTCCTTATGCTCTTTCTCTATATTTGATGATTTTGAGTCTTTCTTTGATCCGCGAAGTTTTGCTTGAATTCTCCATGTGATCTAGCTTATCGTGACATGTGGGAACATATCTAGGATCATCTTGATCATCAATCACCACGAGCAAGATTTTGGATCTAGTTTTTGTTTTGACCTTGCTTTTGAACCCTTCTTCAATCAAACGGAAAAGGATCGTTATTCTTCCAAGAATTATCATAATCTTTGATTGGAATAGGTTCCCGACATCATATAGAAGGTGTGTTCCAAATTTCATCAAGTTTGAAGTTGTAGATCAAAAGTTTCATCTATTTGCAACTTCGCTATCCAAGTTGTTTCGTTTCTCTCTTTTTAGGCCACGGCCGCACACCCAAGGCCACCGGTCGATCGCCATTGACCCAAATGTCCGACCTTGATGCATTGAATTGTTTTAGTCTTTGTTGATTTTGTCGATTTCTTAGGGGTTTAAATCGATTCAATATTAGTGTTCCACAGATCGATATATCGATCTTCATAGCTTCCATAGCTACCGGAGTAAAATATTATTTAATCAATTATTTGTGAAAAAGTGAGCGTGCTCTATTCACCCCCTTCTAGCCGCTTTTTTTTGGTCCAACACATTGCTTTTGCATGTAACGACTGTTTGTATGTGGCACTCGATTAGAATAAAAGGAGAGAAGAGAAATCGTAAAATGAGTTGTCGGGTTAGACAACACCAAATTGTCTTGTGTCTCACCGGTGATTGATGTCCAATTGCTTGTTCATCCGGTCGGTGAGGCCAACAATTACTTTCTACTCGCCACCTTTCAAGTTTTTAAACTGTTGTTAAGTGCATATACATGACTTTGTTGGTGGTAGGTTCCAGTACCTGCAGAATACGGGGAAAAAAAACTGTTTTGAGAAAACTAGAACAATAGTTCATAGTGATATAAATCACCATATAAATGTGGCCTCAATTACTTGTAGCGCACTGTATTTTTTTAAAAAATTAGGAGTAATTGAGAAAAGTATCCGCAAACATGTGATTATTGTGGGAAATAAGCATGAGAAATTATTTATTTTTTCTAATCTACGACATGGTCATCTATCAAACATGTGGGATACATTTGTAGTTACTACAACGTGCTAGTGCTGGTTCTATAACATTATCTATTTACTACATTTGAGCACGTCATCTATTTGTTGCTGAAGACCTAAACATAATATCTAATATTGTACAAATATTAAGATTAGTGGTAGCCAATGCTGAATCTTTTCCATATCGATGTTGTTTTGGTTTCGTATTCCAAGATTTGATGGAACATTCTTATAGTACTTACTAGTTTCAAGAACCATTGATATACTGAATTGATGTCTAGCCTCTAGTACATTCTTTACACCCAATTATCTACATGTCTCATGCTCTTTTTTTTTTGTTGTTAATTGTTGCTAAATGCACAGCGGTGAGAACTAAAAGCAGTAGAAGTTCCCTGTAAGTCAGAACTTACAAGTACCTTTCTTCACGGGTTATTTTGTCATGTAGAGAAGTGACGATGTAATGTAGATGTTATCTTGTATGATGATTTTGGTACAATGGAATGTTTTGTTATGATGCAATGGAAAAGTATATGTAGGAAATGATGCAGTGTTGGTATGTCACTGTTGAGCAAAAACGCGATTAGATATTATCATATAAGTTGCATATATAATATTCTCATCTAGAATTATTTCAATGGATTTTTTTTAATCTGTGTAGTGAGCGGCGACAAATTACCTATCGGCAATTCTTGTGTTTGTCGAAAAAAGTGTGTCTGACGGTAAAAGGATGTCTGTGAAGGAAAAAAGTCCGTTGACAAATCTTCAATATCAAGGTCAAACTATCTGTCGGAAAAGATATGTCTGCCGGGAAAGACTTTTGCCGACAGGACCTACAACATCAACTGTTTTTTGTCGAATTTTTTTTGCCGACAGATAGTTCGTCACCGGTGGTGCCCTTTGCCGACAGACAGCCCGTCCTTGAAATTAGGTCATGGTGTTGTGTAGCTAGTAGCCCCAAAGAATGTGACTACAAATATAAAGAGTCCTGCTTCAAACAAAACTTCATAACATTGTATTTCAATAATTTTTATAAGCATAGGATTGAAGAAAAAGAACGGGTGGTCCTGGTTGAATGTTTGGAAACACCCAACCAAAGATGGATCTTGCTAATGCTATTGGCAGGCACAGCCTTTTGCTAGTGTCCTCCCACATGCATGGCCCAAGTACGACACCAGTACCAACTTCATCAGCTCGTGGCAAAACGAAGAGCGCTGTGCTTGGACCACAGGCATTAACGGTGTCTGCTTCCGCAATCATACCGGTCCAGGGGGAACACGTCCACGCCTCGCCATTTAATTCCTGATCCAACGGTAACGTAGGGCCTCCTCCATCCAGGGCAGGGGCAGAATGTTCAGGGGCGCTAGAAAAAAGACCCGTCTGCTGAATCTGAATTCCATTCCGGCGTAACAGCAGCAGCCTAGTCCTAGTACTACTAATGAAAGCAACTGCATGAATGGCTGGCATTAAGACCATGGGACTCTTAGATGCCGGGGGCGGCTTGTTATCCGTATATATCATTTTTTATATGGCATGCAAAATTCTTGGATCCTTAACTGCAGTTGTAAAACGGTCTCTCACTTCCGTACCATTTGCATTTCAGAAACTTTACCCGCTTTTACTGCTACCCAAACTGCATCCTTCCCTCGCGGCGAACGAGGTAACGCAACCACGAAGTCTGTGGAGATATCATCCCAATACCATTGAGAAACCTCCAGAGGCTACAACAATCCTACAGGACGCTTATGCTCAGCTTTCACTTGCTAACAAACCCCACAAGAATCCACATAATTAGCGATATCCTCCTTCATCCTTTTCGACCAGAAATTCTGTTTCATATTATAGTACATTATTGTCCTACCCAGATGAACATTGTACGGGGTGCGATGAGCCTCCCTCAGGATATCATCTTTGACCTCCACCTTTTGTGGTACACAAAGGCGACTCTTAAACCGCAAAGCACCAGAATCATCCAAACCGAGGTCTCCTTCTTTACCTCTATCCAGACGTTTTTTGACATTCTGCAGTAACTGTTTATTTTGTTGTGCTTTCCGCATACGGTCTGGAATAGCTGACTCAAGGATTAACAGTGTCTCCACATGTGCCGTGCCTACATAGCAATATGATATCCCCATGCGGTCAAAGTCAGCAGTGAGGGAATCTAGAGTAGTAGTAGTCGCCTTGCAACTAAGAGCATCAGCAACAACGTTTGCCTTGCCAGGATGGTACTGAATTGAGAGATCATAATCCTTAATCAGCTCCAACCACCTGCGCTGCCTTAAATCCCGATCCTTTTGCGTGAATATGTACTTGAGACTTTTGTGATCTATGAAAACATCACAAGTCTCACCATACTAATAACGCCCATAGTTTCAAGGCAAACACCACCGCTGCCAACTCCAAGTCGTGGGTTAGGTAATTCTGCTCATGCTTCTTCGGGCTTGCTCAATGCATGTTGATGACTTTATCTTCTTGCATGAGAACACAACCCAGCCTAACTTGGGAAGCATATGAATAAACTGTGAAACATTTCCCAGGCTCAGGAAGAGTAAGAACAGGAGTGGTCACACTACTACAAAAGAGGCTATAGCAGACGGCCCATCTTTGGAACCGCTCGTGTTGGGTCCGTCTCGCATATGTTTTACGTTAGTATGAAGTTTATCAGACGGTTTCTATTTCAACCGCTCGTGATAGGTAATTATCGCTGCATTTGCTCAAATAGAACTGCTCATGGTAACATCACGCACAGTTCTATTTCGTAACTGCTCTGCGATATTGTTTATCATGCACGGCTCAAATAGAACCGCCTCGTGATTCTCGTCTTCATATAAATTGAGCCGAGACATCCTCACCGCATCGCTGCCAGTGTCTACCACTTCCTTCCCTCGCCTCTAGCTCTCACTGCCTTTGTGTATACCGCTCAGCGCCACTTCTCGCCTCTAGCTCCTCCAACTCGCGCCACTTCCCGCCTCTAGCTCCTCATCGCACAGGTCTACCGCCCAGCGCCACTTCGCCTAGCTCCTCCAACTCGCGGCTCCTCCTCTAATTGGTATAAGCACATGATCTTGCACCGTCAATGTTGGAATAAATAATATTAGCCCTGCAAATCTTAGTTTTGAAACCTTATAACTAATGAACTAAAATTTGACTTAGGAGTGGTAACTTAATAAAATTGAATTAGGTCTAATAATCACTAAAATTTGAGTTAGGATAATTAATTGGCTTAAAAATAAAATTTACACACCGTTCACGACGGTGGGGTTTGGGTCAAGCAATATTGCATTTACGGTTCCAGATTTTAGGTTAATAAGTGTTGTATGAGGTGATGCCTATATTTGGGTTGCATGATTGTTCAATTGAGATAGATATCGTGTCGAGAGGTAGGGATCATGGTTGTGGCGTAGGCATGGCTACGCCATGCCACCGCTGTGGTACATAACTAGTGAAGAGTTTTCTTTCAATAACCTTAGATACAAATGTTGGAGAATGAGTTTATATTGCACATTTTCGCTTGCTATAAATTAATCGCTAATCAATTTGAGACTAATTTGTTACATGCGTAGTGTAGATGGATCGAATCTGGATGTACGGTGTGAACCGTGAGTCAAGATTACATTAATGGCGTGGTTGCTTTTAGAAGAGCCACGAGGTGATATGTTGAAGAAGGGATAAATTTTATAATCGTCCGTGCATTGATTGCGTAATATGAAGATGTTTAACAACGCGCGCAGATCGGCGCACTTGATTCAAGGGGTTTCAAAAAGGGTATACATGTTGGACCACCACGGTGAAGAGCAGATTATACCGTGGTTAATAATGACGACATCGCCGAGGAAGTCAACGATTTGCTTGATGTGGACCGTGCTTTTGATGAGGATAGGGGCACGATGACAACTGGATCGGATGCTACGCGATGCGTAAGAGAACTACAAGAGAGAGAGTTTTGTAAATTCGAGGGCTTAAGGGAGGACTCGGTGAGACCTTTGTTCCTGGCCGCAAGTCGAATACACAAGGTTGTCAACCGTGCTTGAATCGCTGAAATTGAAGGCAAGCAATAGTTGGTCCGATAAGAGTTTCACGGCGTTGTTAGGTCTCCTAGCGGACATCCTTCCGAGGGAAACGTGTTGCCCAAAGACCACCTATCAAGCAAAGAAGGTTATTTGCCCATTGGGAATGGAAGTAGAAAGAATACATGCATGTCCGAACGATTGTATCCTCATCGTAAAGAGTATGCAGACATGCATTATTGTCCCTGTGCAAAGCATCCCGATACAAGCGCCAAAATATCGCTAAGGTGAAGCAAGGACCTCCGCTAAGATGTTGTGGTATCCACCAGTAATCCCACGCTTGAAGCGCTTATTTGCGAACCCAAAGGAGGCAAGATTGCTACGCTGGCACTCGGAGGAGCGTAAGAGAGATGGAAAGCTAAGACACCGCGCCGATTTCGCCAAAGGAGAAACTTCGATCGGAGCTTCAAGAGTTCGGTGCGGAACCGAGGAACATAAGGTTAGGGTTGAGTACGGATGGAATGAATCCTTTCGGTAACATGAGCACCGACATAGCACTGCCCGTGAATCTATGTATGTACAACCTTCCTCCTTGGCTCAGATGAAGCGGAAGTACATTTTGATGTCACTACTTATCCAAGGGCCAAGCAACCCGGGAATGATATTGATGTGTACCTAGCACCATTGCCGAAAGATCTTGTGACACCGTGGAACGAAGGGGCATGTATGGGATGCGATAAACGAGAGAACTTCACTTTACGCGCCATGTTGTTCTCGCACTATCAATGATTTTCCGCCTTGGTAACTGTCGGGCTTCAGACAAAAGGAGCCAAAGCCCGTCACGACCGCTTAGATGCTACGGAGAGTGTATGGTGAACAACTCAGCAAGAAATCGTGTATATGCGTCACCGTAGGTTCCTTCCGAGGAGTCACCCATACCGCAAGATGAAGAAACAATTCGACGGAAATAAGGAAGACGGTTCAGCTTCAAGGGCTTTTAGTGGGAAAGAGGTCTATGATATGGTTAAGGATATCGATGTTGTGCTTGGGAAGGGACGTAAATTAAGAACCCGTGAGAAGAACATCTGGAAGAAGCGGTCAATTTTTTGGGACTTGCCTTATTGGGAGTACTTAGAAGTTCGCCACTGCATCGACGTTATGCACGTAGAGAAGAATGTATGTGATAGCTTGATTGGTCTCTTGCTGAACATTAGTGGCAAAACAAAGGATGGTGTTAACGCACAGCGTGACTTGGTCGATATGAACATAAGGACCGAGTTAGCACCGAAAGAGACCGATACAGGACGAACGTACCTTCCCCCAGCTTGCTACACTCTGTCCAAGGCCGAGAGAAATGAATCGTGCATGAGCTTGCACGTGTGAAAGTCCCGTCTGGTTACTCCGCTAACATTAAGAAACTTGTTTCTATGCAAGATTTGAAATTAATTGGTATGAAGTCGCATGATTGTCGTGGTGTCGATGACACAAATGCTTCTGTTGCAATTAGGAGTATCTTGCCGAACAAGGTCCGAGTGGCAATCTTGAGGTCGTGTTATTTCTTCAACTCAATTGCTCGAAGGTCATCGATCCCCAAGGACTAGATGCTCTGCAGCCGAGGTAGTAACGACTCGTGTCATCTTGAGATGTATTTCCTCCGTCATTTTTCGATATCATGGTCCATCTCATTGTTCACCTTGTGAAAGAGATAAAGATATACGCCCTGTGTTTCTACGCCATATGTACCCGCTCGAGAGGTACATGGGAATTCTCAAGTCCTACGACGGAATCGATCTCGACCGAGGGCAGATCATCGAAGGTTGTGCAACGGAAGAGGTCATTGAGTTCTGCGTCGACTACATGGCTCGTGGATCCGATTGGTGTGCCTCTATCTCGTCATGAGGGGAGCTGGATGGTATCGGGACCATCGGAAGGAAATCAATCACTCCCGATCCGATATGTACGCTCAAGCCCATTTTACGGTCTTGCAACACATGACCCAAGTGTCCCCGCACATCGACGAGCACAAAGACATGGTACGCCAATGCAGAATCCGCATCGGTCGGAGGTTTGGATCACGAGAGAGCACAACCGCTCGGTTCAACGAATGGTTAAAGGTGCGAATCACTCGGAGGTCATCAAGTGATGATCTGTCGCTATGGTTGGCAAGAGGGCCATATTTTACAATTGTCACATGGCAAGGATACGACATAAATGGGTACACATTTTATACGGCATTCGGGATAGGAAGAGCATAGTCGCGAGCAGTGGTGTCCGTGATAGATGCATTCAAGATCGATGGGTTTGAGGAGCTCGTACTATGGGCAAATAGAGGAGATGTGGGAGATCGACTACGTGCTTTTCAAGATCCCCTATTTGGTGCCGTTGGGTCCATCTCCCACGGTGAAGGTCGACAAATGCGGCGTCACTACCGTGGACCTCGAACGTGTCGGATACAAAGACGAACCATTCGTACTGGCTAACCAAGTTGTTCAAGTCTTCTATGTAACCGACCCGGCAAATAAGAAGCGCCACGTAGTTCTTCATGGAAAAAGGAGGATTGTCGGAGTTGAGAATGTAGTGGACGAGGAAGAATACAATCAATTTGACGAGTTGCCACCTTTCGGAGACGGCATCGTGCTCGAGGAAGAACCCGATGAGGAAGGTAGCTATATGCACGTCGATCATCATGAAGGGTCAGATTTTAATTAAGAATTTAATTACTCCATTGTAATTTATTTATTTATTCCATTGTCATGTGTTAATGTGTTATGGACTTGTGATCTTTAATATTGATGTCAATGTGGATATTCATGGTAATGTTGAGTTGAATTAGATATGAACTTTTGAACTCAAACTTGTCATCATCTCGCTTATCCAACAGTTCATACATGTTTGTTGTGGGGATATCACAGACGGATCTAGAATAGAGCCGTGCGTGATAATGAATCACGCAGTTCTTTTATAAAACTTTAAGAGTGATGGATATATTACTAATTGAATGTGGTATAGATCTACGTTTCTTAACTCATATAGGAATTCCAAACTTGGTTGTCCCTTGCATTGCCTAGGGAAGTTGGGATGTGACCTTCAAACTTGTTAGAATACAAAGATAGTGTTGGAGATTAGGGAGGGCATCGCCAAAGTTCGGTGGCAATACGTTGCCTAGCATATTGGGTGAGGTTTGGAGCAGTTCTTTGGGATGATGCGGTGAGATTATTCTCGGCAAGGTCCAAATATTCTAGATTGGTAAGGGAGTCTATTTTAGGAGGAATTGCACTGCAAAGAAAGTTACCGATAGGTCTATCTTCCTTAGGATAGAATGTAGGTTATTGAGTAAACATCACTGCACGGCTCTTCAAAAACCGCTCTGTGATGTTTACGCATCTGACAGTTCCTCTAGAACCGCTCGTGATCGTGTTGATTATATAAGTCCAGAGACGATAGGGTTTTGATCTAACCCTATCGTCTCTGAACGTCTCCTGCGCGCCCCGACCCGGCGCCTCCTCCCCGACCCGGCGCCTCCCGAGCCCGCCTCGTCTCCCGAACGCCTCCGACTCCCAGGCGCCCTCCTCCACTCCCGGCGCCTCGAGGCCCGGCCACCTCCGCCACCGCCACCGCCGGTAAGCTCGATTCCCATGGATAGGACAGTGGAAGTTGCTAAGGAGGTGATATATTGTGAAAATGTTGGATTGATGTTTTCCGCTTAGGGTAGTTAGATTCGATATTTTTATAGTTAGCATGTGAATTCGCCAAGAGTTGTTGCAATTTGGAGTAAAAACATCTCTCAACATAGCCACGAACAATATAGAAGGAACACCTTCACACAACTCTCCACTCAAGATAACGAAATTATAGCAGATCGATCTTAATGGAAAGGCATCTATCCTCTAGCATTCATTCAAAGATAGATTTGGGACTTGGACAAATCTTGAAATGCTTTTTAATTTAGATGGATTAATTGTCCTAGTTTAGGGATTGCATATCTTGATAGAAAGATTTATCTGTGATGAGATTGACAAAATAATAATTGGACTCCCTATTGATAAAGTGTCGTGGCCAGATGGTTTTAATGGGCTTTTTCTATATAAAAACTGTTGGCATATTACCAAGAATAACTTCTACAAGCTTTGTGAGGATTTCTATGGAAATAGGATTCCACTGTAGCACATCAATAATTCGCACATCACCTTGGTGCCAAAAAAAGTTTCCCCGAAAAGTGTCAATGATTATAAGCCGATTACACTTTTGAACTCCTCACTAAGTTACTCACTGACTCTTGGTCGATCGACTTCAACGACTCATTCTTCAAAAAAAATTCATAAAAATAAATATGGATTTATTAAAACCAAAACGATTCAAGATTGTCTTGCATGGACTTATGAATATATACATCAATGTCAGCAATCAAAAAAAGAAATTATTATTATAAAGTTAGACTATGAGAAAGCCTTTGATATGGTGGAGCACATGCATCACGATCAGTCAAATTCTGCAAAAGAAAGGATTTGACAATAGGTGGATTAGCTAGATTAAAAATCTACTCAGCTCCGGAACAACCTTTGTTCTATTAAATTGGGTACCAGGTAAAAGCTTTCAATGTAAAAGAGAAGTGAGACAAGGTGACCCATCACCACTACTTTTGTTCTTGCAAATGACCTTCTCTGAGACAATTATAAACGAACACATAGAAGAAATCTCCTCAATTTACTGCTTCCTTTGATAACAGATGGAGATTTCCCAATAGTACAATATGTTGATGATATATTAATCATTATGGAAGTCGATGCAAGACAATTATTTTGCTTGAAGGCTGCAGAAAGCCAATTACAACAAGTCTTTTATAGTGCCAATTAACGTTGATGAGGATAAAATGTCTATTATGGTGTTGGCACTTCTTTTATACATATTTCATATTCTCCTGCAGTGCCATTTCATGTTTTTATGCATCGCTAATGCTACATTTTATGCTACTAACCATCCATATTTGAGATATATGTGCATAAGTGTCGGATTGCAAGAAAACACAACTTTTCAAGTGGTTTTCATGCCAAATTCACTCAACTGTTGTATTTCATTTCATTCACTTTTCTGCATTTATTAAGAAAAATCTCTCTTGTAGTTGTCAGTTCTTGATCAACATTTTCGCATCTGAAACTTGAGGTATAGTGCCGAGTGATGAAAACCTATGGAAGTAAGACGGTGCCGATTTACTAGGTTGGCCTAGGTATCATGGGTATCCCGGTGCCGACTAATATGGGTTAGCCTAGGTGACTTGAAAAACCAAGATGCCGGTTAACCTAGGTTGGTGTGGGTAGTCTCGATACTTAGGGTGCCGACTAACTGGTAAACACGGGAACCGTGATGATTCTTATGGTACATGACGGTAATTTATTTTATTTTACTACGAGATGGCAAACGTTGATTATATTTGTTTATATTTTTGTGCAATTTCCATATATTATATACTATGTAATAATTGCGTCGTAACTTATATAGATAGGAAGTAAGCGAGATGGCAGAGGCATCGTCTTCGCCGCAAATCACCGACGCGGACATGGCAGAGGTGCCGTCTTCGCCGCCGTCACCGACGTCGCAGATACATAAGAGAGATGGTAGAGGAATATCGAAATTGCCCTGTGGCCGACTGACCATCACGGAGGTCAGTGACGTTGGGGTCCCTATGAGTCCCCGGCATCGGCAAGTAGATTCGGACCATCTGCGGGATACTTGCAAGGGAAAAGGTCCCTATCACCACACCAAAGTGGAAGTCTTGACAAAAGATCGAGAGGCGTCTTGTGGGAAGACCTTTCAAGCGAGTTCACTATCCGAAAATGACATGAAAGCGCGTCGAGCGGCATGCCTTGCTCTCCATGTGTCACGCGTGGAGGACCTTCAAGAGCGTTCTTGTCACGCAATGCGTGAACAAGAGTGAGACGCCTTCACGAAGTTTCCATTCTTGACGCTGGAAACATGGGCGCCTTTGTGGCTATGAAGACGACGGATGAATTTAAGGAGCAAAGTGCGGCGCACAAAGCAATCGAGCACGAAACACTCACCCCACGCACTCGGCATCACTGAGTACGCGGCTAAATCCGCGCAATGGGAGGCGGAGGAGGAGAATCTATTTCGATATCACACACCGCGTTCCGTGCACGGTTAAAAGCGAGGGCAAAGTCTCGCTCGATGGCGTCACTTTCCCAAACCCGGCGGACTGTGAAGTGTCCCAACGTGTGGTAAATATGTCGAACTACCTACTTGTTTATAAGTCCATAACTTCATAGTGACTATAATAACATGATGACCTCTTGTAGCGTGAATTGATTGCCCAAACTTCCAAGGCTCCTTCCAAGAACACAGGAGAAGGATATACTATCTACGGCCCTAGGAAACAAGGAGCACCCGGTCGCACGCGAGCAAGGGGTTAACGTACCTTGGGTACATGGATTACATGACGACTACTTCATGTATAGAAGTAGGAAGAGATCCAAGGCCGAGTCGACAATCGCTTGGAACCGCTTAAGGCGTAATTTCAAGGATGATAGCAAGTTTGCGGGATCAATCGAATCAAGTACTCGCAACGACCATAAGCCGCCTCGTTATTGCGGGAACAAGTCCTCGACATCGGAGTAGTGTCGCGCCCACGCATAATTTTGAACATGACGACGACCAATTACCGATAGACCGCATCAAGGTAATGTACATCTATGGAATGCACCAAAGATAGACCTATAGGACGCCTTAGCTAATTGCGTATCGTTTTGTAGGAGCCGACGGCCTGCAAGCTCCAACTGAGGTTAGTTGGGTCCATTCCTATTGAGGCTGGGCGGGGGATGGTGCATCCATACCAGAAGGAAGCGATGCAAAGACGGTGTCCGGTGGCGATGGTTACGCAAGGGTGGAGGTGGACATGGTACATCAACATTTCATGGCCGTCCCATTGGACATTCGCCCAACGAAGAGATCACAACACTAGGGGATACCGTACGATTTTATCCGATGGCCCAAGACGGACATCGTCCCCGACCCAAGAAGGCCGCAATCTCGGCAGACCATTCCTCTCCAACGGAACCCTCCATGACTCCACCTCATATTTCGCCTCAGAAGGCCACCTCATCGGTTCCCATGGAGAAGACGCCGAAGGAACAACAAAAGCGTGCTACCGTATCGGTTCCCGAGTCGTCTCGTAGGAAGACGCTGCCAATCGTTAAGGCCAAATCGAAATCGACGAACATTAAGCCGCCTCCCAAGTCCCGAAGCACGGAAGTACTCCATCGGAAACCGTTGTGCCCTAACGCACAATTAGCCTTTGGATTTGCTTGTCGGGCTTTGCATGCCTGGTACTTGCGGAATACCGCAAAGAAGGGGTGCGATACTGGAATCACCGTCGCATACAAGGATGAGCATTTCTTCAACGGGTAGGGCAACTTCGTGGTGGGCTTCAACGACTTATTCAACCTATTCAATCTCGAAGCCCTCGGCGCTCGCTTCTCGATGTTGGACATCGTAAGTGTGTACAATCAAGTTCTACATTCATGTAATACCGATAAATATCGCAACTCATTGCTTATGTATAGATACATGATGAAAAATGCCCGGGAAGGGCGAGAACCGGTGGGTTTCCTCGACCCACACGTGGTATCTATGCAAACCATCCAAGCGGTGCGACCTTCGCGTCGAGAACTATATAACGACGGCATTGCTTCTTGTAATCGCAAGGACTACATCTGGTGCCCTACAACCGTGGGTAAGTGCTTCACTATTTGCTATTCAAATTTCATTTGTACTTAGGTTTAATAGTTATAGCGACATACATGAGTAGGTACCCATGGATCCTTTTAGTCATTATACCCAAGAGGAACAACTGTGATATATCTTGATTCCCTAGTCGAAGCGATCACGACTTGACGTGCAAGGAATACTCGACAAGTATGATCATTTCCTCCATACATAACTCTATTGTAGTCTTCCTTCGTTTGAAATGCCCGAGGATAACTTTTTTCAATTATGTAGTTCGTTCATCTCCTATGTTAGCCAACAAGGAAGATACAGTGGATCCAGCGCCCAACTAACACACAGATTTAAATTTTGATGCAGCGCTACAACACAATAATCCTATATATATCATACTTCATAAAAATGTGTCTTCAATGACTATACGTACATATGTAATTCTATTTTGCGATCTTGCTTGACAAAAAATGATGAGCTATGTGCATTCTCGCTTGCCATCATATGCAAACAAATCATTAGTGCTAAGATGAAGAATCAGGAGGTTTGTCAATCTCGAAATAATTTTTTTGTAATTGTAAATTCAAATATATATCCTTACCATTTATCATGGTTTGATAATAGATTTACATGGACTCGTTGCGCAAGAGCTCGTGGAAGTTCGAGGGCAGCTATGCACCTTTATCATGACAGAAATAGTTAACAAAGGAGAGTTTCACTCCATCGCCGACCCAGAGATTCACGCAAACAATTGACTTAATTGTAATCCAATTGTACAACTATAGCAAAAATACTTCAACAAATTCGATCTTTATTAATTTATTTTGAGTAATGGTCAATTTGAGTTGTCAACAATTGATTCTCTGCGATGTATCTGTTTTTTGTACATGCTTGTTTTCAGAGGGCATGGCTAGCAATTCCTGAGGCTGGCCAAAAGCGACAAACAATGTAGCTAGGGTCGCTCGATTACCACGAGCGGTTTTATGTTGAAAGCGTGCATGAAGGCTATTACCACGAGCGGTTTCAACATAAAACCGTATGTGGTAATAGCCTTCACTGACGGTTTTAAAAGTAAAACCGCTGATAAGTGATTATCACAGACGGTTTTTAACGTGAAAATGCTCGTGATAACCACTTATCACGGACGGTTTACTTTAAAAAACCGTCGTGATAAGTGGTTATCCGCACGGTTTTTAAAGTAAACCGTCTGTGATAAGTGGTTATCACGCACGGTTTATGTTAAAACCGTCGTGATAAAGTGTTATCACGCAGCGGTTTTGAACCGCTCGTGGTAATCGCTGTTATCACAGATGAATAAATATGGGCGGTTCGAAACCGCCTGCGTGATGACGGTTCCGAACCGTCTGTGATGACGTGTTCTGTAGTAGTGTCACCAGCTTTTCTTTCAAGGTATGGAAACTTCGTTCACAGTCATTATGCCACCGAAATTTCACATCTTTCTGCATGAGTCGGGATAAAGGCATGGCAATAATAGAGACATCCTGCACAAACCGCCAATAACACCCTACCAAAACACAAAAACTCCTTACTTCTATGACGCTGGTCGGTCCCCCCCATTCTACCACTGTGGAAATCTTTTCAGGGTCAACAGATATTCCCTTACCATTTATGATATGCTCCAAGAATCCCACTTCTGACATCCAAAACTCACACTTTTTCAGTTTAGCATAAAACTTATTTTCTCTTAGGGTCTCCAATACAAGCCTTAGATGACACCCATGATCTTCTTCGGTCTTTGAGTAGATTAAAATGTCATCAATAAAAACCACAACAAACTCATCTAAATACTCGTGCAACATCCTGTTCATTGTCTCCATAAAAGCAGCAGGGGCAATTGTTAGTCCAAAAGATATAACCTTGTATTCAAAGTGCCCATACCTCGTGGAGAACGCTTTCTTTTCAATATCCTCCTTACGAACAGGTATCTGATTGTACCCAGAATGAAGGTCAACCTTTGAGAATACTTTAGTTCCCCTTAACTGATCAAATAAATCTTCAATGCGAGGCAATGTATACTTATTCTTGATCGTTAACTGGTTGAGGGCATGGTAATCAATACACATACGCCAACTACCATCTTTGTTCTTTGTAAAAAGGATAGGAGCTCCCCAAGGGCACACACTGGGACGAATGAGATCTTTGGCTTTTAGATCATCCAACTGTTTATTTCATTCCTCCTGAAAAATACGAGCCAAATGGTAAGGAGTCATGGAGACAAGTCGAGCACTTGGAGCCAGATCAATACATAACTCTACTGGGCGAGGTGGAGGCATGCCAACACATCCAGAGATTCTCGAATCACCGAAATATTTTCTGTAGTCAGGGATAAGCTTGGCTTTTCTATAAGAGATAGAAGAAACCCATTCTTTGTTGCACGGCTACTAGGAAACAAATTAGCCAGCACAAAAAGTGAGTGAGATGGCGCGCTCCCCTGAAAAACTAATCTTGCCCAGATGGGGCTTGCAAGGTCACTGTCTTCCAGAAACAAGAGATGACAACACGGTAACGATATAACCAGTCCATACCCAAGATAACATCAAAAGGTTCCATCTTCACAACCATCAGGTTGACAACAAATTCTTGCCCATCTAAAGAAATCACACAACCAGGACAAACTGTGGAACTGAAAAGAATACCCCTATGAGAGTTAACCAATACTGACTGAGCTATCTGCTGCAAACTCAAATTTGCCTTACTAGCGAACTTTAATGATACAAAAGAGAATGTATTCCTTGAATCAAAAAGAACAAAAGCCTCAACTGAATCCACTAGAAGCGTACATGTCATCACATCGGGACGTCCTACTAACTCGGTTGTATGCATGGCATAGGACACCGATGCTGGGGCGGCGGAAGCCCCAACACCCAGGGGTGGTGGTGCAGCAGATGCTGAAGTTGCCACGCTTAGAAACGGAGCCGTAGGGGGAGGCGGCCAAAAGTACCCTGGTGGCAGAATCCATGCAGGAGCTAGGAAGTAAGGCTGTGGTGGTACCCAAGTCGGAGTGGGAGTAGCTGCTAGCATCTGCACCGATCCTCGAGAAGAAGAAGCTGGCACTGGCGCTTGAACTGGCTCGCACTTAATGATACTAGCGAGATTCCGCCGACACACCAATGCCTTGGGGCCCTCCTGACCACAGCGGCGGCATGGGCCAGACCAAGAACACTCTGAAGCAAGATGCATGTTGCCACACTTGAAACATATCATGCCTTGCCCTGGAACTGGACGAAGCATAGGAGCACTTGCTGACGGTCGAGAAGTGACTGAAGATTGCGGCTTCGAGAACTTAGGCTTGAATGAAGATTGAGGGCCTTTGAACTTCTTGGAAGCGAGCCGCTGAAAAGACCCACCTCCCCTACCAAAACTCCTCTTTTGACTGTTACCAGAACCACCAAGAACCACAGTATCTCCAGAGCCTTGCATCTCCTCAATAAGCTGCATCTCTATCTCTATGCCCCTAGCTTGCTCTACCCGGGAGCTAAAATCATGCAACTCCAAAGCTCCCAGCACTTGACGGTACTTAGGTTTAAGCTCCCTGCGAAATCTCTTTGCTTTCTCCAAGTCATTCGTGGCCACAGTTGGAATTAAACGAATTAGGTTATTAAAACCCGCTTCATATGCTAACACCGACATCTTGCCTTGCTTATAATTGTTCAAAGAAACCTCCATCCTCTCCACAAAAGAATATGGATAAAACTTCCTTCTGAGCTGCTCAACAAACAACTCCTAAGTAACCGGTCCATGGGCAGCGGTCCTAACTAATAGGACCCCTTCCCACTAGATATCCGCCTTCCCCTTCAGTTGGAAGGCCACAAATTGAGCCCTCACCTCTGAAGTCATCCCTAGTGCTCCAAAGTGCCTCTCCATATGGCTCAACCAGTTTACAACATCAACTGGTGTGCCCATCCCATCAAAAGTGTCCAATCTCAAAGCGTTCCATTGATGAAGACCCATAGCGACTACATGAGGAGCCACCACTGGGAGTAGCCACAGAAGCAGCGAGGAATGAACATGTGCGAGGAATATCTTGGAGTTGAACATGGCTCCCCTAAACCTCCCCATGTTTAACTACTGAAACAACTTCTTCTTCTCGATCTGCATGATCGCCTCCCACCTTCTGATTCACGCACCTCGGGCGTGGCGTCGCTGCCGGCCCAAACCACCACGACCAAACCTCTACCTCTTGGCTTAGCTAAACACCACAAACAAGAACAATCATACGTTAAGCACAATGACCAACTCTCAACTCAATCACAAGAACAACTATATTATTCAATAGAAGCGTATATGCAATGCAATATCCCAAATCCCACCTATTGTGCATAGTGTGTCAAGATTAATAATTCAAGTACCATGTACGTATAGCTCGCTCTGATACCAACTGTAATACCCCAGCCCAACAAGAGCTTGGAAAGTTACTAAAACAACAAGATAACAAATATAAAATCTAAATCATAACCCTAAATTTTGGCAGAATCTCCTTTGTATTATTAACCATACAAGGGATTCTAACATAAAGCAATTATATCAAATATCCAACTTAAATCATAATTATAGAAATCTCCATGAGAACACTAGTCGACTCTATTACAAAGTAACAGATACATAAAGTCAAAACCAAATAGTATCATCATAGCAGTTTGCTCAATTATAATATCCTATTTCAAATTTAGTATTCAAGAAATTTTTCGTGGTGGAGTGCATCAATCCTTATTACTAGCCCTTTCCATGCATGTCGCTCGTATAAATGGTACCTAAAAGATAAACAAAGTAACAAGCATAAGTCCACGACTCAGCAAAGTACAAGTAAAACAATAATCCAAAATTCATCCTTGCTACAATGAACAATTCACAATATTCCATAACATTCATCTCATACTCATGCAATGCAAATGCCACAAATGCACATTTTCTTTACTCTTTGCATTTATCGGTAATGCGGGGTATGCATCCGTCGATGCATACCCATGCCTATACCTTCTAGCACAGGGACCATAAGCCCACACTCCATGAGTGTGGGGACCTCACGCCCGTCTAATACATGACGGGGACCCCAAAAATCAATACTTGGCCACCACGTAGCACGGTCTCAAGGATAATGACATGATGCACACGAGTCTATTCATTTATTCATCATGAGAATGTAACGACCAACAGTGATAATCATGAATAAAGAACATAATCATAATACAAGCATTCATGAACATTCTCTTTAAATTTTCTAGCCACGAATTTCACTTGCCTCAACCGTGTGGAGCTTAATGATGCGAAGAGGCCGTAGCCCCCGGATTCAAACCACCACCTGAACATTTTAATAACCACACTAAGAGGACATTTCCGAGCATACGACATTAAAAAATTATATAATTATCTACGCTTCTTAGCGCAACCCAAACATCACTTCCCAAGAAACATCGATCTGTCCCAAAACAAGACAATACATTTCTAAAAATCATAAATTTTCGTTTGATTACCCACAAATTGTGTTCTTGGATTCTATGGAAAGCTATGAGATTCCCAGATTCTGTCATTCACTATCTCTACTAAACAGATATTAAAACTACCAATACCTGACAGATGTTCTAGACAGCAGAACTAAAACATTCATAACTTTCAGTAAGAACATCCAAAAATTATGCTCTTTAGCTTTCTGGAAACCTTATTAGATTTTATACAACGTTTATGTTGGTGGTATCTTCTAAATAATTAGTTAACTAATTTTTATTATCCAGTTACTACAATATGCCCGAATCCTGACAGAACCTCGGGACAGCAGCGATGAAAAATTCATAACTAATAATCCGTTCATCCAAATGACCTGATCCAAGATTCTACGGAAAGATAATGACACTACCCACAAATCGCTAGCATATGGCCAGATCAAATTTCGTAGTTAACAACCCTAAAACTACAGATCACTACAGACTGCTAGAACTAGATCTATTACCCGATATCTCCAAATCGCAAAACTAAAGGACTAAGCGAATGGGAACTGATAGTTACCCTTGAAGAATACGCTAAAAGTTGCAAGATCAACCAGCCGATCCCCTCCTTTCTCCCTTTCCTTCTCCCTCCTTCCACCTGCCTTTCCTTCTTCTTAGGCCGGCGGCAACACAAGAGGCTCCTTCTCTCTTCTTCTTGGCCAGCAGTGAGGACGGTCTCCAATGAAGGAAGGACGCAGGGAAGAGGTGTTGGACAGAGGGGGGAGGCGCACGGGGGAAGATGGGGGTGGCGGCCAGGGGGTGGGAGGGAGGCGGCTAGGGTTTTCCCCCCTTTTGGCTGGGTGCCCCTCCCCCTTGGGCCTCAATGCTGTGGGCTGAAAGCCCACAACCTAGTTTCCTTATTTTTTTTCAAAAACCTCCCGTCAAAAACATGTTAATTCCTCTATGTGAAAAACTTACGCTCTCTCAAGAAAACAGGGCATTACATCTTCAATCTCCCCCTTTTTGGTGATTGATGATAAGCCTGTATCAATAACAACATTTGGATATGAATCATCATAAGTTAAGAAGTTAAGCTATTGAACTATATCAATGAATGTCATAAGGTGAAATCAATGGAGAGAATATATTGAGCATCCAAATGTGGATGTATATTGCTTATACAAATATTCTCCCCCTTTTGGCATTAAACACCAAAAATCCAAAAACAAACCTAAAGCCAACATAAAGTTTTTGTAAATAATGAGCTTGGCAGTTGAATTCATTCTATTTTGATCATTGAAATATTTCTCCCTTTTTTAAGTAATGTTTTGTTTTCAAGATATTTGGGGAAAAACCAGAATAAGTCACAAACCTATTAATCATATAACATTCCCCCCTTAGAACAAAAAAATTACAAACCCCCCTTGTATGGCTGAAAAGCGCAGAGCAAAGCAACTTGAAATAAAGCTATATTTGAATTTTCCAAAGGAAATGATATTTGGAATGCATTCAAGGAAACACACTTTTGAAATCTCCCAAATAAATATTTTTCAAGGGAATACCATGCTCATTTTCACAAATAGGAAATCACTGAGTTGATAAACTTTCTTAAAGAAATTTTTGCAAGAAAGAACCATATAGATAAAACTCCCCCTAAATATATGCATATAGAGATGTGAATCGAAAACATGCATATATGAGCATTTTATGAAATGAGCTTTTGTTTTCGCAAATGAAATCTTATATTCATGAAACTTCTTCAAAAGAGCCAAATCGAGCAAATGATGAATTTTAAAGCATCCAGTTTTATGTGTGAGTCAGGAATAATATTGTAGACCTATTTATGTGAATAAATTTGGCTTAAATGGCAAAACTCACTCAAGTGCTAGAATGTGACTACTTAGGTCAAAATAGTATTTTGGATGAGTTTTGAAAATAAATAACTTTTACTAGGTTGGCCTTTTGAAAATATTTTGAATACCAAAAAGGTTTAGAATAGCCAACTCTAGGTTATCCCTTTTGGGACAGTTTTCAAATTCTTTTTAAAATAGATTTTACACAAAAATCTAGTTTATGTCAAAAACAAGATGCTATGATATAGAATTTTGGTTAGAAACTCATTTTCACTTAAAATAGGTTTTTCTTAAGTCAAAACCTTTGGTAAACCTTTAAATGGCATTTGTATACATTTTGCAACTAGTTTTCAAAGGATTACTAATAGTTATGAAATTTTTAACTTTTGACTAAAAGGCTCAATTTTGCAAATCATTAGCACTTAATTTATTCAGGCACACTTAGGGATGTAATATACATGATTATGATATAGCACCCCCTTAATGTACCACTAACCATCTTGCTCAAGATTTTAGATATGAAGATTAAGAACTAGAGCAAGAATACCCTTTTTATAAGATTTTCATGGAATGCTGTGTAGGCTTTTCATTGAATGCAGCCTACACAAGGCATAAAGGTCTAGATACTTCAATGTAAATACTTGTTACCGAGATAGCATTGGTTTATGATATGAAATGATCATCCCCAAGCTTGGCTCTAATCTTGATATATGATGAAATCCACCTTTATATGAATAAGCCAAGCCTCCAATGTCTCTCCAAGTACCTATTAAGAATTTAAATGCATTTTGGTACCTAATACTTGGTTGGGTCCATGAATGTTAGTCACAACACTTTTGGACACCCAAATGGCTCTTGCAATAATCTTAGGTGAGCTAATAATCCTAGCAAACACATTGTCATTTTTTATCTTTTCTAAGCAAATAATGATCATTATAGATGATTGGCTTAGGAGTGATACCTTTAGGACATTGTTTACCAATGTGTCCCTTTTCCCGGCAATTGTAGCAAGTTGGGCTTTTGCTTTTATTTCTTGTCTTCTTATCTTGTTTATTGTCGTCTTGCCTTATTTTTTAATGTCTTGACTTGGCATCCATTTGATTAGGGCACACCGAGGCATAGTGGCCATTCCCATTGCATCGATGGTACTTGATATATTTCTTCGTGTGTCTTGTATTATGCCTGGTCTTGCTATTCTCTCTTTTCTTGTGAGTGAAGTTAATTCCACTCTTATCTTGTAAACATCTTTGCTTGCTCAATATATCATCAAGCGTGAACTTCCCTTTGTAGCTTCTTTCCAAGTCATTTATCAATGTTGTGGCTTGGGCCTAAAACTCTTTGTTTTCCTCTACAAGGTTAGTCTTACCAGGCATAGAGGAAGTAGTAGCATCTATTTTCGAGCTACAAGGAATATCAAGTAAATCATCGTGTGAGGTGGATATACTAACCTTAGATGAAATACAAGGGTTAGCAACTACACATGGCATATCATCTAATAAATCACATGTTATGCCTATATCCATCTTAGACTTGATGAGATCCTTGAGAAGGTGGGTCTCCTGATCTTTTTTTAGTTCCTCATAAGAATCCTTGAGAGAAAGAAATTCTTTCTTCAAGACTTTGAATTTTGATTTCTCTTTGCCAAGGTATTCAGTCAAGTCCTCTAGCATGTCCATCAATTCATCATATGAAGGCTCATCATCATTATTTACCTCATTATTACCTTTTGCCATGAAGCATGTAGACATGTCAAATAGTGATGGAGCCTCATTTGCATTTGAAAGGTTTGATGGATCATCATTTATGGCTAGCCCGACAAAGTATCTTCTTTTGTCATCCTTCTTCTTTCTTGATGATGGTTTGTGCTCTTTTTCATCTTCCCCATCATAAGGACACTTTGAAGCAATGTGTCCCAATTTTTGATAATTGTAGCACCTCTTGTGATGCTTTGTATTTGAAGATGTGATTGAATGTTTATATGAGTCACGTCCCTTCATGAGATCTTCTATTTTGTTCATGAGAGTAACCAATTCTTCTTCGGTGTCATCATCTTCCTCATCTTGATCATTGTCGGTGTATTAGAACCGATCTTACGTAAAGATTGTTTGATTCGGGGGGTCTCCTAGAGATAAGATCACGCAGAGTGGATTGACACGGGATGTTTAGACAGGTTCAGGCCTTCTCCGGAGAGAATAATAACCCTAATCCTGTGTGTATGGTATTCTTGATGATCAAGTAAAAGACTAAGACTCTTACAGAGAATAGCACTTGTGTTCCTACTTGACTGGCTCTTATTCGCTGCCCCCTTATCTCTCTGATCAATGCCCTTATATAGTCGTGAAGAAGTAGCCGTTTTGCTCTGCGGGAGATGCGCCTGATTAATCCAAAGAATGTGGCGCATGATGGCAGAATTACCGCGCCTCGGCTTCTTCACGCCGTCGCAATTATCTTCGAGAGATAATGGGGTAATTACGCACCATTAATAAGCGGAATAATAGTGCGTGCGAACTGCTCGATTCCTTAATCAATTAGACCCACTCGCTGTAGGTTTGATTATAAGGTGGTCGAGTTTACCGGTCGTAGAAGAACTTACGACCGGTAGCGATCGTGAGAAGGACCTACAACTATGTAGTGGTCGTAGTTTACACGGTCGTAGAAGAACTTACGACCGTAGCGATCATGAATGACTTACGACCATGATATAGTCGTAGCAAGACTTACAACTCGTGGGGTGATTGTAGAAGAACTTACAACCACTTATTGGGCTTCTCCCTTATAGATAAGGGGTACCTCACAGGGACTATGCGACATCATATTTACCCATAATAAGAATTATAGATAAAAGATAAAATGAGGATTATTAGATCCTCGTCATCTAGCCCCCCAGCTTCAAGTGAAAGTAACTTATTTGATAAAGGTTTCGTAAATGGACTTACGACCATGAGAATGTCGCAGAATGATAGTCGAAGGAAAAACTCTTCGATATTTGAGTCTTTGCTTGACCAGAATTTGCTTGGTCAAGAAGGTTGCTTGCGACTATTAAAAAGTCATAAAAAACCCCTACGACCGTCTGGTAGTCGTAGTAGGGGAATCGGAGAAAAACTCTTCCGATTGATACTTTCTTCGACTAGAAAGACTTGGTCAAGAAAGTAATTTTGCTTGGAGGTGACAATACGTACCTATTTTTTCTCGAACGGACCATCTGGGGAATTGCAACCGGCTCTCATAGACTTGTCCGATGAAGCGGTTCCCGAAGCGGTACAACCATCTCTCATAGACCTATAGCCGAGACGGTTTCCGAAGCGGCGGAGATCGTGTGGTTATAAAAACTTACCAGGAGGTAGACTTGGGTTTTTACCTTTCCCCCAAATCACTCCGCTGTTCTTCGAGCTCTTGCTTTCTCCGTCTTCGACTAGGTTTCATCTTCTCACGCTAACCCAATCAAAAACTTCTTGCTTCGGTTTAAATGGCCAAGAGAGTTTCTGAATGGGAGGAATCGGAGATGGATGCGGCTAAGATCAAGATCTTGGTCGATGCCGGGAAGATCCCAGAGAAGGCTTTGGTGAAGTGGATTCCGCCATCGGGCAAAGATCGCCATCGGGGAAAATGGGCAAATCTCGCCTTCCAAGCGACAGAGTGCGGTCTTCGATTGCTCGCCACCCCTTTCTTCTGAGAGTACTCGAACACTTTGGGGTGGAACCGTGAACTTAGGTCCCAATTCCATTACCATGTTGAGCGTGTTCGTATCTCGGCGAGGCGCACTGGGATTAAGGCGGATCTCGAGCTGTTCCAATATTATTATGGGATGGCTCGACAAACCGAATCGCCGGAAGTCGTGGTCTCAAGCTCCACGACTCAAGTCGAAGGAGTACATTCGAGTTTCACCCGGCTTCGTGGGTCGTTTGGAGGAAGAGGTGGTTTTACCGAAGGTCACCTCAAGACACCTTTCTTTCGTGGGGAAGGTCATTGAAAAGAAATCTTCATGGATTCAACCTCGAAGATATCGGTGGATTAGCCCTTATATTCAAGCCATTAAGGACTTGAAGGAAGAAGGGTTGACCGGATGGCATGTGGTGAAGGATTTCATCACACGCCGAATTAGTCCTCTCAAGAAACGAGCATCTCCTATGTGGAGGTACTCGGGAGAGGAGACCCCACCGAGACTACGAGGAGGGTAAGCAATTGTCGACTTAGCTCTCCGCTTGGTCTTTCTCAACCTTGTCTAATATTTTTATCTATTTACAGATCTTTCACAAGCCGAGGTTGACTCCAGTCGACTCATCGTGAGAAGTCCCCGCCACTCGATGGGCGGTTCCTCAAGTCATTGCGGCTTTGTCCGCAGATGAAAGGATTGAGCGCCTAAAGGTAATCGTAAATCGATTCTTTCTTTAGGACTTTATAGTCGTAGAAGATACTTACGACTAATGGTGATCGTAGAATATCTTACAATCAAGAAAGAGTCGTAGAAAAACTTACGACTTGGCACTAGTCGAGAAAACTTACGATTAATTAGTGATTCTTCTTTTCCATCTTGTTTTACGTAAAGTAGGCATGGAAAATCGCCAGACGACGAAGAAGTCGCTCGATGACTATTGGCGCTGGGTTGTCGAAGACAAAGGCCGGCTCCTCCCTCAAGAGACGTCGACTTGTAAAATCTGCCGACAAGGGGGAGCAAGCTCGAGCTCGGTCTTTCGACCAAACCCTCTACAAAACTGCGCGACTATAGTTGTATCGAAGCCGAGGGCGCACCGTCGGCCGAGGAGGTTGAAGCAGCTTGAACCTCTCAAGCGCAAACCTCGCAAGGCTAAGGTACCCTTCTATTATGACACTAATCTTTCGCAGATTGGTGCCACTCCTAGTTTTATTAAGAAACTTGAAAGGGAGAAGCGGAAGGATTTTGTGTCTTTATGAAGGACGATGTTTGATCAAGACAACTCGCAATCGAGGCGATCTTCGCTTCGGAATGGTCGACCGATCTCGTCCATCCAAAGATCAGAAACCGAGCTCGTTCTGTTCAAACTCTACGACCGACGTGGTCGTGGCCGAGCCAATTGTTGAACCTCGACCGACGTGGTCGTGGAGAAGAAGAGGTCCTCCGCTGGGAGGATTGCTCCAAAATTCTGGTTAAGACCGAGTGCAGGTATGTGAAATGTCTTCAAGTGTAAGAACGACATTTACCTTTTTCTTTTCACAACCCGATTTGCTTTTCTTTATTTCATCCGACTCTTCAAATTTCCAGGAATGCTTCACGAGAAGTCCATTGCTATCCCTTCACCATCGGAGAGGTAGCAACGGAGGTGGTCAAGCATCACCCTTGGCCCAGTGGCGATGAAGTCGAGACTGCAGTGTCTCCCACATCTGCTGTCGTCGAATTCACGACTCTTGAGGTAGCTTATTCATTGTTGAGGTGGCCGCCACGACCATCAAGTCGAGAAACAACAGAGGCACTGTGGAAGCCTCCGGTCAAGGTGGTGACCACTGCGACCGCCTGGGAAGGAAATCGAGGAGGCGTTCCTTCCCTACCCAAAGAGAAATCACGGAACCGTATGAGAAAATTTCAACTTCGTGGTGACTTCTTTGGGCTTGCCTCCGTCGTAGGGTCTTACGCATAAATCTCGGACTGAGTCCCCATCCCAAAGATATTCCCAATACGGAGAATACTTTTGACAACGAGCGCCTCAAGAAGGTGTGGTGGGACAAAGTCGCGAGGATAGATAAGTCGCAAAGACCGGACCTTGTATATTCGATTTTTGCTAGAACGACTATGAATGTAAGTATCTTCGAATACTTATATATGTGGCTTTCCTTCCTTCTCCTTGCTTTCTTTTTGCGTAAAGCTCGAGCAAATTGTCGTTGTCGGTGAGTATCATCGACAACTTTTAGAGCTAAGACAAGAGAAAGAACTACTCACTGCAGAGGCGGAGAGGTGGTAAGTCACTTATCATTCATAGTTGTTTTTGACTTAAATACTGTAAAATGTTTCACGAGAATAGTCATGGAAGAAACTCATGATGAAGTATCATCGAAAAGAACTTACGACTATTTACGACCGGTGTAGTGGTCGAGAAAGACTTACAACCATATCTTAGTCGCGAGAAAAACTTACGACTAGGTCGGTGGTTGTAGAAGTACTCACAACCATTCGGTGATGTTTATCTTCGTTCTGTTTTTGTAGGTTAAGCGGTGATACGAAGACCTTAGCCGACTCACTCGATCGTGAAAAAGAGGAGTCAAGGAGGCTAAGGAATGAAGTATTAGTCCTCTCGGATAGACTTGAGAGGTTGTCTCTGATCTAAGAAATTGCAGGAAAAATAAACAAGAAGTCTTGAACTTAAGACCGCTTTTGAGTTTTAACCTTTACCTAACTCTCATTTCTTCTTTAGATAAAGAAAATGAGATCAAAGCTCGGATGAAGTTGGAGACAAAGCTTTGGTAATTCAGAGTTTTCCGTATTACCAAGAATAAGGATCAAGAACTCGAGGTTACGAGAACTCAAGCAATGTAAGTAACTCTTTACCGTTGTCCTTTTGAGTATTTTCCTTTTCTAATGCCAATTTCTTGTTCGAAATTGTCGCCCAATTGAGAAGCCTTGAGGTCAAATCCAAGCAAAGACCTTAATTTGCAATGAGTCCGTCCGCATTGCTAAGATGAATGCAGAGGACATCAAAGCATGGGGCAAAAGCATGTCAAACCGCTTGCTTCCCATCGAGAAGAGGTCAAGAAATTGGATTCTCAATTAGTAGGTAAGAAAAAGCTTTTACCTATAATTATCTTTGTGTTATCTTCCTCTAGAAGTATATTTTTGTTTGACCGACATTATTCTTTCGTAACAAGTGGTCGAAAACAAGAAGCTCATGAGGCTTCGACTTGTACCCAACAGAGATGGAGTCGATGAAGACTAGTCTTGAGGCAACATCACTCTCTGAACAATGTGCTTAGTGAGCTACATTACGAGGGAAAAACTCCTCGAGAAGATACCATAGCCGCTCACACAAGTACCATTGGGGAACAAGTCGGAAAATTGCAAGAAATGGTGACCACTCAAGACTAATCAAAATTTGTCAATCAATAAGGAAGCAATGGTGCGATAAGTTACGCTTTGGCGAAACTTAAAGCTCAAGACCCCGCCTTAATGTTAAACCAATCGAAGCCGACTTCGATCGTCCCGAATCGAGAGGCAAGTCGTGCGATTGAGGAAATGCTGATCGATTAGTAAAAAGGTGGCGGAGGAAATGCGCTAGGCTCTCCCTTCGTGAGTAATCTTGTAACTACCTTGTAAGGCGCATAATTTTGTTAATGAGTAATATATGATCCGCTTCATTTCACGAAAATCATCTTGTCGAGTAGTTAGTAACTCAAAAGATAATAAACGAATGAAAGACTAAGAATTGAAGTCAAATTAATAACTTTATCCTAGCCCCGACTATTTGCTTAGATTGTTTAGACAATCTAAATAAATAGTGTTTAAAATGGGGTTTCAAAACAAAGAGAGGTTTATTTAACTTATAGCTTTTGTTACGGTTTGTCAAGCATCGGTCGAAAAGAGTAGAAACGACTCGACACTAGGAAGTTCCTTCTAGTGGGCGGGACCACGTGCGAGAGAGGAAGGCTTCGACTAGGTGATGTTCCCATCTCCGACTAGTTTAATCAAACCAAGAACAGCAACTTGAGTTAAGCAAACATTTTAGAGTACTTTAGTCATTCGTTCGTCCTTTTTTGGTGGACTTCGATAAGTCTTTTCCAGTAGCAAAAGTAGGAGGCGAGCGACACTAGGAAGTTTCCTTCTAGTGGGCGAGGACCACATGCAGAGAGGAAAGACTTGACTAGGTGTGTCTCTTCCTTCACCAGCTTAAAACAAATCGAGTACACCAAAGGTGGTCGAACTAATGTAAGAAAGTGCACTCTGCTTAGAATATTTTTTGAATTTACTGAAAAAATAGATTAAGATTGAGAGAGTTAGCTTTGAGAACATTACGACTAGATAAAACTCGAGCTCTTTGTATTGGCAGAAAAAGTGAGTAACGAGTCGATGCTAGGAAATTCCTTCTAGTGGGCGTAACCACATGCAGAGAGGAGAAGTTTCACCGGATAGCGTTTCTCGCTTTCGCCGGTGTAAAGAAAAGCTGCGTGTTTTCATGTCATAGTCGAAAGATTAAAAAGCACTACTCAAAAATTAAGGCAAAAGAGGTAGAAAGAACACGGACTTTTATTGCGAGAAACCGGTCACACATAGAATTTTGCGAATCGGTCGATGTTCCAAGAGTTTGAGAGAACTCGTCCATCTTCCATTGCTAGTCGTCAGAGACCACTCGCCGAGTTACTTCGACCATCGTAAGGACCTTCCCATTTAGGGAAAGTTTATTCCGATTAGACTTGGATTGGCGAGCCTCAATACTAAGTCACCTACAAAGAAGGTCGCGAGGTTGGACCTTACGATTATAGTATCTGCGCAGGCTTGTTGGTAGACCGCGAACGGATTAAGGCTAGGTTTCTCCTCTCTTGAGTAGGTTAATGTCATCTGCTCGAAGTCGTTCTCGGTCCGAGTTGTTGAAGGTTTCAACTCGTGTCGACCGTAATTTTAGCTCCGAGGAAGCATGGCTTCGCCCAAAACTAGAAAAAAGGTGTTTCTCCTGTTGCTCGATTGGTGGTCGCATTTAAGCGCCCATAATATGGAGGGTAATTCTTGTACCCAAGCCCCGAGCGCTTAACAAGTCGGGTCGAAGACTCAGTTTTAATTCTCGCATTATTTGGCCGCTTGCACGCTCGACCGCCCCATTACTTTGGGGATGTGCAATGAAGCATAGCATAGCTTGGTACCCAACTCGTCGCAAAATTCACGAAATTTTGCACTTGCGAATTGTTTACCATTGTGCGTAATTATCCGACTTCGGAACTCCAAATCGACTAATTACGCTTCTCATCATGAACCTTTTCTCGCCTGCTGTTATTATCGATTATAGGTTCAGCCGATCCATTTTGTGAACGTGTCAATAGCCACAAAAGGAATTCAAACCTCCCGGAGCTTTGGGAAACGGTCCTAGGATATCAAGCCCCAGTGTCAAAAAGGCCAAGAAAGAGGTATTGTTTGTAATGCTTGAGTGGTTGGTGTATCATCTACCATGGAATTGACTTGGACACACTTTTTAACCATCTCCATAGCATCGTGAGTGGTCAGAGGCCAAGAAAAACCTTGTCGAAAGGCTTTACCAACCAATGTTCTATAGGAAGCATGCGTCCCACGTGATGCCACTGTATATCGTGAAGGAGTGTTATTCCTTCGTTTTGCGGAATGCATCGCATGAGTATTCCTTGGGCCTCGCTTATAGAGGACTCCTTCAACCAAAGTATACATTTTGGCTTTTCGGGATAATCGATCTGCCTCAAGATCATCTTCGGGTACGGAACCCTTGTAAAGATACTCGTAGATGAGAGTCATCCAGGTATCCTCGTAATCTAATGAGGCTATCTCAAGAGGAGGTGTTTCTGGTTCTTCGACCAGAGACGGTTTTTGAGTTGCTCCAAGAAAACTCCTTTTGGTACTGTGGATCGGGAAGAAGCCATCCGAGCCAGTTGGTCTGCGAGGAAATTATCCTTTCGAGGGATAAATTGTACCTCGAAACCTAAAAAATGTTTTTCTAGCTTACGTACTTCTGATAAGTACCGAGCCATTGTTGAGTTAGAGCATTGGTACTCTTTCCCGATTTGATTCACGACTAGTTGAGAGTCTCCTCTCACGAGTAGTCGATTTAATTGAGAGTGCTTTCGCACTCGTATGCCGACTAGCAAACCTTCGTACTCTGCTACATTATTAGTAGCCGAAAGTTTAATTGTATGGCATACTTTAAGGTTTCTCCGTAGGAGATACCAGACTCACCTCTGACCCGAGCCACTTAAAGTAAGTGACCCGTCAAAGTACATCATCCACTGGTCGTGGGAATCGGACTGGGGATCCTGAACAGGTTCAGGATTTGTCCATTCGGCGACAAAGTCTGCCAAGATCTGGGATTTTATGGCCGTTCGGGACACGAAATGGAGGTCGAACTCCCCAAGTTCGACTGACCATTTTGCCATGCGTCCCGCTGTTTCCTTATTATGGAGGATTGCTCCCAAAGGAAACTCGACGCAGACCGGCTATTTTGTGCGCTGAAAATAATGCCGCATTTTCTCGAAGACATGAGGAGGGCATATAGAAGTTTTGGACACGAGGGTAACGCTCCTTAGGCCCGTGTAAAACTGGCCGACGAGTAAACCGGTCGTTGTACATTTTCACGCTCTACGACTAGTCTCGCTTCTTCCGCTGTGGCGTGGCAGCTAGGTAAATTAAGAGCGTCTCTTCTGGCTTTGGAGAAACCGAGCAGAGCACTCGAAAGATACCTCTTGACATCCTCAAAAGCGCTTGCCTCGCTCGACCACTCAAAACCTTCATGTCTCCGAGAAGTTTAAAGAAAGGTAGTCCTTTTCTCCTAGTCGATGCGATGAAACGACTTAAAGCCGCCATGCACCCAAAGTGAGTTTTGGACTTCCTTTTTGTGTTTGGAGGACATCCGAGGATGGCTTTTATTTTTTCAGATTTGCTTGATTCCTCGTTGGATACTAGGAATCCAAGCAATTTTCCAAGAAATTCCAAACACACACTTCTCGGATTGAGTTTTAAGCGGTGCTTTCGAGGTTGTCGAATGTTTCTTGTAGGTCGGTGATATGATTAAGTCTCTTAATGCTTTTACGACTAGATCATCAACATAGGCTTCCAAATTCGGCCTAATTGAGATGAAAAAGTCGATTGCATTAGGCGTTGAAAAGAAGCACCGGCATTCTTTAGACCAAATGGCATTTTGACATAGCAAAAGGTACCAAATGGAGTAATGAATGCGGTCTTTTCTTCATCGTTTAAACACATATTGATCTGGTGGTATCCAGAATATGCATCTAAAAAACTTAATATCTCACAACCTGCAGTTGAATCAACCAGCTGATCGATACGAGGTAAAGAGAAATCATCTTTTGGACAAGCTTTATTAAGATCAGTAAAGTCCACGCACATACGCCATTTGCCGTTTGACTTTTTGACCATTACAGGGTTAGCCAACCACTCTGGGTGGTTGACTTCTCTTATAAAGCCTGCTTTAAGTAGCTTATCCAACTCTGATTTAATAGCATCTCGCCGATCAGGGCAAATCTCCGTAATTTTTGTTTTCTGGTACTTTATCGGCCGTAAAGCTAGCCCGTGCTCGATCACCTCCACGGGACTCGGGCATGTCGGATGCTTGCCACGCAAAGACATCTGCGTTAGCTCGGAGGAAGGTAATGAGGGCGTCTTCCTATTTGGGGTCGGAAGTCTCCCCGATGCGAACAATTTTCGAGGGTTCTTCTGCGTCCAGAGGAACCTCTTTGACTTGGTCGTTCGACTTTGGTGCAGCTTTAGGCTTCGACTTGCTAGTCGGTCGACTTTCATCTCGAGTTGGTATTTGACCAACCATCTCGAGGATCGACGTCCGACTATACGCCATCTTTTGTCACATCGAATGGTAATCACTCCTTTGGGACTGGCATCTTAAGACATTGATACCCGTAATGAGTAGCCATTAAGAATTTTGCCAAAGTTGGTCGTCCGAGTATGGCATTATATGCCGTATCGGAAACCGCCACCACCAAGGAGACTTTCTCCGTCCTGAAATTACTTGGTGAGCCAAATGTTAAAGGAAGAGAAACTTGGCCAATAGGTTTGGTGAAGACCCTGTACAATTCCATGAAAGGAGTATCGCATCGCCTTACCTTTGTCCTGGTACTTGCATCTCGCCCGGGGCATTAGTAAATAATATGTTCAAAGAATCGCCACCATCAACCAACACTCGATTGACCCGACAGCTTGTTGATGGTGGGTTCGACCACAATCGGATATCGACTGATCGACTCGTAGTGATCGGGCGGTCATCCTTCTCAAAAGAGATGGTAACTTCCGACCACTTCGTAATTTATTGACAAGAGGAGTATGTAGAGAATTTACCTCTCGTCCGTGACTTTAAGTTGTCGCTTGGAGTCGTATGTCGATGATCCTCCGTAGATGTGCTCAACGGTATGTTGTGGATCTTGGAACGCATCTCCTCATCATCCGACGACTTTTGGCCACTCGTATGTCCCACCCGCCGAGAGGGAGTGGTGCTTGTTGTTGTAGTAGTCCTCGAGCTTTCTTTGGAAAACTTCGGCGATTCTGGAGGTCATGTCCTTCCTTTTATGAAAAGGACACCACCTTGGTTTGTCGCTCCTACGATCGAGCGCTTACCTTTGCCTTGATCGAGTACGACTTGGTGGTTTGGGGCTCTCCATCTTTCACGGCGAGAACCTCCTTGGAACCACGGCTTGTGGTTTTGATTTTTATTTTCTTCTTGGACTTTTTGCTTTTTATCCTTACCAACTTCACCGGCTCGAGGAGTATATGTTTCTCGATCGATAGTGTTGTTCCACTCGATCGCCTCGAAGCGATTGCATATCGATCGGCCATCTCAAGAGTTCGCAAGAATGATGTTGGGAGGATTCAGAGCAATGTCCTCCGTTATTCTTCTACTGCGGACTCCTTGCTTAAAAGCCCTGATCACAGAGGAATCAGAAATTTCCGGAATTGAGTTACGAACCTGACTAAAGCGTTTGATGAATTGACGCAAAGTCTCGTTGTTGTTCTTTTTATCCGTGCAAGTCGCCTTCTTTTCCGGTGGTTGTATGTGCCTTGGAAATTCGCTGTAGAAGATCACGAGGTGTTGCCAAGAGTAGATCGACTCGAGTGGTTGGTTTAATAACCACGATCGAGCGGATCCTTCGAGCACGATCGGAAGGTAATTCGCCATTACATGCTCTCCTCCTCCTTTTCGGACAATTGTTGTATAGATCTCAAGAAATTCGATGGGATTTTGAGATCCATCAAATTTCTCCATGTTCACCGGTCGAAAATGAGGTGGCCGGTGAATCGCTTTCGAAGGTCGGCGAAAATGCCCGACATCGGTAATCACTTCTTACGCCTTCTTTGTAGAAAAGAAGGGTTAATGTCACCAGTGATCGATCTGACGATACCCGTAACAGTGACTGCTCGTAGTAGGCCTCAGTTCACGAGGAGAATACTCCTCGTATTCCACTCGCTAGAATTTCTTTGTCGAAGTGGTGAATGATCACCTCTTCGAGGGCTCTTGATCTTGGTGATCGAAAGGTATTTCTCGAATAGGGAATTGATTCGACTTATGGCGTGTCGATTCCTCGTGAGAAATATTCGATTGATCGGTAGCCGAGGAAGTCGTATTGCTACGACTACCGAGTGTTGTCGATGAGGTACCTCGGTCTTGTCATCACGATTCGAAGTCTTTGCGTAATCTCTTCAAAGAAAGAGATCGCACTCTGGCGCTCGAGCAAGCTCTTGGTCGGGATTCTCGAGCAAGTCGTTGATGTTCGGAGTTCTTGTACCTCCTCCGATCGATGTTGAATGCGCCGAGCAAGTTCTTACGGATCGCAATTTTCTTTCTTCCGACAACATCAAAATCCTCCTCATCGGTCTTTGAGGCCTTCTTAGTGGAGTGCGAGAATGTCGAGGATTTCCTCGCGTTCATCAGTGTTGGTCCTCTCGCCAACGGTGGTGCCCTTGCCATTACCACGAGGGGCGGTGTGTGATCTTCGGGAGTGTTCTTATCTCGGCCTCCATGAGGTGATTCGATTTGGGGAAGGACGAAGACCTCCGCTGATGATTCTCACTTGCGCCGAGGCCTCCCGCTTGAGGAGTGCTCGAGGACACCATCTGGCGACTTGGAGTAATCCCTTCCGTAGGGGAACTCCGGGTTATAATCGTCTTCGTTCGCAAATGAGATCTGCGGGAGACGGTCGAATTTTGAGGAAAAGCATGCTTGATCCCACCCTCTCCGGAGTTACCCCGAGAGAGAATCACTAGATTTGGTGGAGTCCTCGGGATGGTGGCTCCCGAACTTGACTTACCAAGTCGGACCGTCTTAAGGGGACTTGAACACTTGGAGAAAAAAACTCGTCGCGTTGTGAGTCCTCCCGGGGCGGTCTGGTCGGATTGACCCTTGTCCTTTGAGGGAAATGGCTCCTCTGTTGGACGTATTGTTGTGGGGATAAGGATCCTCCTCAACTCTATTAATGGGATGGTTTCTCGGAGAATAATCTCCAAGGCAACATCACCATCGTGGATGCATCACTCGGTTCATAGTCGAAACCGCATCCATGTCGACGTCTGCAGTAATCCGCCAAGTCAAACCAATTCTCCTCGCTCCATTCTCCCGCCATGATTGCATGAGATTGGAAAAGAGAGTATGTTGACAAGAGATTACGGAAGATCCCCACGGTCGGCGCCAAGCGCCGGTGTATTAGAACCGATCTTACGTAAAGATTGTTTGATTCGGGGTCTCCTAGAGATAAGATCACGCAGAGTGGATTGACACGGGATGTTTAGGCAGTTCGAGCCTTCTCCGAGAGAATAATAACCCTAATCTGTGTGTATGGTATTCTTGATGATCAAGTAAAGACTAAGACTCTTACAGAGAATAGCACTTGTTTTCCTACTTGATCTGCTCTTATTCGCCCCTTATCTCTCTCGATCAATGCCCTTATATAGTCGTGAAGAAGTAGCCGTTTTGCTCTGCGGAGATGCGCTGATTAATCCAAAGAACGCGCATGATGGCGATAATTACGGCGCCTCGGCTTCTTCACGCCGTCGCAATTATCTTCCGAGATAATGGGGTAATTACGCACCATTAATAAGCGGAATAATAGTGCGTGCACTGCCTCGATTCCTTAATCAATTAGACCCACTCGCCTGTAGGTTTGATTATAAGGTGGTCGTAGTTTACCTGGTCGTAGAAGAACTTACGACCAGGTAGCAGTCGTAGAAGGACCTACAACTATGTAGTGGTCATAGTTTACCTGGTCGTAGAAGAACTTACGACCAGGTAGCAGTCGCAGAAGGACTTACGACCATGATATAGTCGTAGCAAGACTTACAACTGTGGGGTGATTGTAGAAGAACTTACAACCACTTATTGGGCTTCTCCCTTATAGATAAGGGGTACCTCTGGGGACTATGCGACATCATATTTACCCATAATAAGAATTATAGATAAAAGATAAAATGAGGATTATTAGATCCTCGTCAATCATCATCTTCACTTGAATCATATTTAGCTTTGAAAGCTTGAATTCTTTTGCTTGAAGTTGAGGACATGCCCTTGAGCTCATCTTTGTCCTTTTTGTACATTTCATTTGTGAGAAGATTTCTCAAAAGAGCGGTAGTAGTCATCCTTGGGAATTTGGAAGAATTGAGGAATAATGTCACGAAGGTCTCATATTTCTCCGGTAGAGCCCTAAACATCTTGCGCACAATATCAAAATTGGTTAAATCACAAGATAGACCTTTGAGCTCATTTACTATGTTGTTCATTCTAGAATACATCTCATTGATGCTCTCATGAGGCAACATGGTAAATGACTCATACTTGACTTTTAACCTATGCAATTTAGCTTCTTTGATCGTAGAGGTTCCCTCATGAATTTCTATGAGAGTTATCCAAACATCATGAGCATTTTCAAGATTGCTCACTCTTTTGAACTCCTCTACAGTCAAAGCGCTATATAGAGCTTTTAAAACTTGAGCATCGAGTTGCAAGTTTTGCTCTTCCCTTTGAGTGGGGTTTTGTGGATCAATCGGAGTAGCAAAACCCGCATCAACAATTCTCCATAGGTTTGGGATCATGGCCTTAATAAAGAAGGTCATTCTAATTTTTCAATGAGCATAATTTGAACCATCAAAGTGTGGTGCTCTACCAAAGTAGAAATCCTTACTATCCATCCATTACTCTCTGGGCAGTGAAGTCTAATAAATGAGAGACTAAGCTCTGAAACCACTTGTAAGATCGGGGAGGCCGACTAGAGGGGGGTGAATAGGCGGTTTTAAAATATTTTGGCTAAAACCGAGTTTTATGCGGAATTGTAAATCAATTCGGTTTTGCCCAATTAAAACCTAAATTAGCTAGTTTCGACTAAATGTACTAATAATCAAAGACTATTGATAATTATAGCAATCATACAAATACAAGTAAGCAATAATTCTATGAAAGTAAATTGCAATATAGTAAAGCACAAGAGGAACAAATCACAAGGACACAATGATGCTTTACCGTGGCGTTCGGAGACTTGCCGGACTCCCCTAATCCACGTTGAGGTAAGCTAAAACTAATTGGATCGGCTCCAACACGAACCAACACCTCGATACACTCGGGGTTGTTATTCCTCCATACCGGAGATGGCAAGCACCAAACCACTAACAACCGCTCGGGTCTTCTCACAACCTTCTTTGAGAAGATCACTGACGCAACTCCTCCAGGCCATCTAGGTGTCGGAAAACACCAAGGGTAACAAGTCGAAGATGTAATACCTCATAAATCCAGCTAGGTCGTATAGTTTGGAATTTATTCGAATACGAGATTTAAAATTTTTCGGAATCGCATTCGGTAAAAAGAAAGAAGTCAGAGGGAGAAAAAGAAATAGATTTCGTCGGAAATTCCAATCAGCAGGGGGGGTTATCGTTATTTTCCAGCAACTTTGGGCGCGATCCGCGACCCAGTAGCCCAAGAGGGGGTAGGCCCATGAAGTGGCCGACCATAAAGGGGCGCCACTCCCAAACCCTAGCCGCCTCCATCCCCCCACCTAGCCGCCACCCCGCTCCCCTCTCCACCCTCCATTGCCGGCGCCTCCTCCCCTGGTTGGGCGCCGTCTCCTCCCTTGGTCGCCGGCCATTGGTGCTCCCGAGGTTGCTCTCCAAGATCCCCGGGCGCTCCTCCTTCGATCTGTCCTCCGGCGGGCCGTTTCCTCGCCGGTTGCTCGCTGTGGTGTGGCCGGCCAAGGAAGAAGAAGGGAGACCAGCGGGGAGTGGTTCTTCGCCGTGCTACGGGTCTTCAAGGGTAACGAGCACCTCGGTTAATTGTTTGATCAGTTTTTGTTGCGGTAGAGATCATTTGAGTCACGTCAGATTAGAGTTCCAGAAATTACAGTTTGGATCAGAATGTTGCGTGGCTAGTTACGGTACTTTAGAGGCCGAATCTGGGGTTTTGCCCTTCTAGAGTTTTATTCCTGGGAACGTTAGCTTTCTTTTGGCACCAAGAGCAGGAAAATCCGATCTGTAGTTTGGGAGATATGAATTTTTGAATGCGATCTGTTCAGTCTGCCTGAAAACTGGGTTCAGTAGGTTTGTCCCTCTGTTTTGTTCAAATGAGGGGCCGAATCAGAACCTTCACCCAACTAAGTTATTGTAGCTCTCAAAATTATATTTCCAAGTTGATAAGGATCATTCTCATTGGATCAGTAGGCTAAAATTTACACCATTTTCTTTATTACTGATCTGTATTCTGGACAGACGTAGATGGGTTGTGTTTAGCTGTTAATTAACCCTCTGTTTTGGCCGAATCAGGGGATTTCACCAACTAATGTTTTGTAGCCTGATCAGTTAAGAATCAGTGAGCACTGGTTTCAGGTCTTTTAGAGTTACAGATAATTAATGGCAAATTTTCTCGTACAACTGCCCGTAGATCGATAATCTGGACTTTTTGTGTAGAGGTCAAATTGAACCCTTGGGGTGTGCGGGTTGATTAGAGAGCATCGTAGAACACTTGTAGCTGTGCCATATTCTATTATCCGTAATCCGTGGCAATGCTTGTGTAGGCGGTGAGACGGTGGGTGGAAGGACACCTTCGTTGTTTCCCAATACGTCACAACACGGAAGGCAAGTGCAATGTTTAATTTGTGTGAATTCGATGAATGTATGATAACTTGGTAAATTATGAATATTCCTGTGATTTGAGCTTGATGTGGTAGAGTTCAATACCTTATTCGATGATACATTGAGTTGAAGTTCAAGTTATGCTTTTCATTCCATGCATACATAATTCAGTTGCTGTCCACGGGAGTGGAAACTTGATTAAGTCCCATTAATTCCAATATGAGCATGTAAGACCTACCATTCCAATGTAGGCGATTTGGACATTCCGTATGAAACGTTCTTCATACGGACTTGGATCCCGCTCTTGGTTAAGAGGGCTTAAATAACACCGACGGGTGTGTCACTAGTTATCTGGTATAAACATGTGGAAAGTCCATTCTCCTTCAATGCATTCATTCATACCATGCTTTCGTAAATTCATGGAAGTAAATGATTTACTTGGTAGATTGTTCCGATTCAAGTATTCTTTGTGAATGTATATGTTGTGCTTCTTTGAGTTTCGACTCACTCTTGCTTTTATTTGTTTTAGGTGAATTCGGTGAAAGCAGTTTGCTAGCGGGAGGTGTAGTCCAAAGACGTTCCACGCACATGAATAAATCATTCATTCGTTAAAATTCTATTTACGTTTATTCGGTTTAATTATAATGTAATGGACTGTAATAATTGTCACTTGGAGGTTCATTATTCTCGCTTTGGTTAATTCTTGTTTTAATTTATTGATGAACTGTTATTAAGCTATAGGTTGTTACCTTGATTAATCGTTTCTTTAGCATTGAATGCGATGTTAATCTTAGGAATTGAATAGTAGGTTGGCCTGTTAGGTGACATCTTGTCTTCCGAATAGACAGGGTGTTACAGAAGACGCTTACTTGAACAAATCAAGTGTCTAAGCTCAAGTGGATACACAATCCACTACCTAATACAACATATGCACTTAGAGTTTGCACTCTAAGCTCACTGGGTGCAACACATGCACATAAGGGAGGAAATGGCTTGATCTTTGCTCAATGAATGGGTAATGGCACCAACAACCTTCCCCACAACCGGCCAAGGTGGGTATTTATAGTCTACACACAAAAACTAGCCGTTGAAGAAAATATGCTGAAAAAATCAGCACGAGCGGTAGTACCGCCGTTCATCAGCCGGTACTACCGCACTTCCACTAACACACGGTAATGGCTATAACAAAGCGTCTGAAATAGCCGTTGGAAATGAGGTGCAGTACTACCACCATTGAACATGCGGTAGTTCCGCTCGCTAGTAGTTCCAAAACACAAGGGTGGTACTACCGCTTCCTTTGAGGTCCGAAAATGGTCCTTACTGAAAGTAATTTACCGCATCATAAATCGGTTATATCGGGTTGTGGTAGTTCCACGATAAGTACTGCGGTTGTACCGCGATGCCGTAGTTCCACCAAAAGAACTCTGGTACTACCTCTTTCCAGGAGAGAAAAAAACACGCTTAGAAGGTGTCTCTCTGAAAAACATGTACCGCCAACTAAAGTTCGGTCCGACACAGTTGCGGTAATCTTGCACCATTTTCGATCATACCTGCATGCGGTAGTACATAACACAACTTCAGTACTACCGATTATCTTGAGAAAAGCTTAGTCGGCTTTCCAAACAAACTCAATTGCAAAACACATTTGCCAATTAATTAGCGATGCAAACAAAGGTTAAAGGCAAGATTCTCAACAAGTTGCAAAACGCATTTGCCAACTTTTAGAATCAACATCACAAGAAATAAGGTACATGGACTTAAACCATTTGCAAAATACATTCGCAAACTAAAGTCACGTGCTACAAGGATTATGCATGAGCCTCGACTATTTGTAAAACACATTCGCAAATATCGGCAATATACCACAAGGGGTAGTTGCATGGACTTCAACCATTTGCAAAACATATTTGAAAACAATACAACCATGCATAGATGAGCTAGAGTAAACACGATGAGCTAGAGCAAACGCAACAAGCTATCAACGCATGACTAACTCAAGCTACTAGTCAAGACCCCTCTTAATAGTACAACAACCTATACTAGCAATCCGGTCTCCAACCAAACACCAAGACCGGTAAAAGACTATGAACACATTCTTAGCCCTAGATAGTCATACATTTGTCTAAAGCATCTTCCTGAAGCTTGATGACGCACATCTTTACTTCAAGTATGGGTTCTTGACTTTGATAATCATCAACACATGATGATCTCCTTTACTTCAAATTCTTGACTTGAATATGCATCAACTCATGATGTATTATTTCACTTGACTTCCATCAACATATGATGGGTCTTCTCTTGACTTGATGATCAACTCATGATCATCTCCTCTTCAAGATCTTGATATGCATCAACGCATGGTGCATCCTTTAGTCCAAGCTCTTTATTTCAATATCATCAACACATGATGATCTTCTTCACTTCGAGATCTTGACTTGAACATTGTCAACACATGATGATTTCCTTCATCCCGAGTCTTGACTTGATGATGATCAACTCATGATATCATCCAAAGTCTCCATCATTAGGAAACATAACCTATTCATTCAACTTATAGAAAAAGTTAGTTCCACAATATGATTATCATTAATTACCACAACATACCATTAACTCATAATGGTGGGATGAGATACTTCAATCTTTCCCCTTTTGGTAATTGATGATAACCACTTCAATTAAAAATAATTGAATGTAGATAAATATGAGTATATATGAAATACACAAGTTTCATATACTCAAGGATATGTTTTAAAGTAGAGATCCCCAATATATGTGAATAAAGAAATATAGATCAATACTAATGAAACTACAAATTATGGAGTGAACTCCCCCTAAACGTGTGCATACACAAATGTGTAATAAAAATGTATACACGTATTCAAGTTAGATGGTTCTTTTAACAAACCGTCTATGATACAAAAGAATCACAGACGGTTTAAACCAAGAACCGTCTGTGACACTATCGTATCACAGACAGTTAGACGGTTTAAACCAAGAACCGTCTCGCTAGAGTTACAATTTGAATTACAACCAGTCAAAGTGAATTACAATATTGAATCAATTGTTTCAAGATCGTTCATCAGTGTTGATGGCGTGAAATTCTCCGGTGGTGTTAACGATGTCCGCCGTGACGAAGCCGCAGAACTCCCCTCGAACGTGCGTGACCTGGTTCATCTCGAGTGCATTTAACTCTATGTTCAAGCCCTGTCGCTAGCAGGAGTAAAGTAGTAAGCATATATATTTAAATTTATAATTAGGATATAATTATTACGAGATTGACAAACCTGGGGATCGTGCGTCCTAGAAGTAATCAATAGCTGCATATGATGGTATACGTACAATGCGCATAGGTGATCTCATTTTTGCTGGTGGCACTTCAAAAATAGAATTACATATATATGTATAGTCAGTTCGAGATGCAATATTACGGAGTATGATATATGATTATTGTGTTGTAGCGCGTACCAGAAATCGCATCCTGTGAGTCAGTGTGGCGCTTGTTCCCTTGTATGAATCTCCCTCGGCAACATAGCTGATGAACGCCCTACATGATTCAAAAAAGTTATCATCGTCCATTTCAAACGAAGGAAGACTACAATAGAGTTATGTGCGGAGGAAATGAACATACCTGTCGAGTATTTCTTTAAGAAGGGTGAAGTCGTGCTTTTTGTTGCGTAGAGAATCAAGGTACAATACCGTGTTTCTCTTTGGCACAAGAATCAGAAGAATCCAGTGGAACCTACTTATGTATGTCGCTATAGTCATAAACCTATGTTGAAACGAAATTTGTATAGCAAATATTGAAGCACTTACTTCTGGTTAGGGCACCATTATTTAGTCCTTGTCGTCCGGAGCAAGCAATCCCATTTTTATGTAATTCTAGACGTAGGATGCGTCTTGGTTGATTGTTTGCTCAGAGACCACGTGTGGGTCGAGGAAACCCACCGGTTCTTTGATTCGACGGGCACGTTTCATAATGTGTCTGCACATAAGCAATGAGTTGTGATATTTATCGGTATCACGTGAGTGTAGAAATTGATTGCACACACTTACAGTGTCCAGCATCGTAGAAGTGAGGCGTCGAGGGCAGTTAGGTTGTATAAGTCAAATAAGTCTTGAAGCCCACGGCGAAGTGGCGGGCTCGTGGAAAATGCTCCCTCCGTGTCGGCGGTGATTCGATATGACCCCCTTCGCTCGGTCTTGCGCAAGTACCAATCATGCAAAGCTTGACAAGCTACTCCGAGCTCTTTAGTTACTGCGCGGAGACCAGCGGACTTCGAGTGAGTATTTGTGGGGTTGGGAGGTACCTTAATGTTCTTGATTTTGATTTCTCCTTAACGAGGCGGTGAGGGCGTCTTCCGTGTAGCGCCTCGGGGACCGATATGGTGACACGCTTTTCTTGTCCCTTTGTCGTCTTCTCGGCGGAAGCGATGTGGCGGCCTTACGAAGCTTTGGTTGAGGCGGACTCATCGAGGTCCTATTGGAGGCGAGGTCCTCTCGATATCAGCGTCCTTGAAGGGTCGGTCGATGTCCTTCTTGGACCCTTTGGATAAAAGTGTGCGTGGCATCCCTAGTGTTACGATTTCTTCGTTGGGGAATCTCGGTAGGATGGCCATGAAATTGTCATGGACCATGTCCACTGCACCTGGCGTAACCTGCGCGGTGGGCACCGTCTTTGCCTTGCCCTTCTGGTATGGATACACCATACCCCTTGACCTCAATAGGAATCGACCCTACTATCCTCACTTGGAGCTTGCGGGCGTCGGCTCCTACAAGCGTACACAATTAGCTAAGGCGTCCTATAGGTCTATCTTTGGAGCACTCGAGAGATGTACATTACCTCGATCTTGTCGATCGGTAATTGCACGTCGTCATGTCCATAATTATGTGTGGGCGCGCTACTCCGATGTCGGCGGGACTTGCTCCCAAATTAACGAGGCGGCTTGCGCTGCATGAGTTGATTTACTTGGTTACGCAAGTTTGTTATTTGTTCTTGAAATTGTGCAATAATCACATGTTCCAACCGAGCGTCGTCTGGTCCTTGGATCTCTTCCTACTCCTATCGTGTCCGAGTTGTGTAGGAATCCATCCTCCAAAATACGTAAACCCCAACTCCTCGCGTGCGACCGGGTGCTCCTTGTTTCCCGGGGCGTGAGGCGGTACATCCTTCTCCTATCTACTTGAAGGAACCTTGGGAACATCGAAAGTCAATGCTTCTGCAAGAGAACATGATGTTATTGTAGACACCATGAAGTTATGGACTTATTAACAATTAAGTGGTTGGAAATTTACGACGTTGAGACAACGCCTCGTCTGCCGGGTTTGTCGGAGAGATGTTGCCGAAGGCGTGGCTCATGCCCTCGCTCTTAACGGGATCGGCGCGCTCGTCAGAGATCATAACAAGCGGTTGTGCGGCGGTCTCGTCCTCCGCCGCCATCGCTGCGTGCTTTACGCGTACCAGTGGTCTTGAGTTTGTGGGGTGAGTGTTTTGTGCTGGATAGCTCATGCGCCGCACTTTGCTCCTGAAATTCAGCCGTCGTCTTCATACGCACGGCGTCCCATGTATCCGCGACAAAAATTGATACGTCGTGAAGGCGTCCGACCCGTGTTCACGTCTTTGCGTGACAAGCGAGCTCTTGAAGGTCCTCCACGCGTGGGACATCGCCGCGGAAGACGTGCCATCGCACGTGCAGTACGCCGAGGAAAGTGAGCGAGGCGAAAGTTCAGTCCTGGCGGTCTCTGTACATCCGCCGAGACTTCGGGTTGGGGTGGTGATGAGGACCCGTTCCTTGCAAGTACCCATGAGCGGTCCGGAATCTCGCGGTTGCTTTCTTGGGACTCGGCGGGATCCGGCGTCGCGACCTCCGTGATCGTCATGCGGCCGAGGGCAATTTGGATATTCCTGCGCCTTCTCGCTGCGTACCACCTTGATCGGAGATCCGGGCGCATTTGGCGGCGTCGATGACGGCGGCGAAGGCAGTGCCTCTGCCATCTCGCTTACTTGCTATCTATATAAGTTACGTGCATAATTATTACATAGTATATAATATATGGAAATTGCACAAAAAATATAAACAAATATAATCAACGTTGGCCATCTCAGAGTAAAATAAAATAAATTGCCGTCAGTGTACCATAAGAATCATCACGGTTCCCAGGTTTACCCAGATTAGTCGGCACCCTAAGTATCGAGACTACCCACACCAACCTAGGTTAACCGGCATCTTGGTTTTTCAAGTCACCTATGCTAACCAGTTAGTCGACACGGGATACCCATGATACCTAGGCCAACCTAGTAAATCGGCACCGTCTTACTTCCATAGGTTTTCATCATTCGGCACTATACCTCAAGTTTCAGATGTGAAAATTAATTAAGAAAACACAACCACGCTACCAACTAGATTTGTCTTGATGTTTATTAAGAAAACATAGTAAAATGTTGATCAAGCCGACAACTACAAGATAGATTTTTCTTAATAAATGCGAAAAGTGAATGAAATGAAATACAACAGTTATAAACTAAAATTCTCGAACATCTAGGGTGCACACTTAGTCAATTTCCTTTGGTTATTTAAGACAAATCACAAAATCCAAAGTATGATAAAACATAAGGAGTGCAAACAAACTAGCGCATAGATATGACCTAAAGATGGGTCACCCAAGGGAGGGTTGTCGGTTTGCAAATATCTAGCACTTCCTCCAAGTCTCCAACTAATGAACCTTCACACACATTATTTGATCGAGCATAAATGATGAGCAAAACCACAAGCAAGAGTTCTGAAGGTGGCCAAGTGCTTGGCTTGCCCTTGAGTGAGAGGAAACATACTTGGAGAAAAAGCACTACACACCTAGGAGCAAAAATGCAAACTATGCAGGGAGAGTGCATTTGGTATCCCAAAATTGCTTAGCAATAGTCGGATTAGTAGGTCATGTTGGGGTGAACTAAAAAGTTTGGGTAGAGTTGGATCTAAGTGTTGGCTAGGTAAGCGCCCGTAGTAGTAAGATGGTAGTTATAAACCCCGTGGACCACCCTATGGGAGCTAGCTATTAGATCACAATTTGCGGGTCCCCAATCCATGAACAATCGAGCAAATTGTATTTGCGTCTAAGGCTACGCATGACTCCCATATATAACAACGTTTTTAGTGCTCCTAAATCTAATGTACACGCATATATACTTTACGATTCTAATATAATCGGCCTTATTTAGTTCTTTGATGATGATAATAAGCATATTCAACGATCTTGAGCCATACATCATAGTCATTTCCATGAGTCTTCTTTTCCTAATGTCACCCATTCCCATAGCATGATGATAAGCATTATGGAGTAGCAAGTTGCATAATCGGGGAATGGGAAGGAAACAAAAAAATCACCCCAAAAGTTCTTTGCACCACGAGCTACACTTTGATCGATTTTTCAGTGCCAAGAGACTAGTGTCTAGCGTGGTTTTGAGAAAATTTATCTACGGTGAATGGATATATGTAGGCATTTTCTTTGGAGAGATGCAAGCTAGCGATAATGAAATGTGTAGTTGCTCTATACACATCTGAGGCCATAGTTATGAAGTTATTAATTTGGCTCGAATTTGTCCATGTAAATGAACCGAAATGGCTCTCAAGCTGACATGGAATACTTAAAAAATCCTATGAACAACAATCGAAGCATCTATTGCATGGACCCTCACAGCAGGACGCGGAGGCCCGCTGGTCGGGAGGGGGCGAAGGGGAGGCCACAGTAAACCCTCACGGCGAGAGAAGGAGGCGCTGAAACTCACCGGGTGCTCGGCAGGCGGGAGGCGGCGCGGTCGAGGCAGGGGCGAAGGGAGCGCGGGCGAGGCGGGACGAAGGGAGGCGCGGTTGGAGGCGAGGGCGAAGGGCGGCGAGTGGGGCGAGGGCGACGGGAGGCGGCCTGGTAAACCCCAGCGAAGAAGGGTGAAAAAGCGAGTGTACACAACCGTTCGATGATAGAACAGACTTATATACATGGATATCACATACGGTTCTATGATAGAACCGTGCGTGATAATACATCCTGAGCAGTTCCATAATAGAACCGTCTATGATGTTAACTATCACGACGGTTCTATTATGGAACCGTCGTGATAACAGAAAGGAAACCTAATTTTAATATCACGACGGTTCCATAGCGGAACCGTGCGTGATATGTTGATATCACGACGGTTCATTAATAGAACCGTCGTACGATATTAAGTATCACGAGATGGTTACATTATAGAACCGCTCGTGATATCTCGATGAAGCGAATCCATCGCTAGATCAACGATCCAAGTTCATCCACGTCGATTTAATTTTGGATTTTCGAGAAGGATTATTTGTTAGCGAAAAATACAATTAAATTCAAAAATGCATAACTTTTATTGTAAACTATTTTTGAGTGAATCAATTTTGTTGGATTCCTCTATTAATTAATGAACTAAATGTGAAAAGTTTACTTATGCATTTTACTTTTGCTCATTCAAGGCTTTAAAAATTGTACAAAGTGCATCATAGCTCGAAATGAGATGAATCCAATTGGGTTGTTCATCTCATGAGGTGCTTAATTCAACGTATCATAGCTCGGATGAGGTGTTTAATTTTCTCATATATATCTTTTGCATTACAAGTCGATAAGCGGGGTCTCACCACCGACCGAGGCAAATTGACCGATTTAGCATCGGCCCATAACACGTGACGCGTTTCCATGTTAACATCAAATTAATTACGATGGAATATATACATGCTTAATTGAAATCTGAGTCCTTCATGATGATCGACGCATATAGCTAGCTTCCCACGGGTTCTTCCACGATCGATGCCGTCTCCGAAGGAGGCAACTCGTCAAATTGATTGTACTCTTCCTCATCCACGACATTCTCAACTCCGACAATCCTTCTTTTCCCATGAAGAACTACGTGGCGGTTCTTATTTCCGGGTCCGTTACATAAAAACTTGAACAACTTGCTTAGCGAGTACGAATGGTTCGTCCTTGTATCCGACACGTTTGAGGTCCACGGTGGTGACACCGTGCATTTGTCGACCTTCACGCCTGCGGAAGTTTAAACCAGTGACATCGAAGCAGGGGATCTTGAAAAGTACATAGTCAAGCTCCCAAATCTCTCTCTGAACCCATAATGCGAGTTCAACCGCGTGCCCCATGGTATTGAACCCTCGTGAAATGCATCTATCACGGACACATTTATTACGGGTGTGCTCTTCATATCACGAATTTGCCGTATAAAAGCGTGTACCCATTTATGTCGTATCCTTGCCATGTCACAATTGTAAATTTTGGTCCTTTGGCCAACCATAGCGTTTCATCACTTGATGCCCTCGGTGAATCGCATCTTTAACCATTCGTGAACCAAGCGGTTGTGCTCTCGTTATCCAAATCTCCGACCAGTGCGGATTACATTGGCGTAACATGTCTCTATGATCGTCGACGTGCGGGACACTTGGGTCATGTGTTGCAAGACCGTGAAATGGGCTGCGCGTATGTATCTAGATTGGGAGTGATTGCTTTCCTCCGATGGTCCGATACCCTCCGGTCTCCCCTCGTGGCGAGATAGAGGCACGCCTATCGGTTCCACGAGCCATGTAGTCCACGCAGAACTCAATGACCTCTTGGTTGCATAACCTTCGATGATCGCCCTCCGCCGAGATCGATTCCGTCGTAGGACTTGAAATTCCCATGTATCTCTCGAAGGGTACATATGGCGTAGGAACACGGTCGCATATCTTTATCTCTTTCACAAGGTGAATAATGAGATGGACCATGATATCAAAAAAAGACGGAGGAAATACATCTCAAGATGACATAGAGTCGTCACCACCTCGGCTGCAGAGCGTCGAGTCCTTCGGGATCGATGACCTTACGAGCAATTGAGTTAAAGAAATAACACACCTAAAGATTGCCACTCGGACCTTGTTTGGCAAGATACTCCTAATTACAACGAGGAAGCATCTGTGTCATCGACACATGACAATCATGAGACTTCATACCAATTAATTTCAAATCTTTCATGGAAACAAGTTTCTTAATATTGGCGAATGCGAGCGGAACTTTCACACCATGCAAACTTTGACATAGTTCATTTCTCTCGGCCTTGGACAAAGTGTAGCAATTTGGGGAAAATGCGTTCGTCCTTTATCGATCTCTTCGGTGCTAACTCGGATCTTATGTTCATATCAACCAAGTCACGCCATGCGTTAACGCCGTCTTTTGTTTTGCCAGTAATGTTCAGTAAGAGGCCAATCAAGCTATCACATACATTCTTCTCCACGTGCATGGCGTCGATGCGATCTTAGAACTTCTAAGTGCTCCCAATAAGGCAAGTCCCAAAAATTGACCGCTTCTTCGGATATTTTTACGAGGGTCCTTAATTTACCTCCCTTTCCAAGCACAACATCGATATCCTTAACCATATCATAGACCTCTTTCCTCTAGAATCCCTTGAGTGAACCATCCTCCTTATTTCCGTCGAATTGTTTCTTCATCTTGCGGTATGGGTGAATCACGGGAAGGAACCTACGGTGGCATATACACGATTTGCGTGAGTTGTTCAGCCATACACTCTCGGTACCATCTATGTAGTGCGGACAGGCTTTGGCTCCTTTTGTACTGAACCCCGGCAGGTTACCAAGGGCAGGAAAATAATTGATGGTGCAGAATAACATGACGCATAAAGTGAAGTTCTCTCGTTTGTATGCGTCCCATACTTGTACCCCTTCGTTCCAAAGTGTCACAAGATCTTCCGGCAATGGTGCTAGGTACACATCAATATCGTTCCTGTGTTGCTTGGCCCTTGGATAAGTAGTGTCATCAAAATGTATTTCCGCTTCATACGACCAAGGAGGAAGGTCGTACATACATAGATTCACGGGCCAGTGCTATGTGGTTGCTCATGTTCCGAAAGGATTCATTCCGTCCGTACTCAACCCTAACCTTATGTTCCTCGGTTCCGCACCGAACTCTTCGAAGCTCCGATCGAAGTTTCTCCACTAGGCAGAATCAGTAGGGTGTCTGAGCTTCCCATCTTTCTTACGCTCCTCCGAGTGCCAACGCATCAATCTTGCCTCCTTTCGGTTCGCAAATAAGCGCTTCAAGCGTGGGATCACGGCGAGATACCACAACATCTTAGCGGAGGTCCTTGCTTCGCCTTAGCGATATTCTTCCGCTTGTATCGGGATGCTCACACAGGACATGCATGCATGTCTGCATACTCTTTACGGTACATGATACAATCGTTCGGACATGCATGTATTCTTTCTACTTCCATTCCCAATGGACAAAGAACCTTCTTAGCTTGGTAGGTCGTCTTTGGGCAACACGTTTCCCTCGGAAGGATGTCGACTAAGAGACCTAACAGCGCCGTAAAACTCTTGTCGGACCAACCATTGCTTGCCTTCAATTTCAGCGGTTCAAGCACGGTTGACAACCTTGTGTATTCGGTTTGCGGCTAGGGAACAAAGGTTTCCCGAGTCCTCCATTAAGCCCTCGAATTTACAAAACTCTCTCTCCGTAGTTCCCTTACGCATCGCGTAGCATCGATCGATTGTCATCATGCGATCTATCGTCATCAAAGCACATTCCATACCACGCATATCGTTGACTTCCTCGGCGATGTCGTCATTCTTGACTTCGGTATAATCTGCTCTTCACCGTATTGCTCCAACATGTATATCCTTTTTGAAACCTCTTCGTATTAAGTGAGCTTGATCTGCGCGGGTTGTTAAACATTTTCATATTACCACAATCAATGCATGGACGGTACATATATTTTATCCCTTCTTCAACATATCACCTTTCGCGGCTCTTCTAAAAGCAAACACGCCATTAATATACTCTTCACTCACACGGTTCTCAATGTACATCCAGTTTGGTCTATCTACATGTATACGCACGTAACAAATTAATTAGTGTTAAATTATATATTAATAAACCGCATAAGTACCCTTTATAATGACCAAACACATTAGTGATTACTTTATAGCAAATATAAAGGGTTCTGGATCGATCGTTACCCTTCTCTCCAAAGTGGCGCAATGTGGGAGGAGGTAGCGGATCAGTGCCGCAATGGGTAGGGAGGAGGAGGGGGGTGTGACTCAAAATGGGAGAGGAGGAGGTAGGGGTATGACTCAAAATGGGGAGGACGCAGCAGAGGAGGGTGGCGGCGGTTCAAATGGAATTAATAGAAATGGGGATTATGTCGGCGGGGACGCAGCGGCGGGAGGTGGCGGCGGTTCAAATGGATTTAATAGAAATGGGGACTATCGGCGCCTACTTATAATGCTAATATATCACGAGACGGTTCTTTTAAATAACCGTGCAGCGATAGCCCAATATCCTGAGCGGTTCTTTTAAAGAACCGTCATGATAAACTTATTTCCTGAGCGGTTCGTATAGCGAGCAAATGCGTGACTCTAAATATTATCACAGAGCGGTTCGTAAAGCGAGCCGCTGCGTGATGAAAAATATCGCGAGCGGTTCATTACACGAACCGTGCGTGAAGTATCCTGAATGGTTAACGAAGAACCGTCTATCACAGACGGTTAACGAAGAACCGTCTGTGATGGGGTGTCTAGTATAGCATGTTTTGTAGTAGTGTATCTAGCCCATCTCGTAGGACATGTATAACCTCGAGATTGGTAGCCGCCACCCAGCGACAAGGGGACAAGGGAAGGCTCGCAAGTGATCTTGTTGGCGTACTACGTTCCTCGCGCCGGCGCCTCCGGATCCAAGAGGTAAGTTACATTCAGTATGCATCATAATTATTAATTTGGCCCGACATTGTATTATCCTAACATCATTCGGCCGTCCGACCCGTCTCGCGGGACATGGATGACCGAGGATCAGCCGCATTGCCCGCGGTAGCAAGGAGACAAGGGGGAGGGAGTGATGGGCGAAACTAATTATCTTTGTTTCAGTCACCTTTATTTCCATTCCAAAAAGGTGCATATGTATCATAGGTGTATTTCGGTTTGTTACATAGTGCATGTGGTCGTTCCTTATGCACGTAACCAAATCATCTTGTGCCGTGTAATTCACAACTTTATTATGAAGTCTATTTCAATTCGCAATTGCATTGTAAAGCCGTCGACTTCAATAATCATTCTCTTATAGCATTGAATTCTTGTTGTACAAAGGTAGGGAACAACATAAAAATAATGACCAAAAAGGCGTATGTTGTGGAAGTAGGCACTAAAAATAATGGTCCACATATCTGATGCACCAAATTACATCTCTTTTCCCCAAATATCGGGACAACATCGCTCATGGCAACCCTAAACCCAATTATTTTGTCCATTCTCTACTTCAAATTACATTGTCTTCTCCGATTTTGCATTTTGAATTAAATGGACACTACAACGTATTACCAAATTTAAAAAACAACCTTACAAAATTAAAAATTCTGCTACACATAAATTAAAAATAAAAATCTGAGCCCTCATGTTACAGATCAATTGGCGATAGGAATCTCATCGCTTGATTGAAATGGAAACAGTCTATCACCAATTGAACTGGCGACAAGAACCTCCCCCACTGTTTCCTTTGGCGACAGGAGCCAGTCATCATTTCAAATAGCGATAGGGACCTAGTTTTATAAAAAAAAATGATTGTTTAATTTTATAATTATCTTTTAAAATAATATTATTAAAAAAATTATATCTTTTACATCAGACCTCCAAGCGGAGCATATTATATATGCATTAATTTCGATCATCTCAACGAGGATATGCTAGACTCAATTTAGCATTTGATGCGATAATTTTGGCACATCCACAATGAAGCTATTACAAGCTCTTTTTAGCGATTTGAAATGTTTTATCATAGTTCTGCATCACCAACTCATTTGCAAATATCTCCAAAATTGGTTAGGGTTAGTTGCCAAATGGCACCAATGATCAATGATTACATAAATATTACTATAAAATTGGCGTCCACAAACTATTTTGTTAAACTTTGTTATGTTGTAGGGTATTGGATTCGTAGAATTGAGTAGGTATTCGATTCGTATTTATATTCGTTATAACATTCGATTCATGTTCGTATTTGAACATATTTAATTTCGTATTTGTTTAAAAGATACAAATATGGACGTGGGAAGACTTCTCTCTTTAGCATATTTTCTCGATCCATGTACTATTTACTACAAGAGTTCTTCGCCGTCAAACCTTAATTTCGAGCTTGCGCAGGATATTTTCTCATAACGATCGCTATTGGACCAAAAATTTAGTCATGTCACTTGGGGACCAGTCTTCTGTTTCTTTTGTCATGAAAGCTCCCTGTTGACATTTTCTGTAGCTGGTCCGGCACGGTAGAGTATTGTTTCGCTTGATGCATGAATAGTATGGAGGCAGCAATAGTACCTACAACTTCTCAGATGTAGGTATCAGATGGTGACATATGCTCTCTCTCTCTCTCTCTCTCTCTCTCTCTCTCTCCGTCAGATTTCTATCAACTCTCCTGGGTCTAATCAGATGTTAAGCTTACGGCTCAAGAGAGTTGCGGTAGCTCTCGACTGTCTGAGTAATAGAATTACGTACGTGATAAGACTGATAGTTCAACGGTCTAAGTTATAATACAAGAGATGCTAGGCTAGCTAGCTCGAATCGTCTGGTCCAAGAATCTGAAAAAGAGAACAATACTGCATTAGGGCAAGGATTTTGTGCACATGGGCGTATTTTCTAGTTTTGATTTTGGCTTGTGCACCTGTGTATTTCAAAAAAAAATCTCAAAAAAATCATAGATGTACAATCGTGCAATATAGTATGTGCACTTGCAAAAAATTGTGCAAAAATATGGTTATTTTTTGCATTGTGTAAAAAAAGACAAAGAATAAGTCCATTTTTACACCTAAACTTTGAAAAAAAAACCCATTGAACCCTGAAAGTACAAAAACGCATATTTAACACTCTAAACTTACAAAAACCAAGTCAACTTACACCTTAATGCGGGTTTACTAAGGCATACCAAACTCAGAGTGGTTTTTACCATATTGACAGTCATGTCATTGGTTTTTATTCACATTATTCAAATTAGAGAAGGGAGGATGATGAGAAGAAGAAAGATAAGGGGGGAGGTGGGGAGGAGTATGGAAGAGTTCGACGATATGGATGTCAGTTGGATCCTCATCAGCAAACCTGACGATATGGTTGCCAATATGGCGAAAACCACCTTGAGTGGGATTCGTGTGATAAAAAATCGTCTCACAATGTAAATTGACATAACTTTGTCGTTGAGGGTGTTTACTAGACTTTTTTTTATACATAAAATAGACTAATTCCAAAAGACAAAAGGCAATACTCTTAAATTTTTTTTGAAGCATGACTTGCCGGCTAATTGGTTTGTCATAAGAAAAGCATTTAACAAATCATATGAAGCTACTAGACAAGTGGACTCTCGTATCAAATCCCATCAGTACTTGATAAATCTTCCATTCTTTGCTACTTGGCTTTTACATCGACCCCAAATCAAGGGTGTAAGACGGTAGCTAGGGTGCCTCATTCCATTGTACACGACCGGTACATGCATATGCTTGGCTCATATATTTTCTTTTCAGGAGCAGCATTGACACGGCAAGTAGTCGGATATATATAAATTAACCGTACTACACAAGGAGTATGGTCATCGCAAAAGAATCCTGGAAAAGAGGAGCAGGAGTACGTACACGACAAGATTTTCTATGCAATGTTGCGAGACAAACAAGAAAGGAAGTGATGTGACCTGCTGAACGAGTCATGCTTAGCGATTGGTCTAAGCCCTTTTATTCATTTGATTTTTTTTTCCAATTTCTAAAGAGGGTTCTAGGCTCAGGGTATAGTTTATCCTGAGGCCTAGATCCACCCTTAGATACTGTTGTCAGTAGAAATTTGGTGTACCTATCGTGTACTTGGTCTTCTCTGTGGAGAGAGCCAGTAGCTGGGTGAGTAGCATCTATGTAATTGCTATCTTTTGTGTGCACTGCTGTGATACGTTTTTTTTTGGGTCCATACTTCAGCTTACATGGTCTAAGTTTTGTGATCAATATTGGTGTGATGCATAGTTGAAATCTCGAAGTTGTATGGGCCTTTCTGGTTATCAGAGGCACGGCCGACATGGTTGTGTTAGAACAGGTCCTGATTGGTTCTCTTCTAACGCCGCAGCTGCTGCTTCGGGCCATGACTGCTTAGCCCAGCAACAGCAGCTGAAGGCCGATAAGAAGCTTTTTAGGCTTGAAAAAAAAAAAGACAATCCCTCCTATTTCATACTTTGTTTTCTTTTCTTGCTTTTCTTTTTACTGAGATCTGGTGTCGCTACTTCTGATCATGGGATGTATTTAGATGCTTAGAAGAACATTTGTGGGATATTTGCTGGTAATGGCATGCGGGATCGATGGTTATTTGTTGGGTTATTGGTAGATGTTGACTCCAAACCGAAGACAAACAAACTCACGGCAAAAACTATCGAATACGAACAAAAAATTTTTTCCAGTGCTGCACAACTAGTACTTTTTCCTTCTTTTCTTCTCAAGTTATCTCATATGTACTTTTTTTCTTCTTTTCTTCTCAAGTTATCTCATATTAGAGTACAATACCCTTGCTTATATAGCACCAAGACTCAACCACACAAACGAAATAGGGCTAGGAATCAGAATCCAACTAGGACTCGATGATCTACAAAAGAAAACTAATACTTTAGACAAAGATTACCTAACAATCACTCCATAATCTTTGTGTACTTACTTATTATGTGTACTCGGCTGCCAGTTGGACTCAACTTCAACTTGGCTCACACGATTGCCCGGAGACGGTGACACAACTCGAACACGTCTTGGACTATTACTGATTGAGGCAGTCGGTCTCAACTACGACTTGCGCCCCAACTCGTACTCAACTTAGGACAGTCGGTCTCAACTACGACTTGCTCCACTCATACTTGGTACTTCAAGTTGGTCACGACTTCAACTTGAGTAACACACAGACTCGACTCAGGACGACGAACACATCTCCTCAATGTCCCGGACTTAACACTACTTACTTGACTCAAGACGGCGAACACATCTTCTCAACGTCCCTCGCCTTCACCATTCGATGATCGGCACCAAGATGCATCGTCTTCAATGCCTTCCACGCAGCTTTGGCAGTCTCCTTTTCGGCCAGTAGGAAGAGCGTCGACGTTGCCTTGTCATCAGTGACACCACTCCCCGGAGAACGCGACATGATCTTGGGCACAAATCAAAAACTCAGGCTCCTCCTCGTTATGGAGCCGCATGCACCGTACAGTGCATCTGTCTCACCGCATTGAGCCGTCGTGCCCCGCCGTGCGCTCCGCTGCCAGCGCCTAATCTTGTGCCGGGATCGGCCGAGCGCCTCCGCCGTATATGCCACCCGAGTCGAGATCATCCTCTCGGGCAGCGGACTAGGGTTTGAACCTAGAGCTCTGATACTAATTGTTGGCTCCAAACGGAAGACAAACAAACTCACGGCAAAAACTCTCGAATAGGAACAAAGAAAAATTTTCAGTGTGGCACAACTAGTACTTTTTTCTTCTCAAGTTATCTCATATTAGAGTACAATGCCCTTACTTATATAGCACCAAGACTCAGTCACACAAACGAAATAGGACTATGAATCAGAATCTAAAAAGATTACCTAACAGTAGAGAGCTTGCCTTTTTTTCAATAAAAATAAAAATAAAAATCTCGTGCATATAAAATTTGTTCATCTCGTTAGCTTCTATTGACGAATCATGATTTAGGCGGGAAAACTTTTTTGCACTTATTTGACTAAATAATAACACATATTGTTCCTTGATAGCGACCATGTAGAGAATCTGTACTACTTAAAAGAAGGAATTGGTGACAGTCCGTTCTCCCTTATACGATGTGAGCCGTTAGATCTATCTTTCTTCATGAGATGTGAGTCGTTGGATCTCGTTCTTTCTCGATTCCTCTCGGGCGTACGGTTGGCCATCCATAGCCTCCTCTCCACTCCCCCCACACACTAACTGCCCAAGCTGGCGCCAAGAAGCCCAAAAATTCCATTAATCTTTCCAAAACGGGTTACCGGCGGATCACTTGCATTGTATGCTGAGCACGACTACAGTTGACGAAATATAAATTTTTTTATTATGTACCAAAGTACGGGTATTGGACTAGTAAAATATAAAGAAGTAATAGTTTATCTATTTGAGCATACAGGACAGCTGCACTGCACACATCATTTGGCTCAAGAGATGGGGAGCCGATCATGCTGGAGCAGTATCGTACAAAAGAAAGAACGACCTGGTTTGGATTTGTTAAATAGAGTTTCTTTCTCCTTTCAAAATCAAAAGCCAGTGGTGCAGTTGGTTACCATATCTATAATAAGGTTTTGGCCTGTTAAGTGACTTAAAACCTATAATCTGTACTTGTCGGGATTTAATTTCTGATCTCCCTGCAGGGGATCGGGGTGCCTCACCGGCCAGTCAAGCTGCAACTTGGTTAGTCCGTTACGAATTAGTTCTGTCGACAACATGATTGGTTAGCTAGTTTTATCAAATGGATTATAACATTTGTGTTCGCTTGCCTCTGCTGGAATGACTAAGATTAACCCATTGCTTGGTTGTTTAGTACGTACGTAAATCTGTCGACGATCTGGAAATCCTTAGTCGAACTTAATTATGCGAAATGTACAGGTAAAATGGGATTGCAAGCATAACGCTCAAGTACTAAGGATAGAGTAAGAGCCCCCTGCCTCCTGTCGAGTACTATCAAAGATACCCCTTTTCTCTTATCTCAGGAGCTCACGTGGACTACACGAACAAGAATGACAACGGTAAGGTGTCTCCTCCACCGTTGCGAGGAAACTAAATTTATCTGTACGGAACACTGTTAAACAAGAAGATAATGTTACAGAGGACGATCGACCATGTGGACTACACAAAAAGAAAGAAAAAACAACTATTTCAATCGCGAGCCCCTCAACGATCGATCTAATGTTACAGAGGACGATCGACCATGTGGACGACGACGACTCAACCAGGAGAGAGAAGTTTTTTCGTCTGCAAATAAACAACAATGGATTTGTTCGGATGAGACGAATTACGGTGGAATTAAATTAGTTTAAATTTAGGCAGGAATTTGTCCTAATTCATATAGGAAATGAACTGTTTCAGTAAATTAGTAATTTTTCCGTGTTTTTTCGGAATAAGATCTTAAACGATTTTTTATAATACATTTTATATATAATTACAGAAATAAATATCTATTTAATAAAATTACAAAAATAACTTTCTGTCGCCAATTGGAATAACGACAGGGGCCTGTCACCACACAAATGGTTCCAAATGTCTCTACCTCTATTTGCATTGGCGGCAGAGAATGAAGTCACAATTTGAATTGACGACAGGCTTCTCTCGCCATGCAAAAGAAAGGGAAGGATATTTGGAACTATTGTGCTAATTGGAATAGCGACAGGGGCTGTCACCACGAAAATAATAATAATAATTGAAAGTAGAGGTAAACATAATGCAGAAACAGAAAGTAATAAGAAACAATATTAGCGGCAGTACATAGGTTACACATAATAATTCAAGGCACGGCATAACATCAGTACATCGGACAGCACAACTAAATATGACAGATGCCATCTCATAGTTGTTCGATAAATCACAATGATATTAAGCCAAACATTTATCATGACATGTTTCAATAAGATGAAACATCCCTGTGGCCACCACCTCCACATTCGCCATGTCAACCTCCACGGTGCCTACCTCGAGTGGAGCGGTCGGATGAGGTCCCCGCAGCGCTGTTCCGACTGCCGACTTCTCCTTCATGCCGTCCATTTCTTCTATGGGAATACTTGAAGGTATGCCCGGACTCCCTGCAAATAGAGCACTTCTTCGTACAACGCCCGACTTCTACTTGATCCATGTCTTCCAGATACGCCGTCTTTGCTGCTGGACAACCGTTCCCTTTAGCTTATCAATGTCCGCATCATAGATCTGCTCCTCTCAGGTAGGATGGCTAGTGAAATGGACAACCACGCTGTAACCATACATCTCTACGCTCCAGGTTAGCATCACCTCTTCCTTGGTGAAATACGCAGAAAGGTATTGGGTGGGATGCTGCGCCACCATCAAACATGTGACCATCACATGTGAGCATAGTCTATACAGAAGAAATGACTTGTTGCAAGTGCATATGCAACTAGCGCGGCGAAGCTTGCACTCATGGATGAGCATCTCACGGTTCGTCTTGCGATATCCTTTCTCCCTGCAGAGTACCTCGAAGCAAATCTCACTTTTGCTCATCTTGAATGCCTTGTGCATCTTACTCTTCTTGCTCTTCTCCTCCATGTACTTGGTGATCATGTTAGAGTACAAAACTCTATCATTTGACATGGAGATCGACGCAATGTTGATTCGGTCAACAAAATACTTTATGGTACCGGGCAGAGTTGGCTCTACAATACCAACCAAAGGGAGGCACCTCGCACCGCGCATGAACCAATTGTACACCTAAGCTAAATTCATTGTCATGACACTATACCGAGCCCCATTCTTGTCATGTAGCAATGATTACTTCACCTTAGGCTTGTGCTCAATCCAGTCTGAGAAACATTTCACCTACCCCCGGTCTTCCTCGTCACACTAGAACCATCTGCGGGTAACTCGGGCAATGCCTTGGGGGAGATTGTCAGCACTTGTAATGGGCTTCTTCGTTGTCTCCCATCTGTGCGTCATCATCTGCTCATCCAGAATTTTTCAGAGTGCATCAAACTTTCTCTGTTGGTTTTAGTTGCACACACTACTACAGAATAGGTCATCACAGACGGTTCGTAACAGTCATCACAGACGGTTTTTGAACCGTCGAAATGTTATGTGCGAGATAACGGTGGTTATCACGAGCGGTTGAAAAACCGTCGTGATACTAATAATCCTGAGCGGTTCGTGGTTGGAACCGTGCGTGATTATGTAATATGATAGGCGGTTCGTTGTTGGAACCGTGCGTGATACTACATAATCACGAGCGGTTCGACCACGCAACCGTCTGTGATTATTAATATCCAGAGCGGTTCGTAGTTGGAACCGTGCGTGATAAGAAATATCACGAGCGGTTTCAACTACAAACCGTGCGTGGTTATTCGATCACGAGCGGTTCGTTGTTAGAACCGTTTGTGATAAGTCCTAACCTAATTGAATTTTTCGTATTTTATTTAGCCTCGGGAATTGCTAGCCATGCCCTCTGAAAACTAGCAAGTAGAAACATGTCACAGATAATTGCGACAACTCAAAGTGATCATTTAACTCAAAATCAATTACAAAAGAATGTTTCAAGTATATATTGTCGCTAGAGTTACAAATTGAATTACAACCGATCAAAGTGAATTACAATATTTAATCAAGCTGTTTGAGGTCGTTCATCGGTGTCGACGGCGTGAAACTCTCGTTAGTGTTAACTATATACGCCTTGATAAAGCCACGAGCTCCCCTCGAATGTGCGTGACTGGTCCATCTCGAGTGCATTTAACTCTATGTTCAAGCCACATAAGCTAGCGAGAGTAAAGTAGTAAGCATATATATTTAAATTTATAATTAGGAGATAATTATTACGAGATTGACAAACACAGGGATCGTTAGTCCTAGAAGCAATCAATAGGCGCATATGATGGCATCGTAGAATGCGCATAGGTGATCTCGTTTTCTTTGGCCTTTGCAAAAATAGAATTACATATATATGCCGGTCGATTCGAGGCGCAATATTACGGAGTATGATATATGATTATTGTGTTGTAGCGCGTCTGGAAATCGCATCCTGTGAGTCGGTGTGGCGGTCGTTCCCTTGTATAAACCTCCCTCGGCAACATAGCCGATGAGCGCCTACATGATTCAAAAAGTTATCCTTGTCCATTTAAAGCGAAGGAAGACTACAATAGAGTTATGTGCGGAGGAAGACTACATACACATCAGTATTTCTTTAAGAATGGTGAAGTCGTGATTTTTGTTGAGTAGAGAATCAAGGTACAATACCATGTTCCTCTTTGGCACAACAATCGGAAGAATCGATGGAACCTACTCGTGTATGTCGCTATAGTCATATAAACCTATGTTGAAGCGTAATTTGTATAGCAAATATTGAAGCACTTACTTACGGTTGTAGGGTACCATTATGTACTCCACATCGTTACGAGCAAGCAATCCCATTTTATGTAATTCTCGGCGTAGGATGCGTCTTGGTTGATTGTTTGCTCGGAGACCACGTGTGGTCGAGAAACCCACGGTTCTTTGATTCGACGGGCACATTTCATAATGTATCTGTACATAGCGATGAGTTATGATATTTATCGGTATCACGTGAGTGTAGAAATTGATTGCACACACTTACGATGTCGGCATCGTAGAAGTGAGGCGTCGAGGCGATTAGGTTGTATAAGTCAAATAAGTCTTGAAGCCCACGGCGAAGTGGCGGGCTCGTGGAGAAAATGCTCCCTCCGTGTCGGCGGTGATTCGATATGACCCCCCGCTCGGTCTTGCGCAAGTACCAATCATGCAAAGCTTGACAAGCTACTCTGAGCTCTTTATTTACGCGAGAGACCAGCGGACTTAGAGGAGTATTTCACGGGTTTGGGAGGTGCCTTAATGTTCTTGATTTGATTTCTCCTTAGCGAGGCGGTGAGGGCGTCTTCCGTGTGGCGCCTCGAGGACCGATATGGTGACACGCTTTTCTTGTCCCTTTGTCGTCTTCTCGGCGGGAAGCGATGTGGCGGCCTTACGAAGCTTTGGTTGGCGGACTCATCGGCGAGGTCCTATTGGAGGCGGGGTCCTCTCGATATCAGCGTCCTTGAAGGGTCGGTCGATGTCCTTCTTGGGCCTTTGGATAAAAGTGTGCGTGGCATCCCTAGTGTTACGATTTCTTCGTTCGAGGAATCTCGGTAGGATAGCCATGAAATTATCATGGACCATGTCCACTGCACCTGGCGTAACCTGCGCCGGGTGGTATGCCGTCTTTGCCTTGCCCCTTCTGGTATGGATACACCATACCCTTGACCTCAATAGGAATCGACCCTACTATCCTCACTTGGAGCTTGCGGCGTCGGCTCCTACAAGCGTACACAATTAGCTAAGGCGTCCTATAGGTCTATCTTTGGAGCACTCGAGAGATGTACATTACCTCGATGCCGTCGATCGGTAATTGCGTCGTCATGTCGAATTATGTGTGGGCGGCGCTACTCCGATGTCGGCGGGACTTGCTCCCAAATTAACGAGGCGGCTTGCGCTGCATGAGTTGATTTACTTGGTTACGCAAGTTTGTTATTTGTTCTTGAAATTGTGAAATAATCACATGTTCCAACCGGCGTCGTCTTGGTCCTTGGATCTCTTCCTACTCCTATCGTGTCGGAGTTGTGTGGGAATCCATCCCTCCAAAATCGTAAACCCCAACTCCTCGCGTGCGACCGGGTGCTCCTTGTTTCCCGAGTGTGAGGCGGTACATCCTTCTCCTGTCTACTTGAAGGAACCTTGGGAACATCACGGAAGTCAATTCTTCCTACAAGAGAACATCATGTTATTGTAGACACCATGAAGTTATGAACTTATTAACAATTAAGTGGTTGGAAATTTACGAGACGTTGAGACCTTTGCCTCGTCTGCGGGTTTGTCGGAGAGATGTTGCGAAGGCGTGGTGATGCCCTCGCTCTTAACGAGGATCGGCGCTCGTCGAGATCATAACAAGCGGTCGTGCGGCGGTCGTCCTCCGCCGCCCGCTGCGTGCTTTACCGCGTACCAGTGGTGCGAGTGCTGTGGGGGTGAGTGTTTTGTGCTGGATAGCTCATGCGCGCACTTTGCTCTGAAATTCAGCCGTCGTCTTCATCGCGCGCGGCGTCCCATGTATCCGCGACAAAAATTGATATGTCGTGAAGGCGTCAGACCCGTGTTCACGTCTTTGCGTGACAAGCGAGACTCTTGAAGGTCCTCCCGCGTGGGACATCGCCCGGCGCGTGCCATCGCTGCGTGCAGTACGCCGAGGAAAGTGAGCGAGGCGAAAGTTCGATCCTGGCCGGTCTCTCTGTACATCCGTTAGAGACTTCGGGTTGGGGTGGTGATGAGGACCCGTTCCTTGCAAGTACCCATGAGCGGTCGGAATCTCGCGTTGCTTTCTTGGGACTCGGCGGGATCCGGCGTCAGCGACCTCCGTGATCGTCATGCGGCGAGGGCAATTTGGATATTCCTCGCCTTCTCGCTGCGTACCACCTTGATCGGAGATCGGGCGCATTTGGCGGCGTCGATGGCGGCGGCGAAGGCGGTGCCTCTGCCATCTAAACACTTGCTATCTATATAAGTTACGTGCATAATTATTACATAGTATATAAAATTGAGTTTGTACTTCAAATATTAAAATTAACTCGTTTTGATCCATAGACGAGTCTGGACTATACGTAAGTGAGTCATGCGGTGTACTCCGTTAGATGATATTAAAGATAGTAGTCAATATTTGAATGTCCACAAAAGCATTCGGATCTCGGGAACCATAGGACATTTGTGGGCAAGCAATGCAAAAATTGTTTCATAAAGGCATTAATCACAATAGCAAGGTTCTACACACGCTCTTGGCATCCATGAAAAAAATCTAGATCGTGCAAATCCAAAATAGCACCAAATCCTAACAAATCGCAACCAAAATACGTTATAATATACTACGTTTTCGTCTAATTAGCAAATCCAACGTGGATCTACACCATATAAGAGAGCGTTGATGATAAATACAATGTTATGCCCAACATTAACGAAGGAGATCAACCATAAGGAGCATAATGTACATATGATTGATTATGGAGTGTGCTCTCGAGAGAGAGTTGCAAAGGAACTAGCCTTTGCCATCTCAACCCCATTGTCAATAATCTTCATAAATTGAACTAAACAACACAAATTCACAACTTGAGCTCTAAATAATGCTTAACTACTCTGTCTAAAGATAGCAAAGCCAATAGACCACTCAATAAAATTATGATTAACCGAGAGATCAAGTTTGATCACGAACAATACTCAATTCTCCAATTCTTATAATAACGAGAAAGAATTATACTTTTATTTAAAGCAGATAATGTATGTGTTACACACAACCGGGGAACATGCAACCCACACGAATAACATGTTAGAACAAATGAACTATCTCAGTGATTCTATATCAATGCATCGTATTGAAAACTCGAAGCTACCAAAGAAATGTATACATAATGAACCCCGATTACATGCTATGGATGAGACTATGTAACACTTGAAAATGAACCACTACAACCACGACATGCAATCGGCAAAATACTACTACCAATGACTTTTTAAGTTTCACCAATGTCCTTTGTATTTCTAGAAATAGGTGTTACAACACAATCGGTTGGGGGCACATCAAATATTTTAAATGCTACAATCAACACCCATGATCAAGCCGACCAAACTACGACAACTTATTGGCACACCTCGCATCCCGCACTAGAGCTCAAGTATGAAATGATTATCGGTTCAATCTCGATATTTGACCATTATCATCATTGAGCAAACCGGCCAAAGCCCACCGTACAAAATGCAATTTCTTGAGATACGAAATAAAACACATATTGAGAATCAACTAACTTTGCAAATATGTATATAAAGTACCGGTAGAAGGCAAAGCAAAACACAATACTCAGCAAGCGGTGGTAATCAAAGCCAGAAGCTTGGCGAAGTCGGGAGGCGTTCGGAGAATGAAGCCGAGAGGGCGGGTTAATCCGCACAAGACAACCAGAAGCCTTGGCGGGTCGGGAGGCGTTCGGAGAAGGCGGCGGGCTCGGGGCGCGGGCTCGGGGCGCGAGTCGGGGTGGGAGGAGGAGGCCGGGTCGGGTCAGGGGCGCCGGGGTCGAGGAGGCTGGGTCGGGAGGAGGAGGAGGGCGGGGTCGGGGAAAGGGCTCGGGAGGCGCCGGGCTCGAGGCGCCGGGTCGGGGAGGAGGCGTCGGGGTCGGGGAGGTGTTCGGAGAGGAGGCGCGAGGAGGGCGACCGATAGGGTTAGATCAAAACCCTATCGGTGTCGTAACCTACTATAATCAACACGCATCACGAGGCGGTTCTCGAGGCAAATGCGTGATGTGAAAGCTATCCTGAGCGGTTCCCTCAAGCAAAATGCGTGATCTGGCTATCCTGAGCGGTTCTTGAGAAGCGTGCGTGATGCGTAAACATCCGCAGGCGGTTCATGAGAAGCCGTGCGTGATGTTCCACATCCTGAGCAGTTCCCTCTAGAGGCAAATGCGTGATCTTGCTTTATCCTGAGCGGTTCTTGAGTGAACCGTGCGTGATGTTCCACTCGAGCACACTAGAATTTTGCAAATAAGCCCTCTGTGTTTTGTGAAATTACAAAGGGGTCCTCAATTTATATCATTCAGGTCCTTGGGGCCAAAAATCTTTTAGATTAGACCTTGGAATTAACACATTTTTGTTCTAACACATGGAAATCCTACAAATTAAACCCTAGAAGAGTTCTGGTTTTGTTATTTAGTATTAAAGGATTTATTTAATCACTAGAATTTGTTTTTCTGCTATGGAAATTGTTTCTATGCTTAGAAAATTAGCAGAAAATTACTGCAAATTCGCATACTCATATGTTACTATTTGAGTAAATTGTTTATATGCTTAGAAAATTAGCAGAAAGTTACTATGGAAATTGTTTCTATGCTTAGAAAATTAGCAGAAAATTACTGCAAATTCGCATACTCATATGTTACTATTTGAGTAAATTGTTTATATGCTTAGAAAATTAGCAGAAAGTTACTATGGAAATTGTTTCTATGCTTAGAAAATTAGCAGAAGTGGAAGTGGATGGTTAAGCATTACAAGCCCGATAAACCGGGGTCTCACAGGTATCGAGTTCGTACAAGTGGAATTAAATACTTGACAATTGTCATCAATTTAAAGATCATAAGTCCATAACACATTAACACATGACAATGGAATAAATTAGTTAATTACAATGGAGTAAATTCTTAATTAAAATATAGCCCTTCATGATGATCGACGCGCATATAGCTAGCTTCCTCTTTGGGTTCTTCCTCGAGCACGATCTGCGAGTCTCAGAAAGGTGGCAACTCGTCAAATTGATTGTATTCTTCCTCGTCCACTACATTCTCAACTCAGACAATCCTCCTTTTCCATGAAGAACTACGTGGCACTTCTTATTTGCGGGTCGGTTACATAGAAGACTTGAACAACTTGGTTGCTTGATCAGAATGGTTCGTCTTTGTATCAAACACGTTCGAGGTCCACGGTAGTGGCCGTACTTATCGACCTTCACTGTGGGAGATGGACCCAGTGACACGAAATAGGGGATCTTGAAAAGCACGTGGTCGATCTCCCATATCTCCTCTATTTTCCCATAATCACGAGCTCCTCACCCATCGATCTTGAATGCATCTATCACGGACACATTTATTACGCCTTTGTGCTCTTCCTATCTGAGTGCCGTATAAAATGTGTACCCATTTATGTCGTATCCTTGCCATGTGACAATTATGGCTGTGGCCCTCTTGCCAACCATAGCGTATCATCCCTTGATGACCTCCGAGTGATTCGCGCCTTTAACCATTCGTTGAGCAAGCGGTTGTGCTCTCTGGTGATCCAAACCTCCGGCCGTGCGGATTACATTGGCGTACCATGTCTTTGTGATCGTCGATGTGCGGGGACACTTGGGTCATGTGTTGCAAGGCCGTGAAATGGGCTTGGCGTGCGTATCGGATCGGGAGTGATTGATTTCCTTCCTATGGTCCGATACCATCGGTCTCCCCTCATGGCGAGATAGAGGCACACCAATCGGATCCACGAGCCATGTAGTCGACGCGAGAACTCAATGACCTCTTAGTTGCATAACCTTCGATGATCTTGCCCTCGGTCGAGATCGATTCCGTCGTAGGACTTGATAATTCCCATGTACCTCTCGAGCGGGTACATATGGCGTAGAAACACGAGGGCGCATATCTTTATCTCTTTCACAAGGTGAACAATGAGATGGACCATGATATCGAAAAATGGCGGAGGAAATACATCTCAAGATGACACGAGTCGTCACTACCTCGGCTGCGAGCATCTAGTCCTTGGGGATCGATGACCTTACGAGCAATTGAGTTGAAGAAATAACACGACCTCAAGATTGCCACTCGGACTTTGTTGGCAAGATACTCCTAATTACAGCGAGGAAGCATTTGTGTCATCGACACCACGACAATCATGCGACTTCATACCAATTAATTTCAAATCTTGCATAGAAACAAGTTTCTTAATGTTAGCGGAGTAACGAGGCGGGACTTTCACACCGTGCAAGCTCAGCGCGATTTATTTCTCGGCCTTGGGCGAGTGTAGCAAATTTGGGGAAAATGCGTTAAGTCTGTATCGGTCTCTTTCGGTGCTAACTCGGTCCTTATGTTCATATCGACCAAGTCACGCGTGCGTTAACACCATCCTTTGTTTTGCCACTAATGTTGACAAGAGACCAATCAAGCTATCACATACATTCTTCTCTCGTGCATAACGTCGATGCGATGGCGAACTTCTAAGTACTCCCAATAAGGCAAGTCCCAAAAATTGACCGCTTCTTCGGATGTTCTTCTCACGGGTTTTAATTTCGTCCCTTCCCAAGCACAACATCGATATCCTTAACCATATCATACACCTCTTTCCCACTAAAAGCCCTTGAAGTGAACCGTCTTCCTTATTTCCGTCGAATTGTTTCTTCATCTTGCGGTATGGGTGACTCCTCGGAAGGAACCTACGGTGGCCTTATATACGATTTCTTGCGAGTTGTTCGACCATACACTCTCGTAGCATCTAAGCGGTCTTGGACGGGCTTTGGCTCCTTTTGTCTTGAAGCCCGATAGGTTACCAAGGCGGGAAAATCATTGATGGTGCGAGAACAACATGGCGCGTAAAGTGAAGTTCTCTCGTTTATCGCATCCCATACTGTACCCCTTCGTTCCACGGTGTCACAAGATCTTCCGGCAATGGTGCTAGGTACACATCAATATCATTCTCGAGTTGCTTGGCCCTTGGATAAGTAGTGTCATCAAAATGTATTTCCGCTTCATACGGCCAAGGAGGAAGGTTGTACATACATAGATTCACGGGCAGTGCTATGTCGGTGCTCATGTTACGAAAGGATTCATTCCGTCCGTACTCAACCCTAACCTTAAGTTCCTCGGTTCCGCCTTTGAACTCTTGAAGTTCGATCGAAGTTTCTCCTTTGGCGAGAATCGGCGAGGTGTCTGAGCTTCCCATCTTTCTTACGCTCCTCAGAGTGCCAGCGCATCAATCTTGCCTCCTTTCGGTTCGCAAATAAGCGCTTCAAGCGTGGGATCACGAGCGAGATACCACACCATCTTAGCGAGGAGGTCCTTGCTTCGCCTTAGCGATATTCTTCCGCTTGTATCGGGATGCTCGCACACAGGACATGCATTCATGTCTGCATACTCTTTACGGTAGAGGATACAATCGTTCGGACATGCATGTATTCTTTCTACTTCCATTCCCAACGGACAAAGAACCTTCTTAGCTTGGTAGGTCGTCTTTGGGCAACACGTTTCCCTCGGAAGAATGTCGGCTAAGAGACCTAACAACGCCAGTAAAACTCTTGTCGGACCAACCATTGCTTACCTTCAATTTCAGCGGTTCAAGCACGGTTGACAACCTTGTGTATTAAACTTGCGACCAAGGAACAAAGGTTTCCCGAGTCCTCCATTAAGCCCTCGAATTTACAAAACTCTCTCTCACCGTAGTTCCTTACGCATCGCGTAGCATCGATCAGTTGTCATCATGCGATCTATCCTCATCAAAAGCACATTCCATACCACGCATATCGTTGACTTCCTCGGCGATGTCGTCATTCTTGACTTCGGTATAATCTGCTCTTCACCGTAGCGGCTCCAACATGTATATCCTTTTTGAAACCTCTTCGTATTAAGTGAGCTTGATCTGCGCGGGTTGTTAAACATTTTCATATTACGCAATCAATGCATGGGCGGTACATATATTTTATCCCTTCTTCAACATATCACCTTTCGTGGCTCTTCTAAAAGCAAACACGCCATTAATATACTCTTCACTCACGGTTCTCAATGTACATCCAGTTTGGTCCATCTACACATTAGTGAGTACTCTATATTAATAAACCGTAAGTACCCTTTATAATGACCAAACACATTAGTGAGTACTCTATAGCAAATATAAAGGGTTCTGGATCGATCGTTACCCTTCTCTCCAAAGTGGCGCAATGTGGGAGGAGGCGCGGTCGAGTGCCGCAATGGGCGGGGAGGAGGAGGCGAGGGTATGACTCAAAATGGGAGAGGAGGAGAGTGCAGGTAATGACTCAAAATGGGGAGGGCAGCGGCGGGAGGGTGGCGGCGGTTCAAATGGATTTAATAGAAATGGGGTATCGGCGTGGCCAGCAGCAGGAGGAGGTGGCGGCGGTTCAAATGGATTTAATAGAAATGGGGACTGTCGGCGCTACTTATAAGCTGATATATCACGAGCGGTTCTTTAAAAGGCGAAATGCGTGATATAAAACTATCACGAGCAGTTCTTTTAAAGAACCGTGCGTGATATCTTTATATCCTGAGCGGTTCGTTTAACGAACCGTGCGTAATATCCTGAGACGGTTCGTTAAACAAACCGTGCGTGATACAAATATTATCCTGAGCGGTTCGTTAAACGAACCATGTAGAGAATCTGTACTACTTAAAAGAAGGAATTGGTGGCAATTCATTCTCCCTTATACGATATGAGCCGTTAGATCTATCTTTCTTCATGAGATGTGAGTCGTTCGATCTCGTTCTTTTTCGATTCCTCTCGGGCGTACGGTTGGGCCATCCATAGCCTCTCCACTCCCCCCACACACTAACTGCCCAAGCTGGCGCCAAGAAGCCCAAAAATTCCATTAATCTTTCCAAAACGGGTTACCGGCGGATCACTTGCATTGTATCTTTGAAACACGACTCTGATTGTGAAATATAATTTTTTTTATTATGTAGCAAAGTACGGGTATTGGACTAGTAAAATATAAAGAAGTAATAGTTTATCTATTTGAGCAGACAGGACAGCTGCACTGCACACATCATTTGGCTCAAGGACAGAAGGGAGATGGGGAGCCGATCATGCTGGAGCAGTGTCGTACAAAGAAAGAACGACCTGGTTTGGATTTGTTAAATAGAGTTTCTTTCTCCTTTCAAAATCAAAAGCCAATGGCGCAGTTGGTTATCATATCTATAATAAGGTTTTGGCCTGTTAAGTGACTTAAAACCTATAATCTGTACTTGTCGGGATTTAATTTCTGATCTCCCTGCAGGGCATCGGGGTGCCTCACCGGCCAGTCAAGCTGCAACTTGGTTAGTCCGTTACGAATTAGTTCTGTCGACAACATGATTGGTTAGCTAGTTTTATCAAATGGATTATAACATTTGTGTTCGCTTGCCTCTGCTGGAATGACTAAGATTAACCCATTGCTTGGTTGTTTAGTACGTACGTAAATCTGTCGACGATCGGGAAATCCTTAGTCGAACTTATGCGAAATGTACAGGCAAAATGGGATTGCAAGCATAACGCTCAAGTACTAAGGATAGAGTAAGAGCCCCCTGCCTCCTGTCGAGTACTATCAAAGATACCCCTTTTCTCTTATCTCAGGAGCTCACGTGGACTACACGAACAAGAATGACAACGGTAAGGTGTCTCCTCCACCGTTGCGAGGAAACTAAATTTATCTGTACGGAACACTGTTAAACAAGAACATAATAATGTAGAGAATAAACTAAGAATAATCACTTAATCTAAAACATGAATAAGCCTAGATCATAGATGAACACCGTAAGACATGAGTGCGGAAGAGTAAGCGTGTACCCGACGAAGAAGACGTCATCGTGGTTGATGTTAAGGTCGGGGTCGGCGTAGATCTGAGCGCCGTGGCGTCGGCCTGAGTCGCGGAGTCGAAGTGGCGGCAATGGTCCAGTGGCCGTCGGTCCGGTCTTCGTCCACCTTTAGCACCCGTGATGATCGGATCTGTTTGAACTTGGGTAGCCTAGAGCGATAGAGCCCGTAGGTTTGCCGGGTTCGACTTTTATCTAGCGCTTGGTGGCCGGGACCGAAACCAAAGAGAGGTTGGAGTCGCCCCCGATCAGGGCGCGTGGGCTAAAGCCCCGTGAGACTCGGTCTCGGCAGTTAGCCGAGATCAATCCAACATTCTCCCCTTTGATCGTCAGGCTAACATCATAAGTCCATCATCAAATGAAATAGTGTACCAAGGTAATGTGTCGCATGACCAATGAAGTGCCATACAACCTCAGTACCTATAGTATACTATCACATTTTAAAATGGATATTCATAATACTTAATGGGAGATGGTTTGTTTTAAGGTCCTTTATCCAGAATCAGAGGCTTTCCAATAAACCCATGCCGGCAACATGATCACGAAATATATTGGGTGGTAAGCCTTTAGTAAGCGGATCCGCAAGCATTGACTTAGTACTAATATGCTTGATACTAATGGTTTGATCCTGGATTCTATCTTTCACAACATGATACTTAATGTCAATGTGTTTGGCAGCACCACTTGACTTGTTGTTACTCGCATAAAAGACTACGGGTTCGTTATCGCCAGTATAAGGTGAGTGGTTTAGAAATCTTCATCAACCACTCTAAGGTCGGAATAAAGTTCTTAAGCCATCTGACTGCCTTGGTAGCCTCATAACATGCCACAAACTCAGCTTGTATCGTTGAAGATGCCGTAAGGGTTTGTTTGGAGCTTTTCACGAGATAGCTCCTCCGGTGAGTGTGAAGATATAACTGGCGTGGATTTCTTAGTATCAACACATCCCATAAAATCTGAATCTGAATAACCTACAACTTCAAGGTTATCGGTATGCTTATATGTGAGCATGAGATGCTTAGTAGCTTGCATATAGCGCAAGACTTTCTTAACGACCTTCTAGTGGTCGGTCTGGATTTGTTGATATCGCCAAGCATTAGGTTACAAAAGCTAAGTCGGGCATGTGCTTACTTGAGCATACATAATGCTTAGGCGGTGAAGCGTAAGGAACTGTTATCATCATCGATCAATTTCATATTGGTTCCTTGGACATTGAAATGTCCCAAACTTATCGCCCTTAACGATAGGAGCAGGTGAGCCAGAGCATTTATGCATATTGTATCTCTTTAGTACTCTGTCAACGTATGCTTTTTGAGATAAACTTAATACTCCTTTGGACTGTCCCGGTGAATTTCAATGCCAAGAGCGTAAGAGGCATCACGAGATCTTTCATATCAAAATTGGATGAGAGAAATCTCTTGGTTTCAAACAGCATATCCTTATCGCTGCTAGCCAATAAGATATCATCCACATAAAGCACTAAGATGGTGAATTTACTCCCCTTGAACTTAACATATATGCAGTTATCAACTTCATTTTCCTTAAATCCAAAATTCCTTATAACTTTATCAAATTTGAGGTACCCTTTGCCTCGATGCTTGTTTGAAGCCATAAATAGATTTCTTAAGTCGACATCCCATATGCTCCTTGCCTTCCACGACAAAACCTTAGGTTGAGTCATGTAAACATTTTCTTGCAAATCGCCATTAAGGAATCTTTGTCTTAACATCCATCGATGTAGCTCTAAATCATAATGAGCTACAAGTGCCATAACGATTACGAGCAGATCCTTAGTTGAGACAGGGAGAAAAAGTGTCATTATAATCAATCCCCTCTCTTTGTGAGAAGCCTTTTGCTCTGAGTCATGCTTTGAACCTTCGATATTTCCCTTAGAGTCATGCTTGGTTTTGTAGACCCATTTCTGACCCTCTTGTTTGACTCGTCGAGAATTTCTACTAAGTCCCATACATCATTAGTGCTCATAGACTTTAGTTCATCCTTCATGGCATCAAGCCATTTAGGACAATATTCACTCATCATTGCTTCCTTATAAGAGGTGGGATCATCTACCTTCCCTATATCATTAATATCCTCATTCATGTAAATAACATAATCATTTGGGATGGCAGATCTTCTCTCCATTGTGATCTTCTAATAGGTTCGGCAACTATTGCGGGAGAGGCTGAGGCGCAGGAGGCTAGCGAGGCTCATCATTAGGTATGACATTAGGAATTTGAGAGACCTCAACGGTGGGTGCATCAACGGTATTTGGTCTGGAGGTGCAACCACACGAAGTGAGAATAAAAATCTACGGGATAAGCGGTGAAGGGCGTAAACCGCTTCTCTTCAAGATCAATTTTCCTAGGCTCCAGGTCCTCATTATTTTCTAAGAACACAGCATGTCTTGTTTCTACAAACTTAGTTGTCCTATGAGGACAATAAAATCGATACCCTTTAGATCTTTCAGGGTACCCTATAAAATGGCATGTCTTAGGATCTAATTTTCCAATATGTGGATTAAATATCTTAGCTTCAGAACGACAACCCCACACTCTTAAATATTTCAAACTCAGCTTTCTCCTAGTCCATAATTCATAAGGTGTCTTAGGTACTGATTTACTGGGAACCCGATTAAGAATATGTGTGGCTGTCTTTAGTGCCTCCATCCATAAACCAGTTGATAAACTAGAATAGCTAAGCATGCTCCGTACCATATCCATAAGTGTACGGTTGCGTTTCTCAACTACCCCATTTTGCTCAGGTTCACCTGGTGTAGAATATTGGGCAACAATGTCATTTTCCTAAAGGAACTTAGCGAAAGGGCCAGGAATTTGGCCATAAGGGGCATGTCTCCCATAATATTCTCCCCCACGGTCCGATCTTACCACTTTAATTCTTAGGTTGTGCTGATTTTCAACTTCAGCCTTAAATATCATAAATTTATCAAGTGACTCGGATCGGTCCTTAATAGGAAAAATATAACCATAACGGAGAAATCATCAGTGAATGTAATGAAAGAATCAAAACCATCCACTGATGTCACAGGAAAAGGACCACAAATATCGGTATGAATTAACTCTAATAGTCACGAGTGCGAGTTGCTCCCTTCTTTATATTCTTTACGTATTTTCCTTTAATGCAATCAATGCGATTAGTGCGAGTCGGAGAAATCTAATGGTTGGAGAATCTCTTCCTTAATGAGGCGCTCCATTCTCCCCTTGAAATGTGGCCTAAGCAGCGATTGCCACAGTTTGAAGAAGTCTTAATATTCTTTTACGCATAGTATCACACACATTCAAAGATATCGGTGATTCATTAAGGAAAGCATATAAAGCTTGTCTTGTCTAATGACAAGACCAACATTATTTGAATTAAATGTGATAACACACTTATTGTTACCAAAATTACATTTAAATCCATCATCGTCCAATAAAGATCTTGAAATTAAATTCCTCCTAATGGAAGGAACAAAACTACATTATTAAGGCGAAGTGTGAACCGCTATCTAAAACTAAGGAAGCAGAACCAAGCGATTCCACTTGGCTTCTTTTCCATCCGCGACTCTAAGACTTGCTCCCCTTTCTTAGTGTTCTCGCGGTATGGAATCCACTGTAAAGAGTTGGTAATGTGCGCAGTTACTTTGAGTCAATCCACCAAGATTTAAGGGAAAAATTAGTATAAAGGGTTTCATCAACGAACGTTATAGGGTCATACCCTTCTTGGCGAGCCACTTTAGGAAACCAACACAATCCTTCTGGAAATGTCCCGGCTCCTTGCAGAAGTGACATGCATTCCCACTTGGTGCTTTAGCAGGAGCAACATTGGGCTTAGGTGTATTTTGCACCTAGGCCCTGATTTATCTAAATTAGGAGAGTAGTGCAGCCTTTTCTTGGATTTGAAGTCCCCTGAGAACTTCCTTTTGCTAGGACCGCCAACTTGATTCACAAAATCTTTCTTTTCGGTCCTAATCCTTTCTTCCTCCTGGACACATATGGCGATAAGATCGCTCATGCTCCATTTATCTTTCTGAGTATTATAGTTTATCTTAAAAGCAGTGTACTTAGAAGGAAGAGAAGTCATAATAAAGTGGACTAGGAAACCATCAGATATTTCCATGTCCATGCCCTTGAGTTTTCCAGCCATATCAGTCATCATCATGATGTGCTCTCTTATCTTCTTTGGACCGTCATACTTAGTGGATAGAAGCCTGCGGATTAATGTCTTGGCATAAACCTTAGTGGAGCCTTTGAATTTCTCCTCTCTGAAGCGGATACTCCTTAGCATTTTCGAATGCAGGATTGCTCCCGATTCCAAGCGAGATAGAGGTCTTCATAATCATTAATGATAGGCGGTTAGACCGCTCCTATTTTTCAGCATTATTATCATATATTTTCTTTTTCTCATCGTAATTGTCCTCACCAACGGTGGGGGAAACGGGAGCGGGCACCCTTAATGAATAATCAAGATCTAAAACTCCAAGGACAACTGAAATTCTTTCTTTCCAAGCGGGGAAGTTGCTCCCCGTAAGCTGCTCAATGTTGTCAATTGTAGCAGCAACATTTGAAGCATTCATTGCTGAACATTCAAATACAGGGAAAAATTAGAAATAGCATAAAAGTATTGCATGCAATTAACCCTACGTTGGTCTGATTAATAACATGCAAAATTACAGTTCTAGTTTATATCACCGTTGGGCAAAAATAAAAAAGAACTTTAACAATTAATGTGGCGACACACGATTACAAACAACGTTGGTCAGTATGTAATCATGTGTATACATAATGCCAAAATAAAACATAATAATCTCTAATTAAAATATCTCGTTAGTTCAATTTTAATTAGAGATAATTATCACAGTTACATGAGAGATTAACATTAATAAAAAAACAATGCACAAAATTAAATAAAAATTAATCACAAATTCATACTGAAATTTGAGCAATTATTATTAATAAAACAGTGCACAATAAATAAATAAAATAATAATCATAAAACTTAATCATAAAATCTCTTTTAAAATAGAAAAGCTACTGTGCATCGGATGCCTGGTTGCCGGAAGCTTCGACTGCGTCAAGCCCGCCGATTCGGCCACCTTGCGATGACAGCCCAAGAAAAGCGGCACGATATCCCGAATCATTGGTGGCCGTTGGATCGAATCGGACGGCGAAACAACCCGTGATAAAAATATCCACGGATCGGAACGAGCGAACCGTCGGATTAATCGGACGGCTGGGAGCGAAAGTCGCGCGGTATATAAGTCGGCGAATCGGCGAACCCTAACCCTAATTTCATTTCCCCGTTCCCCTCCGAAACAGTCGCGCGATGGCGTCGGTGGAAGCTCTCGCGTCTGGAGCGAGCGGGCGTAGATCGACAGCCACGGCGGCGGCTAAGGAGAGGAAGCGCTGGTCGAAGACCGGAGCGGCGCGAAGAGATGGCGCCCGCGGCTCTCCTCGGCCGTGGCGTGTGGACAGAGGTTGCGCGCACGGTAGTCTAAGCGAACTCTGGCGGTGCCCTAGACCGGAGCGAGCTCCAGATCTACAAAAACGTAAGTATTCCGCTGCCTTATATGTTCTTAGGGTTCCGATCTGAGTTTGAGGGTTTGGGATTTGGGGATTTTCTGGATCACATTAGGGTTTTCGCTTAAGGACTTGAGATCCCCTCCTTCTAAGTGCTAAGCCGAGCCGTTGAACATAGATCGGAACGATCCTAGCTTAGATCCGAGAGGACAAGAACAGCTACGGTTTTTTTAACTGGGTTCAAAAACGATCTAGGGTTGCTGTAATACCATTGTAGAGAATAAACTAAGAATAATCACTTAATCTAAAACATGAATAAGCCTAGATCATAGATGAACACCGTAAGACATGAGTGCGGAAGAGTAAGCGTGTACCCGACGAAGAAGACGTCATCGTGGTTGATGTTAAGGTCGGGGTCGGCGTAGATCTGAGCGCCGTGGCGTCGGCCTGAGTCGCGGAGTCGAAGTGGTGGCAATGGTCCAGTGGCCGTCGGTCCGGTCTTCGTCCACCTTTAGCACCCGTGATGATCGGATCTGTTTGAACTTGGGTAGCCTAGAGCGATAGAGCCCGTAGGTTTGCCGGGTTCGACTTTTATCTAGCGCTTGGTGGCCGAGACCGAAACCAAAGAGAGGTTGGAGTCGCCCCCGATCAGGGCGCGTGGGCTAAAGCCCCGTGAGACTCGGTCTCGGCAGTTAGCCGAGATCAATCCAACAAATAACTACTCGTGTTGACCATTTTGGTAGGTCAGGACGATGTGAAAGCGGATGAAATACGAATCGAAGAGTGGTGCAACCATATTCCTATTCGTATTTTTTAAAACGAATATGAATACGAATTCGAATCGAATATGTACTATCCGGATATCCTCGTAACTTTTGTAATGTGAAGATATTAGTGACGTTTTATCGTTGTATAGTCACACTTAATCATTCTAATCTATTTATTATACCTAAAAGAATATGAGTTCACATTGAATCTAAAAAACTTATCCAACTAATTAGGTATACCACAAAAAAAAACTTATATTGCTTCCTCGAATCCGAATAGTTCAGATAAAATAACAATTCGGGTGGGAAATTCCATACCATATTCGTATCCTTTTTTTTTTGTGCGAATTCGAATACAAATACAAATAAGAGAGAAATTGTTAAATGAATAAAAAAATATACCATATTTGTATCATATCGAATATATTAGTCGAATAATACATATAATTAGCATCCGTTTTTCATCCTACGGGGTGGTCTTGGGGGTAAGCATATATGTCACATGGTCCCTTATTAAACGCGAGACAATCCGGTCAACGGCCAACATGTTTTTTTTATTCATTAGGGATATTAAAAATAATTTTCTAATTCCCCATCAAAATCTAATCCACTTGGATGAAAAATCAAACTAATATGTGACACAAGAAGAAAGAAAAACAACCATTTCAATCGCGAGCCCCTCAACGATCGATCTAATGTTACAGAGGACGATCGACCATGTGGACGACGACGACTCAACCAGGAGAGAGAAGTTTTTTCGTCTGCAAATAAACAACAATGGATTTGTTCGGATGAGACGAATTACGGTGGAATTAAATTAGTTTAAATTTAGGCAGGAATTTGTCCTAATTCATATAGGAAATGAACTGTTTCAGTAAATTAGTAATTTTTCCGTGTTTTTTCGGAATAAGATCTTAAATGATTTTTTATAATACATTTTATATATAATTACAGAAATAAATATCTATTTAATAAAATTATAAAATAACTTTACATCATGATTGGAATAACGACGAGGGACTGTCCTGCATAAATGGTTCCAAATGTCTCTACCCCTATTTGCATTGGCGGCGGAGAATGAAGTCACAATTTGAATTGACGACAGGCTTCTCTCGCCATGCAAAAAAAAGGGAAAGATATTTGGAACTATTGTGCTAATTGGAATAGCGACAGGGGCTGTCACCATGCAAATAATAATAATAATTGAAAGTAGCGGTAAACATAATGCAGAAACAGAAAGTAATAAGAAACAATATTAGCGGCAGTACATAGGTTACACATAATAATTCAAGGCACGACATAACATCAGTACATCGGACAGCACAACTAAATATGACAGACGCCATCTCATAGTTGTTCGACAAATCACAATGATATTAAGCCAAACATTTATCATGACATGTTTCAATAAGATGAAACATCCCTATGGCCACCACCTCTACGTTCGCCATGTCAACCTCCACGGTGCCTACCTCGAGTGGAGTGGTCGGATGAGGTCCCCGCAGCGCTGTTCCGACTGCCAACTTCTCCTTCATGCCGTCCATTTCTTGTATGGGAATACTTGAAGGTATGCCCGGACTCCCTGCAAATAGAGCACTTCTTCGTACAACGCCCGACTTCTACTTGATCCATGTCTTCCTGATACGCCATCTTTGCTGCTGGACAACCGTTCCCTTTAGCTTATCAATGTCCGCATCATAGATCTGCTCCTCTCAGGTAGGATGGCTAGTGAAATGGACAACCACACTATAACCATACATCTCTACGCTCCAGGTTAGCATTACCTCTTCCTTGGTGAAATATGCAGAAAGGTATTGGGCGGGATGCTGCGCCACCGTCAAACATGTGACCATCACATGTGAGCATAGTCTATACAAAAGAAATGACTTGTTGCAAGTGCATATGCAACTAGCGCGGCGAAGCTTGCACTCATGGATGAGCATCTCACGGTTCGTCCTGCGATATCTTTTCTCCCTGCAGAGTACCTCGAAGCAAATCTCACTTTTGCTCATCTTGAATGCCTTGTGCATCTCACTCTTCTTGCTCTTCTCCTCCAGGTACTTGGTGATCATGTTAGAGTACAAAACTCTATCATTTGACATGGAGATCGACGCAATGTTGATTCGGTCAACAAAATACTTTATGGTACCGGGCGGAATTAGCTCTACAATACCAACCAAAGGGAGGCACCTCGCACTGCGCATGAACCAATTGTACACCTAAGCTAAATTCATTGTCATGACACTATACCGAGCCCCATTCTTGTCATGTAGCAATGATTACTTCACCTTAGGCTTGTGCTCAATCCAGTCTGAGAAACATTTCACCTACCCCCGGTCTTCCTCGTCACACTAGAACCATTTGCGGGTAACTCGGGCAATGCCTTGGGGAGATTGTCAGCACTTGTAATGGGCTTCTTCATTATCTCCCATCTGTGTGTCATCATCTGCTCATCCAGAATTTTTCTGGGTGCATCAAATGTAACACCCCAGCCCAACATTGAGCTTAGAATGCCACTAATCTACTATAACCATCTAATTTACATCAACATACTATAAAATTTCAGCAAGCATAACAACATTAAAACCCATCCACGGGTCGCATTAACACAAGCATAACACTATGACAATCATAGATAAATTAGACCTAGGAGCATAGCAAAATAATAAACTAAGATTAAAATAAACCAAGCATATATGGTTATTCAATACCATCATGTCCAAGATATAAATATTCAGGTTATTCTAAAAGTTTCTCATGTCCAATGAATCAAATAATTGGGTGAAGTGCATGATTCCAAGTGCGCTAGCCCTTCCCGAGTAAAACGTCATCCCTGGTCACCTAAAAACAACAATAGAGCAAGAATGAGCCCAAGACTCAGTAAATACATAATAAAGCCACAAACAATAGTTTATTAACTATAATCAAAGTTATCATCATCATCCATTTAGTTAATGCTATTATCATTCTCAAACAACCAAGCCATATTCCATATAGGTAAAGTTGCACAATTTAACAATTTACTTAGATATGCGAATGCACTAACATGCTCATGCTCATATGCATCTCATCGGTGATCTGGGTATAGCGGAGTGTTCACCGTCGATGACACATTCTATCCTTCACTCCGTGAAGTCCCCACCAAAGTAGGATTTTATCTAGAGCTCTCGGACTAGTCATGTATCTTTCTCACCGACCTCACGGAATAGTTACATGACTTTCTCACCAACTTTGGCTCATGCAACCCCTGTCATGATGAATGTAAATGATCGACATCTTTATTTATTCATCAACATAGTCCGTCTCATTAACTCAATATCTCCTCCTCATTTTCTCAATATCATAATCTCATTCACTCAAAGTCATCAATATCATGTATAAGAATAAGCTGAGCGAAAGCATAATAAATAGCATGATAAGTAACAACAATGATCATGGTGAACAACCCATTGTTCACCACTCTACCATGTACTTGCCTTCCGCTTTGTGGCGAGTTAGGAGGCAACGGCGAATTCTCCACTCCCGCCCCACCGCCTACACAAATATTCATTGAAATAAGAATAACAAGACAGGACGTGACTACAAGCGTTTTACCATAACCCTCTATCTAATCAACAAAACCAAAAACTCAAAATGACGAATTAACTAATCAGCCAACATCAGCCCTTCTGAACAGCAGTACGAGAAAAATCGTAATTAAATATCTGTAACTCCGAATGACTTGAAACCAGTGCTCAAATACTCTTAACGCATAACACTACGAAACTCTAGTTGACTGGATCTTTTGATTCGGCCAAAACAGTGGCCTAAACAACAGATGAAAACACAAATAGATAACTGTCCAGATTACAGAACAGTAGCAAAGAAAATGATGTAACTTTCAATATACTGATCCAATTGAGGCGATCTTTATCAACTCGGAAAGATAATTTCAAGGGCTACAAAAACCTAGTTGGGTGGAAGTTCTGAATCGGACTCTAACTAGATCAAAACCGAGGGGAAAACCAGCAGTTCCAAATTCTCAGGCAGACAGGACAGTGCGCGATTAACAATTCATATCTCCTAAACCGTAAGGCGGAATCTAGTGATCTCGGTGCCAAAAGAAAGATAAAGACATCAGGAACAAAACTCTGGAAGAAGTAAATAACATATTCGGCCTCTAAGTAAATCATAATGGCCCGACAAGAAAATCTGCCAAATCACATCAGCTCTCCTGGATAGTCACGGTAAAACTACCATATCTCCTAAACCGTAACTCCAAATCAGATGATCTCGGTGCCAAAAGAAAGCTAAGACAAAGGGCTACAACTTTTTAAGAGGTGAGAAGATCATAAAACGTACAGAACTTACCCAAAACTGACGATCAACAGTGGCACAGGGAAGAGGTCGGGAGAGGCGGCGGCCACTAGGGGGAATAGGGGAGGAGGGAGGGGTTTTAGGGTTTTGGGGTGGGATCCCCTCATGGCGGCCCCTCTTGGGCCCTTCTGGGCTGCAGCCAGGGCCAGTTGTCGAAATAATGTGAAAAACCCTTCTTGTTTCAGAATTTGTACTCCTTTCTTTGCCCTTTCTTCTCGGTGATAGTCTAATTACCGATTCGATTAGAGGTATTACATTCTACCCCCTTAAAGCAATTCGACCCGAATTCTTTCTATCGTTCTACTCGAAGGACATTTACAATTAGCACGCGGGATTCCGGCTCCCAAGTCGCTTTTAGCTCGATGCGATGCATCCACCGCATATTTACTAACTAACGTATTATGTTGTATTATTCATCCGCTCTTTTGAGCCACTCCTGAGCGGGACTCGATAGCACGGTCGACTCGTGGTTCGGCGGCTCTAAAGAAACCTCACGCTCGGATGCCTCAAGTACTCCTCGACACGGGTTGCACAAAACATTGTATCTCGTAGGCGGGACTCGAGACGGTCCTAGCGATTCTCCTCCTTCCAAAATCACTGCGGCTTCAAAAGCGAACCTTTGTACCTTAGGCCACTCTTCTCTTGATGCCAAATAACACAACCAACACAAAACACGGAACTCTTGTTCCACGTCTCAATCAGTTCTTTCACCTTAACAAGGAGCACAACCAGTAAACCGAGGCGTAAAAGCAGAACTTCGTTTTAAACAACTATTTTGCAAGCAGATGCCAACTTGAAAATAAAAGATTCTCATCGTAACCATGCATTAACAACTCCTACCAATGAATCAAATCCAAAGTTGAAGATTTATCTCAAGAACCTTTTCCATTTTCCAATGTAGACAATTTGCAAATAAACACCAAGTAAGCCAAGCAAAAATCACTCGAATGCTCAAATCAATCTCTTCCTTTATTCTTTATGAATCGGAAAGAACCACACATACCATAAAGCCAAATCAAATTTGCAAATGACACCCGTCATGACACGTTGCTCGAACAAGAATTAAGAGAGCATTCTATTACCCAAGAAAACACTCTGCTCCCTCAATCCTTATTTTAGGAATAAACATTCATTTAGATTACGGTATTCCCAATTAACACGCGCTCCTTTCTCTTATCCATGACCTCAAAGCGTTGCTCAACCCGAAAGCAACAACCACACTCATGTAGAGACTCTACTAATCCACAGATACATGCTCTAGCCAACTCCTCTACCAAATGAATCACTTTGATAAATAATTTCCAACGTACCTCAATATAGATTGCACCCACGAGCACATCTTCTCAATCCTTTAAGAATAATCAACTTAAAATTCGCAGCACACACACCCTCATTTACTACACCCAAAGGATGCTATCAATGATCATCGTGCTATTTAAAATCCACTTTGTTCCACTATTTCTACACAATCTCATTAGCCTCCAAGGTCCTAGCATAGAACACCAAGTCAAAATTTTCAATCTCCATGTCTCGTGTAAATGTATTTGATGCAAGCGATATGAAAACTCTCAAGTCCGATGACTAAGATTCTCACCATCTAAACATATTCATTCATTAACAACCACGAAAAACTTATTCTCAACCAAATTATCTTTAGAGATTCTAACTCCTAGAGGGTTACTCACTGAAGCCAAGTCGTACCTGGTAATAATTCAGCAATCCCTACTCTCCCATCAATTGACATTACAATCAGATTTCTTCGCTAATCCTGCTCTCATTAACTTATACCTTCATATATTTTTTTGCCTATACAATCTGGCACATTACTCAATTCATCTGTAATAGACTAACCAAGATTTTCATGCTTTCAACAATTCTAATGTTCCACTCAACATGAACAAATAATCTTTGACCGCAAACACTATAGGTTCTATTAGTTACAAATATTGCCATCGGTTTGGCCCCAAAGACCAAACTTTCTATTTAAGGTAAACCCTCTCCAAGGACTAGTCCAAGAAATCAACTTATCACTCAATGCATCTCAAACAAATTGACACGCAGAGTCTCACCCAAAATCATCTCCTTGACCACCACTATCAAGTTGCCATTATACATCCTAAAAGATATTGCAACACGAATCAGTTAATCTTTTCTCAAAAGAAGCTATAGGTAGAAACACGTTTGTACGTAAAAATATTTACCACTCATGATAGACACAAAACCAATGGAGAGAGTCAAATAGCCAAGATCTCGGAAAATAGAGGGCGAGACCACAATTGAGCTCACAAATTCCACTAGAAGCGAATTTTCAACCCTCAACAAACAAGAATAAAACATTGCCATTGAAACTCAAGAAACTCTTAGCGACAACAACCAAAATGTTAAACACACTTTATTAAGTTTGCGGTTTGCAAAACTTAACTCCAAATACCTCTACCACACTCTTTTCCTTAACAACAAAATAATTTTCTTTGTGTACCACATCACTTGCCACCTCTAACAAGAAGTGCTTTAAAACAGAGCACACTAATCACTTAAGAACCAGTAGAACATTCTCACACCTCGATTAATCTAATTTTTTTTGCTCAATGATTTACTACTACGGTAATCATGATTTACCAAAAGTTCATGAATACAAAACTCTTAAACTTATCATTTATCCGATATTACACAAAGCGGTCAAATTACTTTCTTTACGAAAGAATCATCACCGCTCCATAAGTCACAATCCATTGCGAGACAATCTCATTAACATTTAGAATAACACACTCTTTAACATGATTCCTTATCGTCAACTCTTCCATTGTAAAGCTCCAAAAGTTCACCGAATTGGTATATACCACTTTATCATCTCAACTTCAAATTGAGGGTATACTAAAATCATGCAACCTCACTACAACAACTACTTTAATTTAGAGGAATCTACTACACAATTTAATAGGTTATACAAAACCCTTTCATCGAGGCATACTATTATCCGACAATTTCATCGTCATGCAAACACCTATCTCCTATTCAATCATATCATAAACCCTTCTAAAAGAAACACAATAAACTATTTCATAATATTTTTGTTATTTCAATAATATTCTAACGGTCAACTTGTCCTAGAGATTATCTGATACACAAACCACACTATCAAAGCAAACCTCTTTTAACAAGGCCATGCAGTAGTGAATCAACCTCATAAAACACACATGAATAAATTACTTTTAAATTTCAACCCTTTACCTCTTAACAATGCTCACACTAATCTAGTACACACTAATTCCAATCTGGAGGTTATCATAAACCATTGATGGTTATCCAATCGTGGACGAATCTATGGTTCTTTCTCTATTTGTATTCCCTCGGGCATACACAAGATCATCAAGTAACCAATCAAAGAAAGTTCCATATCATTATCTACTGAGACAACAGTCGAACAAATCCTTATGTCTCTCATTCTACACCGTTAGATTAGCCTATCGAGACCAAATTATCTAACAAGTTTAGCAAACTACACAATTCTAATAATCAACTATTTCATCAATGTTCCACACTTTTAATAACTCTATTGATTCCAACAAAGTATAGTCACCCTCATATTCACAGCTCATCAAGAACTACTAGAGGACAATATCGACTTACCGATTTCACTTCGTGGGTACTCGTTAAAATTTATTATGCACCTGACTGCAAACCCAGTGATAACCCATATCATACCCATTAATTTCTTTGATAGTAACCTCTCACTTAACCATGAGAATACATCGCTAAAAGGATTTAATATTTTCTTTCATAAAGAGAACCATTCAACTTCAACGCTCGAATACCCAAAGAGTTACATTAAGTCAAACCTTCCACATACTAAAAGTTTACATAAAAGAAAACCTTCATTATCCAAATCATCAAGCGAAATACATGGGTCATGTTTACCAATAAGAATGACAAAACTCCAATTCAAAGGTCAACCTTGACAGTTAACCAAGCTCACCGAAGAGCAAGAATAACTCAACAATTGGGAAAACAATAATTGCTTTAAGAGACAAGTTAAATAGCGAAACACATTAATCTTTCTCGAAGCAACCATCAACCACAATGAACTTCTCAAGGACCAAATAGAACTTTTCAACACGTCGCTTTGTACCCACTAATCCATGAGAATTCATCAACCAACAATGGCTAATCAGAATATCCCAATGGAAACTCAAGAAAACAACAAGCTTCCCAAGGAGACCCATCCCCAACTTTCATAACAAAGTTTCTCAGAGTAAACACTTCCTTTTCCCCTACCACCAACGACGGTACAACGACCATACCAATGGCCATAACCACAATCTCTACCTCTCAGCATCTACTATCATCACATATAACAATCACGTAACCAAATCATAAGCATTCATAATCAATTCATATCAGCAATAATCAATGCTACATAACGGAAACGTAAATGCAATGCTTTGCCCATTCCCATCCTACTGTGCACCAGTGTGTCAAGTTTTAAGTTAATTAACCATTAACATATTTTTTTTGTACAAATCAAGTTACCTAAGTTGCTAACCTATTCACCACGGACCTAAAGCCGTGCTCACGATATAAGCAGTAACACCCTTTTATTAACATTGAGCTTAGAATGCCACTAATCTACTATAACCATCTAATTTACATCAACATACTATAAAATTTCAGCAAGCATAACAACATTAAAACCCATCCACGGGTCGCATTAACACAAGCATAACACTATGATAATCATAGATAAATTAGACCTAGGAGCATAGCAAAATAATAAACCAAGATTAAAATAAACCAAGCATCTATGGTTATTCAATACCATCATGTCCTAGATATAAATATTCAGGTTATTCTAAAAGTTTCTCATGTCCAATGAATCAAATAATTGGGTGAAGTGCATGATTCCAAGTCGCTAGCCCTTCAAAGTAAAACGTCATCCCTGGTCACCTAAAAACAACAATAGAGCAAGAATGAGCCCAAGACTCAGTAAATACATAATAAAGCCATAAACAATAGTTTATTAACTATAATCAAAGTTATCATCATCATCCATTTAGTTAATGCCATTATCATTCTCAAACAACCAAGCCATATTCCATATAGGTAAAGTTGCACAATTTAACAATTTACTTAGATATGCGAATGCACTAACATGCTCATGCTCATATGCATCTCATCGGTGATCTGGGGTATAGCGGAGTGTTCACCGTCGATGACATATTCTATCCTTCACTCCCGTGAAGTCCCCACCAAAGTAGGATTTTATCTAGAGCTCTCCGAACTAGTCATGTATCTTTCTCACCGACCTCACCGGAATAGTTACATGACTTTCTCACCGACTAGCTCATGCAACCCCTGTCATGATGAATGTAAATGATCGACATCTTTATTTATTCATCAACATAGTCCGTCTCATTAACTCAATATCTCCTCCTCATTTTCTCAATATCATAATCTCATTCACTCAAAGTCATCAATATCATGTATAAGAATAAGCTGAACGAAAGCATAATAAATAGCATGATAAGTAACAACAATGATCATGGTGAACAACCCATTGTTCACCACTCTACCATGTACTTGCCTTCCGCGCTGTGACGAGTTAGGAGGCAACGACGGAATTTCTCCACTCCACCCACCGCCTACACAAATATTCATTTGAAATAAGAATAACAAGACGGGGCGTGGCTACAAGCGTTTTACCATAACCCTCTATCTAATCAACAAAACCAAAAACTCAAAATGACGAATTAACTAATCAGCCAACATCAGCCCTTACGAACAGCGATGCGATAAAAATCGTAATTAAATATCTGTAACTCCGAATGACTTGAAACTAGTGCTCAAATACTCTTAACGCATAACACTACGAAACTCTAGTTGACTGGATCTTTTGATTCGGCCAAAACAGTGGCCTAAACAACAGATGAAAACACAAATAGATAACTGTCCAGATTACAGAACAGTAGCAAAGAAAATGATGTAACTTTCAATATACTGATCCAATTGAGGCGATCTTTATCAACTCGGAAAGATAATTTCAAGGGCTACAAAAACCTAGTTGGGTGGAAGTTCTGAATCGGACTCTAACTAGATCAAAACCGAGGGGAAAACCAGCAGTTCCAAATTCTCAGGCAGACAGGACAGTGCGCGATTAACAATTCATATCTCCTAAACCGTAAGGCGGAATCTAGTGATCTCGGTGCCAAAAGAAATATAAAGACATCAGGAACAAAACTCTGGAAGAAGAAAATAACAGATTCGGCCTCTAAGTAAATCATAATGGCCCGACAAGAAAATCTGCCAAATCACATCAGCTCTCCTGGACAGTCACGGTAAAACTACCATATCTGCTAAACCGTAAATCCAAATCAGATGATCTCGGTGCCAAAAGAAAGCTAAGACAAAGGGCTACAACTTTCTAAGAGGTGAGAAGATCAGAAAACGTACAGAACTTACCCAAAACTGACGATCAACAGTGGCGCAGGGAAGAGGTCGGGAGAGGCGGCGGCCACTAGGGGGAATAGGGGGAGGAGGGGAGGGGTTTTAGGGTTTTCGGGAGTGGGATCCCCCCTCATGGCCGGCCCCCTCTTGGGCCCCTCCTGGGCTGCAGCCCAGGGCCCAGGTTGTCGAAATAATGTGAAAAACCCCTTCTTGTTTCAGAATTTGTACTCCTTTCTTTGCCCTTTCTTCTCCCGGCTGATAGTCTAATTACCTGATTCGATTCCGAGGTATTACATCAAACTTTCTCTGTTGGTTTTAGTTTCACAACCGCTTCAAAAGGTTCATCAAGTCCTTATTGTGAATCTATTTTTAAAAGTTTGCACCCAAGTACTTCAAGCACCACCTGCTCTGCAGATCCACCCATGGAAGTGGCTTGTGTTTCTTTGCTATGCTTAGGTATGACTGCCATGACCTAATTCCCCTGAGCTGCAATAACTCCCAATGTGTGCCTTGTGGTGATTGGGTGACAAGACAGCTCAATTTCAGATTGTGCAGAGCATGGTCCAACTCGAAAGTGTAGTATAGACATCGCATCATAGTGCCTCATTTACGTTGCTCTAGTCTTGTTAGGCTAACGGTCACATTTGTGACATTTGGGACACATTTCAGTGCATTTGTGATACTTGGTTCTCAATTTCATGACTTCTAATTTACATTGCTTAAACTATTACCATTTATCACACTTATCCCATCGTAAGAATACTTAATTATAATATCTTGTACTGCTAATACTCCCTATGTTTCATAATACTTTTATGGAAACATTATCTTATAATATTTTTTCAATTATCCTACATGACCGATGTGAATATCATGGACGTGGGCCCTGGTGGTGGGAACGGCGAGGTCGAGGATGGGACCAACATCGCGAACCTTGGCAACCTATTGCGACCGCATGGGCAAGCTTGACTCACAAGGAGCATTGGATGCACTATATGATGTTCGACAATCAGGACTACGACACGACCTGCGCCCACAGTTCACACATGCGCCAAGTGTAGGTACACGGCTGTCGTGGTCCGGTTGAATAACTGGACCAAGCTGTTGTTATTTAACCCACTTTGATATTGAAAGTTTTCTTAAAAAAAAACAAAACCGACATGTGTACTTTCTAAATTGATCTACGTTATCAGGATTTAGTTGCAATTACATAATACCAAGCAAACTAAGTAAGACTTCTAGTGGGTGGCCGCTTTAGGATTTTTACAGTAACAAGTGATCTAGGTGTTTTTGCCAATTGTTGCCCATGCCTAGACCATATCCATGATGATGGACTGCTTGCAAAGTAACTAAATGTATTTGGATTGTATATTTTGCGTACAAAGGAAGTATTTATTATGAATTTTTACTAGCCTTTTCTCAATTGACATGTTTATTTAGAATTGTATAACATCAACACAATTGGCTATATCCCCGGCAGATGATGCCCTCTTTTGATAATGTTCTTTTGATTGATTGGTTGATACATTTGATATACGTGTGTGCAAAATAAAAAATGATATTAGATGCAAGGTTTAGGATTCCGTTGTAACACATGGGCACTCTGCTAGCTAGTATGCACTGAATTGAGAGTTTCCCACGAGTCCCTACACTAATCTTAGGAGGAAAAAAGACAGATATTGCCATAGTAATAAGAAAATTGAAAAAAATCTATGTAACAATTCCTACGTTAGTTGGAAGAAAAGAAAAACAATCTAATCCATCAACTATCTGGTCCATCCCATTGCAAGGGCTTAGATCTAACAACCGTGTTTCATAGAAATCTCAATGTTGATTTTTTTATGCAAATTAATAAATAAAACTAAATTCAGAGTTCATGCATACATGAAAAATCAGAATTAACATAAATTGGGAAAGAAAAAAAAAATCAAATTTGGAGTGTATGGAATAAATTATAAAAAACAAAAATTTGGAAATAAATAAAAAATGAAATTAGGAACTAAATATAATTTCGAAGTAAAATAAATTCTGAAATTAAGTTGCATCATCACATATTTAATTCGGAAGGTATAAATTATAATTTATATATGGATTTAATTTAATTTTTGAAATCAAAATTAATTTAAAATATTCTCAAGTATATGTAGTTCCAAAATATATATTAAGTTAGTAATTTATATAAATATAAAATCTCCGCAATAGAATTAAATTGGGAACAGAAAAAAAATTCAGAATAGCAAATTAGTAAGCTAAATAATTTTTTGAATTCCTTATTGAATTTAGATTCGAATATTAGAAATGATTTTTTGAAGTGTTTATTCGTCAATTATTCGAATTGGGATAAAAAGTCACAGTTAATTTTAAAAATAGTTGATTTAAATTGATCTGAAGTTAAATTCAAAACTCTATGTTAATTCAAATTCCGAAAATGAAATTATAATTCATACGAAGACAAATTTGAAAATTATAAGTAAAATTAAGAAATAAAATTAAACGGGGGTTAAAATGAAATCTGTAACTGAAGTAAAAAAATAATTCTTGCACATTTTGTTTTAACACTGAACATACATTCACATACAACTTCAAACAATATAGAATATGTTTTATATCATTACTAGGCCGTTCAGGTACTGAACGGGTCGATTCGATTCTAGTCTAACAAATTACTTGGATACAAATAGTGAATTAATGAATAGTACGCGTAGTACACCTATATGCCTAACCTTGTTCCTTCCCTTCAGGATCCTGTTGCAGTTACAGTGGAGAGTTGCATAGGTGGCTGGAGACGAGGGTGAAAAGGATGTAGCTAGTGCACAGTGGAGCCGGCGGAGTGGCGTCGTTGTGCATGCTGGGTGGTGGCACTCTGAGGGCCACTGTTCATGGCCCCTCTCCGGTGAAAAAGTGCCATGGAATTGTGCTTTCATAGCCCGTCCCGTCTCCGTCATGCTTTCCTGCACGGTCATGCGCGCATATATAATATAATTATACATGTGGATCCGCGTTCTTTGTAATTATACATATGCACGTCGATCCGCGTTCTTCGCAATACTATGTAAGTACTGATCTTAGTACTAACGATAGTAATATATTTTGTACTAACGATAGTAATATTTCTTAAAATATATAAGTTTATCGTGTAAAATATACAAGCTAGAACTACGACGTACGTACTGCATGGGCCGGCAGTCTTGTTCCAATTTCAAAGTGTTCAACCTACAACAGCGCCCCTGCAGTGACGTACGGCCTACTAGGTAGATACTCTCTTTATTTGGCAATACAGGTATATTTTCTTGAGGTTTTTTTCTTTCTAAATAAAACATTTGTTTAATCATTTTTAAAAAAATAATCCTTTTTTAACAAAAATAATACTCAGTCGCTAACCCACCATGCTACTAGGCCCAATCGTGCGGTGGGTTAGCGACTAGCTGACGTGGGAAGCCCAGCCGCGCGACGGAACCGCGACTGGGGCCTTGGTCTCCCACGTGTCTCGATTGCGAGTTGGTGGCGCGACTGAGGCTCGTGTCGGGTACGGTCGCCGGTTCAAAATGCGATTGAGGCCCGTCACCGATCAGGCCGGCAATTGAGCACAATCGTGTTCCCGATAGCCGACAGAAGGCTAATGTTTTTTAAAGAAATAAATTAAATATACTTAGCTTTAATTTTATAAAATTAAATGGTTCAAATAGTTGTTTGTGAATAATTGCTAGTGGTAAAAAAACTGGAGTTTGCTGACTGCAATTGTTTGTAAATAAATCATGCGTTAATCATTTTACGTGGATGAACCCTTTTAAGTTTACATAAAGAATTCAAATTTTGGTGACATATTTTGTAAGCTTCGGTTGGAGCGAGATGAGAATGGAGGAACGAAGATGAGATTGCAAGCGCGACAGACACTTGACAATGGAGTGCGAATTACATAGCGCGTAGGAGTGCAGTTAGGTGCATATGTTTGTCTGGCTATTCCTACGGTAGAAATGGCTACATGCACAAATCTTTGACCGAACTAAAACTGCGATACAAACATGCCTTTTGGAAAGAAAAAAACTTGATGAGGACATACAACTGTCATTTCTGCTCGCGCGGGCCTCACAATACTCGGCTATAAGGTATTTTTCGGGCATGTCCTCGTTAAGAATGATCTTTGATGCAGCATGGGCATTAGGGACATCAAGTAGGTCTCCAACAGGTAAACACTTTCGGGTCAACTGCGTAGTTCGGCATGTATTTCTGCTGAATGAGTGTCTTGTAGTACTTCTCCAGGCCATCGATTCATTGGAAGAAGTAGTAAGTTGTCATGCACAGACAAAGTCAACGATATTTAAAATGCAACATGCAATGTGAAATATTGATGTATGACATTGACTTACACGACAATCCCCACACATGTAGTAAGCCCATGCGGCGACACTAGGATGTGTAGATTGAATGATCCATGTGGGGTTACCGCGGTCGCATTGTAGGCGTGGAAACTCTAGTGGCACAAGAGCATCCTTGCAAGAATAATCAGGGTACGTCTATGCCTACTTAGCAGTCCATTTTCGCTTCCAGAGCATCGATCCGTAGTCCTCCATCGCCAAACCGAGTGGCATGACCTTCTGTACCTCTCTTCCTGTACGTCTCTTCTCCCTCACCTCTCCCCATTACTAGGTCTCCTAGCGGATATCCTTCCAGAGAGAAACGTGTTACCCAGAACCACCTACCAAACCAAAAAGGTTCTTTATCCATTGGGAATGGAAGTAGAAAGAATACATGCATGCCCGAACGATTGTATCCTCTACCGTAAAAAGTATGCAGACATGCATGTATGTCCGGTGTGCAAAGCATCCCGATACAAAAGCGTAAGAATCACTCCGATAATGGTGAGGGCATCGAGGTAAAGAAAGAACCTTCTGCTAAGGTGTTGTGGTATCTACCTATAATTCCCTGTTTGAAGTATTTATTTGCGAACCGAAAGGAGGCAAGATTGCTGCGTTGGCACTCGAAGGAGCGTAAGAGAGATGGAAAGATAAGACACCATATGGATTCTGCTCAGTGGAGAAACTTTGATAGGAGCTTCGAAGACTTCGGTGCGGAACCGATGAATATAAGGTTTAGGTTGAGTACAGATGGAATGAATCCTTTCAGTAAAATGGGCAGCCGACATAGCACCTGGCCCGTGAATCTATGTATGTACAACCTTACTCCTTGGCCGTGTATGAAGCGGAAGTACATTTTGATGTCACTACCTATCCAAGGGCCGAAGCAACCTGGGAACGATATTGATGTGTACAAAGCACCATTGCTAGAAGGTCTTGTGACACTGTGGAACGAAGGGGTACATGTATGGGATGCGTACAAACGAGAGAACTTCACTTTACACGCCTTGTTGTTCTGCACCATCAGTGATTTTTCTGCCCTTGGTAACTTGTCGGGGTTCAGTACAAAAGGAGCCAAAGCATACCCGCACTACTTACATGATACCAAGAGTATGTGGCTAAACAACTCGTACAAAACTGTGTATATACGTCACCGTAGGTTACTTCCAAGGTATCACGCATACCACAAGATAAAGAAATAATTTGATGAAAATAAGGAGTACGGTTCACCTCCAAGGGCCTTTAAAGGGAAAGGGGTCTATGATATGGTTAAGGATATCGATGTCGTGCTTGGGAAGGGATGTAAATTGAGGACCCGTCAGAAGAGCATTTGGAAGAAATGATCAATTTTTTTCGACTGCATCGACGTCATGCATGTGGAGAAGAATGTATGTGATAGCTTGTTGGTCTCATGCTGAACATTTGTGACAAAAACAAAGGATGGTGCAATGCACGATATGATTTGATTGATATGAACATAAGGACCGTGTTAGCACCGAAAGAGACCGATGAAGGACGAATGTACCGTCTCCCAACTTGCTACACTCTGTCTAAGGCCGAGAGAAAGGAACTGTGCAAGAGCTTACATGATGTGAAATTTTCGGCCGGTTACTCCGTCAGCATGAAGAAAGTTGTTTCTATGGAAGATTTGAAATTACTTGGTATGAAGTTTCATGATTGTCATGTGCTGATGACACAAATACTTCCTATTGCAATTAGAAGTATTTTATTGAACAAGGTCAAGGTGTCAATCATGGGACTGTGTTATTTCTTTAACTCAGTTGTTCAGAAGGTCATCGATGCCGAAAGAATAGATGCTCTACAGATTGAGGTGGTGATGACTCGATATCATGGTCCATCTAATTGTTCACCTTGTAAAAGAGATAAATATATACGGCTCTGTGTTCCTACACCATATGTACCTGTTCGAGAGGTATATGGGAATTCTCAAGTCATATATACGGAATCGATCTCAGCCCAACGGCAACATTATCGAAGGTTATGCAACTGAAGAGGTCATTGAGTTCTGCGTGGACTACATGGCTCAGGTGGAACCGATAGGTATGCCTCTATCTCGTCACGAGAGGAGGCTGGAGGGTATTGGTACCATCGGAAGAAAGCAATCACTTCTGATTTCAACGCGTATGCTCAAGCCCATTTCACAGTCTTGCAGCACATGACCCAAGTATACTCGTATATCGACGAACACAAAGACATGGTACAGCAACAGAATCCAGATCGGTCTGAGGTTTGCATCACGAGAGAGCACAACCGTCGGTTCAATGAATGGTTAAAGGACGAATGGTTAAAGGGGCGATTCACTGGGAGGCCGTCATCAGGTGATGATATGCTACCATGGTTGGCAAAAGGTCTAAAATTTACATTTTTGACATGGCAAGGTTACGACATAAATGGATACACATTTTATATGACAGTTCAGGAGAGGAATAGCACAGTCCAAAACAATAGTGTCCGTATAGATCTGTTTTATGAGCAGTTCAATACCGCTTGGTTGAACTCCTACTATGGGTTTGTAGAGGAGATTTAGGAGCTCGACTATGTACTTTTCAAGATCCCCCCTGTTTCGGTGCCATTGGGTCAAACTTCCACAGGGTGTGAAGGTCGACAAATACGACGTCACTATTGTGGACATCGAATGTGTCGGATACAAGGACGAACCATTTGTACTCGCTATGCAAGTTGTTCAGGTTTTTTATGTAAAGGACTCAACAAATAAGAACCGCCACGTAGTTCTTCATGGAAAAGAAGGATTGTTGGAGTTGAGAATGTCGTGGATAAAGAAGAGTACAATCAATTTGACGAGTTGCCTCATTTTGGAGATGACATCAGGCTCGAGGAAGACTCAATGAGGAAGCTAGCTATATGCGCTTCAATCATCGTGGAGGGCTGTTTTTTAAAACAAAATAGCCAAGTGGAATGATCCCACACACGCTGAACACCTATCTGAAAAATTGTTCTATTGTAATTTAGAAACTCAGCATGTAATTAAGGAATTATTCTATTGTAATTGATTCACTAATTGAGAAATTATTCTATCTATGATTTTATTTGCATTTCCTGAAGCTAGCTAAAAAACAAAATAGCAATTTTTCAGCTATAGAAGGAATTATCACAGGCGGTTTAGTGGAATAAACCGTCTGTGATAAATGTAGCACAAATGATTCCTAAGGCGCCAAAACATTTCGCCTCCCATGCACGCATCAAAAAATTCCCGCGCTGAGCATCACAGTCAGTTCCGTAATAGAATTGTATGTGATACTTGTCACACACGGTTCTTAAATATAACCGTTTGTGATATGGTTACTTATCACAGACGGTCCTGGAATAGAGCCGTCTATGATATGCTTACGACCAGGTGGTGGTCATAGCTTTCTTATCACACATGGTTCTTAAATATAACCGTCTGTGATATGCTCATTTATCGCGATAGTCCTGGAATAGAACTGTGTGTGATATACTTGCAACCAGGTGGTGGTCGTAGTAAATCCTGTGACCATAAAGCTTATCACAGATGGTCCTGGGATAGAACTGTTTGTGATATGATCGCTTTTCACAAACGGTCCTGGAATAGAAATGTTTGTGATATGATCTCTTATCACAGACAGTTCTTTAAGAGAACCGTCTGTGATATATGATATCACAGATGGTTCTTTTAGAGAACCGCTTGTGATATGCATTTATAAGTAGGAGGCCACGCTAGGGTTTGCGTCCTTACTCCTTATAGCACACTCTCCGGTCCGAATCCCCCGTGCCCTTACTTCCTGTGTTCCTCCCAAGCCTCCTCTCTCCGCATCGTCGTCCCCGCGCTATCCTCCGCTCAGTGCCGGAGTCTTCCCTCTGCGACCCCGACCTCCTCCCCGCGCCGGCGTCCTCCCTCTACGACCTCGACAACGCTGCCCCTAGCCTCAACGACGCCTCGCTCCCCCGACTTTGACTCCCTCTTCGTCCATGTCTCCCATCAAGGACGATCACCGCTTTGGATTGTGCTAGTATAAGTTTCAAATTGTGCCGATTTGATTGACTCTAGGTAGCACTGTGAGATATTACTTTGTTAATCTTGCGAGATAGTGTAGCGTCCCGCTTTTTTCAGAGATTTTCAAAATTTTAAAAGAGAACCAATTGCTTCTATTTGCCAAAAAGCTTAATTTGGAATTTCAGAATCAATTATGGTTTAATATGAACTAATCAAACTTCAATTAAATTAAAGTTGGTTTAATGGTGTTTTCTTGTATTTAAAATCAAAAGTATTATTTTAAGCGTTTTTTTGGATTTATTGGATTTTAGAAATTGGTTTTCACTTTACCCGAAATTAAAAATTATTTAATTTGCAAAATAAAAAGAAAAATTAAAGTTAAAAGTATTTTTATTAAGTCCAGAATAATTCAAGGAATTTCTGTGAATTTTTCTAGAATTGTTGGACTCTATTTGCTATTTTCTAAAAAGCCTTTTCAATTGTTTGTATTTCTGGAAATTGAAAATTCTGGAAAATCCCGTTCACTGTTTGTGGGCCGAATCTCTTGACCCTGCTATTCCGGCCGGCCCGCGCTCCGCGCCCACTTCCGCGCGTCGGCATCACCTCGCTCCCGCCGTCGGATCGCGATCCGTGCCGCTCCCGTCGGCCGCGTCTCTCCCTCTCGCTCAGCCGTCCGATCTTCCTTCCCCGCTCATCTCGCGTCTCCCGCGCCCTCGCTCCCCACCGTCCGATCAAGATCGGACGGCGCATCTCGCCCGCCCCGCTCTGTTCTTCTTCCTCCCTTTGCTTTCTTCTTGGCGTCTTTCTCTCTCTCCGTCGCGCTCGCCCGTGAGCTGCTGGGCCATGTGCGCGTCTCCGCCGCCCTCCTCGGCCTCGCCGCCTTGGTCGCGCGCCCGCTCTCCCGATAGTCGGTGCCTCGGGCTCCCTTCCCAGGCGGTGCCCATGCTCTGCCGCTGCTGGTAGCTTCGCCTCGCCGTGACCTCCCGACGCCTTCTCGCCTCGGTTCCTCCCCCTCCCGTTGGCGCTTTCGCAAGCGCCCGATTCCCTTCCCACCTCCGGCTATTTAGCGCCCCTCCCTTTCTCCGGCCCCCTTCCTTCTTCCTCCCCTTGGCCCGCCGCCGCCCGCCATTTCCTCGCCATGCGCGCCTCTCCGTCGCCACATCACTCCAGTGCGGATCCGCCTCGGCCGAGCCCGCCACCAAGCCCGCCTCGTCGCCCATGACTCCCTCCACCCTCAACTCCTCCCCTCGCCGGCACCGCCCGCCCGGCGCCACCCCCTCCTCGGTTCTCTCTCTCTCTCTCTCTCTCCCGTGTGTGGCGCCACGTGGCGCCACGTCCGCCACGTGGCGGACTTGCGCGTGGCGGCCATTTGGCGCCACGTGTCGTGACGTCAAAATCCCGATTTTCCCGTTGAAAAATAATTCCGGAAATTCCAGAAAATCCAGAAAACCCTAATTCTATCATTTCATGTGATTTTCAACTTCTTTCGGCCATAACTTTCTCATCCGAACTCCGATTTGGGTGATCCAAATTTCTAAATTCATATAAATTCAGCCCCTTTCATTTGGTACTGGTTTTGTAATTTTTGGAGTTCATTTGGTGCTGTTTTATTTATTTGTTGCTATTCTCGCACGTGTAGATTCCGGCGTTTCGGAAGATTTCTTCGACCCGACGACTGAAGACCCGCTCCTCCTCAACGAAGGCAAGTCGTAGGCCTTTGACCATGTTGAACCCATTTTACAAATGTATATGGTTTTAAATTATCATGCATGGCTAGTTTTATTAAAAATGGTTTTGGGAGTAGATAATTACCAAATTGCCATTATGCCTCCTTGATGAATTGAAAATGAAATGTCTCCTTGAATGACATATATCCTTGGACACCTTAGGATGGTTATTACTAGTTGGACATGGTTGTATTACCAACTTGGGTGCGTATTATTGCTTAGACATGCTTTAGTTACATGAGACTTTCGATCACATGTTCAATGATTAATGAAATTTGACTAATGGAACTATGGAGCAGTGGTGTGAGGCCACTTTTATTAAAAGATGTTGTGCCATGGCGAGGATTGCCATTTGGTGGGAATGAACAAAATGATTTTTGCTCGGGCTTGAGGTAGGGAGTTAAGGTGGGTGTGTGATGCACATTGGGTTGTGGTAGACTTGTCTGAGCAGCCAACTAAGGACTTAACTTTGCAAGTCATTGATCTGGGCCACCTCGTGCAACCACAAGTCCGGTATGGGACGGACCTGGCCAACTAATTAGGGAAGTTTTGGGTCGGTTACATTGTGGTGATTATTGGCGCAAGAGGGGCCGTGAGGGCGAAACCTTAGCGGCGTAACCGAGGCAAAATGGAACTTTGTAAAGGCCTTGTGATAATCACTTAGTCGCACACCTCGGAAGTGTGTGAGCGGACAGTACGAGTGATTTATCTCTTGTGGGTAAAGCTGTACAACCTCTGCAGAGTGTCAAAATCTATTGAATAGCCGTGTCCCTGCTACGGACATGCACAGTGATTTCGCGCAAGGGGTAGCATTTTCAAAAATGTGGTTTGGTTCGATGGAAAGGTTTGGTTGGAATGGTTGGGAAGTGAACGGGATGTTCACTATTTGATTCAAAAGAACTTGGTTATCTATGTATTATTCTTTTAGAATCGCTTTGCAATCTAATTATGGTATTTCTTCGTTAAACTTGCTTTACGCAAATTAGCCATAAGGCCATTCTTGTTTAAGCCTTACATGAATACTATGTGCATACATTTTCTACGACTTCTTGAGTACTTTATGTACTCACGGCTTTATGCCCTTTGTTGATCGGTCAATGAAGAATCGGGAAATATTGAGTTCTACGAGGAAGGCTACTTTGAAGACTTGCGAACTAGGTCACGTCCTCCACTCGATTGCTGTGGGCATGTCGATTGGGCTCCACGATTTTGAGATTTCATTGCCGGATACTCTGTTGTTGCTAAGCCTGTGAGGCTACTTTTGTAAGAACCTTGACCATAAGGTCTTTGTTGTTTTAAATAATATTACTTTATGCGCTTCATTAGTTCGTTGTTGAATGGTTATGATTACATCATTGTTGCAACTGTGCGAGCTAGCTACTGATCATGGGACTAGCTTGGTATGCACAGAGGGTCTCGGGGTTGTGTGAATCCTCGGGGTCCGACAAGAGATGGTATCAGAGCCATATCGACTGTAGGACATAACCACAGTTAGATTGGTCGTCTTAGTCAAAAATTCAAAATATATTTTCTAAATCAAACCAAGCAATTAACTTGACTAGGTATTCTTCTCTTATCTTATTCTATTCTTTCTTATCTTATTCTATTATTTTCTTATCATCTTACCCTCTTATATCATTCTTGAGTTCTTTCATCTTATCTTTTCTGGAACTTGGTTTTCAAATTTAAATTTGACTCCCTCATCTCGGGATTATCCCTTGGATCGAGCCCTTCAAGATCAAGCAATGGAAGCTTTGGAGGCTCAAGATCCACCGGCTGATTCAAGTCAACCCTCCATATAAGTTAGATTGGTAGTTGCCCTCCCTAGTTTTAGAGTCGTTTAGTCTGCGTAATAGTGCTTTTGTGCTTAAGTGTCTCTTTCTTGTTTGCTTCTTGATAGCTTTCCGGCTATCCGTTCGTTGGGTAAAACCAACTTTGTCCGCATTAGGTTGATCCATCTATCTCCCTTGCTTCTCACTCTGTGGATTTCATGGGGATATGCTCCAGATCTTAGGATGATGTGACAATTGGCAATGGCGTTTACGGTTTGTCGTTTCACGCGTTTTCGACAAAGTTACTGAGCTTATCGCTCGAGGCGGTCCGACCGGTCCTTGCACGGCGATTCGGCCGGTCCCATATCGGTCGGGACCGGCCATCTGGGCGATCGGACCGGCGTTGACCAAAAGTGTTCAAATCGAGCTGGGCCAAAAATAGGTGTTGTAGACAAGTAAGGGGATCCCAATGCACTTGGTCTCATGATTTTTGGAGCCTCCAGTGAAAAGTTCTATTGGTTTAAAGTTTCCGAAGGTTTGGATTTTGGGAGCTTGAATTTGGCTAAGTCTAAGGCGGTCCGACGGCTCACGAGGAGCGGTCCGACCGGTCATGGAAGCGATCCGACCGGCTCACTGGAGCGGTCGACCGGTAACTACTTGAACGTCGACCAACCGTGGCGATGTTGTTTTGTTAGGTCAAAGTCATTGGTTTCATGGCATATGATTTGCATGATGCATGTTTTGACTAACATGGGTCAAGTTGTGAAAAACTTGTTCCCGAATTCGTGTTTTCTTATCGTGGTTGTGCGGGTAGCTTGGTGGTCAACGACGGTCAACGGCGAGGAGAATCGGGACTAGACTTGAAGAGTTGAGGTCGAGCGATCGGCGATGCGGGTGAGGTCAACGACTCAAGCGTGACACAAGATGGACAAGGGTGACCTATTGGCGAATCCATGACACATGGTGAAGCGGTTTAGGTCAAAGGTTAAAGACGGCGCTGCATAAGCGTGCGTGTGTGACCCGCTTGTTAGTGGGCCTTAACGGAGCCCAATGGAGTCAAACCCTAGGAGTCTAGGCCTCCACTATAAATAGGGGAGGTGGTGGTCGCACCACCTAGCTCTTTCTCTCTCGCCTCTTTTGTTGCAAAACCCTAATTGGCTTAGGGAGTTGAGGTGGAGGCTAGGGCTCTTTATGGTTTGAGGAGAATTTCGTGATCTTGGATTGACCAGCGATCCATGATGGCGTGGGTGTAATCCAATGACGATCACGTTCTTAATCAATGCAAGGTTTGCTTGAGATAAGTCTCTTTTCGTTCTTGCTTTCAATTTCGTGATTTTAGGGCTTTCTTTGATCCACGAGTTTTGATTGATTCCTTCACGTGGATTAGCTTGCTGTGATGTGTGGGAACCCATCTAGGATCAATTTGATCATCAATCACCCACAAGCAAGCGATTGGATCTAGTTTTCACTTTTGCCGGCTTTTGCACCCTTCTTCAATCAGATCGTAAAAGATATTTGTTCGTCCAAGAATTATCATAATTGTTGATTGGAATAGGTCCTTAATATCATAGAGAAGGTGTGTGCAAAGTTTCGTGAAGTTTGGAGTTGAGAATCAAAAGTTAGACCTAATTGCAACCGTCATCGGCCATTTTCTTTGCTCGAGCTCGCGGTCGGACCGCTCCACATCGAGGTCGACCGATTTTCTTGCCGGTCCGACCGCCCCACCGGAGGTCGACCGATTTTGGTGCGGTCGGACCGCCCGTATAATAATCGGTCGACCGCCACCTATTAAGATTTGATTCTTCTTGATTTTTGTCGCATTGCTTAGGGTTTAATTGGATTCAATACTAGTCTTCCACAGATCGATATATTGATCTTCATAGCTTCATCATAGCTATTGGAGTGAAATTGTGTTGAATTCATATTTTGTGAAAAAGTGAGCGTGCTCCTATTCACCCCCTCTAGTCGCCTTTACGGTCCAACAAGTGGTATCGAGCCGGTTAGTTCACTCTTGATCTTAACCGGTCACCGAACTTTGGCGATGGATAGATTCACTACAAAACCGCATATGTTCAATGGACAAGACTATGCCTATTGGAAGAATCGTATGCGTAGTATTCCTTGAGAGCGAGGACAAGCTATATGGGACGTTGTTCGATCCCCGCTCATTATTCCCGAGGTTGAAACTCCCGCTCGTGGTTCTTTTGGCTAACAACAACAAGGCCAAGAATCTTTTATATGGTGCGCTTGGTAGACAAGAATATGATAGGATTTGCAATTTTGCGACTGCGCACGAGATTTGGAGCACTCTCGAAACATATCATGAGGGTTCTTCCCAAATTAAGAAAGTCGCCAAACAATCTATAAGCGTGATTATAACAAATTTGAGATGCGTCCCGAGAGAGCATCGATGACATTTTTAGTCGCTTTAATAAAGTGATTAATCAAATGAAAGTCGTTGATATTGAATATTCTCAATCGAAAATGCCACCCACCTCTTGGTCCGCAATCAACACCAAGGAGTGGGAGATGAAGGCTCTTGCTATAGAAGAGAATGTTGATCTTTCGAGTCTTACTTTAGAATTGCTTTATAGTAAACTCAAGACTCATGAAATTAAAAGAGTTGATCATCCCAAGAAAGATAATTTAGCTTTGGTAGCAGATCCTCACAAAAAGGCTTTTGATGACTCTTTTGAATCTTCTTCTGGATTTTCATTTGCTTGCTTATCTGCGATTTACGAGGAGGAGCTTGAAAATATTCTGAGACAGAGTTAGCCCTTTTAGCTAAAAAATTCACAGGCTTACAACAATGTGAGAAATAAAAAGAGAGGTGGTCCTGTTACTTGCTATGAGTGTGGAGAGCTTTACCACATCCGGGCCAATTGCCCCAAGCTAAAAGGTAAGGGTAAGCACAGGGAGGAGAAGACAGCTTGGAAGAAGCCTCATGATAACAACTCTGAGTATGATGCTGTCAAGCTCATAAAGGCCGCTCAGGGTCCTTGCCGCTTTTGGAGAGCAATCCATTAGTGATGTGGACTCGGAGCGAAGAGGAAAAGAAAGGGAAGGCCAAAGACTTTCTTGGCATGTGCTTCATGGTGACAAGCGACATTGATAATGATGAGGTATCTTTTTCTTATGATGAGCTTTCTGCTAAATATAATTCTATAGTTGAGCAAGTGCTTAGTCAAGATGAAGCGCTAGAATTTGTCATGACTAAAAATAAGAAACTAGAGTCAAAAATTGGTAAACTAAAACTAGAACTTGCAAATGTTAAGACTCTTGAACCTCGATGAATGTTTATCTTGTCATGATATGCACTCGAATTGGCTAAAGCGCAATCTGCTCACAATATTGCTTTACAACAACTTGAAAATGCTAGAACCGAGCTAATTGAAATTAAATCTGCTCCTTGTGAAAAATGCTTAGAGTCTAGCAAGTTGATTGCTTCGATGTGATTGATTCTAGCCCTTGCACTTCATGCTTAGAAAAGAACGTGAAATCAAAGATATCTTAGAAGTCGCTAGAGTCAAATATGCTAAACTTAAGGACAATATTGAAAATACTACTTGTGCTTCATGTTCCGCTCTTAAGCTTGAAATTGCTTTGTATAAGGAGAAATCAATGGATAAAACTTGTCATGCTTGTGTTAACTTGAGAAAAGAAAATGCTTACCTTCATGATACATTAGAGAAATTTTCTAAAGGTAAGAAACAATTAAACATGATTCTTGACAAGTCTAAAACTCCTTATAAGAAGGAAGGTTTAGGATTCAATTCTTTTCAAGACAATTCAAACCCAAAAGTCATTCAAGTCTTGGAAAAGGTTTAATTGAATTCAAAACTCAACTCGCAAAACATCTTTTAAATCTGCAGGTTTTGCCCAACCTTGTATCAATTCAAATGGTGCTTCTTCTAGTGGTACCAAGTACCATTGCACTTATTGCAAGAAAAGTGGGCATTTGATTGAATTCATTGGCGTAGGTTGAAAAATGATAGGAAAAATCTTGATAGAATTTCATTCATGCAACCTAGAGCTATTATGAGACATGGTAACACTGAAAGGAATAAACCTGGATTAGGATTTTTCTCACATGCTAATCATTATGTTTCTACATATCCTAATTCTCATGTTCTTCAGACTGCCGGTCTGACCGCTGGTGCTCACCGGTCTGACCGATATGGTCGCCGATCGACCGCCAAAGACTGTAGCGGTCGATCACCGACGATTTAATTCCCATGTTAACTTAAACATTGCTCATAACAGAATTTTAGATGAAATCAAGGATAACACTTCTGCTTTGCATACTACTCGCAGACGTGTGTCTCGAGATTGGGTTCCCAAGTCTTGTTTAACTAACTTGATGTCGAGACACATCGTTCTTCTGTGCCTTGATTTTTCAGGATTACCGCGGAAAGAGGAAGGGCACGTGCTTTGCCGACTCCGATTGTTCACATCATATTGCCAGAGACTCAAGATGGTTCACCTCCTTCACGCGGTCGACGGGTCTCAAGCATCTCCGAGAACTTCCCATCGCCAGGCCATTAAGCTCTTATTCAGGTACTTACACTCTACTCTCTTTGTATGGCATTTGATATTCCTATTCTTTATCCTTGTCCATTCGGGGGGTTTTCTTATCCTAATTGTGCGGGCTGTCGGCTAGATAGGAAGAGTACCTCAGGCGCTTGTCACCCACTAGATTCTTCTCTTGTATCTTGTTTTTATCCCCACCAAATCTTTAGACCCAACTAGGTTTGCCACCTTGAGAAGCGAGTTAGGGGTTATTTATCCTTATGGGTTGGTTTGAGGGGGAGTTCGATCTTTTCTGATCTTTCCTTGTTCTTTTGATCTTTTATTGTTCTTTTTCTGAACTTAGTGATCTTTTGAACTTTTAAGTTTTTAGGCTTTTTATTTGCATCTCATTGTATCATATTACATTCATATGAAAAATCCAACAAGTGGTAACAACAAGTGGTTCTGACAAGTGGTATGAAAAATCCAAAAGATGCATTATAATATAAGTTTTACGCTTATCTTTTAAAATTGATGGAGCTTTGCCTATTACCCTTTAGAGCTTTTGTATTTCAATTCTTGCTCAATGTCATGTCTAGTTCTTTGACTTGCTAGAATTATCATGCTTTTACATGTGTAGCTAAGTCTTTGCTATATGAGCTAGAACCTTTTAAACAACTCAAACTAAGAAATTGCAATTTGTGGATGTTTTAGCGAGTTGCGTAATTAGTGCTCCTCTTGTGACATTGGCCTGTGTAATTGCTTTGTTAGCTCTTTGATCTAAAATTGACCATTACTTGAGCTTTTGTGTTCTTGAGATTCTAAAACTGCTCTTGTGAAAAATGAAAATCAAGATTGTCTTATGCTTAAATTGTGCCAAACTATTCTTACGAGACTGCTTGTCAAATGACATGAACTTGGAGATAGTTTGATGAACGAACGATCTCATGGGGATTGCTTGTCGAAATGACATGAACCTCAAGATTTGTCGCCGGTAGAAGCTTAGAAAGAGTTTGTGGATGGCTCCTAGTCCGGGATCTTCTTTACTAAGATATACTTTTAATCAACTTTTGGTGAAGCTTAGGATGAGTTTGTGGATGGCTCCTAGTCCAGGATCTTGTCACTAAGTTAGATCATTAGTCAACTTCAATATTCAATGCAAATGAGAAAAATGTTGACAATTGGGCGTTTACAAAATATTGAGCAAAATGATTCAATACGGGACTTGATTGACTCTTCTTGTGGTCTTTGTTAGATTTTTGATCTCACTTTGACATTTGACATGGCCAATTTCACTTTAGGATCCTGTTGATGAACTTCTTTGAATTTGAAGCGTTGCTTAAATTGATAAAATCTAATGCTTTACTTTTGAGCCTTTGTGCTTAGCTTTGATATATATGTCTTACCATGATCTTGCTAGCGTTGTCGGGCTTGATATCTTTGTTTGTGCAATATTAGAGAAACTACATTGTTCTTTTGGGTAATTTCCAAAGCTTCTTATCAAAAATTGAAAAATACAAAAATTGAAGCCACTCCATTGCACTTCATGCATATTCCTCTTTATGCTTCTTTTGTTTCTGCTTCTTTCTTTATTCTCTATTTGTTATTCCTGGATGAGAGGAAGGCGTGATTCCTTGATGAATCCATTGTCAAAGGGGGAGAAGATGTGTTAAATGAAAAGATATTTCTTTGGGAGAAGATGTGTAATATTTCTTTGCTACTCTTATTTGGAGAAGATGTGTTAATGAGAAGATTGGGGAGAAGTTTATACAAAGGGAGCGAAAATTTGAAATTTGATGATCATAGTGAGGGGAGTTCTTGAGTTGCATTCTTATTGTCTTATTGAATATTCGAACTTGAATTGCATTCTTTTATACTCACAATGATCATAGGTCAATTGAACAATTGTTCTTTCATATGGACCTCATGTGAGAATTTTGACCCTTTTCTGGAAATCAAAGTTTTTATGCTTTCTTTTGCCTTGTCTCACATGCCTATACTATTCTGATGCCAGCTTGGTCATGTTCATTGCTTTCTTTTGCCTTGTCTCACATGCCTATACTATTCTGATGCCAGCTTGGTCATGTTCATTGCTTTTTCTTGCTTATGGACCAAGTTGTGCCTTTGTGCGAAAACTGCGAGTAAACTCGTTTTCAAACCTCTTACTTACATTTTCTGGATAATTGCCAATGTGTTCATCAAGGGGGAGATTGTGGATTTCATGGGGATATGCTCCAGATCTTAGGATGATGTGACAATTGGCAATGGCGTTTACGGTTTGTCGTTTCACGCGTTTTCGACAAAGTTCTGTGCTTATTGCTCGGGCGGTCCGACCGGTCCTTTGCAATGATTCGACCGGTCCCATATCGGTCGGACCGCCATCTGAAGCGATCGGACGGCGTTGACCAAAAGTGTTCAAATCGAGTGGGCCAAAAATAGGTGTTGTAGACAAGTAAGGGATCCCAATGCACTTGGTCTCATGATTTTTGGAGCCTCCGATGAAAAGTTCTATTGGTTTAAAGTTTCGGAAGGTTTGGATTTTGGGAGCTTGAATTTGGCTAAGTCCTAAAGGCGGTCCGGCCAAGCTCACGAGGAGCGGTCCGAGCCGGTCATGGCGGTCCGACCGCTCACTGGAGCGGTCGGACCAGAACTACTTGAACGTCGGCCAACCGTGGCGATGTTGTTTTGTTAGGTCAAAGTCATTGGTTTCATGGCATATGATTTGCATGATGCATGTTTTGACTAACATGGGTCAAGTTGTGAAAACTTGTTCCCGAATTCGTGTTTTCTTGTGCGTGGTTGTGCAGTAGCTTGGTGGTCAACGACGGTCACGGCGAGGAGAATCGGGACTAGACTTGAAGAGTTGAGGTCGAGCGATCGACGATGCGGGTGAGGTCAACGACTCAAGCGTGACACAAGATGGACAAGGGTGACCTATTGGCGAATCCATGACACATGGTGAAGCGGTTTAGGTCAAAGGTTAAAGACGGCGCATGAAGCGTGCGTGTGTGACCCGCTTGTTAGTGGGCCTTAACGGAGCCCAATGGAGTCAAACCCTAGGAGTCTAGGCCTCCACTATAAATAGGGGAGGTGGTGGTCGCACCACCTAGCTCTTTTCTCTCTCGCCTCTTTTGTTGCAAAACCCTAATTGGCTTAGGGAGTTGAGGTGGAGGCTAGGGCTCTTTATGGTTTGAGGAGAATTTCGTGATCTTGGATTGACCAGCGATCCATGATGGCGTGGGTGTAATCCAAATGACGATCACGTTCTTAATCAATGCAAGGTTTGCTTGAGATAAGTCTCTTTTCGTTCTTGCTTTCAATTTCGTGATTTTAGGGCTTTCTTTGATCCACGAGTTTTGATTGATTCCTTCACGTGGATTAGCTTGCTGTGATGTGTGGGAACCCATCTAGGATCAATTTGATCATCAATCACCCACAAGCAAGCGATTGGATCTAGTTTTCACTTTTGCGGTTTGCACCCTTCTTCAATCAGATCGTAAAAGATATTTGTTCGTCCAAGAATTATCATAATTGTTGATTGGAATAGGTCCTTAATATCATAGAGAAGGTGTGTGCAAAGTTTCGTGAAGTTTGGAGTTGAGAATCAAAAGTTAGACCTAATTGCAACCGTCATCGAATTTGTTTTTTTGCTCGAGCTGCCGGTCGGACCGCTCCACATCGAGGTCGACCGATTTTCTTCTTGGTCCGACCGCCCCACACCGGAGGTCGACCGATTTTGGTGCCGGTCGGACCGCCCGTATAACAATGATCGAGGCCGACCGCGACCTGTTAAGATTTGATTCTTGCTGATTTTTGTCGCATTGCTTAGGGTTTAATTGGATTCAATACTAGTCTTCCATTTGTCTCGATATATTGATCTTCATAGCTTCATCATAGCTATTGGAGTGAAATTGTGTTGAATTCATATTTTGTGAAAAAGTGAGCGTGCTCCTATTCACCCCCCCCTCTAGTCGCCTTTACGGTCCAACACACTCATCTCCGTGCTTTCCCTCTCATCTAATTGCTTTCTTCTTCTCGTCTATTAAACCGGTGAAGCTTTGTCGCAGATGGTTCAGACCCGCAACTCCGCGAGCCAGGATGAGACTCCAAGCACCAATGCCCCGTCTTCCCAGGCCGCCAGTGCAGATCCGGGTTTGAGTCAGTTCATGGCAGCCCAGACGCAGCTGATGAGCTCTATGATGCAGAACATGACTCAGATGATGAATCAGCAGAATCAGACCGCTGCTGCCCTGCTAGCAATGATGAATCAGAACAACCAAGCAGCTGCCACGCCCACGCCTCCTCCACCCCCAGTGTTTCCTCAGTCTAGGCTGGCAGAGTTTCTAAGGACCCATCCGCCCACTTTCTCTAACTCCTCTGAGCCATTGGACGCGGATGACTGGTTACGTTCCATGGAAAAGAAGCTCGCTATCACCCGTTGTGATGATCGCGAGAAGGTTCTATATGCCACCCACCAGCTTGAAGGCACTGCTGCAGAATGGTGGGAGAACTATTGTGCCGCCCATGGAAACCCTGATAGCATCACTTGGGCCGAGTTTTCAGGAGCTTTCCGCCACTCCCATATCCCTGATGGAAAGGTGGAAATGAAAAAGAATGAGTTCCGTGAGCTGCAGCAAGGCAACATGTCAGTGAGTGAATATCTTAATAGGTTCACTCAGCTGTCCCGTTATGCCCCAGAGGACGTTGCCACAGATGATGCCCGCCAGAAGCGCTTCAAGAGAGGACTCAACCCCAGCTTGAAGGTGCAAGTCATTGGGAATGACTATGCGATTTCGGCACACAGTGAACAAGGCCATGCTCATCGAGGAATCCGCCGTGAGCTTGAAGAATCCGCAAGAGAAAGATGATGCAAAGACAAGTACCCATCGGTCTCACTCCAGAGAGTCGAATGAATATGCCGCCTCCTGCCCGTGTTGCTCCACCTGTCACATTCAGATCCCCATGAGCAAAGACTCGCCAGCCAGTTCGGTGACCGCGGCTTCAACAGCTCCGGCAACGGCGTGACTAAGGGCGGCAACCTGCAGCCGGGATCACCTACTTTAAGTGCCATCAGCTGGGGCACTTCGCCAATAGTTGCCCGCAGAGGCAAGGCCCTTCTCCTGTTCGTTTCAACATAGGAGCCACTCCGACCAGGACCCCCACTCTAGGAGCCGGACGTGGAGCCCCTCAAACTCCAACTGCACCAGTCAAGACTCCTCAGCCTTTTGGAAGAGGTCGTGTGAACCACACCACTGTGGAGGAAGCCCAGACAGCCCCGGACGTCGTGCTGGGTAAGTTTCTTGTTAATTCAGCACCTGCCACTGTTTTGTTTGATTATGGAGCTTCGCATTCGTTTGTTTCTCGGGGTTTTGCTGAAAGGCACCAGTTGGAAGTTTTGCCTCTTAAAAGTGTTTTGTTGGTTCAATCTCCCGGTTCGGAATTGAGTACGAACCAAGGTTGCCCTAAGGTTAAAGTGACCATAGAAGGGGTAGAATTCCTTGCTAATCTCATCATCATAGACACCAAGTCTCTGGATGTGATTTTGGGAATGGATTGGCTTGCCAATCACCAAGCCCTCTTGGATTGTGGTGGTAGAAGCATTACTTTGGTCGGTCGGATGGAACCAAAGTAAAGTTTGAAGCCTCCCAGAGAAGCTAGCCTGGAGATTTAGTGCAGAGCGCCCGGTGTTATATCTTTGGAGGAAGTGCCGTGGTCGAGAGTTTCGGATGTCTTTCACGATGACCTACAGAATGCCACGGCATCGAGACTTGGAGTTTGTCATCAACCTAGTTCGAGCATCGCACCTATTTTCAAGAGACCCTACAGTTGCTGTCAATGATTTGTTGGTGAAGAAGAAGATTGAAGAAATGCAAGAGAAAGGTTTTGTCCGCCAAGTTCTTCACCTTGGGAGCCCAGTGATCTTTGTTGCAAAGAAGGATGGCACCCAACGGATGTGTGTGGATTACCGAGCCCTCAATGAGGTCACCATCAAGAACAAGTACCCTCTGCCCAGGATCGATGATTTATTTGATCAGTTGAAAGGAGCCGGAATGTTCTCCAAAATAGACTTGAGGTCAGGATACCACCAGTTGAAGATTCGTCCAGAAGATATTCCCAAGACAGCTTTCTCAACCCGGTATGGACTGTATGAGTTCACGGTCATGTCATTTGGATTAACCAATGCCCCTGCTTACTTTATGAACTTGATGAATAAAGTATTCATGGAGTATTTGGATAAGTTCGTCATTGTCTTTATTGACGACATTCTAGTGTATTCCAAGAGTGAAGAAGAGCATGAAGAGCACCTCCGTTTGGTCCTGAATAAGCTTAGAGATCATCAACTCTATGCTAAATTCAGCAAGTGTGAGTTTTGGAAGAAAGAAGTTACTTTCCTGGGACATGTCATGTCTGCCGAAGGAGTATCTGTTAACCCTAGTAAGGTTACGGATGTGCTTAATTGGGAGTCACCCAAGTCGGTGCCTCAGGTCAGAAGTTTTCTTGGAATGGCAGGATACTATCGCCGATTCATAGAAGGATTCTCCAAAATAGCAAGACCCCTCACTCAGCTGTTGAAGAAAGAAAAGAAATTTGCTTGGACAACAGATTGTGAGCAAAGTTTTCAAGAGTTGAAGAAGCGTTTGACCACGATACGGTGTTGATTTTGCCCGATGTCCGGAAGGATTTTGAGATTTTCTGTGATGCATCCCGGCAAGGACTTGGTTGTGTCCTGATGCAAGAAAGGAAGGTAGTAGCCTATGCTTCCCGGCAATTGAGGCCTCATGAAGTGAATTACCCCACTCATGACTTGGAGTTAGGCTGTAGTAGTGCATGCTTTAAAGATATGGCGTCATTACCTTATTGGTAATCATTGCAAGTCTATCTGGACCATAAGAGCTTGAAGTACATTTTCACTCAAACTGATCTTAATATGAGGCAAAGAAGATGGTTAGAGTTAATCAAGGATTATGATATTGGAATCCATTACCACCCAGGCAAAGCTAATGTTGTGGCAGATGCCTTGAGTAGAAAAGTCTACTGCAATACCCTGTCGATCAAGGAAAATCAGCCAGCCCTCCATGAAGAATTCGAGAAGCTCAAGTTAGAGTTGGTTGAGGAAGGTTACCTAGCTGCCCTAGAAGTTCAACCCACTTTGCAGAATCAGATCAAGGAAGCTCAATTTGAAGATGCCAATATTAAGGAAATTAAGAGCAACATGAAGAAGGGTAAAGCCCTGAGATTTTCAGAAGATGAGCAAGGCACCATTTGGTTTGACAAGCGAATCTGTGTTCCAGATCAGGAAGAGCTTAAGCAGCTGATCCTCAAGGAAGCCCATGGAACTTTGTACTCCATTCACCCTGGAAGCACAAAGATGTACCAAGACCTTAAGGAAATGTATTGGTGGCCTAGCATGAAGCGTGAGATTGCCGAGTATGTAGCTCGGTGTGATGTCCATCGTGAGTTAAAGCCGAGCATCAAAGACTCTTTGGACTCTGCAACCCTTGAGAGTGCTCGAATGGAAATGGGAAGAAATTGGCATGGATTTTATTCTTTGGTTTGCCAAGAACAAGGTCGGGACATGATTCTATCAGGTAATTGTGGATCGTCTAACCAAAGTTGCTCACTTTCTCCCAGTCAAGACTACTTACTCGTGATAGTGGCGCGAATTGTACATGGCAAAGATAGTGTGCCGGCATGGAGTCTGCCAAGAAGATCGTGTCGATCGAGGAACCCGATTCACCTCAAGATTCAGCGAAGTTGCACAGGTGTTTTGGGTACTAATCTAAATTTTAGTATGACTTATCATCCCAGACGGATGGTCAAGCAGAAAGAGTAAATCAAATTCTAGAAGATATGCTGAGGGCTTGTGCCTTAGCAAATCAGACCAGTTGGGATCAAATGTTACCTTATGCAGAGTTTTCCTATAACAACAGTTACCAGTCAAGCCTCCAGATGTCTCCATTTGAAGCTCTTTATGGAAGAAAATGCAGAACACCATTGTATTGGAATGAAGTGGGTGAAAGACAAGTGTTTGGGCAGATATTTTGGAAAAAGCCAAGAGCAAGTTCGATCAATCGAGAAAAGTCGAAACCACTCTGCGGCAGAGAAGAGTTATGCCGATAACCGTCGCCGAGATCTAGCATTTGCACTGGTGATCATGTGTACCAAGGTGTCGCTCTCAAAGGGATCGTCGTTTGAGTAAGCGAAAGCTTGCACCAAGGTACATTGGACCTTTTCAATTCTAGCCCAAGAGGAGAAGTCGCTACGCTTGGACCTCCCACCTCGGTGTCGGATGTGCATAATGTCTTCCACGTGTCTGGCGAAGAAGTGTTTGCGTGTGCTCAAGAGCGGATGCCAATGGAAGCAATTGCCGCATGAAGACCTCAGCTACAAGGAGCACCCCATCAAGATCTTGGAAGTAGCAGAGCGAGTAACAAGAAGCAAGGTCATCCGTTTCTGCAAGGTCCAGTGGAGCAACCACACCGAGGAAGAAGCCACTTGGGAACGAGAAGATGACTTGAAGGCTGAGTTTCCCCACCTATTCTCTAGTCAGCCTGAATCTCGGGGTCGAGATTCCCTTTAAGAGGGGTAGGTTTGTAGCGTCCCGCTTTTTTCATAGATTTTCAAAATTTTAAAAGAGAACCAATTGCTTCTATTTGCCAAAAAGCTTAATTTGGAATTTCAGAATCAATTGTGGTTTAATATGAACTAATCAAACTTCAATTAAATTAAAGTTGGTTTAATGGTGTTTTCTTGTATTTAAAATCAAAAGTATTATTTTAAGCGTTTTTTTGGATTTATTGGATTTTAGAAATTGGTTTTCACTTTACCAGAAATTAAAAATTATTTAATTTGCAAAAGAAAAAGAAAAATTAAAGTTAAAAGTATTTTTATTAAGTCCAGAATAATTCAAGGAATTTCGTGAATTTTTCTAGAATTTTTGGACTCTATTTGCTATTTTCTAAAAGCCTTTTCAATTGTTTGTATTTCTGGAAATCGAAAATTCTGGAAAATCCCGTTCCATCGTTTGTGGGCGAATCTCTTGCCCACCTGCGTTTCCCTCGTCGGCCGCGCTCCGCTGCCCACTTCGCAGCGTCAAAGATCACCGCTCGCTCCCGCCGTCGGATCGCGATCCGGCCGCCCCGTCGGCGCGCTCTCCCTCTCGCTCGGTAGTCCGATCTTCCTTCCCGCTCATCTCGCGTCTCCCGGCGCCTCGCTCCCACCGTCCGATCAAGATCGGACGGCGATCTTCGCCCGCCCGCCCTCTGTTCTTCTTCCTCCCTTTGCTTTCTTCTCGCGTCTTTCTCTCTCTCTCTGCGCTCTCGCTTAGTGAGCTCAGGCATGCAGCGTCTCCGCCGCCCTCCTCGGCCTCGCCGCCCGCTTTGGTCGCCCGCCCGCTTCTCCCGATAGTCGGCGCCTCGGGCTCCCTTCCCAGCGCGGTGCCCATGCTCTGCCATTGCGTGCCGCTCGCCTCGCCCGTGACCTCCCCGACGCCTTCTCCGCCTCGGTTCCTCCCCCTCGTTGGCGCTTTCAGCCTAGCACCCGATTCCTTCCCCACCTCCGGCTATTTAAGCGCCCCCTCCCTTTCTCCGGCCCCTTCCTTCTTCCTCCTCGCCCGCCCGCCTCGCCCCGCCATTTCCTCGCCTGCGCCCTCTCGTCGCCCATCACTCCGGTACGGATCCGCCTCGGCCGAGCCCGCCACCGGCCCCGCCTCGTCGCCCGCAGCTCCCTCCACCCTCAACTCCTCCCCTCGCCGGCGTTGCCACCGCCGCCCGAGCGCCACTCCCCCTCCTCGGTTCTCTCTCTCTCTCCCTCTCTCTCCCGAGCCGATGTGGCCGCCCACGTGGCGCCACGTCAGCGCCACGTAGGCGGACTTGCGCGCGTGGCAGCCCATTTGGCGCCACGTGTCCGCTGACGTCAAAATCCCGATTTTCCCGTTGAAAAATAATTCCGGAAATTCCAGAAAATCCAGAAAACCCTAATTCTATCATTTCATGTGATTTTCAACTTCTTTCGGCCATAACTTTCTCATCCGAACTCCGATTTGGGTGATCCAAATTTCTAAATTCATATAAATTCAGCCCCTTTCATTTGGTACTGGTTTTGTAATTTTTGGAGTTCATTTGGTGCTGTTTTATTTATTTGTTGCTATTCTCGCACGTGTAGATTCCGGCGTTTCGGAAGATTTCTTCGACCCGACGACTGAAGACCCGCTCCTCCTCAACGAAGGCAAGTCGCAGGCCTTTGACCATGTTGAACCCATTTTACAAATGTATATGGTTTTAAATTATCATGCATGGCTAGTTTTATTAAAAATGGTTTTGGGAGTAGATAATTACCAAATTGCCATTATGCCACCTTGATGAATTGAAAATGAAATGTCTCCTTGAATGACATATATCCTTGGACACCTTAGGATGGTTATTACTAGTTGGACATGGTTGTATTACCAACTTGGGTGCGTATTATTGCTTAGACATGCTTTAGTTACCCGCGAGACTTTCGATCACATGTTCAATGATTAATGAAATTTGACTAATGGAACTATGGAGCAGTGGTGTGAGGCCACTTTTATTAAAAGATGTTGTGCCATGGCGAGGATTGCCATTTGGTGGGAATGAACAAAATGATTTTTGCTCGGGCTTGAGGTAGGGAGTTAAGGTGGGTGTGTGATGCACATTGGGTTGTGGTAGACTTGTCGGAGCACCAACTAAGGACTTAACTTTGCAAGTCATTGATCTGGCCACCTCGTGCAACCACAAGTCCGGTATGGGACGGACCGCCAACTAATTAGGAAGTTTTGGGTCGGTTCTTGTGGTGATTATTGGCGCAAGAGGGGCCGTGAGGGCGAAACCTTAGCGCGTAACCGAGGCAAAATGGAACTTTGTAAAGGCCTTGTGATAATCACTTAGTCGCACACCTCGGAAGTGTGTGAGCGGACGATCTGAGTGATTTATCTCTTGTGGGTAAATTGCACAACCTCTGCAGAGTGTCAAAATCTATTGAATAGCCGTGTCCCTGCTTCTGGACATGCCCAGTGATTTCGCGCAAGGTAGCATTTTCAAAAATGTGGTTTGGTTCGATGGAAAGGTTTGGTTGGAATGGTTGGGAAGTGAACGGATGTTCACCGCTTGATTCAAAAGAACTTGGTTATCTATGTATTATTCTTTTAGAATCACGCTTTGCAATCTAATTATGGTATTTTTCGTTAAACTTGCTTTACGCAAATTAGCCATAAGGCCATTCTTGTTTAAGCCTTGCATGAATACTATGTGCATACATTTCTCACGACTTCTTTGAGTACTTTATGTACTCACGGCTTTATGCCCTTTGTTGATCGGTCAATGCAGAAGAATCAGAAATATTGAGTTCTACGAGGAAGGCTACTTTGAAGACTTCGCGAACTAGGTCACGTCCTCCACTCGATTGCTCGTGGGCATGTCGATTGGGCTCCACGTATTTTGAGATTTCACGCCGGATACTCTGTTGTTGCTAAGCCTGTGAGGCTACTTTTGTAAGAACCTTGACCATAAGGTCTTTGTTGTTTTAAATAATATTACTTTGTCTGCTTCATTAGTTCGTTGTTGAATGGTTATGATTACATCATTGTTGCAACTGTGCGAGCTAGCTACTGATCATGGGACTAGCTTGGTATGCACAGAGGGTCTCGGGGTTGTGTGAATCCTCGGGGTCCGACAAGAGATGGTATCAGAGCCATATCGACTGTAGGACATAACCACAGTTAGATTGGTCGTCTTAGTCAAAAATTCAAAATATATTTTCTAAATCAAACCAAGCAATTAACTTGACTAGGTATTCTTCTCTTATCTTATTCTATTCTTTCTTATCTTATTCTATTATTTTCTTATCATCTTACCCTCTTATATCATTCTTGAGTTCTTTCATCTTATCTTTTACGAACTTGGTTTTCAAATTTAAATTTGACTCCTCATCTCGGGATTATCCCTTGGATCGAGCCCTTCAAGATCAAGCAATGGAAGCTTTGAGGCTCAAGATCCACCGGGTGATTCAAGTCAACCCTCCATATAAGTTAGATTGGTAGTTGCCTCCCTAGTTTTAGAGTCGTTTAGTCTGCGTAATAGTGCTTTTGTGCTTAAGTGTCTCTTTCTTGTTTGCTTCTTGATAGCTTTCAGGCTATCCGCTCGTTGGGTAAAACCAACTTTGTCCGCATTAGGTTGATCCATCTATCTCCTTGCTTCTCACTCATCTCCGTGCTTTCCTCTCATCTAATTGCTTTCTTCTTCTCGTCTATTAAACGGTGAAGCTTTGTCGCAGATGGTTCGGACGCAACTCCGCGAGCCAGGATGAGACTCCAAGCACCAATGCCCCGTCTTCCCAAGCCGCCAGTGCAGATCCGGGTTTGAGTCAGTTCATGGCAGCCCAGACGCAGCTGATGAGCTCTATGATGCAGAACATGACTCAGATGATGAATCGCCAGATCGCATCACGCCACTCGCTAGCAATGATGAATCGTAACAACCAAGCAACCGCCACGCCCACGCCTCCACCCCGGTGTTTCCTCGCCTAGGTGGCAGAGTTTCTAAGGACCCATCCGCCCACTTTCTCTAACTCCTCTGAGCCATTGGACGCGGATGACTCGTTACGTTCCATGGAAAAGAAGCTCGCTATCACCCGTTGTGATGATCGCGAGAAGGTTCTATATGCCACCCACCAGCTTGAAGGCACCGCTGCAGAATGGTGGGAGAACTATTGTGCCGCCCATGGAAACCCTGATAGCATCACTTGGGCCGAGTTTTCAGGAGCTTTCCGCCACTCCCATATCCCTGATGGAAAGGTGGAAATGAAAAGAATGAGTTCCGTGAGTCGCAAAGAAGGCAACATGTCGGTGAGTGAATATCTTAATAGGTTCACTCACCGTCCGCTATGCCCTGAGGACGTTGCCACAGATGATGCCCGCCAAGCGCTTCAAGAGAGGACTCAACCCGACTTGAAGGTGCAAGTCATTGGGAATGACTATGCAGATTTCCAAAGACTGTGAACAAGGCCATGCTCATCGAGGAATCCCGCCGTGAGCTTGAAGAATCCCGCAAGAGAAAGATGATGCAAGACAAGACCCATCGGCCTCACTCCTGAGAGTCGAATGAATATACCGCCTCCGCCGTGTTGCTCCACTGTCACATTGAGCCCTCAGAGCAAAGACACCTCGCCCAGTTAGGTGACCATGACTTCGCAGCTTCAACACCCAAAGAACCAAGAGCTAAGGAACAACCTCAGAGTCGGATCACCTACTTTAAGTGCCATCACCGGGCACTTCGCCAATAGTTGCCCGCAGAGGCAAGGCCCTTCTCTGCTCGTTTCAACATAGGAGCCACTCCGACCAGACCCCCACTCCAGAGCCGGACGTGGAGCCCTCAAACTCCAAGCGCACTACCAAGACTCCTCGGCCTTTTGGAAGAGGTCGTGTGAACCACACCACTGTGGAGGAAGCCTGACGACCGGACGTCGTCTTTGGGTAAGTTTCTTGTTAATTCAAAGACCGCCACTGTTTTGTTTGATTATGGAGCTTCGCATTCGCTTGTTTCTCGGGGTTTTCTTTGAAAGGCACCAGTTGGAAGTTTTGCCTCTTAAAAGTGTTTTGTTGGTTCAATCTCCGGCTCGAATTGAGTACGAACCAAGGTTGCCCTAAGGTTAAAGTGACCATAGAAGGGTAGAATTCCTTGCTAATCTCATCATCATAGACACCAAGTCTCTGGATGTGATTTTGGGAATGGATTGGCTTGCCAATCACCAAGCCCTCTTGGATTGTGGTGGTAGAAGCATTACTTTGGTCATCCGATGGAACCAAAGTAAAGTTTGAAGCCTCCCTGAGAAGCTAGCTGGAGATTTAGTCCAGAGCGCCGGTGTTATATCTTTGGAGGAAGTGCCAGAGTCGAGAGTTTCGGATGTCTTTCCGATGACCTACCGAATGCCACTGCATCGAGACTTTGAGTTTGTCATCAACCTAGTTCCGTAATCGCACCTATTTTCAAGAGACCCTACAGATTGCTGTCAATGATTTGGTTGAGTCAAGAAGCGATTGAAGAAATGCAAGAGAAAGGTTTTGTCCGCCAAGTTCTTCACCTTGGGAGCCCAGTGATCTTTGTTGCAAAGAAGGATGGCACCCAACGGATGTGTGTGGATTACCGAGCCCTCAATGAGGTCACCATCAAGAACAAGTACCCTCCGCCTGGGATCGATGATTTATTTGATCGGTTGAAAGGAGCGGAATGTTCTCCAAAATAGACTTGAGGTCGGATACCACAGTTGAAGATTCGCCCGTAAGATATTCCCAAGACGGCTTTCTCAACCCGGTATGGATCAGTATGAGTTCACGGTCATGTCATTTGGATTAACCAATGCCCTCGCTACTTTATGAACTTGATGAATAAAGTATTCATGGAGTATTTGGATAAGTTCGTCATTGTCTTTATTGACGACATTCTAGTGTATTCCAAGAGTGAAGAAGAGCATGAAGAGCACCTCCGCTTGGTCTGAATAAGCTTAGAGATCATCAACTCTATGCTAAATTCAGCAAGTGTGAGTTTTGGAAGAAAGAAGTTACTTTCCGGGACATGTCATGTCCGCCAAGGAGTATCTGTTAACCCTAGTAAGGTTACGGATGTGCTTAATTGGGAGTCACCCAAGTCGGTGCCTCAGGTCAGAAGTTTTCTTGGAATGGCAGGATACTATCGCCGATTCATAGAAGGATTCTCCAAAATAGCAAGACCCCTCACTCAGCTGTTGAAGAAAGAAAAGAAATTTGCTTGGACAGCAGTTGTGAGCAAAGTTTTCAAGAGTTGAAGAAGCGTTTGACCACACCACGGTGTTGATTTTGCCCGATGTCCTAAGGATTTTGAGATTTTCTCGTGATGCATCCGGCAAGGACTTGGTTGTGTCTCGATGCAAGAAAGGAAGGTAGTAGCCTATGCTTCCGGCAATTGAGGCCTCATGAAGTGAATTACCCCACTCATGACTTGGAGTTAAATGTAGAGTGCATGCTTTAAAGATATGGCGTCATTACCTTATTGGTAATCATTGCAAGTCTATACTGGACCATAAGAGCTTGAAGTACATTTTCACTCAAACCGATCTTAATATGAGGCAAAGAAGATGGTTAGAGTTAATCAAGGATTATGATATTGGAATCCATTACCACCCAGGCAAAGCTAATGTTGTGGCGTATGCCTTGAGTAGAAAAGTCTACTGCAATACCCTGTCGATCAAGGAAAATCACCACCCTCCATGAAGAATTCGAAGCTCAAGTTAGAGTTGGTTGAGGAAGGTTACCTAGCGCCCTAGAAGTTCAACCCACTTTGCGTAATCGGATCAAGGAAGCTCAATTTGAAGATGCCAATATTAAGGAAATTAAGAGCAACATGAAGAAGGGTAAAGCCACGAGATTTTCGGAAGATGAGCAAGGCACCATTTGGTTTGACAAGTTTAATCTGTTCCAGATCGGGAAGAGCTTAGCAATGATCCTCAAGGAAGCCCATGGAACTTTGTACTCCATTCACCCCGAAGCACAAAGATGTACCAAGACCTTAAGGAAATGTATTGGTGGCCTAGCATGAAGCGTGAGATTGCCGAGTATGTAGCTCGGTGTGATGTCCGTCAATGAGTTAAAGCCGAGCATCAAAGACTCACTGGACTCCTGCAACCCTTGAGAGTGCCTCGAATGGAAATGGGAAGAAATTGGCATGGATTTTATTCTTGGTTTGCCAAGAACAAGGTCGGGACATGATTCTATCCGGTAATTGTGGATCGTCTAACCAAAGTTGCTCACTTTCTCCCGACCAAGACTACTTACTCGTGATAGATCGCGAATTGTACATGGCAAAGATAGTGTGCCAAAGATGGAGTGCCAAGAAGATCGTGTCGATCGAGGAACCCAGTTCACCTCAAGATTTCGCGAAGTTGCACGTTGTTCGGGTACTAATCTAAATTTTAGTACGACTTATCATCCCTGCACGGATGGTCAAACAGTAAAGAGTAAATCAAATTCTAGAAGATATGCCGAGGGCTTGTGCCTTAGCAAATCGACCGATTGGGATCAAATGTTACCTTATGCGAGTTTTCCTATAACAACAGTTACCAGTCAAGCCTCCAGATGTCTCCATTTGAAGCTCTTTATGGAAGAAAATGCAGAACACCATTGTATTGGAATGAAGTGGGTGAAAGACAAGTGTTTGGGCCAGATATTTTGGAAAAAGCCGAAGAGCAAGTTCGATCAATCAGAAAAGTAAAACAGCCCTGCACAGCGAGAAGAGTTAGGCCGATAACTGCCGCCGAGATCTAGCATTTGCACTGGTGATCATGTGTACCAAGGTGTCGCTCTCAAAGGGATGCGTGCTTTGAGTAAGCGGAAAGCTTGCACCAAGGTACATTGGACCTTTTCCAATTCTAGCCCGAAGAGGAGAAGTCGCTTACCAGTTGGACCTCCCACCTCAGCTGTCAGATGTGCATAATGTCTTCCACGTGTCACAACTGAAGAAGTGTTTGCGTGTGCCTGAAGAGCAGATGCCAATGGAAGCAATTGCCCTGCATGAAGACCTCAGCTACAAGGAGCACCCCATCAAGATCTTGGAAGTAGCAGAGCGAGTAACAAGAAGCAAGGTCATCCGTTTCTGCAAGGTCCAGTGGAGCAACCACACCGAGGAAGAAGCCACTTGGGAACGAGAAGATGACTTGAAGGCTGAGTTTCCCCACCTATTCTCTAGTCACCAATCTCGGGTCGAGATTCCTTTAAGAGGGTAGGTTTGTAGCGCCCCGCTTTTTGAGATTTTCAAAATTTTAAAAGAGAACCAATTGCTTCTATTTGCCAAAAAGCTTAATTTGGAATTTCAGAATCAATTGTGGTTTAATATGAACTAATCAAACTTCAATTAAATTAAAGTTGGTTTAATGGTGTTTTCTTGTATTTAAAATCAAAAGTATTATTTTAAGCGTTTTTTTGGATTTATTGATTTTAGAAATTGGTTTTCACTTTACGTAAATTAAAAATTATTTAATTTGCAAAAGAAAAAGAAAAATTAAAGTTAAAAGTATTTTTATTAAGTCCAGAATAATTCAAGGAATTTCTGTGAATTTTTCTAGAATTTTTGGACTCTATTTGCTATTTTCTAAAAAGCCTTTTCAATTGTTTGTATTTCGAAATCAAAATTCGGAAAATCCCGTTCCTTCGTTTGTGGGCGAATCTCTTGCCCACTGCTATTCTGCCGTCGGCGCGCCTCGCTGCCCACCCTTGCTGCGCCAAGATCACCTCGCTCCCGTGGTCGGATCGCGATCCGCTGGCCCGTCGGCCTGCGTCTCTCCTCTCGCTCACCGTCCGATCTTCCTTCCCGCTCATCTCGCGTCTCCGCGCGCCTCGCTCCCACCGTCTGATCAAGATCGGACGGCGATCTTCGCCCGCCCCGCTCCTGTTCTTCTTCCTCCCTTTGCTTTCTTCTCGCGTCTTTCTCTCTCTCCCGTGCGCTCGCCGTGAGCTGCTGCCTGCGCAAGGCTCCGCGCCCTCCTCGGCCTGCGCGCCTTGGTCGCGCGCCGCTCTCCCGATAGTCGGCGCCTCGGGCTCCTTCCCCAGCGGTGCCCATGCTCTGCCCGCACTGGCCTGCCTCGCCTGTGACCTCCCGACGCCTTCTCCGCCTCCTCCCCTCCCGTTAGCGCTTTCCAGGCAAGCACTGATTCCTTCCCACCTCCGGCTATTTAAGCGCCTCCCTTTCTCCGGCCCCCTTCCTTCTTCCTCCCTTCGCCCGCCTCGCCCCACCATTTCCTCGCCGCGCCTCTCCGTCGCCCCATCACTCCCGGTGACGGATCCGCCTCGGCCAAGCCCGCCACCGCCCCGCCTCGTCCCGCAGCCTCCTCCACCTCAACTCCTCCTCCTCGGCGTTGGCACCGCCGCCGAGCGCCACTCCCCCTCCTCGGTTCTCTCTCTCTCTCCCTCTCTCTCCCGAGCCGATGTGGCCGCCCACGTGGCGCCACGTCAGCGCCACGTAGGCGGACTTGCGCGCGTGGCAGCCCATTTGGCGCCACGTGTCCGCTGACGTCAAAATCCCAATTTTCCCGTTGAAAAATAATTCCGGAAATTCCAGAAAATCCAGAAAACCCTAGTTCTATCATTTCATGTGATTTTCAACTTCTTTCGGCCATAACTTTCTCATCCGAACTCCGATTTGGGTGATCCAAATTTCTAAATTCATATAAATTCAGCCCCTTTCATTTGGTACTGGTTTTGTAATTTTTGGAGTTCATTTGGTGCTGTTTTATTTATTTGTTGCTATTCTCGACGTAGATTCCGCGTTTGGAAGATTTCTTCGACCGACGATCAAGACCCGCTCCTCGTCAACGAAGGCAAGTCGTAGGCCTTTGACCATGTTGAACCCATTTTACAAATGTATATGGTTTTAAATTATCATGCATGGCTAGTTTTATTAAAAATGGTTTTGGGAGTAGATAATTACCAAATTGCCATTATGCCTCCTTGATGAATTGAAAATGAAATGTCTCCTTGAATGACATATATCCTTGGACACCTTAGGATGGTTATTACTAGTTGGACATGGTTGTATTACCAACTTGGGTGCGTATTATTGCTTAGACATGCTTTAGTTACCAGCGAGACTTTCGATCACATGTTCAATGATTAATGAAATTTGACTAATGGAACTATGGAACAGTGGTGTGAGGCCACTTTTATTAAAAGATGTTGTGCCATGGCAGGGATTGCCATTTGGTCGGGAATGAACAAAAATGATTTTTGCTCGGGCTTGAGGTAGGGAGTTAAGGTGGGTGTGTGATGCACATTGGGTTGTGGTAGACTTGTCTGAGCAGCCAACTAAGGACTTAACTTTGCAAGTCATTGATCTGGGCCACCTCGTGCAACCACAAGTCCGGTATGGGACGGACCTGGCCAACTAATTAGGGAAGTTTTGGGTCGGTTCTGTTGTGGCTGATTATTGGCGCAAGAACCGAGGCAAATGGAACTTTGTAAAGGCCTTGTGATAATCACTTAGTCGCACACCTCAGAAGTGTGTGAGCGGACAGTACGAGTGATTTATCTCTTGTGGGTAAAGCTGTACAACCTCTGCAGAGTGTCAAAAATCTATTGAATAGCCGTGTCCCTGTTCACGGACATGCACGGTGATTTCGCGCAAGGTAGCATTTTCAAAATGTGGTTTGGTTCGATGGAAAGGTTTGGTTGGAATGGTTGGGAAGTGAACGGGATGTTCACTGTTTGATTCAAAAGAACTTGGTTATCTATGTATTATTCTTTTAGAATCCTGCTTTGCAATCTAATTATGGTATTTACTGTTAAACTTGCTTTCTGCAAATTAGCCATAAGGCCATTCTTGTTTAAGCCTTGCATGAATACTATGTGCATACATTTCTCTACGACTTGCTGAGTACTTTATGTACTCACGGCTTTATGCCCTTTGTTGATCAGTCCCAGCAGAAGAATCAGGAAATATTGAGTTCTACGAGGAAGGCTACTTTGAAGACTTCGCGAACTAGGTCACGTCCTCCACTCGATTGCCTGTGGGCATGTCGATTGGGCTCCACGTATTTTGAGATTTCACGCCGGATACTCTGTTGTTGCTAAGCCTCGTGAGGCTACTTTTGTAAGAACCTTGACCATAAGGTCTTTGTTGTTTTAAATAATATTACTTTGTCTGCTTCATTAGTTCGTTGTTGAATGGTTATGATTACATCATTGTTGCAACTGTGCGAGCTAGCTACTGATCATGGGACTAGCTTGGTATGCACAGAGGGTCTCGGGGTTGTGTGAATCCTCGGGGTCCGACAGATAGCAAGTAAGCGAAATGATGTCCGCACCGTCTTCCCCGCCATCATCAATGTCTCCGAATGCATTTGGATCACCGAGGAAAGTGGTACCTAAGCGGCATGCCAGAGGAATATCGAAAATGCCTGCGGCCTGAATGACTATCACGGTCGTCTGTCCCTCTGGGGTCCCTCTACTTCCCTAGAAAGCAGTGGCAGAATTTCGGACCACCTGCAGTATACTTGCAAGGGAATGGATCCCCATCACCACACAGAAATGGAAGGATATGATGGACGTAGAGAAGGTGCAGCTGTGGACTTAAATTACAACGTCGTTTGAGATCCCACCAGAATTCTCTGAAGTCGTGCGATGGAAGGTGTTCCTCGTGATGGCACACGCTTGGAAGACATTCAATAGCAAGCTTGTCATGGAGTACGTGAACAAGGATCGGACGCCCTGCACGAAGTATAGCTTCGTGTCGTCGGCTACATGGGACGCCTTTGTGCAGATGAAGACGATAGACGAATTTCAGTAGCAAAGTGCAGCGCACAAGGCTATCCAAGCACAAAATATTCACCCCCACAGACTTAGCACCACTGGGTACACGGGTAAAATCCCAGGATGGATGAGTGAGGACAATATGGCAATCTAGTCGGAGGTCTCCTCGCCATTTGCTAGGATCACAGATGAGCGCGCCCGAAACTAGTTAAGAGCGAGGGCCTCAACCATGTCATCGGGCGCTATCTTTTTCACAAACCCAGCAGATGAGAGAGTGTCCCGACGCCTGGTAAGATATATCGAACTTTCTAGTTGTTAATAAGTCCATAACTTCGTAGGGTCTAAAATAACATGATGGCCTCTTGAGTACCCAATCTTTCCAAGGCTCATTCGAAACAGTCAGGGAGAAGGATATACTATCCACAGTCCTGGAAAACAAGGAGCACCCAGGTCGCATGCGGGGCATTGGGGTTTATTTACCTTGGAAGCATGGATTCCCACACGACTCTGAGGCATATTGGAGTAGGACGAGATCCAAGGCTGACCACGAGGAACAGTGTAAAGCGGAGGTTACTACATAGATTACTACACAATTTCAAGTACATATAACAACATTGTAGGAATAAATGAATCAACTCATCAACCGGTCGCAAGTCGTCCTTGTGATTTTGGGAGCCAGTCCCCCTCAACATCGGAGTAGCGTCGTGTCCACGCCTACACTTCCTAAACTTGGCGATGTCCAATTACCTATCGATCTCATCCAGGTAATGTACATCTCCGGGATGCTCCAAAGATAGACATGTAGGATGTCTTAGCTAATTGTGTATCATTTTGTAGGTGCCCACACCCTGCAGGCTCCAAGTGAGGCTGGTTGGGTCCATTCTTGTTGAGGCTGGACATGGTACATGATAATTTGATGTCCATCCTGCTGGAGAAGCACCCGAACAAAGATATTATAATACTAGAGGATGCATTGCACACTTTTTTCCAGTGGCCCAAGAGAGACATCGCCCTGGACCCTGCAGTGTCGCGATCTCCACACAGCCATGTCTCGATGACTCCACCTCAACCCCTACTTCAGAAAGCCTTCGTATCCTATACAATGGAGATGGTGCCTGTGGAGACGGCGTCGAAGAAACAAGAAAAGCTTATTGAGTTGTCTTCCAGGAAGACAACTTGTACACGAGGTGCTAAGGCCAAATCAAAGAAGATTAAGGCACATCACAAGCCCGGGACGTTCTCCCTCATAATGTCGTTGGTCTCCGACACAACATTCCGCCACATTGGTTTGGCTTGTGACACTTTGCATCCCTGGTAGATGCGGTAGACCGACGAGGCGAGGGAAGACCGGCCTACTAGATTCACCATCAACTACAATGAGAACCATTTCCACCACAAGCCGGGCTAATTCGTCGTGTGCTTCAAAGACTTATTTGATCTATTCAACCTCGACGCCCTCAACGCCTCACTTCTACGATGCTGGACACTGTAAGTGTGTACAATCAAGTTCTACATTCAGGCAATACTGATTCCCTAGTCAATAAGAACCACGACTTCACCCCTGTGCAAAAAGTACTCAACATGTATGCTCATTTCCTCTATACGTAACTCTATTGTAGTCTTCCTTCGTTCGAAATGCCCGAGGATAACCTTTTGCAATCATGTGGGTCTTTTAGCTCCTATTTTGCCGAGGGAGAGACACACAATGAACCAGGCGCCACACTGCAACACAAGACGCGATTTTTGGTACCCGCTGCAGCATAATAATCCTATATCATACTTCGTAACCTGGGCTCTTGAACTGACTATAACTATATCCTATATCACACTTCTATTTTTGCAGTACCACCAACAACTACACCAAGGCAACATATGTGCATTCTACGTTTGTCATCATATGCTAGAAATCATGAGTGCTAAGACGAAGGATCCAGATGTTTGTTAGTCAATCTCTTAATAATTATTTCGTCATTATGCATTTAAATATATATGCTTACTACTTAACTCTTGCTAGTGATAGGGCATGAAAATACCAGAAAGTGTCATCCATATGGACTTACTCGTGGAAGTTCGAGGACGGCTCACCACCTTCATCACAGGGGAGATCATTAAAGAGAGTTGAGAGTTTTACCCCAGGGACTCCGATTTGTTGTAATTCACTTTGAGTTGTAATCAAATCACTTTGTAATTAGATCATTAAAGTGACTTTGTAATTGATATTGAGTTTGTAAATCACTTTGAGTTGTTCTATATTAAATCAATTATGATATATCTATTTTCTTCTTGCTTGTTTTCAGAGGGCATGGCTAGCATTACTTGAGGCTAGCCGACAAATCAAAATATATTTAGGTATAGAACGAACTATCACAAATAGTTTTGGGGAATAAATCGTCTGTGAATGATACTCACATATGGCTACCACTAACAACTGTCTTTGATATGTATACAATCACAGACAGTTACTACTAACACCCGTCTGTAATATGTATCCAATCACAGACGGCTACCATCAAAAACTGTTTGTGATATCTACATATCACAGATGGTTACTATCAAAATCCGTCTGTGATATCTGCATATCACAGACGGCTACTATCAAAAACCGTTTGTGATATCTACATATCACAGATTTATTTTTGGTGCAAATCTATTATAGTAGGCCTTCATAGACGATTTCAATAAATAATCAGATGTGATATACCACAAATCATAGAAGGTTTTGGTGGAAACAAATGCGTGATAGTAGGCCTTCACAGACGATTTAGAAAAACCATTTGTGATTTATGGGATATCACAGACGATTATTTGTTGAAATCGTCTGTGAAGACCTACTATCACAGACTGTTTCCACCAAAAATTAACCGTCTGTGTTGTGACTTTCACAGACAGCTCACAAACTATTTGTGATAACGGCCTATTATCACAGACACGTAGATTCAGACGGTTAAAAAACCATATGTGATGACGGTTTGGAACCATCTGTGATGACCCTCTTTGTAGTAGTGAGGAATCTTTGGGTGCTGAGTTGACGGGCCACTGCTGGTCATTGCCTAGGTCCTGATGATGAGGACATCACTTCTACTGATATGAACACTTCTCATGTGCAATGTCCAATTACTCGGGCACATGCTCGTCAACTTATTTATCAGGTAAATTCGTTTCTAAGGCTTAGTGTATTATTTGAGAACTCTATGATGCTGCCTAACGCAGATGATTTACTTGTAATTAGGAATCTAGGACTATGACCAGTTCCGCAGGGTCTACGACCACTTCAAGAAGGCTTACGATCAGTTTCACCAGTACTCGGCGAGCCCAGTACTCGTTGGACACAATCTACGACCAGAGATAGCATGGACTCCTCAAGACCACCCTATGACCAGTCCTACGACCAGGTCTTTTACCAGAGATATGCGACCTGAATAGTGAATAAGGTGCCGCGTCACCGTTTTGGCCTAATAGGGACTTGTAAGCGTGTCGAGGTCGGAGTCCAGGTTGTGTACGCCTCTTCCCCCGGCTGCACAACCCTATGTCGACCTCCTCATGTTTCCCTATATATTTACAATAGCCGTCATAGTTTAACATGGGTTTTTCTTTGAGTTTATTCTGCTTAGCAGTCTCGCCGTACGTTCGGTTGAGGAACCCCACATTGTAAGCTTCATCTATATTTGTAATACAATATCAGATTGCATCTTCTACTTTTTTACTTGTGTTTTCAATTCTTGGCGAGGTCAACCACGTCAGCCACGGTTGATAACCAACGGAGCAGTGTAGTGATTGCGAGGGGTTTGGTCTGTTTTGGTCGGAGCCTTCGGATCATCAACGTCGAGTTCTCCACAATCGACTTATCAGTACCTTTTGGAAGATCGGGCCCCCGTCACATCACCTGAAGGGGTCTAGTACTGCTCAGCTGCTCGGGCGACCCTATCTAAAAGTGGCACAATAGGAGCAGGTGTGGCATATGGATCCATGAACTGCTTGGGCTTGATTTCACGCGGTGTAATGAGCAACTGTGAACCTATATGTATGTCAGGGTTGTCCACGAGTTACTCCTCCAAATCACTTTGTCGTGGGGATGCACGTATGGGGGCTGTGACTAATGCATACCTAGTTTGCAAAAGTAGTAAAGTGTTATACACTCGACACAAGAGAAACACCAACCTGTCTAGGGTACAATTACGAGTGCGTCATGGGTGGGACCAACTATCCCAATGGAACTGGGAATTGCTATTGTCGTCCGAACTGCCTCATCACGCGGTGCATGTCGTAATCCTGGACGAAGATGTCAAACACGAGCCTCCTCCGTGTGAACCAATACACCTGGTCCCTTATGCAAAGGATGGACAGGCCGCCTGGTGCGCGGGCATTCAGCTCCTACGCATACGGCTCCCACCGCACCTGGCCATTCATGATCCGTTCGATGGCCTCTGTGAAGTACTCGTATACACATGCACCTGGAGACACACCACCGAGGCTGCAAAGGAGAAAGCACGATGTGAAAACAGAACGAATAAGGTGGATGTACCGAAGCTTGCGTTGCCATTATTAAGAACCACTTACCGTCTGATGGTGCCAAAGGGATCCCACGGTCGGCCAATCGGCGTCATCCCCACTGTACATGTTCTTATCGTAGACCTTGTCCTCTATCCACAGTCGTCCAATCAGGAAACGCTCAAACGACCACAACTGGAGTAGTAGAGGGCAGCTGGCCAACAGGGACGTCAGCTTGCTCCCGAGGCAAGTGTCACAGAGGGCATGGTACGTACCACACAACACAATAGAACCTTAGCCGAACTTTGGTACCACCTCGACATCCACATCGACCATCGCTAGGGCACACTAGATGAACCGCGTGTCGATGTTGTTGCTGTGGGTACTCGTGAATATCACCGAACCGAACAACCCCAACAAGTATGCCTCTAGGTGACACGCCACCCTTTAGTTGTTCGCATCTGGTTCCATCCTCTCAACCTGCAAGAATAATAATGCATTAGATCAATACAAACATGGACGAATGCATTACAAAGTTGTAAAAGCACTAACCCTGAACTATTATAGCCACCTTTGAGTCAGCCCGTGCTTCCGAATCTCTGTGAAGACATGGTAGGGCGTCTCCCCCTTCTTTGGTGGTGGAAGAACTCCATGGAACCTTTGCCACAAATCGGCCCGCCAGTCATCCCCAAGCTTCTTTGACACAATTAAGAGACTGTGGATCGATAGCTCGGTGAGCATGCACACAACCTATAGAGTGGGTGACATCTCACTGCGCAGCAGGTGGAAAGTGTGTGTCTCTCGCAGCCAACGGTACATGTGGGCAGTGAAGAGTGGGCGGTCAATAGGAAAGTGTCGATACCGCTCAAAGTCCGCCCCCCAGTGAGACATCCTGCTCCGTGTTGTTCTCCTAAGTGGTCTGCAACATCTGAATGAGATAAAGGAGTCCGGCAGCTCGCAACTTGCAGTGCAGCATTGAAGAGAAGGATGTAAATACGTGAACGCTAGGAAATGTTGGATGGAACAATTAACAAGTGTGGTACCTGGAGAACCAATGGCGGTCCAGCCTCCAAGACTTCGACAGAGTGTGAGTTGACAACACTCCCTATTCATCGAGAATATGTCCCTCTGGTGGAAGTGAAGTACGTAACCGGCTTCGATGCCGACCGTCTAGCCTGTTGTCCAAATTAAAGGCTTTACAGCCAAGCGGCGCCACCACCCTGACCCTCCATGCCTAAACCCTAAATACTATGAAATGAAAATATAAATAGCCTAAAATCAGTATCCCTTGGTCTTGTGGATCTAAACCTAAGCTGCCTAGATCTTACATTAATCGATCTACTAATGGAGGTACCCTAACGTTTTTATGCTATAATAAATAAATAAATATCCTGCATTGTAACACTATACGTGACATTAACCCTAACCTAACATTACCGATCTACAACTACAAACCCTAATTCTACCACTAAGCTATCTTTATTGTTGCTAACCTAACATATTATTATCGAAGTGACTAACAAAGTATATGAGCAGGAGGAATTGACCACAAAAGGAAGAGTACATGGATGCGCGCCTAGCCTAGGGCAGGGTCTCCTCCCCTTTCCTCTCCTCCTGTCTTTTCTTCTCTACCGCCGACGCTTTCCTCCCCCTCTATTAATTCTTCTCCCACCGGCGTTTCCTTTCCTCTCTTCTCTCTTTCTGTCGTGCAAGTTGGAAGCAGCCAGACAGAATTCTCTTGAGAATTTTCGTTTCACAGTGTAAATCCATTAAAGAAATTAGGAGTATTCGTTACGAAATATAAGAAACCGAGCGTAGTCTTTGCAATATTTCTCTCTGAACGAAATCTCTCTCTGCTGTATATACACTGCACATACGACCGACCGATTGACAACGACTTTACGGACAGCAGCGCAGCACACATACTCACATACACCATGCATGACGACGGCGATCGGCGGCCGGGTCGACCAGACTTTTAGTCCTAGTAGAGATCATAAACTATATATATATATATATATATGTGTGTGTGTGTGTGTGTTCCCTAGCTAACTAGGTTTATGCCTTGTTTCTACCTAGATGCTCCTGCAGCAACAAGCTGGAAATGCATGGTACGTACACCGATCGATCGATCAAAGTTGATCTAGTAATTATTAAGCTAGGTTTGCTGGAGAGGCTTAACGCTCGGCCGATCGAGCCGGCCGCGCGCGCTTCCCGGCCTAAATGAATAGCAGCTAGCTAGCTGAGTTTAGCTTAGCCATTCCTCTCGCTACTGTTGGGTTTAATCTTGACAACTTGATGCAGTAGTGGATGAGTTGCATGCATACAGGAAATAATCAGTGCACCTTGAAGTTCTTGGCATGAATTGTGGACTAAACTAATAAGGCTCCTTAATTAGTGCGCGTGTGCGCTGAGATTAGGATCGAGTTAATTGCTGCATGCAGGGAGTTAGTTAAGTATGAGTACCGTGAAACCCGGTCAATCAGGAGACTCAGTACGGCGCATCGTGTGCACGTGTATGGCGCATTAGTGGGTCATTAGAGGTGTATTTAAGGCCTAAGAGCTGTCTTGCAAATTGTAATATAGGAATACGATGAGAAAACCTGGTTCTTGTGTGTGCTTTGTGTTCTTGATCTCTTTTGTTTTTGTGTGTGTGAAACACTAGAGAGAGAACATGAGTGAGTCTTCTCCGGGAGAAGAGCTGGACCAAAAATTGGCATCAAAGCAAGGTGCGATGACAAGCCGTGCGGCGCGGCTCGGTCAGGCGAGCGGCGGCTTAGGTGATGTGCAAGAGCAGCAATGGCGTCGACGGCACCGCGTCGTCGAGGGCGTCGGCCAAGTTACATGCGTTAGAGACGGGGGTGAACCAAGCGTGGTAGGAGCACAAGTGCATCAAGGCCTCCGCATTGCAGCTGCGCGAGATACACCCGGCAACCTTGTTGCCCTGGTGTCACTACTACAGAACACGTCATCACAGACGGTTCGGAACCGTCATCACAGACGGTTTCCGAACCGTCTATATTTATTCGTCTGTGATAACAAGCAGTTACCATCGACGGTTCAAAACCGTCTGTGATAACACTTATCACGCACGGTTTTTAACGTAACCGTGCGTGATAACCACTTATCACGGACGGTTTACTTTAAAACCGTCGTGATAACCACTTATCGAGACGGTTTTTAAAGTAAACCGTCCGCGATAAGTGGTTATCACGACGGTTTACTTAAAAACCGTCGTGATAATCACTTATCACGAGGCGGTTTACTTTAAAAACCGTGCGTGATAACCACTTATCGCGAGCGGTTTTTTAAAGTAAACCGTCCGTGATAAGTGGTTATCACAGACGGTTTACTTAAAAAACCGTCTGTGATAATCACTTATCACAGACGGTTTACTTTAAAAAACCGTCTGTGATAAGTGGTTATCACAGACGGTTTTAAAGTAAACCGTCTGTGATATGTCTAGTATCACAGACGGTTTACTTTAAAATCGTCAGTGAAGGCTATTACCACGCACGGTTTTATGTTGAAACCGCTCGTGTGGTAATTTCTTCACGACGGTTTCAACATAAAACCGCTCGTGGTCTCGGCGATCCTAGCTACATTGTTTCTTTGTTTTTGGCCACCAGAATTGCTAGCCATGCCCTCTGAAAACAAGCATGTACAAAAAACAGATACATCGCAGATAATCAATTGTTGACAACTCAAATTGACCATTACTCAAAATAAATTAATAAAGATCGAATTTGTTGAAGTATTTTTGCTATAGTTGTACAATTGGATTACAATTAAGTCAATTGTTTGCGTGAATCTCTGGGTCGGCGATGGAGTGAAACTCTCCTTTGTTAACTATTTATGTCATGATAAAGGTGCATAGCTGCCCTCGAACTTCCACGAGCTCTTGCGCAACGAGTCCATGTAAATCTATTATCAAACCCTGCCGCTAGGTCAAGAAAAAATGGTAAGGATATATATTTGAATTTACAATTACAAAAATATTATTTCGAGATTGACAAACCTCCGGATTCTTCATCTTAGCACTAATGATTTGCTGCATATGATGGCAAACGTAGAATGCACATAGCTCATCATTTTTTGTTTGTGACCTTGCAAAAATAGAATTACATATGTACGTATAGTCAGTTGAAGACACATTTTTATGAAGTATGATATATATAGGATTATTGTGTTGTAGCGCGTACCGGAAATTTCATCCTGTGTGTTAGTTGGGCGCTGGATCCACTGTATCTTCCTTGTTGGCTAACATAGGAGATGAACGAACTACATAATTGAAAAAAGTTATCCTCGGGCATTTCAAACGAAGGAAGACTACAATAGAGTTATGTATGGAGGAAATGATCATACTTGTCGAGTATTCCTTGCGAATCTTTCAAGTCGTGATCGTTTACGACTAGGGAATCAAGATATATCACAGTGTTCCTCTTGGGTATAATGACTAAAAGGATCCAGTGGTACCTACTCATGTATGTCGCTATAACTATTAAACCTAAGTACAAATAAAATTTGAATAGCAAATAGTGAAGCACTTACCCCTGGTTGTAGGGCACCAGTATGTAGTCCTTGCGATTTTGAAGAAGCAATGCCGTCGTTATATAGTTCTCGACGAAGGTCGCGTCTGCTTGGATGGTTTGCATAGATACCACGTGTGGGTCGAGGAAACCCACCGGTTCTCGCTCTTCCTGGGCATTTTTCATCATGTATCTATACATAAGCAATGAGTTGCGATATTTATCGGTATTACATGAATGTAGAACTTGATTGTAATCAGCAGGGGGGTATATGTTAATTTCCGTCAACCTGGGCCACAGTCCGCGACCCAGGTGGCCCATGAAGGGGCCGGCCAAAAAGGGGGGGCGCCACTCCCCCCCCAAACCCTAGCCGCCTCTCCTCCCTCCCCCCTTTGGCCGCCTCCTCCCCTCCCCAAAGCCGGCTCCATTGCTGCTCCTTGGTGCCTCCTCGCAGTGGTGGTGCCATCTCTGGTGATCCCCGTCGCTCCTCCTCAAGGTCCCCTCCAACATCTCCGTTCCCCGCCGACGTTGACGGCCGTTCGTCGTCTCCCGGTGGCCGGCCCTAAGAGAGGAAAGAGAGGGGAAGGGAGGAAGACCCGTGTGCAGCGGATCTTCGTTGTCCTACTGGTCTACAATGGTAATTAGACCTCCGATTCGTTGTTTGATTCCATTAGAGTTGAGAATCCGATTGGATTTGTAGTTTCGTTTTGATTCTGTCAATATATTGATTCTGTCCAGTACGTTGTACCTCCGTTTTGGGCGTCGTAGAGGCCGAATTGGACATCGGTGTCTTCTGGATAATTGTTCCTGGTTTCATTAGCTTTCTTTTGGCACCTGGATCACGAATTTTCACCCAGTAGTTTAAAAGTTATGACTGTTTTACCACGTACTGCTCTGTCTGTTAGAAATTCTGAGTATAGTCGGTTGCACCTAGGTTTTGATCTAGTTAGAGTCAGAACCAGGTCGGCCACCCAACTAGGTTTATGAAGATAATTTCACCATGTTTCTAGGCTGATAAAGATCACTTTATTTGGATCAATGGTTTAAAAGTTAGAGCCTTTTCTTTAGGGCTGTTCTGAATTCTGGGCAGACGCAGAACTCAATGACCTCTTCCGTTGCATAACCTTCGATGATGCTGCCCTCCGGTCGAGATCGATTCCGTATGTAGGACTTGAGAATTCCCATGTACCTCTCGAACGGGTACATATGACGTAGAAACACAGGGCCGCATATCTTTATCTCTTTCACAAGGTGAACAATGAGATGGACCAAGATATCGAAAAATGACGGAGGGAAATACATCTCAAGATGACACAGAGTCGTCACTACCTCGGCCTGCAGAGCATCTAGTCCTTGGGGATCGATGACCTTCTGAGCAATTGAGTTGAAGAAATAACACAGCCTCAAGATTGCCACTCGGACCTTGTTCGCAAGATACTCCTAATTGCAATAGGAAGCATTTGTGTCATCAAAGACACGACAATCATGCGACTTCATACCAATTAATTTCAAATCTTGCATAGAAACAAGTTTCTTAATGTTAGCGGAGTAACCAGACGGACTTTCACACCGTGCAAGCTCGCACGATTCATTTCTCGGCCTTGGACAGAGTGTAGCAAGTCGGGGAAGGTACGTTCGTCTCAGATCGGTCTCTTTCGGTGCTAACTCGGTCCTTATGTTCATATCGACCAAGTCACGCGTGCGTTAACACCATCCTTTGTTTTGCCACTAATGTTCAGCAAGAGACCAATCAAGCTATCACATACATTCTTCTCTACGTGCATAACGTCGATCAAAGGATTGAACTTCTAAGTACTCCCAATAAGGCAAGTCCCAAAAATTGACCGCTTCTTCCGGATGTTCTTCTCACGGGTTCTTAATTTACGTCCCTTCCCAAGCACAACATCGATATCCTTAACCATATCATAGACCTCTTTCCCACTAAAAGCCCTTGAAGTGAACCGTCTTCCTTATTTCCGTCGAATTGTTTCTTCATCTTGCGGTATGGGTGACTCCTCGGAAGGAACCTACGGTGGACGATATATACGATTTCTTGCGAGTTGTTCAGACCATACACTCTCCGTAGCATCTAAGCAAAGTGCGGACGAGCTTTGGCTCCTTTTGTATTGAAGCTTGACAGTTACCAAGGCGGGAAAATCATTGATGGTGCGAGAACAACATGGCGCGTAAAGTGAAGTTCTCTCGCTTGTACGCATCCCATACCTGCATGCCCTTCGCTCCACGGTGTCACAAGATCTTCCGGCAATGGTGCTAGGTACACATCAATATCATTCCCAGGTTGCTTGGCCCTTGGATAAGTAGTGACATCAAAATGTACTTCCGCTTCATCTGAGCCAAGGAGGAAGGTTGTACATACATAGATTCACGGCCAGTGCTATGTCATTTGCTCATGTTACCGAAAGGATTCATTCCATCCGTACTCAACCCTAACCTTATGTTCCTCGGTTCCGCACCGAACTCTTCAAGCTCCGATCGAAGTTTCTCCACCGCGTAATCGGCAGGTGTCTTAGCTTTCCATCTCTCTTACGCTCCTCGAGTGCCAGCGCACAATCTTGCCTCCTTTGGGTTCGCAAATAAGCGCTTCAAGCGTGGGATTACAGTGAGATATCACAACATCTTAGCGGAGGTCCTTGCTTCACCTTAGCAGATATTTTGGCGCTTGTATCGGGATGCTTTGCACACGGACAATAATGCATGTCTGCATACTCTTTACGGTAGAGGATACAATCGTTCGGACATGCATGTATTCTTTCTACTTCCATTCCCAATGGGCAAATAACCTTCTTTGCTTGATAGGTGGTCTTTGGGCAACACGTTTCCCTCGGAAGGATGTCCGCTAGGAGACCTAACAACGCCGTGAAACTCTTATCGGACCAACTATTGCTTGCCTTCAATTTCAGCAGTTCAATCACGGTTGACAACCTTGTGTATTCCGGCTTGCGACCAGGAACAAAGGTCTCACCGAGTCCTCCCTTAAGCCATCGAATTTACAAAACTCTCTCATTGTAGTTCTCTTACGCATCGCGTAGCATCCGATCCGCATTGTCATCGTGCCCCTATCCTCATCAAAAGCACATCCACATCCGCAAATCGTTGACTTCCTCGGCGATGTCGTCATTATTAACTTCGTATAATCGCTCTTCACCGCGGATGGTCCAACATGTATACCCTTTTTGAAACCCCTTGAATCAAGTGCGCTTCGATCTGCGCGCGTTGTTAAACATCTTGATTACGCAATCAATGCACAGACGGTACATAAAATTTATCCCTTCTTCAACATATCACCTTTCGTGGCTCTTCTAAAAGCAACCACGCCATTAATGTAATCTTGACTCACACGGTTCACACCGTACATCCGATTCGATCCATCTACACTCGCATGTAACAAATTAGTGTCAAATTGATTAGCGATTAATTTATAGCAAGCGAAAATGTGCAATATAAACTCATTCTCCAACATTTGCATCTAAGGTTATTGAAAGAAAAGTCTTCACTAGTTAAGTACCACACGCGGTGGCATAGCGTAGCCATTCCTACGGCCACAACCATGATCCCTACCTCTCGACACGATATCTATCTCAATTGAACAATCATGCAACCCAAATATAGGCATCATCTCATACAACACTTATTAACCTAAAATACGGAACAGTAAATGCAATATTGCTTGACCCAAACCCCACGTCATGTGGAACCGGTGTGTAAATTTTATTTTTAAGCCAATTAATTATCCTAACTCAAATTTTAGTGATTATTAGACCTAATTCAATTTTATTAAGTTACCACTCCTAAGTCAAATTTTAGTTCATTAGTTATAAGGGAAACCATTATTCAAAACTAAGATTTGCGGGGCTAATATTATTTATTCCAACATTGACGGTGCAAGATCGATCATGTGCTCATACCAGATTAGAGGAGGAGCCGCAGTTGGAGGAGCTAGAGGCGGGGAAGTGGCGCTGGAGCGGTAGACACCTGCAGTGATGAGGAGCTAGAGGCGAGGAAGTGGCGCTCGAGGCGGTAGACACAGCGTGCGAGGCGGGTGAGGATGTCTCGGCTCAATTTATATGAAGACAGAAATCACAAGCGGTTCTATTTAAGAACCGCTGCGATAGTCAATTATCACGAGACGGTTACAAAATAGAACCGTCGTGTAACATCACTGGCGGTTCTATTTCGTAGCCGTCGTGAGTATCCTGACAGTTCTTAAATAGAACCTTTGTGATGTTATGACGACAGTTCTATTTTCGTAACTGTCAGGATATCACGACGGTTCTTAAATAGAACCGCTCGTGATAGGCCCGCCGCGCCAAAACAAAGCCCAGACGGACCCAACACGCACGGTTCCAAAGGAACCGCTCGTGATGGGCCGCTCGCTATAGACTCTTTTGTAGTAGTGTGTGTGGCTGGCTGCAGTGGCTGTACGCCACATCTGTTAGTTGTCGTGAGGTATTGTTGAGGATAAAGAAGGAGAGCACATGGAAAAGCTTTGGGCCTGTCGAGTGCCAAAAGCTGTGTGTGTGCTCATTACATTCTTCTGTTTCCTCCAGTGTGAATTAGTTGTGTGCGTGTCCAAGAGTTTAGTGGTACAAGAGAATAGAAGTGTGTTCTCTCCGTGTACTCCCGTCTAGCTGTTGTACATGTGTGTATGCTCGTGTTAGTTGTGTCTACGAGAAAGCGTGAGTTCTTATAGGTGTGTCCAAGAACTCACTAATGTAAGCTTCGGTCCGAGTCTCCGTCGCCGATGGTACTGACGAAAGACAATTGGAGCTCAGATAGAGGTTGAAGTCGCTGGCGAGGTGTGTCGCCGGCGGTGAAGTGAAAGACGCCGGCAAGTTGTGTCACTGACGGTATGGTTAGCAAGAGGAAGGCAAAACTCCTTGTAAATGCATTAGGAGATTGGACTTCGACTTGTGAAGTAAGTGATGTCAAGATTAAGGGGGAAATTATTGGACTTAATCTTGACAACTTCATGGAGTAGTGGATGAGTTGCATGCATATAGGAAATAATCAATGCATGTTGAAGTACTTGGCATGAATTGTGGACTAACACAATAAGGCTCCTTAATTAGTGCGTCTGTGCGCTGAGATTAGGAGTTAATTGCTGCATGCAGGGAGTTAGTTAAGTATAGGTGCCGTGAAGCCCAGTCAATCAGGAGACTTAGTCTGGCACATCGTGTACACGTGTATGGCGCATTAGTGGGTCATTAGAGGTGTATTTAAGGCCTAAGAGCTGTCTTGCAAATTGTAATATAGGAATATAAGGAGAAAAAACCTGGTTCTTGTGTGTACTTTGTGTTCTTGTTTTCTTTTGTTCTTGTGTGTGTAAAACACTAGAGAGAGAACATGAGTGAGTCTTCTCGAGGAGAAAAGCTGGGCCAACAGCTACAGCCAACGAGGCTGCAGCTAGCTAGCAGCGTCCAAAGCTTGGCCATGTGCATGCGGTGGGTTGCACTGTACGCCCGACGGTGACCGGACTGCTTGCAGGTCTAGCGTACGTGTGCACTTCAGGGTTTGCTCCATCGACCGGGTCTTGCATGATCGAGCTACGCGCGTACTGTCATGTGCATGAGTCCACCCGCGAGGCAGCGAGCACCAGCGCCGATGACCTCGACTGCCTCCGGCCGCCGGTCGTCCAAGCGTACGTGACAAGGATTTGCTCCCGTGTTTAATTCAGTGCATGCATGCATATGTAGATGCATGGGTATATATATCCGCTGGGGGCGGGTTCAGCTTTGTTATTTACTACTCAATCCATTTATAAATATACGATGTTTAGAAAGTATGATGTCAAACTTCTTTAACTTTTACCACTAATATAAGAAATTATTTGTATTGATTATGTGAAAATGATATAATTAGATTAATTAGTCATGAAAAATATTTTTTGATGAGGATATGACCCCTATGATACAATTATATTTGCTATTATTGTTGTTCCAATTACAAGAGCTCGTATATTTCACTTAAATTATCAGGTGAACTCGTTTTTAGAAGTGCATTTGTATTATATGAACTATATGATGCTACATAATGATGAAAATATGTATTTGTGCAGTACTATATCACTTTTTGTCCAAGCCAAACATCTGACGCGACTATAGGTGTCTCAATCTTTTGATGAGAAGGATAATTCGATTTGGGTGGAGACGACTATGACGGTTCGGCTACCAATCGTACATGACCAATACGCCAGCAATCGTTAAACCAACTCCATGATTGTTATCAACCTTGCTAAAAGTATAATCAACCTGATCACGAAGGTCTATTCCTGGATGTAATTGAAGAACAAGTAAGAACAACATAATAAACAATCTGAAATTGCAAATAAGATTGAAATACTGAATATAGTGGGATTCTGAATAAGGATCTTGACCGAGTGGCCTAGTCAACACACACAGAAGATACAAGTTACAACAGAGGCTAACTAAACAAAAAACAAAATCCAACGAAGCCTAAGGATGGCGACCACTATGTATAGGAAGGATGGCGACCACTATGTATAGGAGCAAGAGGAGAAGGGAGGGGTGGTGGTACTGTTCATAAATGAACATTACCATATGAACAGTAATCCTAGGGATTCTATCTGAATTACAAGGCCCATGGGCCCAAGTGAAGGTGCGTCAGACTGTTTTGGTGATTGCAGCTTGCTTGAAGGAATTTAGAGGTGTGGCTAGATACGTTGAAAAGAGAATGAGTTAAGCTTTCTATCAAGTACTCGTGGACCTCCGACGGAGCCTGTTTGTGAAAGTTATGCATATTTTAATTCGGTACTATCTTCGGAGGCCGAATTGGATTCCAAAACGTGTCCAATTTCGAACTCTTGCTTGGCTTGGACAAAAGTGGTGTCTTCTTTGCACAAATGTATATTTTATCATTAGGTAGTATCATATAGTTTATATAATATAAATGCACTCTAAAAAGCGAGCTCACTGATAATTTAAGTGAAGTATATGAGCTCTTGTAATTGGAACAACAAGCATATATAACAAATATGGTTGTATCCATAGTGGTCATGTCCCCATCTTTTTTATAATATAATAATTTTATATTATTAGATAAACATATTCATATTAAAAATAATGATCAAAATTGCATATTAAAGGCCGTATCGATATCCAAAATATCATATATTCTTGATCACAGAAAGTATCAGCCTTGATCTTCAAATTCAGCTTCTAGACTGACTTTATTTCTGATATGTTGTTTTAGCAGAATTGGTGCATCGATCCTATATGTACTAACATCTCTTTTTTTTAAATAGCCTATTTTTTAATTAATATGACAAAAATAAATACCCTTGAAAAACATTACCGCGCTACCGTAGCTAAGATATAGATCAGCAAATGCAAGCTACCATATATAGCTGCCACCTCTAATAGTAATAGCGCGCTGTCGATCCACGCACTATAGCGGATTGAAAGTTTGCAGAGTGAGACTATCTATGTAGTTTGCATTCATTAGACATATAACACTTTGGCTCCTCACAAGATTATTTTAAAATTTGAATATGAAATTGAAAATTTATAGAATGTTCATTTCTTCTATTTAAACCAAATATTTTGGTTTCCATTTTTAGAATTACAACATATGAAAATATTTGTAGCTATTTTGTAATCTAGATATTTTAGTTTGAACATGCCGTGTTTATATAATACAAAAATGAAGAGAACTAACTTCTTTAAGTCTAACCGTACGTAATGCATGTAGGATAGCCTCCGCTCTTTGCGAATGATTTCCCCCTTCTCACCATGATACCATGGTACACAGCAATGCTCAATGTAGTTATACATCCTAATTAATCAATAATGCAAAGTGGTTGGATTGATCGTTTTGAGACCACCATATCTAGCTAGCTTCACCAAATTAAATGGAGCCATGCAATGAACGGCTAGCTTGCAGCTTGGCCTGGTCGATCGACACATATGCAAGGCGTCGTACAGTGTGGCCATGTCGCCTCCCATTAATCATGTGAAAGTTGCATGGCATAGGATGGGGGTCCAAGCTTTTTCCCCTCGACCCCTTTAGGACATGTGAACGATGCTAGAAAAAGAAGAGTTGGGTGTACTCATTGATAGGCTTATCTACGCACGAATTAAGTGCACGAATGCATGCAAAGCCGTGTGCGTGTGCGTGTGCGTGTGCGTGTGCGTGTGTCTTAACACTCACGATAACATGCATTGTCGACCGAGTAAGAAGTTCAGTTCTGCACGATGATTGTATTGTTGGGGCGTTTGCTGATGTTCTTGGTCAATAACCGATCTTGGCCGATTGAATGCTCTTGCTGTTGGTGAATGCGGAGAGGTGGAAAAGCTTGGGAATATTGGTGTTGCGTTTTGGGTATCTGGTTTGCTTCGGCCAAAGGAGCAACACTAGCTTCGGTTTGGCCTTGGAGTGCTTCGGCCGAACCAAAAGGTCGAAGGAGGAAAACTTACTGATCGGTTTGGAGGGAAATTGTGCAAGGAAGGAGTAGAAAACAAGTTGCTACTACAGTACTGTCGGTGTATTAGAACCGATCTTACGTAAAGATTATTTGATTCGGGGGGTCTCCTAGAGATGAAATCACGCAGAGTGGTTGACACGGGATGTTTAGACAGGTTCAGGCCTTCTCCGGAGAGAATAATAACTCTAATCCTGTGTGGTGTGGTATTTTTGATGATCAAGTAAGAAGCTAAGACTATTACAGAGAATAGAACTTGTATTTCCCCTTTTTTTGCTCCCTTTGTTCTGTCTCCCTGATGCCCTTATATAGTCGTGAAGGAGTAGCCGTTTTGTCCTGCGGAAGAGGCGCCTTAATTGAGCCAGTAATGGGCGCATGATGGCAGTAATTACCGGCGCATTGGCTTCTCCACGCCGTCTGGCAATTATCATTCAAAGATAATGGAGTATTTAAGCACTATTACTACGCGGAATAGTAGTGCGTGCAGACCGTTCGGATTCTTTAATCAATTGGACCCACTTGCCTCGTAGGTTTGATTATAAGGTGGTCGTGGTTTGCACGGTCGTAGGAGAACTTACGACCGGTAGTAATCGTAAAGCGTCTTACGACTATGTAGTGATCGTAGAAAGACTTACGACCATGTAATGGTCGAGAAAGACTTACGACTAGGTAGTAGTCGTAGTAAGACTTACGACTATGGGGGTGATTGTAGAAGATCTTACAATCACTTGGTAGGCCTCTCCTTATAAAAATAAGGGGTATACGGAGACTATGTGACATCATATTTACCCATAATAAGAATTATAGATAAAATGAGGATTATTAGATCCTCGTCATCTATTGACTTCAAGTGAAAGTAACTTACTTGGGAAGGATTCGCAAATGGACTTGCGACTATGAAAATGTCGTAGAACCATAGTCGAAGGAAAACTCTTCGACACTTGAGTATTACTTTGACCAGGAGTTTGCTTGGTCGAGAAAGGTTGCTTACGACTATCGAAAGTCATAAAACCTCTACAATTGTGTAGTGGTCGTAGTAAAGGCGATCGGAGAAAAACGCTTCCGATCGATACTTCCTTCGGCGGAAAGACTTAGTCAAGAAAGTGATTTTGCTTGGAGGTGACAAAACTAACCTAACTTTCTGAGCAGACCGTGCGGGAATTGCAAGCGAATTCCACAGATCCGTTGATAAAGCGGTTCCCAAGCGATTGCAATCGTGAAGATTGCTTACGACTATTAAAAGTCGTAAAACCCCTACGACCGTCGATGGTCATAGTAGGGAATCGGAGAAAAACCCTCCGATTGATACTTCATTCGACCGAAAGACTTTGGTCAAGAAAGTAATTTTACTTGGGGTGTCAATACGTACCTAATTTTTCTCGAGCGGACCATCTGGGAATTGCAACGGCTCTCACGGACTTGTCCGATGAAGCGGTTCCCGGCGGTACAACCAACTCCCATAGACCTATAGCCGAGGCGGTTTCAGGCGGCGGAGATCATCTTGATTATAAAAACTTACCGGGAGGTAGACTTGGGTTTTACCTTTTCCTCAAATCACTCTGCTTTGTTCTTGAGCTCTTGCTTTCTCGAGTCCTCGACTAGGTTTCATCTTCTCGCCGCCAACCCAAAAAACTTCTTGCTTACGGCGAAATGGCCAAGAGAGTTTCGAATGGGAAGAATCGGAGATGGATGCGGCTAAGATCAAGATCTTGGTCGATCGGGAAGATCGAGAGAAGGCTCGGTAAAGTGGATTAGGCCATCGGCAAGATCGCCATCGGGGAAAATGGGCAAATCCGTCTTCCAAGCGTATTGTGAGTGCGGCCTTCGATTGCTGCCCATCCCTTTCTTCTGATGAGTACTCGAACACTTTGGGGTGGAACGGTGAACTTAGGTCCCAATTCCATTACCATGTTGAGTGTGTTCGTGTATCTGTGCGAGTGTACACAGGGATTCGGCGGATCTCGAGCTGTTCCAATATTATTATGGGATGGCTCGACAAACCGAATCATTGGAAGTCGTGATGCGAAACTCCACGACTCGAAGTCGAAGGAGTATATTGAGTTTCACCCGGTCTTCGTGTCGAAATTTGGAGAAAGAGGTGGTTCTCTTGGAAGGTCACCTCTAAGAGGCAGATCTTTCTTTGCGGGAAGGTCGCTGAAAAGAAATCTTCATGGGATTCGACCCACGAAGATATCTCACGGATTAGCCCTTATATTCAAGCCATTAAGGACTTGAAGGAAGAAGGGTGACCGGATGGCATGTGGTGAAGGATTTCATCACACGCCGAATTAGTCCTCTGAAGAAACGAGCATCTCCTATGTGGAGATACTCAGGAAGAGGAGACCCAACCAGAGACTACGAGGAGGGTAAGTAATTTGTCGACTTAGCTCTCGGTTTGGTCTTTCTCAACCTTGTCTAATATTCTTATCTGTTTACGGATCTTTCACAGGTGAGGTTGACTCTAGAGTCGACTCATCTGCGAGAAGTCTCCGCCACTCAAGGGCGGTTCCTCAAGTCATTGCGGCTTTGTCCGCAGATGAAAGGATAGAGCGCCTAAAGGTAATCAAAAGTTGATTCTTTCTTTAGGATTTTATAGTCGTAGAAGATACTTACGACTAAAGGTGATCGTAGAATATCTTACGATCGGGAAAGAGTCGAGAAAAACTTACGACTAATTAGTCATTCTTCTTTTTACGTTTTGCTTTACGTAAAGTAGGCATGGAAAATCGTCGGACGACGAAGAAGTCGTCTCGATGACTATTGGCGTTGGGTTGTCGAAAGACAAAGGCTCGCTCCTCCCTCCAAGAGGCGTCGACTTGTAAAATCTGCCGACAAAGGGGAGCAAGCTCAAGCTCTGGTCTTTCGACGGACCCTCTACATGAACTGCGGCGTGTAGTCATATCTGAAGCCGAGGCCATGACCATCGGGCCGAGGAGGTTGAGGCGGTGAATCTCTTAAGCGCAAACCTCGCAAGGCTAAGGTACCCTTCTGTTATGACAAAGAATCTTTCGCGATTTACGCCACTCCTAGTTTTGTTAGGCAAGCTGAAAAGGAGAATTGGAAAGATTTTGTGTCTTTATGAAGGGCGATCTTGCATCGGCACAACACCGCAATCGAGGCGATCTTGCTCTTAGAATGGTCGAGACTAATCTCGGCCATCCAGAGAATCAGAAACCGAGCTCGGTTCTGTCCAAACTCTGACGGGCGTGGTCGTGGTGAGCCGATTGTTGAACCTCGACCGGGCGTGGTCGTGGAGAAGAAGAGGTCCTCCGTTGGGAGGATTGCCCCAAAATTCTGGTTAAGACCGAGTGCGGTATGTGAAATCTACTAAAGTGTAAAACGACATTTACCTTTTTCTTTTCACAACTTTGATTTGCTTTTCTTTATTTCGATCGACTTCTTGGTCCAGGGAATGCTTCCGTGAGAAGTCCATTGCCATCCCTTGACTCTCGAGGAGGTGGTGAAGCATCACCCTTGGCCCGGTGGCCGATGAAGTCGAGACTCAGAGTGACTCCACATCTGTGAAGTCGTAGCTATGACCCTTGAAGTAGCGGTATTCTCGTTGAGGTGGCCGCCATTTCTTTGAGGTCGTAGAAACAACGAGGGCGGTGTGGAAGCCTCATTCAAGGCGGTGACCAGCTTGTGCACCGCTCGAGAAGGAAATTGTAGGAGGCGTTCCTTCCCTACCCAAAGAGAATTCTGAGAACCGGAAGGAGAAAATTTCAACTTCGTGGTGACTTCTTTGGGCTGCCTCCGTCGAGGGTCTTACGCTTCAGATCTCGTGGCCGAGTCCCCATCCCAAAGATATTCCCAATACGGAGAATACTTTTGATAACGCGCCTCGAGAAGGTGTGGTGGGACAAAGTCGCGAGGATAGATAAGTCTGCAGAACCGGACCTTGTATATTCGATGTTTGCTAGGGCGACTATGAATGTAAGTATCTTCAAAATACTTATACATGTGACTTTCCTTCTCTTCTCCTTTGTTTTCTTTTTGCGTAAAGCTCGGAGAAAATTTTGTTGTCGGTGAGTACCATCGACAACTTTTAGAGCTAAGACAGAGAAAGAACTACTCGTGCGAGGCGGAGAGATGGTAAGTCACTTATCATTCATAATTGTTTTCGACTTAAATACTCGTATAATGTTTTGCGAGAATAGTCATGGAAGAAACTCATGACAAAGTACTAGTCGTAAAAAGCTTACGACTACTTACGACCAGGTAGTGGTCGTAGAAAGACTTACAACCATGTCGTAGTCGTAGAAAAACTTACGACCAGGTCAGTGGTTGTAGAAGTACTTACAACCATTAGGTGATGTTTATCTTCGTTCTGTTCTTTGTAGGTTAAGCGGTGATACGAAGACCTTAGGTGACTCACTCGACTATGAAAAGAAGAGTCGAGGAGGCTAAGGCAAGTATTAGTCCTCTCGGATAGACTTCGAGAGACCTCTCTGCATCTAAAAGATTGCGAGGAAAAAATAAGCGAGAAGTTACGAACTTAAGGCGCTTTTGATCTTTAACCTTACCCGACTCTCATTTCTTCTCGGATAAAGAGAAAGAGATCACGAAGCTCGCATCAAGTTCAAGAAAAAGCTTTGGTCATTCAGGAGTTTTCCCGTATTACCTCGAATAAGGATCAAGAACTTGAGGGTCTTAGAACTCAATTAACGGTAAGTAATTCTTTACTGTTATCCTTTTGAGTATTTTCCTTTTCTAATGCCAATTTTTGTTCGAAATTGTTGTCCAATTGAGAAGCCTCGAGGTGAAATTCAGAGAAAACCTTGATCTACAATGAGTCCATCCGCATCGCTAAGATGAATCTGAGAGGACATCGAGCATGGGAGAAAAAGCACTTTGAAACCATTGCTTCCCATCGAGAAGAGGTTAAGCTGGATTCTCAATTAGTAGGTAAGAAATGCTTTTACCTATAATTATCTTTGTGTTATCTTCCTCCGTAAGTTTATTTTCGTTTGACCGATTTTATTCTTTTCAGAACAAGTGGTCGAAAACAAGAAACTTCGCGAGGCTTCGACTTGTACCCAACAGGAGATGGAGTCGATGAAGACTAGTCTTCAAGGCAACATCACTCTCCTGAACAATGTGCTTAGTGAGCTACATTCGAGGAAAAACTCCTCGAGAAGATACTATAGTTTGCTCACACAAGTACTATTGGGGAACAAGTCGGAAAATTGCAAGAAATGGTGACCACTCTGAAGGTTAATCAAGCTGAATCAATAAGGGAGGCAGTCGAAGCCGGAGTAAGTTACGCTTTGGCGAAACTTAAAGCTCAAGATCCCCGCCTTAATGTGCAACCAATTGAAGCCGAGTTCGATTGCTCCGAATCAGAGGCAAATCGTTTGATTGAGGAAATGCAATCGGTTGGCAAAAGGTGGCGGAGGAAATCTGACTAGGCTCTCCCCCTTGAGTAATCTTGTAACTACTTTGTAAGGCGGACAATATCATTGATGAGTGATATATGATCCATCTTATTTCACGAAAATTATCTTGTCGAGTAGTTAGTAACTCAAAAGATAATAAACGAATGAAAGACTAAGAATTGAAGTCAAATTAATAACTTTATCCTAGCCCCCGACTATTTGCTTAGATTGTTTAGACAATCTAAGTAAATAGTGTTTGAAATGGGGTTTCTGAAAACAAAGAGAGGTTTGTTTAACTTATAGTTTTGTTATGGTTGTCAAGCACTTGGTGAAAGAGTAGAAAGCGACTCGACACTAGGAAGTTCCTTCTAGTGGGCAAGACCACGTCTTGAGAGGAAAGGCTTCGACTAGGTGATGTTACCATCTCAGACTAGTTTAATCAAACCAAGAACGACAACTTGAGTTAAGCAAGCGTCTAGAGGACTTTAATAATTCGTTCGCCCTTTTCTGATGGACTCGATAAGTCTTTTCCAGTAGCAAAAAGTAGGAGACTGAGCAGCGCTAGGAAGATCCTTCTAGTGGGCAGGACCACATGCAGAGAGGAAAAACTTCGACTAGGTGTGTCTCTTCCTTCGACCATTAAAGCGAAGCGAGTACATCAAAGGTGGTCGAATAAATGTATCAAGTGCACTCTACTTAGAATATTTTTTGAAATCTTGAAAAAATAAACTAAGATTGAGAGAGTTGGCTCGAGAACATTTATTGGATAGAACCCGAGCTCTTTGTATTGGTGAAAAATGAGTAGCAGACGATGCTAGGAAATTCCTTCTAGTGGGCAGAACCACATGCAGATAGGAGAAGTTTCGACTAGATGATGTTACTTGTTTTTCGACCAGTGTAAAGAAAACTGGGTGTTTTTGTATCATAGTCGAAAGATTAAAAAAGCACTACTCAAAAAATAAGGCAAGAGAAGTAGAAAGAACCTGGACTTTTATTGCCTGAGAAATTGGTCACACATAGAATTTGCGTAACTGGTCGATGTTCCAAGAGTTTGAGAGAACCTGTCCATCTTCCATCGCTAGTCGTACCGACCCTGGCCGGGTTACTTCGACCACTGTGTAAGGACCTTCCCATTTGGGGGAAAGTTTATTCCGATTAGACTTGGATTGGCAGAGCCTCAATACCAAGTCACCTACAGCAAGGCTGCGAGGTTGGACCTTACGATCATAGTATCTGCGAAGGGCTTGTTGGTAGACTGCCGAACTGATTAAGGCTAGGTTTCTCCTTTCTTGAGTAGGTTAATGTCATGCGCTTTCGAAGTTGTTCTGATCCGAGTTGTTGAAAGTTTCAACTCGTGTCGACCGTAATTTTAGCTCCGGAGGAAGCATGGCTTCGGCTCCGAACACTAGAAAAAATGGTATTTCTCCTGTTGCTCGACTGGTGGTCGTACGAACTGCTCATAACACGGAGGGTAATTCTTGTACCCAAGCCCCCGAGCGCTTAACAAGCTGGTCGAAGACTCGGGTTTTAATTCCTCGCATTATTTGGCCGTATGCACGTTCGACCGCCCGTTGCTTTGGGGATGTGCAATGAAGCATAGCATAATTTGGTACCCAACTCGTCGCAAAATTCACGAAATTTTGCACTTGCGAATTGTTTACCATTATGCGTAATTATCGACTTCGGAACTCCAAATCGGCTAATTCGCATCTCATCATGAACCTTTTGTCGCTTAGATGTTATCGATTCTGAGTTGACTTCAATCCATTTTGTGAGCGTGTCAATAGCCACAAAAGGAATTGAAACCTCACGGAGCTTTGGGAAATGGTCCTAGGATATCGAGACCCAGTGCGCAAAAGGCCAAGAAAGAGGTATTATGCTGTAATGCTTGAGTGGTTGGTGTATTTGTCTACCATGGAATTGGCATTGGACACACTTTTAACCAACTCCTTAGCATCATACTGAGTGTAGGCGGTAAAAACCTTGTCGAAAGGCTTTACCAACCAATGTTCTCAGAGGAAGCATGTGTCCCACAGATGCCACTTGTGTATATCGTGAAGGAGTGTTATTCCTTCGTTTTGCGGAATGCATCGCATGAGTATCCCTTGGGTTCCTCGTTTGTAGAGGACTCCTTCGACCAAAGTATACATTTTGGCTTTTGGGATAAACGATGCGCCTCAAGATCATCTTGCACGGAACCCTTGCGAAGATACTCGTAGATGGGAGTCATCCGGTATCCTCGTAGTCTAATGAGGCCATCTCAATAGGAGGTGTCTCGGTTCTTTGACCAGAGGCGCTTTTGAGTTGCTCTAAGAAAACTCCTTTTGGTACAGTAGATCGGGAAGAAGCCATCCGAGCAAGTTGGTGCGAGGAAATTATCCTTCGAGGATGAATTGTACCTCGAAACCTAAAAATGCTTTTCTAGCTTGCGAACTTCCGATAAGTATCGAGACATTGTCGAGCTAGAGCACTAGTACTCTTTCCCAACTTGATTCACGACTAGTTGAGAGTCTCCTCTCACGAGTAGTCGACGAATTGAGAGTGCTTTCGCGGCTCGTATGCCGCCTAGCAAACCTTCGTACTCGCCACATTATTAGTGGCACGAAAGTTTAATTGTATGGCATACTTTAAGGTTTCTCCGGTAGGAGATACCAGACCACCCGACCTCGAGCCACTTAAAGTAAGTGACCGTCAAAGTACATCATCCACCGGTCGTGGGAATCGTCTTGGGGATCTGAGCAGTTCAGATTTGTCCATTCGGCGACAAAGTCCGCCAAGATGCGGGATTTTATGGCCGTTCGGGACACGAAATGGAGGTCGAACTCCCAAGTTCGACCGACCATTTTGCCATGCGCCCCATTGCTTCCTTATTATGGAGGATTGCTCCCAAAGGAAACTCGGGCAAGACGACTATTTTGTGCGCCTGAAAATAATGCCGCAGTTTCCTCGAAGACATGAGGAGGGCATATAGAAGTTTTTGGACCTGAGGGTAACGCTCCTTAGGCCGTGTAAAACTTCGCTAACGTAGTAAACCGGTCGTTATGCGTTTTCACGTTCTACGACTAGTCTCGCGCTTGTCGCTGTGGCGTGGCGGCTAGGTAAATTAAGAGCGTCTCTTCGGCTTTGGAGAAACCGAGCAGAGCACTCGAAAGATACCTCTTGACATCCTCAAAGCGATGTTTGCCTCGTTCGACCACTCAAAACCTTCATGTCTCCCGAGAAGTTTAAAGAAAGGTAGTCCTTTTTCCCTAGTCGTGCGATGAAACGACTTAAAGCCGCCATGCACCCAAAGTGAGTTTCGGACTTCCTTTTTGTGTTTGGAGGACGATCCGGAGGATGGCCTTTATTTTTCAGATTTGCTTGATTCCTCGCTCGGATACTAGGAATCCAAGTAATTTTCTGAAGAAATTCCAAACACACACTTCTCTGGATTGAGTTTTAAGCGGTGCTTTTCGAGGTTGTCGAATGTTTCTTGTAGGTCGCTGATATGATTAAGTCTCTTAATGCTTTTACGACTAGATCATCAACATAGGCTTCCAAATTCGGCCTAATTGAGATGAAAAGTCGATTGCATTAGGCGTTGAAAAGAAGCACCGGCATTCTTTAGACCAAATGGCATTTTGACATAGCAAAAGGTACCAAATGGAGTAATGAATGCGGTCTTTTCTTCATCGTTTAAACACATATTGATCGGTGGTATCCGAATATGCATCTAAAAAACTTAATATCTCACAACCTGCAGTAGAATCAACCGGTGATCGACACGAGGTAAAGGGAAATCATCTTTTGGACAAGCTTTATTAAGATCAAGAAAGTCCACGCACATACGCCATTTGCCGCTTGACTTTTTGACCATTACTGAGGTTAGCCAACCACTCTGGGTGGTTGACTTCTCTTATAAAGCCTGCTTTAAGTAGCTTATCCAACTCTGATTTAATAGCATCTCGTCGATCAGGGGCAAATCTCCGTAATTTTTGTTTTACAGGTACTTTATCAGGCCGTAAAGCTAGCACGTGCTCGATCACCTCCACGGGACTCGGGCATGTCGGATGTTTGCCACGCAAAGACATCTGCGTTAGCTCGGAGGAAGGTAATGAGGCGTCTTCCTATTTGGGGTCGGAAGTCTCCCGATGAGCAGTCTTGAGGGCTCTTCAAGGCGTCGGAGGAACCTCTTTGACTTGGTCGTTCGGCTTTGGTGCAGCTTTAGGCTTCGACTTGCTAGTCGAAGGCTGACTTTCATCTCGAGTTGGTATTTGACCAACCATCTCGAGGGATCGACGGCCGCATGACTATCGCCATCTTTTGTCACATGAATGGTGATCACTCCTTTGGGACTGGCATCTTAAGACATTGATACCCATAATGAGTAGCCATTAAGAATTTTGCCAAAGTTGGTCGTCCGAGTATGGCGTTATATGCCGTCGAAATCGACCACATCAAAGGAGACTTTCTACGTCACGAAATTACTTGGTGAGCCAAATGTTAAAGGAAGAGAAACTTGGCCAATAGGTTTGGTGAAGACCCGATGCGATTCCATGAAAGGAGTATCGCATCGCCTTACCTTTGTCCCGGTACTTGCATCTCGTCCGGGCATTAGTAAATAATATGTTCAAAGAAGCGCCACCATCAACCAACACTCGATTGACCCGACGGTTGTTGATGGTGGGTTCGACCACAATCGGATATCGACTGATCGACTCGTAGTGATTGGGCGATCATCCTTCTCAAAAGAGATGGTAACTTGAGACCACTTGGTAATTTATTGTGAGAGGAGTATGTATGGAATTTACCTCTCGTCCGTGACTTTAAGTTGTCGTTTGGAGTCGTATCGATGATCCTCCGTAGATGTGCTCAACGGTATGTTGCGGATCTTGGAAGCGGCATCTCCTCATCATCCGACGACTTTTGGCCACTCGTATGTCCCACCCGCCGAGAGTAGGGAGTGGTGCTTTGCCGTTGTAGTAGTCCTCGAGCTTTCTTTGGAAAACTTCGGCGATTCTGGAGGTCATGTCCTTCCTTTTATGAAAAGGACACCACCTTGGTTTGTCGTTCCTACGATCAGGGCGCTTACCTTTGCCTTGATCGAGTGCGACTTGGTGGTTTGGGGCTCTCCATCTTTCACGGCCAAAACCTCCTTGGAACCAGCGGTTTGTGGTTTTTGACTTTTTATTTTCTTCTTGGACTTTTTTGCTTTTTTATCCTTACCAACTTCACCTGGCTCTCGAGGAGTGTATGTTTCTCGATCGATAGTGTTGTTCCACTCGACTGCCTCAGAAGCAGTTGCATATCGATCGGCCATCTCGAAGAGCTCGGCAACAGTGTTGGGAGGATTCAAAGCAATGTCCTCCATTATCTTTCTACTACGGACTCCTTGCTTAAAAGCCCTGATCACGGAGGAATCAGAAATTTCCGGAATTGAGTTACGAACCTGACTAAAGCGTTTGATGAATTGACGCAAAGTCTCGTTGTTGTTCTGTTTTATCCGGTGCAAGTCGTCTTCTTTTCCAGGGCGGTTGTATGTGCCTTGGAAATTCGCCTGTAGAAGATCGCAGAGGTGTTGCCAAGAGTAGATCGACTCGAGTGGTTGGTTTAATAACCACGATCGAGCGGATCCTTCGAGCGATCGGAAGGTAATTCGCCATTACATGCTCTCCTCCTCCTGCCGCTCGGACAATTGTAGTATAGATCTGAAGAAATTCGATGGGATTTTGAGATCCATCAAATTTCTCCATGTTCCGGCCGAAATGAGGTGGGTGGCTCGAAGGTCGGTCGAAAATGCGGCATCCGGTAATCACTTCTTAGCGCCTTCTTTGTAGGAAAGAAGGGTTAATGTCACCGGTGATCGTATACGACGATACCGTGCTGGTGACTGATTACTGTAGGTCTCAGTTCTACGAGGGAATACTCCTCGTACTCCACCGTTAGAATTTCTTTGTCGAAGTGGTGAATGATCACCTCTCGAGGGGCTTCTTGATCTTCACCGATCGAAATGTATTTCTCGAATAGGGATCGATTCGACTTATGGCCGTGTCGATTCCTCGTGAAAATATTCGATTGATTGGTAGGCGAGGAAGTCGTATTCTCGCGACCACCGAATGTTGTCGATGAGGTACCTCCGATCTTGTCATCACAGTTCGAAGTCTTTGCGTAATCTCTTCAGCAAAGAGATCGTACCCTGGCGTTCGAGCAAGCTCTTGAGTGGGATTCTCGAGCAAGTCGTTGATGTCCTGGAGTTCTTGTACCTCCTCGATCGATGTTGAATGCGCCAGCGAGTTCTTACGGATCGCAATTTTCTTTCTTCCGACGACATCAAAATCCTCCTCATCGTGTCTTTGAGGCCTTCTCGGTGGAGTGCGAGAATGTCGAGGATTTCCTCGCGTTCATCAGTGTTGGTTCTCTCGCCAGCGGTGGTGCCCTTGCCATTACCACGAGGGGCGCAGTGTGATCTTCGGGAGTGTTCTTATCTCGGCCTCCATGAGGTCGACGATTTGGGGAAGGGCGAAGACCTCCGTTGATGATTCTCACTTGCGCTCGAGGCCTCCCCGCTTGAGGAGTGCTCGAGAGACACCATCTGGCGACTTGGAGTAATCCCCTCCAGGTAGGGGAACTCCGGGTTATAACTTTCTCCGTTCGCAAATGAGATCTGCGGGAGGCGGTCGAATTTGCAGAAAGCATGCTTGATCCCACCCTCTGGAGTTACCCCGAGAGAGAGGATCACTAGATCTTTGGTGGAGTCTGGAATGGTGGCTCCCGTAACTTGACTCACCAAGTCGGACCGCCTTAAGGGGACTTGAACACTTGGAGAAAAAACTCGTCGTGTTGTGAGTCCTCCAGGAGCGGTTACAGTCGGATTGACCCTTGTTCTTTGAGGGAATTGGCTCCTCTGTTGGGCGTATCGTTGTGGGGATAAGGATCCTCCTCAACTCCATTAATGGGATGGTTTCTGGAGAATAATCTCGAAGGCAACATCACCATCACGGATGCATCACTCGGCTCGTAGTCGAAACCGCATCCATGTCGGCGTCTGCGTGTCTGCCAAGTCAAACCAGTTCTCCTCGTTCCATTCTCCCGCCATGATTGCATGAGATTGGAAAAAGAGAGTATGTTGACAAGAGATTACCGGAAGAGCCCCACGGTCGGCGCCAACTGTCGGCGTATTAGAACCGATCTTACGTAAAGATTATTTGATTCGGGGGGTCTCCTAGAGATGAAATCACGCAGAGTGGTTGACACGGGATGTTTAGACGAGTTCAGCCTTCTCGGAGAGAATAATAACCCTAATCCTGTGTGGTGTGGTATTTTTGATGATCAAGTAAGAAGCTAAGACTATTACAGAGAATAGAACTTGTATTTCCCCTTTTTTTGCTCCCTTTGTTCTGTCTCCCTGATGCCCTTATATAGTCGTGAAGGAGTAGCCGTTTTGTCCTGCAGAAGAGGCGCCTTAATTGAGCTAGTAATGGGCGCATGATGGCAGTAATTACCGGCGCATTGGCTTCTCCACGCCGTCTGGCAATTATCATTCAAAGATAATGGGGTATTTAAGCACTATTACTACGCGAAATAGTAGTGCGTGCAGACCGTTCGGATTCTTTAATCAATTGGACCCACTTGCCTGTAGGTTTGATTATAAGGTGGTCGTGGTTTGCACAGTGGTCGGAGAACTTACGACCAGGTAGTAATCGTAAAAGGTCTTACGACTATGTAGTGATTGTAGAAAGACTTACGACCATGTAATGGTCGTAGAAAGACTTACGACTAGGTAGTAGTCGTAGTAAGACTTACGACTATGGGGGGTGATTGTAGAAGATCTTACAATCACTTGGTAGGCCTCTCCCTTATAAAAATAAGGGGTACTTCTGGAGACTATGTGACATCATATTTACCCATAATAAGAATTATAGATAAAATGTGGATTATTAGATCCTCGTCAAGTACCATGAAAGATCAGGTCACATACGTATCAACTACATGTTGCTCCTTATCATCTTAGTATTAGAGCGTGGTTGATCACAGTACACAAATTTTTTTCTTGCTGTTTTCAGATTGATCGTCATGTCGGGAACTAGCGAGAATGGTTCCAACGGAGGATCGGCTGAGGAGGTGGATGAGCCTATGAATGGTGATACCCTATCACCGAACGTAGGTCCTGAATTTGATGCTACTATCGGATATCTCGGCATTGCGAGGTGGTAATGCGCACTCAACTTGAAGTGCAAATTCAGGGGGTGTAAGCGAAGCTGAATGTTCGCCTCAATGAGAATGAACGACACATGACGGCGAGCTTCAACACTCTGAACCTTGCTATGCATTGCTTCGAGGAGAGGCTACCACCGCTTGGAGGGGCCGGCACACTGGTGCTGCCACCACCACATGCTCGTGCACAACCAGCTGCACGCCGTGATGGAGGTGGAGACTACAATGTTGATTCGGAGGATGTCATGTCCGATGACTGTGGTAGAAATCAGCGACATCTACGGCGAGATTTCTTTGATCGCCGAGGTGTTGGACATGGAGGGCTTCGTGGAGGAGGTGCTGAATGTGAAGACGATGGTATTGGTCGAATCAAAATCACAATACCAGAGTTCAAGGTCATAGCAGATCCAGAGGCTTATTTGGAGTGGGAGATACATGTTAATCATATTTTTGACAATCACCGCTACTTCGAAGAGAAGAAGGTTCACAAGGCTTCAATTGAGTTAATCGAATACTCTATTATTTGGTGGGATCAATTGAATAGTATAGGGGACATCCTCACACTTGGGAGGAGATCAAGCAAGTTATGTGGGGAAGGTTTGTGCCGACATACTATACACGGACGTTGCATACCAAATTGCCGCAACTTATTCAACATTGAAAGTCGATGAGTGAATACTATCAAGACATGCAAGTGCTCATGATCTGTACAAGCGTGCGTGAGGCAGCAGAGGTAACCATGACACGTTCCTTTGAGGGGCTGAACGATGATGTGCAGAACCGGGTTGATTTGATGCAATACAACACTATGCAAGAGTTACTTCATCAAGCAGAGCATGCTAAACAGTGAGTGAAGGACACACAATCTAGGGGTGGCCGAACCACTTCTAGCACTTGGAGGCACACAACTGCGCATGAGGGAGGTATGGGATGAAGTCGCAATCCGGTTGCATCCACTAAACCGGTTCAAAGTGCATTCAAGGAAGCATCAAAGGTCGTAAGTGCAACGAACAAAGAAGCATCACGTGCTAATTCTAGTGCATTTTCTACCACTAGAACTAGCAATATTGAGTGCTTCAAGCACAAAGATAGGGGCACATGAAGAAATAGTGTCCAAGCTTGAAGGCAGTATTGCTCACACATGAAGGTTATCCAATAGAAAGTGAAAGGGACGAATCTAAATCCTCTGATGATTCTAAAAAGCGAGAGGTTGTGATTTGTGATCTAGAGGAAGGAATTAGTTTGATGGCTCAAAAGGTGCAGCGTGATAACACCGTTCTTGTGGATAAGGGACAATGACACCATATCTTTCAAACCAATTGCAAGATCAAAGAGAATGGATGTAAGCTGATTATTGATAATGGGAGTTCGATCAATATGATTAGTAAGGATGTGGTGGAATAACTCTCATTATCCACATGGAGGCTTCTAAAATGATAGTACATCCAGTGTCTCAATAACGTTGGCAAGGTGAACAAACATCACACATAAGGTGAAAATGCCCTTTACTATTGATGGCTATGTTGACAAGGTGGAGTTTGATGTGGTACCTATGCATGTTGGTCATCTTTTACTGGGACATCCATGGTAATTTAATTTGAATGTTACCCATCAAGGACGATCCAACCGGTACACTTTTGTGCACAAGGGAATTTCATGATTTGATGTCCAATACTAATGAAGAAATAAAGGGTGACTTTACGGTGGACAACAAGACGAAGATCGTGGAGAAGAAACTAAAACCAAGGATGGTTTTGCTTCAAGAAAGGGAGGATCATATAGCCCCCAGTACTACCAAGGTATTGGTTTGCATCTCTTAATTGCAAACTATTGCTAGAACTTAAATTGGTGCTATTTTGCAACAAGAGGAAATGAAAGCCTTAACTTTTACTAAGAGGGTGGAGAGGGAAGCTAGACAAGGTAGAAGAGAAAGGCATGCGGCGTAAGGGGAGCATGGTGTGCTTGAGGGGCAAAGGGGCATGGTGTGCTTGCGGTGCATGGAGGAGCACATGAGCCAAGGAGCAAGCGGGGGTGTGCGGCGCACTGAGATCATGGGCTACCTGCGGTGCGTGGGGAGCCAAGGTGGCATCATGGGCATGCGGGCTTTGGGGTGCATGGGCTACAAGGGAAGCACACAACGCATGGGCCAAATTGGCCCCAAGAGAAGAGGCAAGCGCACTGGCCAAGTGCTCGCACGAAGCCAAGGGTGCGAGGTGGCCGTTGTGTGTGGGAAGGAGTCCAAGTTCGTTCGGTGTGGGTCAGATTTGGCAAGAGTCCAAATGAAGGAGAAAGCAGTGCGTTTGATGAGGATTTAATAATCCTCAATTAATTAAGTTGTTTATCTATAATGTTTATATATAATAATGTATTCTATATATAACCTTCAAATGTACCCCTCAATATTAATAACAAGGGAGATCATACACACCTAGTGGCCGTGAGCTATTTTACGACTGCCCTATATGGTCGTAAGTTCTTCTACAACCACCTATTGATTGTAAGTTCTACTACAATCACCCTATATGGTCGTAAGTTCTTCTACGACCACCTATTGATTGTAAATTCTACTACAGTCACCCTATATGGCCATAAGTTCTTCTACGACCACCTATTAATTGTAAGTCCCACTACGATTATCTCATAGTCGCGAGTCTTACTATGACCAGGTCATCAACAACCACCCTATGGTTGATAAATCCTACAGACATGTGGGCCCAATCGACTAAGGACATTTGTGCGTTGTGTTTAATACACACATTAGTTAATATATATCATTATTCCTAATATAACTGCACGTATTAAACCTATATCTCTGACAAAACCGCAAGGCAACGTGGGGGATGCGTATTTGATAATAACTACCCTTAAACGTGTGTATTGCATCAAACAACAAGGTACCTCTTGGCATGAATAATTGTCATCCCTTCAAGCTCTATATAAGGAGTACAATCGGCGGACAGAGGAAGCGAGATAGACGAGAAGCGAGAGACAAGAAGATTAAGCCCTAGCTTTAGTGACTTCTTCTTGTTGTACACACAATCAATACATCAAACACAGGAGTAGAGTTATTGTTCTATCAGGAGAAAGCCTGAACCTGTATAAAATTTATGTATCATTTTTTGTGTGGTTTCGCTCCAGGAGAGCCCCCAATATTCATTCATAAGATCGATACTAAACCATCGATAGTTAGCGCCGTCTGTGGGGAACTTCTGATTTCTCCATTCCTTTTTGACAAATTATCTTTATTTTTCTCCTTTCATGGTAGGAGAGTGGAATGAGAATTGGTTCGATTTGCCAGACTTCATAGAACTTGTCATGAATGCCTGCTACGAGTACAAGTTGATCATCATTTTGTCCGATGGCAACGCCGTTTCTAGGGATCTTTCACCAAACCCAGGAGACCATGCCACGGACAAGGTTGATGAGGGAGCTCTCTCCCCCATGACATTACTCCAAGATGAGGAACCAGACTCATCAAAGGGCATGGGTCCATTTGACAAGGGTCTGGATCACTCCACAACGAGTGCAGAGCATAGCGAGGGTTCCCCTTCCAAATGTTCAAGCCTATTAGAGGTCGTCTGATCTGGCACAACAAGTCCTGGAATCCATGATTCCAGGACTCAATCAACACCAGATAATCATCCCCTTTCGATCACCCCCACGAAGTGCATCGTCGAGACCTCTTCACCTGCGAATTCGACCATACCCCCGCAGGGTTCAGCTTTTGTTGGAGATGGTTATAACCCAGAATTCCTTTTCCTGTAGGGGATTGCTCCATGTCGCGAGTCGTTATCTTTCGACTATTCCTTGAGTCAGGAGGACTCAAACGTGAGTGGAGATAGTAGCAACCAAGAGGTATTTTTCCTCCCTTCATATCCTAATCTCTCTCCAAGATGCAGGGTTGGGGTTGCTTCCTATCGCACACACACTTTGGGCTCTCGTGATGATGGCGAGAACGGCTCCGGTGATGGCTACGATCTCTACCTTGATGAGTGTGGTTAAAATCCTAAAAATGATCGCTCTCCATAAAGGCATGCTCCCTCTGAGTCAAACGTCGATGATCCTGAAACCATTCAGAGAAGTAGAATTGCTACCCAGAGGTCCTTACCTAGGCGCATCCAATACCAGTCAAAAGATGCTCAAGAACTTCAACAAATCAATGGCCTGATCGAAAACCCGACTCAAGAGCTTCGACAAGTGCCAAGCTATAACCTCTTTGCTCAAGAGATTGCACAAAGACTTCAAGATACAATGGTCAGGCTCGAGCGGACTCGACAACGTCGTCCTAGTAGCCATATCGGGATAACTCCATTGAAAACCAGTTGTAATATCCCAAAGTTCTGTTACCAAAAATAAAATTAACAAAGTTATTATTTTATTTGAAGCTTTTCTTGTCCCTTTGCCCTCTTCTCGACGGAAAGCGATGTGGCGACCTTCTGAAGCTTCGGTTGAGACGGACTCATCGAGGGTCCTATTGGAGAGGCAGGGCCATGTCGATATCGCGTCACTGAAGGGTCCAGTGCGATGTCCTTCTTGGGCCACTGGAATCTCCAGCGGGATGGCCATGAAATTGTCATGTACCATGTCCACCGCTCCTCGGCGTAACCTGCGCGACTTAGCACTGCTGCTACCTTGCCTTCTGGTATGGATACACCATACCCCGCCCAGCCTCAATAGGAATCAACCCAACCATCCTCACTTGGAGCTTACAGGGCGTCGGCTCCTACAAAACGGTACACAATTAGCTAAGGCGTCCTATAGGTCTATCTTTACAGCATTCCAGAGATGTACATTACCTCGATGTCGTCGATCGGTAATTGCACATCGTTATGTCCAGAATTATGTGTGGACGCGATGCTACTCCGATGTCGAGGAGGACTTGCTCCCAAATTAACAGGGGCGACTTGCGCCTGCATGAGTTGATTTACTTGGTTCTACAAGTTTGTTATTTGTTCTTGAAATTTTTCAATAATCACATGTTCCAACCGAGCGTCGTGCTGGTCCTTGGATCTCTTCCTACTCCTATATGTGTCGGAGTTGTGTGGGAATCCATCCGTCCAAGGTACGTAAACCCCAACACCTCGCGTGCGACCCGGGTGCTCCTTGTTTCCCAGGGCCGTAGATAGTACATCCTTCTCCCTGTCTACTTCGAAGGAACCTTGAGAAGATGCGGAAGTCAATGCTTCCAGCAAGAGGACATCATGTTATTGTAGACACCATGAAGTTATGGAGTTATTAACAATTAAGTGGTTCGACAAATTTACCAGGCGTTGAGACAACGCCTGCGTCTACGGGTTTGTGAAAGAGATCTTGCCGAAGGCGTGGTGATGCCCTCGCTCTTAACCAGGCTCGAGCGCGCTCGTCTGAGATCTCAGCAAACGGTCGGGCAGCGGTCTCGTCCTCCGCCGCCCACCGCGTGGCTTTACCCGCGTACCCAGCGATGCCGAGTCTGTGGGGGTGAGTGTTTTGTGCCTAGATAGCTCCGTGCGTCGCACTTTGCTCCAGAAATTCGGCCATTGTCTTCATCTGCAGGAAGGCGTCCCATGTATCCCGCGACAAGAAATGATACGTCGTGAAGGGTGTCCGACCCGTGTTCACGTACTGTGTGACAAGCAGGCTCTTGAAGGTTCTCCACGCGTGGCACATCGCGAGCAGCGCGTGCCATCGCACACGTGCCTGGTTTGCTTCAGGGAAAGTGAACGAGGCAGAAAGTTTAGTCCACAACTGGTCTCTCTGTACATCCATCAGAGACTTCCAGGTTGGGGTGGTGATGGGGACCCGTTCCCTTGCAAGTACCCCGCAGACGGTCCAAAATCTCGCAGCTGCTTTCTTGGGACTCAGCGGGATCCCGACGTCACTGACCTCTGTGATCGTCATGCGGCCCGAGGGCAATTTGGAGATTCCTCTGCCATCTCACCTGCATACCACCTTGATCGGAGATCCAGACTCATTTGGCGACGTCGCTGACGGCGGCGAAGACGGTGCCTCTGCCATCTCGCTTACTTGCTATCTATATAAGTTATGTACGCAATGATTACATAATCAAATAGAAGTTACCCATTGAACCTAAATATAGGATACGTAGTAAATAAAATATATGAAATTGCAAAAAAAACTGCAAAGGAGAAGGAAATATTGCAAACCCGCATACAGGGATGTAACGGCACGACACATTCTTACCTCTCATCTTATGTGTTATTTCTTGTTTCGAGTCATCCTCTACTCAATGAGCTTTTGGTGAAGAGGATCAAAAGGTATCCTTGTTCTTTACTATAAAAATTGATTTCATATTACTTGAAAATTTGTATGACCATACTAAGGGAAATAAGAAAGGAAAGCTTCACATATCCGGAGCAGTTTGTGGAATTTTTCATGATCTATGTAACATAGAGGCTATTCTTTTGTGTTATTATAGATATTCAAGTACACGGAATCTGTTGATGTGGATGATTCTAAAGATGTCAAGTCGGGCTACTCCACTTGTGCTTACTTATTTGTTTTGAACTTCCGAACTTCTCCGAGAACTGTACCTTGAGAGAAAGCTTACAAAGACATATTCTTTTGTCGATGATGGAACAACCACAATAAATGCCACTTCCATTAAATGGAATAAAGGAATGGTATTGTGCTATTTTAAAATCTATATCTCAAAGCCTTTGGTTTAGATGTAGAAAATCTAATGCCTTTCTAATAATACGAGGATTTGCAAATGGAAATACTAATAAGAAGAAGGGGAACAAGCGGCCATTGGTTGAGGAAAGGTTAGTTGCTTCTCTTGCCTTTGGCGTGATTGTAGCAAATTGTTCGCAATCTAATGTCTTCCATATTTGTAGTCATTTCGCTTGACTATATTTTATTGGATGTTCATGCCATAGTTTAAATAATTGTAAATGATTAGTATTGTTACTTCTCTCATTCTACGATGATCATTTACAGTTCTTTTCTGTACGTCCTATAGTAATTTGTGAAATGCTAGTGGAACTCTAACTCTGTTAGATCTTTGCTAGTGGAACTTGAGTTCCAAAGACCAATACAAGCAGGACCTCGGTCCCTACTACATCTGTACACTACATGTAGCAAAGCAAATAGGGTCCATAACTAAACATATACTTGACATTGCAAGGAGAGAAGAACCGTAGGGTGGAGATGGATCGGGGGAGGCGGCGTTGGGTGGAGCCGGAACGGGGGAGGCGGCGTTGGATGGCGCCAGTTCGAGGGAGGCGGCGTTGGGTGGCACCAGAACGGGTGAGGCGATGTTGGGTGGCGCGAGAACAGGGAGGCGGCGTTGGGTGCCGCCGGATCGGGGGAGGCGGCGTTGGGCGATTCTGGGAAGAACTAGGGCAAGCGTTAAGAAATAGGCAAGTGCACAACAATTCGAGCGGACCACTTATATAGACTAACATCACAGACGGTTCTTTAATAGAACCATCTATGATGAGTTATCACAGACGGTTCCATTAAAGAACCGTCTGTGATTACTCACATCACAGACGGTTCCATTAAGTAGCATGCGTGATGTTAGGTTATCACGAGCGGTTACATTAAAGAACCGTGCGTGATAACTATAACATCACGAGCGGTTCCATTAAATAATAAATGCGTGATAACCTTAACATCACAGACGGTTACTTAATGGAACCGTCTGTGATGTGAGTAATCACAGACGGTTCCATTAAAGAACCGTTTGTGATGTGCACAAATTACCACCAACTAATTGCCGGTTTGACCGCCACCAAATCGGTCAGACCGCCAAGGGTGGCCGGTCCGACCGTCCGAGGCAAATCGACCCACACCAAAAATGTGCTTCTATGGAATAAACGGCGGAACTACCGCACAGAGCATCATTTCAAAAGGGAAATCGGTCGAACCGCCCAACACATGGCAGTCTGACCGATTTAGCACCGGTTAGACCGCCAGGCCACAGAAGCAATACACTTTTAACTTTACAATGACAGTTCCACGTTGACATCACATTACAATGGAAGAACAAGTCCATAACACGTGACACATTTCCATGTTAACATCAAATTACAATGGAATACATGCTTAATTGAAATATTGTCCTTCATGATGATCGACGCGCATATAGCTAGCTTCCTCTTTGGTTCTTCCTCGATCGATGCCGTCTCCGAAAGGAGGCAACTCGTCAAATTGATTGTACTCTTCCTCATCCACGACATTCTCAACTCCGACAATCCTTCTTTTCCCATGAAGAACTACGTGGCGGATCTTATTTGCTGGGTCCGTTACATAAAAAACTTGAACAGCTTGCTTAGCGAGTACGAATGGTTCGTCCTTGTATCCAACACGTTTGAGGTCACAGTAGTGACGCCGTACTTGTCGACCTTCACGCCCTGCGGAAGTTTAACCCAATGACATCAAAACAGGGGGATCTTGAAAAGTACATAGTCGAGCTCCTAAATCTCCTCTAAGAACCATAGTACGAGTTCAACCCGCGTGCCCCTGCGGTGTTGAACCCCTCCTGAAATGCATCTATGCGGACACCGCTATTCTGGACTGTGCTCTTCCTATCCTGAGCTACCGTATAAAATGTGTACCCATTTATGTCGTATCCTTGCCATGTCAAAATTGCAAATTTTGGCCCTTTGACCAACCATAGTAGCGTTTCATCACTTGATGACACCCCAGTGAATCACATCTTTAACCATTCGTTGAACCGACGATTGTGCTCCCTCGTTATGTAAACCTCCGACCGGTCTGGATCCTGTTGGCGTACCATGTCTTTATGCTCGTCGATGTATGGGGACACTTGGGTCATCTGTTACAAGACTATGAAATGGGCATGCGCGTATGTATCTAGACCGGGAATGATTGCTTTCCTTCTGATGGTCTCGATACCCTCCAGTCTCCCCACTGACGAGATAGAGGCACACCTATCGGTTCCACCTGAGCCATGTTGTCGACGCAGAACTCAATGACCTCTTCGGTTGCATAATCTTCGATGATCTGCCCTCCGGCCGAGATCGATTTCGTACATAGGACTTCAGAATTCCCATGTATCTCTCGCAAGGGTACATATGACGTAGGAACACAGGGCCGCATATCTTTATCTCTTTCACAAGGTGAACAATGAGATGGACCATGATATCAAAAAATGACAGAGGGAAATACATCTCAAGATGACATAGAGTCGTCACCACCTCGGCCTGCAGAGCGTCGAGTCCTTCGGGATCCATGACCTTTTGAGCAATTGAGTTAAAGAAATAACACAACCTAAAGATTGCCACACGGACCTTGTTCGGCAAGATACTCCTAATTGCAACAGGAAACATTTGTGTCATCAGCACATGACAATCATGAGACTTCATACCAATTAATTTCAAATCATTCATGGAAACAAGTTTCTTAATATTAGCGGAGTAACCGGCTGGAACATTTACACCATGCAAGCTTTGACACAGTTCATTTCTCTCAGCCTTGGACAAAGTGTAGCAAGCTGGGGGAAGATACGTTCGTCCTTTATCGGTCTCTTTCGGTGCTAACTCGGTTCTTATGTTCATAACAACCAAGTCACGCTGTGCGTTAACACCGTCTTTTGTTTTGCCACTAATGTTCAGTAAGAGACCAATCAAGCCATCACATACATTCTTCTCCACGTGCATGACGTCGATGCAGTGGCGAACTTCTAAGTGCTCCCAATAAGGCAAGTCCCAAAAAATTGACCGCTTCTTCCCGATGTTTTTCGGAGGGGTCCTTAATTTACGTCCCTTTCCAAGCACAACATCGATATCCTTAACCATATCATAGACCTCTTTCCCTCTAAAATCCCTTGGAGCTGAACCGTCCTCCTTATTTCCGTCGAATTGTTTCTTCATCTTGCGGTATGGATGAATCCTGGGAAGGAACCTACGGTGACGCATATACATAGTTTTACACGAGTTGTTCAGCCATACACTCTCGGTACCATCTAAGCAGTGCAGACAGGCCTTGGCTCCTTTTGTACTGAACCCCGATAGGTTACCAAGGGCAGGAAAATCATTGATGGTGTAGAATAACATGGCGTGTAAAGTGAAGTTCTCTCGTTTGTACGCATCCCATACTTGTACCCCTTCGTTTCAAAGTGTCACAAGATCTTCCAACAATGGTGTTAGGTACACATCAATATCGTTCCCAGGTTGCTTCGGCCCTTTGATAAGTAGTGACATCAAAATGTATTTCCGCTTCATACACAGCCAAGGAGGAATGTTGTATATACATAGATTCACGGGACATGTGCTATGTCGGCTGGTCATGTTACCGAAAGGATTCATTCCGTCCGTACTCAACCCTAACCTTATGTTCCTCGGTTCCGCACCGAACTCTTCGAAGCTCCGATCGAAGTTTCTCCACTGGGCAGAATCAGCAGGGTGTCTGAGCTTCCCATCTTTCTTACGCTCCTCCGAGTGCCAACGCATCAATCTTGCCTCCTTTCGGTGCGCAAATAAATGCTTCAAACGTGGGATCACAGGCAGATACCACAACATCTTAGCAGGAGATCCTTGCTTCGCCTTAGCAGTATTCTTACGCTTGTATCGGGATGCTTTGCACACGGGACATACATGCATGTCTGCATACTCTTTACGGTAGAGGATACAATCGTTCGGACATGCATGTATTCTTTCTACTTCCATTCACAATGGACAAAGAACCTTCTTAGTTTGGTACGTCGTGCTGGGCAACACGTTTCCCTCCGGAAGGATGTCAGCTAAGAGACCTAACAACACCGTAAAACTCTTGTCGGACCAACCATTGCTTGCCTTCAATTTCAGCAGTTCAAGCATGATTGACAACCTTGTGTATTCTGGCTTGCAGCCAGGGAACAAAGGTTTCCCCGAGTCCTCCATTAAGCCCTCGAATTTACAAAACTCTCTCACCGTAGTTCCCTTCAGCATCGCGTAGCATCTGATCCAGATTGTCATCATGCGACCTATCCTCATCAAAAGCACATTCCATACCCTGCATATCGTTGACTTCCTCGGCGATGTCGTCATTCTTGACTTCGGTATAATCGCTCTTCACCGGATCGCCCAACATGTATATCCTTTTTTGAAACCCCTTCGTATTAAGTGAACTTCGATCTGCGCCGGGTTGTTAAATATTTTCATATTACCGCAATCAATGCATGGACAATATATAAATTTTATTCCATTCTTCAACATATCCTGCTCGGCGGCTCTTCTAAAAGCAAACACGTCATTAATATACTCTTCACTCACACGGTTCTCAATGTACATCCAGTTTTGGTTCATCTACACGTATACGCACGTAACAAATTAATTAGTGTTAAATTATATTAATAAACCGCAAGTACCCTTCATAATGACCAAACACAATAGTGATTAGTCTAGAGCGAATATAAAGGGTTACAGATCGTTACACATTAGTAATTAGTCTAGAGCAAAAAAAAGGGTTACAGATCGTTACCTTTCTCTCCAAGGTGGTGCAATGTGGGAGGAGGCAGCAGAGGTGCCGCAATGGGGGAGGAGGCAGCAGGGATGACAGCTCAAAACGGAATGGGCGGCAATGTGCATGGAAGGAGGCAGCAGCAGGGTGGCGCAACGGGGCAGGAGGCAGCAGCATCAGGGTGGCCAATGGGGAGAAGGCAGCAGCAGCAGCAGGGTGGCGGCGCCTCAAATGGAATGGGCAGGGGGGCCTACCGGGAGCATCTATTTATAGTGCTTGTATATCACAGACAGTTCTTTCTGTGATACATGCCTATCACAGACGGTTCTTGTAAAGAACCGTCTGTGATAAATAAGTATCACAGACGTTTCTTCATACGAATCGTCTGTGAAGTATCACAGACGGTTCGTATAAATAACCGTCTGTGATGAGTACCATTATCATAGACGATGCTTTATAGTATCACAGACGGTTCGTATAAAGAACCGTCTGTGATACGTCCATATCACAAACGGTTAACGAAGATTTTACCACAGACGGTTCCCAAGGAATCGTATGATGATGGCGTCTTCTATTGCCTGTTTTGTAGTAGTGTTATTGTGACCCATGGATGGGTTTTATCGTTGATATGCTTGCTGTAATTTTATAGTAAGTTGATGTAAATTAAATAGTTAGAGTAGTTTAGTGGCATTCTAGACTCAATGTTGGGCTGGGGTGTTACAGTTGGCATCAGAGCGGGCTTTAGGTCCGTGATGAAAAAATTAGCAACTTAGGTAATTGAATTTGCTAAAATTTGTTAATGTTAATTAACCTAAAACTTGACACACTGGTTCACAATAGGATAGGATGGGTCAAGCAATGCATTTTCGTTTCCGTTATGTTGCATTGTTAATCTATGATATGATCTTCTATACTTATGAATTTATACTATGATTGTTATGAGATGATCTTGTATACTCATAATTGATTATATTAGTTATGAGAGATGATAGTTGATGTTGAGAGGTTGAGGTCGTGGTTGTGGCCCTGGGCTTTGCCAGGTTACACCACCGTTCATGGTTTATAGGAATAGAGAAGTAGTTGTCTCGATTACCATAGTTATAGGTGTTGAGGATGAGTTTCTTTAGAAAAGTTGTTTTCTTCCTTGAGCTTTAATTATGGTCAATTCTAGTTATAGATGGAATCTTTGGATTTTCTTGAGTTAGTGCTTACATTACAATTGATGAGTTTTTGTTGGACTTTCTTGGTTCCATAAAGCAATTACATGTTCTCATGGCTGCCAATCTATTGTTGTTTTTGTGTGAACGTTGGTTATCAGCAAGATTGATCTTTTCATGGGAGTCCTACCCTTCTTATTGGAAAATATGACTCGTTTATTCGCTTAATATTTTGGATAATGACAGTTTTCATTTTCAAGCCCTTTACCATGTGGAATCTTCGACCCAATGAATTTATTTTGGGTATTTTGGGTGTTGAAGTTGAATGCTTCTCTTTTATGAAAGAAAATGTTAAAACCCCTTTAGCGATGTCTTATCATGGTTGAGTGATATATTATAATCAAAGAAATTAGTGGATATGATATGGGTTATCAAATTGGGTATGTAGTGTAGTGCATAATCGATCTTAACTAAGATCCTTGGAAGGGAAGTTGATTAATTTGATGGTGTCTTGTAGTAGTTCTTGATGAACTGTGATTAAGAGTATGGTGATACCCAATTGGAGTCAAAATAATTATTAAGAAGTGTGGGATTTTGACGAACTGGTTTGACCATTAAAAATTGCTTAGTTGGTTAAACTTGTTGGGTTATTTGGTCTCAATTGTCGGGACCCAAATATGCAAATCTGAACCCTCTGTATATACTACACTAGTTCAGGATCACGCTAGTGCACACAGTGGCAACATCGATGAAACATCAATTCCATACAAACAGAATATAAATAAACGACTAATTCGAGTAACAAATAACTGTTGTGACCTTAAGGTCGAGTTTTACAATTATTAAGCTATACAAGGCTGACAATAAAGAAATAAACTGCAGTGAAACAAAAGTAAACTCCAGCGAAAACCCATCAATTCATCACAAACAACTGAGTAGGATCGAGACCCTAACGATCTACCTTCGCAGAACTCCACTTCAAAAGCAGGCGATGACTCCTCCACTTCTGTTGATTGATTATAGCAAGGATGAGTACACAACCGTACTCGCAAGTCATAGCACATAATGCAATGTATGGATGATGGCTTATTCCAACGGAATGGCTTCTTCGGTTATTTTGCAGAAATGCAATATTTGCAATTGAATACAAATAATATATTAAAAGCCTAATTCAAAACAAATAAACAATAATAAGTTATCATTTGATTTCACTAAGGACACAAAGTCTAACAAGTTATTCACACAGTTGTACAAATTATCTCACACAGCTGACCCTTCCCTATTGTTTTATAAAAATCTACCCCTCATGTGAAATCCCCGAGCATGTCCATGACCGAGGACGCGGCTATTCGAATATATTTATTAAATACTATGCAGAGGTTGTACACTTTACCCACACGATACAATTAGTGTGGCCAACACTGACCATAACAAAACCTTTCGAAAACTTCATCTCAAGCATTGACACTCCCGATGTGCTTTCCTGCCGTCCAACCGATACACACAGCGTTTGGATATGACACACACCGTTAGACAGGGATGCGGCGAACCGTCCCGCGATGCGACATATCACACCTCGTGTAACACCCCAGCCCAATGCTGAGCCTGGAATGCCACCAAACCACTCTATAAACTAAGGATCATCGGCACACTATAAAATTTCAGCAAGTCTGCGCACTTCATTCCTATTCGCACGACAAGTTCAGCGAGTAATCTAGATCCTATTTATGTGCGTGAAATAGTGAGACTGCATGGTGTGCCAAAGAACATCATTTCTGACAGGGACGCGAAGTTTGTCTCCAAGTTGTAGGAGAGTCTGCAGAGTGCATTGGGCACACAGCTCCACCTTAGTACATCGTTTCACCCTCAGACAGATGGGCAGTCAGAGCGCACTATTCAGACTTTAGAGGACATGTTGCGGTCTTGCGTTTTGTCTTGGAAGGGTAGTTGGAAGTACCAGTTGCCACTTGCAGAGTTTGCTTATAATAATAGTTACCATTCCAGTATTAGAGCCGCACCATTCATTCTGTATGGGCGGAAATGCAGATCGCCACTCTGTTGGAATGCAATGGGAGAGAAGGCAGTTTTGGGTCTGAACTGGATTCAGAAGACCGTTGAACGCGTGGCCATGGTGAGGCAGAATCTGCTAGCAGCTCAGAGCAGGCAGAAAATCTATACATATGTGCGGAGGCGTGACTTGGAGTTTGCGGTGGGTGACCAGGTGCACTTGAGAGTGTCTCCCACTAAAAGCATTGTCCGGTTCTGTACCAAAGGAAAGCTTAGCCCAAGGTATGTTGACCGTTCCTGATTATTGCAAGAATTGGAAAGTTAGCCTACCGCCTGGACCTTCCTGAGTCCATGTGCGGGGTTCACAATTTGTTTCACGTCTCAATGCTGAGAAAGTTTTTGAGGGACCCAAAGCATGAGGTTTCGTTGGAGCCACTGACTATTGAGCAAGACCACACAATTGAGTTGCATCCAATGCATATTCTGGAGAGGTCAGAGCGAGTGCTGAGGCACAAGACGTTGGTATACGTCAAGGTGTTGTGGACTCATCAGTTCGAGAGAAAAGCGACTTGGGAGTTGGAGTCTCGCATGCGCGAGCAATACCCAGAGTTGTTCACGTCAGGAACGTGTGATTTGTTGTTTAATTTCAGCAGTGTAGTTGTTCTTTGAGTAGAACGGCGAGTAAAATTCGGAGTTGAATTCCGTTAAGGGGGGTAGGATGTAATATTCTGGAGAAAACAAATAACCTCTTAAGGGCCTGCGCATAATTAAACAAAGTAGGTACATGAAAATAGAATATTTTGGAGTTTTACAGAGGGGCTAGACTATGCGAGATATATAAGGATCGTGGGAGAAGAGGAGTTCTACAAAACCCTAGCAGTCCTTTTGTTTTTTCCCCGGGTGGCGCCACCCTTGTTTTTTTTCTTTTGCCGGCGCGTGGAGGCCACCACCGGCTGCCGCTCGCCCGCTGCCGTTTGCCGCGTGGACGTCCGTGGTTGTGCACGCCACCAGACGTTGTGCCTGCCCGTGCATGCGCACGCCCACACATTGCCCAGCCGCGTGAAGCCGCCTGCCCGTCGTGTGAAGTCGCCCGCCCGCGCCTTGGCTGTCGCGTGTGCGCTCGTCGCCCATGGACACGAATCTTGCTGCGTGTGCTCGGTCGGCCAGCAAGCCAGAGCTTTGCCGCTGCATTAACTGCTACTGCCAACATAGAGTCAAGGGAGAGAGAGAAGTGGTTGCATGCATACGTGCATGACTGTGTGAAAAGGTAAGCCGACTGCATGCAAGCATCTGCTAAGAACTTGTCTAGTCTCAATCTTTTTTTGTATGGGTGCATGTGTTTTGGAACAGTACAGGAAGGAAATCAACGCAAGGAAGTTCGAGAGAGAGAGAGAGAGAGAGAGAGGGAGAGAGGAAAAAAGTAATTTACCTTCAAAAGTCGATAAATAAATGGATAGCAAAGATGCTTCCTTGTCTCCACTATTTTTTGAGAAAGTGTGTGTGTTAGAGAATCTATCACCTGCTAGCACATCAGCAATGTAGAGGCAAAGACGATGGTTAAGGTCCCTAAATTCCCCAAAATTAGAATCATTGGGATCATGTGCTCCAAATTGACATAATGAAAAGTAGCCGAGTAAGCAAGCAAGTTAGAGGTTGTCTCACTGAAGTGACTATCAAGCTCTTGAAGTAGCCAATCAATAATATCATTAAAATAATCCTTATAATGATGCTTGTTGGTAATTCCAGTTCTTTGTCGTTACTGTCATAGATTAACATAAACTTCTCACATTTTCAACTTGGGAGTGTCGTGTTTGTCACAAAAGGTATACATTTCCCTATGATAGATTCCAACCCTTCTCTTCTAAGCTCATCCAAATGGCCTCTAGTTGATTTCACACATTTAATGGCATTCACAATGCCTTTATCCTTCCATTGTATTGCTAATGACAAGGTGTTTGTGGTTATTAACGTGAGGACCTCCGGGTTATTTCTGTAAGACCGAGGCCTTCCCGGTCTTATGGAAATAACTCTAGACCTCAAATAAATGGATTACATCTTAACTCCATCTAAGTGAGAAGGTTTGACTGAAACTAGAGATCCGACGATCATGCGTACTGCTCCCTTGCAAGCACTACATGATAACCGGTCCGCAAAACAATCAAAGTTCACACTTAGTGAGTTAAAATGGAATTCATCAACATCGAGCATGAGATCATGTTGGCTCTCAAGATCAGCAACTAACATGCTCATACTCTCATTCAACGTCAATCACATCCATACAAAATTCATACATAGATAATTCAAAAGACATACATCAATACTAGTCAAGTCTACAACTATTACAAGTGGCCGACCGACCAAATTCAAATGATACCATCAAGTAGCAGCGGAAGCAATATAAATAAACCAAAAGTCCAGCATGGTGTGTCCCATAACCCATGGCAACCGACTGGGAGTTAAATAATAGCAATATTCGTTAGCATCGCCTAACTCGGCGCTAACGAACTCGTCGGGCGAATAATCTTCCTCGCCTGAAAACCAGTAGACAAATTGGCTGAGTACAAAGGTACTCGCAAGTCTTATACAAAGGAAAAATTAGTTATGCATATTGGGCAATCAAAGGATAGCATTAGTGGTTCTAGTTTTGCACAAAACGCAACAACTTAAATTTTAAGACCATCTAGTTTTCAAAAGCCAATTTGTAAATCATTTCTTCAAGAAAGGATTTCACAAGACATATATAATTGTATATATCAATCAATATCAAAGTGGATATCCACCTTGACAAACTAAGATGCATGAACATCCCATTCATGCTGTAACCAAGTTATAACCATGTCAACTTTTAATTTCAAGTCTAACGATGACGCATACCAAACCAAGTGTTGTCCATAACCGTGGACACGGCTATTCGAATAGATTATCTCTACACGGTTGACCTCGCCAAGAAGGCTATCTCCTGCAAGCGAATCGAGAACACAAGCAAGAGAGTTTAAGACACAATATGAAATTGTATTGCGAATAAAGTTTGAGTTCACAAGTGGGGTTTCTCAACCGAACATGCGGTGAAACTGCTAAGCAGAATAATCTTTAAGAAAAACCCGAGGAAAACTAGAGGGGTGTGACCTCCTTAAATAGGGAAGGGGGAAGCCACACTTATCTAATGAAAAGGGCGGTGGTACTATTTGGTTTTACTGTTCATGCGGCCGTGGTACTGTTCACGTGAACAGTACCAGCCCAAATAGCCCAAGTTACAAGGCCCTCGGCCCACTTTGACTCGGACTGGAAAAGTGACGTGACTTGTTTTGCAGTTTCTGATCTGCTCGGATGGAGTTTGGAGGTGAGACCAGATCCATCTGAAAGTAGACTTCAAGAGCTTTCCAACGAGTACTCACGGCCCCCAAAAAGCCTTCTGGATTAAAAGTTATGGCCGTTTGAAGTAGGCGCTATTACGAAGGCCGAATCTGAATTGAACTCACGAATAGGACTTGGATTGCGCAGCGGTTCCACTTCTACACTTGAGCTCGCGTGATTCTTCCCCATGGTTCCTAAGGACAATTAAATCATCACAAACATTAAGTAGTATACCATTCTTTGAAATATTTATATGCAAACTTAGGGACGCATTCACCTGATGGTTAAGTTGGCGTGCTCGCTCGAGTCATTGGTCCTTGTATCATAGTTTCAGTTTGTTGAGTTTGTTGTGGAGTTGGCATAGTTGTATCTATAGAAAGGATGTCCTCATCATCCTCCCCTTCTTGAATTGGAGTCGTCCTCGACTCAAACTCATCTTTCACGCCCAAGCAAGGTCGCAAATCTGCAATGTTAAAGGTGGGGCTAACCCCAAACTCTGCAGGCAAGTCTAACTTATATGCATTATCATTAATACGTTCAAGCACTCTAAAAGGACCAGCTGCACGAGGCATGAGTTTAGACTTTCTCAATTCGAGGAATCGTTCTTTACGCAAGTGTAACCACACAAGATCACGAGTTCAAAATAACATGCTTGCGTCCTTGACTACCAGCAACTTTATATTTAGCATTCATAATTTCAATGTTCTCTTTAGTTGTCTCATGCATCTTACGTATCAAATCAAGCATGTTTTTAAGATCGAAATTTACCTTCTCGGAAAGTCGGAAGAGGCAACAAGTCGATAGGTGCACGAGGTATGAAACCATAAACAATCTCAAAAGGGCATTTCTTTGTGGTAGAATGCAGCGAACGATTATAAGTAAATTCCACATGAGGCAAACATTCCTCCCACATTCTTAAGTTCTTTTTAAGCACAGCTCTAAGCATAGTAGACAATGTTCTATTGACTACCTCGGTTTGTCCATCGGTTTGAGGATGACAAGTAGTGGAAAATAACGACTTAGTTCCCAACTTACCCCACAAGGTTCTCCAAAATGACTAAGAAATTTAGCATCACGATCCGAAACTATCGTATTCGAATACCATGCAAGCGAACAATTTCCTTAAAGAACAAATCAGCAATATTTGTAGCATCATCACTTTTATGACATGGTATAAAATGAGCCATCTTAGAGAATCTATCCACGACAACAAAATACTATCCCTCCCTTCTTTGTTCTAGGAAGCCCTAAAACAAAATCCATAGAGATATCTTCCCAAGGTATGCTTGGAGCAGGAAGAGGTATGTATAAACCATGAGGATTAAGTCGTGACTTAGCTTTTTGGCAAGTGGTGCGGCGGGCAATGAAGCGTTGACGTCACGCCTCATCTTTGGCCAATAAAAGTGGTGGAGCAGAATGTCCTCGGTCTTCTTCACGCCAAGTGACCCATCAATCCTCCTCCATGCGCCTCTGTAACAACAAAAGACGAACAGAGCCAGCTGGAATGCAAAGCTTGCTAGCACGGTATACGAACCCATCATGCACAATAAATTTATTCCAACCCTTCCCCTCTTGACAATTTAGCAACACATCTTTAAAATCAGCATCATGCACATATTTCTCCTTTATTGTCTCTAACCCAAAGATTTTGAAGTCAAGTTGTGAAAGCATGGTATATCTCTAGACAATGCATCGGCTATCACATTTTCTTTGCCCTTTTATATTTAATGACATAGGAAAGGATTCAATAAACTCAATCCACTTAGCATGTCTACGGTTCAAGTTGGTTTGACTTGAATATGTTTCAAGGATTCATGATCAGAATGTATTACAAACTCTTTGGGCCATAAATAATGTTGCCATGTTTCCAAAGTTCGAACTAGAGCATATAATTCTTTATCATAGGTAGAATAGTTCAAACTAGGACCGCTTAACTTTTCACTAAAGTATGCAACAGGTTTTCCTTCTTGAATTAACACACCCCAAGACCTATGCCACTAGCATCACATTCTAATTCAAAAGTCTTCTTTGAAATCGGAAGTTGAAGCAAAGGGCATGTGTTAACTTATCTTTGAGAGTGTCGAAAGCTTGTTGATGATTGGTGGCCCAAGTAAAAGGAACACCCTTCTTTGTAAGCTCATTCAATGGTGCAATGAGGTGCTGAAATCCGAACAAAACGCCGATAGAAACCAATGAGCAGAAAACTCCGCACTTGTGTGACCGTTTTAGGAGGCGGCCAACTCGGATAGCGATGATCTTGGCTTGATCAACCTCAATTCCTGCGGAGTAATAACATACCCAAAAAACAAACTCGATCGGTGCAAAAGGTACACTTTTCGAGGTTGCCAAACAAGCGTGCATCTCTCAAAGCAATAAAAACAGCACGTAAGTGTTCAAGATGCTCATCTAGTGACTTACGTTGTAAATCAATATATCATCAAAGTAAACTACCACAAACTTACCAATGAAAGCACGTAAAACCTCGTTCATTAATCTCATGAAAGTGCTAGGGGCATTAGTTAAACCAAAAGGCATCACTAGCCACTCATATAACCCGAACTTAGTTTTAAATGCCGTCTTCCATTCATCTCCAAGTTTCATTCTAATTTGGTGGTATCCACTACGCAAGTCAACTTTAGAAAACATTGTAGAGCCACTTAATTCATCAAGCATGTCGTCTAACCTAGGAATAGGATGACGGTATCTAATGGTAATATTATTGATAGCTCTACAATCAACACACATACGCCACGACCCATCTTTCTTTGGAACCAAAAGTACAGGGACAGCACATGGACTAAGGCTCTCACGTACGTACCCTTTGTCAAGCAAGTCTCGCACTTGATGCTCAATCTCCTTAGTCTCCTCCGGGTTGGTTCGGTATGACGCACGGTTGGGTAGGGAAGCTCCTGGAATCAAATCAATTTGATGTTCAATACCCCTAATTGGTGGCAGCCCTGGAGGTATCTCAGCAGGAAACACATCCTCAAATTCCTACAAAAGGTTAATGACAGCATACGGCAAAGAGCTAGATACATCATTAAGTGAAAATAAAGCATCTTTGCATATCAAAGCATAGCATGGCATTTCATCATGACAAATTTCAGCAAGATCAGATTTGGTTGCAAGCATGACACAACCCTTTAATTTAATTCCCTCGGTCCTAGAACTAGATGGCAACCTCTCTTTCTTAGGTGGGAAAACATCCTTCACTACTTGCTGATTTTGATTCTTGTTCAAGTTCTTTCTTCTTATTTTCACTAGCTCTTTATCACAATTAGCAATTTGGTAGGTGTCAAAGGTAGCAAAGTTATTTTCTTTCCTTTGTGCGCAAGAGAGTATTTATTACTTCTACCATGATGAGTTGCATCGGTATCAAATTCCATGGGCGACCTAATAAAAGTGAGCATGCTTGCATAGGTACTACATCGAAATCGGCAACATCATGATAGGAACCAATGAAAAATTGCACTCTTGCAGATTGTGTTACCTTCACCTTACATTGTTGTTGAACCACTTCGAATGTGGTATGGGTGAGGATGCTTGCGTGTGGTCAAGCCAAGCTTCTTGACCAATCTGAATCCACCAAGTTATTGCAGCTCCGCCATCAATTATAACACGAACACGTCAATCCTTGACAATGAGGAACATCTGAAACAAATTATGACGTTGTAGCTTCTCCTCTTGCTCTTTTTGAGTGCTCAGTACTCGCTGCACAATTATGGTTCTATAACTCGCCGTAGCATTGCACCTAAAATCTCCTCACCATCACCATCTGTCTCATGATCATCATCATCACCGCAAGGTTAGTTTGCAAGAGCATATTCATCCTCAACATCACTAGCACTTACATAACCACCATCTTACGTCGCAATGTACGCTACGACTTGGGCAATCTCTCATGGCGTGGCCCATCCCTTTACAACGGTGGCACACAATGCCCGTCGTACGGCCCGTGGAAGCAACCGATGAAGAGCTAGTAGATTTGCTCGCCTCGGGTGCGCGTGATGGTGGTGGCGGTGCTGCTGAACGCGCCCTACTCACAGAGGGGACAGCAGCTCGAAAAACAGGAGGTGGGGCTGTCTTGGGTTGCCCCTGCGTCGGTCTCGATGTAGACATACCTCCAAAATTGCTCCTTGTCCTTTGTTGCCTACCCTGCAATTCTTTCTCTGCCAAACAAGCAAGCTGGAACAATCTATTGATATCATTATACTCTTTGTAATCAATTATGTCCTGAATTTCACGCCTTAATCCCCCATAAAAACGAGCCATCTTATCCTCCTCATCCTCTTCAACATTACAACGCAGCATGCCTATTTGCAGTTCTTGATAATATTCCTCAACAGATCTATTGCCTTGGTCTAAGCGCTGCAATTTCTTACGCATTTCACATTTAAAAGCAGGAGGGACAAATCTAGCACGCATAGCTACCTTCAATCTATCCCATGTATCAGGGGCTAAGCCAGAATTAACTACTTGAGTCCACCAAATGATAGCAAAATCTTTAAATTCACTAGTCGCTTGCGACTCTATGCACTTCAGAACTAGATGGGCATTAAATTTTTGTTCAACTGTCATCTCCCAATCTAGATAAGTTTGACATCATAGGTACCATAAAAGATGGTATGGAAAATTTAACTTTAGCAAGCGGGTCATCATGAACATGAGCATTGTGATATGAAAATTATTGTTACCTCCCATACCATGACGGTTTTGATGAGGGCGGTGTCGTGGCCGTGCAAAGACCGCGCCGTCACGGTTTTGTCTCTCATTATCATCTCCTCCTCATGATCTTGGCCTCCATTGTTTGGTGGCGATTCACCATATTTCAACGCGTGTAGTGAGTGTTGCAATGCTCTCATTAATGGAGCGTTGCATTGTATCCATCTTCCTATCGATGTCATCGATAATGGCGTAGCGTTGTTCATCAAAAGCGTCATGAGCTCTCCTTAAAAACACACTCTTGCGCATCGACGTCTCACCGCCATGGTTAGTAGCAAACAAAAGATAACACAAAGGTATTATCCCTATCAACTACTAGGTGGCGAGAAGTAGAATCACACACTCTCAAGCGTCTTATCACACTCTTACAAGTGTTCTTACCAATGCGGCGCAGTGGTACAACCGGTGGTCGGTTCGTGACACCGTGTCGGCGTGGAATACGATTGCAAGAGGGAACCTGTTACGATCAAGAGTAGGTGTAGCTTGGAAGGCACAATATGGTAGCAATGGAGAACAATCGATTAATTTCAGAATTGCATAGAATTGAATTATAGTCCGTATCTAACATTTAGCCTATGTTGTGACCAACCAAGAATGGAAGAAGGCTAAAATCAAGTGTATGACAATGTGTGGGAGTGGTAAATACAAGATAATTCAATCCAATGCAATTTGGAATTGAAGAGTACAAGGATTGACTCAAAATTAAAAAACTGAAGATTTCTGTCCACTGGACAGCATGTCGGTATTTTGGCCGTAACTTTTTGTCAGATGCCTCTTTTTCACTGATTCTTTTTTTTATCTGTTTTCTGACGGCTTTTTCTACAAATTTTCTTTTGGGGCCAACTTCTGAATCCCGACACAGAATTCGCACAAAAATCTGGCCGCTTGATATTGCAGATTCAAAACAGATAATTGGGTCAACTTTCACCGTATATATCTCTTAAATTCCTTGCTGGAATGACGTGAAATTTTACAGATAGATGGATAAGGAATTTCTGAATCTAATGGCGGTGGTCTCACTCAAAAATAATCTCGGAATCAAAAGATATGGCGTTTTTGGTGGCGGTTGCAAAGAAAGGAAAAAAATCAGCCGAATTTGAAAATTAGGGTTTGGGGTGAGGAATTTTTCTTTTGTTTGGCTTTTTTTTTAATGGAATAAAGATATGACCAGCAACTAGACAATGTTAATATGGACACAAATTCAATTTAGCAAACCAAAACTAACAGATTGAAAGGCACAACGGGTTTGGACAGCGGAATTAATTCTTTTTGTAGGGCAATTTTTTTTTGGACTATAGGAAATAAAACCAATCTACTAACTAGGGATACAAGAATTACCTCACGGGCAACCGTTGCTCTGATACCAACTGATGTGACAATGGCCCGATCTTCGAAAGTCTTGATAAATCGATTGTGGAGATCTCGGCGTTGATGATCCAAAGGCTCAGACCAAAGCGGATCGAACCCCTTGCAATCACTACACCATTGCTCGTTGGTTATCAACCGTGCGAACACGGTTGACTCGCAAGAAGGCTATCTCCTGCAAGCGAATCGAGAACACAAGCAAGAGAGTTTAAGACACAATATGAAATTGTATTGCGAATAAAGTTTGAGTTCACAAGTGGGGTTTCTCAACCGAACATGCGGTGAAGCGCTAAGCGAGAATAATCTTTAAGAAAAACCCGAGGAAAACTAGAGGGGTGTGACCTTCTTAAATAGGGAAGGGGGAAGCCACACTTATCTAATGAAAAGGGAGGTGGTACTATTCGGTTTTACTGTTCACGTGGCCGTGGTACTGTTCACGTGAACAGTACCAGCCCAAATAGCCCAAGTTACAAGGCCCTCGGACTGGAAAAGTGACGTGACTTGTTTTGCAGTTTCTGATCTGCTCGGATGGAGTTTGGAGGTGAGACCAGATCCATCTGAAAGTAGACTTCAAGAGCTTTCCAACGAGTACTCACGGCCCCCAAAAAGCCTTCTGGATTAAAAGTTATGGCCGTTTGAAGTAGACGCTGTTACGAAGGCCGAATCTGAATTGAACTCACGAATAGGACTTGGATTGCGCTTGACGGTTCCACTTCTACACTTGAGCTCGCGTGATTCTTCCCCATGGTTCCTAAGGACAATTAAATCATCACAAACATTAAGTAGTATACCATTCTTTGAAATATTTGTATGCAAACTTAGGGACGCATTCACCTGATGGTTAAGTTGACGTGCTCGCGCTCGAGTCATTGGTCCTTGTATCATAGTTTCAGTTTGTTGAGTTTGTTGTGGAGTTGGCATAGTTGTATCTATAGAAAGGATGTCCTCATCACTACTTTACCCACACGACTCGACTAGCCCATAAGCCTCCAGATGCCTCCGAAAAATGACACACTTCCTTAGGTATGCCGGCCAGGGAGAATCGAGATACGGTTATTTTTAGCAAGAAAGCCCTATTGAGATAAGTCCCCCTCATGAGTTGTTTCCATACTTAGTACAAGCTACGGATAGCGCCTGCTAAGCGGGCTCACAAGTTGTATTGCAATAATACCGATGCAATGTAAATAACCAAAATTAGTGCTCCCATGCACACTATAGAAAATTACATCGACTCCTCTAAACAAATGATCAAACACAAATATCCTCACACCACCATGGGACTTAACACAATAAAACTTCCCCCTTACTTAACCGTACGGTACCCATATCCCGCGTGTGATAGTACGATCAGTACTTGAAATGAACGACCATGGCTCGGTTCTTAATGGTCCGGACAAGACAACCACATACCCGAGTCTCGTGCATGACAGCACCCACACTACAACCACTTGTCTAGACCCAAAACCATTTAGCAACAACCAGTTTTTAACTCAATAACCATATATAACATTCTAGATAAAATGAAAAATAAGAATTGTTATTTCTCTCCCACAATTGACGGGCAAATCCCGTCAATTTATCTATTGCGTTTAGTAGACCTGCAACGGCTAAGCATTCATCACACAACCTTCACATCATCATAAGAATCTATCTTAAGCATAATTATAAGAGAATTATCAAGGATAACCAGCAAGAGTAGGACATAGCTAACTACTCACAACATAATGATATACCAAAAATATCATGCAAACAATATCATTGCATTTCAAACACTAGTGTATTAAAACTAGGATCGATATGATGCAAACATAAATTTCAAATGATGTCTGCCTTGCTGGGAGTTCACTTTCTCAATCTTAGTTACGTAGTCGCTCATTTGCGACAACTCGGACTCTATAGAAATAGCGACGTCGAATGAAAACCGAGAAAAGCCAAAAATTCAAAGTGCTCAAAAATGAATGAAACTTTACCAGTAGCTATATTATTATTTTATATGAATTTATATGAAAGAATTATTTCATTTGGATTTCGTATGTGAAAGTTATAGCTGTTTGAAAATCAGTCTTGGAAAAAAATACTGAAAAATGGGCTTCGATTACTATTCAACTGAAATCCAATTTTTAGCAAAAATTTGTAGAACAGTGGTGAAGAAAATGATTACATATATAAATATATAATAAGATTATAAGACCAAAATAACTTGGTTCAACTCATTTGGAGTTCATATGAATTAGTTATAAATTTTTCAAAGCTAAAAGTATTTTGTATTGTAAAAACAGTTCTTTTCTGAAATTTCTTCCACATAAAAATAATTTTTAACTCAATTTAACCTCGCCTTTGTCATAATCAAAGTAGCTCATCCAACAACACAATGCTCAGATTAACGATCTTCTAACTATACAACATATTCGATAATTGTACGAAATCCACCGACATGTGGGTATAAAACGATGCCTAAATCCATCAATCATTCTCCGATATATTATTTAAGCTAATACTAACTATCTATCTCTACTAGTCTCGCCTCTGAAAATTCATATTCGCATACACCAAAATTTCCACCGATCGAGGTTTATTTGACCAACCGATTCCTAATAAGCTTAACAATTTAATAACACACCCATCATCTAATAGCTCACTAATCGATCAACTCATATTCATACCACCGGGCTTAGTCGTGCACCACATCTACCAATCCAAACACATATGTGCTTCTACGACCGACTAATAATCATTTATCTACTAATCCAATAGAGACACAATTCCATCGACCCGACACATAGGACATCTCTATTAATCACATGGCAATCCGAATATATTTATCCGCAATCAAATAATCCATCCTACCATCTCCCAAATTCTAGCATACATGACTCATATAGCTATTACTTCGAACATTCGATCAATTTGCTCATGCTTAATTAAATCATCTGATTCAATTAATCCAATAATGTACATAATGCGACATCCAACGAGCAACAATACACATATATAAAAGATATATCATTAACCATCAACACATACGCCATCCAGCAAGTAATAAATTATAAAAATCTTTATGTGTCATATCTTCAAAAATTACTAATCTAATGTGAGAAGAAACCTCCAATTAATGTACCCAAAGACCACCACTAACTTCCATGCAACTTCAAAATAATATCGTCTGATTAAATAATCCAATCATATATTTAATCTAGCATCTACCGATCAATAATACATGTGTTTTGCCACAATAATCTAATTATTTGCATTCACCAATACGTCGATACATAATCACGCCTACGCACAAATACAACATAACCGGATAATTATACCGGTCATAAGCTACCAAAATATTTTTATAAATAAACATGCATAAATAGTTATCATGCTCATGACTAATATGCAACATGCACAAGTAAATATCAGAAACACGATTAGACACTAAAGATTTTTACTGCGGCCCTAGGCGTGCGAAATATCACCGCGGCACTACACGCATGGCCGTCGCATGCATGCGCCGCGCTCTCGGCCAGCTCCTCCATGATGTTGTCTTCGCGTCCTCGGCTGCCCCGAGCTCGGCCACCTCCGCCTCGACCACCATTAAGCCACGCCTTGCACCCGCTGCATCCACCGGACTTCGCTCCCAAGCTCCCGAGCACACCGCTGCCACCTCCACTCCCAATCTCTGGCCGTCGCGTCGCCACCACGTCGTGCGCAACACGCCATGCCGAGCTGCCGCTCGGCCACCTCGGGTCTCCACGCGTTGCCCGTCTGCGCCGCATAGCTCCTCCTCGCACCTCGCCTCCTCGCACCTTGCTCTGATACCAATTGTTGGTCCAAACCGAAGACGAACACACGCGAACGCAATGGAACGCTCGAACGCGAACACAAGAACACCACAAAAATTCTTGTGCCGCCGGATCAACAGCAGCTTTTCTGAATATCTCTTGCTCTATTGCTCTTGATGTTCAAGTTACAAGACCATATGTGCCCTTATATAGGCTGGGCACTTGGATTCTTTGATCCAACTCGGTTCCCGAGTAGGAAACCTACTTGGACTCACATTAGGAAACCAAAACTAAATATGGATCCTAACACCCTATACTTAGCAAGTCTGGATTAATTTCCAACAATCCCCCCTAATCTAGACTTGCCGACTCTAACTTGTTGCGGCAGTCGGTCTCAACTACGACTTGTCCAACTGATACTTGGCACAGGATGGCGAACACACCTCCTCAACATCCCGGACACAACTCAGGACGGCGAACACACCTCCTCAACATCCCGGACACAACTCAGGACGGCGAACACACCTCCTCAACGTCCCATACTCAACTCAACAGACTCGACTCAGGACGGCGAACACACCTCCTCAACGTCCCGGACTCAACTTAGCATCAGAGTAACGCCGGCTCATATTCAGCATCGGCCATAATTAAATGCGTCTCCGCTTTCTCCTTTCTGGGATTACGATATTCAGAAGCGAAGTGCCCGTAGTCCTGACAGTTGTAGCAGCGAATCTTCGTCTTGTCGAACTTGCGATTCTTGTTGGCACCCTTTTTATTGGACCTAGATTCCCACTCGTCACGAGTGAGTAGTAGATGCTCACCTTCCTCGTCGTGCCGTCGTCCCTTTGTGCGTTCCTCGTATGCCCTCAGTCGCCCAACCACCTCCACAATCGTCATCGTCTTCATATCAGCAAATTGTTCAATGGTGGAGACGATCGGCAAGAATTTTTCGGGCATGGCACGAAGAAACTTCTTCACAACGGTGCGCTCCTCCATCTTGTCTCCGAGGACACGAATCTCATTGACGATGGTGGTCAGCTTCATGGCAAAGTCATTGATGGACTCAGTCCCTTCATCTTCATTACGTCGAACTCACTCATGAGAGTTTGCGCTCGTGCCTCCTTGACGCGGTCAGCGCCGACGTGCATCTCCTTCAGAGTGTCCCAAGCCTCCTTGGCCGTTTCATATTCGGCCAAGACCATCATCATGGCCTCGGGCACGGCTTGGAATATGGCGACAAGAGCCATCTGGTCCTTGCGCTCATCGACCAGCTCTTTGCCTTCCACCGCTGCCCACATCCCTTGTGCGCGCATGAACACCTTCATCTTCACCGCCCAAGAGCCATAGTTGGTCTCAGTGAGCATTGGGTATTGGAAGGTTACCGAACTCACCTTCGTCGGTTCCTTGGATCCCACCTTGTCCGAGGTGTCATCACTGTCCACAAACTTCTGCGTGGACGGTATCTGCTGTGACATGATGCGCCACACCTCGTGCGCCCGAGAGGTAGTGCCGCAACCGCCGAGAACCGTCGTCGCCCGACCGAGCCATGCGTTGCCCGTCTGCGCCGCACAGCTCCTCCTCGCACCTCGCCTCCTCGCACCTTGCTCTGATACCAATTGTTGGTCCAAACCGAAGACGAACACACGCGAACGCAATGGAACGCTCGAACGCGAACACAAGAACACAACAAAAAATTTTGTGCCGCCGGATCAACAGCAGCTTTTCTGAATATCTCTTGCTCTATTGCTCTTGATGTTCAAGTTACAAGACCATATGTGCCCTTATATAGGCTGGGCACTTGGATTCTTTGATCCAACTCGGTTCCCGAGTAGGAAACCTACTTGGACTCACATTAGGAAACCAAAACTAAATATGGATCCCAACACCCTATACTTAGCAAGTCTGGATTAATTTCCAACAAAAATTTTTGTGCCGCCGGATCAACATCAGCTTTTCTGAATATCTCTTGCTCTATTGCTCTTGATGTTCAAGTTACAAGACCATATGTGCCCTTATATAGGCTGGGCACTTGGATTCTTTGATCCAACTCGGTTCCAGAGTAGGACACCTACTTGGACTCACATTAGGAAACCAAAACTAAATATGGATCCTAACACCCTATACTTAGCAAGTCTGGATTAATTTCCAACAATCCCCCCTAATCTAGACTTGCCGACTATAACTTGTTGCGGTAGTCGGTCTCAACTACGACTTGTCCAACTGATACTCGGCACAGGATGGCGAACACACCTCCTCAACATCCCGAACACAACTCAGGACGGAGAACACACCTCATCAACGTCCCATACTCAACTCAACAGACTCGACTCAGGACGGCGAACACACCTCCTCAACGTCCTGGACTCAACTTAGCATCAGAGTAACGCCGGCTCATATTCAGCATCGGCCATAATTAAATGCGTCTCCGCTTTCTCCTTTCTGGGATTACGGCATTCAGAAGCGAAGTGCCCGTAGTCCTGACAGTTGTAGCAGCGAATCTTCGTCTTGTCGAACTTGCGAGTCTTGTTGGCACCCTTTTTATTGGACCTGGATTCCCACTCGTCACGAGTGAGTAGTAGATGCTCACCTTCCTCGTCGTGCCGTCGTCCCTTTGTGCGTTCCTCGTATGCCCTCAGTCGCCCAACCACCTCCACAATCGTCATCGTCTTCATATCAGCAAATTGCTCAATGGTGGAGACGATCGGCAAGAATTTTTCGGGCATGGCACGAAGAAACTTCTTCACGACGGTGCGCTCCTCCATCTTGTCTCTGAGGACACGAATCTCATTGACAATGGTGGTTAGCTTCATGGCAAAGTCATTGATGGACTCAGTCTCCTTCATCTTCATTACGTCGAACTCACTCATGAGAGTTTGCGCTCGTGCCTCCTTGATGCGGTCAGCGCCGACGTGCATCTCCTTCAGAGTGTCCCAAGCCTCCTTGGCCGTTTCATATTCGGCCAAGACCATCATCATGGCCTCGGGCACGGCTTGGAATATAGCGGCGAGAGCCATCTGGTCCTAGCGCTCATCGACCAGCTCTTTGCCTTCCACCGCTGCCCACACCCCTTGTGCGCGCATGAACACCTTCATCTTCACCGCCCAAGAGCCATAGTTGGTCTCAGTGAGCATTGGGTATTGGAAGGTTACCGAACTCACCTTCGCCGGTTCCTTGGATCCCGCCTTGTCCGAGGTGTCATCACTGTCCACAAACTTCTGCGTGGACGGTATCTGCTGCGATATGATGCGCCACACCTCGTGCGCCCGAGAGGTAGTGCCGCAACCGCCGAGAACCGTCGTCGCCCGACCGAGCCACGCGTTGCCGTCCATGTTGCCACAGCTCCTCCTCGCACCTCGCCTCCTCGCACCTTGCTCGATACCAATTGTTGGCCCAAACCAAGAGCGAACACACGCGACGCAATGGAACGCTCGAGCGAACACAAAAACACAACAAAAATTTTGTGTCTTGCGGATCAACAAAGCGTTTTTACGAATATCTCTTGATCTATTGCTCTTGATGTTCAAGTTACAAGACCATATGTGCCCTTATATAGGCTGGGCACTTGGATTCTTTGATCCAACTCGGTTCCCGAGTAGGACACCTACTTGGACTCACATTAGAAAACCAATACTAAATATAGATCCTAACACCCTATACTTAGCAAGTCTGAATTAATTTCCAACAGGCCGTGTGCTTGGCTCCCGCGCCATGCAGTGCATGCTACCGATGGATGCACTCGCCACTGACTGCAATGGTCCGCCGCGCTCTGTCTTTGCCGCCGGGTTCTTTGCTGCGCACCATGCATGGCTCTTTGGTGGTTGCACCGTGCGGCATCTTCGGGCTCTCTCTTGCGCCATGCCCATTGCCAGTGCTGCTGTTGCTAGCTTTTCAAGATTGCCACAGTGTATGCCCCTTCCTCCCTCCTTGTAAAACTTCAAAACGAACTCGCATGCGAAAATGAATTGGATGAATGGGTTGCTTAGGGTTATGAGGAACGCAATGGTATGACATGCATTAGAGGGTTCAAGGTTCTTGGTCGTGTTTTGGAGGAGAGAAGGTGGATGAATGAGTTCATGGAGAAAGAAAAGGAAACAAGGTTACATTGTTTTGGGGGAGCGTGGAGAAGAAGTTGGCAGTGTGAGCTCCCTTGGGAAATGACTTGGCTGTGTGTTGGGAGAATAAACTAATACAGGTGAGGAATGGGTAGGGTGGTTTGGTTCATCTGTTGGAAGAGGAATGATAGAGGAGGTTTTTTAGTTGGAGTTGGCAGTGGTGTCACTACGGGAAACACGTGATTTGCCGAGTGCAAAAATATTTGCCGAGTGCCAAATTGCGGGCACTCGGCGAACACCAACTTTGCCGAGCGCCGCACTCGGCAAAATATGGCACTCGGCAAAGAGCCGTTTGTCGAGTGCGAACACTCGGCAAATACCTACACTCGGCAAAGACCGTCTTTGCCAAGTGTCGAACACTCGGCAAGGTAGGCACTCGGCAAAGGTAGGCGGGGCATAACGGTATCGGCGTCGTCCTCTTTGCGAGTGCCCCGTTTTGCTTTCGGCAAAGAATCTATTTTGCAGTGCCAACCCTAAACACTCGGCAAACTAATTTTTGTTTTTGGTTTTTGCCACCATTTTTTTGAAGCTTTAGTACACTACCACAAACAACATGTTTAACTTTGGGATATTTTCATTGCCTTTTGGCATATTTCTATAGTTTATTTTTTGTTGAATTTTTCAAAAAATGTCGGTTTGAGCTGCGAGTGCATCGAATAATGGATTACATTCGTTCAAAAATGTTATCCTTGTTTCTTAGTGTAAATTTAGGCTAAATCCGAGGCTGTCTCGAAATTTCGATCAACGTGCTCCGCGGCGCATACGCCAACTGCGATGGGAGTGGTTTTTAATTGTATAAAATCGAGCAATTAGAAAATCATGAAACTTGTCGAGTTGTCGCCGTATCGTATCGTATCGTGGAAAAAATTTGAAAAAGTTTGATCTGTTGTCACGTCACGATGCTCACAAACCGGAGATCTCCGTGGATATGTGTGATCACATGGAGATCTCTGGTTTGTGAGCATCGTGCGTGCTCAAACTTTTTCAAATTTTTCCACGATACGATACGATACGGCGATAACTCGACAAGTTTCATGATTTTCGAATTGTCGCATTTTATACAATTAAAAACCACTCCCACGCAAGTTGGCGGTGCGTTCTGCGGAGCACGTTGATCGAAATTTCGAGATGCCTCGGATTTAGCCTAAATTTACACTAAGAAACAAGGATAACATTTTTTGAACGAATGTAATCCATTATTCGATGCACCTGCAGTTCAAACTGACATTTTTTTGGAAAAATTCAACAAAAAAAATAAACTATAGAAATATGCCAAAAGGCAATGAAAATATCCCAAAGTTAAACATGTTGTTTGTGGTAGTGTACTAAAGCTTCAAAAAAATGGTGGCAAAAACCAAAAAAAATTAGTTTGCCGAGTGCCTAGGGTTGGCACTGCAAAATAGATTCTTTGCCGAAAGCCAAACGGGGGCTCTAACAAAGTTATAACTTCGCCGAGTGCGGATCACGACACTCGGCGAAGAAAATTAACTTTGCCGAGTGCGCAGATCGGCACTCGGCAAAGCCACCTTATCTTCACCGCCGCTTGGTGGCGCTCATTTCTCTCATTTCTCACCTCTCTCCCTCCCTCGCCCGCCTCCCGCGCCTCCCGCGCCGGCCCGCCTCCCGCGCCGGCCCCGCTCCTCGTCTCGGCGGCCCGCCTCCAAGCGCTCGCCCGCGCCTCCCGTGCCCGACCCGCGCCTCCCGCGTCCGCGCCTCCCGCGCCCCCGGCTCCCTCGTCTCGCGGCCCGCCTCCCGGCTCCCTCGTCTCGGCCCCGCCTCCCAGCGCTGCCCCGCCTCCTCAAGCGTCCCGCGCCTCCGCGCTGTCTGCTCGGGTTTCTTATCACTCTATTGGTTTGTCTTTGTTCCCAATTAAATTGGATTGCGTGAAGCGCGGTGTCTTCTTTTGTGCTACTTACGTGCTACTACTCTTCTATATCGTGTGATTGCCATGTTGGGTAGCTTATTATCGATGTCGGACTTAGCTTGAAGTACCATACAAGCAAGTACCACGAGATAATTACGAAGATGCAAAAACAAAAGTGGCGTGTAAACATGGTTCGGTGCGGACCAACAACCATTGCGAGTTGATAAGCCATGAACCACGAGCGACGCGAGAGACATGTGGGTGATGGCGTAGGTGATGAAAGTCGAATAGCAATAGTGCGCAAAGACAGAGCTGCGGCGAGGACTCGAGACATTGTCAAGACCACGGGTCTCTATGGTTGCGTGGTGCGTGGTCGCTAGGTTAATCTGATTACTACACAATGAACATGTCCAGTTGCATATTTTATTACGTCCCAACCAGTCTCACTTGGTTGACATGGATGACAGATGACTTATGGGTCCATAGATGCCCAACACGTATGTTTATAACTAAATTTTGGCATTTTAGATCCAATTGTCAATGTTTCTGATGAGAATAATGAAGGAAATCTATTGTGCAACTACATCAATGAAAGCGTGAGGGATGCAGGCACCATCAATTTCTTGTTGCTTACAGGGCCACATGATGGATTGTCATGGGACAAATAGAAGACGGAGAAGGAAACCAACAGAAGTTAATAAGTACTACAAAGTGCAAAGCAACAGCACCATGTTGGGTAGCTAAAAGTTATGATTACTCTTTAGTTGTTAGAACTTAGAAGTGATGCCAAGTTTGGAGAGAGAGAAATTGGGTTCTGTTTCCTGTTATCTGCTCGATTTCCAATGAAACAAATCAGCATGGAAGAAAATAGCTTTCCTGAATGATATATCATTGTTTTTGTTTTTTGGATGCGATTTTTTTAAGAATCGATGAGGAAAGAATCCTCTTGCATTTTTTTCGAATAGGAACCATATGTACTATCGTTGACTCGTTAGTAATCTCCACACAACTTGAGCTTTAATCGCTTTGTCGGTTTGGCTTGGCGAGGATAAGTAATTGGCCCACAAGATTAGTTTGTACTCATTTCTTTGGCTATAAACCATCGTCCTTCAATAAACATGTCGATATACTAGGAGTGTTGAAACAAAATAATGTTGGTATCCTTTGGTTCTTTTTGGATTGTTTTACGTATTATGACTTCAATTCACCACATACAATTTTTACATTATTGTATATACTTTCCGATCTCCTTTTTATTTGTTAAAATATATTTGATCCCCTAGCCTTGGTATATATCTGATTACTTCATAGCATGCTATATATAGTTTTGCTTCGATATTGTAATGAAAAATGTACTATATTTGCCAACACGTCTAAGCGGAGGCAGTCCAGTTCGAATATTAGGTAGCATGATGTTAATTAGATGACATCTCCTATATATGTGCCAAAGATTGATTTTCATCATGAATACATGAACATAATTACAAGCTGGAGCGCCTCATTAGTTTGATCATTATATATATATTCGTGTTGAGCAAGAGCAAAGAGTATATTAACTAAGCGGACTTTAATTTGGTGAGGTGATTATTACTCTCTCGGGATGAACTTACCGCCACAATCTTTGTTGGTCGGGAGATTGCTATAGCCTATATATATTGACGTCACGGTTTAGTTTCTTTGCTTTGTACTTAATTATATATGTCTTCGTTGGTTATCTTGACAAATTTTCTTTTATGTGATTATCTTGTTCTAGTCTTCTTTGGATAGAAGCAGTTCTTTGGTCCGATCGTATAATGTTTGCCTAACCTATTACCTTTTATGTAGGAGAAGGACCCGATCGTCTTCGTCGGCTGGCTTTCACGCTGCACCGCATCGCCTCGCCATCGCACCGACACGCCACGCTTGCCTAGGTATAACCCCTCCTCCTTTGCATGCATATTTTATATGGTCACGTAGCCCGATTAAGCGTCTCCGTTCGAAGGAGATACGGTCGAGGTATGCGAGATCTTTGCATATCTGCGGCCGTATCTCTTCAGATTGTCCAATATTTTGGACGGCCAGCGGATGCGTAGATGAGGTTAGTTTCCATGGTTCGCTCCGTCGAGAGACTTTCGGCATCACCTCCTGTTGTTCTCCGGATACACTCTCCCTTGCGGGGCGTGTATCGGGAGAAGCAGTGGGAGGTCTTCCAAATCGATCTCGGATAAGGCGAGCATTGGTCGACCTCATCTACGCATCGCTGGTGGGATTAGGACCTATCCTCACCTATTAGATGGTAGGATCGCCGGCGGATGCAATTCTTTGGTTATATTACTCGCTTACATATGTATATGCGGAGGATGGAGAAGCCGTGATTGGATGTACACGGCCACGCAAGTATGACCCGAATGGATGACTAAGACTAATGCTTTCTTGGTGCATTCATTTGGCGAGGCCGCTAGAGGGTCGAGTCGGATGCCGTGTCCTGCGGCAAATGTGACAACCGTGTAAGAAAGAATAGGAAGAGCGTGGGGAAGATCTTTGCAAGTATGGATTCACGCCAAACTATACTGCTTTGGATCCACCATGGTGAAGCCGATCGTATTAGAGAGGAGGTGGTGAGACCACGCCTCGAGGCTTTTGATGGAGATCTTGGGGTAGCGGTGGATGGATGACTTTCGGGAGGCACGGTTCGGTGAAGGATTAGAGGGCGAGCGGAGGAATCGGCAAAGGCGTACTACGATATCTTGTCTTGACACGAAGCCCCTTCACGAAAAGACAATGGTTTATGAATGGATGCCATTGGGCGCCTAATGGCGTTCAAGTCGCTGATGTAGCATGAGTCGAGACAACCGATGGTATGTTGGCGGTTGTTGGATCCACCTTCGGAGGGTCACATTCGTAGAAGAACTTATGCGAGTCACGAAACTTCTTCGTGCCCTTAAGATGCCGTATGAGCACATCCATGCTTGTCCGAATGGTTGCGTCCTATTTAGGAAAGATCACGAGAAAGCAACGCCTTGTCCAAAGTGCAAATCCTCTAGGTATCCGGAGGTCGACACTAGTGATGGCAAGAAGGAACGACTTGGTATCCCGCGAAGGTCCTCGGTACCTTCTGTCATCCGAGGATCCAACGGCCGTACATGACAGAGGAGTCGCAAAGCAGATGACATGGCACAAACATGGCAAAAGATACAATCTTGACAAGATGGTACACCCATCGGATGGCGATGCATGGACCCATTTCGATGGCATACATCATGGTAAAGGCGAGGATGCTCGGAATATGCGTGTAGTGGCCCGGCAGCAGATGGGTTCAACCCCTATGGATTCTTTGGCGGCCCGTACACTTGTTGGCTGTGTTCGTGATCCCCTCAATCTCCCCGTCATGTTTCAACCCAGAGCGTATTCTTGTCACCGATAATTCTGGACACCGGGAACAAGATGGGTTTGTTCATGGAGCCTCTCATTGATGAATTGATCCTTGCTTGGGAAAAGGGTGCGACATACGACCGAGCTACAAAGAAGAACTTCACAATGCATGTGTGGTACCACTACTCCTGCATGACTTCTGGCGTATGGCATATTCTGCGCGTGGTGTGTTCACGGGAAGTTCCCATGCCCAATATGCAAGGCAATTTGTGAGGTTCACTTGGTGAAGAGGGTGGCAAGTTTTCTTCGTTTGACCAACATCGTCAATTCCTCCCTATTGACCATCCATTCAGACGAGGCGTCAAGAACTTGGGAAAGGGGTTCAAGTCACCGACCGCACCTCGGATGATGGCCGGTCGAGGTCCGTCTTTGAGATAGAGCTCTCAAACATGATAAAGAGAAAGGTGGTTTTATTGGATATGGTGAGGAACACGGTGGACTCATAAATCGGGCTTGACTAGGCTCCCTATTTTAATGACCTTCTTCTTCCACACAACATTGATGTAATGCACACGAGAAAGAATATCGCCGAGCGCTTTTGCAACACTCATGGACATTCTGATAAGTCAAAGGACAACGTTAAGGCTAGATGGACACAGCAGCGATGTGCGATAGGCCAAAGCAAGTGATGAAGCCTCCGCGCCGGCAAGAAATGGAGAAGGACTCGGTCGATTTCGTCTTGAAAAGGGACCAAAGGAAGGAAATCTGCGGTGGATCCAGACGTTAATGTTCCACGATGGGCATGCGGCGAATTTGAGTAGGGAGTGAACTTGTCCACTATGCGAGTCTTAGGGATGAAGAGTCATGACTACCACATATGGATTGAGCGGCTCCTTCTGCGATGACCGGGGATCGTCCACGAGCATGTGTGGCGTCTTTGGCGAGTTGAGCTATTTCTTCCGCCCGACTTTGTGCCAAGGAGTTATCTCGGGGCGTGATTGATGACTTGGAGAAAGTGGCACTGTGTTGCTCGCAAGTTGGAGAAGATCTTCCCACGGCTTCTTCACAGCGATGCGACATCGATTTTGCACCTACCGTGACGAGGCACGAATGGGGGCCGTGCGAGCCGTTGGTGCTATACAATTGAGAGATGTCTAAAGATTCTTGAAAAAGTGTAGAAATAAAGCCAAAATTGAGGCTTACGTGGCGAGGCATTCATTCGGAGGAGGTGTCAAACTTCACAGTGACATACTATAAGGATGGCCTTCCCAGCGTGCAATCGTCCCCCTCGTTACAGCGCGGACGAGTTCATCGAACCTCGGCCTTTTCAAAGGGCAACTTCGGAAGGCAAGCACATCGGGCACCAAGACCTTGCGGCATGATGAGTGGCGCACTATCATCTTGTATGTGTTGTTGAACCTTGACGAAGTGAAGCCTTATGTGCGATAAGTTCTCAATAAGCTTGTTACATACGCCCTTGTCACTATCCTCCATCTATCCAACCCCTTATCTCTTGTTTTTCAGTGGAATTTACGAATAAATACGGAGAGGGAATAGGGCTCCTTCCTCAAGAAGAAGATAGTCTTCTCAAAGATGGTGTGCCCGATTTCATATCTCGGTTCGTCTGAAGGTACCGTCAATTTACCTCGTTCAATCTTTGACATCCCACTTTGCTCCTCTGAGCGAGTAATGTAACGATCTATCGGCCTCACCTTGCAAGCCCGCAAGGATGCGGAAATGGATCTTTGAGTTGAAAGGGCTCGCCAAAGGCTTCGCCTACAAGGTCAAGTCATTCACCGTTTATGATGTGAATGGCTATCGCTTTCACACAAGAAACTACGGCGAGTCGGCCCAATCGGAAAACCACGAATCTGGGAGTTAAATGCGCGGCACCGATGGAGCGACTACTACGGCATAGTAGAAGAAATATACGAGCTCAATTTTGAGTGTCGCAAAGCTCCTAATCGATCGTATTCAAATGCCATTGGTTCGATCCTAATGTCACGAGAACAGCCCACGAGATTGGACAAGTCGAAATTCGACGAGGATTACGTCTATCAAGGAGAGGATGTCTATATTGTGGCTCAACAGCCACGCAAGTTTATTATCTCCATGGGCGTGCCAAAAGACCCCAATCTTATCGGTTGGTACCTTGTGCGGTTGGTATCGCCGCACGATGGCCGCTGTCCCAAGCGATGAGGATTACAACTTTGACCCAAACACACGGAGTTTTATCAACGGAGGGGCTAGAAGGAGGTTTGACATAGACATGTTTTTTGATGGGCATGGAAGTAGACAATGACATTGATCGGGGCGGTGGAGATGAGGACGACGGAGAAGAGGTGCAAAATGCTAAGGACTTACAAATGCTTGGCGATTACGGTTAGGCGATGACAATGATGAGAACGATGGAGATGAGCCCGATTTACTCGACAATATTGATAGTGATGGCGACACCTATGATCCGGTATTGCCGATCGTGAAGAATATTTCTAATTCATGTAATACTATATTATTATTATTATTATTATTATTATTGCAATTATGTTTCGTTCATTTTGCATCTCTTTATAAGTACTTGTAATTTAAGCGTGCTAATTGGTTTACTCTTTGAAATTGCGGGCACTCGACAAAATGCGGGCGGAAGGCAGGCCGTCGAGGTCAACTCCTCTACATGAGGGCGCTCACCACCCCACGCCGAGGCGACCCCTTGCCGGAGCCGCCGACGAGGAGGGCGAGGCGGCCGCCTGCGGCCGTCAGAGGGCGAGTGCGGCCGGTTGCCACCCGTCGGTGGGCGAGGGCGACGAGCGGTGGGCACGCACATAGGAGGGTGGCACTTCCTTTGACTCGTCGGACCACGGGAGGCGGCGACATCGGCAATGATGGGTTCCACTTGCGCCGCCTCGCTCTACCTCGTCGAGTCTACTTGCGCGGGCCCTCGCGGCTCGGTGTGGCCGATCCCACTCACCGGCAAGACGGTGATTCGACCCGGCGACAAGTAAGTATTATTTCACTACTATTTCATATGACATGTTGAAAATCGAATTGGAGACTAACAATTCTTCTTAATGACTCTTGCGACAAGCGGGAAGTTGTGTCCGAACGCGGCGGCACATCAATGCCACAGGCCTTCGATTGGCGGCACTACCTGGCATGGTCACCTCGCCTCGGTGACTTCGCCATACGGGCGTGGGACCACTTCTACGCCGCCGAGGACGGCGAGTTCGGCACCGTTGCGGCGCGGATCAAGGCGAGTTACGGGTGAGTCTTCATCGCACTAAATTGGTCAATACTACGCATTCATTGGTCGTTCTTGAAATAATGAAACGATACATGATGTCTCGTATGCGAGGACTTCTTCAGTGCGACGAAGGGTTTGAGGACCGGGCGCGCGATTGCGGGACAAGGTGCAGAGGTCCCGACTCTCGGACTGTACCACGAGAGCGGCTCCGGTGCATCATCAACTACTGGCGCCGGCGTCCTTGGTCGGTGGTGAGGAAGGCCGATGCGGGACCGGGGCGCTCACCAAGGCGCAATACCTCTCGGTAAGTCTGAAACATTATCTGACTCCTTCCATGAAGAATAGGTAGGCTTTATTTCATCTTCGATATATCAATAACTTGATGGCATGCGGCAATGTCCCGATTGGTGCGCCCGAGCACCGCCTCTATTTGGGAGGCCATTGTGGGCAGTGGCTCTCGGAGGAGTGGGCGAGAAGCACAACATCCGTCGGGATCGCCGCTGCGAGATGGGTGGGCGCCACACCACCAAGGCAACCGGAGCCTCAGTAGCAGACGCCTGACATGGGTAATCTTCTTTGTGTTTTCATCTTTATTTATTTATTCTAACACTCAATTCTCATTACTTGTAATCATCTTTGTGTTTTCCTCGCGCCCCAGCGCACAAGGCCGAGAATGCAACGAGTTCATAAGCGTGCGCCACAGCACACAAGGGCAAGGCGGCGGCCCGGAAGTCACCTACAACCCGCGGACGGCCCGAGGCGACACCTGCGAGCGTCCACACCAAGCTTAGCGAGTACACCTCGGCGCCATGGCGCCATGGGAGGACTTGATCCGCCACCCGGCCCACGGACCTGACTGCGATGAGGTTGGGAGGAGGAAGCAAGACGCCCGTCTTGGATGGCGAGACAAGACGATCGACTCGCCTCTGTTCCCACCCTCGCCGAGATTCGAGCAAGGAGCACGAGCTCCTCCTCCCCATACGCTCTCGGCGTGAGCTCACAGCAGCAGATGGCGGAACTCCGTGTTAATCTTGTTTTATTAAATCGTTCATTGCTTTTACACATCTACCTTGCCTTTGCATTGTTTAAACATTACGGGTGGAATGTTGCAGCCGACTGCGGAGGTTGGAGGCCAATGAGCGGCCAGGGAGGCCCACCGGTGGAGGTGGAGGCCCACCGGTGGAGATGGAGGTGTACAAGCCCAGGGGCGGCCGAGGCGAGGCGCAGGACATGTTGACTTCATGGCGAGCCTTGAGCCTTGCGTGTGTGGTCGTGCCCGATCATTGCTCGCTCGATTGTGGCTCCTCCTCCTCTGTAGGGACTCCGGTGAGTATATATGGTTGTTTATTCCTTTAGCTTGTGCGGCCCTCCTGTAGATACTCATGAATTCGCTTCTCCTTTGTGCAGCCACAGTCGGCGGGTTCGAACCCGACTCCTCAAGGTGGCCCTTCTTCACAGGCCAGGTGGCCAACTGGCCCTCCTCAAGGTGGCAGTTCACACTCTGGGTGGGGGGGCTGGCAGAGTAGGTACCGTTTATTTGTTTCTTTTCATGTTGCATGGACTTGTATTAGACTTAGCCTTATGTTGGACTACTACTAGAGACATATATATTGTGATGGATATTGTCATGGATGATGCGAATGTATGTGATGGATTATGGACAATGGATTTGTATGTGATGTATTATGGATGGTGGATGTGTATGTGATGGGTTATGGATGTGTATGTGATGGAATATGGATTTGTATGTGATGTATTATGGATGGTGGATGTGTATGTGATGGGTTATGGATGTGTATGTGATGGAATATGTCTTGTGTATGTGATATATATGTGATTTCTTTGTTTGTCTTGATGGAAAGCAAAACCAAAAAAATAGCATTTTTCCTCTTTGTCGAGTGCCACACTCGGCAAAGAGGACTTTGCCGAAATCTTAGTGCCATAACACTCGGCAAAGTCGGGAATCGAAACCAGATTTCGGCTTTGCCGAGTCGTACTATGACACTCGGCAAAGTGGGAATCGAAAACCATTTCCGGCTTTGCGAGTCTCGTGCCATGACACTCGGCAAAGCCGGGAATCGAAACCAGATTCCGGCTTTGCCGAGTGCCATAGCGATGGCACTTTCGGCAATATGTTTTAAAAAAACAAAAATTTCTTTGCCGAGTGCAATAGTATGGCACTCGGCAAAGAATTTTCAAAAAAGAGAAAAATTCTTTCCGAGTGTCGGTGAGGTGGCACTCGCAAAGAGGCCGTCGAGTTAACGTCGGGTTTTTTTGCCGAGTCTTGACGTGACACTCGGCAAAGGTTTTACCGAGTGCCCGATATGTGGCACTCGGCAAAGAAACCTTGCCGACGGGTTCTTTGCCGACGGCTCTTTCGAAGAAGCGGCACTCGGCAAAGCCTTTGCCGAGTGCAATAGGGGCTTTGCCGAGTGCCCTAAGCACTCGGCAAAGAGCCCGTCTGCAGTAGTGTGTGCTCGGTTGGGTGTTGGAGAGGGAAATAAAAACTAGGCAGTGGGGTTTGGGAAATTATTAGACGAAGAGAACTGGCTCCGAAAATCGTGAAAATTTCAGGGGAGGGTTCTGACATAATGTAGATGCTTAGGTAAAATTTTCAGGAATTTATCAGACTGAGATTTTCTCTAAAAATCTTTAAAGTTCTTATTTTTGTTGACTGTGTTCTGTTGGGAGAAAGAAAATTGGCAGTGGAATTAAATTACAGTGCATTTCTTCTTCCATTTCTCCAACTCGCCCAAACGACTTCGCATGCGTGAACTCGCTAAAATAGAACGGCCTCGAGACAACGATCACAACAGTATAACATGCATTGCACGATTTTTGGTCTTTGGTTGTGATTACAAGGAGAGAAGTTGGAGGACAAGAATGGACACGCGTGTATTTTATCAGTGTAATACCCCAAAAGTAAATCGACGTACTAGAAGAAGTTTCAGAAGAAGGAGCTAATGGGAAAATCTGAATCATTTTTTCTTCAGGGGGTTTTCTGTGTTTTTTCAGCAACCTGGGCTCTGAGACTCAGCCCAGGGTGGCCCATGAGGGGGCCGGCCAAAGGGGGTATCTCCCCCCTAAACCCTAAAACCCCTTCCCCCTTCTCCTTTTCCCCCGCTTGGAGCCGCCACTCTCCTTCCCCCTGCGCCACCTTCTCCTTCCCCCTCTGCGCCAGGTTTGTTCGTCCGATTTGGGTAAGTTACGTACATTTTCTGATCTGTCCACCTTTTAGAAAGTTGTAGCCCTTGATCTTAGATTTCTTTTGGCACCGAGATCATATGATTTGGAGTTACGGTTTAGGAGATATGTCCGTCTTTGTGCGACTGGTCAGGAGAGCTGACGGGATTTAGCAGTTTTCTTGTCTGGCCATTATGAATTGTTTAGAGGCCGAATCAGAAAGGCCACCCAAAATGAATGTTGTAGAGAATTCAGTAATCTTTAAAAGTTGATAAAAAAATACGATTTTTAGAGTTGGCAATCAAAAGTTATGCAATTTTTACCGTCGCTGTGTTCTGACTGTCAGATTGAAAGGACAGAGAACTTCACCTGTACATTAGGGTTAATAGAAGGCCGAATCAGGAGTCTTTCCCAACTACGTTATTGTAGCCTATTTAATAATCTTTCCAAATTGATAAAGATCATCTCAATTGGATCTGTAGAGTGAAAGTTATGCCATGTTCTTTCTTGTTGTCTTTGTATTACGGACAGATGTCATCGGTTGTTTTCAACGGTTGTTTAGACCACTGGTTTGGCCGAATCAAAGAACCCCACCAACTAGAGTTTCGTAGCTTGTTACGTTAAGAGTATTTGAGCACTGGTTTCAAGTCATTCGGAGTTACAGATATTTAATTACGATTTTTCTCGTATTGCTGATCAGAAGGGGCGATATTGGCTGATTAGTTAATTCGTCATTTTGAGTTTTTAGTTATGTTGATTAGATAGAGGGTTATGGTAAAACGCTTTTAGCCACGTCATGTCTTGTTATTCTTATTTTGAATAAATATTTATGTAGGCGGTGGGGCAGGGAGTGGAGAAATTCGTCGTTGCCCCTAACTAAATCCACAAGCGGAAGGCAAGTACATGGTAGAGTGGTGAACAATAGGTTGTCCACCATGATCATTGTTGTTACTTATCATGCTATTTATTATGCTTTCGTTCAGCTTATTCTTATACATGATATTGATGACCTTGAGTGAATGAGATTATGATATTGAGATAATGAGGATGAGATATTGAGTTAATGAGATGGACTATGTTGATGAATAAATAAAGATGTCGCATCATTTACATTCATCATAACAGGGGTTGCATGAGCCAGGTCGGTGAGAAAGTCATGTAACTATTCCGGTGAGGTCGGTGAGAAAGATACATGACTAGTCCGGAGAGCTCTAGATAAAATCCTACTTTGGTGGGGACTTCACGCGAGTGAAGGATAGAGTGTGTCATCGACGGGTGAACACTCCGCTATACCGATATCAGCTGATGAGATGCATATGAGCATGAGCATGTTGGTGCATTCGCATAACTAAGTAAATTGTTAAATTGTGCAACTTTACCTATATGGAATATGGCTTGTTTGTTTGAGAATGACAATGGCATTAACTAAATGGATGATGATGATAACTTTGATTATGGTTAATAAACTATTGTTTATGGCTTTATTATGTATTTGCTGAGTCTTGGACTCATTCTTGCTCTATTGTTGTTTTTAGGTGACCAATGATGACGTTTTACTCGGGAAGGGCTAGCGCACTTGGAATCATGCACTTCACCCAATTATTTGATTCATTGGACATGAGAAACTTTTAGAATAACATGAATATTTATATCTAGGACATGATGGTATTGAATAACCATAGATGCTTGGTTTATGTTAATCTTGGTTTATTATTTTGCTATGCTCATAGGTCTAATTTATCTATGATTGTCATAGTGTTATGCTTGTGTTAATGCGACCCGTGGATGGGTTTTAATGTTGTTATACTTACTGAAATTTTATAGTAAGTTGATGTAAATTAGATGGTTATAGTAGTTTAGTGGCATTCTAAGCTCAATGTTGGGCTGGGGTGTTACAATCAGATACTTTTTTCCTTTTGCGAATTCGCTCAAACTGCCATACACGCGAAAACGAATTACAGAATTGGGCTGGACGTGCGATGACGATCGCGGTGGTATGACATGCATGACTTGATTTTGAGTTTTTTGATGAGATTTAAAGGAGAGATGTGAAAGGAGTTAGCAGGGAAGGAAAAACGGGAGCTGACAGAAAAAGAAAGGAACACGGTCATTTTGCCCGAGGTCGGTCGAACCGGGAAAGAGAGCGATACTAATGTATGTATCATGATTTTTGAAATGCACGCAAAAACAAGAAATAAAATAATTTAATTTAATTGTAGTCTCTCAAACAATTTGATTAAATATTGGTTAATAATAATAATATTTTTATTTTTATTTTTATCCAACTTGCTAAACAATTTGATTTGATATTATTTATTTATTTATTGTTGTTATTATTATTATTATTAAGACAACCTTTTAATTAACTCAATTGGATTTTAAAAGCAACATTTTAATTAAACATGGAAATTTTTAAAAACAATGCCAAATATTTATTAGATTACCAAATTAACTATTAACATCCCGATTATGAAAATTAGGATGTTACAATTAAGATAGTCAACATGAACTGCAAATAACAGACAAATTCCAATGATTGAAAGTACACCACAAGACCTAATGCTTGATCTCTATCTGTTCTATCATTGTCTTCTTTTTCCATAAATTCTAGTACTTTGATAACTGTTGGGAACAAGTCAACCAAATTCTTAAGAATTTTATAAAGAGAACTTCAATGAGTATCTTTGGGTTTTTGAAGACATTTCTCTTGATTTAATATTATCCTAACTTGAAGTAGCACACAACCTAAATCCTTGTGCACTTGTTCATGCACTACTACAAAAAGGCTAATACTAGATATCACAGACAGTTGATCAAAACCGTCAGTATTAAATATAACCACCTACGGTTCTGGTATAGCGACCATCTGTATTACTGGCTGTGCTAATAACCGTCCATGAAGAGGTAACATCACAGACGGTTCATGCTTAAAACTGTCTGTGAAGTATCACAGACGATTGTGAATAAGAACCGTGTGTGATATTACTAAATATCACAGATGGTTTTTTTTCTTAAAACCGTTTGTGATACTTTCCATCTATGATAATTAACTCATCACAGATGGTTTGTAATAAAAATCATCTATGATAATTTCACTTATTGTAACGCGACCCTCACAGATCTATCTTAAATTCCAGATCTGTTCTCACAGGCTGCTACTTTGAGGAGGTGGGGCTTTACGTCCATTTGGTGAAAGGAGACCGCGGATTTGGGAAGAGTGATTGTAGATCCATTTGTTCTTGACTATCTATGGTTACTAATTGCATTATACTCTATATTGCGGATGATGCTTTACATATGCTTATTGAAAGAGCTCAGCAGCGTGGCTTGATAAAAGGGTTAGTTCCTGAATTTGTGGAAAAGGGCTAGGCTATCTTGCAATATGCAGATGACACCATCTTCCTTATGCAAGATGACAATGAGAGCGCAAAAAAATCTTAAGTTTGTCCTGTCTTTGTTTGAGCAAATGTCAGGTTTAAAAGTTAATTTTCACAAGAGTGAAGTTATTGTTTTGGAAAGGCAATTAGCAAACAATCTTAGTATAGCAATATTTTTACTTGTGAGGTGGGATCTTTACCTTTTAAATATCTTGGGATTAATATAGACAAAAAAGAATTAAAAATAAGGACTAGAAAAGCACTGAAGATAAAATGGAAGCAAAGCTTGGTTGTTGCCAAAGAAAAAATTGCATTATATTCTAGATCTAGCTTGGTAAAGGGAGAATTGAAGATAGTTTAGATCTAGCTTGATGTAGAGAGAAGATTATTTACATCTAGCATGGTTTAGGGTTTAGGGTTTAGGGTTTAGCCGATTCATAGTCTATTTATACTTAATTCAATTTAATTAATTCTTGCTACATATAGCTAATTTAGATCATATATAGTATACCAATTAATTAATTCAATATTTAACACTAAATTGTTATATGCGTAGCGTAGTTGGACCGAAGCTGGATGTACGCTGAGAACCATGTGAGTGAAGACTACATTAATGGTTTTTACAAGAGCTGCCGAGGAGGATATGTTGAATAAGGGGGTAGAATATATGTACTATCCATGCATTGACTACGGGAATCTGTAGATGTTGAAGAACCGAGCATAAATCGAAGCACACTTGATTCGAAGGGATTTCAAAAAAGGGGTATACACGTTGGACCAGTCACGGTGAAGAGCATATTATACAGGAAGGTAGTAATAACGATATCGCCAATAAAGTCAACGATATACCGTCGGATGATGTCTATTGTTGTTCCAATTCGTGGAACCATACTGGCAAGACTTTGTGGCGAAGAAGACGACATATGATTTTAGGAGTGAAAGTGCGACACACAGGGCCCTACATGTAAAAAACTTGTATCTCCACAGACTTCACACCGCTTGGTATGCTGATAAAATCCCATAATAGAGGAAGGAGGACGGGTAGGCAACCCTGTGGGAAGCCTCCCCGCCATTTGCTTGGATCCCTAATAAGCACGCCCGAAACTGGATAAGAGCGAGATTATCTGCCGTGTCTTCGGGGGCCGTCTCCTTTCCAAACCCCGCAGATGGGGAAGTGTCCTAGCGCCTAGAAAGATATCTAACTACCTAATTTATAATTACTCCGTAACTTTATAACAAGTGAAAATAACATGTCAGGCTCTTGTAGGAAACGCTGAGTGCACAATCATCACAAGGCTCATTCCAGGCAGTCGAGGAGAGAGATATACTCTACATAGCCTTGGAAAACAAGGAGCACCCGGGTCGCACGAGAGGCCTTGGTCTTTATGTTCTATGGAAACATGGATTCTCATAGGACTCTAGAGCATACCGGAGTAGGAAGAGAGCCAAAGCCGAGGGCAATGTATGGCTACGAGAGGAGATCCGTGAATCCCTCAGAGAGGAGATCACTGATATAGTCAGAGAGAAGATCACTGATGTCATTAGAGATGAGATCACTGATACCATCAGAGATGAGATGTGACAGTAGATAGATAGCACTGAGGAAAAGCTTAGGGGAAATCAGCTGTAATCCCCCGTCGCTACTGTGTTAGCCAGCCCCCCAACCGTCGGAGTAGCTGCGCGTCCAACCCTACCTCAGAAAGCGACAACAGATTTCCAGTCGATGATATCCTGGTAATAATTATTATCTCTGGAATGCTCGATCCATTGATAAGCCTGTTGGAGTATCCAATTTTGTATCGTTATGTAGGTGGCTACGAAGTGCAAGCACCAAGTGAGATATGTCCCCATTGCCCTAGACATTGCTTAGGGCCAGGCGTATCCATCTTGTACCGGGGCCTTGGTGCACAGTGTAAATCTAGTGCTGGGTTTCACAAAAGTGAATGTGGATGGCGTTCATGACAATTTCGAGGTCGTCCTGCTGAGATGCCCCCAAACGACGAGGTCATGACTCTAGGGTAATCCATTGGAGCATTCATCCAGTGGACCCAAGAGGGACATCTACCTGGAGCTACCTGCATCGGTGTTAACATCACGAGAAAGTTCTGCAACGGTGTCGCAGCCACGGGAGCTATCTGCATCGAAGCTACCTACACCAGAGTTACCTGCATTGGTGCTAACTTCACGGGAAAGTCCTGCAACCGTGCCAAGTCAACAGGAGGTATCTGCACTGGAGTTACCTACACCGATGCGGCAAGTTCCCGGTGCATTAGATACATCTACACCTTATGCCCGGTCGACTCCCGTGAGGTCGACCTCTAAAGAGCGAGGCAACAAAGGCAAATTGAAGAAGCTCGATGATATCCCCTTCTTAGTGTTGGCTCGGAAATCATGCAAAGTGAGTCGTTGGTCGAGATGGTAGAGCACCTAGGAATGTCTTGCACGAGATTGCAAGAATGGTACATGGAATAGGCCAAGAAGACAGATGGTCAATGACACTTGGGTGTCAAAGTCAAGTTCATGCGGCATTATTCTAATCACAAGGTTCAAGACTGTGTCTTCACGGTGACCTTCGATGACTTGTTATTACTCTTCAACCTCGATGCCCTGGATGTCTCACTCATGCATGTAAGTGTGTACAATCACAGCCTATGTTCGAGTAATATCGATAAATGTCATATATAACTCTTTGCTTTTTATACATATATATATATATAGATAGATAGATAGATACACGATAAAAGAAACCAGATCAAGGAAATCACCGGTAGGTTTCGTCGACCCACACTTGGTCTCCATGCAAAACATTCAAGAGAATGCAATATTCATCGAGGATTACATGATGACGTCATTGCTGGCTCACTACAACAAAGAATTCATACTTTTGCCTTACAGCCAACGGTAAGTGCTGCACTAGTGGCTATACTTGTTGATTTGTACTTTATAAGCAACATGAACTTAGGTTTAAAGACCATGGTAACATATATGTGTAGATTCCACTTGATTCTAATTGTAATTATACCAAAATAGAACAAGGTAATATACCTTGATTCCCTAAAGGGGGCCAAACACGACTTCACAGTTGTCTGACAATTAATTAACATGTAAACACATTTCCTCTATAGATAAGTCTATTGTAGTCTTTTTTTCCTTTGCAATGTTTAAGGCTAACTTTTTGAAATCACGTAGGTCATTCGCTGCGCACATTTGCTACTGGAGGGAGATCCAAGGGAGGGATCATCGCCCTGAGACACAATCTAAATTTCCTGGTATTCGCTAGTACACATTAATCCTATATAACACTTCGTAGTAATGCCTCTCGAACTAACTAATTCTATTTTTGCAGTGCCACCAATAGCCGTCGGGCAACATCTGTGGATACTATGTTTGCCACAACATGCAACTACCTCTTCGATTCCATGATGACCAATGATCCTCGGGTTTGTCAATCTTGCAATAATTATTTCATATTTATCAATTTATATATATGAACGACTTTAATCTTCCTAGTGACAGGTTGTGAGCATCGCTATAACTGCATTGGAATAGGCCAAGCTCGAAAAGATTCGAGGAGAGTTTGCTTACTTATTGTTGTCTGTGGTCATAAACCGAAAAGGAGAGTTTTACAATGTAGATTGAACTTGATTGTGATAAGATTGAACTTAATGGTACATGTGTGTATTTGTTCATAAATAGTTCATTTGAGTTAATTGATTTGTAAAATAGATATGCTTGTCTCTGAAATGAATGTGAATTGGATGTATACATGTACTTATTGTGTTTCTACTTATTTAAGAGGATGTGGCTAGCATTTCCTGAGGCTAGCCAATAAACAAAATTAGATTTAGCAATACAAAAGAATATCACAGATGGTTCCTTAAGAAAAAACCGTATGTGGTATATCAATTGTCATAGACGGTTTCATCTACAATCCGTCTGTGACACATCAGCTATCACATACGGTTTCATATACAAACCGTCTGTGATACACCAGCTATCACAGACGGTTTTATCTAGAAACCGTATATGATAGTCAACTATCACAGACGATTCTGAGTTAATAACCGTCTATGATAGTATGCATCACAAACGATTTTGAGTTAATACTCATATGTGATAGTCTGCATTACACACGGTTTGAAAACCGTCTGTGATGACATCATGTCATTACTGACCCATAAACTTAGACGGCTCATAAAACCATCTATGATGATGTTTTCAAACCGTCTGTGATGTCTGTTTCTGTAGTAGTGGTGGTTGATATCTCGAACCATATCCCTCCTCTTCGAAGATCCACCCACCACATTCAATAAGAGAGAAGTCGTACTAAAGAAATTACTAATGCCCTTTTGCTTTCTTACAACAACAAGAACTACTAATTAAAGTTGATGAGCAAAATAATGTTATTTTCTCTTATGATCAATTATTGCAAGCCATTGAACTCACCTCGCATATTGATAGCAACATCATATCCTTAGCCTCTAACTTGCTTCAAACTTAGCTTATATTCTGCAGATAGAGAATCAATATAACACTTGAGGTAGGAAGAAATTGTCTCTTTCACATAAACAAGACCAACAAAACTCTCTTTTACAATTCCACAACTATCAACTTACCACAAGATAACTATCATTTGTTCTTTGCAAGATACATCTTTGGAGTCATCAACAGGCAAGCAAAACACATCAGGTCCAATTTCTTCAAAAAATAGAATGCAATATGTCCTTTGCAAAATAATGAGCAATTTCTTTCTGGATAGGAGGAGACACTATAAGACAATTACTTGCAGTATTTTTATCCACTACCTTGCCTAAAGCTGGATCAAGCTCTACTAAGAACTCATAAAATTCTAAGAAATTCCCTTTGTTATAGGACTCATTCGATTCATCATGGCCCTAAAAAGGCAATCCTTTCTTCAATAACATTTTAGCAACGCCAATTGACGCATTTAGTCGAGTAAAATAAGCAATATTTGAAGTTTCACTTTGTGTACATCAATGTGTTGTTCTCTTTTTAACAAATTGTATTTCTCGGTGCTTGGTTGTGAACGTTATTCACACCACCTAAAAAATAATTGGGGGATTAGAAGCTAAGACGAGAAGAAGCTGCAGCGGTTGGCGGATGACGGGATGGGGGCGTCGAGGTGGGGCCATGGCAGTCGGCGGGCAAGGTCTCAAGCGGCTGCGACCAGGCGAGCCGCGAGGGTGAGGGGCAGATGGGCGGTGGCTGTTGGCACTGCTACAACCTGCCCCTGCAGCCAGGCACTAGACAGAGCGAGCGAAGGCCCCAGGTGTACTCACTGCTTAGGTTGTTGCATGCGCGCCTGGCCACTGGGTCGTGCCATCGCGTCAGCCCATGTGGGCACCTAGCCGTGTGGGCCGCGTGCTGCGTGCCCGCCTAGCCAGTTTGCCAATGGGCCGTGTGGGCGCCTAGCCGCTAGGCCACGTCACCACATGGGCCACATGCCACGTGGGCACATGGCCGCGTGGGCCGTGTCGTCACGTGGGCGCTGGCCACCTGAGCCGCGTCTACGTGTGGGCCGAGTAACCTCCTGGGCCGCTGAGGGCACAAATGGTGGGCTGGGGGTGCAGATGTGGTATATAGAAGCTGATTCCTGCTATAATTTTTTTTAGACCCGATGTCTTGTGACACTAGGTGGGTCTCTTGGGTTCTGCCCCTGTTTGGTAGTGTCATGCATGCATGTTGCCGTATTTACACCTTTACGTGATGTGTGTGACAGCACCAGCGCATACGTACGGTGCCTATGCATGCATCCTCAGCTCTATATATATGCATGTAATACGATTGAACACCACAGGTCTAGCTATCCGATCCATCCGGCGCATTGATATTTGACGTCAAAATAACATGCACGTTGTTTGGGCCTCCCTTTCGCCTCGGCTAAGATTATTTCTCCGTCATGAGGTAACAACTCAATTCATACAAGCTGGGTGTGAGAGACTGTGTGGAGACCATGTGATATGATCCTAATATAGGTGTTGAACAATTAGCATCAGTGTCGGGTTGTTTGGGGAGTAAACCCTTGGTTTAACAAATTATCGGATTTGTTGTCAAGTGGTCGGTGATTTGACCGATCATGGTGGCAAACAGACTGGCGGTTCAAGCTTTTAAGGATTGAACACCAAACACTTGTGTGGTAGTGTTTGCATTAAGTGCCATTAAAAATGGACACTGAACGCAAAACTATATAAAGTTTTGCTGAAAAGTCCCGAGAGGTGTGCTTTTTGGAATAGGAAGCGGTCTAACCGGCCGTTGGTTGGTGGTCAGACTGGCAGTGGTCTGACCAATCCCCTGTTGCCGGTGCTGACGGTCAGACCGGCCTTTTGTTGGCTATCTAACCAACCAAGGCGAGTTCATGCATAGTGAATGTGCTGAATTCACGGGTATGGTCAAAGTCATGAGATTCAGTGCATATGTGTTGCATGACGCATGCCTTGGCTAACGTGGGTCAAATTTCGAAGAACTTGTGCCCGGAATCAATTTGTTGGTCTATTGTTATGCAAGGGCGGTTGGAATCAACTATGGTAAATTGCCAGGATGGTTGAGACTAAGCCAGGAAAGCTGAGGTCCAGAACGATCGAGGATGTCGGGTGAAGTGGATGGTCTCAATCAAGGCGCAAGATGGACAATAACAATGCAAACGTGAAGTTTGGTGCAATCGGTGGCATCAAGTGGCTAAGGTTGGTGCAAATGTTGAGGCGTTTCGGTGGGAGCCGATGGGAGAGACTTGATGGCATGAGAAAAACCATTGATGAACCTACACGGTCACAAAGAAGGATCAAGAACGGGTATTTTGGTATCTTGACCAAAATATTGGCTTAGTGGCCTTTAAGAAACCGCAGCACAAGATGACGCAAAGGTGAAGCCATTTAGGTGAGAGAGAGGGTGGAAGATTTGCACCTCTAAACCTTGCAAGCCTAGAAAGCCTAATTTAAGAGATTTAAGAAAAGTTGGGAGAATAGAGGAGGTCAGGGTTTAAAAGAGATGTACTGAGAGAAATTGTGGGATTGGGTACTCATGAGTGAGCTTTTGTTGTTCTCCATGGTGGAGTTGCTATAAATCTTCAATCCCTTGTATCAATCCAATCTAGTTTGTGCCAAGATGAGTTATCTCTTATTCTTGCCCTCACTTTTATGATTTTGGGGCTCTTGTGTTCTAGGGGTTTTTACTTGGTCTTTTACTGCGATCTAGCTTGCTAGGACGTGTGGGTCATTCATGAGTAAGCCTTTAGATCAAGTTTAGTTTTTTTTCCCCAGGTTTTATGCCTTCTTGCCCTCAACCAAGAAATTCATAGAACCTTAGCTATGATCGTCTCAATCTTAGATTGGAATATGTTCCTGATCTTCTTGTTAAGTTATGTCTGAAATCTCAGGTGATTTGGATCACTACATCAAAAATTGGATCATTTTATGGATCCATCATCGTGTTGTTTTTAGTCAGCAGAGGGGAGCGGTCAGGCTGGCTTCTAGGGTGGTCAAACTGGCTGTGCCTTGACAGTCAGACAGAGCGAGGGGTTTTGATCTTGGTTTTAGCTCAAATCTTCCGCTCTAATCTCGAGAATTGATCTTCGTAGCTTTGCACAGCTATTGGAGAGAAAAGGAAGTTGAATACCAGTGACTAGTGAGAAAAGGAGTGAACTCATATTCCCCCTCTCTCGTTGCTTTTCGGTCAGAGAGTGAGTGAGAGAGAGAGTGAGAGAGAGAGAGAGAGAGAGTCATGAGTGAAAACTGGTTTTTTTGGTGAGGCAAAGCTAAAAAGGGATGATATGAATGTACACGCATAAGTACACATCAAGGATCACTAATTAGCTATCTACTACCTGTGGCCAGAAAAGCAAGATGTGCTAGGTTTTGGTTGCACAGCATATTGTACTGTGATTGCTTCTAAGTAGAGGTGCAGTTCACACTTGACGCACAGTGATGATGTGATCCCTAGCTAAGTAGCTAGCCTCTCTACTAACAGATGAACAGTAACAGCCCTGCCCTGTTCCATCCAAACGACTGTCCAACGGCTGCCTGTGTCCTTCCCATGCTTCAGATTCCTGCGGCAGGCACCTGGGTGATGATTTTATCGGTTTGGATCGTCCAAGACGTACCGATCTAAAGGAAAAACAATCAAAGGCGTATAGACTTGTTTGCATGACACAGCTGATGCCACATATGTCGAGGAGTGCTTATCCGAAAAGAAGAGAGTAATGTCAAGGCAAAGTGAATGTCGGATCAGAACTCAGCATGGCTTGTGACACCTTTTCCAATCAGTCCTTTTCTCCAGAAGGTCGGTAACTTTGCCTTGGAAAAAAGATCGACAACAGCATAAACCATGGAGTTCGTACTTACTTTTTTGTTTTACCCGTGGTTAATATCCCATTTATATAATTAAATATAGAGGCATTTCATTATATGCCGTTGAATAAGTTCGTATGCTTCTTATATACCACTAACATGTGGGTTCAGGACTCACGTGTCAGCCTCACACTGAGTGTCATATAAGGAATTATACACTTTGTAGGTACCACGTTGGCGATTAATCCTTAAATGTACCACCGTATGAGCCTCTCCTACTGTTTATCTTCAAAAAAAAATCACATGAAGATTAATATTTTTCCATTATTTTAGCAAAACAAATATATATGGATAGCTATGGTACAAACACTTGGCCCCACTTCTCAACAGTATTCCCACTTGTGCAATGAATGATGGAAGGTGGAAAAGGTATTTGCAAAGTACATACAGGAAAATTGTTTATGGCACCACCCTCACTGCAAAAATTAGAAGAGAGAAATCCTTATATGCTACTCAACATGTGTAAATCCCTCACTAAAATTATATGCCAGTGTGACGTTCAGTGACTGTAATTCTATACGATGGCATGTAATAATAAAGAGATCAGACAATACCAACAAAAATTCTAGAAGGTTATAGTGCTTGAAAAGTTCACCATGCATGGGCCCCTTATATACATGTCATTTGTGCAACATGTCAAGGTATAGCAATTCAGCAAGAGAAACTAAACAAAAAAAAAAAAAAAAAAAAAAGCAAGGAACGAAAGAGAAAAAAGAGGGGGAAACTAAAAGAGAGGTCAACTGCCCCACACCAGCTGTGTGGACAGTTACAGGAGGCCTATCTATGAGCAGGATTGCCTTATCATGATTCACGACCAACTTTATTTCCCGGGGCTTAATTAGCTAGCTAGCCAGGGGGCGACACTAATATTTAAGAACTTAGGGGTTAAATAAATTATACAGTATAATTTTATTTGATAAGAGAGTTAAAGAAAACTAACAACATTAATATCCCTCGAGATATACATAGCTATATTGTGCAAATTTATCGAAGAACAAGAAAAGCCTGCCCCTGCGAGCCTCTCTCTCCCCGTACGTCCACCCCTGCAGCCAGCAGTACGACTGCAGCAAAGCTGTGCCACCGTTCAGTAGCAAAGCTGTGGCCGAGCAGAGGGTGCATGCTACGGCGCCTAAAGGTAAGGGGATGGGAGAGCAGAGCAGAGCAGAGGCTGCAGTGTACCGGCACCTAGCTGACCTGAGAGCGACCTCCCTCCCCCCTAGCTAGCTTGACCTAGCTCGGGCCTCTCTTCCTTTTATACCTCCTCCTCGCTCCCTGCCACCATCTCGTGTGTACCCTTGTCGTCTCCGGCCGTTTTCCACCCTCGCGCGTACGTTTTCGGTGGACGGCGCCGGCACTGCGCAAGGATCGGCCGTCGTCGAAGTACGTACGTAGCTAGGCATGGCGAAGCAGTGGTGCTGCCACAAGAAGAAGCTAAGGAGAGGGCTCTGGTCCCCCGAGGAGGACGGGAAGCTCATGAACCACATTGCCAAGTACGGCCACGGATGCTGGAGCTCCGTGCCTAAGCTTGCAGGTATGACACGCCACACACACATGTACCGATTCGATCACTCACCAACAAGTTAAGAGCGATCGTGTAGCTAGGCTACTCGATCTTGGCTAATTGAAGGAGAAAAAAAAATGGCGCATTGCTGATCTCGGTTGGTTGAATTAGGCCTCGAGAGGTGCGGCAAAAGCTGCAGGCTGAGGTGGATAAACTACCTGCGGCCAGACCTCAAGAGGGGCACATTCTCGCAGGAGGAGGAGGACCTCATCATACATCTCCACTCCATGCTGGGAAACAAGTACGTTAATTGCCATCACTCTCTCGATCCCTCCATGTGCTTCGTCTTTCTATCCGTCGATTCCAAATGCAGATATATGCTCTTCAGTTCTAGTTAGATAATTAGTACGTGGATGGCAATGGGGAACAATCGTTTGTTCGTATCAGGTGGTCTCAGATTGCGGCTCAGCTGCCCGGCCGGACGGACAATGAGGTCAAGAACTTCTGGAACTCTTACATCAAGAAGAAGCTCAGGGAGCGCGGTATCGACCCCGTCACCCACAAGCCGTTCGCCGAGGCCGCAGGCGCCCACGCCGGCGGCGCGGCCACGACGTCAAGCGCGTGCCGCGCGGTGTTCAGAGATGCCGAGCTCATCCCGACGACGACGCCCGTACCGGCGCCGCTCGTGGAGGTGGAACCAATGCTGGACGGTTTGAAGGTGCCACCGGACTGGCCAGTCTCCTTCACCGGCAACGGGATGCCATCGTCGCTGTCGGGCTACCAGGCACCGAGCCTGCAGGCGGGCTGCGCCTTTGACTTGGACGCGCTGCAGCACTGCGGCGCCATCCCGGCACCGGTCGTCCCGTCGGCGTCGAGCTCCAGCACGCTGACCTCGATGGCCGGCCTGAGCCCCGCCGCGGCAGACGCCGAGCAGTGCAACAACATCGCCGGCGCCAACCTGCCGTGGCTGGAGCTCGGGCCGAACAACGCCGTCGCCGGCCACGTAGACCACTACGCCGGCGCGCTGGACGAGCTCAGGTGGTCGGACTACTTCGACGGCGCTTTCCAAGCCACCGCCACCCAAAGCGCCCTTCAGGGACAGTGCGTCTACGGCGGCGGCAAGGAGAACGACGACGACGCGGTGCAATTCGACGTCCACGGCCTAAGCAGCTGGCGCTAATGCATCAATCAATCAAGAAACCAACGAAAGCAGCAACAGTTCATCACTGCAAAACCATAGACATGGATGGATACTGGCTCGGCCTGACTACCAAGATACTACTACTACAAGCACTACATTACGCTACTATTAGTAGTGTTTCATTTGGTGTTGCTTAATTATTATTTATCTCTCTTTAATTTTCTTTTTGATTTTGATGTTGAGTAGATTTAATCGTGTGACATTTAAATTAAGAGTGTTTTGCCACACATGTAAAGTACAGGTAATGGTGGTGCGCGCAGACTACAGAGAGAGATGAGGCCATGCATGGTTAAATAAAGAGTGGATTAATAATTGATTAATATGGACCTCAGCACCCATGCAAGCATGCGCATATATATTTGACTTTATTCTCATGAATTTGGTCGTTTCTTGGTTTGTCCACTACTGCAAGTTTTGGTCCCGTTCATGGGTGAACTGCGTGGTTGATCTGTGGGCATAATCTGGAGAGAAGCTCGGAACCTAGCAAGTTACAAATGGGGTCACAATTACAGAACTATGCATGGGATTCTGTAAGCCCGGCCTGGTTGAGATATATGGCCCAAGTGTGGCCCATATTACGATCGACAATGTAAATTTTTAGTCAACTTGTCGTATATATAGTATCCCCTTAATTTTTAAACATACGAATTATGTTCAATCAATTTTTGGCGTGGTGGTGGGAAGTGATCAGGGTGCATGTCCGTGTCCCAACCTACCCAGGATCCCAAGAGAATCGGCGCTGCGTAGGTCGTGTGTTTCGTGAGACCGACCTTGGAGGAGCTTTACTTTCTTTCTAGAGTGCGTAGTGGACGCCCACACGTATAAATGCATGCAATGTGTGGGGTGAGTGGTGTGCACCCTCAACGTAGTCTACAAATCTAGATAATTTCGGGTTCCTCTCCCAAGTGCTCCAATTAATCTAGATGGTCCCTATGTAATGTCGGGTTCCAAAATAATCTGCAGGTTCTACTTGTGCTCGTTCCTGAACCTTGCAGTAGCTGAAGTGTGGGTCCAATGGGCCCGACAAGAAAGATAAGGATTCCATTCCAACAAGTCATCTAATACAGGGATTAGGGGCGGCAATGGCCCCTCCCCGTTCTACGAGGAATTCACTCGTTAAACTTCGGTTGCATGGTGTGTAAATTATTTTTTTTATGAATTTACTATTAAGATAAAAATTACTTAACCCTTTTACTCTATAGTTAATCCAGAAGGGTTGAACTTAGGGCCTCTTGTGAGTTCATGACCCTGTCTGCTGCATCTGTGTTGTTTGATATAAAAAAAAACTTATACTGGTGAAGTTGTAAAAACAAGAAGGACGCAGAGCAGAAGGCGACTCGTGCTGTAATCAAGATAATTTTAGGTAACTGTTGTGTTTGTATGTGAGAGGTTGGGGATTCAACTTTCGGGAATAAGACCTCGTAGGACCTCGATGACCCGATGGGATAGAGAACGGGGAGAGTAGCACTCGATGACGAAGATAAGGACAAGGAATAGGAATGTTTCACCACTCCTCGACGAGGAATAGCCCGTTGCCACCGCTAATTAATAGGGGTTGTAGGGAAATCAATCTGGAAATTAAGGCACTCGAAGTCTCGATGCATGGTTGGTTACTTGTGTCCCCGTCTGCAGTTCAATAATTAGCACGAGAGAAGCTAGCAGACATGGGAGAGAAAGCTACTAGATTAGCAGGGAAATTAAGAGAGGAAACTGCAAAGGCGTATCTTTTGATCTTTCAGGTGATGGATCATATAATCTAGCTAGCCAGTACTCCCTCTGTTTAAAAATATAGGACGTTTTAGAAGGTGTAGAATCAAACTTTTTTAACTTTAACTACTAATATATATATAAATTTATTTGTATTGATTATGTGAAAATGATATCCTTATATTAGTAATGAAAATTATTTCCATAATATGGTAATTTTATATTATTTATGAATATATTTGTATAAAATTTAATAGTCAAAATTACATGTTGAAATGTGTTCTTGGAAAGATAGTATCCGTTGTCTTGAGTCTGCGGGGTGATGATAACCGGCGAGCTGGCGGATAAAGATGCAGGCATGCAGCTCGCTAGGGTCTCGACAAAAAGTGGAGCAACCAACCGATCGGCTCATATGCTTTGGCTTTTAAGCATCCATCCAGCATTGCAAGGCAGCTGGAAATGTTTACTTTCGCGCGTGTTTCCTCAACCACGATCGAATAGGACAAGGATGTGATGGCGCATGCGGCCGTCAGGTTCCTATAGATATTTCGGTTGATTACAATATACTAGTCGATCAACTATATTGGCTACATGTTATATTTGGAGTTGTCTCTATGTGCTTATTATTGTAGTTATATGCATATATATAAAAAACATGTGTATAGTAGAACGGATGAAGTCTTAACAACAATGCACCTTGGTCAAGCTTTTTTCTATTTTATTAGCCTGGTAATGCCTATTTTAGATAATAGTTTGTTGAGATTTTCAATAGTTACCACTTCGACAAAAAAAAAAGTACCGGGAAAAGGGGAGGAAAAGATGTAGGTGAGAGTAGGGATGAAAAATGGATACATATATATTATTCGACTACCGTATTCGATAGGATACGATACGGTATATATTTTTTCATTCGATCAACAACTTATCTCCTATTCCTATTTGTATTCGAATTCGCATAAAAAATATGGATACGGATATGATATGGAATTTTCCCATCCGAATTGTTATTTTATCGGAACTATTTGTATTCGAATCCGATGAAGCAATATAGTTACGAGGATATCCGGATCCGACTGAATTGAGTAGATATTTGATTTGCATTTGCATTCATTATGACATTCATATTTGTATTCCTATTTGAGCATATTCAAATTTGTATTCGCATTCGTTTAAAAAATACGAATATGATTTCACCCCTATTCGATTTGTATTAGATCTGTTTTCACCCCTAGGTGAGGGAGAGAGGGGTGGTGATGTATTACTTTCCTAATGAAATGCATAATGGGAGAGCCACATTAAGGGCTCTATGCTTTCAGACTTTCCTAAAGTTGTAAGTCTATCCATTTTGTCTGTATGCATGCGAGCCATAATCTTTTTTTTTTGTTAGTTTCCTATATCTTCACCCTTTGAATGTCTCATTTATCTTTTTAGGGAAAATTAGTGGGGGAAAACCCTACTTCTAGTATATATGAAAATAGGCTAATAATGTACTTTCCCTAGCTCTCAACGTATAGGAATGTCAAATACATTCGTTAATGAATATGAACATCTATCATATCTTACGCCACTTACTCTAACTTGACTTTGTGGAATACTTCCGATTCAATGATCTCCAGTGGGTTCTATTACCATGTGTACCTAGCATGCATGCTTCCTTTTTTACATGCCTCTCTCCTTCTGTCTGCAACGTATAATAAATATAAGACATATATGGCATCAGTTTCTTTTTTCTCCGATTAATGTGGGAGTATATAAGAATTTTTTTCTTTTCTCCGATTAATTTGGTAATTTATAGCCTTTCCTCTGGGCTCTCTTTAACTAATTTATAGCATGTGCATGGGAGAACTCCTCAGCGGTTTCGTTTCTTCTTCTATCTTGTGTGTTGCCGAGCTCTTCTTTGCATGCGTGTGTTCTAACTTCCAAGTTAATTATCTATAATCACTTGATCAAGCTGGCCGTAAGCGCGTTTATCTGAGCCCACATGCACCCCATAGTGTTGTATGCATTGCTCTGGTATGGGGTTTCCTCACCATCATCTTTCCTTTTTTTTTTCCTTTGATTAACGTGTGAATTTATAATATTTTCCTTTTTCTCTAATTAATGTGAGAATTTTTAGTATTTTTACATCATAGGATTAACCTTCAGACTTACAGGACAGCCTCCAATTAGTATAGATATAGATATCTATAATCACTTGATCAAGCTGGCCGTAAGCGCGTTTATTTGAGCCCACATGCACCCCGTAGTGTTGTATGCATTGTTCTGGTATGGGGTTTCCTCGCCATCATTTTTCCTTTTTTTTCTCTGATTAACGTGTAAATTTCTAATATTTTTTTCTTTTTCTCTGATTAATGTGATAATTTTTAGTCTTTTTACATCATAGGATTAACCTTAAGACTTATAAGAAAATCTCCGATTAGTATAGATATAGATAGATAGTTCAACAACACTGGAGCAAATTAGGTCAGGACATAATGTTGCTTCCAAGAACCTAATGATGGCCGTGTGCATAGATTTGCATGGAAACAGACATGCATTCTCATAACACAAAAAAGAGGAACAGGAAACTAATGCACAAAGAAAGTAAAAAGACTTTACAAAAAGAAGAAGGCAAAAGGCCGCTGGTACTTGTAACAACCTCTATTGCGTTGCTGACGAATCAACCTGGGGCAGGCTGCAAGCCTTTCCTTAATTTCCTGTACTTTGCGTTAGCTGACCAACCAAACAGTGTAGCTAGCTAGCTGCACGGCCCAGCGCAACTGCACAAGCCGATCTGTTCATTCGCGATCGCAAATTGGACACGTCGTACGTACCGCTGAGGTCCTGTTTGAAACAGCTTTAGGCATGCTTCGGCTTTAGAAAAGCTAGAAGCCTCAGGCTAATTTTGTAGCCGCTTATCTCTCTCACCAGTTTTACGGGTTTATTACAGAAAGGGTAGATATGTTTGTCATTAGAACTTTAAAAAAAAAAACCCTCCAAATGCCACTTGGTAAAAGGTCTGCTCCCGTTCGATCCCTCCCAACCCATACCCATTCGCTCCGCCAATAGGTGGAGCACGCGACGCCAAACTCCAGGAGCGACGCGGCAAAAGCCCTCCTTGCCGATTGAATCGACCCTGCCGCCGGCCGAATCGCGCTCCCTACTGGCTGAATCGCCCTACACGACGGCCACCTTCCCCTTGCTTTTCCCCTTCTTGTCTTCCCCACTTCCTCCTCTGTAATCCCTTCATCTCGTCGATACCCTAGCTAGCCATACACTTCTCTGGCCACCTCCATTGCGGTGGAGGTGCCACGAGATGAAGGACGTCGGCGGTGGTTCATCCAGACCGTATGCTAAGAAACCGTCCCATCTGGCATGGTCGTTGACGTACCACCACCACCCCTACCAGGGCCAGGGGCACCCACTACTACAAAACAGGTCATACTGGATGCATCATCACAGACAATTCATTTGGAACCATTTGTGTTGTACTTATCACAGACGGTTTTTAATAAGAACCGTCTGTGATATGTAGCGATGGATAGAACCGTCTGTGATATGTAGCGATGGATAGAACCGTCTATGATATATAATTATCATGTTCTTATTAATAATCATCTATGAATCACCATAGACGGTTTTAAATACAAACGGTCTATGATGTCTTCGAAAATCACAGTCGGTTTGTAGACAAAATCGTCTCTGATACTTTTGTTTTGTTGGGCGAGGAAATAAAATTTTGGACTTAATGGGCAGGCTGCCGAAACTCACTTTATATTAACCGAGTCTCCTCACACCTCACACCTCCATCTTCTCCTTTGCCATCTCTCCTCTAACCGAGTGCCGCCGCCTCGCCCTAACCTTACGCCTCGGCCTCCCCCGAACTCGTCGCCCGCGGCCTCCTCGTCGTCGCCGGCCTCGTCGTCGCCGGCCTCCCCCGACCTCATAGCCCATGGGCTCCCCTAACATCGTTGCCCCCCGCCTCCTCCACCTCGCCCCAGCTCGACGTCGCCGGCCTCTCCCAATCTCATTGCCCCAGCCTACCTCGACATCGTCACCCCCGGCCTCCACCTTAGATCACGCACTGTCCGGTAAAACAGCCATAACTTTTGCATACAAACTCGGATTGCAACGTTCTTTAGCTCGTTGGAAAGCTAACGAAAAGTTGCATCCGAAAATCCATAAGTAAATATGTGATTCATTTAGATAGGGTCTCTACTGTAACATCTTAATTTTTTAATATTTAAAAATCTTTTAAATAGTTAGTAGTTGGAAAATTAACCCTTTAGATTTTATTTGAATTTTAAATAAAGCTTAACATGGACTTTCAGTATCAAAATAATTTAATATGATTAATGACAACTTCAACAATGGTCAAAACTATTTTATTTGGGTTCTATGTGCTTGGATATATTTTCTAGATTTTCTAGAAACTTTTCGAGTCCATTTGCTATTTGCCGTTTCTATATTTTCTAAAAAGGGAAAGGTAATAAATAGTCTCAGAAAATATTCGAGCCAAATCTTCTTCGCAGCCCATTCCTATTCCTTCACGGCCCATCTTCATGCGCCAGCCCGCGCTGCGCACCGTGCCTTCGCCCCTTGCCAGGTAGGCCCCGCCAGTTAGGTGGTCATCATCGCCCCTCCCATCGCCTTCCTCGCGCCGCGTCTCGACCGTGTTCGCCATGGCCGCGCTTGGGAGCTCCGTCCGACAACGGAATCTCCAATAAGAAAATCTTGTGTTGACTTTATCCTTTTAATCCTTGTATGTTCCCGTACCCGAATCCAACGGAATCGTATCTCGTATCCTCTTCAAACTCGGAATCAACCTTGTGACCAAAACGAACTCGATTTGGGGATTTCCAAATCCGGTACGCCCGAGGCCTATAAATAGGGCCCCTGGGTTCGCCTTCTCGCCCTTATCCCGAAACCCCAAGCCACCGCACCCCTCAAGCTTTAGTGCCGTCGTATTGGAAGTTTTAGGGTTTCCACCGCCGCCGCTCGTTTTCTTAATATTGCACTGTCGTCTTCATCACCACGTCATCGTCGTTCATGCTGTCGTCTTCAATGTCACCAGAGCTATCTCCAGCACTCCTTCACGACCACGATACGTCACTGGTGTTCATCATCGACAACAGCCGCACCTGCTCCGCCACTTCTTCGCTAATTCCAGTCAACTCCAACGACCTTTCGTGTCAATACCAGTACCAGTATATGCCCAATAACCTATTCTACCCCAGTGTGCGCATCCGCTGCCGGCGAAGCACCGCCGTTCGTCGTTGCCAGATTAACCCGAACCTCGCCGTCGTCTTGTCGACGTGTCGTGCCACATCTACTCTGAGCACAAATGTCATGCCACATCAACTTGTGGGCACACTTGTGTCTGCTACCTCACCTACCACGTATACTCGTACCGCCCGCGTGTCTGCTCGGGTGGCCGCATTAGCACTTGTATGTTCCGTCCGAACTATAACTGTAGGACCGGAAAGCTGACTAGAGGGGGTGAATAGACGCTTTCTCAATTTTTGCCTTAATCAAATTCAACACGAACTTTTCTTCAATAGCTATGAGAGCTAAGCAAATTAGTAAATGCACAGAGGAAGCCTTGTGTTGAATCCGATTAAACCCTTAAGCAAAAGACCCAAAGTATGGAGATTAAACCCATCAAGGCGGTCGGACCGGGTGTAATCAAGCGGCTTGATCGCTGACGATCGACCAGTTGTGAAATCGGTCTGACCGATTTTGTTCAGAACCTATGCAGACAGCCCAAATCCAAAACAAAAATTGGTCTAACTTTTGATTTACCTGATGAAACTTGACCAAATTTGGAACACAACTACCTAAGGATATCTGGAATCTATTCCTAGCAGCGATAATCCAGATCCACATCAAAGTTTTGACCTTTTTAAGTTTTACCAAAGGAGAGTTCGAAACCGAGCAAAACGAAAAATTTGATCCAAATATTGCTCATGGGGGATTGATGATTTAGATGATTCTAGGAGTATTCCCACACATCATAGCAAGGTAAAAGAGGTTAAGAGACCAACCAAAAATGACCAGATCAAGGAAGCACCAAAATCATCAAAAGAGATAGGAAAACACAACAGGCCTCATCTTTGAACAAACATCCATAGATTGATTCAAGATGTTGCTTGTTCAAGCTACTCCCTCAAGGAGGACAAGAGCTCAATCCAAGAGCACACACACAAATCACCTCTCTAGAACCTAGCCTCTCCTCTCCTCTCCAAACCCTAACCAAAACTAGGATTTTTACAAATGGAGTGCTTGGGGGCTATTTGGCAACCCCCTCTCTATTTATAGTGAGACCTAGGTTCTAGAAGAGTTCACCTAATGGGCTCCCGTTAAGGCCCAATACAAACAGAACACATTCACACGCATTACAGTCGAAGCAATCGCCTGCTCCGCCATGTAGGTTGATCAGCGACTCTCATCATGTCGGCAAGTCTCTCCCGTCCGAATCCCATCGGAACTTCCAAGGCACTTGCACCGACTCCCGCGCCGCTTGATCCAACCAGCTGCAACAACCTGCCCGTTCGAACCATCTTGTCCATTCTGCTCCATGCTTGAGTCACACGACTCCACCCGGCATCCATGATCGTTCTGGATCTCAGCTCTCCAAGCTTAGTCCCGATCCTCCTCGCCGTTGACCGTCGTTGACCTGCAAGTCACCTGCACAGTAATAGACCAAGAAATCGTCTCCGGGAATAAGTTCTTCACAACTTGACCCACGTTAGCTCAAAACATGCAATATGCAACATTAAAACATTGAAACTCATGCACTAGACATAACCAAAACACAACGCCACCAAGATGGCCGATGAACAAGTGAAAACCGGTCTGACCTCCATACCTGGTCGGTCTGACCGATCTCCAACCGGTCAGACCGATTTTTATGAGCCGGTCAGATCGCCCGAAAAGACATAGCCAAAATTCTACCTCGAAATTCGAGAACTCTCTGGAATTTTCAAATGAATATAACTTTTGACATGAAGCTCCAAAAAATATGAAACCACATGCAGGAGATTCCCCTCTCTTACCTACATACTCTATTTTTGGCCTAGCTCCAAACTCCACCAAAACTTCAGGCCAATCGGACCGCTGTACAGAGCCGGTTGGATCGCCTGATGATCTTGGTCCGATCGCAGATTTACCGTCCGACCGCCCGCGTGCGTCGGCCCGACCGCCGAGGTCCGAACGAGATTAAAGCTTTTTCGAAAACGCGAGATTCGGCAAACCAACAACGTCATTGCCAATTGACTCATCATCCTAAGATCATGTACATATCCCCACGATATCCACAATAACCCAGATCCGATCTACTGTAAATCCATTCCATCATATACCATGTCTATGCCATGTAGGGTCCACCAGCCATATCATTGTTCTGTGAACCAATAAACCTGTAAGACCTTTCACGACCAGATAGTCATAACCTTCCACAACTAGGTAGTCGTAGCCTTCCCCAACCATAAAGTCGAAACCTTCCGACCATGTGGTCGAAACTCCTTCTGAGTACGCGTAGTCGAAAGTGATGAACAGTGCTCGATGAAACAGTACTCGAATTCCTTTTTGAGTATTTTCTTTAGATTTAGAAATTTCAAAAGCCATAACTTCTTCATCCGAAGTCCATTTGAGCTCATTCAAATTCCTAAATTCATATAAATTTGAGCTCTATCTTTCTGAGATTTTTTATTTAATTTTTTGTGTTATTTTTCCACTCTGTTTTTCTTTATTTTCTTTATTTACTTTTGTTTACGAGTAGACATTGATACTTCATGGAATTTTGAGGAAGAAAGAGTTCACCAAGGCCAAGACCAGTATCAGAGTTTATTTCAAGGCAAGTTATACATTTGATCATGTTGAACCCAGTTTTTCAAAACTACTTTTATTCAAAGTATTGCATTCTACTTTAAGTATTTATTTAAATGCTCTTGGGTTAGTTATTTGACGAGGATCTAATAATCCTCATTTTATCTTTTATCTATAATTCTTATTATGGGTAAATATGATGTCACATAGTCCCCAGAGGTACCCCTTATCTATAAGGGAGAAGCCCAATAAGTGGTTGTAAGTTCTTCTACAATCACCCCCACAGTTGAAAGTCTTCCTACGACTATATCATGGTCGTAAGTCCTTCTACGACCACTACATAGTCGTAAGTCCTTCTACGACTGCTACCTGGTCGTAAGTTCTTCTACGACTGCTACCTGGTCGTAAGTTCTTCTACGACCAGGTAAACTATGACCACCTTATAATCAAACCTACAGGAGAGTAGGTCCAATTGATTAAGGAATCCAAATGGTCTGCACGCACTATTATTCCGCTTATTAATGGTGTGTAATTACCCCATTATCTCTGAAAGATAATTGCCAGACGGCGTGAAGAAGCCGAGGCGCCGGTAATTACTTCCATCATGCGCCCGTTACTGGATTAATTAGGCGCATCTCCCGCAGGGCAAAACGGCTACTTCTTCACGACTATATAAGGGCATCGATCAGAGAGATAGGGGAAGGCAGCGAACAAGAGCCAGTCAAGTAGGAACACAAGTGCTATTCTCTGTAATAGTTTTAGTCTTTTACTTGATCATCAAGAATACCATACACACAGGATTAGGGTTATTATTCTCTCGGAGAAGGCCGAACTGTCTAAACATCCCGTGTCAATCCACTCTGCGTGATCTTATCTCTAGGAGACCCCCCAAATCAAACAATCTTTACGTAAGATCGGTTCTAATACACCGACAGTTGGCGCCGTCCGTGGGGATCTTCCGGTAATCTCTTGTCAACATACTCTCTTTTTCCAATCTCATGCAATCATGGCAGGAGAATGGAACGAGGAGAACTGGTTTGACTTGGCAGATTACGCAGACGTCGACATGGATGCCGGTTTCGACTATGAACCGAGTGATGCATCCGCTGATGGTGATGTTGCCTTTGAGATTATTCTCCAGAAACCATCCCATTAATAGAGTTGAGGAGGATCCTTATCCCCACAACAATACGCCCAACAGAGGAGCCATTTCCCTCAAAGGACAAGGGTCAATCCGACCAGGACCGCCCCCAGGAGGACTCACAACGCGACGAGAGTTTTTTCTCCAAATGTTCAAGTCCCCTTAAGACGGTCCGACTTGGTAAGTCAAGTTCTGGGAGCCACCATTCCAGGACTCCACCAGCATCTAGTGATTCTCTCTCGTGGTAACTCCAGAGGGTGGGATCAAGCATGCTTTTCACGCAAATTCGACCGTCTCCCCGCAGATCTCATTTGCGAACGGAGCGATTATAACCCGAGTTCCCCTACCGAGGGGATTACTCCAAGTCGCCAGATGGTGTCCCTCGAGCACTCCTCAAGCGGGGAGGCCTCGAGCGCAAGTGAGAATCATCAACGGGAGGTCTTCGTCCTTCCCCCAAATCAGGGTCAGCCTCATGGAGGCCGAGATAAGAACACTCCCGAAGATCACACTGCGCCCCTCGTGGTAATGGCAAGGGCACCACCGCTTGCGAGAGGACCAACACTCGATGAACGAGAAATCCTCGATATTCTCGCACTCCACTAAGAAGGCCTCAAAGACACGAGGAGGAGGATTTTGATGTCGTCGGAAGAAAGAAAATTGCGTCCGTAAGAACTTGCTCGGCGCATTCAACATCGATCGGAGGAGGTACAAGAACTCCAGACATCAACGACTTGCTCGAGAATCGATCAAGAGCTTGCTCGAACGCCAGTGGTACGATCTCTTTCTGTCAAGAGATTACGCAAAGACTTCGAATCGTGATGACAAGGTCGAGGTACCTCATCGACAACACTCGGTAGTCGAGCAATACGACTTCCTCGACTACGATCAATCGAATATTTTTCTCGAGGAATCGACACGGCCATAAGTCGAATCGATTCCCTATTCGAGAAATACCTTTCGATCGGTGAAGATCAAGAAGCCCTCGAAGAGGTGATCATTCACCACTCGACAAAGAAATTCATTAACGCAGTGGAATACGAGGAGTATTCTCCTCGAGAAGGCGAGGCCTACTACGTAGCAGTCACTGCACGGTATCGTCGTATACGATCACTGGTGACATTAACCCTTCTTTTCTACAAAGAAGGCGTCAAGAAGTGATTACCGGATGGGGCATTTTCGCCGACCTTCGAAAGCATTCATTTGGCCACCTCATTTTCGACCAAAGTGAACATGGAGAAATTTGATGGATCTCAAAATCCCATCGAATTTCTTGAGATCTATCTAACACCGTCCGAGCGGCGGGAGGAGGAGAGCATGTAATGGCGAATTACCTTCCGACTGTGCTCGAAGGATCCGCTCGATCGTGGTTATTAAACCAACCACTCGAGTCGATCTACTCTTGGCAACACCTCTGTGATCTTCTACAGCGAATTTCCAAGGCACATACAACCATACGAAAAGAAGGCGACTTGCACCGGATAAAGCAGAACAACAACGAGACTTTGCGTCAATTCATCAAACGCTTTAGTCGGGTTAAGTAACTCAATTCGGAAATTTCGATTCCTCTGTGATCGTGGCTTTTAAGCAAGGAGTCCGCAGTAGAAGAATAACGGAGGACATTACTCTGAATCCTCCCAACACTGTTGCCGAACTCTTCGAGATGGCCGATCGATATGCAACTGCTTCTGAGGCAGTCGAGTGGAACAACACTATCGATCGAGAAACATATACTCCTCGAGAGCCGGTGAAGTTGGTAAGGATAAAAAGCAAAAAGTCCAAGAAGAAAATAAAAATCAAAACCACAAGCCAGTGGTTCCAAGGAGGTTCTGGCCGTGAAAGATGGAGAGCCCCAAACCACCAAGTCGTACCCTGATCAAGGCAAAGGTAAGCGCCCTGATCGTAGGAACGACAAACCAAGGTGGTGTCCTTTTCATAAAAGGAAGGACATGACCTCAGAATAGCTGAAGTTTTCCAAAGAAAGCTCGAGGACTACTACAACTAAGAAAGCACCACTCCCTACTCTCGGAAAGGTGGGACATACGAGTGGCCAAAAGTCGTCGGATGATGAGGAGATGCCGTTCCAAGATCCGCAACATACCGTTGAGCACATCTACAGAGGATCATCGGCATACGACTCCAAACGACAACTTAAAGCTGCCGGACGAGAGGTAAATTCAATACATACTCCTCTCGTCAATAAATTACCAAGTGGTGGAAGTTACCATCTCTTTTGAGAAGGATGACGCCCAATCACTACGAGTCGATCAGTCGATATCCGATTGTAGTCGAACCCACCATCAACAAGCGTCGGGTCAATCGAGTCTTGGTTGATGGTGGCGATTCTTTGAACATATTATTTACTAAAGCCCCGACGAGATGCAAATACCGGGACAAAGGTAAGGCCGACGATATTCCTTTCATGGAATCGTGCATCGGGTCTTCACCAAACCTATTGGCCAAGTTTCTCTTCCTTTAACATTTGGCTCACCAAGTAATTTCAGGACAGAGAAAGTCTCCTTTGATGTGGTCGATTTCGATACGGCATATAACGCCATACTCGGACGACCAACTTTGGCAAAATTCTTAATGGCTACTCATTACGGGTATCAATGTCTTAAGATGCCAGGTCCCAAAGGAGTGATCACCATTGATGTGACAAAAGATGGCGTATAGTCTGCGGCCGTCGATCCTCGAGATGGTTGGTCAAATACCAACTCGAGATGAAAGTCACCCGACTAGCAAGTCGAAGCCTCAAAGTCGCACCAAAGCCGAACGACCAAGTCAAAGAGGTTCCTCTGGACGCAGAAGAACCCTCGAAGACTGTTCGCATCGGGGAGACTTCCGACCCCAAATAGGAAGACGCCCTCATTACCTTCCTCCGAGCTAACGCAGATGTCTTTGCGTGGCAAGCATCCGACATGCCCGAGTCCCGTGGAGGTGATCGAGCACAAAGCTAGCTTTACGGCCGATAAAGTACTGTAAAACAAAAATTACGGAGATTTGCCCTCGATCGGCGAGATGCTATTAAATCGAGTTGGATAAGCTACTTAAAGCAGGCTTTATAAGAGAAGTCAACCACCCAGAGTGGTTGGCTAACCCTGTAATGGTCAAAAAGTCAAACGGCAAATGGCGTATGTGCGTGGACTTTACTGATCTTAATAAAGCTTGTCCAAAAGATGATTTCCCTTTACCTCGTAATCGATCAGTTGGTTGATTCAACTGCAGGTTGTGAGATATTAAGTTTTTAGATGCATATTCGGATATCACGGATCAATATGTGTTTAAGCGATGAAGAAAAGACCGCATTCATTACTCCATTTGGTACCTTTGCTATGTCAAAATGCCATTTGGTCTAAAGAATGCCGGTGCTTCTTTTCAACGCTCGATGCAATCGACTTTTCATCTCAATTAGGCCGAATTTGGAAGCCTATGTTGATGATCTAGTCGTAAAAGCATTAAGAGACTTAATCATATCACCGATCTACAAGAAACATTCGACAACCTCGAAAGCACCGCTTAAAACTCAATCCAGAGAAGTGTGTGTTTGGAATTTTTTCAGAAAATTGCTTGGATTCCTAGTATCCGAGCGAGGAATCAAGCAAATCTGAAAAAATAAAAGCCATCCTCCGGATCGTCCTCCAAACACAAAAAGGAAGTCCAAAACTCTTTGGGTGCATGGCGGCTTTAAGTCGTTTCATCGCACGACTAGGAGAAAAGGACTACCTTTCTTTAAACTTCTCGGGAGACATGAAGGTTTTGAGTGGTCGAGCGAGGCAAACGTTGCCTTTGAGGATGTCAAGAGGTATCTTCGAGTGCTCTGCTCGGTTTCTCCAAAGCCGGAAGAGACGCTCTTAATTTACCTAGTCGCCACGCCACAGCAAAGAAGCGCGAGACTAGTCGTAGAACGTGAAACGCATAACGACCGGTTTACTACGTCCGAAGTTTTACACGGGCCTAAGGAGCGTTACCCTCGTGTCCAAAAACTTCTATATGCCCTCCTCATGTCTTCGAGGAAATGCGGCATTATTTTCAGCGCACAAAATAGTCAGGTGCGTCGAGTTTCCTTTGGGAGCAATCCTCCATAATAAGGAAGCAATGGGACGCATGGCAAAATGGTCGGTCGAACTTGGGAGTTCGACCTCCATTTCGTGTCCCGGCCATAAAATCCCGGATCTTGGCGGACTTTGTCGCCGAATGGACAAATCTGAACTGTTCGGGATCCCGATCGATTCCCACGACCGATGGATGATGTACTGATGGGTCACTTACTTTAAGTGGCTCTGGGTCGGGTGGTCTGGTATCTCCTCTAGGAGAAACCTTAAAGTATGCCATACAATTAAACTTTCGGGCTACTAACAATGTAGCAGAGTACGAAGGTTTGCTAGGCGGCATACAGTGCGAAAGCACTCTCAATTAAATCGACTACTCGTGAGAGGAGACTCTCAACTAGTCGTGAATCAAATCGGAAAGAGTACGGTGCACTAACTCAACAATGGCTCGGTACTTATCGAAATACGTAAGCTAGAAAAACATTTTTAGGTTTCGAGGTACAATTTATCCCTCGAAGGATAATTTCCTCGCATGAGACCAACTTGCTCGGATGGCTTCTTCCCGATCCACGTACTCAAAAAGAGTTTTCTTGGAGCAACTCTAAAACCGTCTCTCGTCGAAGAACCGTAAACACCTCCTCTTGAGATGGCCTCATTAGATTACGAGGATACCGGATGACTCCCATCTACGAATATCTTTACAAGGGTTCGTGCCAAGAAGATCTTGATGCGATCGTTTATCCCGAAAAGCCAAAATGTATACTTTGGTTGAGGAGTCCTCTATAAACGAGGAACCCAAGGGATACTCATGCGATGCATTCGCAAAACGAAGGAATAACACTCCTTCATGATATACACAGTGGCATCTGTGGGACGATGCTTCCTCTGAGAACATTGGTTGGTAAAGCCTTTCGACAAGGTTTCTCTTGGCTCTACACTGTCACGATGCTAAGGAGGTGGTTAAAAAGTGTGTCGATGCCAATTCCATGGTGAGATGATACACCAACCACTCAAGCATTACAAACAATACCTCTTTCTTGGCCTTTTGCGACTGGGGTTGATATCCTAGGACCGTTTCCCAAAGCTCCGGGAGGTTTGAATTCCTTTTGTGGCTATTGACACGTTCACAAAATGGATCAAGTGAACTCAGCTGGGATAACAACTAAGCGACAAAAGGTTCATGATGAGAAGCGTAATTAGTCGATTTGGAGTTCCGAGTCGGATAATTACGAGACAATGGTAAACAATTCGCAAGTGCAAAATTTGAGAATTTTGCGGCGACTTGGGCACCAAGTTATGCTATGCTTCATTGCACATCCCCAAAGCAATGGGGGTCGAACGTGCAAACGGCCAAATAATGCGAGGAATTAAAACTCGAGTCTTGACCGACTTGTTAAGCACTCGGGGCTTGGGTACAAGAATTACCTTCCATATTATGGGCGGTCAGATGCGACCACCGATCGAGCAACAGAGAAACACCATTTTTCTAGTTTTGGAGTCGAAGCCATGCTTCCTCCGAGCTAAAATTGCGGTCGACACGAGTTGAAACCTTCAACAACTCGGATCAGAACAACTTCGAGCGGATGACATTAACCTACTCAAGAGAGGAGAAACCTAGCCTTAATCCGTTCGGCGGTCTACCAACAAGCCTGCGCGCAGATATTATAATCGTAAGGTCCAACCTCGCGACCTTCTTGTAGGTGACTTAGTATTGAGGCTCGCCAATCCAAGTCTAATCGAATAAACTTTCCCTAAATGGGAAGGTCCTACACACGATGGTCGAGGTAACTTCGCCGTGGTCGACGACTAGCAATGGAAGATGGACAGGTTCTCTCAAACTCTTGGAACATCGACCAGTTACGCAAATTCTATGTGTGACCAGTTCCTCAAGCAATAAAAGTCCAGGTTCTTTCTACCTCTTTTTGCCTTAGTAGTGCTTTTTTAATCTTTCGACTATGATATGAAAACACCCAGTTTTCTTTACACTGGCCGAAAAGCGAGAAACGTCATCTGGTCGAAACTTCTCCTCTCTGCATGTGGTTCTGCCCACTAGAAGGAATTTCCTAGCATCGACTCGTTACTCATTTTTTCTGCCAATACAAAGAGCTCGGGTTTTATCTAGTCGTAATGTTATCAAAGCCAACTCTCTCAATCTTAGTCTATTTTTTCCAGTAAATTCAAAAAATATTCTAAGTAGAGTGCACTTTCTTACATTTGTTCGACCACATTTGGTGTACTCGATTTGTTTTAAGCGGTGAAGGAAGAGACACACCTAGTCGAAGTCTTTCCTCTCGCATGTGGTCTCGCCCACTAGAAGGAAACTTCCTAGTGTCGCTCAGTCTCCTACTTTTGCTCTTTGGAAAAGACTTATCAAGTCCACCAAAAAGGACGAACGAATGACTAAAGTACTCTAAGACGTTTGCTTAACTCAAGTTGCTGTTCTTGGTTTGATTAAACTAGTCGGAGATGGGAACATCACCTAGTCGAAGCCTTCCCTCTCTGCACGTGGTCCTGCCCACTAGAAGGAACTTCCTAGTGTCGAGTCGTTTCTACTCTTTTCGACCAGTGCTTGACAACCGTAACAAAAGCTATAAGTTAAATAAACCTCTCTTTGTTTTCAGAAACCCCATTTTTAAACACTATTTATTTAGATTGTCTAAACAATCTAAGCAAATAGTCGGGGGCTAGGATAAAGTTATTAATTTGACTTCAATTCTTAGTCTTTCATTCGTTTATTATCTTTTGAGTTACTAACTACTCGACAAGATGATTTTCAGGAAATGAAGCGGATCATATATTACTCATTAACAAAATTATGCGCCTTACAAGGTAGTTACAAGATTACTCGAAGGGAGAGCCTATTGCATTTCCTCCGCCACCTTTTACCAATCGATTGCATTTCCTCAATCAGACGACTTGCCTCGATTCGGGGACGATCAAGTCGGCTTCAATTGGTTTAACATTAGGCGGGGTCTTGAGCTTTAAGTTTCGCCAAAGCGTAACTTATGCGACCTTTCGCTTCCTTATTGATTCAAATTTTGATTAGTCTTGAGTGGTCACCATTTCTTGCAATTTTCCGACTTGTTCCCCAATGGTACTTATGTGAGCGACTATGGTATCTTCTCGAGGAGTTTTCCCTCGTAATGTAGCTCATTAAGCACATTGTTCGGAGAGTGATGTTGCCTTGAAGACTAGTCTTCATTGACTCCATCTCTGTTGGGTACAAGTCGAAGCCTCATGAAGCTTCTTGTTTTCGACCACTTGTTACGAAAAGAATAATATCGGTCAAACAAAGATATACTTCTAGAGGAAGATAACACAAAGATAATTATAGGTAAAAGCTTTTCTTACCTACTAATTGAGAATCCAATTTCTTGACCTCTTCTCGATGGGAAGCAATAGTTTGACATGCTTTTGCTCCCATGCTCGATGTCCTCTGCATTCATCTTAGCAATGCGGACGGACTCATTGCGGATTAAGGTCTTTGCTTGGATTTCACCTCGAGGCTTCTCAATTGGGCGACAATTTCGAACAAGAAATTGGCATTAGAAAAGGAAAATACTCAAAAAGAATAACAGTAAAGATTTACTTACATTAATCGAGTTCTAAAACCCTCGAGTTCTTGATCCTTATTCGCGGTAATGCGGAAAACTCTGAATAACCAAAGATTTTTCTTGAACTTGATCCGAGCTTCCGCATCTCTTTTCTTTATCCGAGAAGAAAGGAGGGTCGAGTAAAGGTTAAAGATCAAAAGCGATCTTAAGTTCGAACTTCTTCGTTTATTTTTTCCTGCAATCTTTTAGATCTGAGACTCTCAAGTCTATCGAGAGAACTAATACTTCATTCCTTAGCCTCCTCGACTCCTCTTTTTCATAGTCGGCGAGTCACTAAGGTCTTGAATCATTGTTTAACCTACAAAAGGCGAGAGACGGAGATAAAAATCAGTAGAATGGTTGTGAGTACTTCTACAACCACCGACCTAGTCGTAAGTTTTTCTGCGACTAAGATATGGTTGTAAGTCTTTCTCGACCACTACCTAGTCGTAAGTAGTCGTAAGCTTTTACGACTAATACTTTGTCATGAGTTTCTTCCATGACTATTCTCGTAAAACATTTTACGAATATTTAAGTCGAAAAACAACTATGAATGATAAGTGACTTACCACCTCTCTGCCTCTGCGCAGAGTAGTTCCTTCTCTTGTCTTAGCTCTAAAAGTTGTCGATGATACTCACCGACAACAGCAATTTGCTCTAGAGCTTTCTGCAAAAAGAAAAACAGTGAGAAGAGAAGGAAAGTCACATATATAAGTATTTTGAAGATACTTACATTCATAGTCGTCCTAGCAAACATCGAATATACAAGGTCCGGGTGCTGCAGCTTATCTATCCTCGCGACTTTGTCCCACCACACCTTCTCGAGGCGCTCGTTGTCAAAAGTATTCTCAGTGTTGGGAATATCTTTGGGATGGGGAACTCGGTCACGAGATTTGTAAGCAGAAGACCCTACGACGGAGGCAGGCCCAAAGAAGTCACCACAGAAGTTGAAATTTTCTCCTTCCAGTTCGTGATTTCTCTTTGGGTAGGAGAAAGAACGCCTCCTCGATTTCCTTCCCAGAGCGGTGCAGTGGTCACCACCTTGACAGAGGCTTCCACAGTTGCCTCTGTTGTTTCTCGACTTGATGGTCGTGGCGGCCACCTCAACAAGAATACCGCTACCTCAAGAGTCGTGAATTACGACTTGGCAGATGTGGGAGACACTGGGAGTCTCGACTTCATCGCCACTGGGCCAAGGGTGATGCTTGACCACCTCCATTGCTATCTCTCCGATGGTGAAGGGATAGCAATGGACTTCTCAGCGAAGCATTCGGAAATTTGAAGGAGTCGGTGAAATAAAGAAAAGAAAATCAGTTGTGAAAAGAAAAAGGTAAATGTCGTTCTTACACTTCATTACATTTCACATACTCTGCACCTGGTCTTAACCAGAATTTTGGAGCAATCCTCCCAGCGGAGGACCTCTTCTTCTCCACGACCACGCCGGTGAGGTTCAACAATTGGCTCGGCCACGACCACGTGCGGTTGTAGAGTTTGAGCAGGAACGAGCTCGGTTTCTCGATCTTCGGATGGGCGAGAGGTGTCTCGACCATTCCGAAGCGATCGCCCTCGATTGCGAGTTGTGCCGATGCAAACATCGTCCTTCATAAAAGACATAAAATCCTTCCGTTCTCCCTTTCCGGTTGTTTAATAAAACTAGGAGTGGCACCAAGCTGCGAAAGATTAGTGTCATAATAAAAGGGTACCTTAGCCTTGCGAGGTTTGCGCTTGAGAGGTTCAAGCGCTTCAACCTCCTCGGCCGGCTAGTGCGGCCTCGGCGAGATACAACTATAGGCGCCGCAGACCTTGTGGAGGGTTTGGTCGAAAGACGAGCTCGAGCTTGCTCCCCCTTGTCGGCAGATTTTACAAGTCGGCGTCTCTTGAGGAGGAGCCGAGCCTTTGTCTTTCGACAACCCGGCGCCAATAGTCATCGAGCGACTTCTTCGTCGTCTGGCGATTTTCCATGCCTACTTTACGTAAAACAAGGCGAGAAAAGAAGAATCACTAATTAATCGTAAGTTTTTCTCGACTAGTATCAAGTCGTAAGTTTTTCTCGACGCTTTCTTGATTGTAAGATATTCTACAATCACCATTAGTCGTAAGTATCTTCTACGACTATAAAGTCCTAAAGAAAGAATCGATTTGATTACCTTTAGGCGCTCTATCCTTTCATCTGCGGACAAAGCCGCAATGATTTGAGAACCGCCCCTCGGAGTGGCGGGGACTTCTCACAGATGAGTCGACTGAGTCAACCTCGCCTCTGGAAAGATCCGTAATAAGCAGATAAAAATATTAGACAAGGTTGAGAAAGACCAAGCGGAGAGTTAAGTCAACAATTGCTTACCCTCCTCATAGTCTCGGTGGGGTCTCTCTCCCGAGTACCTCCACATAGGAGATGCTCGTTTCTTGAGAGGACTAATTTGGCGTGTGATGAAATCTTTCACCACATGCCATCCGGTCACCCTTCTTCCTTCAAGTCCTTAATGGCTTGAATATAAGGGCTAATCCGGTTGATATCTTGAGGTTGAGTCCCATGAAGATTTCTTCTCAGCGACCTTCCCCGAAGGAAAGGTGTCTTGAGGTGACCTTCGGTAGAACCACCTTTTCCTCCGGCCGACCCACGAGGCCGGGTGAAACTCTGAATGTACTCCTTCGACTTGAGTCGTGGAGCTTGATCCAGACTTCCGGCGATTCGGTTTGTCGAGCCATCCCATAATAATATTGGAACAGCTCGAGATCCATGGAATCCCAGTGTACGCCGCATGCATACACGAACACACTCAACATGGTAATGGAATTGGGACCTAAGTTCACCGGTTCCACCCCAAAGTGTTCGAGTACTCATCAGAAGAAAAGGGTGGGCAGCAATCGAAGGCCGCACTCAATACGCTTGGAAGGCGGATTTGCCCATTTTCCCGATGGCGATCTTTGCCCGATGGCGGAATCCACTTCACCGGGCCTTCTCAGGATCTTCCGGCATCGACCAAGATCTTGATCTTAGCGCATCCATCTCCGATTCCTCCCATTCGAAACTCTCTTGGCCATTTCGCTCAGAAGCAAGAAGTTTTTTGATTGGGTTGGCAGCGGAGAAGATGAAACCTAGTCGAAGACGGAGAAAGCAAGAGCTCGAAGAACAGCGGAGTGATTTGGGGGAAAGGTAAAACCCAAGTCTACCTCTGGTAAGTTTTATAATCCATACGATCTCCGCCGCCGGAAACCGTCTTGGCTATAGGTCTATGAGAGATGGTTGTACCGCTTCGAACCGCTTCATCGGACAAGTCTATGAGAGCGGTTGCAATTCCCAGATAGTCCGTTCGAGAAAAAATAGGTACGTATTGTCACCTCCAAGCAAAATTACTTTCTTGACCAAGTCTTTCTAGTCGAAGGAAGTATCAATCGGAAGAGTTTTTCTCCGATTCCCCTACTACGACTACAGGGCGGTCGTAAGGGTTTTTATGACTTTTGATAGTCGTAAGCAACCTTCTGACCAAGCAAATTCTGGTCAAAGCCGCACTCAAATGTCGAAGAGTTTTTCCTTTGACTATCATTCTACGACATTCTCATGGTCGTAAGTCCATTTCTGAAACCTTTATCAAAAAGTTACTTTCACTTGAAGTGGGGGCTAGATGGCGAGGATCTAATAATCCTCATTTTATCTTTTATCTATAATTCTTATTATGGGTAAATATGATGTCACATAGTCCCAGAGGTACCCCTTATCTATAAGGAGAAGCCCAATAAGTGGTTGTAAGTTCTTCTACAATCACCCCCACAGTTGAAAGTCTTCCTACGACTATATCATGGTCGTAAGTCCTTCTACGACCACTACATAGTCGTAAGTCCTTCTACGATCGCTACCGGTCGTAAGTTCTTCTCGATCGCCACAGTCGTAAGTTCTTCTACGACGTGTAAACTATGACCACCTTATAATCAAACCTACGGAGAGTAGGTCCAATTGATTAAGGAATCCAAATGGTCTGCACGCACTATTATTCCGCTTATTAATGGTGTGTAATTACCCCATTATCTCTGAAAGATAATTGCCAGACGGCGTGAAGAAGCCGAGGCGCCGGTAATTACTTCCATCATGCGCCCGTTACTGGATTAATTAGGCGCATCTCCCGCAGGGCAAAACGGCTACTTCTTCACGACTATATAAGGGCATCGATCAGAGAGATAGGGGAGGGCAGCGAACAAGAGCCAGTCAAGTAGGAACACAAGTGCTATTCTCTGTAATAGTTTTAGTCTTTTACTTGATCATCAAGAATACCATACACACAGGATTAGGGTTATTATTCTCTCCGGAGAAGGCCTGAACCTGTCTAAACATCCCGTGTCAATCCACTCTGCGTGATCTTATCTCTAGGAGACCCCCCAAATCAAACAATCTTTACGTAAGATCGGTTCTAATACACCGACATTATTAATTCTATTTGTTTATATTCACCTTGTTTATTGTATTGTCATGATATTTTGTCATCCTAACTTGGTTAATTATTAGTTGGTATTATCATAGCACTAACGTGGGTTGGTTAGATGAATAGTATTACTTAGCCATACTACGAGTCACACCTATCATTTGAGTTGCAAATTGTAAATTTGACTAAGTGACTAGGAACTTTCTGTAAAACTGTATGCTATGTGTTATTAATTTGTCATAGCATGTGTTGCACTTAACTAACAGGGTGGGAAAGGATTTGTACTGAGGCAGGTGGTGGATACTAAATGATATGGTGGAACTTTGTGAATGGGAATGATAATCTTTCTGGTGTAGTTAGAAATTGAAAGTCTTGCATTGGTCAATTATGGATTTAACTTTGTGCGCTATTGAACTGGGCCTTTCGTACAACTACATGCCTGATGGGATAGGCCTAACTTAGTAAGTTTTGGAGTCTTGATATTAACAACTCAGGTTGTAGGTTAGGAGCTCAGTGATGGGTGAAGGTGTGGACTACCAAGTAGATCACATCGGGGACGGTTCGCCGCTTTTTGGTCCAACGGTGTGTGTCGTACCAAAGCACTATGTATGGGTTGAACGACGATAAAGCATACCGGGAGTGTCAATACTTGAGATGAAGTTTATGAAAGGTTGATTAGTGCTAGCTACAGTGGTTATATATTGTGGGTAAAGTGTACAACCTCATGGAGTGTTAAATAATCTATCCAGAATAGCCGTATCCATGGTTATGGATATGTTTGGGGATTTTACAAGAGGGTTAGATTTTCATAAAAACAATTAGGAAGGAGCCTGTGTGATCTAAGTCATGTGGCTATGTGAAATAATTTGATTAGGTTTTGTGCCTTTGTGAAAACAACTGTTAAACTACTACTGTTTATTTATTTTAAACATATTTGTCAACCTATTATTTGTATTCAATTGCAAATGTTGATTTATACAAAATAACCACAGAAGCTATTCCTTTGGAATAAGCTATCTCTATAAATTGAATTCTGTAGTTTGACTTGCGAGTACGGTTGTGTACTCATGCTTACTATAATCAATTAACAAAAGTAGAGGGGTCTTCGCCTGTCTTTGAGGAAGAGTTCTACGAAGGTCCTGATCGTTAGGTCTTGATCCCAGTCGGTTGTCTCTGGTAAATTGATGGGATTCCGCTGAAGTTTATTTGTTCCGCTGCTTATTTAATTATTGTTAACCCTGTGAGGCTTAATAAATGTAAACTTGACCATAAGGTCCAAACCCTTATTTTTTTATTCAAATTAATCATTTATGCTATTATTCGTCTTGTGTGGGTCGATATTCATCTATGTTGACACTGTGTGCACTAGCGTGATCGTGAACTAGTACAAAATACAGAAAGGGTTCATAATTGTATTTTTGGGTCCCAACAGAGGTGGTATCAGAGCCATACTGACTGTAGATCTTGACCTTAATTAGATCAGACGTCTTTAGAGTGTCCAAATTATTTTTCAAAGTAAAAAAATTAACTTGCAAGATTAATGGACTACTTAACTTCTCCTATGTTTCTCTCAACTCAACTATTGTTGAATCTTCTCTCTCCGCTATTTTAAATTGGTTCTTACCCTTGTCTATCTTGACAGATGTCTCATCTTCAGAACTATGGTGAGCGCAAGGGAGGACTTATTGCAGAACTATGGAAACTTCTGCAAGTGCTTGGAGGTTTTGATCGACCGATGTACTGCGACACCAACTGGGTGGTGAATGGTTGAAATCGTGGAGTGATCTACCGTTTGACCATCTACGTTCGGAAGGACAACAAAACCAGCCACCCTCTAAACATCTCAGTCCGAAAGATCGTTTGTACCAAAGGAGTTTAAGAGTCGTCACGCCTTACCATCTTGAGGATCTACAACATCTCTACTGGTGAGCTTAAGGATACAGTCTTCCGCTACCATCCCCGTGCTTCTTCTGTGGACCTCCCTGCACAATACCCGTCTACAGATGGAGAGAGCAATGCCACCGTAATGCCACCGCCCAGGAGGAGTCTTCGGAGCTAGCTGCCACAGAGTTGGAATACGTCTGAGAGACCCTGGAGATGGTAGAAGAAAGAATTGCAATGTTGGAGCAAGCAGCATGCACGCCGAAGCATGAGCACGAGGAAGAGCTAAAAGAACAGAAGGTCCGGAAGAAGAAGATTCATAAGCACACCCGAAAGAAGCTGAGGAACCCGTAGATCTAGAGGAGCCAGCTATGCCTGCACCAGGGACGGCTGTTCCTACTACACCAGTCTCGGGGCCCCAAGACCAGTTCGCAAGGATGCCAGCGCAGTTCCAAGTCTACAGTAGGCAGGAGCACCGTCGTGGCTATGGAGGCTACCTCATCGAGTAGTTCGCTAAATTTTTTAGACTTAGTCAATTTAAAATTAGGAGTGTCGCCATTTAGGCGGTAGTTTGTGTGTTACGTTTCTGTTTGTTGTCTTGTGTGCAGTATGTGCTGCAAAGGCCCTTAGGCATTTGTTGCAGCCATACTAAGACCTCTATTAATATAAGTATTTCAGTTGATTTCTTGAAGCTGTGATTGTTGGGTTTAATCTACCCCCTTGATTAGTTCATAATTTATCTTGTGCTTGCTACCTTATCTAATCCAAGGAGCTTCACCAGATGGTTCAGACGCAACGCCACGCCGGTGGTTCTAGAACTAATGGGTTAGAAGGAATGAACAGACACCTACAGGAGCAGTCCCGCCACAAGCACCCCCAATTTGATCTGCAGAACTTTGGAGCTTTCATGGCAACTCAAACGCAGATGATGTACACAATGATGAACCAAATGCAGAATATGAGAGACAATCAGTAACAACAATGGGGCACCAACCACTCACAATCACCATGGACCGTCCAAGTTGGCGAAGTTCATGAGGACTCACCCACCAATGTTCTTTGGGAATGTTTTACAGATTGAAGTCGACGATTGGTGAACACATCATCGAAGGAAGTCGTTGATCACCGCAGAATCGTGAGAAGGTTCTATCGCCACTCATCAAATGGAAGGCATTGCCACCGAATGGTGGGAGAACTTTTGTGCCGCATATTAGACACCAAAGAATATTACTTAGAAAGAGTTCTCAATAGCTTTTCACCAGTATCATGTGCCAGAAGGAATTATGGGTCTAAAGAAGGATGAATTTCATACCCTCAAGCAAGTAGGCATGTCAGTGACTGACTATCTCAACAAATTTTCTCACCGCTTGTTATGTTTGCAAAAGATGTCGCAACTGATAAGGCTCATCAGAGTTGTTTCTTAAAAGGACTGAATACCAACTGCAAGTCTTTAATTGCTCATACCTTTCTATATTTCCAAGAGCTGGTCAATAAAGCTTTAATCATTGAGGATAAGTGCAAAGAATTGGAGGACAACCGGAAGCACAGAATGGCTTAGCAAGGAAGCCACTAGTCTCAGCAGAGAGCAAGAACAGTTCCTCAACAGTTCTCTCGTTTTCCACCACAAAACTCTTTCAGAATACCTGCACCAACCTCAGCATCTCGTTCAGTTGCTTAGAACTTTCGCAATCCTGCTCCAGTCAGCACCAATCCAGGAAGCAACCAGCAGAGTGGACCAAGAGTTATCTATACCTGCTCTCAGCCAGGGCACTTCGGCAACCATTATCCTTAGAAAGGAATAGTGACTCTAGTTTGTTTTAACCTTGGAGCTACACTAGTTAAGACGACAGCGCCAAGCAACAACCAAGGAACCATTCGAGTTGTCGGTCAATCCGGAGGAGTGCCACAATCTGTGGTCAGAGGCCATGTCAACCACGTCACCTCAGAAGGAGCCTAGGAAGAACCCTACATCGTATTGGGTATGTTTCTAGTTAACTCAGTACCTGCATCAGTTTTGTTTGATTCTAGAGCTTCCATTAGTTTGTTTCTGGAGTTTTTGCAACCAAGAACAAATTGAAAGTTATGCATCTTAAGGATACTCTGTTAGTCCAATCACCGGGAGCAGAGTTAAGGTCTAAATTGGGATGTTTAGTAACTAAGTTGCTCATAGCTGGAGTTGAGTTTTTAGCCAACCTCATTGTCCTAGACACCCAAACCTTAGATGTCATCCTTGGCATAGATTGGTTATTAAAGCACAAAGTTGTGTTAGATTGTAGCCGAAGGGTTGTAACGATCGAATATACCAAGGAAAAAAGGTGGAGTTTTTAGCCACTACCACATATGATGGACATCTATTAGTCAATAACTTGCCGATCGTTGCTTTGGAAAATGTACCTATTGTCAGAGAATACTCCGATATTTTTTCCAAAAGATTTGTCAGGAATGCCACCAGACTGTGACATTGAGTTTGTTATTGATCTAGCACCAGGAACAACACCGATTTCTAAGAGACCCTATCAGATGCCCTCTGATGAGTTAGTAGAAATGAAAAAGCAGATTGAAGAACTTCTTGAGAAATATTTCGTAAGACCTAGTTCATCGCTATAGGGAGAGCCAGTCTTGTTTTTCAAGAAGAAGGATGGAAGCATGAGAATGTGCGTCGATTATCATTCTCTCAATGAAGTTACTATCAAGAACAAATATCCACTGCCTAGAATTGATGATTTGTTTGATCAGATAAAAGGAGTCGGAGTGTTCTCCAAGATCGATCTGCGATCAGGTTACCACCAGTTGAAGATTTTTCCAAAGGATATACCGAAGACCGCCTTCTCAACGCAGTACATACATTATGAGCTCTTACTGATCATGTCTTTTGGTCTGACTAATGCCCCTGCATACTTCATTGACGATATTTTGGTTTATTCATGAAATATTTTTACAAGTTTGTGGTCGTGTTCATGAAATATTTTTACAAGTTTGTGGTCGTGTTCATTGACGATATTTTGGTTTATTCAAAGACAGAAGAAGAACATGTCGAACACATGAGGTTAATCCTAAAGAAACTTAGAGAGCATCAGTTGAATGCTAAGTTCAGCTAGTGTGATTTCTGGAAAAAGAAAGTCGATTTCCTTAGTCATGTGATGGCAGTCGAAGGACTAGCAGTTGACCCCGGTAAAGTTAAAGCAGTATTACATTGGGAGCAGCCCAAGACCATTACTTAGATTCACAGTTTCTTAGGAATGACAGGATATTATCGCTGCTTCATCGAATGATTCTCGACGATTGCTAAGTCTCTTACGCAATTGTTGAAAAAGGAGAAAAAATTTACCTGGACCACAGCTTGTGAAGAAAGTTTCCAAGAGTTAAAGAAACGTTTAACATCAACCCTAGTGCTAATTCTGCCGGATATTCAAAAGTATTTCGATATCTATTGTGATGCTTCGCATTAAAGATTAGGATGCGTCCTGATGCAAGAAGGAAGAGTTGTTGCTTACGCGTCAAGGCAATTGAGGCCTCATGAGGAGAATTACCCTACTCATGATCTGGAATTAGCTGCCGTAGTGCATGCTTTAAAGATTTGGCGTTATTACCTCATCGGTAATCGTTGTGAGATATACACAGATCATAAAAGTTTAAAGTATATTTTCACTCAGTCTGATTTGAACATGAGACAAAAGAAGATGGTTAGAGTTCATAAAGGATTATAATCTCGGAATCCATTACCATCCGAGGAAATCCAATGTCGTTGCAGATACGTTAAGTCGTAAGAGTTACTGCAATACTTTGGAAGTAAAAGGGAATTGTCCGGAACTTCACGAAGAGTTTCAAAAGCTGAAGTTAGAAGTGGCAGCCGAAGGATTTGTGGCCAGTTTAGAAGTTCAGTCTACGCCGGAGAAGCAGATTCGCACTGCCCAACCAAAGGATCCGATAATAGTGAATATCAAGCTTAAGATGGAAGAAGGTAAATTTAAAGATTTCAACAAGGATGATTGCTTAAGATGGAAGAAGGTAAATTTAAAGATTTCAACAAGGATGATCAAGACACGCTATTGATTAATGGACATATCCGTGTGTCAGATATCGATAGTTTGAGATAGCTAATTTTTTTTAAAAAAACTCATAAGTAAAAGTATTCCATTCACCCTGAAAGTATTTTTATCATTTATCTACAGCTACAACAGTTTACCAGCCTAACAAAAAAAAAACAGGCCGAAGAGGGCCTTAAGTCGCTTAGTCGCTGTAGGTCTCTCTCTCCTTCACATGCACCGATGCGCATCCGTCCTAAACGTCGTACGCATGCTGGTCCCTGCGGCTAGCCCTGGCCCTCGTGACTACTGTAGGACTCACACCTCTCTCTCTCTCTCTCTCTCTCTCACACACACACACACACTTTTGCTCGCCCTGGCTGCAGGACAAGCAAGATACTATATTATATCATGCTGCTTTATACGCTTCCATGCAGTGATCAGTAACTTCCATCTAGTACTTATCCTCACTGATCGAGCGATCGAGATTCCGCCGTTACGGCTTTTCCCCTGCCTGCCTGCCTGCCTGCCCAGGTAGAAAGTAGAAGATTCGTCGATCGGCCCAAATCACGAGGAGGGCGAGCTAGCTAGCTAGCACTACGTCAATGGAAGCTTGTTTAGTTAGCTGGGTCAATCCATTGGTGAGGGGTCTCAGAGTTTCAATCGGGTCTACCTTGTCCGGTTAATTGCGAATGTGGCATTCCATTAATCTGCAGGGAATGTAAGTCGCGATCCATGGCCAGCGAATGAGGAAAAAGGAAAGCACACATGGGAGGTGGCTACTTTTATAGATCCGTTTGGTACCAGAAATTTTTTGGCAAGGGGCTGATCTTTCGAACGAGATATATAGGCCTTTTGCAGAGTTAATCGTATCTTTCGAACGAGATGCATTATGCATATGCTAGCCGAAGGCTATATATTCAGAGAATTAAGAACGAAATTTGGAAAAAATTAACAGAAACAAATGGGGGATCTGATTAATTATGGATAATATAGAGAGAACCACGAATGTGTAGAATTGCCTCTCTGTCAGGGCACGTGTAGCTGTCAGCCTCACCGTGATGTATGATCGATCGATCGGCCGTAGCTTTGGATATACTTATCTGCACTCGGTGGTCGTTCGCATGCAGAGAGACTGAGCAGGTCCATACGTCGGTACGGGATCGATCAGTTTGTGCATTTGTCGGACCTGCATGCAGTTCAGTAATCAGTACGGTAGGTCTGTAGCAGCATATTTTAATCGTATGCAGAAGCATGGAAAGAAATCGTATACCTTTAATTTCAGGGGAGATCTTTGATGTTGCTGCAGTGCAGGGTATAGCGCTCACTGATCAGTTATCACTGGTCACTGACGTCGGTATGGTCAGAAGAAAAATACGGCAACAAGTATTGCGAGCAAATTAAGCAAACAGGTAACAATTGCAACTTCAGAAGTTCAGATGGTAATAGATTCGCTCGCTAGCTCATTCTAACTCTGCCAACCGCCAATTAAGCTTCCAGCCCAGTAGCTGTAGCCCGAACAAACCAACACTTTAGTTGGACCCAATTATAGGACCTCATGCAGTTAATTAGCATGCGAAAAATCCGTCAATCAACTGTAAAAAAAGTAGACCACCGATCGTCATTGCTTCATGAGAAATCAACCGGGGTCAGGTGGATAGATAGATCAAGAAGACTTTTCAAAAGAGATCGAGGATCGTAACAACTTCTTTTTGCACTATCACGTAGCACCCGTCTCTTGTCTGAACCTTTGCCTGGAGCGCTGGTTGGGTACCCGTCTCAAGTCTGAAGCCTGAACATTACCTCGACCTCTGGTTCAGTACAAGATCTTTTGCCGGCCAATGAAGCACGCACACCTCTCGCTGCAGTGGGTCTAGTACTTCACATGCACTCCAACCAGCTGGCCATGGTCCCCTGCCTCATGGAGAATATCTGACCATGTGCAAACATCTCTCTCTCTCTCTCTCTCTCTCTCTCTCTCTCTGCCTGTCTGTGGATATGGATATGGACTGGCCGGAGCACCTGGATGTGGAATGTTCTCACCCTTCCGGGATATGGTCTGCGGAGCACCTGAATGTAGAAAGTTTTTGCTCTTTGTAAGGATATATTCATATGAAAAGGATCATATGATATCCTTACAGTACTGCCATGCACCTACTTTATGCATGCATGCCTTGTACATTACTACCAGATTCCTCTGCTTTGGATGGAGCTAGCTTTCTCCTTCCAGGTAAAGGGTTCCTGATCAGTTATTTCTAATGATGGAAATGAGTACCATACAAGACTAAAATTCAGGCCAGGTGAAGATAGCACTATACCAGCGGGCAGCAGCTGCGTGCATGAAGGATACAACTGTGGGTTTGATATATATACTACCTTGTGACATCTTATATGATTCACCACGAGTGATTTCTGATACTTGCGAACGTAGTACAAAAAGCAACAAAACTGGAGAAGATGTTTCCGTCTCATTCTTAAGTGGTGCAAGTAGTGCATGGACAACCGAATTGTCATGGTTAATATTTCATTGGTTATTAATTCCTAATAATGTACGTACCTATGCGAAGTGTGTGTGTGGGAAACATATCTAGTGCTAATGGGTAATTGAGTGTTAAGATGCTAATGACAATTTTGACCGTTGAATCTGGATTGAACAACCAAGATTAATAGGGCTCCCACCTCCAAACCATTTAATCACCCTGCATACTCCTACCTCTAATGCGCCTTCATTAATACGTCTGCATTAAACACCATGGATGCTCACATCACTAATGCTCTGCATTAAACACCCTGTATAATCCAACGATCAAGATTGCTATTAGCACCTTAGCACTCAATTACCCATTAGCACTTGATAAGTTCCCCAGCAAATTTCAATGAAATATTTGAAATTAAGCACAAGAATAGCAAGAAGTCAACTTTATTTAGTCCACAGATCACCATACACACGAAGAGCACGACAGTTGCCACACAACTAGCTAGAACAAGAAAAACAAAAGGTGCGTAGAGACTGATCAGCTAGCTAGATATAGCACATAACACACACCTGCAGCATTAAGCAATTCACAAGCTCAAAACTAAAACTAGCTAGCAATGTACATACATGGCCAGGCACGCAACGTATACAGCTAATTAAACACCATCCTGTACTGCAGCAACACTACCAAGGATGGAACTAGTACGCACGTACGTACGGCCGTGAGATCGAACTTAATTATATAGGAGTTCCTAGCTAGGTACGTGCAGCTAGGGTCTAGAGGTTGTGGGCGGCGAAGAAGGCCTCGACGTCGGCGCCGGTGTAGTAGTCCCTGCGCTGCTGGGAGACGGCCCCCGCGGCGGCCCTGCTCTTCCTGGGCGCGGCGGGGCAGTCCCCGGTCGCCGCCTCGGCGGCCGCGCGGGCCTGCGCGTTGCTCGGCGTCCTGCACCCGGACGCCTCCTTCCCGGAGTCGCCGTCCGGCTCGCCGCCGCGCCACTGCTCAAGCGGGAGACCCATGCGTTGATCGATCGAGATATCTCTCTCTCACACGCGCCCACACGCTTTGCTATCACGAAAACAAACAGACAGACAGGAGACCGAAAAAGCTTGCGGTGTGCTTGGACGCGTCGCGGTTGCGAGGGTTTATATAGGGGAAATTTTACGGTACATTCTACTACTGGTACTGTACAGTGGTATACTCTACCAGTAGTATACAGTGGTAGACCGAATGAACGGTGCGTGATGGGCCGGGTGGCAGTGGTGGTAGCGCGGGCGCGAACGTGGGAAGCGCGCGGCCGGTGAGATCGCGCGAGGCTAGCTAGCTGACCGGGCGGACGGGTGGATGTGCATGCGTGCTGATATGGGAACGAGCCGATCGAATATGATTCGGCCGGCCGGGGCGGGATCGAATCGAATCATTGCGTGAGGTGAGGGCATGGATATCGTATGTACGTCGTCGACCGATCACGCGCGCCGCGCTTTCTTTTGTCCGCCGGCCGGAGCTGCATGCATGCATGCATTGTGCACGCCGGCTGCATGACTTCCCAATTAACCACCGGCCGTGGGTGTTATATGCTACTGTTACTGCTAGTATATAACTTTTAAGCAGAGAGGTCGCGCTTTTCTTGTCGTCTAGCTATATATATATATATATATATATATATATATATATATATATATATATATATATATATATGTGTGTGTGTGTGTGTGTGTCTCGTTAAAATTAGTAACTGACGGTCATGATGATCCCATCCCCACGTACAGGCAGGCGGCCGGGTCGTCGTCCAATTTCCCGGTCATTGTTATGGCCAGTCCAGACAAAGACTTGCAGCCGGATGGGTCTTGTCTTGACTTGCCTTGCTCAAATCGTGGATGTGTCTTAGTCTTGACTTGATGTAGTAACGAGGTCTTCGGCGGTGCTCGAATCTATTTATATGCAAAAATGATAACTTCAAATAAATACTTGTAACGCAAAAAAAATCAAATGATCTCTAAAAATTATGATTTTGATACTATTGAAAAGATCTTGAATTTATAATAATTTAGAAAACTTGATTTGAATTTAAAATGAAAGAGAACGAGCTCTTCAAAGTTTTACCCGAGAGGAAATTCTAGAAATTTTAAAATTTCTGATACATGAGTCCCATTGGGATTTTATTTTATTTTTATTTAAGAAATTACTCTGTGATTGATAGGTGGATCCACCAAGGTTTTTTTATTTTATTTTCTATTTATTTTTAATTAGAAAAAACCGAAAGGCTGACAAGTGGGGTCATGGTCCATTGGACTAGGTCGACTCAATGGTGCACAGGGCAGGGGCATTTGTTAGAGACCACGGTCCATGCACTAACCTTTCTGATCTCACAGCCTAATTAACTAACTAATTAATGGCATAGGGCCCACCGGTTAGTGACTAAATGACTGAATTAATTAACCTTAATCTACTAACTTAGTACTAATGACGTCCACATGGTAGCCACATCGGCTTCTCCCTCAACACACATCAGACGTAGAGGAGCTTCCCAGCCGGCTCGGGTGGAGCTCGCCGTTACAGGGGTTATACTCTATGGAGCTACTAGCGGCTAATCTAGGCACGGATAAGCTACTCTACGTTACGGCGATGCTATCCGCAGCGGCGGTGTGCAAGAAGGTTTACGGGAGCAGCGCAACAGTCACTACCGGACACTGTGTAGTTACCGAGTGCCCCGACAATTACCGAGTGTCAAAAGTCGGGGCACTCGGAAAACATTACTTACCGAGTGCCAACACTCGGAAAACATAAACACCCGGTAGTAGACCGATTTACCGAGTCACCACACTCGGTAACTTAATACACTCGTTAAAACTACAAGTTTCATCAGAAGGCGCACTCGGTAAAAACGACCACTTTCGGTATTGAGGTGCCACGTCACCTAGGATAGCAACCGCGCCAAGCGGCGTCCGCGGCATGACATGTTTACCGAGTGTTATGAGCATACACTCGGCAAACATCACGGTAACAACACTCCGCCATCAAGCGCTCATAGCAAATAAAAAGATCGAAAATGTTTACCGAGTGTAAGTTCACAACACTCGGTAAACACTATCTTTACCGAGTGTATTGTCGCAACACTCGGTAAAATTCAACCAAATTTCTTGTTTTTCCTTCATTCTTTTCCTCTATCCACATATGATATTTAGTACCCAATTCCAAAATATGGTGTTTATTTCGATTTATTTACTATATTTCACAAAATTTTCATTCTTTATGAAAATTAGGTACATATCGTGTAAATTTAATTGTAATAATTAAAATCGAACTCGATAAATCACGAGATTGGAAGAATTAACATTGAAGCATACATCTATATTATAGAAAAATTTTCATAACGTTTGAAGTATATTTACATTAAATCATTTCTAGAAAAGGTACATCTTCCAAAGAGACACTAAACATTAACAATGACGAGTAGGATTTCTATTAAGAGTGAAATTCAACATTATGATTTGAACTTGGAATTTTTAGATAGTAAATAGATGACATGAAATAGTTCATGTGAAAGTTTGGTGAATTTTATGATTAAATTGGCATTTTTCTTTTTAGTTTTGCATGAAATGATGGATACTTTTACCGAGTGTGACCTTAAACACTCGGTAAAGGTTAGCCACGACCCTTTCATGCCACGGTGGGTTGCCATGCTCTGTTTACCGAGTGCCAGATCCGGGCACTCGATAAACATGTACTGTGCCGGTGTTACATTTCGCTCGAGTCTTAGTAGATCGGGCACTTTCGTAAACATGTACCAGCCCACATGTCATTGGTCATGCGGTGCTTGAGTTTACCGAGTCCGATATCTAGGCACTCGAAATGTAAGCATTCAACACCTACCGCTTCTCCTCGGATCGTGCACATATATTATCCCCGCGCGCCGCACACGCCTCACTGCATCCCCGTCCCCATGGCGGCGCCTCCCGCCGTCCCCTTGCCCGCGCCTCCCAGCGCCGCGCCCGCGCGCTCCGCCGTCGCCGCCTCCCCCCCGCCGCGGCCGCCTCCTCCTCCACGCCGTCGCCCGGCGCCTCCCCGCGCCGCGCGCCTCCTCCCTCCCGCCCGTCGCGGCGCCTCCCACCGCGCCGCGGCCGCCTCCTCCCCTCACGCCGTCGCCGGCGCCTCCCCGCACTTGCGCCGCGCCTCCCAGCGCCGCGCCCGCGCGCTCCACGCCGTCGCCGGCGCCTCCCCACCGCCGCGCCGCCTCCTCCTCCACGCCGTCGCGGTGCCTCCCCGCGCCGCGCCTCCTCCCTCCCGCCGTCGTGGCGCCTCCCCGCCCGCGGCCGCCTCTCTCCCTCCACGCTGTCGCCGAGCGCCTCCCACTTGCGCCCGCGCTCCCGCGCCGCGCCAAGCCCCTCCACCGCCGCCGGCGCCTCGCCGCCGCATGGCGCCTCCCCGCCGCGGCCGCCTCCTCCCTCCACGCCGTCGCCAGCGCCTCCCATTGTCGTGGCGCCGCCCCACCGCCGCGGCCGCCTCCTCCTCCACCACCGCCGCCCGGGCGGTCCCCACACCGCCACCCCACGCCCGCCATTCAGTTTGGAACATCGATGAAGTGTCACCGATATTTTTTGAAGTCTGCTGCTTTTTGTTCTCTTTGAGGAAGCGCTAGACTTGTGTTAATTAAAGGGAAGCATCTAGCTAGGCGGAGTAGAGCTCAGGGTATTCATCTCAGGGCATTCATCTGCATACTCATTGGTCTCAACCCAATATTTGTGCTTACTCTTGTCTTTATAACAAACAAATGTAGGAGTATGCTAGAAATATTCGTTCATACCAATGATGACGGGCAAACAAAGAACACAAGGCGAGTAGTTCATCTTAAAAAGTTGTAGTAAGAACCAATACAAGTTGGCAGCTAGCGAATGACCTTGCGACTTACGGTTGTTCCGCCAAGAGGCACAAGATTCACAAGTTAGCACGCACTACTACTACTTGTTGTTTTCCTTCTTGTTTTTCACGTCATTGGTCGCACAAGTTCGATCCGCACCGTCACCTTGTTGTTCTTCACGCACTTGTCGCCGTGCTCTACCTCAATCTTGATAAATCTTGCTAGTGATGTTTGTGGCTACAAAAAAATTGGTTCCATGTATTCCTCCATCTACAAGTGACATAGCGGCCTTTCAACCTTAGGTAAAATCTCATCATCCAATCTAGCAAACATCTTCTATGTGAATCGACCAAGAACATGAATGTCTCTTTATCATCTCATATGGTTTTTCTCTAGCACTACTACTCTATTGCTCTAAACTGCAATATCGTCTATATGTTAGGATGGATGACCGTCAGTGGATGTACACGGGCTATCAGAAGAGGGGTCAATACACAAATGAATGGATTGAGAAGGCCAATGATTTCATGACGAAGGCATTTGCAAATGGACGGCGACATGCCCGTGTCCTCTGTAGGAAGTGTAAGAACAAGGCAATGAAAACATATGAGGAGATGACTAAAGATCTTGTCAACAATGGATTTATAGAGAACTATACGGTGGACCATGCATGGTGAACGCCATCGTGCGAGAGAAGAGGTCGTGAGACAACGGATCGAGGAGTTTGATTCTGAAGCTGGGGTGGCAGAAATGTTAAATGACCATGACATGGCTTTCGATGAAGGAAGTGCGAGAAGCGAGAGGCGAGCAAGCGCAAAGGCGTTTCGCCATGTTGGATGCGGCACAACAACCCCTTCACGGGCGCACCAATGTTTCTAAACTGGATGCCATTTCACGTCTAATGGCTGTGAAGTCCCAGTTTAGCTGGAGTAGAGAATCCTTCGATCAACTGTTGACAGTAGTTGGCACCCTACTTAGGATGATCACGTTACGCCAAAGAACACGTATGAGTCAAATAAAATCCCGTGCACTCAAGATGTCGCACAAGCGGATACATGCTTGTCGAACGGATGCATCTTATTCAGGGGAGAACATGCTGACGATAAGTACTGTCCGAAGTGTAAGGCATCTAGGTACATTGAGTTAGAATCTGGTGATGGTCGGAAGACGCAAACAAAAGTTGGCGCAAAGATCACGAGGTACCTTCCTTTCATCCGAGGATCCAGCGGCTTTTCATGAGCGAGGAATCCGCAAAGCGGATGGCGTGGCACAAAATCGACGCCGATACTGCGACAAGATGATACATCCGTCCGATGGTGAATCATGGAAAAGCGATCGGAAGCATACCGACAAAGCCGACGAGGCTCGTAATGTACGCATTGCGCTCGCAACCGATGGGTTCAATCCTTATGGAATGGGTTCTTCACCATACACATGTTGGCCCGTATTCGTCATCCTCTCAACCTCCCACTGGCGTCGCCTTTCAGCGGCAAAATATTTTATTGTCACTTATAATTCCGGGACACCGGGGCTAATATGAGTGTGTACATGGAGCCTTTGATAGGCGATTTGGTCCGTGCATGGGACGAAGGGGTAGTGACATCTGACCGATTCACAAAGACAAACTTGAATGCATATTTGGTACCATTATTCCATGCATGACTTCACGGCTTATGGGTTATTTTGTGGTGGTGTGTTCACACGAAGATGCCATGCCCGATATGCAAGTCATTGTGGAGTTCTTCGGTTGGAGAAGGGGGCAAGTTTTCTTCGTTTGACAAACATCGACAATTCCTCCTCTTGACCACCCATTCGGGAGAGACAAGAAGAACTTTCGAAAAGGTGTCACAGTGGAAGACTACTGCCGGAAATGATGACAGTGCCTGAGTTCTTGAGATGTTAGATGGTCTTGTGGTCGACAATGAAAAGGGGGCTTCGTGGGATACGGAAAAGAGCATGCTCGACACACAAGTCGTGCTTGTGGAAGCTTCCTTACTTTAAGGACCTCCTTCTTCCACATAACATTGATGTAATGCACTTTGAAAAGAATTTCGCACGAGGCGGTCCTTCACACAATCATGGATAGGAAAAGTCAAAGGACAATGTCAAGGCTAGATTGGATCAAGCAACGTTGTGCGATAGACCAAAGCTAAACATGTTGCCTCCCTTACGGGAAGTCATGGAAGAAGCCTAAGGCCGACTTCGTCCTAACGAGGCCCAAAAGAAAGAAGTTCTTCAATGGTTCCAATCATTGATGTTCCACAGACGGGTATGTGAATAATTGGAGGAGGGTGTGAACTTAAGTACCATGCGAATCACAGGGCTCAAGAGTCATGATTACCACATATGGATTGAGCGCCTTCTTAGGTGATGGTTCGTGGCTATTTTCCCGATCACATCGCGAGTGATGACAGAGTTGAGCATGTTCTTCCGCAAGCTATGTGCTAAGGAGATATCTCGGACGAGATTGAAGAAATGGAAAGAATAGCCCAGTGTTGCTCGCAAGTTGAGAAGATCTTTCCCCGGCTTCTTCAATCCGATGCAACATTTGCTCTTGCACCTACCATATGAGGCAAAAATGGGGGCTGTGCATGCCGTTGGTGCTATCAATTGAGCGATGCCTAAAGGTTCTTAGAACAAAATGCAAAAATAAATGCAAAATTGAAGCTTCACGTGCGAGGCATCCATTGTGGAGGAGGTGTCATACTTCACAACAAGATACTATGCCGACAACCTTCCTAACGTGCATAATCCACCCCTCGTTACAATCTTGTCGACAATCGATCGACCCTCACTTTTCGAGGGCAACTCGAAGTGCAAGTGAACCTACCTTGAAGATGTTGAGCCTAGAAGAGTGGCGCTCTATCCACCATTGTATGTGTTGCGGAACCTTGAAGAGGTTGGCCGTACATTGCGTAAGTTTTACACAAACTTGTTTCTTTTCTTGTCAATATTTTGCATGCACCCATCCAACCCTCTTGTTAACGGCCGTTCTGACAAATTTGTTCTCCTCTCCATCGTCCTTCACGGAGGAACCCCCAAAGCGGAAGTTGAAACCCTTCTAAGACATGGCGCGGAGAGCGAAATCCCACTTTTATTTGTTGGTTCAAGGAGGAGGTCTTGTTCAATTTCATTTGTTGTTTGTACTTAACTCTCAACTCGACAAATATATAACGAATCATCCTACTTGAACTAGCGTGGCCAAAGCGGCGTGTCTATGAGTGCAGAGTTGAGGCAAGTTGCCAATGGATTTGAATTTAGGGTCAAGTCATTCTCGTATGCGATGTCAATGGATATCGCTTTCACACAACTCGGCACGGCAGTCGGCGAATCGAAGAACCACAAATACCGGTGTTTTCACGCCGAGCCGCAGATGGGTTGGACTACTATGGAATAATTGAAGAAATATACAAACTCAAGTTTCTGGTTGTGTACCTCTTCGTCTGTCATATTCAAATGCCATTGGTTTGATCCCAAAGAAGTGATAAAGACCCACGAGCTTGGGTTAGTCGAAGTTCTAAAGTCATCCGTCTTGCTAGGAGGCGACGTGTACATTGTGGCCCAACAGCCACGCAAGTTTATTATCTCTCATACCCGTGCCAAACCAAAGACCGTCTTAAGGCGTATGATGTGGTGTACAAGGTATCGCCGCATGGTAAAGTACCGTCCCAAGCGATGATGATTATAACATCGATGCAAACACATATGACTGGAGAGTTCTTTCAAGAAGAAGGATTAGATGGGAGTTTTGAGATTGTCTTAGATGTAGATCTCGAATGGAAGTAGACAATGATCGGTCATTGTTGGCGGGGATGATGGAGAGGAGGTTCTAGCGAAGGACTTGTTATTACTTGAGCAACACCATTGAGCAAATGTCGCTAGTGATGAGACTTTGAGAGGCGATCATAATTACGTCGACAATAGCGATGATGAGATTTTTGGCCCACCTATCAATGATCTTGATGATTATTTCTAGTACATGTAAGATCTGTAGTACTTATGGCAATTTTATACATGTATGATACATTTACTTATTTTGCATCTCTTTTATACATGTATGATACATTTACTTATTTTGCATCTCTTTTATACATGTACGATACATTTACTTATTTTGCATCTCTTTTATACATGTATGATACATTTACTTTTGTATATGCGTCTTGATAGTTTATTCCTTTTGTTGCGGTGATTGATGGTGGGCGGTGGAATCGGGAAGATTAGGTCGGTTATGACCTTCTTGGTGGTGGCGAGGTCGGCCGTGGTGGAGGAGGAGGCGTGCCTGGCCGAGGTGGGCGTGCCCGGGGGAGGAGGAGGAGGGCGGCGACGAGGGCGTGCCAGGAGGTGGAGCCGAGGTGGAGGTGGAGCCGAGGTGGAGGAGGAGCCAAGGGTGGAGGAGGAGGGCGGCGGCAGCGAGGCGTCGAGGCGACACCTCCTCCACGGGGCAGCGGCAGCGAGTTCAGAGCGGCCACGGAGGAGGATGAGGAGGAGGAGGAGACCGGGAGGAGATAGCGGAGGCGATGGAGGAGGCACGGAGGAGGATGAGGCCGAGCGGGGTGGCGCGAGGAGGATGCCGACTTGTTGGCGAGAGGAAAATGGGGTGCCTACGGTTTGGCGAGGGTCGTCGCGCCCCGGACTTACCCATCTGAGACGGCCGGTGATTCGACCCTCGGAACTAAGTAAGTAATTTTGCATGTTAACACTACTTCACGAGTGTTTTAAGTTATAACGAAACTAATATTCAATCTCAATAACTTTGTGCGAGGATTGGGAAATGGTGATCCTGTGGAGTCACTCTCCGAGTAAGCGGGATCACAGGTCTTACATGCAGGCAAACTACCGGGATGGTGAGGATCGATGGTGTTGTGCAGCCCGCCATGAAGTGGTCCCAGCAGCACGCCGCTAGCGATCGGTGATCGGTGGCGAGTGTTATAACGACAAGGCCGACCGGGTGATGAAGAGAGCGTGGAGTGCGTGTTCATCGCACTATCCGATAATAACATCACATTAATTGTATATTCGACTTTATTTGCTTGTAGGATTACTACACCTTGGCGGAGAGTGCGTAGGGAGGGCGCGGATGGCGTGGTGAGCAGTGCATGTTCACCGAGTGCGAGACCTCTTCTACGAGACAAAGCTCTGTGCGAAGAATTTACCATGCCCGCAGAGGACACGAGTCACAGAGGCCTTGAGCGGTGCACTGCCCCGACTAAGGAGCAATACTTGGCGGTAAACATGAGATTACATCGTCTGCGATTAATTGCAATTGAAATTGATTTATGATTTGTCATGTGCTCGTATGCGTGCGGTGCCTCTGCTTGGTGTGCGGGATGGACAAGCTGCTGGGAGGCCATTGTGGACAAGTGGTTGAGTGAGAGTACGAGCAATATCACACCGCATGCGCTCACGTTGCCGTGCGATGATGCGGGGTTCTCGCACAAACAAGGCCCCACTACCCTTAAGGAATATGCGACGGATATGTACGCAGATTTCATTTCGTTGTTGCTATGCTAACCGAATGCATAATATCTTATTGTTGTGCTTCTTCCTGCGACGCGGTTCCACCCGGCAGAGTGCGCCTCGTTCAAGGCATATGCCTTGGCACACAAGGGCAAGGCAAAGGACCCGACCTCGTCTACAGCGGAGGACCCGCCCGAGGCATCTGACAACCCGGCGTGCAGGCGCCTCAGCGAGTACACGGCGATGGCGAGAGAGATCCATGGGTCGAATTTGATCCGAGCACCGGCCGACCTCGAGGTGACATCGTCATGAGGTTGGGACGAGGTAAGCCACGGGCGGTACTATATGGGCAACATGACACCATAGACACGGCCAACACTCGGACACTCGCCAGATTAGAGCCGGAGCACGAGTTCGAGTCGGCCATCGCCCACGCTCACGGCCCGGTGGTAGCACTCGAGTTAGTTACATTGCATTCGTTGTCCATTCATTTTCTACTCGTTCTTTATTTGCATTCTAACTATGTGATAAATAATTGTAGGCCCAGTTGAAGCCTGCAGAGTCACGGCAAGCCTCACAGAGCCGACTTGGGCCCTCGGTGTCGCGCGCTGAGCCAAGTTAGCACGGGAGAGAGGCGCGAGTGCGAGCCCGGCTTGAGGCCTTCGGCGAGCGCTGACAACGATGCGAGTACATGGCCCGTTTTCTCGGAGCATGGGCCGGCCTCCACCGCCTCCGCCGCCGATGATAATCTGGTTGGTGCCTCCACCTCCACACAGCACTCTGTGAGTCACTTAGATGCACTCTTCACTTTTGTGTCATATAGAGCTACCTTGACTTATACCTTAGTTTGACCTACCATAGCTTAGACCTTAGAATTTGCTTTGATCCGGATAACTCACATGTGCAATCTCATTCTAGGGACCTTCTACAATTGGATCGAACAACGATATGCGGGGTGATCAAGACACGGACTTGACTCGTTTCTCCATGAGCCTCCGAGCCATGTGACAGCCATCCGACCTTGTTTGATGGGTTTGTATGTTGAGCGTGGACTTGGTTGAACTTTGTGGACTTTGGACATATGTTGATGGTGTTTGTGGACTTTGCATGGTGCTTGTCGACATATGTTGGTTATTGTGAGTGGATGTGACATTTGTGGACATATATGTGATATATATTGCCTATCTGTCATGTTATTATAATTTCACTGTGATTTTGTTGCTCATTGTATTTGGATATGCCTTGAAACAAACAAAAAAATTCGTGGACATATTTTGCAGTGTAGCACTCGGTAAAGCGATTCTGTCGATTTCTGAGTGTAGCACTCGGTAAAACAACAACAGAACCAATTTGGTTACGATTACGTGCATTTTGCGAGTGTGCCATTTTTTGAGTGCGGAGTCCCCACTCGGAAATATTTGACTACTTTTTCAGTGGGAACACTTTCGGTAAACATTATTCTGAAGTTTATTTGCGGAATTGTTTTAATCACGAAAATGGTTATTCTTTTACCGAGTGTTAGGGCGACACTCGGTAAATATTATTCAAAAATTTATTTCGAATTGTTTTAATCACGAAATGCTAATTTATTTACCGAAAGTCTTTGCTAGTGACACTCGGTAAACCTCATAGATAATGATTAGTTTGGAGGTCGACGCAATCAAGTCATAATTGTTTACCGAGTGTCATTGTAGCACTCGGTAACTCTATGCTTCTGAGTCGCCGATATTAGACACTCGGTAAAATAACTTCACCGAAGTCGTTATTTGCGAGTCCACTTTATCGAGTGTGGCACTCGGTAAGCAGTTGCAGTGTGTAGCACTATTTGCCGAGTGTTACTCACACTCGGTAAATAAACGATATCCGTAGTGAGTGGAGGCCGGCGGTGAAGAAGAAGGCCAAGCGGCGACACTACATAGGCCTAACGTCACGATGTCTAGCCTCTAGGAGAGGAAGCGAAGAAGAAGAGGCTAGGTGGCGGTACAGTTTCGACGGTGATACTACTACACAAAATTTTATCATAAGCAGTTTTAAACCATCATTACAGACGGTTTTTTGAACCATCTGGATTTATGTGTCTGTGATAACAGACGGTCATCACAGATGGTTTTCAAACCGCCTGTGAAAAAAGGTATCACAGACGGTTCTTGTTTAGAACTCTACGTTACGGCGATGCTATCCGCAGCGGCGGTCTGTGATAGTTTATTTTCACAGACTGTTCTGAACAAGAACCGTTTATGATAGTAATTATCACAGACGATTCTTGTTCAGAACCGTCTGTGATAGTTTTTTATTGCAAAAAAATATCAATTATTGAATATTTCATAGTTGGTACCATCACATTTTGTGTAAGTTTTTCATCTTCAGAGACTCTTGAAAAATACATGAAAAAGACATCACTTCCATACAAAAACCTTCCTGACCTCCCCCTTGCGGCCTGTGAGTACTCCGATGCTGCTCATCTTGACCATGGCGTCGGCGAAGAGGGTGCTGAGGAGGCCCGAGTAGGAGTTAATGACGTCGACGTTGGAGGTTTCGTTGTAGAGCACGGCATCGGAGGCGATGATGGCGAAGCCATTGCGGATGTGGGTGAGCTACTGCACCCATTTACCATTTACGTACGTGTACCCATAGGTTAGCTACCATGATCGATCGAGTTATCGAGTAAGAAGAAGATTGTTTGCTTACAGCTGAGAAGAACGAGGTCCTTGTCGTGAAGGACTGCAGCGGCGAACTTGGACCGAAGCACGTCGACGGAGACGAAGTCCAGCAGCACGTTAGCGTCCCGCAGGTTCGACACCCTCCCCAGCACATCCCACCTTTACTCGGCTATTATTTATAAGGACAACGCCAAAATATTTTGCCTCCCGCGCACGCGTTATATTTTTTCGAACTCCCGTGCCGTAAATCACAGGCGGTTTCATACAAAATCTGTCTGTGATGACATACCACAAACGGTTCGTATCATGAACCGTCTGTGATAAGCACCTCATCACATGAACTGTCTGTGATAAGTATCTCATCACGGACGGTTTGTATTAAGAACCGTCTGTGATTTTACCATGGCTTGGAATTTTACTGCGGCACACAATCCTCTGCCATGGTAGCCAATCCTCTGCAGCGGCACACAATCCTCTACCATGGTAGCCAATCCTCTGTCGTGGCACATAATCCTCTGTCGTGGTAGCCAATCCTCTGCTATGGTAGCCAATCCTCTACCGTGACACATAATCCTCTGCCGTGGCTGTAATACCCCGGCCTGCTCGTAGTGTGGTCCATGTGGCCCATGAGGAGTTGTGTGGTGGGATTAGTCCCACATTGCTTGTCTCAAGTGAGTTGTAGTAGTATATAATACATGTTAGATCCACACATAGCACCTCCTGGTTAACCCTTTTACATGAAGCGAGGACGAAAAGTATAAGTAAGGTGCTATGTGTGGGCGGGTCCGCACCACGGTGGGCTGGGCATTGAGCCGATTTTGGCTCAAGGTGATTCAGATGGTATCAAAGCATCAACCTTCGTTGCACGGGCGTGTGAGGGACAAGGCGCGCGGGCATATGGCGCCGGTATTATGAACCGTCTGTGATGAGATGCTTGACAGTTCTTAACAAAAACCGTCTGTGATAACTTAGATTATCACGGACGGATCTTCTTAAGAACCGTCTGTGATACTTCACAGACGGTTCTATTTACAAACCGTTTGTGATAATTCTGTATCATAGATGGTTTTTACGAAACCGTCTGTTATAATTATGTATCATAGACGGTTACGGAACCGTTTGTGATGAGGCGTCTAGTATAGCTTGTTTTGTAGTAGTGTGAGGCGAAGATGGCTCCAGCGCTCTAGTACTCCAACTGGAAAAAGAAGGGGAGCATCAAGGAGATGTGAACGAGGCGATGCTAAGGATGATGACCTTCAAGGTCGAAGCTCACCGGGGTGGTAAGGAATGGGCGGTGACGGAGAGGACCGTGGCGGATCGGGCATTTGGTCTTGGGCTTCTTCCCAGCGTTGAGCGAGGGGAAAGGAGGAGTGAGCGAGGGGAAAAGCACGAGGAGGGTGAGATGGCCATGGTGACACGTTTGGGCAGGCCTTATGGTGATGTAGTGGGCGAGATTGTGGTGACAATGTTGCGATCGGGTGGCGAGAACTCGCGAATACGCGAGATTTAAAAGTCGATGACTTGCATTGATGTGACAAGGTCGCGGTGGGCGGTCGCACTCGAGGTTTTTGCGTGGGGCACTCAAGTGCCTACGAGGTTTTAATGCCGAACAGAGGAGAGAAGCGAGGCGAGCTGGTAAGGCGGGCTCGCGTGGCTAGGCTACGACGTGAGCACGTGGATGGGCTAGACTAGGCCGTGCGCTGGGGAAAGAGAGGGGAGGGGAGGTGCTGGCGTGTGGGGCCACGAGGAGGCGGCTAGGCCGGCTGGGAGGGTTTCGCCGCGAGAGGAAAGAAATGCTTTGACTTCTGTTTGAATTAATTCAAGGATGAATTAGAATTAGAATTCAAATTCTGATAGATTTTGGGACTTAATTTTTCTTTTTGATTTTTATTAATTCCATTTAAGGCTAAGATTCTGTTTTGACTTTTGAAATGCAACCAATTTTTTTTGTAATTTCACACAAAGCAACAATTTTTTTTGAATATCCATTAAATTCAATAAAACTTGAAACTACAAATTTTTTTGAATATCCATAAAATGCAACCATTTTTTTTGTAATTTCACACAAAGCAACAATTTTTTTTGAATATCCATCAAATTCAATAAAACTTGAAACTACAATTTTTTTTGAATATCCATAAAATGCAACCATTTTTTTTGTAATTTCACACAAAGCAACAATTTTTTTAAATATCCATAAAGTTGTTACAAGTATCTAAGTTGCATCATTTGATACTACAAACTTTGAAACAAATATAGCCGTGCAAATGCGCGGGACATCTGCTAGTTAAGTTAATGCTCTTTGCTGATCTGCTACGTCGATAAACCTTGTGTAACAACTCTTCGTGAGTATGAATTTAAACGGGGATTGCTTCTTTTTTTGCATAGCTTATGTTCTGTAATGGACCTGTGTTAACTAAATGGAAATCTTGCTGTAAACAAGAGCTGATAACAATATATGTAAATATTTTCTTAGCCCTAGCGACGCACATGCATTCAACTAGGGTAACAATATATATGAGCTCGATCCCTTTGTATACGTGTAACTAGTCTGCTCTATATATATTGGTAGCGGTCGATATGATCATCTGCCATCTTCAACAGCGACATCGATTTTCCGCTTCCTTTAGTAGCTTCGTTAGTGGTAGAAAGGGAATTGATACGTAGTCTTAAGTTTTTTTTCCTTATTGAAAACGGTGCATATATATGGATTATTTACTACCTAGCTAGTATGTGTTGCCCTCCCACGTCACTCAACTTCACATACATATCGATCCTGCCTAAAACACCAGCAAGAGCGAGATCAAGAGCTCCGGTTATTAATCCGCAGTTGCCACTCACCCATCCTGCAGATTCCTCACGACGAGAGGAAGCCCGTACTTGGGCTGCATCAGCGCGACAACGTTGGTCGGCTTATGAATGTATTTTGGGGAGAGGGAGAGGGAGAGCCTCCTGAGGATCATCGCCATCACGGTCTGCGACTCGATCATGGCGATGATCCTCAGCCCTCAGGAGGTTTTTCTGGCCGGAGCAGACCCTGATCGAGACGACGGCGAAGTCCCGAGCGTCGACTCCGTCAGCAAACTGAAGCTGGTACACGTACTATATGCATGCATGCCTTTCTAAGCAGAGAGCATTTTCGATCATAGTAATCAAGTTCTCTGGTATCTTTATAAATATTCGTGCAGCTTAACATGTTCCTCCTGGAGACACTGAGACTGTACGGGCCCGTGTCGTTCTTGCAGAGGAGGACCGCCTCGGACGCCGTGCTCACGCACATCAAGATGACGAAAGGAACCGATTCGTGAGCACGGCATAGGGCCTCCACGCGAGATGCCATAGCGCTCTGGAGCAATGCCTCGAGATCAGCAGCAGCGTGAGGACAGCAGCCAAGACAAACCCTACGTTAGCCCCCATGCCTGAACTTTCTTTCCTTTGATTTTACTTAGCGATCCGAGTCTCAAGTTATGATGAGTATGTTCGAGATTCTGGGTATTTATGTTGGAAATAATCCCGATTGGACTAAAGCTTCCGATTACACAGGGAAGTCATGTCCGAATAGAGTTTGGAATAGAAACCGTATTAGAGAAAGAGTCCGGATAGCAATCTGTAATAAAGCCTTTATAAGGGGCAGTGTGCCTCAGTTTTTCATGGATCCAAGCTTAAGCAATAAGCAATAAAGATTAGTCTTCCGCAGCAAGCGTGAAGTCTTTTCTACAAAGCTATTTTTCCTTCTTTTGCTTTGGATCGGCTAACATATGGTATCAGAGCCAATGTCGATCGTTCCTCAGGGCGAGGCGACGCGGGAGAGCGGCGGTGGGCCGTTCCATTATCCGGTGTGGCGACAAACTACAGTGGGTGTGATTGGGTGCAAGCGATGATGGAGGATCAAAGCGTCAGGAAGCAATCGGCCGTGGTCGGCGGTGTCGGCGAAGGAGGACAAGAAGGCAAGGTCGCATCTTTCCAAGCGCTCCGGAGGACCTCGATCGCGGTAGCAAGGAAGAAAAGCGAAGGAGGTTTGGGACTGTCTCAAGACAAGGTTCATTGGCGCGGATCGCGTCAAGAATCTGTGATTCGCGAGCGTTGAAGAATGACCCGACATCATGCGCATGAAGGAGGAGAAACCACACAGACCGATCTGGCCGGAAGACTCAATGGCATGTCCGTCGATGCACGCCAACCTAGGGGCGACGCTCGGCGATGCCGCATTGGTGAAGAAGCTATTCGACACCGTCGGATCGATTCGAGTGTGATCGCGGGATCGGCGATTCTCGATTTCGACAAAATGCCATTCGAGGAAGCGTGGACGGCGAAGACTTATGAAGAAGCGTCTGTGACGCGGACATCTGGCGGAAGCAATGGTGGCGGCGGCCAACTCCTGCTCACTCGGGCGAGTGGCGGTAGCGGCGAAGAAAGATGGCGGCGACTCCTCGTCGAACAACAAGGGTAAATCCTATGCTCCTGCGGTGGCGGCAACCACGGTCGGAGTGGACATGGTCGCGGCAGATGGCGCGACAAGGGCGATCACGACAGGCGCCGAAAACAAAAACGGCGCGAGTAGATCTGGCGGCGGTGGCGTGACAAAAACCACATCCATTGTTTTAAGCGTGACAAGATGGGGCCACTATGCATCTAAATGCGAGGCCGGAAGGAGGAGGAGGCACACCTCACGCGCAGATGACAGCGAGCCGGCACGATGCTCGCGGTGTCGGAGGAGATGGCGCCAAAGCAGCGAGCGGCGGGATGCCGTCCTACTAAGCGAGAGAAGACAAGGCGGAAGAAGGCGCTCCTTGTCATATGCGGTACACGGACAGCAGGCGAGCAACCACATGACCGCGACGAGGCGAAGTTCCAGCGGTGGGCGAAAATGTCACCGGCAAGGTCAAATTCGGCGATGGCTCGACGGTGCAAATCATGGGCAAGGGATCAATCTTGTTCAGCTGTAGGAACGGGGACCAGTGGCTGCTCCAAGAGGTATATTACATCCCGAGGCTCCGAAGCAACATCGTGAGCCTCGGACAACTAACCGAGACCGGTCACAAAGTGATCATGGACGAGGACACCCTGCAGGTGCTCGACAAAAGTCATGCGAGGCTGCTCATGAAGGTGAGGCGCACTGCAAATCGTCTTTACCAAATTGAGTTGCATCTAGCGGAGGCGGTGTGCCTCCTGGCGAACCTTGAAGATCCGGCGTGGCTATGGCATGCCAGGCTTGGCCATGTCAACTTCCACGCTATAAAGCTCCTCGTTGACAAGGGGATGGCGGTGGGTGTGTCGCCGATCACGCACCCGAACCAACTATGTCAAGGGTGTTTGGTGGCGAAGCAAGCGAGGCAGTCATTCCCAGCAGCGGCAAATTACAGGGCGGAGAAGCCGCTTGAGCTGTTACATGTTGACCTCTGCGGTCCGATCACACCTTCGACCCTCGCCGGTAACAGCTACTTCATGTTAATTGTTGATGATTACTCTAGGTGGATGTGGCTGTACGTGATCAAGACGAAGGACCAAGCTTGCTCTGTGTTCCGAAGATTCAAATTGCAGGTCGAGAACACGAGCGAGCAACGCATCAAGACGTTGAGAACTGATCGCGGTGGGGAGTTTCTCTCCGCTGAGTTCAACCGGCTCTGCGAGGAGGCCGGGATCGAGCGACACCTCACCGCGCCATACACGCCACAGCAAAACGGCGTGGTGGAGCGGAGGAACAGGACCGTGATGGCGATGGCGAGGTCCCTTCTCAAGAGCATGAACGTGCCCGGAAGGTTTTGGGGGGAGGCGGTGCGACACGCGGTGTACCTGCTAAACCGCTTACCAACGAAGGCACTGGGCGAACGCACTCCGTTCGAGGCCTGGAACGGAAGGAAGCCGCATCTGGCACATCTTCGTGTGTTTGGTACGCATGCGCCTTGGTGGCAACGCCACACAGAAGAAACTCGATGGCCGAAGCCACCGATGGTGTACCTTGGCGTTGAGGGCGGTACAAGGTGCATCGTCTGTTTGATCCAGTTGCGGGAAAATTCATGTAAGTCGTGATGTAAAATTTGAAGAAAAAGTGAGTGGTCTTTGGAGTGCAGTGCGGTGGCGGGGATCCATCGGATTTTGTCGTCGAGGATGAATGTAGCACCGAAAGCGACGAGAGGGCAACTTTGTTGCCGTGGGTGGTCAGCGGTAGTCGGCGCCATGCATAAGTTCACAAACCCTTCATCGACTCATTGGCCGATGATGTGGCGCGGAGGGCCAACAACGTGGCGCGTCTTTGCGCACGCATGGCAGCACCCTCCCCGACATCCCCTACCACTCCGATGATGACGACGACCTCTGGACCGCTGGCAAATGATCTTGCCACGCCTGCCTCGGTTGTGGCCACATCACTGTCAAGTGGGAGCAGCAGCACCGATGATGGACATGTTCGTTACAGGCACATCGACGACATCATGAGAGATGCTCGAAGGCTGGAGCTTGACGAGGAGGACATGGAAGAAGAGGCCATGCTCGTAGAGCGGAGGGCCGATCCTGCTACCGCAAGGCACAGGCGACAAGCACAGGAGGACGCCATGGCCAAGGAGATTGAGTCCATTGAGAAGAATAAAACTTGGACCCTCACGGCGCTACCGGCTGGACACAAGCCAATTGGGCTCAAATGGGTCTACAAACTGAAGAAAAACTCAGATGGAGACGTGATCAAGCACAAGGCAAGACTAGTCTCAAAAGGATATGTACAGCGACAAGGAATTGATTTTGAGGAGGTGTTTGCACCGGTGGCCAGACTCGACACCGTGCGCGTCATCCTTGCCATCGCTGCCAATCGCGGCTGGCAAGTTCACCACCTCGATGTCAAGTCTGCCTTCCTGAATGGAGAACTCGAGGAAGAAGTCTATGTTGCCCGGTAGGAGGATTCTGATGAAGAACAAGGAGCACTTGGTGCTTAAGTTGAGCAAGGCGCTCACGGCTCCGACAGGCGCCACGAGCCTGGAACATGCGACTTGATAGAAGCTTGAAGCAGCTCGGTCTTGTGAAGTGTGCTCAAGAACAGGCTGTGTACACAAGAGGAACAGGCTGGGCAGGAATCATTGTCGGTGTATATGTTGATGACCTCATTGTGACGAGAGAAGACCAGTGCACGATCGCGGCGTTCAAGCAGCAGATGATGTCTGAATTCGAGATGTGTGATCTCGGATTGCTCAATTACTATCTCGGGATTGAGGTCAATCAAGAAGAAGACCGCATCACAATCAAGCAGGAAGCTTACGCCAAGAAGGTGCTGACTCAATTCGGGATGATTGAATGCAATCCCACCAAGATTCCTATGGAACCGAGATCACAGCTGTACAAGGACCCTGATGGACAACCGGTGGATGCAACAGAGTATCGCCGTGTTATTGGTTGCCTAAGGTACTTACTTCACACACGACCAGATCTCTCCTTTCTTTGTCGGGGTGGCTAGCAGATTCATGGAGAGGCCACGGTGATGCATCACAAGGCGGTCAAGCAGATCCTCAGGTATGTGAAAGGGACCGTGGATTATGGTCTTGTATATACCGGAGGAGGAGATCTTTGAGGTGATCACGTGGTACAGACGGTGATCGGCGGCGACAACGATGACGGGAAAAGTCCGAGGGCATGGCATTCTATGTCAACGAATGCTTAGTGTCATGGAACTCACAGAAGCAGAAGACGGTAGTCCTGTCATCATGTGAAGCCGAGTACATGGCAGCAACGGCGGCGGCATGCCAAGCGTTGTGGCTCGGAAGCTTGTTAGGCGGTGGCGGGAAGGAGAATAGTAGCGGTGAAGCCGTTTGTTGATAATAAGTCCGCAATCGCATTAATGAAGAATCCGTATTCCATGGGCGCAGCAAGCATATCGACATGAGATTCCATTTTATACGTGAATGCATCGAGGAGGACGGATCGTTGTGGAGTTCATTATGCGGATGAGCAACGGTGATGTCTTGACGAAGACGTTGCCGACGCAGCGGCCGGCAACAATGCGGCTTTGCTAGGTGTTCGTGATCTTGGGCCACATCAGGATTAAGGGGGAGTATGTTGGAAATAATCCCGATTGGACTAAAGCTTCCGATTACACAGGGAAGTCATGTCTGAATAGAGTTTGGAATAGAAACCGTATTAGAGAAAGAGTCAGGATAGCAATCTGTAATAAAGCCTTTATAAAGGCGGTGTGCCTCGTTTTTCATGGATCCAAGCTTAAGCAATAAGCAATAAAGATTAGTCTTCCGCAGCAAGCGTGAAGTCTTTTCTACAAAGCTATTTTTCCTTCTTTTGCTTTGGATCGGCTAACAATTTATACAGCGGCGGACGTCGCTTATTTATTATCTGGGCTCGCCAAGTTATGGTTAGTCAAAATATTGTCAGGCCGATCTCAAAAAAAAAAAAAAAATTTCAGGCCGGATCACACAAAAACGGCAGGATGCGTTGGTTTTCTCCGTGTAATTAATACCCCATCGTTCTCACAGTCTAACTCTACAGTTAAGTACTCTTTACAGATAATAGAAGAGAAAATCTCTCTCTCGACTTATGTATTCGAGGATACACAGAGATTAAATTTACAGTTCAAGTTCTCTTCGTGTCACCGAATAATGCTTGTTCTTTTTTACGGTTCAAGTTCTATTCATGTCACCGAAATGCTGGTTGCTTTTGACTTTTTCACAGTTGTAGGTAAAGGCGACCAGAGGGGGGGGTGAATAGGCGCTTTCTCGATTTTACGCCTTAATCAAATTCAACACACACTTTTCTCATTTAGCTATGAAAGCTAACAAGATCAGTAAATGCACAGAGGAAGTCTTATGCTGAATTCGATTATCCCCTTAACCACAATACACAATTATAGAGAATTGATCTCACTGGGCGGTCGGACCGGTGTAGTGCTGGCGGTCTGACTGCCTGGCGGTCGGACCGATGCTCAATTGGCAGTCTGACTGTCGGGCAGTCGGACCGGCGGTGTAAAATCGGTCAGACTGATTTAGTCCAGAGGCAATGCACAATGCCCAAATCCAAAACGAAAATTGGTCCAACTTTTGATTCAACCAATGAAACTTAACCAAATTTGGAGCACACCTCCCTAAGGATATATGTGACCTATTTCTAGCGGCGATCGTCCAGATCCACTTCAAATAAACGATCCCTTTAGGTTTTACCAAAGAAGTGTTCAAAACCTAGAAATATAAAAATCTTGATCCAAAACTTGCTTGTGGGGGATTGATGATCTAGATAATTCTAGGAGTATTCCCACACATCAAAGCAAGGTAAAATCGGTCAAGAGACCAAGCATAAACACCCGGATCAAGGAAGCACCAAAATCATCAAAAGAGAGAAGAAAGCAAATGAGACTTCACCCTTGAGCAAACATCAAGAGATTGATTGATTTAAGATGTTGCTTACAAAGCCACTCCCTCAAGGAGGATAAGAGCTCAATCCAAGAGCACACAAAAATTTTTCTCTCCTCTCCTCTCCTCTCCAAACCCTAACCCTAACAAGAGATTTTGCAAATGAGAGCTTAAGTGCTTGGGAGGGTTTTTCCATCTCCCTCCTTTCTATTTATAGGAGTGGCTAGGGTTTCTCACATGGGCTCCCATTAAGGCCCAACACAAATGGGACCCACACACACACATCAATCTGTTGAAGCAATCGCCTGCTTCACTACGTGTAGGTTGATCAGTGGCTCTCATCATGTCGGTAAGTCTCTCCCGTCCGAATCCCATCGGAACCTCCAAGGCACTTGCACCAACTCCCGCGCCGCTTGATCCAACCAGCTGCAACGAACCTCCCGATCGATCCATCTTGTCCAATCTGCACCATGCTTGAGTCACACGACCTCACCCGGCATCCATGATCGTTCTGGACCTCAGCTCTCCAAGCGTAGTCCCGATCCTCCTTGCTGTTGACATCATTGACCTGCAAGCCACCTGCACAGCAATAGACAAACAAATCGTCTCCGGAAACAAGTTCTTCACAACTTGACCCACGTTAGCTCAACAATGCAATATGCAACAATAAAGCATTGAAACTCATGCATTAAATACAACGAAAACACATCAATGCCAAAATAGCCGAAGTCCGAGTGGAAGCCGGTCTGACCGCCCTACCAAGCCGGTCGGACCGATTTCCAAGCGGTCGGACCGATTCCACAACGGCGGTATGACCGCCCCAAAAGACTTAGCCAAATTTCAACTCAGAAATCCGCAAGCTCTCTGGAATTTTCAAACTGATATAACTTTTGACTGAGAGCTCCAAAAATTATGTGACCACATCCAGGAGACTCCCCTCTCAAGCCTACACAACCTATTTTCGGCCTAGCCCCAAACTCCATCATAAATTGTGGCGGTCGGATAAATAAGCATCGCCGGTCGGATCGCCACATGGCGGTCGGCAGGCGGATTGGCGATCGACCACCAATGACTGACAAAGACCTTTGAAGTTTTTTGGCGAGATTTGTCAAACCAACAATGCTATTGCCAATTGACTCATCACTCTAAAATCATTCACATATTGCCACGATATCCACAACAGTACTCCCTAAAACTCTACGAGGCAAGACTTTATGTGGATGTCCAAAAGACAATACACTTAAAACCATATTGTAATATGGGGTGAGTAGAACTAAATTAAAAGAGGGGGACATGCTGTTATCTTTTTTTTTGAGATGCTAGTGAAAATTAGTCCGCATCAAACAAGGTTAGGGATGGCGAGGAAGTCCCCACGGGGACTGAAATGTTTAGATGTATTTTTTTCCTTGTTAATATGTCGATCCCGATTTTCTAATCCCGAATTCTCTGTGAAAACACCATGTTATTCTCTGAATCAGTAGATAGCACTCACAAGCACATTGCTGAATCATTTCATACAAGGTGTAAACTAAACCATCCAATATATTACAATCTTCAGAGTAACATAGACCACGTCGTGTCAAGTTTTACAAAAAGTCGGGCAGGCCAAATTGATTACATTACATAAAAGCACGTAACTACAGCAGAAGCAAAAGAGGGGTAGAGCTCATCTCTCCACAGGCAAGCGACTAGGGTAACCTGTGTACGACGGATATTACCCAACGGGTTGGACAATTTCCGTTGTACACAAGTACCGAATGAGTCCACTTAGACTGAGGTGAGATCTAGACTAAAGACTAGACTACTCTTATCGTTTTCTTGTTAGTCGACTTATGAGTCTTTATAGAATGCGTAGTCTCCTTGATCCACATCATCTGGAGGGTTTGGGGAAGAGCATGAATGAGCACAACTTTTGTGCTCGCGAGCCAACACACAAGATGAAATAATATACATGCATAGCTTAACAAGGGTGGCTCGGGTTCTTTTATTTGCTAAAGCAACATTTTTCAATTATCATAATTATAAATTCCTATGACTTAGCATTTTAAACAAATTACATTTTATTAAAGAGAGTAGTGTAATATTAAATAACAGTAGAGATTTCCTCCATCGGAACACTACATATGCATCATTTGATTGGAGCTACCTCCGCTCCTCCATACCACTGAGCTCGATGGCTCAGGAAAAATCCAACCTCAGGCTAGATGAGCCGACCTGGTTGTCAATCCAACCTCAGGCTAGATGAGCCGACCTGGATGTCATTCCACCCACAAAGGTTTTTTGAAATAGAACTAACTCAAGTTAAGTTCTCATGTCCGTATTTGACCGTAGGCATGACTGTTTAAATAGTTTAGACTCTGGAGAGGTTGTACACTGTACCCACAAGAGATAATCATACTCGTTACCCCACATGATTCCTTAGTCATGTAGTTCAGCGATCGTCACAATAACTTTTCAAACTACCTCGCCCCTTTCGTCATCTCACCCATGTGGGCCACACCTATAAGTTATTCGGGATGTTCACCACAACGACTAGCGCAGCTGGCCCCGGCCACAACGAATAGCGCAGATGGCAACTTCACCCTACCACGGTGTCCCTTTCAAGCCAGAGCACATCCTACCGCTTGCATGCTTCCACACACCGACTTGTGGGATGACATTCAGGGTTTAATAATTTTACTAAGCCAAGTTGCACTTTGCAAACTTCCGGTTGTACTTATTTTACATGGAAGGTCATGACAAGATTAAGTCCTTAATCCATCGGGGCGGTTTATACCACCTACCAACCACTCTCGTGCACGACGACACCCACCACTCTTTCCATCCGCCCAGATGTGGTACTAGCAAGTTGTTTAGGGTTTTGGAGACAAAAAGCCAATTATCACAACACGCCAGTCATTTACACCCAATGACTGTCCAAAACCACTTTCATGATTAAAAGATGATGATCATGATATTTATTCTCCCGGTACTTAAGCAAGACTAGCATGTCACTTAAGTACAGCCTATACTAATATTTACCACATATTTACTAGGGTGACATGGAATGATGTATTCAATTTATCAAAGGATGGATGATAATTAATTAATCATCAAATTAGTGTTTAACTACCTTAAGCTTTAACATACATTTGATTACAGGATTAAAGCATGCATTTTTTATATTTTAAATAAATATAATTTGCATAAAATGTAGGCTCAAAATGATTAAAATATTGATTCACCTTGATTAAAGGTAGTAGGGTCTTGGCATTCTTGAGCTTGATCGAAGTGGAGGTCTCCCGCGCCTTCGAACCCTAATCGGACGAAAGTACCGAAAAAGGTACAACAGTGGAGAGAGCAAATAAATACAAAACCCATAACAAATAAACTCCAAATTGAACAAGACTAGTGCCATTAGTAAGATCTTGAATTTAGAAAATTTATAAACAAATTTCATAATTTTTGGAGTTAGAACGGAAGAGAACGGAGCTCCCGAAGTTTGAATTGGAATTAAATCGGAAAAAAGAAAAATGGTTCACAGCACAATGCATTGGTCCACAACACAGTACACGGGTGGGTCCACCGGAGCGTGCGCGCAGTCCACGGGGGAGGCGGTAATGTAACGGGGGCCCACCTGTCACCAAGAGTGAGAGAGAGATAAAGGGAGAGAGAGAGGGGGACCCACGGGAGGGGGGAACACAGAGGAGGCAGTGGTGGGGGGGCGAGGCGGCGGCCTTGACGGGAAGGGCAAGGAGGCGGCGGAGGAGCGAGCAGGATCCCGAGAGGCGGACAGTGGTGCCTAGGAGGCGGACATGGCGGAGGCGGGGCAAAGTGGCAATGGCAGACGGCGACGGGGATCCGGCGATGGGGCGCGGGAGTGAAGCCGTGAGGCGGTCGGCCGGGGCGGAGGATGGCCGAGGTGATCCAGTGGCGCGGCCGGAGGTGGGAGAGAAGGGGCTCGGTGGGGAAGGTCTTTGGCGGGGGGAAATGGAGGGTGGAAGAGGATCTGGCGGCGAGGAAGCGTGGCGCGGGTCGGCCGGGCCGAGACTCACCGGAGGCGGCGGGCGGCGGCTCGGCGGAAGAAAGCAGTGGAGCTTTGTGCTATCCATTGGGAGGAAGAGGAAGGAGAGTGGGGAGAAGGAGGCGCATGAGCTTTTATAGCCAGGGGGTGGGGGTCCAGGTTGGCGAATCTGCGGAGCGGCGACAGAGAGGGTGGCGTGGTCGGCGAGAAGGTGGTGTGCAGTGAGGAGATGAGTCAGTGGGTCTTGTGATGGAGGAGGCGAGCGTGGGTCGGTGAGGCAGGCGCTGGGCGCCGAGGGGGAGCAGAGAGGGGCCCGGGAGGGGAGAGGGAAGCAGGGGGAGAGGCCGAGGAGAGCCGGGAGGCAGGCTGAGCTGAGCGGGCCGGGAGGGGGGAGTGGGCCGGCCCAGGAGGGAGGGCTGAGCCCAAGAGAGAAAGGGAGGGATAAATTGAGGCAAACCCAAATTCAAAAACCGACTTCAAACTCAGAATTTGAAATTTGAACACGATCGGAATGTTTGAAACACAAACCCAAACTTAGAAGGAAGCCGGGAGTTTTTGAAAATAAAGCCAAATTTGAAAAATGAGCGAAAATCGGAAATCAAATCAGATATAAATTACCATCCAAAAACGGGACATTACATAATCCGAATTTAGCTAATAATTTTGTTAGTGATATGTTCTAAGAGGTAATCATAGAGATGATTATATCACGTCTATATTTATGAATTATAGAATAGATATTATTATTTCCTGGACTAATTTAGAGCTGAAGAGCGGAATATCCAAGTTTCTTCGTTATTGGAAACGATACATATGTACGTACGTGCATGGGTGCATGTACTGCAACATTACGGCCGGACCTAAACGAAGGATGCATGCAAGCACACAACGAACTGCAGTTGCCTTGTTTACTAGCTCGATCCAGTTATTAATCGAACTGCAGTTGTCCCTCATCCATCATGCATGCAGGTTCCTCACGATGAGAGGAAGCCCATACTTGGGCATCAACGTGACGACGTTGGTCGGCTTGTGGACGTACTTGGGGGAGAGGGAGAAGGAGAACCTCCTCAGGATCATCGCCATCACGGTCTGCGTCTCGATCATGGCGAAGTTCTGGCCGGAGCAGACCCTCGGCCCGTACGAGAAGGCCAGCAGCGCGTTCGGGTGCTTGGCGGCTCTGGAGACGCCGTTCTCGAACCTCACGGGGTTGAACTCGTCGGCGTCGGGGCCCCAGACCTCCCTGTCCCGGTGCAGTATCGTCACCGGGATCGTTATCACGGTTCCCTTCGGCACTTTGATGTCCGCGAGCACGGCGTCCGAGGCGGCCCTCCTCTGCAAGAACGCCACGGGGCCGTACAGCCTCAGTGTCTCGAGCAGGAACATGTTGAGCTGCATGGATGTATAGGTAGCAGAGCTGAGAGAACGTACTTGCTATGATCGAAAGTGCTATACTCAAGAAAGGAATATATATATATATATATATGTGTGTACCAGCTTCAGTTTGCTGAGGTCGTCGACGCTCGGGGCCTCGTCGCCGCATTCCCTGAGGACCTCCTCCCTGACCTTCTCCTGCCACTCTGGGTAGCTACTGAGCAGGAACATCGCCCAGGCGAGGAGGTTGGCGCTGGTGTCCTGCCCCGCGGCGAAGAAGGTCTTGCACTCGCCGATGATCTCCTCCATGCTCAGCGTCTCTGCGTCCGACCAGGCCTGCAGCATCAGCCCGAGCAGGTCGTCCCCGTAGCCAGCGCCGCCGGCGTCCTTCCCGGCGAGCCGCACCTGAATGAGCTGCATGATCTTGCTCGCCACCAGCTTTTGGAGTTGCCGCGATCGGCGGTTGCGGCGAGTGGGCAGATACCTACAGAAACAAAATGTCAGACAATCTGATCGAGGCTTCGATATATTGTCCCAAACCATGGAACACTGTTTCGTTTTGAAAGGAAAAAAAAAATCGGACGTGGGCGGGTTTTCAAGCAGGATGCAATTTGGACGAAATTTGACCGAAATTTAGATAAAATTTGTCTAAATTCAAATGTTACCAAATATATATAAATATATATGTACCTGAATCCAGGTATTGGGGGATCCACGAACGCATATACCGTAAGCGCCTGGAGCTCCTTCAGAGCGACGAACACCTCCCAGGCTTCCTTGTAGTCCTGACCGAAGATCACACGTGCAATGACTCCGAGAGTCAGCTCGTCGGAGTCGCGCCTCATGTCCGTCTCGGCTTGGCGGCCGTCGCCCTTTTGTATTTCGGCGCACCACCGTTGCATCATCTGCCGCGTGCCTTCCGACACCATCGCTGACATGGACTAAACACATGCAAGATCGACAAACCACCAAAAGTAGTTAGTACAAGTGTAGTCCATCTATATATATATATATATACGCTGACTGAGAGATGGCTGTGAAATCAACAACAACCAAAAAAAAAAAGAAAAGACTATTAACCTTGAGCTTCTCCTGGTTGAAAACCGGGTGGACGACTTTGCGATGCCGCTTCCAGTCATCTCCGTTGGCGAATATGACCCCTTTGCCCAGGATGATTTCCAACCTAGGATTCAAGTAGTCCTTTTGGAACAAGTCTGTCCTGTCTGCGAGCACTTGTTTCACTAGCTCCATATCAGTAGAACATATCGCCGGTATAGGTCCCAACCAGTACAGGAATGTTTTTCCTAAACGATATTTAGATCATCAGTACAAGGGCTAAACTTATGGGCAACTAGTCATCAACCCGTGCGTGCACCTGCACGGGCTAGCTAGTAATTATATCAAACATATTATCTACATTGTTTGAAGTTGCATGTAAATGTATTTTTAGTGTTACAAAATGTGCAAGGATTTTTTTTTTACTTCAGTTACAGATTTCATTATAACCCCATTTAATTTTAGGGACGGTACTACGCAGAATTCGACTTTTTTCTCTGTAAAAAACTGTCATATTTTGAAAATTCATTTATGACTTCATTATACATAAATTACAGTAAATTATTTATGTAATTTTGGTTCTTGATCGCTGTAATTATTTTTGAAAGTCTTAATAACTCATATTTTTATCACATGATTTGAAATCTTATATGTACTTTGAGAGGTTGAGAAAAAATAAAGAAGGAATGCCCATTATTCAACATAATCTTGTTGCTAGCTGAAACACTCGTTTATTCGTTCGTTTACCGTAGTCGGATGCCCATTTCCGGAAGAAGGGCTGCACGGCGGAGATGTAGTTGTGGGAGCAGGCGTCCAGAGCCTTTCTTCTCCCGGCAACCAGCATCCGCCTCAACTCCGGCAACGACCCGACGGCGAACCTGTACGGTGGCCCTCGGATCCCCTGCAGCTCGAACCACCGCCCGACGGCGTACGGCCTCCAGACGAGATGCCATAGCGCTCTGGCGCACTGCCTCGAGATCAGCAGCAGCGTCAGGAGAGCGGCCAGGACTAGCCCTACGCTACCCTCCATTATTTCTCTTTCTTTGCTTTTCGCCGGTCTGGTTAATTAAACTAGTGTAGTTTGCGTCGGTATTTATATAGCGCTGGACGTGTGGCTTATTATCATGCTGGTCAGTATATTGTGAAGTCACACAAATTACCAGACCGCATCCATTAACACCCCATCATTCTCAGTGTCTCTGACTCTGCAGTAAAACTAGTACCAGAACTCTTCATATTTGACTTTAAGTCAGTCCTCTCCATGTCACCGAAATGCATGTTGTTTTTGACTTTTCATACTACTCTCCGGCGAGACTTTATTTACACGTCCAAGACCTTCTACTATTGAACAATATAATATAGTATTAGATTTTTCATAATGATATACTAACATTATTGATTTCGTGAGGCTAATGTAGATAGATAACTTCTTCGTGGCCACTAGCTATAGTTTATAATATTTAACTGCACATGCATGTATAACCAACTACCAAAGCCTACGGAGAAGTGGAATTTTTGGGGCAACTAGCACGTTTGCGATTTGCACCAAAAATTCGGAGGAAGTGTAGCTCAGTGATTTCAATATCGGAAAATTTTGGCCGAAATTTTTCAATTTGTTTTGAATTTTAAATTAAAAAATCAAATTCGAGCAAAATTCAATTAAATTCGGCCAAAATTCAACCAAACTGAAAATTTCGGTGCCAGTTTGAACTTCTACCGGGACCCACCGATAAACCGATAATTGGCGATTATCGGACCTATTTTCAGCGATTTTTTAATCCCTGGTGTAGCTCAACATTTGACGAGAGACATAGTTCTGGATGTTGTTTATTATGTGGATATATGCATGCATGCTACATGATTTTGTAATAATAGTGGCCAAAAAAGAAATTGACTGCACGCACATACGACCACTATTATATCGATTCATACTGTGATATGGATTCAGACCTACTACAGTTAAGTCAATGGGTGCATTTATGCCAAAATTTGTACTACGCGCGTACGTAGACTAGTGTTACAGCTCTAACCACCACCAAACTGAGCCACTACGGGCAAGACAAGAAATCGTTTGTGTCAATGGGTGCATGCATCAATAAATCGCCGGTTGGGCAACGAATTAAGTAATTAAGCTGACCATTTTACTTAGTACTAATTCCTAACGTGTATACGCACGAACGTTACACTCATTGGCGGCACGCGGGGTAACTAGCTAGTATTGGGGGGCGGGGACATAGCAAGATGCAAACAACGACGCAGCCCACTGGTACGTCCGATTCTTGCCGTTTGATCTGTAGGTAATTAAGAGTGGTGACTTCCCTCTAGGTCTCCGGGTTTGGGTTTGTGTTTGTGTTTGTGTTTGTGTTTGTGTTTGACTCCGCTCTGGCTCCAGCTTCGGTCGGCTCCACTCATCGAAATCTTGTGTTTGGACGGGTGGACGAGAGGTGGATGGGATAGTCATCTACTCACATCTAACTTTTCGGGTTGTCCTTGTGTTTGGATGAGTATAAGGGATCAACTCGGTCTGAATGGGTTCATTCACCCAAAAAATAGGGGGAAAAAAAATCTATTTTACAACTCTGAACTTTTCAAAAAGATCATAAATCAACTCTAAACTACAAAATCAGACATCCTACACCCTCAATTATCAAAACTGTTTATTTTACACCCCTCGACCCAAACTGGGGTGATTTTGCGTGACGTGGCACTAACGTGGTCCAATACAAAACGGTTTTCATTGACGTTGATACCACATGTCATTGAGCTACAGTGCTTCTTCTCCCCTAGATCCCCAAATCGAGCCGAAATAGGGGGCTGACCCACAGCGCTTGGGTCGGCCTTGGCTTGGTGAGCATGCAACATCCCAAAATTTATATTTTGGGAATACATAATAGAAATGCATTAGAAAAATAATTTTGAGCACATTAACTATGAAAATCTAACCATGTTTGAATTTTGAACTTTTGTTTAAAAAGCAAATAATGAAATACAGACAAACATGCGCTTAAAGGAAATTTAGATAAAACAAAATAAAAATAGTTGAGGGAATTATTTTGAGCATAATTTCTCAGGGAATTTTTTATTATTAAAACAACTTAGGTGAATTATCATTTAGAATAATAAATGCAAATGCATAAGAACAAAAAATATTAAGAATTTTAGATTAAATCACAGAAGAGATAAACTCTTGAGAAATTTACATAAGGAACTACATTAGGTCAGGAGCGCTTACAAAAAGTTTCATAAAAATTTGACTTCATTTGACTAGTACAAAAATTCAGCAAACAATTCAGCCTTAAAATCCAAAACCTAACCTAATTCTCTATCTCTCTCTCCTCTCGCTGATGTATGGGACCCATGCGCCAGGTTTCATCCTCCACCTCGCTCACCCTCGCCAGTGCGTGCTCGTGAGCTCTTCACCGCGCGCCCACATTTGAAAACGTACGATGCTCACAAACGTAGGAGATCTCCTGGTTTGTGAGCATCGTCGTGATACAACGATCTTGAAACTTTTCAAATTTTTCCACGGCATACGCATACGATACGGCGACAACTCGACAAGTTTCATGATTTAGGGAATTCGTTCGCATTTTATACAATTAAAAAACCACTCCCACGCAAGTTGGCGGCGTTGCCCTGTGAGCACGTTGATCGAAATTTTAAGACAGTTCCTGGATTTAGCCTAAATTTACACTAAGAAATAAGGATAACATTTTTTGAACGAATGTAATCCATTATTCGATGCACCTGCAGTTCAAACTTACATTTTCTGGAAAAATTCAACAAAACAAAATAAACTATAGAAATATGCCAAAAGGCAATGAAAATATCCCAAATTTAAACATGTTGTTTGTGGTAGTGTACTAAAGCTTCAAAAAAATTGATGGTAAAAAACCAAAAAAAAATAAATTAGTTTGCGAGAGTGCTTGGTGCCACTCGGCAAAAGAGAAACTTTCGTCGAGTGCGGATCACGACACTCGGCGAAGAAAATAAATTTACCGAGTGCCGCCGATCTCGCACTCGGCAAAGCCGCCTTATCCCTTCACCCGCGGGCGCGCTCTCTCTCTCTTTCTCTCATTTCTCTCTCCCTCTCACCTCTCTCTCCCGCCTTGCCGCGCGCCGCCCGCCGCTTCGCCCGCCGGCGCGCCTCCGCCCTGCCACCGCGCCTGGCGCCTCGTGTGCGGCCAGCGCCCCGCCCGCCTCCCAGCGCCTCGCCCGCCTCCCAGCGCGGCGCCAAGGCGGCGCCCTGCGCCCGTCCCGTCCAGCGCCCGGCGCCTCATGCGGCAGCCCTGGCCCGTCCACCGCCCCCGCCCGGCCTCCACCGCCCGCGCCGGCCCCCTTGGCGGCCACCTCCCCCGCATGCGAGCAACTCTCAAATAAACTTACAAGTAGCAAACTATCCATTTGATCAACTTAAGCGCATGTTTAGTCTTAGCTTTTGCTCTGATTTTTATATATTGGTTCGGCGATCGTTGTTCCACGAGAGATTCGATCATTGTCGCCCATTTGGCTCCTCCAAAGGCTCGTCTTTACCGATCGATACGACGAAAGGTAAATTGGACTTCAACGACTTGGTGTGCAAGAACACTCCTACTACTCTATGATTCTTCTTGGGTCCGAAATGTTGAACACGCCAGGTAGATAAGCACACGTACGGTACACGACTTAATTACAGTAGGGATATATGCATGCTCCACTACTTGCTAGAAAAATATATATATAGATGCGTGGTTAATTAAGTCATGTATTAATTCCCACATGAAACGAGTGCATATATTCGAATGGAATGGTACAAGAGGGTTCGGCAAGAGTCAATATCTAGCTGCAGGAATCTAGATTGACTAATTATAAGGCACAATATTGGCAATCCATGCATTAATTCCAAAGTAAGATTGATTCGCTTGCAAGCAAGCATGGATGCGTACAATTGTGTGGTTTTTTCTTCAAAACAAGTAGGCCAATTTTTGCTAGGAAAATGAAACTTGCGTTACTGATCATAGACAGTCGCCAAGCTACGCACATATGTAAACCTACAGCGACGTATATACGGGCGAAGAGATCAATTAATTGCAGCCAAGACAAATTAGGATCAATACCAAACAGTAACACCGAACTAATTAATCTCAGAGACACAACACATAGACGTATGGATGCCTTGGGTTGTCTATTTATAAGGTGGCTAAATTTTACTTAAGTATAAGTTATATTTGTTATCCATTGGATCAGCATCTAATCATATTGCATATCAATCTCTATGCAGATCTCATAACCGTGGGAGGGACTCGGCGACCCCGATCGTCTTCGTCGGCGCTGCTGGTCTGCCTGCACCGCATCGCCTCGCCACTGCACCGACACGCCACTGCCCCGCTAGCCTGACTCCACCGCCACCCTAGGTATAACCCCCTCCTCCTTTGCATGCATGTTTTATATGGTCACGTAGCCCAGTTAGGCGTCTCCCGTTCGAAAGAGATACGGTCGGAGGTATGCAGATCTTTGCATATCTGCGACCGTATCTCTTTCGGATTGTCCACGTATTTTGGACAGCCCGCGGATGCGTAGATGAGGTTAGTTTCCATGGTTCGCTCCGGTCCGAGACAGACTTTCGGCATCACCTCCCTGTTGTTCTCCGGATACACACTCTCCCTTGCAGGACGTGTATCGGGAGAACAGCGGGGAGGTGCTGCCGAAATTCTGTCTCGGATAGGAGCGGAGCATTGAAACTGACCTCATCTACGCATCCGCGGGTGGGATTAGGACCTATCCTCACCTATTAGATGGTAGGAACGCCGTGCAGATGCAATTGCTGGTTATATTACTCGCTTACATATGTATATGCCAGAGGATGGAGAACCGTGATTGGATGTACACGGGCCACGCAAGTATGACCCCAGAATGGATGACTAAGACTAATGCTTTCTTGGAGCATTCATTTGGCGAGGCTGCTAGAGGGTCGAGTCGGATGTCGTGTCCCTGCAGCAAATGTGACAACCGTGTAAGAAAGAATAGGAAGAACGTGGGGGAAGATCTTTGCAAGTATGGATTCACGCCAAACTATACCTGCTGGATCCACCATGGTGAAGCCGATCGTATTAGAGAGGAGGTGGTGAGACCACGCCTCGAGGCTTTCGATGGAGATGCCGGGGTAGCAGACTGGATGGATGACTTTCAGGAGGCACGGTTCGGTGAAGGATTAGAGGACGAGCCAGAGGAATCCGCAAAGGCGTACTACGATATTCTGTCTTCGGCACAGAAGCCCCTTCACGAAAAGATAATGGTTTCGCAACTGGATGCCATTGGACGCCTAATGGCGTTCAAGTCGCAGTGTAGCATGAGTCGAGACAACTTCGATGGTATGTTGGCAGTTGTTGGATCCCTGCTTCCGGAGGGCCACATTCTGCCGAAGAACTTGTACGAGTCACAGAAACTTCTTCGTGCCCTTAAGATGCCGTATGAGCACATCCATGCTTGTCCGAATGGTTGCGTCCTATTTAGGAAAGATCACAAGAAAGCAACGCACTGTCCAAAGTGCAAATCCTCTAGGTATCTGGAGGTCGACACTAGTGATGGCAAGAAGGAACGACTTGGTATCCCCGAAGGTCCTACGGTACCTTCTGTCATACCGAGGATCCAACGGTATACATGACAGAGGAGTCCATGAAACAGATGACATGGCACAAACATGGCAAAAGATACAATGCTGACAAGATGGTACACCCATCGGATGGCGATGCATGGACCCATTTCGATAGCATACATCATGGTAAAACTGAGGAGGCTCGGAATGTACGTGTAGCGCTGGCAACAGATGGGTTCAACCCCTATGGATTGCTGGCGGCCCCGTACACTTGTTGGCCCGTGTTCGTGATCCCCCTCAATCTCCCCCCCGGCGTCATGTTTCAACCCAAGAACGTATTCTTGTCACTGATAATTCTTGGACACCCGGGGAACAAGATGGGTTTGTTCATAGAGCCTCTCATTGATGAATTGATCCTTGCTTGGGAAAAGGGGGTACTGACATACGACCGAGCTACAAAGAAGAACTTCACAATGCATGTGTGGTACCACTACTCCCTGCATGACTTCCTGGCGTATGGCATATTCTGCGCGTGGTGTGTTCACGGGAAGTTCCCATGCCCAATATGCAAGACAGCTGTGAGGTTCACTTGGCTGAAGAGGGGTGGCAAGTTTTCTTCGTTTGACCAACATCGTCAATTCCTCCCTCTTGACCATCCATTCAGACGAGACGTCAAGAACTTCAGGAAAGGGGTTCAAGTCACCGACCCTGCACCTCAGATGATGACCGGTGCCGAGGTCCGTGCTGAGATAGAGGCTCTCAAAGATGATAAAGAGAAAGGTGGTTTTATTGGATATGGTGAGGAACACCAGTGGACTCATAAATCGGGCTTGACTAGGCTCCCCTATTTCAATGACCTTCTTCTTCCACACAACATTGATGTAATGCACGAGAAAAGAATATCGCCGAGGCGCTTTTGCAACACTCATGGACATTCTGATAAGTCAAAGGACAACGTTAAGGCTAGATGGACTCGCAGCGATGTGCGATAGGCCAAAGCAAGTGATGAAGCCTCCGCGCAAGCAAGAAATGGAGGACTCGGTCGATTTCGTCTTGAAAAAGGACCAAAGGAAGGAAATCTGCGGTGGATCCAGACGTTAATGTTCCACGATGGGCATGCGGCGAATTTGAGTAGGGGAGTGAACTTGTCCACTATGCGAGTCTTAGGGATGAAGAGTCATGACTACCACATATGGATTGAGCGGCTCCTTCTGCGATGACCGGGATACGTCCACGAGCATGTGTGGCGCGTCTTTGGCGAGTTGAGCTATTTCTTCCATGACTTTGTGCCAAGGAGTTATCTCGGGACGTGATTGATGACTTGGAGAAAGTGGCACTGTGTTGCTCGCAAGTTGGAGAAGATCTTCCCACCGGCTTCTTCACAGCGATCAAACATCGATTTTACACCTACCGTGACGAGGCACGAATGGGGGCCGTGCAGGCCGTTGGTGCTATACAATTGAGAGATGTCTAAAGATTCTTGGAAAAAGTGTAGAAATAAAGCCAAAATTGAGGCTTCGTGGCGAGGCATTCATTCGGAGGAGGTGTCAAACTTCACAACAAAGATACTATAAGGATGGCCTTCCCAGCGCACAATCGTCCCCTCGTTACAACGCAGACGAGAGTTCATCGAACCTCGGCCTTTTCAAAGGGCAACTCGGAAGGCAAGCACATCGGGCATCAAGACCTTGCGGTATGATGAGTGGCGCACTATCATGCTGTATGTGTTGTTGAACCTTGACGAAGTGAAGCCTTATGTGCAGTAAGTTCTCAATGAGCTTGTTACATACGCCCTTGTCACTATCCTCCATCTATCCAACCCCCTTATCTCTTGTTTTTTAGGAATTTCGAATAAATACAGAGAGGGAATACGACTCCTTCCCTCAAGAAGAAGATAGTCTTCTCAAAGATGGTGTGCCCGATTTCATATCACGGTTCGTCTGAAGGTACCGTCCAATTTACCTCGTTCAATCTTTGACATCCCACTTTGCTCCTACGAGCGAGTAATGTAACGATCTATCCGGCCTCACCTTGCAGGCCCGCAAGGATGCGGAAATGGATGCTGAGTTGAAAGGGCTCGCCAAAGGCTTCGCCTACAAGGTCAAGTCATTCACCGTTTATGATGTGAATGGCTATCGCTTCACACAAGAAACTACGAGCTGAGTCGGCCCAATCGGAAAACCACGAATACGGAGTTAAATGTGACGCCGGCACCGATGAGCGCGACTACTACGGCATAGTAGAAGAAATATACGAGCTCAATTTTGAGTGTCGCAAAGCTCCTAATCCAGCCGTATTCAAATGCCATTGGTTCGATCCTAATGTCACGAGAACAGCCCCTGAGATTGGACAAGTCGAAATTGACAGGATTCATTATCAAGGAGAGGATGTCTATATTGTGGCTCAACAGCCACGCAAGTTTATTATCTCCCATGGGCGTGCCAAAAGACCCCAATCTTATCGGTTGGTACCTTGTGCGGATGGTATCGCCAAGACGGAAACCGCCTGTCCCAAACGATGAGGATTACAACTTTGACCCAAACACACGGAGTTCTATCAACCGGAGGGGCTAGAAGGGAGGTTTGACATAGACATGTTTTTTGATGGGCATGGAAGTAGACAATGACATTGATCAGGACGATGGAGATGAGGACGACGGAGAAGAGGTGCAAAATGCTAAGGACTTACAAATGCTTGAGCGATTACGATTAGGCGATGACAATGATGACAACGATGGAGATGATCCCGATTTACTCGACAATATTGATAGTGATGGCGACACCTATGATCCGGTACATTGCCGATCGTGAAGAATATTTCTAATTCATGTAATATTATATTATTATTATTATTATTATTATTATTATTATTATTGCAATTATGTTTCGTTCATTTTGCATCTCTTTATAAGTACTTGTAATTTAATTGTGCTAATTGTTTTACTCTTTGAAATTGCAGGCACTCGACAAAATGCCGGCGGAAGGCAGGCCGTCGGGGTCAACTCCTCTACATGAGGGCGCGCCACCACCCCACGCCGGGCGACCCCCTTGCCGAGCCGCCGACGAGGAGGACGAGGGCGGCCGCCCTGCGGCCGTCAGAGGACGAGGGTGCGGCCATTGCCACCCGTCGGTGGGACGAGGACGACTAGGCGGTGGGCTGCACATAGGAGGGGTGGCACTTCCTCGATTCGTCGGACCACGGGAGGTGGCGATATCGGCAGCAGGGGTTCCACTTGCACCGCCTGGCTCTACCTCGTCGGGAGTCTACTTGCGCGGCCCTCGCAGCTCCCGTGGCCGATCCCACTTCACCGGCGCCGGTGATTCGACCCATGGCGACAAGTAAGTATTATTTCACTACTATTTCATATGACATGTTGAAAATCGGCGGAGACTAACAATTCTTCTTAATGACTCTTGCGAAAGCGGGAAGTTGTGTCCGAAGCAGGCTACACATCAATGCCACCGGGCCTTCGATTGGCGGCACTACCCGGCATGTTCACCTACGCCTCGGTGACTTCGCCATACGGGACGTGGGACCACTTCTACGCCGCCGAGGACAATGAGTTCGGCACCGTTGCGGCGCGGATCAAGGCCGAGTTACGGTGAGTCTTCATCGCACTAAATTGGTCAATACTACGCATTCATTGGTCGTTCTTGAAATAATGAAACGATACATGATGTCTCGTATGCGAGGACTTCTTCAGTGCGACGAAGGGTTTGAGGACCGGAGCGCGCGAGTGCGGAGACAAGGTGCAGAGGTCCGACTCTCGGACTGTACCATGAGATGCGGCTCCGGTGCATCATCAACTACTGCGCCGATGTCCTTGGTCGGTGGTGAGGAAGGCCGATGCCGGACGGGGCGCTCACCAAGGAGCAATACCTCTCGGTAAGTCTGAAACATTATCTGACTCCTTCCATGAAGAATAGGTAGGCTTCATTTCATCTTCGATATATCAATAACTTGATGGCATGCGGCAATATCACGATTAGTGCGCCGAGCACCGCTCTCTTTGGGAGGCCATTGTGGGACAGTGGCTCTCTGAGGAGTGGGCGGAGAAGCACAACATCCGTCGGGATTGCCGCTGCAGATGGGTGGGCGCCACACCACCAAGGCAACCGGAGCCTCGTGCGCACCCCTGACATGGGTAATCTTCTTTGTGTTTTCATCTTTATTTATTTATTGTAACGCTCAATTCTCATTACTTGTAATCATCTTTGTGTTTTCCTCGCGATCCCAGCGCACCAAGGCCGTGAATGCAACGAGTTCATGGCGACGCATACAGCACACAAGGGCAAGGCGGCGACCCGAAGTCACCTACAACTGGCGGGCGGGAGGCGTACACCAACGGCGCCCAAAGTAAGCTTAGCGAGTACACCTCGGCGCCCATGGCGCCATGGGGAGGACTTTGATCCGGCCACCCACCGGACACAGACCTCGATGAGGTGGGAGGAGAAGCAAAGGCCCGTCTTGGATGGCGGACAAGAGATCGACTCGCCTCTGTTCCCATCCTCGCCGAGATTCGAGCAAGGAGCACGAGCTCCTCCCTCCCCATACGCTCGGCGCAGAGCTCACAAGCAGATGGCGGAACTCCGAGTTAATCTTGTTTTATTAAATCGTTCATTGCTTTTACACATCTACCTTGCCTTTGCATTGTTTAAACATTGCGGGTGGAATGTTGCAGGCCGACTTGCGGAGGTTGGAGGCCCAGCAGGCGGCCCAGGAGGAGGCCCATCGACTGGAGATGGAGGCTGTACAAGCCCAGAGGGCGGCCGAGGCGCAGAGGCTGCAGGACATGTTCAGCTTCATGGCGAGCCTTGTGCCTTGCAGTGTGGTCGTGCCCGATCATTGCTCGCTCGGTTGTGGCTCCTACTCCTCTGTAGGGACTCGGTGAGTATATATGGTTGTTTATTCCTTTAGCTTGTGCGGCCCTCCTGTAGATACTCATGAATTCGCTTCTCCTTTGTGCAGCCACAGTCGGTGGGTTCGAACCCGACTCCTCAAGGTGGCCCTTCTCCACAGGCCGGGTGGCCAACTGGTCCTCCTCAAGGTGGCAGTTCACACTCCGGGTAGGGAGGCTGGCAGTAGGTACCGTTTATTTGTTTCTTTTCATGTTGCATGGACTTGTGTTAGACTTAGCCTTATGTTGGACTACTACTAGAGACATATATATATTGTGATGGATATTGTCATGGATGATGCGAATGTATGTGATGGATTATGGACAACGGATTTGTATGTGATGTATTATGGATGGTGGATGTGTATGTGATGGGTTATGGATGTGTATGTGATGGAATATGGATGTGTATGTGATATATCTGTCTTTGTGTGTTGATATATATATGTGATTTCTTTGTTTGTCTTGATGGAAAGCAAAAACTAAAAAAATAGCATTTTCCCTCTTTGCCGAGTGCCACACTCGGCAAAGAGAACTTTTTCGAAAGTGTCGTGACCATGACACTCGGCAAAGTGAAGCGAAACCCAAATTTCGGCTTTGCCGAGTGCCATAGCCATGGCACTCGGCAAAAAAATTTTAAAAAAAAAAAATTTCTTTGCGAGTGCAAGTGTATGGCACTCGGCAAAGAATTTTCAAAAAAGAGAAAAATTCTTTGCCGAGAGTGCGTGAGGTGGCACTCGGCAAAGAGGCCGTCGAGTTGACGTCGGATTTTTTTTTTGCCGAGTGCTGACGTGACACTCGGCAAAGGCTTTACCGAGTGCCCGATATGTGGCACTCGGCAAAGAAACTTTTGCCGACGGGTTCTTTGCCGACGCACTTTTTGCGAGTCTGGCACTCGGCAAAGCCTTTGCCGAGTGCAATAGGGGCTTTGCTGAGTGCCCTAAGCACTCGGCAAAGAGCCCGTCTGCAGTAGTGTCTACTCACATCTAACTTTTCGGGTTGTCCTTGTGTTTGGATGAGTATAAGGGATCAACTCGTGCAGATGGGTTCATTCACCCAAAAATAGGGAAAAAATCTATTTTACAACTCGAACTTTTCAAAAGATCATAAATCAACTCTAAACTACAAAATCGGACATCCTACACCCTCAATTATCAAAGCTGTTTATTTTACACCCTCGACCCAAAGCGGGTGATTTTGCGTGACGTGGCACTAACGTGGTCCAATACAAAAGCGGTTTTCATTGGCGTTGATACCACATGTCATTGAGCTACGGATGCTTCTTCTCCCTAGATCCCCAAATCGAGTAGAAATAGGAGGCGGCCACGGCGCTTGGGTCGAGCGCAGCGCCGGTGAGCATGTAACATCCCAAAATTTATATTTTGGGAATACATAATAGAAATGCATTAGAAAAATAATTTTGAGCACATTAACTATGAAAATCTAACCATGTTTGAATTTTGAAATTTTGTTTAAAAAGCAAATAATGAAATACAGACAAAAATGAGCTTAAAGGAAATTTAGATAAAACAAAATAAAAATAGTTGAGGAATTATTTTGAGCATAATTTCTCGAGAATTTTTATTATTAAAACAACTTAGGTGAATTATCATTTAGAATAATAAATGCAAATGCATAAGAACAAAAAATATTAAGAATTTTAGATTAAATCACAGAAGAGATAAACTCTTGAGAAATTTACATAAGGAACTACATTAGGTCAGGAGCGCTTACAAAAAGTTTCATAAAAATTTGACTTCATTTGACTAGTACAAAAATTCAGCAAACAATTCAGCCTTAAAATCCAAAACCTAACCTAATTCTCTATCTCTCTCTCCTCTCGCTGATGTATGGGACCCATGCGCCAGGTTTCATCCTCCACCTCGCTCACCCTCGCCAGTGCGTGCTCGTGAGCTCTTCACCGCGCGCCCACATTTGAAAACGTACGATGCTCACAAACGTAGGAGATCTCCTAGTTTGTGAGCATCGTACGTGACAGCGTGCTTGAAACTTTTTCAAATTTTTTCCACGGCATACGCATACGATACGGCGACAACTCGACAAGTTTCATGATTTAGGGAATTCGTTCGCATTTTATACAATTAAAAAACCACTCCCACGCAAGTTGGCGGCGTTGCCCTGTGAGCACGTTGATCGAAATTTTAAGACAGTTCCTGGATTTAGCCTAAATTTACACTAAGAAATAAGGATAACATTTTTTGAACGAATGTAATCCATTATTCGATGCACCTGCAGTTCAAACTTACATTTTCTGGAAAAATTCAACAAAACAAAATAAACTATAGAAATATGCCAAAAGGCAATGAAAATATCCCAAATTTAAACATGTTGTTTGTGGTAGTGTACTAAAGCTTCAAAAAAAATTGATGGTAAAAAACCAAAAAAAAATAAATTAGTTTGCGAGTCTTGCTTGGTGTCACTCGGCAAAAGCTTTCGTCGAGTGCGGATCACGACACTCGGCGAAGAAAATAAATTTACCTAAGTGCCGATCCGCACTCAGCAGCCGCCTTATCCCTTCACCCGCAGGCGCGCTCTCTCTCTCTCTCTCTCATTTCTCTCTCCCTCTCACCTCTCTCTCCTCTCGCCGCCGCGCGCCCGCGCCCGCCCGCCCGGCCCGCGCCTCCGCCCGCCACCGCGCGCGGCGCCTGTGGCGGCCAGCGCCTCCGCCCGCCTCCCGCGCCTCCGCCCGCCTCCCGCGCGGCGCCTCGCGCGGCTGCGCGCGCCCGCCCGTCCCGCGCGCGGCGCCTCGCGCGGCGGCCGCGCCCCGTCCACCGCCCGCCCGGCCTCCACCGCCCGCGCGCGGCCCCTTGGCGGCCACCTCCCGCATGTGAGCAACTCTCAAATAAACTTACAAGTAGCAAAAACTATCCATTTGATCAACTTAAGCGCATGTTTAGTCTTAGCTTTTGCTCTGATTTTTATATATTGGTTCGACGATCGTTGTTCCACGAGAGATTCGATCATTGTCGCCCATTTGGCTCCTCCAAAGGCTTGTCTTTACCGATCGATACGACGAAAGGTAAATTGGACTTCAACGACTTGGTGTGCAAGAACACTCCTACTACTCTATGATTTCTTCTTGGGTCCGAAATGTTGAACACGCCAGGTAGATAAGCACACGTACGGTAGACGACTTAATTACAGTAGGGATATATGCATGCTCCACTACTTGCTAGAAAAATATATATATATAGATGCGTGGTTAATTAAGTCATGTATTAATTCCCACATGAAACGAGTGCATATATTCGAATGGAATGGTACAAGAGGGTTCGGCAAGAGTCAATATCTAGCTGCAGGAGTCTAGATTGACTAATTATAAGGCACAATATCCATGCATTAATTCCAAAGTAAGATTGATTCGCTTGCAAGCAAGCATGGATGCGTACAAGAAGTAGGCCAATTTTTGCTAGGAAAATGAAACTTGCGTTACTGATCAGAGACAGTCGCCAAGCTACGCACATATGTAAACCTACAGCGACGTATATACGGGCGAAGAGATCAATTAATTGCAGCCAAGACAAATTAGGATCAATACCAAATAGTAACACCGAACTAATTAACCTCAGAGACACAACACATAGACGTATGGATGCCTTGGGTTGCCTATTTATAAGGTGGCTAAATTTTACTTAAGTACAAGTTATATTTGTTATCCATTGGATCGATCAGCATCTAATCATATGGCATATCAATCTCTATGCAGATCTCATAACCGTGGGAGGGACTCGCGACCCGATCGTCTTAAATCGTATTTGCTGGTCCGCTTTTGCACCGCATCGCCTCGCCATCGCACCGACACGCCATCGCTGCGCTAGCTTTGACTCACCGCCACCCTAGGTATAACCCCTCCTCCTTTGCATGCATGTTTTATATGGTCACGTAGCCCAGTTAGGCGTCTCCCGTTCGAAAGAGATACGGTCGGAGGTATGCAGATCTTTGCATATCTGCGACCGTATCTCTTTCGGATTGTCCACGTATTTTGGACAGCCCGCGGATGCGTAGATGAGGTTAGTTTCCATGGTTCGCTCCGGTCCGAGACAGACTTTCGGCATCACCTCCCTGTTGTTCTCCGGATACACACTCTCCCTTGCAGGACGTGTATCGGGAGAACAGCGGGGAGGTGCTGCCGAAATTCTGTCTCGGATAGGAGCGAGCATGGCCGACCTCATCTACGCATCCGCTGTGGCATTAGGACCTATCCTCACCTATTAGATGGTAGGAGCGCCGTGCGGATGCAATTGTTGGTTATATTACTCGCTTACATATGTATATGCTAGAGGATGGAGAACCGTGATTGGATGTACACGGGCCACGCAAGTATGACCCCAGAATGGATGACTAAGACTAATGCTTTCTTGGAGCATTCATTTGGCGAGGCTGCTAGAGGGTCGAGTCGGATGCCGTGTCCCTGCAGCAAATGTGACAACCGTGTAAGAAAGAATAGGAAGAACGTGGGGGAAGATCTTTGCAAGTATGGATTCACGCCAAACTATACCTGCTGGATCCACCATGGTGAAGCCGATCGTATTAGAGAGGAGGTGGTGAGACCACGCCTCGAGGCTTTCGATGGAATACATAATAGAAATGCATTAGAAAAATAATTTTGAGCACATTAACTATGAAAATCTAACCATGTTTGAATTTTGAACTTTTGTTTAAAAAGCAAATAATGAAATACAGACAAACATGCGCTTAAAGGAAATTTAGATAAAACAAAATAAAAATAGTTGAGGGAATTATTTTGAGCATAATTTCTCAGGGAATTTTTTATTATTAAAACAACTTAGGTGAATTATCATTTAGAATAATAAATGCAAATGCATAAGAACAAAAAATATTAAGAATTTTAGATTAAATCACAGAAGAGATAAACTCTTGAGAAATTTACATAAGGAACTACATTAGGTCAGGAGCGCTTACAAAAAGTTTCATAAAAATTTGACTTCATTTGACTAGTACAAAAATTCAGCAAACAATTCAGCCTTAAAATCCAAAACCTAACCTAATTCTCTATCTCTCTCTCCTCTCGCTGACGTATGGGACCCATGCGCCAGGTTTCATCCTCCACCTCGCTCACCCTCGCCAGTGCGTGCTCGTGAGCTCTTCACCGCGCGCCCACCGTTTGGGCCGCGCGCCCAGTTTCTTCTCCGCGCCCATGCCCTAGTCCACATCGCCTGCTGCCCGGTCATGCGCCCATCCCTGCCCGTGTCCGCATCAGCACACCCAAGCGCATCACCGCCGGTGCCCACGCTCGCCTTCCTCCTCGTGTGTTTTCCTCCATCCCATTGTCTATAAAAGAGCACCTGGAGCACCTCTACTCCCTTTCCTTGCCATTCCACTCATTTCATCTACTATCATCTTCTCCACTGAGCTCGAGAGGAGCGCGAGCTCCATATCTGCTGCCACACCTCCATCGCCATCATCGTCACTCTAGTGAAGCTTTTTCCTCACCATCTGCGTCATATCATGTTCTAGTGCATGAGTACCCTTTCCCCTCAACTAATTCAGCTTTTTGTTCACAGGAACTCGCTAAACCTCGCTTCTTCCCGATCTCCAGCCATTTTCACCGCCACAGTCACCGCTGGGGCTTCACCATGTCTTGGATCGATTGGCTGCACCAGGATCACCCCGAGGACCTCTTGAAGCTTCGCCAAACTGCCCGAGGCTCATCTTCGTCTCTAGTGAGCTCCCCACGCCTACCTCCTCGCCGCCACCTCGGCTCACCGTCGCCAACCACTCTTCGGCATTCCCCGTCATTCCACTTGTCTCCGGTGAGATCCTAGTGACATGTAGTAGCTCATGCATTCATTTGTTAGTTGAAGCCATATCTTCGTCGCCGCTTCTCACCATCGCGCCGCCGCTATAGGCCGTTCCGACCATCGCTGTCGATACCATTAGGTGCGCAAGCTCAAGGGGAACCCATTTTTGGGCATCTCGAACCGATGTTCTACGCCACCTCGCCAGCGACGAGCGTGGCCGTGAGAACCCGAGAGTTCTCTGTTTTGTTGGAAAATGGACACGTGTTGTAGCGGCGTAATTAAAACCAAATCTTGGTCGGGTTAAGGCAAAGCATCAATTAGCGCTGATTTAAACATTGCTAAGTCTCACTGACACGTGGGCCTCGACAAATAGCAAATGAACTTCATTTAAACCCGAGTTTCGCTTTGAGTCATTGACACGCGGGTCCCACAACCATTAAGTGCATAGTAAACCACCCCATACCCGTGCACTGTGCATGGACTCTGGCCCATGTACTATTCCTTGAACCTAGTCACTCACAAACGGACCCCACATGTCGAATTAATTAAAACAATAAGAGGAAAATATAAAGTACGCTTTTAGTTTTGAGCAAATACGCTTTCTCTATTTGGAAAGCGTAAACATCCGTGAACCTAGAGGATAATACGTTTTCCTTATTGGAAAGCGTAAAACTCTATAGAAGTGAGAGAGAATATGCTTTCTCTGCTAGAAAGCGTAAATATCGTAAAATACGCTTTCGACGTCATTTTTTTTCTCTGGAATTTCCAAACCGAACCAAATTAAAACCTAAATAACCTTTGCATAGAAACTCCACATCGAATTATTCTTATTTATAAATTCATCTAAAATCAAGCTCTACCAGAATATGCAAAAATATATGGATTTTGTTATTGTTGAATTTGTTTGACATTATTTAATTCGTTTCCAACTCTTTTGGATTAGACATTGATTGCTCGAGAAAATATTTCGACAATAAACCATCCACATTTTCAGAACAACAAGATCAAGGAAATCACCTCCTTTAACTACCTTGATCCCACTATTTTAATCTCACTACTACAGAAAAGCTCATCACAGACGGTTCGTAACAGTCATCACAGACGGTTTTTGAACCGTCTGAAATTTTATGTCTGTGATAACAGGCGGTTATCACAGACGATTTTTGTTGAAAAACCATCTGTGAAGGGTAGATATCACAGACGGTTTAAACCAAGAACCGTCTGTGATATGATAGTATCACAGAATCGTATCACAGACGGTTCTTGGTTTAAACTGTCTGTGATTCTGTAGTATCACAGACGGTTTATTAATACAACTGTCTGTGATAAACTGCATGTCACCGACGGTTGTATTAACAAACCGTCTGTGGTAATACAGAATCACAGACGGTTCTTGGTTTAAATCGTATGTGATATGTACCCTTCACAGACGGGTTTTCAACAAAAACCGTCTATGATAAGTCTTTATACCTAACTAATTTTTGTCGTATTTTCAGCTAACCTCAGGAGTTGCTAGCCATGCCCTCTGAAAACTAACAAGTAGCAACATATCACAGATAATTGTGGACAACTCAAAGTGATCATTTAACTCAAAATCAATTACAAAAGAATGTTTCAAGTATTATCGCTAGAGTTACAAATTGAATTACAACCAGTCAAAGTGAATTACAATATTGAATCAATTGTTTCGAGGTCGTTCATCGGTGTCGACGGCGTGAAACTCTCCGGTGGTGTTAACGATGTCTGCCTTGATGAAGCCGCAGAGCTCCCCTCGAACGTGTGTGACCTGGTCCATCTCGAGTGCATTTAACTCTATGTTCAAGCCCTGTCGCTAGCAGGAGTAAAGTAGTAAGCATATATATTTAAATTTATAATTAGGAAATAATTATTACGAGATTGACAAACCTGGGGATCATGCGTCCTAGAAGCAATCGATAGCTGCATATGATGGCATACGTAGAATGCACATAGGTGATCTCATTTTTGCTAGCGGCACTGCAAAAATAGAATTACAAATATATGTACAGTCAGTTCGAGACGCAATATTACGGAGTATGATATATGATTATTGTGTTGTAGCGCGTACTGAAAATCGCATCCTGTGAGTCAGTGTTGCGCTCGTTCCCTTGTATAAACCTCCCTCGGCAACATAGCCGATGAACGCCCTACATGATTCAAAAAAGTTATCCTCGTCTATTTCAAATGAAGGAAGACTACACTAGAGTTATGTGCGGAGGAAATGAACATACCTGTCGAGTATTCCTTTAAGAAGTGTGAACTCGTGCTTTTTGTTGAGTAGAGAATCACAGTACAATACCATGTTCCTCTTTGGCACAAGAATTAGAAGAATCCAGTGGAACCTACTCATGTATGTCGCTATAGTCATAAACCTATGTTGAAATAAAAAATTGTATAGCAAATATTGAAGCACTTACTTCTGGTTGTAGGGCACCATTATGTAGTCCTTGTCGTCCAGAGCAAGCAATCCCATTTTTATGTAATTATCGACGTAGGATGCATCTCGGTTGATTGTTTGCTCAGAGACCACGTGTGGGTCGAGGAAACCCGCCGGTTCTTTGATTCGACGTGCACATTTCATAATGTATCTGTACATAAGCAATGAGTTATGATATTTATCGGTATCACGTGAGTGTAGAAATTGATTGTATACACTTACAGTGTCCAGCATCGGAGAAGTGAGGCGTCGAGGGCAGTTAGGTTGTATAGGTCAAATAAGTCTTCGAAGCCCACGACGAAGTGGCCAGGCTTGTGGAGAAAATACTCCCTCTAGTATCTGACGGTAATTCCAGTATAGCCCCCCTCCTCTCGGGTCTTGCACAAGTACCAATCATGCAAAGCTTGACAAGCTACTCCTGAGCTGTTTATTTCTGCCCCGAAGACCAACGGACTTCCGAGGGAGTATTTCACGGGTTTGGGAGGTGCCTTAATGTTCTTCGATATTGATTTCTCCTTAACGAGGTGGCTGAGGGACGTCTTTTCGTGAGACGATATGGTGACACACTTTTCTTGTCCCTTCGTCGTCTTCTCGACGGGAAGCGATGTGGCGGCCTTTTGAAGCTTTGGTTGAGGCGGACTCATCGAGGGTCCTATTGGAGAGGCAGGGTCCTATCAATATCGCGTCACTGAAGGGTCCAGGGTGATGTCCTTCTTGGGCCACTTGATAAAAGTGTGCGTGGCATCCCCTAGCGTTCTGATTTCTTCGTTTGGGGCAATTTCCAGCGGGATGGCCATGAAATTATCATGTACCATGTCCACCTGCACCTTGGCATAACCTCGCACCGGTGGGCACCCGGTCAGACCGCCTTCCTTCTGGTATGGATACACTATACCCCGTCCAGCCTCAATAGGAATCGACCCAACCATCCTCACTTGGAGCTTGCAGGGCGCCAGCTCCTACAAAACGGTACACAATTAGCTAAGACGTCATATAGGTCTATCTTTGGAGCATTCCAGAGATGTACATTACCTCGATGTCGTCGATCGGTAATTGCACATCGTCATGTCCAGAATTATGTGTGGACGCGATGCTACTCTGATGTCGAGGAGTACTTTCTCCCAAATTAACAGGGGCGGCTTGCGCCTGCATGAGTTGATTTACTTGGTTCTGGAAATTTGTTATTTGTCCTTGAAATTTTTTCAATAATCACATGTTCCAACCGAGCGTCGCGCTGGTCCTTGGATCTCTTTCCTACTCCTATATGTGTCGGAGTCGTGTGGGAATCCATCCCTCTAAGGTACGTAAACCCCAACGCCTCGCGTGCGACCAGGTGCTCCTTGTTTTCTAGGGCCGGAGATAGTACATCATTCTCCCTGTCTACTTCAAAGGAACCTTGGGAAGATGCGGAAGTCAATGCTTCCTGCAAGAGGATATCATGTTGTTATAGACACCATGAAGTTATGGACTTATTAACAACTAAGTGGTTCGTCCTTGTATCCGACACGTTTGAGGTCCATAGTAGTGTCGCCGTACTTGTCGACCTTCACGCTCGGCGGAAGTTTAACCCAATGACATCGAAACATGGGGATCTTGAAAAGTACATAGTCGAGCTCCCAAATCTCCTCTACGAACCCATAGTACGACTTCAACCCGCGTGCCCCCGCGGTATTGAACCCCTCGTGAAATGCATCTATGCGGACACCGCTGTTTGGACTGTGCGCTTCCTATCCTGAGCTCCCGTATAAAACGTGTACCCATTTATGTCGTATCCTTTCCATGTCACAATTGTAAATTTTGGCCATTTTGCCAACCATAGCAGCATTTCATCACTTGATGACCTCCTAGTGAATCGCACCTTTAACCATTCGTTGAACCAACAGTTGTGCTCTCTCGTTATCCAAACCTCAGGCGGTGCGGATTACATTGCGTACCATGTCTTTGTGCTCGTCGATGTACGGGGACACTTGGGTCATGTGTTGTAAGACCGTGAAATGGGCCTGTGCGTATGTATCTAGATCAGGAGTGATTACTTTCCTTCTGATGGTGCCGATACCCTCTAGTCTCCCCTCATGACAAGATAGAGGCACACCTATCGGTTCCACCTGAGCCATGTAGTTGATCCAGAACTCAATGACCTCTTCAGTCGCATAACCTTTGATGATACTGCCCCCCGGCCGAGATCGATTCCATACGTAGGACTTGAGAATTCCCATGTATCTCTCGAATGGGTACATATGACGTAGGAACACAGGGCCGCATATCTTTATCTCTTTCACAAGGTGAACAACGAGATTGACCATGATATCGAAAAATGACAGAGGAAAATACATCTCAAGATGACATAGAGTCGTCACCACCTCGGCCTGAAGAGCGTTGAGTCCTTCGGGATCGATGACCTTCTTTGCAATTGAGTTAAAGAAATAACACAGCCTAAAGATTGCCACTCGGACCTTGTTCGGCAAGATACTCCTAATTGCAACAGGAAGCATTTGTGTCATCAGCACATGACAATCATGAGACTTCATACTAATTAATTTCAAATCTTTCATGGAAACAAGTTTCTTAATATTGGCGGAGTAACTGGACGAAACTTTCACACCATGCAAGCTTTGACACAGTTCATTTCTCTCGGCCTTGGACAAAGTGTAGCAAGCTGGGGGAAGGTACGTTCATCCTTTATCGGTCTCTTTCGGTGCTAACTCGGTTCTTATGTTCATATCAACCAAGTCACGCCGTGCGTTAACACCGTCTTTTGTTTTGCCACTAATGTTCACTAAGAGACCAATCAAGCTATCACATACATTCTTCTCCACGTGCATGGCGTCGATGCAGTGGCGAACTTCTAAGTGCTCCCAATAAGACAAGTCCCAAAAAATTGACCGCTTCTTCCAGATGTTTTTCTGAGGGGTCCTTAATTTACGTCCCTTTCCAAGCACAACAATGATATCCTTAACCATATCATAGACCTCTTTCTCTCTAAAAACCCTTGGAGCTGAACCGTCCTCCTTATTTCCGTCGAATTGTTTCTTCATCTTACGATCGATATGGGTGAATCCTGGGAAGGAACCTATGGTGACGCATATAAACAGTTTTGTCTCCTTTTGTACTGAAACCCGACAGGTTACCAAGGGCAGGAAAATCATTGATGGTGCAGAATAACATGGCGCGTAAAGTGAAGTTCTCTCATTTGTACGCATCCCATACTTGTACCCCTTCATTCCAAAGTGTCACAAGATCTTCCAGCAATGGTGGTAGGTACACATCAATATCGTTCCCAGGTTGCTTCGGTCCTTGGATAAGTAGTGAGATTAAAATGTATTTCCGCTTCATACACAGCCAAGGAGGAAGGTTGTACATACATAGATTCACGGGCCAGGTGCTATGTCGGCTGCTCATGTTACTGAAAGGATTCATTTCATCTGTACCCAACCATAACCTTATGTTCCTCGGTTCCGCAATGAACTTTTTGAAGCTCCGATCGAAGTTTCTCCACTGGGCAGAATCAGCAGGGTGTCTGAGCTTCCCATATTTCTTACGCTCCTTCGAGTGCCAACGCATCAATCTTGCCTCCTTTCGGTTCGCAAATAAACGCTTCAAACGTGGGATCACAGGCAGATATCACAACATTTTAGCAGGAGGTCCTTACTTCGCCTTAGCAGTATTCTTACGCTTGTATCGGGATACTTTGCACACGGGACATACATGCATGTCTACATACTCTTTACGGTAGATGATACAATCGTTCGGACATGCATTTATTCTTTCTACTTCTATTACCAATGGACAAAGAACCTTCTTAGCTTGGTAGGTCGTGCTGGGCAACACGTTTCCCTCCGGAAGGATGTCAGCTAAGAGACCTAACAACGTCGTAAAACTCTTATCGGACCAACCATTGCTTGCCTTCAATTTCAGCAGTTCAAGCACGGTTGACAACCTTGTGTATTCTGGCTTGCAGCCAGGGAACAAAGGTTTCCCCGAGTCCTCCATTAAGTCCTCAAATTTACAAAACTCTATCTCACCGTAGTTCCCTTCTGCATCATGTAGCATCTGATCCAGATTGTCATCATGCGACCTATCCTCATCAAAAGCACATTCCACACCCTGCATATCGTTGACTTCCTCGGTGATGTCGTCATTACTGACTTCTGGTATAATCTGCTCTACACCGTGACTAGTCCAACATGTATATCCTTTTTTGAAACCCCTTCGTATTAAGTGAGCTTCGATCTGCGCCGGGTTGTTAAACATTTTTATATTACCGCAATCAATGCATGGACAGTACATAAATTTTATCCCCTTCTTCAGCATATCCTACTCGGCGGCTCTTCTAAAAGAAAACACGCCATTAATATACTCTTCACTCACACGGTTCTCAATGTACATCCAGTTTCAGTCCATCTACACGTATACACACGTAACAAATTAATTAGTGTTAAATTATATTAATAAACCGCAAGTACCCTTCATAATGACCAAACACATCAGTGATTAGTCTAGAGCAAATATAAAGGGTTACAGATCGTTACACATTAGTGATTAGTCTAGAGCAAAAATAAAGGGTTACAGATCGTTACCCTTCTCTCCAAAGTGGCGCAACGTGGGAGGAGGCAGCAGAGGTGCCGCGATGGGGGAGGAGGCAGCAGGGGTGACAGCTCAAAAGGGAATGGGCAGCAATGTGCATGGAAGGAGGCAGCAGCAGCAGGGTGGCGCAACGGGGGAGGAGGCCGCAGTAGCAGGGTGGCCAATGGGAAGGAGGCAGCAGCAGTAGCAGGGTGGTGGCGCCTCAAATGGAATGGGCAGGGGGCCTGTCGGGAGCATCTATTTATAGTGTTTGTATATCACAGACGGTTCTCTTCACGGACGGTTCTTGTAAACAACCGTCTGTGATGACACATAGAATCACAGACGGTTCTTGTCTCCAACCGTCTGTGAAGTATCACAGACGGTTAGTATAAAGAACCGTCTATGATGACTACCATTATCACAGACGGTTCTTACTGACAACCATCTGTGAAGTATCACAGACGGTTGTATTAACAAACCGTATGTGATATGTCCATATCACAGATGGTTCCCAAGGTACCATCTGTGATGAGACATCTTCTATTGCCTATTTTGTAGTAGTGTCTGTACTTTATTTTGCAAAATCTATTATATATGCGTGTATGTTTGATATGAAAATTCTATGCTTGGGAAGTTGGTAGTTGTAAATCTTATAAAATGCATATATGTCCTTGAAATATTGATTTTCTTACTATTGTAGCTATTAGATTATGTGTTATACAATATATAATGTCAATTGGGAGTTTTGAGTGCGATTATCGCACAATTTCTTAATAGAGCGATAGATTTTCCACAAAAGCTATAAAAGGATAATATGAAAAAACTTGAGTTTGGGAGATTTATGAAAAATATCCAGAGGGGTGTATCTTTGTTATTTTGTATAATAACAAAAATACAAAATCTAGTTTTTGACGCGGGCGAGTTATATTATAGTCTAAGAAGAGTGAGGGGTGTACCTCACTAGTAGATAGGGGGGATTCTTGCCCGGGTCAATTAAGAATCGGACGCCATCAACTCCAATCTAAGGCAAACGTACAACCATATGTACTGGTATAAGACGACCTTAGCTAATTAAGTCATTGAAAACTAGCCTTGCACGTAGGTAGGTGAAAGGATACATGTAGGCTACACTAGCTAGCAATTCAAAAATTATACCACATAACCCAAGATATCATGCAAGGAAGAGATCATATATCATTACCACCAGACGTGCAGTGTAGCAGAAGAAGAGTTGGAGCAGCCTGATCCAACATAGAGTGCGTCGATGAAGTAGTCAAAGTCGACCGTCTAGCGTAGTCGATCGTCCTTGGTGGCGATCGTTTCCTCCAGCAACCAATCAAGTTTCTCGCCAAGGTTGTAGATCGTCCTCAAGCGCCCCCTCACCCTTCACCAACTCACCCTCTTCCACCCAGGCCAAACCTAGGGGTCGAAACCATACGAACCTGAAATTTCTTAATCCAAACCAAACCAAACTAACTTAGTTTCGGTGCAAACCCAAATCAAATCAAACCATTAGCTACTTCAACTTGTTTCCACCAATCCACAGTCAACTCGAATTGGAACACAACCCGTTTCGCCCATTCCAATCCAACCCATTACCACGCCTAGTCACGGCAAGAGCACCGATCAATATACTTTATTATTTTCTTTAGCTACCAAGTGTGCATCTACTGTATACACCACACGCAGCATCATAGCCAACTCAGAGTGACAAATTCTTGAAAGTATGGCATTGTTACATGTAAAATAATCTAATTTCATTCGTCTAGTAGCCTCAGAATTATGGGGAAAACCAAACTTGGGTTTCAGTGTAAAGAAATCTACATGCGCATGCACATAGTTAGGGGAAATAGTGAATGAGAATTTCTGGAGGATCACAACCATCACCGTCTTTGCTTCCAACATCTCAAAGTTCTGACCGATGAATGATCTTGGCCCTATTGAGAATGCCAGTAGAGCATGTGGAACCTTCGCTGCTCTCGTGACCCCATTCCCAAATCTTAACGGATTAAATTCATCCGCATCGTCACCCCAAACCTCTTGTCTTCGTGCATAAATTGGAATAGGTATGACAACTATAAAGCCTTTGTGTATTTTTGTTGTTCCCAGTGTGTAACATCTAAAAAATGCCAGAATATAAAATTATAGGATTTTTTAAAACTTTTTTACATGTTATTCGTTATTGTCTTGATTACATAATTTTTTAGAGTCATTTGATCTGCTTTTCTTTTGACAACACAAGTGGAAAGTGCCGAAACCCTAAAGACATAAAGCATAAAAGCAAATGAATCAAGTATACTTATAGCATTGCCTTTGAAATGTTTTGCGGAGTGCAAAATTCTAAGATCGGAAGCATGAAACTCGAAACCCTAAATACCCGAATTTATAAGAGCAAAATAAACCTAAGGTATCACCGTTTGAAAAATCGTATGAAGTATGCACCCTAGAATAGATTTATTATGCAAAAGCTAAATTAAACTACCCTAGCTAATATCAGCTTGTTCCATTAGCTCATAAAAATCTCCCTAGAAATATCATCATATTTTTCCAAGCTCCTATTTTCTACCTCATTTGTCTTGCCATCTACTGTTCCATGGGGTCACTATTTCGGCTGATCCAACCGGACCAGCTTTCCCCTCTTCCGAGTGAGCCCCTAGTCATCTTCTTTCCTTAGCCCAAACCTGGCGCCACAACACATCTCTCTCTCCCTTGACGTCAACGACAGCTCTGGAGCACCTCCCCACGTTGCGACCATGCAACCGAGCACGTCGCTCATGCCGCGCGCTGTCACTCGACTATCACTCGCCATCGCTCAAACCGTCACACCGTCCGCACTGTGCTGCCGACCCTGTCAAAATCATCAACCACTCCTCAGTGATGAGCCCACGCCGAATGCATCGCAGACTCTCGGGTGATCTCCGCCCAAGCAGCTATAAATAGCCCCTGTTGCCTTCTGCGATTCCCCTTCGTCACCCAAACACTCTACCGTCCTCTCTCTTCCTTAGTCAAGCCCAAGTTGAGCTCCACCACAAGGCCACCATCGCCATTAAAACCATCAGTGAAGCTCTTCCCTCATTATATGCATCAGCTCATATTCCATGACCTAAGAGATGTCTTCCCTCAATTGATTCCACTCTTTGTTCACAGGAACCGTCGCCAACCTCGTTCTTTCCTCTGGCCAGAATAACCCAAGCAGTCGAATCGACCTCACTGGTTAAGTATATTCCAATTAATTTCTTTTGAACCATCTACCTACTCGCTTGAAGCTATCCCGAGGGTTGAATGTTGCTTGTTTTCCTCAGGCCATCACCGCCGCTTGGAGCTTCTCTCGCCGTCGCTGTCCATCGTCGCCAGAACATCTCCGGCTAGCTCGTCCCCTCCGTATCATATCAGTACGTTCCTAGTTGCCACTAGATGCTCATGCTCACTCTAGTTGCGCTAAAGCATTGCCGGATCAACGAATGCGTTGTAGACCCCAATTGTAGTCGGACTCCTTTGACTACGCGTAGTCGAACCTCCTTCCGACCAGGTAGTCGAATCTCCTTCCGACCAGGTAGTCGAACCTCCTTTCGCCTGGAATGTAGTTGAACCTCTTTCCAACCAGGTAGTTGAAAATCCTTCTGACCAGGTAGTCGAACCTCTTTTTGTTTGGAATGTAGTCGAATCTCCTTTTGACCAGGTAGTCGAAACTCCATTCGACCACATTGGTCTAAGGCTTCGACTACCCTGGTCTAAGACTTTGACCACACTGGTCTAAGATTTCGACTACTAAGTTTCGACCACTCAGTTTCGATTATACTAGTCTATGCCTTTGACCACCCTGGTCTAAAACTTTGAACACACTGGTCTAAGACTTTGCATGCTTTGGAATTTTAGAAATGAATGGGCCTATACACATATATGCCCAATTCCAACATCAAGTACTTGGAGGATTCATAGTTAGCATGACTTTAGCATAAGGATTTAAAAGAAGTTAACTAACTATCCGTGTATAGTCAAGAGTATTAGTCAGTTAGTTTTGTCATGACAATATCGACTAAGTCACAGATCAAGTTGCGCTTATATATTTTGTTAAGCTAATTAGTGATTAAGTAGTCAGCCTAAGGATATTAAGAGGTTAGTTAAGTGTGGACATTCAACTAGCAGCCAGTGAGTATGATCCAATAGCTCTTAGTGTATGCACGTGTGCTAAGTTGAATGTCAGTGGACCCCCTTCCAAATGAAGTGGCTGGTTAGTAGTTAATCAGTAAAGTGATTGACAACAGGTTCCACTGAAACTTGAAGATCATTAGAAAGCAAGTCTGTAGGTTTGTTAGTTATAGAAGCTAGCACTTGACAATATCAGATGGTGTTGGTACAAAGTGATTAGGGTATATAGTGTTGGGTATGCCAGTTGACTCTCTAGCATTATTAATCAGTAAGTAATTAGAGAATAAACAGATGACTGCATGAGCATATTAAATAAACATAGTATTATATGCCATGACCTAACAACAACATGTCTAGAGTCAATCTTAAGTGTAAATCACCTTGTAGATGAATCCAAACCCGTAGATGCCCTTGATCAAGTTCTAGGGCTAATGTCTAGCCAATGCTTGGAAATTCTAGCTAAGGCTCATGGAATTTTCTTGATAACTATAAATCGATAAGATAAACTATTAAATGAGCTAGGTCTCATGCGCCGATGATACGTATGTCTGCCCAGAGCGAACCCCGCACTTATGCATAATTCTCACCTAACTCACATGGAACTTCCTCGGTAAATAGAAAGTAAAGTATAAAAGAATCATTAGAGCAGTAGTGGTATGTTCCCTAGTGGATAATAGAAGTTCATCCACCAGGCATCGCCTAGGCTCTAGCTTTCGTCCATTGTCAATCGTTCCCAATAAGCAGAGCCCTTTGTGATCCGAAAGCAAATCAGAGAGTCATACCTAATCGGGTAATCTCTCATCCAAGTAATCATTTAAGAATGTTCCTTTGGACATTCCCTCCCTCTCTGTTGGATTCATCAATTTCCTTGGTTATACTTTGATCTAAAGTATTTCCTTTATCAACTACTTTGATTATATTTTGTCTGCAGTATTTCTTTCATCAACTCCTTTGGATATTCCATTAGGTATGATTAGTTTCGCCAGGAGTACCTCATCCTTCCAAATTGTCGTTAGATATGTTTACTTTCATTCGAAGTATTTCCTTTTGTTTGTATGTATTTGGACTTATTAGTTTTTATTTGGTTGCTTTCAGTCGCTCTTGGATTAAATCGTATTCTGCGTAGTTAGAATATGAAGATATGATGGAAGAGCAACCCCAACAAGGACAAGGTCCAGATAAAGAATGCCAGAACATTAAATGGGATGATTATCAGCACATTAAGCGAGATAATTATCAGAGTATCAAGAAAGGTGAATATCAAAATATTGAGCATTATCAGAACATTGAACAAGGCGAGTCAACACTTTGATCATATTGCACCTACTTTTTGCAATTATATTATTTTAAATTATAAAATTGCATTGCTATAATTTATACAACTATATTGGTCTAGCTCATAGTTAATTCCTTAATAATAATTGTGTATAAACTTTCAATTGTTGAACTTGGACACTATCATTTGTCACACTGGAATTAATGGTTTACATACTAGTTAATAAGTTTGTATCTAAGTGCTATGTTTAGCCTTGCTTACATACACTGTCATGCGGGCATTAAATTGCCCGACAACATCATTCAACAACTTAAAAATGGATTTGGGTAGCCGAGGCTGGAGCCTGGCTAGTATGATGGCTGCAAAGGTTATGTTTAAAGACAAATGAAAACCTGAAAAATAGATTTCGACTCAGGCGGTTGGAAAGAGTGGCTGGTGCTGGGTGCACAAGAGGATGTTGGTATGTGGATGTACCACCTGAGTCAATTAAGGACCGAATATTGTAATGACCTCTCATATAAAAGCAATACAACCACAAGTCTATAACACCTAAGACCTGGTTAACTAATTTTTCCGCCGCCTCGCAATTTCACCACTGGTGGGTGTGTGTAGTGTGCAAAGGGTAAGGGCGTCACCGATTCACACGGCACAAAAGGGAGACCTCTCGGAGCAGCGGCCCAAGGAGGTAATACTTAGCAGCGTGAAATTGCGATAAGGTAGGACATTATAAAGGCCTTGTGATAATAAACTTAGCCGCACACCTACGGAAGTGTGTTGGAGGCATCATAAGTTGACATATCTCTTATGGGTAAAGTGTACAAACTCTGTAGAGTAAGAAAACTATCTGAATAGCTGTGCTCGTGGTCAAGAGCAGTGCTGAGAACTTACTTGAGTTAGCTTTCCTTTTTATAAAACCATTTGCGTGTGTGGAATGAAAAGGGTGGGCTGGGAACCATGGGATTTGAGATGGCCTGGTCTAGAACCAGTGATAAATACGGGATAGCTTGAGCAATGGGTGGATGGACTCACTCAATGATATGGGAGATGGAATCTCCACTAGTACTTTACGACAGAAACTCAGTTTATAAAACTTGTGTTAGTAAAATGCTAAGTTTCAGGTTTTGCTACTACTTAATCTATTTCAATAAATGGCTTTGTGCAAAATAAAAGAACTATGAGCCTCCCCTTTGATTAACCTTGCATGTATAATAATTGCATTGTGTGTTAGCTTGCGAGTACAGTTGTGTACTCATGCTCGCTATTTACATTCTTTTAGATAGTAAGCATAAAAGAAGACCGCAGGGATAATTATGAGTATTGATCAAGACTGAAGATCAAGAAGGCCAAGAACTAGGTCGCGAGCCCACAGTCGATTGCCGATGGACATATCATGAGGGTTCCACATGTTATACTTTGATCCTTCTTCCGCTGCTGATCTCTGAAAGTATTTGGCCTATCCGGCCATTCTACGAGCCAAAAGTCATAAGGTATATTTACGCTTTGTTTAATATTATGCAATAACTCTGTATTTTCATGATATGTGTTTGAACCAATAATGTAACTATGTGTGCTATCTACTGATCCAGGGAATGGTATAAATTAACACAGTAGGTCCCAAGTTACAAATTTGGGGTCTCACACAGTGTCATATCGGCTATAGGCTTTCTTTGCATGAAAAGAGCAGGGTAGTAGAGCCTCAAGGTCTCTAGGAGCACAATTGTCATCTGCAATATCTTGTTGTAGTTAGCTATGTCTTGAAATTTCATATGAAACATATATACTCAAATATTATTAGAGAAACATAAAAATTCTAATAAGAAGATCTATTTTTTTGCCTCTTTCAATATGCTAAGGGAATTGACGTTGGGATATTCCCTTCTACATTCCCTCAAAACCTCCTTTCAAAGCCTTTCCTTCCATCCTGGGTATAAAATGAACAAGAACATTGCCCATGTAAGCAGAAGGGATGTGGTTTTATGACTGCAAAGAAGAACATCTTGCACTCATGTATGATCTCATCCATGGTTGTCACAGCGGGCTTGAAGACCACGACACCTAAGAGGTGCCATGACACCATGGTGTCCAGGCGGGCGCCTAGTCGTCCTCAAGGTGGGCTAAAGTGGTTCACTTGATGAGTACTTGACCAGTTGACTACTTGACTAAAATAGTATATTAGAGAGAGGTCAATGACAATTGCATACCTTGATGAGCCTACCATTCTTTTGCTCTTTTGTAGGTAGCCAAGCACCCCCCATCCAAGATCATTAAAGTTGTAGAGAGAAACAATAGAGAGCAGCTTCACAAGAATATAAGATCATAGCCATTGAAGCCATATGTTCCTACCATTGAGAAAGATAGCAAACATTAGCAAGTAAAATTGTAAAACGAGTTACTGAATACTGGGCAATTGAGCATTGACTATTGTAATTTCATATTTATAAACTTCAAATGATCAAATGAAATCAGATTTAAAACTCTGTCAACCTATGGTTTGGAATGAAGCAAGCAGTATTTATGAACCTACAATTTTACAGAACATAAGAGATCAACTGTGCATATTCTCAAAAGTCAGAAGAGAGGTTAAGACCAAAGATAAAAAACATTTTTTTTACTTTTGTTAGTATATCAATCAGTGAGTATATCCTTAGCTGGTATAAACCAACTTCCCCAGTTTTGCTGGATTCTATTGTAGGCATCAGTAGATTCAGCTACTATAAGATCATGCTATCACTAATTCAAGGTTTTCCCATCTACCAGCATTTAGTTTCCAACTTCCATGCATCCACCAAATTTTGTCTGAACTAACAGTAGTCAGCAAGAAAAAAATGTATCAGTCATACAAAATTACAAAAGTTGTTTGACAACATTGTATAATGAATATACTTGGTTGCCATCAACCGTAACTGTGACTATGAGAAACAATGCCCACTGGCAATATAAGCTAATGACCAAATAATATTTTGAATCTCAAATGCCAACTCAAACACGTCATTCCTAGAAACAGTTGTAACTTGTAAGAACTCCTGTAGATCACCTGAAGAGGTACTGTTGTTACCACTACAATTAACACATTATCTGTAATACCTCATTTATCCAGTTAGGTTGTATCGTTGTATTTGTCTGGGAATGTTATTCAAAAACGAGACTTTCAACTCTTCGGAAATATTCGGTAGAAAGAAAGAGGTCGGAGAGAGTAAAGAAATTGTTTTCATCGGAAAATTCCAATCTTGGGGGTATATGTTATTGTTAGACAACCTGGCCGCAGATGCGCGACCTGTGGCCCATGAGGGGGCCGGCCGGCCCATGTAGGGGCCGGCCAAAAGGCCAAAAGGGGGGGCACCACTTCCCCCCACCCCAAAACCCTAAAGCCTCCTCCTCCCTCCCCCAAGCCGCCACCTCCTTTCCCCTCCCTTCCTCACGGCGCAGCACCTCCTCCTAGGCGCCTCCTCCGGTGGTGGCCGCCATTGGTGTTCCCCGAGCTGCACTCCCGATCCTCCACGTCTTCACCGTCGGTTCTTCCTTCGCCGGGCTTCCGCGGGGTTGCTGTTTTGGGGCTGGCCAAAGAAGGAGAGGGGAAGCCTTCGGGAAGTTGATCCTCGTCGTTCTTCGGGTCTACAAGGGTAACGAGAGACCCCATCGCTGTTTGATTGCGTTAGAGTTGTCGATTCAATGTTTTTGGTAGTATCGCGTAATCTCTGTCAGTAGATCGGTTCTGTACAGAATGTTGCAACTCGGTTTTGGGTGCCTTAGAGGCAGCATTGGATGTCTTCGCCTTCTAGAGATTTGTTCCTTATTTCATTAGCTTTCTTTTGGCACCTGGATCACGAATTTTCACCCAGTATATTAAAAGTTATGACTGTTTTACTACGTACTGGTCTGTCTACCAGAATTGTTGGGTATAGTCGGTTGCACCTAGGTTTTAATCTAGTTAGAGTCATAATCAGGTCGGCCACCCAACTAGGTTTATGAAGATAATTTCACCAGCTTTCCAGGCTGATAAAAATCACTTTATTTGGATCAGTGGTTTAAAAGGTAGAGCCTTTTCTTTAGGGCTGTTCTGAATTCTGGGCAGACTGCAGTTAATGTTTTTCATTGGATGGTTAGACCTCTGTATTGGCCGAATTAGAGTTTACCATCAACTAGAGTTTTGTAGCCAGTTACGTTAAGAAAATTTGAGCACTAGTTTCATGTCTTTTGGACTTACGGTATTTTATTGGTGAATTTTCTAGTAAAACTGCCAGATTATGGATAATTGAAATGTTTGGGTAAATTGATCAAATTGAACTTTTATTTGGTTAGTTTGATTAGAGATTGAGGGAGGACTCGTGTAGCATTGCCATATTCGTTTGCCCTTATTTCGATTATGTTATATTGTAGGCGGTGAAGCGGTGAGTGGAGGGGTATCCCAATTACCTCCTAACCTGTTGTAGCGCGGCAGGCAAGTAATTTGTGTTCTTTGAATGATGCCATGTATGATGTGTGAATGTATGATTACATTTGTTCGTATTGGTAGATAAATGCCATGTGTTCTTTTCATTTATGCGTACTATTCAAAGATTGACATGGGATCACATCATGACATGCATACATTACTTTTGTAAGACCCATCAATTCCAGTATGGGCACTTGAAATCCCATCAATTCCAGGATGGGTACGTGAGTCCACCATTCCAATGTGGGCCACGTTACGTGAGTCCACCATTCCAATGTGGGTCACGTTGGACGGTCGTATGAAACGTTCTTCATACGATTACTTTAAGTGAACACCGACGGTGATTCACTCGCTATACCGCAGATATGCAAAGAATATGTCCATTTCCTTCAACGCATCATTCCACTTCATCCATTCATAAATTCGTTTCCAGTAAATGTTCAAATGATGATTGTGATATATTGCTCATGAAATGTTTGATTGTTACATACAGTTACTTGCTGAGTCTTTGGCTTATTCTTGCTTATTTGTCTTATTTAGGTAAATGACAAGGAAGAATGATCTTGTGGAGGGTAGTTCATCACGATGCACTCACTACTATAAACCAAACATTTTGAGGACTTTTACTGTCGTTAATTATGACTTGTGTTGAATTGTAATAAGCCAGTTTGGTCATAACTACCTTATCTCTCAGAATTGTTTATTTCCATTCCATTGATTAATCCTGATGATGAATTCTTTTTTCCGTATAATCTTACTACTTGATTAACCTTGACATGTGTTTTGATGTTATTCTTCTAAAGAGTAGTTGTTGTAGGTGACATCTTTACTTTCTTATAGTCAGGGTGCTACAGTTGGTATCAGAGCGGGCTTTAGGTCCGTGGTAATTAAGTTATTAAAATGACACACTGTGCACAGTAGGTGGGGTTTGGGAAATCCATTGTTTCCGCATTTCTAGTGATGTTGTTCATTAGGTTGTATGGTATAGAATTGCTTCTGTACTATCTTTCTTGTTATTAAGCTATGACGTGATGCGATATCCTATATATCTATGAATTATTCTATGATTGTCATGAGATGATCCTATATATTCATAATTGATTGCATTAGTTATGCGATCGGAGCTGGTCGTCGAGCACCGAGATCGTGGTTGTCGACTGGTTTTGCTGTGCTACACCCATCGCTCGTGTTGTAATAGTAGAGAAGTTCTTACCCCTGTTCCATAGTTCTGTGTTGAGCCTGAGCTCATTGATGAAGTTGTTGTCCTTCTCAAGTTTGTATCTGGTTTTCTGGTTGTAGTTTCTGATAGATCGTGAATTTCTTTTGAATGGAGGGTTATAATGAAGTGGGCAATCTCTAGTAAATTTTTGATCGTTCTTTGAAACAATTATTGTTCTTTCTACTATTGTGATATTTCTGCTCCACGTGAGCGTAGTTAAATTGCAAGATTTACCTTTTCACTAAGTTCTGCTTTACCTGTTGGAAAATTCAACCCGTGTGTTCGCTGGGGTTTCTGCATTGGCGATTTCTTTTGCAAGTTCTTTATCAAGTGCACAATGATCTTGCATATTTCTTTTTGGGATGCTTTAGACAGAGGTTCTCTTCTTTGATTTCTGATTTTGACAAATTCTTGTCCGGTGGTAGTTGATGAATTTCTCTTAGGTTCATGATTCATGGTAGTGATGAGATCCAATAGGTCTTTAATGGTTCTCTGAAAATATTATTGTTTTTCAGTTGTTGAATTTCTTTTATTTTAAATGATCTCCGATAGCTTGGCAATATTGATATTTCCATGTTTGTTCCTTCCTTCTCATTGGAAAATAGCGACTGCCATCGGGTTTGATAGTTTGTATAATGAGAGTTTTCTGTTGCAAGTTCGTTAACACGAGGAAGCATTGGCTCTGTATTTCTTTTGGATCATTCAAAGGTCTTGAAGTTTAACGATCTCTTTTCTCGAGGATTAGTGTTAAAACCCTTTTGGGGTGCCTTGTGGTGATTAAGTCGGAGATGGTAATCACACAAATTGGTTGGCTACGGGTTCCTATTGGTCCCTATATGTTTTTCAAAATAATTCTTGTCTTTCTGATTGCTGAGCTCTCTTTGCTACTTGTACACGGTATTATTGACAAGATCATTCTTTTTGTAAGGGTCCTATCTCACTTGTGGATTAAGGGACCCGTTAACTGCTTGGTATTTTGGAGAACGGAATTAGCTTTTACAAAGTTTGTCAAAGAAAGTCTTGACTCTACTTGTTTCTTTTGGAGTAGTTGGAATGTTGGAGTTTAGAACCTCTCTTAAAAAAATGTCGAACCCTTTTCTAATGTTATGGTGGAGTTGTGTGAGAGGTTTGTTTCAGCTTTATGGTTTTCATACTAAGTTTCCTTTCTAGAATAAGTTGTTATTACAATTCCATTTGATGCTGAAAAATTTCTATAACGCGATTTGCCATGTTCCTTTAGAAGGTTTATTGATATGATCGTGAATGTGATGGCAATGTTGATTCCTTTATAAAGAAAGAAAGTTGTCCGCCTTTCGTAACATTTCTAAAACGATCAAATTTCCAGCTTTTGGTGTTCATGCTCTTTTGGGAATTCAAGTTCTTTGTGGTAAACATAGTTTGTCTAGTAAAGCGATATGTTGAAAAATTATAATAGTTCTTCCGTGTTATGGGTGTTTTGATCTTGAATACCCGCTTGTTCCTAACGCTAAGGTCCGATATTCGCTTTTGTGAGGCCTATGTTTTCAACTCGTGGACTTCCCATATGTTTTCTCGAGTTCGTTGCCTAATTGGTTTTCCCCGAGTTCGTGTTCCTTGCGAGTGGTAAGTGATTTTTTCGCTTGTTGAAGATCGTTTCTATTTGCCTCTTCTTTCGAGAAGGAATCAACCCATTCATTCCACGGGTCTTCCAAATGTTTTTAAGTGTTGATATGGGCTTGATGTTAATACCGTAGTAAATTGATCGCTTTGGTGACATCGTTCAAATAAGAATATTTCAAGTTTAGCTTTCACTGCACCTTGGAGTTCGTGAATCAACCGTAATCAAATTATTTTGGGTAACTTGAGGAATTGGATTAACCTATTGTTTCTTAAAGATTTTGTGTGATTTAGTCCAAAGGCTCCTTGGTTTGAGTTCGCAAAGTGAGGTTGCAATAAAAGAAAATTTTCGTTGATCTCTTCGAGACGGTTAATCCGCTTGCTTTCCGTGAAATCTCGTAAAGGGAAATGTTTCGAGTTTTATGGTCGAGAACATTTGGATCTCGTGTTTCCCAAGTAGATGAACTGCTTTGAGCAAGTCTGGCTCGTTGAAGGATCTTATCGATTCTTAATTAAATCTTGTGGTTATTTGAAGCGCCCTAAATTTGTTGCTCTTTCCGCTCAAGAGATGGCGAATTTCAAACGTAATATCTTTCTTTCGAGTCGATCGTTATTTGCTATTCTCTTTGAGGGATGTGTGCCTCCATTTATGAACTCGCTTTTGTTTTCCAAGATCACCTTTATTAGAATATTTCTTTTGGTTTCCTACCGCCGTGATGAGCAACGATTTCGTGAATAAACTTATCTTTGTTCGCCTCTTCCTTTTGAGAAAGGATCACGCTTTGGGTTGTAAAGTGTTTGCAAAGGCTAAGTTTGGTAACTGCTTGGTGGTAGATGAGTAATCGTAGCGGTGATATTTTGCTACCAAGTTACCGGAGGAGTAGTAGAATGTAGAATGGTTTTGATCTGTATCTCTTGGGAAAAAATTAATTCACATGGAATGTTTGGTTTCAAGTAAGTCCGAAAAGTGTTACGATCGAGTAGAACCTATGGTATAGTGAAACATCGTAACTTCATTCATGATTGAATGGTCGGTGATTATCGAAGGTATGGAAACCTTGATTACTTCTATAGAGCAACGCAATTGGATAATGTTGCGAGATTTGGTGAGAAATTTCTAAGTATGCAATTGAGTGAGTATGTTAGAATTGGGGAAAATATTGAGAGTCAATCCGCTGATTTCCTATATGTTATAATTGAAATTTGTGGTAGAGATCTTGGAGGTTAAACTGGTTTGCATTGTTATGCTAGACCTTTGGTCACACAATGATTATGTGTAGAGAAAGTGGAATAATGGAGTTTCTTGAGCAGTGGAATGATCATTGATAGAACCTTTTTGATGTAGTACATGAGCGTGTGTACTGAGGATTCTGAGTTGTTCTTGAAAAATTTGAGGTAATGTAATTATGCGTGACATCTTGGCTTTCAATAGCCGTGATGTTACAATGGGATCTATTTTGTGGCGCTTTGGGTGCCTTCAATCAAATTATGGTTGATTAAGTAGAATGAGATGCATAGAGTATTCTGAGGATTCAATGGAGCCACCCACGAGGTGTGGATGATGTATTTCAATTTGAGTATAATTTGAGGATGTTTAACTAAGAGGTTTTAGCTCATGTGGTAGTCAGTGAATTCGAATTTCAAGGTTCGAGAGAAATTTTATTCCTAGAAGCGAGGCACTGTGGCAAAGGTTGATTCGTGGGATAATGATGTGTTTTCTTGATTCTCGTTTGAGTTTTGTGTCGTTGACTTGTGTTTTCTGCAATTTGAGATGGTGCTGTGTTGGCGTGTTGATTTTTTCCAAATTCAGACAAACCGCAAGTTTTTGGTTTAAGGCGTTTGAGTACTTCTCCTTTGGTTGTAAAATGGATTGGTTTTCGAGATGAATTGTCAAATTTGGAATCTAACCTTTTGGTGAGAGTTAGCATTACGTGGATGCGATGAGGACTCTCTATTTCTAGTTGGATTCTCTTCGTTTTTGAAAGTTGTAGAAATTAGGACGTTGGCTTATCGCGTTGATCGTCCCGGGTCCTTATGCTAAGCACGATCGCCCGGTATGCTCGAGTGTTGCTTAGTATCCGAGCAATTTCAAGCTTGAAATATCGTTGTTTCATTCCAGACGCAGTTTCCTTATGAGTAGATTGGTGCGTAGATTCGAGGTCGAATCTTTTCTAAGGGGGATAGAGTGTAATACCTCATTTATCCAGTTAGGTTGTATCGTTGTATTTGTCTGGGAATGTTATTCAAAAACGAGACTTTCAACTCTTCGGAAATGTTCGGTAGAAAGAAAGAGGTCGGAGAGAGTAAAGAAATTGTTTTCATCGGAAAAATTCCAATCTTGGGGTATATGTTATTGCAGACAACCCGGGCGCAGCATGCGACCTGTGGCCCATGAGGGGGCCGCCCATGTAGGGGCCGCCAAAGGCCAAAAGGGGGCACCACTTCCCCCCCAAAACCCTAAAGCCTCCTCCTCCCTCCCCCAAGACGCCACCTCCTTTCCCCCTTCCCTTCCTCACGGCGCAGCCCCTCCTCCTAGGCGCCTCCTCGGTGGTGGCCGCCATTGGTGTTCCCCTGGAGCTGCACTCCCGATCCTCCACGTCTTCACCGCCGGTTCTTCCTTCGCCGAAGCTTCTGGGTTGCTGTTTTGGGCTGGCCAAAGAAGGAGAGGGAAGCCTTCGAAGTTGATCCTCGTCGTTCTTCGGATCTACAAGGGTAACGAGACCCCATCGCTGTTTGATTGCGTTAGAGTTGTCGATTCAATGTTTTTGGTAGTATCGCGTAATCTCTGTCAGTAGATCGGTTCTGTACAGAATGTTGCAATTCGGTTTTGGGTGCCTTAGAGGCAGAATTGGATGTCTTCGCCTTCTAGAGATTTGTTCCTTATTTCATTAGCTTTCTTTTGGCACCTGGATCACGAATTTTCACCCAGTAGATTAAAAGTTATGACTGTTTTACTACGTACTGGTCTGTCTGCCAGAATTGTTGGGTATAGTCGGTTGCACCTAGGTTTTGATCTAGTTAGAGTCAGAATCAGGTCGGCCACCCAACTAGGTTTATGAAGATAATTTCACCAGCTTTCCAGGCTGATAAAAATCACTTTATTTGGATCAGTGGTTTAAAAGGTAGAGCCTTTTCTTTAGGGCTGTTCTGAATTCTGGGCAGACTGCAGTTAATGTTTTTCATTGGATGGTTAGACCTCTGTATTGGCCGAATTAGAGTTTACCATCAACTAGAGTTTTGTAGCCAGTTAAGTTAAGAAAATTTGAGCACTGGTTTCATGTCTTTTGGACTTACGGTATTTTATTGGTGAATTTTCTAGTGAAACTGCCAGATTATGGATAATTGAAATGTTTGGGTAAATTGATCAAATTGAACTTTTATTTGGTTAGTTTGATTAGAGATTGAGGGAGGACTCGTGTAGCATTGCCATATTCGTTTGCCCTTATTTCGATTATGTTATATTGTAGGCGGTGAAGCGGTGAGTGGAGGGGTATCCCAATTACCTCCTAACCCGTTGCAGCGCGGCAGGCAAGTAATTTGTGTTCTTTGAATGATGCCATGTATGATGTGTGAATGTATGATTACATTTGTTCGTATTGGTAGATAAATGCCATGTGTTCTTTTCATTTATGCGTACTATTCAAAGATTGACATGGGATCACATCATGACATGCATACATTACTTTGTAAGACCCATCAATTCCAGTATGGGCACTTGAAATCCCATCAATTCCAGGATGGGTACGTGAGTCCACCATTCCAATGTGGGCCACGTTACGTGAGTCCACCATTCCAATGTGGGCCACGTTGACGGTCAGATGAAACGCTCTTCATACGATTACTTTAAGTGAACACCGACGGTGATTCACTCGCTATACCAGATATGCAAAGAATATGTCCATTTCCTTCAATGCATCATTCCACTTCATCCATTCATAAATTCGTTTCCAGTAAATGTTCAAATGATGATTGTGATATATTGCTCATGGAATGTTTGATTGTTACATACAGTTACTTGCTGAGTATTTGGCTCATTCTTGCTTATTTGTCTTATTTAGGTAAATGACAAGGAAGAATGATCTTGTGGAAGGTAGTTCATCACGATGCACTCACTACTATAAACCAAACATTTTGAGGACTTTTACTGTCGTTAATTATGACTTGTGTTGAATTGTAATAAGCCAGTTTGGTCATAACTACCTTATCTCTCAGAATTGTTTATTTCCATTCCATTGATTAATCCTGATGATGAATTCTTGTTTCCGTATAATCTTACTACTTGATTAACCTTGATATGTGTTTTGATGTTATTCTTCTAAAGAGTAGTTGTTGTAGGTGACATCTTGACTTTCTTATAGTCAGGGTGTTACATTATCAACAGCTAATAGCACAATAACAAACAATCATCATAAACATTGTCGTTTTGTTCTAATGTAAATTGAGCCGCGCACAACTAGTACTAGTCCACATGACAAATAGTCTAAGACAAAAAAAGTTACAAAACAACTACAGTCGAACAACAAAAGATAATCAATAGCAAAAGCATGAAATTGCAAAGGCCATCAACAATCATAATTTGAACATGAATCATCTTCCCCACAGCCTACAATACCACTTTGTGCATGTCATAAGGAGTAGGAGGAGATTCGCCGTAGTCATCCTCAATCTCTTCATCATCCATCACAAAATCTTCATCATGCTCGTCACCTCCATCCCCCCTTCCTCTTCAACCGACCTTGAGCTTGAACTTGCAACACCACCACGGCATTGCCGATGATAAGACAATACAACGCTTCCAATCCCAACAGTTATGGCATGGGCTTGCCTAGGTAGATTGCGACCACAGAGCGCACTTGATGCACCCACAACATCATCAATAAGTACACAATCCAGATTTTTCGGCTCTGTCTCATGGATATCTTCAACACTCGCATCAATCGAGTCAGTGTTCCACTCATACTCATCAAAGATCAATGGGTTAAAGTTTCTCCCTTCTACACGCATCTTATGAAATCTTTCCGCAATCTTTTTGTTATATTTGATACAAACCAAATCATTTAACCTTTGGTGCTCCAGCTGATTCCTTCTCACTACTACAGAAAAGCTCATCACAGATGGTTCGTAATAGTCATCACAGACGGTTTTTGAACCGTCTGAAATTTTATATCTGTGATAACAAGCGGTTATCACAGACGGTTCCAACCACGAACCGTCTGTGATTCTGTAGTATCACAGACGGTTCATGGTTGGAACCGTCTGTGATAAGTCTTTAGACCTAATTAATTGTTATCGTATTTTCAGCTAGCCTCAGGAATTACTAGCCATGTCCTTTGAAAACTAGCAAGCAGAAACATATCACAGATAATTGTTGACAACTCAAAGTGATCATTTAACTCAAAATCAATTACAAAAGAATGTTTCAAGTATATATTGTCGCTAGAGTTACAAATTGAATTACAACCAGTCAAAGTGAATTACAATATTGAATCAATTGTTTCGAGGTCGTTCATCGGTGTCGACGACGTGAAACTCTCCGGTGGTGTTAACTATGTCTGTCTTGATGAAGACGCAGAGCATGTGGGAGTTGGAATTTAAATTTGTTGTCCCATAACTTGTTTTTACATCAATGGATTGTTCTAAATGAATGGCTATAGTCTAAAAACACACAGTTACATTACCTTTTAGTACAACTGTTGGACCGTAAAGGCGACTAGAGGGGGGGAATAGGAGCACGCTCACTTTTTCACAAATTATGAACTCAATACAATTTCACTCCAGTAGCTATTAGAAAGCTATGAAGATCAATATACCAAAGATCAAATGGAAGACTAGTATTGAATCCAATTAAATCCCCTAAGCAAAATAACAAAATCAACTAAGATTGCAAAGACTCACAGCATGGGCGGTCAGACCTCTGTACCTAACCGGTCGAACCGATTGCCGGGCGGTCTGACCGGCGTTGTGCTGGCGGTCGGACCGCTCCAAAATCGGTATGACCGGTGATGACGGGCGGTCTGACCGGTAGTCTCTGAACCGATCCAAAGCAATAAAATCGGCCGATGACGAAGTTGCAATTAGGTGAAACTTTTGATTCTCAACTCCAATCTTTATGAAACTTTGCACACACCTTCTATATGCTATTGAGGACCTATTCCAATCGAATATTATGATAATTCTTGGAACGATCTTGAGCAATTGCCAATTGATTAATGAAGGTCTAAAGCAGGGCAAGAACGAAAACTTGATCCTAATGCTTGTCCGTGAGTGATTGATGATCAAGATGATGCTAGATAGATTCACACATATCACAGCAAGCTAATTCTCGTGAAAGAATCAATCACAAACTCGCGGATCAAAGAAAGCCCTAAAAACACGAAATTGAAAGCAAGAACGAAAAGAGACTTATCTCAAGCAAACCTTGCATAGATTGATTTCGTGGTTGATCTTTGGATTACATCCACACCATCATGGATCGTGGACAATCAAAGATCACGAAATTCACCACAAACCATCAAGAGCCCTAGCCTCCACCTCAACTCCCTAAAGACAATTAGGGTTTTGAAACATAAAAGGCGAGAGAGAGAGGGGTGCAGCCACCACCTCCTCCTATTTATAGTGGAGGCCTAAAACTCTTAGGGTTTGACTCTCTTGGGCTCCCGTTAAGGCCCACTAACAAACGGGTCACACACGTACGCTTCGCGAAGCGCCGTCTTTAACCTTTTGACCTAAACCGCTTCACCATGCGCCATGGATTCGCCAATAGGTCACCCTTGTCCATCTCGTGTCACGCTTGAGTCGTTGACCTCACCCGGCATCGTCGATCATTCTGGACCTCAACTCTCCAAGTCTAGTCCCGATTCTCCTCGCCGTTGACCGTCGTTGACCACCAAGCTACCTGCACAACCATAGACAAGCAAACACGAATTCGGGAACAAGTTCTTCACAACTTGATCCATGTTAGTCAAAACATGCATCATGCAAATCATATGCCATGAAACCAATGACTTTGACCTAACAAAACAAAATCGCCACGGTTGGCCGACGCTCAAGTCAATGGTCCGTGGTAATTAAGTTATTAAAATGACACACTGCTGACAGAGGTGGGGTTTGGGAAATCCATTGTTTCGCATTTCTAGTGATGTTGTTCATTAGGTTGTATGGTATAGAATTGCTTCGTACTATCTTTCTTGTTATTAAGCTATGACGTGATGCGATATCCTATATATCTATGAATTATTCTATGATTGTCATGAGATGATCCTATATATTCATAATTGATTGCATTAGTTATGCGTATCGGTAGCGGTCGTCGAGCAGCTGAGATCGTGGTTGTCGACTGGTTTTGCTGGCTACACCATGTCGTGTTGTAATAGTAGAGAAGTTCTTACCCCTGTTCCATAGTTCTGTGTTGAGCCTGAGCTCATTGATGAAGTTGTTGTCCTTCTCAAGTTTGTATCTGGTTTTCTGGTTGTAGTTTCTGATAGATCGTGAATTTCTTTTGAATGGAGGGTTATAATGAAGTGGGCAATCTCTAGTAAATTTCGATCGTTCTTTGAAACATGACCGTCGTTGACCACCAAGCTACCGCACAACCATAGACAAGCAAACACGAATTCGGGAACAAGTTCTTCACAACTTGATCCATGTTAGTCAAAACATGCATCATGCAAATCATATGCCATGAAACCAATGACTTTGACCTAACAAAACAAAATCGCCACGAAGTTGGCCGACGTTCAAGTCAATACCGGTCGGACCGCTCCATGTGAGCCGGTCGGACCGGTCGGACCGCTCACTGGCGGTCGGACCGCCCGGTCGGAGCGTGGAGCGGTCGGACCGCCTTGGGACTTAGCCGAAATTCAACCCCGAAAATCCAAACCCTCGGAAACTTTAAACCAATAGAACTTTTTACTGAAGACTCCAAAAATCATGAGACCAAGTGCATTGGGATCCCCTCACTTGCCTACAACACCTATTTTTGGCCCAGTTCGTTTTGACCAATTTGGTCACCGCCGGTCCGACCGCCCCACATGGCTGGTCCGACCGATTTGGGACCGGTCGGACCGTCGTGCAAGGACCGGTCGGACCGCCCCTGTCCAGTAAGCCTGTAACTTTGTCGAAAACACGTGAAACGACAAACCGTAAACGCCATTGCCAATTGTCACATCATCCTAAGATCTGGAATATATCCCCATGAAATCCACAACAACACATTAGGATACATGCATGCATGGCTTAACAATAGGTCAAGGTTGGTTATGGGATCAAATCCTGAACAATCAACAAATAAAGTCATCTAATGCGCAATAGTACGACACAAACCATTACCTTTAGTGACAAGATCAAAAGGCACCACATTGGTTAGTAGCACAACACACACTTGGAAATTAAAAGAAGATGAAGCTGGGTTACGTACGGCCGTCTAGCAACAATTGGGAAGGGTAATGGAAGTTTAGAGGACGGAGTTGATAGTGGGATGAGACATGCGATCTTAATTTTTAGTTCTAATCCCCTGTTTGGCAATAGAGATGAGACATTATAAGGAATTACTTTATAACTTTCAAGATATCGTAGCTTAAGTCACGACAAATGACTTGGATCTGTTGCTCTTTTTCTAAACAACAATTTCATCTTAATTCTTACCCTCACGTTGTTTAAAATGATAGAAATTGGACTCTCCCCATCCCAAATAAATTCTCATGTCCAACAACCAAACAAAAGATTTAATATCCATTCACCCCGGTGCGCAAGGGCATGAGGGAGGAGAGGGGATGCTCACCAAGCCTTCGGTGGAGGCGGGGGTGCACCGGAGCGGGCCGGCGACGGGAGCCGAGGCGGTCGGAGAGGAGGCGCACAGCTGGCTTGCGGGGATGGCCGAGGGCGGTAGGGCGAAGCTTCCGGCGGCACCGAATCGGCCAGAGGAGCACCGGTGGCCGGAACGGGGGAGGCGGCGTTGGGTGGAGCCGGATTGGGGAGGCGGTGTTGGGCGATTCTGGGAAGTGTTAAGAACTAGGGCAACAATTCGAGCGGAGCACTTATATAGACTAACATCACAGACGGTTCTTTAATAGATCCGTATGTGATGATTTATCACAGACGGTTCTATTAAAGAACCATCTGTAATAACTATAACATCACATATGGTTCTTTAATAGAACCGTCTGTGATAAATAATCACAGACGGCCTAAACATCACAGACGATTCTTTAATGGAGCCGTATATGATGTGAGTAATCAATCCAGGCCGTTGATATACAAATCGGACAGTTCAAGTGAACAGGGCGATCGGCCGGTCCGATCGGCCACTCAATCCAGGCCGTTGATATCGAAATCGGACAGTTCAAGTGCAAGGCGCGATTGGCCGGTCCGATCGGCCACTCAATCCAAGACGTGATCTCCAAATCGGACGGCTCGGATCCAGGAGTGGGAAGGCCCGAGTGGTCCGAACGGGTACGAGATCTGGACTAGAGGATCTCCATCGGATGGCTCACACACGACACGGTTAGGCGGTTGATCTGAACCGCGAGACTCGGGTCGGAGTCGACTCGGGTTCGATCCCGAGGAACAGTGATTTATCAACGGTTCTTTAATAGAACCGTCTGTGATAACTATAACATCACAGACGGTTCTTTAATAGAACCGTCTGTGATTATTTATCACGGACGGTTCTATTAAAGAACCATCTGTGATAACCCTAAACATCACAGACGGTTCTTTAATATAGTCATCTGTGATGTGAGTAATCAATCCAGACCGTTGATATCCAAATCGGACAGTTCAAGTGAACGGGGCGATCGGTCGGTCCGATCGGCCACTCAATCCAAGCCGTTGATATCCAAATCGGACAGTTCAAGTGAAAGGGGCGATCGGCCGGTCCGATCAGCCACTCAATCCAGTCTTTGGGATTTTGAATTGAAAGGTTGAGATGATTTGGGAATTTTCAGAGGTAGCTCCACAGCTCCAAAAATTCTAAAATTTTTACTGAGTGATCCTGACTTCAAGATCAACCGTGTATGAATTTTCCAGAATTTCTCATGTAGTGTATTGCCCGCTAGAAAATTCACAAGCTGCTGGACAGGGGGTTTGACCAGGGAGACAACAGGTTTGACCAGCCCTTAAGAAATAGCAAATAATTTCTAAAAATTATGAAATTTCTCAGGGAAGTTACCCAGATGATCAAGAATTTAGGAAAAATATTTCCCGAGGATGATCACAAGGTTTGACTAGAAGACCTTGAATTGCAACACTTCGAGTCAATAATCCTAAACATCACAGACGGTTCTTTATACAAACCGTCTGTGATAATTCACAGACGGTTCGTATAAAGAACCGTCTGTGATACTTATTTATCATAGATGGTTAGCGAAGAACCGTCTGTGATAATTTTATGGGGTGTCTAGTATAGCATGTTTTGTAGTAGTGTCTCTTTGTATGCATCTAAAAGTAATAATAACAAAAAAGACTCAAGATTCAAGAGAACATTAAACAAATTCAATTAGACAGTTATTCATTACTTAGTACTAGACTACTAGTTAGTAACTACTTACAAATTCAAAGGTGCTCCAATTGCGCTCACACCCGGAAGATGAAGCACAAAGACCAAGAAGACGCTTTGCAAAATGTTGAAGCTCTGATGCGTCGCCACCATATGCATCTCACCAATCAACCACAATAAGGAAAAAGGCATGATTGATGATTCATGAAGCAATGAAATTGAATATGCCAAATTGAAGTGAAATTGAGTACTTATGTGGGCTCATTTTTCCTTGACTTGATATTGCTAGTGCCTTTCCAAAGCAAGCTCGTTTTTTCTCATAATAATTAGCTTGGGTGGATATCTTTGTGGCAAGTGTCTCGTCGTCTTGACCAACCATCTTAGAAAGAACATCGTTGAAATTGTCTCTTAGCTTTCGGGCATGTGTACTATCTTTCTCTTTGAATGCATAAAATTTATTTAGATTCAAGTACAGTGCAACCCCATATAGCTTCACTTCCATTTGGTCTGTCCACTGTCTCTCAATAATGTCAATCACACGTTCAAGGAGAGCCCTACCCTACAAGGCTTCCTTTATTTTCTTCTTGGCAACATCCATAGCTACCAAAACCTCCAGCATTGCTGGGTTCTCATCACCATCAATAATCCTCAACAAGTAACTAGTGGTTGTGTTGTTCTTTTGGAGTATTGCACAACATTCCAAAAATTAGTAGAGATAACAATTTCATCTACATTCTTCCCCACTTGTGACTTGGCCAATTTGCACCTATTCCAATCCTCATCCACAGAGATTTCTCAATGTATCCCTATGCTCAAACAAACTCTGCAAGGTTAGAAATGATGTGGCAAATCGAGTGGCTGTTAGCCTCACAAGATCATAGCCTCCTGTCTTATCCCTCATTGCATCAAGAAGCTTCTCATGCCTATAGATAAATGTGGTGACACTCTTGGTTTTGGTAATGCAACTATTTATCTCAGGTATCTTACCAATTTCCTCCAACATGAGGTCTATGCAATGGGCAGCGCACGGGGTCCAAAATAGAGTAGGAATTCTGGCCATTAGAAGTACGCCTGCTGCCTTGAAGTTAACACCATTATCAGTGATCACTTGAACAACATTTTTCTCGCCAACTTCCTCAATTCTCTTCTGTAGTAAGTCAGCTAGCATTGTTGCATCGGCCACCTGACTTGACGCATCAACAGACTCTAGGAAGAAAATCCCCTCTGAACTGTTGGCAATGAAATTAATCAAATGCCATCCTCTTTTACCAGTCTATCCATCTGGCATGATAGTGCAGCCATACTCCTTCCAAGCTAACTCATGTGTTTTCTTTAGAACCTCTATTTTCTTATTTACCTTTGGCAACCCTGGTTTTCTCAACTCATGCTAACTTGGACCAATATGGTCGGGTCCAATTTGCCCAATAGCATCCACCATTACTTCAAAGGACCTTGACTTGGCCACATTGAAGGGTATACCATTCGAGTAAAAAAAAATCTGCTACGCATTCATTTCATCTCTCTCTATCTTCCTTGGTGACCTTAGGTTGAACTGCTCATAAATTTTATACTTAGAAATTGCAAGTGCTTCCTCATGTATGCCTAGCAAGGAGGAGCCAAGACTCTGCGCTCATTCTCTCCACAGCAAGAGCTAGGAGGGTTGCAGATGGCACCGTGGTGATGCCGCCTGCTTCTTGTGCGAGCCAAATACAATAGGAGGCCTTAAACATAGCCATGAGACGACCTATAAGCTAAGGAGATGAGCCGGTGTGGGGCATGCCGATGCCAATGTTACTCCTCCTCTACTTATTACATTGTTGAGTTACTTCACGAGATTAGGCCAATATGCAGTGGAGGTCTTTGGTTTTGAAATGGGCTGGCCGGTGCTGCAGCCCCAGTAGCACAGGTCCTAGGTCTACCCCTGTGTCCTCGTAGAAAGAAAAGTGACATCATAAAGTTGGTTTCTATTTGAAGCCAAAGAAATGGACAGTCCTGTCAATACCAGAGGTGGATCTAAACAAAACTGAGTGGAGTACAGATCTCTACTTAAATTTTAGTTTTTAGTGGAGTAACATATAATATCTAACCATTTCTGCTCCCGCTCTACTCAGAAATGACACAACAGTACACTTATGCCCTGCTTATTTTTTTTTTTTTTACTTTAGGTCCCCGCCCCTGGCGCACAACCTTGCCATTTGTACACGCATCCCCGTGGCTTCGCGCGCTTTCACACATCGACGCTATAAGAAGCCCCTGGCTCACCTGTGATCGATCGATCTCCGTTGCTCGCACGTAGCACAGATTCATTCGCCTCGTACGCGCGCGCAGGCGTGCCTGCGCCTATCCTTCATTGCTTGACCTCTGCGAGAGGGCTCTCGGATCGATGGCGGACAACACGGCGACCTTCGTCGACCTCATCCTCGCCATCATCCTCCCTCCCCTCGGCGTCTTCCTCGAGTTCGGCTGCGAGGTACGTATCGTACGTATTGCGCGCGCGCGCCTGCACGTCGGCGCACGATGGATGTGGAAATAGCATCCGGAGTTCGTCACCTGATCGGTTCTTCTCATGTCGCCGTTGGCCGCAGATTGAGTTCTGGATCTGCCTCGTCCTCTCGTTCTTCGGGTACCTGCCAGGAATCGTCTACGCCGTCTGGGCAATCATAAAGGAGTAGAGAATTGGATGGATACTTCAAGAAATTGTGCATTCGGACAGAGATTGGTTCTTCCCTTTGGAGACCATTAGCAGAAGGAAAGATTCCTCATCTGCAAGAACACTTCTTGGAGGGAGAAACATTGTGACTATTAAAGGAGCTGCATGTTCACCGCAGTTTTAGGCTAGTTTGTTTCTGGGGGTGCAGATACTTGGTTATTTCTGTCTTGAACAGGCAGCAGGTAGAAAAGTTCAGCTGAGCTAGTAATAATAAAGTGCATGTGAGCTGGTGAATTTATTTGTGCCAGCCTGAGTGTGTTGTGACTTGTAGTACATATATATTGACCAGATTTGCACTAGCAAGCATTGGAGATCAATGTACGAGAGTTCATAGACGCGTGTGAGGTTCAACAAACATGGCAAACACATTTTGTTAGTTGTCAACAAAACTAGCACGGAAACTTGGTGAGAATGGGAATGGCATTGGGTATTCTACATCTACAATCTTATGATCAATGTGAGACACGCATAGGGCATATTTGGAGGATATCATCCCTCCAACTACGACACAACATATGCTGTGAGGACGCGAAGCAGAAATCCGTTGCCTCCAACTACAACAAAACATCCGGAGTTGTGCAAACATGGTAGTAGTAACTAATGGAATTCTCCCAAATTGTCATGCAAACTAAAGAATCAGGATATCCGTGAATTTGGCAGAAGGCCGTGCAAGACATATGTAAAGCAGACCTACACCATAAACCTCTCCACAAAACTATCACCTCAAGTTATCTTAAAAAGCACCTGCAGGTATGCAGAAAGCCAACCCAGCACTGCCGTCAGATAAAAGAGTAATATGCCAAAACCCAACCGACAAAACTAGAACTAGTGAATCTACCAAACATCAAGATGAGTATCATTCACCAAGGACTGACAATTTCATAGGTAACAATGCAGCAACATATGCTACAATCAGAAGACTGAAGACAGCAATGGAGCAAAGCTCATCACACCTAAGTGATAAACGAAACAGCAACACAACAGGCCATCGTGATCTTGGACAAGTTAAAAGCAGACCATCTAATTGCCTAATTTGCATTTCAAGTTAAAAGCAGTAAAAGGATAGCGATATAAAAAATGCTTCTCTAGAATCATTATTGTTCGCAAGTGAAGTAACAAACCAGAGACACATTCAGAACTCATCCAATCTGCAAACTAGGAAGTCAACAATCTGGCTAAAATTACACTCTCCATCTATTGTGTCTCTGCATCTCGATTCTTCTTTTTCTTCTCACTTTTCTCAGCTTCACCACCATCCCCAGTTGGGGCACTCTCAGAATCAACAGCGCCACCTCCTTCCTTGCTCTTCTTCTTCTTTTTCTTCTTCTCACTGCCACCCTTCTCTCCATCTGACAATTCACTCTTCAACTTCGCTTCCTCTGCATCAGCAGATGCTGATTCACCCTTGTCCTTCTTTTTCTTCTTCTTCTTCTTCTTCTCACTCTTATCCCCTTCCACTGCATCAGCACTTTCCTCAACCTTGATCTTCTTCGCAATCACAGAAGCAGACAGATCATCATCTCCACCAATCTTCCTCTTCCGCCCATCATCAGCATTATCACCTTCCTCATCCTTATGCTTCTTCTTTTTCTTCTCCTTGGTCTCTTCGGCCACAGCTGCCTCCTCTTCCACCTTTGGTTTCTCTGGTTCAGGTGCCGCAGCAATGCTGGCAACCATTGCATCACCACCAGTTGGAAGCACAACATTCCGAAGCCACTCAGTTGGTGTCTTCTCATTCGGCTTTCCATGCTTACCAAGAAGGCCTTCAGCAATCATCTTCTTCTTCTTGAGCGCCACAGGTCCAAGCCCCCACTTCCTCGGGTATGTGTCCCTATCCATCACCACCCTTTTAATCTTGGCTACCGCCCCATGGTCACAAGTCGCCATGACAGCGGTGGTCATCTCGGCAATGCCAATCGCAATCGCCTCCCCCTTGGTTGTCATGAGAACCACCTCATCCCCGGTTTCAATGTCATTCTCAAATCGGAGCAACCCAGGGATCATGAGCTTCGCACCATAGCAAATAGCATTGACAGCTGAATCCTTCACGACGAGCCTCTTGTAGCTGGTGAGCAGCACCTCAAGCGGCATCACCACGCGCCTCAGGTATGACTCGTCCTTGTGGTTGTCCAGCGCCCACATCGCATCCATGACATCGTGCATAGTCACCATGTTATCGCTCTCACCAAGGATACCCGACCGGACGCGGCGGAGCTCCTGCATGTGCGCGCCGACCCCGAGCAGCAGCCCGAGGTGCACACAGAGAGTCCGGACGTACGTCCCGGCCTCGCACGAGATCCAGAAGACGGCGAGGTGCCGCTCGGGATCGTGCTCAAGAAGCTTGCTCTCGTAGATGGTCCGCACCCGGAGCTGGCGCTTGACGGCGGAGATGAGCGGCGGGCGCTGGAATACGGCGCCCGTGAGCCCCTCGAGCGCGCGGGTGACGCGGGCGGTGTCGGGCACGGCGGCGTGGAACCGCGCGACGCAGACGTACTCCTTGCCGGCGCCCTGCTGGGACTTGACGAGGCGGGTGGCACGGTCGACGCAGACGATGAGGTTGCCGGTGACCTTGGGGTCGAGGGTGCCGCTGTGGCCGGTCTTGTCGGCGCGGAGGAGGCGCTTGATCCAGGCGACGACCTCGTGGGAGGAGGGATTGGAGGGCTTGTCGAGGTTGATGACGCCGTAGCGGAAGTGCTCGACGAGGGGGCGCTTGAGCGGGGAGTGGCCGGCAGGGAGCGGGGTGTAGTGGCCGGTGCGGACGTTGAGGCGGTCGTAGTTCTTGAGCAGGAGCGGCCACGCCGAGGTGTCGAGCGGCGGGACCAGCTGCTGCGGCTTGATCAGGTAGCCGTCGGCCTTGGCATCCGCCTCGGCCAGCGACGGCGCGGTGGCGGCGGCGGAGGGGTCGTTGGAGTCGTCCTGATGCTTCTTGCTCTTCTTCTTGGATTTGGTTTTGGTGTGGTCGGAGTCCGGGGTGGCGACGGCGGCCGGCGGCGGGGTGGACATTTTGGGTGTTAGGGTTTTTGCGGGAGGCGATGGGGGGAATGGCGGCGGCGGGAGGGAGGAGGGAGGAGGGTTTTAGAGGCGGGAGGGAATCAAAATCAAGGGATGGGGGAGGGTTTAGCCCGGTTCGGGAAGAGAGGAGGAGTGGCCTCGGGCTGCCGCTTGTCGGGCTTCATATTTGGGCCGGCCCATCGTGCGCTCTAATTTCCAAGCTTCAAGCCAAGCTTTACACTGCAGTCATGCGGTGTCTTATAGTACAGTAATTTATTTTATTTTTACTCTCAAAAAAATCATTTTATTTTTTATACCTAAATAATTAAAAGAATATTTTTAAGTAACAAATATTAGTAAAATACTATTCGAATGTTTCATATCACAGCAAAGCAGCCACAAACTTACTCCCAAGGGGTGGTAACTGGTATGTAAGCTAGCAATAAGCTGATTATTGTAGCATAAACTCAAACGAACAGTAGATGTCGCAATACACTTGAGTTACTTTGTGGGTTATCATGCCGAACTAGTAGCTTCAGTGGCGGCTTCACAAGAAAAGAGGGTGCCCCACAACACAAGATCCAAAAACATCATACTCTAACGCACAATAGCTTCACACTATCTGAAGTTACCACTTAAAAACTATGATGCCTCCCTCCAACCCTCTCGAGAAGGGAATCGACCCATATATGCTAGGCTCACGTGATTTAATTATGTGGATATTATGGGGATATGCTTATGATCCTATAATTAGCAATGGCGTTGAAGGTTTGTCGAATCACGCGTTCTCGGCAAAATATATGTGCTGTCAGGTCTCTAACGGTCATACCGGCCAGTGGCGGTCCGACCGGCCACCCCTGGTGGTCCGATCGGCATGTATGTTTGGTTGAGTTTGGAGCTAGGCAAAAAATAGAGGGTGTAGGCAAAAGAGGGGATTATCCTACACTTGGTCTCATAATTTTTGGAGCTTCCAGTCAAAAAATCTATTCGTTTGAAATTTCCAGAGAGGTCTCGGATTTCCAAGGTGGAAAATTGGCTAAGTCCCTTGCTGAGCGGTTTGGCCCTGAAGTGGCAGTCTAACCATTTTCACTTGATCGTCGTCATCTTGGTGGTGATGTTTATTGGTTAGGTCAAGTTCATAGTTTTCAGTGCATATGTGTTGCATGATGCATGTTTTGACTAACGTGGGTCAAGTTACGAAGAACTTGTTCCCGGAATCGATTTCTTGGTCTATTGTTGTGCAGGTGGCTTGGAGGTCAACGATGGTCAACGGCGAGGATGATCGGGACTAAGCTTGGAGAGTTGGGGTTCAGAACGATCGAGGATGCCGGATGAAATCATTGGATTTGAGCACGGCGCATAATGGACAAGGATGATCGAACGGGAAGTTCGGTGCGACGGGTTGCATCAAGCGGCGCAGGGGTCGGTGCAAGTGCCATGGTGGTTTCGGTGGGAGCCGGATGGGAGAGACTTGCCGACATGATGAGAGCCGTTGATCAACCTACACGTGGTGAAGCATGTAATTGCTTCATGAAGATTGGACTCGGTCTTTGGAGAAGGATCGAGAAGGGGTATTTTGGTAATATCACTAAAATACCACCTTGATTGCTTTTGGCTAAACCGCGGCGCAAGACGGCGCAAGGAGAAGTGGTTTAGGTCAAGATAAGATGAAGATGACACTTAAAAATGCGTGCGTGAGTTAAACACGTTTGTATGTGGGCTTAACGGGTGCCCAATAATGCCCAATAGGAAACTATTCTAGAAGGTTAGCCTCCACTATAAATATAGGAGGGTGCTGTAGCACTGCCGTCAGATTGGAACTTGGCTATTCTCCATGCTAATTAGTAACACCCCGTTTTTGGACAGGAAATAGTGCCGATCAATTAATTTCGATTTTCATTGATTTTCAATTCGTCGCTTAAATTCTAAAATTTCGAGCTCTCTTTGAAGCTCGGGTTTGTGTTTCAAACCCATCCTCAAAATTTTAAATTCCAAATTCAAATTGAATTCATCTTTTTTGGATTTTGGACCCCTCTCAAACCCCTTATTTGTGGGCCACCCTTTTAAATTCGGCCCACTTATTTTTCTTCCCCCTTCTTTTCTTTCCCCCCTTCCCGGGCCAGATTTCCTCTCCCGCTCGTTTTTCCGGCCCAAGCCCGCTCCTGTTTTTCCAGCTCGGCCTGGCCTGCCTGTTTCTTTCTGCCCGAACCGGCCCGGTCCGCTCGCCCGTTCCTCCCTCCCTTATCCCTTCTCCCCTAGACGCCTCGGTCGATCCGCCTCGCTCCCGTCGCCTTCCCCATCTCGCCTCCTTCCCCGTCTCGCCTCCTCTCCTGTCGCCGCATCACCTTCTCCTCCCGCGTGCGCCGCCTCCGCCCGCCGGCCTTCTCCTCCGCTCGGCTCGGCCTCCATCTCCTTCCCCCGCTCAGCCCACCAACGCCGCTCGGCCCACTGAAGCGCCACCCCCACCTCTGCCGCTCCGCCCCCACGCCGCGTCGCATCCGACCTGCTCCCCTGCCAACTCTGCGGCACCATGTCCTGCGCCCACTCCCACCAGCAAGTCGCCGCCATCCCGCCATTACGTCAGGCGGGGTCCTCTCCGTCCTCGCTACATGACTCCGCCCGGACCAAGCTACGCCTCCGCCCGGTCCGAGCAAGCGAAGCCTCGGTTCAAGCCGTGCCCCGCCCGGTCCGTCGCCTCTCCGGTCAGCGCCAGTGTCCCGTCGTCCTCGCAAGCATGGGCCGTCACTCCGTCGCCCATAGCCCATGCCGCCGACGTCAGCTCCTCCCCAGCTCCACCCCCCTCTTTGCGGCTATAAATGGCCCTGACGCCTCTACTTCGCTGCCCCGCTCCCCTCTTCTTCTCCCCCCTCAGGTAAATTCTCCCCCGTTGCCGACCAATTGGAGCCCCACCGGCCGCCCTCGTCGCCGCCTCGGGCTAGATCCTTGGAGCCGGAGCACCTCCTCGGCGCCCCTTGCTTCCCCGACCTGCCGGCCACAGCTCCCTGTCACCGAGGACCGCTATCGCCGTGCTCTCTTCCCCGCGCCGCCCTCAGCTCCGTCAGCCACCTCCCGAGCTCCTCCGCCTTCGCCATTGGCTCGGTAAGCTCTCCCTCCCCTCTCTAATACTCATGTTGGTGCTCCCCTCCCTCCGAATGCCGTGGACGCCGAGCCCCTCAGCTCCCACCACCGCCAGTTCCTCCTCATCGCCGCTCCGGCCCGAGCTTCACCTTCTTTGCCCAGCATCTCGTCTTGGGTTGCCCCAATGCCCCTCTGGCCTCCCCTCACCACCGGCGGCCGTCGCCAAGCCTGAAGCTCCTTCCCCTGCTTCCCCAGTCAGACCGACCACTTCGACCGGTCAAACCGGCCCGCACACCCCCCTTCTCCCTCTCTGTGGGCCATCCCAACTCCCCTTTGCCTCCATGGCCAAGCTTCCCCCTTGCCCTACCCCTCTCTGCCGACTGCTCTTCTCTGTGACATTAGGTGATCAGCAGCTGTTGGTGGTGAATTAAATTGATTGTTGGCTTCTCCAGATTGTAGCAATGGGCTTCAGTATTAGTGGTTGTGTTTTGATTAATCGATGTGCTACTAAAGTCTCAGTTGCATTGCTTGATAGTAATCGGAATATCATTATTGATGACAGTGATTGGTTTGTCAATTGTTGTCTGTGTCCCTTTGATCATCAATAGATGTTATTGACAGCGGGAATGTAGTTGTTACCGAATGTGTGTTCTCCGGTTTAGTGGATAAATTTTGAGTTGTAATGATTGTGCATTGCTTCTCCACTATCAATGTTGTTGGCAGAAATGTGTGTTTTGTTTTCCAATGATGTGTGTAATCCGGCAATAGATCATTTGTGTAATATTATGACATTTCGACAAAATTGATTGATTTGGCAATTATGTGTTGTTGCATTAGGTCCATAGTTAGTTTGGCTTGCAATTGGAAAGTCTGTGATCAATCGATAGTTGAGGTTGTGTTAATCTGTCAATCGAGTTGTTGTGTCGTAGAAGTTGCGATTAATTGTTATTCATCTGTTTCGATTGCCAATATTTGATCCGTAGTTGCTTTCACAGATCGTAGCGGTAGCAATGAGTTTGCAATCGATCCAACAATTGAGAAATGTTGCAATAGGATACTAGGATGTTTTGCTGGTAGTAAAATTGATTATCGGTTAATTGTCTGTGGTTACTGATCATCAGTATAAGTGTTTTGGCAGTAATTTGAATGATTCGTTGTGATCCTGGTTATTAGGGATAGCTTTAATCTTCATTAGCAGTATTGTCTATTGGATTCGTTAATCAATTGTTAGCTGTTGGCTAGTGTTAGGTCAATGATTGTTGGAAGTAATGGTATTTGGTGAAAGCTGGAAGTATTGGTTTGATTGCTTTATCAATCCGTATGGTTTGGCAATGATTGGTAATCTGGCAATTGTATAGTTGGTAATAGCTTGTAGTAGTAGGTTGAGTAGCTAGCAATTGAATCGTTGAGTATTATCTAGCAGCTGAGTTTGGTATTGAATTGCCATTGGATTGTGTGTCGATATGGTATTCTAGATTTGGTATAGAACCGATAGTTAAGTTGCCTTGTCACCTGTTGAAGGACAGTCTTGCAGTCTTCCAAATTCGCAGTAGAGCATTCTGGCAAAAACTCCTTCGACCTTAGCCTCCTTTATATCCTCCCTCCGGGCAGAAATTCTTTGTCATCCCTCCTTTCGCTCAACTGGACGTTTGGCTCTGTCAAACCTTCTAGTGTCACTTAAACCCTTCTCTCAAGCCCGTCCTCCGCAATCTTTCTGAGGCTCTTGTGTTTTATTGGTCTCTTGGATTCTTTGGATTTATTTGGTTTTGATCGTTATTGCGTAATTAGAAATCGAAGTCCAGAAGAATCGACGGCTCAAGCAGATCCAAGTTTCAAGCAAAAACGTCGACCAAGACTTTGAACCTCTGTCTAATCAGGCTTTGAGTAAGATCAAGGCCACAGTAAAATAGCCTAGGCGAGTCAACACTTTGATCATATTGATCCTATATTTTATGCAAATTATATTCTTTTAAAATATCAAATTGCCTGCTTTAATTTCTATGCAAATGTATGTCAAACACTCTAAGATAGTTAAATGCCTATTTGATGATTAAATAATTATTATACCATTCCCTTGATAATTGAACTCCAAAAAATACTTGTCACCCTAGTAAATAATTATCTAAGGTAGTTAAATGCCTATTTGATTTTTCCTGTGTATTCTTACCCAGCATTGGTAATAGGTGGGTATGACCACCAACAAAAATATAAGCATGAAGGTGGAGGTAGCATCTGCTTTTACTAATTATTGCACAATTAATCTCTTTAAAAATGCAATTTGGTTAAAATGCTAAGTGATAGGATTTCCTAATATCTGTATTTACAAATGCTGCTTTACACAAATAAAGGAACCCGAACCATCCTTGTTACACATTGCATATATATTATTGCATCTGTGTGTGTTGGCTCGCGAGCACGGTAGTTGTGCTCATCCTTGCTCTTTCCCCAAACCCTCAGAAACAGGAACCCTGGAGCAATCAACTGCATCAAAGATCTAGAAGTCTGAAGACCCAGGAAAACGTTGAAGCGTAGTTTAGTCCTAAGCTGTTCCAGTCTCACCCCAGTCTAGCTGACTCCGTCGGTTCTTGTGTGCCTCCTATATTGTCCGAGGTTTTCGGATAATATCGGGCGTACACGGGTTCCCCAGTCACTTGTCTGCGGTAGGATGTGCACTCACCCCTTTGCTTCCGTTGTTGCTTCCGCTATCTTTTGTAATGTATTTATTTATCTTGTTCGGCCTTTATTGTAAAAATTAGCCCGATGCGGTCTATGTAAACTCTGATGTGTAAATTAATGAATGAAATGATTTTACACCATGTATGGTTTGATTCAGCATTGTGTCTGTGAAGTACTATCTACTGACCCAGGAAATAGCACAGTGGTTTCATAGAGGAATCCGGATGGAGAAATTCGGAGTCCGACATAATTTTATTTCTTTTGATATCCAAGCTATTTCGTGCATTCCGCTTGGAAGGCTGGATGAAGACTCCTGGGCTTGGTCAACAGAGAAGCATGGGAATTACTCAGTAAAGTTGCCGTACCATTTAATGATGGACTGGTATTTTGGTGAGCAAGCTACAAAAACAGGAGGCCCATCGTCCTCCATGACTGCTGCTAATCATATCTAGAGAGCGATCTGGAAATTGCAAGTTCCTCTAAAAATTAAGGTCTTCTAGTGGAGGGTCTTCGACGAATTTATGCCATCGGGAGCTAATCTTTGCAAGATACACTACTACAGAAAAGATCTTCATAGATGGTTAAAAAACGGCATCACAGATAGTTTCATGAGTTGTTTGAGTCTATAGGTAAGTAATGATATGAGATCATCACAAACGGTTCAAAAACCGTCTGTGAAAATAGACTATCACAGACGGTTCTTTACTCAAAACCATCTGTGATAGTTTTGCTATTCCAAAAGAAAAAAAGTTTAGAGCCAAACCAATCAATTGCCGGAAGTAGTTTCTATACGCTCTTTCGATGGTTTGCAAGAAGGTAGTTAAAAGATACTCTATCTCTCTCTCTCTCAATCAATGGCTCACTCTCTGACGAGGACGAGGTCGAGTAGAGGTGTCCATCTTGAACCAAATCGGCCTCCCTTCAAGGTAGTCAGAGTCGAGATCCTAAGTTGGATCGATTTGCCTCCGGTAGGATCGAATCGTAGTATCGAATCGTAGAATCGGTGATTCTACGAAATTATAAAAATACATATATTTAACATCTATACTATAAGTTTGTATGATTCTTATATGGTTTACTACATACTTATAACCGAAAAAGGGACAAAGCACTTTTTATCGCACAACAGAAAAGCATAATGGTACTGATATGATGGGTGATATAGTTCTGAACTACAGGAGAACATCCAATAACTATGACTAGTTTACTACAATTACATGATAAAATATTCACAACTTTTGTAAATCAATATCTAATTGCAACACTTGCATGTTTCTTAAAAACAGCTAGACATACTCCAGAAATAAAAATAGCTTATCATTACCAAGCTCAAGATTGCTCATGTTATAATATAGATATTTGTACTAGCATTACCACACTGATATAATATTTTGCATGCTCCTTGTTTGTTTATAGTTTCATTCTCAGAAATTAATATCAATAAATTTTGCTATAAAACAAAATATTGGCAAACCCTAGCCTATAAAAAAATTACAAAAAATACAATTTTTTTTGCCCAAACGACTCTACCACAATCCCACTCTGCGGTTCTACACGATTCTACGCGATTCTACTCTTTGGATCGTGACTCTACCACGATTCTACCTGATTTCGATTCACGGTGTGATTTGAATCGACAGGCTGTCGTGGGTTCGTAGAATCGTAAGACTCTAAGAGTAGGATCATAATTCTAACTACCTTGCCTCCCTTGTCGACCATAGATGGGGGTCCTCACTGAGAACGAAATCTGACAAGATGGAGGGGACAAAATCAAAGTGAAACTTGGATAGGGATTTGGGGGCAAAACTTCGTGCTCACCTGAGACAAAGATGGGGTACGGCTAGATCTGGCGGTACTGGTCGAGCCGCAGCTCCTCGCTCACTGGAGGCACCGTGAAACAGCAGCTGCAGACACGTATCGGCCTCCTGCGGCAGACATGGAGCTTCTGCGCGTCCCTCCTCGTCGTCGACAGCTGCATCTCCTCGCTGAACCACGCCGGGGAATCGCGGTCGCTGGTGCTCGGCGTGGGGAGGGAGAGGGAGATACTGATGGAAGACAAGGTAGGGAAGGGTATAATCTATAAGGACATCGCCAAAATATTTCTCCTCCCGCGAAAGCGTTCAGAAATTTCTGCGAATCACAGACGGTTTTAAACAAAAACCATATGTGATGAGCTAATATCACAGACGGTTCATATTAAAAACTATCTGATTTTACCATGACTTGAAATGGCTAACTCTCTGATTTTACTATCACAGACGGTTTGTGATACTGCATAGACGGTTCTTAATACGAATCGTTTGTGATAAGTATCTCATTACAGACAAATCTTAGCGTATCCAGTAATAGAGTTGGTCACGCTGGTAAAATCGTCTGTGATTAACATTAACACTAACATTTTTGAAAACTGTCTGTAATGAGGTGTCTAATATTAGCCTTTTTATAGTAGTGATACATATTGATAAGTTGACCTTCTATGATGCCTGTGGGGTGAGAGAAGAAACCACCTTTCACGTCCTTGTTGAATGCACATATGTAAGGTCTTTTTGGGTAGCAATGAAAGAGATAGCCCATGTCAAACTACCTGATCTCCATCCATCTACCTGGGCTGCTGATTTTTTGGATGCTAATCTTTGCCACATGGAGGATGCTAGTAGCATCTTGTGTGGCATGTGGTCTCTTTGCACACTTAGAAACAGAAGATGGAACGGTGAAACCCCGATGAAACTCCCACAAGCGGTTGTTTGGGCTAGAGATATTGCTCTAGACTAGATGCATTTGGCAAGATCGGAGGAGAAACATGCACCTACTTAGGTTTCTAATGCTTGATTCCATCGATTTTTTTAATAATATTTTTAAAAAATTTACAAAAATATATAATAAAAAAATTACAAAACTAGGCTACTATTGCCATTTGGAATAGTGAAATGTTCCTGTCACTATTCCAAATGGCGATAGTGGCCTAGGCACTGGCGACAGGGACCAGAATAGTACAAGAAGATCCCTGTTGCGAGTTGAAATGGTGATAGGAAATGGCGACAAAACCCTATCGCTAGTTGAAATGGCAATAGGGGCCTCTACCTATTTTTTACTATCTATTTCCGACCATATATTTTGTGGACAAATCACAATGATATTGTAAAACATTCGGCACAGTGCCATCACATTTTTTATCGATAAATCACAACGATATTACAGAACATTCAACGCAACGTCTTTACATGTTTTATCGAGAAATCACACTGATATTACAAAATATTCACCACAACATTATCACCGAGTTTTTTGACAAATTAAAATGAGATTACAAAGGGTAGATTGTGTCCCCATTTGAAATGGTGATAGGCACTTGTGGGAGGGATCCCTATCGCCATATGAAATGGTGGTTTTTTTTAAATTTTAATATTAATAAATTTAGGGCCTTGCGGGATCCCTGTCACTAGTTGAAATGGCGACAGGGTCATGTCATCAATTCAACTGGCAACAGGGACCTCGCTACACTATTCTGGATCCTGTCGCCAGTACCTAGGCTACTGTCACTATTTGGAATGGCGACATGAATATTTCGTCATTTCAAATGGCGACAGTAGCCTAGTTTTGAAAGAAAAAACTGAGTATTTATTTTTGTAAATTTCTTTTAAAATGATATTATTTCAAAAAAAAATATGTCGGGTTCCACCTCCATTCGGCTTGTTCAAGATAGATGTGGATAGAGCGTTCGACTCTAACTCCCTTTAGGAAGCGACATGCGCTGTAGTCTGAGACAATGAGGGATGCTTCTTAGTTGCTGCCACTCGATGGTATTCTACCATGACCAACGCTCTTCATGCTGAAGCATTGGCCTACCGTGATGACGGCATGAGTTGCCACAACCTACATGCAAAGTTCAGCTCAAATTCTCTTGCGAGTAACATGGGATGGGATGCCCTGATGGGATGGGTGTTGAACCATATTGTGAATAGGAGCCCATTTTTTCCCTTAATGAATTTTACTTCTTTTTCACTCCAATAGCTATGTGAAGCTGTGAAGATCGAGTTATCAAAATCGTTACGAAAGAATTGAACTAAAACTAATAAAATCAAACTTCAACTCCCCATAGCCTGTATGACCACCAAGTAAACGATGGTCTGACCGCACGCAGGGTTGGTCTGACCGGTCCCTCAGGCTGACTACAAAATCAGCACAATTTTGGATCCACAAAAATATATAACTTTTGATCTATAGATCAAAATCACTTGAGATTTTATATATAGCTCTAGAAGAAGGTTAGGAACCTATTCCAATAGAAGATATAAATGATCATAGCCAAGGTTCCATCATTTGCTTGATTGAGTGCAAGAGGACTCAAAATCTAGTGAAAATCTAAACTTGATCAAAAGGCTTGCTCGTGGATGAAAGATGGTCAAAATGCCCTTAGATCAACTTTCACAAGTCCTCACAAGTTAGATCGTAGAAAAAAACGAATGCAAAACCCCTAGAGCACAAGAACCCAAAATCACAAGAAAGAGAGCAAGGAGAGAACTCATCTTTGCACGAATTTGATTGTATTGGTATTGAGAAATTGAAGGTTTACTACCACTCCTCCATGGAGGACAAAAGCTCACTCATGAGCACCAAATCTAACAAATTGTATTTCAATACATCTCTCAAATCCTAGCCTCCTCCCTCCTCTATCCTCTCCACTCTCCCTAAATCTCAAATTAGGGTTTTTAGGCTTTGTTGGGTTTGCAAATTTGTACTACCCCTTATATAGTGGAGGCTAGGGCTAGAGAAAAATCCTAACTGAAACCTGTTAAGCCCACATGCAAACGAGTCTCACACTCACGCACGCTTCTCAAAGTGGATTACGATCTGTGTCTCCTAAATTCATCTCTTCGTGATCTTGTCCTCCTCATGACTTAAACCACTTATCCTTTGCACCGTCATACATCGCGGTTTATCCAAGGTCACCAACCCGGTATTTTAGTGAAGATACCAAAATACCCCTTCTCAGTAGCGTCGTCTTTTTCCTAATCCAGTGGAGATTTTCCAGATCTATGCAGGTCAGGTGCCCAGGCCATGGCTTCATTGGTGTGTCCTACTCCTTTGCTTCTCCACGACTGCCTTGGAAGGTGTTTATCCCGTCCATGGGCTCGATGTACGAGTTACGATTATGGCCCCGCTTGGCCTCTCGGGGAAGGTATTGGAGACGCCTTCGGCGAGGCCTTCCTTGCCGACTGTTTCTCAAGGTGTCACGATTCTCTCCGGTTTGGAGAAGCGCTCGGAGATTGTGTGTGTTGGGCTCTAGATCTTCCCAACTCTAGCATCCTTCACTGATCCGATGGCTCAGGTGCTCCCTCCCCTCTAAATATTCTAAATAATGTTGTTCCCCTTGTGGCTTTCGCGTTTATCACTGTCCTTTTCATGTGTCGCCTCTTTTCGACCATCGTGCTCTCCCCCCTTTCTCTTTTGTTTATTCTCCTTCTAATTTACAAGTTTAGCCTCGCATGCATTTCCTAAATCCATTTTATTCCTCTCCAAATTTGTCCAAATCCAACGCCGGTGGGCTGGTTATCCCCAAAATCTTAAGGAAAATCGATCATATGCCCCATCTTTCATATATCTTCTACCATTTGCATTTATTTTCGACGAGGTTGATTATTTGCCCTGGATCCTTATTTTTTATTGATGTTATCCCCTTTTCCTAATTTCTAATTCTCTTTGCATTTTAGCCCACGTGAAATTACCATTATTCCCGTGGCCCAGGGCATATAGTGCAGTCGACCCCGGTGTAGGCTGAGCTCGACGTAGAGCACGACGGAGTGGCCTGCGGTGGACCTGACGTGGAGGTTCCTGAACTAGTGGCTCTGGGATGTGGCGGATCCGGCGAGGAGGCAACCGGATTTGGCGTCCTCCGTGTTTGATCTAGGAAGACTCTGGATTCGCCCATTGCCGCCGTCCCCTGTCGCATGCCACCACGGATAGGCCACCATCGCTCGCTTGTTGTGCTGCTGCATTGCCTGTGCGGTCTCCAACTCTCCCCCTCTCTCTCTCTCAAGCGCTATTCCATCTGTCGCTACCACAGTCGGAGAGGGACCCAACAGGTGGGGGCGGTCGTTGACACTTCTTCCACGATGACGGTAATGCTGGATCTGGTGTCCCACTCCCTGACAACGTCTAAATCCGACATCTCCTTCGCCTCCGGTCTCTGAATCAGGCGTACCGACATCTCCTAATCCAGTGTCTTCCTTGGCTCTGGCCGCCAAATCTGCCATTTTTGGCTTCCCATCGTGGTTCTTCCCCGACGTCGGCGTAGCGACATTTTGCCATCCTTTGTGCTTCTTCCCCTACTGTACGTATTCCTGAAGAATCTAGATCCGCCATCATGAGTTAATGAAGTATTTTAGTGGTTTATGACAAATCTATTTGTGAGACTAGCACTTTGATTGTTATACCTATTATTTTAGTCTACATTGGATGAAAAGGTGAAAATAAAAAAGGTATCTATTCGACATCATATTTCTATATCTTGATGCATCCCTCGGATCCAAAATATAGGTTGAACTCCACTAAAAGTCTAACTTGAATATATGCATATGTGTTTATTACATATTTGTGTATGCACGCATTTAGGATATATTTGGGATCACTCTATGTTTTGTGGTTTATCAACATATATTTGGGATATCTACTTTGAAACATATCCCTTTGAGTATATAAAATTTGTGTAGTTCATATATATTCATATGTCTTTATATTCAATTATTTGCAATTGTGATGGTTGTCATCAATTACCAAAGACGGAAAGATTGGAGTATCTTGATCCACTATTGTGAGTTACTGGTATGTTATGGTAATTAATGACAATCACGTTATGAGACTAATATTTTTCATGAGTTGGGTAAATAGGTTGTGTTCCATGATGATGGAGACTTCAGATGATCATGAGCTGATCGGCATCAAGTCAAAGTTCAAGAAGAGGATGCATCATGTGTTGATGAACATATAGATCCTAAATAGTAAATGATCATGGGTTGATCATCAGATCAAGAGAAGATCCATCATGTGTTGATGAAGGTCAAGTGAAGGATGCATCATGTGGTGATGCATATCAAGATCCCGAATAGGAGATGATCATGAGTTGATCATCAAGTCAAGAGAAGACCCATCATGTGTTGATGGAGAGCACGTTAGGAAGATCATCATGTGTTGATTATATTCAAGTCAAGATTCGGGATGAAGGATGTCATCATATGTTGATGAGCGTCTAGACAAGATCGCGAAGTGAAGAAGATCATCATGTGTTGATGATACCCAAGTCAAGAACCCGGACTTGAAGTAAAGATGCATGTCATCAAGCTTCAAGTGAATGTGCAAGGCAAATGTATGACTGGCTAGGCTAAGGATGTGTTCCTAGTCTTTTATCGGTCTTGTTGTTTGGTTGGAAGATCGGATTGCTAGTATAGGTTATCATACTATTAAGAGTGGTCTTGTCTAGTAGCTTGAGTCTCATCATGTGTTGATAACCCAATCTCGCTTGCTCTAGCTCACTGTGGCATGATGTTATTCTTTGCGAATGTGTTTTGCAAATAGTTGAGGCTCATGTGTCTAATCCTTGTAGCATGTGACTATACTTTACAAATGTGTTTTACATATGGTTGAAGTCCACGTACCTACTCCTTGTGGCATGATCTAAGTTTGCAAATGTGTTTTGCAAATTGTTAGGGTTCATGCATTGTTTTGATTTGAGCTTCTGGAAAACTGTTTTGAAAATCTGTATGACCGATGTTGATAAGAAGTACCACCGCAGGTCGGTAGTACCTATATTTACACGGCGGTATGTATTTTCTAGAGAGTATGTTTTAAGTGTTTTTGATCCTCTCTAAAAATCAGAACGACCACATTTGAGCTGCGGTCTACCGCAGGTCGGTAGTACCGAAATATATATGGCGGTATGTGAAATACAGAGATTGTATTTTCAAGTGTTTTGATCATCTCTTAAAATCAGAACGACCGCACTTCAACTGTGGTACTTCCACAGGTCAGTAGTACCGATATTTATATGGCGGTACGAATATTACAGAGAGCGTATTTTTGGGTGTTTTGATCTCCCTTGAGAATCAGTATGACCGCAAATTCTTGAGCGGTACTACTAGAGTACGATAATACCGATATTTACTTGGTAGTATGTTTTTTTTACAGAGAACATGTTTTTTTTGAGAATTATTGTGCTCTAGAAAACGGTAGTTTTGTTCTGGCCGAGTGGTACTACCGCGTTGCGGTAGTACCAATTTCTAGTTGGCGGTAGTACCGTAAATTTATGTGTAACGGCTAGTTCAGATCATTAAATACTACTGTTCTGACGGTTGAGCCAAAAATTGGTAGTACTAAGTTGCAACAGTGGTACTACCGCAAATCCTGATTTTTCTAGGAAGTTTGCTCTAACGGCTAGTTTTTGTGGTGTGGGCTATAAATACCCCCTTGGTTGAATGAGAGACAACTTTAGGCACTCCATTTCTTTCTCTTGAGCTCCTGTGAGCTTCTCCTCTCAATTGTTGTACCTTGTGAGCAAGGAGAGAGGTCTCTAGTTGCATGTGTTGCATCTAGAGTTGGATTTTGTATCCACTTGAGCTTGTGCATTCTTTGCATGTGGTGAGAGTTAGGGCCTTGGCTCATTACTCTTAGTGTTTACCGACACCCAAACGGTGTGGAGGCGTCACGTCCGATGATCTCTTCAAAGAAGATTGTGAAGAGGTTTGACGTGTTGTAAAGGTTGGAGCTCACCTACCCGGAGCGGGAAAGTGCTACCACTAGTGGAATTGAGGTGTTTGGCTTAATTCGTGGAGCCGGTCTAATTAGTTTGGGCTTACCTCAATGTGGATTAGGGGAGACCAGCAACTCTCCGAACACCACGGTAAAACATCCTTGTGTTTTTGTGGTTTGTTTTCTAGTGATTTACTTTGTGCAATTTACATTCCTAGAATTAAATTGCTTACATGTTTTTGTATGTTTACTATTATTATCAATAGTCTTAGATTGTTTGTGTACTTACTGAGATTAGTTGATTTCGGCCTTAATTGTGTAAAACTGATTTGATTTACTCTTCCGCACATAAGCTCGGTTTTAGCCAAAACGATTTTAAAACTGCCTATTCACGCATCCCCTCTAGTCGGCCTCCTCGATCTTACAAGTCGTATCAGAGCTTGGTCTCTTATTTATTAGCCTTAACTGTCTAGAGAGTAAAGGATGTCGACTAGTGATATAGTGCACCTTGGTGAGACACCTCTATTTGATGGCACAAATTATACTTATTGGAAAATCTGTATGTTATGCTATTTTAAGGCTATGAGCCCTAAAATTTGGCGGATTATAGATGTAAGATTTTCTCCTCCAAAAGGATCCTCTTGCTCCAACTATTGAGAAAGAGAAATACTCACATCTCGACGCTTAAGTAATTAACGCTTTATTTAGTACTTTGAGAATAGAGGTGTTCAATGAAGTATGCAATCTCAAGAACCCTCATGAAATGTGGACCCAACTTCAAGATCATTATGAAAGGTCTACTAATGATGATTGAATACAAGAATGGACGCCGAGAGAAGAATGCTCAACTTCTAGCTCCGACAGTGAGGAATCCTTAACTCCATCCACATCACCTCATTGCTTCATAGCAAAAGGTAATAAGAAGGTAAATGATGATGATGAACCTTCATATAATGAATTGATGGATATGTTAGAAGAGCTTAATGAATATCTTAGGGAAGAGAAGATGAGATTTAAGATTTTAAAGAAAGAGCACATCTCCCTTCAAAATAATTATGATATGCTAAAAGAAAAACATGAATATCTCTTTCTCAAGAAAGTCACTAGCTCTAAGGTGAATATAGGCATAACATGTGATTTATTAGATGATTTATCATGTGTAGCTCCTAACTCTTACATTTCATCTAAGGTTAGCATATCCACCTCTTGTGATGATTTGCTTGATATACCTTATTGCTCAAAAATAGATACTTCTATTTTATCTATGTCTTGTGATACTAACCTTATAGAGGAAAACAAAGAGCTCAAAGCCCAAGTCATAAAGTTGAGCAATGACTTTGAGAAGTGCTACAAAGGGAAGACCTCTCTTGATGATATTTTGAGAAAGCAACAAAGGTTGGATGACAAAAGAGGAATTGGTTTCATCTCCAAGAAGAAGGAGAATAGCAAGACAATGCACAATGCAAAACACATAAAAAATGTCAAATGCCTTGGTTGCAACAAGAAGGGTCACCTTACCTCGGTGTGCCCAAACAAGATGAATGACAAGCAAATATCAGCAAAGAAGAGGTAAGCCGACAATAAGCAAGACAAGAAGATAAAAAAATGGAAGAAAATGTCAAACTTGCTATAATTGTCGAAAAATGGATATTTTAGTAAGGATTGTCCCAAAGGTATCACTCCTAAGCCTATTATCTATAATGATCATTATTTGCTTAGGAAAGATAAAAATGGTAGAGTGGTTGCTAAGATTGTTAGTTCACCAAAAATAATTGCTAGGACCATTTGAGTGCCCAAATTTATTGTGGCTAACATTCAAGGTCCCAATCGATTTAGGGTACCACAAAGTGTTTAAATGATAAATAGGTACTCCGAGAGGCATTGGAGATTTGTCTCACTCATGAAGAGGTGGATTCCACCATGGGCAAAACTGGAGCCAAGCTTGAGGATGATCATTTCATATCAAGAACAAATGTCATCTCGATAACAAGTATTTACATTGAAGTACCTAGCCCTTTTACCTTGTATAGGTTGCATTCCGTGGAAATATTTTAGAAAGGGTGTTCTTGCTCTTGTTCAAAACTTCATTATTGAAATCGTGAGCAAGATTTTATATGGCACATTAAGGGGGAGTGCAAAATCATAATCTTGTAAATCACATCCCTAAGTGTGCCCAAATAAATTAAGTGCTAGTAATGTTTTCCAAAATTGAGCATTTTAGCCAAAAGTCAAAAAATTCAGAAATATTAGTAATCTTTTGAAAAATTAGTTATAAAATGTATACAAATGCATTTCAAAGGTTTCCCAAAGGTTTTGATTCAAGAAAAACCTATTTTATGTAAAAATTAGTTTCTAACCAAAATTCTAGATTATAGTATCTTGTTTTTGATATAAAATGATTTTTTGTGTAAAATCTATTCTAAAAGGAATTTAAAAATCGTCTCAAAAGGAATATCCTAGAGTTGGCTATTCTAAACCTTTTTGGTATTCAAAATATTTCCAAAAGGTCAACCTAGAAAAAGTTATTTGATTTTGAAACTCATCCAAAATACTATTTTGACCTAAGTGATCATTTTCTAGCACTTAAGTGAGTTTTGCCATTTGAACCAAATTTATTCACATGAATAGGTTCATAATGGTATTAATGACTCATACATTCAATTGGATGTTTAAAATTTCATCATATACTCAATTTGACATATTTGAAGAAGTTTCATGAAAATAAGTTCTCTTTGCGAAAACAAAAGTTTAATTCATAAAAACTATTTGATAATTGGATTTTTAAGGGCTATATGTAACATCCTAATTTTTAGGGATTTTTCAAAAATTTTGAAAATAAAAATAACCTCTTCATTTTATTGCTAAAGCTTAACTCGAAATTTTAGAAAATAAAAATAATTTAATATGAATTAATCAAACTTAAACTAATTTAAATTTGGTTTAATTTATTTTTCTGGTATATAAAGTCAAAAATTTGATTTGAAGTCTTTTCTTGAATTTTTTAGAATTTAAAAAGGGGTTTTCCTTTTTCCCAAAAATAAAAAATAACTTATTTCCAAAATTAAGAGACAACTTAAAGTTGTAAATAATTGTATTATGTTCCAAATAATTCAAGGATTTTCTGTGTATTTTTCTAAAATTTTTGAACTTTATTTACTATTTTCTAAAAAACCTTTTGATTTATTGTATTTTCTGTGATTCGAAAATCATTTAAAAATCTTCTTTTCTATTTGGGCCAAATCTCTCTCGGCCCATTCCTATTCCATCTCGCGCTGGCCCACTCGTCGCTTCCACCCTCTCTCTCTCTGCACAACGGGCCCCACCGGTCAGTCCCACCACCCCCCCGCGCCTGTTCTTTTTCCTCGATTCTCCGCCTGTGCCCAGTCCTATCGCCGCCCCGGCTCCACCACGAATCCCACTACCCCAATTTCCCACGTTGGCCCAAGCCATCCCACCACCGGTTCTCCGCCTCGGTTCCCCCTCCCTTCCCCGTTTTCCCGCCAACGCAGCGAATCCCGCCCGGAACCGACGGAGCGCGCGAGAGACCGTACCTCGATCTCCTCACCCAGTTGTCCTCCGCCACTATAAAAGAACACCCCATGCGCCCCTCTCTCCCATCTTTCTTTTCTCTCGCTCCCTCCTTCTATTTCGCCTCCTTCTCGTTGTGCTTTGAAAATTCGTAACGCCGGTCGAAGCTTCCTCCGCCACCGGCAAAGGCTCTTCGTCGACGTCGTTTTCACCTCCAGCTTCGCAAGACAACGTTATACCCCGTGCTCATCCTTTCGTTGTCGGAGGTCCACCGTAACCCATGCGCCGCCTGGGACCACCGCCGCCGCTCTTCCTCCTCGCCACCGACCTTCCTTTCGTGTGTTGTCGCCGAAACCACAAGCTGTAGGTTTGCCTCACCTTCCTCTCGCCACCAGTGTCCTCGCCGCCAGCTAGTTCCCCGCCATTCGGCAGCGACCCTTGGTCCCAAGCGCCTTCGGCTCGGTGCCGACGTGGCGACACCACCTTTGCCCTATCGCACGCGTGGCAGCCACGTCAGCGCATGCATGGCACCCTGTGCAAGCGTGCATAATCGCACTGTTCCCGTGCGCCCGGTCCTCATGTACTGATGCACAATCGTGGACCCAGTCCATAGGAGGTGGGACCCACTTGTTAGCGACTCAAAACCTTTTTCTTTTAAAAAATAATTTGGCAAAAAATGCAAAATTGCCCATTGACGTCAGCCGACGTAATAAAACTATTTTCCTTTAGATAAATAATTCTGAAAAATCAAAAATCGTGATTTTCTTTATTTTATGTGTTTTCAAACTTCTGAGAGCCATTTCTCCTTTGTTCGTGCTCCGATTCGAATGATTCAAATTTTTATATTCATGTAAATTAAGTACCTTTCATTTGGTTGTAGTTTGGTATTTTTTGGATTTTATTTGGAATTATTTTATTTATTTGGCTCTTTTCGCACGTATTGATTCCAGCGTTTCACAAGAATTCTGCTGAATTTCTCCTTTGGTTGTAGTGGTGTTCATTTGTAAACTGCCTATTTAGAAAATGGATTTGTTTTGAGATGAATTATCAAATTTGGAATTTAATCTTTTGGGTGGAGAGTTAGCATTGAGTGGACGCGATGAGGACTCTCTATTTTCAATTGGATTATCTTCGTTTTCGAAAGTTGCAGAAATTAGAAAGTTGGTAATTCGTTTTGACCGTCTCGGGTAAACGCGCGAAGTACGCAACGTCGGGTGTGTTCTGGTGCTGAGTGGGCAGCTGAACCATTCAAGATTCGAGTTATAGTTTAAGACGTTGACCATTGAGTAGGGTCTTACCTTCGATCCTCTTCTGATGAGGGTACCTAGAAAGTTCAAAGTTGAGTGTTAGGTCGCGCCGCTTTGGGTCTTTGGGTGGTGGTTTTCTCTAGTCCGAAAGAGAGGCCGCTTGAGAGCTGGAGACCCTCGTGCGCGATAAGTATCCAGACCTGTTCGTTTTTGGTACTTGTTTTTCGTTAATAATTCCAGTCGCAGTTTTCTTTCGAATAAGATCGTTGATTAGATTCGAGGTCGAATCCTGTTAAGGGGGGTAGACTGTAATACTCCGGAAATGTTCGGTAGGAAGAAAGAGGTCGGAGAGAGTAACAGAGATTGTTTTCGCTGAAAATTCCAATCTTCGGGGTTATTTGTTATTGTTAGACAACCTGGGCGCAGCTGCGACCTGTGTGGCCCATGAGGGCCGGCCGCCCATGTAGGGCCGCCAAAGGCCAAAAGGGGGCACCACTTCCCCAAAACCCTAAATTCTCCTCCTCCTCCCCAAGCCGCCACTTCCTCTCCCCTCCCTTCCTCACGGCGCAGCACCTCCTCCTAGGCGCCTCCTCCTCCGGTGGTGGCCGCCATTGGTGTTCCTCGAGCTGCACTCCCGATCCTCCACGCCTTCACCTTCTGTTCTTCCTTCGCGGGCTTCCGTGGGATCGCTGATTTGGGGCTGGCCAAAGGAGGAGAGGGAAGGCTTCGGAAGTTGTTCCTCGTCGTTCTTGGGTCTACAAGGGTAACGAGAGACCCCATCGCTGTTTGATTGCATTAGAGTTGTCGATTCAATATTTTTGGTAGTATCGCGTAATCTCTGTTAGTAGATCGGTTCTATACAGTACGTTGCAACTCGGTTTTGGGTGTCTTAGAGGCAGAATTGGATGTCTTCGCCTTCTAGAGTTTTGTTCCTTATTTCATTAGCTTTCTTTTGGCACCTGGATCACGAATTTTCACCCAGTAGATTAAAAGTTATGGCTGTTTTACTACGCGCTGGTCTGTCTGTCAGAACTGATGGGTATAGTCGGTTGCACCTAGGTTTTGATCTAGTTAGGGTCAGCATCAGGTCGGCCACCCAACTAGGTTTTTGAAGATAATTTCACCATGTTTCCAGGCTGATAAAAATCACTTTATTTGGATCAGTGGTTTAAAAGTTAGAGCATTTTCTTTAGGGCTGATCAGAATTCTGGGCAGACTGCAGTTGTAGTTTTTCATTGGATGGTTAGACCTCTGTATTGGCCGAATTAGAGTTTTCCATCAACTAGAGTTTTGTAGCCAGTTAAGTTAAGAAAATTTGAGCACTGGTTTCAGGTCTTTTGGACTTATAGTTTTTTATTGGTGAATTTTCTAGCAAAACTGCCAGATTAGGGATAATTGAAATGTTTGGGTAATTTGATCAAATTGAACTTTTATTGGGTTAGTTTGGTTAGAGATTGAGGGAGGACACGTGTAGCATTTCCATACTCGCTTGTCCTCATTTCGATTATTTTATATTGTAGGCGGTGAAGCGGTGAGTGGAGGGGTATCTCAATTACCTCCCAACCCGTTGCAACGCGGCAGGCAAGTAATTTGTATTCAATGTTTGATGTCATGTATGATGTGTGAATGAATGTTTACATTTGTTCGTATTTGTAGATGAATGCCATGTGTTCTTTTCATTTATGATTACTATTCAATATTGACATGGGATCATCATGACATGCATACATTATTTTGGTAAGACCCATCAATTCCAAGATGGGCACTTGAAATCCCATCAATTCCAAGATGGGTACGTGAGTCCACCATTCCAATGTGGGCTTCATACGAATACTTTAAGTGAACACCGACGGTGCTTCGCTCGCTATACCGAGATATGCCGTGATAATGTCCATTTCCTTCAATGCACCATTCCACTTCATCCATTCATAAATTCGCTTCCAGAGTTGTTCAAATTATGTTTGAGATATATTGCTCATTGTATGCTTGATTGTACATACATTGCTTGTTTGAGTCTTTGGCTCATTCTTGCTTTATTGTCTTATTTAGGTAAATGACAAGGAAGAATGATCTTGTGGAGGGTAGTTCATCACGATGCACTCACTTTATTATATATATTGTTTTATATCATTGATTATGATTTGTGTTGCATTGTAATAAGCCATCATGGCCTTGTTTATCAAATCTTGCCGAATTCATAATACTCGCTTCACTTGTTCATGTGATTTGATGTTATTCATTTGAAGAGTAGTGATTGTAGGTGACATCTTGACTTCCTTATAGTCAGGGTGTTACAGTTGGTATCAGAGCGGGCTTTAGGTCCATGGTTCATTCAAACATATTAAATTGACACACTGTGCACATTAGGAGGGGTTGGGTAAACTGTTGCTTCCGCATTCCAATTGTTGTGACTCGATTAATGAGTCGTTGTTGAGTTGTTTTGTGCTATGATGTGTTAAACTATGATATGATGTGATATCCTATATATCTATGAATTATTCTATGATTGTCATGAGATGATCCTATATATTCATAATTGATTGCATTAGTTTTTGTGATCGGTAGCGGACGTCGAGCAAACCGAGTTCGTGGTTGTCGCCCCGATTTACTGTGCTACACCACTTTGCTCGTGTTGTAATAGTAGAGAAGTTCTTACCCCTGTTCCAAAGTTCTGTGTTGAGCCTGAGCTCATTGATAAAGTTGTTGTCCTTCTCAAGTTTGTATCTGGTTTTTTTGGTTGTAGTTTCTGATAGTTCGTGAATTTCTTTTGAATGGAGGGTTATAATGAAGTGGGCAATCTCTAGTAGATTTCTAATCGTTCTTTGAAACAATTATTGTTCTTTCTACTATTGTGATATTTCTGCTCCACGTAAGCATAGTTAAACTGCAAGATTTACCTTTTCACGGAAGTTCTGTTTTACCCCTGTTGGAAAATTCAACCCGTGTGTTCGCTTGGGGTTTCGTGCATTGGCATTTCTTTTGCAAGTTCTCTATCAAGTGCACAATGATCTTGCATATTTCTTTTTGGGATGCTTTAGACAGTGGTTCTCTTCCTTGATTTCTGATTTTGAACAATTCTTGTCCGGTGGTAGTTGATGAATTTCTCTTAGATTCATGATTCATGGTAGTTGATGAGATCCAATAGGTCTTTAATGGTTCTCTGAATATATTATTGTTTTTCAGTTGTTGAATTTCTTTTATTTTAAATTTCTATAACACGATTTGCCATGTTCCTTTAGAAGGTTTATTGACATGATCAAGAATGTGATGGTAATGTTGATTCCTTTATAAAGAAAGAAAGATGTCCGCCTTTTGTAATATTTCTAACATGCACAACTAGTTTTATAATATGCTCTTTTGGGAATAGTTATTGTTTCTTAAAGATTTCGTGTGATTTTCCGAAAGGCTCCTTGGTTTGAGTTCGCAAAGTAAGGTTGCAATAAAAGAATATTTTCGTTGATCCCTCGAGATGAAGTTAATCCGCTTGTTTTCCGTGAAATCTCGTAAAGGGAAATGTTTGAGTTTTGTGGTCGAGAACATTTGGATCTCGTGTTTCCCAAGTAGATGAACTGCTTTGAGCAAGTTGGCTCGTTGAAGGATCTTATCGATTCTTAATTAAATCTTGTGGTTATTTGAAGCGCCCCTAAATTTGTTGCTCTTTCCGCCAAGAGATGGCGAATTTCAAACGTAATATCTTTCTTTCGTGTCACTTGTTTTGCTATTCTCTTTGAGGATGTGTGCCACCAATTATGAACTCACTTCGCTTTTCAAGATCACCTTTATCGAATATTTCTTTTGGTTTCGCTTTCGCCATGATGAGCAACGTCTTTCGTGTGAATAAACTTATCTTTGTTCGCCTCTTCCTTTTGAGAAAGGATCACGCTTTGGGTTGCAAAGTGTTTGCAAAGGCTAAGTTTGGCAACTGGTTGGTGGTAGATGAGTAATCGTAGCGGTGATATTTTGCTACCAAGTTCTTTGGAGGAGTAGTAGAATGTAGAATGGTTTTGATCTGTATCTCTTGGGGAAAAAATTAATTCACATGGAATGCTTGGTTTCAAGTAAGTTTGAAAAGTGTTTCACCGAGTAGAACTCGTGGTATAGTGAAACTTCATAACTTCAGTTCATGATTGAATGGTCGGTGATTATCGAAAGTATGGAAACCTTGATTACTTCTATAAAGCAACGCAATTGGATAATGATGCGAGATTAGGCGAGAAATTTCTAAGTATGCAATTGAGTGAGTATGTTAGAATTGGGGAAAATGTAGGAGAGTCAATCCATTGATTTCCCTATATGTTATAATTGAAATTTGTGGTAGAGATCTTGGAGGTTAAATTTGGGTTTGCATTGTTATGCTAGACCATGGGTTGCACGATGATTGTGCGAGAGAAAGTGGGATAATAGAGTTTCGAGCAATGAATGGTCATTGATAGAACTCTTCTGATGTAGTACATGTCCGTGCGTGCTAAGGATCTTGAATTGTTGTTATTGGAAATTGAAGATAATGTGATTGCGTGGTGCCTACTATTGTGGTGTTATGGATGCTTTCAATCAAATCGATTTTGTATTACCTAGAGTATCCAGTAGATTTCATAGAGTCTCTTCACAATGGTGTGGATGATTTAATTCAGTTTGAGCATGATTTGAGGATATTTAACTAAAAGGTTTAAGCTCGTGGTATGCGAAGAATTCAAATTTCAAGGATTCGAGAGAAATTTTATTCCTAGAAGAAAGAAACTGTGGAAAGGAATGTTCATCGGATAATAAGGTGTTTTCTTGATTCTCGGTTGAGTTTGGTGTTGTTGACCGGTGTTTTCAGCAATTTGAGTTGAGGTTTTGGTTGGCATGTAGATTCTTTCCAATTCGCATAAACCGCCGGTGTTTGGTTTGCATGTTCAAAGAATTTCTCCTTCGGTTGTAGTGGTGTTCATTTGTAAACCGCCTATTTAGAAAATGGATTTGTTTTGAGATGAATTATCAAATTTGGAATTTAATCTTTTGGGTGGAGAGTTAGCATTGAGTGGACGCGATGAGGACTCTCTATTTTCAATTGGATTATCTTCGTTTCAAAGTTGCGTAAATTAGAAAGTTGGTAATTCGCTTTGACCGTCTCGTAAACGCGCCGGCACGCAACGTCGGGTGTGTTCGTGCCGAGGGCACTGAACCATTCAAGATTCGAGTTATAGTTTAAGACGTTGACCATTGAGTAGGGTCTTACCTTCGATCCTCTTCGATGAGGGTACCTAGAAAGTTCAAAGTTGAGTGTTAGGTCAAGCGCCGCTTTGGGTCTTTGGGTGGTGGTTTTCTAGTCCAAAGAGAGGTCGCTTGAGAGCCGGAGACCTCGGCGCGATAAGTATCCGCACTGCTCGCTTTTTGGTACTTGTTTTTCAGCATAATTCCAATGCAGCTTTCTTTCGAATAAGATCGTTGATTAGATTCGAGGTCTAATCGTTAAGGGGGTAGACCGTAATACTCCGAAATGTTCTGTAGGAAGAAAGAGGTCGGAGAGAGTAACAGAGATTGTTTTCGCGGAAAATTCCAATCTTCGGGGTTATTTGTTATTGTTAGACAACCTGGGCCGCAGCAGGCGACCCTGTGGCCCATGAGGGGCCGCCCATGTAGGCCGCCAAAGGCCAAAGGGGGCACCACTTCCCCCAAAACCCTAAATTCTCCTCCTCCTCCCCAAGCCGCCACTTCCTCTCCCTCCCTTCCTCACGGCGCAGCACCTCCTCCTAGGCGCCTCCTCCTCCGGTGGTGGCCGCCATTGGTGTTCCCTCGAGCTGCACTCCCGATCCTCCACGCCTTCACCTTCGGTTCTTCCTTCACGGGCCCGTGGGATCGCTGATTTGGGGCTGGCCAAAGGAGGAGAGGGAAGGCTTCGGAAGTTGTTCCTCGTCGTTCTTCGGGTCTACAAGGGTAACGAGAGACCCCATCGCTGTTTGATTGCATTAGAGTTGTCGATTCAATATTTTTGGTAGTATCGCGTAATCTCTGTTAGTAGATCGGTTCTATACAGTACGTTGCAACTCGGTTTTGGGTGTCTTAGAGGCAGAATTGGATGTCTTCGCCTTCTAGTGTTTTGTTCCTTATTTCATTAGCTTTCTTTTGGCACCTGGATCACGAATTTTCACCCAGTAGATTAAAAGTTATGGCTGTTTTACTACGCGCTGGTCTGTCTGTCAGAACTGATGGGTATAGTCGGTTGCACCTAGGTTTTGATCTAGTTAGGGTCAGCATCAGGTCGGCCACCCAACTAGGTTTTTGAAGATACTTTCACCATGTTTCCAGGCTGATAAAAATCACTTTATTTGGATCAGTGGTTTAAAAGTTAGAGCATTTTCTTTAGGGCTGATCAGAATTCTGGAAATACCCAATTGTCATTATGCCACCTTGAATAATTGCTATTGACATGTTCCCTTGAATGACATAAATCCTTGGAGACCATAGGATTGGGTAATCTTAGTTGGACATTATTGTAATTCCAACATAGGTGCGTATTATGCTTAGCCATACTTTAGCTACTCGATGGGATTCATCATCACATGCTTAAATATTTAAACTTGACTTAATGAAAGATGGAATTGTGGTGCGGCCATTGTTGTTAGAAGATGTCGTGCCATGGCAAGGGTTTCCATTTGGTCAGGTTGAGCAAAAAATAATTTATACTCGGGCGATTGAATGTGCAATAAAGGGGGTGCAAGAAGCACATTGGAATGTGGTCACCTCATCTGAGTAGTCTCTAAGGACTTAACTGTAATACCCTGGAATTTAATCGGGCAATTAGACAGCTAGTCGGGAGAAAAAGAACAATAAAAGAAGAGAAAAATCCCTGGAAAAAATGGGGTTTCCGCAAATTTCCGACAACCTGGGCCTTGGGCCACGGCCCATGTGGCCCAAGAGGGGGGCCGGCCAAAGGGGGGATGACCACCCCCCTAAACCCTAGCCACCCTCCCCCTTTCCCACTCTTCCCCCCCCATAGCCGCCACCCCCTCTCTCCCTTGCACCTCCCCTGCGCCACGACCTCCCCAGCAGCACCACCTCCCTCCCAGGTGAAGATCCTTGCTGCGGTCCATTAGAGGAAAGGCGAGGAGACCACCGTTGGAGTGCCGACCAAGACGAGGTAGAAGATCGGTGTTGTTCAGCGCTGTTGCTCATCAGTTTTGGGTAAGATCTGTATGTTTTATGATCTGACCACCTCTTAGAAAGTTGTATCCCTCGGTTTTAGCTTTCTTTGGGCACTGAGACCACCTGATTTTGACTTACGGTTTAGGAGTTATTGTATTTTTACCGAGACTGACCATGAGAGCTGACGAGAATTGGAAGATTGTCTTGTCTGGCCAATATGAATTATTTAGAAGCCGAATTAGAAAAACCACCCAAAATTAATGTTGTAGAGGATTCAGTAAGCTTTCAAAGTTGATAAAGAACACAATTTTTATAGTTTGTAATCAAAAGTTATGGAATTTTTACCGCCGCTGTTTCGCTGACTGTCAGATTGCAGAGATAGAAACTTTACCTGAATATAAGAATTAGTAGGCTGCCGAATCAGGATACTTGTCCAACTAGACTATTGTAGCTGGTTTTTTCATGATTCCAGAGAGTCTAAGATCACCCGTACCGAATTGCGTAGCAAAAGTTATGGTGGTTTTAGTGCTCTATCCAGAGAGCTCGATGTGAAATTGATGTTTTATTAACTGGCCTGGTAGAGGTATTATTTGGCCAATTCAGTAAGGCTCACCAACTAGACTTAGTTGAAGAATTTAATTACCTTTCCAGAAAGTCTAAGAATGTCTTATTTGGACTCATGTACCAATAGATATGAATTTTTGAAGTTGACTATCCACCGAGGGGACAGATCAACGTTTAGGAATTTGGGGATGGGATCGAGTTAGATATTTTTGCGAGTTCATGGTTGTTATTATATAGTTTGTTTTGGTCTGCTGCTGTGTCTTAGCGTGTGTTATAATTATTATTCAGGTGGTGGACTGGTACCGGGGGCAACACCTTCTGTACATCCCTCGTTCTCTCGTGGTTAAGGCAAGTATAATGATGAATATAGTATATATTATTGAATGTCAATGATTCGATATATATTATGAGAACTTGTGTGTTCATGTTTGAGAAGATGGCATAATTGGTATTGTTCATGGTTGCTAGAGATATGAATTACGTGTTATTCATGGTTGCTTGTCTATGGTTATGAGATTTTGGAGTATGAATAGGTTACTCATATGCAATATTGTTGAGGATGCATGTTTGTGTTACTTTGAGAATTCATACATATGCATCATGTTGGTTTATTGAAGTCTTGGTCATGTGATGACCAAGCAACTTTTGAGGTCCCTGTCATGTTAATGACGGGCTAAAGGTCTCTGTAGGACCGTAAAGGCGACTAGGGGGGGTGAATAGGCGCTTTCTCAACTTTCTCGCCTAAATCAAATACAACACGAACTTTACTCCTTTAGCTATGAAAGCTAAGAAGATCAGTAAGCACACATTGGAAGCCTTGTGTTGGATTTGATAAACCCCTCAACCACACGACACAAATGGAGAAAAGAACTCACTGTTATGAATCTGTATCTGGCGGTCCGACCAAGCAACCACGGCGATCGACCGACGATCAATCGTGATCGGACCGGCTACTAACTGGCGGTCGGACCGTTGGACATCGGTTCGACCCGGCAGTACTAGCGGTCTGAAAAGCGGGCGGACGGACCGCCGTTGCACAACCGGTCAGACCGGTTCAGTCCAGTACTGAAAATCAAGTCCAACTCCAAAACGAAATTTGATCCAACTTTTGATTCAACCAATGAAATTTGACCAAATTTCGAGCACACCTCCCTAATGATATTAGAGACCTATTTCTAGCGACGATCCGTCAGATCCACTTCGCAGAATCGATCTCTCAAGATTTTACCAAAGAAGTGCACAAACCCTATAAATATGAAAATCTTGATTCAAGACTTGCTTGTGGGGGGTTGATAATCTAGATGACTCTAGGAGTATTCCCACACATCAAAGCAAGATAAAGTAGGCCAAGAGACCAAGCATAAACCTTTGAATCAAGGAAGCACCAAAATCATCCAAAAGAGAGAAGAACACAAAGGGGACAATTGATCTTTCAATTAAGCATCACAAGATTGTTTGATCACACTAGATGCTTACAAAGCCTCTCCACAAAGGAGGACAAGAGCTCACACAAGGAGCACACTCTCAATCTCTCCAAACCCTAGTTCTCCTCTCCTCTCCTCCAAACCCTAGAAAAAGGAAGAAGGTGCCAAATGAATGCTTGAGAGGGTTTTCCATCTCCCCCCTTTCTATTTATACTAGAGACCTAGGGTTTCACTTTTGGGACCCAAATACACATGGGACCCACACACACATAACTATTGAAGCAATCGCCTGCTTCACCACGTGTAGGTTGATCAGCGGTTCTCATCACGTCGCCAAGCCTCTCTTGTCCGAATCCCATCGGAACCTCCCAGAGACTCGCACCGATATCCGCACCACCTGATCCAACCAGCTGTACCGAACTACCCGTTCGATCCATCTTGCCCATTCTGCACCATGCTTGTGTCACACGACCTCACCCGGTATCCATGATCGTTCTGGACCTCAGCTCTCCAAGCGTGGTCCCTATCCACTCACCGTTGACGTCGTTGACCTGCAAGCCACCTGCACAGCAATAGACAACAAACCGTTTCCGGGAACAAGTTCTTCACAACTTGACCCACGTTAGCTCCGCAATGCAATATGCAACAATAAAACATTGAACTCCATACATAAAACACATTCAAATCAACTCAATGCAAACTTGGCTAACCTCCAAGTCATTGGCGGTCTGACCGCCCCACAAGGCCGGTCCGACCGATTTCAGGCCGGTCGGACCGATCCCACAACGGCGGTCGGACCGCCCGAAAGGACTTAGCCAAATTTCCAGCGTGAAAATCTGAAACCTTCTGGAATTTTCAACTCAATAGAACTTTTGACTGGGAGCTCCAAAAATGATGGGACCACATCCAGGAGACTCCCCTCACTTGCCTACACAACCTATTTTTGGCTCAGCTCCAAAAACCAATTTTTAATATGGCCGGTCGGACCCCTCCACGGGCGGTCTGACCGCCCGACACAACCGGTCAGACCGCCTGTGGTCTGACAGCCTTGGAGCAAACCCGAAAATGCGAGATTTTGCAAACCAACAACGCCATTGCCAATTGACTCATCATCTTGAGATCGTGCACATATCCTCACGATATCCACAGTCTCCATGCTTGAAGAGCATGGGTTTAGGCCCCCATACACGTGAAGTACGGGCAATGGTCCCTGTACCAGATGGTACAGGCATGGGTGTGTATCGACGGATGCACACTTTGCATTACCGGTAAAATGCAAAAGGGAGAGAGGAGGAAAAAGATCATGTTGAGCATATTACGTAGCATGCATGTGTAAAGTGATTAATATGTAGTTTTGTGAAGTATAGCTGATGAGTTACATGCTTGTATGTTGTTGATGTCATTTATTATATTTGCTGAGTCTTTGGACTCACTTCTTATTTTTGTTGTGCTTTTAGGTACCACTTGCAAGAACGGCATGCATGGGAGGGAGTAGGGTTGCTTTGGATGCACTCACTACCACACATTCTTTTAAAGATGATTATCATTTAGATCGTACCTTAATAATAAGCAAACTGTTTAAGGATTAATTTTGGCTATGCTTGAATGCATTGGATTATTTGTAATAATGAGAGTGGTAAATTTTTAATTTTGCTTGCTTATGCATTAGCTGAATAGATTATTTGAGAATACTTTGATGAACTTTGGATGTTGAGATATTGATAATAGTATATGCATCTATTGGAACCTCCGGTATACTTAATTATACAAAGGAGGTTCTTCCGAAATTTAGAACTATGCCTTATGTTTAAATGATTATCATGTTTATTTAGTAGCATTCCAGGCCCTTTGATGGATTGCGGTGTTACAGTTGGTATCAGAGCGGGCTTCAGGTCCGTGGTAGCTAGAAAAGAAAAAGAAAATTAAATTGACACACTGTGCATAGTAGGTTGGGAATGGGCAAAGCATTGAATTTACGTTTCTGTGATATCGTATTGATGATTACTTGTATGAATTTAGTATGATTGCTAATTAATTGATTATCTCGGGTTATGTGTAAGAATGGTTGATGTGGAGGGGTTGAGGTCGTGGTTGTGGCCCTGGGCTTTACCAGGTTACACCATCGTTCATAGTAAGAGAATGGTGAAGTGGTTACCTCGGATATCTTAGTACAAGCGTTGAAAGTGATTATCTTTAGAAAAGTTGTTCTCTTTCTTGAATTTGAATTTGGTCCACTCTTGTCCAGTTGTGGCTGATGAATTTCTCCTGGGTTATTAGTTCATTGCGGTTGATGGTTGCTTTGAGAAAGATTAAAGTGTTTCCGTTGGCTTAACTTGTCTCTTAAAGCAATTATTATTTTCCCAATTGTTAAGTTATTCTTGCTACTAGTGAGCTTGGTTAATTGTCAAGGTTGACCTTCGTATTGGATTTTTGTCTTTCTTATTGGTAAACATGACCCATTTATTTCGCTTGATGATTTAGATAATGAAGGTTTGCTTTTGCAAGTCTTTTAGTATGTGGAAGCTTTGACTAAATGTAACTCTTTTGGGTATTCTGAGCGTTGAAGTTGAATGGTTCTCTTTTATGAAAGAAAATGTTAAATCCTTTAGCGATGTATTCTCGTGGTTAAGTGAGAGGTTACAATCAAAGAAATTAATGGATATGATATGGGTTATCAGCCTGGGTTTGCAGTGTGGTGCATAATAAATCCTAACGAGTACCATTGGAAGTGAAATCGGATAAGTCGATACTATCCTCTAGTAGTTCTTGATGAACTGTAAATATGAGTGTGACTATACTTGGTTGGAATCAATAGAGTTATTAAAAGTGTGGAACATTGATGAAATGGTTGATTATTAGAATTGTGTAGTTTGCTAAACTTGTTGGATTATTTGGTCTCGATAGGCTAATCTAACTGTGTAGAATGAGAGACATAAGGATTTGTTCGACTGTTGTCTCAGTAGATAATGATTTGGAATTTTCTCTGATTGGCTACTTGACGATCTTATGTATGCTCGAGGGAATACAAATAGAGAAAGTACCATAGATTCGTCCATGATTGGATAATCATCAATGGATTATGACAACCTCCAGATCGGAATTAGTGTGTACTAAATTGGTGTGAGTATTTGTAATACCCCGGATTCGAATAGGGATATTTTAAAAGAAGTCGGGGACGGAGAAGAATTTAAAGAATTAGATTTTTATTGTGGAGAAGGGTGTTTTTCACAAAAATACGACAACCTGGTCCGCGGACCGCGGCCCAGGTGGCCCAAGAGGGGGAGGCCGGCCCAAGGGGGGTCGGCCAAGGGGAGGGAGGAGGCGCCCCAACCCTAGCCGCCTCCCCCCATCCCCTCCTCTTTCCCCCTTGTGGCCGCCACCCCCATCCCCTCCTCTTCCAGATCTGGTGCCTCCTCTCCTCCCCGGCATCTCCTCCTCCTCCCCCGGTTGCTGCCCCCGGTGATCCCCGAAGTCACCTCCTTCCGCCGGCGTCTCCGGTCCTCCGTCGTCCCCGTGGTGGCCGGCCATTGAAGAAGGAAGGGAGGGGAAAAGGGGGAAGATCTTTGGGAGGTGGATCCACGTGTCCCTGCAGGTCTTCAAGGGTAACGAATGATCCAAGTCGTAGTTTGATTCGATTTGATTGCTTAATAGTTGATTAGATCTAAATCGGTTCCTGTTCTGAAAATTCCAGAACACATCCGTCACATTGCGCGGCCATTTTTGACCCTTTAGAGGCCGAATCTCGAGTTTTCATCTCCTAGAGTTTTGTTCCTCAGATCGTTAGCTTTCTTGTGGCACCAAGATCATGAGATTCCTCCTTACGGTTCGGGAGATATGAATTTTTAACCGCGTGCTGCTCTGTCTGTCTTGGATCTGGGGACTGTCGGTTTTTTCCTCGGTTTTGATATAGTTAGAGTCAGATTCAGAACCTCCACCCAAATAGGTTATTGTATCCCTTTAAATTATATTTCCAAGTTGATAAAGATCACCTCAATTGGATCAGTAGATTGAAAGTTACATCATTTTAATTGCTACTGTTATGCAATCTGGACATATGTCTGTCAGTTGTTTTCAACTATTGTTTAGGCCACTGGTTTGGCCGAATCAAAGAACCCCTCCAACTACAGTTTCGTAGCCTGGTGCGTTAAGAGTATCTGAGCACTAGTTTCAAGTCATTATGAGTTACAGATATTTAATTATGATTTTTCTCGTACTGCTGATCAGAAGGGCTGAAATTGGGCTGATTAGTTAGGACGTCATTTTGAGTCATTGTTTATGTTTGGTTAGTTAGAGGATTTTGGTAAAACGCTTGTAGCACGTCATGTCTTGTTAGTCTTATTTTGATTAATTATTTGTGTAGGTGGTGGGGCAGTGAGTGGAGAAACACCTTCGTTGCCTCCTAGTGCGTCACATCGCGGAAGGCAAGTACAATGTGTTAAGACATGATGATTATTATTGAATGTTTTTGATGCGATGTTACTTCTATGATCCACGTTCATACTTCATATTTTACATTTGAATATTTTTGATGTGATGTTATTTCTATGATCCATGATTCAAACTTCATGATATTTATTTGTTCTTAGTTGATAATCCATGTGAATGAAAGAGGTGACACTCATGGCATATATTCATTTCATTCTTGCATGGATCGTGTTCCGTTCACGGGAGTGGAATTGTTAAGACCCATCAATTCCAGTATGGGCATGTAAGACCCACCATTCCATTGTGGGCAATTTCGGACACCCGTATGAAACGTTCTTCATACGGTGATTGGATCCCTGGACTTTGTAAAGTACGGGCTTAAGTGAGCACCGACAGGTGTGTCACTCGCTATACCGGTATGAGCATGTGTGTAGTCCTTTCCCTTCAATGCATCCATTCATTCCATTCATACTCATAAGTGTTCAGAGATAAGTTCAGATTTCGTATTGAGATAGACTTGTTCCTAACCTTGTATGTTCAATTGTTTACTGTACTTGCTGAGTTTCGACTCATTCTTGTTTTCTATATTTATTTAGGTGATCGTTGATGATGACTCTGTTGGGAGGGAGTAGGCAAGCACATTTCACACAGTTCACCATAATTTACTTTCCTTGATAATGTCGATTATGTCTTTCATTTGTTAACCAAGGAACAGTAATAAATAAGATTACTACTGCATGATATTTCTCTCCATGTTATGTTGCCCTGTCAAATGATGCTAGTGGTTCGTTTTAATCATTCCTTGATTATGTTCTGATGAATTCAGTCTTTATTCCTGCCTTGATTCTATTAAAGTTGGTCTCTATATGTACTTAGAGGAGTTACAGTCTAAAATCTTCCGCAGTTTGGTTGTAAGATAGTTCTTTAGGTAGCATCTTGGCTTCCGAATAGCCAGGGTGTTACAGTATTCATATTAGGTGAAGGGTTGAAATTTAAAAGTGATTTATTCGGGTGTGTTTTATGAGGATGACTTGTGGCTGCATGCCCTTGTTAAAAGAGGTTTACTTTGATAGTGTGGTTGGTGTATCATATAATCTCTAGGACAAGTTGACCGCTGGAATCTTATTGAGATAACATAAATATTATGAAATAATCTATTGTGTTTCTTTTAGTAGGGTTGACGATAGGATTTAATAGGTGACCTGTGTTTTGCATGATGGTGAAATTGTCGGATAATAGTATGCCTTTAATGAAAGGGTTTTGGTATAACCTTTTAAATTGTGCAGTAAATTCTCTCCAAAATAAAGTTGTTGTTGTAGTGAGATTGTAAGATTTTAGTATACTCTCAATTTGAGGATGAGATTATAAAGTGGTATATACCAATTTGGTAAACTTTTGGGGTTTTATAATGAAAGAGTTAACGATAAGGAATCATGTTAAGAGTGTGTTATCCTAAATGTTAGAAACATTGTCTACAAGGGATTGTGACTTGTGGGAGTGGTGATGGCTCTTTCAGAAAGAAAGTAATTTGACCGCCTCTTGTAATATTGGTTAAATGAAAAGTGTGGAGTTTTGTATTTGTGAATTTTTGGTAGATCATGGTTGTGTGGTAGCTAAAATTGTTGAGCAAATCGAGGTGTGAGAATGTTCTACTGGGTTCTTAAGTGATTAGCGTGCTCCGGTTTTAAAGGCACTTCTTGTTAGAGGTGGCAAGCGATGAGGTAAACAAATGAAATTATTTTCGTTGTTAAGGAAAAGAGTGTGGTATAGGTATTTGGAGTTGGGGTTAAGTTTTGTAGCTGGCAACTTATTAAAATGTGTTTAACGTTTTGGTTGTTGCCACTTGAAATTTCCTGAGTTTCAATGACAATGATTTATTCTTGTTCATTGAGGGTTGAAAATTCGCTTCTAGTGGAGCTTGTGCACTCAACTGTGGTCTTGTCTTCTGTTTCCCGAGATCTTGGCTAATTGACTATCTCCCTTGGTCTTGTGTCTACCGCGAGAGGTAAACGTTTTTATGTGCTTAAACTTGTTTCTACCAATATCTTCTTTTGAGAAAGGATTAACCAATTCGTGTTGCAATGTCTTTTAGGATGTAAAATGATAATTTGATAGTGGTGGTCAAGTTGATGATTTTGGGGAGACTGTAGAGGTCAAGTCGTTTAGGATCATTGAGTGGAAAGTAGATTTTCATAAAAATGTTGGAATGGTTTGGTTGGAATGGTTTGGAAGTGAACGAAGTGTTCACTAGTTGTTTCAAATAACTTGATTATTTGTGTATTAATCCTTTTGAATTATGCTTTACAATCTACTTATTGTATTTAATGTCAATACTTCTTTCTGCAAATCAAACATTAAGCTATCCTCGTTCAAGCCTTGCATGAATACTATTTGCATTTATTTTCCTACGACTTGCTAAGTACTTTATGTACTCACGGCTATACGCCATTTGTTGATCAGCCCCACAGAAGAACAAGGGAGCACCGAGTTCTACGAGGAAGATTACTTTGAATATTATGCGAACTAGATCGTGTCCTCCACTCAATTGTCTATGGTCATGTCGAATGGCCTCCACGAGACATTTTGGCTTCCGCTGCAAGTTTATCTTTTGTTGCTAAGCCTTGCGTGGTAACCTCTGTAAGACTTGACCATAAGGTCCTTTTGCTATTAAGTAATATTACTTTGTCTGCTTCATTAGCTTCTTTGTTGTATGGATATGATAACATCAATGTTGCAACTGTGAGTTAGCTACTGATCTGGGACTAGTTCGGAATACACAGAGGGTCTCAGGGTTGCATACCTGGGGTCCCGACACTATATTAGTTGGAAATGCTCTAAAAGTGGTTTATGTTTCTTCATGAAAATTTTGGAGCAAATTACAACATGATATCTAACTTCTCTTCAAAATTTCAATCCTTGGTGTGCATTCTATTGCACCACAGTACGACCGCATCTCCTCAACGGTACGATCGGTTCCCAGCGGTATAACCGCATCTTTGCCGCCGGCATGGCCGGACTTGGGAGACATGCCTGATTTATCAAAATTGTTAATTCCCACTTTCCTTAGGCATTCTCTTGATCCCCAAAAGTCAAGTTGATACTTGTTATCTTTGCTAGCTACCCTCAATTACTTTCTTGACTCCATATGTCATTTTGATCGTATTGTGATTTTTTAAAATGGTATTCTCTCTAAAAGTGGTAGAACTTTTGATCATCTTGAGCTCGGCATGAGATTCATCTTTGCCTTTACAATTGATATCATCTTTTTCCTTCAAGTGGTATCTAATTTCCTTCTTTGCCGAGCAAAATCTTTTCTTGGCCATGCTCTCTCTCTGATATGTGGTATCTCCTCAAATGGTATCTCTTACAAGTGGAAAAATAAGTGGTCCTCCACAAATGGTATCTCCTGGATTTGGTCACTTCTAAATGATTACCTAATCTCAAGTGATAATTATTGAAGATCTCTCAAACAATATCAAGTGGCTTGCAAGTGAACTCCATGTGGTACCTTCATTATCCAAGTAAAATCTAAAATTGGTGTTCACAAAGTGGATTTCTATCCTTCAAGAGAAGATCAAGTAACCAAATCAACTTTGTGTTTACAAAGAATATTAGTCGTACATACAAATGGTATCAAGTATTTACAAATGGAATCAATTATTTTTTGTATCAATTATGCTCACAAGTGGTATCAAATGTCATCATAGGTGTTATTAATTTCAAAGCGGTGTATGCTCTTCAGGGAAAAGACAAAGGAACCACACAAATGGTTAAAAGAGGGAGAGAAAGCTACTATTGCAATATATTTAGTCTTTAGAGACATAGGGAGAGAGATGACAAAGGAGAAGATGACAATATAGAAAAGAATCCTTTGTGTGTCAAAGGAGAAGAAAAGAATATCAGGAAGAACCTGTGTGTAAGGGGGAGTTTTTCTTTGTCATACCTATTATTTTAGTTTACATTGGATGAAAATGTGAAAATCAAAGAGGTATGCATTTGACATCATATTCCTATATATTGATGCATTCCTTGGATCCAAAATATGGGTTGAACTCCACTAAAACATTATGTAGACATAGGTATGTCGAATACATACCTCTTTGATTTTTACCTTTTCATGTAATGTAGACTAAAACAATAGGTATAACAATCAAAGTGTTAGTCTCACAAATAGATTTGTCATTAATCATCAAAATATTCCATTAACTCATGATGGTGGGTCTAGATTCTTCAATCTCCCATTTTGGCGATTGATGACAAATCCTTTTTCAATAACAACATTTGGATATAAATCTATATAAGATAAGAATTTAAGCTATTGAACTATATCTATGCATGTCACTGATTATTTTAAAGCTTAAAGCATTATGTATATGAGAAGGGCAAGCTAATGCACATGATGCATATAGGAGGCCATATGTACGAATGCGATGCTCCTCCTCAAGATATGCATGAAATAAGGTGAAATCATAAGAGAATCTATCAATCAACAAAATGTGGATTATCATAGCTCCCTAAAAATTCCCGAACGATGGCAACACCGGATCTAGCGTCCCCCTCCCCTCTGGCATCCGGATCCAACATCTCCTTCGCCTCTTGTAACACCCTGACTATAAGGAAGTCAAGATGTCACCTACAATCACTACTCTTTAGAATAATAACATCAAAACACATGACAAGGTGAAGGAGTTAATAAGGATATACGGAAACAAGGATTCATCATCAAGTTTAATCAACGGAATGGAAATAAACAATTCAGAGGGATACGGTAGTTATGACCAAAATGGCTTATTACAATTCAACACAAGACATAAATAACGACAATAAAAGTTCTCAAAATATTTGGATTATGGTAGTGAGTGCATCGTGTTGAACTACCCTCCACGAGATCATTCTTCCTTGTCATTTACCTAAATAAAACAACAAAGCAAGAATGAGCCAAAGACTCAGCAAGTACTTGTATGTAACAATCAAACATACCAAGAACAATTTATCACAATCATAACTTGAACATTGATTGGAAACAACTTTATGAATGGATGAAGTGAAATGATGCATTGAAGGAATTGGACATATCGCAAAGATATCTCGCAGTATAGCGAGTGAAACACCCGTCGGTGTTCACTTAAAGTAACTGTATGAAGAACGTTTCATACGGCCGTCCAACGTGGCCCACATTGGAATGGTGGACTCACGTAACGTGGCCCACATTGGAATGGTGGACTCACGCACCCATTCGGAATTGATGGGATTTTCAAGTGCCCATTTGGAATTGATGGGTCTTACAAAGGTAATTTATGCATGTCATGATGTGATCCCATGGCAAGATTGAATAGTACTCATAAATGAAAAGATACACATGGCATTCATCTAAAAATACGGACAAATATAATCATTCATTCACACATCACATAATGCATCAATCATAGTATACAAGTTACTTGCTGCAAGGCTATGACGGTTTGGGAGGTGGCGAGGTACCCGCCACTCACCGCTTCACCGCCTACAATATAAAATGATCGATATGAGGACAACCGAGTACGACAGTGCTACACGTGCCCTCCCACAATCTCTAACCAAACCAACCAAACAAAAGGTTCAATTTGCTCCTCTACACAAAAAGTCCAGATTACCTAACTTCTGGCAGTCGTACGAGAAAATTCACCATTAATTGTCTGTAACTCTAAAAGACATGAAACCAGTGCTCACTGATTCTTAACTGATCAGGCTACAAAACATTAGTTAACGGAATCCCCTGATTCGGCAAAAACAGAGGGCTAATTATCAGTTAAACACAACCCATCTACGTCTGTCCAGAATACAGATCAGTAATAAAGAAAACGGCGTAACTTTTAGTCTACTGATCCAATGAGAATGATCCTTATCAACTTGGAAATATAAATTCGAGAACTACAATAACTTAGTTGGGTGAAGGTTCTAATTCGGCCCCTAATTTGAACAAAACCGAGGGACAAACCTACTGATCCCAGTTTTCAGGCAGACTGAATAGATCGCAATAAACAATTCATATCTCCCAAACTACAGATCGGATTTTCCTGATCTTGGTGCCAAAAGAAAGCTAACGTTCCCAGGAATAAAACTCTAGAAGGGCAAAACCCCAGATTCGGCCTCTACAGTAGTCTAAACAATAGATGAAAACGCTAACATTTATCTGCCCAGAATTCAGAACAGTGGTAAAGAAAATATCATAACTTTCATTATACAGATCCAATGGAGATGATCTTTATCAGCGTTGAAAGATAATTTAAAGGTCTACAAGAACTTATTTGGATGGAGGTTCTGGAAATGCCTCTAACTAAATCAAAACCTAGGATCAAGCCGACAGATCCTTCTCGTCAGACAGACAGAATAGCGCGCACTAAAAAAATCATATCTCCTAAACCGTAAGGCAGAATCACGTGATCTCGGTGGCTATGGAAAGCTAAGAACAATACCTACAACTTTCTAAGAGATGGACAGGACAGAAAACGAACGCAGCTTACCCAAAATCGACGTACAAGACGGCGCACAGCAATAGGGAAAGGTGGCGGCGGCTCCAAAGGGGGGGAGGGGGAGAGAAATGTGGAGTTTAGGGTTTGGGGGGGAACCCCCCCTTATGGTCAGCCACCACATGGGCCCCTCCTGGGCCGTGGCCCAGCCCAGTTGCCGTGAAATCACGAAAACCCCGGTGAAAAGATGATTCTGGTTTTTCGATTAGCTCCTCTTCCAAACTTCTTCTAATAAGCGAATCACCTTCGGTATTACATTCTACCCCCTTACAGATTCGACCTCAATTCTAACCAAGCAACTAATACCGTAACGAATTTCCAAGGAGTTGAAATCAACGGATTTAACTCGCACGTAAACAAACGGGTTTGGATACTGCTCGCGCATGCGAGACTCTATCTCCCAAGTGGCCTCTCTCTCGGAATAGAGAAACCACAAAGCAAAGATGTGAAGCAACCTCTGACCTAACAATCAACTTGAACTTTCTAGGTACACTCATCAGAAGAGGATCGAAGGTAAGACCTTACTCGATGGTCAACGTGTCAACGTCTTAAACTAAAACTCGAACCTTGAATGGTTCAGCTGCCCACTCAGCACCAGAACACACCCGACGTTGTGTACTTCGCGCGTATACCCGAGACGGTCAAAACGAAATACCAACTTTCTAATTTCTGCAACTTTCGAAAACGAAGAGAATCCAATTGAAAATAGAGAGTCCTCATCGCGTCCACTCAATGCTAACTCTCCACCAAAAGATTAAATTCCAAATTTGACAATTCATCTCAAAACAAATCCATTTTCTAAATAGGCAGTTTACAAATGAACACCACTACAACCAAAGGAGAAATTACTGGAACGCCCAAACCAAACACTGGCAGTTTGTCTGAATTGGAAAGAATCTACATGCCAACACAGCCTCAACTCAAATTGCAGAAAACACCGGTCAACAATACCAAACTCAAACGAGAATCAAGAAAACACCTAATTATCCGATGAACATTTCTTTCCACAGTTTCTCTCTTCTAGGGATAAAATTTCTCTCGAACCTTGGAATTTGACTTCATCGCATACCACACGAGCTTAAACCTCTTAGTTAAATATCCTCAAATCATGCTCAAACTGAATTAAATCATCCACACCATTGTGAAGAGACTCTATGAAATCTCTAGGATACTCTAGGTAATACAAAATTGATTTGATTGAAGGCATCCATAACACCACAGTAGTAGGCACCACGCAATCACATTACCTTCAATTTCCAATAACAACAATTCAAGATCCTTAGCACGCACGGACATGTATTACATCAGAAGAGTTCTATCAATGACCATTCATTGCTCAGGAAACTCTATTATCCCACTTCCTCTACGCACAATCATCGCGTGACCAATGGTCTAGCATAAAAATGCACAGCCCAGATCCAACTTCCAATACCTCTACAACGGATTGCTCTTATAACCGATTGTGAAATCATCGAATTAAATCTCCAACATTACCACCATACTAACATACTCACTCATTGACATCATCAGAAATCACCCACACCATCTCGCAATGCTATCCAATTGCGTTACTCTAAAAATTCAATGAAGGTTTCCATACCTCCGATAATCACCAACCTTTCAATCCTGAATTGAAGTTCTAGAATTTCACTATACCAGGTGTTAATCAGCCGTAACACTTTTCAGACTTACTTCGAAGTCAAACATCTCAGGTGAATCAATTTCCCTCCAAGGGATACATATCAAAACTATTTCACATTCTACTACTCCTCCGATAACTTGGTAGCAAAATATCGTCGCTACGATTACTCATCCACCACCAAACAGTTGCCAAACTTTCACCTTGCAAACACTTCGCAACACGAAACTGTGATCCTTTCTCAAAAGGAAGAGGCGAACAAAAACAAGTTCATTCATACAGGGAAGCGTTGCTCACCACGGCGGCCAAGAAACCAAAAGAAATATTCTGCTAAAGGTGATCTTAGAAAACGAAAACTAAGTTCGTAGTTGAGGGAACACATTCCTCAGAAGATAATAGCAAATAACAACCGATAAGAAAACGGCATTACGATTGAAACTCGAAATCTTTGGAGTGAAAAGGGCAGAAAATTTAGGCATGTTTTAAAACCTCAAGTTACAAAACTTGACTCGGACTAATGACTACTTCTCTGCACTTTCCTTTAACACAACAATTAGTCCTTGAACGAATAACACCTTGCCACATGAACAAGGTAAGTTCTTTAGTCCAATCCACGGAACTACTTAAGAACCAATAACATTTTTCAACCCGCCAAATTTGTTCGAAACAGTTCATCTACTCATGAAACATGAGATCCAAATGCCTTCAGCCACAAAATTCAAGCATTTCCTTTACAAGACTTCAGGAAAACAAGCGGATTCTCAACGAATCGACGATAATTTACTTTGATTGTAACCTCTCTTAGCGAACCCAAACCAAGGAGCCTTTAGGGCTAAATCAAACGAAACTCTTAAGAAGCAATAGGATAATCCTATACCTCAAGTTACCCAAAATATTTTCAGTTTCCAGATGATTCATGAACTCCCAAAAGGTCACGAAAACTAAACTCGAAGTATTCTCATGTTAAGCGATATCACCAAGGGCGATCAAATTTCCACATGTATCAACATCAAACTCACTACAACATTTAGAAAGTATTTCGAAAGACCCACGTGGAAAGAATGGGTTGATTCTTTCTCAAAAGAAGAGGCAAATAGAAACGATCTTCACCAACTAGAGAATTGCTTACCACTCGCAGTGAACACAGAACCAAGAGGAAAACCAATTACGCAATGAACTCATTGAACATAGGTGGAGTCCACAATTGAAAACATGAGCCTCACAAGAAGAGAATGTCGGATCTTTACAGATAAGAACAACGATCATTCAAGATCAAAACGATCGCATCACTGAAGAACCATTATAACTCTGCACAAATCGTTTTACGTGGCAAACTTCGTTTATCATAATAAACTGGGACCTCCAATAGGTCATGAACACAAAACTCGAAATTGAATCATTTTGGAAACATCAAGAAGGTGGTCAAACTTCTTTCTCTACAAAAGAATCAACCTTACTCTCACATTACTGATCGTGTCAATAAACCTTCTAAAGGAAACATGATAAATCGGGTTATAAAAATTTTCAGCATCACATGGAATTATAATAACAACTTGTTCTAGAAAAGAATTCTGGTACGAAAACCACAAAGTTGAACAAACGTCACACCCAGCACTTCAAAACTCTAGAGAAAGGGGGTTTCGACACTTTTCTTTTCCAAAGGGAGGTTCTAAACTCCAACACTCCAAATATTCCAAAGAAAAGAACATAGTTGAAATTTCTTCAATGAACTTTGTGAAAGGAAATTTTCATTCTCCGAACTGTCAAACGGATAACCGAGCTGCCCTTATCAACAAGAGAGATAGGGCTAACATAAGGAGATCGATCTTGTCAAAAATAACGCTCACAAACAAAGAATGAGAGCTCAAGAATTGTAAAGGCAATAAACTGTTTTGAAAAACAAATAGGGTCTAATAGAAACCCGTAGCCCACAATCTTTGTTTGGGTACAACCCCCGACTTAAGCATAACCAAGCACTCCAAAAGGGTTTTAACGCTTTTCTTCAGAAAAGAGATGCATCAAATTTCAACAAGCGAGGGTTCCAAAAGGAATACATTGAGCCAAAGCTTTCGTGTTAACGAACTTGCAACAAGAATTCTCATTAGGCAAACCATCAAACGAGTAAATGAGTCGCTCTTTTCCAATGAGAAAGAAAGAACAACCATGAAAATATCAATGTTGCCAATTTACAAAGATCATTCGTAATAAAAGCAATTCGACAATCGAAAAACAATAATGTTTTTGGAGTACCATTAAAGGCCTTTTTAAACTCGTCTACCAAAATCATGAACCCAAGAGAAATTCATCCATCGCCACCGGACAAGAATTTGTCAAATTCGAAAATCAAGGAAGAGAACGACTTACTAAAGCAGCTCAAGAGAAATATGCAAGATCAATACACACTTGATAAAGAACTTGCAAAAGAAGTTTTCCAATACCGAGATTCCAAACGAACGAATGAGTTAAATTTCCCCAATAGGGGTAAAACAAGTCTTTTGTGAAAAGAGGAATCTTGCATTTGAACTATGCTCACGTGGAGCAGAAATATCATAATAGTCGAAAGGGCAATATTTGTTTCAAAGAACGAATCAGAGAACTGCTGGAGCTTGCCTTCTTCATTAAAACCCCAATTTCAAAAGAATTCACGAACTGCCAGGAACCACAACCAGAAAACCAGATATCAGTTCGAGAAAGGCAACAAGTTCATCAATGAGCTCATGCTCAATACAGAGCTTATGGAACAGAGGTAAGAAGTTCTCTAATATCATACTACAAACGGTGGTGTAGCTTTGGCAAAACCTGGACATCAACCACGAACTCAATCGATCAACGCTAGCTAAACGCATAGCTAATGCAATCAAACGCATAACTAATGCAATCAATTATATATATATATATATATATATATATATATATATCGGATCATCTCATGACGATCATAGAATAATTTCATAGATAGAGGTTATCACATCATATCATGGATTAACACATCATAGCACAACACAATTTAACAACGACTCAATACTCGAGTCACCACAATTGAAATGCGGAAGCAACAGTTTACCCAACCCCTCCTCATGCACAAGTGTGTCAATTTAATATGTTTGAATGAACCACAGACCTAAAGCCCGCTCTGATACCAACTGTAACACCCTGACTATAAGGAAGTCAAGATGTCACCTACAATCACTACTCTTTAGAATAATAACATCAAAACACATGACAAGGTGAAGGAGTTAATTAGGATATACGGAAACAAGGATTCATCATCAAGTTTAATCAACGGAATGGAAATAAACAATTCAGAGGGATACGGTAGTTATGACCAAAATGGCTTATTACAATTCAACACAAGACATAAATAACGACAATAAAAGTTCTCAAAATATTTGGATTATGGTAGTGAGTGCATCGTGTTGAACTACCCTCCACGAGATCATTCTTCCTTGTCATTTACCTAAATAAAACAACAAATCAAGAATGAGCCAAAGACTCAGCAAGTACTTGTATGTAACAATCAAACATACCATGAACAATTTATCACAATCATAACTTGAACATTGATTGGAAACAACTTTATGAATGGATGAAGTGAAATGATGTATTGAAGGAATTAGACATATCGCAGCATATACCGGTATAGCGAGTGAAACACCCGTCGGTGTTCACTTAAAGTAACCGTATGAAGAACGTTTCATACGGCCGTCCAACGTGGCCCACATTGGAATGGTGGACTCACGTAACGTGGCCCACATTGGAATGGTGGACTCACGTACCCATTCTGGAATTGATGGGATTTTCAAGTGCCCATACTGGAATTGAAGGGTCTTACAAAGGTAATTTATGCATGTCATGATGTGATCCCATGGCAAGATTGAATAGTACTCATAAATGAAAAGATACACATGGTATTCATCTACAAATACGGACAAATATAATCATTCATTCACACATCACATAATGCATCAATCATAGTATACAAGTTACTTGCTGCTACAAGGCTGCGACGGTTTGGGAGGTGGCGAGGTACCCGCCACTCACCGCTTCACCGCCTACAATATAAAATGATCGATATGAGGACAACCGAGTATGACAGTGCTACACGTGCCCTCCCACAATCTCTAACCAAACCAACCAAACAAAAGGTTCAATTTGCTCCTCTACACAAAAAGTCCAGATTACCTAACTTCTGGCAGTCGTACGAGAAAATTCACCATTAATTGTCTGTACCTCTAAAAGACATGAAACCAGTGCTCACTGATTCTTAACTGATCAGTCTACAAAACATTAGTTGATGGAATCCCCTGATTCGGCAAAAACAGAGGGCTAATTATCAGTTAAACACAACCCATCTACGTCTGTCCAGAATACAGATCAGTAATAAAGAAAACGGCGTAACTTTTAGCCTACTGATCCAATGAGAATGATCCTTATCAACTTGGAAAGATAAATTCGATAACTACAATAACTTAGTTGGGTGAAGGTTCTAATTCGGCCCCTAATTTGAACAAAACCGAGGGACAAACCTACTGACCCCAGTTTTCAGGCAGACTGAACAGATCGCAATAAAAATTTCATATCTCCCAAACTACAGATCGGATTTTCCTTATCTTGGTGCCAAAAGAAAGCTAACGTTCCCAGGAATAAAACTCTAGAAGGGAAAAACCCCAGATTCGGCCTCTACAGTAGTCTAAACAATAGATGAAAACGCTAACATTTATCTGCCCAGAATTCAGAACAGTGGTAAAGAAAATATCATAACTTTCATTATACAGATCCAATGGAGATGATATTTATCAGCTTTGAAATATCATTTAAAGGGATACAATAACTTATTTTGGTGGAGGTTCTGGAAATGCCTCTAACTAAATCAAAACCTAGGATCAAGCCGACAGATCCTTCTCGTCAGATAGACAGAACAGCGCGCACTAAAAAAATCATATCTCGTAAACCGTAAGGCGGAATCACGTAATCGCGGTGGCTATGGAAAGCTAAGAACAATACCTACAACTTTCTAAGAGATGGACAGGACAGAAAACGAACGCAGCTTACCCAAAATCGACGTACAAGATGGCGCACAGCAATGGGGAAAGGTGGCGGCGGCTCCAAAGGGGGGGAGGGGGGAGAAATGTGGAGTTTAGGGTTTGGGGGGGGGAACCCCCCCTTATGGTCAGCCACCACATGGGCCCCTCCTGGGCCGTGGCCCAGGCCCAAGTTGCCGTGAAATCACAGAAAACCCCCCGGTGAAAAGATGATTCTGGTTTTTCGATTAGCTCCCTCTTCCGAAACTTCTTCTAATAAGCCGAATCACCTTCGATGTATTACACCTCTGGTCTTCGGATCTGACGAACCTGGCGCCTTCGTCACCTCTAGCACGTCGGCCAAGGGGCATAAGGATCATTTCACGTGGGTTGGAATACGAAAAATAATTAGAATTTATGAAAAGGGGGTGGCAAAACATCAATAAAATTTATGGATCCATGACAAATAATCAACCTCATCAGAAATAAATGCAATTGGTAGAAGGCATATGAAAGATGGGGCATATGACCGATTTTCCAAAAATCTTACGCTCTGGTGACGTCACTCACAGTTACCTTCAACACAGGCGAGTCCCGATGTGAAGGCACACAAATTTGTCAATTTTTCAACTGACGACTGCTACATGCGGTCGATCGGAGGCCTTGATAAGAGCAACGCCTCCCGCCTTCAAGAAACTTCCTAAGGTTCTCGCCGACTGTCTCGAAAATCTTTGGCGACTTCTTCCGCATGTGGTTAGTGCCTATAGCATCCTAAATTTCTGAGCTTTTAAAAATCTTTTATTAGTTAGTAGTTGGAAAATTCAACATTTGGATTTATTTGATTTTTAATTAAAGCTTAATATGGACTTTTTGCATCAAAAATTTTAATATGATTAATCCCAGCATCAATAATTGTCAAAACTATTTTACTTGGATTCTATGTGCTTGGATATATTTTCTAGAATTTTCTAGAATTTTTCTGAGTTAATTTGCTATTTTCTAATTGCTATTTGGATTTTCTGGTATTTTCTTAAAAAAAAACTACTTTAATTTATCAAAACAGTGTTGGGCCGAAACCAAAACCCTATTTCCTTCCGTCCCAACACTGTGCGGCCCAGCTCACCCGCGCACCCCGCTCCAACTGACATACGGGCCCGCATGTCATCCTCTCCTCTCCTCCTCGCGTGCATGTTCCACCGTTGACGCGTCGGCCCCACAAAGTCGTCGTCTCCGTGTCACCGTCTTCTCCGCGTGAATCCTCGCGTTCTTCTGCCTTTGTTGAGATCGAAGCTCCATCCGACAATGTGGTTTTTCCAACTAAATCTCCCCGGATTTTTGTGTCAAATCTTATCCTGTATCTTCCCGCATCCAAATCCAATCGAATCAAACCTCAAATCGGTTTCTATATCTGAGTTCTTCGCGTTATTGTTTCAGACTCGTTTTGGACTCCACCGCCAACACACCTCCTTGGACTTGCCCATGCCCCTATAAATAGCTCCCGAGGTTTGCCTGGTCCTCCACACCCAAGACCCCAACTCTCATCCACTCTGAAGCCCTAGCGCTGCCGCGATCAGAAGAATTAGGGTTTCGGCCTAAACTTAAGTTCTTCGAATTGCGCTGTTGTCATCGCAGCCTCATCATCGTCGACTGTACCACCGAGTCCGCCGTCGCCCGGGCTACCTCGTGCACCCCTCCCTGCTGCCGGAGCATCGTTGGAGCTCGCCGCCGACAACAGCCGTGCCTCTCCTCCGCTCAATCCTCGTTGCCGACCGTCACCGTCCACCTCCGCCACCCTTAAGTGCACTTGCGAGTGTGCAATAGCCTCAGCTACGCATTGGTGCCACTCACCGCTGGCGAGACGCCGCCGTTCGCCATCGACCATCGGGCCCAGAGCCACGCCGCCGCCGGTCCGACATGTCGTGGCACGTGTGCAACCACATTAGCTTTCGCATCTATGTGTCCCGTGCGTGGTGCTATGTCAGCATCCACGTGCACGCGTTCGTGGACGGTTCACCCGAACCATAGATTCAAATTTCTATGAAACCAATGTGTTGTGAGTCGTGCTTATGCCGTGTGAGTGTCCTTTGTCAGGTCCACTATTCCTGAACCCGTACACCCGTGGACCTATGAGCCAAATCTGTGGACCCGGTCTATAGACCGTGGGCCACACATGTCTGCCACTGTAGCTTTTTCCCAGGATTTATTTTAAATACGAAATTCCTTCGCTAACATCAGCTGACATCATAATCTAGATTTTTCTTTAGGAAAATAATTCAGAAATTCCAATTTAGGGTATTTTCTTGAGTTTTGATCATCCAAAGGCCATATCTTCTTCATCTGAATTCCGATTTAGCCCATTCAAATTCCTAAATTCATCTAAATTCGAGATCTATTTATTTAAGATTTTATTTAATTTTTGGAGTTTTTTTGTCTCTGTTATGTATTTATTTTGTTTATTTGTCTCGTTTGCGAGTAGACGTTAATTTTTCGGGGACTTTTGAAGAAGAATGTGTGCACCAAGATCAAGACCAGTACATAGACCTATTCCAAGGCAAGTTATACCTTTGATCATGTTGAATCCATATTTCAAAATACGTTGATTCAAATTATTGCATTCTGTTTCAAGTATTTATTTAAATTCTTTTGGGTTTAGTTATTAATCCAATTTGTTACATCCACCTTGTCTATTATTATGTCATGATATTTTGTCACCCTAGGTTGGTTCATTATTAGTTGGTATTATGGTAGCACCAACGTGGGTTGGTTACGTACGAGTAGATTGATTAGCCATGCTACGAGTCATCATTTCATGTGAGTTGCAAATATAAATTTGACTAAGTGATTATAGAACTGTGTGATAAAACTGTGTCTTGTGTGCTATTACTCGTTGATAGCATGTGTTGCACTTAAGTGAAAAAAGATTTAGACAGAGGTAAGTGGTGGATACTGTGTGATATGGTGGAAACTGTGTGAATTGGAATATTGGTCCTGTCTTGGTCAATTAAGGACTTAACTTTGTGCGCTATTGAACTGAGCCTTACTGTACGACCACATGCCTGATATGGGACGGGCCTAACTTAGTAAGTTATGGAGTCTTGATATTGACAACTCAGGTTGTAGATTAGGTTGTGTGATTGGCTGGAGGTGCGATTCTCACATCGCGGACGGTTCGTCGCTTCTCTGTCCAATGGTGTGTGTCGGACCAAGCGTTGTGTGTATCGATTGGACGACAGTAAAGCACATCGGGAGTGTCAATGCTTGAGATGAAGTTTCTAAATAGTTTTGTTATGGTCAGTGCTGGCTATATTGATTATATCGTGTGGGTAAAGTGTACAATCTCTGCATAGTGTTAATCGATCTATTCGAATAGCCGAGTCCGCGGTCATAGATATAATCGGGGATTTCACAAGAGGGGTAGAGTTTCATAAAATATTTGGGAAGGGAGCAGTGTGATCTAAGTCATATAGCTGTGTGAATAACTTGTTTAGACCGTGTGTCCTTTATGAAAATAAATATTAAATTATTATTATTTATTTGTTTTGAATTATGTTTTCAATCTATTTTTCATATTCAATTGTAAATGTTGCTTTATGCAAACTAACCACAAAAGCTATTCCTTTGGAATAAGCCATCATTTATAAATTGCATTCTGTAGTATGACTTGAGAGTATGGTTGTGTACTCATGCTTGCTTCAAACAATCAACAGAAGTGGAGGAGTCTTCGCCTACATTTGAGTAGGAGTTCTACGATGGTGCTGATCGTTAGGGTCTTTATCCCAGTCGGTTGTCTGTGGTGAATTGATGGGATTCCGCTGGAGTTAAACTTTGTTCCGCTGCTGCTATGTTCTTTATTGTCAGCCCTGCGTGGCTTAATAAATGTAAACTCGACCATAGGGTCAAAACCATTATTTGATATTCAAATTAGTTGTTTATTCTATTAATCATCTTGTGTGGATCGATATTCATCTATATTGATACTGTGTGATATAGAGTAATCCTAGACTAGTGCAGAAAACAGAGAGGGTCCAGAATTGCATTTTTGGGTCCCAACAGATGTTGTTTCAGAGCCATACTGACTGTAAGTCTTGACCTTAGTTAGATCGGCCGTCTTAGAGTGTTCAAACTATTTTCTAAAGAAAAATTTACTAGCAAGATTAATTGAACTGCTTAACTCCTATCATGTCTTTCTTGACTCAACTATTGCTGGAATTTTTCCTCTCTCTGATGTTTTTAAATTGTTCTTACCCTCTTGTCTGTCTTGTCAGATGCCTCGTCTTCAGAACTATGGTGAGTGCAAGGGAGGACTTGTCGCTGAGCTTTGGAAGCTGTTGCAAGTGCTTGGAGAATTCGACCGTCCGAAGTACCGTGGCAGCAACTGGGTAGTGAACGGCCGAGACTATGAAGTGATCTGCTGCTTGACTATCTACGCCCAGAAGGACACCAAAGCCAGTCGACCCCTGAACATCTCAGCGCGAAGGATGGTTTCGATTGAAGCAATTCAAGAGTCTTCACGCCTTGCTATCCTAAGGATCTACAACATCTACGCTCGTTAGCTTTAAGATACTATCTTCCGTCCCCTGAACATCTCAGCGTGAAGGATGGTTTGGATCGAAGCAATTCAAGAGCCTTCATACCTTAATATCCTAAGGATTTGTAACATCTACGCTCATGAGTTTCAAGATACTGTATTATGCCACCACCCTCGTACCTCTGTAGTGGATCTTCCTGCATGTTACCCATCTACAGATGGAGAGAGCAACACCCCGTGGTGCATCTTGCCCAGTTCACCACTGCTCAGGAGGAGTCACTGTACTTGGCCACTACAGAGTTGGAGTGCGCATACGAGACCTTACGAAGAATAGAAGAAAGGATCACCATTCTGGAAGAGACTTTCTACGATCAGCACGAGCATGAAGAGGATCAAGACGAGGAGGATCACAAAGAAGAAGACCCAGAAGAAGCTGAGGAGCCAGCAGAGGCTGCAGAGCCGGAGGAACCAGTTGTGCATGCACTAGGGACGCATGTTCCTGTTGCACCAGTCCCGGGGCACCGAGACCAATTCGAACGGATGTCAGCATAGTTCCAAGTCTACATCAGACGGGAGCACCGTCAGGGCTATGGAAGCTATCTCATCGAGTAGTCCGTTTGAGTTTTAGGGCTTAGCCAGTTTTAAGGTTAGGAAAGTCGCCCTTTAGGCGGTAGATTGCGTGTTTAGTTTCGTTCTTATTTTCTTGTGTGCGAGTATGAGCTGCAAAGGCTCTTAGGCATTTGTTGCAGCCATGCTAAGAATCTTAATTAATATAAGTATTTCAGTTGAGCTTTCTTGAGCTGTGTTTGTTGGGTTTAACCTGCCCCTGCCTAGTTCCTAACTCATCTTGTGCTTTCTACCTTATCTAACCCATGGAGTTTCACCAGATGGTTCAGACGTGTCAAGCTGCTGCAAGTGGTTCTGGCACCCCTATGTCAGAAGGCAACGAGCAGACCCCCGCAGGAGCGGTTCCACCTCAAGCACCCCCAATAGACATGCATAATTTTGGAGCTTTCATGGCTGCTCAGACCGAGATGATGTACACCATGATGAATCAGATTCAGAATATGAACAATCAGAACAACAACAACAATCACCACAATGGAGCCCCAGTCGCTCATGGTCACCATGGACCATCCAAGCTAGCTGAGTTCATGAGGACTCGTCCACCAACGTTTTCCGGGCATGTCTCATCGGTTGAAGCCAATGATTGGCTTCGTGTCATTGAGAGAAATCTGCTGATCATCCAATGCAATGATCATGAAAAGGTTCTATATGCCACTCACCAGATGGAAGGCATAGCTGTCGAATGGTGGGAAAACTTCGATACAGCGCATGACACGCCACAAAACATTACATGGGAAGAGTTTTCAGCTGCTTTTCGCCAGTACCATGTACCAGAAGGAATCATAGATCTGAAGAAGGATGAGTTTCACGCTCTCAAACAAGGAAGGATGTCAGTAACTGACTATCTCAATAAATTTTCTCAGCTTGCCCGCTATGCCGCGAAAGATGTCGCCACAGATAAGGCCCGTAAGAGTCGTTTTCTGAAGGGACTGAATTCTAGATTGCAAGTTAACTTGATTGCCCATACTTTCCCAAACTTCCAGGAGCTAGTCAACAAAGTTTTGATTCTGGAAGACAATCACAAAGAATTGGAAGACAGCCGTAAACGCAGGATGGTTCAGATGATGTCCATGGTTTGGCTTGGAGCACTAGGAGGCTTCCTAGGAGTCTGAAGTTTTTCCATAATCTCTACTCGGGGATTTACTGATGCAGCAACAAGGGTCTTCTGGGTAAACCAGGTACCACGATTTTCTTAAACTTAAGGGGTTGGCAAAATAGCCTTACAACATGCTTTATTGACAGAAAAATGGCAAAGCTCCAGCAAAACATGCGCTGGTACAGATTTAGCATGAAGCATACTTATTACATCCTTCATACTTCTGAGCGGTTTAGCTACCCACCTTAAAATGGAGGGTGCTCAATACTAGCTGTCTCTGCCAACTTCATTCATGACGAGCTTCACGGCGGTCAGGAAACTTGTCCTTTATAATTCAGCTGCTTTGGTTTTGACTTGGTATGGAAGCGGCTCTAATGTCTGCGAGATCTGGCGACTTTTACTTGGTGCTGAAGTCTGTCCTCGAGCTGGGGTAGTTCTGAAGTTGAACCTTAGCGGGGTGACTGGTTGAGGGCATTTGCTGATAGATCGAACGTCCCTAGTTCAACCGCTCATTTTGCTATTCGTCCTGATGATTCCCTATTTCCAAGGACTTGACCAACGGGATACCTGGTGGGTATGACCACTTTGTGGGCTTGAAAGTAATTCCTTAGCTTCCTAGCCATAAGGAGACCATAGAGCAGTTTTTGTACCTATGGGTATCTTTCCTTTGGTCCATGTAAGACTTCGCTTACGTAATACACTGGTCGTTGGACGTTTTCACGTTATACGACAAGTACACCACTGACAGTTTGCGGAGTTGCAGCCACATAAATCAGCAATGTTTCTTCCGGTCTCGGAGAGACTAACACCGGGGCACTCGTAAGGTACTCTTTGAGCTTTTCAAAGACATCATTGATTTATTGATCCACAGATTCTCTCACTGGCAGTATTTTTTTTTCTTCTCAAGGCTTTCACCGGCAGTGTTGGGATTGGGGTGTATGATTCGAAGATGACAATATTTGTGAACTGTCGTTTGCCGCATTTGGGTTTCTCATATATACTCAGAGAAACAACACTACTGAGATAAACACCATTTAGAAGTTTGAACTGTGATGGGGATTGACAGAGAAATATAGTCCTGGCAAATTGAAGGCAACACAAATGTCAAATGCATTCTCTGATATGTTAGGCTGTTAAGGCTGAAGTGCAAGACAGCTGACGACGATTTCAATTGCTTAGACTAAGGTACCAATTATCACTTGGTTTAATGCATTTTCCCACTTCTTTACTGTACCACTTCATACTTTTTTCAGTAATCTGATGTAGAAAACTTCAGCAAAAGAAGATCATCTTGTCATTTTACAGGCATTACTCCTGACAAATCAATTATGTTCTTCTAATAAGTAACAACTGAAATACCTGGATTGAAACCTAAGCACATGCAGGCATGTCCTTTGTTCTATCTTAAAGAATAAGCCCATGCTGATATGTCCTTTGTTTTATCTTCCATCGGATCAGCAACTGGATTATATCTGACTCCATACTAGGGACATTGCTTTTTGTCAAAAATCTTATTCTTATACCCTGACAGGAGTCACAAGATCTCTTTACTGCTGGTACTTGATGCCAATATTCTTAGTTATCCTAGTCAAATTCTCATAATCAATTATCTCAAACCTTCTATGCAACTTCACGAGTCCTTCCTATTTTTTTCACTCAAGCGATGAAAGACCGAATTTAAAATAAATAGTTAGTTCCCCCTCCGTTTCATTTTATAAGGCGTATTTTGGCTAGGCACGGGTATTTAGGAGGTTGTAAAACCGAGAGAAAGATAAGAGGAAATGATTATGCTACTCATAGTATAAATACCTTGAAAATGTGAGAGATAATAGTTTATGAGAGAGTTATTTATAAATGCAGGAGAGAGAATATGTGATAAACAAGGGTAGACAAGGAAAAATATAAATGAATTCGGATGCACACCTAATATTTTGAAACAAATTTGCAAAAACTATGCGACTTGTATTTTGAAAAGGATGGAGAACTATTTTTTGCATGGCCTGTTTGCTACTAGAGAGTAGAGACACAATGATTGCTGCGAGCCAGAATCCAGATTTTCCCCTTTCTCTTTACACTTTCCCTTTTCCATTTCTGTTTTGCAAGGCAAGCATATAATTTCGCCTTTTGTTTCTTTAAATACTTGGCAAGGAAACCTGTTGCCATCATCCCTCATCGCCATTTCACAGCTTGAGCAAGAGATCAAGCAAGCCAAAAGAAAGGATGGCAGCAGGCTTGCAAGTGTTTGGCCAGCCAGCATCTACCGATGCTGCCAGGGTTCTGACATGCCTATTTGAGAAGAACTTGGAATTTGAGCTTGTCCGCATTGACACATTCAAGAGGGAGCACAAGCTCCCTGCGTTCATTAAGCTGCGGGTACGGTACTTCCAGTTTCAAGTTTCTCAAATAAGTTCAAAACCGTACTAATTTTCCATTTATGTTTTGCAGGATCCGAATGGGCAAGTGACGCTCAAGCATGGTGACAAAACTCTAGTTGGTAAGGAGAACACACAATGGCCACTTTAAATTATTGGTTTCGCCTTCTTGAGGATTGAAAAGCAATGTTGAACCTTGTATGCAGATTCAAGGGATATATGCCGGTACCTCTCTACCCAGTTTCCAAATGAGGGAAACAAGACCCTTTATGGAACTGGCTCCCTGGAACGGGCATCAATAGAACAGTGGCTCCAAGCAGAAGCTCAAAACTTTAGCCCTCCCAGCTCTGCCCTCGTCTTTCATCTGGCATTTGCTCCTCAGCTGAACATTCCTCAAGACCAATCAGTTATTGCAGAAAATGAGAAGAAGCTTCAGCAAGTCCTCAATGTTTATGATGAAATACTCTCAAAGAATGAGTACCTGGCTGGCGATGAATTCACCTTGGCTGACCTTTCTCACCTTCCAAACTCACATTACATTGTGAACTTTGCCTCTGAGAGAGGAAAGAAGATCTTCACTTCCAGGAAGAATGTGGCACGGTGGTATGACAAAATCTCCAAGCGCGAGACATGGGAGCAGGTAGTCAAGATGCAGATGGAGCATCCTGGCGCATTCGAGTAATGGCTTGATTGTGACGAGTGGCGAGTTCATCTTGAATGGCTCCATTGTTGATCGATCTGGTTTCTACTGTCCTGTGTTCTTCGTCATCGTTGCTACTTGCGTTGTTGTCAAAATCTCCCGTCTACACTGCTGTGTGACCAAAATAATATGAAGCCTTCTTGTGATGTCTGCTGTACCTCTTTGCTTTAAAATGCATTTATCTTTAGAATTTTTTTTAGAAAAATACAAAAATAAATAATCGATCCAAAAAATAACAAAAATAGGCTCGTCGCCGGTTGAACCGGTGATAGGAGCAAAAATAGGCTCTTGTCACCGGTTGAACTGGCGATAGGCTCTGTCACAAGTTCAAATGGCGACAGGTACCTTGCCCCCCACCTGTCGCCGGTCCAACTTCCTATCACCAGTTGAACTGGCGACAATGACCAACGCCGTCAGTAGGGCCCGATCATATGGAAAACACCTGGACGTACGGCTAGGACCGAGGTCCTGGTCGTCCTCCCACGTCGCCTCCACCATCTGTGCCAGGGGAAGGAGGTCTACCGCCCTCAACCTATGTCGGGTCAGGTTACGAATGAACGTTAGTCCACACGTAGTAGTCAGACCATAAATAAGTACACGAAGATCGTAATAGCATGTACCTCGGCACGCAGTTTGGGTGCAACCTCCATGCTCTGATGGGCGTGCGCAGCCGCAACGCACTAAGCTCAATCGGCGCCTCGCTCTCCTGGGGTAGGATGATACTGAGGCGGCTACGGTGATGTAGGTCAATCACCGGGTCAAGCAACTCGTACGTCCACTCGGCAACGTGGTCTGGATCCGCCATACCTGAAAATTCAGTGCATATATTGTAAATACTACAAAATATGTAATAAGGTAATAGGACAAGTCATGAAGCTGCGATTATGCTCTACCTACCCTACTGAGCTAAATAAAGTTGGGATTATTTCGATTAGGCTCTCCCTACCCTAATTAGCTGCTCCGGATTTTCTTTGTAATTTTAAAACGTGTCATGCTATTTTCTTGGTTATAAATTAATTTTTGACATTAATAATATAATTAGCTCGCACAAATAGAGAGCTAAATAAAACTGTTATTAATTCGATTAGCTGCTATGGTTTTTCCTTTCAATTTTAAAACGTATCACGCTATTTTTCTACTTGAAAATTAATTTCCGGTATTAACAATATAATTACCGCGCACAAATGGGGAGCTAACTAAAACTGGTATTATTTACATTACGCTCTACTTACCTCGTACACAACTCAAATGATGTACTACATAATTGGACTACATTTATCTAATCTACTAAATTCTATATCGCTATTTTTATTTGTTAACCGACAATGTTTTGACATAATGTACAAAGTCTCAAAAATGTACCTATAAGATGGCCGATCGGATCCGATACTCTGTCTATGTCCTCTCCGCGATAAACATGCAGAGGTTCGCTACCTTTCTTCTCTCTCTCTCATCTCTTTCTGTTTTTTTTTGAATTAAAATGAGGTTTGGAGTGATTTTCAGGGTTTTATAGTTGGATTCGCCAATTGAACTGCCGACAGGTGAGTGACTGGCGACAGGAAGTTAGACCAGCGACAGGTGGAGAGCAGGGTACTTGTCGCTAGTTCAACAGGAGATAGGGGCCTATTTTGTTATTTTTTTGACCCACTTATTTATTTTTATAATTTTTTTATGAAAAAATAATATTTTTATAAAAAAAATATTTATCTTTATGCATTATTTAGTGAATAAAGTTGTTCATCTAGCTGCCAGTTTTATTTGTTTGTTTTTACCATCTAATATTTTGTCGTCAGAAAGAAAACTTGATCTTCAGTCAATTGTATATTCACTGAAATAATTTTTCGGTTCAATTTAGTTGGCAAAGGCTGGCGTATTTACATGTTCTATCAACTCACATTCCAGTTGCATACTATTTGCCCTACTAATGATATTGAGAAATGCAATGCGAAAGTCTAAGCCCGTGATATGAGGACTTTTTTGACAGGTTTAAAGTACAAGTGGGATTTGAATTTGAATGTACCATTCCTCAAACTGCAGAGATCATATTGCCAATTTGCCTTACCCGTTGTGTAGGACCCAGAATTTTTTTATCCGGATTCCTCTATGAAAATATTGTGCTATTTCTGGATCAGTAGATAGCACTTCACAGGCACATTGCTGAATCAAATCATACATGGCGTAGAATTATTTTATTTATTAATTTACACATCAGAGTTTACATAGACAGCTTCGAACCAATTTTTTTACAATAAAGGCCGAACAAGACAAATGAATACATGACAAAAGGTAGCGGAAACAACAATGAAAACAAAGGGTGAGGGCACAACTTACCACAGGCAAGTGACTGGGGAACCCGTGTACGCCCGATATTATCCGAAAACCTCGGACAATATAGGAGGCACACAAGAACCGACGAAGTCAGCTAGACTGGTGTGAGACTAGAACAGCTAAGGACTAAATTACACTTCAATGACTCCTGGATCTTCAGACATCTTGTTCCTTGTTGCAGTCGACAGCTCCAGGGTTCTTGTTTCTGACGGTTGGGGAAAGAGCGAGGTTGAGCACAACTGCCGTGCTTGCGAGCCAACACAACAGATGCAATAGTATATATATGCAAGGCTTAATAAGGATGGCTCGGGTTCTTTTATTTGCGTAAAGCAACATTTATAAATACAGATATTAGAAAATCCTATCACTTAGCATTTTAACCAAATTGTATTTTTAAAGAGAACAATTGTGCAATAAATTAATAAAAGCAGAGGCTACCTCCACCTTCATGCTTATTCTTGTTGGTGGTCATGCCCACCTATTACCAACACACGGTATGAATACCTAGGGAAAATCCAAATCAAGGGCTAGGTGAGCCCCGCACATTTTTCATTCCATCCACAAAAGTTTTTGAAATAGAACTAACTCTTGTAAGCTCCGCATGCCCACCCGTGACCGTGGGCGCGGCTGTTCGAACAATTTTATTCTCTGCAGAGATTGTACATCTTTACCCACAAGAGATAATCATCTTGATATGTACACACGTTTCCTTAGACATGTGAATCAAGGGGAGATTATCACAAGGCCTTTACAAGGCATCCTCGATATTTGCCACACCCGCTAAGGTTTCACCTGAGTAGGGTTTCGTTCCCGTGGGACCCGACAACCACTTACCCAAACCCTCTCTTGCGCCATGCAACTTACGCCTAGGGTCCCGTAAGTCACATACCCCAACCCGTAGCCTCGTGGGCTCACGGTGAAGGGGACTCCCCCAATGGTGCAGCGTATACCGGTGGACATCAATTAGTTAGCAGTCGACACCATTATAGACTTGTGGCTGTACTGTTTTACAATTGGAGAACATTACATGATTAAGTCCTTAAGATTATCTGGACGGTTCGTACCACATACCAACCATTCTCGTGCTCGATGGCACCCACCACCCTTCCATCTGCCCAGATGGGGTATTAGCAAGTTTTAGGGTTTTGGAGAAGTATAAAACAAATTATCCAACCAGTTCAATCATTCTCCCCAATGACTGCCTAAAACAATTGTCATGATTAAAGAATGGTGATTTTGGGTAGAAATACTCGGTACTTAAACAAGTCAAGCATGGCGTTTAAGTACGACCTATAACTAGTAGGTTACCATATATTTACTAGAGTGACAAGGATTTTGGGAGTTCAATTATCAAGGATATGGTGAAATAATTATTTAATCACCAAATAGGCATTTAACTACCTTACAGTGTTTGACATACATTTGCGTAGAAATTAAAGCATGCAATTTGATATTTTAAAAGCATATAATTTGCATAAATGTAGGATCAATATGATCAAAGTGTTGACTCTCCTCGGCTATTTTACCGTGGCCTTGATCTTACTCAAAGCCTTGTTAGACAGAGGTTCAAAATCTTAGTCGGCGTCTTTGATTGGATCTTGATCCTGCTCGAGTCGTCGTTTCTTCTGAACTTCGATTTCTAATTACGCAACAACGATCAAAAAACCAAATAAAATTCAAAGAACTCCAAAAGACCAAATGAAACACAAAATCCTCAGAAGGATTGCGGAGGACGAGCTTAAGAGAAGGGTTTGGGCGACACTAGAATGTTTGACAGAGTCAAACGACCAGTTGAGCAAAAGGAGGAATGGCAGAGAAATTCTACCGAGAGGGAGGATACAAAGGAGGGTGAGGTCGACGGGCTTTTGCAGGGATATTCTACTGCGGATTTAGAAGATTGCAATATTATATTTCTACAGGTGAAAAACAACCTAACTACAAGTTCTACACCAAATCTAGGTACAAGAGCAACACATAAACTCAAATGGCAGATCAACACCAATCTCAGTTGTCAGATAATACTCAATGATTCAATTGCTAGCTACTCAACTTACTACTAAAACCTACTGCCACATCAAAACACATATTATCATCAATTATTAGCTCAATTGCCGAACAACACAAATACTCAAATTACTACCAAAGCCACTACTCTGGAGGAGAGATTAATCCTACCATCAACAATCACTGATCCATTGATGAAGCACTAACCAACAGCTATCAATTGATTAATAAAACAATAGATATTACTATTCCTACTAACTGAAGATCACTAAACCACAGTCCACAATACTGATCTGGGAAGGCAACAATCAAGCTTTAGCCATATATAATTGGAAGAAAAGAGGTTTGGTGGTAATGACTGGCAGTAATTAACAGGGCATTTAACAACAATTCAAATTACTGCCAAAACACTTATACTTATGTTCAGTCAACACAGACAATCAATCGACAATTCATTTTACTGCCGCAACAACTACTGATCTGAGGAAGCAATTATGAACAAACATTGATCTAGAGAGCAATAAGCTATAGATACAAACAACGATCAATATACTGACAATAATATCTACTGCCACCAAAGCTTAATGTTAAAACAAAATGCAAGTTTTCAATTCCAGACCAAACAAACTATTGACCTAACGAACCAATTCACCATTGCTAAATCACTCAATTTAGTTGTCGAATGCCAGAATATTCCACAGATGATCCATTGCCAGGCACAAAACACACATTACTGACAACATTGCCACTGAAGGTCGCCGCTAACAACATCGATGCTGGAGAAGCAATGCACAATCATTACAATTCAAAATTTAACAACTAAACAGGAGAACACATATTCGGCAACAAATCCATCTTACTCAACACATTGATACTGATGAGCATATAATCACAAGCATTAATTCAACTTCACTCCTTGACTGGCCTGATGAACAAAGTTTTGACAAAATGGATGGCAACCTCTATAGCATCTAGGAAGCAATTAATAGGCAAACAAATCAAAAGCTATTGTTGCTAATCAAATGGTTGTTGCTGCACTGGGAGGGCTCGGCCACAGGAGGGAAATAGCACAGCGAGCATAGGAGCACGGGCGCGGCCATAGGAGCAGGGGAGAGGGGGTGCGGGCCGGTCTGACCGGGCGAGGTGGCCGGTTCGACCGGGGAGTAGGGGGAGGCTTGGGTGTTGGCTGCCGGTGGCGGGTGGAGGCCGGAGGGGTGCCGGAGGTGGCCAAAGCGGAGCGCTAGAGGGGAGGGGTTGCCGAGGAGGTGATGCTAGGGCCGGAGCAACGACGAGGAGGAGTTGGCGACAGCGACAACTGTGGCTGGAGGGAGGGAAGCACTAGGGAAGGAGCGCAGTAGTAACGGGGAAGGAGGGGAGGCTAACCATGGGGTCTGTGGAGGCGGAGGAGCTCCGGTGGTGGCCGGCGATGGGATCCGGGTCAGCGCGGGGAGGAGTGCAGCGGCAGCGGTCCTCTGGAGGCGGGTGCTGCGGCCGGTGGTCGGGGAGGCACGGGGCACCGAGGAGGCGCTCCAGCCCCAAGGGTTTGACCCGTGGAGTGCCAAGGAGAAGACAGCGGCAGCGGGGCTCCTAGTTGGCGGAGGGGAGGAGGAGCCGAATCGGAGGAGAGAGCTCTTTGAAGGACTTACCCGGGGAAGGAGGGGCGGGCGAGGAGAGCACAGAGAGCCGGGCTATTTATAGCCGGTGGGAGGGGGAGGAGCCGGAGAAGGTGGGGACAGGGATGGCGATGGACAGGATGGCGGCATGGGCGACGGAGTGGGCAGCCATGGCGTCGATGGGACCGGGCGACGCAGGCGAGGCAGGTGGAGCTGGCGACGGACCGGGTGGAGGTGACGCTCGCGCTGACCCAGGGAGAGGTGCGGCTTGGTCCGGTCAGAGTCGCGCGCGTGACGTGACGAGGACGAAGGGCGACGTCACGGTGGCATGGCGACGATGTTCTAGTGGCAGGGGAGCAGGTGCCTGTGGGGGTGAAAGCAGGAGAGGTGGGGGCGGCACTACGGTGGGGCAGGTGGAGGTGGGGGCGAGCACTGATGTGGTGGGGGTGGCGCTCGGAGGAGAAGAAGGCTGGGCCAAGCGGTGGGGGCGTTGCTGGGCCGGGCAAAGAAGAAAGAAGGGGGAGGAGGAAGAATCGGCCTGGGGAGACGGCAGAGCCGGGGAAGAAAGGGCACCGGGAGGAGGAGGGGACAGGCGATGCGGTCGAGGGCGGTGGGAAGAAAGAGATAAGGGAGAGGGGACAACGAGCGGCGACGGGAGAGAGAGAGACGGAGTGTCGGCGCGTCTGAGTCGGGCCAGGCGAGAAAAGGGAGAGGGGCGGGCGAGCAGGCCGGGGAGAAGAGAAATGCGGGCTGGCCGGGGAAAGTCGGCCCGGGAGAGAAAATTGGGGAGAGGGAGAAAAGATGAGTGGGCCGAAAGAAATTGGGTTAGCCCAAAAGAAAGGGCTAGGCCCAAGCAAAACAAGGAGAAGCAGATTTTGAGAGAGGGGTCCAACATCTGAAATAGGTGATTTTGAATTGAATTTTGAGCTTGGAATTTTGGAGGGAGGTTGAAACACAAACCCGAGCTCAAAGGAAGCTTGGAGTTTCTGGAATTTAAGCAGCAAATGAAAATTTAAACGAAAATTGAAAACCAAATGGAGGCGCTATTTGCCGTCCGAAAATGGGATGTCACAAATCCAACCCACCTTAAAATGAATCTCGACCCCGAGATTCGAGCGGCTCAGAAAACAGGTAAGGGCGGTCGGACTTCAACTGGTCTTCGCGATCCCAAGTGGCTTCTTGATCCGGGGGTTGCTCTGCTGAACTTTTCAGGGACAGATGATTTGGCGTTTGGCTTGCTTCTTCATAACACCAAGAATCTTGATTGGAGGTCTTGGATATGATAAGTCTTTCTGGAATGCAATAACTTCAACTGAGGTTTTCTAATCAAGCACTCTGAGGCTTTTCTTGAGCTGGGAGATGAGGAGCATGTCATTGACATCTGACAAACTTTCTGGATAATCTTGAGCTTACAGGTGTTGATTCCAGTGATATCTCTTCGAGGTTATGGCTTGCATGATCCAATCCGGGGAGCGATCTTTATTAACTTTTATCACGGTAACAAGGTCCTTAGTGAGTACCACCTTTCTTGTGGGTACAGCTTAACATTTCTTAGCATCTGTCCAACCAATCCATCTCTAGGAAGTCACCAGTTACAGTAGAAGACAAGAATAGTTCCACAGAAATTTGACCGTTTTCCACTTTAGAACTCTTTCAGGACGCCTGCACCAACTTCATCACCTCGTCTAGTGGTTTAGAATTTTCGCAATCCGGTACCAGCCAACCCCATTCTAGGGAACAACCTGCAGAGTGTACCAAGAGTTTGTTTTTCCTACCGTTAGTCAAGGCACTTTGCCATTGGTTGCCAACCAAAGTCCGTAAAAAGGAATAGTAACTCCAGTACGCTTCAACCTTGGAGCTACACTAGCCAAGACACCAGCGCAGAGCAACAATCAGGGAGCATCTCAAGTTGTCGGCCAATCCAGAGGAGCACCGCAATCTGTGGTTAGGGGTCGTGTCAACCACATCACTCTGGAAGGAGCCCAGGGAGCACCCGACGTCATACTGGGTAAGTTTATGGTAAACTTAGTACATGCGTCAGTTTTGTTTGATTCTAGAGCTTCGTATTCGTTTGTTTTTGGAGTTTTTGCAACCAAGAATAATTTGAACGTAAAGCCTCTTAAGTATACTCTATTAGTCTAGTCGCCTGGAGCAGAGCTAAGCTCTAAAGTAGGATGTTTATGCGCTAAGTTACTCATAGCTGGAGTTGAGTTTCTAGTCAATGTAATTATTCTAGACACCCAAACCTTAGATGTCATTCTTGGCATGGATTGGTTATCAAAGCACAAAGTTGTGCTAGATTGTGGCCGAAGAGCTGTAACAATCAAGGATACCAATGGAAAGAAAGTGGAGTTTCTAGCCACCTTCGTCCGTGATGGACATCTGTTAGTCAACAGTCTGAAAACCGTATTTTGGAAGGTGTGCCTATTGTTAGAGAATACCCAGATGTGTTTCTAGAAAAGTTACTAGGAATACCACCGGACCGTGACATCGAGTTTGTCATCTATCTAGTACCAGGAATAGCGCCAATTTCTAAGAGACCCTATCGAATGCCAGCCGATGAGTTGGTAGAGATGAAGAAGCAGATTGAAGAACTTCTTGAGAAAGGTTTCGTGAGACCTAGTTCATCGCCATGGGGAACGCCAGTCCTGTTTGTCAGAAAAAAGGATGGAAGCATGAGAATGTACATTATTATCATTCTCTGAATGAAGTTACTATTAAGAACAAGTATCCTCTACCCCGCATTGATGATTTGTTTGATCAAATAAAAGGAGTAGAAGTATTCTCAAAGATCAACCTGCGATTAGGTTACCATCAATTGAAGATCTGTCCGAATGATATACCGAAGACCGCCTTCTCAATGCGGTATGGGCATTATGAATTCCAGGTATGTCCTTTGGTCTGACTAATGCCCCTTCCTATTTCATGAACATGGTGAACAAAGTATTCATGGAATATTTGGATAAGTTTGTAGTTGTGTTCATTGATGATATTTTGGTTTATTCCAAGATAGAAGAAGAACAAGCTAAACATTTGAGAATAATCTTGGAAAAATTTAGAGAGCATCAGTTGTATGCTAAGTTCAGTAAGTATGACTTCTGGAAGAAGAAAGTTGATTTCCATTGTCACGTGATGACAGCTGAAGGAGTAGAAGTCGACCCTGGTAGAGTTAAAGCAGTGTTACATTAGGAGCAGCCCAAGACTGTAACTCAGATTCGTAGTTTTTTGGGAATGGCAGGATATTATCGTCATTTCATCAAAGCATTATCAACGATTGTTAAGCCTCTTACACAATTGTTGAAGAAAGAGAAAAAGTTCACTTGGAACCCAGCTTGTGAAGAAAGTTTCAAGAATTGAAGAAGCGTTTGACTTCAGCCTTAGTGCTGATATTGCCAGATATTCGGAAAGATTTTGATATCTACTGTGATACTTCACGTCAAGGTTTAGGATGTGTCCTGATGCAAGAAGGAAGAGCCGTCGCTTATGCATCAAGGCAATTGAGACCCCATTAGGAGAATTATTCTACCCATGATCTGGAATTAGCTGCCGTAGTGCATGCTTTGAAGATTTGGCGTTATTACCTCATTGGTAATCGTTGTGAAGTATACATTGATCATAAGAGTCTGAAGTATATTTTCACTCAGTCTGACCTGAACATGGGATAGAGAAGATGGTTGGAGTTAATAAAGGATTATAACCTTGGAATCCACTACCATCTTGGTAAAGCCAATGTCGTTGCAGATGCTTTGAGCTGTAAGACTTACTGCAATGCTTTCGAAGTGGAAGAAATTTGCTCAGAACTTCAAGAGGAATTTCAGAAGCTAGGGCTGTAAGTTGTATCTGAAGGATTTGTGGCTAGTCTAGAAGTACAGTCTACTTTGGAGAAGCAGATTCGTAAAGCCCAACTAAATGACCCAGAAATTTCTAACAGCAAGAAAAAGATGGTAGAAGGAAAATTCAAGAACTTCACCAGAGATGATCAAGATATACTATGGATCAATGGACGTATCCGCATACCAGACATTGATAGGTTGAGACAGCTAATTTTAAAAGAAGCCCATGACTCAAAGAATTCGATTCACCCTGGTAGTACTAAGATCTATCTGGATGTTAAGAATAAGTTCGGTTGGCCAAATTTGAAGCGAGAAGTCGTAGAGTTCATTGCCTTATGCGACGTGTGTCAGAAATTAAAAGCAAAATATCATAGACCAATAGGTTTGTTACAACCATGAAGATTTCAGAGTGGAAGTGGGAAGAGATCGGAATGAATTTCATTACCGGTTTACCCAGGACTCAATCGGGTTACGATTCGATTTGGGTAATAGTTGATCGTTTGACCAAAGTTTCTCATTTCTTGCTAGTCAAAACCACTTACTCGGGAGATTGCCTTGCAGAGTTATATATGTCAAGAATTATCAGTTTGCATGGTGTGCCTAAAAAGAAAGTGTCAGATCGAGGATCTAAGTTCACCTCTCGTTTCTGGCAGATTCTGCATGAAGCATTAGGAACTCATCTGAATTTCAGCACTACTTATCATCCTCAGACAGATGGACAGACTGAAAGAGTCAATCAAATATTAGAGAATATGTTGAGAGTCTGCTGTAGCTAATGCTACCAGTTGGGATAAGAGTTTACCGTATGCAAAATTCTCGTACAACAACAGTTATCAAGCCAGTCTGCAAATGTCACCATTTGAAGCTTTGTATGGTCATGCTTGCAGAACCCCTTTGAATTAGTCAGAAACAGCTGAACATTTGGTATTTGGACCAGGTATTATTCAAGAAGCAGAAGAACAAGTGATCATGATCAGAGAAAGATTGAATATAACTCAGTCGAGGCAGAAAAGTTATGCTGATAACCATCGTCACGTTTTAGCTTTGAACCAGAAGATTATGTTTATCTTCGAATTACTCTACTCGGAGGTGTCCAAAGGTTTCATGCTAAAGGGAAGCTTGCCCCTATGTACGTTGGTCCGTTCAAGATATTTGAATGCCGTGGAGAAGTTGCCTATCAGTTAGAGCTACCACAGTCGTTAGTAGGAATGCATGATGTCTTTCATGTCTCTCAGTTGAAGAAATATCTTCGCGTGGCCTTTCGTTGACAGTGCAAGTCCTACGAACCCTAAAAGATGAGGAAAAATTACCGGACCTTTCGGTGGCCCAAGCCACCGACTCAAAGACAACGCCGGAGCGACGGGAGGACGAGGCTATTGTTTTCATCACCTTCTTCGACGTCAGCCTTCGGTTTCCTTGTGTGGAGTTGGTGGCATGTGTGCTCCAACTGAATCGGGTGGATCTGGCGCAGTTGACGCCCAATTCCATCGCCAAGCTTGGCATGTTCGAGTGGGTGATGCGGTCTGTGGGAGCGAGCAGGGAGGGTCGGCTCTTCGGTATCTTTATGACGGGCGTTGTCAATCGAAGAAGAAGAAGGATACCGGCGAGGGGCTTAACTTCGGGAGCGTCAACTTTCAGCCGAAGGCGCGCTGCCTCTGGTATCTATCGGCTCCCGCGTCCAGGAACCGGTGGGAGACCGACTGGACTCGGAGGTGGCTTTACCACAAGTCCCTGGTGGGCAACGGCTTGCGCTTGACCGGAGGGCCTATCCAACTCACCCCCTCCTCGGAGATTGACTTAACGTCAAGGGTGGAGGCTCTCCTCCAGCTGCTGCTGACCGAGACGCGGAGGCTCTCCACGCGGGATCTTGTGGAGGAGTTCTGTGCGCTTCGGGTATGGCCCCTCGTGCAGGGTTGGGACGTGAAGCTCGGGGTGGCGAGGGTTGGCCTCCCCTCCTTTGATCTATCGGATGGCGAGGAGGATAATGTCTATTGTCTCTTTTTATTGTTATGTACATATAATTTTTGACCCTGGTATAAGGGTGGTCATGCAGTGCTACCGATCGACGTGGCTACGCTAGTTGCAGAGTAGCTTCTGATCCCCTATACCGAGGAGGAGCATGCGAAGCGGGGGTGGTAGTGCGCGAGCCTCATCTGAACCAGGCGTACCTAGACCCGACTATCCGCCTGGCGAAGCAACCTGACCCCAACGAGGGAAGGAGGAAGACGAGCCAGGTGCCAGAGGAGCTGAATGCCCCGGGGCCAATTGACGTGGCGCCCCTGCGATGCGTTGGAGACGAGAACGCAGGCAGCTCCCGCTGCGCGAGGGTAGACATGGTGGAATGTCCACCGAAGGCGGCACAGGGTGTCGCGTTAGGTCGAGTGTGTGAGCTCGACAACCTCTTCCCGCTGCCCCGCATGGCACCGCCCGCCGCCACCTGCACGCGGCCCCCTCATCGGTCGCCCTGTGGTGGCGCCGACCGCAGCCGCCACGGACCGCGCATGGGCACACCACCGCCCGGCACAACACGGCCACGCCACCGCTGTGGCTCCACACCGCACACGACCCCGCGATCGGTCGCCCCACCAAGCGCGTCGCCGTCGTCGTGCCCGCCGCCGCAGCGTCGTGCTGCCTCGGTGGCCCCGTCGGCCACGAGCCTGCACCTTGCGGCACCGACAGTACGCCCTCCGCGCCGCGCGTGTAATACGGCACCGCCACCATAGGAACAAGGTAGGGGAACCTTGCCCCCTCACCCTTTAGACCGTACCAAAATGGGCCAAAGTGGCCCGAATGTGCCCAACCCAAGAGAATCCTGAAAAAAAAAGAAAAAAAGGGAAAGGATAATCCTAATATTTTGCAAAAAGGCCCTTGGATTTTTCTAAAATTGCACGATATTTTTCCCATAACTAAAAATTAACGCTCTAGCCCTTGGAAAAGGCAGAATTCCTCGAAAATTCATATTCCAGCCGAAAAGGCTCCTGGGAATTGAAATTTTGAATCCTTTTTTTAGCATGTTTAACTCTGTTATTATAATTTATATGCAATATATATATATATATATATATATATATATATATATATATATATATATATATTTACTATTTTGATTATCTGTGATTGTTTATATTACTTTCAATTATTGAAAATAGCAATAAATCATGAAAAATACATGAATATTATGATAATTTTGTACCATTCTTTGCAACTATTTTATGCAAATTACCGGTAGTAATCTTATGAACTATTTGCATAAATATGTAGATGATTGGCATTACAAACCGGAAGTCCGAAGAATTGGCCCAACATGACCAGAATTACTTGACTTAGGCCTTCGACATCGAGATTGTACTTGGGGCCAAGAAGCTCCGTGTTGCTATCAGGTTTGGCACCTCAAAGGATGTTAATCCCACTACTGAGGAAAATGACCAGGCACTTTACTTCCTGAGACACCATCTCTGCCTAATGCTTAAATATGAGTATATGCCGAAGAAGAACACACTAGCTTTATAGACTACACTGAACACACAGTTCGAGAAGCTGAAGTACACCATTCTTCCTCGGGCAGAGCAGGAATGGACCCGATTGCGTCTTGCTGACTTCAAGACCGTGGGAGAGTACAATTCTGCCTTGCATAGAATTTGTATCAGTCTTCAACTCTGCGGTAAGGTAATCACAGATGAGCAGAAGATTGAGAAGACTCTCTACCTTTCACTTGAATGCGGTGCAATCTGCACGTAACTATCGTCAAGACGGCTACAAGGAGTATGTCAAATTAATTGACATCATGCAAATTACGAGAGCTCAAGGTGATGTTCTAAGGAAGAACTACATCTCACAGCCACCTAGTAGCAATGTTGGCCATGAAGCCAATGCTAGCGGCTACAAGGTGCAGAAGCCTCTCACAAAGGAGATAGGCAAGAAGGGTAAGGTTGTGGGTCGAAGGTCAAGCCAAATGCTCAATCCAAAAAGGGCGGACAAAGGAAGCGCGATGACAAACCCTATGGCCAGTAGGACCAAGAATGCTACAAATGTGGCATTTTGAGGCATTGGTCATAGATTTGTCGTGAGCCGCAACACGTTATTGATACTTTCAAGTATAAGAAAAAGGTCAAAGGATAGCATAAGGCACACCTCTCCATTGCAGGCACAGAGGATCTACAGCCATTAGTTACACTCATGGATGTGGATAGCCCAGTAGCAGGACCCATCACCCCTTCTTTGGACATCGCAGCGGCCGCAGCTGTAGTTGCCCAAGAGGAGAAATTGCCATAGAGCATATACAGGCAGAAGTTTCTAAGTACTTCGCTGATTCGAACTAGTGCACGCATTGCACTTAGATCTTTTTATAGTCATTTACAGTTTGTAGTTGTGATAAAATATTGAATTATTTTCTTTGAATAATGGTTGTAAGCCCTACGAGAGCAAAACATTAAATTCTTGTAATAAATCCTGCAAGGCCTATATTTTCTTCCCATGTTTATAATAGCAAGTTATGTTCTGATTACTTCCTGCTGCATATTAATAAAACACTTTATATCAGAACGAGTATGGTGCCCAATGGAGGAAGTGTGCTTAGCTGATAGCGGCACAACAAATACCATATTAAAGGAGATGAAATACTTTCAGTCGATCAGCAAGAATGCTGGTAGTCTTACAACAAGCGCGGGCAACGATACTTGTATAATAGGCTTAGAAAGAGCTACAATTATACTCCCGATGGGCACAACTTTGCTCATTGAAGAAGTTTTGTTGTACCCAGAATCGACTAGAACTCTCCTAAGTTTCAAGGATATTCGCGCCAACAGTTTCCACGTAGAGACTAAAGAAGAGTATGGTAAGGAATACCTTCTCATTATAAAGCGTAAAGAAAGTGGCAAGAGGGTATTAGAACAACTTTCTTCATTTGAAACTGGTCTATACTACACTAATATTAAGGCACCTACAGCCTATACTGTCCTGAAAACCATATTGAAAAGCTCTGAACTTTTCTATCTTTGACATGGTAGATTAGGCCACCCAGGTCTTAGAATGATGAGAAATATAATTAACAGTTCTCAGGGACATAATATCGATGTAAAGAATTTCACGAATTAGGAAGGCTTTGTGTGTCCCGCATGTGCCACTAGAAAATTAATTAATATACTTTCTGCTCTAAAAGTGAATGATGAAATCCCTGCATTCCTGAACCGTATCTAGGGAAACATTTATGGTCCTATTCAGCCCATATCAGGGTCATTTAGGTATTTTATGGTGCTCATCGATGCTTCCTCGAAATGGTCGCATGTATATTTATTTTATATGAGAAACCATGCTTTTGCAAAGCTAATCTTGTAGATAATTAAAATTAAAAATAATTTCTCTAGTCATCATGTGAAGTCCATCAGAATGGACAACATTGGAGAATTTACTTCGAATGCATTTGATGATTATTGCATGGCAATGGAAATTAAAGTTGAGCATTTTGTACCACATATCCACACCTAGAATGGACTAGTAGATGCATTAATTAAAAGAATTAAATTTATTGCTCGACCGCTTTTACAGAATTGTAATTTACCAACTACATGTTGGGGATACGCAGTCCTGCACACAACAACTCTTATCAATTTTAGACCATCGGCATATAACATCCATTCACCTATGCAACTAGCGTAAGGGTCACCATCGAAAATTTCGCATCTTCACAAATTTGGGTATAAGATTTATGTACCTATACCACCACCATAGCGAACTGCAATGGGCCCTCTCCGCAAGTATCGAATATACATTGGTTATGAGACTGCATCTATAATCTGTAATTTGGACCCTATGACAAGAGATTTACATACTGCCCAATTCCCTAATAGTATATTTGATGAGGATAGTTTCCGTCATTAGGGGGAGGAAATCAAACCCTTGATGAAAAATATCATAAAATAACGTGGCAGGCTATAGGAATCCATTCACATGACTCGCGCACTAGTGAAGCAAATAGAGAAGTTCGGAAGATAATTGATTTACAAGCATTAACAAATCAACTGCCTGACCACTTTAATGATTTGAAGAGTGTGACCAAGTCGCATGTACCTGCATGCAATGCACCGGAGAGGGTTGAAATACCAAAGAAAATTGAAGGTACCCCTAATCCCATCCAGAGGCCTCAGAATAAAAGGATGAGACCTCCGACCCCTCAAATCCCAAGTAATCGGGGAAGCCTCGTGAAAAAGAATAAGAAGGATTTGACACAGCCGATCACTAAAATTCCCCAAAACCAAAAGGGGGCAGTTGAGACCTGGCACTAGTATGGAACCTTTAGGAAAAGGCATACCAGGCTTGAATATTCCCACAGAGGGAGATACCAGCATGGATGTGTGCGCACACATCGGAGTTGAAAAACTAAAGGGACTTGCCCCGTAATTAGAAGCAGCGGTAAGCAAGTAGAAGCATTAGAAAAATCACCCCATGAAGAAATAGCAATAAACTATGTGACCATGAGAGAATTTATTAATAGGACAATAGCCAATGTCGATACTTATTTTGCAAAGAAAATTGTCACAATCATCGATATTGATTTAGAGCCTGCATCGCTTGCTGAATGTAAGAAAAGATTAGATTGGAAAGATTGAAAGAAGGCAATAGAAACTAAATTATTATCTTTGAATAAAAGAGAGGTGTTTGGGCTTTTAAGCTGTACCCCCCCCCCATGTGCACCCCGTAGGGAATAAGTGAGTTTTTGTTCGAAAGAGAAATGAAAATAACGAAGTTGTAAGATATAAAGAAAGGCTCGTTGCACAAGGTTTCACTCAACGCCTAGGAGTTGATTATGAAGAAACCTATTCCCCAGTCATGGGCAGTGTTACCTTTAGATATTTAATTTCAGTGGTAGTGAACTTGAATTTAAAAATAAAATTGATGGATGTGATAACTGCATACCTTTATGAAAACATGGATTCAGACATTTATATAAAGGTACCTGAAAGTATCCCTGTTGTAAGATCGAGGAGGCCGAATAGAGGGGGTGAATAGGCAGTTTTAAAAAAACTTTTACTAAAATCGATTTCTAATGCGGAAGAGTATGTCAAATCAGTTTTGCACAAATAAGGTCTAAAATAACTAGTCTCACTAAGTGCACCAACAATATAAGACTATATCAATGATACCAAATATACAAAGATATGTAAGCAATTTAATTCTAGAAATGTAAATTACACAAAGTAAATCCACATGACACAATGATGTTTTACCGTGGTGTTCAGAGACTTGCCGGTCTCCCCTAGTCCACGTTGAGGTAAGCCCAATGAATTGGACTGCCTCCACAAATTAAGCCAACACTTCCGAGGTAAGTCCAACCACATGTACCGGCTCCAACACGAACCAACACCTCGATCCACTCGGGGTTGCTCTTCCTCCACTCCGGAGATGGCGAGCATCAAACCACTCACAACCGTCTAGGTCTTCTCACAACCGTCTTTGAGAAGCTCACCGGCACAACACCTTCAAGACGTCTAGGTATCGGTAAACACCAAGAGTAATAAGCCAAGACCCTTGCTTGACTCTCATCACGTGCAATGATGCACAAGCTCAAATGGATAAGAAATCCAACTCTAGATGCAACACATGCAACTAGAGACCTCTCTCCTTACTCAGAAGGAGCAACACATACACAATTGAGAGGAGAAGCTCACACTAGCTCAATAGAATAAAATAGAGTGGCAAAAGTTCTTTCTGGCGGCCAATGGGGTATTCTGATCCCCACCACAAAACTAGCCATTGGAACAAACATTCTTAAAAAATTAGGATTTCTGGTAATACCGCCGTTCAGGATCGGTATTACCGTAGTCGAGAAACAGTGGTCGACTGTTGTGCATTTAATGCGTCTGATATAGCTGTTACAAAAAGTTGTGGTACTACCGCCAACTACAAATAGGTATTACCGCACTGCAGTAATACCACTCGGCTATATCGATATTACCGATTTCTAAAGGATCAAACAAACACAAGAAAAACAACTTCTTTGGAAAACTCATGCCGCTAAGGAAATATCGGTACTACCGCACACCGGTAGTACCGCTCAGATCATGCGGTCATACCGATTCTCATGGAAGATCAAAACTCTCAAAAACATGCTCTCTGTAATTTACGTACCGCTGTCTATATTTCGATACTACCGACCTACAATAGTACCGTCATTCAAATGTGGTCGTATCGATTATCAAGTTTCAAGAAAAACTCCGAAAGTTATCCTCTTTGTTAAAAACATACCGCCAACTAGATTTTGGTACTACCGACTGGCGGTAATACCGCTCATCAAATGCGGTCATACCGATTTTAGGATTTCAATAAAACTTCCTCTCCGAAAAATTCATACCGCCATGTAAAATTCGGTATTACCAACCTACGGTAATACCACACAATACTAGTAATCATACCAGATTTTCTGAATATTTTTTCAGGGCCAAGAACAAATGCAATGCATGAACCCTAACAATTATCAAAACACATTTGCAAACTTAGAACATGCAACAAAGAGTAGGTGCATGGACTTCAACCATTTGCAAAATATATTTACAATGTATAGTCACATGCTACAAGGATTAGACACATAAGCCTCGACTATTTGCAAAACACATTTACAAAATATAGTCACATGCTACAAGGATTAGACACATGAGCCTCGACTATTTGTAAAACACATTCGCAAATAATAGCATCATACCATGGTGAGCTAGAGCAAGCGAGATTGAGCTATCAACACATGATGAGACTCAAGCTACTAGATAAGACCCCTCTTGATTAGGGGTGTAAGTGGATGCGGGTTGTCCACGAACCCACTAAACCTACCCCACAAAAAAAAATACGTAGATGCTGCTAGGCCAACTTAAAAATTAAGTGAATTTTAATGATTTGAAGAGTGTGACCAAGTCTCATGTACCTGCATGCAATGCACCGGAGAGGGTTGAAATACCAAAGAAAATTGAAGGTACCCCTAATCCCATCCAGAGGCCTCAGAATAAAAGGACGAGACCTCCGACCCCTCAAATCCCAAGTAATCGGGGAAGCCTCATGAAAAAGAATAAGAAGGATTTGACACAGCCGATCACTAAAATTCCCCAAAACCAAAAGGGGGGCAGTTGAGACCTGGCACTAGTATGGAACCTTTAGGAAAAGGCATACCAGGCTTGAATATTCCCACAGAGGGAGATACCAGCATGGATGTGTGCGCACACATCGGAGTTGAAAAACTAAAGGGACTTGCCCCGTAATTAGAAGCAGCGGTAAGCAAGTAGAAGCATTAGAAAAATCACCCCATGAAGAAATAGCAATAAACTATGTGACCATGAGAGAATCTATTAATAGGACAATAGCCAATGTCGATACTTACTTTGCAAAGAAAATTGTCACAATCATCGATATTGATTCAGAGTCTGCATCGCTCTCTGAATGTAAGAAAAGATTAGATTGGAAAGATTGGAAGAAGGCAATAGAAACTAAATTATTATCTTTGACTAAAAGAGAGGTGTTTGGGCTTTTAAGCTGTACCCCCCCCCCATGTGCACCCCGTAGGGAATAAGTGAGTTTTTGTTCGAAAGAGAAATGAAAATAACGAAGTTGTAAGATATAAAGCAAGGCTCGTTGCACAAGGTTTCACTCAACGCCTAGGAGTTGATTATGAAGAAACCTATTCCCCGGTCATGGGCAGTGTTACCTTTAGATATTTAATCTCAGTGGTAGTGAACTTGAATTTAAAAATAAAATTGATGGATGTGATAACTGCATACCTTTATGAAAATATGGATTCATACATTCATATAAAGTTACCTGAAAGTATCCCTGTTGTAAGATCGAGGAGGCCGACTAGAGGGGGTGAATAGGCAGTTTTAAAAAAACTTTTGTCTAAAATCGATTTCTAATGCGGAAGAGTAAGTCAAATCAGTTTTGCACAAATAAGGTCTAAAATAACTAGTCTCACTAAGTGCACCAACAATATAAGACTATATCAATGATAGCAAATATACAAAGATATGTAAGCAATTTAATTCTAGGAATGTAAATTACACAAAGTAAATCACTAAAGAACAAACCACAATGACACAATGATGTTTTACCGTGGTGTTCGGAGACTTGCCGGTCTCCCCTAGTCCACGTTGAGGTAAGCCCAATGAATTGGACCGCCTCCACAAATTAAGCCAACACTTCCGAGGTAAGTCCAACCACATGTACCGGTTCCAACACGAACCAACACCTCGATCCACTCGGGGTTGCTCTTCCTCCACTCCGGAGATGGCGAGCATCAAACCACTCACAACCGTCTAGGTCTTCTCACAACCGTCTTTGAGAAGCTCACCGGCACAACACCTTCAAGACGTCTAGGTATCGGTAAACACCAAGAGTAATAAGCCAAGACCCTTGCTTGACTCTCATCACGTGCAATGATGCACAAGCTCAAATGGATAAGAAATCCAACTCTAGATGCAACACATGCAACTAGAAACCTCTCTCCTTGCTCAGAAGGAGCAACACATACACAATTGAGAGAAGAAGCTCACACTAGCTCAATAGAATGAAATGGAGTGGCACAAGTTCTTTCACAACTGGCCAATGGGGTATTTACAGTCTCCACCACAAAAACTAGCCATTGGAACAAACATTCTTAAAAAATTAGGATTTACAGTAATCCGCCGTTCTCAGATCGGTATTCAGTAATGAGAAACAATGGTCATCACAGTGCATTTAATGCGTCTGATATAGCTGTTACAAAAAGTTGTGGTACTACCGCCAACTACAAATAGGTATTACCGCACTGCAGTAATACCACTCGGCTATATCGATATTACCGATTTCTAAAGGATCAAACAAACACAAGAAAAACAACTTCTTTGGAAAACTCATGCCGCTAAGGAAATATCGGTACTACCGCACACCGGTAGTACCGCTCAGATCATGCGGTCATACCGATTCTCAGGGAAGATCAAAACTCTCAAAAACATGCTCTCGTAATTTATGTATCATTGTCTATATTTCGATACTACCGACCTCTGATGAGTACCGTCATTCAAATGTGGTCGTATCGATTATCAAGTTTCAAGAAAAACTCCGAAAGTTATCCTCTTTGTTAAAAACATACCACCAACTAGATTTTGGTACTACCGACTGGCGGTAATACCGCTCATCAAATGCGGTCATACCGATTTTAGGATTTCAATAAAACTTCCTCTCCGAAAAATTCATACCGCCATGTAAACTTCGGTATTACCAACCTACGGTAATACCACACAATACTAGTAATCATACCAGATTTTCTGAATATTTTTTCAGGGTCAAGAACAAATGCAATGCATGAACCCTAACAATTATCAAAAACACATTTGCAAACTTAGAACATGCAACAAAGAGTAGGTGCATGGACTTCAACCATTTGCAAAATATATTTACAATGTATAGTCACATGCTACAAGGATTAGACACATAAGCCTCGACTATTTGCAAAACACATTTACAAAATATAGTCACATGCTACAAGGATTAGACACATGAGCCTCGACTATTTGTAAAACACATTCGCAAATAATAGCATCATACCATGGTGAGCTAGAGCAAGCGAGATTGAGCTATCAACACATGATGAGACTCAAGCTACTAGATAAGACCCCTCTTGATTAGGGGTGTAAGTGGATGCGGGTTGTCCGCGAACCCACTAAACCTACCCCACATAAAAAAATACGTAGATGCTGCTAGGCCAACTTAAAAATTAAGTGGATACTTGTGGGACATTCATATATCCCACTACGTGGCCCCATATCCCACTACTTCACTTGGTCCACTAAGAGGTCACATGAGCTTCACAAGCCTGACTCGATGATTACCTAATCCTCATCCCTTCAACTCGACATCTTCGTCTCTTCAACAACAGAGGTGTGCAGCGGCAGCAGATTTTGCGCATCTCAAATATGGGTTCGAGGATCTTGGGCACAATCGGTTAAACACTACCTGCGCAAGACCATAATTGAGTGCGAGAAGGATCCATCATTCACAAGAGGAAGGAACCTGATCACGTACGTTGTGGGACTGATGCAGCTTGAATCATCGTATCATGACTACGTTTCTGGGGCTAGGATCCTAGACAGGCTCTTGGGGCAGCCGGAGCTTGTGGGGCACCATAGGCTGATAAAATAGCTGCTGATTAGATCCGCGTCTTCTAGCCACGTACTCCAGAAGCTGCTGCAGGCGCTGGACTCAAGAAGACCGCATGACGGCGAGATCATGAAGTTCGTTGCGAGGATAGTGGCGCAACTTGCCGGTGACATCTATTTGGAGCAGTTTCCGCGAGGGATCCACAGCATATCTTGGCTTCTCGACACCTCTCAGCAAAAAGACCATGACAATGCCCTGTCCGTTGACTACAAGGAGCTGATGGTGCAAGGCTTTCTTATCCTCAAGAAGCTCGCCGCCGACGAGAACAAGTGCAGAGCCATAAGCAAAGCCCATTGCCTGCTCTCCAAGGTCATGGTGCTTGTGAGATCCGACGTACTCCACGACATGGATCATGGTGTATGGTCTGGCGTAGTAGATGCGAGAGCAGTTGATGTGAAGTAGGGAGCTTCATGGGTGCCGTGTTGCCCGCATAAGAGCTTTGTGGGTTGCCGCATTGATCCGCATAAAAGCTTGTGGTCAAGTGGGCAAAATACGGCTAGTCCGCAATACATCACACCTTCATATTTACTCTTAATAGTACGGCAACCTATACTAGTAATCCGGTCTCCAACCAAACACTAAGACCGGTAAAAGACTAGGAATACATCCTTAGCCCTAGCTAGTCATACATTTGCCTTGCACACTCACTTGAAGCTTGATAACGTATATATTTAATTCAAGTATGGGTCCTTGACTTGATATGCATCAACCAATGATGCATGCTTTACTTGACTTCCATCAACACATGATGATTTTCTTTACTCCAAGCTCTTGACTTGGATATGCATCAACTCATGATGTATTCTTCACGAGCCTTACATCAACACATGATGGATTCCTTCACTTTGAGATCTTGTCTTGATACTTATCAATACATGATGACATCCTTCATCCCGAATCTTGACTTGAATATCATCAACACATGATGATCTTCTTCACTAGCCCTTCATCAGCACATGATGGGGTCTTCCCTTAACTTGAAGATCAACTCATGATCACCTTCTCTTCGTGATCTTGATATGCATCAACACATGATGCATCCTCTTCTTGAACTTTGACTTGGATGATAATCAACTCATGATGGCATTCAAAGTCTTCATCATCATGAGACCCAACCTATTTCACCAACTCATGAAAAATGTTAGTCCATATGACGATTATCATTAATTACCAAACATACGACTCAACCTATTTCACCAACTTATGGAAAATGTTAGTCCACATAACAATTATCATTAATTACCAAACATACCATTAACTCATAATGATGGGTCAAGATACTTCAACCTTTCCCTTTTTGGTAATTGATAACAACCACCTCAATTTGTAAGTAATTGAATATAAAGATATATGAGTATATATGAACTACACAGTTTTATATACTCAATGGTATGTTTCAAAGTAGAGATCCCAAATATATATGGATAAAGAAATATGGATCAATACTCAAAGTAGAGTAAATAGAAATATGTAAAGTGTGAAACTCAGAAAGTCACTGTACGAACTTAAGCAATCAGCAGGATATGGTATAATCGCTTAAGCAACTTTCTATGCAAGAAATGCTACATGAACAATGAAGATTGTCCCTATGTATTTATACGACGATCCCAGAATGGATTTTGTATAATCTCAGTATATGTAGATGATCTGAATATCATCGGAACCTTAGAAGAAATTAAGGAAACAAGCTCTTACCTAGAGTTGAAGTTTGAAATGAAAGATTTGGGTAAAATCAAATATTGCCTAGGCTTGCAGCTTGAGTATGCCCCTGAAGGGATATTAGTGCATTAGTCAGCCTACACTCAAAAGGTGTTAGAAAAGTTCGATTTTGAAAATTCATACTCTTCAAAAGTACTGATGGTCGGGAGATCTTTGCAGCAAGACAAGGATCTACACAGACCTAGAGAAGAGTGGGGAAGTCCTGGGATAGGAATTCTCGTACTTAAGTGCAATCGGAGCACTCTTGTATTGTAACACCCTGTCTATTCGGAAGACAAGATGTCACCTAACAGGCCAACCTACTATTCAATTCCTAAGATTAACATCGCATTCAATGCTAAAGAAACAATTAATCAAGGTAACAACCTATAGCTTAATAACAGTTCATCAATAAATTAAAACAAGAATTAACCAAGGCGAGAATAATGAACCTCCAAGTGACAATTATTACAGTCCATTACATTATAATTAAACCGAATAAACGTAAATAGAATTTTTAACGAATGAAAGATTTATTCATGTGCGTGGAACGTGCTGGGCTACACCCTCCTGCTAGCAACCGTTTCACTGGAATTCACCTAAAACAAATAAAAGCAAGAGTGAGTCGAAACTCAGCAAGCACAACATATACATTCACAAAGAATACTGAATCGGAACAATCTACCAAGTAAATCATTTACTTCCATGAATTTACGAAAGCATGGTATGAATGAAAGAATGCATTGAAGGAGAATGGACTTTCCACATGTTTATACCGGTATAACTAGTGACACACCCGTCGGTGTTCACTTAAGCCCGCTCTTAACCAAGAGCGGGGATCCAAGTCCGTATGAAGAACGTTTCATACGGATTGTCCGAAACTGCCTACATTGGAATGGTAGGTCTTACATGCCCATATTGGAATTAATGGGACTTAATCAAGTTTCCACTCCGTGGACAAAGAAGCGAATTATGTATGCATGGAATGAAAAGCATAACTTGAACTTCAACTCAATGTATCATCGAATAAGGTATTGAACTCTACCACATCAAACTCAAATCACAGGAATATTCATAATTTACCAAGTTATCATGCAATCAACGAATTCACACAATTTAAACATTGCACTTGCCTTCCGTGTTGTGACGTATTGGGAAACAACGAAGGTGTCCTTCCACCCACCGTCTCACCGCCTACACAAGCATTACCACGGATTACAGATAATAGAATATGGCACAACTACAAGTGTTCTACGATGCTCTCTAATCAACCCGCACACCCCAAGGGTTCAATTTGACATCTACACAAAAGTCCAGATTATCGATCTACGGGCAGTTGTACGAGAAAATTCGCCATTAATTATCTGTAACTCTAAAAGACCTGAAACCAGTGCTCACTGATTCTTAACTGATCAGGCTACAAAACATTAGTTGGTGGTAAACTCTAATTCGGCCAAAACAGAGGTCTAACCATCCAATGAAAGCCTATAACTGCAGTCTGCCCAGAATTCAGAACAGCCCTAAAGAAAAGGCTCTAACTTTTAAACCACTGATCCAAATAAAGTGATCTTTATCAACCTGGAAACATGGTGAAATTATCGTCATAAACCTAGTTGGGTGTCCGACCTGGTTCTGACTCTAACTAGATCACAACCTAGGTGCAACCGACTATACCCAGAATTTCTGACAGACAGAGCAGTACGTGGTAAAACAGTAATAACGTTTAAACTACTGGGTGAAAATTCATGATCTCGGTGCCAAAAGAAAGCTAACGAAACCAGGAACATATCTCTAGCAGAGGTCAACCCGAGATTCGGCCTCTAAAGGGTCAAAACTGGCCGCGCAAGGAGACGGATGCGTTCTGGAATCTCCAGGACAGAACCCGATTTAGATCTAATCCACCATTAATCAACAAAACCGAATCAAACTACCACTAAAACATTCGTTACTCTTGAAGATCTGCAGGGAGACGTGGATCCACCTCCCAAGAACCTCCCTCCCTTCTCCTCCCTTCCCTCCAAGACCGGCCACAAGATCGCCGTGAACGAGTCGGCGGCGCCGTTGGAAGGAGACGGCTTGGGAAGCTTGGGGCGGCGCCGGGATCTCCACAAAGACAAGGCCATTTGTCAAAGTGCAGCAAGAAACACCGGGAGGAAGAGAATGGGGTGGCGGCTCTAGGGGAAGAGGAGGAGTGGGGAGGCGGCTAGGGTTGGGCGCCTCCCCTCCCATGGCCGCCCCTTGGGCCGCCTCCCCCTCTTGGGTCGCTGGGCGCTGACCTGCTGCCCAGTTGTCGTAAAATGCGAAACCCCCTTCTCAATCAGAAAATTCTATTTATTTGCACTCTTTTTATGCCCGACTTATTTTACAACTCCCGACTCAAACCGGGTATTACATTCTACCCATGTGAGATTAGGCCTCGAATCGCACGTAATCTAAATGTAAGGAAACTTCATTGGAATGAAACAATGATATTCAAGTTTAGAATTGCTCGGATCTGCTTAGCACTCGAGCACACCGGATGATCGATTGCATAAGGACCCAAGAGGGTCAACGCGATAAGCCAACGTTCTCATTTCTACAACTTTCTAAAACGAAGAGAATCCAACTAGAAATAGAGAGTTCTCATCGCATCCACACAATGCTAACTCTCCACCAAAAGGTTAGATTCCAAATTTGACAATCATCTCAAAACGAATCCATTTTCCAAATAAGCAGTTTACAAATGAACACCACGACAACCAAAGGAGAAATCAGTCGAACGCCCAAATCAAATACTTGCGGTTTGTCTGAATTTGGAAAGAATCAACACGCCAACACAGCGCCAACTCAAATTGCGAAAAATACAAGTCAACGACACAAAACTCAAACGAGAATCAAGAAAACGCCTCATTATCCCACGAATCATCCTTTGCCACAGTTCCTCGCTTCTAGGAATAAAATTTCTCTCGAACATTGAAATTCGAATTCACTGCCTACCACATGAGCTTAAACCTCTTAGTTAAACATCCTCAAATTATGCTCAAATTGAAATACATCATCCACACCATTGTGGAGAGGCTACATTGAATCCACCGAATACTCTAAATAACTTGTTCTACTAACCAAAATTGACTTGATAGAAGGCGTTCAAAGCAACACATAATAGGTCCCACCCAATGACATTACCTCAAATTTTCAAGAACAACAACTCAAAATTCTTAGCACGCACGTTCATATACGTCATCAGAAGGGTTCTATCAATTATCATTTCACTGCTCAGGAAACTATATTATTCCACTCTCTCTACACACAATCATTGAGTGACCAAAGGTCTAGCATGAAAATGCAAAGCCCAGATTTAATCTACAAGACTTCTACTACAAATTGCAATTATAACAGGTAGGGAAATCAATGGATTGAATCTACAACATTCCCACAATTCTAACATACTCACTTATTGACATCCTCAAAAATTACCCACATAATCTCGCAATCTTATCCAATTGCGTTACTCTATAAAATTAATCAAGGTCTCCATACCTTGATAATCCTCAACCTTTTAACATGAACTAAAGTTACGAATTTCTCTATACCATAGGTTCTACTCAATCGTAACACTATTAGGACTTACTTGAAGCCAAACATTCCATGTGAATCAATATTTTCTTTTCCTCAAGAGATCAGATCAAATCCATTTCACATTCTTCTACTCCTCCAATAACTTGATAGCAAAATATCACCGCTACCAAAACTTAACCACCACCAAATAGTTGCCAATAAGCGCTTTGTAAAACCACGCAACAAAACTTTTGGGTCTTTCTCAAAAGAAAGAGGCGAATAAGGACAAGCTTCGTCACACATAAAAACGTTGCTCATCCCAACGAGCATGAACCCAAAAGAATATTCTGATAATGGGGATATTGGAAAACGAAAGCTGAGTTCACAGTTGAGGGCACACGTCCCTCAAGAGAGAATAGCAAATAACATCCGATCTGAAAGAAAGACATTGCGATTGAAACTCGACATCTCTTGGCAGACAGAGCAAGAAGTTTAGGAGCGATTCAAATAATCACAAGTTACAAAACTTGACTCAAAATTATCAAATACTCTACTGCACTCTTTCCTTTAACACAGCAATTAGTTCTTGAATCTATAACACCTTATCACATGAACAAAGTAAGTTCTTTAGTTTAACCCACGGAACTACTTAAGAACAAATAAATTTTTTTTTCAACACACCAAATTTGTTTGAAACAACTCATCTACTAATGAAACATGTAATCCAAATGACCTCGACCACAAAACAAGCATTTTCCTTTACTGGGACTTCACGAAAAGCAAGCGGATTCTCAAGCGAAGCGCGCGAAAATTTCCTTTGATTGCAACCTCACTTTGCGAACTCAAACCAAGGAGCCTTTAGGACTAAATCACACGAAACTCTTAAGAAGCAATAGGATATCTGCATGCACCATTTTACTTAAAACAATTTTAGTTACCAGAATATTCACGAACTCCAAAAGGTCACGGAAACTAGACTTGAAGTATTCTCATTTAGGTGGTATCACAGAGGTGATTATTTTACTACAAGTTTCAACATCAATCTCACAACGTCAATTAGAAAACACCTCGAAAGACTCATGCGAAAAGAATGGGTCGAATATTTATCAAAAGAAGAGGCACATGAAAACGATTTTCACCAACTAGAAAATCATTTACCACTCGCCACAAACACCGGACCAAGGAGAAAACCAATTAAGCAATGAACTCATTGAACATAAGGAGTCCACGATTGAAAGCATAAGCCTCAAAAGAAGAGAATGTCTGACCTTAGCAGATAAGAACAACGAACATTCAATATCAAAGCGCTCGCATCACTGGAGAACTATTATAACTTTGCAACAAATCGTTTTTCGCGGCAGACTTCGTTTACCAAAATAAACTTAAACCCCAAAATGTCATGAACACAAAACTTGAAATTTGGATCATTTTAGAAACAACAAGAAAGGTGGTCAAACTTCTTCCTCTATAAAAGAATCAACATTAATGAACATTTCATTAAGAGCAATAACATACGTTCCTGATAACAATCAATTTACATTACTATCATATCAATAAACCTTTTAAAGGAAACACGACAAAGTGTGTCTTAGAAATCTCCAGCATTAAATGGGATTGTAATAACAACTTATTCTAGAAAAGAAACGTGGTGTGAAATACACAAAGCTTAAACAAACCTCTCACACAACACCACAAAACCTTAGAAAAAGGTATCGATATTTTTTTTTTCAAAGAGAGGTTCTAAACTCCAACACTCCAACTACTCCAAAAGAAACGAGCAGAGTCAAAACATTCTTCAATGAACTTTGTAAAAGATGATTCCCATTCTCCAAAATACCAAACGGTGAACCAGGTCACCTTAATCAACAGGAGAGAGATAGGACCATCATATACAAAATATATGATCTTGCCGATAACAACGTTTACCAGTAGTAAAGAGAGTTTAGCAGTCAAAAGACAAGAGATTATTTTGAAAAACAAATAGGGACCAATAGAAACCCGTAGCCCACAACTTTGTTTGAGTACAACATCCAACTTAATCACAACACATCACCACAAATGGGTTTTAACACTATTCTTCAGAAAAGAGATGTATTATACTTCAACAAACAGAATGATCCAATAGAAATACGTAGAGAAAAAGCTTTCTCGGGTTAACGGACTTGCAACAGAAAACTCTCATTATACAACTATCAAACGAGTAAATGAGTCGCTCTTCTCTAAGGAGAAAGAAGGAACAATCATGAAAATTTTTAATATTACTAATTGTGAAGATCACGATAGTAAAAACAAATTAACGATCGAAAAACAATAACGGTTTCAGAATACCATTAAAGGCTCATTGAAACTCATCAACTACCAGGAACCATGAACCCAAAAGAAATTCATCCACCACCACCGGACAAGAATTTGTCAAATTCAGAATTCAAGGAAGAGAACGACTTTCTAAAGTAATCTACAAGAAATATGCAAGGCCAATGCACACTTAATAAAGAACTTTGCAAAAGAAATCTTCCAACGCCCGAAACTCCAAGCGAACAAATAAGTTAAATTTTCCAACAGGGGTAAAGCATAACTTCCGTGAAAGATAAATCTTACAATTTAACTATGCTCAAGCGGAGCAGTAATATCACAATAGTCGAAAGTACAATAAGCTGTTTCAAAGAACGATCGAAACTTCATCGGAGCTTGCCCTCCTCATTATAACCCTCCTTTCAAAAGAAATTCACGAACTACAAGAAACTACAACCAGAAAACCAGATACAAATTTGAGAAAGACAACAACTTCAACAATGAGCTCAGGCTCAACACAGAACTATGGAACATGGGTAAGAACTTCTCTACTCTCATACCACGAACAGTGGTGTAGCCTGGCAAAACCCAGGACAACAACCACGAACTCAACTGCTCAACGTCCGCTACCGATACGCATAGCTAATGCAATCAATTATGAATATATAGGATCATCTCATGACAATCATAAAATAATTCATAGATATAGGATACCACATCATGTCACAGATTAACAACATGAGAGATAGTACAGAAACAATTCTACACAGTACTACATAATGAATCCAAATCACTAGAAATGCGGAAGCAATGGATTTCCCAAACCCCACCTACTGTGCACAGTGTGTCATTTTAATACTTTTCTACTAACCACGGACCTAAAGTCCGCTCTGATACCAACTGTAACACCCTGTCTATTCGGAAGACAAGATGTCACCTAACAGGCCAACCTACTATTCAATTCCTAAGATTAACATCGCATTCAATGCTAAAGAAACAATTAATCAAGGTAACAACCTATAGCTTAATAACAGTTCATCAATAAATTAAAACAAGAATTAACCAAGGCGAGAATAATGAACCTCCAAGTGACAATTATTACAGTCCATTACATTATAATTAAACCGAATAAACGTAAATAGAATTTTTAACGAATGAAAGATTTATTCATATGCGTGGAGCGTCTTTGGACTACACCCTCACCGCTAGCAACCGTTTCTTTGGAATTCACCTAAAACAAATAAAAGCAAGAGTGAGTGAAACTCAAGCAAGCACAACATATACATTCACAAAGAATCTTGAATCGGAACAATCTACCAAGTAAATCATTTACTTCCATGAATTCTGAAAGCATGGTATGAATGAAAGAATGCATTGAAGGAGAATGGACTTTCCACATGTTTATCTGGTATAACTAGTGACACACCGTCGGTGTTCACTTAAGCCCGCTCTTAACCAAGAGCGGGGATCCAAGTCCGTATGAAGAGCGTTTCATACGGAATATCCAAGCGCCTACATTGGAATGGTAGGTCTTACATGCCCATATTGGAATTAATGGGACTTAATCAAGTTTCCACTCCGTGCGGAAACAATCGAATTATGTATGCATGGAATGAAAAGCATAACTTGAACTTCAACTCAATGTATCATCGAATAAGGTATTGAACTCTACCACATCAAACTCAAATCACAGGAATATTCATAATTTACCAAGTTATCATGCAATCAACGAATTCACACAATTTAAACATTGCACTTGCCTTCCGTGTTGTGACGTATTGGGAAACAACGAAGGTGTCCTTCCACCCACCGTCTCACCGCCTACACAAGCATTGCCACGGATTACAGATAATAGAATATGGCACAACTACAAGTGTTCTACGATGCTCTCTAATCAACCCACACTTTTAAGGGTTCAATTTGACATCTACACAAAAGTCCAGATTATCGATCTACGGGCAGTTGTACGAGAAAATTCGCCATTAATTATCTGTAACTCTAAAAGACCTGAAACCAGTGCTCACTGATTCTTAACTGATCAGGCTACAAAACATTAGTTGGTGGTAAACTCTAATTCGGCCAAAACAGAGGTCTAACCATCCAATGAAAGCCTATAACTGCAGTCTGCCCAGAATTCAGAACAGCCCTAAAGAAAAGGCTCTAACTTTTAAACCACTGATCCAAATAAAGTGATCTTTATCAACCTCGAAACATGGTGAAATTATCGTCATAAACCTAGTTGGGTGTCCGACCTGGTTCTGACTCTAACTAGATCACAACCTAGGTGCAACCGACTATACCCAGAATTTCTGACAGACAGAGCAGTACGTGGTAAAACAGTAATAACTTTTAAACTACTGGGTGAAAATTCGTGATCTCGGTGCCAAAAGAAAGCTAACGAAACCAGGAACATATCTCTAGGAGAGGTCAACCCGAGATTCGGCCTATAAAGGGTCAAAACTGGCCGCGCAAGGAGACGGATGCGTTCTGGAATCTCCAGGACAGAACCCGATTTAGATCTAATCCACCATTAATCAACAAAACCGAATCAAACTACCACTAAAACATTCGTTACCCTTGAAGATCTGCAGGGAGACGTGGATCCACCTCCCAAGAACCTCCCTCCCTTCTCCTCCCTTCCCTCTCCAAGACCGGCCACAAGATCGCCGGCGAACGGTCGGCGGCGCCGTTGGAAGGAGACGGCCGGGGAAGCTTGGGCGACGCTGGGATCTCCACAATGAGCAAGACGCTGTCAAAGTGCAGCAAGAAACACCGGGGAGGAAGAGAATGGGGGTGGCGGCTCTAGGGGGGAAGAGGAGGGAGTGGGGAGGCGGCTAGGGTTGGGGGCGCCTCCCCTCCCTTGGCCGCCCCCTGGGGGCCTCCCCTCTTGGGTCTTTGGGCCCACGGCTGCTGACCCGGGTTGTCGTAAAAATGCGAAAACCCCCCTTCTCAATCAGAAAATTCTATTTATTTGCACTCTTTTTTATGCCCGACTTATTTTACAACTCCCGACTCAAAACCGGGTATTACATGTATTTAGCAAATTGTACTAGACCGGACATTGCATTTGTCGTAAACCTATTAGCAAGGTATAGTGAAGAACCTACCAAAAAGCATTAGCATGAAATAAATGATATCTTCCGATACCTACTAGGAAGCAAAGACCTTGAGTACATTCTCTGAAGAAAAAAACAAGACGACCATGATGGCTATGCAATGTCGGCACTGTCAGACCTTGATACGACCAAGTCGCAAACTGCCTATGTCTTCATGTCTGGTGGAACTGCATTTTCATGAAAATCGTCTAAACAAAGTCTTGTGTCGACTTCGATGGACCACTCAAAAATCATAGCACTGTACGAGGCCTCAGATAATGTGCTTGGCTTCGGCGGATGATTCACCACATCCAGCAGTCGTGCGGATTGAATACCACACAAACTCCCACTATTATCTATGAAGATAATGCAGCTTGTGTTGCACAAGTGCGGATAGGTTATGTAAAGAGTCATCTCACAAAGCATATGTTGGACCGAAAAGGTGACTAGAGGGGGGTGAATAGGAGCATGCTCACTTTTTCATAAATAATTGATTCAATAAGATTTTACTCCAGTAGCTATGGAAGCTATGAAGATCAATGTACCAGTACAGCGGAAGACTAGTATTGAATCCAATTTAATCCCCTAAGCAATACGACAAAAACAACACAAGCTAAAGCAAGTGCATCGTGGTCCGATCGGCTGGTCTGGCGGTCGACCGCCGACCCCTGGCGGTCGACCGGTGGTCTGGCGATCGACCGCATCCTCAAAACAGATCAAACAACCCGATGACGAAGTTGCAAATAGATGAAACTTTTGATCTACAACTCCAAACTCGATGAAACTTGGAACACACCTTCTCTATGATGTTAGAAACCTATTCCAATCGAAGATTGTGATAATTCTTGGAAGAATAATGATCCTTTTCCATTTGATTGAAGAAGGGTTCAAAACCGAGTCAAAACGAAAACTAGATCCAAAATCTTGCTCGTGGGTGATTGATGATCAAGATGATCCTAGATATGTTCCCACATGTCACAGCAAGCTAGATCACGTGAAGAATTCAAGCAAAAACTCACGGATCGAAGAAAGACTCAAAATCATCAAAAAGAGAGAAGGAAAGCAATGAGACAAAACATTGATCAAACTTTCCTTGGATTGATTTGATATGATTTGAGATTACAGCCTTTCCATCAATGGAGGATAAAGATCTATGAGCACGAAAATCACATCAAACTCTCTAGAACCCTAGTCTCCACAAAATCTCTCCCTAAACAAATTAGGGTTTCAAATAACAGAAGAGACGAGAAGAAGAGGGGGCAGCCACCACCCTCCTCTATTTATAGTGGAGGCTTAGACCTTCTAGAAGTTTGACTCAATAGGGCTCCCATTAAGGCCTAAAACACACGGGTCACACACGCACGCATTTTAATGCGCTGTCTTTATCTCCTCTTGACCTAACTAGCTACACCTCACGCCATCTTGCGCCGCGGATTAGCCAATAGGTCACCCTTGTCCATCTTACACCACGCTTGAGTTCATTGACCTCACCCGGCATCGTCGATCGTTCTGAACCTCAGCTCTCCAAGCCTAGTCCCGATCATCCTCGCCATTGACCGTCGTTGACCACCAAGCAATCTGCACAACAATAGACAAGTAAACCAAATTCGGGAACAAATTCTTCACAACTTAACCCATGTTAGTCAAAACATGCATCATGCAATACATATGCACTGAAACTCATGACTTTGACCTAACAACAGAACATCGCCGTCACAACGGACGATGATCAAGTGAAAATCGGTCAGACCGCCGCCATGGCCGGTCTGACCACCCACCCTGACCGGTCTGACCGCCACCTATTGGCCGGTCAGACCGCTAGTTGGGACTTAGCCGAAAACAGCCCCTGAAATTCCGAAACCTACTGGAATTTTCAAACGAATAGAACTTTTGACTTGAGACTCCAAAAATTATGGGACCAAGTGCAATAGGATCTCCTCTCTTGCCTACACCCTCTATTTTTGACCCAGCTCAAAATACCACTTTCTGAAATTGATCGGTCCGACCGTCGCTATGGCCGGTCCGACCGCCCTTAGGACGGTCGACCACCAATGGCCTAACAGCACAGCAACTTTGCCGAAAACACGTGAAACGACAAACATTTGAAGTCATTGCCAATTGTCACATCATCCTAAGTTCTGGAGCATATCCCCATGATATCCACAGCATATCAACCCCAAGTTCTTCTATGCTCATGAATTGTAAAATATGGGCAAAATTATAGTCATGCATACTAAGTTATGTGAAAATCTTACAAATCAGATTTATTCACTAAGTCACTTCCAGCATCTAGTTTTGAAAGATGCATACGTGGAATTGGAATAATGAGACTTAGAGAAGTGCAGAACTCAAGAGGAGAATCTTTACAAACTCATTACTGAAACTTGATCATGAAGATCGAGTACTCAAAAAATAAATCCTAGAGATTAAATGAAATTAGGTAGATTGCACTCTTTTTCCATTGACGAGTTTTTCTGAAGTTTCTCGGCTAAGGTTTTTAATGCGGCAATTCGTGCAACGCAATAGAACGTATATCATGTACTCTTTCTTTAAAAATTTCTATTGGGTTTTTATGGAGTTTTGACGAGATATGAACATGACGGATGAATACCCAAGGAAAATGTTAGAAAATCCTGGGCTAGTCCTTGCAGACCTAGCCTATGGTGGGCTACTTATCCATCAGTAGACTATATATAAAGGAGATCCACTTTTGGAGAAGATGAATAAAAAAAGAAAATTATCTATATTTCTGTGCTCAATCTACTAGTCTATATAATTCTCCTACGAATTTCCAATCGGACCAGGATTTCTTAACAATTTTCATCCAAAGGCTACAGTTCAATTCCTACCGATGACACGGTGAATTGTTTACCAAGTTTTTGTGATAAAAACTCTTGTCATCACGATAACCATCTTGTGTAAAGAACAGCGCCAGAAACGAGAAAACACCTGCACTTCCCATTCTGAAGCGAAAATGCGCAGAATATGTTGGTGTCGTAGATGAAATGAGCTGCCGCTAATGAAAGGAGCCATTTTAGATTACATTCTTCTGGCAACGACTGAGCTCCAAAATACTCTAGAACAACCATTCTACGAGGTAGAATAATTACAATGATAGTAAAAGCTAGAGGCGTCTGAGTTATGACAACCTTCCACCAAGCCGAGGAATGAACACAAAGGCATAGTGACTAGAACAGTGCAGCAGAACTACATGTAGGTGGCTGGCCTTGGTAACTATATTTGAATACCAGCACAACAATTGCGAAAGCAATAGCATCCTAATTACAGTAATGGTATCAGAACAGGAGTATGATCATTGAGGCAAGGGTTCGCCCCGAATCTCTTAAGGTAAGGGTTCCTCCGAATCTCCCAGCCGTGATAAGTGGAGGTAAGCATCAGTTCCTACATAAAAAAGCAAAAAAGTAATGGTAATCAATTGAATGACAATATTGTAGTAATGTCGAATTTCTGTAAGATTGCAGTCAGTTTAGTAGCGACTATAGGAGTGCAACATCTCAGCAAGCATGTTTCAAGAGTGGTAAGTTCAACTTAGGAAAACCAAAATAGTAAGAGACATAGTTGATGCTTAACTCCCAAATCGAGGGCCAAGGGTTGTTCTAATAATTGAAAGAGAAACATACAGAGGAAAGTTCAGCAAAATATGGCCACATTCTTCAATACCCATTAAATGAACATAAAAAATGAAATATGGGCATACCATATCCTTCCATAGAAATGACTTGCAAGTCCCCACCAAAATATCGAGCATAAAGGCGACTAATCGGAATCCCATAACCATACCCAGCCATAGTTACTCCTTCATTATGGCCATCTAGATCAGGTGGGTTTTCTGCTGTACTGTAGAGATAAGTGAAAATTCTCGGGAGGCCACTTCTTGGTATTCCACCACCTTCATCACTAATCTGCATTAGAAAGGTTATAATTACAACAGTCATACCTAATTATTACAGGAATTATTTACAGGAATACATTGCAATAGGACTATCGTGCAAGAGGCAACTAGCTAACGAAAGGAAACAATTGTGACATTGATAATGTGCAACACAAATTATGATCTCTCTAAAAAAATTGTAGTGGAACTTAGTATGCTACTGCAAGTCTGAACACTGTTCTTGCAGACATGAATCACTCTTGCAAGAGAGTAACATGGCCTGAGTTGATATTTCTGCTTTGAAAAAGCATGTGGAGCCATGACGTCTGGATTTAGACATGTCATCACTCACTAGTAAAGAAATGAGGTCTCTGCAGAACTAATATTTAAAAAAACTTACAGTTTTCGTTAAAAAATCAATTTAAATTCTCTATTGTCTACAATTACATTTGCAGTATAATAAAACAATACAAACAGCAAAGATTAAGGGAAACTCTTGTAAGATTAAGGGAAGCTCTTGTATGATGTATCCACAGAAGCTTGTGGATTCACAAAATTTGTTCTCTAACATGTTTCAACCTAGAAAGTTTTCATCAAAACAGGCAACAGATATTCTTAAGGAGAACCATACCTTGATAGTTACATCCTCGGCTCCATCAGCAACTATGATCCTAACAGGAGGTGCATGCTTATCAGAGTCCATAAAACGTTCCTGTACTGCACGAAAGGAGTTCTTCATCAATTCAAACATCATGAGATGTAGATGTGGTGTAACATATCTGCAATTGAGAAATCAAAGCAGTTCAGGAAGATCATAAACTTTCTGCACTTCAACTATATTACTGATGAGATTCACTATAAAGGTTAGATTGAACTAGAATGGTTTCCGATAAACACAGATAAGGTCAAAGAATTGTAGCTTGTACATGAACTAGTTAATGAAGCAAATAAGCTGGATGTTGAATTAAAGGCAAGGAACATTTTAATGACAAGAGAAGCATAGGAAACCTGACAGATATATTAATAGAAAACAAGAACTACTACTAAAGCGTGATTAAATCAAATCAAAACAAAGGCATGTGGATAGCATTTAGAAATCAGGGATTTACGGAAATGTAAAATCTGGGTCTCCATATATGTTGACGTCAGGAGCTGATCCATATTCCCGCAAGCAAATAGCACGGGCATCTTCACTAGCAAGTCGAGCCACCAGCATGGGGGACAATCTTGTGCTTATGAGCCCTATGACACCAGGCTCTGGATCAGGATCATGCAAAGCGACATGCTGACCTGAAATCAAGCAAGTTAGCACAACTCAGAAAAAAACAGTGTATTGACAACTGTCATTTATCTATTTGTGTCAGTACTTTCACATCAGGACAGGGACAGAAGAATAATTCTCTCTTTATTTTCCTTTTTGACTTGTAGTGGTAAACGGTTATCTTACCACAACTGCAGTTCTTGGGCAGGAAGATATAAAATGATTGGGTAAGGATTACCACTAACCACCACATTCCAAGGGAAAAGATACCTGCTGGCACATTAGAACAATTGTTCTTCTATATCCAACTAAGAAATGCTCCCACAAAAGTGAAAAGTGCAAATTTTAAAGCACATTGAGGTCCTGATCTACAACCACCCACTACTCTACTACTAACAATACAACTTTAGGATTCATGCAATTTATTTATTTTTGCAGAGCACGTAAGAGCAACTCTTTCCAAATGAGGTAAAATACCCATTTATGCCCCCAAGCGATACTTTCCAAATTAATTGAGTGCTGGAAAAGCTTTTAGCCAGCTGTCAGGCAGAATGACAGGTTCAGAGCAGTTCTTCTTTTGGCAAAGCAGAAAGTAGAACCAATAGAATGAACTTTCGTATCAGTTGGTTGGGGCAGTACGCCAGTGGACAAATTGCATTTCTATCATCAACCCAGCAACACTCTTTATGAGTTAGGAATGAGAGCTAAACACTTGGCACTTTGGCAGCATGTTAATAACTGAACTTGTCAACAGAAACCAGTAAAAAATTTATAGATTTAGCGCCAAACAGAGTGGCAAGTGCTGAGTCTGCTAACCTATCAGCATGCGGATCCCAATCCTTGACATGTAGAAGCGATCGAGGAACCGGTGGATCTCATCAATTCCAGGGGGGGGCGCCTTTGTAGCACCGAGGTCCTTCTTCAGCTGCTGCACACCCAACGCCATTGTGGGCACTACATTGTTGTGCCGCACCCTGATCATCTTGATCATCTGGGTGAATGCAAGCTCATCGTCCCGGTTCCTCACCCCCGGGAAGTACCGGATGTCGCGGAACGAGTCCAAGTACCAATTTCTCACCTTCACATCACAGTGGCGAATAGGCCAAAAGTTAGTTCTGTAAATGGATACTCTCATGGGCAAGAATGTACTGATTCGATTTTGCATATCCTTCTTAGAATATGTCCAAATTGATGAGTTCAGGTGTTTCTGATACCTGAGCCGATAAGTTCAAGAAGTTAATGTGAATAAAAAAATCAAAGCAATTTAAGCAAGTTGGCAGGAAGGAATCTACCAAATCCCCCCTTATCCTAGGATACAACTATGATACACCTCTCTCCAAGAACCGAAATGACAAGCAAATGAATCAGAAATTTGGAAATTGTCAAACCTGGCTGGGGTTGAACAAGAAGATTTTCATGATGTATAATAGTCAAACGAAGAGATAGAAAATGACATTACAACTATAATGCTAACAGAGAACTGACAGAAACATTTTAATTCGTAAAAAAGCTACAGGTTCAAGCGAAAGCAACAAAACAGATAATTTAGTAGAAGAAACAATTTGTTACTCCCCAGGAAATGAGACCGTCTCAACAGTGGCCATCTCATATTCCACTCCCCAAGAACTGATCACAAACAAGAAATGGAGCGGCGCCATTATTATATTAGAAAAATCGAAGAACACAGCACAGAATCCTAAAAGAAGTGTTTTCAAATGCTCCTGAATAAACATCCTAGGACATAATCTGATAAACTAGTATTTCCTCTGGTGGTTTTGTATCACTAACTTCTATTGTAATAAATTAATAAAACTTAAAAAATATACTTTTATTAAAAAAATCGAAACAAATTTATGTATATTATTTTTATATGTTAAATATAAATATTAAAAATATATAATTAAAATTTAGAAAGTTTGATTGCACGTATCAAAAAATGAGTTCTTCAGCAACGGAGGGAGTATTTATTCGCAAGACGAAGCAACCCTTTATTCACACACAAAAAAGAAAAGCCCAAATCAAACTATTCCAAACAGAAATCAAAATCTAGCCAAAAAATTCACAAGCTTTCCACAAGAATCACACCAGGCGAGAACAAAAAGGAAAGCGTGCCGCGAAACAAATCGACCCACCCACGTACGCATAATCCGCCCGCCCAAATTAGGCCACCACCACCAAAGGAACAAGCGGCGATCGAGCGCTGCTCTGGTGATACATGCAGCAGTATGAACGAATGTGACGCGCGTGCTAGGATTCACCTTGAGGATTGCGGGCTTGCTGGAGAGCCCGAAGGGGAGGGAGTCGAGGTCGAGCGCGCGTCGGGCGATGCGGATGGGGAGCTCCTTGTGCAGGAACTGCGCGGAGAGCAGCAGGTTGCGCTCCGTGGGGCGCGCTCCGAACTCCATCATGTACCGCAGGCTCACCCCCGTCTGCTTCATCCCGCCCCACCGCCCCACCTCCTCCGCCACCGCCCGCGCCACCGGCTCCGACGCCATCTCCCCCCTCCGCCGCACCCCCGGTGGCAAAATGGCAGCTTTCTAAGGCGGCGCGAGGGTGAGTCCACCGGAGCGGCGCATCGGCGTCGAATATAAATGGGAGGAGAAGGGAGGAGGTGTGAAGGAAGAGGACACAACTGCTAAGACGGGAGCCGCATGCGTGTTGCCAAGCAAGTTACGCAACGCAACGGCAACGGCCGAGGAGGAAGCGCGGGGCCCCGAGTGTCAGCGTGAGGAAAGTGGGCCGCGTCCGTCCTGCCAGTGTGGCTGGCAGGTGGGGGCGGAGAGAGTTGTGGGCCCCGGGTGTGGATTCCGTCGTAGTGGTGGTGGTAGACTGGTGGAGTCCGAGGAGGAGTCGAGAGGGACCGATTACATCAGTTGTGTCTCTCGTAAGTGGGTCCAGCGGTCCAGTTGCATACTTGCATGTGGGCTGGAATATCTATCTGCGTGTGTTGTTGGTGGGCTTCCGGGGGTAATGGTTATACTCTTCTTCAGATATTCGAATTGTTGGCGGATGCAGTGTTTTTTATCGCATATTTGTGAATCTGATTACAGTGATAATGTATTTATAGATTTAGCACTATTAGCGCATAACCACCGTACGCCAACGTCGGATATGACGGCACGTGACATTGGCGTACGGCCACCGTACACCAACGCAAGTGCCGCCGCCGCGTGCCCGCCACCCCAGCCCCTAACTGCTGGTGCATGGGCACCATGTGCCAGCCAATTAGTGTGGCAATTAGTTATGGCTTAATTAGTTAGTTAGATTAGTTAGTGTTAGGCTGAAATTTAGAGGAATTTAAAAAAAATTGTAAATGAGTTCAAAAAATTATGAATTTTTTTGTGAATCCTCCAGACACCGTGTATTTACTTGTGTAAGGTTTCATAATTTTAATCGTTCAGAATTGTTCTCGCAACACCCTGCCGACTCGCACCCCCTCCCTCCCGCCCGCCACACCCGCCACGCACCCGAACTGTTCTGCAGAGAATTAAGAAACCTCGCGGGGGCCATCTTTCCCATCGTCCCTCCTCCCTCCTCCGCACATGTCGCCTCGTCCAAAAATTCCCAACGCCAACGCCGCGACTCCTCCTCCGCTCGGCTATAAATATCGAACTTTGGCACTTGCTCTTTGCTCATCTCATTTGTGTTTCGATTATCGTTCTTGCGCTCGTTGCTGAGAACTCAGAGAACGTAACATAATTACTTTATTGGGAGGTTAACTTTTATTAGTAATTAATTGATTATAATTAGTTAGTTTAGAGGTAATTAATTAGTCATAATTAGTTAGTTCACTACTAATGAATTAGTTTAGTGGTAATTAATTAGTTATAATTAGTTTAGTAGTCATCATTACGACATATTGAATAAGTGGAAATGAAGTACTGGTAATTTTTTTAGTGATAATTAATAAGTCATAATTAGTTGTTTGCAGAAATGATTAGTGGAAATGAACTACCAGTAATTTATGTAGTGGTAATTAATCAGTCGTAATTAGTTAAGTACGAATTATTTACGCATAACTCATTCGTAATTATTTAGTGGTTGTTGTGGTTTTAGGTATTTTCGAACATACAAAACTTGTTTGTGTTTTACGACGATGGTCTCGTACAGGCCGGACCAAATGGGTTGGACCTGTCGAGATGCCAGTACAAGGTGGTCCGGGCGGAGGGGCTCCACGCGATGAATATTCATGAGCTGCGAAGCTGCATCCGGAGGGAGTTCACCACGAAGCCAACGACGAAGAAAGTTATGATCGAGGCTATCACCTGCACAAATTATGTGCGGGAGCTCGTCAAGGTGAATGGAAACATAGCATGGAGGCAGTACATGGAGATTGTCTCCCAGCCCGAGGCGGCCATTCACAGGAAGCCTATGGTGTACGTGAATTTCGTACGTAGGGTGCTGGGAAACCCTGGTGATGTCGGGGCCTCTACAAGCGGGCAAGCATAGCTCGAGCCTAAAGATGGCAGCACGGAATGTGCTGCCTCGGAGGGAAGTCACGTGCCTAATTTTGTGCCAAATGAGGGGTGGAAACATGGTGGTCGGCTCGCATCGACTGCCACGAGTATCTACTGGACGAGCCTCTCGGGTTGGAGTCCGATGAGGACATCGACCCAAGCTCGGATGGTACCGGCAAGGACGCACACCAAGCCGGTGGTCCTTACGTGGCATTGAGACTTCATGATATCGTGGTGCGTTCGCTCGTACTGCCACAAGAAGAAGGCTCCCAGTGGGGGTTTGAAGTCGACACCCTCTTAGTTGGCAGCGCTTCCCGGATAAGGTGGTCGTGCAACAAGTTATAGCACGGTACGTCTTGTGCATCAGCTGTGTGTATCGAGTGCACCGGTCCATCTAGGAAAGTACACAGTGAAGTGCGCTAGTACAAGGCTGTCCTGGCAAGGTCAGTGCTCACAGAGCAAAGATCTTCGGCTCGGTCTTCACGGTCAAGGAGCTGATCGACCACACTTGCAAGCTCAGCGAGCCCTTGCGGCAGCATCGGAACGTGACTTCTGCATATGTTGCAAACCTCATCACACACCTAGTTGAGGTGAACGTGTCTGTCTCCCCCAAGATTATGATGTTAGAAGTCGTCAATTAGGTTGGTTATCCAGTTAGCTACAGCAAAGTCTGACGAGCCAAGCAGAAGGTCATCGAGACCATGTACGGGATATACGAAGAGGTGTACAACATTGTACCGAGATTGCTTCACCAGATTGTCGGATCAAACCCCGGCACGTACATAAACAAGCTTGATCGTGAAGATGCTGGGAAAGGGTCCAACCGTTTCATACTGGACCGGGTGTTCTGAGCTTTCGCTCAGGCCATCGGGGGCTTCAAGTTCTGTTGTACCGTACAAACGATGAATGGCACTTTCCTTAGGGGGAGGTACAATGGCACCATCCTCACCGCAGTGGCGGCCGATGCGAATGACCAGCTTCTCCCGATGGCATTTGTCATTGTGGAGAGCGAGAACACATCCAGCTGGCTGTGGTTCTTGGAGAACATGAAGAGGGCAGTAGTGGGAGACCAGCCCAATGTCTGCCAAATCACAGATCGCAATGTTGGGTTGTTTGCGGTCATCAAAACCATGCAGCGTGCGATGGATCCGTCTCACAAGTGGAACGACGTGCAATCCAGGTGGTGCATGAGGTATCTTGCATCTAACTTATTCACGCGGTTCCGCAGTCAGGAACTCATGAAGATGTTCAAGGCATTGTGTCTGTAGAACAAGAGGCGGAAGTTTGAGTCCATTTGGAGAGACCTCGAACACTGGACAACGAGGCATACAAGGAAGTCCACTCCAAAGGGGAGCAACCCAGTAGTGCCATGAGCTTCTCTGAGTGGATTAATGACCACGCTCTTGAATTGGAGAAATGGTCCCTCCTCTACGACACAGACGGTGTGAGGTACGGGATTATGACGACCAACATGTCCGAGCTCTACAATAGCGTCCTCAAAGGTGTGCAGTGTCTCCCTATCACTGCGATCGTCTAGGAGACATGAACTCGCACTGTTTGTTATTTTATCAATAGAACCACCGCAGCCAAGCGACAAATGGACGAAAGCAAGCAGTGATCCCAGAACATGCAGAGGCACATGGATCGGAATACAGAGAAGGCCCGAATGCACGACATCTGGGTGATCAACGGCCTCAGGTGAAAGTACGATATTAGGCTTCGACAGAAATACGTCAGCAGTCATGCCAGGGGGAAAGGAAACAGGCATGCACCCTGGGTGATATGGCGACATGAACCTACAATAAGCCGAAACTCCTCCACAAGCCATGCTCACATGTGTACAAAAGTGTGTGCGCAAATGAGGCAAATGTCTATGCCATACATCTCCGAGTACTATGACATGCAGCACCTATTCGGTACATGGAGTGAAGAGTTTCACTTGTACAGCTTGGAAATGAACTACAAGGATCTTTGGCAAGACATGGTGCAATGGGGTCCTAACAAGGACTTGAAGAGAATAGGGAAGGGAGACAGCAGATGCGGCGCTTCCGAAACGACATGGATGCTAGTCAACGTACCAGTATTAGCCACACAATCAAGTGCAAAGATATGTAAGACCCATGGGCACTCAATGAAGAATTGTCCCAACAGACCCATCTCGTTCGGTCGTCATTCAGTCTCGTAATGTAATGTTTTTCGGCCTTGTTTGTTATGTACAACGTAAAATTCTACGATACCCAGCTATGGACTCTTCGGCAAACTTCTACGCGAGAGTGTTGCAAAAGCGCAAGTGGCTTGTGTAGAAGAGGAAACATCTACAATACCCAGATTTTTCAATGAAAGATGCTCAAGTACCACCGCATTTTTCGATCTCGCAGTGTGTGTGTGTGTGGCGAGCCGGCGGAGATCATTTAGTCCACACACCCAGACACTGCCGCCCGGGCGTAATACATATGCGGGCACCACCTCGTAAGCGTTTCTTTCACACGCATCGATTTTTCTCTCCCTACGTTGAATTCTTTAAATTTTTAACTTCATCCCCACGTAATGGGAGCCCGAGATGCGCTGCCACTTCTTCCAGTTGTCGACGACCTAGAGATGTACGACAGCGCATTTATTCAGTAGAAGTACATGTTGAACTACTCGATGCGGGTCGAGACCTTCGTGCGGTAGAAACCTTACGTACCGGACCCTATTGAGGAGGCACCGACGGAGCCCAATACTCGCCTGGGTGTAATCCATATCAACAACGTGAGTTGTGAAGAATTTACATACTTGTTACATTTTTCACTGTACAGTGCACTTACATCATAGAATCGCATGACATCGCGGTCCGAAAAGCTGGCGGTCTGACCGCTGTTACTGAATCGGTCGGATCGATTTAGTCTAGTACCACTGCACAATGCCCAAATCCAAAATAAAAATTGGTCCAACTTTTGATTTACCCGATGAAACTTGACTAAACTTGGAGCACACCTCCCTAAGGATATTTGGGACCTATTCGTAGCAACGATCGTCCAGATCCATGTCAATGCATAGACATTTTTAGGTTTTACCAAGGGAGAGTTCAAAACCTAGAAAAATGAAAAACTTGATCCAAATTTTGCTTATGGGAGATTGAAGATCTAGATGATTCTAGGAGCATTCCCACACATCATAGCAAGGTAAAAGAGCTCAAGAGACCAACAAAAAACAACCGGCTCAAGGAAGCACCACAATCATCAAAAGAGAGAAGCAAAAGCAATAGACTTCATCTTTGAACACACATCCATATATTGATTCAGGATGTTGCTTGTCAAATCCACTCCCTCAAGGAGGACAAGAGCTCAATCAAAGAGCACACAAATAATTTTCTCTCTAAACCCTAGCCTCTCCTCTCCTCTCCAAACCCTAGAAAAATTAGGGTTTTTCTAAATGAATGCTTGGGGGCTTTTCCATCTCACCCCTTCTATTTATAGGTGGCCTAGGGTTTCCAATGGGCTCCCATTAAGGCCCAATACAGATGGGACACACACACATATTAATTGAAGCAATCGCCTACTTCACCACGTGTAGGCTGATCAGCGGCTCTCATCATGTCAGCAAGTCTCTCCCGTCCGAATCCCATCGGAACCTCCAAGGTACTTGCACCGACCCCCGCGCCGCTTGATCCAACCAGCTGCAACGAACAACCCGTTCGAACCATCTTGTCCATTCTGCACCATGCTTGAGTCACACGACCTCACCGGCATCTATAATCGTTCTGGACCTCAGCTCTCCAAGCGTAGTCCCGATCCTCCACACCGTTGACCGTCGTTGATCTGCAAGCCACCTGCACATCAATAGACAAAGAAATCATCTCTGAGAACAAGTTCTACACAACTTGACCCACATTAGCTCAACAATGCAATATACAACAATAAAGCATTGAAACTCATGCAATAGACACAATCAAAACACAACGTCGCCAAGAAGGCCGACGAACAAGTGGAAGCCGGTCTGACCGCCGTACCCTGCCGGTCTGACCAATTCACAACCGGTCTGACCGATTCTATAATGCCGGTCAAACCGCCCAAAAAGACTTAGCCAAATTTTCAACTTGAAAATCCGAAACTCTCTGAAATTTTCATTTAAATAGAACTTTTGACTGGGAGCTCCAAAAATTATGTGACCACATCCAGGAAACTCCCCTCTCATGCCTACACAACCTATTTTTGGCCTAGCTCCAAATTTCATCAAGAACCATGGCCGGTCGGACCGGCAATGCCTGCCGATCGGACTTCCACACGGCCGGTCTAACCGGCGGCTTGGCCGGTCTAACCGGTTGTAACCTGACAGCATGAAGCTTTTCCAAAACGCGAGATTCGGCAAACCAACAACGTCATTGCCAATTGACTCATCATCCTAAGATCATGCACATATCCCCACGATATCCACAATCTCCCCCTTGAAGAACACATTGGCAATTTCCCAGAAAATGTAAGTTTGTGGTTTGAAAAGTAAAAACTCATTGTTTTCGCGCAAAGGCACAACTTGATCCATAAGCAAGAGAAAGCCTAGAAAATGACCAAGCTGGCTTCAGAATAGCATAGGCAAGTGAGATAAGGCAAGGAGAGCATAAAAATTTTCAATTTCCAGAAAATAGCCAAAAATCTCACTTAGGTCCATATGAAAGAACACTTGTTCTATTTGACCTTTGATCATTGTGAGTCTTCTAGAATTGCAAATACAATAAGAAAAAGGCAATAAGACCAAGAGGATGCAATTGAGATGAATGTTCTCACTCACTATGATCACCAATTCCAGAAAATTCATTTCCTCCTTAAGACTCCAAAAAGCTCTAAAACCATATTTTTACCAATCTTTCTCCCCTTTGGCAATGAATTCATCAAGATGCATAGAAAAAGATAGAGAATGAAGGAATGGCTTTATTTTTGAACTTTAGAAAAAGGAGCTATGAAGATTATCCATGAAGACAGTACAAGTATTACACCAAGCCATATTAAGTGAAGAAGCTATATTCAATCATGGCAAAATATGTACAGCAAAGCTAAGACCAAAATAGCAATAATATGAGATTAAATGAATTGATACCATGATAAGTTGCTCAATATCATAGTTTCACCAAGGTATCCAACAGCGAGTCAAGCCATGTCTATAAGTAAAATGGAGACCAGAAACTAGAAACTGAGGCAATTTGAGCATTAAGAGTTCAAATATGAAGCAATTTATTCAAGCACTTAGCATTTTGAGCATTTTGCTGAAAATGATTTTTTATAGTATTGTGCTAGATCTCAAGCCTTGCCGCGACCATCTCAAGCATGAAGCTTAAAAGAATAGTCTAGGTCATCCAAAACTCCCTCTGAGTTCATGCCTAGTGCAATGGCAAGTAGTCTCATGAGAAAGAATTGGTGAGATCAGTTTTTTCGCACAGAAAAACTCATTCTTCATTTGCTTGACTTAAGAATTAACAAAGCTCATTTTACAGCTCAAGATCAGTTCAAGACTCAATTTAACCTATAAGACATGGCATGAATCATGAGAGGATCACTAAGGCAAAACTAGTCACAAGATCCAATAAAACATGATTTGATCCAATTTGCTCATAGATATAAAGCTAGCATGGCAAAAGCTAAGCTAAACAAAAATAGCCATAAAAGAAGTCTAGCAGACTATCACAGGACATGGCAATGTATAAACTATGAAAACAAGCCATACAAGGATAATAATCAAGGCTCCATAAGTTTATATTACAATGCAAGATGTTTGAATTTTAAAAATGTATTATGATACAATGAATGCAAAAAGAGCAAACTCCCTCTCAAAACAGCCTAAGAGTACTAATAACCCCTAACTCTCCCCACAAAGTAGCAAAACGAGAAGAATCAAGCGCTTTAGTGAAAATATCTGCAAGCTGCTGCTCAGACTCTACAAAGTGAAGCACAACATCACCCTTCTCAACATGGTCTCTCAGAAAATGATATCGAATATCAATATGCTTAGTTCTAGAATGTTGCACTGGGTTTTTGGCAATGTTTATAGCAGAAGTGTTGTCACAGAAAAGAGGAACACTCCCCAAAAATAACCCATAGTCCCGCAGCGTGGATAAGATCCAGAGAACCTGAGAGCAACCACTGGCTGCAGCTACATACTCGGCCTCGGCTGTGGACTGTGCAACAGAAGACTGTTTTCTAGAAGACCAAGAAATAAGGGATGTGCCTACCAAATGACAAGTGCCAGAAGTACTCTTCTATCCACTCTACACCCCGCAAAATCAGCATCAGAAAACGCTCGAATAGAGAGAGTAGAAGAAGAAGGATACCAGAGTCCAAAGTCAAGAGTATCTTGAAGGTACCTGAAGATGCGACGTACTGCTTGACGATGAGAAGCATGAGGAAGCTCGAAGCGAGCGCACGGACATACAAAGAAATTGTATGTCGGCCTCGTATTTGTGAGGTAGAGGAGGAGCCAATCATCTGCGGTACTTCTTACGGTCCACGGGCTCTCCATCCTCATCAGGGTCCAGCACGGTGGTTGTGGCAATGGGAGTAGACATTAGCCTACTGCTTCCCATGTTGAAGCGCCGAAGAAGGTCCTTTGTATACTTACTCTGGTGAATGAAGGTGCCTTCTTTCAGTTGCTTGACTTGAAGACCAAGGAAGAATGTCAACTCTCCCATCATGCTCATCTCGAACTCACTGCTCATAGAATCTAAAAATCTGGATACCAAAGCGTGAGAAGAACCACCGAATATGATATCATCCACATAAATCTGAACCAATAAAAAATCACTGCCACGCCTGAAAGAGAACAGAGTTTTATCAATCATTCCTATTTTGAAATCATTTTTAAGCAAGAAACTCTTAAACATGTCATACCAAGCTCTAGGAGCTTGCTTCAATCCATACAAGGCTTTAGAGAGTTTAAAAATATGGTTTGGGAACTTATGATTTTCAAAACTAGGTGGTTGCTTGACAAAGAGCTCTTCTTCTATGAAACCATTTAAGAAAGCACTTTTAACATCCATTTGAAAAAGCTTGAAACCCTTAGATGTTGCAAATGCTAGTAAAATGCGAATGGCTTCCAATCTAGCTATAGGAGCAAAGGTCTCTTCAAAGTCTAAGCCTTCTACCTGGGAATAACCTTGAGCTACAAGTCTAGCCTTATTGCGAACAACCAACCCATCCTCATTTTGCTTATTTTTAAAAATCCATTTTGTCCCAATAACATGAGAATCGAAAGGAGGCTCAACTAAGGTCCAGACTTTGTTTCTTTCAAAATTTTCAAGCTCTTCATGCATGGCATTGACCCAAGAGGCATCAGATAAAGCATGGGTGATATCTCGGGGTTCAAAAGAAGCGATAAAAGTAGAATGTGCATGAGAATCAGGAGAAATAAACTTGGAGCGAGTGACTCACTCTTAAAGATCCCCAATCATCTGCTCAGGTGGATGTAGTCGCTGAATGTGAAGAGGAGCTCCTAGTGCAGAAGTGGCCTCTACCCCATAAGTTGTGGAGGTAGGAACAGAGCCACTCAGGTCGTCGGTGAAGATAGGAGGAGGTTGCTCAGCTGAAACTGGAGTAGTAGAAGCAGGCTCTCCAACCCTCTCAGGAGTGACTGGAGGATGTATCGGGTCCTAATCCTCAGAGTCATCATTGACGAAGATGCTTTCTTGAATTTTAGGAACCTGTGTACCTGTAGCATCGGGTCTAGTACCAGGACTAGCCTCATCAAAAGTGACTTCACAAGTCTCAACAATTTTGTTAGTGTCAACATTAAACACACGATAGCCACGAGAATGAGCAGGATATCCAAGAAATATGCCATCAGAACATCTAGATTCAAATTTACCAAGGTTGCCATGTTTAAGAATGAAGCACTTGCAACCAAACTTTTTGAAATGAGAGACTTTGGGTGAATGACCAAATCTAAGCTCAAAAGAAGTCTTCCCAATCACAGATCTCAAGAAAACCCTATTAGAGATATAACAAGCAGTAGAGATCGCATCAGCCCAAAATCTCCTAGGAGTAGAATGCTCATCTAACATGGTCCGAGCCATCTCTACAAGGGTCATGTTCTTCCTCTCTACAACACCATTCTGCTGGGGAACTCTAGGAGAAGAAAACTGGTGCTCAATTCTCATATCAGAGCAGAAGGTAGAAAAGGAAGAATTCTTGAATTCTGTCCCATTGTCACTCCTAATGGCTCTCAAGGCTCCAGGAATATCAATAGCAAGTCTAAGGACCAATTCTCTAAAGAAGCCAAAAGCCTCGTCCTTAGAAACCAGAAAATAAACCCATGAATACCTGGAGAAATCATCCACAATCACCAGCACATACCATTTCCCACTAGCTGACTGAACTCTAGAAGGACCAACAGTGTCTAAGTGCTGAAGCTGTCCTGGTCCAACAATCATCACCAAGGTAAGAGGTGGATGGGAAGCAGAAACCATCTTACCATGTTTATAGGGCGAGCACACAAGATCTCTAACAGCCTTCAGCCTAGGCAAACCTCTAATCAACTCCTTGCAACTGACTCTAGTCAAGTGGTCAAAACCTATATACCCAAGTCTACGATGCCACAAGACAAGATCATGAGAATCAGAGGCTACAAGGCACCTAGGACTGGAAGCAGATGACATACAGAAATTTGCACAAAAGATCTTCTCAAACCTGGAGATCTCAAAGACAAGCTCACCCGAGGAATCTAGAACTCTACACTCACCACTTTTGAACTTACTTCTAGACCCTCATCAAGAAGCTGAGAAACAGATAGCAGATTATACCTCAGCTTACTTACCAAAGCGACGTCCTTAAGAATGAACTTGTTGTTGACGCGCACAGTGCCCTTGGTTGTCACGGTCACGGTAGAAGTATCCCCAAAAATAATCAATTCAGTGCCGGATGCACGTGTGAGGGAGGAGAACCATCTAGAATCTCCAGTCATGTGTCGAGAACACCCGGAGTCAACAAGCCATATGTCCTCCTTCCTCGCACGACGGACCTAAAAAGCACAAGCAGAAAACATCTGTGCCTCAGTACTGGGGTTAGTGATAAAAGATCTAGAAATCCAATACTGAGATGCACCATGCTTGGGAACAATAGAAGAAGCAGCAGTAAAATGATTAGGAACACAATCATAAGAATGCACAAGAGAACCACCTAGACCTCTCCGAAACGATCTATCAAAAGATCGATACTCCCCATGTCTAGATGCTACCTGTGGTTTCTCCTCACGATATCCTAAACCAGAATGCTGCCTAGACCCACCAAAAGAGTCAATGAAGTTCTCTACGAACTTAGGCCTATGTATAGTACGAAAAACAGGCTGCCTGGCTCTAGAGACTATAGCAGGTGAAGGGACTCCTCTAATGGTTCTCAAAGCGCTCATTCTCTCTTTTCTCTCAATTTTGGATCTACGAAAGGAGAACTCAACAATGTGGCCATCTTTCTTGCAGAAGGTGCAATGGTACTTGACCTTTTGAGAGGTCTGTACTGATGAAGTAGAAGCACCTGTCTTGCTAGAAAGAGTTTGAGCAAAACCTGCAGATCTAAAGGCAACCTTAGATGGCTTAGGGGGTTCTACCTCAAACACGCCACTCTCAACAACTCTAGCAATTTTAGGTGGATATTTCTTGGAATACTCTAGGGAATTAAAACCTATGTCACTATTCTTCATACTCACCTTAGATTGATCAAGAATCAAGTTGAGGTTCTTCTTCCCACTAGAAAACCTCTCAAGAGTCACTTTGAGGTAATTATTCTCTTTGGTTAAGTCCTCACATGTAGTGCACTTTCTTGATTTGATTACCTCATCATACTTACTCTTAAGAAGAGCCACTTCAACTTTCAAGGCCTCATAAGACACACAATACGAATCCTTACTCCTATTCAACTGCTCCTTAAATTTAACTCTAAAAGACTCTTGTATCTTAACAATAATTATTTCAACTTCAGCATGCAAGACACAAGAGGTAGAGTTAATAACTTTCTTAGAAGCAGTAAAAGACATGGATTTTTCAATTTTAGCCTTTTCTTCTAGAGTCTTGTTTAGAGCTTCAATTTCAATTGTGAGCTTAGGACAATTTTCACATTATGCAGATCTAGAGTACATAATCATTTCTGGCATCTCTTTCATTTTAATCCTATTATTCTTACAATGAGAGTAAGTATGATTAGCATCAAATTTCTGCAATTCTTTCATAGCGCTATCCAATTTTAATTCAAGCAAGGCACAGTTAGAGTAAGATAAAGGGATAGCATCTAAAGCAGTCTCATCAAAAGAAATAGCATTCATACAAACATGACTAGACTTGAGAGATTCTATTTCATCCAAAACATCTTTCAATTGATTTACAACAGAGGAATGAGCAGATTTTAAGCTTGTCAATTCATTAAGCCAGCTAGAGCAGGAATCACATACATCATCAGGATTAATTGATTTGAGCCTAACAACTTCTAGGTTCAAATTATCAATCATAATGTCCTGTTTCTTAATCAATTTAGCTTGCTTATGCATTTTCTTTTCAGCAAGAACCAAAGTCCATTTCATATCAGCAAGCGAAGAGCATACCTCATCGGGATCGCTGAAAGGATCATCATCATTGGAGGAGTCGATGTCGTGGCTGTCCTTGGCCATGAAGCATATGCTGGTGAAATCCTGTGCCTTCTTCTTGCCACGGGAGTCATCCTCGTCATCCTCCGTCTCCGAGTCCACATCGCTCATGTTAACATTGCAATAGTTTGTCTTCTTGGGTTTCGCATTCCTCGCTTGAGGATACCTTCGTGAGTCCTTCTCCTCCTTGCCCTTTAGCTTGGGGCACCGGGAGCGAATGTGGTTTGGCTCACCACACTCAAAGCATGTGATAGGTCCACCCCTCCTTCTGTTCCTTACCTTATTGTATGTCTCGTGAATTTGGTGGAAAGGAGGGCTAAATCATCCTCGGGTAGTTTCTCCAGTTGCTCATCGCTCAAAGAATGTAAAGCTGATAAAGAAAAACCAGATGAGCTTAAATCCAAAGAATCAGATGAACTACCCTTAATCGACCACTAAAGCCAACGACTCTGTCTTGGGGAGACGCGGGATAAAATCAATCTCATGCGTCTTCAACCTCGAGTATAGATTATCCATGGTAAGCTCACTCATGACAGTGTTGTCATTGATAGATGTGATCTTCATTCCCCAGACCTTCACATCAAGAGCACCCAAAAGCTGGCATGCATTCTCCGACTCAGAGAAAACAAGGTCAACAGCGCGGAGATCATGAAGAATTTTTTAAAACCTTCCCCACAGCTCATCTAAAGACTCACCAGGTCTTTGCTCGATCTTGGAGTATATTTTCTTGAGCTGGTTCAGTCTCACTTCCTTGATTGCAGTGGAGCCCTCGTGGTAATCACAGAGAGTCCGCCAGATCTCACTAGCAGATCTCAAATGAGCGACACGCTCAAACTCGGATCGGCTAAGGCCTTGAATCAGAAAATTTCGAGCCTTGTTATTGGCCTCCACATCTGGAGTGATCACATCGTCATCAGCTGGCACGACATAAGGATTTTTTACCTTAAGCCAAATTGCGTGCCCTTAAGCCTCGATGTAGGACTGCATGCGGGCCTTCCAGTAAGCAAAATCAACCCCATCAAAAATATATGGTTTGGTTGAATACTCTGTCGCCATGGCTCCAAAGACCGGTTAAGATCTATGAGAAGAGCCAACCCGGCTCTGATACCACTTGTAGGACCGGAAACACGACTAGAGGGAGGTGAATAAATGCTTTATTAATTTTTGCATCGATCAAATTCAACACGCACTTTTCTCCTATAGCTATGAAAGCTAAGAAGATCAGTAAATACACAGAGGAAGCCTTATGCTGAATTCGATTAGCCCCTTAACCACAAGACTCAACAATGGAGAATTGATCTCAGGTAGACCGGTCTGACCGACGGCCAACTAGCGGTCTGAAGGTTGGCGGTCTGACCGCCGTTACTGAATTGGTCGGATCGATTTAGTCTAGTACCACTGCACAATGCCCAAATACAAAACAAAAATTGGTCCAACTTTTGATTTACCTGATGAAACTTGACCAAACATGGAGCACACCTCCCTAAGGATATTTGGGACCTATTCCTAGCAACGATCGTCTAGATCCACGTCAATGCATTGACATTTTTAGGTTTTACCAAGGGAGAGTTCAAAACCTAGAAAAATAAAAAACTTGATCCAAATCTTGCTTGTGGGAGATTGATGATCTAGATGATTCTAGGAGTATTCCCACATATCATAGCAAGGTAAAAGAGGTCAAGAGACCAACCAAAAACAACCAGATCAAGGAAGCATCACAATCATCAAATGATAGAAGCAAAAGCAATAGACCTCATCTTTGAACACACATCCATGGATTGATTCAAGATGTTGCTTGTCAAGGCCACTCCCTCAAGGAGGATAAGTGCTCAATCAAAGAGCACACAAACAATTTTCTCTCTAAACCCTAGCCTCTCCTCTCCTCTCCAAACCCTAGAAAAATTAGAGTTTTTCTAAATGAATGCTTGGGGGCTTTTCCATCTCCCCTTCTATTTATAGGTGGCCTAGGGTTTCCAATGGGCTCCCATTAAGGCCCAATACAAATGGGACACACACACAAATATCTGTTGAAGCAATCGCCTGCTTCACCACGTGTAGGGTGATCAGCGGCTCTCATCATGTCGGCAAGTCTCTCCCGTCCGAATCCCATCGGAACCTCCAAGGTACTTGCACCGACCCCCGCGCCGCTTGATCCAACCAGCTGCAACGAACTACCCGTTTGAACCATTTTATCCATTCTGCACCATGCTTGAGTCACACGACCTCACCCGGCATCCATGATCGTTCTGGACTTCAGCTCTCCAAGCTTAGTCCCGATCCTCCACACCATTGACCGTCGTTGACCTGCAAGCCACCTGCACAGCAATAGACAAAGAAATCATCTCCGGAAACAAGTTCTATACAACTTGACCCACATTAGCTCAACAATGCAATATACAACAATAAAGCATTGAAACTTGACCCACATTAGCTCAACAATGCCTGCCGGTCGAACTTCCACACACGGTCGATCGGGCGTGGCTTCGGCTCGTCGGCCATTTGTCGACAAAGATGAAGCTTTTACGAAACGCAAGATTCGACAAATCAACATCGCCATTGCCAATTGACTCATCATCCTAAGATCATGCATATATCCCCACGATATCCACAAATTCATAATTTTTGGAGCTCATTTTCTACATTTATTGATTCATACGAACATGACACTTATACGAAATAGCGATAACAATTCTGAACGAATAAAATTATAAACAATTTACACAAGCAAGTACACGATGTAAGGAGGCTCCACAAAAAATCTCATAAATTTTTAGACTCATTTGCTATATTTTAAAATTCCTCTAAATTTCAGCCTAACACTAAGTAACCTAATTAATTAACTAACCTAACTAACTAATTAAGCCCTAAATAATTGTCGCACTAATTGGCTGGTGCATGGTGGCCATGCGCCAAGGGCTGGCGCATGGCCATCGTGCACCAACGGCTGAGGTGGCGGGCACGCGGCTGCGACGCCTGCGTTGGCGCGCAATGGTCGTGCGCCAACGGCACCAAATCTGCAAATATGCCGTTGTCGTGGTCAGATCCGCAAATATGCGATGAAAAAGCGTTGTATTTGCCAAAAAATCTATATATTCATTCATCCCCGTAATCGTCTGATCTACGAGCAAATTTGCAATGGTTGAGATCACGTTCATGTACTATTAGATATTGTAGCGTGGTGCTTTACATCGTCTCTAGCATGAGAACAAAATGATTTCAAGAGTAGTTAAACCAGTTGCGACCATTGGAGCAACCCAAGCCTGTCGAACCCGGGAACGAAGGATTCCGAATTCTCTGTGTTCATACACTAGTCCAGGATTTCCAGTGTACACAGTCACAAAAATGTTATCACAAACATATCCAGCGTATTTATTAATAAGCTTAGAGTTTATTACACTTTGGGCCTGGGGCCAAATAAAACATTAAGCGGAAGCAAAATATAATGGTAAGCCACACGATACGCCACAGGCAATCGTCTGGAGGTCGCTGCCTAATCGTCCTGCTCCTCACCTTCCGGATAGCAGTCTTCTCCTGAATAATAATATTCAAGAAGAGTGAGCACTACAATCGTGCTCGCAAATTACACCCAATACTGAATTTAGAATGCATGCATAAGTTATTCAAAGGAAGGTTGTAGGGTTTATTTATGTAAATCACCTTTTGGCTTAAATATTTATACTAAGTTTCAAGGCACATTTTTATTCCATAGCTAAAATCAGATTTTATCATTTTATAGTGGATAACCTCCATATGAAACATGGTGAAGGATACCTCCTATCACAAGGCTACGCCTAATTTTACCACAGGATTAACCATCCTCAAATTATGTCCAAATTATTTTAAAACCAAAAACAAATCTAACTTAGAGTGGCTTTGCTCAAGCATGTCCATGACCGTGGACACGGCTATTGAATAGATTTATACTCTGCGAGAGGGTACAACTTTACCCACACGAGATAATTTGCGTTATGTCGGCCAATACACGCTTCCTTAGGCGTGTGGATCGGGCAATTATCACAAGGCGTTTCAATGCATTACCTCAATACCAATATGCCCACTAAGGTTTCACTTCCATTAGGCTAACCACTAGGAAACCCCTCTTGCGCCAAGTGGGAATAAAGTCTAACCGACACCCACACAACAAAAATGGCATAAACAATAATGAGGTAAGACAAATTATTAAGCTGGTTACGCCCATACGAACATGTGGTAGTGCGGTGGAGCTTTTGCAAGATGCGGCTCAAAGGTAGGTCCTTAACCTACTTGGGCAACTTTCAATAATAACCACAGGCCTCAATCCTAACTGCAGACGAGCCGTGCATAAACTGCACTCCACCAACGGTCCAATTTTGCCCAAGTACAAACCATTTTATTTATTTATAATTTTCAAAGATATTTGCAAAAGTCCACCATGACATAACAATGTCATAGGCTTTTTATCAAATTTTGAAGTCTTGGCTAAATTCTCCCAAAATCAAATATTTCTTGGTCTAAGCATTTGCTAAGCATATATTTATTTTTAAATTCATTTGACTAAGGTGACAAGGAATTGGTAATACAATATTCAAATGTGGCTATACAAAGGAATTGGAATAATTAAGTATTTAAAACAGGAATTTAAAATAATTAAATACAATTATGCATGCAATAATAATTTAAAACAGAAATTAAATAATTTTAAATATTGGGGGCAAAATGGTCAATGGTGTAACTTGCCTTGTTCAAATTCCTGGTATTCTACTTCTTCAATAGGGTCAAGCTCTCCGGAGTTGTCAAAATCTATACGCGAGAATATTCCAAATTCAAACAGAATTCAAATGAACTCAAATAAATTCAAATGAAAATTCAAATTAACTCCAAATTAAATAATTTTGGTTTAGTTAGCTAGATTTTGATTTTATATAAATTTAGAAATTTGAATCACCTAAATCGGAGTTTGTATGAAGAAATACGAGCTTCTGGAAGTTTAAAACCTAAATTAAATCCTAAAAATCAGAATTTCCGAATTCCCGAATTAAATTCTAAAGAAAATTCCAATTATTGCGCAAGCATGCGTCAGCGGTACTGTTCCCAGAGACTGACATGTGGGCCCGCACAGTCGTGGACTTAGTCCACGGCGCTTTCCAAGTTCACGGTGGACTCGGTGCATATAAGTGCGAGGGGTAAGGTGTCTTTGGCCGGCGCGTCTTCGTCTTTGGCGCCACGTGGCTGCCACGCACGCAGGGGTGAGGTGGTCTTGGTGTGCGCCGAGGTGGTGACCACGTCGGCGCCGAGAGGGAGGCTTCGGGTTCCAATGGTACCGTGAGCAATGGCGGCGGCGAGCCGGTGAGTGCGCAAAATGCTCGAGGCGATCATCGATCTTGGCGCTACTGGTGGCGGCGGAGAGTGGCCGGAAGATCGTCGGCGACGGAGAGAGGCGGCGGCGATGCTCGGTCACGGTGGCGAAGGGGCTCCGGGGATCTTCAGGCGACAAAGAGGGGCGCACGGAAATCGCCGAGAGACACTGAAGTTGATGGTGGCGGAGCGGTGGAGGAGAGCCTTTGGAGGCGGCGCTAGAGGCGGCGGAGGAGCTACGGCCACCGAGGGGAAAACTCCAATTGCCGGCGAGAGAGAGCGAGCGAGGTTACGGGAGTAGGTGGAATGGAATGCGGGAGAGAATGCGCAGCCGGGAGCGGCTTTTATAGGGGCGAAGGAGGCCGGGAGGAGGAGATGGTGTGCGGCAGTAATGGCGGCGAGAGAGGTGGGGGCGTTACCGTTACAAGGCGAAATGAAGGGGGGTAAAGCCAGGAATGAGCAGCGTGATACAGGCGACTTGAACAGCGCAAATGCGGGAGTAAAGGAGGAGGAATCGCGGAGAAGAGGAGACTCAGGCGTGATAATGGCGGCGGAGCGACGGGCGCTGGGAAGAAGCGGGGGGAGGAAGAAGAGCGCGGTGGGGCCCACCTGTCGGCGAGACCGAGCAGAGAGAAGGGCGCGAGTGGATTGCTATCGGCCATCCGATTTTGATCGGACGGCCCGCATTAATCGTGCGTGGGAGAAAAATGGGCCGAGGCGCATCATAGTCTTGAGCTTGACCCGATCTTATGTGAAGAATTTTAAATTCTTTTTCAATTTATTTAATCCTAGAAATTCAAATAAGCTTTAGAAAATATCAAATAAAGTCCAAAAATTTTGAGAAAATTCACTAAAATTCTCAAGAGTATGCTAGACTTAAATAAAATAATTCCAACTTTTAGTTGGTAATAGATTTTGCACATAAATTATTTTAGCTTTAAATTAACTAGGGAAAAGTTTTTAAAATTTCCAGAGAATCCACAAAAATAATTAAAGTCTAATTTTTAACTGAAATTGAAATTTTTGGGCTGTTACAAAGCCCCAAGGTAAGAGAAAGAATGCCGAAACCCGATACCTCCACTTAAAATTTAATCAAGTAAATAAAATACCCATATTCCACCTGTCAGATGAAGATGGAGGGAGACCTCACTTGTCACCTTAGCCTTTGGCCATCATCACCATTGCCCACCATTGCAATCCCTTAACACCAACTGCGTTGCAGCTCGTCACGTGTTGTCAAACCCGAATTTCTCAAATCCAAAATTCTCTTTGAAAATACTATGCTATTCATTGGATCAGTAGATAACACTCATAGATACATCACCGAATCATTTCACACACGATGAAAACCATACCATTCATTATATTACAACACATCAGAGTCACATAGACCGCGTCGGATCGAGTTTTACAATAAGGGACGAATAGGACAAATGAATACATTACAAAGTAGTGGAAACGACTGCGGAAGCAAAAGGGGTAGAGTATATCTCCCCAAAGGCAAGCGACTGGATAAACCCGTGTGCGTCCGATATTAACCAAAAACTTGGATAATATTAGATGCACGCAAGCACTAATGGAGTCAGCTAGACTGCGGCGAGACCTAGACTAAACAAACTAGACTACTCTTCATCGTTTCTTGGGCCTCCAACTTCTAGGTCCTCGTAGTACGCACAATCTCCCTGATTTCCTACTTCTGATGGTTTGGGGGAAAGAGCAAGGATGAGCACAACTTTCGTGCTCGCGAGCCAACACACAGGATGTAGTAATAATACATGCAAGACTTAACAAGGATAGCTCGGATTCTTTTATTTGCTAAAAGCAATATTTTCAATTACATTATTTAGAAATTCTTATGACTTACAAATTGACCAGATTTCACTTTATTAAAAAGATATTGTGCAATATTTATAACAGCGAAGGTTACCTCCAACTATGCTTAAATTTTGATTGGAGTCACCTCCATATATTAACATCAATGGGTACGATGACCCAGGAAAAACCAAACCACATGCTAGGTGAGCCCGACACAACAATCATCTCACCCACAAGGTTTTATAAATAGAACTAACTCAAGCTAAGTTCTCATGTTCGCCTTTGACCGTAGGCACGACTGTTTAAACAATTTAGACTCTGCAGAGGTTGTACATTGTACCCACAAGAGACAATCGTACTCAATGCCCCACATGATTTCTTAGTCATGTAGTTGAGTGATCATCACGGTAACATTTTAAATTACCTCGCCCTTTCAGTATCTCAACCATATGGACTGCCCCCATTTGCAGTGGGTCCCATAACGTTGTACGGGATGTTCGCCACCACGACTAGCGTAGTTGGCAACTTCACCCTTCCCTAGTGCCCATTCAAGCTGGATCATATCCAATGCATGCACTACCTCACTCTACCTCCAGTGAGATGAATTCTAGGGTCCAATAAGTTTACTAAGCCAAGTTGTACTTTACAGACTTGTAGTTGTACTTGTTTTTACACGGGAGGTCATGACAAGATTAAGTCCTTAATCCATCCGGACGGTTCATACCACATACCAATCACTCTCGTGCTCCGATGGCACCCACCACCATACCATCCGGCCAGATGAGATAATAGCAATTTAATAGAGTTTTGAGGAACAAAACACATTACCATAATATTTCAGTCATTTACCCACAATGACTGCCCAATTCATTTCCATTATTAAAAGATAATGATTGGGGCATTTAATGCATCGGTACTTAAGCAAGATTGTCATGTCGCTTAAGTACAATATATAACTAGTAATTACCACATAGTTACTAGGATGATATGGAATAATGGATTCAATTTCCAAAGGATGGTATAATAATTAATTAATCATCAAATGGGTACTTAACTACCTTAAGATTTAACACACATTTGCTTAAGGAATTAAAGCACACAATTTTGGTAGTTTAAAGGAATATAATTTGTGTAAAATATAGGTTCAAAATGATCAAAGTATTGACTCGCCTATAGTGAAGTGGAGAGAGTCTTGAAAGTATTATGCTTGATCAAACTGGAGATCTCCTGCGTCTTCGAACTCTAATTGGACAAACGTACTAGAAAAAGAATAAACATGCAAAAAGAACAAATAAATACACAAGAAATAGAAAATGAACTGCAATTTAAATAAGACCACTGCCCTTAGCAAGGTCTTGAATTTAGACAAATTTAGAAACAAAAACCACTAGAATCGGAGTTATAACGGAGGAGAACAAAGCTTCTGAAGTTCTGGCTTCGAGTATTGCTGGTTCCGAGTACCGTTCATTTCGAGTACTGTTGGCTTCGGGTACTATTTGTTTAGAGTACTCATCGATTCGAGTACTGCTGGCTTCAGGTACTTTTCGTGTCGAGGGTCGTTTCTTCAAGTACTGTTCATGTTGAATATAGCTGGCTTTGAATTAATGCAGTCGGAAGGAGCTTCAACTATATGACATAGTCGGAAGAGGTTCGACTACACGAAGTAGTCAGAAGGAGTATCAACTACATGTGGTCGGAAAGAGTTTCGACTACACGTGGTCGGAAGGGGTATCGACTACATGTGGTCGTGAAGAGTATTGACTACATGTGGTCGAAAGGGGTTTGAAAACGCGGTGTGGTCAGAGGAAGGTTTGACAACACAACTACGTGGCCATGGACGTAGTCGTAGAGTCGTAGACGTGGTCGGAAGACATGGTCGAAAAGGAGTTTCAACGCTCGGCGTGACTGGAAAGACAAGAAGGAGATCCGGGCACGGAGAAAGGGTGCTTACCAAGACCAAGAGGGAGGTCGAACGAGGTTGGAGGAAATTGAACGATGGTGGGGGATCACGTGGTCGGCGAAGGGGTCGGCCGGGATTGAAGGAGAAGAGGAAAGACGACAGTTCATGCGACACAAACTGAAATCGAGTGAGGGGATTGCTCCAAGGATCTCTAGGGCATGAATTGACGCATGTAGAAGAGAGGTTGCACTGGTGCGGCGAGAACGAGGAGGAGGCACACAGCGGCTCGAACTTGGAGCTCGGGGTTTCACGTAACCTCAGCGACGTGAGCGATAGTGGGGGAGCTCGACGAAGAAAGGGGCTGCTCGGGTTCTTCTCTGGTGGCACTTACCAGAAGCGAAGGGGAGACGAGGGGAGGCAAGGGAAGGCTTAGAGCCCCTTTTATAGCCAGCGAGAGGGCAAGGAAGGCGTCGGAGACTCAGAGGCACGTGGGTTCCTAAGGCGGTCGTGGCATGGGCTCCATAGTCGGAGAAGACGGGGCAGGTGCGCGCAGCGGGGAAGTGATGGGAGCGACGACTCGAGTGGGCGACGCTGTTGGCGAGGTCGACACAAGCAGGCATTGGCGACGGGACTGGTCGACGGAGGTGGAGGGAAGCAGGTGGCGGTAGAGGGCCAGAAGGCGTAGGCGCGTGGCATGCGCTGCCATGGAGCTGACGCGGTGGCAGGACAGGCGAAAGGACAGGGCGACGGAGGCGGCGATTTCAGGGGCCGAGCGGATGGCGGAGTCGACGGGAGCAGGTTAGCGTCGCAGGCGTGGGGCAATGAGAAGGGGGTGTCAGAGTCTACGAGCAGGTGGCGGAGGGGACGGAGCTGCAGGGGCTGGTTGATGGGACAGGGCTGTAGAGGGCCAGGGGAGGGCACTGGTCTGGCTGGGCCAGAAGGGGAAAAGGGGAGGATGGGCCGGGGAAAAGGGAGAGAAGGAGGTGGGCTGAGTCCAGGAGGAAGGACGACCGGCCCAAGGGGGAGAGAAAATGGGCTGGACCCGAAGAGAGTGGCTTTGAATTGGAGGCAGAAGCTCGAGATTTTGAAAATACACAATTAGTTTGAATTAGTTTTGAACTCCAAAATAGCATCGGAGAATTACTATTCATCAACAGAAAATAGGATGTTACACATGTAGAGCGACATCGCTGCTCAACCTCGTCGCCATCGCCCTAAACCTCAACTTATACCTCCCCGCCTTTGCCTTATCGTCACTATTGCTCGAAAGGAGGCTTAGCATTTGTGCCTTCCATGGCAGCAGTGGAGGGGGTAGAGGATCTCCGAGGGTTCAGAGGGGTGAGGGATTGGATGACAATGGGTTTGATAATGAAGGTATGGACTGAATTTTTTCTATATATGATAGTACTGGTCCTAATTAGAGAGATAAACTGACTCTAAAACTTGTTGAGAAATTCTCAAGTTTTTTCCCTGCTTACATGGCATATCTTAGATGTGAGAACCCGACAAATCAGACCCTCTTAACCATCAGTAAAAGCATGTATTAGGATCAAATCACATAAATCACTCCTTTAGGGTTGCATTCAAAAGCTCGCACAGTTGTCATTAAAACAATAACATAATCCAATCAGGAAATGTTTACAAGAGTATTTTACATCAAATCAAAGTATAGAATTTACATCGTATAATCTCAATGTTCAATCTATATCATTGCATGATTCTCTCTGAAGCCCTCCTTGCTATGCCACCCAGCTATCTTCGCAGCTTCTGTGACTTAGTGAAGTACCCGAATGCATTGCTTTCCTGCGTCCGTGAGCTGCACAGCCCCAACATGGTCGAACCATTTTCCTTTTCTCAGAACCTACATTTCATCATCTGTTCCTCGGGGACACTTCACCGCTCACGAGCAGCACAACCATTCCAGAGTCTTCTCTCGCCATACATTCCCCCTGGCCGAACCCCCACACAAAGCTGCAGCCATACATTCCCCCTAGCACAGCAAGCACACACAGCAGCCATTCCCCCTTCCCATTTCCTCTCAACAGCACCACCATTTCTCATCTCTTCTCAGAAGCATTCCCCTCCCCACTTCTTCCCCTCGGCCAGAAGGAAGCCAGAGGAAGCAGGAGGCCAGGAAGGAAGCCAGAGGAAGCAAGACGCCAGGAAGGAGCTAGGGAGCAAGGACGACGCCGGCAACGCAACTCGTCCACTGATCCACCTCTCCATCAGCTCTAGATCAGCTCCTAGCCAACCCAACCCCAAGAACCACAGGTAGACCAGATCTATCCATTCCTCAACCATTTTGCCATTCATCCATACTCAGGAACCTTGTCCATCCTACCATAGCAAATGTCTATCAGTCATCCACATATTAGTTTATCATCCCAGAGCACTAGGAGAAGTAGAGAGGGAGAGCAGCTTGAGGGCTTACCTCAGTGTGCAAGCGAAGCCAGTCACCCCTCCATTTTCGGTTGGCAGCCGAATCCTCCAGCAACCATCTCCAGTAGCCTCCCTCACCCCAAATCCATCACCATAGTCATGCATGCATAAGCACCAGCTAGCATTAATAATGAATTCAAATAGATCTACTAAAAATCATCAATCAGAAGCCATTAAGGGAGAGGAGAACCAAACCCTGTAGTAGGACCGGTAGGGTGCTTGAGCTATGGACCAAGCCGTAGGGCGAGCACGCTTGGATCGAGGCAAATAGAGGATCGAGCAGGGAGGCGGCGCCAGCCTTGGCGGCGCGGATGAAGAGGTGTCGGGACCCAAATATGCAAATCTGGACCCTCGTGTGACTACCCGGGCGCTGTTTACGCACTAGTCGGGATCACGCTAGTGCACAGTGTCAACATTGATGAAATATCACATCCATACAACGAATATAAGAATAAGCGAGTACTTTAAATAACAAATAGCTGTTGGGACCTTATGGTCGAGTTTACATTTATTAAGCCATGCAAAGTGACAATAAAGAAATAAAGCTGCGTGAAGCGAAATAAACTCGGTGGCTCCCATCAATTTACCACGAACAGCGAATTGGGATCAAGACCCTAACGTTCAACCTTCGTAGAACTCTTCTTCAAAAGCGGTGACGACTCCTCCATACATTGATTTGTTTAGCAAGAGTGAGTACACCGTACTACATAAGTCATACCACAGAATGCATTTATACATGATGGCTTATTCCAAAGGAATGGCTTACGTGGTTATTTTGAGAAATGCAACATTTGCAATTGAATACAAATAATAGATTGAAAGCATAATTCAAAACAAATAGACAATAATAAGTTAACAATTGATTTCACAAAGGACACACAGTCTAATCAAGTTCTTTCACACAATTTGAACAAGTTATCTCACACGGTGACCCTTCCCAATTGTTTTATGAAAATCTACCCCTCGTGTGAAATTCAGAGCATGTCCATAGCAGGGGCGGCTATTGAATAGATTGGTTTAAACACTCTGCGAGAGGTTGTACACTTTACCCCACGATGAAACCAACGGATCGAGTTGATCACAACAAAACCTTTCGGAGACTTCATCTCAAACAATGACACTCTGGTGTGCTTTCTGTAGTCAATTTGTACACTGACCCTTGGAGCGACACACACCATTGGGCGGGGATCGTGAACCGTCCGCGATGTGACATATCACACCTCCAACCCATCACACAGCTTAAATACAACTGAGTTGTCAATGTCAAGACTCCATAACTTACTAAGTTAGGCCCGGCCCATACTAGGCATGTGGTAAATGCAGTAAGGCCAGTTCAATGGCGCACAAAGTTAAGTCCTTAATTGACTAAGGCAAGACTTCGAGTTTTACCCAAATCACAAAGTTTATATAAGCACAGATCCACCATTCACAGAATCCACCACTTGCCTCGGTCTAAATCTTTTCCCACCTGTTGATTAAGTGCAACACATGCCATCAACGAGTAATAGCACACAGACACACAGATTCATCACACAGTTCCATAATCACTTAGTCAAGTTTATAATTACAACTTTCACATGAAATGATGACTCGTGGCATGGCTAAGCAGTCTAATCGTATCTAACCAACCCACGTTGGTGCTACGATAATACCAACTAATAATTAATCAACCTAGGGTGACAAAAGATCATGGCATACAATAGACAAGGTGGCATAACAATTTGGATTAATAACTACACCCAAAAGCATTTAAATAAATACTTGAAATAGAATGCAATACATTGAAACAAAGTATTTTGGCTGGGTTCAATATGATCAAAGGTATAACTTGCCTTGGAATAGATCTAGATATTGGTCTTGGTCTTGAGGTGCTCCTTCTTACGCAAAATTCCCGAAGTATCGGCGTCTACTACATGAAGCGAGACAAAAGAAACAAAACAAATAAATAACAGAGGCAAAACAAACTCCAAAAATCAAATAAAATTCACCATTAAATAGATCTTAATTTTATATGAATTTACAAATTTGAATGGGCTCAATTGGACTTGGATGCAAAAGATATGGGCTTTGGAAGATTTGAAAATCAATTAAACCCTAATTTGGATTTTCTTGAATTTCCGAATTATTTTATAAAGGAAAATCGAATTATTGCGCAATGCTTGCGTCGGTAGAAATTTCGGAAAAAAAATTAAATTTAAAAGAAAAGCGGCAGTGGGCCCCTTTGTCGATGGCTCGACCACAGTGGACCAAATCCACCGAGCCCGAGGATCTGAGGCCGGTGGGTGGGCCACACGGACGCCATGTGGCTGCCACGCGAGTGACGCATAGCGCCCGAGGTGATGCAGGGCCTTGGCGTGGGCTGTGACGACGCCTGACGGCCGAAGCGGCGGCGCTCTGGGACCGAGGGCTCGCCGGCGTTCGGCGGCGACTTCGGCGGCGAAGCCAAAATGGGTTACCAAGGGGCGGCGAAGCTCTTGGAGGTGGCGGCGGGCTCGGCGAGCAGCAGCTCACCGGCGGCGAAGAAGGTGGCGGCGGCGAGCTCCGTTGTCGGACGGTCCGGCAGCGGCGGTGGAGGCGTCCTCGGCGAAAGCGGCGGCGGCACCGAGTAGCTCCGGTTATTGCGCGATCACGAGGTGGTGGCGGCACGGACAACGAAGGTGCAGGCGGCGGAATCCGGTGGTGAAGAGGTTGCGGCCGTGGCGAACCGCCGGGCAATGCGGCCAAGCGAAGACGAAGCGGCGGCGCCTTAGGGTTTTGGTGGAGGAGGTCGAGGCGAAGAGGTTGTTGCACGAGGCGGCCTTTTATAGCCCGTGTGGAGAGATATCCGGAGAGAAAGGCGGCGGCGTAGGCGTAGGAGTCGTCGCGCGCGAGAGAGTCCCCGAGGGAGGCAGCGATGGCGTGGCGGCGGGGCTTTGGTCGTGAAGCAAGCAGGCGTGTCGGCCAGCAAGGGCCACCAGCGAGAAGGCGAGGTGGCGTTTGCGGCCGTCGATGGGTATCCGGCGGTGAGTGGCAAGCGGTAGCGAGCGAGTGCGAGCGGTCGCGATTTGCGAGGAAGGGACCGCGGCGACGATCCAAGGCGCAAAGCGGGAATGGGGAGTGGGAAGCGGAAATAGTGTTGGGCTTGGCCCGATCTTATTCGAAGGATTTAAAATAGATTTTCTTTTAAATAAATCCAGAAAATGCAAATAGCAATTAGAAAATAGCAAATGACTTTGGAAAAATTCGAGAAAATTCTATAAAATATATCCAAGCATATAGAATCTAAATAAAATAGTTTTGACAATTGTTGATGTTGGGATTAAGCACATTAAATCAATTTGTCCTTAAAGTCCAATTTAAGCTTTTAAATTAATATTCAAATAATCCAAATGGGAAATTCTCTTGCTACCAATATTTAAAAGATTTTAAAGCTCGAAATTTGGGATGTTACAAACCTCCCCCTTAAGCGAATCTAGTCCCGAGATTAGGCTAGCTAGAAAAGGCTAGGAACTCGGCTTTTAACTCTTCTTCACGTTCCCCGTTGCTTCTCCTTACAGTGGTTACTCCTTTGGACTTTGCGAAAGCGAGCGGTCTTGCTTACAGTGCGGCGCTCTGCGACATCAAAATCTGACAGTTGCTCTTTGTATGTGAGATCTTCCTTGATTCAATTGACTCCAGCGAGTGCGCTCTTACAGCACACGAAGACACTTCTTGGTGAGAGACATGAAAGACATCATGCACTCACGCTAATGATTGTGGTAGCTCAAGCTGATGCATAACTTCTCCACGGCGTTCCAAAACCTTGAATGGACCCACATACCTTGGAGCAAGCTTCCCTTTGGTGTGGAATCTCTTAACACCTCTGGCGGAGTAACTCGAAGATACACAAAATCCTCTGGTTCAAAGCGAGGTCACGGCAGCGATTATCGGCATAACTCTTTTGCTGGTGGGCTATCTTTAACCTCTCTCGATCATAGCAACTTGTTCTTGACTTCTGAATAATATCGGCCCGAACACTACGTTCATTTGTCTCGACCAATTCAACGGAGTTCTGCGAGCACGACCATACAAAGCTTCAAATGGTGACATCGCAAAGCGGCGATAAGCTGTTGTTGTGCGAGAATTCGCATACGGTAAACTCTTATCCCAAGCTGGTAGCATTAGCTAAGGCACGGGCTCTCAACATATCTTCTAATATCGGTTGACTCTTTCGATCTGTCCATCATGCGTGGATGATAAGCGATCTTGAAATTCAGATGAGTTCGAGGGCTTCATGTAGACTCGCCAAAAGCGAGAGGTGAATTGAGATCCTCGATCGACACTATCTTCTTAGGCACACCGTGCGGTGACGATTTTGACATATACAATTCCGCCAAGCGGTCTCTGAGTAAGTGGTTTTGGTGGCAAGAAATGGGCAACCTTAGTCAAGCGATCCACTATTACCCAAATCGAATCATAACTGATTGAGTCTTGGGTAATCCGGTAATAAAATCCATACCGATCTCTTCCACTTCCATTACGGTATCTTGGCGGTTGTAGCAATCCTGCTGGTCTCGATGTTCGGCCTTTACTTTCGACACCGTCGCATAAGGCAGCGAACTCTGCGGACGTCTCGCTTTAAGTTTGGCCACAAAACTTATTCTTAACATCTGATACATCTTAGTGCTTCGGGGTGAATTGAATACTTTGAGTCATGGGCTTCCTTGAATCGGTTGTCTTAATCCATCCATATCGGTACGAATCGTCCATTGATCCACAGTATATCACGATCATCTATGGTGAAGTCTTTAAATTTTCCTTCGACATCTTCTTCTTGAGATCGACAAACTCGAGAATCCTTAGGTTGAGCTTCACGAATCTGTTTCTCGAGTATTGTACTTCCAAATTGGCCACAAATCCTTAGGAACAACTTCTATTTGTAGCCACGGAATTCCTCTGAAGTTACGAACACAACTCTTTTGCTTCGAGCATTGCGGTAGCTCTTACGACTCGGTGCATCTGCAACTACATTGGCCTTACCGGGATGGTAATGGATTCCAAGATTATAATCCTTTATTAATTCCGACCATCTTCTCTGTCTCATGTTCAAATCGGTGAGTGAATATGTACTTGAGCTCTTATGATGCATGTAGACTTCACGGCGATTCTGGATGAGATAATGGCGCCAAATCTTCAAAGCATGCACTCTGGCTAATTCCAAATCATGGGTAGGATAGTTCTCTTCATGAGGCCTTAATTGCCTTGGCGCATAGCGGCAGCTCTTCCTTCTTGCATAAGGACACATCCTAATCCTTGGCTTGAAGCATCACGGTAGATATCAAAATCCTTACTAATATCAAGCAAAACTAGCCTTTGAAATTTGAAGTCAGACGTTTCTTCAATTCTTGAAAACTTTCTTCACAAGCTGGGGTCCAAATAAACTTCTTCTCTTTCTTCAACAATTGCGTAAGAGGTTTAGCAATCGTTGAGAACCCTTCAATGAAACGACGATAGTATCCTGCCATTCCCAAGAAACTACGAATTTGAGTAACCGTCTTGGGTGCTCCCAATTCATTCTGACTTTAACCTTTAGGGTCAATTGCTACTCCTTCGGCTGTCATCACATGACCGAGAAAATCAACTTTCTTCTTCCAAAAGTCACACTTGCTAAACTTGGCATACAGCTGATGTTCTCTGAGCTTCTCTAGGATTAATCTCAAATGTCATGTATGTTCTTCTTCTGACTTTGAGTATACCAAAATATCATCAATGAATACTACCACGAACTTATCCAAATATTCCATGAATACTTTGTTCATCATGTTCATGAAATAGGCGGGGCATTAGTCAATCAAAAGACATGACTAGAAACTCATAATGTCCATCTTAGGGTTGAAAGCGGTCTTTGGTACATCCTTAGGACAAATCTTCAAGCGATGGTAACTTTGATCGTAGATCGATCTTGGAGAATACTCGGCTCCTTTCATCAGTCGAACAAATCATCTATTACGGGCAATGGGTACTTGTTCTTGATGGTGACTTCGTTGAGAGAGCGATAATCGATACACATTCTCATACTTCCATCTTTCTTCTTGACAAACAAAGCTGGTGCTCCCCATGGCGGCGAACTAGGTCTTACAAAACCTTTCTCGATGGTTCTTCTATCGCTTCTTCATTTCCACAAGTTCATCGTTGGCATCCGATAGGGTCTCTTGGAAATTGGTCTTTGTTCACGGCACTAGATCGATGACAAACTCAATGTCACGGTCGGTGGCATTCTGGTAATTCTTACGGAAATACGTCGGATAATCTCGACTACAGTCGTCTTCCAAAGCTGTCTTGGTGTTGACTACCAAATGTCCATCACGTCTTGAGGTGGCTAGAAATTCTACTTTCTTTCTGTGGTATCCTCAATTGTCACGGCTCTTGACCACAATCTAGCTTTGCTTTATGTTTGGATAACCAATCCATACCAAGGATGACATCTATGGTGCGAGTGTCTAGAACTATTAGGTTGGCTAGAAACTCAACTCCGACTATGAGTAGCCTAGCTCCTAAACATCCAACTTTAGAACTTAGCTCTGCTCGGTATTGGACTAACAGTATGCTTAAGATGCATAACTTCCAATTTGTTCTTAGTTGCAAAAATTCGAAACAAGCGAATCACGAAGCTCGAATCAAGCAGGCGATCACAGTCTTGAATTTACTAGGAACTTACCCGATTACAGCGTCGGGTGCTTCTTGGGCTCCTTCTAGAGTGGCGTGGTTGACACGACCTCGACCAGCGATGGCGGTGCTCCTCGGATTGGCCGGTAGCTTGAGAAGTTCCTTGATGGTTGCCTTGTCTTGGTGTCTTGGTGGTGTGTTCCCAAGGTTGAAGCGTCTTTGGGTGATAGTCCCATTCTGCGGACATCGGTTGGCGAAATGCCACTGGTGACGGCGGGTAAAGCAAACTCGGTTGTATTACGTGGGTTGCTTCTTGGATTGGGGTTGGTAGTGCGGGGTTGCGGAAGTTACGAGCAAGCTGGCGAGTCTTGAAGTTGGTGCGGTGGTGCAGCGAGTGCGTGGTGGAAAGCGGCTAAGCTGCGGTGGAATCATTCTTGCCCTCGGTGGGGTTGGTGACTTCCTTCTTTGAGCCATTCTGCGCTTACGATGATCTTCCAATTCCTTGCGCTTATCCTCTAGAATCAAAGCCTTGTTGATCAACTCTTGAAAATCGGGAAAGGTGTGGGCGATCAAGTTGACTTGAAGTCCGATGTTCAATCCTTTGACGACTCGGCGAGCCTTGTCGGTGGCGACATCTTCTGCGACATATCGAGCAAGTTGAGAGAATTTGTTGAGGTAGTCGATCAACGACATTCCTCCTTGCTTGAAGCACGAAATTCATCCTTCTTTAGATCCATGATTCCTTACGGTACATGATCTTGGCGGCGATTGTGAACTCTTCCCAAGTAATATCTTGCGGCGTTCCATGCGTTGCACAAAGTTTTCCACCATTCGGCGGCAATGCCTTCCATCGGTGAGGCGTCTGAGAACTTTTCATGATCATTGCATTGAGTGATCGCGGTTTCCTCTCAATAACACGAAGCCAATCATCGACTTCTCTTGGTGAGACATGTCGAGAAAAGGTTGGTGGGCGGGTCCTCATAAACTCCGCCAACTTGGATGATCCATTGTGACCATGAGCAAGCTGGGGCTCCATTGTGATCTTGATTGTTGTTGCTACGGTTATTCATAGCTTGCATCGATTCATCATGGTGTACATCGGTGGAGTGCAGTGTCATGAATGCTCCAAAATTCTGCGAGATCATTGAAGGTGCTTGTGGTGGAATTGCTTCTCAGGGATTTGCTCCGTCCTTCGACCTTTAGAGTATCGGAACCACTTGCGGTGACTTGCGAGTCTGAACCATCTGGTGAATCTCGGGGTTAGATAAGGTAGCAAGCACGAGATAAGTTGTAGAACTAAGCGGGGTAGGTAAAACCCAACATATTTTAAGAAAGCTCAAGCTGAAACTCTTATATTGATTAAGATAATAGTATGGCTTGCAACAAATGCCTAAGGGCCCTTGCGCTCATACTTGCACACAAAAATAAAACGAACTTAAGCACACCAAACTACAGCCTAAAGGCGACTCAAGACATAAAGCGGCTAAGCACGAAACAACTCGAGCAGACTACTCAATCAAATAGCCTCCATGACCTTGGCGGTGCTCCGCTTTCTTGTAGACACGAAAGTGGTGGCATCCTCATAAACCGATCACGATGTCCGGGGATGGTGCAATAGGAGCAGTGTCCACAGTGCAGTCTTCTTGGTGCTTACAGCTCTGCTTGCCTCTGCTGGCTCTTACAGTTCGGTAGGTCCATCGACTTCTTCAGGTCTTCCTCTTGATGTCTTCTTCGTGTCGTCCATAAGAGTTTCTTCTAATATGGCGATCCTTTCTTGACTCTCGAAGAGTCTCATAGGTACCTCCGGCTCTGTGGCGGCTAACTCCAACGATTCCTCTGGCGTGGCATGAAGGGCGAGATGCAGCGGTGGCGTTGTCTTCTCCCTCCGTGAGCGGAAAGCGTGCGGCAAGATCCACGTCGGAAGTGCGGGGATGATAACGGAAAAGCGTGTCACGAAGCTCTCGAGTAGATGTTGCAGATCCTCGGGATGGCAAGGCGTGAAGACTCTGGATTGCTTCAATCCAAATACTCCTTGGTGAGATGTTCGGTGGTTTGCTTGCCTTGGTGTTACACTGGCGTAGGCGGTCAAATGGCAGATCACTCCACGATCTCGGCCGTTCACAATCCAAGCACTGCCACGGTACAATGGACGATCGAACCCTCCAAGTACTTGTAGCAACTTCCAAAGCTCGGCGGCAAGTCCTCCCTTGCGCTCTCCATAACTCTGAAGGCGAGGCATCTGTCAAGATGGACAAGGATATGAAAACAACTTTAAAACAGCGGGAGAGAAAGAATTTCAGCAATAGTTGAGTCAAGAGAGACATGAGATGAGTTAAGGAGTTCAATTAATCTTGCAAGTTAATATTTGCTTTAGAAAATAGTTTGGACTCACTAAGAACGGCCAATCTAACTAGGGTCAAGACCTACAGTCAGTATGGCTCTGATACCACCTCTGTCGGGACCCAAATATGCAAATCTGGACCCTCTGTGTATTCTGCACTAGTCCAGGATCACGCTAGTGCACACAGTGTCAACATTGATGAAATATCACATCCATACAACGAATATAAGAATAAGCGAGTACTTTAAATAACAAATAAGCTGTTGGGACCTTATGGTCGAGTTTACATTTATTAAGCCATGCAAAGTGACAATAAAGAAATAAAGCTGCGTGAAGCGAAATAAACTCGGTGGCTCCCATCAATTTACCACGAACAGCATGGTGGGATCAAGACCCTAACGTTCAACCTTCGTAGAACTCTTCTTCAAAAGCGGTGACGACTCCTCCATACATTGATTTGTTTAGCAAGAGTGAGTACACCGTACTATAAGTCATACCACAGAATGCATTTATACATGATGGCTTATTCCAAAGGAATGGCTTACGTGGTTATTTTGCGAAATGCAACATTTGCAATTGAATACAAATAATAGATTGAAAGCATAATTCAAAACAAATAGACAATAATAAGTTAACAATTGATTTCACAAAGGACACACAGTCTAATCAAGTTCTTTCACACGGTGAACAAGTTATCTCACACGGTGACCCTTCCCAATTGTTTTATGAAAATCTACCCCTCGTGTGAAATTCGAGCATGTCCATAGCGAGGGGCGGCTATTGAATAGATTGGTTTAAACACTCTGCGAGAGGTTGTACACTTTACCCACGATGAAACCAACCGGATCGAGTTGATCACAACAAAACCTTTGAGACTTCATCTCAAACAATGACACTCTGGTGTGCTTCTTCTGTAGTCAATTTGTACACTGCCCTTGGAGCGACACACACCATTGGGCGAGGATCGTGAACCGTCCGCGATGTGACATATCACACCTCCAATCCATCACACAGCTTAAATACAACCTGAGTTGTCAATGTCAAGACTCCATAACTTACTAAGTTAGGCCCAGCCCATACTAGGCATGTGGTCGTACAGTAAGGCCCAGTTCAATGGCGCACAAAGTTAAGTCCTTAATTGACTAAGGCAAGACTTCCAGTTTTACCCAAATCACAAAGTTTATATCACACAGATCCACCATTCACACAGAATCCACCACTTGCCTCAGTCTAAATCTTTTCCCACCCTGTTGATTAAGTGCAACACATGCCATCAACGAGTAATAGCACACAGCACACACAGATTCATCACACAGTTCCATAATCACTTAGTCAAGTTTATAATTGCAACTCTCACATGAAATGATGACTCGTGGCATGGCTAAGCAGTCTAATCGTATCTAACCAACCCACGTTGGTGCTACGATAATACCAACTAATAATTAATCAACCTAGGGTGACAAAAGATCATGGCATACAATAGACAAGGTGGCATAACAATTTGGATTAATAACTACACCCAAAAGCATTTAAATAAATACTTGAAATAGAATGCAATACATTGAAACAAAGTATTTTGAAAGCTGGGTTCAAAATGATCAAAGGTATAACTTGCCTTGGAATAGATCTAGATATTGGTCTTGGTCTTGAGGTGCTCCTTCTTACGCAAAATTCCCGAAGTATCGGCGTCTACTCATAAGCGAGACAAAAGAAACAAAACAAATAAATAACAGAGGCAAAACAAACTCCAAAAATCAAATAAAATTCACCATTAAATAGATCTTAATTTTATATGAATTTACAAATTTGAATGGGCTCAATTGGACTTGGATGCAAAAGATATGGGCTTTGGAAGATTTGAAAATCAATTAAACCCTAATTTGGATTTTCTTGAATTTCGAATTATTTTTATAAAGGAAAATCGAATTATTGCGCAATGCTTGCGTCGGTAGAAATTTCGGAAAAAAATTAAATTTAAAAGAAAAGCGGCAGGTGGGCCCCTTTGTCGGTGGCTCAACCACAGTGGACCAAATCCACCGAGCCAGGGATCTGAGGCGGTGGGTGGGGGCCCGCGGACGCCATGTGGCGCCGCCAAGTGAGTGACATAGCGCGAGGTGATGTGGCGCGGCGTGGCTGCTGGCGACGCCTGGCCAAGCGGCGGCGCTCTGGGACCGAGGCTCGCCGGCGTTCAGTGGCGACTTCGCGCGGCGGCGAAGCCCAAAAGCAGGTTACCAAAGGCGGCGAAGCTCTTGGAGGTGACGGCGAACTCGGCGACAGCGGCTCACGGCGGCGAAGAAGGTGGCGGCGGCGCGAGCTCCGTTGTCGGACGGTCCAACAGCGGCGGTGGGCGTCCTCGGGCGGCGGCGGCGGCGCGAGTAGCTCGGTTGTTGCGATCACGAGGTAGTGGCGGCGCGGACAACGAAGGTGCAGGCGGCGGAATCCGGCGGTGAAGAGGTTGCGGCCGTGGCGAACCTTCGGCAATGCGGCCAAGCGAAGCGAAGCGGCGGCGCCTTAGGGTTTTGGTGGAGGAGGTCAGGCGAAGAGGTTGGTGGACGAGGCGGCCCTTTATAGCCCGTGTGGAGAGATATCCGGAGAGAAAGCGGCGGCGGCGGCGTAAGCGGTCGGGCGCGAGGAGAGTCCACGAGGAGGCAGCGATGGCGTGGCGGCGGGGCGGTGGTCGTGAAGCAAGCAAGCGGGCCAGCAGGGCCACCAGCGAGAAGGCGAGGTGGCGGTTGCGGCGCCGTCGCGATGGGTATCTGCGGTGAGTGGCCTTGGCGGCGCTGTGTGGCTGCGATTTGCGAGGAAAGGACCCGCGGCGGACGATCCAAGCGCAAAGGCGGGAATGGGCTGGGAGTGGGGAAGCGATGGAATAGTGTTGGGCTTGGCCCAACTTTATTCGAAGAGATTTAAAATAGGTTTTCTTTTAAATAAATCGAGAAAATGCAAATAGCAATTAGAAAATAGCAAATGACTTTGGAAAAATTCGAGAAAATTCTATAAAATATATCCAAGCATATAGAATCTAAATAAAATAGTTTTGACAATTGTTGATGTTGGGATTAAGCACATTAAATCAATTTGTCCTTAAAGTCCAATTTAAGCTTTTAAATTAATATTCAAATAATCCAAATGGGAAATTCTCTTGCTACCAATATTTAAAAGATTTTTAAAGCTCGAAATTTGGGATGTTACAAATAAAATGACTATAAAATGACCCGGTGGGTGTTTTAAACCTTTACGCCTTTATCTCCAAGAAAATCTTCCTTGAGTTCTTCACCCAAAAGACAAGCACCATGTCGGATCTCATCACAAACCGGTCGATCTCGATCCGGCGGGAGAAAGTTAGAGAGTTTAGAGAAGATCGGATTGCTACCAGACAGGAGTTGATCTCTGGAGATCGGCTTTTGGGGAGCAACGCCCAAGCGGCGAGGAGGAGAAATCCGGTGTTCCTCGCGTATGTTGAGTCTTGGGCTTAAGCTTCCACCACATTCCTTTCTCTCCCAAGTGCTGGAGTTCTATGAGGTTGAGTTGATCAACCTGGCTCCTAACGCCATTGCAAACCTGAGCATCTTCGTCTACCTCTGCGAAGCATACTTGGGGATTCCACCGATGATGGAACTCTTCAAGTATTACTCTTGGATGGCGAATCTGAAGAAAGCGACCCGGCCTCTGGGGAATGTACCCTAAGGCTTCATGGCGGCAAGGGCCGCGAGTACATTCGTATGTACTCGAAGTCCTCTTGGTCTTCATGGAAGAAGAGCTGGTTCTACATGAAGGTTCTGCGAGAAGACGGCCTGTATTATAGCAGTAAGAAGGCGGTCGAGAACTCGCGTTGGCGTTCCTCCTCGAAGAAGGAGGAAAAGTTGGGAGATGGGTTGAGGCCATCCATCTCCTGAGTGTCACGGGTTTAACCTCCTGGCATGTCGTAAGGGACTTTTCCATTCGGAGGATTAGTCCCTTGAAGACCGGAACGCGTTCGATGCTACGGTTCATCGGCGGTGATGGCGCCACCAAGGATTCTAATCCATGTAGTTTTCAAAGAATCCAGGCAGTTATCTTGCGAGTTGATTACTTTCGCAAAACTAAGATCTTTCGTTTGCATTTGTAGTCTTGTCTTCTGAAGACGTCAGAAACAGGATCAAGATGATCTGTGCTGGCGAACCTGATGACAAGGCTAGCTTTCCCTAATCCTAGCACTTGCTAGTCTTTGAGAGAGAAATTTGAAAGACTTAGGGTAAGTGTATTAACTTCTTTTCATCTTTACGGTTATTTTGATCGGTCCTAATCCTCTTTATGTGTAGTTGGTCGGACTCAAGATCAATGAGGCTCTGAGAGCGTGTGAGCCCATTGATGATCCAACCCGATCTTCTGCGATCGTTGAAGGCGGCGGTCCTGCGAGGTAAATGGCGAAAGAAATAACCACGCAAGATGAAGTATATTCTTCACGATTAACTTTGTTTGTTAATCCGGCGGCAATCGCGAGTCTCGTATAGTTGTCTATGAGGCATTTGTTCCAGATACTAGTGAGACTACACTTTCTGATCCAGGGATCGGGGACCTTGCTCTCGACGGATAGTCGAGAACATTGCTTCAAATTCTTCTTTGGGAAGTGTAGAGGTTGCAACCGTACCTACCAGTTCTTAACTGGTGAAACCGGTTGAAAAAAAAGAAGCGAGCGCAGCGGACTTCAAGCCGGCGCGCTACAAGGTTAAAACAAAAAAGACAACCAGGTATGTTTAAATAAATAATCATATGAAAACATACCTCGTAATCCTGATGAATTTGAACCCCTTTTTGCTTTCTCTTCTCGGATCTGCTTTGGAGTTTGGCCGCTCCAGACCAATCGAACCCGATGAGACAAAGTGGTCGAGGTAGTTCAGGCCAAGGCTTTCCTCGTGCAAATAACCCGGAGGAGGAAAAGGTTGGGAAAGCCCCCGAGCCAACTTTGGTACCAGAACCTGAGCTAGATTCTTTGGAGGTAGATATGCCATCAGCAGAGGTAGAAACTTCTGCAGATCTTCCTGAGTTCCAATTCTGAAGGTACCTCCAAAGTGTAACAAGTTCCCTTTCTTTCCTCGATTTATCGTGAGCAAGGAGCTTGAGAATTGCGGGAGAGAATATCGGATCGCCTAGCGCGGTGAACGATAAAATATTTCCGATTACAATGATGCCGTAATTCGGGTAAGTATTTTCAATCTTCTCCATAATTTTTCTTGAAGTTTACAAGAAAGTTTATGGAAGAAATACTACTTGTGTAGCATACGATCGAAAACCTCGCTACAGTCGGAGGACTAACCGAGCGAGTCAGGATATTGGAGGAAAAACACTCCGAAACAGAGAGTAAAAACTCTTCTTCTTAATTTTTTTTCTTTTTAAGACTTTTCTTTTATTTATTCTCCCTTATCAAAATTTTGATAGATTTAGAGAAAATAAAAGAAGAGGCTTTGGCTGAAAAAGCCAGAAGGATAAAGCTTGAAGGAGAACTTCAGACTAAGGACCGGTCGATTGAAGACTTGACGACCAGCAATAAGAAGCTTTATGATGATTCCAAAAAGAGAGAGGAAGGTAACTGGTCGTAGTCTTAAATCAATATGCCTTCCAATCATTTTTACTTAATACTTGCTTTGTCTATACAGAACAAAAACAAGCATTGACCAGAGCGAAAAAAGCTCTGGAATTTGAGCAAGACAAGGGGGAAGCTCTCGTGCTCAGTCTGGACGAGAAGATCACCACACTAAACAAAATGCTTTTTGATATGGGCGTGGGATCAAGCTTGCCCTCCTTGAGCGACCCAATGGAGAAGGTCAACTACCTAGGCTCTTTGTTGGAAGAGCTCAAGGTTTTGCTCAAGACTACTAGGGAGAATTATGCCCACTCCGTTAAGGAGTCTATTGCTAATGAGTCGGTCTTGCTTTGGCAAAGCGAAAGCTTCCGACCCATCAACTAACCTTCAAGCCGTCGAAGAGGATTTCAATTGCTTACCCGCAGAGGCAAATCAGATCCTCGCAGAGATAAAACCTCTAGGCGAAAAGGTTGCAGAAGAGATGGAAATCGGATCTCCATCTAGCAGTAGTTAACTAGGCATTCTCTGTTAGTTTATAAATGTAGGCAGGAGAAAACAATGTAAAGACTTACCTTTCTCTTATCAAAATGGAAAAAATTCTTTTATTTATCTGGTCGACTTGTGAATTTATGTCTTACCTAGCCCCATTGTTATATAGTAGAAGATCTTTACTATATAATAGTATCTTGCTTGAGGCCAAGAATATAAAATCAAATCTCAACCATTACTTGTAAGTATGTACTGATCGATAAAAACTGATCGTGGTAATACTAGGAAACCTTTATGGTCGGAACCGTGTAGGTTTCAACTAGTTGTAAATCTGTTTTTAATGATCGAAGTACTTTACTAAAACAACATATGGTCGGAAAAATAAAGAATTCTCCTTGATAAGAGGAAAAAACATAAAAAAACATATGTTATAAGCAGGAAAGTGGTTTTATTTCTATCGATGCTCAATCTTGGTTGGAATGAACCTAGCTAGGAAATAAAGGTATAAAATATATTTCATAAGGCGTGCTCATGCTCTTAGTCCATTGGCGGAGGATTGTAGGAAAAAAGGCGTCGCTAGGAAGCTCCTTCCAGTGGGCGGAACCACGTGCGAAAAAGGAGAGACTTCGACTAGGAGGTTTTCCACGTCCCAACCAGTAGCCAAACAAGAGTAGAACAGAATTTTGAAACATAAATTATACACTTTATAATCCTAAGCATATGAGCCTTGATCGACGAGATTGGGCAGCGTCATATAAATAACATCACTCGCTACTTTAAATTTAATTATCAAATTTAAAGGAATTAAGCGAAATGAAATGAAATGAAAAGAAGAAATTAAACAAAGAACTTACGCAATTGGTCAATGTTCCATGAATTTGACAAAACCTGTAGTCGACATGGCTAATCGTCTCGAGCACAGTCGGGTAACCGACCACAGTGTAAGGACCTTCCCATTTAGGGGAAAGTTTATTGCGCCATGCTTGGCTCTGAATTTTACGAGAACGGATCACCTCTGACTAGGTTGCGAGATTGCACCTTACGATTGTAGTACCTTCGCATGGCTTGTTGGTAGATTGCGAGCGTATCAAAGCTTGGTTTCGTCGTTCTTCAAGGAAATTGATGTCGTCAGTCGATGTTCTTCTGATTGCTTAAGTTAAAACAATCGGTCTGGCGAGCCAATTTTAATTCTAGAAAGCATAGCCCGGCCCCATAAACTAAAAGAAAGGTGTTTCACGGTCGTACATTGGTCGTGGTCGGACGACCCATAAAGCGAAGGAAGTTCTTGAACCCAAGCCCTCGACCGTTTTATTAGCGGTGAATACTCGGCGTTTTATCCTGTATTAGGATACCATTGGCATGCTCGACCGCTCCATTGCTCGTGGATGAGCCCTTTGAGCGAAATGAATCTTGGTTCCTAGTTCTTCGAAATTCACGAAAATTCTTTGCTTGAGCTGGGTACCATTGTCCGTGATAATCTGACGAAGGTACACCAAATCGTGTAATCACGTTTTTGTTATGAACCTCTTAGCGGCTTAATTTGTAACTTTACAAGCGGCTCGGCTTCAATCCATTTTATAAGCGTGTCAATCATGATGACGAGAATTGAAGCCCGGGTGCTCTTGGGAATGGTCCCAGAATGTCTAGTCCCAGGTTGCAAAAGGCCAAGAAAGAGGATTGTTTGCAAAGCTTGTCTTGGTGATGTACTTGTCGGCTATAAGCGATATTATCGCGCCGTCCACGAGCTCTTTTGCATCATGAAGGGCGATTAGCGATAGTATCCTTGCACGAAGGCTTTACTGACCAAGGTTACGTAGGAATGATGTGCTCCACAGACTCCTTCATGAATATCGGATAGCAACCTAATGCCACCGATTGAGATATGCATCTCATCAACACTCCATGAGATCCTCGTTTATACAAAATGCGTTCGATTAGAGTGTATGATTTGGCCTTTCGTGCTATCTGATCGGCCTCTACATCATCTTGAGAATTAGGTCATCTTTGAAGATAATTGTAGATCGATGTCATCCGATCTCTACCTTGATCGTCACCGATCATGGAGCATCTAAGTTATCGAGTTAATAGAATTGACACGATATAAACTATCGATGTTCTCGGAATGCTCGACTACCGAGGGTGAATCGAGTTGCTCGAGAAAAACTCCCGGCGGGACGGTTGACCTAGTAGAGGCCATCCGTGCCAACTGATCTGCTAGAAAGTTCTCCTTTCTAGGAATATGTTGGATCTGGAAACCGAAGAAGTGCTTTTGAATTTCCGTACTTCCGCCAGATAGGAAGACATCTTGGTACTCGAGCATTGGTACTCTTTCCCTACTTGATTCGCTACTAGTTGAGAATCGCCTTTCACTAGCAATTTGCGAATCCCGAGCGAACGAGCTGCTCGGAGTCCTGCCAGCAAACCTTCGTACTCCGCCACATTGTTTGTAGCGGGAAAGTTAAACTGGACGGCATACTTGATGTGTTCGCCGGTAGGGGATATCAAGACGACTCCAGCCCCTGATCCTTTAAGCATTAAGGAACCGTCAAAGTACATTGTCCACTCGTCGTGGTGCTCGTACTCGGGTTCTTGCTTAGATTCGGGTTTGTCCACTCGGCAATGAATTTCGCTATCGCCCTGAGATTTTATGGTTGTTCGTGAGATGAAATGGAGGTCGAACGCCCCTAGCTCCACCACCCATTTTGCTATTCGTCTTGGCGATTCCTATTTCAAGGACTTGACCTAAGGGATATCCAGTAGGCACGACCACTTTGTGGGCCTGAAAGTAATGCCTTAGTTTCCTTGAAGCCATAAGGAGACTATAAAGCAACTTTTGTACCTGTGGGTATCTTTCCTTTGGCCCATGTAAGACTTAAACTTACGTAATACCTTTGGTCGTTGGGCGTTCTCTCGTTCTCACGACCGTTATCATTGACGACTTGTGGTGTTGCGACCACGTAAATCAACAAAGTGTTTACGTAATACTACGAAAATAATAATAATATTAATAATCACGTCTTAAGAATTGGTGCGTAATTAATCAAATAGTATACATAAAAAGCAAATTTTAGAATTTTTAAGAGCTATATAAATAGATTGTGGGTTTCTAGAAACCCTAATAGCCATTATTTTCCACCGCGCCGCTACTGACCAATGGTGCGCTAGCCGCGCGCTTGACCAATGGCGTTTTTACGCTTCGCCGTGTTGCCGTAGAGTCTTTTGCCATGCTTAGCTAGCTTGCCTGGCGATGGGCGCCATGGTGAGAGGCTCTTCTTTGTCTTGTGAAGCCATTGCCGAGCCGTGTCTTCTTCTTTGCTTATTTCTTGCCATTTCTTCTTGTCGTGTGCCTTTCGCTTTGCCATCGCCTTCTTTTGCCCTAGCGTCTCCTCTGATTTTCTTCCCACATTGAGTCGGTTTGTTTTCTCTTTCCTACTAATTCCATGACCATGATTGTGAATTCAGAAGGTTATTTAAACCAACTAGCAAATGCTTGCCAGTAGGATTTGGTTCTTTTGGCTAGTAAGAATTTGTGTTCATTTGTTAACCGATTGGATAGTTGGTTTGCATAGTTACATTGTATGTGTACTTCCTTGAGTAGATCATCAATGGGAGGTGCCAGGATGTATGTGATTAGTGGTAGTTTCTTGCACTAGGCCGAATTAGTATGGTGATTAGGGAAGTGTAGACTGTACAGTGGATAGAAATAGATGAAATAGATATTGCTAAGTAGTAGTTAACTAGTTGGCCGTAGCATTTCATGCACGCAGACTAGAGTGTTTGGTCGGAACATTAAGGAAAATTAATATGATGTTTGTAGTCGGAGATATCAATTAATAGATCCGTTTAGCCTGTTGTTCTGTGTACGATTTATTCGGGTACCTTAATGGCGAATTTTGGAAATCTCATCTACTAGTTAATTGTAGATAATTTTGATATCTTTCTATAGCATATTTTATCATGTCAATCAGACAAGTATAATTCGAGTTATGATTTTCGGAAGGCTGCTGTCATTGTGGTTGTCGTCTTTCGGCGCTGTTTTGGAAGACCGGTTATTAAAAATAGTAAATCCACTAATTAGAGTTTTTGATCTACATGAAAGATGTAGATAATTGTCCAATGGTTCTGTAGAATCTGAGAATGCGAATTTTGGCTGAGTAAAACAAAAGTTATGAAATTAGGAAGACCTGCTGTTCCGAAGCGGACAGATCGACTTTCTGGGCTAGAAACGGAGGGTTAGATGATTTAATTAGAAGACTTTGTAATCTAAGAAAATGTGGATAATTTTATGAAGAATCCAGAACAGGGTGGTTTGTTGTGTTTGGACTTTCGAGTCAAAAGTTACGTTCGTTGGAGTGCCTAGACAGTAATGGGTAACTTTTCGGTACCGGAGTAGCGTGGTATATTTGGGGACGTGTAGGAGCGATGTCGATTGATTGTTGTTCTTATGATGCTGTAGCTTGTATTGAAATTTGTGTATTTAATGTAGGAGAGGCGTCGTACTTGTTGCCATCTGCTAGCCAAATTGTGCGTCGCAACTAGTAAAGGCAAGTGCATGGTAAACAACGATCAATGATTGATCACTGTGATTCTTTATCTTTCAGTACCATTATTGTTGTGCTTTTATTTTATTTAATTACAAACAATGGAATGACATGGTTATATCTTTGTTGATAAACATGATGAAAAGTTGGATATGATGTTTATGATGGAGTTTGCATGTTTGCATTCATAAGCATCATTGCATATGGCGGTGATCATGAATGATCACAACTCCACGGGAGTGGAGGAGGTCCCGATCTTTATGGAGGAGCGGGCTTGAGAGTGAATGTTGTCATGAGCATTCACTCATGCTATCTGATTATCTGTGAAAGAAGTGCATGTGGACATGTAGATTAGAGTTGCATTCATAAATGAGATCAATGTGTGTTAAACAAAGAGAAGGTAACAGCATGAGAATAATAATAGAAGTGCCTGTGATGATAATGAGGTTATTGATTACTGTTGAATTATTATTGTTCGTTGTATATCGATGTGTTTGCTGAGTCGTGGACTCACCCTTGCTCTTTGTTGTCTTTAGGTGATCTTGAGGGGCGCCGTGGCGAGGCGAGTAGAGCACATGGACAACACATGATCATTTGCCATAAGAATCTTTTCATTTACAATTGGATTACTCTTGGACATGTTAGAGGTTGAATAAAGTTTAGGACAATGTTTGGACTAGACTATTTGCTTTAATAATTTGGATTCATTGGTTGATGCTATTTTGGACTGTTTACCTGGTTTTATTCCACTTGATTATTTATTATCGTTTGAACCATAATTATGCATGTTCTTTTGTGATCCATGGATATGTTTATTGTTGTTTTCCTTCTATAATATTATAGTGTGTCGTTAATTATTAGTTTAGAGAGTAGTGTGGTGGCATTCTAGGCTCAGTGTTGGGCTGGGGTGTTACAGTTTCCCCTAGTCTTGGAGAAACTAAGACCGGGGTGCTCGTAAAGGTACTCTTTGAGCTTTTCAAAGGCATCATTAAACACGTAGTCCACTCGAAACTTCCATGTTTAGAAGGAGTTTGAAAAAGGTAGTCCTTTTCCCTAACACGGCTATGAAAGCGACTTAGCCACGCCATACAGTAGGTTAACCACGGACTTCCTTCTTAGTGGTCGGGCGCATATGATGGATGGCGATATCTTCGCGGGTTTGCTTCAATACCTCTAGCGAAACTAGGAAACCAAGCAATTTTCAGTGAAACCGAACACACATTTCTCGGATTCAACTTGAGGTTATGTCTTCTCAAGTTATTGAAAGTCTCTTTAAGGTCAAGCATATGGTCGCGGAGTTGACACTTTTCACTACCAAGTCATCAACGTAGGCTTCCAAATTTCGACCTATTTGTGGGTTGAAGGTTTTACGCATTAATCTTTGAAAAGTTGCACAGCGTTTTGAGACCAAAGGCATCTTTACATAACGATAAGTGCCAAATGGAGTGATGAAGAAATTTTCTCTTCATCTTCTTTACTCATACTAATCGGTGGTACCACGAGTAGGCATCTAAAAACTTAATAACTTCGCTTTTGGAGGTAGAGTCTACAAGTTGATCAATGCGAGGAAGGGAAAATCATCCTTCGGACAAGCTTTATTAAGATCTGTGAAGTCTATATACATCCTCCATTTCCCATTACTCTTCCTAACTATTACGGGATTAGCGAGCCATTGAGGTGATGTACTTCACGAATGAATCCGACCTTTAAGAGCTTGTCAATTTGGTGGATGGCGTCCTTCCGTTGGTGCAACGTCTGAGCTTACCTTGGCCGGATTTTGTCGGTGGAGCGCTAGCTTTGTGCTCGATCACCTCCCTAGGGACTCGGGCATGTCGGACGCTTGCCATGCGAATACATCTGGTTTGCTCGGAGGAAGGAGGCGAGTGACTCTTCCTATTTAGGATCGAGTCTGCTCCGTCGATACCTTTGGAAAGGATCCACCATCATTGCGACATGGCATTTCTTGAAGGCGCGCCGTTGAGTGGAACCTCTTTGAGTGCAGTCGGACGGCTTGGGTGTTATCTTGGAGTGCAGGTGCTTGACTGCCTGCGGATGATGAGTCGAAATTTACGGTCGGCGGCTCATCGACCGATTCTAAAGACCTTCGATCACATCGTATGCCATTTTGCGATCTCCACGAACCATGATCACACCTTTTGGTCCTAGCATTTTCAAACTTTGATACCGTAGTGTGTGGCTATCAAGAATTTTGCTAATCTTGGGACGACCAAGAATTCCATTGTCGCGGTTTCAAAATCAACCACATCAAATGAAATCCTTTACATTGGAAATTATCGGGACTTTCGAGCGTGTAGAGTAAAGACACTTGTCCTATCGGTTTGGCGGTAGAGCCAGGAACTATGCCATGAAAGGCATATTTTACTGGTTTCACCTTTGTTCTAGGAACCTGCATGTCTTCTAAAGCTCCCGAAAATAAAATATTTAAAGAACTACCACCGTCTATTAATACAGATTGACTTTGCGATTATTAATAGTAGACACTACGATGATAGGAACCTACAGGTTGAGTTGGCGGGACCAGGCGATCTTCTTTGCGAAGGAGATTACGGTATCAGACCACCTTGATGGTAGGCGGTGATCGAAGGTTACGCTAAGTTGACTTCTCGTTCCATGGCCTTGGATGTGGCGCGAATCGTATGATGAAGAACCTCCAAAGATCATGTTGACCGTGCGTTGAGGTTCACGGTACTCCATTTCTTCATCGCCATCTTTATCTTTCTTGGAACTTGTTTCCCCAATTCTTGAATTGTGGGAAGCGGGCCTTACTGCATAGTAATCCTCCGGCTTCTTTTGCCAAACACGGCGGTCATAAATCATGCCCTACAGCCGGTGAAGTGGACACCACTTCTTACTCTTCTTGGGACTATTAGTGGAACATTGGCTTTGCCCGGCCAGTATAGTCCTTCTTGCCCATGAGCGGTTTATCTTGAACCGCAAGGACCTCTTTAGTGCCCATCTTACGGTGCTTCTTTTTCTTGGAAATCTTCTTGAGATTCTTTTAAGCTTCTCTAAGCGGTGAGATTTTGTCTTTTCGATCTATGGCCGTTCCATTCAACCGCCGCTAAGCGGCGGTGCATATTTATCGACCATGTCAAAAAGTTCGCGGTTGTTAGTGGGGATTCATAGCGATATCCTCCGTAAACCGCCGATTCTTAGACTGCCTTGAATGCGAATCACAAAAGATTCTGCAATCTACGGAATGGAATTTCGAACTTGGCTAAACCTTTTGATGTCTTTAGGAGAGTTTCTTTTGGTTCTGCCGAGTTCGATGGAGATCATCCTCCTTTCGAGGCGATCATATGTACCCACGAAAATTCACAATTAACGGATCGCGAGTTGTTCCCAAGTGTAGATAGATCCAACCGGTTGGTTAAGCAACCAAGGCCGGGCGATCCTTCGAGCAAGTGGGCAAATAGTTAGCCATCACGTTCTCATCACCACCAGCAGCTCTGATGGTAGTGGTATATATCTGGAGAAACTCTAATGGATTTTGAGATCCATCGAGTTTATCCATGTTAGCGTGTCGAAACCTATTAGACCAGCGTCTGACTTGGAGCACTCTGAAAAGGCTCGACAACTGTGTGATTTGTAGCGCCTTCTTGGGAGGCGCGGATTATGATCAATAGGAGATCGGTTTCCGTAGTTAGAATCACGAGGCTCGGTGTCTGATCCGTTAAGTAGCGTTATTATAGCGTCTTTGGCCGTTAACACGACTCGGATGATGGCGGAGATCATGCGGGCGGCAGTGCTCTCTGGGCGAGGAAGAGTCGTTGTTGAAATAGCCTTCTTCCTTCATAACTTGCTGGTCGAAGCCGCCGAGGAGGTCTAGGTACCGGTGGATAACCATGCTGCCCTCTATTGAGGGAGGAGCGCTGAGACGAAGTCACCGTTAGACTTTGTGATGTCCTTTGCCCCCTGCACGCTTCTGCGCGCTGCACAGTTTGTTGAAGGATTTCCGATACCTACCATACCAATTGGGTAAAGCCGGAGCTTGGCCCGAGCGAGTCGATATTATTGAGAATATCTTGAATCGACACAAGTTACGAGCTATTCTGAGAAGGTCTTAGGGGATTCATCGTTGATGTTGGTGTTCGGAGACCCGAAGTTCCTCTAGACCTTTGGCCCAACTCCGTCTGGCTCGTCATCCTTGCTGGGGCTGCACCACGCGAATTAACTGATGGACGTTCATCAGCTCTGTTGCCTCTGGCAGGTGGTGCTTGATTGCCCGCGCCATCTTCATCAGCAGGTGGTGACGAGGCAAGGTGTGCAGGACTGTGCATGGCATTACGATCAGTATTTCCGATCGCGTTGACCTCATGCTTCCAGCAATGATCCTCTGAGGAGCTTCCACTGTAACTAGTGGAGAACTTCTTAGTGCTTCTACCAGAGACTCCCATGACGGAGACCGATCGGAGATGAGAACCTCCTGAGGTCTTCGTGGTGGGCTCGGCTGATTCGGCGGATTGCCGTCGGATCTCGAGTTTTATCGTCCCCACTCGGCCCATTACCGATGAGAGTTTCGTCGACACCGTTACCAAGTGTCGGTTGGTCCCTGGAATTTCCAGAAGCCATTGGTGAATACCTGTCAGCCATGGTTACGTCAAGGGTATATTGACCCTCGGGTTGTGGGGCTGAAGCATTGTCACCTTTTTCACGGGTCGGAAAAACCGGTCTTGGAGAAACATTCGGATGTTCCGAATTGGTCGGAATGACCTGTCCCTCAGAGAGCGCTTCTTGGCGCAACGGAGTGTCTTCATCCATCGCTCAAATTCACGTCGTCGACTTGCGAACGGCGGAAGAGGATGAAGACCGAATGTTGCATGGCACGGATCACGAGCTTCCATGTCAAGGTTGGAGTAGTCATCCAGATCGAACCAATTCTCCTCATCCCATGTTCCTGCCATACTTACAATTATAAATATGAAGAAAACGGACGAGTTGAGCGAGGAACCTCTTCAGGAGTTTTGCACTATCTTCCCCACGGTCGGCGCCAGCTGTCGACGATCAAATCGCCGATCTTATGAATATATAAATGAAAAAAGGAAAAATGTGCGTATCTCCTGGGAGTAGATCTGACTTGCTCTTTATTGCTATAAACTCACGGTTACAAACACTGAGAGTATCTAAAAATACAACACTTTACTATATCTCACTTGATGTGCTTCTATAGGACTGTTGCAGATGTCTGTCTTGACCTCTCAATGTTTTCTAATCGGCTGTGTTGTGATGTGTTGTCTCGTGTCCTCCTTTCGGCCTTATATGGTCCTCCTTAAGTACTTGATGAAGCGGTGGTAGTTATCCCATGAAGAGACATCCGTTGGGGAAGCGGCAGCGTGCAGTCGGGAAGATGCGATGGTTGCGGTTCCACCAACTGCAGAGGCAGTTGGTGAAGATGTCAACTGTTCTGCGGTTAATGGTTTTAAGAAACATTACACCATCAACCGGGATAGTGTTGTATTATTCTGAATATGAAACACGTGGTTCAGTCATCACATAGTGAGTGGCGTGGTCGGAGACTCGACCCAGACGCCTATTCATAGCTTTACGAGCACTTACCTGGTCGTGGACTAGGTTTGGAACTTTGTCCGACCAGGGTATTTATTATATAACTTCTGTAGTACCTACGACCGGTTAGGTCGGTGATCTTAGAAATTACGACCACGAAGACGTATGGTCTTTATCATATATTAAGATAATATATGAATATTTTAATCCTCAACACGCAGGGAGCCGAGCTGGAAGGAGGCGACGCCAGGAGGAGACGGCGGCGGCGGAGAGTGCCAGAGAGAGAGAGCCCAGGGCGGCCGGTGGCTGGGAGGCCGAGCCGGCCAAGCCGCCTGCCGGACCGGGAGGAGGCTGGGAGAACTTCGAGGCGCGGCGCCTAGGGTCCTTGAGGCCGGCAGGAGATAGCCGGGAGTGAGGGAGCATGGGGACGGCAGCGGCGATGACGGGCCGTCGCGAGGAGCGGCGGCAGCGCGGGAGCTAGAGGAGGCGCCAGGAGGAAGCGGCACCGGGGAAGGCCGAGAGAGAGAGAGAGAGGCAGGGGAATGAGGGAGTGACCGAGAGAGGTGAGGAGAGTGTCGGCCGGGGTGGAGATAGGGATAGGAAGGGCGGTAATTAGGTAGGTAATTAGGGTTAGGAAAGTGGTGGATTAGGGGAAGGTTAATGAGAGGTAGGTGTTTAGGGGTAGCTGATTAAGAGGATTAGGTTATTAGGATTAGATATTAGAATTTAGGGTTAGGAGAGTAATAAAAATAGGAATTTAGTGGGAAAGTGCTAACTGGGTCGGGATTTGAAAAATATTTATAAATTAAAATTGACTAACAAATAGGAGTCACATTAACAGTTTATTTGCATAATATCACATAAAATCACTAAGTATTTATCTACAGATTATTTGTATTGTCGTACTACTTCAGAAGACGAACTCGGTAAGCCGATTATGGCGATCAAGGACTAAATCGACACCGACCTCTACTACATCTACGAAGGCAAGGGATCCTCTTGAACATCAATATAGCTATTTTAAATGTAAATCGTATATTGCTGTATTAGATGTATTGCATCAAAATTTATTTCCCAAAACTCAAATCAAATGATTGAGAAGATTATGAAAGAGATGAGAAAGATGAAAGGAAAATGTGATAATATTATGATATGGCTGGTAAAGGGGGCCCAGGGTAGGGGAAGAAAATAAGAAAAAGATGGTAATGATGAGATAAGAGGTGGAACCCCTTTACATATGGTTATAATATAAGGACCAATAAAACTCTTACTCGGTCAGAAGCCGTAAATAAGTGCCAACCATTTTTCCGTTTCGGCGGGCAGAAAATGCTACCATGTTACGTGATTGTGCTTTTCACACTGGGTGTAATAGGTGTGAGTGTGACAAGGAGGAACCCAGGACCGGTAGGAGAAGTCCGGAAGTGGGGGATCCAAGGCGTTATAGCGCTAAGGTGGAGTGTTGGGTGAAGGTGAGTCCGGCCCAACCAACATTACCAGAACTCGGTGTGAAGATAAGTTCGGCACCGACGGAACGTAATGGGTGGAGAAATTAATCACGTAACCTGGAAAACATTCTGTATTCTGAACTTGAACCCGCATCAAAGGAAATGCTGGGGACCTGGTTCCTTTTAGAGTTCAGAATAGCTATGGGCAAAGTGGTATAAGACTGCGCAGTGCTATACAAATCATGAATTCATGCCATTCTCCTGGATTGGAGTCTACGGGAACCACCAGGGGTCTATCTTCTCTCCAAGTGATAAGTAGTGTTTTCAGTATAAATTTTGCCACCATTGTTTTAATGATTTATTTTCAGAATGATATGAGATAGAAATTGTGATAACCATCAGAGATATTGACATGAAATGCATCTTTTGCTATTAATGCTTGCTGAGTACGTTGTACTCAACCTTGCTAGTATTCTCCTTTGTAGATCCTAGTCCGGCTGGGAATTATCCCGAGTGGGACGAGGGAAGTGCAGGTACAGATGAGACCGCAGGAGGCATGGACCCTTGCAGCGAGGAGCAGGGCGAGATGGACGCCCTATTCGGCGCTTGGGACGATTAGGGGACACCTTTGTGGATTTCATGGGGATATGTTCCAGATCTTAGGATGATGTGACAATTGGCAATGACGTTTACGGTTTGTCGTTTCACGTGTTTTCGACAAAGCTACTGAGCTTCTTGGGCGGCGGTCCGGCCGGTCCTTGCAGTGATCCGGCCGGTCCCAAATCGGTCGGGACCGGCCATGTGAAATGATCGGACCGCGGTGACCTAAAAGTACTCAAAGCAGTGGGCTAAAAATAGGTGTTGTAGGCAAGTGAGGGATCCCAATGCACTTGGTCTCATAATTTTGGACTCTCGGTAAAAGTTCTATTGGTTTTAATTTCCGAAGGTTTGGATTTTGGGGTTGAAATTCGGCTAAGTCCCAAGGCGGTCCGGCCAAGCTCACGAGGAGCGGTCGGACCGGCCAAGAAGCGATCCGGCCGCTCACTGGGCGGTCGGGCCGTAATAACTTGATCATCGGCCAACCGTGGCGATGTTGTTTTGTTAGGTCAAGTACATGGGTTCCATGGCATATGGTTTGCATGATGCATGTTTTGACTAACATGGGTCAAGTTGTGAAGAACTTGTTCCCGAATTCGTGTTTGCTTATGCGTGGTTGTGCGAGGTTGCTTGGTGGTCAACGACGGTCAGCGGCGAGGAGGATCGGGACTAGACTTGGAGAGTTGAGGTCGAGCGATCGGCGATGCGGGTGAGTCAACGACTCAAGCGTGACACAAGATGGACAATGGTGACCTATTGGCAAATCCATGGTGCATGGTGAAGCGGTTTAGGTCAAAAGGTTAAAGACGGCGCTTTGCGAAGCGTGCGTGTGTGACCCGTTTGTTAGTGGGCCTTAACGGGAGCCCAAGAGAGTCAAACCCTAAGAGTTTTAGGTCTCCACTATAAATAGGAGGAGATGGTGGCTGCACCTCTCTCTCTCTCGCCTTTTTATGTTTCAAAACCCTAATTGTCTTTAGGGGAGTTGAGGTGGAGGCTAGGGCTCTTGATGGTTTGTGGTGAATTTCGTGATCTTGGATTGACCACTGATCCATGATGGCGTGGGTGTAATCCAGCGACGATCACGTTCTTAATCTATGCAAGGTTTGCTTGAGATAAGTCTCTTTTCGTTCTTGCTTTCAATTTCGTGATTTTAGGGCTTTCTTTGATCCGCGAGTTTGTGATTGAGTCTTTCACGTGAATTAGCTTGCTGTGATATGTGTGAATCTATCTAGCATCATCTTGATCATCAATCTCTCACGAACAAGCTTTAGGATCAAGTTTTCGTTCTTGCCGGTTTTAGACCTTACATTAATCAATTGACAATTGCTCAAGATCGTTCCAAGAATTATCATAATATTCGATTGGAATATGTCCTCAATAGCATAGAGAAGGTGTGTGCAAAGTTTCATAAAGATTGGAGTTGAGAATCAAAAGTTTCACCTAATTGCAACCGTCATCGGTGATTTTCTTTGTTTGGATCGGTTACGTAGTCTGCCGGTCGACCGCCGTCATCACCGGTCAGACCGATTTTGGAGCGGTCCGACCGCCTGAAACAACGCCGGTCGGACCGCCCGACAATCGGTCCGACCGGTTGGGTACAGAGGTCTGACCGCCCGTGCTGTGAGTCTTTGCAATCTTAGTTGATTTTGTGTTTTTGCTTAGGGGATTTAATTGGATTCAATACTAGTCTTCATTTGTCTTGGTATATTGATCTTCATAGCTTCATCATAGCTATTGGGTGAAATTATGTTGAATTCATTATTTGGGAAAAAGTGGCGTGCTCCTATTCACCCCCTCTAGTCGCCTTCACGGTCCAACAAGTGGTATCGAGCCGGTTAGTTCAATCTTGATCTTAACAGGTCCTTTGAACTTTGGCGATGGATAAGTTTTCTACTAAACCGCATATCTTGATGGGCACGACTATGCCTATTGCAAGAATCGTATGCGCGTCTTTCTTGAGAGCGAGGACAAGCTATTTGGGATGTTGTTAGAGCCCATTGGTTATTCTGAAATTGCTACACACTTACGCAATTCTTTTGGCTAACAACAATAAGGCTAAGAATCTTTTATATGGTGCACTTGGTAGACAAGAATATGATAGAATTTGCAATCTTTCAAGCTGCGCATGAAATTTGGAACACTCTCGAAACATATCATGAGGTTCGTTCCAAATCAAAAAGGTGCGTAAGCAGTTTACAAGCGTGAATACAATAAATTCGAGATGCGTCTGAGAGAGCATCGATGACATTTTCGATCGCTTTAATAAAGTAATTAATCAAATAAAAGTTGTTGATATTGAATATTCTCAATCTGAAAATGCCACCCATCTCTTGGTGCAATCAACACCAAGGAGTGGGAGATGAAGGCTCTTGCTATAGAGGAAAATGTTGATCTTTCAAGTCTTACTTTAGAATTGCTTTATAGTAAACTCAAGACTCATGAAATTAAAAGAGTTGATCATCCCAAGAAAGATAATTTAGCTTTGGTAGCAGATCCTCTCAAAAGGCTTTTGATGACTCTTTTGAATCTTCTTACGTATTTTCATTTGCTTGTTTATCTGCTATTCATGAAGAGGAGCTTGAAAGTATTCTGAAGCAGAGTTAGCTCTTCTAGCTAAAAAATTCACAGGCCTACAATAATGTGAGAAACAAAAGAGAGGTGGTCGGTGACATGCTATGAATGTGGTGAGCTCAATCATATCAGACAAATTGCCCCAAAGTGAAAGGTAAGAGCAATCATAAGGAAGGAAAGCCGACTTGGAAGAAGCCTCCTTTCAACAAATCAAGGTATGAGGCTAATAAGCTTGTGAAGGTCGCTCACGGGTCCTTGCCGCTTTGAGGATCAATCCTTGAGCGATGTGGATACGAGAGTGAGGAGGACAAGGAGGAGGAGATCCTCAAGGCAAAAGAAAGGGAAGGTCAAAGACTTCAGCGGCATGTGCTTCATGGTGACACGGACGACATTGATGATAATGAGGTATCTTTTCTTATGATGAGCTTTACGCTAAATATGATTCTATAGTTGAACAATTGCTTAGTCAAGATGAAGCACTAGAATTTGTCATGACAAAAATAAGAAATTAGAGTCAAAGATTAGCAAACTGAAAGTAGAGCTTAAAAATGCTAAGACTCTTGAACACGATGAATGTTTATCTTGTCATGCTATGCATTCGAAATTACCAAGTTACAATCTGCTCATAATATTTACGTACAACAACTTGAGAATGCTAGATCTGAACTAAATGAAATTAAAAGTGCTCCTTGTGAAAAATGTTTAGAATCTAGTAAATTGATTGCTTTTGATGTATTTGATTCTAGCCAGTGCACTTCATGTTTAGAAAAGAGCGTGAAATCAAAGATATCTTAGAAGCTGCTAGAGTCAAATATGCTAAGCTTAAGGACAATATTGAAAATACTACTTGTGCTTCATGTTCCACTCTTAAGCTTGAAATTGCTTTGTATAAGGAGAAATCTATGAATAAAACTTGTGATGCTTGTGTTAACTTGAGAAAGAAAATGCTTACCTTCATGATACATTAGAAATTTTCTAAAGGTAAGAAACAATTAAACATGATTCTTGACAAGTCTAAAACTCCTTATAAGAAGCAAGGTTTAGGATTCAATTCTTTTCAAGACAATTCAAACCCAAAAGTCATTCAAGTCTTGGAAAAAGGTTTAATTGAATTCAAAACCCAACCTGCAAAAACATCTTTTAAATCTGCAGGTTTTGCCCAACCTTGTATTAATTCTAATGGTGCTTCTTCTAGTGGTACCAAGTACCATTGCACTTATTGCAAGAAAGGTGGGCATTTGATTGAATTCTGTTGGCGTAGGTTGAAAAATGATAGGAAAATATTTGATAGAATTTCATTCATGCAACCTAGAGCTTTTATGAGACATGGTAACACTGAAAAGAATAAACCTGGATTAGGATTTTTCTCTCATGCAAATCATTATGTTTCTAAATATCCTAATTCTAATATTTATCGGTGGCGGTCGACCATTTAGTGATCACCGGTCGACCGTTTTGGTCGCCGATCGACCCCTTGAGACAACGCGGTCGAGACCGCCCATGGACGATTTAAGTCTCATGTTAATTTAAACATTGCTCATAACAAGAATGTTAGATGAAATCAAGGATAGTACTTACGGTTTGTATACTCCTTGGAGACGTGTGTCTCGATCTTGATTCCTAAATCTTGTTTATCTAACTTGATGTTGAGACACATCGTTCTTTTGTTCCTTGATTTTCGGGACTACCGTGGAAAGGGAAGAACACGTGGTTCGTCGACTCGGGTGTTCACGCCACATGACCGGAAACTCAAAATGGTTCACCTCTTTCACGCGGCAACGGTGATGACTTCATCACCTTTGGAGATGATACACAAGGGTGAATTGAAGGAGCAGGATCAATTAGGGTGAACAACAAATTCATTCTAAAGGATGTCGCTCTTGTGGACAAGCTTAGGTATAATCTCCTTTACATTTCTCGACTTCTTGATGATGGTTATGAGGCTGTTTTTAAGAAAAATGCTTGTCGTGTGCTTGATTCTCTTGGTGAGCTTGTGTTTGGAATCTCTAGAGTTGGTAGAATCTTTGGGTGATTTTGAGAATCTCTTCTTGGATCTCTTAAATGTTTGCTTACATCTTCTTCGATTTACGGCTTTGGCATCGGCGTTTGGGGCACATTGGTTTTGATCATCGACACGAGTTAGCAACCTTGATCTCATGAGAGGTTTGTCCAAACTCAAAGCATCAAGGATCTTTGTATGTGCCACTGTAGGCATGGCAAACAAGTTGCCGCCTCACACCCATACGTGACTATGGTTATGGTAGCGGACGGGAGCGGTTGCTTCATATGGATCTTGTTGGTCTGCTAGAGTCCGATCGATCGGTGGAAAATGGTATATTCTTGTCATAGTCGATGATCTTTCTAGATATACTTGGGTGTTCTTTCTTACTTCAAAAGATGAAGCTTTTGGTTATTTTCATGACCTTGTTCTTCGTTTGGCTTCGAGCTTCTTGGTGCTTTGAGAGCGATTCGCGATGATAATGGTACGGAGTTCAAAATGCCTCTTTGCTTCTTTTCTGTGGCGTGGCATTGAGCATCAGTTCTCCTCTCCACACGTCCCTCAACAAAATGGCGTGGTGGAAAGGAAGAATAGGACCTTAGTCGAAATGGCTAGGGCGATGCTAGATGAGTATAACACAGAGGAGATTTTGGGCGAAGCTATTGCTCTTGCTTGCCATATTGCAAATCGTGTCTTTTGAGACCTTCTTTAGGCAAGACTCCTTATGAGCTTCGTTTTGGTAGAAAACCCTCTGTTTCACATTTTGAGTTTTGGATCAAAATGTTTTATTCTTAAGACAGGCAACTTAGATAAATTTGAATCAAGAACTTTTGATGGGGTATTTACAGGTTATCCTGCTCATTCGAGGGTTTTGGGTTTTAATCTTGAGACTAACCTTATTGGGAGACTTGTAATGTCACTTTTGATGAGACTAGCCACAGAGCTAGATCAATTATTCTGAGATGATTCACAGTGTGAGAGAGCATTTTGTGGAGGAAGATGAGGGCGAAGCTAATATCATTCCCTCATCTGCTGCTGCTTGAGGCGCCCATATTGATACAAGAACACCTTCGTCTACTTCACCTTGATTGAGGCTCTGCTTGCATCTTCATCATCAGCGATACTGCGGAGGTCGAAGAAAGCAGTATCTCACCGGGCGCTCCACCCGCATTCAGAGACGGCATCCTCGGAGCAGATAATAGGTAATCTACATGAGCGAGTCACTCGCTCGGTATAATGATCCAAATCTCTACTCTCATTCGGCTTTTGTTGCTTCTTTTGAACCCGCGATATATCACATGCTTTATCGATTCTAGCTAGGTAAATGCCATGCATGAGGAGTTAGAAAATTTTGAAAGAAACAAAGTTTGGAACCTAGTAGAACCCCTAGTGGTCATAATGTTATAGGAACCGTTGGGTGTTTAAGAATAAACAAGGTGAGGATGGTTACGTGGTTAGAAACAAGGCAGATTAGTAGCTCGGGGTTTGACCAAGTTGAGGGTTAGATTTTGATGAGACATTTGCTCTGTTGCTAGACTAGAAGGCATTCACATTACCTTGCATTTCTTTGCATCAAAAGGTTTTAAATTATATCGGATGGATGTTAAAAGTGCCTTTTAAATGGTTTCATAGATGAGGAAGTGTATGTTAAGCAACCCCTGGTTTTGAGGATCCTAAATATCCAAATCGTGTTTTCAAGCTATCTAAAGCATTGTATGGTCTTAAACAAGCCCCTAGAGCACAGTATGATAGACTTAAGACTTTCTTGCTTAAAAATAATTTTGAAATGGGTAAAGTGGATAAAACTCTATTCATTCTTAGGCGTGACAATGACTTCTGCTTGCTCAAATTTATGTGGATGATATTATCTTTGGTGGTTCCTCTAATGCTCTTGTTTCAGCTTTTACGAGACTATGTCCGGGAATTTGAGATGAGTATGATGGGAGAGCTTAATTACTTTTGGGGCTACAAATCAAGCAATGCAAGGAAGGAACTTTCATCCATCGACGAAGTACACTAAAGATCTACTCAAGCGCTTCAACATGGGTGATTTGCAAGCCAATTTCCACTCACATGGCAACATCGATATTTTGGATCGGATGAGGAAGGAGAAGTCGTGGATCAACGCGAGTCTGCATGACATGATCGGCTCCCTACATATTTGACGGCCTCGAGACCGGACATTCACTTCACGGTATGCCTTTGTGCAAGATTTGAGCGTCTCGAGAACTTCCCATCGCCAAGCCGTTAAGCGCATATTCGGTATTTACACTCTACCCTCTTATATGGCATTTGGTATTCTGCTCTTGACTTTGTCCATTAGAGGTTTTGATTCGATTTTGCGGTGTCGGTTAGATAGGAAGAGTACCTCGTGCACTGTCACTTCCTAGGCACTTCTCTTGTATCTTGGTCTTCTAAGCGGTCTTACATTGCACAATCCTTCTTTGAAGCGAGTATGTAGGCTTCTTTGCTAGTTCTTTGTAGCTGATTTTGTGGATGGCGTCCACTTTGAAAGATTATGGGTTAAACTTTGCTAGTGTTCCTCTTTTCGTGATAACATACGCTATTAATATTGCTAAAAACCCGATTGCAACATTCTAGGGCTAAGCACATAGACATTCGCTTTCACTTCCTTAAAGATTATGTTGAAAAAGGTGATATTGTGATGCACTTCGTAGAGTCCGAAGCTCAATTGGCAGATATTCTTACCAAGCCTTTAGATCAAACCAGGTTTTCCTCTTTGAGAAGCGAGTTAGGGGTAATTTATCCCTATGGGTTGGTTTGAGGGGGAGTTTGATCTTTTCTGATCTTTCCTTGTTCTTTTGATCTTTTATTGTTCTTTTTTCTGAACTTGGTGATCTTTTCGAACTTTTTAGGTTTTTAGGCTTTTTATTGCATCTCATTGTATCATATTGCATTCATATGAAAAATACAACAGGTGGTATGAAAAATCCAAAAAGATCCATTGTAATATAAGATTTTCTGCTTATCTTTTAAAATTGATGAAGCTTTGCCTATTACCCTTTGGAGCTCTTGTATCTCAATTCTTGCTCAATGTCATGTCTAGTTCTTTGACTTGCTAGAATTATCATGCTTTTACATGTGTAGCTAAGTCTTTGCTATATGAGCTAGAACTTTTTAAACAACTCAAATTAAGAAATTGCAATTTGTGGATGTTTTAGCGAGTTGCGCAATTAGTGCTCCTCTTGTGACATTGGCCCTGTCAGAATTGCTTTGTTAGCTCTTTGATCTAAAATTGACCATTACTTGAGCTTTTGTGTTCTTGAGATTCTAAAACTGCTCACGTGAAAAATGAAAATCAAGATTGTCTTATGCTTAAATTGTGCCAAACTATTCTTACGAGGCCTTGTCAAATGACATGAACTTGGAGATAGTTTGATGAACGAACGATCTCATGGGGATGCTTGTCGAAATGACATGAACCTCAAGATTTGTCGCCCGGTAGAAGCTTAGAAAGAGTTTGTGGATGGCTCCTAGTCCGGGATCTTCTTTACTAAGATATACCTTTAATCAACTTTTGGTGAAGCTTAGGATGAGTTTGTGGATGGCTCCTAGTCCGGGATCTTGTCACTAAGTTAGATCATTAGTCAACTTCAATATTCAATGCAAATAAAAAAATGTTGACAAATGGGCGTTTACAAAATATTGAGCAAAATGATTCAATACGGGACTTGATTGACTCTTAATGTGGTCTTTGTTAGATTTTTGATCTCACTTTGACATTTTGACATGGCCAATTTCACTTTAGGATCCTGTTGATGAACTTCTTTGAATTTGAGCGTTGCTTAAATTGATCAAATCTCTGCTTTACTTTTGAGCCTTTGTGCTTAGCTTTGATATATATGTCTTACCATGATCTTGCTAATATTTATCGGGCTTGATATCTTTGTTTGTGCAATATTAGAGATACTAGATTGTTCTTTTGGGTAATCTCCAAAGCTTCTTGTAATCAAAAATTGAAAAATACAAAAAAAATGAAGCCACTCCATTGCACTTGATGCATACTCCTCTTTATGCTTCTTTTATTTCTGCTTCTTCCTTTATTCTCTATTTGTTATCTCTGGATGAGAGGAAGGCGTGATTCCTTGATGAATCCATTGTCAAAGGGGGAGAAGATGTGTTAAATGAGAAGAGAAGATGTGTTAATGAGAAGATATTTCTTTGTTGGGGGAGAAGTTTATACAAAGGAGGCGAAAATTTGGCCGAGGATCATAGTGAGGGGGAGTTCTTGAGTTGCATTCTTATTGTCTTATTGTATATTCTGAACTTGAATTTCATTCTTTTATCCTCACAATGATCATAGGTCAATTGAACAATTGTTCTTTCATATGGACCGTATGTGAGAATTTTGACCCTTTTAAAATCAAAGTTTTATGCTTACTTTTGCCTTATCTCACATGCCTATACTATTACGATGCCGGCTTGGTCATTTACATTGTTTTTCTTGCTTATGGACCAAGTTGTGTCTTTGTGTGCAGCCGCGAGTAAACTCGTTTTCAAACCTCTTACTTACATTTTACGGATAATTGCCAATGTGTTCATCAAGGGGAGATTGTGCATTTCATGGGGATATGTTCGAGATCTTAGGATGATGTGACAATTGGCAATGGCGTTTACGGTTTGTCGTTTCACGTGTTTTCGACAAAGCTACGAGCTTCTTGGGCGAGGCGGTCCGGCCGGTCCTTGCAATGATCCAACCGGTCCCAAATCGGTCGGACCGGCCATGTGAAGTGGTCGGACGGCGGTGACCTAAAAGTACTCAAAGCAGTGGGCCAAAAATAGGTGTTGTAGGCAAGTGAGGATCCCAATGCACTTGGTCTCATAATTTTTGGAGTCTCGATAAAAAGTTCTATTGGTTTTAATTTCCGAAGGTTTTGGATTTTGGGGTTGAAATTCGGCTAAGTCCCAAGGCGGTCCGCCGGCTCACGAGGAGCGGTCGGGCCGCCAGAAGCGATCCGGCCGGCTCACTGGAGCGGTCGGGCCGTAATAACTTGATCATCGGCCAACTTCATGGCGATGTTGTTTTGTTAGGTCAAGTACATGGGTTCCATGGCATATGGTTTGCATGATGCATGTTTTGACTAACATGGGTCAAGTTGTGAAGAACTTGTTCCGAATTCGTGTTTGCTTATGCGTGGTTGTGCGGGTTGCTTGGTGGTCAACGACGTTCAGCGGCGAGGAGGATCGGGACTAGACTTGGAGAGTTGAGGTCGAGCGATCGGCGATGCGGGTGAGTCAACGACTCAAGCGTGACACAAGATGGACAATGGTGACCTATTGGCAAATCCATGGTGCATGGTGAAGCGGTTTATGTCAAAAGGTTAAAGGCGGCGCTGCGAAGCGTGCGTGTGTGACCCGTTTGTTAGTGGGCCTTTGCGGGGCCCAAGAGAGTCAAACCCTAAGAGTTTTAGGCCTCCACTATAAATAGGAGGAGATGGTGGCTGCACCTCTCTCTCTCGCCTTTTATGTTTCAAAACCCTAATTGTCTTTAGGGGAGTTGAGGTGGAGGCTAGGGCTCTTGATAGTTTGTGGTGAATTTCGTGATCTTGGATTGACCACTGATCCATGATGGCGTGGGTGTAATCCAGCGACGATCACGTTCTTAATCTATGCAAGGTTTGCTTGAGATAAGTCTCTTTTCGTTCTTGCTTTCAATTTCGTGATTTTAGGGCTTTCTTTGATCCACGAGTTTGTGATTGAGTCTTTCACGTGAATTAGCTTGCTGTGATATGTGTGAATCTATCTAGCATCATCTTGATCATCAATCTCTCACGAACAAGCTTTAGGATCAAGTTTTCGTTCTTGCGGTTTTAGACCTTACATTAATCAATTGACAATTGCTCAAGATCGTTCCAAGAATTATCATAATATTCGATTGGAATAGGTCCTCAATAGCATAGAGAAGGTGTGTGCAAAGTTTCATAAAGATTGGAGTTGAGAATCAAAAGTTTCACCTAATTGCAACCGTCATCGGGTGATTTTCTTGTTTGGATCGGTTCGTAGATGCCGGTCGGACCGCCCGTCATCACCGGTCGGACCGATTTTGAGCGGTCCGACCACCGACTAACGCCGGTCGGACCGCCGGCAATCGGTCCGACCAGGTTGGGTCAGAGTCGACCTTGCGTCTTGTGAGTCTTTGCAATCTTAGTTGATTTTGTGTTTTTACTTAGGGGATTTAATTGGATTCAATACTAGTCTTCCGCTGTACTGGTATATTGATCTTCATAACTTCATCATAGCTATTGGAGTGAAATTGTGTTGAATTCATTATTTGGAAAAAAAAGTGAGCGTGCTCCTATTCACCCCCCCTCTAGTCGCCGTTTCGGTCCAACAACCTTAGGCGTGGCAGGCAAGAGGAGGACTTGGTCCTATTTTGTACTTGTAATAATTATGTGTAATATAAGACTTTAGTTTTGTGTGGTTAACTGTCGTAATAAAGAATAGTTTCCATCTTATTGTTCTGCTGCGTGTTCTGATAATGGCTTGCTATTCGTCGGAGCGGTGTTCTACCGAGCAGACGAATAGTAATCCATGTGCCGAAGTGTGATTACCCCTGAGGTAATGACACGGGGCGTCACATTAGATTTGAGAATGATTTTGCACATTGTAGATGTGCACCAATATTTTAGAGAAAATTGCACTGTACGTCCCTGAACTTACGAGGTTATGTCACTTAGCTCTCTAAACTTGCGTTGAAGATAAATTCGTAGGATGCGACGCTGGCGACTTCGTCCCCTCCGAGTCTGATGGACATGTCGCTGTCCCGTTCCGGTCGTGTTCATCGTCTCCGTCACGTCACGCCGACAAAAACAGATTCATCGGGTATGGAAACACATTGTGCTCACGTCTTCGCCGGAGCTCCACCGTCGCAGCTCGTTACTACCCTCGCCCTCGCCCTCGCCCTCGCATCCTCTGAGTTGTCCGTGCGAGAGAGAGAAGTGCATTTCCAGTGCTAGAGTAGAAGCTACCCACCCTGCACAAAAGTCCATTTGACCGTTTGCTGACAGAAAAGACCGAGCTGGCGAATCACTGTGAGAGAGTGAAGTATTGTATCCCTACTCTAACACCGGGAATGTACTTTTATCTCTCTCACGACCAACTCAGAGGAGGCAAGGAGAGTACGACAAGCTATGACGGTGGAGCTCCAGTGAAGATGCGAGCACAGTGCGTTCCTAGACTCGAAGAATCATTTTTGTCGGCGTGAGGTAACGGGAACGATAAACATGGCCGAAATGGGCGGCGATGAGTCCACCAGACTCAGAGGGGACAAAATCGCCGGCATCACATCCGACGAACTTCGCTTCAATGCAATTTCAGAGAGCTAAGTGTCACAACCTCGCAAGTTCAAAGGACTGAGAAAGTAAAATGCAAGTTAAAGAGGCTAAGTGGCACAAACTCACGAGTTCAGGGATCTACGATACAATTTTCTCTTCTTTTTTTAAAGACAAGTAAGCTGCTGCAGAGATCTTGTTCAATTCAACGATGGTAATACTATCAATCGGATCCTAGAGTCTAGGTTTTCCATTGTTCAGTTCTACTGCAGCTTTCTACATAATTTTTGCCGGATGGTACAGTATCTTCTTTTTGTTTGCGGAGTGACGGGGACGGGCCGTAGCATCACGTGGGACTGGCTCGACTGCTCCGAAACAGTGGACGCGGCTGCTTGTTTTCGGTTAATTCATTCGTGGACGAAGGGTTATCAGCTCGTTCGGCATTCTTTTCAATAAAATAACAAATCTTATCCTCTCGCGAACGAAATAACAAATGTAGCATCTCTATCGTGCTCCTCGTACACAATATCCTCTACTATGATTTTCGTGCGTGTTAGGCCACCTACGGCGCTCCTGGTCCACGACAAGAACGTGCATACCTATGGTGTCTACGTGCACACATCATTCTACTTCTGATTAGGAGTGCGACAGGTGGATTGCGAAAGGTGGTTTCAGCAGATTGAAAGCGTGATAAGAGATACATATTATCTGTTTAACATATGTATTGTCTGCCTAATTTATCACAGTGTTATTTTTATTATTTCATTAGCAGAGAGTTTGATTTGCTATTTTTTTTTAAAAAAAAACTAAATGACCGAAAACTCCGTGGACGAACGGCACATCGTATCGCATCGGAAAAAGAAAGCTATTTTCACCGGAGGGCATCGAGAGCTACATCCTCAATCCTGTCGCTTTTCCAATGGTTCAGTCGTCCCCAATCTGTGAGCGTACTTGATCCTAGTGCAGGTTTATTTGGCTAGCTAAGCCATCTGATTAGCAATTTGTTCAGTTGTTACTGTGTGAAGATAAACGGAGCAATCGAGGCCCACAGGCCATATACTACGTTCGAAGAAATGTCAAATTGATTGCAAATGGTACGGTTCTGCTACAGACCGAGGCCAAACTCACATGAACCAGACCTGTTTGGTTTGTTACCGATTTGAATCAAATCAAATTTTGGTAATATGGATGGAAATTAGCTATCGTTTATTTTGCTATCAATATTTAATAATATAAAAAATGGTAACACCACCAAAATCTAATGTCACACGTGGGTAATCCGAAGGCAGAAAAATCACTCACCAAAATTTTGATAACGTTATAATTTGGTTTGGTCGCAATCCAAACTATGGGCTTGTTTGATTTATTACCAACGTCAACCAAACTAAAAGTTGGTAACGTCAATAAAAATTGATTATGGTTTGATTTGGTACCAATATTTAGCAGTAGCAACAAAAATTTGGTAACATCAACAAATTCAATATCACACACGGACAATCCGAGGACGAGAAAATTATTTACCAAAATTTTGATTTAATTCATTGAGGTCATAAACCAAATAGCCCCTATGTTCTTTTTCTCAAATTTTAGTTTTACCTAAGTTTTAACTTGCTTTTATTAGGGCCATGAACCAAACTGCCCCCTGATTTGGTTGTGCTTGCGTGCATGCCATTGCCAAGATTCGACGACAATGGTGACTGGATCAAACAATATATACACATTGACCCTTGACGCCAGCCAATTGATCAAAATACTTCCATGAGGTATCAAAACTGCACTCCTCTATTCAAAACAAAAGGTAATAATAAAGAGCTTTTTGGCTGAGGGTGACAAGCAACTCAGGTGACAGGTGATTGGTGACAGCCGAGGTGTATGCATGCATAGCGAAAGATTGCTCTCTAGCTTTGTTAGTCAATTTTCAACTAAAACTAAAACTAAAACTAAAACTTTTCGGCGAATCAAGTAACTATTGCCACGAAAATGTCATCTAGCACCGGAATTATGCACTGATATGGACCTCCGATTAACAGTAGGTCAACTGTGGAGTAATACTTTGTCGATCGCACTAGTAGATGACAAACACAGAAGGTAAAAATAATAATCCTGCCTGTTGTCCATTGAAGATTACTCTAAACCGAACAACTAGTAGTGCCATGCAAAATCAGTACTCTCGAAACTTTAGGGAAGAGAACCGAGCGATCGTTGGGCCGCTATCCGTCCGCATTCGAGTACTGCTCGGTGTGCGTGCGCACCCTTTCTTTAATGCAGATAGCGATCTTGATCGTTAAAAATAAATTTAGAGTTTGTTTGGATACGTTGGGATCCCTTTCAATCCGAAGAGATTGATTCTAATATCTCCCAATCCAAACAAACCCAAAGGGAAAAAAAGGAACCAAGATAAGCCGCCAATGGTTATTTTTGACTGTCCATCGATCCTCATGTGGATCAGATCACCCCTTTGAATTTGTAGTGACGAGGAAAAGGGTAGAGGAGGATGTAAGATGGAGCACTTAGCAAAGTTGTGCACAAACTTGGACGTAAAATAGTTTAGATATAGGTATAAGATGCGATGGACTGGAATGCCGGACGGTCCCAATGTCATTTTCGGATGGCAATGGGCTTGCACGGCACCAGCTCTTGTCGATCGTGCAGTCCCCACGTGTACACGTGGCCGGCCCCCCTCTTGGTTATAGCTAGTGGGGCCAGAATTATATCTGGAGTGTGCCGTGCCCCAGTGTGCAGCCAGCCACGTCGGAGGGCAAAGCTTAAATCAAGTGCCTGATGACTCGGCTAACACGTACGCCGCGCTGGCACCCAGTCGTGGGCCCAACACTTGGACTAGACAGTACAACTGTAACGTGAAATCCGGAATACAAAACATGCCCCATGCACAAGAAAATGTAAGCATCGTCCGAAGTCCGAAGAGTAACAGACAAGAGAATACTAATATTCCGACTCTTTTTCAAAGGCTGGCTTGTAGACTTGTGTTGGTGATGGTGGCCCAATACTACCAGAGCTTCTGGTTTACCTGGGCCTACACTCACGCGCCATTAAATCGTCGCTGCCGGATAAAACCAAACTAATCACCAATAAGAGAGATAATAGATAAAGACATGGTATCGAGGAACCTCTTTTGTTCATTGCTATCAATTCTTTCTGTGTACAAAAGAGATCTTATTTGTAGACTAAACACACCAAAAATGCTTTCGGTATAATACCCATCAACCCTTTCAATAAGGGTTTCTTAACATTCTTAACCGTTGTTTGTTTTAGCAACTTGGCTATCCTCGTTCTCGGAGGCAGCCAGTTGTACCAATTTTAAATGCATCCTGTTTAGTTTTATGATATATATATACTTTCTACTTCTAGGTATAGTTACTCCCACCTTTGATATACCATCTAAAAGAACTTGACATACTCCTTTATGTCCGTAGTTTTTAGCATATTTTGTAAATACATTCATATTCGCACTAAAAAGGAGTATATCTAAAAAATTATACATACCACCCTTGAAAAGATGTGAATACTACCTAGGTGGTCTTATATACTCGTATACTATACATACATACTCTCGGTTGCGTAAGATACTCTCTAGATTGTGAGATACAGAATATGGAGTAAAAAAGGCTATATATATATATATATATATATATATATATATATATATATATATATGAATAATACTTTCTACTCCCGGGTGTAGTTACTTCCACATTTAATATACCACCTAAAAGAATTTAACATACTCCTTTACCACTTTGGGTATACTCATATACTAGGATTAATACTTTTTACTCTTGGGAGTTACGAAACCTAATTATGGATAAAAGATTAAATCGTCTTTGGAATGATTTCACCCTTTTAGGCTGCTATAAATATGAGAACTCCCATATACAATGATCCTTCTTTATATCGTGTCTCTCTTTAGTGTGATTAGCTTGTTCGTCTATTGATTATTTAACAATATATACGACTTCACGACTTAAATCCGTGGAGCATACTAGATTGCACCTTGTGTCTCTGTGTGCAGCTCCGGCATGGCGCCTCCCTCCACGCGCACTCCCCCTTCCTCCTCGCGGTCTTCCCCATCGCCGCTGCCTCCTCCCTCCTTTAGCCTCACCTCCAAGCTCGTCAAATTGCGTGTAAGCTCGCATGCTTCAGTTGGATTCGCAGTTTTGATATAATGTTACGTTGAGATTTGAGAAGAATTTGGATTCTGGAATGGTGTATCGATTCTATTTGTTTGTGGACTGTGAACTTGTTAAAGTGTTGTAGTAGTACCAGACGCAATGTCTTGGAACCAGATGCTTTATTTGTTTCATTTCTGCCGGTGAAAATGGTTTTAGCTACTCGTATCATTTCGCCGTCCTTCTTGACGGCCAAAAAAAATCAAATAAAAATGTCAACCTTGCCAAAGTCCCTGACAGCACCCAACGACTAACTCCCCTAGCAGCAGTTAGCTTCGCTCCGACCGTGACGTTATCTTTGTTAAGAAACCGGGCCCGGGACTCTGGAGAGTCTGGCGATCTGGCCCAGGACCCGAAGAGTCTGGCCGGTTGAACTCCTCATCCCATAGTCTATAAATAGAGGTCACCCCCTCTCATTGTAACCCGATTGTTCAGAAGGAATAAAGGCACTCAAGTCGAATATCTCGTGTTCATTCTCATTGTTGTGTTCTTGTGTTCTTCATCGTTCTTACGATTCGATCATTGTATCTGAGGTACCGTTCGATTTGGACTCGCCGTGACGGTTACTCAACACGTTATCAAGACGATCGACTCTCCTCGCATCGAAAGGTAACCGTCGAAGAACGACACTCGTAGATTGAATCGTATTTTCTAGATTGCTTTCAATTACGCAAATTTGCTTTCTAGATTATTTTCTCTGATTGCAAATCTGTTCTAATCTACCATGGTGACTTGAAGTCGCCGACACAATGTCGATCGGTAGATTGCATGAAAGATCGGATGTCGATTATACAGTAGATTGAAATTGCAAATTCCGCGAACCGACTCGAAGTCACCGTCGGAAAGAAAATTGCATCACATGAGCAGTTTTTCGCATAAACAAGTACCTCTGAAAAAAAAAAAAATCACGGTCAACAAGACGACACTGAAGTCGTGCGTCGACTTGCCATTCTGCGGACGGCGGCTCGACCCGGCCGTACAACCCAAATGGCCGCCCTCCACCGGCTTGCGGCCGCGGCGCGCCGCCAGCACCGCCGCAACCACGGTCGCGCTTGCGTCGCGGCGTAAGCGCGGCCAAGACGCAGCGCCGCCCAGCCACCGCTTGCACCGCCCCGTGCCAAAGACGGCACGGTGCCACATCACGAAGATGGGAAAGGGGAAGAACAGGCGCCGACGCCCGACCGCCAGACGGCCGCCCGGCCGGCGGCCTCAACGCTCCCCCGAAGGCATCGCCGATCATCACATGAAAAGGGAAGAAGAGAGAAGAGAAAGCTGCGCGGCACCGCCCGCCCGCATGCGTAAGCGCGCCGAGCCGGCCGCCGGCGCCGCCCACATGAAGCCGTCGCCGGCGGCGCCGCCTCGCACCGCCAAGACGGCGCCTCCACCACCGCTGAAGCGAGAGGGGATATGGCTCGGCGGCCGGAACCACCGCCTCCGACCGCCGAAGTCGTCTCATCGCCTCACCGCCGCGAAGTCGTCTCCATCGCCTTGGCCGCCCGCATCGAGGAGCTGCGTCGGCGCGACGCTGCGTCGCCGCCACCGTCTTGCCCGAAGTCGCACGCAAGACGGCTGCTGCTCACGCCCCGCCGCCACTCAAAGCAACGCCCGCGCGGCCGCGGCCGCATCTCCTGCGACCCGTGCCGACGGTAACTCCCTCCATGGGAGCCGCCATTGCGAGAAGAAGCCCGCCACGGCCGTCTTTCTCAAATCGCCACAGACGGCAATGAGCGCCTCTCGCATGCCGATCGCCGCCGCCTCTCGGACGCCCATAGCGCCCTCGGCGCCCGCCGCCGCCCGGAGTGGACATGGCGGCTCCCAAGGCCGCCGCTGCAGAGTGGGACTCGGGGGTAGGGAAACCCTACCCCCCGAGTCCCTCCCACCTGCCGATTCTTATATCGGCTAACGGGCCGGCCTTTTGGGCCGGCCCGTGTAACCGCCGAAAAAAAAAAAAAAAGGAAGAAAAAGAAAAAAAAAAGGCCGTTTTGCAAAAAGACCCTCGGATTTTCCGTAAATTACGCGAAAAATTTCTCAGAATTGAAATTTTCACATTTTAGCCACGAAATTGCGTAATTCAGAAAATTCATATTCCAACAGAAAAGGCCTCGGGAATTCAAATTTTGAATCGGTTTTTGCATTTGAAGCATTTTTTACCTTGTTATTATTATTTCTATGCAATTTATTTACTGTATTTACTGTTTTTGATTATTTGTGATTATTAATATTGCTTTTAATCACTGAAAATAGCAGTAAATCATGAAAATGCATGAAAAAATACGGAATCACGAACTGGAGTTCGAAGAGCATTATAAGAATTTTGCAACCATTTTATGGAAATTACAAAGTGATAATCTTATGAACTTTTTGCATGAATATGAAAAATGACTGGCATCACGAACCAGGAGTTCGAAGAACTGACCCGGCATGGTCAGAATTTATACAATCTCCAATTATGTGATAATATAATCACAAATGAGCAGAAGATTGAAAAGACCATCTCTACCTTTACCCGAATGCGGTGCAATCACACGCATTATTGTCAAAATGGCTACAAGTAGTATGCCGCAGTGATTGACATCATGAAAATTGTGGAAGCTCAAGATGATGTTCTAAGGAAGAACTACATCTCACAGCCACCTAGTAGCAATATTGGCCATGAAGCCAATACTAGCAGCTACAAGGTGATGAAGCCTCTCACGAAGGAGAAGGGCAAGAAGGGTAAGGTCGTGAGTCGCACGTAATTGGTGTTTCTGATCTAAGAAAAGGGCAAAGGATAGCATGAGGCACACCTCACCATTGCAGGCACGGAAGATCCACACCCATTAGTTGCACTTATGGATATGGACAACCTAGTAGCAGCACCCATCATCTCTCCTTTGGACATAGCAGCGGCCACAGCCGTAATTGCCCAAGAGGAGAAGATCGCCATGTAGCAGATTAAGGCAGAAGTTTATGAATACTTCGCTGATTCGATCTAGTGCACGCATTGCACTTAGATCCTTTTACAGTCACTTGCATTTTTGTGATTATGATGAAACTTTGAATAATGGTTGTAGGCTCTAGAAGAGCAAAGCATTAAATTCTTATGATGAGTCTGCAAGACTTATATTTCCGTATTTATGATAGCAAGTTATGTTCTAATATCCAAGTATTTTTATTTTATGTGTTCTTTGGATTTCGCTACATATTAATAAAGTACATTATATTAGATCGCATGTAGCGCCCTATGGAGGAAGTGTGCTTAGCAGGTAGCGGCACAATGAATACCACCTTGAGAGAGATGAATTTTTCAGTCGATCAGTAAGAATGCTCGTAGCCTTACGACAATCGCAGGCAGCAATACATGTATAATAGGCTCAGGAAGGGCCACAATTATACTCCCGACGGACACAACTTTGGTCATTAAAGAAGCCTTGTTGTGCCCATAATCGACTAGAACTCTCAAGGATATTCGCGCTAACGGTTTCCACGTAGAGACTGAAGAAGAGCATGGTAAGGAATACCTGCTCATTACAAAGCGTGACGAAAAAAAAAAGGTATTAGAATGACTTCCTTCATTTGAAAATGGGCTATACTACACTAATATTAAGGCATCTGCAGCCTATACTGCCCTGAAAACTATATTTAGAAGCTCTAAAACCTCTTCTATCTCTGGCATGATAGATTATGTCACTTAGGTCTTAGGATGATGAGAAATATAATTAACAATTCACAGGAACATAGTGTCAATTTAAAGAACTTCCCGAATCTGAAAGATTTTGTGTGCCCTGCATGTACCATCGGGAAACTGACTACTAGACCCTCTACTCTGAAAGTAAAGGACGAAATCCCTGCATTCCTGGACCGTATCCAGGGAGACATTTGCGGTCCTAAACAGCCCCTGTAAGGGTCATTTAGGTATTTTATGGTGCTTATCGATGCTTCCTCTAAAGCGGTCGCATACGTTTGTTTAATGTCTACGAGAAACCCCGCTTCTGCAAAGCTAATCTCGTAGATAATTAACATTAAGAATAATTTCCCTTATCATCATGTGAAGTCCACCAGAATGGACAACGCCGGAGAATTTACTTCAAGGGCATATGATGATTATTGTGTGAAAATGAGAATTAAAATTGAGCATCCGCATCGCATGTCCACACCCAGAATGGACTAGCAGAATTGTTATTTACCAACTACATGTTGGGGACACGCAGTCCTGCATGCAGCAACTCTCATCAATTTTAGACCACCGACATATAACATCCATTCACCTATGCAACTAGCGCAAGGGTCAACACTGAAAATTTCTCATCTTTGAAGGTTTGGTTGCAAGGTTTATGTACCTATACCACCACCACAGCAAACTGAAATGGGCACTCTCTAAAAGTCTGGGATATACGTTGGTTATGAGACAGCATCCATAATCAGGTATTTGGACCCCACGACTAGAGATTTGCATGCTGACCAGCATTGATAGCATATTAGATGAGAATTATTTCTCGTCATTAGGGGGAGGAAATCAACCCTTGATGTAAAATGTCGAGAAATAGAGAAGTCCAGAAGACAATTGAAGTCTAGAAGATATTTGAAATCCATGCATATGACCCGTGCACTAGTGAAGCAAATAGAGAAGTTTAGAAGACAATTGAAGTCTAGAAAACAATTACAATCCAGAAGATAATTGATTTGCAAGCATTAGCGAATCAAGCGCCTAACCACTTTAGTGATTTGAAGAGCGTGACCAAGTCGCATATGCTGACGCAATGCAGGAGAGGGTTGAAATACCGATGAAGGTATCCCTAATCCCGTCCTAAGGCCTCTGAAGGATGAGAACTCCGGCCCCTCAAATCCAAAGTGTAGGGGGCGCTGGTGAAAAAGGATGAGAAGGACTTGACACTGACCGATCACCAAAGTACCCAGAATCGGAAGGGAGCAGTTGAGACTGCAGCCGTATGGAACCTTCGAAAAGGCATACTAGAATTGAACATCCCCATGAAGGGAGACATTAGCATGGATGTGTGCGCACACATCGGAGCTGAAAAACTAAAGGGACTTGCCCCGCAATTGAAAGTAGCGGTAAGCAAATAGAAGCATTAGAAATATCGCCCCTTGAAGACATAGCTATAAACTTTATGATCTTGGGAGAATCTATGAATAAGCCAACAGCCAATGTTGCAAAGAAAATTGTCACAATCATCAATCTTGATCCAGAGCCTGCATCGCTCGTTGAATATAAGAAAAGGTTAGATTGAGAAGATTGGAAGAAGGCAATAGAAAGTAAATCGTTCTCTTTGAATAAAAGAGAGGTGTTTGGGCCTGTAAGCTGCACACCTCCCCATGTGCACCCTGTAGGGCATAAGTGGGTATTTGTTCGAAAGAGAAATGAAAGAAGCAAGGCTCGTTGTACAAAGTTTTCACTCAACGTCAGAGATTGTTATGAAGAAACCTATTCCCGGTCATGGGCGGAATTACCTTTAGATATTTATCTCAATGGCAGCAAACTTGGAAGTTAGAAGTGAAATTGATGGATGTGGTAACTGCATACCTTTATGGAAATTTGAATTCGGACATTTATATGAAGATAGTTGAATGTATCCCTGTCCCGAACCAAGATAGAGCAAATAGAAATCTATACAGTGTGCAACTCAGAAAGTCACTGTATGGATCAAGCGATCGATGAGAATGTGGTATAATCGCTCGAGCGACTTTCTATGCAAGAAAGGCTACGAACAATGAGAATTATCCTGTGTATTTATCGACGATCCGGGATGGATTTTGTATAAATCTCAGTGTATGAAGGTGATCTGAATATCATTGGAACCTTAGAAGGTATTAAGAAATCAAGCTCTTACCTGGAGTCAGAGTTCGAAATAAAAGATTTGGATCAAACCAAATACTGCCTAGGCTTGCAGCTTGAGCATACCGGAAGAGATTCTAGTACATCGACCAACCTACACTCGTAAAGTGTTGGAAAGGTTCGGCTTTGAAAGGCATATCCTTGAAAGTGCCGATGGTCGGAGATCCTTGCAGCAAGACAAGGACCCGTCTGAGACCTAAAGAAGAGGGGAGGAAGTCACGGGACCGGAATTCCGTGCACTGAGTGCGAGAGGAGCACTCATGTATTTAGCAAACTATACTTGATCGGGCATTGCATTTGCAGTAAACCTATTAGTAAGGTATAGTACGAGAACCTACCAAAGGCATTGGCGGAAATAATGGACATCTTAGTTACCTCCAAGAAAGCAAAGAACTTAGTCTATTCTCTGAAAGAACTAAGACTTGTGTATGAATGACTATGCAGATGTTGGGTTCTGTCGGACCCACATACAACCAAGTCGCATAAGCAGGCTATGTATTCCTATGTGGTGGGCTGTAATTAGTGAAAATCGTCTAAGCAAAGTCTTATATCGACTTGACGAACCACTCAAAAATCATAGCATTTGTCACGAGGCCTCACAAGAATGTGCTTGGCTTCGGCGGATGATTCACCACATCCAGCAGTCATGTGGATTGAATACCGTGCAAACCCCCACTATTATCTATGAAGATAATACAGCTTGCGTCGCACAAGAGTAAATGGGTTATGTGAAGAGTCCCCTTACAAAGCATATCAATCCCAAGTTCTTCTATGCTCACGAAATGCAAAAGATGGACGAAATTAAAGTACTGCATACTAAGTCATGTGAAAATCTTGCAGATTTATTCACTAAGTCACTTCCAGTGTCTAGTTTTGAAAGATGCATACGTGGAATTGGAATGATAAGACTTAGACAAGTGCAGAATTCAGGGGGAGAATCTTCACGAACTCATTATTGAATCTTGATCACGAAGATCAAGTACCCAAAGAATAAATCCTGGAGATTAAATAAAGCAGGGTGGATTGTACTCTTTTTCCCTTGACGAGTTTTCTGAAGTTTCTCGACTAAGGTTTTTAATGAGGCAATTCGTGCAACATGTTGATAACGCATGACATGTACTCTTTCTCCAAATTTTTCCCCTTTGGTTTTTATGGAGTTTTGACGAGACATGAACATGTTGGATGAGTGTTCAGGGAGTGTTAAGCCGGGCGGGACTCGGAGAGTCTGGCCCGATCTGAGCCAGGACCAGAAGAGTCCAGCCCGATTGAACTCCTCATCCCATAGTCTATAAATAGAGGTCACCCTCTCATTGTAACCCGATTGTTAGAAGGAATAAAGCGGACCACGAAGTCCCGAATATCTCGTGTTCATTCTCTTTGTTGTGTTCTTGTGTTCTTCATCGTTCTTACGATTCTGATCATTGTATACGAGGTACCCGTTCGGACTGGACTCGCCAGCGACGGTTACTCAACAATCTTAAGCCGCGTGCGTCCTCGCTGTCAAGCAAGGGAAGCGTTGTTGCTGAGGGTGTCGACGGTCCATATTCGTAATCGTAGTTTCTAAATGAATGTAAATACGAATTTGAATATTATCGAATATAAAAATAAATTAAATGTTTTTACGAATACAAATACAGATTAAATACCTACTTAATTCGGTCAAATTCGGATATTTGGTCAGATTCGAATATATCATAACTTACGTAATGATAATATATTTATGATATTTTATCTTCATACATAGTGCACTTAACATTCTGGTTCATCTATTTTACCTAAAAATATGAATTCACATTAAACTAAAAATACTCGTAAAGCTAATTAGCCATACTGCAATAAAATATGCATATTATTTTATCGAATTCGAATGCAAATAGTGCGGATAAAATAACATTTCGGATGACAAAAGTTCGTAGCATATCCGTATCTATATTTTTTATGCGAATACAAATAAAATAAGAGAAATTCAGGTAGAAAAATCTAAATCCTATTTATATTCTATCTAATATATTAGTAAAATAAAACGGATAATTCTTATATACTACACGCCAGAGCCAGTTGTTGCTTTCCCTTCCCTCTTCCGTGTCGGTTGTTTCGCCTGCCAGATTCTATTCTAAACCCCAGCTAATACGCCAGCCAGCCCGTCGCGGAGCCAAGCCCTAGGCAGGCGGCTCCAATCCCCAACTCCCCCACTCACCAACTGCCCCCTCTGTAGTCGCCTCTCCCAATCCCCAATTCCTCCTCCTCTCCGCGGCTACGGATTCGAACCCTTGGTTCCGAACCCCGCCTCTGGGCTTGGCCGGAATGGTCGCGTGAGGTCGTCTGGCTAGGGTTTGGGTTGGACGGAGAAGGGAAGGGGACTTAGGGAAGGGAGGAGGGAGCCATGGCGAGCGACGTGCCCATGACACCGGAGCTCGAGCAGATCGACGGCGAGATCCAGGACATCTTCCGCGCCCTCCAGTGAGTCCCTTGGATTTCTCCCGCTCTCGTTACTGCCTTAGTTGCCCCAAATATTTGGTTTTCGGATTCGGCGACGGCGCTATCCATTGACGCGTGAAGGGGGAAGCATGCTTTGTCGATGATGGAATTGGAGTTTTCTGCCTGCGCTCGTGCTGGCGTGCTCGTGAAATTGTGGCATCCAATTGCCCTCGGGTGTGGTGTACTGGTATAGTAGACGAGAGGAAGAAGCGTGAGTGCAGGGAATTATGTGATGAAATGTTGTATATGGTTTAGCAAGGAATTTTGTTAGAATTTAGCCTATTGGTACAAGTCAATACTTAAGAAAGGAACTACTTAAATCAGACATTGGAGTAGAAACCTGAAGTTCTGTACTGGCAGTATTGACTCACTCCCTGTTTGTCCCCATTTTTCACTATGACCAACTTCATTTCGACAATCTACATACAGCAGGGTCGTGAAAGGTCAGACCGAACTCTGATATTAGGTCGTGTGTTTACCTTGAACACATCAAAAGTCGAAAAATGCTTAATTCAAATTATGTGTTATAGTAGATTTGGATCATAAAATTTCTCATTATCAACAGAGATGGTTAACTCAATTGTAATGGTTCCTTTCACATGAAACATGTTACTAGCTATGTCTGTCAATTTCGATCTTTAGGTTTGAAATTGCTTATCAGAACTGCAATCCTTGATTCTTGGATGACATAAGGAAGCAATGGTTTATTTCTTCGTTCTTATGTCATTTTGATGATTTGATTGAATGAATCGATACTCATATTTATCCTTCATGGTTTGTCTGGCAATTTAGATATCTAATGGTTTGGGCAGTGTCTAAAACACATGCCTTGCAAATTGAACTTTTGGACAACTTGAGTACCTATCAAACATCACTTCTTGTTATCCCAATATAATATTAACCGTTGAAACTTGAAAGCACAATTTTAGTATATTTGATGGTACAGGATGAATTTTGATGCGTGCATCCTTATTCTGAACAACTTTTGTTACAATAAAACCAAAATTAGGAATTCTGTCTTTTGTTGATCTCAAATCCTGAGTGGCAAGTTGCAACTGCCAGTGTGCTTACCATATTAGGATGACTAACAACGGTATCGTACAAGCTCATTCAAGGTTACTTTGGCTCTCCAATCTCCATAACATTGGAACATACATGATACATGCTTATGTACATTCTAAAATTCAATGTTTAAGCTCTATTTGTTTTATCCAATACCCTAATATTATTATCTGCTTGCCTAGTTAAGTTGTTCTGATTGGAAGTTTTGTTCATGTTGCGTATTTTCCTGCAGAAATGGATTTCAAAAGATGGACAAGATTAAAGATTCAAACAGGCAAGCTAAACAGTTGGAGGATCTCACAGGGAAAATGAAGGAGTGCAAGCGGTATGTCAGGCTGAACACTATTCTTCAGTCCGCTATTGCAAATTTTTTGTTTTATTTTTTGATTCCTACACTAGTGTTACTTGTTCATTCATTCATGCCTCCTTAGTTGTCTTTTATTCCTAACTTGAACCTTTTTTGTGGAGCTAACTGCTCGCTTGATGTAATATTATCCGATTTGTGTTTGTCATGACAATTTCCCCTTTGATGGATACACTGATACTTTATTTTATGTTTATATAATTCAACTTGGTCCATGACAGCTTGATCAAAGAGTTTGATCGTGTTCTGAAAGATGAGGAGTCAAAGAACCCTCCTGAGGTCAACAAGCAACTAAATGACAGAAAACAGTATATGGTTGGTACCTTCCTTGTCCCTTTGATAGGTTCTTTTATTTTCTATGTCATTTTGCACACTCGTGTAATCATTTCTTATGCACTGTACAGATCAAAGAGTTGAATTCCTATGTCACCTTGAGGAAAACGTAAGTACACAAGTTCTCTTGAAAAATAAATATGCTCTGCAGAATTTCTAGCTTTTTTTGTGTGTTGTATACTGAATTCCAAGAGGGTAATTTTTGGATTTTAAACTTGAAAAATCCTGTTTTCAATTTTTATACCTTCCGCGATGTTCTTGTGTCTCTTAGTATTTTTGCTAGTGCTAAGTGCTAAAACTAAAGATCTCTTGCAGATATCAAAGTAGCCTTGGTAATAATAAGCGGGTTGAGCTCTTCGATATGGGTGCTGGAAGTAGTGAGCCTGCCGCCGAGGACAATATTCAAATGGCATCAGGTTAAATTTATTACTGAAATATTTTTTGTGGTTAATTTCATATTAATAAAATCTTCAGAAGTGTAAAGATTGTCATATGGCTCGCTGAGCATATGTTGCAGAGCTTGCAATCTAATCAACAATATTTATGAGTATAAATAAATTGTAATGAAACCAGTTTCTGGACTTTTGTCACTATAATAACAACTAGACAGTACTTCTGGAAAGGTTTCAGTATGAAATATATGACTTCATATGATAGGCCTAGGTTGGGCCTTTATAACAACGAAGTGATGAAAGTTAAGGATCTGGATGCTTGAAGATGGTGAGTTGGTGATGTATATCTAATATCTTAGTTACCTTGGTTAAGAGGTTCCTTGTAGTTTCTACTGCACCTAAATGACAGGAGTGTGGATAAGATATCAATTATATCGGTTATGCCTGTTTCTCAGTTGATTTGAATTTAATTTGATTATCTTCTCCCATGGACAACCCTTCATGTCCATGTGTATGAGAATGAAGCCCTGTATCATTGTTGGCTCCATGGGGTAATAATGTGTCATAAATGCCTTTTCATTATACTATGATTAATTAAGTCAGGTTGATTGGTTGTAAGGTACATGATTCTAATAAAACTAAAAAAAAGCTTGAACTAAAAAGTATTTTCCAAGACTCAATTGCTTACTACATGATTTTACTGTTTCATTTTATTTTGATCATATCCCTAAATAGTGAAATGCTTTTGAAAGCTAGATATTTAGATTTGGTTTTTATGGAAGCATCTGGCTAAGCTTGCAGCTATGAAGAATCAACAACTCATTGATGCTGGAAGAAACCAAATGGAACAAACAGAACAAGCTATTGAGCGTTCAAAAATGGTTGCTTTCTAAAATACATACGCTCTTTATCACTGCTCTTTAACGGTAAATTTTAAAGTATATTATTTTTGGTAGGTTGTTGCACAAACCGTTGAAGTTGGATCTCAAACTGCTGCAACATTAACACAGCAGGTAACATTTTCCGGAATCTGGTTTATAAACTAGTAAACCACAAAGCTTTTTTGCTCTTCCATGCTCGTTTTCTTTTGGCATGCATGCGAGCATAGTAGGTACATAATAAAATTGTTTTGTTATACCAGGATTTGGTATGCATAATGTTGGACTATTATTAACAGAGTGTAGTTCTACTCAGTCCTATTTTTTTCATTGTAAGGGCCACCTTTTTAACCCCTTTCCCCTTGGAAACTGGACTGAAGCTTATACCTTTCATTATGCCTTGGAATCACTTATCCTATGGAGATTCATCATGCATTTTAACTCTCTTGTGGTATTAAATGCTTCAACCTCTAGTGCCACCCAGGGATCAAAATCCCGGTACCAGATAAAATACTGTCCGGCGCCATTTCTCCGTTACCGGCCGGTAACCGGAAATCCCGGAAAAAACCCGGCTGAAGTTTGAAAACTGAAATTTGAATTTGCTTAAAAGCCGGCCGAAATTCGAAATATGGAATTTGAATTTGCTAAACTGGGAAAAAACTGGCTGGTTTTCTAAATCCCGGTACCCACCTATAAAACCGGTAACCGACGGTTACCGCCGGTAGCCGTTGGGATTTCTATCCATACTGCCACCACCATGGGGCCTGTAGATGCATTAGATATTCCACAGGTTCTTCTACATAGGACATCTCATTTACTCTTTGCATTGCCCCATCCCATTCCATTCCATAACAATATAAGACTTTCTAGATTGCAACTAGATTATGATGGACTGATTTTCCAAGTAGGGCCATATCTCTTAGATGCCTGGCTGACTGGATCCATTCCTCTATCCGGATTTTCTTGTTTTCATCAGATAAAATCCGAGCAACATAAGATTGGATTTTTTGGGTTGACCTTCCTGCATTGCCCCATCCCATTCCATTCCATAACAATATAACACTATCTAGATTGCAACTAGATTATGATGGACTGATTTTCCAAGTAGGGCTATATCTCTTAGATGCCCGGCTCCATTCGTCTATCCGGATTTTCTTGCTTTCATGAGATAAAATCCAAGCAACATAAGATTGGATTTTTTCGGCTGACCTTCCATCCTAAATTTTTCATTTCTGGAAGGATATCGTAGAAGATTAGAAATTTTTTCCCATAGTCAAGATTCTGTTATGTTTTTGCAGACAGAACAAATGAAGAGAATTGGCAATGAGCTAGATTCTGTTCACTTTTCGTTGAAGAAGGCTAGCCAACTGGTGAAGGAGATTGGTAGGCAGGTTCTCTCTCTCTCTCTCTCTCTCTCTCTCTGCATGTGTTTGTTTGTTTGCTCACTCGCACTTGTGCAGCAGTATCTGAAATTGGAAAACGCCTTGTTGCAGGTTGCAACTGACAAATGCATCATGGCATTTCTCTTTCTAATAGTTTGTGGCGTGATTGCAATTATTGTTGTCAAGGTATTTTCTTTAGCTATTTCTGGACGGCTAATTTTTTTACTATGCATTTACTTCCGTTTCCAGGGGACATGAAAGATTGCCAGTTGATTTATGAAATGTACAGACGTCATACTAAATGTTTTAGTAATGATAAAGGCTTATGACATGATGCCCCAAACTTGGTATCACACTTTTTAGGAAGTGAAACAAGGCTCACCGAAACTTTTTACTATGAACCTAGTGATGATTGATGTTGGCGCAACCATAGATAAAAAAACCGGCGGTTACCGGCCGGTAACCGGTTTTTCCGGCCGGTTCCGGTAAAAACCGGTCGGGATATTTAAATTTAAATTTGAATTTTTGACTCTATAATGTCCTTCATTAGTTGGTTTAGGCATTGTTACGCTAGATTATGTATTGAAACATTAGTTTTAGTATATTTAGGACTTTTAAAATTGCATTATTCCAAATTTCAAATTGCTAATTACAAACTTTCTCTATTTTCCGTTTTTTCCGTTCCCAGCCGGTGACCAGTCCGGTTACCGTTTCGGGAAAACTTCAATTCAAAATTTGAATTTTAAAATTTGACCGGTATTTTTCTGGTTTTTCCGGTAACCGGCCTGTACTGCCGCGGATCCGGTTTTTCGATCCCCGGATGCAACTCATTTCTCAGATGGTATCGTCGTTGTGCACAATTGAACATTCAAATGATTGTTTATCACACAGGGCATGCGTGATGCTTTGTTGCCCCCTCCCCCCTTATGCTGGACTAGTTAAAACATTGTTTGCTATCCACTTCAAGTCAATTCTAAGTTTAATAATCCTCAAATGAGACTTTTCATATCATCTACTGCTTTTACTGTGCAACAATTGGACTTGAATAAGAATCACTCACAATGTTTTGTTCTTCCAGATTGTCAACCCACATAACAAGAACAGAGACACCCCAGGACTGGCTCCGCCTGCTCAAAATTTTCAAACTAGCAACAGGAGATTGTTGTCGGCAGAACCTTTCAGAGGTCTTTGATGATTGTGCATGGAAGTTTTATCATGCTGATGTGGTCCTCGCTTCGCAAGTAGCTGTCAATGAGCCATAAGATACGCTGTAACAATTCTTTTGTGCTTGTATATTTGCTTCCTGCTGTATTAACTTCTAGATTTGGATTCGTAGAATATTTCGTCTGGTGTTTGTATACTCCCAGCCCCTTTGGTTGTGTCTATATGCATTACGCAATAGAGATGAGATCTTTTACCAACCATTATTAGGAGCACGTGAGTTTCAGTTAGCTCCTGCATCTCAAGTCATTTCAAATGGCAGAAACTTAATTCGTGATTTTCTTTCTTCACGAGAATACGAATACGACGTGTTCACTTGTATCCCAAGCTATGAAATTCACATGAATTTTGTAGAAATAGGTACAAGCCCTCTAATTTCCCTATCCCAAACAGAGTCTCAATTGCGAAAATTGTTAAACCGCAAGAATACTTTGCATTGATATACCTAACTCTTTTATTATTTTAAAAATAGCATTTGACTAGGATGCAGTAGGAACTTTGACGATGCATTCAACAAAATATAATAGTATGATAATCATATCTTAGTAAGTTGGTAGATCAAAATCTAATAGTACAAGAACCATCTCTTGGTAAGGTGGTAGAGTTATGGGTGTATAATGTCACCTATTAGTGTTCAAATTAATTCTGATGTTCACTTTATGCATATGTGAGTGCACTTTTAGTTTGAATTTTATGAGATCGTGGATTTATCTTCAGTCTCTGTCTTTCTAGGATTATGCTAAGAGAGTTGTGTGCGTGTTATGTACGTGCGTACGTGCGTGGTGGGTTGTGTGTGCACGTCTTCTTTGTAGTCGCAAACAAAATCTAAATGATACAATTTTCTCCCGTGCTAATAACATTGCCTATACCAGTGTATTTAGCTCGAGACAACCCGTGTCAAGAATTTAACTGCAGGGGCGTATTAAAAAAGACTCAGACAACTCACAAGGAGTAACAAAATTTTAACTTGTGTAATAAGACGGCTTTCTCGAATTTTCTTTTCTTTTTGGCGGTCAATTCCGCCCTTTGGGCACAACCGCACAAGATCTAAATCGTTTCTTTTCAAGGGGATATATACTCCTTAGAAGGTATCCCTAGGCCTTCTAGCAGCCTGCATGTGGGCCCCACCAGACAGAGCAGATAAAGGAGGCAAGTCTTTTGAGAGAGAGAGAGACTCGTAAGCCGTAACCGCTCCGAGCGGATGGAAACCCTACGCCGTCGCGCGTACGCCCGTGTACGCGCGAGTCAATAAAAGCATTATTTCTCCCGTGCAGAAGCATACCTTTCCCGAACGGGGCCATCGGACCGGATCTCCTCTCGATCTCGAGCTAGCCAGGGCACGCCGTCGATCGACCGATCGATCGTGTGGGCCGGCCGTGTAAACCATGGAGGCTGCTGCTGCTTCTGAGATTGCTTCTGCCGCTGCGTCATCGGGCCACCGGGCAGTATCACGGTGCATGTTGAACCTGCCCCCGGGCTACCACTTCTGCCCAAGAGAGGACGAGCTCATCGTCTACTACCTTCGCCGGAAGATCGCCGGCCTGCCGCTTCCGCTGCCGATCTTTGTCGACGAGCGCATCACCAGTTACCGCCCCGAGCAAATCATAGGTACATACATGCATACGTACATACTACGCGCGGTAACAAAATTTCTCTCTTCTTTTTTATTCGATTTGGAAATTAAGTAGCACAAGCTCTGTATTTTTTGTGGTTTGATGTGTTGCAGAGAGGTACAGGGAGTATGGGGAGAACAGGTGGTACTTCTTCACCACGAGGCAGCGGAGGTACGCGAAAGGCAACCGGCCGTACCGGACTACGCCGGACAAAGGGTACTGGAAGGCCACGGGGACTCATAGGGCGATCTTCTCCGGCAAAGCAATGGTCGGGCGCGTGAGGACGCTGGTGTTCTACAGTTGGCCTGAAGAGATGGGCGAGGAGACGGCGGCGCCGCCGAAGAAGCTACTAAATACGTACTGGACCATGTACGAGTACGAGAACCTCACGTCTAAGGCCGAGGCTGAGGATAAAAACATTGACAAGGTCTTGTGTTTTATCTGCTTCTTTACCTCTAATAATTCTAATTCTACGTGTGTGCTTGACATTGGTGTTGCATTGCATTGGTTTAATTCCTGCAGATGGATGAGTTGGTGCTGTGCACGATACAGAAGAAGCAGCGCTTCGACGATGTGGAGGATGGCAAGAAGAAGAAGGAAGGCCAGAAAGGCATCCCTGCCGGCGGCAACGGCGAGGAAGGGAGCATTGCCGGGCCTGCCGGCGGCAAGAAGAGGAAGATTAAGGAAGAGGTCAAGGCACAGAACGGAACTGTTCATGGCCGGCAACTCGATCACCCTGTGAAGAGATCTACGGCGCCAATGCCGCCAAAGGAGCTGTCACAATCGCCTCCTGGAGGAGGTAACTACAAAATTCCTCCAAACATGCACATGGTTCATCAGTGCTCTGGTTGCCCCGTACAGAGATCGCCGCCACCGCCGCAAGAAATACCACACCCAGAGACAATGGTATTGGTGCCTCCTGTAGGAGACAGCTACAACTTTGATCCAAACACAGCAATGCACCAATGCTCCAATCACCCCATGAGCAGATCGCCGGTGCCAGCACCGCCGCAAGAACTGCCACACGCAAAGATGGTGTCTCCTCTTGGAGGAGACAGCCACAACACTGCACCAATCATGGGGTTGAACTCCGGCATGACGTGGGCTTCTAATGGAAGCAGTAGCTATGGCACTGATGCAGGCATGACAATGGGCAACTTTTACGGACATCCTTTCCTCAAAAGGAACTCCTACGAAGAAGAATCCTACATGCAGCATGTGCAACATAGCACGGTGGCGCCTCCGGGCGTTGCTCGGAACACGATGGGCCACTCCAGCTATGGATACGCCAGCAGTGCTTTCGGCAACCTTGTCCACTTCCCGCCGCTGCCGCCTTATGCGTCGTGATCCATGTAGGACGGTGGAGTGCACGGTGTCTGGTACTCTGGTCCGTCGCTCTGTCCATAGCATCAAGTACATGCATGTCGTGTCCAGTAAGTACGGTATAGTTGCAAAGTCTTGGCTTAGTTGTGATTAATTGTGCAATAAGGTTTGGAGAGTCTTTGTCAGAGATTAGGGGCGTATGTGCTCCTGTAATAAGTAGCACTAGTCGTCATTAGCTAGGTCCTCTGTTTTTGGATGTCGGGTTGTTATTTCTTCACTCTGTTGTTCAGTTCTGCTGTCCTGTTATTTGCTCCATTGGAGAGCCCAGTCGGTTTGCTAAGTTATCCGTTGTTGAAATATGGCTTCCCAGAGCAGATAGATCAAGTAGTGCTGGCTTTATTAACATTCCGAGTTACAGATAAGAAAAAGTTAATAATAAAACAAGCAGAAACAGGGGCAACCCAACAAGATGCGCAATTGTTAACACAAGATGTACGCGTGAAAAATTAAGCATGCAGTGGGTGAATGGAGCTAGTTGACGACCCGGCAGTTCCTCCTGACCTCGCCGTTGCTCCCCGTCTTCACCTCGACGCTGCCCATCTTCACCATGGCCGCCTTGAACCTGTCCTCCCACCACCCGGGGATGTTGGCGTTGTCTGACACCATCTTGGCCGTCGCCGGCGACGACAGGAGCGACGCGTCCGAGGTGAAGAGCACCCTGTGCGCCAGCACATTCTTGTAGTACTGGTTGTCCATCTTGTTGGGCGTCACCACGTCCTGCACCACCGTGGGGTCGTTGCTCGAGCTCGGGCTCGCCGGGCACTGGCCCCTCAGCGACGCGGCGAAGGCGGGGTCGATGTCGGAGGGCACGGCGAGGCGGTCGGGCACGAAGGACGAGCAGAGGGACCGGCCGACAGTGTGGGAGCCGGAGAGCACGACCATGTCCTCGACGCCGAGCCCCTTGGCGGCGAAGCTGTCGACGAGCTGGGGGAGGTTGAAGGTCGGCGGCGGTAGAAAGTCGAGTGTGCGGGAGGCGTTGGAGTAGCGGCCGTCGAGGCGGCCAGCCGGCATGTCGAAGTCGACCCTGCGTTGGCTGAGGAAGAAGGAGGCATCGCGGGCGGCGAAGGCGACGATGTCGGCGCAGGAGACGAGTCCCGGGCAGGCCTTCTCGACGGCAGCCTTGGCGGCGTCGATGACCTCGAAGCCGCGGAGGCTGGGGTTGTTGGGCGGGCCGAGCTTCTCCGGCTGCGGGTTGGCCGGCGTCGGGTCCAGGAGCACGGACGCATCACATCCCTGCATTGTCCATGGCTCCATGCATGAGAGTTGGATACACAAAACAGCTCAATATGTAGCATTTGTCTTGTTTCTAAAGGATACTAGTATTCTGTTTCTGTATGTACATGATTTTTTGAATGCAAATATAATGCCCAGTGTGTTTCTTTCTAATTGGACCTGTACTTAATCGATAAGTTTACAGGATGAAACGAGCACTACTATGTACATCTTGAGCTGAAAATACATGAACCTTTGAGATGCATGAATGTATAATGTAATGGTACCTCGACGAAGCAGTCATGGAAGAGCATACGGATGAGGCCGGCGCCGATGCCGGGGTTCTGGTGGACGGCGGCTCCGACGACGCCCTTGACGATGACCTCGGCGTGCGGGCACTTGTCGCGGTAGTACCCGACCTTAAGCCCGCACGTACCAGGACTAGGAGGGTTGTAGTAGCCAGCTGCTTGGCATGCCGCTGCCATGAGCAACGCGACACAAGAGACCAGAATCACAGCGACCTTACCCATGCTTGCTCGCTCTTCTAGCTAAGCTCACTGACCTGAATGGCAAGTGAATTAAGCGAACACTAGCAGCTAGCTGCAAGCGAGCAGTACTGAGTCTGAGGTGGCGAAGTGCTCTTCTTGTACACGTCTATTTATACAGGCCAAGTGTGTGACTGGGAAGACCAGCACTTCCCCCGAGTTCTTTTTTCTCGTTCACCGTATTTTTTTAATCAAAATAGCAAAAATAACCATCTTTCCAGACACTAAGAGACAAAAATAACCGCATAAAAATACCACAACAGAGGACCTACCGCACATCCAAACCACAGCAGGTGGTCTACGGTGCACCCAGATCGTAGCAGGCGGCCTGCCGCGCATCCAGACCGTGACAGGTTGCCTGCCACCAAATGCGCCGCCTCCACATGTCCTACCACACAATAGGGTTGTGCAAATTGACACCAAAAACCAAAAAAACCAAAGCAAACCGGTCAACTCGGTTTAACAGGTATTCGGTACGGGATCTAGAAATCAAGTTTTTTGGAGTTTGGTTTTTGTTAAAAATCAGATGAAAACCGAAAAACCGAACAAAAAAAAAGTTAACCAAATCCCCCTAACTCACTCGCCCTGCCCCTCCACGTGCCGCGTGCCTCCTCCTCTATTGGACCCGAACGTTGAATGCCTGAAATCCTCGTGTGTGTACCGTACAAGTCCCATGATCAATAACTAGTACACACATTCATAACATTGATATTCATATCTATACACGATTTATATACATACAACATGAAACAAATATGACTTAAACTTAAGCGTTGTACAACAAGTTTAAATTACAAGGGCCAACCGCCCAAATTAAACTCAAGTTCCAAATGAGAGAACAACATAAGTATAGTAAATAAAACCAAAAAAAAGGTCCAGCGGTGTGTCTCATCCATACCCATGGATAACCGACAAGGACTAGACCTAGAAAGACCCGTCACCGTACCCTCCAGTATCGGGTGCAAAGTAAGCGTCGTCGGGAACTGATTCTTCCTCGTACTTTGAACAACAATTTAAGCAATATTGAAATATTTTATACTCAGCAAGACTTGTATGTATCACAACTTATTATAAATGCAAAGCTAAATAAGATTATGGCTCTATGTTACAAGTTATTTGTCGGACACCCGGGCATGGAATACCTGAAGACCTTATATATATACGGTACTAGTCAAATGATCAGTGGCTAGTACACATATTCACAATATTTGGTATTCACATCCATACATTCCCATATACAAAGTAAAGAAAAATGGCAATTAACTTAAACGATTACAAGTTATCACATCCATGGCCGACTAGCCAAATAAAAACAGGTATCAACAGAGTAAAAGTAGCAGCGGAAGAAGTAATAAAAGTAGACAAATCTCAGCGGCATGCCTATCCGACCCTCAGGCAACCGACAAGAAATAAGTCCTAGATTGACCCATCACCAAACTCTCCGATTCTGGGTGCGAAGAACGTATCATCGGGCGTCGGCTTATCTTCAAACTTTGAACAACAATAAGCAAGAATGAGTACAATCACTACTACACAAAATCTCATCACAGACGGTTCTAAACCATCATCACAGACGATTTTTGAACCGTCTGTGAAAAAGCTATCACAGACGGTTCTATTCACGAACCGTCTATGATAGCGTTTTCTATTGCAAAAAAAAAAAACGGATTTTCACTTCGTCTGGAGCCTCCCGAGCCTCGCGAATGAATATGATATGGATTTTCGGATTGAACTTTTTGTTAGCTAGCCACATCATCACAGTAGCATCAACTCAATCCATTCACCGAGCACTAAAAACAACACAGCATCACGCACATCATAGTAGCATCAACTCAATCCATTCACAGAGCACTAACACATCACAATAGTAATCCACATCACAAAGCAAAAGGGGGGAGTAGAGAGAGTGAGGTTGTGGGAAGCTAGGGTGACGAGGTCATGGGAGGCCGCGACGATGAGGCCAGGGCGAGGTGGAGGAGGCCGCGGTCGACGAGCTCAGGGGAGGATGGGGCGACGAAGTGGAGGAGGCCGGGGCGACGAGATCGTGGGAGGCCGACGACGACGAGGCTGGGGCGAGGTGGAGGAGGCCGCGGGCGACGAGCTCGGGGGAGATCGGAGCGCAAGGTAAGGGTGAGACGGAGATGGCAGAGGAGGAGATGGAGATGGCAAAGGAGGAGATGGAGGACTCTGTTAATATAAAGAGATTTTCGGTAGCTCGTCATTAAGTGCAAATTTTCGTTTTCCCGTCCAACAAAACAAAAGTATCACATACGATTTTATACAAAAACCGTTTGTGATGAGATATCACAGACGGTTTTTAATACGAACCGTCTATGATGAGTCATCACAGACGGTTCGTATCATGAACCGTCTGTGATAAGTGTCTCATCACAGACGGTTCTTAATACGAACCATCTGTGATGAGTATCTCATCACAGACGGTTTTGGTATAAAACCGTCTGTGATTTTAGGGTTTACCATGGCTTGAAATTTTCCTTACTCTTCGAATTTACCATGGCTTCGAATTTACCATGGCATGGAATTTTCTATGATATTTTCAGTATCACAAACGGTTCGAGGTTAGAACCGTCTGTGATACTTCACAGATGGTTCTAACCACGAATCGTCTGTGATATTCTCAGTATCACAGACGGTTCATGGTTAGAACCGTCTGTGATACTTCATAGACGGTTCTAACCACGAACCGTCTGTGATATCTACATATCACAAACGATTCTAGAGAACCGTCTGTGATAGTTCCATATCACAGACGGTTCATCTTGGAACTGTCTGTAATTATTTTATCACAGACGGTTTCAAAGAACCGTCTGTGATGAGGCGTCTTCTATAGCCTGTGTTTGTAGTAGTGAATGCGTACTCAACAAGACTTGTAGTGTATTATAAAATTTATATAAATAGAAGGTTATCAAAAGACGAGGCTCTATTCTACAAGTTATTTTGCTTAAAGCCATTTTTATTTATAATATTCATAAGTAGTACTTTTGCAATGGAATTTGAAAGAGTAGTTAAATAGATACAAAACAGTAATTAGTACTTGAATGAATAACAAATGACAACAGCAACAACTCGCAACTCTCCTCGGCTGCGAGCAACATTTCATTTTAAAAACAACTCGCAACCCTCCTCGGTTGCGAGCCACAATTCAGTTTCAGCCATAACATAGCAGTTAACTTAAATAAAAATTCACAAGTCATTGCCCATGTTTTTCCAATAAAAAAGTTGTTGTAAAAATCAAAACTAAACCCATACTGTCCATACTAGCATGCTCATGACCACGAGTACGACTATTTAAATTGATTTACACTCGCAGAGGTATACAACTTTACCCATAGTACATGAATTCTCTAGTTTATTCAGCTTTCGTCGATGCACTGCTCACTACCATACGTAAGTAGTCTAGAGCATGTATCGAAGCCTTTACATCATCTAGTCCTAAACATTGCACTAGCCCAGCAAATATTTATCCTCACCTTACTCGGGAAAACCACTATCTCGTTGAGGCATTCGCAATTGTGTCGGTAAGCTTTGTACCTAATACCGTGGTGAAGGGAGCCCCATCGAACATGCCTACCCGGTCATGTCCGCACTCTACGGCCTACCTACGTGCAAGGCTAGTTTTCAATGACTTAATTAGCTAAGATCGTCTCATACCAGCACATATGATTGAACGTTAGATCTTAGATTGGAGTTGTTGGCATCCGATCCTTAATTGATCTCGGCGAGAATCCCCCCTATCTACTAGTGAAGTACACCCCTCACTCTTCTTAGAATATAATATAACTCGCCCGCGTCCAAAACTAGCTTTTGTATTTTTACTTTTGTACAAAATAACAAAGGCACACCCATTTGGATATTTTTCATAAATCTCCCAAATTCACATTTATCATATTGTCCTTTTGTAAATTTTTAGGAAAATCTATTACACTAGTAAGTAGTTCTGCGATAATCGCACTCAAAAACTCCCAAATAACATTATATATTGTCTAACCTATAACCTAATGGCTACAATAGTAAGGACATCAATATTTCAAGGAGATATATGCATTGAATAGGATTTACAACTACCAACTTCCCAAACATAGCCTTTTCATACAAAACATACACGCATACATAATAGATTTTATAAAACAAAGTACAGTAAGTAAAATAATAGGATCAACATGATCAAAGGAGGTGCTTGCCTTGCTCTTGTTGTTCTGAATTTGTGGATGGTTGGTCGTCGAAATAATCGCTCGAGCAATCAACGTCTAATCCAGAAAGAGTCGGAAATGAATGAAATAAAACCAATAAATTCAACAGTAAGCAAATTCAAATATTTTTGCATATTCTAGTAGAGCATGATTTTAGATGAATTTATAAATTAAAATAATTCAATTTAGAGTTTTTTATGCGAAAGTTATTGAAGTTTCAGTTTAGTACGGTTTGAAAAATCCTGGAAAAAGAAAAATGACGTCGAAAGCGTATTTTCTTAGATTTACGCTTTCCAGCAGAGAAAGCGTATTCTCTCATACTTCTATGGAGGTTTACGCTTTCCAGTAAGGAAAGTGTATTATCCAATGGACTTACTGAGGTTTGTGCTTTCCAAATAGAGAAAGCGTATTTCCTCAAAACTAAAACGTATTTTCTATTTCTTTTGATTTTCATTTTTATGACATGTGGGGTCCATTTGTGAGTGACTTGGTTTGTGCGCACTGTGCGCGGTCCATGGGATGGTGCACTGTGCACCTAAATGCCGTGGGACCTGCGTGTGAGTGACTCATTTAGTAATAATGTTTGGAATTAGATTTTATTTAATATTTTAGTTCGGTCCCACATGTCTGTGAGCCAGGCATTAACTAACCAATCATTAAAACACTAATTTGTCTTAACGATCAAGATTTAGCTCTTAATGATGCCGCTACAGTGCTTGTCCATTTCGGTCAGCACGGAACAGTGCTCGGGCGCTTGTGACCGTACTCATCACCGGTGCTGTGGCACACGACGATGCCAGGGAAAGCCCAAAATGGGTTCCTTGTGTTCCTATGCACCTGATGGTGCCGGCGGCGTGACGGTGTTGAGCGCCGGTGCAGCTACAACTACAAGCCAACTACAAGTTCAGTGTCGCCCTTGGCTATCTGGCATGTGCACGAGCTACTATGAGGTACTAGGAGCTCACCGGAGACAAGTGGAATGACGAGAAAGGCCGAAGAGTGGTTGGCGACGGTGAACCAAGGTGGCGGCGAGGGGGTTGGCGCGGGGAGCTCACTGGAGAAGAAGATGAGACTCGGGGCTTTGGGGAAGCTTCAAGAGGTCCTTGGGGTGCTCCTGGTGCAGCCAATATATCCAAGATGCGGTGAAGCTCCAGCAGTGACTGCAGCAGCGAAAATGGCTGGAAGTGGGGAAGAAGCGAGGTTTAGCGAGTTCATGTGAACCAAAAGCCGAAATAGTTGAGGGGAAAGGGCCCTTATGCACGGGAACATGATATGACTCAAATGGCAAGGAAAAAGCTTCACTGGAGTGCTAATAATGGTGATGGTGGTATGGCGGCAAAAATGGAGCTCGAGCTCACTTCGTGTTTGCGCTCAACCGAGGAGGAGAAAGGGGAGGGAAATGAGGGGAATGGTGAGGAAAGGAGAGCAAGCTCGGACGAGCTTCTTATAGACCGTGGGGCGGGGAAATACGAGGGGGACGTGCGTGTTCCTGAAGGAAAGGAGGCGAAGCTCCCGGTTGCGCTGAGGTGACAACGGGCAGGAATGGGTAGGCTAAGGTAGTCATGGGCGAGCGGAGGTGATGGGGACAGTTGGGCGATGAAAAACTGGGGGCGGTGTGGCAAAACAGCGAGCGCGAGGTGATGCACTACCGAGCGTGTGCGCGAGGAGCGCGAGGTGGACGACGAGTCCTGACAGCGGGGCCCACTATCAGCGAGAGGTGATAGAGTTTAGGTTTATGGTTTTTGGATTTAGGGACTGAATTATTTGCTTAATTTTTGTACTGATGCAACGAAGTCAAAATTTTATGAAATTTTTTGTAAAGGCCTATGACCTAATTCATATATGTGATTTCCCATGTAAATTTTCAGGATTTTTTTTTATTATCTGTGATTTTCTCAAAAAATCTAATAAATTTCTATTCCGATGTAAATTATTATTCTTAAGGAAAAATTCATATACGTTGTTTTGATAATTTTTTTCTTTCCCTGAGCAATTATTCTCAAAATAATTCTATTAACTATATTTATTTATTTATATCTAAATTTCCCTTAAGTGCATGTTTGTTTGTATTTCACTATTTGGTTTTAAATAAAGTTCAAATTTCAAACATGGGTAGGTTTTCATATGAAAAATGATCAAAATGATTTTGCTTGATGCATTTTTTTATTATAATTTTGGGATGTTACATTATCTTCATCCTAAAGCAAGTTTAATTTGCAATACCGATATGTAATAGTTTGCAACATAAATTTTAAAGAGCAACTCACATATAATGAAATAACAGGCATGCAACTTTACAAAGAGTAAATCACAACCCTCCTCGGCTGCGATCATTGAATCATTCTCAGCCATAGACATGGCACACACATCAACAAACCATCCCATCATTTTTCAACAAGACTGTTTTTGCAAAAGTAAAGACTATACCTGTTGTGACTGCACTACGCACGCTCATGACAGTGAGTACATCTATTTAAATAGATTTATACTCTGTAGAGGTGTACAACTTTACCCACAAGATATGAGCTCTCTAGTTTGTTTGGTATCCGTCGACACCACCGCACACAACATGATAGTACAAAAGTTTAGAGTTCATAATGAAGCCTTTACATCACCTAATCCTAACCATGCACTAGACCGGCGAATGACAAACCCTCTGTGGATATCATGGGTATATGCTCAGATCTTAGGATGATGTGACAATTGATCTTAGGATGATGTGACAATTGGCAATGGCGTTAACGCTTTGTTGTTTCACGTGTTTTTGGCAAAGTTTCAGTCTTTGTCGGGCTTGAGCGCGGCCTCGGCGGTCGGCCTAAGATCGATAAGATCGATCCGAAGCCTAAGCGGTAGTTGGACCAGCAATGTCAGAAAGTGGTATTTTTTAACTGGGCCAAAAATAGAGGTAGCGGGCAACAGAGGGGATTCTATTGCACTAGGTCTCATAATTTTTGGAGTCTCCAGTCAAAAGTTCTATTGGATTGAAAATTCCAGTAGGTTTCGGTTTTCTAGAGGGGAAATCCGGCTAAGTATTTCTTCGCGATCGACCGGCCAATAGGTGGCGGTCGGCCGCCGAGTGGTGATCAAACCGCCACAGGGGCGATCGACCGGTTTCACTTGGTTAAATCGCCCGTCGTGGCGGCGATATTCGGTTGTTAGGTCAAAGTCTTGAGTTTCAGGGCATATATTGCATGATGCATGTTTTGACTAACATGGGTCAAGTTGTGAATAACTTATTCCCAAATTCGGTTTACTTGTCTATTGTTGTGCATGTTGCTTGGTGGTCAACGATGGTCAACGGCGAGGATGATCGGAACTAGGCTTGGAGAGCTGAGGTCCAGAACGATCGACGATGCCGGGTGAGATCAATGTACTCAAGTGTGGTGCAAGATGGACAAGGGTGACCTATTGGCTAATCCAAGGCGCAAGATGGCGCAAGGTGTAGCTAGTTAGATCACGAGGTGTTAAAGACGGCGCATTAAAATGTGTGCGTATGTGTCCCGTTTGTTTTGGGCCTTAACGGGAGCCCAATTGAGTCAAACTTCTAGAAGGTCTAAGCCTCCACTATAAATAGGAGAGGGAGGTGGTTGCACTTCCTCATCGCCTCTTTTGCTATTTTTGTAAACCCTAATTTTCTTAGGGAGAGCTTTTGTGGAGTCTAGGGTTCTTGATAGTTTGATGTGATTTTCGTGCTCTTTGATTGAGCATTGTCCTCCATTGATGGAGAGGCTGTAAGCCCATATCATATCAATCAATCAAAGGAAAGTTTGATCAATGCTTTGTCTCATTGCGTTCTTTCTCTATATTTGATGATTTTGAGTCTTTCTTTGATCCGCGAGTTTTTGATTGAATTCTCCATGTGATATAGCTTGTTGTGACATGTGGGAACCTATCTAAGATCATCTTGATCATCAATCATCCACGAGCAAGATTTTGGATCAAGTTTTCGTTTTGGCCCGGTTTTGAACCCTTCTTTGATCAAATAAAAAGGATCGCTATTCTTCCAAGAATTATCATAATCTTCGATTAGAATAGGTTCCTGATATCATAGGGAAGGTGTGTACCTAGTTTCAGCAAGTTTAGAGTTGTAGATCAAAAGTTTCATCTATTTGTATTTTCGTCATCGGGTTGGTTTTGTTCTATTCTTGGAGATGAGGTCGATCGCCAAGGCCATATGTCGATGAAGGACCGAAATGGCAACAGAGGGGGTGAATGGTGCCTAAAAATTAATACTCCCTTCATTGTATTTAAAACCGACCTACAAAGATCTCGAAGATCTAAAGAAAGTAAATGATTTGATTAACTTGATGGCGATGGATAGATACTCCACGATCTCGAAGAAAGTGATATCGATATCTATATGCTTGGTCCGAGAATGTTGCCTTTGGGTTCTTGGCAATGCGTGTTATCACGAGAAGAGTGGAACGCAATCGATAGATAGCCGAAATCCTGCAGGTCGAGACCATATATGCGCAACACCGGATTGCTTCGATGGGCACGACAAATTTTAGATTTGTCTAGAATGAGATTGAGCTTCTTCTTGCCTCCTTCAAACCTCTCGAGAGTGTTCATAAGATACCGACACTCCCGAAAGAGAGAGGTGCAAGAAGAGCAGGGGAAGAAGGGACAGCAGAAGGTAAGGGAGCGAGAAGAAGAACCAACAACAGAGGAAAGATTTGCTTGTGCACGCACAAACCGACTTTGGGGGCAGTCCCATCGCTACTTGATTGGTTCACGTTACTAGGCGTCTCTACCAAACCCTTAGACTTCTTCCCAAAGACACACAATACAAGCGGATGATTGTGTCTCTAGAAGGTCCTTAGTTAGCTTCACATTTTTCATCCAATGCAACCAAATCACATTTTAGTTTATTACAATGATTGCAAGGTGAGCTAACAAGGTCCTTAGAAGCATCTTGAGCCAATTTATTCTTGTGATCAATCATTTCTTGAAACCGCTAGAATCTGATTCTAGTTATTGATTAACTTAGGACAGATTTAAACAAGAAACAACGAGGCTCTAGTAGCGCGACTTGAAATTCAACAATTTTGTGATCCGCGTGCTTTAGGTTCATCTTGAGATTATTACAATTTTCACAAGTTTGAGCAGATCAAGCAACATGGTATAAAGACCTCTAAGCGAATTGTCCTTAACCTCACATGAGGTGCAAGCGGTAGCCTCAACAAGTAGTGGATGAAGGAGGTGCTATCCTACTCATCTCTAATTCAACAAGAAGGCTAATGTTCTCTACCTTAATCATGTCAAGTTCGGAGGACACACTATCATGTAAGGTCCTTAGTTTTTCCATATCATCAATCAAAGCACGACATGTGTCACATTCATCACGGAGGGAGCGGATGTAAGTAAAGTGAGCTCCGTGATAGTCTAGCTACTTCCTTCTCCAACCCAACACACTTAGCCCTAGACTTAGCATGGAATCTACCTAGCTTAAGAAAAGCATCATTAAGCTGGTCATAAGTGGGACTAACCTCGTCTGAGTCGGAGTCTGCTCATTGTCGCTCGATTCGCCCGAGGGCCATGAAGCACATCTTGGGAGAAGGTTGCCGTCCTTGGGATCATGATCGTCCTTCCCATCATCGTCCTCCACCCCTCCACCTCGCGGTGTCGGCTCGTCGAGGCGGTGAGGACGCGATGGAGCAACTTCTTAGCCTTCCCAAAGTTGCGGAACTTCTTCTTGCCTTGGTCAGTCTTTGAGGGCTTCGTGTTGCGGTTCTTGTCGATGTAGTCGTTCTTGCTTGGACCGCCATAGTCACCTTTGCCCTTCCCAAGCTTGGGACGGTTTGCTCGGATGTGGTTGGGGCCACCACACTCGAAACAAATCACAGGACCTCCTCTCTTACCATCCCTCCTCCTCTTGTAAGCATGGGAAAACTTCCGAGCTAGGAGGGCTAGTCGCTCATCCTCAAGTCGCTCTAGCGATCATCGGTTATGTCACGAGAGCGGCTAGGAGAACCCACGATTGACTCGAAGAAGATCCGAAGTGGGATCGGTGACTAAAGCCATCGATCGTGACTTCGACCTTGAGAGACAATGTCAATCTCGTGAGTCTTGAGGCGAGTAAAGCGCATCAAGAGTCGTGGTCGAGAGGTCCGTGCTATCTTTGATGGTAGTCACTTTCATCTCCCAAACACGAAGATCAAGTGCGAAAGCATCCATCGGCGTTATCCGAGTCCGGGTATGTAAGACCGACCGCTCGGAGGTTGCTCAAGATTTTGTGAAAACGCGAAAAGCACTCGTCTAAAGATTCACCGACAAGCATTTCAAATTTCTTGTCTATTCGATTTTCGTCTCGGAGGAATCTCAATACGATATTATCGGACACTCCGCTACCCCATGTGCGGAAGTTCGATTCTCTTCACCGAAACCAAAACCGAGTAAATCGGAAGTTCCTTTTTCCAACACCGGTAGTTCAGATTAATCGGAACTTCCGCTCCATACAACGGTAGTTCCGATTTCTGACTCACCCGAAACGATCCAAACCAAAACCTCAACTCTCAATCTAATCAACACACTTGTCAAATACTCATCACTCAGAGTGGAGGACCTCTCACATGGTCTCTCACAGACCGCCAGGGAATCGGTCAGACCGCCCAAGGCCAGAGGTCAGATCGCCAGAGAATCGGTCAGACCGCCCAAGGCCAGAGGTTAGACCGCCAGTGCATTGAATTGTTTCAATCTTTGTTGATTTTATCGTATTGTTAGGGGTTTGAATTGGATTCAATATTAGTCTTCTGCTGTACTGGTATACTGATCTTCATAGCTTCCATAGCTACTGGAGTGAAATATTATTGAATCAATTATTTGTGAAAAAGTGAGCGCGCTCCTATTCACCCCCCTCTAGTCGCGTTTTTGGTCCAACAAGTGGTATCAGAGCTCGGTTAGTTCAATCTTGATCTTAACCGGTCACTGAACTTGGCGATGGATAGATACTCCACGAAGCCGCATATCTTCGATGGGCACGACTATGCCTATTGGAAGAATCGCATGCGAGTCTTCCTTGAGAGCGAAGGACATGCTTTATGGGAGGTTGTTCGAGTCCCGCTCGTTGTGTCCGAAGTTGCTACGCCAGCTTCATAAGCCCTTTTGGCTAACAACAATAAGGCTAAAAACCTCTTGGATGGTGGGCTTGAGAGACAGGAGTATGATCGAATTTGCAATCTTGAGACTGCGCATGAGATTTGGAACACTCTCAAAACCTATCATGAGGGTTCGTCCCAAGTGAAGAAGGTACGCCAAACAGTCTATAAGCGTGAGTATAACAAATTCGAGATGCGTCCTGGAGAGAGCATCGATAACATTTTCAGTCGCTTTAATAAAGTGATTAATCAGATAAAAGCTGTTGGTATTGAATGTTCTCAGTCTAAAAATGCCACCCACCTCTTGGCTGTAATCAACACCAAGGAGTGGGAGATAAAGGCCACAACCATTGAGGAGAATGTCAACCTCTCTGATATGACTTTGGAGCTGCTCTATAGCAAGCTCAAGACTCATGAGATTAAGATGATTGATTATCCCAAGAAGGAAAACATGACTTTGGTAGCAGACCCGCTCAAGAGAGCTTCTGATGGGTCTTTTGAGTCTTCTTCTGGATTTTCGCTTGGTGGTTTATCTGCAATCCATAAAGAGGAGTTTGAGAGTTTTCTTGAAACTGAGTTGGCCCTCATAGTCAAAAAGGTCACACGGGCCTACAACAATATGAGAAACAGAAATCGAGGAGGTCCCGTGACTTGCTATGAGTGTGGTGAACTTAATCATATCCGGGCAAATTGCCCCAAGCTGAAAGGTAAGAGCAACCACAAGGAGGGAAAGTCAGCTTGGAAGAAGCCTAAATGGAACAACTCAAGGTATAATACTACCAAACTGACAAAGGCCGCTCACCGGGTGCTTGCCGCTTTTGAGGATCAATCCTTAAGCGATGTTGACTCTGCGAGTGAGGAGGACAAGGAGGAGGAGATGCCTCAAAATAAGAAGAAATGGAAGGCCAAGGACTTCACCGGCTTGTGCTTCATGGTCGACTCCGTTGACGATGACAACGATGAGGTACCTCCTTCCTATGAAGTTCTTTCCGATAGATGTGAATCCATGTTTGAGCAACTCATGAGTGAGGATAAGTCTTTAGAGTTTGTCATGGCCAAGAATAAGGACTTAGAGTCACAAGTAGATAATTTGACTTTAGAACATGAAAATGCTAAGACTCTTGAATATGATGAATGTTCATTTTGCCATGCTTTGCACTCTGAATTTGCTAAACTGCAATCTGTTCATGATATTACTTTGCAACAACTTGAAAATTCTAGGACTGAGCTTGTTGAGGTTAAATTTGCTCCATATGAAAAATGCTTAGAGTCTAGCAAATTAGTTGTTTCTGATGTGGTTGATCCTAGCCTTTGCACTTTCTGCTTAGAACCGAACATGAAGTTAAAGATATCTTAGAAGCAGCTAGAGCTAAATATGCCAAGCTCAAGTACAGTATTCAGTCTTCTACATGTGCTTCATGTCCAACTCTTAAACTTGAAGCTGCTTTATATAAGGAGAAATATGCTAGAGTCATTAAGGGTAAAACCTGTGAATCATGTGTTAATCTTGAAGAAGAAAATGCTTATCTTAAGAATACCTTAGAAAAATTCTCTAAAGGTAAGAAACAATTAAACATAATTCTGGACAAGTATAAAACTCCTTATAAGAAGGATTAGGATACAATCATATTCAAAAATAATTCTAATCCAAAAGTTACTGAAGTCTTGGAAAATAGGTTAATTGAATTCAAAAACCAACCTGTAAAAACTATCTTTAAATCTGCAGGTGTTGCCCAACCATCTGTTAATTCTAAGGGTGCTTCTCCCAGTGGTATTAAGTATCATTGCACCTATTGCAAAAAGGATGGGCATTTGATTGAGTTCTGTTGGCGTAGGTTGAAAAATGATAAGAAAATTTTTGCTAGAATTTCATCTAATCAATCTAGAGCTTTTATGAGACATGGTAACATAGAAAAGAAGAAACCTGGTTTAGGATTTGTGTCACATGCTTATCATCATGTTCCTAGACAGGATAACTCTCATGTTATTTTAACCATTACTCATAACAGAACTTCAAATAAAATCAAGGATAGCACTTCTGCTTTGCATACTACTCGCAGACGTGTGTCTCAGTACTGGGTTCCTAAGTCTTGTTTAACTAACCCCAGTATTGAGACACATCGTTCTTCTGTTCCTTGATTTTCAGGATTACCGCGGAAAGAGGAAGGACACGTGGTTCGTCGACTCCGGCTGTTCAAGCCACATGACCGGAGACTCAAGATGGTTCACCTCCTTCACGCGGTCAAGATGGTTCTTATGCTTCTTTCTTCATTCTGCATTTGTTATCTCTGGATGAGAGGAAGGCGTGATTCTTTGATGACTCCATTGTCAAAGGGGAGAAGATATTTCAATGTTGGGGGAGAAGATATATCATTATTGCACAAAGGGGGAGAAGATATATAAAAATGATAAAAGGGCGAGAAATTGGAGAATTTGAAATTTTCTGAAATCTGAGGATCATAGTGAGGGTGAGTTTTTGAATTGCATTCTTATAGTCTTATTGATTCTTCTGAACTTGAATTTCATTTATTAATCCTCACAATGATCATAGGTCAATTGAACAATTGTTTTTTCATATGGACCTTAAGTGAGATTTTTGACTCCTTTAAAGTTTTTATACTTTCTTTTGCCTTATCTCACTTGCCTATGCTATTCTGATGCCAGTTTGGTCATTTCCATTACTTTATCTTGCTTATGGACCAAGTTGTGCCTTTGTGCGAAAATAAAATTATTTTACTTTTCAAACCTCCAAATTACATTTTCTGGATTATTGCCAATGTGTTCATCAAGGAGGAGATTGTGGATATCATGGGGATATGCTCCACATCTTAGGATGATGTGATAATTGGTAATGGCGTTAACGGTTTGTTGTTTCACGTGATTTCGGCAAAGTTTGATCTTTGTCAGCTTGGTGGTCGACCGCCTAAGCGGCGGTCGATCGCCTAAGATCGATCCGACCGGCCTAAGCGGCGGTCGGACCGGCAATGTCAGAAAGTGGTATTTTGAACTGGGCCAAAAATAAAGGTAGCAGACAACAGAGGGGATTCTATTGCACTTGGTCTGATAATTTTTGGAGTCTCCAATCAAAAGTTCTATTGGATTGATAATTCCAGTAGGTTTCAGTTTTCCAGAGGGGAAATTCGGCTAAGTATTTACTGGCGGTCTGACGACCGGCCAGGGTGGGTAGTTAGACCGACCCTGGGGGCGATCTGGCCGGTTTTCACTTGGTTCGTCGCCCGTCGTGGCGGCGATATTCGGTTGTTAGGTCAAAGTCATGAGTTTCAGGGCATATATGTTGCATGATGCATGTTTTGACTAACATGGGTCAAGTTGTGAAGAACTTATTCCCAAATTCGGTTTACTTATCTATTGTTGTGCAGGTTGCTTGGTGGTCAACGACGGCTAACGGCGAGGATGATCGGGACTAGGCTTGGAGAGCTAAGGTCCAGAACGATCGACGATGCCGGGTGAGGTCAATGTACTCAAGCGTGGTGCAAGATGGACAAGGGTGACCTATTGGCTAATCCGAGGCGCAAGATGGCGCAAGGTGTAGCTAGTTAGGTCAAGAGCTATTAAAGACGGCACATTAAAATGTGTGCGTATGTGTCTCGTTTGTTTTGGGCCTTAACGGGAGCCCAATTGAGTCAAACTTCTAGAAGGTCTAAGCCTCCACTATAAATAGGAGAGGGAGGTGGCTGCACCTCCTCTTCGCCTCTTTTGCTATTTTTGTAAACCGGGTTGGTTACATGCTCATTCTTACGGCGGAGGTCGACCACGAGAATCGGTCGATCGCCCAAGGTCAGAGGTCAGACCGCTAGTGCATTGAATTGTTTCAATCTTTATTGATTTTGTCATATTGCTTAGGGGTTTGAATTGGATTCAATATTAGTCTTCCGCTGTATTGATATACTGATCTTCATAGCTTCCATAGCTATTGGAGTGAAATATTATTGAATCAATTATTTGTAAAAAAGCAAGCGTGCTCCTATTCACCCCCCTCTAGTCGCCTTTTCGGTCCAACACCCTCACTTCACCCGGTACCCTCGCTTTAGTGAGATATTCACCGTTGTATCGGCAAGCTTTGGTCCCGACGTCTCGGTGAATGGAGCCCCTTCGAGCAAACCTACCATGATTGCCCGTACTACCGCGTCATACCAAAATGCAAGGTTAGTCCTAGGTAAATTAATTTGCTAAGGCCATCCTAGTCCAGCATATGTGGTTGTACGCTTAAGCTTAGATTGGATACGCCACCTTTCGGTCCTTAATCGACCCGGGTGAGGATCTCCTCCTATCTACATGTGAGATAACATCTCTCACATTTTCCAGTTCATAATATTACTCGCCCGCGTCAAACACTACGTTTATTTTATTTTTTATACCAAACTAACAGAGGTAAGCCCTTTGGTCCAACATTTCAAAGTCTCCCAAATCCATAAACAATTTTTTATCAAATGTTCATATCTAGTGAGAACTGGAACACAACTAAGCAATATCTAGTGAGAACTTGAGCACGACTAAGCATCTATTTGATAATCGTAAATGAAATATAACCAAATTGACATAAGTTACTGTATAAACCATGTTTTAAGGGCTGCAACAATAAGTATATCAACATCACAAGGATGATTCATTCATTCGATAGGAATTTAACTACCGTTACCATAAATATAGCAATTTTTAGCCAAACATACACATATGCATAATAGACTTTGCAAAAGAAATACAATAATTGAAATAGTAGGATCAATATGATCAAAAGAGACGCTTGTCTTGCTCAGAGTGTTAGAGTGTTGTTCGTCGGTGAACTCGTTAGCATTTTCAACATCTATTCAAAAGAACCGAGAATAAATCACAAATAATAAAATAAATTCAACAGCAACAAAACTTCAAATATTTTTTTGCATATTCATAAATATCATAATTTTATATGAATTTATATAAAATAATCATCCAATTTGGAGTTCATATGCAAAAGTTATTAACATTTGAATTTTGTTCGATTTGAAAAATCCAGAAAATAAGAAAGTGATGACGTCGTATTTTTCTGAAATTACAATTTCCAATAGAGAAGGCATATTTTCTTTCAATTGAAAGCATTTTTTTCTTCTATTTTTACATTTGCCTGAAAATCAACTTTTTACATGTGGGCCCTACATGTTAGTCCCTCGGGTTTTAAACTAATGTTTTAATTAAGAAAACAATGGATGGTCCCACATGTCATTGACTCATCAGTATTTAACTAAGTGATTAACCTTAATTTGATTTTATCCCAAGTTAAGCCTCTGACAGGTGGGGTCTACTTGTCAGTCTCTCGGGTTTTAAATACCTTTCAGTTGAGAAAACAGTGAGTGGGTCCCACATGTCATTTACTCATTTTTTGAAACTTGTTTAAATTAGTTTTTTTTATATATTTTTGATCGATCCCACATGTCATTGACTTATTACCATTAACTACTATCATTAGCGCTAAGCACAACTTAATCCACGAGTGGTGTCCCACAGTTAGAGAGGGAAAGAGAGAAGAGCACGCGTGGCTGAGTGCGTGTCCGAGCTCATCGGCGGCGAACGATACGGCAGCTTGGGGAGGGGAGGGGCAAAATGTATTCCTGGCTCGACGAAGACCTAACCAGGTGGTGATAGTGGCTACAGAGGTGGACAAAGGTGGTGCTATGTCGATGAGAAGCGGCGGAGGCTCTCGAGTTTGCAACAACTTTCGCGAATAGGGTGGAAGCAAGGTGAACGGTGATGGTGCGGAAGTTGGAGCGCACATAAGATCTAGAGGGCTATTGCAAAGCTACTGGTGGCGGCTCAGGGACCAATGGTCACTGGAGCGGTGGTGACAACGTCTCCCACGGTGGTGTTATGATCGACTACGGGGAAATCTATGCTACACTAGCTAAAGATCCATTCTAACCTGCGCATTAGCTCCAGGGGACTACTAGATGCTCAACGTCAGAGGATGGGCGGAGAGGTTGGAGTAGCGATGTGCAGTGACGGCGGCGACGAATTCATGGTGATGATGCTCTATGGCGATGGAGAGGCTGCAAGGTGGTGTCGTTAGCTTGCATGCACACTGAGGATGGATGATGAGGAAGGAATCGACCAGTGACTCATTGAGGTGGAGGCAAATAACAAAAATGACTGCTGTGACCAGAATTGGGGAAGAAACGTGGGCGCATGGATTCTCTATGAGAGGGACATCATTGAGTGAGGGAGTCGCATGGCTAGAGGATGGAACACAATGTGCGATAGGGTTAAGCTCAAGCTCACCAGAATGGCGGGAACACGCCGACTTGGATCAGGGTGTACGCCGGATGTGAAGAAGATGATGACGTTTTAGCATTACAGGACTCCAGAGGCTACATCAAGCAATAGGAACGAATGAGTGAAACACAAGGAGCAATGCGACATGCGTGTCGGGGGAAGAGGAGTTCACCAGAAGCAATGGAGGTCGGGAGCTCGCTCATCGGCGTCGATAACGACACACTCGTTCTCGACAATCCAGAGAGCAAGGAGCTCAGGGGTTGTGCAAGATTGAATGAGGGGTGAGCCGGGAGAAGATGACACACACATATTGTAGGACCGTAAAGGCGACTAGGGGGTGAATAGGCGCTTTCTCAACTTTCTCGCCTTAATCAAATTCAACACGAACTTTACTCCTTTAGCTATGAAAGCTAAGAAGATCGATGGCGCCGATGGAAGCCTTGTGCTGAATTCGATAACCCCGTCAACCACAAGACACAAATGTGGAGAAATGATCTCACTAGTGCAGTGCAGGCTTTGGCGGTCGACCGGTATGATCAAGCGGTCGGACCGGCGGTTAGCAATGATCGGACCGGCTACTAGCGGCGGTCGGACCGTTGGAAATCGGTTCGACCTGCCACTACCGAGCGGTCTGAAAAGCAGGCGGTCGGACCGCCGTTACAAAACCGGTCAGACCGATTTAGTCCAGTGCTGAAAAACAATGCCCAAAACCAAAACGAAATTTGGTCCAACTTTTGATTCAACCAATGAAACTTGACCAAATTTGAAGCACACCTCCCTAAGGATATTAGAGACCTATTTGTAGTGACGATCCTCTAGATCCACTTCGTAGAATCGATCTCTCAAGGTTTTACCAAAGAAGTGCACAAACCCTAGAAATATGAAAATCTTTGATTCAAGACTTGCTTGTGGGGGTTGATGGTCTAGATTATTCTAGGAGTATTCCCACACATCAAAGCAAGAGAAAATTGGTCAAGAGACCAAGCTTAACCACTTGAATCAAAGAAGCACCAAAATCATCTAAAAGAGAGAAGAACACAAAGGAGACAAATGATCTTTCAAGCAAGCATCACAAGATTGATTGATCTCACTAGATGCTTACAAAGCCACTCCAACAAGGAGGACAAGAGCTCACACAAGGAGCACACACACACTCTCTCCAAACCCTAGCTTCTCCTCTCCTCTCCTCCAAACCCTAGAAAAAGATGAAGGGGGCTAAATGAGTGCTTAGGGGTTTTACATCTCCCCCCTTTCTATTTATAGGAGAGGCCTAGGGTTTCACTTTTGGGACCCACTCACACATGGGACCCACACACACATAACTATTGAAGCAATCTCCTGCTTCACCACGTGTAGGTTGATCAGTGGCTCTCATCCTGTCGGCAAGACTCTCCCGTCCGAATCCCATCGGAAACTCCTAGAGACTTGCATCGACTTCCGCACCGCCTGATCCAACCTGCTGCACCGAACTACCCGTTCGATCCATCTTGCCCATCCTGCACCATGCTTGAGTCACACGACCTCACCCGACATCCATGATCGTTCTGGACCTCAGCTCTCCAAGTATAGTCTCGATCCACCTTACCGTTGACGTCGTTGACCTGCAAGCCACCTGCACAGCAATAGACAAACAAATCCTTTTCGGGAACAAGTTCTTCACAACTTGACCCACGTTAGTTCCGCAATGCAATATGCAACAATAAAGCATTGACATCCATACAATAACCACAATTAAAACACATCAATGCCAAGAAGGCTCACCTTCAAGTGATCGGCGGTCTGACCGCCCCACATCACCGGTCCGACCGATTTCAGGCCGGTCGGACCGATTCCACAACGGCGGTCGGACCGTCCGAAAAGACTTAGCCAAAATTCCATCTCGAAAATCCGAAACCTTCTGGAATTTTCAAATGAATAGAACTTTTGACTGGGAGCTCCAAAAATTATGTGACCACATCCAGGAGACTCCCCTCACTTGCCTACACAACCTATTTTTTAGCTCAGCTCCAAAGACCACTTTTGAACATATCGGTCGGACCGGCCACCACGGCGGTCGGTCCACCGCGCCCGAGCCGAGCCATGGTCGATCGCTTTGTGGTCCGACAAATTTTGAAGCAAAACCGAAAACGCGTGATTTTACAAACCAATAAAGCCATTGCCAATTGACTCATCATTCTAAGATCGTGCACATATCCTCACGATATCCACACATATTCTTATGTACTGGTGAGACTTGCATGAAAGAGGAGGCGAGAAATTGGCGGGCGTGGCGAGAACTTGAGAGCGCACGCTCTCATTCTATCCGCACGGGAAAAATGACGACAGAGGGTGGTTGGTCACTGTAGCAGCGCCATGGGGTGCGAAGGAGTCAGTGGCGTGTCACTCCATTTAAAATGGTGGGCGACGTCGCAAACCAGGGGCGGGGGCAAAGTTTGGCGTGGGCCCGCACGGGCGAGGCGAGGTGGACGAAGGGGTCTGAGGGGTGGGGCCGCGGAGTCAGAGAGAGAGAGAGAGAGATAGTGTGAGGGAGCAAGGTGAGCTCAGCTGGGCTAAGACGGTGCACAAAGGAGTTGGGCCGCTGCAATTTTGGGCCAATGGAGCGGCGGGAAAAAATCAATTATGTTTTGAATTTTTGAATAGACTGAATGTTTGTTGAATTTTTAATCATAGCAGACGTGCTCCAAGAATTATGGAAATATTTGTACATGCTCCTGACGTAGTGTTGTTTCTTTTGTAATTTTTCTAGAATTTTATTTATTCTGAATTGTTTCTCAAAAATTCTTTTAAAGACAATGTTTGTATTCAAATGCAATAAATGATTTAAGAAAAATTTCAAAAATATGCTAAAAATATTTCCACATTTATCCTTAGTACAATTACCCTAAATTTGAATTTTTGGGATATTACATCCTCGCTCTCCCGCCCATGCCTCCTTCCCTCCCTCCCTCCCAGACTCTGCCTGGTGGGACGCCTTCCACATGTCCAAACCCGCCTTGTTCCAGCTCCTCCACTCCCTTGCGCTCTCTGACCCCTCTGTCGTATCCTCACTCGTGGCTCGCGCTGCCGCACGACCAAAAGCTTGGCACCGCGCTCTTCTGCCTCGTCCACATTGCGCCCGCCCACACCGTGGCACACCGGTTCGGCCTCACATCCCCCGCCAGATCCAGGCCCTCCCCTTCCTCTCTGACCTACCTACGATGAGATCTAGGGTGAGGGGGAGGGGCGACACCGCGAGCCCACAACAGCCGACCGCTGACCTGCACACCACCCGGGCCTCCCCCACCTGCACGAACACAGTCGCATCTGCGTGCTGCTTCCACTGCTCCGCACTGCCCGGCCAGTGCCCCTCCTATAGGCCATCTCCACCGATTCCCATCTAAGGTATTCTCCAGTCCTCCTTCGGGCACTTGGCTAGCAGGCACGAGCATGGTTCTGCACTGATGTTGAGCTGGTGCTGTTGAACAACCTGAACCGATGCCTGCTACTCTGCTAGTGCAGTACCAGTGTACCACACTACCAGTTTTGCTTAGCTTAATATTGATGCTTAGGCCCAGCTGTCAAGTTTTAAAAAATTTTGACCGCAAGTTGTGGACTCACGATATCGTTCGCAATTCACGTGAACTTTGTCAAATATGGTATTTACTAATATTGAACCAAAATAAAGTGGTATTTACTGATACCGACATGTATTTTAAATAATACCGTATTTACTGAATTAACAATACCGTATTTACCATATACATTGTATTTACCAAAAAAACTGGATGAATAGCCCTACAACGCAATGGGTGCACGGTAGGTACCTTACCGTGGTGTTTTCATTTTTTGCCATTTCGTGTTTTGAAGGGCTATTTTTTACTATTTCAATTTAAAAACATACTAAATAAGCGGCAAACTCCACTTGCCCTACCTCTGGATGGAGCGCTTCTGAATGTTTTGTTTAAGCGCATGTTGTGGAGGCAAGCTGGCGCAGAACGTGGCTGTTTGAGTAGTTTACAACTCAGCGGTTTGGACTGTGATGTTAGCTCGTCAAACCGGGCAGTGGCAGGCACGGCATGCTAATCAGTGGGGTTTCTTCAAGCTTAAATATATCTCAGTCGGCGTATATATATATACTGGCTGCGCATATGATTGAAGCTTATATGTCTTAAGCTAGGGACTAAAGTCAAACAAGGTCTCTTGATAATTTGATTGTTAGTCGCAGTTAAGACTCTTAAAAGGGGTTAGGTAGCAAGATTGCGTGGTCGGTTAACTGGGCATGACTTAACTTTTGTTTACCCATATATATATATGGACTACGTACTTAACTTGCATTTGTACGCATTTTCGTGGTACATGTCTACAAGGGAGCAGAAGAAATTAACATTTTTTTTAGCAGAGAACAAATTGGCAACTTGCGTTTTTCCCAAAGAAAGAACAAATCAACAACTTGAGGTATATGAAAAAAAATAATCATGAGCCGGTCTAACAACTGGCCAGCCCAACACACAAAGTTCTAACGGCTGGCCAGTGCATATTAAATCAAAGTAGTTAATATTAAATGATATCAAACCTGCATTAACCTAAAAAATATAAATCATGTCAAAGATTTTTTTGCAACATTTAATGTAGAAGCGTTCCACTAGGATTCGATAGCTTCTGACGTTGTTGCATTAAGCCAGGATGGGTGTATAGATGTGTAACCGAATGCTTAATCCAAAACTAAGCAAGCTTGCTAGCGAGGACAAGTCAGGACAGAATATTCTATCTTGTACGTCGCGAACATGGGTTAGCTAGTCGCTGACAAATCAGAACAAAAATGACTTGACTGATCGATGAATCTGTTTATTTTTAGTGAAGGTTCCACGCAATGTGAAAATCGTGAAAAACTGGAACCGTCACCGATCAACACCGGTTTCCCTAATGACAACTAATTAGTTAACCAAATTAGCAGCTGATTTCGTAACTTTACCACGCAATATGTATAGCGTATCACAGTACTGTAGGCTGTAGCTCCGCATATATATATATATATATATATATATATATATATATATAAAAGATTCCGAACTAAGTGTGAATATATATAACATTTTGACTAGCAAAATACCGAGTGTGGCCAGCTGGCCCCATTTGGCAGCATGCATGATGCTTCACGGAAGCCCTACGCAAATAACAAATCCAACACATGTAGTTGGTGAGAAAACTTCGGCCTTTTGCCGGAAAATTAGGCGCACATGAGTTAGATTAACCGAGGTTGATACATGATACTATTTCTAAGTCGGAGTAACTGTACATCTACACTATTTTTTAAATATAGCGATGTTCAATTACCTGTCGACGATATCTAGGTAGACATCTAGGTAATTGGATGTCTACGTGCTCTCCTGACAACCATGCTTCTTGAAGTTGTCCGTGGCTGCTGTCTCATCCTCCTTATGCTACATAGACGAACCCTCGAAGAAGAGTCATTTTAAAAGAACAAATAGCCGCTGCTTAGAGATTTTATAAAGAAGAGTCATTACAGATGATTTTATCTACAAATCGTCTGTGATACATCGGCCATCACAGGCGGTCATCACAGATAGTTTGTAGATGAAACAGTCTGTGATATATCAGTTATCACAGATGGTTTAATCTACAGTCAATAACCGTCTGTGATAGTCTACAACATAGACAGTTCGAAAACCGTCTGTGGTGACCTCGTGTCATTACTGATCTATAAACTTAGACGGCTTACAAAACCGCCTGTGATGACGTTTTTGAACCGTCCGTGCATACCTTTTCTGTAGTAGTGGTTAGCGGTAATCATTTGGAGTTCATCGTTTCGAAATTTAAATGAATTTGGATTTTAGCAAAGTTCTGTAAGCAGAGTGGGTAGAGAAAATTTTTAGGATGGGTTAGGCTAAAATTTCGGCCCATCCGTATCTACGTAGTTGGAACAAGATTTTAGTTCAAATTCCTGATCCATTCACGTAGATCTCGACCGGGAATTAGCTTCCCAAACAAGCACTTAAGGCTGTGGTTTATTTTTTTAGTTAACCAGAGGAAGCAAGCCAGCCATGGAAGTATGGAACACGGCAACGGCATTTCACTCTCTGCGTTCTGAACAAGAACTAGCTAGCTCGTTACTATTAGTTAACAAGTATTAGTTTGATTCATGCTCTAGTGGTCGAGATGTCATGTCACTACAAGATCCACGATCTTTCGTGGTGGTTAACAATTTTTCTAACGAGCCCGCAACCAATCGTCAGGAATTTCAATTGCAGTGACGGGTTCATAGTGCCACCAAGAAAAATACAGAATTTCCTTGACAGTGTTGCAAATAACCGTTAGCAAAATAAAATTAATGTCGTTGTTTGGTTAACCGTTGGAATTGTTGCATATCCTTGACGAGCCGACAGAAAATTGCTTTCACTTCTGCCACACATAACTAAATAAACCCTAACTCCAAGCCCCCAAACTCCTCCCCAGCTCCCCCATCCTCGGTGCCGTGGGTGCTGCTTCCTCATCCCCGTCGCCACCTCATCCCCTACTGTGGCCCTCCATCCTTAGTCCCCCGCCTTATCTAGCACGGTAGCCCCTACCTCCGACCATCACAATGCGGTAGCATGTCAAGTTAGTACTTTTGCTTAGTTCATTACCAGGGGTTAGTTCTCAAATGGTGATTGTGTATATTACTCATGACGAGGATTAAAATATCTATGTATTACTTTGATACATAATAAAAGACCATATGTCTTCATGGTCGTAACCCTTAAGGCTCACGACATCCGTGGTCGTAAGGATTCCAGAGGTTATATCGTGGATACCCTAGTCGGATGAGGTCCTGTACCTAGTCCCCGACCAGATGACTGTTTGTATAAGTAAGAAACTGGCATCCGGATCCGACTCCAGGTATATTCCTCACCATGTGATGAATGAAACACATGTCATGTTTGTTCCATTCCACGCAATATTTCATAATCCAGATATTGACAACAACTACCCTACGATTAAGTGCCTCACGGGCACACAACCGTAGAACGGTTGCGAGTTCATCAACCGTTGTTTCGCTCCGACCAGTCGCGACACTTCCAACATGCGTCACTTCTAGGAGTAACTACTACCACTTCGTCTACTACTTAAAGAAGAACGCAAGTGGCAGAAGAGGCTGATCCGGAAGATCAGCAGACAATTGGATTGCAACACCATAATAAGCATTACGCTTCATTGTAATTAGAATTAGTCTACTACTTAGTCGAATGCATCTCTTGTAATAGCCAATTCATAGCAATAAAAAGCAGCCCCATTCTCTCCCAAGAACTCTTTGCCATTTTCCTCTAGTTATTTCGTAAGATCGGTGACTTTATCGTTGACAGCTGGTGCTATTCGTGGCGAAGAAGGCGTTGAGTTCTTGAAGATTACTTCGCTCAAGCATTCCTCATCTATTTCCTTTGCCCAATCATCGCTCATGCGAACATGGCAATGACTTGGGATGAGAAAAACTGGTTCGACCTAACGGACTACTCCAACCTCGACATGGACGCAAACATCCGCACCATGCAAGAAAATAGGATATCATCATCCTCCTCCCTCGCCGGCTCGCCAATCGTTGACATTAGCGAAATCAATCGGATGGATGAGGATACACCGCCACCAACATTGGCGCTCTCTGAGGAATCACTCGCTCTGACCAGTTTGGAATGTCCGAACACCTCTACAAGCCTAGTCGATCCGACCGACAAAAGCGACAATGGGAGCCCAGCGCGACGACTGGAGAGTCCAAGTACTCTCAATATTGTCGTGGGCGACCAGTATTCGCCAATAGCTCCTACATATTCCGGGGGCCAAGCGACATCTGGTAATGGTATTGATGAAGCTATCACCGATCGCTGGCCAAGTGGGCATAGTGAAACTCAGCATATGATCGGCGGTTCGCCGAATCAGGATGAGTCGACCACAAAGCCCGCCAGAGGCAGTAATCTCAGATCGCTCTCCATCGTGGAAGCTCCATGCAGAAGCACTGGAATGCTCTCCCTTAGCTACGACGGGAGTTCCTCGGAAGATCACTGTTGGTACCACGAAGTTAACACAATTAGGTATACCAATCTGGATGCCATGCACGATCCTCCACAGGTTAACCCGCCATCACCTGTCGGTGGAAATGGTACAGGCGCTCAAGCACCAATTGTCAGAGGCAACCGAACTGATGGACGTGCATCAGTTAATTCACCTGTTCCTACCTTGCCGAGGGATAACTCGACCCGTCGAACACCCATTGCAAGTGGAAATCTGTCACGACCTTCGGTAATGATACAAAACCTACAACGAGCTCGGGATATTTTGAATAACCCAGACCCTACTTTAGCGGGAACACCAGGTTATGTCCAGCTTGTAGGCCAGGTGTTAGAGATCCTCTAACAAACTATGAAGCGTACAAAAATGTACTGGGAGCAGAGGAATTCACAAAGTCACACGATGACCTCGTCCCAATGCTCCTCTCTCAGTAGAGGACAACATGGTCGTGTAGAGGATTGAGCAACACTAAGACCTCCTCGTAGATTTTGACTAGGGAATTACGAGGGAACACGACTCTTCACAGTAGCCACTCCTCCTCGTCAAGAGGAACAATCACTTGATTCAGGTGACCTTAGGCATCATCTGAACCGGGTAAGCAGTCAAGGACGTCATCATAACATCCACGATATGGTTGGGACATCGGATCCTAGATATGCAAATATGAGGAACCGATCGCCGACTGACTATAATCCAGCTCCTTTTCAGAGAAGGTGCCACGACCCCATTATGGGTTGCCGAGCATTCTCAGCAGGTCTCGAGGCTGTTCGTTGGCCAGACAGGTTCCGACCAGCCAACATAGAGAAGTTCAACGGGACTCAGAACCCGTTGGAATTTCTTCAAATTTATTCTACCGCCATCAAAGCTGGTGGTGGTAATGATAACGTGATGGCAAATTACTTGCCCATGGTCCTTGAGGGGTCTGCCCGGTCATGATTGCTTAACCTACTGGCTGGATCTATCTACACTTGGGAGCAGCTATGCGATACGCTGATCGCCAACTTTCAACGGACATACAATGGCCCCGAGAAGGAGGATGATCTGCATCGGATGAAGCAGAAGACCAACAAAACTCTTGGGCAATACATCAAGAGGTACATTCAGGTTCGAAACTCCATTCCAGAGACCGCAGAATCTTCTGTCGTACAGGCCTTCAAAGCAGAGCCGAGAAATCACCGGTTTACAGAGGATATTGCCATAAATCCTCCACGGACAACCGTTGAATTTTTCGACATGGCAGACAAGTACGCGGCCGGAGGAGGTCGAATGGTACAAAGCCATTGACCGAAAAGACAAAAATCCCAGTCAAATCTGGAGAAGCAGGAGAAGAAGAACAAGAAGTTTCTCAAGAAGTTCTCTGTAATCCCTGAGAAGTTCACCAAGGGTAAGAAATATTTCGCTGGTCGGAACAAAGCTAAGGCTCCGACCAGTGATTTCAAAAAAAATAAGAAGTGGTGTCCACTTCACCAGGCAGCAGGGCATGATCTGCGCACCTGCCGAGCCTGGCAAAGTAAGCTAGAGGATTACTACTATAGTAAAGGACCCTTCCCCTCCGTAACAGAGCTTGGACAACCAGCTCTAAGAAAGACGACGACGACGACGAAGAGATGGAGTACCATGAGTCACGACACACGATAGATATGATCTTCGGAGGATCCTCCTCGTATGTATCGCGACATCACCTGAAGGTCGTGGAGCGGGAGGTCAACCTTGTAGAATCCCCGATCGCCATCAAGCCATCAAAGTAGTCAGAAACAGTAATCTTCTTCAACAAAGAAGACTGCCCCATCCCGTCAACCCAACCAGGTGGGTTTCCTATTGTAGGTGGACCTACTATTAACAATTGTAATTGTGGATATCATAGGGATATGCTCCAGATCTTAGGATGATGTGACAATTGGCAATGGCATTAACGGATTATCGTTTCACGTGTTTTCGGCAAAGTTTCAGTGCTGTCAGGCTTTAGGCGATCTGACCGGCCTAAGCGGCGGTCGGACCGGCAATGTCAGAAAGTGGTATTTTGAGCTGGGCCAAAAAATAGAGGTAGCAGGCAACAGAGGGGATTCTATTGCACTTGGTCCTATAATTTTTAGAGTCTCCGGTCAAAAGTTCTATTGGTTTGAAAATTCCAGTAGGTTTCGGTTTTCCAGAGAGGAAATTCAGCTAAGTCTTTACTAGTGGTCAGACTGGCCAATAGGTGGCGATCGGCCGCCGGGGTGGGCGGTCGACCGCCACGGGCGATCGACCGATTTCACTGGATCGCCGCCGTCGTGGCGGCGATATTCGGTTGTTATGTCAAAGTCATGAGTTTCCGGGCATATATGTTGCATGATGCATGTTTTGACTAACATGGGTCAAGTTAGTCAAAGCCTTTCGACCAGACCAAGGAGGTACCACTCGACGATGGCGCTCCTCAGGGAAGCACCAACACACCGTCTGGGTCCAAAAGCACTAATGTGTCTGCCCAAAATGTACTGGTCGGGGTAGGACTCAACCTCAATAGGAAGAGTCACTTGTCTCCTTTCTCCAAGCAAATCAGGACGTATTCGCCTAGCAGACGTCTGACATGCCCAGAGTCCCTAGGGAGGTGATCGAGCACAAGATAGCTCTGCAGCCTGATCGGAAGGAAGCAATCCAGCCGGAGATCGATAAGCTTCTCAAGGCTGACTTATTTGTGAAGTCGACCACCCAGAGTGGCTCGCTAATCCTGTAATGGTTAGAAAAACCAATGGGAAATGACGAATGTATATTGACTTCACAGGCCTTAATAAAGCCTGTCCGAAGGATGACTCTACATCCAGGCATTGATCAACTTGTAGACTCTACTTCTAGGTGTGAGTTGTTAAGTTTTTTCGATGCATACTCAGGGTACCACTAGATTAACATGATTAAAGAAGATGAAGAGAAAACTTCCTTCATCACTCCATATGACACTTACTGTTGTGTTAAGATGTCGTTTGGCCTCAAAAATACCGGTGCAACTTTCCAAAGGTTGATGTAAAAAATCTATAATCCTCAGTGTAACATCCCAATTTTCAGAGTTTTAAAAATCCTTTAAATAGTGGTAGTGAGAAAATTCACCATTTGAATTTATTTGAATATTAATTTAAAAGCTTAATATGGACTTTAAGGACAAACTAATTTAATGTGCTTAATTCCAACATCAACATTGGCCAAATTTATTTTATTTGGATTATATTTGATTGGATATATTTTATAGAATTTTCTGGAATTTTTCCAAAGTCATTTGCTATTTTCTATTGGCTATTTGTATTTCCTGGATTTATTTAAAAGAAAAATCAAAATAAAATCCCTCGGAACAGTGATGGGCCAAAGCCCACCACTATTCTGTCGCCTCGGCCCACTCCCGCGCGTCGTCGCTCTCCTCCGTGCGATGGCCGCCGCGTGTCCCGATCGGACGCCGCACGCTCTTGCTCGCTCCGCCGTTGGATCAACGTCGCCCGGCTGCTGCTCGCCCGCGCCTGCGCTCCCTCTCTGCCGCTGACCGGTGAGACCCCCACCGAGTCGTCGTCCCCGCGCGCCTTCTTCTTCCTCCCGCTCCCCCCTGTCCGCCATTTTCGCCCGAAGGAGCTCGTCCGACAATTGCGCAACCACCGCTGATTTCTCGCGCCAACTGCACCAGAACAAACTCCCTCCTATCCCACGCATATCACTACCTGTTTCCCCCTCCGACTCCCCCTCAATCTCCCTGATTTCCGGATCTCCCGATCGTGGCCGGAACGGACTCATTTAGGGCGTTTCTACCCTCGTCGTCCCCCGGCCCTATAAAACCCCCCCTAAGGTCCCCCTCCTCCTCCTGATCCCAGAGTCGCCACCCTCGCCCCTCCTAAAGTCCTAGCGCTGCCTTAATTCGAGTTTGTAGCTTTCGGCCGCCGCCGGCAAAAACTCCACTTGCGCTGCCACCAGTGACGCTCTACCCCCGGGAACTACACCGTCAGCATCCCCATCGCCAGGGCTTTCTCGGGAACCTCTCGGCATAGCTCAGGCGCCACCGGAGTTCAACGCCGGCAAAACCCGATCACCCTCTTCCGCTCCGGCGCCAATTCCGGCGACCCCCGACGTCCCCAGGTGCCAAATCCAGCGTCACCAGGTGCTCATTAGCCAGAGCTACCCAGAGCACCCAGCCTTCCTCACCGAGTCGTCGCCGTTCGCCGTTGTCCGGCAAGATTGTCAAGACGCTACGGCGGCGTCGGCCGATGTGGGCACTGCGTGTCTGACCAGTCAACGCTGCGCTGGCGTGTCACCTACGTGGCCGCCGCATCAGCGCCACGCCTCCCGGTTTGCCGCGTCAACTTTCCCCTCAGCCCGGTGGATTCAGTCCACCGTGGGCCGAGAGGCTGACACGTGGGGCCCACCTGTCAGTACGGTTTTTATTTATTTATTTTTTCCCGGCTGACGCAAGCATTGCGCAATAATCCGTTTTTCCTTTATAAAAATAATCCGGGAAATTCAATAAAATTCAAATTAGGGTTTTATTTGAATTTCCAATCTTCCAAAGCCCATATCTTTTGCATCCGAACTCCGATTGAGCCCATTCAAATTTGTAAATTTATATAAAATTAAGATCTATTTAATGGTGAATTTTATTTGATTTTTGGAGTTTGTTTTGACTCTGTATTTATTTGTTTTTGGTTTCTTTTGTCTCGTTTGCAAGTAGACGTCGATACTTCGGGGAATTTTGCAGAAGAAGGAGCACCTCAAGACCAAGACCAATATCTAGATCTATGCCAAGACAAGTTATACCTTTGATCATATTGAACCCAGTTTTCAAAATACTTTGTTTCAATGTATTGCATTCTATTTCAAGTATTTATTTAAATATTTTTGGGATATTTATTAATCCAATTTGTTATATCCACATTTTCTATTGTATGCCATGATCTTTTGTCACCCTAGGTTGGTTCATTATTAGTTGGTATTATCGTAGCACCATTGTGGGTTGGTTAGATACGATTAGACTGCTTAGCCATGCCACGAGTCATCATTTCATTTGAGTTGCAATTATAAACTTGACTAAGTGATTATGGGCGTGTGATGAAGCTGTGTGTCTTTGTGTGCTATTACTCGTTGATGGCATGTGTTGCACTTAATCAACGAGGTGGAAAAAGATTTAGACTGAGGCAAGTGGTGGATCTGTGTGAATGGTGGAGCTGTGTGCTTTAAACTTTGTGATTTGGGTTAAAACAGGAAGTCTTGCCTTGGTCAATTAAGGACTTAACTTTGTGCGCCATTGAACTGGGCCTTACTTTACGACCACATGCCTAGTATGGGCTGGGTCTGACTTAGTAAGTTATGGAGTCTTGACATTGACAACTCAGGTTGTATTTAAGCTGTGTGATGGGCTGGAGGTGTGATATGTCACATCGCGGGACGGTTCGCTGCATCCCTGTCCAATGGTGTGTGTCGTTCCAAGGGCTGTGTGTACAAATTAGACGGCGGTAAAGCACATCGGCAGTGTCATTGTTTGAGATGAAGTCTCTGAAGGGTTTTGTTATGGTCAGTGCTGGCTCCACTGATTGTATCGTGTGGGTAAAGTGTACAACCTCTGCAGAGTGTTAAACCAATCTATTCGAATAGCCGCGTCCTCGGTTATGGACATGCTCGGGAATTTCACACGAGGGGTAGATTTTCATAAAACAATTGGGAAGGGTCAGCTGTGTGAGATAACTTGTGCAGCTGTGTGAATAACTTGTTTAGACTGTGTGTCCTTTGTGAAACAAATTGTTAAATTAATATTCTTTAATTGTTTTCAATTATGTTTTCAATCTATTATTAGTATTCAATTGCAAATGTTGCATTTCCGCAAAATAACCACAGAAGCCATTCCTTTGGAATAAGCCATCATGTATAAATGCATTCTGTGGTGTGACTTGCGAGTACGGTGTGTACTCACTCTTGCTAAACAAATCAACAGAAGTGGAGGAGTCGTCACCTGCTTTTGAAGAAGAGTTCTACAAAGGTTGATTGTTAGGGTCTTGATCCCAGTCAGTTGCCTGTGGTAAATTGATGGGAGCCCGCTGGAGTTTATTTCATTTCCGCTGCAGTTTAATTCTTTATTGTCAGCCTTGCATGGCTTAATAAATGTAAAACTCGACCGTAAGGTCCCAACAATTATTTGTTATTCAAAGTACTCGTTTATTCTGATATTCGTTGTATGAATGTGATATTTCATCGATGTTGACATTGTATGCACTAGCGTGATCCTGGACTAGTGCAGAATACACAGAGGGTCCAGATTTGCATATTTGGATCCCGACACTCAGATAGGTTAGAATCTGGAAGCCTATGTTGATGACTTGGTCGTAAAGAGCATGAACACCGACGACCATATTCCGACCTACACGAGACTTTCAATAACTTTAGAAGACATAACCTTAAGTTAAATCTAGAGAAGTGTATGTTCGGAGTTTCGTCTAGAAAGCTTATTGGTTTGTAATTTCAGCTAGAGGAATTGAAGCAAATCCAACAAAAATTTCGGCCTTCGACCAGATGCGCCCTCCGACCACAAAGAAAGAAGTCCAAAAACTAACCAACTGTATGGCAGCGCTAAGTCATTTCATAGCACAGTTAGGTGATACGGGACTCACTTTCTTTAAACTTCTTCGAAAACACAGAAGTTTCGAGTGGACTAAAGAGGCATATGACGCCTTTGAAGAACTTAAGAAGTACCTAACGAGTGCCCCGACCATAATCTCTCCGAGATCAGGGGAAACATTGCTGATTTATGTGGTTGCAACACCGCAAACAGTCAGTGGTGCTCTGGTCGTTGAACGTGAAAACATCCAATGACCAGTTTATTACGTAAGCGAAGTCTTACATTGACCAAAGGAAAGATATCCACAGGTAAAAAAGCTGCTCTATGTTCTCCTTATGGCTTCAAGGAAACTAAGACATTACTTTCAGGCCCACAAAGTGGTCGTACCAACCGGATATCCCTTGGGTCAAGTCCTTGGAAACAGAGAATCATCAGGACGAATAGCAAAATGGGCAGTCAAGCTTGGGGCGTTCGACCTCCATTTTATCTCATGAACAACAATCAAGTCCCAGGCAATAGTAGAATTCACTGCCGAATGTACAAAACCTAAACCCACCCAAGGGCCCGAGTACGAACACCACGACGAGTGGACAATGTACTTTGACGGTTCCTTGATGCTCAAAGGCTCGGTGGCTGGAGTTGTCTTGATATCCCCTACTAGCGAACACACCAAGTACATCATCCAGTTAAACTTTCCCGCTACAAACAACGTGGCAGAATATGACAGTTTACTGGCAGGACCCCGAGCAGCTCGTTCGCTCGGGATTCACAGATTACTAGTGAAAGGCGATTATCAACTAGTAGCGAATCAAGTCGGGAAAGAGTATCAATACTCAAGCACCAAGATGTCGTCTTATCTGGCGGAAGTACGTAAACTCAAAAAGCAATTCTTCGGTTTCTAGATCCAACACATTCCTAGAAGGAAAACTTTTTGGCAGACCAGTTGGCACGGATGGCCTCCACCAGTTCACATGTTTCGTTTGGAGTTTTTCTCGAGCAACTCGATTCACCCAAAGCAGTCGAGCATTCCGAGGACATAGATGTTCCACTAGTGGTCGTACAAATCAATCCTAAGAACATGGATACTCCACAGATCGTTGATGGTTGGCGTCGTCATGATCACAGTAGAGATTGGATGACATTGATCTACAATTATTTTTAGCATGGCATTATTCCCGACGATGATGTAGAGACTATCGTATAACACTAAAAGCTAAATCATACACTCTAATCGAAATTACCTTGTACAAACGAGGATCTCACGTAGTGTTGATAAGATGCATATCTCAAACGGATGGCATTAAGTTGCTATCCGACATTCATGGAGGAGTCTATGGAGCACATCATTCCTACAGAACGTTGGTCAGTAAAGCCTTCAGGCAAGGATACTACTGGCCAACTGCCCTTCATGATGTGAAAGAGCTCGTGACGGAGTGCGTTCAATGTCAATTTCATAGTCGACAAATACATCAGCCGGCACAAGCTTTGCAAACCATATCTCTTTCTTGGCCTTTTTCAACTTGGGGACTAGACATTCTGGGTCCTTTTCCAAGAGCAACTAGGGGCTTCGAATTCCTATTCGTCATGATTGACATGTTTACAAAATGGATAGAAGTCGATCTGGTTGTTAAAATAACAACTGAAGCCGCTAAGAGGTTCCTCACAAAAACATGTTCACACGATTTGGCATACCCAGTCGTATAATCATAGACAACGATACCTAGTTCTCTAGCAGAATTTTTTTAGGAATTCTGCGTGGATCTAGGTATCAAGATACATTTCGTTTCTGTCGCTCATCCGCAGAGCAATAGAGCAGTTGAGCGGGCTAATAGAATCATAATGCAAGGAATGTAACGCCAAGTATTCGACCAATTAACAACACGATCAGGAGCTTGGGTTCAAGAACTTCCTTCTGTGTTATGAGCCGTTCGATCCACGACCAGTCGTGTGACTGGTGAAACTCCATTTTTTCTGGTTTATGGTGCTGAAGCCATGCTTCCTCTAGAACTACAAATCGGCTCTGGTCGAACTAATTGTTTCAATGAGAACAATCAGATTCAACAAAGACTCGATGACATTAATTTCATTGAAGAACGACGAAACTATACCCTTATACGATCGGCGATTTACCAACAAGTCATGCAAAGGTACCATAGTCGTAAGGTGCAACCTCGCAGCTTAGCTGTAGGTGATCTTGTTCTACGACGAATTCTGAATAAGGCTAATCACAATAAACTTTCTCCCAAATGGGAAGATCCTTATAATGTGGTCAAAGTCATCCGACCTGGTTCGATACGACTAGCTATGTCCGACGGGCGTGTTTTGTCCAACTCTTGGAATATTGACCAATTACGTAAGTTCTTTGTTTAATTGTATTTTCTATTATTTCAATTTATTAATAAAGATGCATTTTCTTTCCTTTCCGATGAATGGTGTTGTCTATATGTCTATCTTATCATCTGGTTTTATACTATCGTTGCCTAATTGGTCGGAGAAGAACAAATTCTCTACGATATCCTTTCTAAGGATCTCCATTACTCTATGGCTATGACATATTAGTCAAATGCCATAAGGGTCCTAGTCGTAACCATTCAGACAATGGTTCTCACGTGCGACCTACACTCTTTTCTTAAAGAAATATATGAATAACCGGAGCATCGCACAGGCAACCTCATATAGTACTTTACATCCTATGGATTTTGGGGACTACATTTCTTACCTTTAACAATCTATTCTACTCTTGTTTTGGCTACTGGTCGGGACACGGAAAGCCTCCTAGTCGAAGTCTCTCCTTCTCCGCACGTGGTCCTACCCACTGGAAGGAACTTCCTAGCAACGGTCCATTTCTTACGATCCTTGCTGCCAGTCGGAACCTAAGCAAGAACACATTTCACGAGGTACATTTCATGTCTTCAGTTTTTAGCAACCCTTACGACCAGTTTTGTTTATGATATATAAACAAGTTCACTTGTCGTTTTTTCCATACATATTTGCATTCTTTTCTTATCAATCAATATAAGTCTTGTCCATCTTCCATCCACATAAGGTACTACACAGTATTTCGATGATGGAAGTGACCTAAGACTAGTCGAAATAACATGCTGGTTCCAACCACATTGATTTCCTAGTGGTACTTAGATCATTTTTATAACATAATCAGCATATGCTTTGTACTGTGGTCGTAGCTATTGCTCATATTCTTGGTCTACTCTTCTTTAGTAAAGTTCTTCTACTAACACAAGCAGTTGGGAGCTAGGAAATATATGAGTATTTGGCAAATTTAGGATGACAAAACAAATACTTTATTGATGATAAAAGGTAAGTTTTATTTACAAATGTCAAAAGATTACATTCTTTTACTTGTCGGAGCCACTAGACTGATCGCTACGTGGAGACCCGACATCCATTTCCTCTGCAGCCTTATATCTGAGAGGCACCATTTCCTCGAATACTATGGTTACTTCTACTTCTGAGCAGTTGAAGTCTTCCTTAATAGCTTGAAGATTTATGGAAGGGTCAGAGACTTTTAGTTTTGCCAAAGCAAAACTAACTCCATTCTTGACAGCATTAAATAAGGTCTGCGCATGGTTCTCCCGAGTTGTTTTGAGAACACCCTTGAGGTCTTCGAGCTGTTGGCCAAGGTAATTGATCTTCTCTATGGGATCTCCTAAATTGGGTAGTTACGTTCCCGATCCCATGTCGAAGAGCATCTTGTTGAAGGCCTCGACCTTTTCTTCAAGATTTTTCCCCAAGGCTACCTCCTTGTCACGCTCGTCTCAAGAGCTTTTTCTGCTCACCTCAATGCTTGAGTTTGATCTGTACGAGTAAACCAAAAGATAAGTACATACGACTAGAAAAAGAAAGCATGCTGGTCATGTTAACGATCGGTTACCTTGGCAGTTCTTCTCAAAAGTCTCAAGAACCTCCTTGTGTCTGGTCGTTAAGTATTTGATCGAATGGTCCTTGTTCTGGCAATCTTCTTGAAGCTTGCAAATATTGCTTCTTTATCCATAACTTCTTCCTTAAACTTCACCGAATCTATCAAACATTATAAAGAGGAGAATCAGTTAAAAGAAAAAAAGCCAAATGGTAAAGAAGGAGAGAAGAAGATACTAAAAGGGTGATTACTTTATAATTTGAAGTTCCTTTTCTCAAAGAGCTTTATTCGCTGGGTCAATCCTTCGACCACAGCGAAATTCTCCACAAAATGCTACAAAATAGCAAACCCCTTTAGGTATTTCTCTAAGGGAGAGGCTATTAAAAGTGGTCATGGAAGATGACCTCAATTGCTATGTCATTATATTTGGCAAAAATTGAATTGGCACTCGTTTTTGCTTGATGGCCCAAAATTCTTCCCCATGCTTCATTAAGCTCTTCATCTTTGAAGATTCGGAAGCGATGAGGAAAAGAGACGATACGAGAAGAACTCTCAGCAGGGGTCGGAACCTGTTGAGACTCCTCAAGAACCACCACTTCCACAGGTGGGGTTGGAACCACCTATGCGTGTGGGGTTGGAACCACCTCTGCGGGTGTGGTTGAAACCACTTCAACAGGTGTGGTCGGAGCCACTACGGGTTCTTGAGCTGGTTCTATCACCTGCTCGGGGCTTGCTCGATCTCTTCAGGAGTTTCTCCTGAAGGGTGTTCTGGTCGTCATCAACCGGAATACCAGATGATCTACAAACGACAAGAAGAAAAGGAGGTTCAAGGCACAAAAAGACACCAGAGGTAATTGCTTATAGAAGTTTTTATTTCGTGTATACATACCTGGTCGTTTTCTTGGCCTTAATTTTGAAGCGCGTCGACGCAAAATCCGTCGCGCTTGCCTTCCTCTTCTTTTCAACCAACTTCACTAGTTCTGGTCTGGTGGGGTTGGATAGATCCGCTACGTCTTCCAACCGAAGGTCGGAAGAAATGTTCTCTACTAATTGGTCGAGAACAAGATCCCTGATCATGGGGTCAGAGGGTGTAGTCTCGTTGGTCTCCAGAACAGTTTCCATGGTAGCAACCGGTAGGTCCTCAGCGACCACATTGGAGTCCATGAAAACTGCCTAAATTAACAATCAAAGTTAGTTAGGTGATGAAAATCCTTCATCTAGAATAGACATTTCTGTTCGATTACCTACCTCTATAAGACCACCATCATGAATGGTCGTAGGATTGGTCGGAGCGTTAATTGGCTCACAAGTTTCAATGGTCTCATTGATCCTCAGTCCGACTGACTACATTTTAAAGAGGGTTTACGGTAAACCGACTGGAAAAACATATAAAGATGAAAAGTGGTTGATATTTTTACCTAAGTCTCTCAGCCCTCTCTTCTGCGGAAACAATCGCTAAGATCTGAGGAAAATTAGCCTTTTCGCCAGGCTCTCCGGCGTAGATCACTTTGATCCGGCTTCTGATCTCGTCAAGAGACAAAGCTGTAAGGATAAACAAGAGACGTTATGATCACAAAAATAATTGACCAATGTAGGCAAATTGGTCAGAATTCTTCAGAACTTACCCTCCTTGGAGTCTTTGGTCGCATCATCACGACCAATATACCACAGCATCGGATATGCTCGGGCCTTCATGGGGTTGATTTGGTGCATGGAAAAGTCATTTACTATATGCAGGACGTTAAACCCCTGACATTAAGGAGTTGGATGGCTTCAACTCATCTCCCCCACTTTTCCCTCCTTCTTTATAGAGGAGTGCCATTCTGGATTCTCGATCGCCTTCTTGCTAGTATAGTAAAGGCTATCTTTCTGAGTGACCTTCTTGTAGAACCATCTTTTCTTCCATGACGACCACGAAGATTTTGAGTACATAGGAATATACTCATCAGCTTTTCCATCATGGAGGCGCAAGCTTCTCTCCAAGCGTCTCGGTCCTCTTCCCTAACTTCGTCATCCTGTAGTAGTACCTGAAGAGATCCAGAGTTGCGGGAATCCCCAAGTACGCTTCGTAGAGGTAGACGAAGACGCTGAGGTTGGCGATGACATTGGGGACAAGATTCACCAGTTCGACTCCGTAATGCTCCAAAACTTTGGGAAGAAAGGAGTGAACTGGGAGCTTGAATCCGCATTCGATATATGCGAGAAAAACATGAATTTCCCATCTTCACCACTCGAATAATTCTCTCTGGCTGCTGATCTCCAAGAAATCAGGTTTTAGTCAGGAAGCAACCCATTCTTCTCCAAGTTCTTAAGCTTCTTCTCACTCAGATCAGAAGTTGACCAGTTGGTGATACGATCTGATATGGCGGATTTTTGGATGGGCGGAGAAAGGAGGTCGTAGACGGTTGCAGACAAAGGGAGGTTGGAGACGATTTTTTCTATCAGGAGATGAAAACAGAAAGCAAGAGGTGTAAAAACCTAAGCCCCGCGCTAAGGGATTTTATAGCCGCTATTCTTGAACCGTAATTGGGAGTTACCCAAAGGTCTAACGGACAAAACCTTTTGTCCAATGGACAGAAAAACTTTTCGGGTTCCAAGGCAGTTTCTCAACTTTAAAATAAGTACCGACCACCTCACGTGTCACGGCATCGAATGAGGGTCTACCCGATACGACTTTATCAGGAGAAAGTGTTCATATAGCCAATTCATTTAAAGTTCAGGGGCTAGCTGACGAGGATTAAAATCTCTATATATTACTTTGATACATAATAAAAGATCATATGTCTTCATGGTCGTAACCCCTAAGGTTTACGACCTCCGTGGTCGTAAAGATTCCAGAGGTTATATCATGGATACCCTGGTCGAATGAGGTCCTGTAGTTAGTCCCCGACCAGATGACTACTCGTAGAAGCAATGAACTGGCATCTGGATCTGACTCCGGGTATATTCCTCACCGTGTGATGAATGGAACACATATGATTGTTGTTCCATTCCATGCAATATTTTATAATCCAGACACTGACAACAACTACCATACAATTAAGTGTCTCACGGGCACACAACCATAGAACGGTTGCGATTTCATCAACCGTTGCCTCGCTCTGACCAGTCGTGATGTTTCCAACAGGTACCATTTCCAGGAGTAACTACCACCACTTCGTCCACTACTTAAAGAACAACGCAAGCGACAGAAGAGGCCGATCCGGAAGATCAACAGACAATTGTATTGCAACACCATAACAAGCATTACGCTTCAGTGTAATTAGGATTAGTCTACTACCAAGTCGAAGACATCCCTTGTAATAGCCTGTTTATAGCAATAAAGAGCAACCCTATTATCTCCCAAGAACTCTTTGTTATTTTTCTCTATTTATTTTGTGAGATTGGTGACTTAATCGTCGAGAACTCAACACTTAAGTTGCCCCAAAATAAGGGCAACCCATCTCGTGCTTTAATTGATGACCAGAGTTCGACTTCGGCCGCAACAGATATTTTCACAATTGATTTTTTGTTTTATTTTTTCACAATTGATTTTTTATCAAAAAAATTTTCAAACGATTTTTTGGGATTAATAACTGTCACCCATCAACACCGGTTTCTCTAATCTTTATCTATACTAATTAGAGGCTCTCCTATAAGCCTCATATTAATCGTAGGATGTAAAAATGTAGAAATTCCCACATTAATCAGAGAAAAAATAAAAAAGGCTAAAAATTCCCATATTAATTAGATAAAACAAAAAAATCCTAACCATCCAATTTATAACTCCATATCTATACTAATTGGAGGCTCTTCTATAAGCCCCCATATTAATCGTAGGATGTAAAAATGTAGAAATTCTCACATTAATCGGAGAAGAATAAAAAGGCTAAAAATTCCCACATTAATTAGAGAAAACGGAAAAATTCAAACCATTCAATTTATAAAAGGTAGAAATTCCCACATTAATCGGAGAAAAAGAGAAATACTAGAAATTCCCATATTAATCGAAGGCGAAAATATATATTTTTGTCACTTAATATAAAAACAAAATTTTAAATTGTATAAATTTAAATTTTTTAGAATTTTGAAAGATAATTTCAAACTAAAAAACATATTTTAAATTATTATTAGTTAGGAGCAAAAAGTTACAAAAACTCTTAGCTCTGAAAATAATATTTAAAAAATGTTATATCTGTGCGGATGCACGAGTTGACGACTAGTGACAACTAATTAGTTAACCAAATTAGCAGCTGATTTCGTAACTTTACCACGCAATATGTATAGCGTATCACAGTACTGTAGGCTGTAGCTCCGCTGGACAGCATCACGGCGCCCAAATGCAGCTATTTATGCAGGTTGACTCAGCGGCCGTTGGTGTCGAAATGCTCGCAAAATTTCGATTTAAAATACATTTTCACTTATGAATATATATAGTCATGGGAGCGGGCCCATTTGGCAGCATGCATGGATGCTTCACGGAAGCTCTACGCAACTAACAAATCCAACACATGTAGCTGAGAAAACTTTGGTCTTTTGCCAGGCGCACGTGAGTTAAATTGACCCATGGTTCGCTGCTACAAAAGGATTAATACTAGCCATTTATCACTGATCGTTGAACAAAATCATCTCTATTTAATACAATTTTAGGCAATTTTAGTTTAGCGATCGTCTGTGTTACTGATTGCGCTAAAAACTATCTGTGAATAAGTAATATCACTGACGGTTCGTGTTGAAAATCGTCTGTGAAGTATTACGAACGGTTCTGAAGAAGAACCGTCTGTGATACTACTATATTCACAGACGGTTATTTATTGGAAACGTCTGTAATTAGAAACAACTGATCATTAGCCGATTTGGACCACTCCTGATAGGGTCATATTGATATTTTAAAGTAGTCGAATTAAAGTTGATTTTCCGAACAGAAGAAAGCAGAAGATATATAATCCGGTAGACACCTTGTTTCGTATCATGTGTAACTCCACTGTCTTGACGTGTAACTTCTGATCAACAGAAGAATGCAGAAGTACTTCACGTGATCGATTGATCAAAAGTTACGCATCATAGACAATAATGTAGTGCTCACCGGATCGTAGGGATATGATCCTCTACCAATTTTTTGAAGACTTCAAATCCATAGACCAAATAGATTTTCCGACCATCTAAATTGAAATAGTCGATAGATAATCCATGGATTTTGTTCTATCTATGCATGGTGGTCGAAAAGTCAATTTGTTCTGTGAATTTTGTCTTACTAGCTAGCTAGAAGGGTAGGGATCGAGATGAGAACTTTTAGAAAAAATAGAAGTAAGAAAATATAGGAAGTATGTGACTGATTTTTTCTTAGTTCTGCACGCCCTAGCTTCTAATGGTTATTTATAGGCTTAATTAACAACTTATAGCAAGATTAAATTAATAAATAAAGATGGAAGTCCGACGGATATGATTTATTAGAATATGTTCATAATAAATCATTGGTAACCAAAGCATCACCATCTTTTTAGGAATTATTTTTTATAAATACGGTTGACGCTCCTTTTCCTATGTTTACAACTGAAGCTGGAGGGCTCATCACATATGGTTTTTAATACGGTGTGTGATTACATACTTCACAGACGGTTTTTAAATATAACTGTCTGTGATAATTCAATCTTTCGGCTCCCGCGCGACGCATGTCTTCGTCTCGCACGCCGACACTATGATGCGTCTCTTCGACGTTTTAGAAGAATGATCATCGCGCGCCATGGTGAGCACGCATGGTATTGGTGAGCACGCGGAGCATGACAGCGAGGACCATGGCGAGGAGGTCGGCGATCGCCGAACTTTTCCTCACGATGTTGTCGTCGACATCGTCGGCCTTGTTGCCGCGATCTCTCCTCAGCCCATTGCTGACCTCTGTAGCCTTCGAGCCACGTACGTATTCTGTTATTTTGTTTTGATAGGTCTGAAGGAGTCAACATTTTTTTCAGTTTTTGTTTATAGTCGGTTTCTGAAGATAACTGTAGCGTATCCTAGTTAATTGTCAGAAAGCTTTAGGTGTTTGTTTCGGGTTCAGGTTCCAATAGAAAACCTGATTGTAATTCCTCTGAAAATCTATAAAAGGAGAAAAACTAAAAAGTCGTATCAGTTGATACGACGCAAAATAATCTCATATTGATTTCGTTTTGTATCCAATATGCAGTTGTGAATTAAATTTGACTAGTAACAACGACCACAATTTTGCCTAACTTTTAATTTTCTGTTGTAGAGTAATTCTTGTATTAAGATTCCGTCATCTTGAATTTTATAGTTGCAAGACCATGTACAAGACGTCCAAGGAGCGCACCGTGGGGAGGCGCGTGGCGCTGAAGCGGGAGGAGGCGATGAAGTTGTAGGACAACGAGCGCTAACTCGCCGTCATTAACCACCTAGAGGCCTGCTTTATTGTCGGCCTCGAGCTTGTCTTCACGCCCCAAGACACACAACACGACCTCATGTTCCTTGAATGGGCGACTGTCGCTGGCCACAAGGCCACGGCCTACGTGCTCGGCCTCCTCCTTTACACGGTCGGCGAGACACGCGTCGTTGGGAAGCACTACATTAGCCAGGCCAAGGGCGAGCCAGCCAGTTGCAGGTGTGGGACGGCCAAGAGGACCAACTGAGAGTGTAGGCAGTGCCGGAGGCTCGCTGCGGACATGGTCCAGGAGGCGACGTGGAAGAAGATGGTCGGGCCGCTGGGCCGGGTGTGGGCGCTGTCGGAGGATGGCCACCCGTGCACGAGCACTGGCTGCGGTATGATGGAAAAGTAGTACGACTACGTCGTCTTCTGTAGCGACGACTGCAGGATTAGGGGTGAGTATGCCATGTTCTTTGCAGAGGTGTGGAACTACTTGCTGTAAAATTATCAGTTTTAGCAAATATTCATATATAATTCTTTACTAATACGTGAATGTGCCATTTGTACTTCTGAATTTACATTTATGTATGAATATTATAACAAACAGTTCTATTATGGAACTGTCTGTGATGTAAGACCATATCACAAATGATTATATTATAGAACCGTCTGTGATGTAAGACCATATCACAGACGGTTCCATAATAGGACCGTCTGTGATAAGTATCACTGACAGTTCCATAATAGAGCTGTCTATGATATTGTCGGACCCCGGGGATTCACACAACCCCGAGACCCTCTGTGCATACCAAGCTAGTCCCATGATCAGTAGCTAGCTCGCACAGTTGCAACAATGATGTACTCATAACCATTCAACAACGAACTAATGAAGCAGACAAAGTAATATTATTTAAAACAACAAAGACCTTATGGTCAAGGTTCTTACAAAAGTAGCCTCACAGGGCTTAGCAACAACAGAGTATCCGCGTGAAATCTCAAAATCGTGGAGCCCAATCGACATGCCCACAGGCAATCGAGTGGAGGACGTGACCTAGTTCGCAAAGTCTTCAAAGTAGCCTTCTTCGTAGAACTCAACATTTCCTGATTCTTCTGCTGGGACTGATCAACAAAGGGCATAAAGCCATGAGTACATAAAGTACTCAGCAAGTCGTAGAGAAATGTATGCACATAGTATTCATGACAGGCTTAAGCAAGGATGGCTTTATGGTTAATTTGCAGAAAGCAAGTTTGTGATAAATACATTAATTAGATTGCAAAGCGTGATTTTAAAAGAATAATACATAGATAACCAAGTTCTTTTGAATCAAGCGGTGAACATCCGTTCACTTCCCAACCATTCAACCAAGCGTTTCTATCGAACCAAACCACATTTTTGAAAATACTACCCCTTGCGCGAAATCACTGGGCATGTCCGTAAGCGGGACACGGCTATTGAATAGGTTTTGACACTCTGCAGAGATTGTGCGGCTTTACCCACAAGAGATAAATCACTTGTAATGTCCGTCGACACACTTCCGAGGGTGTGCGACTAAGTGACTATCACAAGGCCTTTACAAAGTTCCATTTTGCCTCGGTTACGCCGCTAAGGTTTCGCCATCACACCCCTCTTGCGCCAATAAAGCACCAACAGAACCGACTCAAAACTTTCCTAATTAATTGGCGGTCAGTCCCATACGGACTTGTGGTTGCACGAGGTGACCCAGATCAATGACTTGCAAAGTTAAGTCCTTAGTTGGCTGCTCAGACAAGTCTACCACAACCCAATGTGCATTACGCACCCACTCTAGCTCCCTACCTCAAGCCCGAGCATAAATCAGTTTTGGTTTATTCCCGACCAAATGGCAATCCCTGCCATGGCACAACATCTTTTAATAAAAGTGGCCTCACACCACTGTTCCATAGTTCCATTAGTCAAATTTCATTAATCATTGAACATGTGATCGAAAGTACCGCGGGTAACTAGAGCATGTCTAAGCAATATCGCTCCCAAGTTGGTATACAATTATGTCCAACTAGTATTAACCATCCTAAGGTGTTCAAGGATATATGTCATTCAAGGAGACATTTCATTTTCAATTCATCAAGGAGGCATAATGGCAATTTGGTAATTATCTACTCCCAAAACCATTTTTAATAAAACTAGCCATGCATGATAATTTAATACAATATACATTTGTAAAATGGGTTCAACATGGTCAAAGGCCTACGACTTGCCTTCGTTGACGAGGAGAGGTTCTTCGGTCGTCGGGTTGAAGAAATCTTCCGAAACGCCGGAATCTACACGTGCGAGAATAGCAACAAATAAATAAAACAGCACCAAATGAACTCCAAAAATTACAAAACCAGTACCAAATGAAAGAGGATGAATTTATATGAATTTAGAAATTTGGATCACCCAAATCGGAGTTCGGATGTGAAAGTTATAGCCAAAAGAAGTTTCAAAATCACATAAAATGATGGAATTAGGGTTTTTCGGATTTTCGGAATTATTTTCCAACTGAAAAACCGAAGAAATGCGTCAGCGCTTGCGCAAGCGCACACGTGGCTGCCACGTGGTCGCCACGCCGCAGAAGCGCCGCGCTGCGCGACGACGCGCGCCACATCGCCTTGGGCCCGCGGTAAGAGAGAGAGGCGGAGAGAGAGAGACGGGAGGGGCGGCGGCGGCGGGCCGGGAAGACGGGGCGTCACCGCGCCGAGGAGACAGCGGCGGCGGTGCTACGGGAGACGGCGGCGCGGAGGCGAGCCGAGGCGAGAGAGAGAGGGAGAGAGAACGGGAGGAAAAGGGGGAAGAAGCGGAGCCGAGGCGCGCTTTATAGCGAGGAGGAGCACGGCGACGGACGGCGCGGCGTGGCGGCGGCGGAGACGCGGCGAGGCGACGGACGGGCGCGGATTCGCGGCGGCGGAATCGCGCGCGGCGGGAGAGAGAACGGCGGCGCGGCGAGACGATAGACGGACGCCGTCCGATTGTGATCGGACGGTGGGAGACGCAGGGCGCGGCAAGGAGAGCCGTCCGATTGTCGGACGGTTGAGAAGTCCAACGGCGCGACGAGGAAGACGACGGGCGCCGTCCGATTCGTCGGACGGTGGGGGAGCGAAGAGGCGCGGCGAAGCGGACGAAGCAGCAGCGCCGTCCGATTTCGATCGGACGGTGGGGAGACGAAGGGGCGCGGGCGAAGGAGCGTCGTCCGATTTCGATCGGACGGCGGAGAAGAGAGAGAGGCGGCGCGGCGAACGCGAGACGCCGGATCGCGATCGGACGGCCAGCAGCAAGAGGCGACGCGGCGAAGCGAGAGCCACGCGATGACGATCGGACGGTGGGCGCGAGGCCGAGGCGGGAGGCGAATCGCGGCGAAGGAGGACGGCCGGATGGAGATCGAGCGGCTGTGGCGAAGGGGAGACGCGGCCGATCGAGAGCCAACGGATGAAGATCCAATGGTCGGGAGCGCCGAGCAGGCGAGCGGAGGCGGGCATGGAATGGGCGAGGCGGGAAGCGATGATGGGCGGTGGGTTTCGCCCACCAACAGAAAAGAGATTTAAAATACATTTTTGATTTTAGATATTCAAATAAATCAAAAGGCAATTTAGAAAATAGCAAATAGACTCCAAAAATTCTAGAAAAATTCAAAGAAATTTCCTGAATTATTCTTGACTTAATAAAAATACTTTTAACTTTAAATTTCCTTTTTCTTTTGCAAATAAATAAATTTTTAATTTCGGGTAAAATGAAAATCAATTTCTAAAATCCAATAAATCCAAGAAAATTCTCAAAATAATAAATTTTGATTTTAAATTCCAGAAAACTCAATTAAATCAACTTTAATTTAATTGAAGTTTGATTAACTCATATTAAACTGCAAATGGTTTTCCGAAATTTCAAATTAAGCTTTTGGCGAATAGAAGCAAACGGTTCTCTTTTTAAAATTTTTTTCAAAAACTCCGAAAAACGGGACGCTACAAACCTACCCCTCTTAAAGGGAATCTCGACCCCGAGATTCAGGCTGACTAGAGAATAGGTGGGGAAACTCAGCCTTCAAGTCATCTTCTCGTTCCCAAGTGGCTTCTTCTTCGGTGGGGTTGCTCCACTGGACCTTGCAGATACGGATGGTCTTGCTTCTTGACACTCGCTCTGCTATTTCCATATCTTGATGGGATGCTCCTTGTAGGTAAGGTCTTCCTGCAGGGCAATTGATTCCACTGGCATCTGCTCTTCAGGCACACGCAAATACTTCTTCAGCTGTGACACGTGGAAAACATTGTGCACATCGGCGGTGAGACGGAGCTCCAAGCGTAGCGACTTCTCCTCTTCAGGCTAAAACTGGGAAAGGTCCGATGTACCTTGGTGCAAGCTTTCCACTTACTCTGAATCGACGTATCCCTTTAAGAGGCGATACCTTCAGGTACACAAGATTACCAGGTGCAAAAGCTAGATCTCGACGACGGTTATCAGCATAACTCTTACGCTCAGTGTCTCAGGCTTTTTCTTTTTCTCGATTGGTCGAACTTGCTCTTCGGCTTTTTCCAAAATATCTGGCCCAAACACTTGTCTTTTGCCTACTTCATTCCAATACAACGGTGTCCTGCATTTTCTTCCATAAAGAGCTTCAAATGGAGACATCTGGAGGCTCGACTGGTAACTGTTGTTATAGGAAAACTCTGCATAAGGTAGCATTTGATCCCAACTGGTCTGATTTGCTAAGGCACAAGCCCTTAACACATCTTCAAGGATTTGATTTACTCTTTCTGTCTGTCCATCCGTCTGGGGATGACAAGCTGTACTGAAATTTAGATTAGTACCCAGAACACTGTGCAACTTCTGCCAAAATCTTGAGGTGAACTGGGTTCCTCGATCTGACACGATCTTCTTCGGCACTCCATGCTGGCACACTATCTTTGCCATGTACGATTCTGCAAGTCTATCACCAGAGTAAGTAGTCTTGACTGGGAGAAAGTGAGCAACTTTGGTTAGACGATCCACAATTACCCAGATAGAATCATATCCTGACCTCGTCCTTGGCAAACCAGTGATAAAATCCATGCCAATTTCTTCCCACTTCCATTCAGGCACTCTCAAGGGTTGCGGAGTCCAAAGAGTCTTTGATGCTCGGCTTTAACTTCATTGATGACATCACATTGAGCTACATACTCGCCAATCTCACGCTTCATGCTAGGCCACCAATACATTTCTTTAAGGTCTTGGTACATCTTTGTGCTTCCAGGGTGAATGGAGTACAAAGTTTCATGGGCTTCCTTGAGTATCAGCTGCTTAAGCTCTTCCTGATCTGGAACACAGATTCGCTTGTCAAACCAAATGGTGCCTTGCTCATCTTCTGAAAATCTCAGGGCTTTACCCTTCTTCATGTTGCTCTTAATTTCCTTAATATTGGCATCTTCAACTTGAGCTTCCTTGATCTGATTCCTCAAAGTGGGTTGAACTTCTAGGGCAGCTAGGTAACCTTCTTCAACCAACTCTAACTTGAGCTTCAGGAACTCTTCATGCAGAAGGGCTGGCGATTTTCCTTGATCGACAGGGTATTGCAGTAGACTTTTCTACTCAAGGCATCTACCACAACATTAGCTTTGCCTGGGTGGTAATGGATTCCAATACCATAATCCTTGATCAACTCTAACCATCTTCTTTGCCTCATATTAAGATCAGCCTGAGTGGAAATGTACTTCAAGCTCTTATGGTCCGTATAGACTTCACAGCGATTACCAATAAGGTAATGACGCCATATCTTTAGAGCATGCACTACGGCAGCTAATTCCAAGTCATGAGTGGGGTAATTTTACTTCATTAGGCCTCAATTGACGGGAAGCATAAGCTACTACCTTCCTTTCTTGCATCAGGACACAACTAAGTCCTTGCCGGGATACATCACAGAAGATCTCAAAATCCTTCCGGACATCGGGCAAAATCAACACCGGAGCTGTTGTCAAACGCTTCTTCCACTCTTGAAAACTTTGCTCACAATCTGTTGTCCAAGCAGATTTCTTTTCTTTCTTCAACAGCTGAGTGAGGGGTCTTGCTATTTTGGGAGAATCCTTCTATTGCGGCTCAACTGAACGTGTTGCACATCTCGGCAATGCGCAATGGTAGCTCCATTTTGGGAAGCGATGCCAAACTGCGGGTTTGCAACTATGTTCTGGAGTGCCAACTAAGAAGCTATCAAACTTATCTTCCAAATTGCTGGGTCCAATGCTCATTATTATCGAAATCTACCAATCCAGCATGTCATAAGGTCACCCAATTACAATCCAATCATTTCATCAATTTCATATTTTATTGATACACCAACATGATTCAAAAATCCTTCTTCGGCATAAGTTTTAAATAATCCAACAAATTCACCACTTTGATCGCAAGATTCCTTTTCTGCACAAATCCACAAAATCCACTAGCAAAAAGCACATCTTCCGATCCGATAAACTCCAAGATCATGCTAAACTCTTTTTATCCTTTTTGAAACAAAATCCTCCAGAGATTATATTCACGCAATTGCTTCCTCCGAAATTATTGACTAAATCCACAACATTATCCACTAAATTTCCTCAAGCAAATTTATCAATTGCAACCCTCAGAATTTCTTTATACCAATCCAATATCTCAATTTTAGAACCTTCCAAAGGACTGCTTGCCATCCCAAATTCAAATTTAATCCGCCAATTATTGTATCACCATTTATCCAACATTTATTCAGTCCAACTCCAATACCTGTAGAAGTTCATCAATCCAACAATTATTTTGGACCAACTCCGATATCAGTAATATATCTGTCAATCATAAATTCCAATACCCAACAGTCATCTGTTTGCATAATCCAATCTCCACAATTGCGCAATTCTATAATCCGATCAAGACATACCTCTATAATCTAACAAAAATTTCTCTTCAAATCTCAACTATTCAATCACATCCAATTGAATCCAATGTGACCAACAAACTCAATTCATTCCATTCTTCTTGATTCGACATAATCCTCCACAATCATCGTCAATAATTGGCGATCATATAATCCAAATCCTTAACAATCAGGTAATCCTTTAATCCAAATCCAATCATAATATATTATGTAATCTATCATCCAGCAAATTAGATTTCTATAACCCAAATTCCACAATCATATTTCCATAATCCAATCAAGATCCATTTCTGTAATTCATCCAAGATACTTTTCTATAATCCAATCTTCCATAATCTCATATCAATAATAATTTAATTCTACAATCTAGTAATCATGCATTTCTACAATCCAACCAAGATCCAACCAATTCTTCCAAAATTAACATCTTCAATCGATATGAAAAATCCAATTCTCTTCGCATTCTACTCTGTGCCTTTTCTGCACAATTTCTCAATTCCAAATATTCAACCGACATTATAACCAGCTCAAGATTCAATTTAAATACAACTTCTCCTAATAATCAAATCAGCACTTCAGATTCTTTTATCCTTCAAGATTAATCAAGATTTTCCTCTCTGATCACTTTACTCCATGATTTATATAATCCACCAATATGCCACTCTTTAAACCATTTATAATCAAGGCATACCCATTATCATACTCTGGTATCCACAGTCACTTCTTGCATATATCCGGTTAAATCTCATAATCGGTCTTATCGAAGATTCTCCAAAGCTACCTATGTTGGCATCAAAACACATTGGTTATCTCCAGCAAGAGTAGCTTCCAAGGGACTTACGGGTTTGAACCATTTTGCAAAAATTCTTCACAGGTTTCATAGACGAGAAGAAGAAAGCAATTTAGATGCGAGGGAAAGCACGGAGATGAGCGAGAAACAAGGGAGATAGATGGATCAACCTAATGCGGACAAAGTTGGTTTTACCCAACGAACGGATAGCCGGAAAGCTATCAAGAAGCAAACAAGAAAGAGACACTCAAGCTCAAAAGCACTATTACGCAGACTAAACGACTATAAAACTAGGGAGGGCAGCTACCAATCTAATCTTTACGGAGGGTCGACTTGGAACAGACTGCGGACCTTGAGCTTCCGAAGCTTCCTATTGCTTGATCTTGAAGGGCTCGATCCTAGGGACAATCCAGAGATGAGGGAGTCAAATTTAAATTTGAAAACCAAGTTTCAGAAAAGATAAGATGAAAGAACTCAAGAGTGATATAAGAGGGTAAGATGATAAGATAAGAATAGAATAAGATAAGAAAGAACAGAATAAGATGAGAGAAGAATTTCTAGTCAAGTTAATTGCTTGGTTTGATTTAGAAAATATATTTTGAATCTTTGACTAAGACGACCAATCTAGCTAAAGGTTACGTCCTACAGTCGATATGGCTCTGATACCATCTCTTGTCGGACCCCGGGATTCACACAACCCCGAGACCCTCTGTGCATACCAAGCTAGTCCCATGATCAGTAGCTAGCTCGCACAGTTGCAACAATGATGTACTCATAACCATTCAACAACGAACTAATGAAGCAGACAAAGTAATATTATTTAAAACAACAAAGACCTTATGGTCAAGGTTCTTACAAAAGTAGCCTCACAGGCTTAGCAACGCAGAGTATCCGCAATGAAATCTCAAAATACGTGGAGCCCAATCGACATGCCCACAGGCAATCGAGTGGAGGACGTGACCTAGTTCGCAAAGTCTTCAAAGTAGCCTTCTTCGTAGAACTCAACATTTCCTGATTCTTCTGCTGGGACTGATCAACAAAGGGCATAAAGCCATGAGTACATAAAGTACTCAGCAAGTCGTAGAGAAATGTATGCACATAGTATTCATGACAGGCTTAAGCAAGGATGGCTTTATGGTTAATTTGCAGAAAGCAAGTTTGACAGTAAATACATTAATTAGATTGCAAAGCAGGATTTTAAAAGAATAATACATAGATAACCAAGTTCTTTTGAATCAAACAGTGAACATCCCGTTCACTTCCCAACCATTCAACCAAGCGTTTCTATCGAACCAAACCACATTTTTGAAAATACTACCCTTGCGCGAAATCACTGTGCATGTCCGTAATCGGGACACGGCTATTCGAATAGGTTTTTGACACTCTGCAGAGGTTGTACAGCTTTACCCACAAGAGATAAATCACTTGTAATGTCCGTCTGACACACTTCCGAGGGTGTGCGACTAAGTGACTATCACAAGGCCTTTACAAAGTTCCATTTTCCCTCGGTTCTGCCCGCTAAGGTTTCGCCATCACAGCCCCCTCTTGCGCCAATAAACAGCCACAACAGAACCGACTCAAAACTTGCCTAATTAATTGGCCAGGTCCGTCCCATACCGGACTTGTGGTTGCACGAGGTGACCCAGATCAATGACTTGCAAAGTTAAGTCCTTAGTTGGCTGCTCAGACAAGTCTACCACAACCCAATGTGCATTACGCACCCACTCTAGCTCCCTACCTCAAGCCCGAGCATAAATCAGTTTTGGTTTATTCCCGACCAAATGGCAATCCCTGCCATGGCACAACATCTTTTAATAAAAGTGGCCTCACACCACTGTTCCATAGTTCCATTAGTCAAATTTCATTAATCATTGAACATGTGATCGAAAGTACCGCGGGTAACTAGAGCATGTCTAAGCAATAATACGCTCCCAAGTTGGTATACAATTATGTCCAACTAGTATTAACCATCCTAAGGTGTTCAAGGATATATGTCATTCAAGGAGACATTTCATTTTCAATTCATCAAGGAGGCATAATGGCAATTTGGTAATTATCTACTCCCAAAACCATTTTTAATAAAACTAGCCATGCATGATAATTTAATACAATATACATTTATAAAATGGGTTCAACATGGTCAAAGACCTACGACTTGCCTTCGTTGACGAGGAGAGGTTCTTCGGTCGTCGGGTTGAAGAAATCTTCCGAAACGCCGGAATCTACACGTGCGAGAATAGCAACAAATAAATAAAACAGCACCAAATGAACTCCAAAAATTACAAAACCAGTACCAAATGAAAGAGGATGAATTTATATGAATTTAGAAATTTGGATCACCCAAATCGGAGTTCGGATGTGAAAGTTATAGCCAAAAGAAGTTTCAAAATCACATAAAATGATGGAATTAGGGTTTTCGGATTTTCGAATTATTTTCCAACCTGAAAAACCGAAGAAATGCGTCGGCGCTGCATAGCGCTGCGTGGCTGCCACGTGGTCGCCACGTCGGCAAGTGCCGGCGTGGCGGCCGACGGCGCCACATCAGCTTGGGCCCGCGGGTCAGAGAGAGAGGCGGGAGAGAGAGAGAGACGGGGAGGGCGGCGGCGGCCGGGGCTGGGGAAGACGGCGGCGTCACCGGCGCCGAGGAGACGACGGCGGCGGTGCTACGGAGACGGCGGCGCGAGGCGAGCCGAGGCGAGAGAGAGGAGAGAGAACGGAGAAAGGGGGAAGAAGCGAGCCGAGGCGCGCTTTATAAGCGGGAGGAGCACGGCGGCGTGGAAGCGCGCGGCGACGGACGGCGCGGCGTGGCGGGCGCGCGGCGAGACGCGGCGAGGCGACGGACGGCGCGGATTCGCGGCGGCGGGAATCGCGCGGCGACGTGGGAGAGAGAACGGCGGCGCGGCGGAGACGATGCACGGACGCCGTCCGATTGTGATCGGACGGTGGGGAGACGGAGGGGCGCGGCGAAGGAGAGCCGTCCGATTTCGATCGGACGGTTGAGAAGTCAACGGGCGCGGACGAGGAAGACGAACGGGCGCCGTCCGATTCGACGGACGGTGGGGAGCGGAAGAGGCGCGGCGAACGGACAAGCAGCGCCGTCCGATTTCGATCGGACGGTGGGAAGACGAAGGGGCGCGGGCGAAGGAGCGTCGTCCGATTTCGATCGGACGGCGGAGAAGAGAGAGAGGCGGCGCGGCGAACGCGAGACGCCGGATCGCGATCGGACGGCCAGCAGCAAGAGGCGACGCGGCGAAGCGAGAGCCACGCGATGACGATCGGACGGTGGGCGCGAGGCCGAGGCGGGAGGCGAATCGCGGCGAAGGAGGACGGCCGGATGGAGATCGAGCGGCTGTGGCGAAGGGGAGACGCGGCCGATCGAGAGCCAACGGATGAAGATCCAATGGTCGGGAGCGGCCGAGCACGGGCGGAACGGGAGGCGGGCCGCGGGAATGGGCCGGAGGCGGGAAACAGTGATGGGCCGGCTGGGGTTTCGGCCCACCAACAGAAAAGAGATTTAAAATACATTTTTGATTTTAGATATTCAAATAAATCAAAAGGCAATTTAGAAAATAGCAAATAGACTCCAAAAATTCTAGAAAAATTCAAAGAAATTTCCTGAATTATTCTTGACTTAATAAAAATACTTTTAACTTTAAATTTCCTTTTTCTTTTGCAAATAAATAAATTTTTAATTTCGGGTAAAATGAAAATCAATTTCTAAAATCCAATAAATCCAAGAAAATTCTCAAAATAATAAATTTTGATTTTAAATTCCAGAAAACTCAATTAAATCAACTTTAATTTAATTGAAGTTTGATTAACTCATATTAAACTGCAAATGGTTTTCCGAAATTTCAAATTAAGCTTTTGGCGAATAGAAGCAAACGGTTCTCTTTTTTAAAAAATTTTCAAAAACTCCGAAAAACGGGACGCTACAGATATCCATTTATTAATAGGAGCCCACTAGGGTTTGTACCCTAACTCGTCACTCCCCAACACCCTTGCTCTCGCCCGTTCCCCTCCCCACCCGAGTGCCCCCGACCTCGACGCTGTCGCCCGAAGTCTCCTTCCCAACAGCCGCCCCTAAGTCGCGCCTTCTCCCCGACGCCGCCCTTCTTCCCGTCGCTGTCGGTTGCGAAACCACGGTTCACTACTCTTATCGTAAGAGTCTTGTGTAGTGTCACCGTCGTGACACAACTACGTTGACACCGCCGTTGCTGCTGGTCCAATCGACCTCCCCGCCGCCAGATCCTCCTTCCCCTCTTCGACCTCTCCACCGACCTCCCCCGGTTACCTCTCCACTGACCTCCCCTGGCTACCTCTCCATTCTCTGTTGCTTCTGTTTTTTTGTTTGAGTTTGACTTGTTTACTGATATGGGTTGTTGTTAAATATGCATACATGCAGGAGATGGATGTGGTGAGCTACTGCTGGTGGTTGATTTGCCGGTTGCACTGGGGTAACTACCCCCGTTTACTCTCTATATATCTGTCGACGATCAAATCACCGAACTTATGAGTATATAAAAAGAAAGAGGAAAAGTGGCACGTATCTCCTGGTAAGTAATGGGGCTGCTCTTTATTGATATGAACTGGCTGTTACGAAGTGTATCTGTAATCGAGTGGTTGTGCTCGTCGCGCGTCTGCTTCTCCTAGTGGTCGTACCCACCACGCGACTTCTTCTTCGACTCCGGTGATCAACACAAGTCGCGGATCGTCCTAGTGCTGATGCTTCGCAACAACACCTCCGAGGTATCCACACGTACGGGGCAGGATTACCACGCGCAGGAGTGCTAGCACCGGTAGCGTCGTTGAGAAGGCATGGCTATTAGGGTTTCGGGAGTTCTTCCAAAGATCATCCTCTTCACAATCACCCCATGCCACCGCCCCTCTTTATATATAGGCATCCATGATGGGTCTCGACCTAGAGGCCCATTAGGAACTCGTGGCCTATACGAATTCGGATCACCATCCAAAAAGGATCCTTGCCCTTTAAGTGTGCGACCCCACAGGTTCATGTGTAATCAGTTATGACTCGGAAACTCTTTTCCGACCACTAGTCGTTAGTAGTACCTAGCAGCACATAACGATTCCCAAAGACACATAGAATAAATCGAACGAACCTTGATGTAATATGATCTATGATTAGGTCCTCATCACTTACAACCAGTTCATATCTCTATACGACCAGGTTGTATTTGGTCACGACCAGTTCGTCACTCCTTACAACCAGATTCTTACCATTCTGTGATTACGTTCGACCAATCTACGACCAGCTCGTATCTCCATATGACTAGTCCGTAACTGATCGAACTAAGCAACCTACTCATGCATTCTCCCTTTGCCTCACGATGCCTGGTTGAACTCCAGGTGAGATAATATGTCAACCATGGACTGTTCAATACTTTCTCGATCGAGTGTCGAATAACATCATGTGGTCGACACTTCGACCACTAGTGGCATGGCCATGCACTTTCTTTATCCGATCACCACGAGGGGCCCAGTGACATCTCTCCTGTTATGTTAAGAGGGGTAAATCCCGTCTCGACCAGTCACATCCATCCGCATGTTTCATAGCATACCCGAAAGCTACCTTTATAACTACCCAGTTACAGAGTAGCGTTTGGCAACCCCTAAGAGTGCTATTACACATGTAGGAAATTATGCTGATCTCAGGTCTTAGGATTATACATCATCATTACTTGAGACCAACTAATGACACAAAGATTCATAACAATCTCAATAGTGTCTCAATGATGGGTCTATCCAACACCATGTTCTCTAACATGTACTCACATTATTGCTTCGATATCTCCATATCCATGACCGGTGAAACAAGGTCATCAATCAATACATGTGCTAGTCATAGAGTCACTGGTGTTCCGACCAGGGATACATTTAGAATGACACTATATAAGTTAAAGAGTTCCACCAACAAGTCACGTACTTATTGATCTATAACAAATGATTCATTCAAGGAACACGATAACATATTATCAAAATCATGAACATAATGAAATAACATCATCTCTATGATTGCCTCTAGGGTATATTTCCAACAAGTATTCCTTGAGAGCGAAGGACACACTATATGGGAGGTTGTTCGAGTCCCGCTCATGGTGCGCGAAGTTGCTTCGCCGGCTTCAGAAGCCCTTTTGGCTAAAACCAATAAGGCTAAAAATCTCTTGTATGGCGGGCTTGGGAGACAGGAGTATGATCGAATTTGAAATCTTGAGACTGCGCATGATATTTGGAACACTCTCGAAAATTACCATGAGGGTTCGTCCCAAGTCAAGAAAGTACGCAAAACAGTCTATAAGCGTGAATACAACAAATTTGAGATGTGTCCTGGAGAGAGCATCGATGACATTTTTAGTCGCTTTAATAAAGTGATAAATCAGATGAAAGCTGTTGGTATGAATATTCTCAATCTGAAAATACCACCCATCTCTTTGGCTTCAATCAACACCAAGGAGTGGAAGATAAATGCTACAACCATTGAGGAGAATGTAAACCTTTCTGATATGACTTTGGAGCTACTCTATAGCAAGCACAAAACTCATGAGATCAAAAGGATTGATCATTCCAAGAAGGAAAACATGGATTTAGTAGCAGACCCGCCCAAGAGAGCATCTGATGGGTCTTTTGAGTATTCTTCTAGATTTTCGCTTGCAGGTTTAGCTACAATCCATGAAGAGGAGTTTGAGAGTCTCCCTGAGGCTGAGTTGACCCTCATAGTCAAAAAGGTCACACAGGCCTACAACAATATGAGAAACAGGAAGAGAGGAGGTCCCGTGACGTGCTATGAGTGTGGTGAGCTCAATCATATTCGGGCAAATTATCCTAAGCTGAAAGGTAAGAGTAACCATAAGGAGGGAAAGCCAGCTTGGAAGATGCCTTAATGGAACAACTCAAGGTTTGATACTGTCAAGCTGACGAAGGCCGCTCACCGGGTGCTTGCTGCTTTTGAGGATAAATCATTAAGCGATGTGGACTCCGGGAGCGAGGAGGACAAGGAGGAGGAGATCACTCAAAACAAGAAGAAAGGGAAGACCAAGGACTTCACCGGCTTGTGCTTCATGGCCGATTCCATTGACGACGACAACGATAAGGTACCTCCTTCCTATGATGTCCTTGCTGATAGATGTGAAACTATGTTTGAGCAACTCATGAGTCAGGATAAGGCTTTAGAGTTTTTCATGGCCAAGAATAAGGACTTAGAGTCTCAAATAAATAATTTGACTTTAGAACTTGAAAATGCTAAGACTCTTGAATATGATGAATGTTCATCCTGCCATGCTTTGCACTCTGAATTTGCTAAATTGCAATCTGCTCATGATATTGTTTGCAACAACTTGAAAATGCTAGGACTGAGCTTGTTGAGGTTAAATCTACTCCATGTGAAAAATGCTTAGAGTCTAGCAAGTTAGTTGCTTCTGGTGTGGTTGATTCTAGCCTTTGTACTTTTTGCTTAGAACGCGAACATAAAGTTAAAGATATCTTAGAAGTAGCTAGAGCTAAATATGCCATGCTTAATGAGAGTATTGAGTTTTCTACATGTGCTTCAAGTCCAGCTCTTAAACTTGAAACTGCTTTATATAAAGAAAAATATGCTAGAGCCATTAAGGGTAAAACATGTGAATCATGTGTTAATCTTGAAGAAGAAAATGCTTATCTTAAGAATATCTTAGAAAAATTCTCTAAAGGTAAGAAACAATTAAATATGATTCTGGACAAGTCTAAAACTCCTTATAAGAAGCAAGGATTATGAGAGACCATGTGAGAGGTCCTCCACTCTGAGTGATGAGTATTTGACAAATGTGTTGATTAGATTGAGAGTTGGGTTTTTCGGTTTGGACTGTTTCTGGGCTGAGTCAGGAAAATCGGAACTACCGCTGTGTATGGAGCGGAAGTTAGATAAATCGAACTCTACGGCGTTGGAAATAGGATCTTCCGATATTCCCGGTTTTGAGTTGGTGAATGGAATCGAACTTCCGCACAAGGGTAGCGGAGTGTCCGATATCTTGACGGTTGAGTGTTCTCGAGATGCTAATCGAATTGAATTTACGGAAAGTCGGATGTTAGAAGATCGGAAGTACCATTTGTGTTAAGCGCGAACTTCCGATAATCCCGAAATCGCGGATGTTAGAAATCGGAACTTCACGTGTGGTAAGTGCGGAACTTCCGATTGTGTCGTAAGCGTGCGAGAGAAGATTAATTTGTGATTTTGATTTTGTATGAGTTTGAGTCTTATACAATTATTGATGCTATGATATTGTGCAATGCTATGTGATGTGTTTTATGCGTGTTGATTGCGGGGCATCAAGATGGAGTCGTGGCGAGACACGTGGACCGGACTAGGCGCAGGAGGCGTTGAGGTCAGAACGGTCGGGATGTGTCGAAGACGGCGTGAATCTTGAGGTGGTTGCGTGTCAAGGACAGCAAGGTGTACGGGAGGCTTCCAGAAGGTGCGCAAGGGGCGAAAGGGTCTTTTCGCAAAGCGGCAAAAGTGGAGGCGGTTCCGTTCAGGTGTAGCAGGCTTAATGGGTTGGAGGCCCATTAGCAAAGGCTATAAATAGGGGAGAACCCTGGAGTTAGGGTAAGACCTAGAGGGAGAGAAAATTAGGGTTAGCTCTAGAAAAGGATTTGTTTTGCTTTTTGAGAGCTTGTTGAGTTGGAGTGTATGAACTGAAACCTATTGTAATCATTCCTCTTTGCTTTACCTCTGTAATCCATGTTTCAATCCAATGAAATCTGAGGTTTTGATTATTTGATTGTGCAACTCTTCCTCTCTCTGTTCATGTTGAATATCTAGGGTTTTTGGCATATCTTTTGATTCGTCTTATGAAATAGCATGAAACTTGATATCTAGAGTCGTTTTGATATTGCTATTACATCCTCAAAGTTTCATGTGCTAAGAATCTGAGAATCTCGTTTATCGTTGGTTTTGGTCTTTCTTGCCCCTTCTTCAAGAAATCCGTTTTCGGCTTGATCATTGAATCTTTGTTTGCAATTCTTCTCCATGAGGTCAAGATGGTGTTTAGGATGATGTCCTGTGAAACTTGACCAGAGAAGAGCATTCAAGATTTAGTTTTTGGATTTTTGAAAAGAAACCCGAGCTCACTGTTCTTCGGTCAGGACAATCGGAACTTCCGATTGTCCATAGCGGAACTACCGCAGGAGGAACTTCATGCGATCCGGAACTACGAGTGCGGAAGTATCACGTAAAATCGAACATCCGATTTACGCGAAATGCATGGAACTTATGATTAGTTCTCTGATTTTGTTTTACTCTTCTTGAGAGGGTTTGTAGATCTTGTTTAAATACAGTAAAAGGGAGTTCTTAATTTTAAGGCACCATTCACCCCCCCTCTGTTGCCATTTCGGTCCTACAGATTAGGGTACAATCGTATTCAAAAATAATTCTAACCCAAAAGTTACTCAAGTCTTGGAAAATGGGTTAATTGAATTCAAAAATCAACCTACAAAAACTATCTTTAAATCTGCAGGTGTTGCCCAACCATATGTTAATTCTAAGGGTGCTTCTCCCAGTAGTATTAAGTATCATTGCACCTATTGCAAAAAGGATGGACATCTGATTGAGTTCTGTTGGCGTAGGTTGAAAAATGATAAATTTTTTTTTGCTAGAATTTCATCTAATCAACCTAGTGCTTTTATTAGACATGGTAACATAGAAAAGAAGAAACCTGGTTTAGGATTTGTGTCACATGCTCATCATCATGTTCCTAGACAGGATAACTCTCATGTTACTTTAACCATTGCTCATAACAAAACTTCAAATAAAGTCAAGGATAGCACTTCTGCTTTGCATACTACTCGCAGACGTGTGTCTCAGTACTGGGTTCCTAAGTCTTGTTTAACTAACCCCAGTATCGAGACACATCGTTCTTCTATGCCTTGATTTTTTAGGATTACCGCGGAAAGAGGAAGGACACGTGGTTCGTCGACTCCGGCTGTTCACGTTACATGACCGGAGACTTAAGATGGTTCACCTCCTTCACGCGGTCGACGGGTGATGATTTCATCACTTTTAGAGATAATGGTCTTAAGAAAGCCCCTAGAGCCTGGTTTGATAGACTTAAGATTTTTCTTGCTTAAGAATGATTTTGAGACGGGTCAGGTAGACAAGACTTTGTTCATTCTTAGGCGTGGTAATGACTCTCTGCTTGCTCAAGTTTACGTTGATGATATTATCTTTGGTGGTTCTCCTCATGATCTTGTTTCCAACTTTTCTGAGACTATGTCCAGGGAATTTGAGATGAGTATGATGAGAGAGCTCAATTACTTTTTAGGGCTTCAAATCAAGCAATGTAAGGAAGGGATCTTCATCCATCAGACGAAGTACACGAAGGACTTGCTCAAACGTTTCGACATGGTTGATTGTAAGCCAATCTCCACTCCCATGGCAACTTCGACTGTTTTGGATCCAGATGAGGAAGGAGAAGCCGTGGATCAACGCGAGTACCACAGCATGATCGGTTCCCTTTTGTACCTAACAGCCTTGACACCGGACATCCACTTCACGGTCTGCCTCTGTGCGAGGTTTCAGGCGTCTCCGAGGACTTCCCATCGCCAAGCTGTTAAGCGCATATTTAGGTATTTACACTCTACCCTTCTGTATGGCATTTGGTATTCCTGTTCCTCATCATTGTCCATTCGGGGGTTTTCTGATTCTGATTTTGCGGGCTGTCGGCTGGATAGGAAGAGTACCTCAGGCACTTGTCACTTCCTAGGCACTTCTCTTGTATCTTGGTCTTCAGAGCGGTCTTACTGCACAATCCATCTTTGAAGTGAATATGTAGTTGCTGCTAGTTGTTGTAGTCAGATTTTATGGATGGTAACCACTCTTAAGGATTATGGGTTAAATTTTGCTTGTGTTCCTCTTTTCTGTGATAACACTAAGTTAGGGGTAATTTATCCCTATGGGTTGGTTTCAGGGGGAGTTTGATCTTTTGTGATCTTACCTTGTTCTTTTGATCTTTTCTTGTTCTTTTTCTGAACTTATTGATCTTTTTGAACTTTTTAGGTTTTTTAGGCTTTTACTGCATCTCATTATATCATATTGCATTCATATGAAAAATCCAACAAGTGGTACGAAAAACCCAACAAGTGGTATCCAAAAAGATGCATTGTAATATAAGTTTTTCTGCTTATCTTTTAAAATTGATGAAGCTTTGCCTATTACCCTTTGGAGTTTTAGTATTTCAATTATTGCTCAATGCAATGTCTAGTTCTTTGACTTGCTAGAATTATCATGCTTTCACATATACAGATAAGTCTTTGCTGTATGAGCTAGAACTCTAAAACAACTCGAACTAAAAATTGTAATTTGTGGATGTTTTAGCTAGTTGCGCAATTAGTGCTCCTTTTGTGACATTGGCCCTATCAGAATTGCTTTGTTAGCTCTTGAATCTAAAATTGACCATTACTTGAGCTTTTTGTGTTCTTGAGATACTAAAACTGCTCTTGTGTGTCTTATGCTTAAATTATGCCAAACTATTCTTACGAGACTGCTTATCAAAGACATGAACTAGGAGATAGTTTGATGATCCAAACGATCTCATGGGGACTTGAGAGACCATGTGAGAGGTCCTCCATTGTGAGTGATGAGTATTTGACAACTTGTTGAATAGGTTGAGAGTTGAGTCTCTCTGTTTGTACTGTTTCTGTGATGAAACAGGAGAAACGGAACTACCGCCATGTATGTAGCGGAAGTTCCGATAATCGGAACTTCCGGCTGTGGAAAGCGGAACGTCCGATTAATCTGGAAAAAGTGTTCGGTTGAAGTAATCAGAACTTCCGCACCTGGGGACGCGGTTTGTCCGATAATACTGACGTGAGTATTCCTCTGTGACAAAAATCGGAATTAAAAATCTGGAAGTGCGGACGTTCCGATAATCGGAACTTCCGCAATGGTAAGCGCGGAACTTCCGATAATCCTGACAAGTGCGGACATTCCGGAAATCGGAACTTCCGCAATGGTAAGTGCGGAACTTCCGATTGTGCACAGAACTGTGCAGAGAAGGATAGTTTGTGATTTTAAGTTTGTATGAGTTTGAGTCTTGTTCAAATATTGATGCTATGATATTGGGCAATGCTATGTGATGTGTTTTTGTCTGTGTTGACTGCAGGACATCGAGACGAAGTCGTGGCGAGACACGAGGTGATCGGACTAGGCGCAGGCGGCGTTAAGGTCAGAACGGTCGGGATGTGTCGAAGACGGCGTGAATCTTGAGGTGGTTGCGAGTCAAGGACAGCAAGGTGTACGGGAGGCTTCTAGAAGGTGCGCAAGGGGCGAAACGGTCTTTTCGCAAAGCGGCACAAGTGGAGGCGGTTCCGTTCGGGTGTAGCGGGCTTAATGGGTTGGAGACCCGTTAGCCAAGGGCTATAAATAGAGGTGAACACCTGGTGTTAGGGTTGAACTTTTTGAGAGAGAAAATTAGGGTTAGCTTTAGCAAAAGAGCTTTTGGAGAGTTTGTTTTGCTTTTTGAGAGTTTGTTGAGTTGGAGAGAATGAACTGAAAACTTGTGTAATCATTCCTCTGTGTTTCCCTCTGTAATCTTTTGATTTCTATCAATGAAACTCTGAGGTTTTGATTCTTTGTTTATGCCTCTTTTCGTCTCTCTGTTCATACGTTGAATATCTAGGGTTTTTGGTGAATCTTTTGATTCCTCTTATGAGATGGCATGAAACTTGATATTTAGAGTCTTATTGATATTGCTAATGTATCTTCAAAGTCTCATGAGCCGAGAATCAAAGAATCTCTTGAATTTCAGTTTGTGGCCTCTCTTACCCCTTCTTCAAGAAATTCGTTTTCTCTTCAATTAGAAGATCTTTGTCTGCGATTTCTTCTCATGAGGTCAAGATGTTGTTTAGGATGATGTCCTGTGAGACTTGACCTGAGAAGAGCAGCAAATCAAAAGTATTTCGAATTTTTGAATCGTTCCAGTGCGCTCTGTTCTTCTGTCAGGATAATTGGAACTTCCGCCATCTAAGCTGCGGAACTTCCGATTTCTGGAACTTCCGCACCTGACTGGCCAGAACTTCCGATTTCTGACAGAACAGCCTGAAACTTGTTTTCGTTCTCTGTTTTTGCTTCACTTCTCTTCTTGAGATTTCCAGAGGCCTTTGTAGGTTTGTTTAAATACAGTAAAGGGGAGTTCTTAATTTTTAAGGCACCATTCACCCCCCCTCTGTTGCCATTTCGGTCCTTCAGGACTGCCTGTCAGAAATGACATGAACCTCAAGATTTGTCGCCCTGGTAGAAGCTTAGGAAGAGTTTGTGGATGGCTCCTAGTCCAGGATCTTCTTCACTAAGATATACCTTTAATCAACTTCTGGTCGAAGCTTAGGATGAGTTTGTGGATGGCTCCTAGTCCAGGATCTTGTCACTAAGTTAGATCATTAGTCAACTTCAATATTCAGTGCAAATGAGAAAACTGTTGACAAATGGGCTTTTGAGAAAAATGATTCAATACAGGACTTGATTGACTCTTAATTTGGTCTTTGTTAGATTTTTGATCTCACTCTGACATTTTGACATGGCCAGTTTCACTTTAGGATCCTTGTTGATGAACTTGTTGAATTTGAAGTTTTGCTTAAATTGATCAAATTTATTGCTTTATTTTTTGAGCCTTTGTGCGTAGCTTTGATATATATGTCTTATCATGATCTTGCTAGCGTTGTTAGGCTTGATATGCTGTTTGTGCAATATTAGAGTTGCTAGTTTGTTCTTTTGGGTAATCTCCAAAGTTTCTTGTAATCAAAAAATTGAAAAATACAAAAATGAAGCCACTCCATGGCATTTCATGCATACTCCTTCTTATGCTTCTTTCTTCATTCTGCATTTGTTATCTCTGGATGAGAGGAAGGCTGATTCCTTGATGACTCCATTGTCAAAGGGGGAGAAGATGTATTAAAATGTGTTAATGCTGTACATAGGGAGAGAGAAGATGTTTGGAGAAGATGGATATTTCAATGTTGGGAGAAGATATATCATTGCTGTACAGAGGGGGAGAAGATATATAACAATAAAAAAGGGAGAGAAATTGAAAATTTGACATTTTTTGAAATCTGTGGATCTTAGTGAGGGGGAGTTTTTTGAATTGCATTCTTATTGTCTTATTGACTCTTCCGAACTTGAATTGCATTTATTAATCCTCACGATGATTCAAGGTCAATTGAAGAATTGTTCTTTCATATGGACCTTAAGTGAGATTTTTGACGCTTTTCTAGAAATCAAAGTTTTTATGCTTTCTTTTGCCTTATCTTGCTTGCCTATGCTATTCTAATGCCAGCTTGGTCATTTTCATTGCTTCTTCTTGCTTATGGACCAAGTTGTGTCTTTGTGCGAAAACGAAAGTTTTTTACTTTTCAAATGTCCAAATTACATTTTCTGGATTATTGCCAATGTGTTCATCAAGGGGGAGATTGTGGATACCATTGGGATATGCTCCAGATCTTAGGATGATGTGACAATTGGCAATGACATTTACGATTTATCGTTTCACGTATTTTCGACAAAGTTCAGAGCTGTCAGGCCAGAATCGGTCTGACCAGCCGGGTGGCCGGTCTGACCGGCCTTGGTGGCTGTCGGACCGGCAAGTTACAAAAAGTAAGAATTGGGCTGGGCCAAAAATAGAGGGTGTAGGCAAGAGAGGCGATTCTACTGCACTTGGTCCTATAATTTTTGGAGTCTCCAGTCAAAAGTTCTATTGGTTTGAAATTTTCAGTAGGTTTCGGTTTTCCAGAGAGGAAAAACAGCTAAGTCCCAGCTGGCGGTCTGACCGGCCCATAGGTGGTGGTCAGATCGGCCAGGATGGGCGGTCAGACCGGTCCTTGGGGGTGGTCTGACCGGTTTTCACTTTATTCGTCGCCCGGTGTGGCGGTGATATTCGTGTGTTAGGTCAAAGTCATGACTTTCAGGGCATATATGGTGCATGATGCATGTGTTGACTAACATGGATCAAGTTGTGAAGAACTTATTTCTAAATTCGGTTTACTTGTCTATTGTTGTGCAGGTTGCTTGGTGGTCACCGACGGTCAACGACGAGGATGATCGAGACTAGGCTTGGAGAGCTGAGCTCCAGAACGATAGACGATGCCGGGTGAGGTCAATGAACTCAAGCGTGACGCAAGATGGACAAGGGTGATCTTTTAGCTAATCCGAAGCGCAAGATGGCGCAAGGGTAGCTAGTTAGGTCAAAGGGAGATAAAGACGGTGTATTAAAATACGTGCGTATGTGTCCCGTTTGTTTTGAGCCTTAACGGGAGCCCAATAGGATCAAACTTCTAGAAGGTCTAAGCCTCCACTATAAATAGGAGAGGGTGGTGGCTGCACCACCTCTTCGCCTCTTTTGCAATTCTTGTAAACCCTAATTTTCTTAGGGAGAGCTTTTGTGGAGGCTAGGGGTCTTGATGTTTGATGTGATTTTCGTGCTCTTGGATTGAGCATTGTCATCCATTGATGGAGTGGCTGTAAGCCCTGATCATATCAATCAATCAAAGGAAAGTTTGATCAATGTTTTGTCTCATTGCGCTCTTTCTCTCGATTTGATGATTTTAGGTCTTTCTTTGATCCGTGAGTTTTTGCTTGGTTTCTTCACGTGATCTATCTTGCTGTGACGTGTGGGGATCTATCTAGGATCATCTTGATCATCAATCACCCACGAGCAAGAGCTATGGCCTAGTTTTCATTTTGACCCTGTTTTAAACCCTTCTTTGATCAAACGGAAAGGATCTTGATTCTTCCAAGAATTATTAAAAAAATTTATTATAATAGGTCCCAGATATCATAGAGAAGGTGTGTTCCAAATTTCTTCAAGTTTGGATTTGTAGATCAAAAGTTTTATCTATTTGCATCTTCGTCATCGGGTTTTTCAATCTGTTCTGGAGGCCGGCGGTCAGACCGCCCATAGCCACCGGTTAGACCGGTCGGGAATCGGTCCGATCGCCAGGTAGGCAGCGGTCCGAACGCCAGTAGATTGTTTCACTTCAATCTTTGTTGATTTTGTCCTATTGCTTTGGGGTTTTTTTTTATTGGATTCAATATTAGTCTTCCGCTGTACTGATATATTGATCTTCATAGCTTCTATAGCTACTGGAGTAAAGTTTTATTGATCCATTATTTGTCAAAAAGTGAGCGTGCTCCTATTCAACCCCCTCTAGTCGCCTTTTTGGTCCAACACGATCTAATCGACTGACTATCTTCAGAGAGTGATTACAGTCGATGACTCTCTTTGGTAGTTGATGAAACGTTGGCAGTTGTCCCTTGGACAGGCGTGTGTTAAGAAGTGGCGTGTCTGGTCGGAGAGAGGCGTCAGTTGACAATGTATCAATTGTTGTGTGGTTATATGTCAATGAGTCATGTAACCGTACTCTATTGTCGTAGCGTCGCGTGGTATGGAATATACAGCGCATGTTCCATTCGTCACACGGTAAAATATATGTCTGGTCTTAGATCCAGACACCAGTTCAAAAGCTTGTGAGCATTTGACTGGTCGGAGACTAGGTTTGGAACCATGTCCGACCAGGTTGGGTATTATGTAACCTCTGGAATTCTTACGACCAGTGAGGTCGTTAGCCTTAGGGGTTACGACCATAAAGACGTATGGTCTCTATATAATAAATAATAAATAGAGGTTTTAATCCTCGTCAGCTAGCCCTCGAACTTTAAATGAATTGGTCGTATGGACGCTTTCTCCTGATGAAGTCGTATCAGGCAGACCCCTCATTAAATGTTGTGGTACCCGAGGTGGTCTGTATTCATTTTTAAAGTTGAGGAATTGCCTTGGAAGTTGAAAAGCTTCTTTGTCCGCTGGTTAAAAAGAATTTTTATCCATTGGACTTTTTCCTAAAGCGGTTACAGTGTTGTGGCTATAAAATCCCCAAAGCTCTGGGTGTTAGGGTTTCTACACCTTTTGCTTTCCTCTTCATCTTCCAAGAAACCATCTCCGATCACCTTAGAATTCTTCACCCGAAAGAAATCGCCATATCGGATCTTATTACCAACTGGTCAATTTCCGATCTGAGTGAGAAGAAGTTGGAAAATTTGGAGAAGGTTGGGCTGCTACCCGATAGAATTCTGATCTCATGGAGATTAGCATTTGGGGAACATTCTCCAAGCGGTGAGGATGGAGAAATTATGGTATTTCTCGCATATATTAAATGTGGCTTCAGCCTCCCAGTTCACTCCTTTTTTTCCCAAGTTCTGGAGTACTATAGAGTGGAACTGATCAATCAGGCCCCCAACGCTATAGCCAACCTTAGCATCTTCGTTTATCTCTGTGAAGCGTACTTGGGAATTCCAGCAACTCTAGATCTCTTCAAGTACTACTACAGACTAGCAAACGTGAAGAAGATGACCAGTACACCTGGAGAGTGTACCTTGCGTCTCCATGACGGGAAGGCTGAGGAGTACGTTTCTATGTAGTCCAAATCTTCGTGGTCGTCATGGAAAAAGAGTTGGTTTTATATGAAGATTATGCAGGGCGATGGCCTCTATTACAGCGGTAAGAAAGCTGTCGAGAACCGGCAGTGGCGTTCCTCCTAGAAGTAGAGGAAAATTGAGAGATGGGTTGATGCTATCCATCTCCTGAGTGTCAGGGGTTTAACCTCCTGGCACGTGGTAAGGGACTTTTCCATGCGGAGGATTAGTCCTTTGAAGGCTAGAGCTCATTCGATGCTCTGGTACATTAGTCGTGATGATGCGACCAGGGGTTCTAGGGAAGGTAGATCCCAGTTAGAATTCGACCAGTATATCTTTCTAGTCAATTGCTTTCATAACCCTAAGACCTCTCTTTTCATTACAGCCTTGTCTTCTGATGAGATCAGAAGTCGGATCAAGATGATTTGTGTTGGAGAGCCTAACGAAAAGGCTAGTTTCCCTCTGATCTTAGCGGTTTCTACTGCTGAAGGGAGGGCTGAGAGACTCCAGGTAAGCATATTAATTATTTTTCATCTTTACAAACTCTTCCAATCGGTGTTTACCTAAAAAAACCTCTTTGATATGTAGTCGGTTGGTCTAATGATCAATGAGGCCACGGAAACATGTGAGCCATTTGATGACCCGACCAGTCTTACGATCACTAGTGATCGTGCAGAGGTAGGTAACCGAAGGAATTATTTTTCGTTTAGATGAAAAGATATGTTCATCACCCGACTAACTTTGTTTGTTAAATCAGGCAGTAGTCATTGAGTCTCATACAGTTGCTCAAGAATTGCCAATGGCTGTTGAGTCAACTGTTTTGGTGACTAACGAACCTGCACCATCCAATCCAACGATCAGGGATTCTACTCTCGACCAATTGGTCGAAAGTATTTCATCTGATCTTACATTGGAGGATGTAGAGGGTGTAACCAACCCTATCAGTTTAGAATTGGTAAAATTGGTTGAAAAGAAAAAAAAAGCAAGCGCTACGGACTTTAAGCCAGCACGCTACAGAGTCAAGATAAAGAAGACGACCGGGTATGTTTTAAATGAAAATAATCATATAAATGCATACCTTTTATATCCTCGGTGAACTTTAAACTCTGAACTTCCTTTCCTTTGTGTAGATCTGCTGGAGCTCCAGTTGTTTCCGACCAGGTCATTCTAGTAGGTCAGGTGATTGAGGGCACTTCCGACCAAGGCTTTCCTTAGGCAAGAAACTCTGAGGAAGAAGTGGTTAGGGGAGCCCCCGAGACTGCTTCAATACCGGAATCTGACTTGGATCCTGTAGTGATTGTTACTCCATCAGTGGAGGTATTCACTTCTGCAGATCCACAGCAGACTCCGATCCCTGCAAGCAATCCCTCCCAAACTAACAAGTTTCCTTTCTCTCCTCGATTTATCGAGGATAAGGAGCTTGATGATGCTTGGAGGAGAACATCAGGGCGAATCCTGATAAAATTTTTGCCGATTATAATGACGTGGTAATTCAAGTATGTGTCTTCAAACATTCTTATATTTCTCTCTGAAGTTCAATAGAAACTTGAAGAGGAAATGCTATCTATGCAGCATATGGTTGAGAACTTTGTTGCGATCAGAGGCTTGACCGAGCGAATAAAAATCCTGGAGCAAAAACACTCCTAATTAGAGAGTAAAGAACTTTCCTACTTAACTTTTCCTTCTTTATGCCTCCGTTTTTCTCTTCTAATTATTCTCCCTTATCATACTTGACAGGTTTTGAGAAAATAAAAGAAGAAACTATGGCTAAAAAGGCTAGAAGACTAAGGCTTGAAGAAGAGAACCAAGCTAAGAACCGGTCGATCGAAGACTTGACGACCAGAAATAAAGAAATCTTGGAAAAATCCAAGAAGAAGGCTGAAGGTAATTAGTCGTAAACTTGACTTAATATGTCTTCTAGTCCTTCTTGCCTAATACTTATTTTGCTTACCCAGAACAAAATCAAGCATTAGCCAAAGCAAAGAAAGCTTTAGAATTTGAGCAAGACAAGGGGGCAACAATCATGCTTAATCTCGACTTAAAGATCACTGCACTCAATAAAATGATCTTTGATATGGGATCTGGATCAACATTGACCTCTTTAAGTGATCCAATAGAAAAGGTAAATTACCTTGGTCACCTTTTGGAAAACCTTAAAGGCTTGCTCAAGACTACAAGAGATAATTATGCCCAATTCGTTAAAGAATATATTGCCAGTGGAGTTAGTCTTGCTTTGGCAAAACTGAAGGCCTCCAACGCCTCTACCAATCTTCAAGCTATTAAAGAAGATTTCAACTGCTTGCCTGAGGAGGCGACCAAGTTTCTCAATGAAGTTAAATCTCTTGGAGACTAGGTTGCAGAAGAAATAGAGGTCGGATCTCCATCAAGCAGTGATTAGATGGGCAATCTCTAGTAGTAAAAAACCTGCAAAAAAGGGAGTATGCAAAAAATGTGCAAAAACTTACCTCTCTCTTGTCAATGAAATCTTTTCTTCATCCGGTTGACTTATGGATATTCATATATTAACTAGCCCCCGACTCTTTTATAGTACAAGAACTTTACTATGCAAGCAGTAGGCCGAGAATATGAACTTAAGTCTCAACCATTGTTTGAAAGTTTGTACCAATCATTGAAAAACTGATCGTGATAATACTAGGAAACCTTTTTTTGGTCGGAACCAGTGCTAGGTTTCGACTAGTTGTAAATCTATTTTTGATAATCAAAGTACTTACTAAGATAATATATAGTCGAAAAAAGACTTTCCTTGATAAGAGAAAAAAATATATGAAAAAACACATATAATGAAAGATAAGCGGTTTTATTTCTATTTAGTACTCAACGCTAAGAAATGAAGATATAATGTATATTTCGCAATACGTGCTCATGCTCTAGTCCGACTGGCAGCGAGGATCATAAGAAAAGGACCGTCGCTAGGAAGCTCTTTCCAGTGGGCGGAACCACGTGCGAAAAAGGAGAGACTTCGACTAGGAGGTTTTTCGTATTCCGACCAGTAGCCAAACCAGAGTATAACAGAATCTTGAAAATAAAAATAAAAATATGATCTTCATAATCTTGAGCATATGAACCGCGTCAACCAGATTTGGATACCATCATATAAATAACATCACTTACTTCTTTGAATTTAACTAACATTTATTAAATTTAAAGGAAAATGAAATGAAATTAAACGAAAAACTTACGCAATTGATCAATATTCCAGGAATTGGAGAAAACTCTGCCGTCGGACATAGCTAATCGTACCGAGCCTGGTCGGGTGATTTCGACCACAGTGTAAGGACCTTCCCACTTGGGAGAAAGTTTATTGCTATTTACTTGGCTCTGAATTTTTCTGAGAAGCAGATCACCTACAGCTAGGCTGCGAGGTTGCACCTTACGGTTGTGGTACATTCGCATGGATTGTTGATAGATTGCCGAACGTATCAAGGCTTGGTTTCGTCGTTCTTCAAGGAAATTGACGTCGTCGAGCCGTCGTTCCTCCTGATCGTTCATATTAAAACAATCAGTACGAGCAGAGCCAATTTTTAATTCTGGAGGAAGCATGGCTTCGGCTCCATAAACTAAAAAGAATGGTGTTTCGCCGGTCGCACGACTGGTCGTGGTTTGAACAGCCTATAAGACAGAAGGAAGTTCTTGAACCCAAGCTCCTGCCGCTTTATTAGCTGGTCGAATACTCGACGTTTGATCTCTTGCATTATGATACCATTGGCACACTCAACTGCTCTATTACTCTGTGGATGAGTAACGGAGGTGAAATAGACTTTTATTCCAATCTCATCACAGAATTTCTGAAAACTGCAGCTCGAAAACTGAGTATCATTGTCTGTGATTATACGACTGGGTACACCAAATCGCGTAATCACGTTTTTTTTGTCAAAAATCTCTTAGCAGCCTCAGTTGTAATTTTAACAACTGGCTCGGCTTCAATCCATTTTGTAAATGTGTCAATCATGATGAAAAGGAATTTGAAGCCCCTAGGTGCTCTTGGGAATGGTCCCAGAATGTCTAGTCCCCAGGTTGCAAAAGGCCATGAAAGAGGAATTGTTTGCAAAGTTTGTGCGAGCTGATGTACCTGTCGGCTATGAAACTAACATGTACACACTTCGTCACGAGCTCTTTTCCATCATGAATGGCAATTGGCCAATAGTATCCTTGCATGAAGGCTTTACCGACCAATGTTCTGTAGGAATGATGTGCTCCACATATTCCTTCATGAATTTCGGTTAGCAACTTAATGCCATCCGAGTGAGATATGCATCTCATCAACACTCCATGAGATCCTCGTTTGTACAAGGTACGTTCAATTAGAGTATATGATTTGGCTTTTCGTTCTATACGATCGGCCTCTACATCATCTGCTGGAATTAGGTCATGCTGAAGATAATTGTAGATCGATGTCATCCAATCTCTACCCTCATCGTCACCGATCTGTGGAGCATCTATGTTATCAGAATCAATGGGCATGATCCAATGTTTATCATTGATGTTCTCGGAATGCTCGACCATCGAGGGTGAATCGAGTTGCTCAAGAAAAACTCCGGGCGGGACGGTTGACCTCGTAGAGGCCATCCGTGCCAACTGGTCTGCTAGAAAGTCTTCCTTTCTAGGAATGTGTTGTATCTGGAAACCAAAGAAATGCTTTTTAAGTTTTCGTACTTCCACCAGATAAGACGACATCTTGGTACTCGAGCATTGATACTCTTTCTCTACTTGATTCGCTACTAGTTGAGAATCGCCTTTCACTAGTAATTTGCGAATCCCGAGCGAATAAGCTGCTCGAAGTCCTGCCAGTAAACCTTTATATTCCACCACACTGTTTGTAGCGGGAATGTTAAACTGGATGGCGTACTTAATGTGTTCGCCAGTAGGAGATATCAAGACGACTCCAGCCCCTGATCCTTTAAGCATCAAAGAACCGTCAAAGTACATCGTCCACTCATCGTGGCGCTCGTACTCTGGTTCCTGCTTAGATTCAGGGTTTGTCCATTCGGCAATGAATTCTGCTATTTCCTAAGACTTTATTGCTGTTCGTGAGATGAAATGGAGATCGAACGTCCCTAGTTCAACCGCCCATTTTGCTATTCGTCCTGATGATTCCCTGTTTCCAAGGACTTGACCAAGGGGATACCCGAAGGGTACGACCACTTTGTGGGCCTGAAAGTAATGCCTTAGTTTCCTTGAAGCCATAAGGAGACCATAGAGCAACTTTTGTACCTGTGGGTATCTTTCCTTTGGTCCATGTAAGACTTCGCTTACGTAATATACTAGTCGTTGGACGTTTTCATGTTCTACGACTAGTACACCGCTGACAGTTTTCATGTTTCTTCCGGTCCCGGAGAGACTATGATCGGGGCACTCGTAAGGTACTCTTTGAGCTTTTAAAACGCATCATTGGCCTCCTTAGTCCATTCGAAACTTCCGTTCTTCCGAAGAAGCTTAAAGAAAGGTAACCCTTTTTTGCCTAAGCTGGTTATGAAATGGCTTAGCGCTGCCATACAGCCAGTTAGCTTTTGGACTTCTTTCTTTGTGGTCGGAGGGCGCATCTGGTTGATGGCCGATATCTTCGCAGGATTTGCTTTGATACCTCTAGCCGAAACTAGGAAACCGAGAAGTTTTTCAGCTGAAACTCCGAACACACATTTCTCTGGATTCAACTTGAGGTTATGCCTTCCCAAGTTATCAAAAGTTTCGTGTAAGTCAAGAATGTGATCGCCTGCGTTGATACTTTTTACCACTAAATCATCAACATAGGTTTCTAGATTTCGACCTATCTATGGGCTAAATATTTTCTACATCAATCTTTGAAAAGTCGCACCAGCATTTTTGAGGCCAAAGGGCATCTTAACATAACAGTAAGTGCCATATGGAGTGATGAAGGAAGTTTTCTCTTCATCTTTTTTACTCATGTTAATCTGGTGGTACCCTGAATATGCATCCAAAAAACTTAATAATTCACACCCGGAGGTAGAATCTACAAGTTGATCAATGCGGGGAAGAGGAAAGTTATTCTTTGGACAAGCTTTATTTAAATATGTGAAGTCTATACACATTCGCCATTTTCCATTATTCTTTCTAACCATTACAGAGTTGGCGAGCCATTGAGGGTGATGGACTTCATGAATAAATCCTGCCTTGAGGAGTTTTTCAACCTCTGACTGGATTGCCTCTTTCCGATCAGGCACAAAGCGCCTTAACTTCTGTTTGACTGGTTTCTTGTCAGGCTGGAGAACTAGCCTATGCTCAATCACCTCCCTGGGGACTCCGGGCATGTTGGACACTTGCCAAGCGAACACGTCCAGGTTTGCTCGGAGGAAGGAGATGAGCGACTCTTCCTATTTTAGGTTGAGTCTTTCTCCGACCAGCAACTTTGAGATAGATTCATTAGTATCTCCTGTCTTGACTCTTCCCGGAGGAACGGCTTTGTCGAGAAATACTTCTCTTGTCTGGGCGGACGACTTGGGTGTCTCCCTAGGTCTGGAGCGTTTGACCTACATTGCATTTGGGTTGGTGTTTCTGATCGGAAGTTCATCGACCAATTCTAAAGACCTTCGATCGCATGCACAAGCCATTTTCTGATCTCTTCGAACCACGAAGACACCTCTTGGTCCTGGCATCTTTAAGCTTTGATAACCGTAATGCGTGGCTATCAGAAACTTTGCAAGGGATGGACGACCAAGAATGCCGTTATATGCAGTTGCAAAATCAACCACGTCAAACGAAACTTTTTCTGTTCGGATGTTGTCAGGGCTTCCGAACGTAACCGGTAAGGACACTTGTCCTATCGGTTTGGCGGTAGAACCGGGAACTATGCCATGGAAGACATATTTTACCGGTTTCACCTTGGACCTAGGAATCTACATTTCTTCCAATGCTCCCAAAAATAAAATATACAAAGAGCTACAACCGTCTATCAAAACTCAATTAACCTTGCAATTATTGATAGTAGGTTCAACTATAATAGGAAACCTACCCGGTCGAGTCGATGGAACGGGGCAGTCTTCTTTGGCGAAGGACATTACCGTGTTTGACCACCTTGAAGGTTTGATGGCGATCGAAGAATCAGCAAGATTGACCTCCCGCTCCATGGCCTTCAGATGACCCCGCGAGTCGTACGACGAAGATCCCCCAAAGATCATACTGGCCGTATGTTGAGGCTCTTGGTACTCCATCTCTTCGTCGCCATCCTTGTCTTTCTTGGAGCTTGCTTCCCCTAATTCCTGTATTGATGGAAGAGGGTCTTTACCTGCATAGTAATACTCTAACTTCTTTTGCCAGGCACGATAGGTGCGTAAATCATGCCCTGCCTGTTGATGAAGTGGGCACTACTTCTTATTCTTCTTGATCCCATCCATTGGTCGGACTTTTCACCTTGCCTCGACTAGTACAGTCTTTCTTACCTTTGGTAAACTTATATGGGACCGCCAGGACTTCATTACCGTCCGTTTTGCAGTGCTTCTTCTTCTTGAGAACTTTCTTAAGCTTCTTTTCTGGCTTCTCCGAGACTTCTCTGAAGGATCTAGACCCGCCATCCTTTTATCTTTTTGATCTATGGCTTCACTGAAGGATCTAGACCCGCCATTATGAGTTAATGGAATATTTTGGTAATTAATGACAAATCTAAATATGAGACTAACTCTCTTGTCTAGTATTATTTTGTGTAGTCTCATTTGGATATAAAGGTGAAATTCGACGAGGTATGTAATCGACATCTTAATCGTATATATTGTTGCATTCCTTGGATCCAAAATATAGGTTAAACTCCATCATAAGTATAACTTGAATATGTGCATATGATTCTTATTACACATTTGTGTATGCACACATTTAGGGGACTTCACTCTATATTTTGTGGTTTCATAAGTATTGATCCATATTCCATTCTCCACATATATTAAGGATCTTTACTTTGAAATAAATCCTTTGAGTATATAAAATTTGTGTAGTTCATATGTACTCATATTGCTTTATACTCAATTATTTGCAATTGTGTTGTGGGACTAATGTGTGTGCTAAGATGTGTTCAAGGCTTAGTCCTGGAATCTGAATGATGATACGAAAAGGAAATGCAAAGATGATAAAAGATCAACATGGCTCAAGACAAAGGAGTCATGCAATCAAAATCTGTTTTCTAAACAACATCGGTAGTTCCGGCGTGTTAACTGCGGAACTACCGCATGCCGATAGTGCCGAATTTTTGGCGGCACGTTTTTTCTAGAGAGGTACCTTTCGGGCTTCATCGAAGAGCGGTAGTACCACAAGTAGTGTGCGGAACTACCGCATGACAGTTGGCGGTAGTACCGCACCTTTCTACAATAGCTTGTTTAGAAGTATTTGTTGCATGTATATCTTGATAATTATTGTTAATCATTGTGGGACTAACATTTTCCATTAGTTGGATGAATAGGTTATGTTCCAGGGTAATGAAGACTTTGGATGGCATCATGAGTTGATCGTCATCAAGTCAAGGTTCAAAAAGAGGATGTATCACGTGTTGATGCATAACAAGATCTCGAAGAAGGAGATGATCATGAGTTGATCGTCAAGTCAAGAGAAGACCCATCATGTGTTGATGGAGGTCAAGTAAAGGATGCATCATGGGTTGATGCATGTCAAGACGATGACCCGGACTTGAAGTGAAGATGTGGGTCATCAAGCTTCAAGAAGATGCTCACGACAAAGGTATGACTAGCTAGGGCTAAGGATGTGTTCCTAGTCTTTTACCGGTCTTGGTGTTTGGTTGGAAGACTGGATTGCTAGTATAGTTTGCCGTACTATTAAGAGGGCTCTTGTCTAGTAGCTTGAGTCTCATCATGTGTAGATAGCTCAATCTTACTTGCTCTAGCTCTACATGGCATGATGCTATTATTTGCAAATGTGTTTTGCAAATAGTTGAGGCTTATGCATTTAATCGTTGTAGCATGTGACTATACTTTTGTGAATGTGTTTTGCAAAGAGTTGAAGTCCATGTACCTACACCTTGTGGCATGATCTAAGTTTGTAAATATATTTTGCAAATTGTTGGGATTCATGCATTTTCCTTTGACATGGTCTAAGATTGCTTATTGTTATTTCTTTGGACTTAGACCATGGTAGTGGCTCTTTGGAGTTGTGCCTTTTGATTTGATCAAATATTTTTGAGATCAATCAAATAGGTGGGTTGTGTAGCCCTATGAATAAGCTTTCCATAGAGTCCAAGATCATTCAATTCCGACATCGGAGTCAAAATTTATGACATTTTTTACCGAGTGTTGTCTGTGCTGAAATTGGGCTGCGGAACTTTCGCCCGAGAAAAGAGGAACTACCGCAGAACGGTAGTTCCTCCATTTGTATTGCGGAACTAGCGCACCAAAAATTTTAACGGCTAGTTTTTGAGCCGTTATGCACCTGCACAGCCCATGAACAGTAGAAAACGGTAGTTCCGGAGTTTGTACGGCGGAACTACCGCAAATCCTGATTTTTTGGGGATTTCTACTCCCAACGGCTAGTTTTACGTGTGGGCTACAAATACCCACCTTGGCGAATTAAGAGACAATCTTTAGCATCCCATTTCACTCACTTGAGCTAGTGTGAGCTTCTCCACTCAATTGTGCTTGTGTTGCACCTTGTGAGCGAGGAGAGAGGTCTCTAGTTGCATGTGTTGCATCTAGAGGTGGATTTTGTATCCACTTGAGCTTGTGCATTCGTTGCACGTGGTGAGAGTCAAGCAAGGGGATTGGCTTATTACTCTTGGTGTTTGCCGACACCTAGACGGCGTAGAGGCGTCGTGGACCGGTGATCTTCCCAAGAAGCTTGTAAGAAGACCCGACGTGTTGTGAAGGTTGGAGCTCACCTACCCAGAGCGGGAAAGAGCTACCACTAGTGGAATTGAGGTGTTTGGCTTAATTCATGGAGCCGGTTCAATTCATTTGGGCTTACCTCAAAGTGGATTAGGGGAGACCGGCAAGTCTCTGAACAACACGGTAAAACATCATTGTGTCTATTGTGGTTTGGTTTGCTTTGTGCAATTTACATTCCTTTTATTAAATTGCTCATATATCTTTGCATGATTGCTAGCTTTCTATTGTCTTATATTGTTGGTGCACTTAGTCAAGCCTAGTTGATTTAGGTTTTAATTGTGCAAAACTAAATTGTTATTTGCTTCTGCATTAGAAAGTGGTTTTAGCCAAGTGATTTTTAAAACCGCCTATTCACCCCCCCCTCTAGTCGGCCTCCTCGATCTTACATTCACTCCATTCAACTGCTTCACTGGCGGCTGCATACCTATCAGCCATGTCAAAAAGCTCGGCGGTTGTTCGTGGAGGATTCATGGCAATATCCTCCGTAAATCGCCGATTCCTCAACCCTGCCTTGAAAGCTTGAATTACCGAAGACTCTACAATCTCTGGAATTGAGTTTCGAACCTGACTAAACCTCTTGATTTACTGACGAAGAGTTTCCTTTGGGTCTTGTCGGATCCGATGGAGGTCACCCTCCTTTCCTGGGCAGTCGTACGTACCCTGAAAATTTACGATCAAAAGATCGCAGAGTTGTTCCCAAGTGTAAATTGATCCGACCGGCTGGTTGAGCAACCACGACCGGGCAGACCCCTCCAGTACCGTAGGTAAGTAGTTGGCCATTACGTTTTCATCACCACCCGCAACTCTGATGGCGGTGGTGTAAATCAAGAGAAATTCCAATGGGTTTTGGGACCTATTGAACCTATCCATGTTGGCCGGTCGAAACCTATTAGGCCAACGCACGGCCTGGAGCCCAGCAGAGAAAGCTCGACAGCCCATGACTGACTCATGTCGCCTTCTTTGAAAAGGTGCCGGATTGTGATCGGTCAGAGACCGGTTTCTTAAATTAGAAAGCCGGGGCTCCATTGCACCGATCTGATCATGGGTGTCAAGATGACGCCCTTGATCACCTACTCGGCCTAGACGATGTCGCAGATCATCGGGGCCAAGCGAATAATCCTCTTGACGAGGGAAAGGCGTGGTGGTATGAAACAACTTCCTTCTTTCATGACTCGTTGGTCGAAATCATCGAGGAGGTATCGGTACTGATAGATTCACAACATACCTATGCTGCCCTCTGCCGAGGGAGGAACGTTGGGACGAAGTCATAGTCTGACTTTGGGCTGTCCTGTGTTCCCGGTACGCTTCCGTACATTGCACGGTTTGTTGAAGAATTTCAGACACCTGTCCCATCAAATGCACAAAGCCTGGAGCTCCTGCTAGAGCAGGGTCAGTATTATTTAAAATATTCTGACTACGCTATAGGTTTTTTACTGTTACTGAAGGTCTCGGAGGATTCATCGTCGTTGTTGTCGTTCGTAGACCTGAACCTACTATTGACCTCGCTCATGGTCCCCTCCGATCCATCATCGCTGGTGGGGCAGAGACATGTGTATTATCTAATGGACGTCCATCAGTTCTGTCGCCTCTGGTAATTGGTGTCTAATTGCCCGTGCCATTTCCATTAGTACATGGTGGCGAGGCAGTGTGTGCAGGACCGTACACAGCATTGCGATCAGGATTTCTGATCGCATTGACTTCGTGTTTCCAGCAGCGGTCCTTCAGAGAACTTCCACTGTAATTAGTGGAGAGCTGCTCGGTGCTTCTACCAGAGACTTCCACGACGGAGACCGGTCGGAGATGAGCACCTCCTGAGGTCTTCGTGGTGAACTCAGCCTGATCCTGCGGGTTGCTAATCGGATGCTGAGCCTTATTGTTCCCACTCGGCCTATAACCGGTGGGAGTTTCATCGACACTGTTACCAGATGTCAGTTGGCTCCTGGAATTTCCAGAAGTTGTTGGTGAGTACCTGTCAGCCATGATTGTGTCGATAATGTATGGTTTCTCGAATTGCTGGGATGCGGGTTTATCAACTTTTTCGCCGGTCGGAAGGACCGGGCTTGGAGGGATTTTCGGACGTTCCGAAAGGGTCGGAGAGCCCTGTCCCTCGGGAAGCTCCACTTGCTGTAGTGGTGCATCCCCATCCATCCGCTCGTCGTCGTGGTTGCTAGCAACCTGCGAACCGGTGGATGAGGAAGATGATGACATTCAATCTTCTTGCATGGCCTGAATGCAGGCTTCCAAGTCGAGATTGGAGTAGTCATCCAAGTCGAACCAGTTCTCCTCGTCCCAAGTCCCTGCCATAATCGCATGAATAATCGTGAAGGGTGAGCGAGGATTTGACGAGCGAAGAACTTCTTCAAGAGAATTGTGCCTTCTTCCCCACGGATGGCGCCATCTGTCGACGATCAAATCACCGAACCTATGAGTATATAAAAAGAAAGAGAAAAAGTGGCACGTATCTCCTGGTAAGGAATGGGGCTGCTCTTTATTGATATGAACTGGCTGTTACAAAGTGTGTCTGTAATCTAAACCAAAGACTAACTCCCCTAACACTGGAGCACAATGCTTGCTATGGCTTTACGATCTAATCGACTGACTATCTTCTGAGAGTGATTCCAGTCGATGATTCTCTTTGGTCCCTCCTCTTCTCCTTCCACGGTCCTCCTAATGTAGTTGATGAAACGTTGGCAGTTTTCCCTTCGAGAGGCGTGTGTTAAGAAGTGGCGCGTCTGGTCGGAGAGAGGCGTCAGTTAACAATGTATCAACTGTTGTGCGGTTATATGTCAATGAGTCATGTAACCGTACTCCAGTGTCGTAGCGTCGCGTGGTATGGAATATAGAGCACATGTTCCATTCGTCACACGGTAAAGTATATGTCTGGTCTTAGATCCAAACACCAGTTCAAAACCTTGTGAGCATTTGACTGGTCAGAGACTAGGTTTGGAACAATGTCTGACCAGGTTGGGTATTATGTAACCTCTGAAATTCTTACGACCAGCGAGGTCGTTAGCCTTAGGGGTTACAACCATGAAGACGTATGGTCTCTATATAATAAAAAATAAATAATAAATAGAGCTTTTAATCCTCGTCAATATCCCTTTCCCTCCCCTTGCTCTGTGATGTGAGTGATGAATGATGTGGGCTATGGTTGGTGTTCTGTGATGGTTAGATGATATGGGTGGGTTCTCTTTGTATGATGGTTGTTCATGAGATGTGGTTCGGATGGGGCAAAATATCAGTCTTTACACATATAAATTTCTTCATTCTGTGTTATTTCAGTTTTTGGGTTTGAGTTTGACTTCTTTACTGATGTGGATTATTGTTGCTTATGCATACATGTAGAAGATGGATGTGGTGAGGTACTGCCAGTGGTTGATTTACCGGTTGCACTGGGGTAACTACCCCCTTTTACTCTCTATATATCCCTTTCCTTCCCCCTGCTTTGTGATGTGAGTGATGAATGATGTGAGCTATGGTGGGTGTTCTGTAATGGTTGGATGATATGGGTGGGTTCTCTTTGTATGATACATCAGTCTTTACACATACAAATTTATTCATTCTCTTTTGCTTCAATTTTTGGGTTTGAGTTCGACTTGTTTACTGATGTAGGTTGTTGTTGCTTATACATACATGCAGGAGATGGATGTGGTGAGCTACTGTAGGTGGTCGATTTGCCGGTTGCACTGGGGTAACTACTCCCCTTTACTCTCTATATATCCCTTTCCCTCCACTTGCTCTGTGATGTGAGTGATGAAGGATGTGGGTTATGGTGGGTGTTCTGTGATGGTTGGATGATATGGGTGGGTTCTCTTTGTATGATATTGGTTCATGAGATGTGGATCGGATGGGGCAAAACATCAGTCTTTACACATACAAATTTTTTCATTCTCTGTTATTTCTGTTTCTGGGTTTGAGTTTGACTTGTTTACTGATGTGAGTTGTTGTTTCTTATGCATATATGCAGGAGATGGATATGGTGAGCTACTGCTGGTGGTCGATTTACCGGTTGCACTAGGGTAACTACTGCCCTTTACTCTCTATCCCTTTCCCTCCCCTTGCTCTGTGATGTGGGTGATGAATGATGTGGGCTATGGTGGGTGTTCTGTGATTGTTGGATGATATAGGTGGGTTCTCTATAAAGTCTCTCAAGCAGCGGCTTCTTGTGCCTTTAAAATTGGCTTCATACACACACACAGTCCCCAGCCACTTACGGGGGGTAGTCCACGCAGTATGGGGAGGATGAGACAGCAATCACAGGCAACTTCAAGAAATATGGCTGTTAGGAGAGCACGTAGACATCCAATTACGTGGATGTCATCGATAGGTAATTGGACGTCGCTATGTTCAGAAAAATAGCGTGGACGAGCAGGTACTCCGACTGGGAAGTAACACCATGTATCAGCACTCAACCATAGAACTTGCATCAACCAATAAACCTTTTCTGTAGTACTGGTTGACAGTAATCATTTGGAGTTCATCATTGCGAAATTTAAATTAATCGGGATTTTAGCAAAGTTTTGTAAGCAGAGTGGGTAGAGAAAAAAATTTAGGACTTGTCTGGTTAGGCTAAAATTCCGACTCATCCGTATCTACTGGATGGGTCAGTATTTTAGTTCAAAGTTCTAGCCCATTCACGTGAATGTCAGCCGGAAATTAGCTTCCCAAACAAGCACTTCAGGTTGTGGTTAATTTTTTTAGTTAACCAGAGGAAGCAAGCTAGCCATGGAAGTATGCAACACGACAACGACATTTCACTCTCTGCGTTCTGAACAAGAACTAGCCACAGCCACTTACAGGGGGTCGCCCATGCAGTATGGAGAGAATGAGACAGCAATCACAGACAACTTCAAGAAGCAAGCTAGCCATGGAAGTATGGAAGCTAGCTAGCTCGTCGTAATAAAATGCCAAGTCGTTACAATTAGTTAACAAGTATCAGTTTGATTCATGCTCTAGCGGTTGAGATGTCATGTCACTACGAGATCCACGATCTTTCATGATGGTTAACAATTTTTCTAACGGGCCCGCAACCAATCGTCCGGAATTTTAATTGCAGTGATGGGTTCATAGTGCCACCAGGAAAAATACAGAATTTCCCTGACAATGTTGCAAATAACCGATAGTAAATTAAAATTTATGTCGGTGTTTGGTGTTTGTTTAACCGTTGGAATTGTTGTATACCCTTGACGGGCATAAACCGACAGAAAAAAGTGCATTCAATTCTGCCACACATAACTGGGTAAACCCTAACTCCGAAAACCCAAACCCCCATCATCGATGCCCTGGGCGCCGCTTATCCCCGTCACAACCTCATCCCCCCGCGCCTCCGACCATCATAATGCCTAACGGACGCCCCGAACCCAATTGATTTTTTATTTTGTTTTTTCACAATTGATATTTTTGAATAAATTTGTTTTCAAATGAATTTTTTTTGGGTCAATTTTTTTTCTCAATTGATTTTTTTACCGGATCTTTTTCATAGTTTTTAGATGCCTAACGGACGCCCCGAACCCAAATATCTTTCTCTGCTCAAAATATATGGCACGTTACCTATGTAAGCTGAACTTTACTGTTCCAAATACAGAGAACATTCACAAACTCCTTTCAAAGAATTCCATAGCGAACCCCTTAGTTTGGGGCCGTAGAAATTAAACAAAGCGAATAACCAAAACACAAAAGTCGACACAATTGCCAGTTACAACAACACATCAACACGCTTGCAACTCATGGATGAAACAAATTAACAACTGGGAGATCAATCCTTCACCATGCATCTGAGCTTAGTAGTAGTTGATAGCTCGGCAATTCTTTCTGACCTGCCCCTGGTACCCAGCCTTCACCTCGATGCTGGCCAACTTCACCATGGCCACCTTGAACCTGTCCTCCCACCACCCGGGGATGTTGGCGTTGTCCAGCACCATCTTCGCCGTCTCCGGCGACGTCAGGAGCGCCGCGTCGGAGGTGAACAGCACGGTGTGCGCCAGCACGTCCTTGTAGTACTGGTTGTCCAGCGCGTTGGGCGTCACTTCGTCCTGCATCACCGTCGGGTCGTCGCTTCCCGGCGTCGGGTTGACTGGCACCGGCTCCTGAGGAACCCGGCGTAACCGCCGTTGATGTCGGAGGGGGCGTCGAGGCGGTCGGGGACGAAGGACGAGCAGTGCGACCGCCCGACGGTGTGCGCGCCGGCGAGGACGACCATGTCCTCCACGGAGAGTCCCTTGGCGGCGAAGCTGGAGACGAGGTCGCTGAGGTTGGACGTCGACGGGACTAGGAACTTGAGCGGCTCGGAGGCGTTGGAGAAGGTGCCGTCGCGGCGGCCCGCCGGCATGTCAAAGTAGACCTTGCCGCTGCTGAGGTAGTAGGACGCGTCGCGGGCCGCGAAGGCGATGATGTCGGCGCAGGAGACGACGCCCGGGCAGGCTGCCTCGACGGCGTCCTTGATCGCGTCGACCAGCTCGAAGCCGCGCAGGGTAGGGTTGTTCGGCGCGCTGAGTTTCTCCGGCGTCGGGCTGAACGGGGTCGGGTCCAGTAGGACGGAAGCATCACAACCCTAATTAACAATTCAACCAGTAAGTCCCCTCCAAAAGTTGTACAACGTAAACAGTGATAGCTAGGAAGAGATCATCTCATTGTTAAATATTTATTAGTTGGCATGCACACGCGATAACCCTAGAACTTCAAACGTGGTATCGACCTCTTGGTAGAGTGGTGGAGCAGTGAGTATACGATTTCATCCACCAGGGTTTCAATCATGGTATCCACTTGTTATGCATACACGAGTACGATTTAGTAGAAATCTTATGAGTTTGCGGATTTATTATGACCTCTGTCTATCCAGGCATGTGCTGGGGGGTGGTGTTCGCACTTGCGTGGGTATGCGTGTGGTATTGTTTATTATCGCAAAGAAAACCCTAAAACACAAATGTGTACCGGCAAGAGAGCACAGCTAGCCTGCATGCTTTTGCTGCCATGGTGCACCTTAATTTATCTTTATATATATATGCTCAACTCATGCATCGCGCATGTACCTAAACATGACGCGTTTGCTAGAGGCTAGCAATTAGCCCTGGGGCGGATCGATGATCAATACGAAAAAAAAAAGACCAATACCTCGACGAAGCAGTCGTGAAAGAGCATGCGGATGACGGCGGCGCCATTGCCGGGGTTCTGGTAGACGGCCTTCTCGACGACGCCCTTGACGACGGCCTCTGCCTGGGGGCACTTGTCGTGGTAGAACCCCATCTCGAGAGGCCAGTAAGGGCTGGCCTGGCACGCCACAGCTAGGAGCAGCAAGGCACATGATGTCACCAGAACGGGCATCTTTGCAGCAGCTCTAGCCATGTCTCGCATATGCATATGCTAGCTTGTACGTATCTATATATCTCTTGCACTCAAGCTTGACTGCTCGAGTAAGATAGGAGAAGGAGAAGCGATCGATGGCGGAGACTAGCTGAGTAAGAAGCTATTTATAGGAGGAAGATGACCCATGATGCATTGACGGACCATGTCATCAATAATTAATGCACGTATACATAACAAGGGTTTGGTTGGATCGTTGCTTTATGATTACACCGCGTAATCGTCACCTACCTTCAATTCATTTCCAGTTTACTTGCATATATGAAATGCACATCAACAGTGATTCACTAACCCTGATGCATATATGAAATGGGTCATATATATATGAAGAGCTAATTAATTCCAGTTTTGTACTACGATATATATATATAATCCACCAGTTGCAGATGGGGACGGATGTTTTCCCGGTTGTTGAGTGATCAGGACAACTACGAACGTTTCCTTTGACAGGGATGAGTTTGCTACATTACTCCACGTCCAAATACGCTCTTACCAGGAATGTACTTGCAATATAATTAGTTATTTATTTGCGAGGACATTATTAAGTCAATTTGTTTTTGAGATGAAACGTACTCTCAGAAAGTGTCTCAAAGCAAAAACTTGCGCATGTCGTCTCTTTGACCAAATCATTAGTCACTTTTGACTTAATCTGACGTGTATTAAGGCTATACCTTTGATCCCTGATAGGTCGTTCTTCTATATATATATATATATATATTCCCTAACGGACTACAGCTGGGACAAACGAACGAACACTCGGTGCTGTCAATAATGTTTTAAGCCACTTAAAGTACGTACAGCTAAGATCTGTTGCGGAATATATAGGGATGTGTTGCCGATGATCAATCACGCACGAACAAAAACACAAGATGTAGTCCTAACATACTTTTCTCTCTTTATTCGTATCTCTTAGATGTGTGTACAATGAACAACGTGTCCCTCCTTATATAGGTCAGGCCGGGAGGTTTACACTCTTAATAGAACTAGTAAGGTGCCCCTGCGTTGCAACGGAATTCTAAACTTTACATAAATAATATTTCATTTTAACACAATAAAGTGAATCAAACAATTAAAAGATAGTAATACATGTATTTACGAACATCATATTAGTGCAACATGGTGGAACAAGAACTTCGTATGACAATTATGGAAATGAACGATAACAAACAATATTTTTTCATAGTTTATTTCAATACTTATATGCAAATGGAACACTTGTGAGTAATGACATTGCATCTGTTGGTCGCATTGCTGAATTGTACATATACGTTTGAGCATAGTTGGCAATCTCTGAAATCATAGGAACTTGCCAAATCATGGATATTAAAATAGCTAAAAGAAATCAAACACAACATTACTTGATCAGGAGATCGTTTAATCGCCGTTGGAATAAGGTCATCTCTGAGCTTGATGTCATTGTCATAACCAAATTTCCTCAACAATGTCCATGTAGTTTCCAGTCGACCTTTCTCAATAAGAAGAGAGCATGAGGGAAAAGGAACCCCGTCAAGGTAAGGCCATTGTCATTTATGCCTTCAGACATCTTCTCTTGAACAACTCTCTCGAATATAAGACCATTGGTTGTTTGGTTGGCAGTCGTAGTGTGTTATACAGTTCATCATTCACTTTGGTTTTTTTGGCTCATGATTACTTTTACTACAACACTAATGAAATTATTCCTAGACTCCTTTATAGTCTCCAAAGGCTTTATGGTATCAAATATTAACCACCCTTTCAACTAAAATGTGTATAATCAAAGCATCTCTTAAATATTTAATATCTAATGGTTAATAATTTAATTGAGTTTGATCTAATGGCTAAATTTTTAAAGGTGACATGGCACAATTTGGAAGTTGCTTTTATAGGCAATTTTAGATATGTAAGGAGGATTTCCAAGATTCCTTAATTAAGTGACAAGGCACAGCTGTACTATGTATTGAAACATCACGTGGCCATTTCCATGGTAGAAGCTAACAAAAAAAAATTATAAGCAATTCTCTTGTGCAGGACGCCCTAAACAGCAACAACACCTAAGAAGTTTAATCTGACATCTCATTAGTGTACAATGGATAATCTCATAGAGAATTGGAGGCATAACTCTGTATCTCTGATTTACGGAGTATCTATCGAATTTTACTGTCAATACCCCATGGTAGCCACTTCAACACCTTGATACATTCTTCATTTTAAGAATAGCAAAGCTTATAACCTTTGGATGTAGTGCTGGAAAGCGCTCAAATGACTAAGAGACAATATAGCTTGGAGAAATGTAGTCAGTAAAATTGCAAATTGGGTCATGTAAACAAAAACGTTTTAAGTCGCTTGGTTTCACCAATTTACTATATCACAAACTAACCAGAGAAAAAAAATCCAAGATCTTGTATAATTGGACATGATGATAAGCACGACAGATGGAACACAATACACTACACGGCTACAGGCAAGCATGTTGCTAAATGCTAACCAATCAATCTACCACCATGTTTCCCTAATGAGTCCTGAAACGCAAAATTAGCGTGTAGTTGTAAACCGCTCCCTTTAACCTTGGATTCGTAACCTTGGATTCTCCGAATACTTTGTGACTACTGGATAATGCATCAGTCATACGGATCTTAACTTACAGTGTTTACTTCATTTGTTATATTAACCTATTGATTTCTATGTTCTAACATCAAATACCAACAAACAACTGTAACAACAAATTCTGATGGGAAAAAGATGAACTCTGCGATCTCAAGTGTAGAACAAATCGAGAAGCGTGCGCTCACCGCAGCTGCCCTAGTCCTTGACCTGGTGACTGCGTCGCTCTGCCTCCAGTCCACCGCACTAGGCACTGCTCCAACGCAACTGGCGAATCCCCGGTACGGCACTCTCCTTAGAGCCCCCGCCACGGCATCCTCTGGGCCGACGGCGAGGCGGCCAAGGCGTCTTGATGCGAGAACTTGTCGCGCGTCAGTCGGCGGCGTTGAGGGCGAGCATGTAAGACAAAGACTGGCCCGAGCCGGTGCCGGTGTTGTGCGCCGCCACGCTTGCCCCACCTCGCTCCATGGCCCTGAGTGCAGTTGCTCCCACGCCATCTCCCGCGCCGCCTCCACCGCGCGTAGGTCCCCTGCGGTCGCCTTTTTCGCAGAGGCCACGAACGCGAAGCCCCTTCCTCTGTAATATGTCGTATGCAGTGCTGCCGCTTCTCCCTTGACCTCCTCCGGCGCCGCGGCTGCCGGTGGCCATCGCTATGAGCCCGGGAAAAAGCGGAGTGGACGAGGGGAGGGGCGGTTAGGACACCAGGGGTGGGGCGGACGAAGAGGTGGGGGAGGGGGCAGTCATCGTGAGGGACTTGGAGGGAGGAGAGACGGCGTGCGGAGTGGGTTCTCTTGGAGGAGGACAAGGAGGAGGCGGTGGAGGCGAAGAAGTGCAGCAGGAGAGGGGTCGCTGCAACGGGTGAGGGAGACACGGCGCAGATGGGTCAGGCGGCGGTTTGGCGTGGTGGTGAGAGGGGAAGAGAAGGGAGGGGCGGCGGTTTGTCGTGCGGGTGGGAGGGGAAGAGAAGGGAGGCGGTGGTTTGGCGTGGAGTTGGGAGGGGAAGAGAAGGGAGGGGCGGCCGTTTGGCATGCGGTTGGGAGGGAAAGAGAAGGGAGGGGCGGCGGTTTGGCGTGCGGGTGGGAGGGGAAGAGAAGGGGGGCGGCGGTTTGGCGTCGGGGTGGGAAGGGAAGATGGGGGTAAACTCAAAATTATAGTAGTAGAGATAAGCAATATGAGAATTGTTGGGGGAAGGGTCCTCACGTTCCTTTGGGTCGAAGACCACGTTAGTGCAACCAACTTCAACAAAGGGCTAGCAACAAAGCATCTTTGGTTACACTGCATAGCGACGCACGAACGCAACCACGGTTTAGTAATCAAGCCTCTCACTTTTGGCAAGGTAACGTCAACCATTGGGCCCGGCTTAGGCGGTCCCACTTGACCAGAAAGGACGAGGCTACCACTAGGGTTACCCTATAACTAGGGTCATTTATGTAATTTCACCTTCTCCCCCCTCCCATCCTATAAATAGGACCCCATTGTAACATGCGCAGGGGGGGGCACTGGGACATCCTTCCACACTTGAGCAATACAATTGAAGGGAAATCCATGCTCCGCTTACGTATCTCCGGAGGTCGACGTAGCTGACCATAGGTGCCTATAAATCTACTGTCTAGATGTGTATCTATGACAAAAATAAACTACACTAATAGGCTTGGTTGGGCTTATAGGCCTAATGGGCCTGGTTTAGGCTACGTGTTCACACAATGAATTTTCCTTTAACACTACCTTTGGACACTTTGCCAACTCCTTCCGAAAAACCAAGGGAAAATCGGTATCAGCAAAAGAGTACATAGCTCATGTTTTCGCTATTGCACTTGTTGCCTCATTAAAAACCTTCAATTAAGAAACCCCAAAGAGACAAAACTCAACTAATGGAAAAAGAGTACAACATTAAGCCTCCTGGATTTGAATATGACTTTTAGAGTCCCATTGTTTTGATCAATAGGATCATAACGATCAAGTGGTATACCTTCGTATGAAAACTTCATATAAGTTTAAGCGACTAAGTTGCTCACCTGAACAAAGGAGCCATAGGGTATTAAGTCTGAACCTTTCAGACCTCACTTGTGTTAAGACTTATAGCCTACAACATGATAATCGATATTAGATATTATCTTCCCTTGAAGACGACAACCATTGAAGTCTTCTTCTCATCCCATTGTCGTATAGCCATCCTTCTGAATAGACGTAGGGAAGGATCTTGTGAATATATCCATTGAGTGTCACAAGTTTCTTTTTGCCAATTTCATAGCTCACTGTCTTTACAGGAATCGTGGTATGTTGAATTCATGAAATATATTATTTCTCAAATTTACCCTTTCACATTATGACATATTGATCTTATGCAATACAAGCCCCCATTATGGGGGAAAATAGTTGTAGTATCTCATTATTGCGAGATAATCTATCCGTTAACCAATATGCGGCTTTACCTTTTGCATCTATCTTGGCCTTTTGCATCTATCTCTGAATGGTTCTCCCAAGATTACATTCGATATCTACCCAACATACCATAATGGATATACCATCTCGGAGTATAACTAGTCCATGTCTTGGCATAGAGGGAATTATATAATTTGCCAAAGATTTACATGGTCACCAATGTTATAAATTCCCTCAAAGAACTTTTAGAGGATGTAATGATCATTCTTCCCATTCACGAATAAAAAATTCAAAACTGAATACTATTCGTCAAACATACTTGTGCCTTTTGTGCCATCCATGCACATATGGTCTTTATCCTTTCTTTTGAGGATATGCTTAATATCATGCAATGATATAGCATCATATCTTGGTAATATATATCATGTTGGCATGATTTGCATGATACAAGTATGGAATCGCACATTCCAATACTTCTCCTTTCTTCCGGGTCTAGATGGGTCTTAATCAACTCTAAGTTTTAAATAATCATTTATGTCTTCAACACCGAGAGGTTAATTACTATTAAGCCTAGTTTGCAATCATTTGCAGGTGCAATGACTAGTAATTGAGTGAACCTTCAAGATCCACTTGATCTCTTGGAGATATCAACATTTACCATTTTCTAGGTAATTATCTACCTCTCTTATATCCTGCATAGCTCTACTAACATTAATGTCAGGTATATACGGGCATCATCCAATGACTCCTTTAATGAACTTACAAGGACACATATTGTCTAACGACCTATACATTTTGTATTTTATTATCCTTATCTCAATAAGGATTTAGAGCGTGCCGATGAATCCATTGCATTTTAGTTCAATATTTACTACTAGAGATATAATGCAGCGGAACATTATAACACTTAATTGATAGAAATATATGGTCTCTCAAGACCTTCAAACCATCAATTTACACCACCTTACGATGACCCATGATATTCTAATTCATAGATTCGGTTTTAGCGATATCGGTTTGACCTAAATTGCATTTATCCATTCGACTCTTCATCTGTAAGTACTCTACTCTATAACTCCGCTACAGTCATAAGCAATTATAGAGGTATAATTGTCGATAATATTCCTATTGTTCTCCCATATTCATCTCTCATATGGATATCAACATTAGCCATATCTTTCATAATTTCCCAAACAATAGATTTCTTAGTTGTTTCGCAATGCGAGCCTTATATAGTGTGCACACAAAAGTGCTTGGGTATTCAACCTTATGATGAATCTATGGTGAATTCTCTCACTTGATAGGAAAATCCTATCATATGAGCTTTAGGTAGTGATTCATTGATCACTTGGCTTTATGTAAACAGATTGTAGATCCATAGGCATCCCCGTAGATCCTTTAGATCTTAAATTCGCATGCATCTCCATAAATTCTTTAAACATCATAAGTGGGTATACAACTATACCAGGATATATCCACTGTATGCATAATAACTCCTTTACAATATCTGGCAGACTCCCCGCTCATCTTGCTCAGTAGTATCTTCTAAACTCTTGGTTCGGTTTGTCTAGTGCGTTGGTATCTGCTCATATCCTTTGCACATGGCAACCAAGTTAGTTTTCAACCCATGAAAACATCACGACATTCCAAACATTAGCTCAATTCTCCCCTAATGCTAGGATGACATCTTCGTTAAGTAGTATATCAAATCCTTTATCATGGCTTTTGAATAATTCATATCCAACACATATGTCCAACATGTAGTTGACATCCATGATATTAAATTATGGTGGAGATTGATGTAGGAAATGTTTCACAACACTAGTTGTTGGCGGGTATATGTAGTGTACTCACTCGTATGCAATCCCATGCATTAAGATTCCAACTATAAGTTGGTTATCCCCGATCTTCATTGTGCGATATTTTCTGCAATTTTATGGCCTCTTATACAATTATATAGATGCTCTACTCTTGTACTCAGAATCGTACAATGAACATAAAACGATTTCATTGTGAATTCCCAATGCTGTTCCTTAAGATGGATTGGATATGGTGATCCCGAAACCAGGTTCGTAATTCAACGAGATATAGAAATTTATCTCCCTAGGAGTATAATCGCCAGTGAGAGCATCTTATAACATGCATCCACCTAGTGAGGCAATAATCTATACCATAAAGTACATGCATAGCTCCTCACATGGCCTTAATTGGTTCTCACATGTCCTTCTTAATCCACTATAGGAAACAGGTGACTCATGACACTACTACAAAAATGCTAATACTAGACGCCTCATCACAGACGGTTGACCAAAATCGTCATTATTAAATACAATCACAAACGGTTTTGGTCTAGCGACCGTCTGTGTTACTGGTTGCGCTAAAAATTGTATGTGAAGAGGTAATACTGTTAGACTCGGATTTCCTTAATCCAGAATCCTCTGTGAAAATACCACGCTACTCCCTGGATTAGTAGGTAGCGCTCACAGTATACATTGCTGAATTATTTCATACACATCGTAGACTGAACCAAACATGATATTACAAACATCAGAGTTTAAATAGACCGCGTCGGGTCGGGTTTACAAAAGGGCCGAACAGGCGAAATGAGTCCATTACACAAAATACAGAAATGGCAGCGAGAACAAAAGGGCAGAATACGACTCCCCTACAGGCAAGCGGCTGTGGTGTCTTATGTATAACCGATATTAACCAAGGATTTGAAAAATATTAGTTGTACGCAGGCACCAGAGGAGCCAGCTAAACTACGGTGAGCCCTATACTAAGGAACTGAACTACTCTTCGGCTTGGTCTTGTCCATCGACTCCTTGGTCCTCGTAGTAGGCATAGTCGTCCTGATCTGCAGGTTCTAAGGGTTTGGGGGAAAGAGTGTGGATGAGCAGATGCAATAATAAATATGAAAGGCTAAACAAGGAATTGTCATGCGTCAGGTCGGCGTAGGCGTTGAGGGCAAGCGTGTAAGATAGAGACTGGCCCGAGCCGGTGCCGGTGTTGTGCGCCGCCACGCTTGCCCCACCTCGCTCCATGGCCCCGAGTGCAGCTGCTCCCACGCCATCTCCCGCACCGCCTCTGCCGCACACAGGTCCCCCGCAGAGGCCGCGAACGCGAAGCCCCCTCCTCTGTAATCTGCCACAACAGTGTCACCCGCTTCTCCCCGCCCGCCTCCTCCAGCGCCCGCAGCTCACCGGTGGCCATCGCTTGCGAGCTCTGGGGGAAAAGTGCGGAGTGGACGAGGGGACGGTGCGGTTGGGACACCAGCGGTGGGGCAGACGAAGAGGTTGGGGAGGGGGCAGTCATCGCGAGGGACTTGGAATGAGGGGAGGCGGTGCAAGGAGTGGGTTCTCTTGGAGGAGGACAAGGAGGAGGCGGTGGAGGCGAAGAAGTGCAGCGGGAGAGGGGGTCGCTGCAACGGGTGAGGGAGACGCGACGCGGATGGGTTAGGCGGCGGTTTGGCGTGGGGGTGGGAGGGGAAGAGAAGGGAGGTGCGGCGGTTTGTCGTGCGGGTGGGAGGGGAAGAGAAGGGATGCGGCGGTTTGGCGTGCGGTTGGGAGGGGAAGAGAAGGGAGGGGCGACGGTTTGGCGTGTGGGTAGGAGGGAAAGAGAAGGGAGGCGGCGGTTTGGCGTCGGGGTGGGAGGGGACGATGGGGATAAACTCATAATTATAGTAGTAGAGATAAGCAATATGAGAGTTGTTGGGGGAAGGGTCCTCACGTTCCTTTGGGTTGACGACCACGTTAGTCCAACCAACTTCAATAAAGGGCTAGCAAAGAAGCATGGTGGTTACACGGTACAACGGCACGGAACGCAACCACGGTTTCATAATCAAGCCTCTCTACGCAGCTGGCAAGGTAACGTCAACCGGTGGGACCGGCTTAGGTGGTCCCACTTGACCAGAAAGGACGAGGCTACTCCTAGGGTTGCCCTATAACTAGGGTCATTTATGTAACTTCACCTTCTCCCCCTCCCATCCTATAAATAGAACCCCATTGTAACATGCGCACACGGGGATGGGGCACTTGTAGACAATTGAAGAGAAATCCTTGCTCCGCTTACGCATCCCCGGAGGTCGACGTAGCCGACCGTAGGTGCCTATAAATATACTGTCTAGATGTGTATCTACGACAAAAAAACTACACTAATAGGCTTGGTTGGGCCTATAGGCCTAATGGACCTGGTTTAGGCTAAGTGTTCACACAATGAATTTTCCTTTAACACTCCTCTTGGACACTTTGCCAACTCCTTCCGAAAAACCAAGGGAAAAATCGGTATCAACAAAAGAGTACATAGCTCACGTTTTTGCTATTGCACTTGTTGCCTCATTAAAAACCTTCAATTAAGAAAACCCAACGAGACAAAACTCAACTAATGGAAAAAGAGTACAACATTAATCCTCCTGGATTTGAATGTGACTTTTAGAGTCCCATTGTTTTGATCAATAGGATCATAACTATCAAGTGGTAACCTTCGTATGAAAACTTCATATAAGTTTAAGCAACTAAGTTGCTCACCTGAACAATGGAGCCATAGGGTATTAAGTTTGAACCTTTCAGACCTCACTTGTGTTAAGACTTATAGCCTACAACATGAGAATCGATATTAGATATTCTCTTCCCTTGAAGACGACAACCATTGAAGTCTTCTTCTCATCCCATTGTCGTATAGCCATCCTTCTAAATAGATGTAGGAAAGGATCTTGTGAATATATCCATTAAGTATCACAAGTTTCTTTTTGCCAATTTCATAGCTCACTGTCTTTACAGGAATCGTGGTATGCTGAATTCATGAGAGATATTATTTCTCAAATTTACCCTTTCACATTATCACATACTGATCTTATGCAATACAAGCCCCCATTATGGGGGAAAATAGTTGCAGTATCTCATTATTGTGAGATAATCTATCCAGTCCCTTAACCAATATGAGGCTTTACCTTTTGCATCTATCTTGGCCTTTTGCATCTATCTCTGAATGGTTCTCCCAAGATTACATTCGATATATATCTACCCAACATACCATAATGGATATACCATCTCGGAGTATAACTAGTCCATGTCTTGGCATAAAGGGAATTATATAATTTGCCAAAGATTTACATGGCAACCAAGTTAGTTTTCAACCCATGAAAACATCACGACATTCCAAACATTAGCTCAATTCTCCCCTAATGCTAGGATGACATCTTCGTTAAGTAGTATATCAAAATCCTTTATCATGGCTTTTGAATAATTCATATCCAACACATATGTCCAACATGTAGTTGACATCCATGATATTAAATTTTGGTGGAGATTGATGTAGGAAATGTTTCACAACACTAGTTGTTGGGGGGTATATGTAGTGTACTGACTCGTATGCAATCCCATGCATTAAGATTCCAACTATAAGTTGGTTATCCCCGATCTTCATTGTGCGATATTTTCTGCAATTTTATGGCCTCTTATACAATTATATAGATGCTCTACTCTTGTACTCAGAATCGTACAATGAACATAAAATGATTTCATTGTGAATTCCTAATGCTGTTCCTTAAGATGGATTGGATATGGTGATCCCGAAATCGGGTTCTTAATTCAACGAGTTATAGAAATTTATCTCCCTAGGAGTATAATCGCCAGTGAGAGCATCTTATAACATGCATCCACCTAGTGAGGCAATAATCTATACCATAAAGTACATGCATAGCTCCTCACATGGCCTTAATTGGTTCTCATATGTCCTTCTTAATCCACTATAGGAAACAGGTGACTCATGACACTACTACAAAAATGCTAATACTGGACGCCTCATCACAGACGGTTGACCAAAATTATCATTATTAAATACAATCACAAACGGTTTTGGTCTAGCGACCGTCTGTGTTACTGGTTGCGCTAAAAATTGTATGTGAAGAGGAAATACTGTTAGACTCGGATTTCCTTAATCCAGAATCCTCTGTGAAAATACCACGCTACTCCCTGGATTAGTAGGTAGCGCTCACAGTATACATTGCTGAATTATTTCATACACATCGTAGACTGAACCAAACATGATATTTCAAACATCAGAGTTTAAATAGACCGCGTCGGGTCGGGTTTACAAAAGGGCCGAACAGGCGAAATGAGTCCATTACACAAAATACGTAAATGGCAATGGAACAAAAGGGCGAATCGACTCCCTACGTGCAAGCAAGCGGTGTGGTGTCTTATGTATAACCGATATTAACCAAGGATTTGAAAAATATTAGTTGTACGCTGATGAGGACATCCCAACCTTCAATGACCATGCTACAGAAGATCATCTCCGCGACCAACATATTCTCAAGGACAAACAATATCAAGGACCAATCACGAGAAGACGTGCTAAAAAAATACTTGATCAGGTGAACGCTAACTTAGAACTTATTCCAGATCTCAATAACTTAGTAGTGCTTCCAATGTCCTCTTCTTTGATTGAACTCAGGTGCATTGGAGAGGAACAAGGAGGTCCAGAAAACCAATGAGTTTTGCACTCATTATCTGCATGAATTATAATGTTTCCAGCCAGCATACACCAGAGCATTGGATAGTTTGTCAAGTCTATTTTCCTACGCTTCAAACCGTGCATTATTTGGAGTTGTGTAATGAAAGTTATGATCATTTTAGGGCCTGTTTGGTATGGCTCCAACTCCCAGCTTCTTAGTTGGAGTAGGTGGAGCCATGCCAAACGGTCCAGCTCCAACAAAAAATTGAATTTGGAGTTTGAGAATCTGGAGCAGGCTGTAGTGTATTTTTTCAGAGCTGCGAGAAGGCTGCTCCCCGCATGGAGCAGTCATCCGGTTACGAAAATACCCCTAAAATTAAGATAAAATTACCCAACAAATGCCATCCAATAAAACCCCCCTCGCCCATCCAATAAAACAAGGGTAGTATAGTCTTTTAACAAAGATCTTTCTCATTCCTGGAGCTGGAGTTAACTTTCTAACCAAACACCTCCGTAGACTACTCCAACTTCTCATAGGAGTGGATCCAAGAGTGAAGCTGGAGTTGGAGCTGTAAAAAATTGGAGCAGAGCCGTACCAAACAGGGCCTTAGTAACAGCTGCACATGCTGAAAAATGCTGCGCGAAAACTGAAGTCTTCTTAAGTGCTTGCACACCAACCTGGAACGTTTCACTATGCCTATCCTATATGGATGGAAAGATAATCAAGTCTATTTTCACCTCCAACAAACGGTTCGTCATTTGGACTTCCGAGGAGAGAGTTATTGCTATTTTACTAAAGACTGCGCAGAAGTTGAGCAGACACGCGAGAAACCGAGAAGACTCCTTGAATGCTTCAACCAGTTGGCCTTCCACCTTCCAAACGTGGTGACTTATGTTCATACCCAGCTAGGTGGGTTGTTCCTAGTATATATACCCTCCTACTCCCATCCATGGAGGTACTTTTGATATTTCAACAAACCGATATATGAAATTGCAGCAAGACTGCTGAGTTCCTTGCTCCTTTTGCTCTTGTGAGTTCTCTTGGATTTGCAAGAAGATTCCTCTGGGATCCCCTAATTCGTGCTCTACGCTTCCGGACGTTTTGTGTGGGTTAGTTCCGGATTGTGGTTATGCGATTGTTCGGATAGCGGGTCGGAATCCAGAAGGTTTCGGATCGTCTCTCCCCAACGCTTGGTCGCATCCAACCTTGGCAAGTTAAAGCTAGTTACCATTTTCCGCTACTCACAACTAGTTATCCCCGCTGTCCACAGCAAGATTCGCTTTGTTCTTCAACCTACGCCGTGAAGATCGGGCCACCCCTAGCGTGTACGCATCAGGCACCAGAGGAGCCAGCTAAACTACGGTGAGCCCTATACTAATTAACTGAACTACTCTTCGTCTTGGTCTTGTACATCGACTCCTTGGTCCTCGTAGTAGGCATAGTCGTCCTGATCTGCATGATTACTGTTTATGTGAACAGTAATTTGTGCCTTTAGTCCCACCCCTCTATTTCTTTTAGATTTGTGGCTCCTCATCCCCTATTTAAGGAGGACGCACCCCCTCTAGTTTCCTTGGATTTTGTTTAGTTAAAAGTTAGCCTTGTTGCAACTTCGTGTATTGGCTTGTGTCGACTAGACCAACCATAATACCACTTTTCGAAATCCCAATTTTAATATTTCAATCTTTATTTGCAATTTCAGATTGCTTTATCTTGTTCTTAGTTTTTGCATCTAAAACAGAAAATTCGTGGGTTAGAACTCCTCTAATCTGCACCAAAAAAAAAAGAGAGAACACTTTGCTATATTCGTGACTTGTGGAAAACCCTAGAGCCGGCAAAAAAAAAATAGAAGGAGAAAGAGGCCGCCACACAAAACAAAACCCGTGGTAGAAAAAAAAAGAAAAAGAAAAAAAAAGCAAGCTTACACCAAAATCAGTGAAAACTGGTGGAGCCCTTCTACATATAGCCACAAGTTTGCATAAAAAATTTCTGCAAGATTAGCCCACGGAATCAAAAGATATAGCAATTTAAAGATTGAAACCGAGTCGGTTTCGGTCCGAAATCGATTCCGTTTTCGAGAGACCTTCAGTAAAACGGGCATAACTTTTGCATATGGTGTCCGATTTGGACGTTCTTGGACTCGTTGGAAAGCTAACAACGGGGCGCATACTTTCCACTTAATGCACATGTCTCCCACTAGGGAACCCAAAATCGGTCATTTTCGGCTCCGAATTCGCGTCACAATTTTTTGTTTCGGTTTTTGCCGTTTCTTTTAGTCTTCCCATCAGAATTTGGGGTTCGTCTCAACTGCAAAGTTGTAGATCTCATCGAAACCTTTCAAACGAGTATATATAAGTCATATGAAACTTTGCTTTCTCATCTCTTGAGACTAACTATTGTTTTCTGCTTAAACTAAAGGGTTGTTTACGCTGCACGTTATTCCGTTTTTGTGCTCTATATCGTGTGAACCATCTTGTGCCCTACAAAGAAGTTTGACTAGTTGGTTAGCGTCTCTCCTAGCACTTGTTGTAAGGTTTTCCATTGCTTACATCAAGTCACATTTATCTTTGCGTGTGCGTACATACACATCTCTTAGTGGGGCTTTGATTAGCTAAACTTTGATTAGACTAGGATCAGCACTTGTGACTAGTACTTTGAACTGCTTTTCAACTTTGCATGCTGAATTGAATAATTGCTATTCCTTTGCTACATACTAGCCTTCCGAGCTCCACTTCCTACTAACTCAGCAGGTGCCGTTCCTCGCAATCGTTGGGCTGATCACAAGTGAGAGTATCACGAACCGACCACGGTTGTACCACTTCCTTCTTTGCATTGGTAAGGCTGTAAGCGGGTATAAGCTTGAGTGTGAGCGACTTGTGAAACTCCAGAATCTAGTAGTTCATAGGGACATATACACTGTGATTGGTTCTTTGTTTTCTACTAACAATGACAGGATCACATGGATCTACACATGGTGTAGACAATAACGACCACTCTTTGGAGCATCTTGGTGAGGATCTTTCACACTCGCACGAGAGAGCTCGTGCGGCACATTGAGCACTCGCCGGTGAGAGTGTTCGCGATGCCTTGGATAAGATCAATGACAATCTCGTGGCGCTCCACACGCGCGTTGCGCTCCTCGGCGTCGACCACTTGTCGACAACAGACCCATGATCATGAGCCAAGAGTGGAGGACCCTCCCGCCGCGCGCACCACCTCTGCTCGCCACAGACACCACCTCCTACGTGCCGCACACCACCGCGGTCCGCTCTTGGGCGATGAGGTGGAAGAAGATGTGAACAATTACACTAGCGATACGGAAAGCAGATGGAGCCAATATGCACAATGATCGTAACTATCGTCGGCCGTCATAATCGTCAAGGTATGGGACAAAATCAACGTGAGGTACGTGACCATAATAATGCATTTGGTAAAATTAAATTCACTATGCCTTCTTTTGCTGAAAAATATGATCCTGATGCTTATCTCACATGGGAGCTTATCGTAGAACAAAAATTTGCTTGTCATGAATTCCCTGAAGATAAGAAAGTTAGAGCTGCTACTAGTGAGTTTTCTGATTTTGCATCTATTTGGTGGAGTGAATATGGTCGTACTCATCAGGACATACCTAGAACATGGAATGCTTTGAAAAGAGCAATGAGACATAGATTTGTACCTTCATATTATTCTCGTGATTTGCTGAATAAATTACAACGTTTAAGACAAGGTAGTAGTTCTGTAGAGGATTATTATCAAGAATTGCAAACTGATTTATTGCGTTGTGGTTTAGATGAAACTGAAGATAATTCTCGTGTTTCTTCTGTTGGTACTCTGAGACATTTCTTTAACTGGGATACATGGAAGACATTGTGAGCAATGACAGAGATCTTTGGTAGTTCCAAGCGATAAGCAACTTCACCTCTTTTGCCAAAATCTTATAGGGTCCGACAAATCTGGGTGCGAGTTTTCCTTTAGTCTGAAATCTCTTCACTCCTCGGAGTGGAGTTACCCTGAGATAGACAAAATCTCCCATCTTGAAGGATAGTTCTCTCCGACGATTATCGGCATAACTCTTTTGTCGGGTTTGAGCTACTTTCAGACGTTCTCTTATTGCTTTTACCTTACTTTCAGCTTCTTTTATCAATTCGTCCAAGAATTGGTGTTCTCCTACTTGATCCCAAAGGAGAGGGGTTCTACACTTTCTACCATACAATGCTTCAAATGGCGACATCCGTAGGCTAGCTTGAAAGTCGTTGTTGTAGGAAAATTCTGCATAGGGCAAATTCTTATCCCACTTCTTCCATAATCTATAGCACAAGCTCAAGCATGTCTTCTAGGACTGATTTACACGCTCGGTCCGCCATCTGCTTGGGGATGATATGTTGTTTGAAGTTGAGTCTGGTTCCTAAAGCTTCATGTAGACTCGCCAAAATTTTGAAGTGAATCTGCGAACTCTCATCGGACACAATTTTCTTGGGTATACCATGTAGACAGACGATCCTCGCGGTACAATTTCGCTAACTTATTGCTTCGTAAGTGGTCTTGATGGAATAAAATGAGCCACTTTTGTTAATCGGTCAATTATTACCCAAATGGAATCACAACCTGATTGGGTCCTAGGTAGTCCGGTGATAAAATCCATACCAATCTCCTTCCATTTCCACTCGGGAATTGGTAATGGTTGTAACAATCCGGCAGGTCTCTGATGTTCTGCCTTAACACGCTGACATACATCACAACGTGCAACAAACTCAGCGATCTCTCGCTTCATACTAACCCACCAATACTTTTCCTTCAGATCCTGGTACATCTTGGTACTCCCGGGATGAATAAAGTAAGGTGATTCATGAGCTTCTTTCAGAATCAGTTGTCTGGTTTCATGATGTTTAGGTACACAGATGCGGTTGCCAAACCATACTGTGCCCTGCTCGTCTTCAGAAAATCCTGGGGCTTTGCCTCTTCTCATGTTCTTCATGATTTCTTTGATGTCTTCGTCTTCTAGTTGTTTTTATCTGATCTGACTTTGTATGGTTGGTTGGACTTCCACTGTGTTGATCTGACCTTGGTCGACAATTTCAGCATTCGGATGCTTTAGTTCTTCATACAACTCGTTGATTTTCTTGAACTAACACCGTGTTGCAAGATGCCTTCCTACTCGAGCATCCGCTACCACGCTGGCTTTACCCGGTGATAATGAATTCCAAGGTCATAATCCTTTATCGGCTCTAACCATCTTCTTTGCTCGAGATTAAGATCCGATTGGGTGAAGATATATTTCAAACTCTTATGATCTCATGAAAATCTCACAATGTTACCAATGAGGTAATGCCGCTTGATTTTCAAAGCATGCACAATTGTCGCTAACTCTAAATCATGAGTTGGATAATTTCCTTCATGTGGCCTTAATTGACGAGATGCATAAGCCACAACCTTTCCTTCTGCATCAAGACACATCCTAGCCCTCAGCGGATGCGTCACGTAAAACTTCAAAATCCTTACGTATATCTGGTAAAACTAGCACCGGTGCAGAGACTAGTCTTTTCTTCAGCTCTTGAAAACTATGTTCACAAGCACTTGTCCATTCAAATTTCTTTTCCTTCTTCAGAAGTTGAGTCATGGGTTTGGCGATCTTGGAGAAACTTTCAATGAATCTGCGGTAGTATCCAGCTAATCCAAGAAAACTTCTCACTTCTGTGACAGACTTGGGTTGCTTCCAATCCATTACAGCTTCAACCTTTGAGGGTCTCATCGCAACTCCTCCTGCCGACACAATGTGTCCAAGAAAAGCCACTTGGTGAGCCAAAATTCACTTTTCTTTGAGTTTGGCATAAAGTTGGTGTTCTCGGAGTTTGTCCAAAATAATTCTGAGATGTTTTTCATGCTCTTCCACATCTCTTGAGTAGATGAGAATATCATCTATGAATACCACTACAAACTTATCCAAGAATTCCATGAACACTTTGTTCATCATATTCATGAAATAAGCGAGGGCATTTGTTAGTCCAAATGACATCACGTGAACTCGCATACCCATATCCGTGGTGAAGGTCGTCTTCTAATATCTTAGGTCGATTTTTAAGCGATGGTAGCCGACCTCAAATCAATCTTGGAGAAAACACGGCTCCTTTAAGTTGATCAAACAGATCATCTATCCTAGGTAACGGTACTTGTTTTTGATTGTTACCTCGTTGAGTGATCTATAGTCCACACACATTCTCATACTATTGTCTTTCTTTTGACAAATAGTACCGAGCTCCCAAGGCGATGAACTTCGGTTGAATGTAACCTTTACTCAGTAGTTCTTCGATCCGCTTCTTCAACTCGCTAGATCGCTTGCCAAGATTGCGTAGGGTCGCCAAATTGGAGCATCCACCGACTAAGTCAATTAAGAACATTATGTCCCGGTCGGTGGCATACTGTAAGTCCTCCGGAAAAACATCTCGGATATTCTTGTACCACGGTATATCTTCCGCCACTTCCTTTAAACGGGTCAAGATAGGACTTCTTTCCGTAGAAGTCTTGGGTTGGAACTCTACTGAAATCCCCTGTTCATTGGTGAGGTTGATAGATCTACTAGCACAATCTATCCTGCCCTGATTTTTGGCAAGCCAGTCCATTCCAAGAATTACGTCCAATCCTTGCGAACGCAGGACTATTAAGTTGGCCGAGAAAGTTACTCCAGAGATTTCAAAGGTAAGATTTGGACAGAATAAACTAGCCCTCATTTCTGAGCCCGGGGAATGGATTAACATGGGCTTAACTAAGGGGGAGGCAGATAACCCATATTTTTCCACAAACTTATTTGACACAAAAGAATGCGAAGCTCCGGAATCAAATAAAAGCGATGCCGGTATCGAGTTGACAAGGAACGTACCAAGAACAACATCCGTGTCGCATATGCTTCCTCTGCGGTGACGTGATTCACACGCCCTTCATGAATCGACCGGTGGTCTTGAGGGACCGCCGAGACCAAACTCCGGAGTTGGCTTGACGGGGTGGCGAGTCACGCTTCTTGGGACACTTATTGGCATAGTGACCCAACTCGTTCTGATGAAAGCAAGTGATTCCGCGTGGAAATAGCCGGCCTGCTGGCCCGACCTCGCATTTAACTACTACGGAATCCGGAAGTATTTGGGCGCGGAACTGGAGCTGGAACTCTCGGTGTAGTAGACTGGAATCTTCCACGCTGAGGTGGCTGAGATTGAGTGAAACGAGGCTTGGGCAGTCGTCCCGAGTTAAACTTCTGAGCTGCCATCCTCCGCTTGCGATTCTCCATTTCCTGATGTTTGCCTTCCTGGCGTATGGCCTTATTTACCAACTGCTGAAAGTCGGTAAAATCCTGAGAAATCAAACGAACAGAGAGTTCGTCGTTCAACCCTTCCAGAAACCGCTCTTGCCTGTCTTCGTCTCTGGCTACATCCTCGGGGGCATAGCGAGCAAGTTGGTTAAACTTATGCAGATACTCGCCGACTAAACGGTTTCCTTGGCGAAGCGAGCGAAACTCCTTCTTTTTCAAAGTAATCATGCCAGATGGAATGTGAGATCGGCAGAAAGCCTGCATGAACTCATTCCAAGTGATTTCTTGGGCATTAGCATGGGACATGCTGAAATTATCCCACCATTCTGATGCGGGACCCATCAATTGATGAGAGGCAAACAAAACTCTCTCACGATCTGTGCATTGTGCAATATCTAGCTTCTTTCCAATGACCCTGAGCCAATCATCTGCGTCCATAGGTTCCGTGCTACTAGAAAACGTTGGCGGACGCATCCTCATGAACTCTGACATAGTCACTCTTGCGGGAGGTGGAGGAGCATGATAGGCTGCTGACGCTTGGGTATTCTGATTGCTGTGAAGGGACTGGGCTAGCAACTCAATTAGATGAGTCTGATTGGCCATCATTTGGCGCCAGTCAGGAGCTTCAGTTGGAGGAGGTGGTGGCTGTTGAACTGGGTTTTCTTGATATTCGGCATTCTCATTTCCTTGCCCTCTAGCACCGACACTTAGGTGCGGGTGGTCACCATCGATGAACTCTTCATAGATTAGACAAGAGAGACAGGAATTATAAGAGTATAGATCTAAAATAGCCCAAATTCAACAAACACAAGGCAAGAACATTTCAGCAAAATAATTTATTTTTATTTTATTAATTCATTATGGCTACTACAAAGGTTTGGTAGCTCATAATTCGCAACTAAAGAAAAAATTTAAGGTCAAATCTATGGTGTTATTGGGGTATAATCTGGCTCACTAGAACTAGCCTCGCCTTCCTTGTAGGAGGCCAGTTCTTTTTCTGCAGTCTTTAACTTTTCTTCTGCATCTTGTAATTTCACTTGCGGGAGAGCGGCTCATCTAGTGTATTCCGTAGGCATAATCCATGGCTCGCCGATCCACGATGAGTGAGATCGGGATGATCTTCATCTCTAGTTGAGCGGAAAGCACTTGTCATGCCGGGTTGGAATGTGCATTGGGTAATAGTGGAACCCAAAGGCCGTTGAGGCGATGATCGAGATGTAGCGAAGTCTGCGGGTTGCTTCCCGGTTGCATCCTCGATGCCTTGGCGAAGGTGTCTCGTCGCATTGGGGCATCGAAGACGTGGAAGTCTGTGTTCGGCGATAGATTGGAGTAGAGGATCACCTCTACTCTCCACCGTTCCTGATTTCCCACCTTATACTTGTATCCTTGGTACGTCGGTCTTTCTTCAAAGTCCAAGTGCTGCATCATCTTCCAGAGAATGGCGGCCCAATGACCAGCAAAGACTCCATGGGAAATGGCATTCGGAACTTCAGCCATCTACAATTTTTGAAAAGGAGATGAGTTAGTAAATAATTTTTCAAGAGAAAAGTTGAGAAATGACTCCAGAAGACCAAGTTATTTTTAATTTTCAAAATAAATCCTTAAGGGTTTGATTTCTTTCTAGGTCACGACCTACAGTCGATATGGCTCTGATACCACTTTTGTCGAACCCGGGAACGAAGGATCCCAAATTCTCTGTGTTCATACACTAGTCCAGGATTTCCAGTGTACACAGTCACAAAAATGTTATCACAAACATATCCAGCGTGTATATTTAATAATCATAGAGTTTATTACAACTGGGGCCGGAGGCCAAATAAAACATTAAGCGGAAGCAAATAATAATGGTAAGCCACACGATACGCCACAGTAATCGTCGGAGGTCGCCGCCTAATCGCCCCGCTCCTCACCTTCGATAGCAGTCTTCTCTGAATAATAATATTCAAGAAGAGTGAGCACTACAACTGTGCTCGCAAATTACACCCAATACGAAATTTAGAATGCATGCATAAGTTATTCAAAGGAAAGTTGTAGGGTTTATTTGCATAAATCAGCCTTTTTGGTTTAAATAGTTATACTAAGTTTCAAGGCATATTTTCATTACATAACTAAAATCAGATTTAAAATTGATCATTTTATAGTGGATAACCTCCATATGAAACATGGTGAAGGATACCCTCCTATCACAAGGCTACCCGCCCAAATTTACCACAAGGATTAACCATCCTCAAATCATGTCCAAAGTTATTTTAAAACCAAAACAAATCTAACTTAGAGTGGCTTTGCTCAAGATGTCCATGACCGTGGACACGGCTATTCGAATAGATTTACACTCTGCAGAGGTTGTACAACTTTACCCACACGAGATAATTTGCAGTTATGTCGGCCAATACACACTTCCTTAGGTGTGTGACTAGGCAATTATCACAAGGCGTTCCAATGCATTACCTCAATACCAATATGCCCGCTAAGGTTTCACTTCCATTAGGCTAACCACCACTGAAACCCCTCTTGCGCCAAGTGGGAATAAAGTCTAACCGACACCCACACAACAAAAAAATGGCATAAACAATACTGAGGTAATACAAATTATTAAGCCTGGTTCTGCCCATACAGAACATGTGGTAGTACGGTGGAGCTTTTGCAAGATGCGGCTCAAAGGCCGGTCCTTAATCTACTTGGGCAACTTTCAATAAAAACCCTAGGTCTCATCCTAACTGAGACAAGCCTGCATAAACTCGCACTCCACCAACGGTCCATATTTGCCCAAGTACAAACCATTTTCTTTTATTTTTAATTTTCAAAGACATTTGCAAAAGTCCACCATGACAAAGCAATGTCATAGGCTTTTTATCAATTTATGAAATTTTGGCTAAATTCTCCCAAAGTCAAATATTTCATGGTCTAAGCATTTGCTATGCATATATTTATTTTTAAATTCATTTGACTAAGGTTACAAGGAATTGATAATACAACAATCAAATTTGGCTATACAAAGGAATTGGAATAATTAAATATTTAAAACAGGAATTTAAAATAATTAAATACAATTATGCATGCAATAATAATTTAAAACAGAAATTAAATAATTTTAAATATTGGGGGCAAAATGGTCAATGGTGTAACTTGCCTTGCTCAAATTCCTGGTATTCTACTTCTTCAATAGGGTCAAGCTCTCCGGAGTCGTCAAAATCTATACGCGAAAATATTCCAAATTCAAACAGAATTCAAATGAACACAAATAAATTCAAATGAAAATTCAAATTAACTCCAAATTAAATAATTTTGGTTTAGTTAGCTAGATCTTGATTTTATACAAATTTAGAAATTTGAATCACCTAAATCGGAGTTTGTATGAAGAAATACGAGCTCCTGGAAGTTTAAATCTAAATTTAATTCCAAAATCAGGATTTTCCAAATTTCCCGAATTAAATTTCTAAAGGAAATTCTATTTATTGCGCCGGTGACGTCGTGATCTTGTAATCGAGATCGACATGTGGGCCCGCACAGTATGGACTGAGTCCACAGCGAGGCGCAAGTCCACGGTGGACTCGGTGCACGCAACAGTACAAAGGGGTAGCTGCGCTGGCGCGCGCGCTGCGCTGGCAGCCACGCGGCGCTGACTTGGCTGCCACGCATGCGAAAGCGATGATGTGGCGCTGAGGTGGCAGAGCCACGTCGGCACCGGAGAGGGGAGGCGCTCGGGAACCAAGGTACAGGCGCACGGCGGCGCGGCGAGCTCCGGTGAGGTGCGCAAAACATTCAGGAGACGATACTGAGTACGATGCGCTACCTGGCGACGCGAGGGCGTGGCCGGAAGATGGTCGGCGACGGCGAGAGGCGGCGGTGTGGTTCGGTCGTTGGCGGCGAAGGAGCTCCGGCGACGTTCCGAGGGTGCGAAGGTGCGCACCAGGTTCGCGGTGCTGAGGCGAAGCCGGTGGTGCGGTCGAGGCGGCCGGAGGTTCACCGGTGGCGGCGCTAGAGGCAGCGGAGCACGCCGGCGGCGAGAGAAGAGCCAATGCGGCAACTGGGAGCGAGGGAGGTGTGGAGAGTTGGGGCAAAAGCTTGAGGGAGTAGAGGCGCACCTGGTGCTCCCTTTTATAGGGCGAGGGCGAGGCCGGAAGATGGAGATCGTGGGCGAGGTGGCAACGGCCGTTTGCGGAGGTGAGGGCGGCGGCGTTACAGCGAGTTAAGGAGGGGGGTAATGCCGGGAACGAACGCGGTGGGAACGGCCGCTTTCATTGCGCGTGATGGCGAGAGAAATGGGGGAGGGAATCACGGGATTGAAGAGCTCCAGTGAGGCTTTAATGGCGGCAGAGGCGACGATCGCGCGGGGGAGAAGAAGGGGGCGGGGAAGAAGCACAGTGCGAGGGCCCACCAGTCAGCGAGACAGGAGCGGGAGAGAGGGCGCGGGCGGATTAGTGTTGGCCGTCCGATTTTGATCGGACGGTCCGCGTTACTCGCGCGCGGGGAGAGTTGGGCCGAGATAAGACAATCTTCGGGCTTCGCCCAAGATCAGAAAGTGTAAGATTTTAAATTCTTTTTCAATTGATTTAATTCCAGAAATTCAAATAAGCTTTAGAAAATAGTAAATGAAGTCCAAAAATTTTGAGAAAATTCACATAAATTCTATGAGGCATTCTGGACTTAAATAAAATAATTCCAACTTTTAGTTGGTAATAGATTTTGCACATAAATTCTTTTAGCCTTAATATACTTTATTGAAAAGCTTTTAAAAATTCCAGAAAATCCACAAAAATTAATAAAGTCTTATTTTTAAATGAAATTGAAATTTTGGGCTGTTACAAACCTACCCCCCTTAAAGGGAATCTCGACCCCGAGATTCAGACTTGGTCAGCAAAAAGGTAGGGATACTCGGCTCTCAAAACTTCTTCTCGCTCCCTGTAGCTTCTTCTTCGAATGATTGCTCCATCGAACCTTACAAGAACGAATGACTTTGCTTCGTGACGCGCTCGCCACATCGAGAATCTTGATTGGTTGTTCCACATAGGTGAGATCTTCCTCAAGATCGATGCTCTCAGCAGTGTTTCTTCCGTTGGTACTCGAGACATTTCTTTAATCGATACATGGAAGACATTGTGAGCAGTGATGAGATGCCTTGGTAGTTCCAAGCGATAAGCAACTTCACCTCTTTTGCCAAAATCTTATAGGGTCCGACAAATCAGGTGCGAGTTTTCCTTTAGTCTGAAATCTCTTCACTCCTGAGTGGAGTTACCCGAGATAGACAAAATCTCCCATCTCGAAGGATAGTTCTCTCCGACGATTATCGGATAACTCTTTTGTCGGGTTTGAGCTACTTTCAGACGTTCTCTTATTGCTTTTACCTTACTTTCACTTCTTTTATCAATTCTCGTCCAAGAATTGGTGTTCTCCTACTTGATCCCAAAGGAGAGGGGTTCTACACTTTCTACCATACAATGCTTCAAATGGCGACATCGTAGGCTAGCTTGAAAGTCGTTGTTGTAGGAAAATTCTGCATAGGGCAAATTCTTATCCCGACTTCTTCCATAATCTATAGCACAAGCTCAAGCATGTCTTCTAGGACTGATTTACACGCTCATCCGCCATCTGCTTGGGGATGATATGTCAGTCTTTGAAGTTGAGTCTGGTTCCTAAAGCTTCATGTAGACTCGCCAAAATTTTGAAGTGAATGCGAACCTCATCGGACACAATTTTCTTGGGTATACCATGTAGACAGACGATCTCGCCATGTACAATTCGCTAACTTATTGCTTCGTAAGTGGTCTTGATCGAATAAAATGAGCCACTTTTGTTAATCGGTCAATTATTACCCAAATGGAATCACAACTGATTGGGTCCTAGGTAGTCCGTGATAAAATCCATACCAATCTCCTTCCATTTCCACTCGGGAATTGGTAATGGTTGTAACAATCCGCAGTCTCGATGTTCGCCTTAACACGACATACATCTGGCGTGCAACAAACTCAGCGATCTCTCGCTTCATACTAACCCACCAATACTTTTCCTTCAGATCCTGGTACATCTTGGTACTCCCGGGATGAATAGAGTAAGGTGATTCATGAGCTTCTTTCAGAATCAGTTGTCTGGTTTCATGATGTTTAGTTACACAGATGCGGTTGCCAAACCATACTGTGCCCTGCTCGTCTTCAGAAAATCCTGGGGCTTTGCCTCTTCTCATGTTCTTCATGATTTCTTTGATGTCTTCGTCTTCTAGTTGTTTTTATCTGATCTGACTTTGTATGGTTGGTTGGACTTCCACTGTGTTGATACAGCCTTGACTGACAATTTCTAGATTCAGATGCTTTAGTTCTTCATACAATTCTGGTTGATTTTCTTGAACTAACACCGTGTTGCAGTATGCCTTCCTACTCAGAGCATCTGCTACCACGTTGGCTTTACCCGGGTGATAATGAATTCCAAGGTCATAATCCTTTATCAGCTCTAACCATCTTCTTTGCCTGAGATTAAGATCTGACTGGGTGAAGATATATTTCAAACTCTTATGATCTGTGAAAATCTCACAGCGTTTACCAATGAGGTAATGCCGCCAGATTTTCAAAGCATGCACAATTGCTGCTAACTCTAAATCATGAGTTGGATAATTTCCTTCATGTGGCCTTAACTGACGAGATGCATAAGCCACAACCTTTCCTTCTCGCATCAAGACATCCTAGTTCTCGCGGATGCTTCACGTAAAACTTCAAAATCCTTACGTATATCTGGTAAAACTAGCACCGGTGCAGAGACTAGTCTTTTCTTCAGCTCTTGAAAACTATGTTCACAAGCACTTGTCCATTCAAATTTCTTTTCCTTCTTCAGAAGTTGAGTCATGGGTTTGGCGATCTTGGAGAAACTTTCAATGAACCTGCGGTAGTATCCAGCTAATCCAAGAAAACTTCTCACTTCTGTGACTGACTTGGGTTGCTTCCAATCCATTCTGACTTCAACCTTTGAGGGTCTCATCGCAACTCCTCCCGCCGACACAATGTGTCCAAGAAAAGCCACTTGATGAGCCAAAATTCACTTTTGCCGAGTTTGGCATAAAGTTGGTGTTCTCGAGTTTGTCCAAAATAATTACGAGATGTTTTTCATGCTCTTCCACATCTCTTGAGTAGATGAGAATATCATCTATGAATACCACTACAAACTTATCCAAGAATTCCATGAACACTTTGTTCATCATATTCATGAAATAAGCAGGGCATTTGTTAGTCCAAATGACATCACCGTGAACTCGCATACCCATATCCGTGGTGAAGGTCGTCTTCTAATATCTTAGGTCTGATTTTTAAGCGATGGTAGCGACCTCAAATCAATCTTGGAGAAAACACTGGCTCCTTTAAGTTGATCAAACAGATCATCTATCCTAGGTAACGGTACTTGTTTTTGATTGTTACCTCGTTGAGTGATCTATAGTCCACACACATTCTCATACTATTGTCTTTCTTTTGACAAATAGTACCGAGCTCCCAAGGCGATGAACTCGGCTGAATGTAACCTTTACTCAGTAGTTCTTCGACCGCTTCTTCAACTCGCTAGATCGCTTGCCAAGATTCTCGTAGGGTCGCTCAAATTGGAGCATCCCCCGACTAAGTCAATTAAGAACATTATGTCCCGGCCCGGTGGCATACTGTAAGTCCTCGGAAAAACATCCGATATTCTTGTACCACGGTATATCTTCCGATTTCACTTCCTTTAAACGGGTCAAGATAGGACTTCTTTCCGTAGAAGTCTTGGGTTGGAACTCTACCAAATCCCTGTTCATTGGTGAGGTTGATAGATCTACTAGCACAATCTATCTCGCCTCGATTTTTGGCAAGCCACCCATTCCAAGAATTACGCCCAATCCTTGCGAACGCAGACTATTAAGTTGGCCGAGAAAGTTACTCCGAGATTTCAAAGGTAAGATTTGGACAGAATAAACTAGCCCTCATTTCGAGCCCGGGAATGGATTAACATGGGCTTAACTAAGGGGAGGTAGATAACCCATATTTTTCCACAAACTTATTTGACACAAAAGAATGCGAAGCTCGGAATCAAATAAAAGCGATGCCGGTATTGAGTTGACAAGGAACGTATTAAGAACAACATCCGTGTCGATATGCTTCCTCTGCGGTGACGTGATTCACACGCCCTTCATGAACCGACCACCGGTCTTGAGGGACCACGAGACCGAAACTCCGGAGTTTGCTTGACGGGGTGGCGTCTGCGCTTCTTGGGACACTTATTGGCATAGTGACCCAACTCGTTCTGATGAAAGCAAGTGATTCTCGCTGTGGAAATAGCCGCTTCACTGAATCGACCTCCGCATGAACTACTACGGAATCCGGAAGTATTTGGGCGCGAATCGAGCCGAACTCGGTGTAGTAGATCGAATCTTCCACGCCGAGGTGGTCGAGATTGAGTGAAACGAGGCTTGGGCGATCCTCCCGAGTTAAACTTCGAGCCGCCATCCTCCGCTATGCGATTCTCCATTTTCGATGTTTGCCTTCTGGCGATGGCCTTATTTACCAAGCTGCTGAAAGTCGGTAAAATCTCGAGAAATCAAACGAGCAGAGAGTTCATCGCTCAACCCTTCCGTAAACCGCTCTTGCTCGTCTTCGCCTCTCGCTACATCCTCGGGGCATAGCGAGCAAGTTGGTTAAACTTATGCGATACTCGCCGATCGAACGGTTTCCTTGGCGAAGCGAGCGAAACTCCTTCTTTTTCAAAGTAATCATGCCAGATGGAATGTGAGATCGGCAGAAAGCCTGCATGAACTCATTCCAAGTGATTTCTTGGGCATTAGCATGGGACATGCTGAAATTATCCCACCATTCTGATGCGGGACCCATCAATTGATGAGAGGCAAACAAAACTCTCTCACGATCTGTGCATTGTGCAATATCTAGCTTCTTTCCAATGACCCTGAGCCAATCATCTGCGTCCATAGGTTCCGTGCTACTAGAAAATGTTGGCGGACGCATCCTCATGAACTCTGACATAGTCACTCTTGCGGGAGGTGGAGGAGCATGATAGGCTGCTGACGCTTGGGTATTCTGATTGCTGTGAAGGGACTGGGCTAGCAACTCAATTAGATGAGTCTGATTGGCCATCATTTGGCGCCATCCAGAGCTTCAGATTGGAGGAGGTGGTGGTCGTTGAACTGGGTTTTCTTGATATTCGCATTCTCATTTCCTTGCCCTCTAGCACCGACACTAGGTGCGGGTGGTCACCATCTGATGAACTCTTCATAGATTAGACAAGAGAGACAGGAATTATAAGAGTATAGATCTAAAATAGCCCAAATTCAACAAACACAAGGCAAGAACATTTCAGCAAAATAATTTATTTTTATTTTATTAATTCATTATGGCTACTACAAAGGTTTGGTAGCTCATAATTCGCAACTAAAGGAAAAATTTAAGGTCAAATCTATGGTGTTATTGGGGTATAATCTGGCTCACTAGAACTAGCCTCGCCTTCCTTGTAGGATGCCAGTTCTTTTCTCGCAGATCTTTAACTTTTCTTCAGATCTTGTAATTTCACTTGCAGGAGAGACACTCATCTAGTGTATTCCGTAGGCATAATCCATGGCTCGCCGATCCACGATGAGTGAGATCGGACGATCTTCATCTCTAGTTGAGCGGAAAGCACCGCCATGCCGGGTTGGAATGTGCATTGGGTAATAGTGGAACCCAAAGGCCGTTGAGGCGATGATCGAGATGTAGCGAAGTCTGCGGGTTGCTTCCTCGGTCGCATCTCGATGCCTTGGCGAAGGTGTCTCGTCGCATTGGGGCATCAAGACGTGGAAGTCGTGTTCGGCGATAGATTGGAGTAGAGGATCACCTCTACTCTCCACCGCTCCTCGATTTCCCACCTTATACTTGTATCCTTGGTACGTCGGTCTTTCTTCAAAGTCCAAGTGCTGCATCATCTTCCAGAGAATGGCGGCCCAATGACCAGCAAAGACTCCATGGGAAATGGCATTGGGAACTTCAGCCATCTACAATTTTTGAAAAGGAGATGAGTTAGTAAATAATTTTTCAAGAGAAAAGTTGAGAAATGACTCCAGAAGACCAAGTTATTTTTAATTTTCAAAATAAATCCTTAAGGGTTTGATTTCTTTCTAGGTCACGACCTACAGTCGATATGGCTCTGATACCACTTTTGTCGAACCCGGGAACGAAGGATCCCAAATTCTCTGTGTTCATACACTAGTCCAGGATTTCCAGTGTACACAGTCACAAAAATGTTATCACAAACATATCCAGCGTGTATATTTAATAATCATAGAGTTTATTACAACCGGGCCGAGGCCAAATAAAACATTGCGGAAGCAAATAATAATGGTAAGCCACACGATACGCCACAGTAATAAATGCGAGGTCGCCGCCTAATCGCCCCGCTCCTCACCTTCGGATAATAGTCTTCTCTGAATAATAATATTCAGAAGAGTGAGCACTACAACCGTGCTCGCAAATTACACCCAATACGAAATTTAGAATGCATGCATAAGTTATTCAAAGGAAGGTTGTAGGGTTTATTTGCATAAATCACCTTTTGGTTTAAATAGTTATACTAAGTTTCAAGGCACATTTTCATTACATAACTAAAATCGATTTAAAATTGATCATTTTATAGTGGATAACCTCCATATGAAACATGGTGAAGGATACCCTCCTATCACAAGGCTACCCGCCTAAATTTACCACAAGGATTAACCATCCTCAAATCATGTCCAAAGTTATTTTAAAACCAAAACAAATCTAACTTAGAGTGGCTTTGCTCAAGATGTCCATGACCGTGGACACGGCTATTCAATAGATTTACACTCTGCAGAGGTTGTACAACTTTACCCACACGAGATAATTTGCAGTTATGTCGGCCAATACACACTTCCTTAGGTGTGTGACTAGGCAATTATCACAAGGCGTTCCAATGCATTACCTCAATACCAATATGCCCGCTAAGGTTTCACTTCCATTAGGCTAACCACTGCTGAAACCCCTCTTGCGCCAAGTGGGAATAAAGTCTAACCGACACCCACACAACAAAAAAATGGCATAAACAATACCGAGGTAATACAAATTATTAAGCCCGGTTCGCCCATACGTAACATGTGGTAGTATGGTGGAGCTTTTGCAAGATGCGGCTCAAAGGCCGGTCCTTAATCTACTTGGGCAACTTTCAATAAAAACCCAGGTCTCGATCCTAACTGACAAGCCTGCATAAACTCGCACCCACCAACGGTCCATGTTTGCCCAAGTACAAACCATTTTCTTTTATTTTTAATTTTCAAAGACATTTGCAAAAGTCCACCATGACAAAGCAATGTCATAGGCTTTTATCAATTTATGAAATTTTGGCTAAATTCTCCCAAAGTCAAATATTTCATGGTCTAAGCATTTGCTATGCATATATTTATTTTTAAATTCATTTGACTAAGGTTACAAGGAATTGATAATACAACAATCAAATTTGGCTATACAAAGGAATTGGAATAATTAAATATTTAAAATAGGAATTTAAAATAATTAAATACAATTATGCATGCAATAATAATTTAAAACAGAAATTAAATAATTTTAAATATTGGGGGCAAAATGGTCAATGGTGTAACTTGCCTTGCTCAAATTCCTGGTATTCTACTTCTTCAATAGGGTCAAGCTCTCCGGAGTCGTCAAAATCTATACGCGAAAATATTCCAAATTCAAACAGAATTCAAATGAACACAAATAAATTCAAATGAAAATTCAAATTAACTCCAAATTAAATAATTTTGGTTTAGTTAGCTAGATCTTGATTTTATACAAATTTAGAAATTTGAATCACCTAAATCGGAGTTTGTATGAAGAAATACGAGCTCCTAGAAGTTTAAATCTAAATTTAATTCCAAAATCAGGATTTTCCAAATTTCCCGAATTAAATTTCTAAAGGAAATTATATTTATTGCGCCAATGACGCCAAGAAGATCGTGCACCGAGATCGACATGTGGGCCCGCACAAGATGGATCGAGTCCACAATGAGGCGCAAGTCCACGGTGGACTCGGTGCACGCAGCAAGACAAAGGGTAGTCGTGGTTGGCGCGCGCTCGCTTGTTGGCCACGCTGTCACCGACTTGGTCGCCACGCATGCGAATGCGATGATGTGGCGCTGAGGTGGCAGAGCCACGTCGGCACCGGAGAGGGGAGGCGCTCGGGAACCAAGGTACAGGCGCACGGCGGCGCGGCGAGCTCCGGTGAGGTGCGCAAAACATTCAGGAGACGATACTGAGTACGATGCGCTACCTGGCGACGCGAGGGCGTGGCGGAAGATGGTCGCGACGGCGAGAGGCGGCGGTGTGGTTCGGGTCGTTGGCGGCGAAGGAGCTCGGCGACGCCCGAGGTGCGAAGGTGCGCACTGTGTTCGCGATCTTGGCCGAGGCGGCCTTGGTGCGGCCGAGGCGGCCGGAGGTTCACCGTGGCGGCGCTAGAGGCGTGAGCACACTCGGCGGCGAGAGAGAAGAGCCAATTGCGGGCAACTGGGAGCGAGGGAGGTGTGGAGAGTTGGGGCAAAAGCTTGAGGGAGTAGAGGCGCACCTGGTGCTCCCTTTTATAGGGCGAGGGCGAGGCCGGAAGATGGAGATCGTGGGCGAGGTGGCAACGGCCGTTTTGCGGAGGTGAGGGCGGCGGCGTTACAGCGAGTTAAGGAGGGGGTAATGCCGGGAACGAACGCGGTGGGAACGGCCGCTTTCATTGCGCGTGATGGCGAGAGAAATGGGGGAGGGAATCACGGGATTGAAGAGCTCCAGTGAGGCTTTAATGGCGGCAGAGGCGACGATCGCGCGGGGGAGAAGAAGGGGGCGGGGAAGAAGCACAGTGCGAGGGCCCACCAGTCAGCGAGACAGGAGCGGGAGAGAGGGCGCGGGCGGATTAGTGTTGGCCGTCCGATTTTGATCGGACGGTCCGCGTTACTCGCGCGCGGGGAGAGTTGGGCCGAGATGCAAGACGAAGGTCGGGCTTCGCCCAAGATCTTTATGTAAGATTTTAAATTCTTTTTCAATTGATTTAATTCCAGAAATTCAAATAAGCTTTAGAAAATAGTAAATGAAGTCCAAAAATTTTGAGAAAATTCACAGAAATTCTATGAGGCATTCTGGACTTAAATAAAATAATTCCAACTTTTAGTTGGTAATAGATTTTGCACATAAATTCTTTTAGCCTTAATATACTTTATTGAAAAGCTTTTAAAAATTCCAGAAAATCCACAAAAATTAATAAATTCTTATTTTTAAATGAAATTGAAATTTTGGGCTGTTACAAACCTACCCCCCTTAAAGGGAATCTCGACCCGAGATTGGACTTGGTCAAGAAAAGGTAGGGATACTCGGCTCTCAAAACTTCTTCTCGCTCCCTGTAGCTTCTTCTTTCAATGATTGCTCCATTGAACCTTACAAGAACGAATGACTTTGCTTCGGTGACGCGCTCGCCACATCGAGAATCTTGATTGGTTGTTCCACATAGGTGAGATCTTCACTCAAGATCGATGCTCTCGAGCGGTGTTTCTTCTGTTGGTACTGAGACATTTCTTTAATCGATACATGGAAGACATTGTGAGCAAATGAGAGATTTGGTAGTTCCAAGCGATAAGCAACTTCACCTCTTTTGCCAAAATCTTATAGGGTCGACAAATCAGGTGCGAGTTTTCCTTTAGTCTGAAATCTCTTCACTCCTGAGTGGAGTTACCCCGAGATAGACAAAATCTCCCATCTCGAAGGATAGTTCTCTCCGACGATTATCGGCATAACTCTTTTGTCGGGTTTGAGCTACTTTGACGTTCTCTTATTGCTTTTACCTTACTTTCACTTCTTTTATCAATTCTCGTCCAAGAATTGGTGTTCTCCTACTTGATCCCAAAGGAGAGGGTTCTACACTTTCTACCATACAATGCTTCAAATGGCGACATCTGTAGGCTAGCTTGAAAGTCGTTGTTGTAGGAAAATTCTGATAGGGCAAATTCTTATCCGACTTCTTCCATAATCTATAGCACAAGCTCAAGCATGTCTTCTAGGACTGATTTACACGCTCACCGCCATCTGCTTGGGGATGATATGTCTTTGAAGTTGAGTCCGGTTCCTAAAGCTTCATGTAGACTCGCCAAAATTTTGAAGTGAATCTGCGAACCTCATCGGACACAATTTTCTTGGGTATACCATGTAGCAGACGATCCTCGCCATGTACAATTTCGCTAACTTATTGCTTCGTAAGTGGTCTTGACCGAATAAAATGAGCCACTTTTGTTAATCGGTCAATTATTACCCAAATGGAATCACAACCTGATTGGGTCCTAGGTAGTCCGGTGATAAAATCCATACCAATCTCCTTCCATTTCCACTCGGGAATTGGTAATGGTTGTAACAATCCGCAGTCTCGATGTTTCGCCTTAAACACGACATACATCACAACGCAACAAACTCAGCGATCTCTCGCTTCATACTAACCCACCAATACTTTTCCTTCAGATCCTGGTACATCTTGGTACTCCCGGGATGAATAGAGTAAGGTGATTCATGAGCTTCTTTCAGAATCAGTTGTCTGGTTTCATGATGTTTAGGTACACGATGCGTTGCCAAACCATATCGTGCCTCGCTCGCCTTCGTAAAATCTCGGGCTTTGCCTCTTCTCATGTTCTTCATGATTTCTTTGATGTCTTCGTCTTCTAGTTGTTTTTATCTGATCTGACTTTGTATGGTTGGTTGGACTTCCCTTTGTGTTGATACTGACCTTGGTCGACAATTTCTAGATTCGGATGCTTTAGTTCTTCATACAACTCGTTGATTTTCTTGAACTAACACCGTGTTGCAAGATGCCTTCCTACTCGAGCATCCGCTACCACGCTGGTTTTACCCGTGATAATGAATTCCAAGGTCATAATCCTTTATCGCTCTAACCATCTTCTTTGCACGAGATTAAGATCGATTGGGTGAAGATATATTTCAAACTCTTATGATCTGTGAAAATCTCACAATGTTACCAATGAGGTAATGCCGCCTTGATTTTCAAAGCATGCACAATTGTCGCTAACTCTAAATCATGAGTTGGATAATTTCCTTCATGTGGCCTTAATCGACGAGATGCATAAGCCACAACCTTTCCTTCCTGCATCAGTACACATCCTAGCCCCTGGCGGGATGCTTCACAGAAAACTTCAAAATCCTTACGATATCCGTAAAACTAGCACCGTGCAGAGACTAGTCTTTTCTTCACTCTTGAAAACTATGTTCACAAGCACTTGTCCATTCAAATTTCTTTTCCTTCTTCAGAAGTTGAGTCATGGGTTTGGCGATCTTGGAGAAACTTTCAATGAACCTGCGGTAGTATCCAGCTAATCCAAGAAAACTTCTCACTTCTGTGACAGACTTGGGTTGCTTCCAATCCATTCTGACTTCAACCTTTGAGGGTCTCATCGCAACTCCTCCCGCCGACACAATGTGTCCAAGAAAAGCCACTTGGTGAGCCAAAATTCACTTTTGCTGAGTTTGGCATAAAGTTGGTGTTCTCGGAGTTTGTCCAAAATAATTCTGAGATGTTTTTCATGCTCTTCCACATCTCTTGAGTAGATGAGAATATCATCTATGAATACCACTACAAACTTATCCAAGAATTCCATGAACACTTTGTTCATCATATTCATGAAATAAGCAGGGGCATTTGTTAGTCCAAATGACATCACTGTGAACTCGCATACCCATATCCGTGGTGAAGGTCGTCTTTGAATATCTTCCTGGTCTGATTTTTAAGCGATGGTAGCGACCTCAAATCAATCTTGGAGAAAACATCGCTCCTTTAAGTTGATCAAACAGATCATCTATCCTAGGTAACGGTACTTGTTTTTGATTGTTACCTCGTTGAGTGATCTATAGTCCACACACATTCTCATACTATTGTCTTTCTTTTGACAAATAGTACCGAGCTCCCAAGGCGATGAACTCGGTTGAATGTAACCTTTACTCTGTAGTTCTTCGACCGCTTCTTCAACTCGCTAGATCGCTTGGCAAGATTTCGTAGGGTCGCCGAAATTGGAGCGATCCACCGACTAAGTCAATTAAGAACATTATGTCCCGGTCGGTGGCATACTGTAAGTCCTCGGAAAAACATCCGGATATTCTTGTACCACGGGTATATCTTCGATTTCACTTCCTTTAAACGGTCAAGATAGGACTTCTTTCCGTAGAAGTCTTGGGTTGGAACTCTACCAAATCCCTTGTTCATTGGTGAGGTTGATAGATCTACTAGCACAATCTATCACGCTCGATTTTTGGCAAGCCACCCATTCCAAAATTACGCCCAATCCTTGCGTAACGCAGGACTATTAAGTTGGCCGAGAAAGTTACTCCGAGATTTCAAAGGTAAGATTTGGACAGAATAAACTAGCCCTCATTTTCGAGCCCGGGAATGGATTAACATGGGCTTAACTAAGGGGAGGTAGATAACCCATATTTTTCCACAAACTTATTTGACACAAAAGAATGCGAAGCTCCTAATCAAATAAAAGCGATCTTTGTATCTTGAGTTGACAAGGAACGTACCAAGAACAACATCATCCGTGTCAGATATGCTTCCTCTGCGGTGACGTGATTCACACGCCCTTCATGAATCGACCACCGGTGGTCTTGAGGGACCGCCGAGACCAAACTCCGGAGTTGGCTTGACGGGGTGGCGATCACGCTTCTTGGGACACTTATTGGCATAGTGACCCAACTCGTTCGATGAAAGCAAGTGATTCTCTTTGTGGAAATAGCCGGCTTCACTGAATCGACCTCCGCATTGAACTACTACGAATCCGGAAGTATTTGGGCGCGGAACTGGAGCTCGAACTCTCGGTGTAGTAGACTGGAATCTTCCACGCTGAGGTGGCTGAGATTGAGTGAAACGAGGCTTGAGCGATCTCCCGAGTTAAACTTCTGAGCTGCCATCCTCCGCTTGCGATTCTCCATTTCCTGATGTTTGCCTTCCTGGCGTATGGCCTTATTTACCAACTGCTGAAAGTCGGTAAAATCCTGAGAAATCAAACGAACAGAGAGTTCGTCGTTCAACCCTTCCAGAAACCGCTCTTGCCTGTCTTCGTCTCTGGCTACATCCTCGGGGGCATAGCGAGCAAGTTGGTTAAACTTATGCAGATACTCGCCGACTGAACGGTTTCCTTGGCGAAGCGAGCGAAACTCCTTCTTTTTCAAAGTAATCATGCCAGATGGAATGTGAGATCGGCAGAAAGCCTGCATGAACTCATTCCAAGTGATTTCTTGGACATTAGCATGGGACATGCTGAAATTATCCCACCATTCTGATGCGGGACCCATCAATTGATGAGAGGCAAACAAAACTCTCTAACGATCTGTGCATTGTGCAATATCTAGCTTCTTTCCAATGACCCTGAGCCAATCATCTGCGTCCATAGGTTCCGTGCTACTAGAAAACGTTGGCGGACGCATCCTCATGAACTCTGACATAGTCACTCTTGCGGGAGGTGGAGGAGCATGATAGGCTGCTGACGCTTGGGTATTCTGATTGCTGTGAAGGGACTGGGCTAGCAACTCAATTAGATGAGTCTGATTGGCCATCATTTGGCGCCAGTCAGGAGCTTCAGTTGGAGGAGGTGGTGGCTGTTGAACTAGGTTTTCTTGATATTCGGCATTCTCATTTCCTTGCCCTCTAGCACTGACACTTCCGGTGCGGGTGGTCACCATCTGATGAACTCTTCATAGATTAGACAAGAGAGACAGGAATTATAAGAGTATAGATCTAAAATAGCCCAAATTCAACAAACACAAGGCAAGAACATTTCAGCAAAATAATTTATTTTTATTTTATTAATTCATTATGGCTACTACAAAGGTTTGGTAGCTCATAATTCGCAACTAAAGGAAAAATTTAAGGTCAAATCTATGGTGTTATTGGGGTATAATCTGGCTCACTAGAACTAGCCTCGCCTTCCTTGTAGGAGGCCAGTTCTTTTCTGCGATCTTTAACTTTTCTTACGATCTTGTAATTTCACTTGCAGGAGAGACACTCATCTAGTGTATTCCGTAGGCATAATCCATGGCTCGCCGATCCACGATGAGTGAGATCGGGATGTCTTCATCTCTAGTTGAGCGGAAAGCACTGTCATGCCGGGTTGGAATGTGCATTGGGTAATAGTGGAACCCAGTGCCGTTGAGGCGATGATCGTAGATGTAGCGAAGTCTGCGGGTTGCTTCCCTGGTCAGATCTCGATGCCTTCGCGAAGGTGTCTCGTCGCATTGGGGCATCAAGACGTGGAAGTCGTGTTCGGCGATAGATTGGAGTAGAGGATCACCTCTACTCTCCACCGCTCTGATTTCCCACCTTATACTTGTATCCTTGATACGTCGGTCTTTCTTCAAAGTCCAAGTGTCGCATCATCTTCCGAGAATGGCGCCCAATGACCAAAGAAGACTCCATGGGAAATGGCATTCTGAACTTCACCATCTACAATTTTTGAAAAGGAGATGAGTTAGTAAATAATTTTTCAAGAGAAAAGTTGAGAAATGACTCGTAAGACCAAGTTATTTTTAATTTTCAAAATAAATCCTTAAGGGTTTGATTTCTTTCTAGGTCACGACCTCGATCGATATGGCTCGATACCACTTTTGTCGAACCCGGAACGAAGGATCCCAAATTCTCGTGTTCATACACTAGTCCAGATTTCCAGTGTACACAAATACAAAAATGTTATCACAAACATATCCAAAGTGTATATTTAATAATCATAGAGTTTATTACAACCGGGCCGAGGCCAAATAAAACATTGCGGAAGCAAATAATAATGGTAAGCCACACGATACGCCACAGCAATCGTCTGGAGGTCATTGCCTAATCGCCCCGCTCCTCACCTTACGGATAATCTTCTCTGAATAATAATATTCAGCAAGAGTGAGCACTACAAGCGTGCTCGCAAATTACACCCAATACGAAATTTAGAATGCATGCATAAGTTATTCAAAGGAAAGTTGTAGGGTTTATTTGCATAAATCACCTTTTGGTTTAAATAGTTATACTAAGTTTCAAGGCATATTTTCATTACATAACTAAAATCGATTTAAAATTGATCATTTTATAGTGGATAACCTCCATATGAAACATGGTGAAGGATACCCTCCTATCACAAGGCTACCCGCCTAAATTTACCACAAGGATTAACCATCCTCAAATCATGTCCAAAGTTATTTTAAAACCAAAAACAAATCTAACTTAGAGTGGCTTTGCTCAAGATGTCCATGACCGTGGACACGGCTATTCGAATAGATTTACACTGCAGAGGTTGTACAACTTTACCCACACGAGATAATTTGCAGTTATGTCGGCCAATACACACTTCCTTAGGTGTGTGACTAGGCAATTATCACAAGGCGTTTCAATGCATTACCTCAATACCAATATGCCCGCTAAGGTTTCACTTCCATTAGGCTAACCACTGCTGAAACCCCTCTTGCGCCAAGTGGGAATAAAGTCTAACCGACACCCACACAACAAAAAAATGGCATAAACAATACCGAGGTAATACAAATTATTAAGCCCGGTTACGCCCATACGTAACATGTGGTAGTACGGTGGAGCTTTTGCAAGATGCGGCTCAAAGGCCGGTCCTTAATCTACTTGGGCAACTTTCAATAAAAACCACAGGTCTCGACCCTAACTGCACAAGCCGTGCATAAACTCGCACCCACCAACGGTCCATATTTGCCCAAGTACAAACCATTTTCTTTTATTTTTAATTTTCAAAGACATTTGCAAAAGTCCACCATGACAAAGCAATGTCATAGGCTTTTATCAATTTATGAAATTTTGGCTAAATTCTCCCAAAGTCAAATATTTCATGGTCTAAGCATTTGCTATGCATATATTTATTTTAAATTCATTTGACTAAGGTTACAAGGAATTGATAATACAACAATCAAATTTGGCTATACAAAGGAATTGGAATAATTAAATATTTAAAACAGAATTTAAAATAATTAAATACAATTATGCATGCAATAATAATTTAAAAAGTAAATTAAATAATTTTAAATATTGGGGCAAATGGTCAATGGTGTAACTTGCCTTGCTCAAATTCCTGGTATTCTACTTCTTCAATAGGGTCAAGCTCTCCGAGTCGTCAAAATCTATACGTGAAAATATTCCAAATTCAAATGAATTCAAATGAACACAAATAAATTCAAATGAAAATTCAAATTAACTCCAAATTAAATAATTTTGGTTTAGTTAGCTAGATCTTGATTTTATACAAATTTAGAAATTTGAATCACCTAAATCGGAGTTTGTATGAAGAAATACGAGCTCTGGAAGTTTAAATCTAAATTTAATTCCAAAATCGATTTTCCAAATTTCCAATTAAATTTCTAAAGGAAATTCTATTTATTGCGCCACCGACGCCAAGAAGATCTTGTAATCGAGATCGACATGTGGGCCCGCACAAGATGGATCGAGTCCACACGAGGCGCAAGTCCACGGTGGACTCGGCACGCAATAAAGTACAAAGGGTAGTCTGCTTTGGCGCGCGCGCGTCGCCGGGCACCACCACGGCGCTGACTTGGCTGCCACGCATGCGAAAGCGATGATGTGGCGCTGAGGTGGCAGAGCCACGTCGGCACCGGAGAGGGGAGGCGCTCGGGAACCAAGGTACAGGCGCACGGCGGCGCGGCGAGCTCCGGTGAGGTGCGCAAAACATTCAGGAGACGATACTGAGTACGATGCGCTACCTGGCGACGCGAGGGCGTGGCCGGAAGATGGTCGGCGACGGCGAGAGGCGGCGGTGTGGTTCGGTCGTTGGCGGCGAAGGAGCTCCGGCGACGTTCCGAGGGTGCGAAGGTGCGCACCAGGTTCGCGGTGCTGAGGCGAAGCCGGTGGTGCGGTCGAGGCGGCCGGAGGTTCACCGGTGGCGGCGCTAGAGGCAGCGGAGCACAGCCACGGCGGCGAGAGAAGAGCCATTGCGGGCAACCGGGAGCGAGGAGGTGTGGAGAGTTGGGGCAAAAGCTTGAGGGAGTAGAGGCGCACCTGGTGCTCCCTTTTATAGGGCGAGGGCGAGGCCGGAAGATGGAGATCGTGGGCGAGGTGGCAACGGCCGTTTTGCGGAGGTGAGGGCGGCGGCGTTACAGCGAGTTAAGGAGGGGGGTAATGCCGGGAACGAACGCGGTGGGAACGGCCGCTTTCATTGCGCGTGATGGCGAGAGAAATGGGGGAGGGAATCACGGGATTGAAGAGCTCCAGTGAGGCTTTAATGGCGGCAGAGGCGACGATCGCGCGGGGGAGAAGAAGGGGGCCGGGAAGAAGCACAGTGCGAGGGCCCACCACCAATGAGACAGAGCGGGGAGAGGGCGCGGCGGATTAGTGTTGGCCGTCCGATTTTGATCGGACGGTCCAGCGTTACTCGCGCTGGGAGAGTTGGGTCGAGATGCAAGCGAAGGCCGGGCTTCGCCCAAGATCAGAAAGTGTAAGATTTTAAATTCTTTTTCAATTGATTTAATTCCAGAAATTCAAATAAGCTTTAGAAAATAGTAAATGAAGTCCAAAATTTTGAGAAAATTCACGTAAATTCTATGAGGCATTACGAACTTAAATAAAATAATTCCAACTTTTAGTTGGTAATAGATTTTGCACATAAATTCTTTTAGCCTTAATATACTTTATTGAAAAGCTTTTAAAAATTCCAGAAAATCCACAAAAATTAATAAAGTCTTATTTTTAAATGAAATTGAAATTTTGGGCTGTTACACTAAGATGGCTAGATTTTTAGGAGGCTTAAACCGAGAAATTCAGGATATACTTGATTATAAAGAATACAATTCTATCACTCGTTTGTTCCATCTTGCTTGCAAAGCTGAAAGAGAAGTGCAGGGTCGACAGTCTCGCCCTAGGGCAAATTTTGGAGGATCTTTTGCAGGTCGGCCAAGTCAGCAACAACACGTGGCACCCTTCTCAAGTCGTGTGACCCCTTCTACCCCTTCCACTCCTGTGCATGTCCCTAATGCATGCAAATCAACAGAGGTACAAATCCCTACAAAAAGTGTTTCGTCCGTTGCTTCGACAGGGCGATCTAGAGATGTACAATGTCACCGTTGCAAAGGATTTGGGCACTTGATGCGTGATTGCCCAAGTCAGCGAGCTTTACTTATTAAGGACAATGGTGAGTACACTTCAGCTAGCGATATTGAGGAAGAACAAGTTTTAGTTGCAACTAACAATGCAGGTGATGAAACTGAGGAAGAACATATAAGCCATAAGGCCTCTGACATGTACCAAAGCTTAGTTGTCCAACGTGTGCTAAGTGCCCAAATGGAGCTTGCTGAACAAAATCAACGTCATATTTTGTTTCAATCCAAGATCGTCATCAAGGAACGTTCATGTAGAGTCATCATTGATGGCGGAAGTTGCAACAACCTTGCTAGCATAGACATGGTCGAGAAGCTTGGCTTGACCACAACACCACGCCCTCATCCTTACTACATTCAATGGCTGAATTCTTATGGTAAGTTGAAGGTGACTAAACTTGTGCGCGTACATTTTTCTATTGGATCATATCATGACTATGTTGATTGTGATGTCGTACCTATGCAAGCATGCTCATTATTATTAGGTAGACCTTAGCAATATGATAGATATACTGAACATCATGGTAGATCTAATCATTATACTTTCACATATAAAGAAAGAAAATTCACTTTACTTCCAATGTCTCCTGCTGCCATATTACAGGATGAATTAGAAAGATATGAGAGAACAAGTACGGAGAACACAAAAGATGATTATAAGATTATAGCTCCAAGTGAAATTAAATTGAAAGCTCCTGTTATGTTAGCTACAAAATCTAATTGCATTGATATGGAAAAACATGAATCTGAATGTCATACTATGATTTGCAAAGAATCTCAGTGTCCATTAGAAGAAGTGCATGTTTCTTTGCCTCCTGTTGCTACTAATCTTTTGCAGGAGAGTGATGACTTGGGGAAAACGAATGAGTCGAGGAAGACTCAAATTCAAGAAAGGGAGGATGATGAGGACATCGACCCTAAGGATACAACCACTGCTTCAACCTGCTACACTGCATCCTCTACTTCCTTTACTTCACCAATATCTTCTCCAATTGGACTTTCGGCTAATGCAATGCCATATTACCCAATTTGATCGAGCTACGTCTACATACCATGGTGCTACGTCTACATACCATGGTACTATGTGTACATGCCATGCTGCTACTACATGTGCCAAGCAGGAGTTCAAGCTGGATACATTTTGGTCAGATCAGTTCGGAATCAGCCTGATAGCACCAACTTAAAACAGATATAACTTTTGCAAACGGAGTCCGATTCGGGTGTTCTTGGGCTTGTTGGAAAGCTAACGACGATATCTTTCCAACGGATCCAGCCTCACCTCCAAATTCCTTCTCTGGACTTCGGAATCGTCAAAAGAAGGTGCTATGTTACTAATTTGGGCCGATTTGGGTCTTGTAATCGTACCGGAATTGGCCCATATGCCACCGGCCCACCTTGGGGCGTGATTACTGTTCATGTAAACAGTAATTCGTGCCTTTAGTCCCACCCCTCTATTTCTTTTAGATTTGTGGCTCCTCATCCCCTATTTAAGGAGGACACACCCCCTCTAGTTTCCTTGGATTTTATTTAGTTAAAAGTTAGCCTTGTTGCAACTTCGTGTATTGGCTTGTGTCGACTAGACCAACCATAATACCGCTTTTTGAAATCCCAATTTTAATATTTCAATCTTTATTTGCAATTTCAGATTGCTTTATCTTGTTCTTGCGTGCTTCTTCGGTGTATGCAGGAATCGACCTTCGTGGTCAGGTCAACCGGGTATTCGTGCATGGTTGATAACGACTTGTCGATCAGTTCAGCGATTGTGTGGTTTCGAGCCTTGCGTGTTCATAGCCAGGATCGTCAGAGTTGAGCGACGCCTACCGGACTTATCGTTCTCATCGAAAGATCGGGCTAACAAATCAAACCTTAGGGTTCATCAAGTGGTATCAGATCGAGCTACGTCTACATGCCATGGCGCTACGTCTACATACCATGGTACTATGTGTACATACCATGGTGCTACTACATGTGCCAAGCAGGAGTTCAAGATTTCAATCCCATTAATGATCGTGATCACCGACAACAACGCTTCAATCGACAAGGTATGCGAAGAGAGCCACCACGTGGGGTACGTGACCATAATGATTCACTTGGTAAAATTAAATTCACTATACCTCCTTTTGCTGGTAAATATGATCCTGATGCTTATCTCACATGGGAGTTAGTTGTGGACCAAAAATTTGCATGCCATGAATTTCCTGACAATAAAAAGGTTAGGGCTGCTACTAGTGAGTTCACAGATTTTGCATCTATTTGGTGGAGTGAATATGGTCGTACTCATCAGGACATACCTAGAACATGGAATGCTTTGAAAAGAGCAATGAGACGTAGGTTTGTACCTTCATATTATTCACGTGATTTGCTTAATAAATTACAACGCTTAAGACAGGGTAGTAGTTCTGTAGAAGACTATTATCAAGAACTGCAAACTAGTTTGTTGCGTTGTGGTTTAGAAGAAACTGAGGATGCTAAGATGGCTAGATTTTTGGGAGGGTTAAACCGTGAAATTCAGGACATTTTAGACTATAAAGAATATGATTCTATCAACCATTTATTCCATATTGCTTGCAAAGCTGAGAGAGAAGTGTAGGGTCGACAATCTCGCCCTGGGGCAATATTGGAGGAACTTTTGCAGTCGGCCAAGGCAAAGAACATCACATGGCATCCTCCTCCACTTCGACCTGCACCCCTTCTGCCGCTTCAACTCCTATACATATCCTCGATGCAAGCAAACCCCAAAAGTACAAGCCCTTACAAAAGTGCTTCTTCATTTGTTTCTACTGTAGGCGATCTAGAGATGTGCAATGTCACCGTTGCAAAGGATTTGGGCACTTGATGCGCGATTGCCCAAGTCGTGAGCTTTGCTTATCAAGGACAATGGTGAGTACACTTCACTAGCGATATTGAGGAAGAACATGTGTTGGTTGCAACTAACAATCTTTGGTGATGAAACCGAGGAAGAACATATAAACCATGAGGCGTCGACATGTACCAAAGCCTAGTTGTTCAAAGATGTGCTAAGTGCTCAAATGGAACTTGCTGAACAAAATCAACGCCACATTTTGTTTCAATCCAAGTTCGTCATCAAGGAATGTTCATGTAGAGTCATCATTGATGGCGGGAGTTGCAACAACCTTGCTAGCATAGACATGGTCGAGAAGCTTGGCTTGACCACAACACAACACCCTTATCCTTACTACATCCAATGGCTGAATTCTTGTGGTAAGTTGAAGGTAACTAAGCTTGTGCGCGTACACTTTTCTCTTGGATCATATCATGATTATGTTGATTGTGATGTCGTACCTATGCAAGCATGCTCATTATTATTAGGTAGACCTTGGCAATATGATAGATATACTGAACATCATGGTAGATCTAATCATTATACTTTCACATATAAAGAAAAGAAAATCACTCTGCTTCCAATGTCTCCTGCTGCTATATTAAAAGATGAATTAGAAAGAACTGCGAGAACAAGTAAGGAGAAGACACAAGTTGATCAAAAGATTATAGCTCCAAGTGAAATTAAATTGAAAGCTCCTGTTATGTTAGCTACAAAAATTGATTCCATTGATACGGAAAAACATGAATCTAAATGTCATACTATGATTTGTAAAGAAACTTCGTGTCCATTAGAAGTGCATGTTTCTTTGCCTCCTGTTGCTACTAACCTTTTGCAGGAGAGTGATGACTTCGAGAAAACAAATGAGTCGAGGACGACTCAAATTCAAGAAAGGGAGGATGATGAGGACATCGACCCTAAGGATACAACCACTACTTCGACCTACTGCACTGCATCCTCTACTTCCTTTACTTCACCAACATCTTCTCCAATTGGACTTTCGGCTAATGCAATGCCATATTACCCAATTAGATCGAGCTACGTCTACATGCCATGGTGCTACGTCTATATACCATGGTACTATGTGTACATGCCATGGTGCTACTACATGTGCCAAGCAGGAGTTCAAGCTGGATACATTTTGGTCAGATCAGTTCGGAATCAGCCTGACAGTATCAACTTAAAACAGATATAACTTTTGCAAACGGAGTTCGATTCGGGTGTTCTTGGGCTTGTTAGAAAGCTAACGACGATATGTTTCCAACGGATCCAGCCGCACCTCCAAATTCCTTCTGTAGACTTCGGAATAGTCAAAAGAAGGTGCTATATCACTAATTTGGGCCGATTTGGGCATTGTAATCGTACCGGAATTGGACCATATGCCGCCGGCCCACCTGGGGGCGTGATTACTGTTCATGTGAATAGTAATTCATGCCTTTAGTCCCACCCCTCTATTTCTTTTAGATTTGTGGCTCCTCATCCCCTATTTAAGGAGGACGCACCCCCTCTAGTTTCCTTATATTTTGTTTAGTTAAAAGTTAGCCTTGTTGCAACTTCGTGTATTAGCTTGTGTCGACTAGACCAACCATAATACCGCTTTTAGAAATCCCAATTTTAATATTTCAATCTTTATTTGCAATTTCAGATTGCTTTATCTTGTTCTTGCGTGCTTCTTCTGTGTATGCAGGAATCGACCTTCGTGGTCAGGTCAACCGGGTATTCGTGCATGGTTGATAACGACTTGTCGATCAGTTCAGCGATTGCATGGTTTCGAGCCTTGCGTGTTCATAGCCAGGATCGTCAGAGTTGAGCGACGTCTACCGGACTTATCGTTCTCATCGAAAGATCGGGCCAACAAATCAAACCTTAGGGTTCAAGACTTCATCAGGGTCGATGTCCTCATCAGGTTCTAAGGGTTTGGGGGAAAGAGTGTGGATGAGCACAACTTCCGTGCTTGCAAGCCAACAAAGCAGATGCAATAACAAATATGAAAGGCTAAACAAGGAATTGGCTCGAGTTCTTTTATTTGAGCAAAGCAACATTTTTAACTACAATAGTTAGTAAGTCCTATCACTTAGCATTTTAACTAAATCACATTTTTCTTAAAGAGAGAAATTGTGCAATATTGATAATAGCAGGAGTTACCTCCACCTTATACTTATATTTGATGATGGTTACATCAACCTAATAACCACACTGGGTAAGACTACCCAGGGAAAATCCAAAACAAGGGCTAGGCGAGCCCGACACATTATTCAACCCACCTACAAAGTTTTATAAATAGAACTAACTCTTGTAAGTTCCCATGTCCGCCCGTGATCGTGGGCACGGCTGTTCGAACAGTTTATTTCTTTGCAGATACTGTACACTTTACCCACAAGAGATAATCGTCTTGATATACACACACGTTTCCTTGGATGAGTGAATGAAGGGAGATTACCACAAGGCCTTTACAATGTACCACGCAGTGTGAGGTGCACCCGCTAAGGTTTCATCTGAGAGTGGTTACGCTCACACACCCATGTCAACCATGCCCCCAAACCACCTCTTGCGCCACACGGCGGCTTAAGCCAGCAACATGACATGTGTCCACGACGGCTTAAACCAGCGACACGACTCGTGGGTCTATCCAGTGGTGCAGCTTGTTGGAAATATGCCCTAGAAGCAAATATAGAGAAGATGATATTTCATTATGTTCATGATTTTGATAATATGTTATCATGTTCCTTGAATGAATCATTAGTTATAGATCAATAAGTATGTGACTTATTGGTGAAACTCTTTAACTCATATGATGTCATTCTAAATGTATCCCTGGTCGGATGTCCCTGGTTCGGACACTAGTGACTATACCACCAGCACATGTATTGATTGATGACCATGTTTCACCGATCATGGATATAGGGATATCGAATCAATAATGTGAGTACATGTTAGAGAACATGGGGCTGGATAGACCCATCCTTGAGATACTATTGAGATTGTTACGATTATTTGAGTCATTAGTTGGTCTCAAGTAATGATGATGCATAAATACCTAGACCTGAGATCAGCATGGTTTCCTACATGTATAGTAGCACTCTTAGGGGTTGCCAAACGCTACTTGTAACTGGGTAGTTATAAAGGTAGCTTTCGGGTATGCTATGAAACAAACGGAGGGATGTGACTGGTCGAGATGGGATTTGCCCCTCCTAACATAAAAGGAGAGATGTCTCTAGCCCCTCGTGGTGATCGAATAAAGAAAGTGCATGGCCATGCCACTAGTGGTCGAAGTGTCGACCACAAGAAGTTATCTGACATCTCGATCGAGAAAGTATTGAACGGTCTATGGATGACACAACATCTCACCTGGAGTTCAACCAGACATCGTGAGGTAATGGGAGAATGCACGAGAAGGTCTTTCAGTTCGATCAGACACAGACTAGTCGTATGGAGATACGAGCTGGTCGAACATGGTCGAACATGGTCACTAAGTGGTCGAAACCTGGTCGTAAGGGGTTACGAACTGATCGAGACCATATATGAACTGATCGTATAGAGATACGAGCTGGTCATTAGTGATATGAACCTGGTCGTAGATCATATTGCATTAAGGTCCGTTCGATATATTCTATGTGTGTTCGGGAATCGTTATGTGCTGGTAGGTACCACTCACGACTAGTGGTCAGAAAAGAGTTTTCGAGTCACAACCAATTAGACATGAACCTATAGGATCGCACACTTAAAGGGCTGGGATTTGATTTGGATGGTGATCCAAATTCTTGTTGGCCACGAGTTCCGAATGGACCTCAAGTTCGAGACCCATCATGGTTGCCTATATATAGAGGGGCGGTGGCATAGGGTTCTGATGATTTTTTTCCTATGATCTTTGGAAGAACTTCCCGAAACCCTAATAGCCACGCCTTCCTCAACCACACTGCCAGTGCTAGCACTCCAGCGCGTGGTGTCCCTACCTCGTACGTCTGGATACCTCGGAGGTGTTGTTGCGAAGCATCAGCACTAGGACGATCCGCAACTCGTGACGATCACCGGATTCGGAGGAGCTGACGCGCGGCGAGTACGACCGCTCGAAGGAGGAGACACATCGTGAGTACGACTACGACTGCACCAACTTGCTATAATGACTCTACTTCGGCTACGAGTCGGCGCGTGTAGCGGTATGTAGGACCGTAAAGGCGACTAGGGGGGGTGAATAGGCGCTTTCTAAACTTTCTCGCCTAAATCAAATACAACACGAACTTTACTCCTTTAGCTATGAAAGCTAAGAAGATCGAGAAGCGACGATGGAAGCCTTGTGTTGGATTTGATAAACCCTCAACCACACGACACAAATGGATAAAAGAACTCACATTGCTCAATCGGTATGGCGGTCCGACCGGCTACCACAGAGTGATCGGACCGACGGTCAACCAATGATCGACCAAGCAACTAACAGCGGTCGGACGGTGGATGGCGGTTCGACCCGAAGATCAATGATTCGAATACACGGGCGGTCGAACCGCCGTTGCAACACCGGTCTGACCGGTTCAGTCCAGAACTGAAAAAGTCAACCCAAATCCAAAACGAAATTTGATCCAACTTTTGATTCAACCAATGAAACTTGACCAAATTTCGAGCACACCTCCCTAATGATATTAGAGACCTATTTCTAGCGACGATCCTTCAGATCCACTTCGCAGAATCGATCTCTCAAGGATTTAACAAAGAAGTGCACAAACCCTAGAAATATGAAAATCTTGATTCAAGACTTGCTCGTGGGGGGTTGATGATCTAGATGACTCTAAGAGTATCCCCACACATCCAAGCAAGATAAAATAGTCCAACGGACCAAGCATAAACCTTTGAATCAAGGAAGCACCAAAATCATCCAAAAAAGGAGAAGAACACAAAAGGAGCAAATGATCTTTCAATTAAGCATCACAAGATTGTTTGATCACACTAGATGCTTACAAAGCCTCTCCAACAAGGAGGGCAAGAGCTCACACAAGGAGCACACTCCAAACCCTAGCTTCTCCTCTCCTCTCCTCCAAACCCTAGAAAAATGAGGAAGAATGCCAAATGAGTGCTTAAGAGGGTTTTCCATCTCCCCCCTTTCTATTTATACTAGAGAGCTAGGGTTTGACTTTTGGGACCACTTACACATGGGACCCACACACACATAACTATTGAAGCAATCGCCTGCTTCACCACGTGTAGGATGATCAGCGGTTCTCATCACGTCGCCAAGCCTCTCCTGTCCGAATCCCATCAGAACCTCCCAGAGACTCGCACTGATATCCGCACCACCTGATCCAACCAGCTGTATCGAACCACCCGTTCGATCCATCTTGCCCATTCTGCACCATGCTTGTGTCACACGACCTCACCCGGTATCCATGATCGTTCTGGACCTCAGCTCTACAAGCGTAGTCCCGATCCACTCACCGTTGACGTCGTTGACCTGCAAGCCACCTGCACAGCAATAGACAAACAAACCGTTTCCGGGAACAAGTTCTTCACAACTTGACCCACGTTAGCTCCGCAATGCAATATACAACAATAAAGCATTGAAGTTCAAACAATAAACACAATCAAAATCAACTCAATGCAAACTTGGCTAACCTCCAAGTTATTACCGGTCTGACCGCCCCACAAGGCCGGTCCGACCGATTTCAGGCCGGTCGGACCACTCCCACAACGGCGGTCAGACCGGTCAAAAAGACTTAGCCAAAAATCAAGCGTGAAAATCCGAAACCTTCTGAAATTTTCAACTCAATAGAACTTTTGACTGGGAGCTCCAAAAATGATGGGACCACATCCAGGAGACTCCTCACTTGCCTACACAACCTATTTTTGGCTCGGCTCCAAAACCTATTTTCATTTGGCGGTCGGACCGCCACCATGGCGGCCGAACTCCTCCACGGGCGGTCCGACCGCCGACACCACCTGGCCGACCGCTGTGGTCCGACAAATTTTTGAGCAAACCCGAAAACGCGAGATTTTGCAAACCAACAACGCCATTGCCAATTGACTCATCATCCTGAGATCGTGCACATATCCTCACGATATCCACACGGTAATCCCGTGATCTATTGCTAGCGGAGGTTCCTTGGTTGCGCGGTAATTTTTTATTTGTGCTATCGTAGCCTTGCCCGTAACCATTAATAGCTCACATTAGTGGATACAAATTATTTAGCCAGATCGACACCATTATAGACTTGTGGTTGTACTGTTTTACATTAGGAATTCATCATAGGATTAGGTCCTTAAAGTTTTCTAGCAGGTTCATTCCATGTACCAACCATATACCAACAAATCTTGGGCTACATCAGTACCCATCAACATACCTTCTTACATACCATCCGCTCAAATGGGATATTAGAAAGTTTTTAGGGTTTGGGAAGTGTAAACCAAATTATTTCAACTATACCAGTTATTTCCCAAATGACTACCCAAAAATTATGATTAAAAGATGATGATCGGGGTATTTAGTAACCTGGTATTTTAGAAAGACAAGCATGACGTTTAAGTACAACTATAACTAGTAGGTTACCATATAACAAGTAGGGCGACAAGAACTAGGAAAATTCAGTTATCAAGGATATGGCATAATAGTTATTTAGTCGTCAAGTTGGCATTTAACTATCTTAGGATCATTTGACATACATTTGCATAGGAAATTAAAGCATGCAATTTGTTATTCTAAAAGAATATAATTTGCATAAAATGTAGGTTCAACATGATCAAAGTATTGACTTGCCAGGGTCAAAGGCTAGAGGATCGTGGTACTCTTGAGCTTAATCAAATTGAAGGATCTAGACCCGCGATTATGAGTTAATGGAGTGTTTTGGTGATTAATGAGAAATCTAATTGTGAGAATAACAATTCTATTGCTATATCTAGTGTGTAGTCTCATTTGGATATAAAGGTGAAATTCAACGAGGTATGCATTCGACTTATACTCTTATATATTGTTGCATTCATCGGATCCAAAATATAGGAAGAACTCAACCATAAGTTTAACTTGAATATGTGCATATGTCTTCATTACACATTTGTGTATGCACACATTTAAGGGGAGTTTATGCTATATTTTGTGATTTTATTAGTATTGATCCATATTCCGTTTTCCACATATATTTCAGATCTTTACTTTGAAACATATCTGTTTGAGTATAGAAAATTTGTGTAGTTCTTGTATACTTATATTTTGAGTATATAGAACTTGTGTAGTTCTTGTATACTCATATTTTGAGTATGTAGAACTTGTGTAGTTCTCATATACTCATGTCGTGAGTAGATAGAACTTGTGAAGTTCTTGCATACTCATGTTGTGAGTATATATGACTTGTGTTGTTTATATATACTCATATCGTATTATATTATCTACATTCATTTTAATGTGCAATTGAAGTAGTTATCATCAATTACCATAGAGGAAAAGATTGAAGTATCTTGTCCCACCATTATGAGTTAATGGTATGATGTGGTAATTAATGATAATCATATTGTGAAACTAACATTTTCCATGAGTTGGATGAATAGGTTATGTTCCAGGGTGATAAAGATTTGGGATGATCATGAGTTGATAATCAAGTCTAGATTCAAGTAAAGGATGCATCATTTGTTGATGCATATGAAGAGCTTGAAGAAAAAGAAAATCATCGTGTGCCGATGATGTTCAAAGAGAAGACCCATTATGTGTTGATGGAGGTCTAATGAAGGATGCATCATGTGTTGATGCATATCAAGACTTCGAGTAAAGGATGCATCATGTGTTGATGCATATCAAGTGAAGAGAAGACCCATCATGTGTTGATGGAGGTCAAGTGAAAGAATGTATCATGTGCTGATGCATGTCAAGACTCGGGATGAAGAAATCATCATGTGTTGATGATGTTCAAGATAAGATCCCGAAGCGAAGAATATCATCTTGTGTTGATGATTATCAAAGTCAAGGACCTGGACTTGAAGTGTTGATGTGTGTCATCAAGCTTCAAGAAGATGCGAGGCAAAGGTATGACTAGCTAGGGCTAAGGATGTGTTCCTAGTCTTTTACCGGTCTTGGTGTTTGGTTGGAAGACCGGATTGCTAGTATAGGTTGTCGTACTATTAAGAGGGGTCTTGACTAGTAGCATGAGTTAATCATGTGTTGATAGCTCATCGTGGTTGCTCTAGCTCATCTATGCATGGAGCTATTATTTGAGAATGTATTTTGCAAATGATTGATGCTCATAAAGGCACAACTTGGTCCATAAGCAAGAAAAAGCCTAGGAACCGACCAAGCTGGCTTCAGAATAGTATAAGCAAGTGAGATAAGGTAATGAAAGCACCAAAGGATTCAATTTCCACAAAGTAGCCACCAATCTCACTTAGGTCCAAATGAAAGATAATTTTTCTATTTGACCTTTGATCACTGTGAGTCTTCTTCAAATGCAAATGAAATCAGGAAAAGGCAATAGAACCATAAGACTTAACTCACTATGATCACAAATTTTCAAAAGGTTCAATTTTTTATTTTATGAAGTTCTTATATATTAAACCTTAAGTATGAAACCAAAAGCTCCAACAGCATTTTCTTCACAATCTTTCTCCCCCTTTGACAATGAATTCATCAAGATGCATGAAAAAGAAAGAGCATGAAGGAATGACTTTATTTTTGAACTTTAGTAAAAAGGAGCCATGACCATTATACATGAAGACAGTACAAGTATTATACCAAGCTATATAAAGAGTAGACGCTATATTCAATCATGGCAAAACATGTACTGCAAAGCTAAAACCAAGATAGCAGCAATCTGAGATTAACAGAATTAAAATCATGAAAGGTTGCTCAATATCATAGATTCACTCAAAGCAACCAAAAATGAGTCAAGCCATGTCTATAAGTAAAAAGAGACTCAAAACAAGAATTGAGGCATTTTGAGCATTAAGAGAATTCTTTTGAAGCAAAGCTCAAGCACTTAGCCCTTTTTGGGCAATTTTTCTTTTTCTCCCTTTTTTTTACTGTGCTAGATCTCAAGCCTTGCCGCGACCATCTCAAGCGATAAGCTTAAAAGAATGATCCAGGTCATCCAAAACTCCCCCTGAGTTCATGCCTAGTGCAATGGCAAGCCGTCTCATGAGAAAGGATTGGTGAGATCAGTTTTTTCGCACAGAAAATCTCATTTTTCATTTGCTTGACTTAATAAGATAAAAAGCTCATTTTTCATCTCAAAATAAGTTCAAGACTCAATTCAACCTGTAAGACATGGCAAGAATCATAAGAGGATCACTAGAGCAAAACTAGTCACAAGATCCAACAAGACATGATTTGATTCAATTTGCTCACAGATATAAAGCTAGCAAGGCAAAAGCTAAGCCACACACGAAGAGCCATAAAAGAAGTCTAGCAGACTATCACTTGATATGACAAGGTATAGAAGATGAAATCAAGTCATACAAGGATAATAATCAAAGCTCCACTAATTTTATTATACAATGCAAGACAAATGAATTGAAACATGCATTATGATACAATGAATGCACAAAGAGCAACTTCCCCCTCAAAACAGCCCAATAGGACTAATAACCCTAACTCTCCCATAAGCAAAGAAACGCCAAGAGTCAAGAGCTTTAGTGAAAATATCTCGCAAGTCGTTGCTCGACTCTACAAAGTGAAGCACAACATCACCTTTCTCAACATGGTCTCTCGTAAAATGAAATCGAATATCAATGTGTTTAGTCCTCGAATGTTGCATCGGGTTTTGGCAATATTAATTGCGAAGTGTTGTCACGTAAAAGAGGAACACTTCCCAAAGATAACCCATAGTCCCATGGCGTGGATAAAATCCAGAGAACTCCGAGAGCGACCACTAGCGGCAGCCTACATACTCGGCCTCGGCTATAGATCAGGCAATGTAAGACTGCTTTCTAGAAGACCAAGAAACAAGAGATGTGCCTAAGAAATGACAAGTGCCGAAGTACTCTTCCTATCCACTCTACACCCGCAAAGTCAAGATCGTAAAATGCTCGAATTGAGAGAGTAGAAGAAGAAGAATACGAGTCCAAAGTCAAGCGTATCTTGAAGGTACCGAATATGCGACGATCGCTTGACGATGAGAAGCACGAGGAAGCTCGAATCGAGCGCACGGACATACGGCGAATTGTATGTCCGCCTCGATTTGTAAGATAGAGGAGGGAGCCAATCATACTGCGGTACTCCTTCTAGTCCACGGACTCTCCATCCTCATCAGGGTCCAGCACGGTGGTTGTAGCAATAGGAGTAGACATTGGCCTACTGCTTCCCATATTGAAGCGCCAAGAAGGTCCTTTGTATACTTACTCGTGAACGAAGGTGCCTTCTTTCGCTTGCTTGATTTGTAGGCCAAGGAAGAATGTCACTCTCCCATCATGCTCATCTCAAACTCACCGCTTCATCGAATCTGAAAACTGACACCAAAGCATGAGAAGAACCACCAAAATAATATCATCCACATAAATCAACCAACAAGAAATCACTGCCATGCCTGAGAGTGAACAAGGTTTTATCAACCATTCCCATTTTGAAATCATTTTCAAGCAAGAAACTCTTAAGCCTGTCATACCAAGCTCTAGGAGCTTGTTTCAATCCATACATGGCTTTAGAGAGTTTAAAAACATGGTTTGGGAATTTTGATTTTCAAACCTGTGGAGGTTGCTTGACAAAGACCTCTTCTTCTATGAAACCATTCAAGAAAGCACTTTTAACATCCATTTGAAAAAGCTTGAAACCCTTGGATGTTGCAAATGCTAAAAGAATGCGAATGGCTTCCAATCTAGCTCTTTGGAGCAAAGGTCTCTTCAAAGTCTAAGCCCTCTACCTAGGAATAACCTTGAGCTACAAGTCTAGCCTTATTGCGAACAACCAATCCATCCTCACTTTGCTTATTTTTAAAAACCCATTTTGTTCCAATAACATGAGAATCAGAAGGTCGCTCAACTAAAGTCCAGACTTTGTTTCTTTCAAAATTCTCAAGCTCTTCATGCATGGCATTGACCCAAGAGGCATCGATAAAGCATGGGTGATATCTCGGGGTTCAAAAGAGGCGACAAAAGCAGTAATGTGCATGAGAATCGGGAGAATAAACACGAGCGAGTGACTCGCTCTTGAAGATCCCCAATCATCCGCTCAGTGGATGTTGTCAGATGCGAAGAGGTGCTCTGGTGCGTATGGCCTCTACCTCATGAGTTGTGGAGGTAGGAACAGAGCCACTCGGATCGTCGGTGGGGATAGGAGGAGGTCGCCACCGACATCAAGTAGTAGTAGCAGCTCTCCACCCCTCTCGAGGTAGTCAAGGATGGTTTGGTTCTTCATCCTCGAGTCATCATCGACGAAGATGCTTCCTTGAATTTCAGGAACCTGTGTACCTGAAGCATCGGGTCTAGTACCAGGACTAGCCTCATCAAAAGTGACTTCGCAAGTCTCAACAATTTTGTTAGTATCAATATTAAAAACACGATAGCCACGAGAATGAGAAGGATATCCAAGAAATATGCCATCAAAACATCTAGACTCAAATTTATCAAGGTTGCCATGTTTAAGAATGAAGCACTTGCAACCAAAAATCTTGAAATGAGAGACTTTGGGAGAATGACCAAATCTAAGTTCATAAGAGGTCTTTCCAACCACAGATCTCAAGAAAATCCTATTGGAGATATAACAAGCAGTAGAGATCGCCTCAGCCCAAAATCTCCTAGGAGTAGAATGCTCATCTAGCATGGTCCGAGCCATCTCTACAAGGGTCATGTTCTTCCTTTCTACAACACCATTCTGCTGGGGAACTCTAGGAGAAGAAAACTGATGCTCAATTCCCTTATCGAAAGGAAGGTAGAAAAGAAGAATTCTTGAACTCGTCCCATTGTCACTCCTAATGGCTCTCAAAGCTCCAGTATATCAACAAAGAATTCTAAGGACCAAATCTCTAAAGAATCCAAATGCTTCGTCCTTAGAAGCAAGAAAATAAACCCATGAATACCGGAGTAATCATCCACAACCACCAAAGACATACCATTTCCCACCGGTGATCAACTCTAGAAGGACCAATCAGATCTAAGTGAAGAAGTTGTCCTGGTCCATCAATCATTACCAAAGTAAGAGGTGGGTGGGAAGCGGACACCATCTTACCATGTCTGTGGTGAGCACACAAGATCTCTAATGACCTTCAGCCTAGGCAAACCTCTAATCAAGTCCTTGCAACTGACTCTAGACAAATGATCAAAATCTATATGCCCAAGTCTACGATGCCACAAAACAAGATCATGAGAATCAGAGGCTACAAGACACCTAGGACTGAAGTCAAGAAATATCAAATTTGCACGTAAGATCTTCTCAAACTGAGATCTCAAAAACAAGCTCACCCGAGGAATCTAGAACTCTACACTCACCACACTTAAACCTCACTTCTAGACCCTCATCAAGCAGCTGAGAAACAGATAGAAGATTATACCTCAGCTTACTTACCAAAGCGACGTCTTTAAGCATGAACTTGTCGTTGACGCGCACAGTGCCCTTTGCGATCCACGGTCCCGTAGAAGCATCCCCAAAGGTAATCAATTCGCTGTCGAATGCACGTGTGAGGGAGGAGAACCATCTAGAATCTCCGGTCATATGTCGAGAACACCCGGAGTCCACAAGCCATATGTCCTCCTTCCTCGCACGACGGACCTAAAAAGCACAATCACAAAACATCCGTGCCTCAGTACTGGGGTTAGTGATAAATGATCTAGGAATCCAAAGATCGAGAAGCACGATGTCCGGGAGCAGCGAGAGAAATAGCGTAAACATGATCGGGAATAAAATCATAAGGATGCACATGAGAACCACCTAGACCTCTCCAAACGATCTACCAAAAGATCGATACTCCCCTGCCTAGGTGCTACCCGGTGTCTCTCCTCACGATGTCCTAATCCAACATGCTGCCTAGACCCACCAAAAGAGTCTACAAAGTTCTCTACAAATCTAGGCCTATATGTGTTGCGATAAACAGGCTGCCTAGCTCTAGAGACTATAGTGGAGAAGGACTCCTCTAATGGATTTCGGACGCCATCCTCTCTTTTCTCTCAAGTTTTGCTCTCCGGAAGGTAACTCAACAAGATGGCCTTCTTTCTTGCGGAAGGTGCAATGGTATCGACCTTTGAGAGGTCTGCATGAATGAGTGAAAGCACCTTTCTTGCCGTAAAGAGTTTGAGCAAAACCAATGATTTGAAAACAACCCTGATGGCTTAGGAGGTTCTAGCTCAAACAAACCATTCTTCACAACTCTAGCAATCCTAGGTGGGTTTTTCTTGGAATGCTCTAGGGGATTGAAACCTAGACCACTATTTTTCACGCTCACCTTGGATTGATCAAGAATCATGTTGAGTTTATTTTTTCCACTTGAAAACTTCTCAAGAGTCACCATGAGGTAATCATTCTCTTTAATTAAACCCTCACATCTAGTGCACTTGCTAGACTTGATTACCTCATTGCGCTTACTCTTAAGAAGGGCCACTTCCACTTTGAAGGCCTCACAAGACACACAATATGATTCCCTAATCCTATACAACTGCTCCTTAAATTTGACTCTAAATGCCTCTTGAATCTGATTAATCATGGTTTCAACTTCAGCATTTAAAGCACAAGAGTTAGAATCAATAACTTTCTTGGAAGCAGTAAAAGACATGGATCTTTCAATTTTAGCCTTTTCTTCAAGAGTCTTGTTTAAGGCTTCAATCTCAATTGTAAGCTTGGGACAATTTTCACAAGATGCAACTCTAGAGTAAACCAGCATTTCTTTCATCTCTTGCATCTTAATCCTATTATTCTTACAATGAGAGCATGTGTGACTAGCATCAAATTTTTGCAATTCTTTTAAAGAGCTATCCAGTTTTAATTCAAGCAAAGCACAATTTGAGCAAGTTAAAGGGATAGCTTCCATGGCAGTCACATCAAGTGAAATGGCATCTAAGCAAGCAGAACTAGACTTGAGAGATTCCAGTTCATCGAGAGCATCTTTAAGTTGATTGGTGACAGAGGAGTGAGCAGATTTCAAGCTTGTCAAGTCATTAAGCAAGCTAGTGCAGGATTCACAAATACCATCAGGATTAATAGATTTAAGCCTAACAACTTCTAGGTTCAAATTATCAATCATAATATCCTGCTTCTTAATCATTTTTACTTGCTTATGCAATTTCGCTCAAAGAAGCACCAACGCCTTTTCATGTCAAGACTAGAAGGGCATACCTCATCGATCACTAAAGGGATCCTCATCGCTGGAGGAGTCGCCGTGGTTGTTCTTGGCCATGAAACACATGCCCGTGAAGTCATGCGCCTTCTTCTTGCCACGAGTCACTCGCCGCCCTCCGCTTCCGAGTCCACATCGCTCATATTGACATTCTCTAGAGCGGCAAGGACCCTACCGACAAACTTGCGATAGTTTGTCTTCTTGGGTTTAGCATCCCTCTCCGGGATGTCTTCGTGTCTCCTTCTCCTCCTTTCCCTTTAGCTTGGGGCACCTGGAGCGAATGTGGTTTGGCTCACCACATTCGAAGCACGTGATAGGTCCACTTCTCCTCCTATTCCTCACCTTGTTGTACACTCTTGTGAATTTGGTGGAAAGGAGGGCTAAGTCATCCTCGGGCAATTTCTCAAGTTGCTCATCGCTAAAGAATGTAAAGCGGATAATGAAAAACCGGATGAGCTACAATCAAGAGAATCAGAAGAACAACCCTTGGATTTGTCGACCACTAATGCCATCGACTCTGTCTTGGGGAGACGCGAGATAAAATCAATCTCATGCGTCTTCAACCTCGAGTAAAGCTTATCCATGGTAAGCTCACTCATGACAAGATGTTGTCATTGATGGAAGTGATCTTCATTCCCTGCACCTTCACATCAAGAGCACCTGAAGTCGGCGTGCATTTTCGCACTCGTAAAATACCAAGTCAACAAATACGGAGATCATGAAGAATCTTAGAGAATCTTCCCCACAGCTCATCCAAAGACTCACCAGGCCTTTGCTCGATCTTAGAGTAAACCTTTTTGAGCTGGTTCTGTCTCACTTCCTTGATCGCAGTTGGACCCTTCGTGATAGTCACAAAGTGTCCGCCAGATCTCATGAGCGACCGCAAGTGAAGCAACACGCCAAACTCGGATCGACTAAGGCCTTGGATCAAATAATTCCGAGCCTTCTTTGCTGGCCTCCACATCCGAGTGATCATATCGTCATCACCGCACGACATAAGGGTTTTTCACCTTAAGCCAAATAGCGCACTTTGAGCCTCGATATATGCTTGCATACGAGCCTTCCAAAGATGAAGTCAACTCCTCAAAAATGTGTGGCTTGGTTGAGTACTTGTCACGCCATGGCTCCAAAAACCTGTTAAGATCTATGAGAAGAGCTAACCGCTCGATACCACTTGTAGGACCGTAAAGGCGACTAGGGGGGGTGAATAGGCGCTTTCTAAACTTTCTCGCCTAAATCAAATACAACACGAACTTTACTCCTTTAGCTATGAATGCTAAGAAGATCAGTAAGCGCACAGTGGAAGCCTTGTGTTGGATTTGATAAACCCCTCAACCACACGATACGATGGATAAAAGAACTCACCGCTCGAATCGGTATCTGGCGGTCCGACCGGCTACTACAAAGGTCGGACCGACGGTCAACCAATGGTCCGACCGCAACTAATCTGGCGGTCGGACCGGTGGACACGGTTCGACCCAGCAAGATAAATGGTCGAATACACGCGGCGGTCGGACCGCCGTTGTAACACCGGTCCGACCGTTCACCCGTAACTAAAAACTCAACCCAAATCCAAAACGAAATTTGATCCAACTTTTGATTCAACCAATGAAACTTGACCAAATTTCGAGCACACCTCCCTAATGATATTAGAGACCTATTTCTAGCAACGATCCTTTAGATCCACTTCGCAGAATCGATCTCTCAAGGATTTAACAAAGAAGTGCACAAACCCTAGAAATATGAAAATCTTGATTCAAGACTTGCTCGTGGGGGGTTGATGATCTAGATGACTCTAGGAGTATCCCCACACATCCAAGCAAGATAAAATAGTCCAACGGACCAAGCATAAACCTTTGAATCAAGGAAGCACCAAAATCATCCAAAAAGGGAGAAGAACACAAAGGGAGCAAATGATCTTTCAATTAAGCATCACAAGATTGTTTGATCACACTAGATGCTTACAAAGCCTCTCCAACAAGGAGGGCAAGAGCTCACACAAGGAGCACACTCCAAACCCTAGCTTCTCCTCTCCTCTCCTCCAAACCCTAGAAAAATGAGGAAGAATGCCAAATGAGTGCTTAAGAGGGTTTTCCATCTCCCCCCTTTCTATTTATACTTGTTGGACCGAAAAGGCGACTAGAGGGGGGGGGGTGAATAGGAGCACGCTCACTTTTTCAACCTCGATTAGATTCAACACAAATTTCACTCCAATAGCTATAGAAGCTATGAAGATCGATATACCAGTACAGCGGAAGACTAGGATTGAATCCAATCAAAACCCCGAAGCAAAACAACCAAAAACAATCGAAACTTAATTTCCTAAGAGAAGGGCGGTCTGACCTCTACTCAGGGGCGGTCTGACCTCTCCAAGGGGCGGTCCGACCTCTAGCTAGGGCGGTCTGACCTCCAGCCGATGAACAGTGAAATCACCAAAAACGGTTGCAAATAGGTCTAACTTTTGATCTACAACTCCAAACTTCATGAAACTTGGAACACACCTTCTCTAGGATGTCAGGAACCTATTCCAATTGAAGATCATGGAGATCCATGGAAAAGTTACGACATTTTTCAGTTTGAGAGATGGATGGTTCAAAACCGAGTCAAAACGAAAACGTGACCCAAAAACTTGCTCGTGGGTGATTGATGATCAAGATGATCTTAGATGTGTTCCCACATGTCACAGCAAGCTATATCATGTAAAGAAATCAATCAAAAACATGCGAATCAAAGAAAGACTCAAAATCACCAAATAGAGAGAAGAAGGGCAAAGAGACACATCTTTGATCAAAGCTTTCTTTGGATTGATTGATAGGGTTTGGGTTTACAGCCACTCCATCAATGGAGGACAAAGCTCAATCCGAGAGCACAAGATCAAATCAAAACTCTCTAGAACCCTAACCTCCACTAATCCTCTCCCTAAGCCAAAACTAGGGTTTCAATAATGATAAAAGAGTTGGAGGGGGTGCAGCCACCTCCCTCCTCTATTTATAGTGGAGACTTAGACCTTCTAGAAAATTAACTCAAATGGGCTCCCGTTAAGGCCCAACACAAACGGGTCACACACGCACGCATTTTAAAGCGCCGCCTACAACACCTCTTAACCTAAACCGCTTCTCTTGCGCGCCTTGCGCCGTGGGTAGGCAAAAGGTCACCAAGGTGATATTTGTAAGATTACCAAAATATTCTTCTCGGTCCTTCTCCAAGACCGAGTCCATCTTCGCAAGCACTTCGCATGCTCGCCACGTAGGTTGATCACCGCCTCTCCATGTCGGCAAGTCTCTCCCATCCGGCCCCACCGAAACCACCATGGCACTTGCACCGACTCCCGCGCCGCTTGATCAAACCGGCCGCACCGAATCGTCTGTTCGGTCATCCTTGTCCATTCTCGCACCATACTTGATTTCATTGACTCACCCGCATCGCCGATCGCTCGACCTAAGCTCTCCAAGCCTCGCCCCGATCATCCTCGCCGCTGACCGTCGTTGACCACCAAGCAACTCGCACAACAATAGACAAGCAAATCGAAACCGGAACAAGTTCTTCGCAACTTGACCCACGTTAGTCAAAACATGCATCATGCAACACATATGCATCAAACTCATGACTTTGACCTAACCAACGAACAACGCCGCCACGACAGCGACGTTCAAGTAACAACCGGTCGATCAGCCCCTCGTGGCGGCTCGACCGCTGGCTTGCCGGCCGGATCACGGCCAAAGGCGGCCTCGACCGCCAGAAGGACTTAGCCAATTTTCAACCCCAAAATCCAAACCTATCGGAAACTTTAAACCAATAGAACTTTTTATCGAGACTCCAAAATTATGGGAGCAAGAACAATGGGATCCCCTCACTTGCCTACACCTCTATTTTTGGCCCACTGCTTTGACCACTTTTGTCACGGCCGGTCCGACCCGGCGCACATGGCCGGTCCGACCGATTTGGGACCGTCGGACCGCGTGCTATGGCGGTCAGACCGCCCGCCCGTAAAGTTCGAATAAAGGTCAAACTTTGTCGAAAACCCGTGAAACGACAAACCATTAACGCCATTGCCAATTGTCACATCATCCTAAGATCTGGAGCATATCCCCATGATATCCACAATCTCCCCTTGATGAACACATTGGCAATAATCCGTAAAATGTAATTTGAAGGTTTGAAAAGTAAAATACTTTCGTTTTGCACAAAGTCACAACTTGGTCCATAAGCAAGAGAAAGCAATGGAAATGACCAAGTCGGCATCGTAATAGCATAGACAAGTGAGATAAGGCAAAAGAAAGCATAAAACTTTGATTTTAAAAGTCAAAATCTCACTTAAGGTCCATATGAAAGAACAATTGTTCAATTGACCTTTGATCATTGTGAGGAGTAATAAATGCAATTCAAGTTCGTAAGAGTCAATAAGACAATAAGAATGCAATTCAAAACTCCCCTCACTATGATCCTCGATTTGTAAAATTTCAAATTCTCCAACTTTCTCCCTTTGTATAAACTTCTCCCCAATATCGAAATATCTTCCCCTTTGACAATGGAGTCATCAAGGAATCACGCCTTCCTCTCATCCAGAGATAGCAATTTGCAGAATGAAGAAAGAAGCAAAAAGAAGAAGTATGCATGAAGTGCAATGGAGTGGCTTCATTTTTGTATTTTTCAATTTTTGATTACAAGAAGCTTTGGAGATTACCCAAAAGAACTAGCTAGCATTTCTAATATTGCACAAACAACATATCAAGCCCGATGCTAGCAAGATCATGGTAAGACATATATATCAAAGCTAAGCACCAAGGCTCAAAAGTAAAGCAATAGATTTGATCAATTTAAGCAACGCTCAAATTCAAAGAAGTTCATCAACAGGATCCTAAAGTGAAATTGGCCATGTCAAAATGTCAAAGTGAGATCAAAAAAACTAACAAAGACCACATTAAGAGTCAATCAAGTTCCGTATTGAATCATTTTGCTCAATCTTTTGTAAACGCCCATTTGTCAACATTTTTCTCATTTGCATTGAATATTGAGGTTGACTAATGATCTAACTTAGTGACAAGATCTGGACTAGGAGCCATCCACAAACTCATCCTAAGCTTCACCAAAAGTTGATTAAAGGTATATCTTAGTAAAGAAGATTCGACTAGGAGCCATCCACAAACTCTTTCTAAGCTTCTACCTGGCGACAAATCTTGAGGTTCATGTCATTTCGACAAGCAATCCCCATGAGATCGTTCGATCATCAAACTATCTCCAAGTTCATGTCATTTGACAAGGCCTCGTAAGAATAGTTTGGCACATTTTAAGCATAAGACAATCTTGAATTTTTTTTTTAATTTTTCACAAGAGCATTTTTAGAATCTCAAGAACACAAAAGCTCAAGTAATGGTCAATTTTAGATCAAAGAGTTAACAAAGCAATTCTGACAGGGCCAATGTCACAAAAGGAGCACTAATTGCGCAACTCGCTAAAACATCCACAAACTGCAATTTCTTAGTTCGAGTTTGTTTTTAAAGTTCTAGCTCATATAGCAAAGACTTAGCTACACATGTAAAAGCATGATAATTCTAGCAAGTCAAAGAACTAGACATGGCATTGAGCAAGAATTGAAATACTAAAGCTCCAAAGGGTAATAGGCAAAGCTTCATCAATTTTAAAAGATAAGGTAAAATTTTATATTACAATGCATCTTTTGGATTTTTCAAACCACTTGAAGTATTTTACATATGAATGCAATATGATACAATGCGATGCAATAAAAGCCTAAAACCTAAAAAGTTCAAAAGATCAACAAGTTCGTAAAAAGAACAATAAAAGATCAAAAGAACAAGGTAAGATCGGAAAGATCGAACTCCCCTCAAACCAACCCATAGGGATAAATTACCCTAACTCGCTTCTTAAGGTGGCAAACCTAGTTGGGTCTAAAGGTTTGGTGAGGATATCACCATTGAGCCTCTGACTCCACTAAGTGTAGCACAATATCACCCTTCTCGACATGGTCTCTAAGGAAGTGATAGCGAATGTCTATGTGCTTGGTCCTAGAGTGTTGCATGTGGTTCTTAGCAATGTTAATAGCGTAGTGTTATCACGTAAAAGAGGAACACTAGCAAAATTTAACCCGTAGTCCTTAAGAGTGGATACCATCCACAAAATCGACTACAAAGAACTAGCAAAGACTACATACTCACCTCAAAGCAGAGATTGTGCAACAGAGGACTGCTTCCTAGAAGACCAAGAAACAAGAGAAGTGCCTAGGAAGTGACAAGTGCCCGAGGTACTCTTCCTATCGCCGACACCGCAAAATCGTAATCGAAAACCCCGAATGGATAAAGAAGAAGAACAGAGTACCAAATGCCATATCGAGGGTAGAGTGTAAATACCGAATATGCGCTTAATCGCTGGCGATGGGAAGTTCTCTGAGACGCTCAAACTCTCGCAGAGGCGATCGTGAAGTGGATGTCCGGTCTTGATGCCGTCAGTATGTGAGGGAGCCGATCATGTTTGCGGTACTCGCGCTGATCCACGGCTTCTCCTTCCTCATCCGATCCAAAGATCGAAGTCGCCATGGGAGTGGCGATCGGCTTGCGCCACCCATGTCGGCGCTTGAGCAGATCCTTAGTATACTTCGTCGATGGATGAAGATCCTTCCTTACATTGCTTGATTTGAAGCCCCGTAAAGTAATTGAGCTCTCCCATCATGCTCATCTCAAATTCCTCGGACATAGTCTCGTAAAAGCTAGAAACAAGATCATGAGAAGAACCACCAAAGATAATATCATCAACGAACTGAGCAAGTAAGAAATCATTGCCACGCCTAAGAATGAACAAGGTCTTGTCTACCTTACCCATCTCAAAATCATTCTTAAGCAAGAAGGTCTTAAGTCTATCATACTGTGCTCTAGGGGCTTGTTTAAGACCATACAAGGCTTTGGATAGCTTGAAGACATGATGTGGGTTCTTGGGATTCTCAAAGCCATGGGGTTGCCTAACATAAACCTCCCCCTCTATGAAACCATTCAGAAAGGCACTCTTAACATCCATCTGATATAATCTAAAGCCCTTAGAGGCAGCAAATGCAAGAAGAATGCGAATAGCTTCTAGTCTAGCAACAGAGCAAAGGTCTCATCAAAATCTAACCCTCAACTCGCTAAAACCCCGAGCTACTAACCTAGCCTTGTTTCTAACCACGTAACCATCCTCATTTTGTTTGTTTTGAAGACCCAATGGTTCCTATAACATTATGACCACTAGGAGGTTCTACTAGGTTCCAAACCTTATTCCTCTCAAAATTCTCTAACTCCTCATGCATGGCATTGACCCAACTCGAATCGATAAAGCATGTGATATATCGCGGGTTCAAAAGAAGCTACAAAAGCGTAATGAGAATAGAGGTTTGGATCATGATACCGAGCGAGTGACTCGCTCATGGATATTACCTATCATCCGATCCGTGGATGTCGCTTTTGAATGTGAAGTGGCGCACCGAGAAGAAAGTACCTCTTCGACCGCAGTATCTGCGATGATGAAGATGCAAGCAGTGCCTCAACCAAGGCGAAGTAGTCACGGCGGGTTCTTGTGCAGAATAGGAATGTCAACAAAGAAGCAGTGGAAGAGTACCATCGAGTCCATCATCATCTTCCTCTACAAATATACTCTCTCACACTGTGTATCACCTGAAATATCTGATCTAGCTCCAGGGCTAGTCTCATCAAAAGTGACATTGCATGTCTCCTGAACCAGGTTAGTTTCAGCATTAAAAACTCGAAAACCCCTTGAATGAGCAGGATAACCCAAAAATAAACCATCAAAAGTTCTTGACTCAAATTTATCTAGATTTCCTGTCTTGAGAATAAAACACTTGGATCCAAAGACTCGAAAGTGCGAGATGAGGGTTTTCTACAAAACGAAGCTCATAAGGAGTCTTGCCCAAAGACGGTCTCAAAAGACACGATTTGCAATATGGCAAGCAGTAGAAATAGCCTCGGCCCAAAACCTCCTCGGAGTGCTATACTCATCTAGCATTGTCCTAGCCATCTCAACTAGAGTCCTGTTCTTCCTTTCCACAACGCCATTTTGTTGAGGGACGTGTGGGGAGGAGAACTGATGCTCAATTCCACGCTCAGCACAAAAGGAAGCAAAAGATGCATTCTTGAACTCCGTGCCATTGTCACTGCGGATCGCTCTCAAGGCACTTGGAAGTTCAGAAGCCAAACGAAGAACAAGATCATGATAATGATCAAAAGCTTCATCCTTCGAAGTGAGAAAGAACACCCAAGTGTATCTAGAAAATCATCGACTATGACAAGAATGTACCATTTTCCACCAATCGACCGAACCTAGCGGGACCAACAAGATCCATATGAAGCAAGCGTCCGTCCGTCTACCATGACCATAGTCACTGATGGGTGTGAGGCGGCAACTTGCTTGCCATGCCTACAGGGCGCACATACAGCATCCTTGACGGCTTTGAGTTTAGGCAAACCTCTCATGAGCTCAAGGTTGCTAACTCGAGTCAGATGATCAAAACCAATGTGCCCCAAACGACGGTGCCAAAGCCGTAACTCAAGAAGAAGATGAAATTAAGCACTTGAGAGAACCAAAGAAGAGATTCGAAAAATCACCCAAAGATCCTAGCAACTCTAGTAATCCCAAAAACAAGCTCACCAAATTAATCAAGCACCCGACAAGCATTTTTCTTAAATCTAGTCTCATAGCCATCATCAAGAAGTTGAGAGACGTAAAGCAAATTAAACCTTAGCTTGTCCACAAAGGCGACGCCCTTGAGGATGAACTTGTCGCTCACCCCGATCGATCCTGTTCCTTCAATCCACCCTTGCCTATCATCTCCAAAGGTGATGAATTCATCACCCGTCGATCGCGTGAAGGAGGTGAACCATCTTGAGTCTCCGGTCATGTGGCGTGAAGCAGTGAGTCGATTTAACCACGTGTCCTTCCTCTTCCGCGGTAATCCCAAAATCAAGGCACAGAAGAACAATGTGTCTCAACATCAAGTTAGTTAAACAAGACTTGGGAACCCAAGATGAGACACATGTCTGAGTAGTATGCAAAGCGTATGCTATCCTTGATTAAGTTTGAAGTTCATTATGAGCAATGGTTACTTTAACATAAGAGTTATCCCGCCTAGGAACATGATGATGAGCATGTGACACAAATCCTAAACCAGTTTCCTCTTTTCTACATTACCATGTCTCATAAAAGCTCTAGGTTGATTGAGTGAAATTCTAGCAAAATTTTTCTTATCATTTTTCAACCTACGCCAATGTAACTCAACCAAATGTCCATTCTTCTTGCAATAGGTGCAATGGTACTTGATACCACCGAGAAGCACCCTTTGACTTAACAGAAGTTTGGGCAAAACCCGCAGATTTAAAAGTAGTTTTTATGGTTGGGTTTTAAATTCAACTAACCCATTTTCCAAGACTTGAGTTACTTGGGGCTTAGAATTATCTTGGACAGAGTTGTATCCTAATCCTTGCTTCTTATAAGGAGTCTTAGATTTGTCCAGAATCATGTTTAATTGTTTCTTACCTTTAGAAAATTTTTCTAAGGTATCCTTAAGATAAGCATTTTCTTTTCAAGATTAACACATGACTCACAAGTTTTGCCTTTAATAGCTCTAGCATATTTTTCCTTATATAAAGCAATTTCAAGTTTAAGAGCAAGACATGAAGCACATGTAGAAGACTCAATACTGTTCTTAAGCTTGGCATATTTAGCTCTAACGGCTTCTAAGATATCTTTAACTTCATGTTCGCGTTCAATGCAAAAAGAGCAAAGGCTAGGATCAATAAAGACCAGAGCAACCAACTTGTCGGAATCTAAGCATTTTTCACAAGGAGCAGATTTAACCTCAACTAACTCACCCTAGCATTTTCAAGTTGTTGCAAAGCAATATCATGAGCAGATTGCAGTTTAGCAAATTCTGAGTGTAGAGCATGGCAGGAAGAACATTCATCAGATTCAAGAGTCTTAGTATTTGCAAGTTCTAAAGTCAAATTATCTACTTGAGACTCTAAGTCCTTGTTTCTAGCCATGATATACTCTAACGCCTTATCTCGCTCATGAGTTGCTCAAAGATAGTTTCGCATCTATCGTAAAGGACATCATAGGAGAGAGGTACTCATCGTCGCCGACGCCGTCGAGTCGGCCATGAAGCAAACGCCGTGAAGTCCTTGGCCTTCCCTTCTTCTTGTCTTGAGGATCTCCTCCTCCTTGTCATCCTCGCTCCCGAGTCCACATCGCTAAGGATTGTTCCCCAAAAGCGGCAAGAACCGGTGAGTCGCTTTGTGAGCTTGGCAAGATCAAATCTTGATTTGTTCCATTGAGGCTTCTTCCAAGTCGGCTTTCCTTCCTTGTGGTTGCTCTTTCCTTTCAACTTGGGGCGCTTTGTCTGATGAGATTAAGCTCACCACACTCATAGCAAGTCACGGACCTCCTCTCTTTTGTTTCTCATATTGTTATAGGCCCGTGTGGCTTTTCTCGACTATGAGGGCTAACTCGCCTCAGAAGACTCTCAAACTCCTCTTCATGGATTGCGATAAACCAAACAGTTTAAAATCCGTAAGAAGACTCAAGACCCATCGAAGCTCTCTTGAGCGGTCCGCTACCAAGGCCATATTTTCCTTCTTGGGATGATCAATCCTCTTGATCTCATGAGTCTTAAGCTTGCTATAGAGCAGCTCCAAAGTCGATCGAGAGGTTGACGTTCTCCTCAATAGCGGTAGCCTTTATCTCCCACTCCTTGGTGTTGATTGCGGCCAAGAGGTGGGTGGCATTTTCAGATCGAGAATATTCAATTTCAATGACCTTCATCCGATTAATCACTTTGTTGAAGCGATCGAAAATGTCATCGATGCTCTCTCCAGACGATCTCGAATTTGTTATATTCACGCTTATAGACCGTCTCGCGCGATTTTCTTGATTTGAGACGAACCTCATGGTAGGTTTCGAGGGTGTTCCAAATCTCGTAGCGCAGCCTCAAGATTGCAAATTCGATCATACTCCTGCCTACCAAGCCCACCATACAAGAGGTTCTTTGCCTTATTGTTGTTAGCCAAGAGGGTCATTGAAGCCGCAGAATAACTTCAGAAGAACGAGCGGGGCTCGAACAACCTCCCATATAGCTTGTCCTTCGCTCTCAAGGAAGACTCGCATGCGATTCTTCCAATAGGCATAGTCGTGCCCATCAAGATATGCGGCTTGGTGGAGTACTTATCCATCGCCAGTTCAAAGGACCTGCTAAGATCAAGATTGAACTAACCGGCTCGATACCACTTGTTGGACCGAAAAGGCGACTAGAGGGGGTGAATAGGAGCACGCCACTTTTTCAACCTCGATTAGATTCAACACAAATTTCACTCCAATAGCTATAGAAGCTATGAAGATCGATATACCAAGACAAATGAAGACTAGGATTGAATCCAATCAAAACCCCAAGCAAAACAACCAAAACAATCGAAACTTAATTTCCTAAGAGAAGGGCGGTCCGACCTCTACATTGGGCGGTCCGACCTCTCCAAGGGGCGGTCCGACCTCTAGCTAGGGCGGTCCGACCTCCGGTAGATGAACAAGGAAATCACCAAAAACGGTTGCAAATAGGTCTAACTTTTGATCTACAACTCCAAACTTCATGAAACTTGGAACACACATTCTCTAGGATGTCAGAACCTATTCCAATTGAAGATCATGGAGATCCATGGAAAAGTTACGACATTTTTCAGTTTGAGAGATGGATGGTTCAAAACCGAGTCAAACGAAAACGTGACCCAAAAACTTGCTCGTGGGTGATTGATGATCAAGATGATCTTAGATGTGTTCCCACATGTCACAGCAAGCTATATCATGTAAAGAAATCAATCAAAAACATGCGAATCAAAGAAAGACTCAAAATCACCAAATAGAGAGAAGAAGGGCAAAGAGACACATCTTTGATCAAAGCTTTCTTTGGATTGATTGATAGGGTTTGGGTTTACTGACCACTCCATCAATGGAGGACAAAGCTCAATCCGAGAGCACAAGATCAAATCAAAACTCTCTAGAACCCTAACCTCCACTAATCCTCTCCCTAAGCCAAAACTAGGGTTTCAATAATGATAAAAGAGTTGGAGGGGGTGCAGCCACCTCCCTCCTCTATTTATAGTGGAGACTTAGACCTTCTAGAAAATTAACTCAAATGGGCTCCGTTAAGGCCCAACACAAACGGGTCACACACGCACGCATTTTAAAGCGCCGCCTACAACACCTCTTAACCTAAACCGCTTCTCTTGCGCCGCCTTGCGCGTGGGTAGGCAAAAGGTCACCAAGGTGATATTTGGTAAGATTACCAAAATACCCTTCTCGGTCCTTCTCCAAGACCGAGTCCATCTTCGCAAGCACTTCGCATGCTCGCCACGTAGGTTGATCACCGCCTTCCATGTCGGCAAGTCTCTCCCATCCGGCCCCACCGAAACCACCATGGCACTTGCACCGACTCGCGCCGCTTGATCAAACCGGCCGCGACCGAATCGTCTGTTCGGTCATCCTTGTCCATTCCGCACCATACTTGATTTCATTGACTCACCCGCATCGCCGATCGCTCGACCTAAGCTCTCCAAGCCTCGCCCCGATCATCCTCGCCGCTGACCGTCGCTGACCACCAAGCAACCTACACAACAATAGACAAGCAAATCGAAACCGGAACAAGTTCTTCGCAACTTGACCCACGTTAGTCAAAACATGCATCATGCAACACATATGCATCAAACTCATGACTTTGACCTAACTAGCGAACAACGCCGCCACGACAGCGACGTTCAAGTAACAACCGGTCGATCACTCGTGGTCGGCTCGACCGCTGGCCTTGCCGGTCGGACCGCCGGCCAAAGGTCGGTCGACCGCCAGAAGGACTTAGCCAATTTTCAACCCCAAAATCCAAACCCTCTGGAAACTTTAAACCAATAGAACTTTTATCGAGACTCCAAAATTATGGGAGCAAGAACAATGGGATCCCTCACTTGCCTACACCTCTATTTTTGGCCCACTGCTTTGACCACTTTTGTCACGGCCGTCCGACCGGCGCACATGGTCGGTCCGACCGATTTGGGACCGGCCGGACCGCCGTGCGGTTATGGTCGGTCAGACCGCCCGCCCGTAAAGTCCGAATAAATCTTTCAAACTTTGTCGAAAACCCGTGAAACGACAAACCATTAACGCCATTGCCAATTGTCACATCATCCTAAGATCTCGAGCATATCCCCATGATATCTACAATACTAGAGAGCTAGGGTTTCACTTTTGGGACCACTTGCACATGGGACTCACACACATATAACTATTGAAGCAATCGCCTGCTTCACCACGTGTAGGTTGATCAGCGGTTCTCATCACGTCGCCAAGCCTCTCCCGCTCAATCCCATCGAACCTCCCGCAGACTCGTGACCGATATCCGCACCACCGATCCAACCACCAGATCGAACCACCCGCTCGATCCATCTTGCCCATTCGCACCATGCTTGTGTCACACGACCACCCGCAGATCCACGATCGCTCGACCTCGGCTCTCCAAGCGTAGTCCCGATCCACTCACCGCTGACGCCGCTGACTGCAAGCCACCGCACAAAGAATAGACAAACAAACCGTTTCCGGGAACAAGTTCTTCACAACTTGACCCACGTTAGCTCCGCAATGCAATATACAACAATAAAGCATTGAAGTTCAAACAATAAACACAATCAAAATCAACTCAATGCAAACTTGGCTAACCTCCAAGTTATTGCCGGTCTGACCGCCCCACAAGGCCGGTCCGACCGATTTCAGGCCGGTCGGACCGCTCCTACAACAACGGTCAATGATCGGTCAAAAGACTTAGCAAAAATCAAGCGTGAAAATTCAAACCTTCCGAATTTTCAACTCAATAGAACTTTTGACTGGGAGCTCCAAAAATGATGGGACCACATCCAGGAGACTCCCCTCACTTGCCTACACAACCTATTTTTGGCTCAGCTCCAAAAACCTATTTTCATTTTGGCGGTCGGACCGGCCACCATGGCCGGTCGGACTCCTCCACGGGCGGTCTGACCGCCCGACACCACCGGTCAGACCGCCTGTGGTCTGACAGCCTTGGAGCAAACCCGAAAACGCGAGATTTTGCAAACCAACAACGCCATTGCCAATTAACTCATCATCCTGAGATCGTGCACATATCCTCACGATATCCACACGGTAATCCCATGATCTATTGCTAGCGGAGGTTCCTTGGTTGCGCAGTAATTTTTTATTTGTGCTATCGTAGCCTTGCCCGTAACCATTAATAGCTCGCATTAGTGGATACAAATTATTTAGCTAGATCGACACCATTATAGACTTGTGGTTGTACTGTTTTACATTAAGAATTCATCATAGGATTAGGTCCTTAAAGTTTTCTAGCCGGTTCATTCCATGTACCAACCATATACCAACAAATCTTGGGCTACATCAGTACCCATCAACATACCTTCTTACATACCATCCGCTCAAATGGGATATTAGAAAGTTTTTAGGGTTTGGGAAGTGTAAACCAAATTATTTCAACTATACCAGTCATTTCCCAAATGATTACCCAAAAATTATGATTAAAAGATGATGATCGGGGTATTTAGTACCCTGGTATTTTAGAAAGACAAGCATGACGTTTAAGTACAACTATAACTAGTAGGTTACCATATAACAACTAGGGCGACAAGAACTAGGAAAATTCAGTTATCAAGGATATGGCATAATAGTTATTTAGTCGTCAAGTTGGCATTTAACTATCTTAGGATCATTTGACATGCATTTGCATAGGAAATTAAAGCATGCAATTTGTTATTTTAAAAGAATATAATTTGCATAAAATGTAGGTTCAACATGATCAAAGTATTGACTTGCCAGGGTCAAAGGCTAGAGGATCGTGGTACTCTTGAGCTTAATCAAATTGAAGGATCTAGACCCACGATTATGAGTTAATGGAGTGTTTTGGTGATTAATGAGAAATCTAATTGTGAGAATAACAATTCTATTGCTATATCTAGTGTGTAGTCTCATTTGGATATAAAGGTGAAATTCAACGAGGTATGCATTCGACTTATACTCTTATATATTGTTGCATTCATCGGATCCAAAATATAGGAAGAACTCAACCATAAGTTTAACTTGAATATGTGCATATGTCTTCATTACACATCTGTGTATGCACACATTTAAGGGGAGTTTATGCTATATTTTGTGATTTTATTAGTATTGATCCATATTCCGTTTTCCACATATATTTCAGATCTTTACTTTGAAACATATCTGTTTGAGTATAGAAAATTTGTGTAGTTCTTGTATACTTATATTTTGAGTATATAGAACTTGTGTAGTTCTTGTATACTCATATTTTGAGTATGTAGAACTTGTGTAGTTCTCATATACTCATGTCGTGAGTAGATAGAACTTGTGAAGTTCTTGCATACTCATGTTGTGAGTATATATGACTTGTGTTGTTTATATATACTCATATCGTATTATATTATCTACATTCATTTTAATGTGCAATTGAAGTAGTTATCATCAATTAGCATAAAGGATGCATCATTTGTTGATGCATATGAAGAGCTTGAAGAAAAAGAAAATCATCGTGTGCCGATGATGTTCAAAGAGAAGACCCATTATGTGTTGATGGAGGTCTAATGAAGGATGCATCATGTGTTGATGCATATCAAGACTTGGAGTAAAGGATGCATCATGTGTTGATGCATATCAAGTGAAGAGAAGACCCATCATGTGTTGATGGAGGTCAAGTGAAAGAATGTATCATGTGCTGATGCATGTCAAGACTCGGGATGAAGAAATCATCATGTGTTGATGATGTTCAAGATAAGATCCCGAAGCGAAGAATATCATCTTGTGTTGATGATTATCAAAGTCAAGGACCTGGACTTGAAGTGTTGATGTGTGTCATCAAGCTTCAAGAAGATGCGAGGCAAAGGTATGACTAGCTAGGGCTAAGGATGTGTTCCTAGTCTTTTACCGGTCTTGGTGTTTGGTTGGAAGACCGGATTGCTAGTATAGGTTGTCGTACTATTAAGAGGGGTCTTGACTAGTAGCATGAGTTAGTCATGTGTTGATAGCTCATCGTGGTTGCTCTAGCTCATCTATGCATGGAGCTATTATTTGCGAATGTATTTTGCAAATGATTGATGCTCATGCATTTAATCCTTGTAGCATGTGACTATAATTTGCAAATATGCTTTGCAAATGGTTGAAATACATGCACCTTAGCCTTGTGGCATGATGCTGTTATTTGCGAATGTGTGTTTGTAAATAGTTGATGCTTATGTTTGATTTCTTGTAGCACGTGACTTAAGTTTGCAAATGGTGTAAGTCCATGTACCTTATTCCTTGTGGTGATTATTCTAAAGGTTGGCAAATGTGTTTTGCATTTTGTTGAGAATATCACCTTTAAACCTTGTTGAAGTTGCACTCAAATAGGCGAATGTGTTTTGCCATTTGAGCGAAGCCAATGTGTTTGGCTTTTGTGGTCTGGCGGTCTGACCGCCAGTGGTCACTGGTCTGACCGGTGGTATATCGGTTAGACCACTGTGTAGTTAGCGATCCGACCGATTTTATCTTGAGTTGATTCTCTGTGCGGTAGTTGCACCGTTGAGAAAACGGTACTACCGTGGTGTGGAAGTACCAGAGTTTCTGTGGTACTTTTATTCCAAAGAAGCACCTTTTGGAGGTGTGCCAATTTTTCTTGGGCGGTCTGACCGGCCAACCTTGGCGGTCTGACCGGTCATTAGTTGGCGGTCCGACCGGCCGTAGGTCCAACGGCTAGTTTTATAGCCGTTGGCGCGTGGGCGGTCCGACCAGCCATTAGTTAGCGGTCAGACCGGCCCTGCACAGATTCGAGGGAATCTTTCCTCCAACGGCTAGTTTTTGAGTGTGGGCTATAAGCCGAACTTAGTTTTAAATGTTGTTTTCCATTCATCACCTAATTTCATGCGAATTTGATGATGTCCACTCAATTCATCAAGCATATCATCTAACCTAGGAATAGGATGACGATACCTAATGCTGATATTATTGATTGCTCTATAATCCACACACATGCGTCATGATCCATCTTTCTTAGGCACTAAAATGACCGGAACTGCACAAGGACTAAGAGATTCGCGCACACACCCTTTATCAAGCAATTCTTGAACATGACGCTGAACTTCTTTAATTTCTTCCGGATTAGTCCTGTATGGTGCGCGGTTGGGCAATGATGCGCTGGGAATTAAATTAATTTGATGCTCCATCCCTCGAAGCGGTGGCAACCCCAGTGGTATGTTCTTCGGAAAGACGTCTTTGTACTCCTGCAAAATGTTAGTGACAGCAGGTGGCAAAGAAGAAGTCATATCCTCAAATGAAAACAAAGCTTCTTTGCAAACTAATGCATAGCAAATAGAATTACTAGCATTCAATTCAGTCATATCAGATTTGGTAGCAATAAAACTAGCGTCTTTCAATTTAATTTCTTTATTCTTCACATGAGCAGATTTAGGTTCTTTCTTCTTATGTTGCTCAAGCTCTTTTGCTACAATCAGATTTTCGCTCTTAGCATTCTCCTGATTCTTCTTTCTACTGGCTCTAGCAAGTTCATCTTTAACAATTTGTTCAGGAGTCATAGGATGCATCACAATTTTCTTACCTTTGAACAGGAGAGAGTATTGATTATTCCTACCATGATGCACACAATCAGTATCGTATTGCCAAGGTCTTCCTAATAACAACGAACAAGCTTGCATAGGAACAACATCGCAATCAACATAATCATGGTATGGAGCCATAGAAAAGTTTACTCTCACCCTTCATGTTACCTTCAACTTACCACTATTGTTGAACCACTGAATATGGTATGGGTGGGGATGAGGGTTGGTTGGCAAAGCAAGCTTCTCCACCATATCCATACTTGCCAAATTGTGCAACTCCCACCATCAATAATTATGCGAATCGAGCGTTCCTTGACAACGCCTTTGATTTGGAACAAATTACGGCGCTGATTTTGCTCGGTACGAGAAACTTGAGCGCTTAGTACGCGTTGCACAATAATGCTCAAATACTTATCGGCATCTTCGGTGCCAACATGTTCCTCCTCATGATCATATTCATCCTCATGCCCTGTAGGATCAGTTGTAAGCATAGCATATGTTTCATCATCAAAATCACTAGCAGAAGAATACCCACCATCATCGCATATAATCAGTACGCGCTTGTTTGGGCAGTCCCGCGTCATGTGTCCATAGCCTTTGCAACGATGGCATTGAACATCCTTGGTTCGTCCTGTCGAAGCATCCGAAGAGGACGTGTTTGCCGAAGCTGGTGGTGCTGATTTGGTTGCTTCAGAAACTTGTGGTGCTGAATTTGAAGTAGCGAGACGCTGCTTGTTGTTGGAGGGTGGCAGTGGAGGTGCACTAGTGGCTGGAGCCGTAGAGCTGCGTGGCGTCCATGAGTTTGTGTGACCTGCAGAAAAGTTAGAACGTGTCCTCGTCTGGCGTCCCTGCACTTCACGTTCAGCTTTGCAAGCAAGATGAAACAATATAGTAACGGAGTTGTACTCTTTATAATCAAGGATGTCTTGAATTTCTCTATTCAACCCTCCCAAAAATCTAGCCATTGATGCCTCCTCATTCTCATCTAAACCACAATGCAACATACTAATTTGCAATTCTTGATAGTAGTCTTCCACAGACTTTGTACCTTGTTGTAAGCGTTGTAATTTATTTAACAAATCACGAGCATAATATGAGGGAACAAATCGATGCCGCATAAGCAATTTTAAAGCCTCCCAAGTGTTTGGTATGTTATTAGGATGTTGACGTTAATGTTCTCTCCACCAAACAGAAGCAAAGTTGGTAAATTCACTAGTAGCAGTCCTAACTCGTCTATTCTCAGGAAATTCATGGCAAGTAAATTTTTGAGCAACAGCTAGTTCCCAATTAAGATATCCATCAGGATCATATTTACCATTAAAAGAGGGCATAGTGAATTTAACCTTAGCAAAAAAATCATTGTGGTCACATACCTCATGTCAGAGGGGGCCTCGTCGCATACCTTGTCATTAAAACGCAACTGTCGATGAACTCGATCATTGTTGTTGTTACCCGTGTCATTGGCCTCAGTATCAGTCACGTAATCAAATTCATCTTGTCCCTTTACCACTAGGGCAGCAGGGGGGACAGTAGTGGATGCCCGGGCAATTTCGTCAAGGCGAGCCATAATACCTGCCAAAGAAGTGTCAGTGACGCCTTGCGCTCTCTCCATCGCGGCGAGTGTGGCATTTGTCTCAATCTGGGCGCTCTCAAGTTGAGCAAGTCGCTCATTCGTGACCCTAACATCTTCCTCAAGACCCTCCGTATGAAGGTTCATTTGGCGTCAGAAGTGTTGTATGATGCCCTTCGTACGAGGAGTATGAGATGTATCCGCATCCGAAAGCTCCGTAGAACCTGCCATTGTTAGCAAAATACAAGAATATGTCCATAACAACTACTAGGATGTAGTGATTCAAAAGTCTCTCACACTCGAGCCTTCTATCAAATTCTTACCAATTCTTACCAAGCACACAAGGGTGACCGGCAACCAGCAGTGTCAACGTATCTCCAAAGATTGGATGGAGCGATTGCCACGTGAAGTGCAGTCTGTACGGTTGTAGAAAAGGTGTAGCTGGGAAGAGACAAGTATGGTAGTAGTAAAATAGCAACAATCAATTCAGCAAATGCAAGTTGAATAAATGTTCAAAATACTAGTCAAAATTGCTGATCCTTGCCTAGACCGGGGAATAGCAAAACCAACAATGGAAACAAGTAGAGGAATATAAATAAAGGAGTAAAGGAAAAATGTGCCAACAACCCTGGAAGAGAGGGCTTTTTTCTCCTCTTTTTTTTTGCTCTCTGTTTTTTTTTTGCGAATAAGCGCCTAGCTCAGACCTCTTCCAAATCCTCTTCCGGGCCTAGGGAGGTATATGGGTTACAAAATTTTTACAGAAGGCAGGGGTATAAAGGTAATTAAAACTTTGATTTTTTTTATCGTGTTGCCGAAGTCAATGTTTCCTTCTGGCAGCACGAAACAATCTATTCTATTCTTTTCTTTTTTTTTCTAACTATCCGAAATAGGTAACGGATTGAACTTTCCTATTCTCATTACTCCTCTCCGAAACCTAAATCACCGCTAGGGTTTCCTCCCCTTCTTACCAACGTGGGGCGGTGGCAAGAGTCAAGGTGGGTGCTTCGGTTGGCACGACAATGAAAGGATTTAGCGGCAGCGTGTTCGGGAGGCCGCGACAACAAGGGTAGCGGCGGCTTGCTGGTTGCCGCAGTAGGCATTGAGGTGGTCGCGGCAGAGTGCTGCAGGATGTACTGAAGGCCGCGGTAGGGCGAGTTGATTACCGCGGCAAGGTATGAACGAAACACCGAACTGAGCTAAGACCAGCAACGTGACACGATGATGCAACACAAATTCAACAATGCAAATTACTGAAAAGAAAGATACAATGGCACAAACGGTCTTGGACAGAAAGGTGATCTAATCCTTTTTTTTTGGCTTTTTCTCGACTTTCGAAAATAAGAAACCTAACTACGAAAAACTAAATTCTCACCGAGCAACGTTGAGCTCTGATACCATTTGATGAAAGGCGGGTGCCCAATCTTTCGATGAGATTGATAACTATCGATTTGGTGGAGGTGACTCTCGCGATCCGACTACAACCGTACGACGCCGCTTGCGCCTTAGAAATCGTTGAACCAACTCCGAGATGTTATTGACCGTGCTGGAAGTGCGATCAACCTGAACACGAAGTTCAATTCCTGCGAGTAATCGAAGAACTAGCAAGAATAAGATGTAGGCAATCTGATATGGCGAGTAAAATTATAGTGTATTGAAAACAAAGGTAGGATCCCGAAGGCTGTCTTGACAGGTGTTCGTTCGACACAACTGAAGAACAGTAAGTTTGCACAATGGCTAAACCTAAACTCAATGAAATCCCCGTTCAAGCGAGGGAGACGGCGGCTCCTATATAGGGAAACAACCAGGGGTGGCGGCCAGCGAGGCGGACACACACCATAGGGTTACAAGGCCCGTGGGCCTAAGTGGAGGTGGCGCAGTACCCTTTCGACTCGGAATCTGAAATAGATACATGCTCTCTTGATAATTATGGTCGGCTTGGATAGAATTTGATGATGAGGTTGGATTGGAAAGTAGACTTGATAAGCTTTCCATGAAGTCCAGAAATGCCCTAAACGGAGTCCGTATGAAGAAGTTACGCCCGTTTCAAATTTGTCCTGACGCCATAGTCCGAATCCAACTCCAGAACGAGCCCAACTCGAACTCTTGCTTGTTTTGGACCCAAAGTGACGTGGTGATCTCCATTTTGCCTTCCATGCATGTCCATGACTCCACATGCCTCTCCTTGGTCCTTTCCCATATTCCTAAGCACAATTAAATCACTTGCATTAGGTACCGGTCTATTCTCAGTAATATATAAATATAGGAACGAATTCACCTGGTAATTAAGTTGGCGAGCACGAGCTCAGGTAAGAGGTCCTTGTATTGGTTGTGGATGAGTTGTGTGTGAAGGCACGGTTATATCCATGGTAGGGATGTCCTCATCTCCAACCGGGAGTGAAGGCAGTGCCGGAGGCTCGCTGCGGACATGGTCCAGGAGGCGGCGTGGAAGAAGATGGTCGGGATGCTGGGCCGGGTGTGGGTACTGTCGGAGGATGGCCACCCGTGCACGAGCACCGGCTGCTCGTCTTTTGCAGCGATGACTCCAGGATTAGGGATGAGTATACCATGTTCTTTGCAGAGGTTGTGAACTACTTACTGTAAAATTGTCGGTTTTAGCATAGTTTTAGCAAATATTCATATATAATTCTTTACTAATATGTGAATGTGTCATTTGTACTTCTGAATTTACATTTATGTATGAATATTATAACAAACAGTTCTATTATGGAATTGTCTGTGATGTGAGACCATATCACAAACGATTATATTATGGAATCGTCTGTGATGTAAGACCATATCACAGACGGTTCTATAATAGGATCGTCTGTGATAGGTGATGAGTCACGGCGGCCCGATCTTCCGATAGGTTCGATTTGGTTCGTCGTGAGGACGTTGACGCTTTGAGGCTTCCGACCAACAGATCGTCACCGCATTCGCTACACCAAGACGCTCGTCGTTATCGACCACGCTTGCACGCGATCGACCTTACCACGAAGGTTATTGTTCCGCAAGCAATCAAGCAACTCACAAGAACAAGGTAGATGCAATCAATTGTATTGCGAATATGGATGAAGTTTACAAGTGGGGTTCTCAAACCGATAATCGGTAAACCGCAATTGGCGAATAATCTAAGAAAACCCGCCTCTAAACTACGGCGCCATCAGATATATATAGGGGACGGAGGAGGTCGACCTAGGGTTGTGCGGCCGTGGGATGAGGCGTACACAACCCGGACTCCGATCTCGCCACGCTTACAAAGTCTTATTAGTTTCCAAACGGTGACGCAAAGACCTTGTGTCGCGTATTTCGGTCGAAGATCTAGTCATAGGATCGGTCCTAGGGTGGTCTTGAGGAGTCCATGCTATCTTTGGTCATAGATTGTGTCCATCGAGTATCGTGCTCGCCTCTCGGTCGAGAGTGCTCCCAACGAGTCATCCGGTCGTAGGCCTTCTTGAAGTGGTCGAGGCCTTGCGAATCGGGTCGTGGACCTTCTTGAACCGGTCGTAGGCCTTCTTGAAGTGGTCGAGACCTTCTTGAACTGGTCGTAGGCCTTCTTGAAGTGGTCGTAATCCTAGATTTCGAGTACAAGTAAATCATCTCCATTAGGCAAGATCATAGAGTTCTCAAATAATACACTCATTTCTAGAAACGATTTTACCCGATAGATTAAGTCACGTGCTCTAGCTCTTGTCATAGGACCTTGTAGTCCAACACCCAAATCTGGAAGGTCTTGTGTAGTACGTGTATCCGAAGGAGGGATGTCCTCATCAATAGGTATCACTGACAGTTCCATAATAGAACTGTCTATGATATCCATTTATTAATAGGAGCCCGCTAGGGTTTGTACCCTAACTCATCACTCCCCAGCGCCATTGCTCTCGCCCATTCCCCTCCCCACCCGAGTGCCCCCGACCTCGACGCTGCCGCCCGAAGTCTCCTTCCCAGCAGCCGCCCCCAAGTCGCGCCTTCTCCCCGACGCCGCCCTTCTTCCTGTCGCCTTCGGTTGCGACACCACGTTTCACTGCACAAGACACTCTTATCGTAAGAGTCTTGTGTAGTGTCACCGTCGTGACACAACTATGGTGACGCCGCCATCGCCGCCAGTCCAATCGACCTCCCCGTCGCCAGATCCGCCTTCCCCTCTTCGACCTCTCCACCGACCTCCCCCGGCTACCTCTCCACTGACCTTCCCTGGCTACCTCTCCATTCTCTGTTGCTTCCGTTTGTGGGTTTGAGTTTGACTTGTTTACTGATATGGGTTGTTGTTGCTTATGCATACATGCAGGAGATGGATGTGGTGAGCTACTGCTGCTGGTTGATTTGCCGGTTGCACTGGGGTAACTACCCCCTTTACTCTCTATATATCCCTTTCCCTCCCCTTGCTCTGTGATGTGAGTGATGAATGATATGGGCTATGGTGGGAGTTCTGTGATGGTTAGATGATATAGGTGGGTTCTCTTTGTATGATGGTTGTTCATGAGATGTGGTTCGGTTGGGGTAAAATATCAGTCTTTAAACATAAAATTTTTCATTCTGTGTTGCTTCAGTTTTTGGGTTTGAGTTTGACTAGTTAACTGATGTGGATTGTTGTTGCTTATACATACATGCAGAAGATGGATGTGGTGAGCTACTGCCAGTGATTGATTTGCCGGTTGCACTGGGGTAACTACCCCCCTTTACTCTCTATATATTCCTTTCCTCCCCCAGCTATGTGATGTGAGTGATGAATCATGTGGACTATGGTGGGTGTTCTGTGATGGGTGGATGATATAGGTGGGTTCTCTTTGTATGATGTTGGTTCATGAGCTATGGTTCGGATGGGGTAAAACATCAGTCTTTACACATACAAATTTTTTCATTCTCTATTGCTTCAGTTTTTGGGTTTGAGTTCGACTTGTTTACTGATGTGGGTTGTTGTTGCTTATTCATACATGCAGGAGTTGGATGTGGTGAGCTACTGCTGGTGGTCAATTTGTTGGTTGCACTGAGGTAACTACCCCCCTTTACTCTCTCTATATATCTCTTTCCCTCCCCTTGCTCTGTGATGTGAGTGATGAATGATATGGGCTATGGTGGGTGTTCTGTGATGGTTGGATGATATGGGTGGGTTCTCTTTGTATGATGTTGGTTCATGAGATGTGGATCAGATGGGGCAAAACATTAGTCTTTACATATATAAATTTTTTCATTATCTATTACTTCAGTTTTTGGGTTTGAGTTTGACTTGTTTACTGATGTAGGTAATTGTTGCTTATGCATACATGCAAGAGATGGATGTGGTGAGCTACTACCGGTGGTCGATTTACCGGTTGCACTGGGGTAACTACTCCCCTTTACTCTCTATCCCTTTCCCTCCCCTTGCTCTGTGATGTGGGTGATGAATGATGTGGGCTATGGTGGGTGTTCTGTGATAGTTGGATGATATATGTCGGACCCCGGATTTCTGCATCGGGATCCTCTGTGAAATCACTGTACTATTCCCTGGATCAGTAGATAGCACTCCACAGGTACATTGCTGAATCAAACCATACATGGCGCAAATTTATTTCATTCATTAATTTACACATCAGAGTTTACATAGACCGCTTCGGGCCAATTTTTTTACAATAAGGGTCGGACAGGCCAAATGAATACATTACAAAAGATAGCGAAAGCAACAACGGAAGCAAAGGGGTAAGGGCACATCTTACCGCAGGCAAGTGACTGGGGAACCCGTGTACGTCCGATATTATCCGAAAACTTCAGAGAATATAGGAGGCACACAAGAACCAACGGAGTCAGCTAGACTGGGGTGAGACTAGAACAGCTAAGAACTAAACTACGCTTCAACGATTCATCGGTCTTCAGACTTCTGGATCCTTGTTGCAGTTGAGAACTCCAGGGTTCCTGTTTCTGAGGGTTTGGGAGAAGAGCGAGGATGAGCACAACTACCGTGCTCGCGACCCAACACACACAGATGCAATAATATACATGCAAGGTGTAACAAGGATGGCTTGGGTTCTTTTATTTGCGTAAAGCAGCATTTGTAAATACAGATATTAGAAAATCCTATCACTTAGCATTTGGACCAAATTGCATTTTTAAAGAGATTAATTGTGCAATAATTAATAAAAGCAGAGGCTACCTCCACCTTCATGCTTATATTTTGTTGGTGGTGATACCCACCTATTACCAACGCTGGGTAAGAATACCCACGAAAATCCAAATCAAGGGCTGGGTGAGCCCCGCACATTTTTCATCCCAACTACAAAAGTTTTTGAAATAGAACTATATCTTGTAAGTTCCTACGCCTGCCCTTGACCGTGGGCACGGCTGTTCGAACAGTTTTTAGTCTCTGCAGAGATTGCACATCTTTACCCACAAGAGATAATCGTCTTGATATGTACACACGTTTCCTTGGACATGTGAATCAAGGGGAGATTATCACAAGGCCTTTACAAGGCATCCCTCGATATTTTCCACACCCGCTAAGGTTTCACCTGAGCGGGGTTTCGTTCCCGTGGGACCCGACAACCACTGCGCCCAGACCCCCTCTTGCGCCATACGACTTACGCCTAGGTTCCGCAAGTCGCATACCCCAACCCGTAGCCTCGTGGGCTCACGGCGAAGGGATGCCCCTCCAATGGTGCAGCTCGTACCGAAGGTCACCAATTAGTTAGCCAGGTCGACACCATTATAGACTTGTGGCTGTACTGTTTTGCAATAGGAGGTCATCACAGGATTAAGTCCTTGAGATCATATGAGCGGTTCTTACCACATGCCATTCACAAAAATTATCCTGGGCTACATTAGCACCCAACCATATACCCTCCAGCTTACCATCCGCCCATATGGGTATTAGCAAGTTTTTTTAGAGTTTTGGTGAGGTATAAAATAAATTATCCAACCAATTCAGTCATTCTCCCCAATGACTGCCCAAAACAATTATCATGATTAAAGAATGATGATTTTGGGGTAGAATTACCCCGGTACTTAAACAAGTCTAGCATGGCGTTTAAGTACGACCTATAACTAGTAGGTTACCAGATATTTACTAGGGTGACAAGGATATTGGAAGTTCAATTTTCAAGGAAATAGGATAATAATTTATTAATCAACAAGTAGGCATTTAACTACCTTAGAGTGTTTAACATACATTTGCATAGAAATTTAAACCATGCAATTTGATACTTTAAAAGAATATAATTTGCATAAAATGTGGGATCAATATGATCAAAGTGTTGACTCGCCTGGGCTATTTTACCGTGGCCTTGATCTTACTCAAAGCCTGATTAGACAGAGGTTGGAACTCTTGGTCAGCGTCTTTGCTTGAATCTTGGATCTGCTTGAACCGTCGATTCTTCTGGACTTCGATTTCTAATTACGCAATAACGATTGAAAAACCAAATAAATCCAAATAATCCAAGAGACCAAATAAAACACAAGAGCCTCGGAAAGATTGCGGAGGACGGGCTTGAGAGAATGGTTTGAGTGACACTGGAAGTTTTGACAGAGTCAAACGTCCAGTTGGGCGAAAGGAGGAATGACAGAGGATTTCTGCCCGGAGGGAGGAGGAGGGTATGGTCGAAGGAGTTTTTTAGGAATGCTCTCATCATGGATTCTAAGATCGCAAGACTATCATTCGACAGGCGACAAAGCAACTCAACTACCGGTTCTAATCTAGAATACTCGATCGACACAAAATCCAATGACAATTCTATCCCAATCTCAGCTGCCAGCTAATACTCATCGATTCAAAAGCTAACTACTCAACTTACTACTACAACCTATTACTAAATCAAGACACAGATTCTACTACCAACTATACAATTGCCAGAACACCAATCATTTCCAATCCAAACTGATTTATAATCAAATCAATACTTCCAGCTTTCACCAAATATCATTATTTCCAACAATCACTGACCTACGGACGAAACACTAACCAAAAACTAACAATTGATTAACAAATCCAATAGACAATACTTCTACTGAAGATCAAGCTATCCCTAATAATTAGGATCACAATCAACAATTCAATTTACTGCCAAAACACTTATACTGATGATCAGTAATCACAGACAATTAATCAATAATCCATTTACTAACAACAAAACATGCTACTATCCTTATTGCATCAATTCTCAATTGTCGGATCGATTGCAACCTCAATGCTACCGCTACGAAGTGGGGAAACAACTACGAATCAAACGATGACCATCGAAACAGATGAATAACAATTAATCGCAACTTCTACGACACAACAACTCAATTGCCAGATTACTAACAGGGCATTTATTAGCAATATCAAAACAGAAGCTCTTCATTGCCAGATGCACCAATCTCAATTTTGAGGTTACCAATACTGATACTGAAGAACAATAATCAACAACAACAATCAATTACAAATACTGAAGTTCAAGGCTAATGATCAACACTCACTGCCACCACATGATACTTGACGAGGATCTAATAATCCTCATTTTATCTTTTATCTATAATTCTTATTATGGGTAAATATGATGTCACGTAGTCCCCAGAAGTACCCCTTATATTTATAAGGGAGAGGCCTACCAAGTGATTGTAAGTTCTCCTACAATCACCCCTATAGTCGTAAGTCTTACTACGACTATGTCATGGTCGTAAGTCCTTCTACGACCACTACCTGGTCGTAAGTCCTTCTACGACTATTGTCCAACAGAAGTTCTCGCTACGACTGCACTCTAGTCGTAAGTCCTTCTACGACTATTGTCCAGTCGTAAGTTCTGCTACGACTTGTACCCAGTCGTAAGTCCTGCTACGACCAAGTCAACCATGACCACCTTATAATCAATAAAACCTACAAGCGAGTGGGTCCAATTGATTAAGGAATCGAGACGGTCCACATGCACTATTATTCTGCGCAGTAATAGTGCTTAAATACCCCATTACCTCTGAAAGATAACTGCCAAACGGCGTGAAGGAGCATGTAATGGCAAATTACCTTCCAACTGTGCTTGAAGGATCCGCTCGATCGTGGTTATTAAACCAACCACTCGAGTCGATCTACTCTTGGCAACACCTCTGCGACCTTTCATCGCGAATTTCCAAGGCACATACAACCGCCCTGGAAAGGAAGACGACTTGCACTGGATAAGACAGAACAACGACGAGACTTTGCGCCAATTCATCAAACGCTTTAGTCAGGTTCGTAATTCAATTCCGGAAGTTTCTGACTCTTCTGTTATCAGGGCTTTTAAGAAAGGAGTCCGTAGTAGAAGGATAACAGAGGATATTGCTTTGAATCCTCCCAACACTGTTGCCGAGCTCTTCAAATGGTCGATCGATATGCGATCGCTTCGAGGCGGTCGAGTGGAACAACACTATTGATCGAGAAACAAATACTCCTCGAGAGCCAGGTGAAGTTGGTAGAAAAAAGGACAAGAAAGCAAAGAAGCCCAAGAATAAGGTAAAGGGTCAAAAACCACAAACCAGTGATTCCAAGGAGGTCTTGGCTGTGAACGATAAAGAGCCACGAACCACTGTCGCACTCGATCAAGGCAAAGGTAAGCTACTCGATCGAAAGAATGACAAACCAAGGTGGTGTCCTTTTCATAAAAAGGAAGGACACGACCTCAAGAATCGCCGAAGTTTTCCAAAGAAAGCTCGAGGACTACTACAACTAAGAAGAACCACTCCCACTCTCGGCGGTAGGGAATACGAGTGGCCAAAAATCGCCGATGATGAAGAGATGTCGCTCTAAGATCCGCAAAGATACCGTTAAGCACATCTACGGAGGATCATCGACATACGAGTCAAAATGACAACTTAAAGTCACGGACGAGAGGTAAACTCTATAGATGCTCCTCTTGTCAATAATTTCATCAAGTGGTCGGAAGTTACCATTTCTTTTGAGAAGGGTGATCGCCGATCACTTCAATCGATCAGTCGATCTCCGACAGGGTCGAACCCACCATCAACAACCGCCGGGTCAATCGAGTTTTGTTGATGGTGGCGCCTTGAACATACTATTTACAAATGCCCGGACGAGATGCAAGTACCAGACAAAGGTAAGACCGACGATACTCTTTTCATAGAATTGTATCGGTCTTCGCCAAACCCATTGGCCAAGTTTCTCTTCCTTTAACATTTGGTTCACGGTAATTTCGTGACGCATAAAATCTCCTTTGATGTGGTCGATTTCGACACAAGATATAACGCCATACTCGGACGACCACTTTGGCAAAATTCTTAATGGCTACTCATTATGGGTATGAATGTCTTAAGATGCCAGGTCCAAAAGGAGTGATCACAATTCATTGTGACAAGAAGATGGCGTATAACTGCGACCGTCGATCCCTCGAGATGGTTGGTCAAATACCAACTAGAGAAGAAAGTCACCTTCGACTAGCAAGTCGGCTTAAAGTCAGATCAAAGCCGAACGACCAAGTCAAAGAGGTTCCTCTCGACGCAGAGAAGCCCTCAAAGACTGTTCGCATCGGGGAGACTTCCGACCCCAAATAGGAAGACACCCTCATCACCTTCCTCCGAGCTAACGCAGATGTCTTCGCGTGGCAAGCATCCGACATGCCCGGAATCCCTGTGGAGGTGATCGAGCACGAGCTAGCTTTACTACCGATAAAGTACTCAGAAACAAAAATTACGAGATTTGCCCCGATCGACGAGATGCTATTAAATCGAATTGATAAGCTACTTAAAGCGTGCTTTATAAGAGAAGTCAACCACCCCCAGTGGTTGGCTAACCTCGTAATGGTCAAGAAGTCAAATGGTACATGGCGATGTGCGAGACTTCACCGATCTTAATAAAGCTTGTCCAAAAGATGATTTTCCTTTACCTCAGACGATCGCTTGGTTGATTCTACCGCAAGTTGTGAAATATTAAGTTTTTAGATGCATATTCGATACCACCGATCAATATGTGTCTAAACGATGAAGAAAAGACCGCATTCATTACACCATTTGGTACCTTTTGCTATGTCAAAATGCCATTTGGTCTAAAGAATGCCGGTGCTTCTTTTCAACGCTTGATGCAATCAACTTTTTCATCTCAATTAGGCCGGAATCTGGAAGCCTATGTTGATGATCTAGTCGTAAAAAGCATTAAGAAATTTAATCATATCACTGACCTACAAGAAACATTCGACAACCTCAGAAAGCATCGCTTAAAACTTAATCCCGAGAAGTGTGTGTTCGGAATTTCTTCAGGAAAATTGCTTGGATTCCTAGTATCCGCACAAGGAATCAAGCAAATCCTGAGAAAATAAAGGCCATCCTCCAAATGCGCCCTCCGACCACAAAAAAGGAAGTCCGGAAACTCACTGGGTGCATGGCGGCTTTAAGTCGTTTCATCGCACGACTAGGAGAAAAAGGACTACCTTTCTTTAAACTTCTCAGGAGACATGAAAGTTTTGAGTGGTCGAACGAGGCAAACGCTGCCTTCGAGGATGTCAAGAGGTACCTTCGAGTGCTCTGCTCGTTTCTCCAAAACCGTAAGAGACGCCTTAATTTACCTAGCCGCCATGCCACAGTAAAGAAAGCGCAGATCGGGTCGAGAACGTGAAAACGCATAACGACCGGTTTATCGTCAATGGTTTTACACGCCTAAGGAGCGCTACCTCGTGTCCGTAAACTTCTATATGCCCTCCTCATGTCTTCGAGGAAACTACGGCATTATTTTCAGGCGCACAAAATAGCTGTGCCGTCTGAGTTTCCTTTGGGAGCGATCCTCCATAATAAGGAAACAGCGGGACGCATGGCAAAATGGTCAGTCGAACTTGGGGATTCGACCTCCATTTCGTGTCCCGAACGGCCATAAAATCGCAGATCTTGGCAGACTTTGTCGCCGAATGGACAAATCCTGAACCTGTTCAAGATCCCCAGTACGATTCCCATGACCAGTGGATGATGTACTTTGATGGGTCACTTACTTTAAGTGGCCCGGGGGCTGGGGTGGTCCTGGTATCTCCTACCGGAGAAACCTTAAAGTATGCCATACAATTAAACTTTCAAGCCACTAACAACGTGGCAGAGTACGAAGGTTTGCTAGCTGGCATACGAGCTGCGAAAGCACTCTCGATTCGTCGACTACTCGTGAGAGGAGACTCTCAACTAGTCGTGAATCAAGTCGGGAAAGAGTACCAGTGCTCTAACTTGACAATGTCTCGGTACTTATCGGAAGTACGTAAGCTAGAAAAGCATTTTTTAGGTTTCGAGTTACAATTCATCCCTCGAAAGGATAATTTCCTCGCAGACCAACTTGCTCGGATGGCTTCTTCCGATCCGCAGCACTCAAAAGGAGTTTTCTTGGAGCAACTCCAAAAGCCGTCTCTGGTCGAAGAACCAGAGACACCTCCTATTGAGATGGCCTCACTAGATTACGAGGATACCTGGATGACTCCCATCTACGAGTATCTTCACAAGGGTTCCGTACCCGAGGATGATCTTGAGGCAGATCGATTATCCCGAAAAGCCAAAATGTATACTTTGGTCGAAGGAGTCCTCTACAAACGAGGAACCCAAGGGATACTCATGCGATGCATTCCGCAAAACGAAGGGATAACACTCCTTCATGATATACACAGTGGCATCTGTGGGACGCATGCTTCCTACAGAACGCTGGTCGGTAAGGCCTTTCGACAAGGTTTCTACTGGTCAACAGCTCTGTACGATGCTAAAGAGGTGGTTAAAAAATGTGTCTAATACCAGTTTCATGGTAAACAGATACACCAACTAGCTCAAGCATTACAAACAATACCTCTTTCTTGGCCTTTTGCGACCTGGGGTCTCGATATCCTAGGACCGTTTCCCAAAGCTCCAGGAGGTTTTGAATTCCTTTTTGTGGCTATTGACACGTTCACAAAATGGATCGAAGCCGAACCTGTAACTGGGATAACAACGGAAGCAGCAAAAAGGTTCATGATGAGATGCATAATTAGCCGATTTGGAGTTCCGAGTCGGATAATTACAGAAAATGGTAAACAAAATTTCAGGAATTTTGCGACGAGTTGGGTACCAAGTTATGTTATGCTTCTGTTGCACATCCCCAAAGCAACGGGGCAGTCGAACGTGCAAACGGCCAAATAATGCGAGGAATTAAAACCCGAGTCTTCGACCAGCTCGTTAAGCGCCGGAGCTTGGGTACAAGAATTACCTTCAGATATGGGCGTTCAGACGACCACTAGTCGAGCGACAGGAGAAACACCATTTTTTCTTGTGTTCGGAACCGAAGCCATGCTTCCTCCGGAGCTAAAATTGCGGTCGACACGAGTTGAAACCTTCAACAACTCCGACCAGGAACAACTTCGACCAGATGATATTAACCTACTTGAAGAAAGGAGAAACATGGCCTTAATCCGTTCAGCAGTCTACCAACAAGCCCTACGCAGATACTACGATCGTAAGGTCCGGCCTCGCAGCCTTGCTGTAGGTGACTTGGTGTTGAGGCTCTGCCAATCCAAGTCTAATCGGAATAAACTTTCTCCCAAGTGGGAAGGTCCTTACACAGTGGTCGAAGTCACTCGGCCAGGGTCGGTACGACTAGCAATGGAAGACGGACAGGTTCTCTCAAATTCTTGAAACATCGACCAATTACGCAAATTCTATGTGTGACCAACCTCTCAGGCAATAAAGGTCCAGGTTCCTTCTACCTCTTTTGTCTTATTTTTGAGTAGTGCTTTTATAATCTTTCGACTATGATCCAAAAACACCCAGTTTTCTTTACACTGGTCAAAAGGCAAGTAACATCATCTAGTCGAAGTCTTTCCTCTCTGCACGTGGTCCTGCCCACTAGAAAGAACTTCCTAGCATCGACCCGTTACTCACTTTTGTTGCCAATACAGAGAGCTCGGGTTCTATCTACTCGAAATGTTCTCAAAGCCAACTCTTCCCATCTTAGTTTTAGTAATTTCGAAAAATATTCTAAGTAGAGTGCACTTATTTATACTTATTCAACCACCTTTGGTGTACTCGTTTCGTTTTAACTGGTCGAAGGAAGAGACACACCTAGTCGAAGTCTTTCCTCTCTGCACGTGGTCCTGCCCACTAGAAGGAACTTCCTAGCGTTGCTCAGTCTCCCACTTTTGCTACTAGAAAAGACTTATCGAGTCCATCAGAAAAGGGCGAATGAATTATTAAAGTCCTCTAGACATTTGCTTAACTCAAGTTGCTGTTCTTGGTTTGATTAAACTAGTCGGAGATGGTAACATCACCTAGTCGAAGCCTTTCCTCTCTGCACGTGGTCCTACCCACTAGAAGGAACTTCCTAGTGTCGAGTCGTTTCTACTCTTTCGACCAGTGCTTGACAACCATAACAAAAACTATAAGTTAAACAAACCTCTCTTTTTATTTCACACACTATTTACTTGGATTGTCTAAACAAGCTAAGCAAATAGTCGGGGGCTAAGATAAAGTTATTAATTTAACTTCAGTTCTTGGTCTTTCATTCGTTAATTATCTTTTGAGTTGCTAACTACTAGACAAGATGATTTGCAGGAAACAAGATGGATCACATATATTTCATCAACAGAAACTTGTTTGTCTTACAAAGTTGTTACAGATTACTCTGAAGAGGGAGAGCCCAATTGCATTTCCTCCGCCACCTTTTTGCCAACTGATTGCATTTCTTCAATCAAACGACTCGTCTCTGATTCAGGGCAGTCGAAGTCGGCTTCGATTGGTTGCACATTAAGGCGGGGGTCATGAGCTTTAAGTTTCGCCAAAGGATAACTTACTGCAGCTTCGACTGCCTCCCTTATGGATTCAGTTTGGTTGGCCTTCAGAGTGGTCACCATTTCTTGCAAAGTTCCGACTTGTTCCCCGATGGTACTTATGTGAGCAGCTATCGTATCTTCTCGAGGAGTTTTTCCTCGATGTAGCTCACCAAGTACATGGTTCAGAGTGTGATGTTGCCTTGAAGATTAGTCTTCATTGATTCCATCTCTGTTGGGAACGAGTCGAAGCTCGCAAGTCTTTTGTTTTCACCACTTGTTCTGAAAAGAATAAAATCGGTCAAACAAAAATAAACTTCTAGAGGAAGAGAACACAAATATAATTATAGGTAAAGCATTTCTTACCTACTAGTCGAGAATCCAACTTCTTAACTTCTTCTTTATGGGAAGTAGTGGTTTCAGCGTGCTTTTTCTCCCATGTTCTAACGCCCTCTGCATTCTTCTTAGCAATGCGACGGAGTCGTTCTGATCGAGGTTTTTCATTTATTTCACCACGAGGCTTCTCAATTCGACAAAGAATTTCTAAAAAGAAATCAACATTAGAAAAGGAAAATACTAAAAGAACGATGTAAAGAATTGCATACATTACTCGGGTTTTCAGTCCCTCGAGTTCCTGATCCTTATTCTTGGAAATACGAGAAAACTCCTGAATAACCAAAGCTTTTTCTCCAACTTCAGTCCGGAGCTTCTTCATTTCATCTTCTTTTTCTGGAAAAGAAATGAGAGTCGAGTAAAGGTCAAAGTCAAAAGCATCTTAAGTTCAAGACTTATCGTTTATTTTTTCCCGCAATCTTCTAGTTGCAGAGATGGCTTCTCGAAGTTTCTTCGAGAGGACTACTACTTCCTCCCTCAGCTTTTTCGACTCCTCTTTTTCATAATCGAGCGAGTCAGCTAAGGTCTTTGTGTCACTTTTTAACCTACAAAGGATAAAAGTGGATATGAACATCGGTCAATCGGTTGTAAGTTCTTTTACAACCATCGACCTGGTCGTAAGTCTTTCTACGGCAAAGCCTCTGGTCGTAAGCTTTTTACGATCAATACCTTGTCATGAGTTTTTCCATGACAAATCTCGTAAGCACTATATAAGTAGTCAAGTCGAAAACGACTATGAATAACAGTAACTTACCATTTCTCCGCTTGTATGCAGAGTTCCTCTTTTTCCTGTTGGAGCTCTAGAAGTTGTCGATGATACTCACCAACAACGGCAATTTGCTCTAGAGCTTTCTGCAAAAGGAAGACAGTGAGAAGAAAGGGAAAGCCACATAAATAAGTATCCTAATGTAGGACCGTAAAGGTGACTAGGGGGGTGAATAGGCGCTTTCACAACTTTCTCGCCTAAATCAAATTCAACACGAACTTGACTCCTTTAGCTATGAAAGCTAAGAAGATCAGTAAGTGCACAGTGGAAGCCTTGTGCTGAATTTGATAACCCCGACAACCACACGACACAAAAGTGGAGACTTAAACTCAAAGGGCAGATCTGGGCACAGGCGGTCTGACCGGCTACCAAGGGCGGTCTGACCGACAGTCACCGAGCGGTCGGACCGGTGGATATCGGTTCCACCCGGCAGTACTAGCGGTCTGAAAAGCGGGCGGTCGGACCGCCGTTATAAAATCGGTCAGACCGGTTCAGTCCAGTACTGAAAAATCAAGCCCAAATCCAAAACGAAATTTGATCCAACTTTTGATTCAACCAATGAAACTTGACCAAATTTCGAGCACACCTCCCTAAAGATATTAGAGACCTATTTCTAGCGACGATCCTTCAGATCCACTTCGCAGAATCAATCTCTCAAGGATTTACCAAAGAAGTTCACAAACCCTAGAAATATGAAAATCTTTGATTCAAGACTTGCTTGTGGGGGTTGATGGTCTAGATGGTTCTAGGAGTATTCCCACACATCAAAGCAAGACAAAATGGGTCAAGAGACCAAGCTTAAACATTTGAATCAAGGAAGCACCAAATTCATTCAAAAGAGAGAAGAACACAAAGGGAGACAAATGATCTCTCAAGCAAGCATCACACCCACTCCAACAAGGAGGACAAGAGCTCACCAAGGAGCAACCACAATCTCTCCCTCTCTTCCTCTCCAAACCCTAACCCTAGAAAAAGGCTAAGGAAAACCAAATGAATGCCTCAAGGGGTTTTACATCTCCCCCTTCTCTATTTATAGGAGAGGCCTAAGGTTTCACTTTTGGGACCCACTCACACATGGGACCCACACACAACATCTGTTGAAGCAATCGCCTGTTTCACCACGTGTAGGTTGATCAGCGGTTCTCATCACGTCGCCAAGCCTCTCTTGTCCGAATCCCATCGGAACCTCCCAGGGACTCGCACCGACTTCCGTACCGCCTGATCCAACCAGCTGTACTGAACTACCCTTTCGATCCATCTTGCCCATTCTGCATCATGCTTGAGTTACACGACCTTACCCAGTATCCATGATCGTTCTGGACCTCAGCTCTCCAAGCGTAGTCCCGATCCATCACACCGTTGACGTCGTTGACCTGCAAGCCACCTGCACATCAATAGACAAACAAACCGTTTCCGGGAACAAGTTCTTCACAACTTGACCCACGTTAGTTCCATAATGCAATATACAACAATAAAGCATTGAACTCCATACAATAAACACATTCAAATCAACTCAATACCAAGAAGTCCAAGCTTCAAGTGATCGGCGGTCTGACCGCCCCACAAGGCCGGTCCGACCGATTCCAGGCCGGTCGGACCGATCCCACAATGGCGGTCGGACCGCCCGAAAAGACTTAGCCAAAATTCCAGCTCGAAAAACCAAAACCTTCTGGAATTTTCAACTCAAAAGAACTTTTTACTGGGAGCTCCAAAAATTGTGTGACCATATCCAGGAGACTCCCCTCACTTGCCTACACAACCTATTTTTGGCTTAGCCCCAAAATCCACTTTTCAGCAAACCGGTCGGACCGGCCACCATGGCCGGTCGGACCTCTCCACGGGCGGTCTAACCGCCCAACATCGCCGGTCAGACCGCCTGTGGTCTGACGGACTGAAGCAAACCCCGAAAACGTGAGATTTTGCAAACCAACAAAGCCATTGCCAATTGACTCATCATCCTGAGATCGTGCACATATCCTCACGATATCCACAATCTCCCCCTTGATGAACACATTGGCAATTTCCCATAAAATGTGGTTTTTCAATTGAAAAGTAAAACAAATCGCTGTTTGATAAAGGCACAACTTGGTCCATAAGCAAGAAAAAGCCTAGAACCCACTAAGTCGGCTTCGTAATAGTATAGGCAAGTGAGATAAGGCAATGAAAGCACAAAAGGATTCAAATTCCAGAAAGTAGCCAAAAATCTCACTTAGGTCCATATGAAAGACAAAATGTTCCATTTGACCTTTGATCATTGTGAGTCTTCTTCAATTGCAATTAAGATCAGAAAAAGGCAATAAAACCCAGAGACTCAACTCACTGTGATCACAAATTTTCAAAAGGTTCACATTTTATATATATATATGTGCTCTTTTATATGAAACCTTATGTAAGCCAAAAGCTCCAAAACAACATTTTCTTCAATCCTTCTCCCCCTTTGACAATGAATTCATCAAGATGCAAGGGAAAAGAAAGAGCATGAAGAAATGACTTTATTTTTGAAATTTAGCAAAAGGAGCCATGACCATTATCGAAGTAGACAGTACAAGAAATATACCAAACCATTTAAGGTGAAGAAGCTATATTCAATCATGGCAAAACATGTACTGCAAAGCTAAAACCAAAATAGCAGCAATCTGAGATTAACAGAATTAAAATCATGAAAGGTTGCTCAACATCATATATTCACTAAAAGCAACCAAAAATGAGTCAAGCCATGTCTATAAGAAAAAAGAGACTCAAAACAAGAACTGGGGTATTTTGAGCATTAAGAGTACACTTTTGAAGCAAAAACTCAAGCACTTAGCATTTTGAGCATTTTCTAAAAGGATTTTTCCACTGTGCTAGATCTCAAGCCTTGCCGCGACCATCTCAAGCGATAAGCTTAAAAGAGTGGTCTAGGTCATCCAAAACTCCCCCTGAGTTCATGCCTAGTGCAATGGCAAGCCGTCTCATGAGAAAGGATTGGTGAGATCAGTTTTTTCGCACAGAAAATCTCATTTTTCAATTGCTTGACTTAAGAAGATAAAAAGCTCATTTTCATCTCAAAATAAGTTCAAGACTCAATTCAACCTATATGACATGGCAAGAATCATAAGAGGATCACTAGAGCAAAACTAGTCACAAGATCCAACAAGACATGATTTGATTCAAATTGCTCACAGATATAAAGCTAGCAAGGTGAAAGCTAAGCTAAAACACGAAGAGCCATAAAAGAAGTCTAGCAGACTATCACTTGATATGACAAGGTATAGAGTATGAAATCAAGCCATACAAAGATAATAATCAAAGCTCCACAACTTTTATTATGCAATGCAAGACGATTTTCAACGAAAATGCATTATAATACAATGAAAACAAAACGAAGCAAAATTCCCTCAAAACATCCATGCCTCAGTACTGGGATTTGAGATAAAAGATATAGGTGTCCAGTACTGAGATGCACGATGCCTGGGAATAGCAAAAGAAGCAGCAGAAAAATGATCAGGCACAAAATCATAAGAATGCCCACGAGCACCACCTGGACCTCTCCAAAACGATCTACCAAAAGACCGATACTCCCCCTGTCTAGGTGCTATCCGTGGTTTCTCCTCACGATATCCTAAACCACAATGCTGCCTGGACACCCACCAAAAGAGTCAACAAAGTTCTCTACAAACCTAGGCCTATATGTGGTACGCTGAATAGGCTGCCTGGCTCTAGAGACTACAGCTGAAGAAGAGACTCCTCTAATGGATCTCAAAGTGCTCATTCTCTCTTTCCTCTCAATCTTTGCTCTCCGGAAGCAAAACTCAACAGTGTGGCCCTCTTTCTTGCGAAGGTGCAATGGTACTTGACCTTTGAGGGGTCCGTGACAGAGAAATGTAAGCACCTTCATTGCTAGAAAGAGTTTGAGCAGAACCTACAGATTTAAAAACAACCTTTGAAGTCCTAGGAGGTTCTTGCTCACACAAACCACTTTCCACAACTCTAGCAGTCTTTGGTGGGTGATTCTTGGAAAGCTCTAGGGACTTAAAACCTAGGCCACTGTTTTTCACACTCACCTTGGATTGATCTAGAATCAAGTTGAGTTTCTTTTTCCCACTAGAAAACTTCTCAAGAGTCATTTTGAGGTAATCATTCTCTTTGCCAAAACTCCCAATTAGAGTACTTTTAGAATTGATTGCCTCAACATGTTTGCTCTTAAGAAGATCCACTTCCACTTTTAGAGCCTCACAAGACACACAATAGGACTCTCCAATCCTATTCAACTGCTCCTTAAATTTGATTCTAAAAGCCTCTTGTATCTTACCAATAACAGTTTCAACTTCAGGATGCAACATACAAGAGGAAGAATCAATGACTTTCTTGGAAGCAGTAAGAGACAAGGATTTTTCAATTTTAGCTTTCTCTTCAAGAGTCTTGTTTAAAGCTTCAATCTCAATTGTAAGCTTAGGACAATTTTCACATGATGCAGCTCTAGAGTAAACGACCATTTCGGTCAACTCTTGCATTTTAATCCTATTGTTCTTACAATGAGAGCAAGTTTGACTAGCATCAAATTTTTGCAATTCTTTTAAAGAGCTATCCAGTTTTAATTCTAGCAAAGCACAATTTGAGCAGATTAAAGGAATAGCATCCAAGGTAGTCACACCAAGCGGAATGGCATCCATGCAAACAGAACTAGACTTGAGAGATTCTAGTTCGACAAGAGCATTTTTCAATTATTTTTCAACAGAGGAATGAGCATTATTTAAGCTTGATAATTCATTAAGCAAGCTAGAGCATGAATCACAGAAATCATCAGGATTAATGGATTTGAGCCTAACCACTTCTAGGTTCAAATTATCAATCATAGTATCCTGTTTCTTAATCAATTTAGCTTGCTTATGCAGTTTTTGTTCAGCAAGCACTAAAACCCTTTGCATGTCAGGATGTGAAGGGCATACCTCATCGGGATCACTAAAAGGATCCTCGCTGTTGGAGGAGTCGCTGTCGTGGCTGTTCTTAGCCATGAAGCACATGCCTGTGAAATCACGTGCCTTCTTCTTACCACGGGAGTCACTCTTGTCGTCCTCCGCCTCCGAGTCCACATCATCCATGCTCACATCCTCTAGAGCTTCAAGGACTCGGCTGACAAACTTACGATAGTTTGTCTTCTTATGCTTAGCATCTCTCGCTTGAGGATGCCTTTGTGACTCCTTCTCCTCCTTGCCCTTCAGCTTGGGGCATCTAGAGCGAATGTGGTTTGGCTCACCACATTCAAAGCATGTGATAGGTCCACCTCTCCTCCTATTTCTCACGTTGTTGTACGCTCTCGTGAATTTGGTGGATAGGAGGGCTAAATCATCTTCAGATAGTCTCTCAAGTTGCTCATCACTCAAAGAATGCAAAGCAGACAAAGAAAAACCAGATGAGCTAACATCAAAAGAATGAGAATATCTACCCTTAGATTTGTCAACCACTAAAGCCATCGGCTCTGTAGTGGGGAGACGCGAGATGAAATCAATCTCATGCGTCTTCAACCTCGAGTAAAGCTTATCCATGGTAAGCTCACTCATGACAGTGTTGTCATTGATGGCAGTGATCTTCATCCCCCAGACCTTCACATCCAAAGCACCCAAAAGCTGGCGTGCATTTTCAGACTCAGTGAAAGTAAGATCAACAGCGCGGAGATCATGAAGAATTTTAGAAAATCTCCCCCACAGCTCGTCTAAAGACTCACCAGGTCTTTGCTCGATCTTGGAGTATGCTTTCTTTAGCTGGTTCTGTCTCACTTCCTTGATCGCAGTGGACCCCTCGTGATAATCACAAACAGTCCGCCAGATCTCATGAGCAGACCGCAAATGAGCAACACGCTCAAACTCCGATCGACTAAGGCCTTGGATCAAAAAATTCCGAGCCCTGCTGTTGTTCTCCACATCTGGAGTGATCAAATTATCATCTACCGCACGACATAAGGGTGTTTCACCTTAAGCCAAATTGCGTGCCCTTGAGCCTCGATGTAGGCCTGCATTCGGGCCTTCCAATACGCAAAATCAACTCCATCAAAAACATGTGGCCTCAATGTATACCTGTCAGTCGCCATGGCTCCAAAGACCGGTTAAGATCTATGAGAAGAGCTAACCGGCTCTGATACCACTTGTAGGACCGTAAAGGCGACTAGGGGGGGTGAATAGGCGCTTTCACAACTTTCTCGCCTAAATCAAATTCAACACGAACTTGACTCCTTTAGCTATGAAAGCTAAGAAGATCAGTAAGTGCACAGTAGAAGCCTTGTGCTGAATTTGATAACCCCGACAACCACACGACACAAAAGTGGAGACTTAAACTCAAAGGGCAGATCTGGGCACAGGCGGTCTGACCGGCTACCAAGGGCGGTCTGACCGACGGTCACCGAGCGGTCGGACTGGCTACTAACTGGCGGTCGGACCGGTGGATATCGGTTCGACTCGGCAAGATTAGCGTTCGAAAAGTGGGCGGTCGGACCGCGTTATAAAATCGGTCGACCGTTCACCCAAGATCAAAAATCAAGCCCAAATCCAAAACGAAATTTGATCCAACTTTTGATTCAACCAATGAAACTTGACCAAATTTCGAGCACACCTCCCTAAAGATATTAGAGACCTATTTCTAGCGACGATCCTTCAGATCCACTTCGCAGAATCAATCTCTCAAGGATTTACCAAAGAAGTGCACAAACCCTAGAAATATGAAAATCTTTGATTCAAGACTTGCTTGTGGGGGTTGATGGTCTAGATGATTCTAGGAGTATTCCCACACATCAAAGCAAAACAAAATAGGTCAAGAGACCAAGCTTAAACACTTGAATCAAGGAAGCACCAAATTCATTCAAAAGAGAGAAGAACACAAAGGGAGACAAATGATCTCTCAAGCAAGCATCACAAGATTGATTGATCTCACAAGATGCTTACAAAGCCACTCCAACAAGGAGGACAAGAGCTCACCAAGGAGCAACCACAATCTCTCCCTCTCTTCCTCTCCAAACCCTAACCCTAGAAAAAGCTAAGGAAAACCAAATGAATGCCTCAAGGGGTTTTACATCTCCCCCTTCTCTATTTACAGGAGAGGCCTAGGGTTTCACTTTTGGGACCCACTCACACATGGGACCCACACACAACATCTGTTGAAGCAATCGCCTGCTTCACCACGTGTAGGTTGATCAGCGGTTCTCATCACGTCGCCAAGCCTCTCTTGTCCGAATCCCATCGAACCTCCCGAGACTCGCACCGACTTGCATCGCCGATCCAACCAAATGCATCAACTACCCGTTCGATCCATCTTGCCCATTCTGCACCATGCTTGAGTCACACGACCTCACCCGGTATCCATGATCGTTCTGGACCTCAGCTCTCCAAGCGTAGCCCGATCCATCACACCGTTGACGTCGTTGACCTGCAAACCACCTGCACATCAATAGACAAACAAACCGTTTCCGGGAACAAGTTCTTCACAACTTGACCCACGTTAGTTCCACAATGCAATATACAACAATAAAGCATTGAACTCCATACAATAAACACATTCAAATCAACTCAATGCCAAGAAGTCCAAGCTTCAAGTGATCGGCGGTCTGACCGCCCCACAAGGCCGGTCCGACCGATTCCAGGCCGGTCGGACCGATCCCACAACGGCGGTCGGACCGCCCGAAAAGACTTAGCCAAAATTCCAGCTCGAAAAACCGAAACCTTCTGGAATTTTCAACTCAAAAGAACTTTTTACTGGAAGCTCCAAAAATTGTGTGACCATATCCAGGACACTCCCCTCACTTGCCTACACAACCTATTTTTGGCTTAGCCCCAAAATCCACTTTTCAAAGAAACCGTGGATCGCCACCATGGCCGGCCGGATTTTCCACGGGCGGTCCGATCACTAACATCGCCGGCCGATCGCCGTGGTCCGACGGATCAAGCAAACCGCGAAAACGCGAGATTTTGCAAACCAACAAAGCCATTGCCAATTGACTCATCATCCTGAGATCGTGCACATATCCTCACGATATCCACACCTAAAAATACTTACATTCATGGTCGACCTAGCAAATGCCGAATAAACCAGCTCCGGGGTCTTCAGCTTGTCTACCCTCGCAACTTGATCCCACCAAACCTTCTCAAGACGCTCATTGTCAAAGATGTTTCCTCTATTGGGAATATCGTTGGGATGGGGGACTCGGTCGCGAGATCTGAAAGCAGAAGACCCTACGACGGTAGTAGGTCCAAAGAAGTTAGCACAGAAGTTGAAGTATTCTTCTTCCTCTGATTCAGAATCGCAGCCTTCTCTTTGATCTTTGGAAGGAACGCTCGCCACGATTTCCTTCCCAAATAGGTGTACTGTGCTCATCACCGCTTGACCAAAGGCTTCTACAATGCCTTTTGTCTCTACGACCAAGATCGTGAGTCGCCACTTCAACGGTTGTAGCCGCTACTTCAAGAGACGCAACGGTACTTCAACGATCGTAGCGACAACCTCAGCTGTTGTAGGAACCACTCTGGGAGCCACGACTTCATCGGCCACCTGGGCCAAGGATGATCCTTCGACCACCTCCATTGTTACCTCTCCAAAGAATCAAGAAGTGGCAATGGGCTTCTCAACTAAGCATTCCCTGGGTCAAGGAGTCTGACTAAAATAAAGAAAAGCAAATCAAAGTTGTGAAAAGGAAAAGGTAAATATTGTTCTTACACTTTAGTACATTTCGTGATACCGCACTCGGTCTTAACCAGAACTTAGGAGTAATCCTCCCAACGGAGGACTTCTTCTTCTCTACGACCACGCCCGGTCGAGGTTCAATAATGGGCCCGCCACGACCACGCCTCGTCGAGAATTGGAACAGAACCACATCTCTGGTCTCTCGATTCTGGATAGCCGAGACCGGCCTCGACCACTCCAAGAGCAAAGACTACCTCAATCGCAGTCAGGCCGAGCAAGATCGCCCTTACAAAGACATAAAATCTTTCCAGATTTCCTTTCCAGTTTCTTAACAAAACTAGGAGTGGCGTAAATCGCGAAAGATTTCTTGTCATAGTAGAAGGGTACCTCACTCGCGGGTTTGTGCTAAGAGGTTCAACCGCTTCAATCTCCTCGGCCGATAGCTTCACCTCGGCTTCAATTACGGCTATGTCCGCCGCAGCTTTGTAGAAGATCCGTCGAAAACCGAGCTCGAACTTGCTCCTCCCTTGTCGCGGATCTTGCAAGTCGACGCCTCTTTGGGAGGAGCCGAGCCTTTGTCTTTCGACAACGCCGCACCAATGGTTATCGCACGACTTCCTCGTCGTTCGGACGATTTTCCATGCCTACTTTCGTAAAGCAAAATGTAAAAGAAGAATTACTAACCGGTCGAAGTTTTTCTACGACCAAGATCAAGTCGTAAGTTTTTCTACGATATTTTCTTGATCGTAAGATATTCTACGATCACCACTAGTTGTAAGTTCTTCTACGACTATAAAGTCCTAAAGAAAAATCAACTTTGATTACCTTTAGGCGCCTATCTTTTCATTTATGTAAAGCCGCAATGATTTGAGGAATCACCGCCGGGGTGGCGGAGACTTCTCACGATGAGTTTGACTCTAGCGCCAATCTCCACTGTGGAAGATCCGTAAACAGATAAGAACGTTAGATAACTTTGAGAAAGATCAAACCGAGAGCTATGTCGGAAGTTCACTTACCTCGCCATAGTCCCCGGTGGGTCTCCTCTCCCGAATATCTCCACATAGGAGATGCTCGCTTCTTCAAGGGATCGATTCTGCGGTGATGAAATCTATCACCACATGCCATCCGGTCAACCCTCCTCCTTCAAGTCCTTGATGGCTTGAATGTAGGGGGCAATCCGACTAATATCTTCAGGAGTTGAGTCCCATGAAGATTTCTTCTGCAGCCTTCCCCACTAAAGAGAGGTCGTCTTCCGAGGTGACTTTCCAAAGAAACCACCTCTTCCTCCATCCCGCCATGAAGACCGAGTGAAACTCAATATACTCCTCGACTTCAAGTCGTGGAGCTTGCACCGCAACTTCCAGAATTCCAGTTTATCGAGCCATCCCATAATAATATTGGAAAAGCTCGAGGTCCGACGGAATCCCCAGGTATGCCTCGCAAAGGTACATGAAGACACTCAGCATAGTAATGGAATTAGGACCTAGATTCACTAATTCCACTCCAAAGTGCTCGAGTACCACCGTAAGAAAGGGGTGAGCAGGCAGTCGGAGGCCGCACTCACAGTACGCTTGGAAAACGGGGATTTGCCCATTTTCCCCCGACGGCCAGTGCTGTCCAACCAAGACTTTCACCATAGCCTTCTCTGGAATCTTCCCGGCGTCGACCAAGACTTTAATCTTCGCCGCATCCATCTCCGACTCTTCCCACTCAGAAACTTTCTTGGCCATTTCTCTCAGAAACAAGAAGTTTTGGATTGAAAAAAGATTGCCAGAGAAGACACGATTAGGGGTGGCGGCGGAGAAGGCGAAAGCTCGAAGAACAGTGGGAGCGATTTGGGGAAAAGGTAAAAATCCAAGTCTAACTCCTAGTAAGTTTTTATAACCGCTCGATTGCCACCGCTTCGGGAACCGTCTCATCGACAGGTCTGTGGGAGTCGGTTGCAATTCCCTAGATGATCTGTTCGAGAAAATTATGTTCGTTTTGTCACCTCCAAGCGAAATTACTTTCTTGACCAAGTCTTTCTGGTCGAATGAAGTATCAATCGGAAAGGATTTTTCTCCGATCGCCCTACTACGACCACTTCACAGTCGTAGGGGTCTTTACGACTATTTGATAATCGTAAGCAACCTTCCTGACCAAGCAAATTCCTGGTCAAAGTAGCACTCAAATGTCGAAGAGTTTTTCCTTCGACCATTATTCTGCGACATTTTCATAGTCGTAAGACCATTTGCAAATCCTTCACCAAGTAAGTTACTTTCACTTGAAGCTGGGGGGCTAGATGACGAGGATCTAATAATCCTCATTTTATCTTTTATCTATAATCCTTATTATGGGTAAATATGATGTCACGTAGTCCCCAGAAGTACCCCTTATATTTATAAGGGAGAGGCCTACCAAGTGATTGTAAGTTCTCCTACAATCACCCCTATGGTCGTAAGTCTTACTACGACTATGTCATGGTCGTAAGTCCTTCTACGACCACTACCTGGTCGTAAGTCCTTCTACGACTATTGTCCAGTCGTAAGTTCTGCTACGACCTGTACCTAGTCGTAAGTCCTTCTACGACTATTATCCAACAGAAGTTACGCTACGACTTGTACCCAGTCGTAAGTCCTGCTACGACCAAGTCAACCACAACCACCTTATAATCAATAAAACCTACAAGCGAGTGGGTCCAATTGATTAAGGAATCCAGACGGTCCACATACACTATTATTCTGCGCAGTAATAGTGCTTAAATACCCCATTACCTCTGAAAGATAACTGCCAAACGGCGTGAAGGAGCCACTACACCGGTAATTATTGCCATCATGTGCCCATTACTGGCTTGATTAGGCGCCTCTTCAGTAGGGGAAAACGGCTACTCCTTCACGACTATATAAAGGCATCAATCAGAAGGACAAAGGGAAGGGAAAAAAGAGCCAATCGAGGACAATCAAGGAGAAAGACAAGTACTGTTCTTTGTAATAGTCTTAGTTTCTGGCTTGATTGTTGAGAATACAGTCAATACCACACACACATAGGAGTAGGGTTGTTATTCTCCCCGAAGAAGGCCTGAACCTGTATAAAAATCCTGTGTCAATCGCTCTGCGTGATTTCATCTCTAGAAGACCCCCCGAATCAAACAATCTTTACATAAGATCGGTTCTAAAACACCGACAATACTATTGAGCAATATCAACAACAATCAACAACTCGAGAAGTATAGTCCACAGACAAATATTTAGAACTAAAACACTGCTAACAATACCGATTCAATCGCCATAGATACTTCAAATTGATAGATTGCACACACAATATCGAACACAAGACACACATTACACTGCTATCGAACATTGACATTGATCAACTCATTGCCGCTGCTGCTGAGGGGAGTCTCGGCCACAGGGAGAGCAATCGGCAGGAGGAGCAGGGGAGGGGGGCTCGGCCAAGGCAGAGAGGGTACTGAGGGAGAGAGCACAGAGAGCTGAGGGAGAAGGGGGGTGTGCAGGCCGGAGTGGCACTGAGCCAAGAATGATGGTGGCGCCGGGTAGGGAGTGGCGACGGCCGGGGAGGTCGGGTGGAAAGGCCATTGGTGGCGACAGCAGCTGAAGAAAGAGGAGCACCAGGAAAAGGGGATCAGGAGCACTAGGGAGAGGAGGGGAGCATTACCGAGGGTTGGTGGAGGCGGTGAAGCACCAGGGTTGGGCGGCGACAGAGCCGACGGTGGCGCGGGGAGGAGCACAGCGGCAGCGGTTCTTGGTGGCCGGGAGCTTCGGCAGGCTGCTGGGGAGGCTCGGGAGCGTCGCCGCGGCGCTCCAAGCGCCGACGACTAGAGCTGACGGGGCGGCCGACGGTGGAGAGGCGCTTCGGCTGAAGGGGAGGGGAAGAGTAAGAGTGGCTCGGGAGAGGACTTACCAGAGGGGGAAAGAGGAGCGGGGCGAGGAGAGCACGGGGAGGCCGAGGCTTTTATAGCCGGGTGGAGAGAGGAGGAGCTGCTGGGGCGATGATGTCGGCGGATCTGGCGGCCATGGCGCCGATGGGACGCAGTATGGGCGACGGCGTGGGCGTCCATGGCGGCAGTTGGCGAGGACAACGAGACGTCGGCGTTGACCGGAGAGGCGACGGACCGGGCGGCGCAGGTTTTGGACCGGGGTGCCTCGCCCTTGGACCGGCGGAGCCGTGCCGCAAGGACGGAGCCGACGTCACAGGTGTGGGCGGCGCGTGTCAGGGCCCGTGGAGGCGACGCGCGGGCATGGCGCAGAGGAGCCGGTGGCGAGGCGACCTGAGGGTGGGGCGAGCGCAGGCATGGCGGTCGGTGCAGCGGTGGAGCAGTGAAGGCGACCGCAGATGGGCCGGCCGGACGGAGAGGAGAGGCCGGGCGGAGGCGGCGGCGAAGAGCCGGTGGCGCGAGGGAGCGAGAGGGGAGCGGGGCGACGGGAACGAGGCGACGCGCTCGGAGGAGATGAAGCGGGGAGACGAAGGATCGGCGGAGCGACCGAGGAAACGCAGCAGAAGGCGAGCGGACGAGGCGATGTAGTCGAGGCGATGCGTCGGGTCGGGCGAGAAAAGGGAGAGGGCGGCCGAGCGGGCCGGAAGGAGGTGGGCCGAAGGGAGAGAAAAAGAAATTGGGCTGGGGAAAGGAGCGGGCCGGGTCGGAACAGAAAAATTGGACGTTACAATATAGGTGGGTTCTCTATAAAGTCTCCCAAGCAGCGGCTACTTGTGCCTTTAAAATTGGCTTTATATATATATATAGTCTCTAGCCACTTACAAGGGGTCGCCCACGTAGTTTGGGGAGGATGAGACAGCAATCACAGGTAACTTCAAGAAGCAAGCTAGCCATGGAAGTATGGTAGCTAGCTAACTCGTCGTAATAAAATGCCAAGTCGTTACAATTAGTTAACAAGTATCAGTTTGATTCATGCTCTAGCGGTTGAGATGTCATGTCACTACGAGATCCACGATCTTTCTTGGTGGTTAACAATTTTTCTAACGGGCCGGCAACCAATCGTCAGGAATTTTAATTGCAGTGACGGGTTCATAGTGCCACCAGGAAAAATACAGAATTTCCCTGATAATGTTGCAAATAACAGTTCGCAAATTAAAATTTATGTCGGTGTTTGGTGTTTGTTTAACCGTCGGAATTGTTGTATACCCTTGGCGGGCATAAACCGACAGAAAAAATTGCATTCAATTCTGCCGCACATAACTGGGTAAACCCTAACTTCGAAAACACAAACACTTCGAATCCCTAACTACTCCCCAGCTCCCCCATCCTCGATGCCCTGGGCGCCGCTCATCCCCGTCGCCACCTCTTCCCCCCGCGCCTCCGACCATCACAATGCGGCCGCATGTCATGTTAGAACTTTTGCTTAGTTAATTACCAGGGGTTAGTTCTCAAATGGTGATTGTGTATATTACTTAGCACTAAAGTTGCCCCTAAAATACGTGCACAGCCCCTCTCGTCCTTTAACGGATGACCAGAGTTCGACTTCGACCGCAACAGATATTTTCACAATTGATTTTTTATTTTGTTTTTTCACAATTGATTTTTTTTGAATAAATTTGTTTTCAAATGAATTTTTTTGGGTCAATTTTTTTTTTCTCAATTGATTTTTTTACCGGATCTTTTTCATAGTTTTTAGATCCCTAACGGACGCCCCGAACCCAAATATCTTTCTCTGCTCAAAATATATGGCACGTTACCTATGTAAGCTGAACTTTACTGTTCCAAATACACAGAACATTCACAAACTCCATTCAAAGAATTCCATAGTGAACCCCATTGCTTGGGGCCGTAGAAATTAAAAAAGCGAATAACCAAAACGCAAAAGTTGAAACAATTGCCAGTTACAACAACACATCAACACGCTTGCAACTCATGGATGAAACAAATTAACAACTGGGAGATCAATCCTTCACCATGCATCTCAGCTTAGTAGTAGTTGATAGCTCGGCAATTCTTTCTGACCTGCCCCTGGTACCCAGCCTTCACCTCGATGCTGGCCAACTTCACCATGGCCACCTTGAACCTGTCCTCCCACCACCCGGGGATGTTGGCGTTGTCCAGCACCATCTTCGCCGCCTCCGCGACGCCGAGCGCGCCGCGGAGGTGAAAAAGACTGCAGCGCCAAAGACGCCCTTGTAGTCTTCGTTGTCCAAAGCATGCCACTTCGCCCCGCATCACCGCTGGTCGTTGCTTCCGGCGTCGGGTTGACCGGCACCGCTCCTCAGAACCCGGCGAGCCGCCGCTGATGCTCTGAGGGGCGTCGAGGCGGTCGGGGACGAAGGACGAGCAGTGCGACCGTCCGACGGTGTGCGCACCAGCGAGGACGACCATGTCCTCCACGGAGAGTCCCTTGGCGGCGAAGCTGGAGACGAGGTCGCTGAGGTTGGACGTTGATGGGACTAGGAACTTGAGCGGCTCGGAGGCATTGGAGAAGGTGCCGTCGCGGCGACCCGCTGGCATGTCAAAGTAGACCTTGCCGCTGCTGAGGAAGTAGGACGCGTCGCGGGCCGCGAAGGCGATGATGTCGGCGCAGGAGACGACGCCCGGGCAGGCTGCCTCGACGGCGTCCTTGATCGCGTCGATCAGCTCGAAGCCGCGCAGGGTAGGGTTGTTCGGCGCGCTGAGTTTCTCTGGCGTAGGGCTGAACGGGGTCGGGTCCAGGAGGACGGAAGCATCACAACCCTAATTAACAATTCAACCAGTAAGTCCCCTCCCAAAGTTGTACAACGTAAACAGTGATAGCTAGGAAGAGATCAACTCATTGTTAAATATTTATTAGTTGGCATGCACACGCGATAACCCTAGAACTTCAAACGTGGTATCGACCTCTTGGTAGAGTGGTGGAGCAGTGAGTATACGATTTCATCCACCAGGGTTTCAATCATGGTATCCACTTGTTATGCATACACGAGTACGATTTAGTAGAAATCTTATGAGTTTGCGGATTTATTCATGACCTCTGTCTATCCAGGCATGTGCTGGGGGGTGGTGTTCGCACTTGCGTGGGTATGCGTGTGGTATTGTTTATTATCGCAAAGAAAACCCTAAAACACAAATGTGTACCGGCAAGAGAGCACAGCTAGCCTGCATGCTTTTGCTGCCATGGTGCACCTTAATTTATCTTTATATATATATGCTCAACTCATGCATCGCGCATGTACCTAAACATGACGCGTTTGCTAGAGGCTAGCAATTAGCCCTGGGGCGGATCGATGATCAATACGAAAAAAAAAGACCAATACCTCGACGAAGCAGTCGTGAAAGAGCATGCGGATGACGGCGGCGCCATTGCCGGGGTTCTGGTAGACGGCCTTCTCGACGACGCCCTTGACGACGGCCTCTGCCTGGGGGCACTTGTCGTGGTAGAACCCCATCTCGAGAGGCCAGTAAGGGCTGGCCTGGCACGCCACAGCTAGGAGCAGCAAGGCACATGATGTCACCAGAACGGGCATCTTTGCAGCAGCTCTAGCCATGTCTCGCATATGCATATGCTAGCTTGTACGTATCTATATATCTCTTGCACTCAAGCTTGACTGCTCGAGTAAGATAGGAGAAGGAGAAGCGATCGATGGCGGAGACTAGCTGAGTAAGAAGCTATTTATAGGAGGAAGATGACCCATGATGCATTGACCGACCATGTCAATAATTAATGCACGTATACATAACAAGGGTTTTGGTTGGATCGTTGCTTTATGATTACACCGCGTAATCGTCACCTACCTTCAATTCATTCCCAGTTTACTTGCACGAGCACGAGGAAATCAAAGGGTGTTGATAATTAATACACATCAACAGTGATTCACTAACCCTGATGGGGACTACTAACATTAATTCCAGTTTTGTACTACGATATATATATATATATATATATATATATAATCCACCAGTTGCAGATGGGGACGGATGTTTTCCCGGTTGTTGAGTGATCAGGACAACTACGAACGTTTCCTTTGACAGGGATGAGTTTGCTACATTACTCCTGTCCAAATCCGTTCTTACCAGGAATGTACTTGCAATATAAGTTCTTTATTTGCGAGGACATTATTAAGTCAATTTGTTTTTGATAAGTACGATCGAGTCTTTTAATTGGAGATGAAACGTACTCTCAGAAAGTGTCTCAAAGCAAAAACTTGCGCATGTCGTCTCTTTGACCAAATCATTAGTCACTTTTGAGTTAATCTGACGTGTATTAAGGCTATACCTTTGATCCCTGATATATATATTTTTCCTTAACGGACTACAGCTGGGACAAACGAACGAACACTACTCGGTGCTGTCAATAATGTTTTAAGCCACTTAAAGTACGTACAGCTAAGATCTGTTATGGAATATATAGGGATGTCACTACTACAAAACATGCTATACTAGACACCCCATCACAGACGGTTCATGCTATACTAGACACCCCATCACAGACGGTTCCTTTGGAACCGTCTGTGATAAAATTATCACAGACGGTTCTTCGTTAACCGTCTGTGATATATAAGTATCACAGACGGTTCGTTTAACGAACCGTCTGTGATACTCTTCTCATGATACTTCACAGACGGTTCGTTTAACAAACCGTCTGTGATAATATTTGTATATACGAACCGTCTGTGATACAAGCCTATTACAGACGGTTCTTTAAAAGAACCGCTCTGATAGTAGCCCCATATCACGCATTTGGTTCTTTAAAGAACCGTCTGTGATATATTAGCATTATAAGTAGGCGCTGCCGACAGTCCCCATTTCTATTAAATCCATTTGAACCGCCGCCACCCTCCTCGCCTGCTGCGTCACGCCGACAGATCCCCATTTCTATTAATTCTATTTGAACCGCCGCCACCCTCCCGCTGCCAAGGCCCTCCCTATTTTGAGTCTGTTACCCTACCTCCTCCTCTCCCATTTTGAGATGTTACCCCGCCTCCTCCTCCCCGCCCATTGCGGCACTGATCCGCCGCCTCCTCCCACATTGCGCCACTTTGGAGAGAAGGGTAACGATCGATCAGAACCCTTTATATTTGCTATAGAGTACTCACTAATGTGTTTGGTCATTATAAAGGGTACTTGCGGTTTATTAATATAGAGTACTCACTAATGTGTAGATGGACCAAACCGGATGTACATTCGTAACGTGTGAGTGAAGAGTATATTAATGGCGTGTTTGCTTTTAGAAGAGCCACGAAAGGTGATATGTTGAAGAAGGTGAAGGACCGAAATGGCAACAGAGGGGGTGAATGGTGCAATAAAATTAAGAACTCCCTTTATCAGATTTAAAGCAAATCTACAAAGCCCTCGGATCTCTTAAGAAGAGTGAAGCAAAATCGAGAATCAAAATAAACTTTAGATCGCTCGTCGTAAATCGGAAGGTCCGATTCTACCCGCGGTAGTTCGCACTCCGTAGTTCCGGATCGTGCGGAAGTTCCGCTCATGTAGAATTCACCGTGGACAATCTAAGTTCCGATTGTCCCGACCAAGAACAAGGCGCTCGGTTTTTCCTAAAATCCAAAGTGCTCAATCTTGAATGCTCTTCTCTGGTCAAGTTTCACAGACATCATCCTAAGCAACATCTTGACCTCATGGAGAAGAATCGCAAACAAAGATTTAACAAACAACCCAAAATCGGATTTCTTGAAGAAGGGCAAGAAAGACCAAAACCCAAATAGACACGATTCTCGATTCCTAGTTCATGAAACTTTGAGGATACATTAGCAATATCAAAACGAATCTAGATATCAAGTTTCATGCTATTTCATAAGACGAATCAAAAGATATGCCAAAACCTTAGATATTTAACATGAGAACAGAGAGAAAGAAGAGGACATAAACAAGTAATCAAAACTCGAGTTTCATTGATAGATATCAAATGTTTACAGATGGAAACACAGAGAAAAGATTACATAAGATTTCAGATCATACTCTCCTCTCAACAAGCTCTCAAAAAGCAAAACAAATCTTTTCTAGAGCTAACCCTAATTTTCTCTCAAAAGTCTAACCCTAACTCCGTGATTCTCCCTATTTATAGCCTTGGCTAATGGGCCTACAACCCATTAAGCCCGCTACACCCGAACGGAACCGCCTCCACTTTTGCCGCTGCGAAAAGACCCTTTCGCCTTTGCGCACCTTCCGAAGCCTCCAGACACCTTGTTGTGCACGACTCGCAACCGCTTCAAGATTCACGCCATCTTCGACACATCCCGACCGCTTCGACCTCAACGCCCCGCGCCTAGTCCGTCCACGTGTCTCGCCACGACTCCATCTTGATGCCCCGCAACAACACGCACAAAAACACATCACATAGCATTGCACAATATCATAGCATCAATATTTGTATAAGACTCAAACTCATACAAAATCAAAATCACAATTTAACCTTCTCTCGCACAGCTCGACACAATCGAAGTTCAAGATTTACCACAATGAAGTTCCGATTTCGAACATCCGCACTTGTCGAATTATCGGAAGTTCCGTGCTTACCATCTGCGAACTTCCGATCTTCTAACATCCGCACGCCCAAAAATTCTATTCGATTTTCGCCTCGAGGAATCTCAATACCAAGATATCTGACACTCCGCTACCCCATCTCGGAAGTTCCGATTCTCTTCACCAAACCAAAACCTGTAAATCGGAAGTTCCTTTTCCAACACCGTAGTTCCGATTAATCGAAGTTCCGCCCATACACAAATGTAGTTCCGATTTCCGACTCAAACCGTAAACACCCAAACCAAAACCTCAACTCTCAATCTAATCAACACACTTGTCAAATACTCATCACTCAGAGTGGAGGACCTCTCACATGGTCTCTCAATCTCCCTTGATGAGTATATTGACAATTACCAAAAGCATAAGATGAGTTTGAGATTCCAACAACCAAGGTCTAAACAAGTGCAATTAAGCTCAAGACCCAAGTTGACAAAAAGAGAAAGACTTGAGATGAGATGAAAGAGCAATTTTCGCACAAAACTCAAGGCTTTTCTTCAGAAGGCTTTTTCTCACAATCATTCTCCCCCTTTGGCAATAAAATCATCAATATGTAGAAAAGGGAGGAAAAGACTATATGATGTTCATTTTAAGCATTAGGAGCCATGTAGATTATCCAAAATGACTATTAGAGTATTACACCAAGCCATAACACAGAAGAATGCTATCAAGATCATGACAATCGATGTATAGAAGAGCTAAGACAGAAAGTCCATAATCTGATTAATGATCCAATTCTTTAGCAGGTCAAATAAGTCAAGATTAAAGTCTAGCTAAAGATATCCAAAGATGATACAAGCCATGTCAAATAATCTAAGTTGAACCAAGAAGACTCATACTGAACAATTTAGAGTGCTACCAGTTGAAGAGGGACTCATTTTATCCAGAACTTGGTCTCTTTGAAGATAAGCAATTTTAGCACTTTTTCCTTTTTCTGAAGACCTTTTATGGTTCTATCTCAAGAAAGCAAGCTCGACTAGGTGCCATCCACAACCGCCTCCCGAGCTTCAACCATTTTTTAGCCATGTGCTAGATCCTAAGCCTTATGCGACCACCCAAGCAAATGACTTAAGGAGGTGATCTTAGGTCATCCAAGGCTCCCCGAGTTCATGCCTAGTGCAATGGCAAGCCGTCTCATGAGAAAGATTTGGTGAGATCAGTTTTTTCGCACAAAAGAGATCATTTTTGCTTTTGAAGTTTTTAGACCAGTGATTAGAGATAAGTCATGTTTCTTAACGAACTGACATAGCTTACTCAAAAGTTCAAAAGAGATTCAGGACTCAACTCAGCCTACTTGACATGGCGAAAATCATAAAAGAATAGTTTCAACCAGACTAGTCTCAAGAGCTATCATGACAAGATTTTAATTCAAGTTTAGCATTTTTTTTTAAATCACCTTAGCATGGCAAAGACTAAACTACACATAAAAAGTCATGATAGATCTAGCAGTTTAGCATAAATCATGGCAAGATGTAAAGCAGTGAAAACATATCATAAGGGATAATAAACAAGGCTCCATTTGATTATAATGCAATGCGGAATGAAATGCACAAAAATCCAGATTCCTTCGAATGAGATGCATCTTTTAATTCAAAGTTGAATTATGACAAAATTAAGAGTATGGAATAACCAAGAATAACTCCCCAACCAAAGGAACAAAATGAGAATCGATAAGTAAAAGTAAAAGGCATCCTTTAGAGCATAGAAAAGATATAGAGAAAACTATCGCCGACATGTGTTCTTATCTACCCCATATGATTCTAGGACTATCACCGATCTACACATACACTAAGGAGCAAACACTGCCCCCTGTCTACCCAAGGGTGGCCCGACTCGCTAGAACCTATAAGAAGTGAGTAAGCTCTACTTAGAGAAGGAAGAACCACTAATAAGCAAGATCCTAGAAGCACAAGACAAGAAGTAGTAGTCAAAGCAATTTGGCAAGAGAGACACTCTAACCTATGCCGAAGGACTTCACCCAAAATATTAAAAGAAATGAAACGTAAAGGAGTAAGCGATAATATAATATAATATAATATAATACAAGAGTAGCACAACGCCCTCACAAAGAATCCGTAAGGACAAACCACCCCAAGCTCTCCCCGCAGAGCCAAAACCGAGAGCCGCCGGAGGCTTAGTGAAGATATCTCGCCAACCGGTGCTCACTCTCCACAAACCGGAGCACAATGTCGCCCTTCTCTACATGGTCTCAAGAAAGTGATATCGATATCAATATGCTTGGTCCGAGAATGTTGCACGGGTTCTTGGCAATGCAAATCGCAGACGATTATCACGTAAGAGTGGGACGCAATGATAGATAGCCCGAAATCCCGCAGGTCGAGACCATCCAAAGCACTTGACTACAAAGAATCGGTCGCAAAGAACGCATTTCGCCGGCCGCAGCGGATCGTGAACACCGGATTGCTTCCTCGACGACCAGAGACGAGAGAAGTGCCAATGAATTGGCAAGTGCCGGTGCTCTTCCTATCTATCCTACAACCAATAAATCGTGACGGAGAAGGCTCTAAGAGATAGACAAGAAGAGGAAGAGTACCGATACCATAGTCAATAGTAGCTCAAGGTACCGAAGATGCGCTTCACCGCCTGACGGTGAGATACGCGAGGAGAAGCCTGAAACCGAGCACAAAGACACACAGAAAAGTGTATGTCTGGTCTCGAGGCTGTGAGATATAAGAGAGAGCCAATCATGCTCCTAAAATCCTTTTGGTCAACAGTTCGCTGCCTTCATCCGGATCCAGAGCAACAGAGATGCCATTGGAGTTGATATCGGCTTTCCATCATTCATGTCAAACGCTCAGAGGTCTCGAGTATATTTGCCTTGATGAAGAAAGGTACCTCCCGACTGCTTGATTTGGAAGCCAAGGAAGAAGCTCAACTCGCCCATCATGCTCATTTCAAACTCTGAGCTCATGACATCGGAAAATTGGGAAACGAGAGCATGCGAGGAGCCGCCAAAGATAATGTCATCCACATAGATCTGGACGAGCAGAAGATCAACGCCAAGACGGCGGATGAACAAGGTTTTGTCAATTTTACCCATCTCAAAACCATGGCTCAGCAGATAGGACTTGAGCCTTTCATACCAAGCTCGGGAGCCTCGCTTGAGTCCATACAAAGCTTTGGAAAGCCTGAGACATGGTTAGGGTATTTAGGGTTCTCGAAACTGTGAGGTCAGTTCGACATAGACTTCTTCCTCAATAAGGCCATTGAGGAAGGCACTCTTGACATCCATCTGTAAAGCTTGAAACCCTTAGAAGCCGCAAAGGCAAGGTGATTCTAATGGCTTCAAGTCTAGCTACTGAGGGCAAAAGTCTCTTCAAATCTAGACCTCAACTTGAGAGTACCCCGAGCTACCAAACCTAGCCTTGTTTCAATGACTAACCCATCTTCACTTTGCTTGTTCTTGAACACCCATTTGGTCCCAATGATATTGTGACCTTGAGGGGCTCAACAAGGGACCGCACCTTGTTCCTTTCAAAGTTTTCCAATTCCTCGTGCATGGCGTAAGTCCATGACTCATCGTAAAGAGCATGACAAACGCCTTTGGGCTCAAACGAGGCAACAAAGGCGAGTGGAGACAGAATTGAGACATGCCGCTTTTGAACGAGTGACTCGCTCAAAGAGATCTCCAATAATCCTCTCAAGGATGGTCCTTTGAATGTGTCTTGGAGGTCCAGTTGAGTTGAAGAAGTGGCCTCTACCTCATTAGCAGACGAGATAGGGACAGAGCCACTAGCTTCGTAAGAAGCGAAGGTAAGGGGCGATCTCCTCGAGGTGCGGTGGAAGAAGGCACTCAAGAGGAGGAGGAAGAACTGGATCGTATACAACCATCATCTCCGTCTTCCTCTTCGCCCACAAAGATGGACTCTCGATCGCTCTAAAGAACTCGAGATATCGTGCCTAGTCCCTGACCGCCTCATCAAGGTCACCTCACAGTCTCTAACAACTTACTAGACTCGCAGCCTGCACTCTATAGGCACGAGAAGAAGTCGAGTAACCCGTAAAGATCCCATCACAAGATCGTGACTCGAACTTATCTAGGTTCCTGCACTTGTAATAAAACACTTGCAACCAAACACACGAAAATGCGAGACTGGTTTTCGCCATATCTCAACTCATAAGAAGTGCGATGCAAGAGTGCCCAAGAAAAACTCATAGAAACATGACAAGCAAGAGTAATTGCCTCACCCAAAACTTCCTAGGTGTAGAGTACTCATCAAGCATCGCCCCGCCATCTCGACTAAGGTACGCTTCTTCCTCTCCACAACGCCATTTTGTTGGGGGACGATGGAGACGAGAACCGTGCTCTACACTGCCTCACCACAAAACTCTCAAAGTAGGAATTTTGAACTCGGTGCCATTATCGCGAATTGCTCGTAATGCACCGGGAGCTCAACAGTAAAGTCTACTAAAAAGACCACGAAAAGAGTAAACGCCTCATCCTTCGAGGCTAAGAAGAACACCCAAGAATACCTCGAGAAGTCATCGACCACGACAAGTACGCACTCACTTCCCTCCCATCGATCGCACTCTAGCCGGTCCCATCGGTCCATATGGAGCAGCTTGACACCGTGCATCCGCATAGTCATCAGAATCGAGGATGTGAAGAAGAACCATTTTGCCGTACAAGACGGAGCACAAACAAGATCCTTGACCATTTTGAGTTTCGCGCACCACGAATGAGATCGTGGCCGCTAACTCGGTCGATGATCAAATCCTATATGACCAAGTCTCCTATGCCGTAAAGTCAAATCACGGATTCGAAGCAATTAAACATCGGAGAGGATCACCGTAAGATCCGAAAAATCAGCACGAAAGATCCTCCCATAACGAAATCCCGCAAACTAGACTACCCAAGAATCAAGAATTTTGCAATTGTTTTTCTTAAAACTCACCTCAAACCATCATCAGAAGTCGAGAGACTGAAAGCAGATTATACTGCAGCTTACTTACTAAGGCAACATCTTTTAAAATAAAAGAATCATTAATGCTCACAGTACCTTTAGCGATGACGCGCCCAAATGAAGCATCTCCGAAAGTGATCGTCTCATCACCTGGAGCACGGGCTAGGGAAGAAAACCAACGAGAATCTCCAGTCATATGACGTGAGCAACCGGAGTCTACAATCCAGACCTTTCCCTTCCCAGCCCGGCGACCCTGAGTCAAACAGAGAGTAAAGTCTCAGTACTTGGGTGAATCAACAGTGATTTTGGCACCCAATACTGAGTAACACGGCGAACAGATGAAGTAGTCAAGCGAGACTGACCTCTATCTACCCTACGCTCTCTGTCACTCAACAAGTCAAAAGGTCTCAGCCTGTTGCTGGATCCGACTGCTATGGAAGAGCGAGTCGAAGTGCCAAGAATATGTCGATCTCGCCATGGTAGCTATCTCGAAGAAAAATGAGATCTACCCTCAGGACGGCGGAAGTTACGACCAAAGGGAGCATGAGGACGAAAATCAGAAAACTCAGAAAAACCAAGTCCTCGATGCTGCCCAAAATCATCAGATGGCACAAACCTAGACCTCGTGTTGATCTTAGGTGCACTCAAGATCTGGGGCTGACCCTGAATGTTCCTAAGAGACTCAACACGGTCTCTTCGCGCGATCTTGGCGCGCCTGAAGCAATGATCAACTAAATGTCCATCTTTCCGATGTAAGGTGCAATGATACTTTGCCTTCGAGGGCCAAGCCGCAGTGGAATCACTGCTTTGCCGAAATCCTTTGAACAAAACCCGCGACTTAAAATTGACTTTCTCACCCCGGCTTAGTTTTGATCACACCTGGTGCTATGGTTTTGAGCACGACAGGTGGATGCTTCCTCATACCCTCCTGGATATCATATCCTAGACCCTGATTAAATCTGCAAATTTTAGATTTGTCTAGAATGAGATTGAGCTTCTTCTTGCCTCCTACAAACCTCTCGAGAGTGTTCATAAGATACTGACACTCCCGAAAGAGAGAGGTGCAAGAAGAGCAGGGGAAGAAGGAACAAGCAGAAGGTAAGGGAGCGTAAGAAGAACCAACAAAGAGGAAAGATTTGCTTGTGCACGCACAACCGACTTTGGGGGAACAACACCCCATCGCTAATGATTGGTTCACGTTGCTAGGCGCCTCTACCAAACCCTTAGGCTTCTTCCCAAAGCACACACAATACAAGCAGATGATTGTGTCTCTAGAAGGTCCTTAGTTAGTTTCACACATTTTTCATCCAATGCAACCAAATCATATTTTAGTTTATTACAATGATTGCAAGGTGAGCTAACAAGGTCCTTAGAAGCATCTTGAGCCAATTTGTTATGTGATCAATCATTTCTTGAAACCGCTTAGATACTGATTCTAATTCAAATAGCTTAACTTGGGACAGCTTTAAACAAGAAACAATAGGCCCTAGTAGCAGACTTGAATTCAAAGAATTTTGTGTTCGCCTGCTTTAGGTTCATCTTGAGATTATTACAATTTTCACAAGTTTCAGTGCAGATCAAGCAACATGGTATAAAGACCTCTAAACGAATTGTCCTTAACCTCACATGAGGTGCAAGCAGAGCCTCAATAGTAGTGGATGCAGGAGGTGCTACCCTACTCATCTCTAATTCAAGAAGAAGGCCAATGTTCTCTACCTTAATCATGTCAAGTTCAGAGGACACACTATCATGCAAGGTCCTTAGTTTTTCCATGTCATCAAGCAAAGCACAAACAAGTGTCACAATCATCACGGAGGGAGCAGATGTAAGTAAAGTAAGCTCCGTGATAGTCTAGCTACTTCCTTCTCCAACACAGAACACTTAGCCCTAGACTTAGCATGAAATCTACCTAGCTTAAGAAAAGCATCATTAAGCTGGTCATAAGTGGGACTAACCTCATCGGAGTCGGAGTACACTGCCTGTCGTCGCTCGATTCGCCCGAGGGCCATGAAGCACATGCCGAGAAGTTGCCGCCGCCCTGGGATCATGATCGCCCTTCCCATCATCGCCGCTCCACCCTCCACCTCGCCGGTGTCCGCCTGCCGAGGGGTGAGGACGCGATGGAACACTTCTTTGCCTTCCCAAAGTTGCGAACTTCTTCTTGCCTTGATCAGTGCCGAGGGCTTCGTGTTGCGGTTCTTGTCGATGTAGTCGTTCTTGCTTGGTCCGCCATAGTCACCTTTGCCCTTCCCAAGCTTGGGACAGCTTTGCTCGGATGTGGTTGGGGCCACCACACTCAAACAAATCACAGACCTCCTCTTTACCATCCCTCCTCCTCTTGTAAGCATGAGAAAACTTCCGAGCTAGGAGTGCTAGTTGCTCATCCTCAAGTCGCTCTAACCGATCATCGCTATGTCACGAGAGCGACTAGGAGAACCCACGACGACTCGTAAGAAGATCCGTAGTGGGATCTGACTAAAGCCATCGATCGTGACTTCGACCTTCGAGAGACAATGTCAATCTCGTGAGTCTTGAGACGCGAGTAAAGCGCATCAAGAGTCGTGGTCGAGAGGTCCGTGCTATCTTTGATGGTAGTCACTTTCATCTCCCAAACACGAAGATCGAGTGCGAAAGCATCCGTCGAGCGCTATCCGAGTCGGGTATGTAAGACCGAGCCGCTCGGAGGTTGCTCAAAATCTTATGAAAACGCGAAAAGCACTCGCCAAGAGATTCACCAAAGAAGCATCTCAAATTTACTATATTCTCGCTTGAACTGGTCTTGTTGAACCGTCTTAATCTGAGTGGTGCCTCATGGTATGCATCGAGGGTCACCCGGATGTCATAAGCGTAAATCAAATGAGAAATACGATCAAACTCACTTCGCTCAAACCACGAATGATAATGTTCCTTGCCTTAGCATTTGCCTCAACATCGACCATATTTCCCACATTGATGTTCTCATCGGCAGGACAAAGAAACTCGACTTTCACCTTTCTCCGGATGGCATACCCCGAGCCGGATATACGTTTCCATTCGGCTCTTCCGTAAGGGGTAATCCGCACCATCAAAGACCGGAGGCTTGGTGGAATACTTGTCCGCTGTTATGGCTCAAGACCGTTAAGATCTATAAAGAAGAGCTAACCGCTCGATACCAATTGAAGGACCGAAATGGCAACAGAGGGGGTGAATGGTGCAATAAAATTAAGAACTCCCCTTATCAGATTTAAAGCAAATCTACAAAGCCCTCGGATCTCTTAAGAAGAGTGAAGCAAAATCGAGAATCAAAATAAACTTTAGATCGTTCATCGAAATCGGAAGGTCCGATTCTACCCGAGTAGTTCCGCACTCCGTAGTTCCGGGATCGTGCGGAAGTTCCGCGCTGATAGTTCTCGCGTGGACAATCGGAAGTTCCGATTGTCCCGATCAAGAACAAGGCGCTCGGGTTTTTCCTAAAATCCAAAGTGCTCAATCTTGAATGCTCTTCTCTCGTCAAGTTTCACAGACATCATCCTAAGCAACATCTTGACCTCATGGAGAAGAATCGCAAACAAAGATTTAACAAACAACCCAAAATCGGATTTCTTGAAGAAGGGGCAAGAAAGACCAAAACCCGAAATAGACACGATTCTCTGATTCCTAGTTCATGAAACTTTGAGGATACATTAGCAATATCAAAACGAATCTAGATATCAAGTTTCATGCTATTTCATAAGACGAATCAAAAGATATGCCAAAACCTTAGATATTTAACATGAGAACAGAGAGAAAGAAGAGGACATAAACAAGTAATCAAAACTCAGAGTTTCATTGATAGATATCAAATGTTTACAGATGGAAACACAGAGAAAAGATTACATAAGATTTCAGATCATACTCTCCCTCTCAACAAGCTCTCAAAAAGCAAAACAAATCTTTTTCTAGAGCTAACCCTAATTTTCTCTCAAAAAGTCTAACCCTAACTCCAGGATTCTCCCCTATTTATAGCCTTGGCTAATGGGCCTACAACCCATTAAGCCCGCTACACCCGAACGGAACCGCCTCCACTTTTGCCGCTTTGCGAAAAGACCCTTTCGCCCCTTGCGCACCTTCTGGAAGCCTCCCGTACACCTTGTTGTGCACGACTCGCAACCGCTTCAAGATTCACGCCATCTTCGACACATCCCGACCATTCTGACCTCAACGCCTCCAGCGCCTAGTCTGGTCCACGTGTCTCGCCACGACTCCATCTTGATGCCCTGCATCAACACGCACAAAAACACATCACATAGCATTGCACAATATCATAGCATCAATATTTGTATAAGACTCAAACTCATACAAAATCAAAATCACAATTTAACCTTCTCTCGCATAGCTCGACACAATCGGAAGTTCCAAGACTTACCACAAATGAAGTTCCGATTTCGAACATCCGCACTTGTCGAATTATCGGAAGTTCCGTGCTTACCATCGCGGAACTTCCGATCTTCGTAACATCCGCACGCCCAAAAATTCTATTCGATTTTCGCCTCGGAGGAATCTCAATACAAGATGATCGGACACTCCGCTACCCCATCTGCGGAAGTTCCGATTCTCTTCACCAAACCAAAACCTGTAAATCGGAAGTTCCTTTTTCCAACACCGTAGTTCCGATTAATCGGAAGTTCCGCCCATACACAATGTAGTTCCGATTTCGACTCAACCGTAAACATACCCAAACCAAAACCTCAACTCTCAATCTAATCAACACACTTGTCAAATACTCATCACTCAGAGTGGAGGACCTCTCACATGGTCTCTCGAAGGGGATAAAATATATGTACTTGGCCCATGCATTGATTGCGGTAATATGAAAATATTTAACAACCCGCGCAGATCAAGCTCACTTAATCTGAAGAGGTTTCAAAAAGGATATACATGTTGGAGCAACACGGTGAAGAGCAGATTATCTGGAAGTCAAGAATGACGACATCGCCGAGGAAGTCAACGATATGCGTGGTATGGAATGTGCTTTTGATGAGGATAGATCGCATGATGACAATCTGGATCGGATGCTACGCGATGCGTAAGGGAACTACGGAGAGAGAGTTTTGTAAATTCGAGGGCTTAATGGAGGACTCGGGAAACCGTTGTTCCTGGCCGCAAGCCGGAATACACAAGGTTGTCAACCGTGCTTGAACCGCTGAAATTGAAGGCAAGCAATGGTTGGTCCGACAAGAGTTTTACGGCGTTGTTAGGTCTCTTAGTCGACATCCTTCCGAGGGAAACGTGTTGCCCAAAGACGACCTACCAAGCTAAGAAGGTTCTTTGTCCATTGGGAATGGAAGTAGAAAGAATACATGCATGTCCGAACGATTGTATCCTCTACCAGAAAGAGTATGCAGACATGCATGCATGTCCGTGTGCAGAGCATCCCGATACAAGCGGAAGAATATCGCTAAGGCGAAGCAAGGAACTCTCGCTAAGATGTTGTGGTATCGCCGTGATCCCACGCTTGAAGCGCTTATTTGCGAACCGAAGGAGGCAAGATTGATGCGCTGGCACTCTGAGGAGCGTAAGAAAGATGGGAAGCTCGGACACCTCACGATTACGCCGGTGGAGAAACTTCGATCGGAGCTTCGAAGAGTTCGGTGCGGAACCGAGGAACATAAGGTTAGGGTTGAGTACGGATGGAATGAATCCTTTCGGTAACATGAGCAGGCGACATAGCACCTGGCCCGTGAATCTATGTATGTACAACCTTCCTCCTTGGTCGTATGAAGCGGAAATACATTTTGATGACACTACTTATCCAAGGGCCGAAGCAACCTGGGAATGATATTGATGTGTACCTAGCACCATTGCGGGAAGATCTTGTGACACTGTGGAACGAAGGGGTACAGGTATGGGATGTGTACAAACGAGAGAACTTCACTTTACGCGCCATGTTGTTCTGGCACCATCAATGATTTTCCGCCCTTGGTAACCTATCGGGCTTCAGTACAAAAGGAGCCAAAGCCTGTTCGCACTGCTTAGATGCTACGGAGAGTGTATGGTGAACAACTCACAAGAAATCGTGTATATGCGTCACCGTAGGTTCCTTCCGAGGAGTCACCCATACCGCAAGATGAAGAAACAATTCGACGGAAATAAGGAAGACGGTTCAGCTTCAAGGGCTTTTAGTGGGAAAGAGGTCTATGATATGGTTAAGGATATCGATGTTATGCTTGGGAAGGGACGTAAATTAAGAACCCGTGAGAAGAACATCTGGAAGAAGCGGTCAATTTTTTGAGACTTGCCTTATTGGGAGTACTTAGAAGTTCGCCACTGCATTGACGTTATGCACGTAGAGAAGAATGTATGTGATAGCTTGATTGGTCTCTTGCTGAATATTAGTGGCAAAACAAAGGATGGTGTTAACGCACGGCGTGACTTGGTCGATATGAACATAAGGACCGAGTTAGCACCGAAAGAGACCGATACAGGACGAACGTACCTTCCCCCAGCTTGCTACACTCTGCCCAAGGCCGAGAGAAATGAATCGTGCTGAGCTTGCGGTGTGAAAGTCCCGTCTCGTTACTCCACTAACATTAAGAAACTTGTTTCTATGCAAGATTTGAAATTAATTGGTATGAAGTCGCATGATTGTCGTGTGTCGATGACACAAATGCTTCTGTTGCAATTAGGAGTATCTTGCGAACAAGGTCCGAGTGGTAATCTTGAGGTCGTGTTATTTCTTCAACTCAATTGCTCGTAAGGTCATCGATCCCCAAGGACTAGATGCTCTGCAGCCGAGGTAGTGACGACTCTGTGTCATCTTGAGATGTATTTCCTCCGTCATTTTTCGATATCATGGTCCATCTCATTGTTCACCTTGTGAAAGAGATAAAGATATGCGCCCTGTGTTTCTACGCCATATGTACCCGCTCGAGAGGTACATGGGAATTCTCAAGTCCTACGACGGAATCGATCTCGACCGAGGGCGGCGATCATCGAAGGTTATGCAACTAAGAGGTCATTGAGTTCTGCGTCGACTACATGGCTCGTGGATCCAATTGGTGTGCCTCTATCTCGCCATGAGGGGAGACCGATGGTATCGGACCATCGGAAGGAAATCAATCACTCCCGATCCGATACGCACGCTCAAGCCCATTTCACGGTCTTGCAACACATGACCCAAGTGTCCCCGCACATCGACGAGCACAAAGACATGGTACGCCAATGTAATCCGCACCGGTCGGAGGTTTGGATCACCAGAGAGCACAACCGCTCGGCTCAACGAATGGTTAAAGGTGCGAATCACTCTGAGGTCATCAAGTGATGATACGCTATGGTTGGCAAGAGGGCCACATTTTACAATTGTCACATGGCAAGGATACGACATAAATGGGTACACATTTTATACGGCTCTCAGATAGGAAGAGCACAAAGCGTAAGCGGTGTCCGCATAGATGCATTCAAGACCGATGGGCCGAGGAGCTCGTATTATGGGCAAATAGAGGAGATATGGGAGATCGACTACGTGCTTTTCAAGATCCCCTATTTCGTGCCGTTGGGTCCATCTCCCACGGTGAAGGTCGACAAGTACGGCGTCACTACCGTGGACCTCGAACGTGTCGGATACAAAGACGAACCATTCGATCAAGCAACCAAGTTGTTCAAGTCTTTTATGTAACCGACCCGCAAATAAGAAGCGCCACGTAGTTCTTCATGGAAAAGGAGGATTGTCTGAGTTGAGAATGTAGTGGACGAGGAAGAATACAATCAATTTGACGAGTTGCCACCTTTCGAGAGGCGGCATCGCTCGAGGAAGAACCCAAAGTGAGGAAGCTAGCTATATGCGCGTCGATCATCATGAAGGGCTATATTTTAATTAAGAATTTACTCCATTGTAATTAACTAATTTATTCCATTGTCATGTATTAATGTGTTATGGACTTATGATCTTTAAATTGATGACAATGTGGATGTTCCTTGGTTCGAGTGATACAGTCGACTACTGGATTGTAGATATCACATTTCTTTCTTTTATTCTTTTCATCCACGTCGCTTAAATCCTACGAAAGCGTAGTCTATAGATTTTGAGATTGAAAGTTTGCTTTTCCAATTTTTGAGATTGAAAGTTTGCTTAATCTCTTCGTTGTTGTCCATAAGAGTATAATGTATAGAATCTACTGTCTGTATGTAGTTCTCCCCAGATGTCAAGCTATTGTTAGTATATTATGCATTAACTAATGTCTTTTCCCCCAAAAATTAGTTGACGTCTATTGATAAGGAAATTTCACACATTTGATCTAGCATTTTTAACAGTTGTGAATAAATTCAATCTATCACTGATTTTTTTAGTGTGTATCCCTTTTCTGTTTAAAACCTGCATATAGCTCATCACAATTTAGTTTGTATTTGTCATTCTTGTTTGTCGTCATCTGCAGTAAATATGGTAAACATTAGAATGGTGCATGAATTCTCATTACTCAAGTGGACGAGCCATTGCTTTCACTGAAGACGTGGCCCAGTTTTTTCATCCATGACTAGGGCAACTCTATTTTCCATTATTCTTTTCTCTAGCTAGCTTTTTTGACATAAAAGATAGAGAACTCTCGCCTTTATGACCATTATATTGAAATGGTTGTTAGAGGTTAAAAGATCTTGAACATCTAAAATAAAGTCAAATCAAATCAAAAGCAAACAAATTGTGATTTCAATATCACGACGGTTCTCTCAAGAACCGCTCGTGATATTGAACATCACTGACAGTTCTCTCAAGAACCGCTCTGCGATGTCTGTGATGTTGTTAAAGAACCGATCAGTTTTGCTCTTATAACCCTATCAGTCCCCGACATGATCTGCGCCGCCTCCCCGAACCCGGCGCCCCTCCTCCACCGAATCCGCCTCGACTGCGCCGCCTCCCGAACCCGGCGCCTCCTCCACCGACTCGGCCTCGACTGATCTGCGCCGCCTCCCCGAACCCGGCGCCCCTCGGTCCCCGAACCCTCGCCGCTCCAACCCCAGGTTCGCCTTCCTTCACCAGCCCCATGTGTTTTAAAAAATCCATGCCATTGGTGTTTGATTGATTCTTCTAAAGATAAGTACAAACTAAAATGGTTCGTGCTACTAGGAGGATTCTTCTACTAGGGAACTTTTCTTTGTCGTTCTTTTCAATCAAGTAATAGTTTTTTTTCCGTGGGAAATGACTACATAGGAATGTTTGTATTACGGGTATTCTTTATCATCATGCCAAAATCCATTGTCAGTGTTTATGTTTGATGGCACAACCATGCATCTTTGTATAGTCAAAGGAAATGCTAAGGTGACAACATATGCTTATTGGTTAGCACTTTACTTTTGCATGAAGTAGCTAGATACAAGATTGTATTGCTTAATTGGAAATTGTGACGATTCCAATTGGGCTCCATGCTATTTTGCATCCTTTCTATTTTCTCTAAAATTACTGGACAAATTACTTTTAACCCTGGTTTTTTCTGTGTGATTAATTTAGGTGCATAACTGAGGTTACGTTGTTCAAAAAGAACCATGTAAATTTGATATGTGAATTCTGGATGGTTCATGTGATCGATTCAAGAAGAGGGTCGATTGAATGCCAAAAAATAAATAAATGTTAAGCTAATTTGGGTCTGTGGCACCAGAAGGTGGCAGCTACCTGCCTGCCGCTACGGATTTGTTGTGCAGTCAGTTTCAGTTTCGGTGTCTGCTTTTCCTTTCTGAGTGCGCATCATCTGGTGGTGTGTGATTTCAGTGTGCCATCTAATTGTCGGCGTTAAGGTTAATTATATTACAAATTATGGTTAGATGCAAGCGAGTGATGCTACAATTGTGATCTTTTCTTAGGGGAAACCAAGAGATTTCACTAATAAAATAAGTTGTGATCATGGTTTAAAATGTTTATAACAGAAATGGTAATATACTTCCAGGATATTATTCGGAAAAAGGGTTTTGACCATTGGCTTGTGATAGCGTGAAACAGAATTACAGTAGGTGACACTTGCGGGATTTTCTCATTTTTCAACTAAAAAATGAAGGAACTAACTTGTATTTACAAGTGTAGTTTAGATGCATAACTGAGGTTACGTTGTTCAAAAAGAACCATGTAAATTTGATATGTGAATTCTGGATGGTTCATGTGATCGACCAAGAAGTTGAATAATACACACCATTTTTGGAGGCCTTCTGTGGATATGGATGAGCTGCCTTGCGCTTTGGCCGGGGTGGGGGCAAATGTTCGCATGTACCATTCTTTTGAACCTTCAAAAAGTACTTCTGCGCATGGTTGACTTGCAACTCAATACAAGTATACTATTTATTCAACTTTTCAATAAATTCAACATGGTTGACTTGCAAGAACACTATAAAAATTGAGGAAGGTGTATATGGATGCTTGTTACACCAAAAGGCACAAGTGAAACCCTAAGCATAAATTTGCTTATTATCCACCATAGCATTTGCAAAGACAAGTAGCAGATTTAAGACTGAAACTGGATTATTCATATCAAGCATAAGATTCTAGTTACCAATAAGATCAATCAACAAGGAACAGCATAAAGTATGTTAAGTATTTGAAGAATATGTGACATTGTCTACCATCCAAATATTGAATATAGAATACCTCGAATCAAAATGTCACTCGCTTATCCTCTCATGAGCCATTGAAGGGCCAGTTCAATTACATGAGTTTCTACCCAAGCTACAAATTGACTAAGTGTGCACCCTAGGTGTTCGAGAATTTTAGTTTATAAACTGTTGTATTTCATTTCATTCACTTTTCTTGCATTTATTAAGAAAATCTCTCTTGTAGTTGTAAGTTCTTGATCAACATTTTACTATGTTTTCTTAATAAACATCAGTACAGTCTAGTTGGTAGCGTGGTTGTGTTTTCTTAATTAATTTTCGCATATGAAACTTGAGGTATAGTGCCGAATGATGAAAACCTATGGAAGTAAGACGGTGCCGATTTACTAGGTTGGCCTAGGTATCATGGGTATCCCGGTGCCGACTAATCTGGGTTAGCCTAGGTGACTTGAAAAACCAAGATGCCGGTTAACCTAGGTTGGTGTGGGTAGTCTCGATACTTAGGGTGCCGACTAATCTGGGTAAACCTGGGAACCGTGATGATTCTTATGGTACACTGACGGCAATTTATTTTATTTTACTCTGAGATGGAAAACGTTGATTATATTTGTTTATATTTTTTGTGCAATTTCCCATATATTATATACTATGTAATAATTGCGTACGTAACTTATATAGATAGCAAGTAGCGTTTAGATGGCAGAGGCACCGTCTTTCGCCGCCATCGACGCCGCTAAATGCGCCCGATCTCCGATCAAGGTGGTACGCAGCGAGAAGGCGAGGAATATCCAAATTGCCCTCGCCGCATGACGATCACGGAGGTCGCTGACGCGTCGGGATCCCGCCGAGTCCCAAGAAAGCACCGCGAGATTCCGACCGTCTCGCGGGTACTTGCAAGGGAATGGGTCCTCATCACCACCCCAACCCGAAGTCTCGACGGATGTACAGAGAGACCGGTTGTGGATCGAACTTTCGCCTCGCTCACTTTCCTCAAGCGCACTGCACGCGTGTGCGATGGCACGCGCCGCCTGGCGATGTCCCACGCGTGGAGGACCTTCAAGAGCTCGCTTGTCACGCAGTACGTGAACACGGGTCGGACGCCTTCACGACGTATCAATTTTTGTCGCGGATACATGGGACGCCCGTGCGATGAAGACGACGGCTGAATTTCAGAGCAAAGTGCGCGCATGAGCTATCTAGGCACAAACACTCACCCCCCGCACTCGCACCCTGGTACGCGGTAAAGCCACGCATGGGGCGGCGGAGGACGAGACCGCCGCACGACCGCTTGTTATGATCTCGACGAGCGCGCCGATCCTCGTTAAGAGCGAGGGCATCACCACGCCTTGGGCAACATCTCTCTGACAAACCCGGCAGACGAGGCAGTGTCTCAACGTCTGGTAAATTTCCCAAACCACTTAATTGTTAATAAGTCCATAACTTCATGGTGTCTACAATAACATGATGTTCTCTTGTAGGAAGAATTGACTTCTGCATGTTCCCAAGGTTCATTCGAAGTAGACAGGGAGAAGGATGTACTGTCTACGACCTTGGGAAACAAGGAGCACCCGGGTCGCACGCGAGGAGTTGGGGTTTACGTACCTTGGAGGGATGGATTCCCACACAACTCCGACACGTATAGGAGTAGGAAGAGATCCAAGGACCAGCACGACGCTCGGTTGGAACATGTGATTATTGCACAATTTCAAGAACAAATAACAAACTTGCAGAACCAAGTAAATCAACTCATGCAGGCGCAAGCCGCCCCTGTTAATTTGGGAGCAAGTCCTGCTCGACATCGGAGTAGCGTTGCGTCCACACATAATTTCGACATGATGACGCAATTACCGATCGACAGATCGAGGTAATGTACATCTCTGGAGTGCTCCAAAGATAGACCTATAGGACGCCTTAGCTAATTGTGTACGCTTTTGTAGGAGCCGACGCCCTGCAAGCTCCAAGTGAGGATAGTAGGGTCGATTCCTATTGAGGCTGGGCGGGGTATGGTGTATCCATACCAGGAAGGGGCAGTGCAGCACGGTGCCCAGCTGGCGCAGGGTTACGCCAGGGTGCAGGTGGACATGGTCCATGACAATTTCATGGCCATCCCGCTGGAGATTCCCCCGAACGAAGAAATCAGAACACTAGGGGATGCCACGCACACTTTTATCCAGTGGCCCAAGAAGGACATCGCACTGGACCCTTCAGTGACGCGATATCGAGAGGACCCTGCCTCTCCAATAGGACCCTCGATGAGTCCGCTCAACCAAAGCTTCGAAGGTCGCCACATCGCTTCCGCCGAGAAGACGACAAAGGGACAAGAAAAGCGTGTCACCATATCGGTCCCTCGAGGCGCCACACGGAAGACGCCCTCACCGCCTCGTTAAGGAGAAATCAAATCGAAGAACATTAAGGCACCTCCCAAACCCGTGAAATACTCCCTCTAAGTCCGCTGGTCTCTCGCGCAGAAATAAAGAGCTCGGGAGTAGCTTGTCAAGCTTTGCATGATTGATACTTGCGCAAGTCCGAGCGAAGGGGGTCATACCGAATCACCGTCGACATCTGGGAGGGAGCATTTTCTCCACGAGCTCGCCACTTCGTCGTGGGCTTCAAGACTTATTTGACTTATACAACCTAAGCGCCTCGACGCTCACTTCTACGATGCCGACATCGTAAGTGTGTGCAATCAATTTCTACACTCACATGATACCGATAAATATCATAACTCATTGCTTATGTACAGATACATTATGAAATGTACCCGTCGAATCAAAGAACCGGTGGGTTTCTCGACCCACACGTGGTCTCCGAGCAAACAATCAACCAAGACGATCCTACGCCGAGAATTACATAAAATGGGATTGCTTGCTCGGAACGACAGGGAGTACATAATGGTACCCTACAACCAGAAGTAAGTGCTTCAATATTTGCTACACAAATTACGTTTCAACATAGGTTTATGACTATAGCGACATACACGAGTAGGTTCCACTGGATTCTTCTGATTCTTGTGCCAAAGAGGAACATGGTATTGTACCTTGATTCTCTACTCAACAAAAATCACGACTTCACCATTCTTAAAGGAATACTCGATGTGTATGTTCATTTCTCCGCACATAACTCTATTGTAGTCTTCCTTCGTTTTAAATGGACAAGGATAACTTTTTTGAATCATGTAGGGCGTTCATCGGCTATGTTGCCGAGGGAGGTTTATACAAGGGAACGACCGCCACACTGACTCACAGGATACGATTTCCGGTACGCGCTACAACACAATAATCATATATCATACTCCGTAATATTTCGTCTCGAACTGACTGTACATATATATGTAATTCTATTTTTGCAAAGGCCGCCAAAGAAAAACGAGATCACCTATGCGCATTCTACGATGCCATCATATGCACTATTGATTGCTTCTAGACTAACGATCCCCGTGTTTGTCAATCTCGTAATAATTATCTCCTAATTATAAATTTAAATATATATGCTTACTACTTTACTCGCTAGCTTATGTGGCTTGAACATAGAGTTAAATGCACTCGAGATGGACCAGGTCACGCACATTCGAGGGGAGCTCTGTGGCTTCATCAAGGCAGACATAGTTAACACCAACGGAGAGTTTCACGCCGTCGACACCGATGAACGACCTCGAAACAATTGATTCAATATTGTAATTCACTTTGACTAGTTGTAATTCAATTTGTAACTCTAGCGACAATATATACTTGAAACATTCTTTTGTAATTGATTTTGAGTTAAATGATCACTTTGAGTTATCAAGAATTATCTCGTGACATGTTTCTACTTGCTAGTTTTCAGAGGGCATGGCTAGCAATTCTCGAGGCTAGTGAAAACACGAAAAAATTTAATTAGGTTAGGATTTATCACGCACGGTTCTAACAACGAACCGCTGCGGATATCGACAACCACGCACGGTTTGTAGTTGAAACCGCTGCATGATATCTTATCACGCACGGTTCCGACCACGAACCGCTCGTGATTCAGAGTATCACGCACGGTTCGTGGATGGAACCGCTCGTGATTCAGTAGTATCACGCAGCGGTTCCAACAACGAACCGCTCAGGATATTAAGAATCACTGCACGGCTCGTGGCGGAACCGCTCGTGATTCAGAGTATCACGCACGGTTCCAACAATGAACCGCTCGGATTCTTAGTATCACGCATAGTTCGTGGTTGGAACTGCTCAGGATAAGAGTTATCACGACGGCGCCAACCGCTCGTGATAACCGCCGTTATCTCGACATAACATTTCGACGGTTCACAAACCGTCTGTGATGATCGCACGAACCGTCTGTGATGACCTTTTTCGTAGTAGTGTGTTGCCGATGATCAATCACGCACGAACAAAAACACAAGATGTAGTCCTAATGCACTTTTTTCTCTTTATTCGTATTCTTAGATGTGTGTACAATGAACCACGTGTCCTCGTTATGTAGGTCAGCCGGAGGTTTACACTCTTAATAGAACTAGTAAGGTGCCCTGCGTTGCAACGAATTCTAAACTTTACATAAATAATATTTCATTTTAACACATAAAGTGAATCAAACAATTAAAAGAAAGTAATACATGTATTTACTTAACATCATATTAGTGCAACATGGTGGAACAAGAACTTCAGATGACAATTATGGAAATGAACGATAGAAAACAATATTTTTCCATAGTTTACTTCAATACTTATATGCAAATGGAACACTGGTAAGTAATGACATTGCATCTGTTGGTCGCATTGCTGAATTGTACATATACGGTTGAGCATAGTTGGCAATCTCTGAAATCATAGGAACTTGCCAAATCATGGATATTAAAATAGCTAAAAGAAATCAAACACAACATTACTTGATCAGAGATCGCTTAATCGCCGTTGGAATAAGGTCATCTCTGAGCTTGATGTCATTGTCATAACCAAATTTCCTCAACAATGTCCATGTAGTTTCCAGTCGACCTTTCTCAATAAGAACAGAGCATGAGGGAAAAGGAACCCTGTCAAGGTAAGGCCATTGTCATTTATGCCTTCAGACATCTTCTCTTGAACAACTCTCTCGAATATAAGACCATTGGTTGTTTGGTTGGCAGTCGTAGTGTGTTATACAGTTCATCATTCACTTTGGTTTTTTTGGCTCATGATTACTTTTACTACAACACTAATGAAATTATTCCTAGACTCCTTTATAGTCTCCAAAGGCTTTAGGGTATCAAATACTAACCACCCTTTCAACTAAAATGTATATAATCAAAGCATCTCTTAAATATTTAATATCTAATGGTTAATAATTTAATTGAGTTTGATCTAATGGCTAAAATTTTAAAGGTGACATGGCACAATTTGGAAGTTGCTTTATAGGAAATTTTAGATATGTAAGGAGGATTTCCAAGATTCCTTAATTAAGTGACAAGGCACAGCTGTACTATGTATTGAAACATCACGTGGCCATTTCCATGGTAGAAGCTAACAAAAAAATTATAAGCAATTCTCTTGTGCAGGACGCCCTAAACAGCAACAACACCTAAGAAGTTTAATCTCACATCTCATTAGTGTACAATGGATAATCTCATAGAGAATTGGAGGCATAACTCCGCATCTCTGATTTACGGAGTATCTATCGAATTTTACTGTCAATACACCAGGGTAGCCACTTCAACACCTTGATACCTTCTTCATTTTAAGAATAGCAAAGCTTATAACCTTTGGATGTACTGCTGGAAAGCGCTCAAATGACTAAGAGACAATATAGCTTGGAGAAAGGTAGTCAGTAAAATTGCAAATTGGGTCATGTAAACAAAAACGTTTTAAGTCGCTTGGTTTCACCAATTTACTATATCACAAACTAACCAGAGAAGCGCAGCGCCACCGCAGCCTACCCCGTCCTTGACACGTGACCGTGTCGCTCGCTTCCCATCCACCGCACTAGGCACTTCTCCAACGCAATCGGTGAATCCCCTGCACGCACTCTCCTTAGAGCCCCGCCACGGCGCCCTATGGGCCGACGGCGAGGCGCCAAGCGCGCGCGTGCGTAACTTGTCGCGCGCGTCAGTCGGCGAGGTGTTGAGGGCGAGCGTGTAAGACAAAGACTGGCCCGAGCCGGTGCCGGTGTTGTGCGCCGCCACGCTTGCCCCACCTCGCTCCATGGCCCCGAGTGCAGTTGCTCCCACGCCATCTCCCGCGCCGCCTCCACCGCTGTAGGTCCCCGCGCGTCGCTTTTTCGCAGAGGCCACGAACGCGGCCCTCCTCCGTAATATGCCGCAACTGCCGCTGCCGCTTCTCCCGCCGCGCCTCCCTCGCTCGCTGCTCGCCGGTGGCCATCGCTATGCAGCCCAGGAAAAAGCGGAGTGGACGAGGAGGGGCGTTTGGGACACCAGGTGGGGCGACGAAGAGGTGGGGGAGGGGGTCGTCGAGGGACTTGGAGGGAGGAGAGATGGCGTGCGGAGTGGGTTCTCTTGCAGGAGGACAAGGAGGAGGCGGTGGAGGCGAAGAAGTGCAGCGGGAGAGGGGTCGCTGCAATGGGTGAGGGAGACACGGCGCGGATGGGTCAGGCGGCGGTTTGGCGTGGGGGTGGGAGGGGAAGAGAAGGGAGGGGCGGCGGTTTGTCGTGCGGGTGGGAGGGGAAGAGAAGGGAGGCGGCGGTTTGGCGTGAAGTTGGGAGGGGAAGAGAAGGGAGGGGCGGTGGTTTGGCGTGCGGTTGGGAGGGAAAGAGAAGGGAGGGGCGGTTTGGCGTGCGGGTGGGAGGGAAGAGAAGGCGGCGGTTTGGCGCGGGGTGGGAAGGGACGATGGGGGTAAACTCAAAATTATAGTAGTAGAGATAAGCAATATGAGAATTGTTGGGGGAAGGGTCCTCACGTTCCTTTGGGTCGACGACCACGTTAGTGAAACCAACTTCCACAAAGGGCTAGCAACAAAGCATGGTGGTTACACGGTACAACGGCATGGAACGCAACCACGGTTTCGTAATCAAGCCTCTCTACGCAGCTGGCAAGGTAACGTCAGCCATTGGGCCCGGCTTAGGCGGTCCCACTTGACCAGAAAGGACGAGGCTACCACTAGGGTTACCCTATAACTAGGGTCATTTATGTAACTTCACCTTCTCCCCCTCCCATCCTATAAATAGGACCACATTGTAACATGCGCAGGGGGGCACTGGGACATCCTTCCACACTTGAGCAATACAATTGAAGGGAAATCCTTGCTCCGCTTACGCATCTCCGGAGGTCGACGTAGCTGACCATAGGTGCCTATAAATCTACTGTCTAGATGTGTATCTATGACAAAAATAAACTACACTAATAGGCTTGGTTGGGCCTATAGGCCTAATGGGCCTGGTTTAGGCTACGTGTTCACACAATGAATTTTCCTTTAACACTCCCTTTGGACACTTTGCCAACTCCTTCCGAAAAACCAAGGGAAAATCGGTATGAAGGACCGAAATGGCAACAGAGGGGGGGTGAATGGTGCCTTAAAAATTAAGAACTCCCCTTTACTGTATTTAAACAAACCTACAAAGCCCTCTGGAAATCTCAAGAAGAGTGAAGCAAAATCATAGAACGAAAACAAGCTTCAGTCGTACATTACGTAAATCGAAGTTCGATTCTACCTAGCGGTAGATCCGCACTGCGGTAGTTCCGGGTTCAGTGCGGAAGTTCCGCCATCGGTAGTTCCGCCGTGGACAATCGGAAGTTCCGATTGTCCTGACCGAATAACAGTGCGCTCGGGTTTTGCCCAAAAATCCGAAATACTAAATCTTGAATGCTCTTCTCAGGTCAAGTTTCACAGGACATCATCCTAAACAACTTCTTGACCTCATGGAGAAGAATCGCAGACAAAGATCCAATAATCAAAGCAAAAACGGATTTCTTGAGTATTAGGCAAGAAAGACCAAAAACCACAATAGACAAGATTCTCAGATTCTTAGCTCATGAAACTTTGAGGATATATTAGCAATATCAATACGACTCTAGATATCAAGTTTCATGCCATCTCATAAGATGAATCAAAAGTTTCATCAAAACCCTAGCTATTCAAGAGAAGAACAGAGAGAAGAAGGGAGGCATAAACAAGAACCAAAACCTCATGATTTCATTGATAGGAATCACAAGATTACAGAGGAAAACACAGAGGAATGATTACATAAGTTTTCAGTTCATCCTCTCCAACTCAACAAACTCTCAAAAAGCAAAACAACCTCTCCAAAGGCTCTTTAGCTAAAGCTAACCCTAATATTCTCTCTCAAAAAATCTAACCCTAACACGTGGGTTCACCTCTATTTATAGCCCTTGGCTAATGGGTCTCCAACCCATTAAGCCCGCTACACCGAACGGAACCGCCTCCACTTGTGCCGCTTGCAAAAGACCGTTTCGCCCTTGCGCACCTTCCGAAGCCTCCGCACACCTTGTTGTCCTTGACTCGCAACCACCTCAAGATTCACGCCGTCTTCGACACATCTCGACCGTTCTGACCTCAACGCCGCCTGCGCCTAGTCCGATCACCTCGTGTCTCGCCACGACTTCGTCTCGATGTCCTGCAGTCAACACAGACAAAAACACATCACATAGCATTGCCCAATATCATAGCATCAATATTTGTACAAGACTCAAACTCATACAAACTCAAAATCACAAACTATGCTCTCTCTGCACAGTTCTGTGCACAATCGAAAGTTCCGCATTTACCATTGCGAAAGTTCCGATTTCCGGAACGTCCGCACTTGTCAGAATTATCGGAAGTTCAGTGCTTACCATTGCGGAAGTTCCGATTATCGGAACGTCCGCACTCCCGCATTTGCAATTCGATTTTCGCCACAGAGGAATACTCACGCCAAGATATCGGTCAAACCGCGTCCCCAGGTGCGGAAGTTCCGATTACTTCAACCGAACACAAACGTCAGGATAATCGAAAGTTCCGTTTTACCACAGCGGAAGTTCTGATTATCGGAAGTTCCGTTTTCCAGAACCGGAAGTTCCGCACTTACAGAAACAGATCAGCAGAAACGCAAACGCAATGATTTCAATCACAAACTTCTCACCACAACGTCAAATACTCATCACTCACATGGGGACCCTACTCACATGGTCTCTCAATCTCCCCCTTGATGAGTATATTGACAAACACAGAAATAGCATATAGAAGAGTTTGTGATAAAAGCCAAACATGGTCTAATCTAGAAATCAAGAAGGCTCAAAAACCACGTTTGTCAAAGAAGAAAGATTGGAGCTTTAAATGAAAGAGCAAATTTTTCTGCAAAGCTCCAGAAGACTTTTTCTCTCCAAACTAACTTCTCCCCCTTTTGGCAATATACACATCAAGAAGTTTTAAAGAGAGGAAATGTCTATATGATATTTATTTTAAGCATTAGGAGCCATGTAGATTATCCAAAATGACTATTAGAGTATTACACCAAGCCATAACACATAAGAATGCTATCAAGATCATGACAATTGATGTATAGAATAGCTAAGACAGGAAATCCATAATCTGATAAATGATCCAATTCTTTAGCAAGTCAAATAAACCAAGATTGTAGTCTAGCTAAAAGGTATCCAAGGATGATACAAGCCATGTCAAATAATCTAAGTTGAACCAAGAAGACTCATATTGATCAGTTTAGAGTGCTACCAGTCAAAAGATTGACTCAATTTTATCCAGTACTTGGTCTTTTTAATGATAAGCAATTTTAGCACAAGTTTCTTTTTCTGGAAACATAATTATGGCTTTATCTTAGTGAAGCAAGTCCTGGACTAGGTGCCATCCACAACTGCCTCCTAAGCTTCATCCAATTTTTCAAATCTTAACCATGTGCTAGATCCCAAGCCTTATGCGACCACTCCAAGCAACAGACTTAAGGAAGTGATCTTAGGTCATCCAAGGCTCCCCCTGAGTTCATGCCTAGTGCAATGGCAAGCAGTCTCATGAGAAAGATTTGGTGAGATCAGTTTTTTCGCACAAAAGAGATCATTTTTGCTTTTGAAGTTTTTTTAGACCAACGATTAAAGATAAGTCAAGTTTCTGAATGAACTGACATAGCTTACTCTGAAACTCAATAAAGGTTCAAGACTCAACTCAGCCTACTTGACATGGCGAGAATCATAAAAGGATAACTTCAACAGACTAGTCTCAAGAGCTACCATGACAAGATTTTAGTTCCAGTTGAGCAATTTTAGTCACCTTATCATGGCAAAGACTAAACTACACATAAAAAGTCATGATAAATCTAGCACTTTAGCATAAATCATGGCAAGATGTAAAACAATGAAAACAGATCAGAAGGGATAAAAAACAAGGCTCCATATGATTATATTACAATGCAGGATGAAATGCACGAAAAACCAGATTCCCTTCAGAATAAGATGCACTTTTTTAATTCAGGTTGAGTTATGACAAATTTACTAACATGAAGAAACAAGATGAACTCCCCCTGAACCAAAGGAACAAAAACGAGAATCTGATAAGAGAAACAGAAAAGGCAGTCCTTAGAGCATAGAAAAGATATAGAGAATACTATCGCTCAGACAGGTTTTTATCTACCCCATATGATTCCAGGACTATCAGCTGATCAACTCACACATTAAGGAGCAAACACAGTCCCTGTCTACCCAAGGGTGGCCCGACCCTTGCTAGAACCTATAAGAAGTGAGTAAGCTCTACTTGGAGAGAGAAGAGACAGCTAATAAGCAGCATCCTAGAAGCACAAGATAAGAATTAGCAGTCAAAGCAACTTGGCAAGAGAACCACTCTAACCTATGCTGGAAGAACTTAGACCCAAATAATTTAAAAGAAATGTAACCAGAAAGGAGAAATAGCATAAATAAAATATAATACAGTGGTAACACATAAGCTCCCCCTCACAACAGTCCATAAGGACAAACCACCCCAAGCTCTCCCCGCAGAGCTGAAAACCGAGAGCTGTCCTAAGGCTTGGTGAAGATATCAGCCAACTGGTGTTCACTCTCCACAAACTGAAGCACAATGTCACCCTTCTCTACATGGTCTCGAAGAAAGTGATATCTGATATCAATATGCTTGGTCCGAGAATGTTGCACTGGGTTCTTGGCAATGCAAATCGCAGACGTGTTATCACAAAATAGTGGAACACGGTCGATTACTAACCCAAAGTCCTGTAGGGTCGAGACCATCCAAAGCACTTGGCTACAAAGAATCGTCTGCGAGAACGTGCTCGCCTCGCAGCGGATCGCGCAACACCGAACTGCTTCCTTGACGACTAGGAGACAAGAGAAGTGCCAATGAATTGGCAAGTGCCAGAGGTGCTCTTCCTATCTATCCTACTGACAAATAAATCAGACGGAGAAGGCTCTAAGAGATAGACAAGAAGAGGAAGAGTACCAGATACCATAGTCAATGGTAGCTCGAAGGTACCGAAAGATGCGCTTCATCGCCTGACGGTGAGATACGCGAGGAGAAGCCTGAAACCGAGCACAAAGACATACAGAGAAATGTATGTCTGGTCTCGAGGCTGTGAGGTACAAGAGAGAGCCAATCATGCTCCTGAACTCCTTTTGGTAAACAGGTTCGCCGTCTTCATGTGGATCAAGAGCAGCTGTAGATGCCATCGGAGTTGATACTGGCTTTCCATCATTCATGTCGAAGCGCTTCAGGAGGTCTCGAGTGTACTTGCCTTGGTGAAGAAAAGTACCTTCCCGAGTCTGTTTGATTTGTAAGCCAAGGAAGAAGCTCAACTCGCCCATCATGCTCATCTCAAATTCCGAGCTCATAACATCGGAAAACTGGGAAACGAGAGTATGTGAGGAGCCGCCAAAGATGATGTCGTCCACATAGATCTAGATGAGCAAAAGATCAGTGCCAAGACGGTGGATGAACAAGGTCTTTCTAATTTACCCATTTCAAAACCATGACTCAGCAGATAGGACTTAAGCCTTTCATACCAAGCTCTGGGAGACTGCTTGAGTCCATACAAAGCTTTGGAAAGCTTGTAGACATAGTTAGGGTATTTGGGGTTCTCGAAACCTAGAGGCTGTCTGACATAGACTTCTTCCTCAATAAGGCCATTGAGGAAAGCACTCTTGACATCCATCTGGTAAAGCTTGAAACCCTTAGAAGCTGCAAAGGCAAGCAGGATTCTAATGGCTTCAAGTCTAGCTACAGGGGCAAAGGTCTCTTCGAAATCTAGACCCTCAACTTGGGAGTACCCCTGAGCTACCAGTCTAGCCTTGTTTCGAATGACTAACCCATCTTCACTTTGCTTGTTCTTGAACACCCATTTGGTCCCAATGATATTGTGACCTTGAGGGGGCTCAACAAGGGACCAGACCTTGTTTCTTTCAAAGTTTTCCAACTCCTTATGCATGACGTTTATCCAAGATTCGTCAGATAGAGCATGACAAACGTCTTTGGGATCAAATGAGGCGACGAAAGCAGAATAGAGACAAAAGAGAGACAAACCAGCTTTGGAACGTGTGACACGCTCAAAGAGGTCTCCAATGATCTGCTCTGAAGGATGGTCCTTTTGAATGTGTCTAGGAGGTCCAGGGTGAGATAAAGAAGTGGCCTCTATCTCATGAGCAGATGAGATAGGGACAGAGCCACTAGCTTGAGAAGAAGCAGAAGGTAAGGGCTGATCTCCTCGAGGTGCAGTGGAAGAAGGCACCTCAAGAGGAGGAGGAAGAACTGGATCGGGTAGACAACCCTCATCTCCGTCTTCCTCATCGTCCACAAAGATGGACTCAGCATCGCTCTAGAGAACTCGAGATATCGTGCCTAGTCCCTGACCGCCTCATCAAGGTCACCTCACTGTGTTTCTACCATTTTGCTAGACTCGCAGCCTGCACTCTATAGGCACGAGAAGAAGTCGAGTAACCCGTAAAGATCCCATCACAAGATCGTGACTCGAACTTATCTAGGTTCCTGCACTTCGAATAAAACACTTGCAACCAAACACACTAAAATGCGAGACACCGGGCTTTCACCCATATCTCAACTCATAAGAAGTGCGATGCAAGAGTGCCCTAAGAAAACTCATAGAAACATGACAAGCAAGAGCAATAGCCTCACCAAAACTTCCTAGGTGTAGAGTACTCATCAAGCATCGTCCCGCCATCTCGACTAAGGTACGGTTCTTCCTCTCCACAACGCCACTGCTGGGGGACGATGGAGACGAGGCGGTGCTCTACACTGCCTCACCACATGTTGGACCGAAAAGGCGACTAGAGGGGGTGAATAGGAGCACGCCACTTTTTCCCAAATAATGAATTCAACACAATTTCACTCCAATAGCTATTAGGAAGCTATGAAGATCAATATACCAAGACAAATGGAAGACTAGTATTGAATCCAATTAAAACCCTAAACAAAAAAACCAAATCAACTAAGATTGCAAAAGCTCAAAGCAACCGGGCGGTCTGACCTCTGGACCCAACCGGTTGGACCGATTGCCGGGCGGTCGACCATCGTTGTCTTTGGCGGTCGGACCGCTCCAAAATCGGTCCGACCGGTGATGATAATGATCGGACCGGCCGACTCGCAAGCAGATCCAAACAAGAAAATCACCCGATGACGAAGTTGCAATTAGATGAAACTTTTGATTCTCAACTCCAATCTTTATGAAACTTTGCACACACCTTCTATATGCTATTGAGGACCTATTCCAATCGAATATTATGATAATTCTTGGATAGATCCTGAGCAATTACCAATTGAATAACAGAGGGTCTAAAACCGGGCAAGAACGAAAACTTGATCCTAATGCTTGTTCGTGAGAGATTGATGATCAAGAAGATGCTAGATAGATTCACACTTATCACAGCAAGCTAATTCAAGTGAAAGAATCAATCACAAACTCGCGGATCAAAAAAAGCCCTAAAATCACGAAATTGAAAGCAAGAACGAAAAGAGACTTATCTCAAACAAACCTTGCATAGATTAAGAACGTGATTGCTGTTGGATTACACCCACACCATCATGGATCAGTGGTCAATCCAAGATCACGAAATTCACCTCAAACCATAAAGAGCCCTAGCCTCCACCTCAACTCCCCCTAAGCCAATTAGGGTTTCGAAACAAAAAGAGGCGAGAGAGAAAAAAGCTAGGTGGTGCAGCCACCACCTCCCCCTATTTATAGTGGAGGCCTAGGCTCCTAGGGTTTGACTCCATTGGGCTCCCGTTAAGGCCCACTAACAAACGGGTCACACACGCACGCTTCGCAAAGCGCCGTCTTTAACCTTTTGACCTAAACCGCTTCACCATGCACCATGGATTTGCCAATAGGTCACCCTTGTCCATCTTGTGTCACGCTTGAGTCGTTGACTCACCCGCATCGCCGATCGCTCGACCTCAACTCTCCAACTCTAGTCCCGATCCTCCTCGCCGTTGACCGTCGTTGACCACCAAGCAACCTGCACAACCACAGACAAGCAAACACGAATTCGGGAACAAGTTCTTCACAACTTGACCCAGGTTAGTCAAAACATGCATAATGCAAACCATATGCACTGAAACTCATGAATTTGACCTAACCAACGAACAACGCCGCCATGAAGACCGACGTTCAAGTGACAACCGGTCAAACCGCCCCTCAGGGCCGGTCTGACCGTCCACCCTGCCGGTCTGACCGCCAGCTACAAGCCGGTCAGACCGGCCAATGGGACTTAGCCAAATTTTGGCCCCCCAAAAACCGAAACCTACTGGAAACTTTAAACCAATAGAACTTCTTACTTGAGACTCCAAAAATCATGAGACCAAGTGCATTGGGATCCCCTCACTTGCCTACAACACCTATATTTGGCCCAGCTCGATTTAAACACTTTTAGGTCACAGCTGGTCCGACCGCCCCACAGAGCCGGTCCGACCGATTTGGGGCCGGTCGGACCGCCGTGCTAGGACCGGTCGGACCGCCCCTGGCCAGAATGCCTGTAGCTTTGTCGAAAACGCTTGAAACGACAAACCGTAAACACCATTGCCAATTGTCACATCATCCTAAGATCTGGAACATATCCCCATGAAATCCACAATCTCCCCCTTGATGAACACATTGGCAATTATCCAGAAAATGTAAGTAAGAGGTTTGAAAACGAGTTTACTCGCATTTTTCGCACAAAGGCACAACTTGGTCCATAAGCAAGAAAAAGCAATGTAAATGACCAAGCTGGCATCAGAATAGTATAGGCATGTGAGACAAAGCAAAAGAAAGCATAAAGACTTTGATTTCCAGAAAAGAGTCAAAATTCTCACATAAGGTCCATATGAAAGAACAATTGTTCAATTGACCTATGATCATTGTGAGGATAAAAGAATGCAATTCAAGTTCAGAATATTCAATAAGACAATAAGAATACAACTCAAGAACTCCCGCTCACTATGATCCTCAATTTTCAAATTTTCAGTTTCTCCCCTTTGTATAATCTTCTCCCCCAACAAACCCCAACAAAGAAATATCAGTTTCTCATTAACACATCTTCTCTTCTCATTTAACACATCTTCTCCCCCTTTGACAATGGATTCATCAAGGAATCACGCCTTCCTCTCATCCAAAGATAACAAATATAGAATAAAGAAAGAAGTAGAAATAAAAGACACATAAAGAGGAGTATGCATGAAGTGCAAAGGAGTGGCTTCATTTTTGTATTTTTCACTTTTTGATTACAAGAAGCTTTGGAGATTACCCAAAAGAGCTAGCCAGTATTTCTAATATTGCACAAACATCATATCAAGCCTGACAGCGCTAGCAAGATCATGGTAAGACATGTATATCAAAGCAAAGCACAAAGGCTCAAAAGTAAAGCAGTAGATTTGATCAATTTAAGCAACGCTTCAAATTCAGGAAGTTCATCAACAGGGATCCTAAAGTGAAATTGGCCATGTAAAAATGTCAAAGTGAGATCAAAAATCTAACAAAGACCACATTAAGAATCAATCAGGTCCTGTATTGAATCATTTTGCTCAATATTTTGTAAACGCCCATTTGTCAACATTTTTCTCATATGCATTGAATATTGAAGTTGACTAATGATCTAACTTAGTGACAAGATCCTGGACTAGGAGCCATCCACAAACTCATCCTAAGCTTCGACTAGAAGTTGATTAAAGGTATATCTTAGTAAAGAAGATCCTGGACTAGGAGCCATCCACAAACTCTTTCTAAGCTTCTACCAGGGCGACAAATCTTGAGGTTCATGTCATTTCTGACAAGCAGTCCCCATGAGATCGTCTGGTTCATCAAACTATCTCCAAGTTCATGTCATTTGACAAGCAGTCTCGTAAGAATAGTTTGGCACAATTTAAGCATAGGATAATCTTGATATTCATTTTTCACAAGAGCATTTTTAGAATCTCAAGAACACAAAAGCTCAAGTAATGATCAATTTTAGATCAAAGAGCTAACAAAGCAATTCTGACAGGGCCAATGTCACAAGAGGAGCACTAATTGCGCAACTCGCTAAAACATCCACAAATTGCAATTTCTTAGTTTGAGTTGTTTTAAAGTTCTAGCTCATATAGCAAAGACTTAGCTACACATGTAAAAGCATGATAATTCTAGCAAGTCAAAGAACTGGTCATGACATTGAGCACGAATTGAAGTACTAAAGCTCCAAAGGGTAATAGGCAAAGCTCCATCAATTTTAAAAGATAAGCAGAAAGTCTTATATTACAATGCATTTTTTTGGATTTTTCATACCACTTGTTGTATTTTTCATATGAATGCAATATGGTACAATGAGATGCAATAAAAAGCCTAAAAATCTAAAAAGTTCAAAAAGATCACAAAGTTCAGAAAAAGAACAATAAAAGATCAAAAGAACAAGAAAAGATCAAACTCCCCCTCAAACCAACCCATAGGGATAAATTACCCCTGACTCGCTTTTCAAGGTGGCAAACCTAGTTGGGTCTAAAGATTTCGTGAGGATAAAATCAAAAGACAAAAGAAGTGCCTAGTGGGTGACAAGCGCTTGAGGTACTCTTCCTATCTAGCCGACAGCCCGCACAATCAGGATAAAAAAACCCCCGAATGGACAAGGATAAAGAACATGAATATCAAGTGTCATACAAAGAGAGTAGAGTGTAAGTACCTGAATAAGAGCTTAACGGCCTGGCGATGGGAAGTTCTCGGAGATGCTTGAAAACCCATCGACTGCGTGAAGGAGGTGAACCATCTTGAGTCTCCGGTCATATGACGTGAACAGCCGGAGTCAACAAAGCACGTGCCCTTCCTCTTTCCGCGGCAATCCTGAAAATCAAGGCACAGAAGAACGATGTGTCTCGATACTGGGGTTAGTTAAGAAAGATTTAGGAATCCAGTACTGAGCCACACGTCTGCAAGGAGTATACAAATCAGAAGTACTATCCTTGATTTTATTTAAAATTCAGTTATGAGCAATGTTTAAATCTACATGAGGATTAAATCGTCAGGCGGTGATCGACGGGCGCAGTCTTGGCGGTCGACCGGTGACTAATCGTCGTCGACCGGTGACCACCAATGGTCAGACCAAGCACTCAAGAACATGAGAATTGGTATATGTAGAAACATAATGATTAGCATGTGAGAAAAATCCTAATCCAGGTTTATTCCTTTCAGTGTTACCATGTATCATAAAAGCTCTAGGTTGCCTGAATGAAATTCTATCAAGATTTTTCCTATCGTTTTTCAACCTACACCAACAGAATTCAATCAAATGCCCACCTTTCTTGCAATAAGTGCAATGATACTTGGTACCACTAGAAGAAGCACCATTTGAATTAATACAAGGTTGGGCAAAACCTGCAGATTTAAAAGATGTTTTTGCAGGTTGGATTTTGAATTCAATTAAACCTTTTTCCAAGACTTGAATGACTTTTGGGTTTGAATTGTCTTGAAAAGAATTGAATCCTAAACCTTGCTTCTTATAAGGAGTTTTAGACTTGTCAAGAATCATGTTTAATTGTTTCTTACCTTTAGAAAATTTCTCTAATGTATCATGAAGGTAAGCATTTTCTTTTCTCAAGTTAACACAAGCATCACAAGTTTTATCCATAGATTTCTCCTTATATAAAGCAATTTCAAGCTTAAGAGTAGAACAAGAAGCACAAGTAGTATTTTCAATATTGTCCTTAAGCTTAGCATATTTGACTCTAGCAGCTTCTAAGATATCTTTGATTTCACGTTCTTTTTCTAAACATGAAGTGCAAGGGCTAGAATCAAACACATCAAAAGCAATCAACTTGCTAGACTCTAAACATTTTTCACAAGGAGCAGATTTAATTTTAATTAGCTCGTTCTAGCATTTACAAGTTGTTGCAAAGCAATATTATGAGCAGATTGCAGTTTAGCTAATTCTGAGTGCATGTCATGACAAGATAAACATTCATCAGGCTCAAGAGTCTTAACATTTGCAAGTTCTAGTTTCAGTTTACCAATTTTTGACTCTAGTTTCTTATTTTTAGTCATGACAAATTCTAGCGCTTCATCTTGACTAAGCAATTGCTCATACATGGAATCATATCTAGCAGAAAGCTCATCATAAGAGAGAGATACCTCATTATCATCAATGTCGTCAGTGTCAGCCATGAAGCACATGCGGTGAAGTCTTTGGCCTTCCTTTCTTCTTGTCTTGAGGGTCTTCTCCTCCTCGCTCCCGAGTCCACATCGCCACGGATTGCTCTCCAAAGCGGCAAGGACCCGGTGAGCGACCTTTATGAGCTTGACAAAGATCATACTCAAAATTGTTCTCATGAGGCTTCTTCCAGTGTCTCTTCCTCCTCCCGTGCTTGCTCTTACCTTTTAGCTTGGGGCAATTTGTCTTGATGTGGTAGAGCTCTCCACACTCATAGCAAGTAACAGACCACCTCTCTTTTATTTCTCACATTGTTGTAAGCCCTGTGAATTTTTTAGCTAAAAGGGCTAACTCAACCTCAGGAATATTCTCAAGCTCCTCTTCATGAATAGCAGATAAACAAGCAAATGAAAATCCAGAAGAAGATTCAAAAGAGTCATCAAAAGCCTTTTTGAGAGGATCTACTACCAAAGCTAAATTATCTTTCTTGGGATGATCAACTCTTTTAATTTCATGAGTCTTGAGTTTACTATAAAGCAATTCTAAAGTAAGACTTGAAAGATCAACATTTTCCTCTATAGCAGTAGCCTTCATCTCCCACTCCTTGGTGTTGATTGCAGCCAAGAGATGGGTGGCATTTTCAGATTGAGAATATTCAATATCAACAGCTTTCATTTGATTAATCACTTTATTAAAACGACTGAAAATGTCATCGATGCTCTCTCCAGGACGCATCTCAAATTTGTTATAATCACGCTTGTAGATTGTTTGGCGCACTTTCTTAATTTGGGACGAACCATCATGATAGGTTTCGAGGGTGTTCCAAATCTCGTGCGCAGTCGCAAAATTGCAAATCCTATCATATTCTTGTCTACCAAGCGCACCATATAAAAGGTTCTTGGCCTTGTTGTTGTTAGCCAAAAGAATTGCAGAAGCAGGAGTTTCAACCTCAGGAATAATGAGCGGGGATCGAACAACGTCCCATATAGCTTGTCCCTCGCTCTCAAGGAATACTTGCATACGATTCTTCCAATAGGCATAGTCGTGCTCATTAAAGATATGCGGTTTTGTAGAGAACCTATCCATCGCCAAAGTTCAGTGACCGGTTAAGATCAAGATTGAACTAACCGGGCTCTGATACCACTTGTTGGACCGAAAAGGCGACTAGAGGGGGGGGTGTGAATAGGAGCACGCTCACTTTTTCCCAAATAATAAATTCAACACAATTTCACTCCAATAGCTATTAGGAAGCTATGAAGATCAATATACCAGTACAGCGGAAGACTAGTATTGAATCCAATTAAAACCCCTAAACAAAATAACAAAATCAACTAAGATTGCAAAAGCTCAAAGCACGGGCGGTCTGACCTCTGGACCCAACCGGTTGGGTCGATTACCGGGCGGTCTGACCGCTGTTGTGCTGGCGGTCGGACCGCTCCAAAATCGGTCTGACCGGTGATGACGGGCGGTCGGACCGGCCGACTCCAGAACAGATCTGAAACAGTAAAATCAGCCCGATGACGAAGTTGCAATTAGGTGAAACTTTTGATTCTCAACTCCAATCTTTATGAAACTTTGCACACACCTTCTATATGCTATTGAGGACCTATTCCAATCGAATATTATGATAATTCTTGGATAGATCCTGAGCAATTACCAATTGAATAACAGAGGGTCTAAAACCGGGCAAGAACGAAAACTTGATCCTAATGCTTGTTCGTGAGAGATTGATGATCAAGAAGATGCTAGATAGATTCACACTTATCACAGCAAGCTAATTCAAGTGAAAGAATCAATCACAAACTCGCGGATCAAAGAAAGCCCTAAAATCACGAAATTGAAAGCAAGAACGAAAAGAGACTTATCTCAAGCAAACCTTGCATAGATTAAGAACGTGATTGTTGTTGGATTACACCCACACCATCATGGATCAGTGGTCAATCCAAGATCACAAAATTCACCTCAAACCATAAAGAGCCCTAGCCTCCACCTCAACTCCCCCTAAGCCAATTAGGGTTTCGAAACAAAAAGAGGCGAGAGAGAAAAAAGCTAGGTGGTGCAGCCACCACCTCCCCCTATTTATAGTGGAGGCATAGGCTCCTAGGGTTTGACTCCATTGGGCTCCCGTTAAGGCCCACTAACAAACGGGTCACACACGCACGCTTCGCAAAGCGCCATCTTTAACCTTTTGACCTAAACCGCTTCACCATGCACCATGGATTTGCCAATAGGTCACCCTTGTCCATCTTGTGTCACGCTTGAGTCGTTGACTCACCCGCATCGCCGATCGCTCGACCTCAACTCTCCAAGTCTAGTCCCGATCCTCCTCGCCGTTGACCGTCGTTGACCACCAAGCAACCTGCACAACCACAGACAAGCAAACACGAATTCGGGAACAAGTTCTTCACAACTTGACCCATGTTAGTCAAAACATGCATCGTGCAAACCATATGCACTGAAACTCATGACTTTGGCCTAACCAACGAACAACGCCGCCATGAATACCGACGTTCAAGTGACAACCGGTCGACCGCCTCGTGGGCGGTCGACCTTCCACCGCCGGCTCGACCGCTACCATAAGTCGGTCGATCACCAATGGGACTTAGCCAAATTTTGGCCCCCAAAACCGAAACCCTCGGAAACTTTAAACCAATAGAACTTCTTACTGGAGACTCCAAAAATCATGAGACCAAGTGCATTGGGATCCCCTCACTTGCCTACAACACCTATTTTTGGCCCAGCTCGATTTGACCACTTTTAGGTCACAACCGTCCGACGCCTACGAGCCGGCCCGACCGATTTGGGGCGGTCGGACCGCCTCGTCTGTAATGCTCGTAGCTTTGTCGAAAACGCGTGAAACGACAAACCGTAAACACCATTACCAATTGTCACATCATCCTAAGATCTGGAACATATCCCCATGAAATCTACACCCCAGAAACTCTCAAAGTAGGAATTCTTGAACTCGGTGCCATTATCATTGCGAATTGCTCGTAATGCACCTGCGAGCTCAACAGAAAGCCTATTAAAAAGACCACGAAAATGAGTAAACGTCTCATCCTTCGAGGCTAAGAAAAACACCCAAGAGTACCTCGAGAAGTCATCGACCACAACAAGAACATACCACTTCCTTCCCGCCGATCAGACTGAGCCGACCAATCAGATCCATATGGAGCAGCTTGTCCCGTGCATCGACCATTGTCCTGGATCGAGAGTGGGAAGCGGCAACCATCTTGCCATGCGGGCATGGAGAGCAAACTAGATCCTTAACCATCTTGAGTTTTGGCAAACCACGAATGAGATCGTGGCCGCTAACTCGTGTCAAATGATCAAAGCCTATATGACCTAGTCTCCTATGCCAGAAGGTCAAATCACGGGATTCAGAAGCAATTAAACACCAGAGAGGATCACCAGAAGACTCAGAAAAATCAGCACGAAAGATCCTCCCATATCGAGAAATCCCACAAACTAGGCTACCCGAAGAATCAATAATTTTGCAATTGTTTTTCTTAAAGCTCACCTCGTAACCGTCATCGGTAAGCTGAGAGTCTGAAAGCAGATTACACTGCAGCTTACTTACTAAGGCAACATCTTTCAAAATAAAGGAATCATTAATGCTCACAGTACCTTTAGCGATGACGCGCCCAAAAGAAGCAACTCCGAAGGTGATCGGGTCATCACCTCGAGCACGGCTAGGGAAGAAAACCAACGAGAGTCTCCGGTCATATGACGAGAACACCCGGAGTCTACAATCCAGATCTTTCCCTTCCCAACCCGGCAAACCTGAGTCAAACAGAGAGTAAAGTCTCAGTACTGGGGTGAATCAAAAGTGATTTTGGCACCCAATACTGAGTAACACGTCGAACAGATGAAGTAGTCAAGCAAGACTGACCTCTATCTACCCTACGCTCTCTGTCACTCAACAAGCCAGAAGGTCTGTGTGCAGACCTGAAGCTGTTGCTGAATCCGACTGCTATGGAAGAGCGAGTCGGAATTCTGGCAACATGCTGATCACGCCGCGGGTAGCCATCTCGAAAGGGAAACCGAGATCTACCCTCAAAGCGACGGAAGTCACGAACAAAAGGAGCATGAGGACGAAAATCAGAAAACTCAGAAAAACCAAGTCCTCGATGCTGCCCTAAATCATCAGCTGTAGCAAACCTAGACCTCATGTTAGTCTTAGGTGCACTCATGGTCTGGGGCTGACCCTGAATGCGCCTAAAGGACTCAACATGATCTCTACGCGATCTTGGCGCTACCAAGCAATGATCAACTAAATGTCCATCCTTCTGACAGAAGGTGCAATGATACTTCGCCTTCTGAGAGGCCGAAGCTGCAGGTGGAATCACCTTGCTGTCAGAGATCCTTTGAACAAAACCCGCTGATTTAAGATTTACTTTCTCAGTCCTGGGCTTAGTTTTGATCACACCTGGTGCTATGGTTCTGAGCACGACAGGTGGATGCTTCCTCATATCCTCATGAAAATCATATCCTAGACCCTGATAAAATCTACAAATCTTGGATTGGTCTAGAATGAGATTGAGCTTCTTCTTGCCTCCTACAAACCTCTCGAGAGTGTTCATAAGATACTGACACTCACAAAAGAGAGAGGTGCAAGAAGAGCAGGGGGAAGAAGGAACAGCGGAAGGTAAGGGAGCAGAAGAAGAACCAACAGCAGAGGAAAGATTGGATTGTGCATGCAGAGCCGACTTTGGGGGGACAGTCCTACTGCTAGCAGATTGGTTCATGTTGCTAGGCGTCTATACCAAACCCTTAGACTTCTTCCCAGCACACACAATACAAGCAGATGATTGTGTCTCTAGAAGATCCTTAGTTAGCTTCACACATTTTTCATCCAAAGCAACCAAATCACATTTTAGTTTATTACACTGATTGCATGGTGAGCTAACAAGGTCCTTAGAAGCATACTGAGCCAGTTTGTTATTGTGATCAATCATTTCTTGAAACTGTTTGGATACAGATTCTAGTTCAGCCGCTAACTTAGGACAGTTTAAACAAGAAACAATGGGCTCTAATAAAGAAGCTTGGAATTCAGCAATTTTGTGATCTGCCCATTTTAGGTTCATCTTGAGATTATTACAATTTTCACAAGTCTTAGGCAGATCGAGCAACATGGTATATAGACCTCTAAACAGCAATTTTGTTGTTGGAGGGTGGCAGTGGAGGTGCACTGGAGGCTGGAGCCGTAGAGCTGCGTGGCGTCCATGAGTTTGTACGACCTGCAGAAAAGTTAGAACGTGTCCTCGTCTGGCGTCCCTGCACTTCACGTTCAGCTTTGCAAGCAAGATGAAACAATATAGTAACGGAGTTGTACTCTAATCAAGGATGTCTTGAATTTCTCTATTCAACCCTCCCAAAAATCTAGCCATTGATGCCTCCTCATTCTCAGCTAAACCACAATGCAACATACTAATTTACAATTCTTGATAGTAGTCTTCCACAGACTTTGTACCTTGTTGTAAGCGTTGCAGTTTATTTAACAAATCACGAGCATAATATGAGGGAACAAATCGATGCCACATAAGCAATTTTAAAGCCTCCCAAGTGTTTGGTATGTTATTAGGATGTTGACGGCAATGTTCTCTCCACCAAACAGAAGCAAAGTTGGTAAATTCACTAGTAGCAGCCCTAACTCGTCTATTCTCAGGAAATTCATGGCAAGTAAATTTTTGATCAACAGCTAGTTCCCAATTAAGATATCCATCAGGATCATATTTACCATTAAAAGAGGGCATAGTGAATTTAACCTTAGCAAAAAAATCATCGTGGTCACATAACTCACGCAAGAGGGGGCCTCGTCGCATACCTTGTCATTAAAATGCAACTGTCGATGAACTCAGTCATTGTTGTTGTTACCCATGTCATTGGCCTCAGTATCAGTCACGTAGTCAAATTCATCTTGTCCCTTTACCACTGGGGCAACAGGGGGGACAGTAGTGGATGCCTGGGCAATTTCGTCAAGACGAGCCATAATACCTGCCAAAGAAGTGTCAGTGATGCCTTGCGCTCTCTCCATCGCGGCGAGTGTGGCGTTTGTCTCAATCTGGGCGCTCTCAAGTTGAGCAAGTCGCTCATTCGTGACCCTAACATCTTCCTCAAGACCCTCCGTACGAAGGTTCATTTGGCGTCAGAAGTGTTGTATGATGCCCTTCGTACGAGGAGTAGGAGATGTATCCGCATCCGAAAGCTCTGTAGAACCTGCTATTGTTAGCAAAATACAAGAATATGTCCATAACAACTACTAGGATGTAGTGATTCAAAAGTCGCTCACACTAGAGCCTTCTATCGAATTCTTACCAATTCTTGCCAAGCACACAAGGGTGATCGGCAACCAGCGGTGTCAACGTATCTCCGAAGATTGGATGGAGCGATTGCCATGTGAAGTGCAGTCTGTACGGTTGTAGAAAAGGTGTAGCTGGGAAGACTCAAGTATGGTAGCAGTAAAATAGCAACAATCAATTCAGCAAATGCAAGTTGAATAAATGTTCAAAATATTAGTCAAAATTGCTGATCCTTGCCTAGATCGGGGAATAGCAAAACCAACAATGGAAACACGTAGAGGAATATAAATAAAGCAGTAAAGGAAAAATGTGCCAACAACCCTGGAAGAGAGGACTTTTTTTCTCCTCTTTTTTTTTGCTCTCTGTTTTTTTTGCGAATGAGCGCCTAGCTCAAACCTCTTCCAAATCCTCATCCGGGCCTAGGGAGGTATATGGGTTACAAACTTTTTACGGAAGGCAGGGGTATAAAGGTAATTAAAACTTTGATTTTTTTATCGTGTTGCCGAAGTCAATGTTTCCTTCTGGCAGCACGAAACAATCTATTCTTTTCTTTTCTTTTTTTCTAACTATCCGAAATAGGTAATAGATTGAACTTTCCTATTCTGATTACTCCTCTCCGAAACCCAAATCACCGCTAGGGTTTCCTCCTCTTCTTACCAATGTGGGGCGGTGGCAAGAGTCAAGGTGGGTGCTTCGGTTGGCACGGCAATGAAAGGATTTAGCGGCAGCGTGTTCGGGAGGCCGCGACAACAAGGGTAGCGGCGGCTTGCTGGTTGCTGTGGTAGGCACTGAGGTGGTCGCGACAGCGTGCTGCAGGATGTGCTGAAGGCCGCGGTAGGGCGAGTTGATTGCAGCGGCAAGGTATGAACTAAACACCGAACTGAGCTAAGACCAGCAACGTGACACGATGATGCAACACAAATTCAACAATGCAAATTACTGAAAAGAAAGATACAATGACACAAACGGTCTTGGACAGAAAGGTGATCTAATCCTTTTTTTTAGCTTTTTCTCGACTTTCAAAAATAAGAAACCTAACTATAAAAAAGTAAATTCTCACCGAGCAACGTTGAGCTCTGATACCATTTGATGAAAGGTGGGTGCTCGATCTTTCAATGAGATTGATAACTATCGATTTGGTGGAGGTGAATCTCGCGATCCGACTACAACCGTACGACGTCGCTTGCGCCTTAGAAATCGTTGAACCAACTCCGAGATCTTATGACCGTGCTGGAAGCACGATCAACCTGAACACGAAGATCAATTCCTACGAGTAATCGAAGAACTAGCAAGAATAAGATGTAGGCAATCTGATATTGCGAATAAAATTATAGTGTATTGAAAACAAAGGTGGGATCCCGAAGGCTGTCTTGACAGGTGGTCGTTCGACACAACTAAAGAACAGTAAGTTTGCACAATAGCTAAACCTAAACTCAATGAAATCCCCGTTCAAGCGAGGGAGACGGCGGCTCCTATATAGGTAAACAACCAGGGGTGGCGGCCAGCGAGGCGGACGCACGCCATAGGGTTACAAGGCTCGTGGGCCTAAGTGGAGGTGGCGTAGTACCCTTTCGACTCGGAATTTGAAACAAATACAGACTCTTTTGATAATTATGGCCGACTCAGATAGAATTTGATGATGAGGTTGGATCCGTTGGAAAGTATACTTGATAAGCTTTCCATGAAGTCCAGAAATGCCCCAAACGGAGTCCGTATGAAGAAGTTACATGGTGAAATGCCCGTTTCAAATTTGTCCTGACGCCATAGTCCAAATCCGACTCCAGAACGCGCCCAACTCGAACTCTTGCTTGTTTTGGACCCAAAGTGACATGGTGATCTCCATTATGTCTTCCATGCATGTCCATGACTCCACGTGCCTCTCCTTAGTCCTTTCCCATATTCCTAAGCACAATTAAATCACTTGCATTAGGTAGCGGTCTATTCTCAGTAATATATAAATATAGGAACGAATTCACCTGGTAATTAAGTTGGCGAGCACGAGCTCGGGTAAGAGGTCCTTGTACTGGTTGTGGATGAGTTGTGTGTGAAAGCACGGTTATATCCATGGTAGGGATGTCCTCATCTCCAACCGGGGGTGAAGGCAGTGCCGGAGGCTCGCTGCGGACATGGTCCAGGAGGCGGCGTGGAAGATGATGGTCGGGATGCTGGGCCGGGTGTTGGCACTGTCGGAGGACGACCACCCGTGCACGAGCACCGGCTGCTCGTCTTTTGCAGCGACGACTGCAGGATTAGGGATGAGTATGCCATGTTCTTTGCAGAGGTTGTGAACTACTTGTCAGAAATTGTCGCTTTAGCATAGTTTTAGCAAATATTCATATATAATTCTTTACTAATATGTGAATGTGTCATTTGTACTTCTGAATTTACATTTATGTATGAATATTATAACAAACAGTTCTATTATGGAATTGTCTGTGATGTGAGACCATATCACAAACGATTATATTATAGAATCGTCTGTGATGTAAGACCATATCACAGACGGTTCCATAATAGGATCATCTGTGATATAAGTATCACTGACAGTTCCATAATAGAACTGTCTATGATATCCATTTATTAATAGGAGCCCGCTAGGGTTTGTACCATAACTCATCACTCCCCAGTGCCCTTGCTCTCGCCCATTCCCCTCCCCACCCGAGTGCCCCCCACCTCGACGCTGCCGCCCGAAGTCTCCTTCCCAGCAGCCGCCCCCAAGTTGTGCCTTCTCCCCGACGCCGCCCTTCTTCCTGTCGCCTTCGGTTGCGACACCACGTTTCACTGCACAAGACACTCTTATCGCAAGAGTCTTGTGTAGTGTCACCGTCGCGACACAACTACAGTGACACCGCCGTCGCCGCCAGTCCAATCGACCTCCCTGTCGCCAGATCCGCCTTCCCCTCTTCGACCTCTCCACCGACCTCCCCCGGCTACCTCTCTACTGACCTCCCCTGGCTACCTCTCCATTCTCTGTTGCTACGCTTTTGGGTTTGAGTTTGATTTGTTTACTGATATGGGTTGTTGTCGCTTATGCATACATGCAGGAGATGGATGTGGTGAGCTACTGCTGGTGGTTGATTTGGTGGTTGCACTGGGGTAACTACCCCCCGTTTACTCTCTATATATCCCTTTCCATCCCCTTGCTCTGTGATGTGAGTGATGAATGATATGGGCTATGGTGGGAGTTCTGTGATGGTTAGATGATATAGGTGGGTTCTCTTTGTATGATGGTTGTTCATGAGATGTGGTTTGGATGGGGCAAAACATCAGTCTTTACACATACAAATTTTTTCATTCTCTTTTACTTCAGTTTTTGGGTTTGAGTTCGACTTGTTTACTAATGTGGGTTGTTGTTGCTTATTCATACATACAGGAGATGGATGTGGTGAGCTACTGCCGGTGGTCGATTTGCCGATTGCACTGTGATAACTACACCCCTTTACTCTCTCTATATATCCCTTTCCCTCCCCTTGCTCTGTGATGTGAGTGATGAATGATGTGGGCTATGGTGGGTGTTCTGTGATGGTTGGATGATATGGGTGGGTTATCTTTGTATGATGTTAGTTCATGAGATGTGGATCGGATGGGGCAAAACATCAGTCTTTACACATACAAATTTTTTCATTCTCTGGTACTTCAGTTTTTGGTTTTGATTTCAACTTGTTTACTGATGTAGGTTGTTGTTGCTTATACATACATACTGGGAGATGGATGTGGTGAGCTACCGCAGTGGTCGAATTGTCTTTGGTTGCACTTTGGGGTAACTACTCCCTTTACTCTATATATCCCTTTCCCTCCCCTTGCTCTGTGATGTGAGTGATGAAGGATGTGGGTTATAGTGGGTGTTCTGTGATGGTTGGATGATATGGGTGGGTTCTCATTGTATGATATTGGTTCATGAGATGTGGATCGGATGGGGCAAAACATCAGTCTTTACACATTCAAAATTTTTCATTCTCTGTTATTTCTGTTTCTGGGTTTGAGTTTGACTTGTTTACTGATGTGAGTTGTTGTTTCTTATGCATATATGCAGGAGATGGATATGGTGAGCTACTGCCGGTGGTCGATTTACCGGTTGCACTGGGGTGACTACTCCCCTTTACTCTCTATCCCTTTCCCTCCCCTTGCTCTGTGATGTGAGTGATGAATGATGTGGGCTATGGTACTACTACAGAACACGTCATCACAGACGGTTCGGAACCGTCATCACAGACGGTTTCCGAACCGTCTATATCTATACGTCTGTGATAACAAGCAGTTACCACAGACGGTTCAAAACCGTCTGTGATAAGTATTATCACAGACGGTTTTTAACGTAAACCGTCTGTGATAACCACTTATCACGGACGGTTTACGTTAAAAACCGCTCTGTGATAATTTATAATCACGCACGGTTTTTAAAGTAAACCGTCTGTGATAATCACTTATCACAGACGGTTTACTTTAAAAAACCGTCTGTGATAATCACTTATCACAGACGGTTTACTTTAAAAAACCGTTTGTGATAAGTGCTTATCACAGACGGTTTTAAAGAAAACCGTCTGTGATATGTCTAGTATCACAGACGGTTTTAAAAGTAAACCGTCTGTGATATGTCTAGTATCACAGACGGTTTACTTTTAAAACCGTCTGTGAAGGCTATTACCACAAACGGTTTTATGTTGAAACCGTCTGTGGTAATAGCCTTCACAGACGGTTTTAAAAGTAAACCGTCTGTGGTACTGAGCGAACCTAGCTACATCGTTTGATGTTTTTTGGCCAGCCTCAGGAATTGCTAGCCATGCCCTCTGAAAACAAGCATGTACAAAAAACAGATACATCGCAGATAATCAATTGTTGACAACTCAAATTGACCATTACTCAAAATAAATTAATAAATAAATTAATAAAGATCGAATTTGTTGAAGTATTTTTGCTATAGTTGTACAATTGGATTACAATTAAATCAATTGTTTGCGTGAATCTACGGGTGGCGATGGAGTGAAACTCTCCTTTGTTAACTATTTCTGTCATGATAAAGTTGCATAGCTGCCCTCGAACTTCCGCGAGCTCTTGCGCAACGAGTCCATATAAATCTATTATCAAACCCTGCCGCTAGGTCAAGAAAAAATGGTAAGGATATATATTTGAATTTACAATTACAAAAAAATTATTTCGAGATTGACAAACCTCCTGATTCTTCATCTTAGCACTAATGATTTGTCGCATATGATGGCAACGAGAATGCACATAGCTCATCATTTTTTTGTTTGCAGACCGCAAAAATAGAATTACATATGTACGTATAGTCATTGAAGACAAATTTTTATGAAGTATGATATATATAGGATTATTGTGTTGTAGCGCATGGAAATTTCGTCACTGTGTGTTAGTTGGTATTTGGATCCATTGTATCTTCCTTGTTGGCTAACATAGGAGATGAACGAACTACATAATTGAAAAAGTTATCCTCGGGCATTTCAAACGAAGGAAGACTACAATAGAGTTATGTATGGAGAAAATGATCATACTTGTCGAGTATTGCTTGCGAACGTCAAGTCGTGATCGTTTTCGACTAGGAATCAAGATATATCACGTTGTTCCTCTTGGGTATAATGACTAAAGGATCCGATGGTACCTACTCATGTACGCCGCTATAACTATTAAACCTAAGTACAAATGAAATTTGAATAGCAAATAGTGAAGCACTTACCCCCGGTTGTAGGGCACCAAGATGTAGTCCTTGCGATTACAAGAAGCAATGCCGTCGTTATATAGTTCTCGACGAAGGTCGCGCTCGCTTGGATGGTTTGCATAGATACCACGTGTGGGTCGAGGAAACCCAGGTTCTCGCCGTTCGGGCATTTTTCATCATGTATCTATACATAAGCAATGAGTTGCGATATTTATCGGTATTACATGAATGTAGAACTTGATTGTACACACTTACGATGTCCAACATCGTAGAAGCGGCGCCGAGGGCTTCGAGATTGAATAGGTTGAATAAGTCGTTGAAGCCCACCACGGTTGCGGCCCGCTGAAGAAATGCTCATCCTTGTATGCGACGGTGATTCCAAAGATCGCACCCTTCTTTGCGGTATTCCGCAAGTACCGTGCATGCAAAGCCCGACAAGCAAATCCAGCGTGGGCTAATTGTGCGTTAGAGCACAACGGTTTTCCGATGGAGTACTTCCGTGCTTCGGGACTTGGGAGGCGGCTTAATGTTCGCCGATTTCGATTTGGCCTTAACGATTGGCGGCGTCTTCTGCGAGACGACTCGGGAACCGATACGGTAGCACGCTTTTGTTGTTCCTTGGCGTCTTCTCCACGGAACCGGCGAGGTGGCCTTCGAGGCGAAATATGAGGTGGAGTCATGGAGGGTTCCGTTGGAGAGGAATGGTCTGTCGAGATTGCGGCCTTCGCTGGGTCGGGGCGATGTCCGCCTTGGGCCACCGGATAAAAGCGCACGGCATCCCCTAGTGTTGTGATCTCTTCGTTGGGCGAATGTCGGTGGGACGGCCATGAAATGTTGATGTACCATGTCCACCTCCACCCTTGCGTAACCATGCGCCACCGACACCGTCTTCGCATCGCTCCTTCTGGTATGGATGCACCATCCCCGACCTCAATAGGAATGGACCCAACTAACCTCGCTTGAGTTTGCAGCCGTCGGCTCCTACAAAACGATACGCAATTAGCTAAGGCGCCCTATAGGTCTATCTTTGGTGCATTCCATAGATGTACATTACCTTGATGCGGTCTATCGGTAATTGGTCGTCGCCACGCTCAAAATTATGCGTGGACGCCGACACTACTCCGATGTCGAGGAGGTGGTTCCCGCAATAACGAGGCGGCTTGCATCGTTGCGAGTACTTGATTGCTTGATCCCGCAAACTTGCTATCCGCCCTGAAATTACGCTTAAGCGGTCCAAGCGATTGTCGTACTCGGCCTTGGATCTCTTCCTACTTCTATACATGAAGTAGTCGTCATAATCCATGTACCCAAGGTACGTTAACCCCTTGCCTCGCGTGCGACCCGGTGCTCCTTGTTTCCTAGGGCCGTAGATAGTATATCCTTCTCCTGTGTTCTTGGAAGGAGCCTTGGAAGTTTGGGCAATCAATTCACGCCGCAAGAGGTCATCATGTTATTATAGTCACTATTAAGTTATGGACTTGTAAACAAGTAGGTAGTTCGACATATTTACCACACGCTGGGACACTTCACGTCCGCGGGTTTGGGAAAGTGACGCCATCGACGAGACTTTGCCCTCGCTTAACCGTGCACGGAACGCGGGTGTGTGATATCGTGAAATAGATTCTCCTCCTCCGCCTCCCATTGCGCGGATTTAGCCGCGCACCAGCCGTGCCGAGTCCGTGGGGTGAGTGTTTCGTGCTCGATTGCTTTGTGCGCCGCACTTTGCTCCTTAAATTCATCCGTCGCCTTCATAGCCACAAAGGCGTTCCATGTTTCCAGCGTCAAGAATGGAAACTTCGTGAATGGCGCCTCACTCTTGTTCACGCATCGCGTGACAAGAACGCTCTTGAAGGTCCTCCACGCGTGACACATGGAGAGCAAGGCATGCCGCTCGACGCGATTCATGTGTGTTTCGATAGTGAACACGCTTGAAAGGTCTTCCACAAAGACGCGCGTCTCGATCTTTTGTCGAGACTTCCACTTTGGTGTGGTGATAGGGACCTTTTCCTTGCAAGTATCCCGCAGATGGTCGGAATCTCGCCACGATGCGGGGACTCAGAGGGACCCTAACGCCACCGACCTCCGTGATGGTCATCGGCCGTGAGCAATTTCGATATTCCTCTACCATCTCGCTTACGATTCTGCGACGTCGGTGACGGCGGCGAAGACGGCGCCTCGCCATGTCGGCGTCGGTGACGGCGGCGAAGACGGTGCCTCTGCCATCTCGCTTACTTGCTATCTATATAAGTTACGTACGCAATTATTACATAGTATATAATATATGGGAAATTGCACAAAAACACAAACACAAACACTGTGGAAAAAAATGTGATTAGCCAAGTTACGTACCAATTTTGTCATTTTCATGGCAGACATTTAACAATAATACGACATAAATGCTATTAAATTTCATGTGCTCACTCATGTCATGGCTCTAAAAAACTGGTTACTAGAGTTATTATATTCAAATAGTAAAACTGCATATTAAACTCCACCGTACTGCCAAATTAAGCCTAACACTAATTTTTTGTATTACTACTCTCTTTTAAGTCATCATCTTTTTTGCTAAAGCTACGTAAATGGTGATGGTATATGTTCCTCGCGACCTATATTGATGTTTGTTACTCCATAAGTCATCATCTTTAAGTCATATCCAACTACCATCTATACAATTGCCGATTACCAAATATTGCTAAACCACAAATCCCTTCCAAAAAATACCAATTTAAAAAGCAAACAAATCAATAATTTCCAGCTTTCACTAAATATCATTACTTCCAACAATCATTGAGCTATCGATTTAAACGCTAACCAATGACTAACAATTGATTACCAACAGGGCATTATTAGCAACATCTCGATTGATGATCACTAACGTGGCATTATTAGCAATATCAACACAGAAGCTCTTCATTGCCAGATGCACAAATCTCAATTTTGAGTTTACCAAAAGTGATACTGATGAACAATAATTATCAACAACACTCAATATTGGGGAGCAAAGCACGACTATCACCAATCAAGCTACCCACTAAACCGAGAGCACAAATTGTCACAAATCCCTACCATGTCATCAACAAGTATACTTATGGTCCTTTAACAAAATATCAACCATCAAAAACAATCACGGTAATAATTCCATCCAACTGCGCAAACCAAAGATTAGTCATTACATACAACAACCATTGTTCAATAATCAACAATCAAGACAACACAGGTGATTCAATATATACATGATCTTTCAAGAATGAGTTTGGCACACACTAATACCGGTGACAACATACAAAAATAACCATCTAATACCACAATCAACAATTGAATTCAAGCTCAAGAAAGATAGGAAGACTAGCACCAACATTCGGACATAGAACCGAGGGAGAAGGGGTGTAGGGGCTCGGGGCGGTGGCGGCCGAGGGTGGTCGGTATTTGGGGCACGGTGGCGGCAGCTGCGCTGGAGTGAGGGGGTGGTGCGGCCGGGCGGCACCGAGCGGGAGTTGGCGGGTGCGATGGCCATCCAAGGGCAATGGAGACCGAGAGAGGGAGAGGAAGGGAGGAGGTGGGAGCTCACCGAAGCGTTGGTGGCGATGGAGCACCGTGGCCGGGCTCGGGAGGCGCCGGGTCGGGAGGAGGAGGCGCCGGGCGGGGAGGCGTTCGAGACGAGGCGGCCGGGCTCGGGGGCGCCGGGTCTGGGAGGAGGGGCGCCGGGTCGGGAGGCGGCGAGAGGGCGTTCGAGAGACGATAGGGTTAGATCAAAACCCTATCGTCTCAACCTATATAGTCAACACACATCACGACGGTTCTAGAGGAAACCGTGCGTGATGTTTAATCATCACAGACGGTTCCCTCTAGAAAATGCGTGATGCGTAAAAATCACGAGGCGGTTCGGGAAACCGTCAGTGATGTTTACTCATCACGAGCGGTTCCCGATAGAACCGTCGTGATGAGCATCCTGAGACGGTTCTTGGGAAACCGTCGTGATGTTTGCGCATCACGCACGGTTCCCTCTAGAAATGCGTGATGTTTACGCATCACGACGGTTCTAGAGGGAACCGCCTGCGTGATGTGGAAACATCACGACGCATGTCAATTTTCCTAAGATCTTTATACAAAAATCATCAAATTAAGATTTCGATGGTTCCAAGTTGGAGCTACCAAAGTTATATTTGAATGTTATACATGGAAGGTCGTGAGGTGAAGTTTAGACTTACACGTAAATCCCGACATTCCACAATATTGCCAACATAATTTCTACCAATCGTCACTTTCGGGATGTACCGCAAACATAATAAGTATGCATTTGGTCTTCATAGATAGTGTTAATTTATTTGTTGATCGCATATCATGCAAGCTATTCTTGTTATGAATCATGTAAAGCATTGTAAAATGTCGTTCTTACCTCAATCGACATTTGTTCCATTATATGACTCGTATGGCATTTCAATCGCTGAAAACTCAAATGGATATGTCTTTCTTTCATAGATTTCGCCAGAACATCTAATTCACGCACTACATAGACAAAAAGAGCACTTGGTGATGAAATAGGCTTACATATAAACAATAGCTAATTTAAATGAAATAGTGCTAAGTTATATGTCATCATTTTTAGTTAAGGGGTCACATGAATAAACCTTGGGCACTTCACTAATGCTAGAATATTTGGACCTTGCCAGTAATAACCGTCTGTGATATCCCCACAACCAAGATGTATGAACTGTTGGATAAGCAGTATGATGACAAGTTTGAGTTCAAAAGTTCATATCTAATTCAACTCAACATTACCATGAATATCCACATTGACATCAATATTAAAGATCACAAGTCCATAACACATTAACACATGACAATGGAATAAATAAATTAATTACAATGGAGTAATTAAATTCTTAATTAAAATACTGACCCTTCATGATGATCGACGCGATATAGCTAGCTTCCTCACCGGGTTCTTCCTCGAGCGATCGATGCCGCCTCCGAAAGGTGGCAACTCGTCAAATTGATTGTATTCTTCCTCGTCCACTACATTCTCAACTCCGACAATCCTCCTTTTTCCATGAAGAACTACGTGGCGCTTCTTATTTGCCGGGTCGGTTACATAGAAGACTTGAACAACTTGGTTAGCCAGTACGAATGGTTCGTCTTTGTATCCGACACGTTCGAGGTCCACGGTAGTGACGCCGTACTTGTCGACCTTCACCGTGGGAGATGGACCCAACGGCACCAAATAGGGGATCTTGAAAAGCACGAGTCGATCTCCCATATCTCCTCTATTTGCCCATAGTACGAGCTCCTCAGCCCATCGGTACTGAATGCATCTATGCGGACACCGCTGTTCTGCACTGTGCTCTTCCTATCCTGATCTGCCATATAAAATGTGTACCCATTTATGTCGTATCCTTGCCATGTGACAATTGTAAAATGTGGCCCTCTTGCCAACCATAGCAACAGATCATCACTTGATGACCTCCGAGTGATTCGCACCTTTAACCATTCGCTGAACCGACGGTTGTGCTCTCGTGATCCAAACCTCCGACCGGTCCGGATTACATTGGCGTACCATGTCTTTGTGCTCATCGATGTACGGGACACTTGGGTCATGTGTTGCAAGACCGTGAAATGGGCTTGAGCGTGACGTATCCAGATCGGGAGTGATTGATTTCCTTCCGATGGTCCCGATACCATCCGGTCTCCCCTCATGACGAGATAGAGGCACACCAATCGGATCCACCGAGCCATGTAGTCGACGCAGAACTCAATGACCTCTTCCGCTGCATAACCTTCGATGATGCCGCCCTCGGTCGAGATCGATTCCGACGTAGGACTTGAGAATTCCCATGTACCTCTCGAACGGGTACATATGACGAGAAACACAGGCGCATATCTTTATCTCTTTCACAAGGTGAACAATGAGATGGACCATGATATCGAAAAATGACGGAGGGAAATACATCTCAAGATGACACAGTAGTCGTCACTACCTCGGCTGCAGAGCATCTAGTCCTTGGGGATCGATGACCTTACGAGCAATTGAGTTGAAGAAATAACACGACCTCAAGATTGCCACTCGGACCTTGTTCGGCAAGAAGCTCCGATCAAGTTTCTCCACCGCGTAATCAGCAGGTGTCTTAGCTTTCCATCTCTCTTACGCTCCTCCGAGTGCCAACGCAGCAATCTTGCCTCCTTTGGGTTCGCAAATAAACGCTTCAAACGTGGGATTATAGGTAGATACCACAACATCTTAGCAGGAGGTCCTTGCTTCACCTTAGCGAGATTTTGACGCTTGTATCGGATGCTTTGCACACGGACAATAATGCATGTCCGCATACTCTTTACGGTAGAGGATACAATCGTTCGGACATGCATGTATTCTTTCTACTTCCATTCCCAATGGGCAAATAACCTTCTTTGCTTGATAGGTGGTCTTTGGGCAACACGTTTCTCCTCGGAAGGATGTCCGCTAGGAGACCTAACAACGCCGTGAAACTCTTATCGGACCAACTATTGCTTGCCTTCAATTTCAGCAGTTCAAGCACGGTTGACAACCTTGTGTATTCCGCTTGCGGCCGGGGAACAAAGGTCTCACCGAGTCCTCCCTTAAGCCCTCGAATTTACAAAACACTCTCTCACCGTAGTTCTCTTCGCATCGCGTAGCATCCGATCCAGCATTGTCATCGTGCCCCTATCCTCATCAAAAGCAGTCCACCACATCCGCAAATCGTTGACTTCCTCGGCGATGTCGCCATTATTAACTTCGTATAATCTGCTCTTCACCGTGGATGGTCCAACATGTATACCCTTTTTGAAACCCCTTCAATCAAGTGCGCTCGATCTGCGCGCGTTGTTAAACATCTTGATTACGCAATCAATGCACTGACAAGACATAAAATTTATCCCTTCTTCAACATATCACCTTTCGTGGCTCTTCTAAAAGCAACCACGCCATTAATGTAATCTTGACTCACACGGTTCACACCGTACATCCGATTCGATCCATCTACAATACGCATGTAACAAATTAGTGTCAAATTGATTAGCGATTAATTTATAGCAAACGAAAATGTGCAATATAAACTCATTCTCCAACATTTGTATCTAAGGTTATTGAAAGAAAACTCTTCACTAGTTATGTACCACACGCGGTGGCATAGCGTAGCCATGCCTACGGCCACAACCATGATCCCTACCTCTCGACACCGATATCTATCTCAATTGAACAATCATGCAACCCAAATATAGGCATCACCTCATACAACACTTATTAACCTAAAATACCGAACCAGTAAATGCAATATTGCTTGATTCCAAATCCCACCGCATCGTGAAGTGCAGGTGTGTAAATTTTATTTTTAAGCCAATTAATTATCCTAACTCAAATTTTAGTGATTATTAGACCTAATTCAATTTTATAAAGTTACCACTCCTAAGTCAAATTTTAGTTCATTAGTTATAAGGTTTCAAAACTAAGATTTGCGGGGCTAATATTATTTATTCCAACATTGACGGTGCAAGATCATGTGCTCATACCAAGATTAGAGGAGGAGCCGCAGGTGGAGGAGCTAGAGGCAGGAAGTGGCGCTGAGCGGTAGACACAAGTGCAGTTGAGGAGCTAGAGGCAGGAAGTGGCGCAGTTGGAGGAGCTAGGGCAGGAAGTGGCGCTGGAGCGGTAGACACAAAGGCAGTTGAGGAGCTAGGGCGGAAGTGGCGCAGTTGGAGGAGCTAGGCAGGAAGTGGCGCTGGAGCGGTATACAAAGGCAGATGAGGAGCTAGGGCGAGGAAGGGAAGTGGTAGACACAGCGCTTGAGCGCGCGAGAGGATGTCTCGGCTCAATTTATCTCGGCACAGAAATCACTGCAGCGGTTCTATTTGTAACCGTGCGTGATGGGCAATATCCTGCACGGTTCGAAATAGAACCGTCAGTGATGTTACGCACGGTTCTATTTCGTAACCGTCGTAGTATGCAATGACGGTTACGAAATAGAACCGCTCGTAACATCACGCACGGTTCTATTTCCGTAATCGTCAGGATATCGCTGACACGTTATCTCATAGAACCGTCGTAACATCGCGCACGGTTCTATTTGAGAACCGTCGGATATCACGCACGGTTCTCAAATCGAACCGCTCAGGATGTTACACTGACGGTTCGATTTGAGAACCGCTCAGGATATTCCCATCACGCAGCGGTTCTATTTAAGAACCGCTCGTGATGGGCCCGCCGCGGCAAAGATAGTTCGAGCAGATTTAACACGCACGGTTCCAAAGGAACCGTGCGTGATGGGCCGTCTGCTATAGCCTCTTTGTAGTAGATACCACAACATCTTAGCAGAGGTCCTTGCTTCACCTTAGCGATATTTTGACGCTTGTATCGGGATGCTTTGCACACGGACAATAATGCATGTCCGCATACTCTTTACGGTAGAGGATACAATCGTTCGGACATGCATGTATTCTTTCTACTTCCATTCCCAATGGGCAAATAACCTTCTTTGCTTGATAGGTGGTGGGCAACACGCTTCTCCGGAAGGATGTCCGCTAGGAGACCTAACAACGCCGTGAAACTCTTATCGGACCAACTATTGCTTGCCTTCAATTTCAGCAGTTCAAGCACGGTTGACAACCTTGTGTATTCCGGCTTGCGGCCAGGAACAAAGGTCTCACCGAGTCCTCCCTTAAGCCCTCGAATTTACAAAACACTCTCTCACCGTAGTTCTCTTACGCATCGCGTAGCATCCGATCCAGATTGTCATCGTGCCCCTATCCTCATCAAAAGCACACCACATCCGCAAATCGCTGACTTCCTCGGCGATGTCGCCATTATTAACTTCGTATAATCGCTCTTCACCGTGGATCGTCCAACATGTATACCCTTTTTGAAACCCTTCAATCAAGTGCGCTCGATCTGCGCGCGTTGTTAAACATCTTGATTACGCAATCAATGCACTGACAAGACATAAAATTTATCCCTTCTTCAACATATCCCGCCGTGGCTCTTCTAAAAGCAACCACGCCATTAATGTAATCTTGACTCACGGTTCACACCGTACATCCGATTCGATCCATCTACAATACGCATGTAACAAATTAGTGTCAAATTGATTAGCGATTAATTTATAGCAAACGAAAATGTGCAATATAAACTCATTCTCCAACATTTGTATCTAAGGTTATTGAAAGAAAACTCTTCACTAGTTATGTACCACACGCGGTGGCATAGCGTAGCCATGCCTACGGCCACAACCATGATCCCTACCTCTCGACATCGATATCTATCTCAATTGAACAATCATGCAACCCAAATATAGGCATCACCTCATACAACACTTATTAACCTAAAATACCGGAACCGTAAATGCAATATTGCTTGACCCAAATCCCACCGCATCTTGTGAAGTACCGGTGTGTAAATTTTATTTTTAAGCCAATTAATTATCCTAACTCAAATTTTAGTGATTATTAGACCTAATTCAATTTTATAAAGTTACCACTCCTAAGTCAAATTTTAGTTCATTAGTTATAAGGTTTCAAAACTAAGATTTGCGTGGCTAATATTATTTATTCCAACATTGACGGTGCAAGATCATGTGCTCATACCAAGATAGAGGAGGAGCCGCAGGTGGAGGAGCTAGGGCAGGAAGTGGCGCTGGAGCGGTAGACACAATGCAGTGAGGAGCTAGGCGAGGAAGTGGCGCAGTTGGAGGAGCTAGGCAGGAAGTGGCGCTGGAGCGTAGACACTGGCAGATGAGGAGCTAGGGCAGGAAGTGGCGCAGTTGGAGGAGCTAGGGCAGGAAGTGGTGCTCGAGCGGTATACACAGCGTGATGAGGAGCTAGGGCGAGGAAGGGAAGTGGTAGACACAGCAAAGGCGGCGTGAGGGGATGTCTCGCTCAATTTATCTGGCACAGAAATCACGCTGCGGTTCTATTTCGTAACCGCTCAGCGATGGGCAATATCCTGAGCACGGCTCGGAAATAGAACCGCTCGTGATGTTACTATGCACGGTTCTATTTCGTAACCGTGCGTAGTACGCACAGTTCAAATAGAACCGTCATGTAACATCACGCAGCGGTTCTATTTCGAATCGTCAGGATATCACTGCACGGTTATCTCATAGAACCGTCGTAACATCACGCACGGTTCTATTTGAGAACGTGTCGCGATATCGCTGCACGGTTCTCAAATCGAACCGCTCAGGATGTTACGAGCGGTTCGATTTGAGAACCGCTCGTGATATTTTCATCACGCACGGTTCTATTTAAGAACCGCTCGTGATGGGCCCGCCGCGTAAAGATAGCCAGACAGATTTAATACGCAGGCGGTTCCAAAGGAACCGCTCGTGATGGGCCGTCTGCTATAGCCTCTTTTGTAGTAGATACCACAACATCTTAGCAGAGGTCCTTGCTTCACCTTAGCGAGATTTTGACGCTTGTATCGGGATGCTTTGCACACGGACAATAATGCATGTCCGCATACTCTTTACGGTAGAGGATACAATCGCTCGGACATGCATGTATTCTTTCTACTTCCATTCCCAATGGGCAAATAACCTTCTTTGCTTGATAGGTGGTCTTTGGGCAACACGCTTCTCGGAAGGATGTCCGCTAGAGACCTAACAACGCCGTGAAACTCTTATCGGACCAACTATTGCTTGCCTTCAATTTCAGCAGATTCAAGCACGGTTGACAACCTTGTGTATTCCGGCTTGCGGCCAGGAACAAAGGTCTCACCGAGTCCTCCCTTAAGCCCTCGAATTTACAAAACACTCTCTCACCGTAGTTCTCTTACGCATCGCGTAGCATCCGATCCGATTGTCATCGTGCCCCTATCCTCATCAAAAGCACATCCACATCCGCAAATCGCTGACTTCCTCGGCGATGTCGCCATTATTAACTTCGTATAATCTGCTCTTCACCGTGGATGGTCCAACATGTATACCCTTTTTGAAACCCCTTCAATCAAGTGCGCTCGATCTGCGCGCGTTGTTAAACATCTTGATTACGCAATCAATGCACCTGACAAGACATAAAATTTATCCCTTCTTCAACATATCCCGCAAATGCTCTTCTAAAAGCAACCACGCCATTAATGTAATCTTGACTCACACGGTTCACACCGTACATCGATTCGATCCATCTACAATACGCATGTAACAAATTAGTGTCAAATTGATTAGCGATTAATTTATAGCAAACGAAAATGTGCAATATAAACTCATTCTCCAACATTTGTATCTAAGGTTATTGAAAGAAAACTCTTCACTAGTTATGTACCACACGCGGTGGCATAGCGTAGCCATGCCTACGGCCACAACCATGATCCCTACCTCTCGACAATCGATATCTATCTCAATTGAACAATCATGCAACCCAAATATAGGCATCACCTCATACAACACTTATTAACCTAAAATACCGGAACCGTAAATGCAATATTGCTTGACCCAAATCCCACCGCATCGTGAAGTACAGGTGTGTAAATTTTATTTTTAAGCCAATTAATTATCCTAACTCAAATTTTAGTGATTATTAGACCTAATTCAATTTTATAAAGTTACCACTCCTAAGTCAAATTTTAGTTCATTAGTTATAAGGTTTCAAAACTAAGATTTGCGTGGCTAATATTATTTATTCCAACATTGACGGTGCAAGATCATGTGCTCATACCAGTATTAGAGGAGGAGCCGCAGGTTGGAGGAGCTAGGGCAGGGAAGTGGCGCCTGGAGCGGTAGACACAGCGCAGTGAGGAGCTAGGGCAGGAAGTGGCGCAGTTGGAGGAGCTAGGCAGGAAGTGGCGCTGGAGCGGTAGACACAGCGCAGTGAGGAGCTAGGGCATGGAAGTGGCGCAGGTTGGAGGAGCTAGGGCAGGGAAGTGGCGCCTGGAGCGGTATACACAGCGCAGTGAGGAGCTAGGGCAGGGAAGGGAAGTGGTAGACACAGCAAGAAGGCGCGAGAGGGATGTCTCGGCCAATTTATCGAAGCACAGAAATCGCTGCACGGTTCTATTTGTAACCGCTCGTGATGGGCAATATCCTGAGCGGTTACGGAAATAGAACCGCTCGTGATAATTATGACGGTTCTATTTCGTAACTGTCGTAGTACGCACGGTTACTCAAATAGAACCGCTCGTAACATCACGCACGGTTCTATTTCGTAATCGTCAGGATATCACGCACGGTTATCTCATAGAACCGTCGTGGTAACATCACGCACGGTTCTATTTGAGAACCGTCAGGATATCGCTGCACGGTTCTCAAATCGAACCGCTCAGGATGTTGCTACGACGGCTCGATTTGAGAACCGCTCGTGATATTCCCATCACGACGGTTCTATTTAAGAACCGTCTGTGATGGGCCCGCTGCGGCAAAAGATAGCCCAGACAGACCCAACACAGACGGTTCCAAAGGAACCGTCTGTGATGGGCCGTCTGCTATAGCCTCTTTTGTGAATCTCGCGATCCGACTACAACCGTACGACGTCGCTTGCGCCTTAGAAATCGTTGAACCAACTCCGAGATCTTATGACCGTGCTGGAAGCACGATCAACCTGAACACGAAGATCAATTCCTACGAGTAATCGAAGAACTAGCAAGAATAAGATGTAGGCAATCTGATATTGCGAATATAATTATAGTGTATTGAAAACAAAGGTGGGATCCCGAAGGCTGTCTTGACAGGTGGTCGTTCGACACAACTAAAGAACAGTAAGTTTGCACAATAGCTAAACCTAAACTCAATGAAATCCCCGTTCAAGCGAGGGAGACGGCGGCTCCTATATAGGTAAACAACCAGGGGTGGCGGCCAGCGAGGCGGACGCACGCCATAGGGTTACAAGGCTCGTGGGCCTAAGTGGAGGTGGCGTAGTACCCTTTCGACTCGGAATTTGAAACAAATACAGACTCTTTTGATAATTATGGCCGACTCAGATAGAATTTGATGATGAGGTTGGATCCGTTGGAAAGTATACTTGATAAGCTTTCCATGAAGTCCAGAAATGCCCCAAACGGAGTCCGTATGAAGAAGTTACATGGTGAAATGCCCGTTTCAAATTTGTCCTGACGCCATAGTCCAAATCCGACTCCAGAACGCGCCCAACTCGAACTCTTGCTTGTTTTGGACCCAAAGTGACATGGTGATCTCCATTATGTCTTCCATGCATGTCCATGACTCCACGTGCCTCTCCTTAGTCCTTTCCCATATTCCTAAGCACAATTAAATCACTTGCATTAGGTAGCGGTCTATTCTCAGTAATATATAAATATAGGAACGAATTCACCTGGTAATTAAGTTGGCGAGCACGAGCTTGGGTAAGAGGTCCTTGTACTGGTTGTGGATGAGTTGTGTGTGAAAGCACGGTTATATCCATGGTAGGGATGTCCTCATCTCCAACCGGGGGTGAAGGCAGTGCCGGAGGCTCGCTGCGGACATGGTCCAGGAGGCGGCGTGGAAGATGATGGTCGGGATGCTGGGCCGGGTGTTGGCACTGTCGGAGGACGACCACCCGTGCACGAGCACCGCCGCTCGTCTTTGCAAATGACGATCGCAGGATTAGGGATGAGTATGCCATGTTCTTTGCAGAGGTTGTGAACTACTTGCTGTAAAATTGTCGGTTTTAGCATAGTTTTAGCAAATATTCATATATAATTCTTTACTAATATGTGAATGTGTCATTTGTACTTCTGAATTTACATTTATGTATGAATATTATAACAAACAGTTCTATTATGGAATTGTCTGTGATGTGAGACCATATCACAAACGATTATATTATAGAATCGTTTGTGATGTAAGACCATATCACAGGCGGTTCCATAATAGGATCGTCGTGATATAGTATCACTTGCAGCCCATAATAGAACTGTCTATGATATCCATTTATTAATAGGAGCCCGCTAGGGTTTGTACCATAACTCATCACTCCCCAGTGCCCTTGCTCTCGCCCATTCCCCTCCCCACCCGAGTGCCCCCCACCTCGACGCCGCTCAAGTCTCCTTCCCAAAGCACGCCCCAAGTTGTGCCTTCTCCCGACGCCGCCCTTCTTCCTGCCGCCTTGGTTGCGACACCACGCTTCACCGCACAAGACACTCTTATCGCAAGAGTCTTGTGTAGTGTCACCGTCGCATGACACAACTCTGATGACACACCGCCGCCGCTTGATCCAATCGACCTCCCTGTCGCCAGATCCGCCTTCCCCTCTTCGACCTCTCCACCGACCTCCCCCGGCTACCTCTCTACTGACCTCCCCTGGCTACCTCTCCATTCTCTGTTGCTTCTGTTTTTGGGTTTGAGTTTGATTTGTTTACTGATATGGGTTGTTGTCGCTTATGCATACATGCAGGAGATGGATGTGGTGAGCTACTGCTGGTGGTTGATTTGGTGGTTGCACTGGGGTAACTACCCCCCGTTTACTCTCTATATATCCCTTTCCATCCCCTTGCTCTGTGATGTGAGTGATGAATGATATGGGCTATGGTGGGAGTTCTGTGATGGTTAGATGATATAGGTGGGTTCTCTTTGTATGATGGTTGTTCATGAGATGTGGTTTGGATGGGGCAAAACATCAGTCTTTACACATACAAATTTTTTCATTCTCTTTTACTTCAGTTTTTGGGTTTGAGTTCGACTTGTTTACTAATGTGGGTTGTTGTTGCTTATTCATACATACAGGAGATGGATGTGGTGAGCTACTGCCGGTGGTCGATTTGCCGATTGCACTGTGATAACTACACCCCTTTACTCTCTCTATATATCCCTTTCCCTCCCCTTGCTCTGTGATGTGAGTGATGAATGATGTGGGCTATGGTGGGTGTTCTGTGATGGTTGGATGATATGGGTGGGTTATCTTTGTATGATGTTAGTTCATGAGATGTGGATCGGATGGGGCAAAACATCAGTCTTTACACATACAAATTTTTTCATTCTCTGGTACTTCAGTTTTTGGTTTTGATTTCAACTTGTTTACTGATGTAGGTTGTTGTTGCTTATACATACATACAGGAGATGGATGTGGTGAGCTACTGCAGGTGGTCGAATTGCTGGTTGCACTGGGGTAACTACTCCCCTTTACTCTCTATATATTCCTTTCCCTCCACTTGCTCTGTGATGTGAGTGATGAAGGATGTGGGTTATAGTGGGTGTTCTGTGATGGTTGGATGATATGGGTGGGTTCTCATTGTATGATATTGGTTCATGAGATGTGGATCGGATGGGGCAAAACATCAGTCTTTACACATTCAAAATTTTTCATTCTCTGTTATTTCTGTTTCTGGGTTTGAGTTTGACTTGTTTACTGATGTGAGTTGTTGTTTCTTATGCATATATGCAGGAGATGGATATGGTGAGCTACTGCCGGTGGTCGATTTACCGGTTGCACTGGGGTGACTACTCCCCTTTACTCTCTATCCCTTTCCCTCCCCTTGCTCTGTGATGTGAGTGATGAATGATGTGGGCTATGGTACTACTACAGAACACGTCATCACAGACGGTTCGGAACCGTCATCACGCACGGTTTCCAACAAATCTATATCTATACGTCTGTGATAACAGTAGCTACCACGACGGTTCAAAACCGTCGTGATAGTATTATCACGCACGGTTTTTAACGTAAACCGCCTGCGTGATAACCACTTATCACGACGGTTTACGTTAAAACCGCTGTGATAACCTATAATCCGCACGGTTTTTAAAGTAAACCGTCTCGTGATAATCACTTATCACGCACGGTTTACTTTAAAACCGTCAGTGATAATCACTTATCACGCACGGTTTACTTTAAAAACCGCTTGTGATAAGTGCTTATCACGCACGGTTTTAAAAAAACCGTCGTGATATGTCTAGTATCACGAGCGGTTTTAAAAGTAAACCGTCGTGATATGTCTAGTATCACAGACGGTTTACTTTTAAAATCGTTGCAGAAGCTATTACCACGCACGGTTTTATGTTGAAACCGCTCGTGGTAATATTTCGCTGACGGTTTTAAAAGTAAACCGTCTGTGGTACCGAGCTAACCTAGCTACATCGTTTGATGTTTTTGGCCACCTCAGAATTGCTAGCCATGCCCTCCAAAACAAGCATGTACAAAAAATGATACATCGCAGATAATCAATTGTTGACAACTCAAATTGACCATTACTCAAAATAAATTAATAAATAAATTAATAAAGATCGAATTTGTTGAAGTATTTTTGCTATAGTTGTACAATTGGATTACAATTAAATCAATTGTTTGCGTGAATCTACGGGTCGGCGATGGAGTGAAACTCTCCTTTGTTAACTATTTCGTCATGATAAAGTTGCATAGTGCCCTCGAACTTCCATGAGCTCTTGCATAACGAGTCCATATAAATCTATTATCAAACCCGCCGCTAGGTCAAGAAAAATGGTAAGGATATATATTTGAATTTACAATTACAAAAAATTATTTCGAGATTGACAAACCTCCTGATTCTTCATCTTAGCACTAATGATTTGTCGCATATGATGGCAAACGTAGAATGCACATAGCTCATCATTTATTTGCTGGCTGCACTGCAAAAATAGAATTACATATGTACGTATAGTCATTGAAGACAAATTTTTATGAAGTATGATATATATAGGATTATTGTGTTGTAGCTGCATCGAAATTTAGTCTGTGTGTTAGTTGGTATTTGGATCCATCAGATCTTCCTTGTTGGCTAACATAGGAGATGAACGAACTACATAATTGAAAAAAGTTATCCTCGGGCATTTCAAACGAAGGAAGACTACAATAGAGTTATGTATGGAGAAAATGATCATACTTGTCGAGTATTGCTTGCGAATCGTCAAGTCGTGATCGCTTCGACTAGGAATCAAGATATATCACGTTGTTCCTCTTGGGTATAATGACTAAAAGGATCGATGGTACCTACTCATGTACGTCGCTATAACTATTAAACCTAAGTACAAATGAAATTTGAATAGCAAATAGTGAAGCACTTACCCCTGGTTGTAGGGCACCAGTATGTAGTCCTTGCGATTCTGAAGAAGCAATGCCGTCGTTATATAGTTCTCGACGAAGGTCGCGTCTGCTTGGATGGTTTGCATAGATACCACGTGTGGGTCGAGGAAACCCACCGGTTCTCGCCGTTCCCGGGCATTTTTCATCATGTATCTATACATAAGCAATGAGTTGCGATATTTATCGGTATTACATGAATGTAGAACTTGATTGTACACACTTACAAAGGTCCAACATCGTAGAAGCGGCGCCGAGGGCTTCGAGATTGAATAGGTTGAATAAGTCGCTGAAGCCCACCACGGTTGCGGCCCGTTGAAGAAATGCTCATCCTTGTATGCGACGGTGATTCGAAGATCGCACCCTTCTTTGCGGTATTCCGCAAGTACGTGCATGCAAAGCCCGACAAGCAAATCCGTGGGCTAATTGTGCGTTAGAGCACAACGGTTTTCCGATGGAGTACTTCCGTGCTTCGGGACTTGGGAGGCGGCTTAATGTTCGCCGATTTCGATTTGGCCTTAACGATTGGCGGCGTCTTCTGCGAGACGACTCGGGAACCGATACGGTAGCACGCTTTTGTTGTTCCTTGGCGTCTTCTCCACGGAACCGGCGAGGTGGCCTTCGAGGCGAAATATGAGGTGGAGTCATGGAGGGTTCCGTTGGAGAGGAATGGTCTGCCGAGATTGCGGCATCGCTGGGTCCGGGACGATGTCCGCCTTGGGCCATCGGATAAAAGCGCGCACGGCATCCCCTAGTGTTGTGATCTCTTCGTCGGGCGAATGTCGGCGGGACGGCCATGAAATGTTGATGTACCATGTCCACCTCCACCCTTGCGTAACCATGCGCCACACCGACACCGTCTTCGCATCGCTCCTTCTGGTATGGATGCACCATCCCCGCTTGACCTCAATAGGAATGGACCCAACTAACCTCGCTTGAGTTTGCAGCCGTCGGCTCCTACAAAACGACACGCAATTAGCTAAGGCGCCCTATAGGTCTATCTTTGGTGCATTCCATAGATGTACATTACCTTGATGCGGTCTATCGGTAATTGGTCGTCGTCACGCTCAAAATTATGCGTGGACGCGACACTACTCCGATGTCGAGGAGGGTGGTTCCCGCAATAACGGGCGGCTTGCATCGGTTGCGGAGTACTTGATTCGCTTGATCCTGCAAACTTGCTATCTCGTCCCTGAAATTACGCTTAAGCGGTTCCAAGCGATTGTCGTACTCGGCCTTGGATCTCTTCCTACTTCTATACATGAAGTAGTCGTGCGAATCCATGTACCCAAGGTACGTTAACCCCTTGCCTCGCGTGCGACCCGGTGCTCCTTGTTTCCTAGGGCCGTAGATAGTATATCCTTCTCCTGTGTTCTTGGAAGGAGCCTTGGAAGTTTGGGCAATCAATTCACGCCGCAAGAGGTCATCATGTTATTATAGTCACTATTAAGTTATGGACTTGTAAACAAGTAGGTAGTTCGACATATTTACCACACGCTGGGACACTTCACGTCCGCGGGTTTGGGAAAGTGACGCCATCGACGAGACTTTGCCCTCGCTTAACCGTGCACGGAACGCGGGTGTGTGATATCGGAAATAGATTCTCCTCCTCCGCCTCCCATTGCGCGGATTTAGCCGCGCACCAGCCGTGCCGAGTCCGTGGGGTGAGTGTTTCGTGCTCGATTGCTTTGTGCGCCGCACTTTGCTCCTTAAATTCATCAATCGCCTTCATAGCCACAAAGGCGTTCCATGTTTCCGCGTCAAGAATGGAAACTTCGTGAATGGCGTCTCACTCTTGTTCACGTCATCGCGTGACAAGAACGCTCTTGAAGGTCCTCCACGCGTGACACATGGAGAGCAAGGCATGCCGCTCGACGCGATTCATGTGTGTTTCGGGATAGTGAACACGCTTGAAAGGTCTTCCACAAAGACGCGCCTCTCGATCTTTTGTCGAGACTTCCACTTTGGTGTGGTGATAGGACCTTTTCCTTGCAAGTATCCCGCAGATGGTCCGGAATCCGCCACGATGCGGGGACTCGGAGGGACCCCAACGCCAGCGACCTCCGTGATGGTCATCGGCCGTGAGCAATTTCGATATTCCTCTACCATCTCGCTACGATCTGCGACGTCGGTGACGGCGGCGAAGACGGCGCCTCTGCCATGTCCGCGTCGGTGACGGCGGAAGACGGTGCCTCGCCATCTCGCTTACTTGCTATCTATATAAGTTACGTGACGCAATTATTACATAGTATATAATATATGGGAAATTGCACAAAAACACAAACACAAACACTTTGGAAAAAAGCGTGATTAGCCAAGTTACGTACCAATTTTGTCATTTTCATGGCGTACATTTAACAATAATACGACATAAATGCTATTAAATTTCATGTGCTCACTCATGTCATGGCTCTAAAAACTGGTTACTAGAGTTATTATATTCAAATAGTAAAGCGCATATTAAACTCCACCGCATCGCCAAATTAAGCCTAACACTAATTTTTTGTATTACTACTCTCTTTTAAGTCATCATCTTTTTTGCTAAAGCTACGAAATGGTGATGGTATATGTTCCTCGCGACCTATATTGATGTTTGTTACTCCATAAGTCATCATCTTTAAGTCATATCCAACTACCATCTATACAATTGCCGATTACCAATTATTGCTAAACCACAAATCCTTTCCAAACAATACAAATTGATAAAGCAATCAAATCAATACTTCCGACTTTCACTAAATATCATTACTTCCAACAATCATTGAGCTATCGATTTAAACGCTAACCAATGACTAACAATTGATTACCAACGTGGCATTATTAGCAACATCTCGATTGATGATCACTAACGGGGCATTATTAGCAATATCAACACGAAGCTCTTCATTGCGGATGCACAAATCTCAATTTTGAGTTTACCAAAAGTGATCTTGATGAACAATAATTATCAACAACACTCAATATTGGGGAGCAAAGCACGACTATCACCAATCAAGCTACCCACTAAACCGAGAGCACAAATTCGTCACAAATCCCTACTCTTGTCATCAACAAGTATACTTATGGTCCTTTAACAAAATATCAACCATCAAAAACAATCATGTAATAATTCAATCCATGCGCAAACCAAAGATTAGTCATTACATACAACAACCATTGTTCAATAATCAACAATCAAGACAACACGGTGATTCAATATATACATGATCTTCGAAGAACGAGTTTGGCACACACTAATACCGGTGACAACATACAAAAATAACCATCTAATACCACAATCAACAATTGAATTCAAGCTCAAGAAAGATAGGAAGACTAGCACCAACATTCGGACATAGAACCGAGGAGAAGGGGTGTAGGGGGCTCGAGGCGGTGGGCGGCGCCGAGGGTGGTGGGGCCTGGGCATCGGTGGCGGCAATTTCTTTGGAGTGAGGGGGTGGTGCGGCCGGGCGGCACCGAGCGGGAGTTGGCGGGTGCGATGGCCATCCAAGGGCAATGGAGACCGAGAGAGGGAGAGGAAGGGAGGAGGTGGGAGCTCACCGGCGTTGGTGGCGTGGAGCACCGTGGCCGGGCTCGGGAGGCGCCGGGTCGGGAGGAGGGGCGCCGGGCGGGAGGCGTTCGAGACGAGGCGGCCGGGCTCGGGGCGCGGGTCGGGGAGGAGGGGCGCGGGTCGGGAGGCGCGCGAGGACGTTCGAGAGGCGATAGGGTTAGATCAAAACCCTATCGCCTCTCGAACCTTATATAGTCAACACACATCACAGGCGGTTCTAGAGGAAACCGTGCGTGATGTTTAATCATCACAGACGGTTCCCTCTAGAACAAATGCGTGATGCGAAAAATCACAGAGCGGTTGCGGGAAACCGCGTGATGTTTACTCATCACGAGCGGTTCCGATAGAACCGTGCGTGATGAGCATCACTGACGGTTCTTGGGAAACCGTGCGTGATGTTTGCGCATCACGAGCGGTTCCCTCTAGAGCCGCTCGTGATGTTTACGCATCACGAGCGGTTCTAGAGGGAACCGCGTGATGTGGAAACATCACGACGCATGTCAATTTTCCTAAGATCTTTATACAAAAATCATCAAATTAAGATTACGATGGTTCCAAGTTGGAGCTACCAAAGTTATTTGAATGTTATACATGGAAGGTCGTGAGGTGAAGTTTAGACTTACACGAAATCCCGACATTCCACAATATTGCCAACATAATTTCTACCAATCGTCACTTTCGGGATGTACCGCAAACATAATAAGTATGCATTTAGGTCTTCATAGATAGTGTTAATTTATTTGTTGATCTTGCATATCATGCAAGCTATTCTTGTTATGAATCGTGCAAAGCATTGTAAAATGTCGTTCTTACCTCAATCGACATTTGTTCCATTATATGACTCGTATGGCATTTCAACTGCTGAAAACTCAAATGGATATGTCTTTCTTTCATAGATTTCGCCAGGAACATCTAATTCACGCACTACATAGACAAAAAGAGCACTTGGTGATGAAATAGGCTTACATATAAACAATAGCTAATTTAAATGAAATAGTGCTAAGTTATATGTCATCATTTTTAGTTAAGGGTCACATGAATAAACCTTGGGCACTTCACTAATGCTAGAATATTTGGACCTTGCCAGTAATAACCGTCGTGATATCCCCACAACAAAGATGTATGAACTGTTGGATAAGCAGTATGATGACAAGTTTGAGTTCAAAAGTTCATATCTAATTCAACTCAACATTACCATGAATATCCACATTGACATCAATATTAAAGATCACAAGTCCATAACACATTAACACATGACAATGGAATAAATAAATTAATTACAATGGAGTAATTAAATTCTTAATTAAAATACTGACCCTTCATGATGATCGACAAGCATATAGCTAGCTTCCTCACCGGGTTCTTCCTCGAGCCTCGATGCCGTCTCCGAAAGGTGGCAACTCGTCAAATTGATTGTATTCTTCCTCGTCCACTACATTCTCAACTCCGACAATCCTCCTTTTCCATGAAGAACTACGTGGCGCTTCTTATTTGCCGGGTCGGTTACATAGAAGACTTGAACAACTTGGTTGCCAAGACGAATGGTTCGTCTTTGTATCCGACACGTTCGAGGTCCACGGTAGTGACGCCGTGCATTTGTCGACCTTCACTGTGGGAGATGGACCCAACGGCACCGAAATAGGGGATCTTGAAAAGCACGAGTCGATCTCCCATATCTCCTCTATTTGCCCATAGTACGAGCTCCTCACCCATCGATCGAATGCATCTATCACGACACCGCTGCTCGCGACCGTGCTCTTCCTATCCCGAGTGCCAGTATAAAATGTGTACCCATTTATGTCGATCCTTGCCATGTGACAATTGTAAAATGTGGCCCTCTTGCCAACCATAGCGGCGTATCATCACTTGATGACCTCCGAGTGATTCGCACCTTTAACCATTCGTTGAACCGAGCGGTTGTGTTCTCTCGTGATCCAAACCTCCGACCGTCCGGATTACATTGGCGTACCATGTCTTTGTGCTCATCGATGTACGGGACACTTGGGTCATGTGTTGCAAGACCGTGAAATGGGCTTGAGCGCACGTATCCGGATCGGGAGTGATTGATTTCCTTCCGATGGTCCCGATACCATCCAGTCTCCCCTCATGACGAGATAGAGGCACACCAATCGGATCCACCTGAGCCATGTAGTCGACGCAGAACTCAATGACCTCTTCCGTTGCATAACCTTCGATGATGCTGCCCTCCGGTCGAGATCGATTCCGTACGTAGGACTTGAGAATTCCCATGTACCTCTCGAACGGGTACATATGACGTAGAAACGACAGGGCCGCATATCTTTATCTCTTTCACAAGGTGAACAATGAGATGGACCATGATATCGAAAAATGACGGAGGGAAATACATCTCAAGATGACACAGAGTCGTCACTACCTCGGCCTGCAGAGCATCTAGTCCTTGGGGATCGATGACCTTCTGAGCAATTGAGTTGAAGAAATAACACAGCCTCAAGATTGCCACTCGGACCTTGTTCGGCAAGAAGCTCCGATCGAAGTTTCTCCACTGGGCAGAATCAGCAGGGTGTCTTAGCTTTCCATCTCTCTTACGCTCCTCTGAGTGCCAACGCAGCAATCTTGCCTCCTTTGGGTTCGCAAATAAACGCTTCAAACGTGGGATTATAGGTAGATACCACAACATCTTAGCAGGAGGTCCTTGCTTCACCTTAGCAGTATTTTGACGCTTGTATCGGGATGCTTTGCACACGGGACAATAATGCATGTCTGCATACTCTTTACGGTAGAGGATACAATCGTTCGGACATGCATGTATTCTTTCTACTTCCATTCCCAATGGGCAAATAACCTTCTTTGCTTGATAGGTGGTCTTTGGGCAACACGTTTCTCCGGAAGGATGTCCGCTAGGAGACCTAACAACGCCGTGAAACTCTTATCGGACCAACTATTGCTTGCCTTCAATTTCAGCAGTTCAAGCACGGTTGACAACCTTGTGTATTCCGGCTTGCAGCCAGGGAACAAAGGTCTCACCGAGTCCTCCCTTAAGCCCTCGAATTTACAAAACACTCTCTCTCTTGTAGTTCTCTTACGCATCGCGTAGCATCCGATCCAGTTGTCATCGTGCCCCTATCCTCATCAAAAGCACAGTCCACATCCGCAAATCGTTGACTTCCTCGGCGATGTCGTCATTATTAACCACGGTATAATCTGCTCTTCACCGTGACTGGTCCAACATGTATACCCTTTTTTGAAACCCCTTCGAATCAAGTGCGCTTCGATCTGCGCCGCGTTGTTAAACATCTTCAGATTACCGCAATCAATGCACGGACAGTACATAAAATTTATCCCTTCTTCAACATATCACCTTTCGTGGCTCTTCTAAAAGCAACCACGCCATTAATGTAATCTTGACTCACACGGTTCACACCGTACATCCGATTCGATCCATCTACAATACGCATGTAACAAATTAGTGTCAAATTGATTAGCGATTAATTTATAGCAAACGAAAATGTGCAATATAAACTCATTCTCCAACATTTGTATCTAAGGTTATTGAAAGAAAACTCTTCACTAGTTATGTACCACACGCGGTGGCATAGCGTAGCCATGCCTACGGCCACAACCATGATCCCTACCTCTCGACACCGATATCTATCTCAATTGAACAATCATGCAACCCAAATATAGGCATCACCTCATACAACACTTATTAACCTAAAATACCGGAACCGTAAATGCAATATTGCTTGACCCAAATCCCACCGTACTGTGAAGTACCGGTGTGTAAATTTTATTTTTTTAAGCCAATTAATTATCCTAACTCAAATTTTAGTGATTATTAGACCTAATTCAATTTTATAAAGTTACCACTCCTAAGTCAAATTTTAGTTCATTAGTTATAAGGTTTCAAAACTAAGATTTGCAGGGCTAATATTATTTATTCCAACATTGACGGTGCAAGATCATGTGCTCATACCAGTATTAGAGGAGGAGCCGCAGGGTGGAGGAGCTAGGGCAGGGAAGTGGCGCCTGGAGCGGTAGACACAGCGCAGTGAGGAGCTAGGGCAGGGAAGTGGCGCAGGTTGGAGGAGCTAGGGCAGGGAAGTGGCGCTGGAGCGGTAGACACTGCAGTGATGAGGAGCTAGGGCAGGAAGTGGCGCAGTTGGAGGAGCTAGGCAGGAAGTGGCGCTGGAGCGGTATATACAAGCGATGAGGAGCTAGGCGAGGAAGGAAGTGGTAGACACAGCCAGCGAGGCGCGCAGGGGATGTCTCGGCTCAATTTATATCTGGCACAGAAATCACGAGCGGTTCTATTTGTAACCGTGCGTGATGGGCAATATCCGAGACGGTTCGAAATAGAACCGTCAGTGATGTTACATGACGGTTCTATTTCGTAACCGTGCGGTAGTGCTATGACAGTTACGAAATAGAACCGTGCTCGTAACATCACTGACGGTTCTATTTCCGTAATCGTCAGGATATCACGACGGTTATCTCATAGAACCGCTCGTAACATCACGCACGGTTCTATTTGAGAACCGTCGTGATATCCTGACGGTTCTCAAATCGAACCGTCTGTGATGTTACACAGACGGTTCGATTTGAGAACCGCGTGATATTTCCCATCACGAGCGGTTCTATTTAAGAACCGTCTGTGATGGGCCCGCTGCGGCAAAAGATAGCCCAGACAGACCCAACACAGACGGTTCCAAAGGAACCGTCTGTGATGGGCCGTCTGCTATAGCCTCTTTTGTAGTAGATACCACAACATCTTAGCAGGAGGTCCTTGCTTCACCTTAGCAGTATTTTGACGCTTGTATCGGGATGCTTTGCACACGGGACAATAATGCATGTCTGCATACTCTTTACGGTAGAGGATACAATCGTTCGGACATGCATGTATTCTTTCTACTTCCATTCCCAATGGGCAAATAACCTTCTTTGCTTGATAGGTGGTGCTGGGCAACACGTTTCCCTCCGGAAGGATGTCCGCTAGGAGACCTAACAACGCCGTGAAACTCTTATCGGACCAACTATTGCTTGCCTTCAATTTCAGCAGTTCAAGCACGGTTGACAACCTTGTGTATTCCGGCTTGCAGCCAGGGAACAAAGGTCTCACCGAGTCCTCCCTTAAGCCCTCGAATTTACAAAACACTCTCTCACTGTAGTTCTCTTACGCATCGCGTAGCATCCGATCCAGTTGTCATCGTGCCCCTATCCTCATCAAAAGCACATCCACATCCGCAAATCGTTGACTTCCTCGGCGATGTCGTCATTATTAACTTCTGGTATAATCTGCTCTTCACCGTGACTGGTCCAACATGTATACCCTTTTTTGAAACCCCTTCGAATCAAGTGCGCTTCGATCTGCGCCGCGTTGTTAAACATCTTGATTACACCGCAATCAATGCACTGACAAGACATAAAATTTATCCCTTCTTCAACATATCACGCTCGTGGCTCTTCTAAAAGCAACCACGCCATTAATGTAATCTTGACTCACACGGTTCACACCGTACATCCGATTCGATCCATCTACAATACGCATGTAACAAATTAGTGTCAAATTGATTAGCGATTAATTTATAGCAAACGAAAATGTGCAATATAAACTCATTCTCCAACATTTGTATCTAAGGTTATTGAAAGAAAACTCTTCACTAGTTATGTACCACACGCGGTGGCATAGCGTAGCCATGCCTACGGCCACAACCATGATCCCTACCTCTCGACACCGATATCTATCTCAATTGAACAATCATGCAACCCAAATATAGGCATCACCTCATACAACACTTATTAACCTAAAATACCGGAACCGTAAATGCAATATTGCTTGACCCAAATCCCACCGTACTGTGAAGTACCGGTGTGTAAATTTTATTTTTTTAAGCCAATTAATTATCCTAACTCAAATTTTAGTGATTATTAGACCTAATTCAATTTTATAAAGTTACCACTCCTAAGTCAAATTTTAGTTCATTAGTTATAAGGTTTCAAAACTAAGATTTGCATGGCTAATATTATTTATTCCAACATTGACGGTGCAAGATCATGTGCTCATACCAAGATTAGAGGAGGAGCCGCAGGTGGAGGAGCTAGGGCAGGAAGTGGCGCTGGAGCGGTAGACACTGGTGGCAGTTGAGGAGCTAGAGGCGAGGAAGTGGCGCAGTTGGAGGAGCTAGGCGGGAAGTGGCGCTGGAGCGGTAGACACAGTGTGATGAGGAGCTAGGGCAGGAAGTGGCGCGAGTTGGAGGAGCTAGGGCAGGAAGTGGCGCTGAGCGGTATACACAGCAGATGAGGAGCTAGGGCAGGAAGGGAAGTGGTAGACACAGCTTGATGCGCAGAGAGGATGTCTCGGCTCAATTTATACGGCACAGAAATCACGCACGGTTCTATTTCGTAAATGCTCGTGATGGGCAATATCCTGAGCAGTTACGGAAATAGAACCGTCGTGATGTTCCTGACGGTTCTATTTGTAACCGTGCGTAGTAGCTGACGGTTACGAAATAGAACTGCTCGTAATATCACGCACGGTTCTATTTCGTAATCGTCAGGATATCACGACGGTTATCTCATAGAACCGTCGTAACATCCTGACGGTTCTATTTGAGAACCGTCGTGATATCGCGAGCGGTTCTCAAATCGAACCGCTCGTGATGTTACCTGACGGTTCGATTTGAGAACCGCTCGTGATATTTCCATCACGAGCGGTTCTATTTAAGAACCGTCTGTGATGGGCCCGCTGCGGCAAAAGATAGCCCAGACAGACCCAACACAGACGGTTCCAAAGGAACCGTCTGTGATGGGCCGTCTGCTATAGCCTCTTTTGTAGTAGTGGGTGGGTGTTCTGTGATTGTTGGATGATATAGGTGGGTTCTCTATAAAATCTCCCAGGCAGCGGCTTCTTGTGCCTTTAAAATTGGCTTCATACACACACACATAGTCCCCAGCCACTTATGGGGGGTCGTCCACGCAGTATGGGGAGGATGAGACAGCAGTCACAGGCAACATCAAGAAACATGGCTGTCAGGAGAGCACGTAGACATCCAATTACGTGGATGTCATCGATAAGTAATTGGACGTCGCTATGTTCAGAAAAATAGCGTGGACGAACAGGTACTCCTACTGGGAAGTAACACCATGTATCAGCACTCAACCATAGAACTTGCATCAACCAATAAACCTTTTCTATAGTAGTGGTTGACAGTATTCATTTGGAGTTCATCATTGCGAAATTTAAATGAATCGGGATTTTAGCAAAGTTCTGTAAGCAGAGTGGGTAGAGAAAAAAAAAATTAGGACTTGTCTGGTTAGGCTAAAATTCCGACTCATCCGGATCTACTGGATGGGTCAGTATTTTAGTTCAAAGTTCTAGCCCATTCACGTGAATGGCAGCCGGAAATTATCTTCCCAAACAAGCACTTCAGGTTGTGGTTTATTTTTTTAGTTAACGAGAGGAAGCAAGCTAGCCATGGAAGTATGGAACACGACAACGACATTTCATTCTCTGCGTTCTGAACAAGAACTAGCTCATTCGTAATAAAATGCAAGTCGTTACAATTAGTTAACAAGTATCAGTTTGATTCATGCTCTAGCGGTTGAGATGTCATGTCACTACGAGATCCACGATCTTTCTTGGTGATTAACAATTTTTCTAACGGGCCCGCAACCAATCGTCAGGAATTTTAATTGCAGTGATGGGTTCATAGTGCCACCAGGAAAAATACAGAATTTCCCTGACAATGTTGCAAATAACCGTTAGCAAATTAAAATTTATGTCGGTGTTTGGTGTTTGTTTAACCGTCGGAATTGTTGTATATCCTTGATGGGCATAAACCGACAGAAAAAATTGCATTCACTTCTGCCACACATAGCTGGGTAAACCCTAACTCCGAAAACCCAAACCCTTCGAATCCATAACTACTCCCCAATCCTCGGTGCCCTGGGCGCACCTCATCCCGTCGCCACCTCATCCCCCGCGCCTCCGACCATCACAATGCGGCAGCATGTCATGTTAGTTAATTACCCGGGGTTTGTTCTCAAATGGTGATTGTGTATATTACTCAGCACTAAAGTTGCCCCTAAAATACGTGCAGCCCCTCTCGTCCTTCAACGGATGACCAGAGTTCGACTTCGGCCGCAATAGATATTTTCACAATTGATTTTTTATTTTATTTTTTCACAAATGATTTTTTTGAATTAATTTGTTTTCAAATGATTTTTTTGGGATCAATTTTTTTTCTTAATTGATTTTTTTACCGGATCTTTTTCATAGTTTTTAGATGCCTAACGGACGCCCCGAACCCAAAGATCTTTCTCTGCTGAAAATATATGGCACGTTACATATGTAAGCTGAATTTTACTGTTCCAAATACACAGAACATTCACAAACTCCATTCAAAGAATTCCATAGCGAACCCCATAGCTTGGGGCCGTAGAAATTAAACAAAGTGGATAACCAAAACACAAAAGTTGAAACAATTGCCAGTTACAACAACACATCATCACGCTTGCAACTCATGGATGAAACAAATTAACAACTGATCAGAGATCAATCCTTCACCATGTATCTGAACTTAGTAGTAGTTGATAGCTCGGCAATTCTTTCTGACCTGCCCCTGGTACCCAGCCTTCACCTCGATGCTGGCCAACTTCACCATGGCCACCTTGAACCTGTCCTCCCACCACCCAGGGATGTTGGCATTGTCCAGCACCATCTTCGCCGTCTCCGACGACGTCAGGAGCGCCGCGTCGGAGGTGAACAGCACCGTGCAGCGCCAAAGACGCCCTGTAGTAATCTTGGTTGTCCAGCGCGTTGGGCGTCACTTCGTCCTGCATCACCGTCGGGTCGTCGCTTCCCGGCGTCGGGTTGACCGGGCACCGGCTCCTCAGGAACCCGGCGTAGCCGTCGTTGATGTCGGAGGGGGCGTCGAGGCGGTCGGGGACGAAGGACGAGCAGTGCGACCGCCCGACGGTGTGCGCGCCGGCGAGGACGACCATGTCCTCCACGGAGAGTCCCTGGCGGCGGCGGCCGAGACGAGGTCGCTGAGGTTGGACGTCGACGGGACTAGGAACTTGAGCGGCTCGGAGGCATTGGAAAAGGTGCCGTCGCGGCGGCCCGCTGGCATGTCATAGTAGACCTTGCCGCTGCTGAGGAAGTAGGACGCGTCGCGGGCCGCGAAGGCGATGATGTCGGCGCAGGAGACGACGCCCGGGCAGGCTGCCTCGACGGCGTCCTTGATCGCGTCGATCAGCTCGAAGCCGCGCAGGGTAGGGTTGTTCGGCGCGCTGAGTTTCTCCGGCGTAGGGCTGAACGGGGTCGGGTCCAGGAGGACGGAAGCATCACAACCCTAATTAACAATTCAACCAGTAAGTCCTCCCAAAGTTGTACAATGTAAACAGTGATAGCTAGGAAGAGATCATCTCATTGTTAAATATTTATTAGTTGGCATGCACACGCGATAACCCTAGAACTTCAAACGTGGGATCGACCTCTTGGTAGAGTGGTGGAGCAGTGAGTATACGATTTCATCCACCAGGGTTTCAACCATGGTATCCACTTGTTATGCACACACGAGTACGATTTAGAAGAAATCTTATGAGTTTGCGGATTTATTCATGACCCCTGTCTATCCAGGCATGTGCTGGGGTCCCAATTGCGTGGGTATGCGTGTGGTATTGTTTATTATCGCAAAAAAAAAACCCCTAAAACACAAATGTGTACCGGCAAGAGGGCACAGGTAGCCTGCATGCTTGCTGCCATGGTGCACCTAAACATGACGCGTTTGCTAGAGGCTAGCAATTAGCCCTGGGGCGGATCGATGATCAATACGATATACAGTCTTGAAAGAGAAGAAAAAAAAAGACCAATACCTCGACGAAGCAGTCGTGAAAGAGCATGCGGATGACGGCGGCGCCATTGTCGGGGTTCTGGTAGACGGCCTTCTCGACGACGCCCTTGACGACGGCCTCTGCCTGGGGGCACTTGTCGTGGTAGAACCCCATCTCGAGAGGCCAGTAAGGGCTGGCCTGGCACGCCACAGCTAGGAGCAGCAAGGCACATGATGTCACGAGAACGGGCATCTTTGCGGCAGCTCTAGCCATGTCTCGCATATGCATATGCTAGCTTGTACGTATCTATATATCTCTTGCACTCAAGCTTGACTGCTCGAGTAAGATAGGAGAAGGAGAAGCGATCGATGGCGGAGACTAGCTGAGTAAGAAGCTATTTATAGGAGGAAGATGACCCATGATGCATTGACCGACCATGTCAATAATTAATGCACGTATACATAACAAGGGTTTTGGTTGGATCGTTGCTTTATGATTACACCGCGTAATCGTCACCTACCTTCAATTCATTCCCAGTTTACTTGCACGAGCACGAGGAAATCAAAGGGTGTTGATAATTAATACACATCAACAGTGATTCACTAACCCTGATGGACATATGGGGTTCCGTGCATGCATATATGAAATGGGTCATATATATATGAAGAGCTAATTAATATAGCTCAATGTTTCTTTCTACTAACATTAATTCCAGTTTTGTACTACGATATATATATATAATCCACCAGTTGCAGATGGGGACGGATGTTTTCCCGGTTGTTGAGTGATCAGGACAACTACGAACGTTTCCTTTGACAGGGATGAGTTTGCTACATATTACTCCATGTCCAAATCCGTTCTTACCAGGAATGTACTTGCAATATAAGTTCTTTATTTGCGAGGACATTATTAAGTCAATTTGTTTTTTAGAAGTACGAGTCTTTTCATTGGAGATGAAACGTACTCTCAGAAAGTGTCTCAAAGCAAAAACTTGCGCATGTCGTCTCTTTGACCAATTCATTAGTCACTTTGATCCCTGATAGGTAGTTATATATATATATATATATATATATATATATATATATATATATATATATATATATATATATATATATAACGGACTACAGCTGGGACAAACGAACGAACACTACTCGGTGCTGTCAATAATGTTTTAAGCCATTTAAAGTACGTACAGCTAAGATCTGTTGTGGAATATATATAGGGATGTGCTGCCGATGATCAATCACGCACGAACAAAAACACAAAATGTAGTCCTAACAGACTTTTCTCTCTTTATTCGTATCTCTTAGATGTGTGTACAATGAACCACGTGTCCCTACTTATATAGGTCAGGGAGGTTTACACTCTTAATAGAATAAGCAATACGAGAATTGTTGTAACACTCTCGTTTTCGAACGGTGAATAGTGTTTACTATTTGACTTATGTTTTCGATTCGTAATTTCCATTTTGCAGTATTCTCAAAAAAAAAATCAAACTTCTTTCTAACTCGGGGTTTGTGTTTCAAACTAGCTGGCTCGTTCGTAATAAAATGCCAAGTCGTTACAATTAGTTAACAAGTATCAGTTTGATTCATGCTCTAGCGGCTGAGATGTCATGTCACTACGAGATCCACGATCTTTCGTGGTGGTTAACGATTTTTCTAACGGGCCCGCAACCAATCGTCAGGATTTTTAATTGCAGTGACGGGATCATAGTGCCACTAGGAAAAATACAGTATTTCCCTGACAATGTTGCAAATAACCGTTAGCAAATTAAAATTTATGTCGGTGTTTGGTGTTTGGTTAACCGTCGGAATTGTTGTATATCCTTGATGGGCACAAACCGACATAAAACATTGCATTCACTTCTGCCACACATAACTGAGTAGACCCTAACGCCAAAACCCCAAACCCTTCGAATCCCTAACTACTCCCCAGCTCCCCCATCCTTAGTGCCCTGGGCGCCGCTCATCCCCGTCGCCACCTCATCCCCTCGCGCCTCCGACCATCACAATGCGGCAGCATGTCATGTTAGTATTTTTGCTTAGTTAATTACCAGGGGTTAGTTCTCAAATGGTGATGGTGTATATTGTTAAGAAACTGGGCTCAGGACTCTTGGAGAGTCCTGACCCAATTGGACTCCTCATCCCCTGATGCCTATAAATAGAGTAGGACCCCCTCATTGTAACACACGTCTTTTGAGAAGCAATAAAGCAGACCTTGAAGTCCCCTCATATCTCTGTGTTCAATCTATTATTTTGTTCTTATGTTCTTGCATTGTTCTTACGATTCTGAGTTTGTCTACAAGGTAATCGCTCAGACTGGACGTTATCAGCACGATCTGTTGGACCGAAAAGGTGACTAGGGGGGTGAATAGGAGCACGCTCACTTTTTCATAAATAATTGATTCAATAATATTTTACTCCAGTAGTTATGGAAGCTATGAAGATCAGTATATCAGTAAAGCGGAAGACTAATATTGAATCCTGTTGGACCGAAAAGGCAACTAGAGGGGGGTGAATAGGAGCACGCTCACTTTTTCACAAATTATGAACTCAACACAATTTCACTCCAATAGCTATTCGGAAGCTATGAACATCAATATACCAGTACAGCGGAAGACTAGTATTGAATTCAAATTAATCCCCTAAGCAATATGACAAAATCAACTAAGATTAAAGCAACATAAAGGTAATGGCGGTCGACCTCTGGACCCAACCGGTCGGACCGATTGCGGCGGATCGGACATTATTATCTTGGCGGTCGGATCACGCCAAATCGGTCAGACCGGTGATGATGGGCGGTCTGACCGGCAAGCTCCAGAACCGATCTGAAACAGTAAAAACAGCCCGATGACGAAGTTGCAATTAGGTCTAACTTTTGATTCTCAACTCCATACTTCGCGAAACTTTGCACACACCTTCTCTATGCTATTGAGGACCTATTCCAATCGAATATAATGATAATTCTTGGATAGATCCTGAACAGTTGTCAATTGAGTAAAGAAGGTTTTAAAACCGGGCAAGAACGAAAACTTGATCCTAATGCTTGTTCGTGAGTGATTGATGATCAAGATGATCCTAGATAGATTCACACATATCACAGCAAGCTAATTCACGTGAAAGAATAAATCACAAACTCGCAGATCAAAGAAAGCCCTAAAATTACGAAATTGAAAGCAAGAACGAAAAGAGACTTATCTCAAGCAAACCTTGCATAGATTAAGAACGTGATTGCTGTTGGATTACACCCACACCATCATGGATCAGTGGTCAATCCAATATCACGAAATTCACCTCAAACCATCAAGCGCTCTAGCCTCCACCTCAACTCCCCCTAAGCCAATTAGGGTTTTGAAACATAAAAGAGGCGAGAGAGATAGATGGTGCAGCCACCACCTCCTCCTATTTATAGTGGAGGCCTAGAACCTCTAGGGTTTGACTCTATTGGGCTCCCGTTAAGGCCCACTAACAAACGGGTCACACACGCACGCTTCGCAAAGCGCCGTCTTTAACCTTTTGACCTAAACCGCTTCACCATGCGCCATGGATTCGCCAATAGGTCACCCTTGTCCATCTTGTGTCACGCTTGAGTCCATTGACCTCACCCGGTATCGTCGATCGTTCTGGACCTCAACTCTCCAAGTCTAGTCCCGATCCTCCTCGCCGTTGACCGTCGTTGACCACCAAGTAACCTGCAAACCATAGACAAGCAAACACGAATTCGGGAACAAGTTCTTCACAACTTGACCCATGTTAGTCAAAACATGCATCATGCAATACATATGCCATGATACCAATGAACTTGACCTAACAAAACAACATCACCACGAAGTTGGCTGACGTTCAAAGTGGAAACCGGTCCGACCGCTCCCTGTGAGCCGGTCGGACCGCCACCAGGGACTTAGCCGAAATTCAAGCCCTGAAATTCCGAAACCTTCTGGAAACTTAAAACGAATAGAACTTTTGCTTGGGAACTCCAAAAATTATGAGACCAAGTGCATTGGGATCCCCTCACTTGCCTACAACACCTATTTTTGCCCAGCCAGTTCTGAACAATTTTTGGTCACCGTCGGTCCGACCGCCGCACATGGCCGGTCCGACCGATTTGGGACCGGTCGGACCGCCATGCTATGGCCGGTCGGACCACCCCTGTCCAGAATGCCTGAACTTTGTCGAAAACCCTGTGAAACGACAAACCATAAATGCCATTGCCAATTGTCACATCATCCTAAGATCTGGAGCATATCCCCATGATATCCACAAATCCAATTTAAACCCCTAGGCAATATAAAAAAACCAACAAAGATTAAAGCAAGTCACTACACTCTTTGGGTCGATGGCGGTCGACGATGGCATTGACGATCGATCCCGGCCTCCGTAATGATCAAAACAGCCCGATAACGAAGTTACAAATAGATGAAACTTTTGATCTACAACTCCAAACTTGATGAAACTTGGAACACACCTTCTCAATGATATCAGGAACCTATTCCGATCGATGATTGTGATAATTCTTGGAATAATAACGATCCTTTTCCGTTTGATTGAAGAAGGGTTCAAAACCGGGTCAAAACAAAAACTTGATCCAAAAACTTGCTCGTGGGTGATTGATGATCAAGATGATCCTAGTTATATTCCCACATGTCACAGCAAGCTTTATCACGTGGAGAATTCAATCAAAAACCCGCGGATCAAAGAAAGACTCAAAATCATCAAATATAGAGAAAGAACGCAATGATACAAGACATGATCAATCTTTCCTTTGATTGATTGATATGATATGGGCTTACAGCCTCTCCATCAAGGGAGGATAATGCTCAATCCAAGAGCACGAAAATCACATCAAACTATCAAGAACCCTAGGCTCCACAAAAACTCTCCCTAAGAAAATTAGGGTTTACAAAATAGCAAAAGAGACGAAGCTAAAAAAAGAGCGAGGGGGTGCAGCCACCACCCTCCTCTATTTATAGTGGAGGCATAGACTTTCTAGAAGTTTCACTCAATTGGGCCCCCGTTTAGGCCCAAAACCAACGGGACACATACGCACGAATTTTAATGCGCAGTCTTTAACACCTCTTGACCTAACTAGCTACACCTTGCGCCATCTTGCACCTCTGATTAGCTAATAGGTCACCTTTATCCATCTTGCGTCACGCTTGAGTTCATTGACCTCACCCGGCATCGTCGATCGTTCTGGACCTCAGCTCTCCAAGCCTAGTCCCGATCATCCTCACCGTTGACCATCGTTGACCACCAAGCAACCTGCACAACAATAGACAAGTAAACCGAATTTAGGAACAAGTTCTTCACAACTTAACCCATGTTAGTCAAAACATGCATCATGTAACATATATGCCCTGAAACTCATGACTTTGACCTAACAACCGAATATCACCGCTACGACGGGCGACGATCCAATTGAAAACCGGTTAGACCGCCCTTAGGGCTGGTCTGACTGCCCACCCTGGCCGATCTGACTGCCACCTATTGGCCGGTCAGACCGCCAGTAATGACTTAGCCGCATTTCCTCTCTGGAAAACCAAAACCTACTGGAATTTTCAATCCAATAGAACTTTTGACTAGAGACTCCAAAAATTATGGGACCAAGTGCAATAGAATCTCATCTCTTGCCTACACCCTCTATTTTTGGCCCAGCTCAAACCGCACTTACTGAAGTTGATCGGTCCGACCGCCACCTATTGGCCGGTCGGACCGATCTTGGACCGGTCTGACCAATGCTTCGGCCGGTCAAACCGCATGTGACCTAACAGTGCTAAAACTTTGCCGAAAACACGTGAAACGCCAAACCATTAACGTCATTGCCAATTGTCACATCATCCTATTATCTGGAACATATCCCTATGATATCCACAATCCCCCCCTTGATGAGCACATTGGCAATAATCCAGAAATTGTAATTTGGAGGTTTGAAAAGTAAAATACTTTCGTTTTCGTACAAAGGCACAACTTGTTCCATAAGCAAGAGAAAGCAATGGAAATGACCAAGCTGGCATCAGAATAGCATAGGCAAGTGAGATAAGGAAAAAGAAAGCATAAAAACTTTAAATTCCAGAAAAGTGTCAAAAATCTCACTTAAGGTCCATATGAAAGAACAATTGTTCAATTGGCCTATGATAATTGTGAGGATTAATAAATGCAATTCAAGTTCAGAAGAATCAATAAGACAACAAGAATGCAATTCAAAAGCTCCCCCTCACAATGATCCACAGATTTCAGAATATTTCAAATTCTCCAATTTCTCTCCCTTTTTATCATTTTTATATATCTTCTCCCCCTTTGTACAACAAAGATATATCTTCTCCCCCAACATTGAAATATCTTCTCCCCCTTTGACAATGAAGTCATCAAGGAATCACGTCTTCCTCTTGTCCAGAGATAACAAATGCAGAATGAAGAAAGAAGCTTAAGAAGGAGTATGCATGAAGTGCAATGGAGTGGCTTCATTTTTGTATTTTTCAATTTTTAATTACATGAAGCTTTGGAGATTACCCAAAAGAACAAGCCAGCATTTCTAATATTGCACAAACGACATATCAAGCCTAACAGCGCTAGCAAGATCATGATAAGATATATATATATATCAAAACTAAACACAAAGGCTCAATATAAAGCAATAATATGATCAATTTAAGCAAAGCTTCAAATTCAGCAAGTTCATCAACATGGATCCTAAAGTGAAACTGGCCATGTCAAAATATCAAAGCAAGATCAAAAAGCTAACAAAGACCACATTAAGAGACAATCAGGTCCTGTATTGAATCATTTTGCTCAAATTTCTCAAACGCCCATTTTTCAACAATTCTTCATTTGCACTGAATATTGAAGTTGACTAATGATCTAACTTAGTGACAAGATCCTGGACTAGGAGCCATCCACAAACTCATCCTAAGCTTCGAATAGAAGTTGATTAAAGGTATATCTTAGTGAAAAAGATCCTAGACTAGGAGCCATCCACTAACTCTTCCTAAGCTTCTACCAGGGCGACAAATCTTGAGGTTTATGTCATTTCTGACAAGCAGTCCCCATGAGATCGTCTGGATCATCAAACTATCTCCAAGTTCATGTCTTTGACAAGCAGTCTCGTAAGACAATTTAAGCATAAGACAATCTTGATTTTTCATGTTTCACAAGAGCAGTTTTATATTCTCAAGAACACAAGAAGCTCAACTAATGGTCAATTTTAGATTCAAGAGCTAACAAAGCATTTCTGACAGGGCCAATGTCACAAAAGGAGCACTAATTGCGCAACTAGCTAAAACATCCACAAATTGCAATTTTTAGTTCGGTTGTTTTAGAGTTCTAGCTCATACAGCAAAGACTTATCTGTATATGTGAAATCATGATAATTCTAGCAAGTCAAAGAACCAGACATGGCATTGAGCAAGAATTGAAATACTAAAGCTCCAAAAGAGTAATAGGCAAAGCTTCATCAATATTAAAAGATAAGCAGAAAAATTTATATTACAATGCATCTTTTTGGATACCACTTGTTGGATTTTTCATACCACTTGTTGGATTTTTCATATGAATGCAATATGATACAATGAGATGCAATAAAAGCCTAAAAACCTAAAAAAGTTAAAAAGATCAATAAGTTCAGAAAAGATCAAATGAACAAGATAAGATCAAAAAAGATCGAACTCCCCCTCAAAACAACCCATAGGGATAAATTACCCCTAACTCGCTTCTCAAGGTGGTAAACCTAGTTGGGTCTAAAGACTTGGTGAGGATATCAGCCAGTTGAGCCTCGGACTCTACGAAGTGTAGCACAATATCGCCTTTTTTGACATGGTCTCTAAGGAAGTGATAGCGAATGTCCATGTGCTTGGTCCTAGAGTGTTGCACAGGGTTTTTAGCAATGTTAATAGCAGAAGTGTTATCACAGAAAAGGGGAACACTAGCAAAATTTAACCCATAGTCCTTAAGAGTGGTTACCATCCACAGAATCTGACTACAGCAACTAACAGTAGCTACATATTCAGCTTCAGCAGTGGATTATGCAACAGAAGACTGCTTCCTAGAAGACTAAGATACAAGAGAAGTACCTAGGAAGTGACAAGTGCCTGAGGTACTCTTCCTATCTAGCCGACAGCCCGCAAAATCAGAATCAGAAAACCCCCGAATGGACAAAGATGAAGAACATGAATACCAAATACCATACAGAAGGGTAGAGTGTAAATACCTGAATATGCGCTTAACGGTTTGGCGATGGGAAGATCTCGGAGACGCCTGAAACCTCGCACAGAGGCAGACCGTGAAGTAGATGTCTGGTCTTGAGGCCGTCAGATACAGGAGGGAGCCGATCATGCTGCGATACTCGCGTTGATCCACAGTTTTTCCTTCCTCATCTGGATCCAAAAAAGTCGAAGTCGCCATGGGAGTGGAGACTGGCTTGCAGTCACCTATGTCGAAACGTATGAGCAGATCCTTAGTGTACTTCGTCTGATGGATGAAGATCCCTTCCTTGCATTGCTTGATTTGAAGACCCAATAAGTAATTGAGCTCTCCCATCATACTCATCTCAAATTCCCTAGACATAGTCTCAGAAAAGCTAGAAACAAGAGCATTAGAAGAACCACCAAAGATAATATCATCAACGTAAATCTAACCAAGCAGGAAGTCATTACCACGCCTAAGAATGAACAAAGTATTGTCTACCTTATTCATCTCAAAGTCATTCTTAAGCAAAAAGGTCTTAGGTCTATCATACCAAGCTCTAGGGGCTTGCTTAAGACCATTATCTCCAAAAGTGATGAAATCATCACCCGTTGACCGCGTGAAGGAGATGAACCATCTTGAGTCTCCGGTCATGTGACATGAACAGCCGGAGTCGACGAACCACGTGTCCTTCCTCTTTCCGCGAAAATCTTAAAAATCTAGGCACAAAAGAACGATGTATCTCGATAATGTTGGAAATATGCCCTAGAGGCAATCATAGAGATGATGATATTTCGTTGTATCCATGATTTAATAAATGTTCCTTGAATATTGCCTTTGTGTTGATTAACAAGTATGTGACTTGTTTGTGAAACTCTTTACTTGTATGGTTATTCTAAAGTTGTCCCTAGTCGGAGTTCATGTGAGGACACACGTGAATGGTGGATTAGCACATGTATCGGTTGATGACTATGTTTCACAGGTCATAGACATGGAGATGTCAAACAATTAATGTGGACACATGTTTAGAACATGGGGTTGGACCGATCCAACATGAGACATAACAATTATACTTATGGTTCTCTCTACACAACGTGTATGCCTTGTCCTTAGACCTAAGATTGTCGCATGTACTTGAGATGTGAATCGACCTACTTAGGGGCTATCAAACGCTACTCCGTAACTGGGTAGTTATAAAGGTAGTTTTTGGGTTTGTCATGAAGCATCTTTGCGAGGCATGGTCATCAAGATGGATTTGCCCGCTCTAAGCGAGAGAGATATCTCGGGGCCCCTCGAGTGATCGGATCCAGAAATGCATGGCCATGCTACTTAAGGTTAAGAGTTAACCTAGTAAGGGATTCCGGATCACAAGATCAAGAAAGAGTGGTCAGCTTGGAGCTCGATCGAATATCGTGAGGCAAAGGGATTGGCATGTACATAACGTTGTGTTGGTTCGCCCGATATGATCTTTGTGTACGTTTAGGAGTTGGGACGTCTTGCTAGAGGCTGCTACCAACTATTGACCAAGTATGTGTACTCGTGTCATGTCTAAATGTACGCGAACCTAGAGGGTCACACACTTAAGGGGCTGAAGCCTAATTCGGATTAGATCCGAATTAGAGTGGGCATTGAGTCCTAATGGGCCTCTATTGGTAGAAGCCCATTGTAAGGACGTCCATAAAAGGAGGGCAAGGGCGCTCAGGTTTGGAGCAGTTTTTTCGGGACCCTCAAACCCTGGCCACCACCTCTCCCACGCCCTAGTCGCTCGCGCGGATCTAGCAGTCTGGCGTGCGTCGCTTTTCTCCCGTACGTGTGGATACCTTTGGAGGTGCTGCATCTGTAGCGTTTGGACGAACCGCAAGAGGGGAGCTGTACGTGGGACGCCGCGATGAGGACGAGGAAGTAGTACGACTACTCTACCCCGACGTGCTGCATCAACTTAGTACGACTACTTTGCCCCGACGTGCTGCATCAGTTTTCGCACCTGCGCGTCTAGTAGTAAGACCGTGATCTATAACTGCAGTGATCTTGGTTTACGGGTAGAATTTTTATTAATTTGCGCTAGTGTAGCCTACCCTTGACCCTACAGATAATAGGGTTAGTTAAACAAGACTTAGGAACTCAGTACTGAGACACACGTCTGCGAGTAGTATGCAAAGCAGAAGTGCTATCCTTGATTCTATTTGAAGTTATGTTATGAGCAATGGTTAAATTAACATGAGAGTTATTCTGTCTAGGAGTATGATGTTGAGCATGTGACACAAATCCTAAACCAGGTTTCTTCTTTTCTGTGTTACCATGTCTCATAAAAGCTCTAGGTAGATTATGTGAAATTCTAGCATAATTTTTTTTTTATCATTTTTCAACCTTCGCCAACAGAACTCAATCAAATGTCCATCCTTTTTGCAATCGGTGCAATGGTACTTGATACCACTGGAAGAAGCACCCTTTGACTTAACCAATGGTTGGGCAACACCTGCAGATTTAAAGATAGTTTTTGCAGGTTGGGTTTTGAATTCAACTAACCCATTTTCCAAGACTTGAGTAACTTTTGGGTTAGAGCTATTTTGAACAGAGTTGTATCCTAAGCTTGGCATATTTAGCTCTAGCTGCTTCTAAGATATCTTTAAGTTCACGTTCGCGTTATAAGCAGAAAGTGCAAAGGCTAGAATCAACCACACCAGAGGTAACTAACTTGCTAGACTCTAAGTATTTTTCACATAGAGCAGATTTAACCTCAACAAGCTCAGTCCTAGCATTTTCAAGTTGTTGCAAAGTAATATTATGAGCAGATTGCAGTTTAGCAAATTCTGACTGCATAGCATGGCAAGATGAACATTCATCAGATTCAAGAGTCTTAGCATTTGTAAGTTCTAAAGTCAAACTATCTACTTGTGACTCTAAGTTCTTGTTCTTGGCCATGATAAACTCTAAAGCCTTATCTTGACTCATGAGTTGCTCAATCATATTTTCACATCTATCTGAAAGGACATCATAGGAGGGAGGTACCTCATCGTTGTCGTCCTCAACAGAGTCGGCCATGAAGCACAAGCCGGTGAAGTCCTTGGCCTTCCCCTTCTTCTTGTTTTGAGGGATCTTCACCTCCCTGTCTCCTCGCTCCTGGAGTCAACATCGCTTAAGGATTGTTCCCCAAAAGCGGCAAGAACTCGGTGAGCGGCCTTCGTCAGTTGGGCAACATCATACCTTGAGTTGTTCCATTGAGACTTCTTCCAAGCTGGCTTTCTCTCCTTATGGTTGCTCTTACCTTTCAGCTTGGGGCAATTTGCCCGGATATGATTGAGCTCACCACACTCATAGGAAGTCACGGGACCTCCTCTATTTCTGTTTCTCATATTATTTTAGGCACGTGTGACCTTTTTGACTATGAGGGCCAACTCAGCCTCAAGGAGACTCTCAAACCCCTCTTCATGGATTGCAGATAAACCAGCAAGCGAAAATCCAGAAGAAGACTCAAAAGACCCATCAGATGCTCTCTTGAGCGGGTCTACTACCAAAGCCATATTTTCCTTCTTGGGATGATCAATCCTCTTGATCTCAAGAGTCTTGAGCTTGCTATAGAGCAGTTCCAAAGTCAGATCAGAGAGGTTGACGTTCTCCTCAATGGTGGTAGCCTTTATCTCCCACTCCTTGTTGTTGATTGCAGCCAAGAGGTGGGTGGCATTTTCAGACTGAGAATATTCAATACCAACAGCTTTCATCTGATTAATCACTCTATTAAATCGACTGAAAATGTCATCGATGCTCTCTCCAGGACGCATCTCGAATTTGTTATATTCACGCTTATAGACTGTTTGGCGTACCTTCTTGACTTGGGACGAACCCTCATTGTAGGTTTGAAGAGTGTTCCAAATCTCATGTGCAGTCTCAAGATTGTAAATCCGATCATACTCCTGTCTACCAAGCCTACCATACAAGAGGTTTTTAGCCTTATTGTTGTTAGCCAAAGGACATCTGAGGCCGGCGTAGCAACTTCGGGCACAACGAGCGGGACTCGAACAACCTCCCATATAGCGTGTCCTTCGCTCTCAAGGAAGACTCGCGTGCGATTCTTCCAATAGGATTAGTCATACCCATCGAAGATATGCGGCTTCGTGGAGTATCTATCCATCGCCAAGTTCTATGACCGGTTAAGATTAAGATTGAACTAACCGGGCTCTGATACCACTTATTGGACCGAAAAGGCGACTAGAGGGGGGGTGAATAGGAGAATTCAATAATATTTTACTCCAGTGGCTATGGAAGCTATGAAGGTCAGTATATCAGTATAGCGGAAGACTAATATTGAATACAATTTAAACCCCTAAGTAATACGACAAAATCAATAAAGATTAAAGCAATTCAATGCACTGCCAATCGGACCGCTGGGTCAATGGCGGTCTGACCGATTGCATGGTGGTCTGATCGGTGGCCTTGGGCGGTCTGACCGCTGGCCTCCAGAACAGATCAAAACATCCCGATAACGAAGTTACAAATAGATAAAACTTTTGATCTACAACTCCAAACATGATGAAACCTGGAACACACCTTCTCAATGATATAAGGAACATATTCCGATTGATGATTGTGATAATTCTTGGAATAATAACGATCCTTTTCCGTTTGATTGAAGAAGGGTTCAAAACGGGTCAAAATAAAAACTTGATCCAAAAACTTGCTCGTGGGTGATTGATGATCAAGATGATCCTAGGTATATTTCCACATGTTACAGCAAGCTATATCACGTAGAGAATTCAATCAAAAACCCTCGGATCAAAGAAAGACTCAAAATCATCAAATATAGAGAAAGAACGCAATGATACAAGACATGATCAATCTTTCCTTTGATTGATTGATATGATATGGGCTTACAACCTCTCCATCAATGGAGGATAATGCTCAATCCAAGAGCACGAAAATCACATCAAACTATCAAGAACCCTAGCCTCCACAAAATCTCTCCCTAAGAAAATTAGGGTTTACAAAATAGCAAAAGAGACGAAGCTAAAAAAGAGCGAGGGGTGCAACCACCACCCTTCTCTATTTATAGTGGAGGTTTAGACCTTCTAGAAGTTTGACTCAATTGGGTTCCCTTTAAGGCCCAAAATAAATGGGATACATACGCACGTATTTTAATACGCCGTATTTAACACCTCTTGACCTAACTAGCTACACCTTGTAGCATCTTGCGCCTCGGATTAGCTAATAGGTCACCCTTGTCCATCTTGCACCATGCTTGAATACATTGACCTCACCCGGCATCACCGATCGTTCTGGACCTTAGCTCTCCAAACCTAGTCCTGATCATCCTCGCCGTTGACAGTCGTTGACCACCAAGCAAACTGCACAACAATAGACAAGTAAACCGAATTTGGGAACAAGTTCTTCACAACTTGACCCATGTTAGTCAAAACATGCATCATGCAACATATATGCCCTGAAACTCATGACTTTAACCTAACAACCGAATATCGCCGCCACGACGGGCGATGACACAAGTGAAAACCGGTCAGACCGGCCCTAGCCGCATTTCATCTCTGAAAAACCGAAACCTACTGGAATTTTCAATCCAATAGAACTTTTAACTGGAGACTCCAATAGAACTTATGGGACCAAGTGCAATAGAATCCCCAACTCAATCCACACTTTCTGAAGTTGGCCGGTCCGACCGCCGCTATGGCCGGTTGGACCGATCTTGGACCGGTCTGACCGCCCCTTCGGCCAGTCAGACCGCCAGTAGCCTGATAGCACTGTTTCTTTGCTGAAAACACGTGAAATGACAAACCGTTAATGCCATTGCAAATTGTCACATCATCCTAATATCTGGAGCATATCCCCATGATATCAACACGATCAACTTGTTGGAAATATGCCCTAGAGGCAATCATAGAGATGATGATATTTCGTTGTATCCATGATTTAATAAATGTTCCTTGAATATTGCCTTTGTGTTGATTAACAAGTATGTGACTTGTTTGTGAAACTCTTTACTTGTATGGTTATTCTAAAGTTGTCACTAGTCGGAGTTCATGTGAGGACACACGTGAATGGTGGATTAGCACATGTATCGGTTGATGACTATGTTTCACAGGTCATAGACATGGAGATGTCAAACGAATAATGTGGACACATGTTTAGAACATGGGGTTGGACCGACCCAACATGAGACAAAACAATTGTACTTATGGTTCTCTCTACACAACGTGTACGCCTTGTCCTTAGACCTAAGATTGTCGCATGTACTTGAGATGTGAATCGACCTACTTAGGGGCTATCAAACGCTACTCGTGAATCGGGTAGTTATAAAGGTAGTTTTCGGGTTTGTCATGAAGCATGCTGCGAGGCATGGTCAGTCAAGATGGGATTTGCCCCTCTCTACCTGAGAGAGATATCTCTGGGCCCCTCGAGTGATCAGATCTAGAAATGCATGGCCATGCTACTTAAGGTTAAGAGTTAACCTAGTAAGGGATTCCGGATCACAAGATCGAGAAAGAGTGGTCAGCTTGGAGCTCGCTACCGAATATCGTGAGGCAAAGGGATTGGCATGTACATAACGTTGTGTTGGTTCGTCCGATATGATCTTTGTGTACGTTTAGGAGTTGGGACGTCTTGCTAGAGGCCGCTACCAACTATTGACCAAGTATGTGTACTCGTGCCATGTCTAAACGTACGCAAACCTAGAGGGTCACACACTTAAGGGGCTGAAGCCTAATTCGGATTAGATCCGAATTAGAGTGGGAATTGAGTCCTAATGGGCCTCTATTGGTAGAAGCCCATTGTAAGGGCGTCTATAAAAGGAGGGCAAGGGCGCTCAGGTTGGGAGCAGTTTTTCGGGACCCTCAAACCCTGGCCGCCACCTCTCCCACGCCCTAGTCGCTCGCGCGGATCTAGCAGTCCGGCGTGCATCGCTTTTCTCCCGAATGTGTGGATACCTTTGGAGGCGCTGCATCTGTAGTGTTTGGACGAACCGCAATAGGGGAGCTGTACGTGGGACGCCACGACGAGGACGAGGAAGTAGTACGACTACTCTGCCCCGACGTGCTGCATCAACTTAGTACGACTACTCGCCCGACGTCTTTGCATCGGGCCGCACTGCTGCGTCTAGTGGTAAGACCGTGATCTATAACTGCAGTGATCTTGGTTTACAGGTAGAATTTTTATTAATTTGCGCTAGTGTAGCCTACCCTTGACCCTTGATGGTATCGAGCGGTTCTTTGTCATGTTATAGGTTGGTGATTTGCATATGGCGATATGTAAGTCGGTATGATCGATGTGATCGATTGTATAGTTCTGGTACTAGATTGATAATCGATGTTCTGTGATCATTCTGCTAAGGTCGTGAAACAACATACCCCTACCGGTCGGAATCACCATCGGGGTAGACAGTGACACGTAAAACCGGTTGCGGAATGCGAAGATCAATATGATTGGTCGAATCATAACTTAGATTGATAATCGATGTTCCGAGATCATGCTGCTAAGGTCGTGAAACAACATACCCCTACCGGTCGGAATCACCATCGGGGTAGACAGTGACACATAAAACCGATTGCGGAATGTGAAGATCAATATGATTGGTCGAATCGGAACCTAGATTGATAATCGATATACCGTGATCGTGCTATCGGACTCCATGAGCTGAAAGTTGTCTCGGTTCTCAAACCACGGCATGCTTTACGCAAAGATCAATACAAATTGGTCGAATCGGAACAATAGGTGTTTTGTGGTAAATATGATTTACCGATCAAAATCCTAAGTAAAAATTGCATAGATACCGCGAGGGGCGCTGCCCCTTCGAACCCCGCGGGGGGAAACCCCCTCGACCCCCTATCCGGTAGATTGCGATTCTATGCATAACTTGTTTTTGCAGGATGTATGTGACAAGTATGGCCTAATGTGTATGTGATGCATGTTTGTAATATTTTCATGACCTGCGTGTCATGGGTTCGGCAACACGGCTGGAGCCATTGTGTTGTCAAAATATTGTATTAACGGCCTGCGTGCCGACTTGTGATGATTCCTGGTATCCATGTATATTATTACTAGCTGTTATGAGTAATAGCTTTGATTAGTACTCGGAGGACACATCACTTGGAGGGATGGCATACATTAACCATGGAGATGGAGATCAACATGGTGGACAGATTCTATGGCGATGGAGATCACCATGAGAAAATGGGCCATACTGAGTCACAACTGTGTGAATGCTATTCTGCTTGTTTTACTCCTATGCATGTTTGAATGGTAGAAGTATAACGATCCTCACAAAATGTTAAGTTAAACATATGCCCTCCCAACTAAACTCTGCACCATCCCATGTCTTGTAAATTGATGGTGGGTCTATAAAATTAGGGCACCATCAAATTCCCTTGACTAGATGGGTTTGTATCGGATACATACATGCATAAGGATTGGTGAACTTAACAAGGTTATCATAAAGGTTATGGGCCTTGGGGCATAAAGGTTGGGCGCCGGGGCATAGAGATGTCACCCAACAACAAGAGTCATATAGAGATATGATTAGTAAGGTGTTGCTTACCGAATTACGGTGTCTCCTAGCGGTGATGCAAAAGCTCACTAGTAGACTCGTTAATTACAGATCTTGAATCGCTAAGAATCAATGGAGGATATTGATTTTAGTGGGAGTACATTCTATTAAATTTGTTTAATCTGATTTACTCCATCATGGTTTTATTTGTCTTAGTATTTTGCATTTTCTATTGTAGATCAATGGCATCTAGCAAACGCAAGCACACCCTTTTGCTTTGCGATCGATTCTTGAGAAAGAAAAATTAAATGGAACAAACTATTCGGATTGAGTCCGTAATCGAGAATTGTTCTCGAGGCGGATAAAAAGGAAAATGTTCTGGACACCCCAATCCCAGAAGAGCCTGCTATCAATGCGACTGCTGCTGTTAAAAATGCCTACAAGAAAGCATGTGATGACTCTCTTGAGATTAGGCGTCTTATGCTTGCATGCATGGAACCCGACCTTCAAAAGCGGTTTGAGGATCGAAGCGTATGATATGATCATGGCGCTTAAGGACATGTTCGCATACGTGCCAGGTGAACGATTCAATGTCTCTAAGGCTTTTACTCGAATGCAAGCTAACGTAAGGTGCACCGTGAGGCCCACATGTAATCAAAATGGTTGGTTACAGTCAGACTTTGGATAAACTTGGTTTTCCAATTGGCCAAGAGTTAGCAACTGATTTCATTTTGGCGTCTCTTCCACCTAGCTATGGACATTTCATTTCGAACTACCATATGCATGGGGTGGAAAAGGGCCTTAATGAGCTTTGTGGGATGCTCAAAAAGCAGAGAGTGATATTAAGAAGTGTGCGAGCCCTAGCCATGTGATGGTCGTGCGAGAACAAGTCTAGCTTCAAGAAAAGGGTAAGAAGCCATGGGCAAACAATAAAGGCAAGGTTAAAGATATGATCTCAAGCCAACGCCTAAGCCTATTCTTTGGACTCGAGCCGAGACAAGATGCTTCTATTGTAAAGAAACCGCCACCGGAAGAGAAAGCGCAAGAAGTACATGGATTCCGAGGAATGCAAGAAGAAGAAGGCTGGAAGTAAGACTTCCACCCATGGTACACTTGTCGTAAATATTTTAGACATTTTTCTCGCTGATTCTCCTATTAACTCTTGGGTATTTGATACCGGATCAGTTGCTCACATTTGCAACTCGATGCAGGGGCTAATAAGAAGTAGAGGAGTCGCAAGAGGTGAAGTTGATTTTGCGTCGGAAATAAAGCAAGGGTTCTTTGCGTTGACCGTCGGCACAATGCAACTTCAGCTTCCTTCAAGATTTATTATGGAATTGAATAATTGCTATTATGTTCCTAGTATGAGTCGAAACATTTTATCCCCCTCATGTTTGATGAGAGATGGTTATACATTTGCAAGTAAAGACAATGGTTGTTTGATCTCTAAAAATGAAATGTTTGTCGCTTTTGCACCCATTGTGAATGGGTTATTTATTTTAAATCTTGATGATGCGCCCATCTTTAACATAAATACTAAAAGACTTCGACCTAATGATTTGAATCCCACCTATGTTTGGCATTGTCGTTTGGGTCACATAAGTGAAAAGCGCATGAAGAAGCTCCATGATGATGGTCTTCTAACTTCATTTGATTTTGAATCATACGAGACATGTGAAGCTTGTTTGCTTGGTAAGATGACCAAATCACCTTTCAAAGGTTCTTTTGAGAGGGCGTCAGACTTGTTGGAAATCATACATACTGATGTATGTGGACCAATGAGCACGACTGCTAGAGGTGGATTTCATTACTTCATAACTTTCACTGATGATTTTAGTAGATATGGCTATGTCTACTTAATGAAGCATAAGTCTGAAACTTTTGAAAAGTTCAAAGAGTTCCAGAATGAGGTTGAAAATCAACGTGCCAAGAAAATTAAGGCTCTGCGATCTGATCGTGGTGGCGAGTATTTGAGTCATGAATTTAGCAATCATCTAAAGAGTTGCGGAATTGTTCCACAGCTAACACCGCCCGGAACGCCTCAAAGAAACGGGGTATCCGAGCGGCGTAATCGGACCTTGTTGGACATGGTTCGATCTATGATGAGCCAGTCAGATCTACCATTATCATTTTGGAGTTAAGCTCTAGAAACGGCAGCTTTCACACTTAATAAGGTACCATCTAAATCTGTAGTTAAGACACCATATGAGATATGGACTGGGAAGAGTCACAGTTTGTCTTTTCTAAAGATTTGGGGATGTGAGGCGTTTGTCAAGCGACTACAGTCGGACAAGCTCACACCCAAGTCGGATAAATGCATTTTCGTGGGATATCCGAAGGAAACCTTTGGATATTACTTCTACAACCGACGAGAGGGCAAAGTGTTTGTCGCTCGAAGTGGTGTTTTCCTAGAGAAAGAGTTTCTCAACAAGGAGACAAGTGGAAGAACGGTGCAGCTTGAAGAGGTTCAAGATGAACCAATCGGGGAAGACTCGACAAATGATGCCCACGTGGCAGAACAAGTTGAGGAACCCATGGCAAAGGAAGCACCACCACCATGAAGGTCGGAAAGGCTCCGCAATACGCGAGATATATTATTGTTAGACAATGATGAGCCTACAACCTATGCGGAAGCAATGATGGACCCAGACTCTGAGAAATGGCATAGTGCCATGAGATCCGAGATAGCATCCATGGGAGACAATCAAGTTTGGAACTTGGTTGACCCGCCTGATGGTGTTAAAACCATAGAGTGCAAATGGATCTATAAAAGGAAGATTGATATGGATGGAAATGTTCATATCCATAAAGCTCGACTTGTCGCAAAAGGTTTTCGGCAAGTTCAAGGAGTTGACTACGATGAGACCTTCTCACCTGTAGCGATGCTTAAATCTATACGGATCATTCTAGCTATTGCTGCATATTTCGACTATGAGATATGGCAGATGGATGTCAAAACGGCTTTCCTTAATGGAAATTTAACCGAGGATGTGTATATGATACAGCCCGAGGGTTTTGTCGATCCAATCAATGCTAGAAAAGTATGCAAACTTCAAAAATCCATTTATGGATTGAAGCAAGCATCTCGGAGTTGGAACATTCGTTTTGATGAAGTGGTCAAAGGGTTTGGCTTCATCAAAAACGAAGAAGAATCCTGCGTTTACAAGAAGGCAAGTGGGAGCTCGCTCGTATTTCTAATCTTATATGTAGATGACATATTACTGATTGGAAATGATATTCCTATGCTCGAGTCCGTTAAGACCTCACTGAAAAATAGTTTTTCAATGAAGGACTTAGGGGAAGCAGCATATATTTTGGGTATAAAGATCTATAGAGATATATCAAAAAGGCTAATAGGATTAAGCCAGAGTACTTACATTGACAAAGTGTTGAAACGGTTCAACATGGAGGAGCCAAAGAAAGGGTTCTTGCCCATGTCTCATGGCATAAATCTTGGCAAGACTCAGTGTCCTTCGACAACTGATGAGCGAGATCGCATGAGTAAGATTCCATATGCTTCGGCCATTGGATCTATCATGTATGCTATGATATGTACTCGCCCAGATGTTTTCTATGCTCTAAGTGTTACGAGCAGATACCAAGCTGATCCCGGTGAGAGTCATCGACAATGTTAAAAACATCCTCAAGTATTTGAGAAGAACTAAGGATGTGTTCCTAGTCTACGGAGGTGAGGAAGAGCTCGTTGTAAATGGTTACACCGATGCAAGCTTCCAAACCGACAAAGACGATTACAAATCGCAATCGGGTTTTGTGTTCATTTTGAACGGTGGTGCGGTCAGTTGGAAGAGTTCCAAGCAGAGATGCTGTCGACTCTACAACGGAGGCCGAGTAAAGGCGGCTTCAAGCAAACAAAGGAAGGTGTTTGGATAAGGAAGTTCATAACTGAACTAGGTGTGGTTCCTAGTGCGTGCAGTCCTCTGGATCTTTACTGTGATAATAGTGGGGCTATTGCACAAGCCAAGGAGCCGAGGAATCACCAAAAGAACAAACACATACTGCGGCGGTTTCATCTCATTCGAGAGATCCTCAATCGAGGAGATTTAAAGATATGCAAAATACACACAGATTTGAATATTTGAGATCCTTTGTGAAGCCTCTCCCACAGCCTAAGCATGAGGCACACACAAGAGCTATGGGTATTAGATATCTTCTAGATTGACTCTAGTGCAAGTGGGAGACTGTTGGAAATATGCCCTAGAGGCAATCATAGAGATGATGATATTTCGTTGTATCAATGATTTAATAAATGTTCCTTGAATATTGCCTTTGTGTTGATTAACAAGTATGTGACTTGTTTGTGAAACTCTTTACTTGTATGGTTATTCTAAAGTTGTCCCTAGTCGGAGTTCATGTGAGGACACACGTGAATGGTGGATTAGCACATGTATCGGTTGATGACTATGTTTCACAGGTCATAGACATGGAGATGTCAAACGAATAATGTGGCCACATGTTTAGAACATGGGGTTGGACCGACCCAACATGAGACATAACAATTATACTTATGGTTCTCTCTACACAACGTGTACGCCTTGTCCTTAGACCTAAGATTGTCGCATGTACTTGAGATGTGAATCGACCTACTTAGGGGCTATCAAACGCTACTCCGTGAATCGGGTAGTTATAAAGGTAGTTTTCGGGTTTGTCATGAAGCATCTTTGCGAGGCATGGTCATCAAGATGGGATTTGCCCTCTCTACCGAGAGAGATATCTCGGGCCCTCGAGTGATCGGATCTAGAAATGCATGGCCATGCTACTTAAGGTTAAGAGTTAACCTAGTAAGGGATTAGGATCACAAGATCGAGAAAGAGTGGTCAGCTTGGAGCTCGACCGAATATCGTGAGGCAAAGGGATTGGCATGTACATAACGTTGTGTTGGTTCGTCCGATATGATCTTTGTGTACGTTTAGGAGTTGGGACGTCTTGCTAGAGGCCGCTACCAACTATTGACCAAGTATGTGTACTCGTGCCATGTCTAAACGTACGCGAACCTAGAGGGTCACACACTTAAGGGGCTGAAGCCTAATTCGGATTAGATCCGAATTAGAGTGGGCATTGAGTCCTAATGGGCCTCTATTGGTAGAAGCCCATTGTAAGGACGTCTATAAAAGGAGGGCAAGGGCGCTCAGGTTGGGAGCAGTTTTTCAGGACCCTCAAACCCTGGCCGCCACCTCTCCCACGCCCTAGTCGCTCACGCGGATCTAGCAGTCCGGCGTGCGTCGCTTTTCTCCCGAATGTGTGGATACCTTTGGAGGCGCTGCATCTGTAGTGTTTGGACGAACCGCAATAGGGGAGTTGTACGTGGGACGCCACGACGAGGACGAGGAAGTAGTACGACTACTCTACCCCGAGGTGCTGCATCAACTTAGTACGACTACTCTGCCCCGACGTGCTGCATCAGTTTTCGCACCGACCGTGATCTATAACTGCAGTGATCTTGGTTTACGGGTAGAATTTTTATTAATTTGCGCTAGTGTAGCCTACCCTTGACCCTACACAACTCTCCTCGCATCAAAAGGTAACCGTCGATGAACGACACTCGTAAATTGAATCATATTTTCTAGATCGCTTTCAATTCTGCAAATTTGCTTTCTAGATTGGTTTTCTATGGTGCAAATCCATTCTAATCTACCGCGAGCCAACTTGAAGTCACCGGCACAATGTCGATCGGTAGATTGCATGAAAGATCGGATGTCGATTGTACCGTAGATTGAAATTGCACATTCGTTCTAATCTGAGTCGCCAATTGGTAATTGCATGAACGATAATTGCAGGAACGCTAATTACACCCATAAACAGTGACACTATGTATGAAAAGTATGAAAAAGTTTTCCCGTGCTTGAGGTCACGCCTACACATGGTCGCACCACCCCGGTGGCTTGAAGCCGCCCGCCACGGCCGCCGCCGCCGCGGCGCCGACGGCCACCCGCGCTGCTCGGCCGCTCGCTTGCGCGCCACGAGCCGAGAGGGAAGAGACCGGCAGCCGCGTCCCCGCATGGCACCGCCGAATCGACAGGGAGTAGCACCGCGCCGGATCCGCACGGCACCACCACCAAACCGCCGCCGCCCACCCATGCGCCAAGCACCGCCGCGCCCGCTTTGAAACGACGACCGGCTCCGGCGCCCGGCCGCTGCGCTTAAAGCGCCCGCATCGCTTTGAAGCGGCGAAGCGCTCCGGTGCCCGGCCGCTGCGGCCTCGGCGGCAACCGCCTCGCGTCGGGCCACCGCCGCACGCGCCTCCGGCACTTATCGCCGCCATCCGGCCGGCCGCCAGAAGTCAGCAGCGCTTAGCGGCACAATTTTGGCGCCCACAGAAGACGCGAGCGGTCGGGAACCCTAACTTCCCGACTACCATCGCCCTTTATCTGAAGCCTCATTGGGCCATAATATGGGCCGGCATAGTAATGGGCCGGATGTAATCTGGCCCATAACCGGAAAGAAAAGTTTTTTGTTTGCAAAAAGGCCCTCAGAAGTTTCTAAAATTACGATGATTTTTCTCAGAATTGAAAAATTTGCAAATAAACCCTCGTCAATTCTGAAAATTATGAGATTCTTTCGGGAAAAGAAAATTTTGCATAACCCCCCCCTGGATTTTATGAAAATTACGCTATAATTTTTATCAGAACTAAATTTCGCATTTTAACTCCTGAAAATTGCAGAATTCACCGAAAATTCATATTCCAGCAGAAAAGGGCCTCGTGAATTCAATTTTTTGAATCAGTTTTTGCATTTGAAGTATATTTTACCTTGTTATTATTATTTATATGCAATGTGTGTACTGTATTTTCTATTTTTATTACTTGTGATTATTTACATTGCTTTTAATCACTGAAAATAGCAGTAAATCATGAAAATGTATGGAAAAATACGGAATCACGAACTGGGTGTTCGAAGAGCATTATGAGAATTTTGCAACCATTTTATGTAAATTACCAACAGTAATCCTATGAACTTTTTGCATGAATATGAAAAATAACTGTCATCACGAACCAGAAGTTCGAAAGAGTTGGCCCAGCATGGCCAAAATTTGTACAATCTTTAACTCTGTGATAAGATAATCACGGATGAGCAGAAGATTGACAAGACCATCTCTACCTTCAGCCGAATGCGGTGCAATCCGCACACAATTATTGTCAAAATGGCTACAAGAAGTATGCCGCATTAATTGACACCGTGCAGGTTACGGAAGCTCATGATGATGTTCTAAGGAAGAACTACATCTCACAGCCACCTAGTAGCACTGTTGGCCATGAAGCCAACACTAGTAGCTACAAGGTGATGAAGCCTCTCACAAAGGAGAGGGGCAAGAAGGGTAAGGTCGTGAGTCGCACGTAATTAGTGTTTTACAGTCTAAGAAAATGGGCAAATGGTAGCATGAGGCACACCTCACCATTATAGGCACGGAAGATCCACACCCATTAGTTGCACTTATGAATGTGGACAGCCTAGTAGCAGCCCCCATCATCCCTCCTTTGGACATAGCAGCGGCCACAGCCATAGTTGCCCAAGAGGAGAAGATCGCCATGTAGCAGATTGAGCCAGAAATTTCTGAATACTTCGCTGATTCGATCTAGTGCACGCATTGCACTTAGATCCTTTTATAGTCACTTACATTGTGTGATTGTGATGGAACTTTGAATAATGGTTGTAGGATATAAAAGAGCAAAGCATTAAATTCTTATGATGAGTCCTGCAGGACTTATATTCCTATATTTATGATCGCAAGTTATGTTCTGATATCTGCAGTATTTTATTTATGTGTTGCTTGATTTCTGCTACATATTAATAAAGTACATTATATTAGAACGTATGTGGCGCCCTGTGGAGGAAGTGTGCTTAGCAGGTAGCGGCACAATGAATACCACTTGAGAGAGAAGAATTTTTTTTCAGTCGATCGCAGGCTGCGATACTTGTATAATAGGCCCAGGAAGAGCCACAATTATACCCCCGACGGACACAACTTTGGTCATTAAAGAAGCCTTGTTGTACCCATTATCGACTAGAACTCTCCTGGATATTCGCGCTAACAGTTTCCACGCAGAGACTGAAGAAGAATATGGTAAGGAATACCTATTCACTACAAAGCGTGAAGAAAGTAGAAAATGGTATTATAACGAATTCCTTCATTTGAAATTGGGCTATACTACACTAATATTAAGGCATCTGCAGCCTATACTGCCTTGAAAACTATTTTTAGAAGCTCTGAACCTCTTCTAGCTCTAGCATGATAGATTATGCCACCTAGGTCTTAGGATGATGAGAGATATAAATAACAATTCACAGGGATACAATGTCAATGTAAAGAAATTTCCGAATCCAGAAGATTTTGTGTGCCCTGCATGTGCCACCGTGTAACACCCTGGCTATTCGGAAGCCAAGATGTCACGCAAAACTATCAAACTACTAAGAATAGCATTAAAGCTGGATTATACAGATTCAATCAACAATAATTTCTAAAGAATGACAATAAACGATCACCAGATTCATGGAAAAGAATGGATAAAAAGATATAATACCACGAACAGTCAAGCAATACCAAAGTTGGATTATTACAAATCTGGAAATTTATTTAACAAGTTGGCTTGATGAAAGGTAATAATAATTATTCGATTGGATAAAAGTGAAGTGCAGTCGAACTACCCCACCAAATCACTGTCTTCTCCTCAATTACCTACTTAAAACATACAAAGCAAGGGTGAGTCAAGACTCGGCAAGTACATACAAGAATAATCAAACATAGAGTGGACAACACAATCCGGTTGAATTACGAACAAATCTTGGAACACATATATGATTGAATGGAATGAATACATGAATGGATGGAATGAAAGAATGCATTGAAGGAATGGACTAATCACACTTATACTGGTATAGCGAGTGATACACCGTCGGTGTTCACTTAAGCCCGTACTTCACAAAGCGGGGACCTAATCACCGTATGAAGAACGTTTCACACGGTGTCCAAGTTGCCACATTGGAATGGTGGTCAACACTACCCACATTGGAATGGTGGGTTTTCAAATGCCCATCTTTGGAATTGATGGGTCTTTCAAATGCCCATCTTGGAATTAATGGGACTTACCAAAAGAATCCACTCCCGTGGTCATAATGAATTTTATGAATGAATATGATGATTTCTCATGGTATGAATGAATAACACACATTAGTGGAAAAGACACATGGCATTCAACAACATGTGTAAACAAGTATGAGTATGCATTCCCACACAACATAATATATCAAGGATGCCACACAAGTTAGTTGCATGTAATGGAATGCAACAACTGAAATGAATGCTAATTCTTTAATCACAAGAATCATCTTCTTGAAATGAAATAAACATCAAGATGGATAGAAAAAGGCATTCACAATTTATCCCAACATCAAGCAAACAATTAGAAACATCACCAAACAGCATAGGGTACTTGCCTTCCGCGATGTGACGTAATAGGAGGACACGAAGATGCCCCTCCACTCACCGCCTCACCGCCTACACAAATGTATAATCGAAATAAGAATAACAAGGTATGACATTGCTACAAGAGCCCTTCCATCCCCTCTATCTCTCCCACCCAAACAACGGGATCAATTTTACCAAGTTTACCCAACAGCCCGTTTACCGCTAAACTGGCAGCGATACTAGAAAAATCACCATTAATTATCTGTAACTCCAAAAGACCTGAAACTAGTGCTCACTGAATCTTAACAGATCAGGCTACAAAACATTAGTTGGAAGAATCCCCTGATTCGGCCAAAACAGAGGGCTAATTAACAGCTAAACACAACCCATCTACGCCTGTCCGAATACGATCGAGATAAAGAAAATGGCGTAACTTTCAACCTATTGATCCAATGAGAATGATTCTTATCAGCTTGGAAATATAATTTTAAGGGATAAAATAACTTAGTTGGGTGAAGGTTCTGATTCGGCCCCTAATTTGAACAAAACCGAGGGACAAACCTACTGACCTCAGTTTTCAGACAGACCGGACAGTTCGAAATCAAAAATTCATATCTCCCAAACTACAGATCTGATTTTCCTGATCTCAGTGCCAAAAGAAAGCTAACGTTCCCAGGAATAAAACTCTAGAAGGGCAAAACCCCAGATTCATCTTCTACAGTAGTCTAAACAATAGATGAAAACACTAACAATTATCTGCCCAAAATTCAGAACAGTAGTAAAGCAAATATCATAACTTTCATTATACAGATCCAATGGAGATGATCTTTATCAGCTTTGAAAGATAATTTAAAGGGCTACAATAACTTATTTGGGTGGAGGTTCTGGAAATGCCTCTATCTAAATCAAAACCTAGGATCAAGCCGACAGATCTTTCTCGTCAGACAGACAGAATAGCGCGCACTAAAAATATCATATCTCCTAAACCGTAAGGCAGAATCACGTGATCTCGGTGGATATGGAAAGCTAAGAACAATACCTACAACTTTCTAAGAGATGGACAGGACAGAAAACGAACGCATCTTACCCAAAATCGACGTACAAGGCGGTGCACAGCAAGGGGGAAGGGGGGCGGCGGCTCCAAAGGGGGGAGGGGGAGAGAAATGTGGAGTTTAGGGTTTGGGGGGTGGGAACCCGCCCTCTTATGACCAGCCACCACATGGGCCCCTCCTGGGCCGTGGCCCAGGCCCAGGTTGCCGTGAAATCACAGAAAACCCCCCGGTGAAAAGATGATTCTGGTTTTTCGATTAGCTCCCTCTTCCGAAACTTTTTCTAATAAGCCGAATCACCTTCGGGGTATTACACACCGGGAAACTGATTACTAGACCCTCTACTTTGAAAGTAAAGGATGAAATCCTTGCATTCCTAGACCGTATCCAGGAAGAAATTTGCGGTTCTAAACAGCCACTGTCATGGCCATTTAGGTATTTTATGGTGCCCATCGATGCTTCCTGGAAACGGTCGCACGATTGTTTATTGTCTACGAGAAACCACGCTTCTACAAAGCTAATCTCACAGATAATTAACATTAAGAATAATTTTCCTAATCATCATGTGAAGTCCACCAGAATGGACAACGCCAGAGAATTTACTTCGAGGGCATTTGATGATTATTGTGTGAAAATGAGAATTAAAGTTGAGCATCCTATACCGCATGTCCACACCCAGAATTGACTAGCAGAATTATTATTTACCAACTACATGTTGGGGACACGCAGTCCTGCACGCAGCAACTCTCATCAATTTTAGACCGCCGACATATAACATCCATTCACCTATGCAACTAGCGCAAGGGTCAACACTGAAAATTTCTCATATTTGAAGGTTTGGTTGCAAGGTTTATGTACCTATACCACCACCACAGCAAACTGAAATGGGCACTCTCCAAAAGTTTGGGATATACATTGGTTATGAGACCACATCCATAATCAGGTATTTGGACGTGTGGATATCATGGGGATATGTTCTAGATCTTAGGATGATGTGACAATTGGCAATGACGTTAATGGTTTGTCGTTTCATGTGTTTTCGGCAAAGTTTCAGGACTGTGACCGGCCGAAGCGGCAATCAGACCAGTCCAAGATTGGTCCGACCGGCCAATAGGTGGCGGTCGGACCGGTCAACTTCAGTAAGTGTGGTTTGAGCTGGGCAAAAAATAGAGGGTGTAGGCAAGAGAGGAGATTCTATTGCACTTGGTCCCATAATTTTTGGAGTCTCCAGTCAAAAGTTCTATTGGTTTGAAAATTCCAGTAGATTTCAGTTTTCCAGAGAGGAAATTCGGCTAAGTCTTTACTGGCGGTCTGACCGGCCAATAGGTGGTGGTCAGACTGGCCAGGGTGGGCAGTCACACCAGCCCTAGGGGTGGTCTGACCGGTTTTCACTTGGATCGTCGCCCGTCGTGGCGGCGATATTCGGTTGTTAGGTCAAAGTAATGGGTTTCAGGGCATATTTGTTGCATGATGCATGTTTTGACTAACATGGGTCAAGTTGTGAAGAACTTGTTCCCACATTCGGTTTATGTGTCTATTGTTGTGCAGGTTGCTTGGTGGTCAACGACGGTAAACGGGGAGGATGATCGGGACAAGGCTTGGAGAGCTGAGGTCCAGAACGATCGACGATGTCGGGTGAGGTCAATGTACTCAAGCGTGGTGCAAGATGGACAAGGGTGACCTATTAGCTAATCCGAGGTGCAAGATGGCGCAAGGTGTAGCTAGTTAGGTCAATTGGAGATAAAGACAGCGTATTAAAATACGTGTGTAAGTGTTCCGTTTGTTTTGGGCCTTAACGGGAGCCCAATTGAGTCAAACTTCTAGAAGGTCTAAGCCTCCACTATAAATACGGGAGGGAGGTGGCTGCACCTCTGCTTCATTTCTTTGGCTATTCTTGTAAACCCTAATTTTCTTAGGGAGAGCTTTTATAGAGGCTAGGGTTCTTGATAGTTTGATATGATTTTCTTGCTCTTGGATTGAGCATTGTCCTCCATTGATGGAGAGGCTGTAAGCCCATACAATATCAATCAATCAAAGGAAAGTTTGATAAATATTTTGTTTCATTGCGTTCTTTCTCTATATTTGATGATTTTGAGTCTTTCTTTGATCCGTGAGTTTTTGATTGAATTCTCCACGTGATATAGCTTGCTGTGCCATATGAGAACCTATCTAGGATCATCTTGATCATCAATTAGCCACGAGCAAGATTTTGGATCAAGTTTTCGTTTTGACCCAGTTTTGAACCCTTCTTCAATCAAACGAAAAAGGATCGCTATTCTTACAAGAATTATCACAATCTTCGATTGGAATAGGTTCCTGATATCATAGAGAAGTTGTGTTCCAAGTTTCATCAAGTTTAGAGTTGTAGATCAAAAGTTTCATCTATTTGCAACTTCGTCATCGGGCTGTTTTGATCTGTTCTGGAGGCCAGCGGTCAGACCGCCCAAGGCCACCGATCAGACCGCCCGGCAATTGGTCCGACCGCCAGTGCATTGATTTGCTTTAATCATTGTTGATTTTGTCGTATTGCTTTGGGGTTTTTGTTAGATTCAATATTAGTCTTCCGCTGTACTGACATACTGATCTTCATAGCTTCCATAGTTACTGGAGTGAAATTTGTGTTGAGTCCATTATTTGTGAAAAAGTGAGCGTGCGCCTATTCACCACCTCCCTCTAGTCGCTTTTTCGGACCAACAAGTGGTTCAGAGCCTGGTTAGTTCAATCTTGATCTTAACCGGTCACTGAACTTAGCGATGGATAGATACTCCACGAAGCTACATGTCTTCGATGGGCACGACAATGCCTATTAGAAGAATCGCATGCGAGTCTTCCTTGAGAGCGAAGGACACACTCTATGGGAGGTTGTTCGAGTCCCGCTCGTTGTGCCCGAAGTTGCTACGCCGGCTTCAGAAGCCCTTTTGGCTAACAACAATAAGGCTAAAAACCTCTTGTATTGTGGGCTTGGGAGACAGGAATATCATCGAATTTGCAATTTTGAGACTGCGCATGAGATTTGGAACACTCTCGAAACATATCATGAGGGTTCGTCCCAAGTCAAGAAAGTTCGCCAAACAGTCTATAAGCATGAATATAACAAATTTGAGATGCGTCCTGGAGAGAGCATCGATGACATTTTCGGTCGCTTTAATAAAGTGATTAATCAGATGAAAGTTGTTGGTATTGAATATTCTTAGTCTGAAAATGCCACCCACATCTTGGCTGCAATCAACACCAAGGAGTGGGAGATAAAGGCCACAACTATTGAGGAGAATGTCAATATTTATTATCTAACTTTGGAGCAGCTCTATCGCAAGCTTAAGACTCATGAGATCAAGATGATTGATTTGCTTTAATCTTTGTTGATTTTGTCATATTGCTTAGGGGTTTTTATTGGATTCAATATTAGTCTTCTGCTGTACTGATATACTGATCTTCATAGCTTCCATAGCTACTAGAGTAAAATTTGTGTTGAGTCCATTATTTGCGAAAAAGTGAGCGTGCTCCTATTCACACCCCCCTCTAGTCGCCTTTTAGGTCCAACGGGACCCCACGACTGGACATTTGCATGCAGCCCGCTTCACTGATAGCATATTAGATGAGAATTATTTCTCGTCATTAGGGAGGAAATCAACCCTTGATGAAAAATATTGAGAAATAGAGAAGTCCAGAAGATAATTAAAGTCTTGAGGACAATTGAAGTCTAGAAGATAATTGAAATCCATTCAAATGACCCGCGCACTAGTAAAGCAAATAGAGAAGTCCAGAAGATAATTGAAATCTAGAAGACAATTGAAGTCTAGAAGACAATTGCAGTGCAGAAGATAATTGATTTGCAAGCATTAGCGAATCAACTGGCTAACCACTTTAGTGATTTGGAGAGCGTGACCAAGTCAAATATGCCTGTACGCAATGCACCGGAGAGGGTTGAAATACCGATGAAGGTATCCCTAATCCCGTCCTAAGGCCTCTGAAAGGACGAGAACTCCGACCACTCGAATCCGAAGTAACCGGGAACGCCTGGTGAAAAAGGATAAGAAGGACATGACACAGCCGATCACCGAAGTTGCCCCAGAACCAGAAGGGGAGCCAGTTGAGACCTGACACCAGTATGGCACCATCAGAAAAGGCATACCAGAATTGAACATCTCCATGAAGGGGGACATCAGCATGGATGTGTGTGCACATATCGGAGCTAAAAAACTAAAGGGACTTGCCCTCCAATTGAAAGCAGCTGTAAGCAAGTATAAGTATTAGAAATATCACCCCTTGAATAAATAGCTATAAACTTTATGACCTCGGGAGAATCTATGAATAAGCCAACAGCCAATGTTGACATTTACTTTGTAAAGAAAATTGCAACAATCATCAATCTTGATTCAGAGCCTGCATCGCTCGCTGAATATAAGAAAAGATCAGATTGAGAAGACTAGAAGAAGGCAATAGAAACTAAATTGTTCTCTCTGAATAAAAGAGAGGTGTTTGGGCCTGTAAGCTACACACCACCCCATGTGCACCCCGTAGGGCATAAGTGGGTATTTGTTCGAAAGAGAAATGAAAGAAGCAAGACTCGTTGCACAAGGTTTCACTCAACGTCCAGGAGATTGCTATGAAGAAACCTATTCCCCGGTCATGGGCGGAATTACCTTTAGATATTTATCTTAATGGCAGTGAACTTGAAGTTAAAAGTGAAATTGATGGATGTGGTAACTGTTGGGATACGCGGCAATGCTACCATAGCACAAATAAAATTTTACCGCGCAACCAAGGAACCACCGCAAGTAATAGATCACGAGATTACCGCTAGACGCGTCGACTCGTAGCGGAATGTCGGGACCCAAATATGCAAATCTGGACCCTCTGTGTATTCTGCACTAGTCCAGGATCACGCTAGTGCACACAGTGTCAACATCGATGAAATATCACATCCATACAACGAATATAAGAACAAACGAGTACCTTTAAATAACAAATAACTGTTGGGAACTTACGGTCGAGTTTTACATTTATTAAGCCATGCAAGGCTGACAATAAAGAAATAAACTGCAGCGGAAACGAAATAAACTCCAGTGGCTCCCATCAATTTACCACAGGCAACTGACTGGGATCAAGACCCTAACGATCAACCTTCGTAGAACTCTTCTTCAAAAGCAGGCGACGACTCCTCCACTTCTGTTGATTTGTTTAGCAAGAGTGAGTACACACCGTACTCGCAAGTCATACCACAGAATGCAATTATACATGATGGCTTATTCCAAAGGAATGGCTTTTGTGGTTATTTTGCAGAAATGCAATATTTGCATTTGAATACAACTATTAGATTGAAAGCGTAATTCAAAAAAAATAGACAATAATAAGTTAACAATTGATTTCACAAAGGACACACAGTCTAATCAAGTTCTTTCACACAGCTGAACAAGTTATCTCACACAACTGACCCTTCCCAATTATTTTTATGAAAATCTACCCCTCGTGTGAAATTCCCGAGCATGTCCATAACCGAGGACGCGGCTATTCGAATAGATTGGTTTAAACACTCTGCAGAGGCTGTACACTTTACCCACACGATACAACCAGTGTAGCTAGCACTGACCATAACAAAACCTTTCAGAGATTTCATCTCAAACAATGACACTCCCGATGTGCTTTCCGTAGTCAATTTGTTCACATAGCCCTTGGAACGACACACACCGTTGGATGTGGATGCAAGAAACCGTCCCGCGATGTGACCCAAACATAGCGGTACACACCTCCAGCCCATCACATAGTTTAAATACAACCTGAGTTGTCAATGTCAAGACTCCATAACTTACTAAGTCAGGCCCAGCCCATACTAGGCATGTGGTCGTACAGTAAGGCCCAGTTCAATGGTGCACAAAGTTAAGTCCTTAATTGACCAAGGCAAGACTTCCAGTTTTTAACCCAAATCACAAAGTTTATGACACACAGTTCCACCATTCACACAGATCCACCACTTGCCTCAGTCTAAATCTTTTCCCACCCTGTTGATTAAGTGCAACACATGCCATCAACGAGTAACAGCACACAGCACACACAGTTTCATCACACAATTCCATAATCACTTAGTCAAGTTTATAATTGCAACTCTCACATGAAATGATGACTCGTGGCATGGCTAAGCAGTCTAATCGTATCTAACCAACCCACGTTGGTGCTACGATAATACCAACTAATATTGAACCAACCTAGGGTGACAAAAGATCATGGCATACAATAGACAAGGTGGCATAACAATTTGGATTAATAACTACACCCAAAAGCATTTAAATAAATACTTGAAATAGAATGCAATATATTGAAACAAAGTATTTTGAAAACTGGGTTCAAAATGATCAAAGGTATAACTTGCCTTGGAATAGGTCTAGGTATTGATCTTGGTCTTGAGGTGCTCCTTCTTCTGTAAAATTCCCCAAAGTATCGACGTCTACTCGCAAACGAGACAAAAGAAACAAAACAAATGAATAACAGAGGCAACACAAACACCAAAAATCAAATCAAATTCATCATTAAATAGATCTTAATTTTATATGAATGTACAAATTTGAATGGGCTCAATCGGAGTTCGGATGCAAAAGATATGGGCTTTGGAAGATTGGAAAATCAAATAAAACCCTAATTTGGATTTTATCGAATTTCCCGAATTATTTTTATAAAGGAAAATCGATTTATTGCGCAATGCTTGCGTCAGCCGAGAATTTTCGGAAAAAGAAATATATTTAAAAACCGTACTGATAGGTGGGCCCCACCCGTCAATCTCTGGGCTCATGGTGAATCGGGTTCACCGAACCGAGGGAAATCTGGCTCGGTGGACCGCCACGACGCTGCAGTGTCGGCGTGTCGATCTGGCGCCACGCTGGCCGCCACACCAAAGATCAAGCCGACGGCGGCGAAGCGGGCGATAACGGCGGCGCATGGCGCTCGGGACCGATGGTCACCGGCGACGGCGGCGACTTCGCCGGCGATGAGTGGTGCCAACGTGTAGAGGGGGTTATTGCGCACATATGGGCACTGGTTTGAGCACCTGAGGTTGACGGAGATGGCCGGCGGCGAGGAAGAAGCGGCGGCGAAGACTCGGGTTTTGTCGGACGGGCGCTCCGGCGATGCTCCGGCGACGAGGAGGTGCGCACGAGGTAGCCTGAGACTTGCTGATCACGAGGGTGCAGTCGGCGAGGCGAGGGCGGCGAAGACGGCGGTGCAATTCACCGGAGAAGAAGTTCGGCCGAAAACCCTAAAGCTTGAAATGCGACGGCGCTAGGGCGATCGGGGCGACGAGAGTGGCGGCTTTGGGTTGCGGAGGTCCAGGCGGTGCTAAGGGGGTACTTATAGGCTCGGAGACGCCGAGATTTGAAACCCCAAATCGGGTCCAAACGGCGGGTTTTGAATTCCATGATTCTCGGAGATTGAAACCGATTCGGGTTTGATTTGGTTTGGAACGGATAAGAAATAACAGGAGACACGATTTGGTGGGTTTCGGCACAAGAAGATCGGGACGAGTCCGTTTGCGACGCGAGGCCGAGCTCGCAATGGCGGACGAGAGCTTGCAGCGCGAGGAAGAAGAAACTCAGCGGAGACGACGACTCGTGGCGGGCCCACCGGTCGAGAGAGCGAGAGCGGCGAGAGCGGCGGCGATGGCGATCCAACGGCATGAGCGAGCGCGGCGAGGAAAGCGGGCATGGTGGAATAGTGTTGGGCTTCGCCCAAGATCGTTCAAGGAATTTCTTTTGATTTTTCTTTTAAATAAATCCAGAAAATACAAATAGCAATTAGAAAATAGCAATTGACTTTGGAAAAATCCCAGAAAATTCTATAAAATATATCCAAGCATATAGAATCTAAATAAAATAGTTTTGACAATTGTTGATGTTGGGATTAAGCACATTAAATCAGTTTGTCCTTAAAGTCCATATTAAGCTTTTTAATTTAATATTCAAATAAATCCAAATGATGAATTTTCTTGCTACCAATATTTAAAGGATTTTTAAAGCTCTGAAAATTGGGATGTTACAAACCTCCCCCCCCCCTTAAACGAATCTCGACCCCGAGATTCCGGTTAGCTAGAGAAAAGGCTGGGGAACTCGGCTTTCAAATCTTCTTCACGTTCCCACGTTGCTTCTCCTTTTGAGTGGTTACTCCATTGGACTTTGTATAAACGAACGGTCTTGCTTCTGGTGCGGCGTTCTGCGATATCCAAAATCCTGATAGGCTGTTCTTTGTACGTGAGATCCTCTTTCAGTTCAATTGACTCCAACGGGGTCTGCTCTTCTGGCACACGAAGACACTTCTTCAGCTGAGAGACATGAAAGACATCATGCACTCCTGCTAACGACTGCGGTAGCTCCAATTGGTACGCAACTTCTCCTCGGCGTTCCAAAATCTTGAACGGACCCACATACCTCGGGGCAAGCTTACCTTTGGTGTGGAATCTCTTAACACCTCTGACCGGAGTAACTCGAAGATACACAAAATTCTCTTGTTCAAAGCTGAGGTCACGACGACGATTATCGGCATAACTCTTTTGCCTGGACTGGGCTATCTTTAACCTCTCTCTGATCATAGCAACTTGTTCTTCGGCTTCCTGAATAATATCCGGTCCGAACACTACACGTTCAGCTATCTCTGACCAATTTAATGGAGTTCTGCAGGCACGACCGTACAGAGCTTCAAATGGTGACATCTGCAAACTGGCCTGATAACTGTTGTTGTACGAGAATTCTGTATACGGTAAACTCTTATCCCAACTGGTAGCATTTGCTAAGGCATAGGCTCTCAACATATCTTCTAATATCTGGTTGACTCTTTCAGTCTGTCCATCATGCGTGGATGATAAGCGATCTTGAAATTGGATGAGTCCCGTGGCTTCATGTAGACTCGCGTAAACGAGAGGTGAACCGAGATCCTCGATCGACACTATCCTCTTAGGCACACCATGCATCGACTATTTTTGACATATACAACTCGCAAGGCGATCTCACGAGTAAGTGGTTTTGGTGGCAAGAAATGGGCAACCATAGTCAAGCGATCCACTATTACCCAAATCGAATCATAACTGATTGAGTCTTGGGTAAACCGTAATAAAATCCATACCGATCTCTTCCCACTTCCATTTCGGTATCTTGGCGGTTTGCAACAAACTCTTTGGTCTCGATGCTCGCCTTTACCTTCCGACACACGTCGCATAAGGCAACGGACTCTGCGACGTCTCGCTTTAAGTTTGGCCACCAAAACTTATTCTTAACATCCTGATACATCTTAGTACTTCGGGGTGAATCGAATACTTTGAGTCATGGGCTTCCTTCAAAATCACCGTCTCAATCCATCAATATCCGGTACACGAATCGCCCATTGATCCACAATATATCCTGATCATCCACGGTGAAATCTTTCAATTTTTTTTCTGCCATCTTCTTCTTGAGGTCGGCAAACTCAGAATCCTTCGGTTGAGCTTCACGAATCTGTTTCTCCAAAGTAGACTGCACTTCCAAACTAGCCACAAATCCTTCCGGAACAACTTCTAGCTGTAGCTTCTGGAATTCCTCCTGAAGTTCTGAACACAACTCTTTTACTCCCAGAGCATTGCAGTAGCTCTTGCGACTCAGTGCATCTGCAACTACATTGGCCTTACCAGGATGGTAATGAATTCCAAGATTATAATCCTTTATTAATTCCAGCCATCTTCTCTGTCTCATATTCAGGTCAGACTGAGTGAATATGTACTTCAGGCTCTTATGATCTGTGTAGACTTCACAGTGATTACCGATGAGATAATGACGCCAAATCTTCAAAGCATGCACTACGGCAGCTAGTTCCAAATCATGGGTAGGATAATTCTCTTCATGAGGTCTTAATTGCCTTGACGCATAAGCGACAGCTCTTCCTTCTTGCATAAGGACACATCCTAATCCTTGACGCGAAGCATCACAGTAGATATCAAAATCTTTACTGATATCCGGCAAAACTAGCACTGGGGCTGAAGTCAAACGTTTCTTCAGTTCTTGAAAACTTTCTTCACAAGCTGGGGTCCAAATGAACTTCTTCTCTTTCTTCAATAATTGCGTAAGAGGCTTAGCAATCGTTGAGAATCCTTCAATGAAACGGCGATAATATCCTGCCATTCTCAAGAAACTACGAATTTGAGTAACCGTCTTGGGCTGCTCCCAATTCATTCTGATTTAACCTTTCGAGGTCAATCGCTACTCCTTCTTTGTCATCACATGACCGAGGAAATCAACTTTCTTCTTCAAAAAGTCACACTTGCTGAACTTGGCATACAACTGATGTTCTCTGAGCTTCTCTAGGATTAACCTCAAATGTTTTGCATGCTCTTCTTCTGACTTTGAGTATACCAAAATATCGTCAATGAATACTACTATGAACTTATCCAAATATTCCATGAATACTTTGTTCATCATGTTCATGAAATAGGCAGGGGCATTAGTCAGACCAAACGACATTACTAAAAACTCATAATGTCCATACCGGGTTGAGAAAGCGGTCTTTGGTACATCCTTAGGACAAATCTTCAACTGATGGTAACCTGATCGCAGGTCGATCTTGGAGAATACTCCGGCTCCTTTCATTTCCACAAGTTCATCGACTAGCATCCGATAAGGTCTCTTGGAAATTGGTGCTGTTCCTGGCACTAGATCGATGACAAACTCAATGTCATGGTCCGGTGGCATTCCTGGTAACTCTTCTGGAAATACGTCCGGGAAATCCCTGACTACAGTTACATCTTCCAAAGAAACTGTCTTCAGGCTGTTGACTACCAAATGTCCATCACGTACTGAGGTGGCTAGAAATTATACTTTCTTTCCTGTGGTATCCTCTATTGTCACGGCTCTTCGGCCACAATCTAGCACTGCTTTATGTTTGGATAACCAATCCATACCAAGGATGACATCTATGGTTTGAGTGTCTAGAACTATTAGGTTGGCTAGAAACTCAACTCCAGCTATGAGTAGCCTAGCTCCTAAACATCCAACATTAGAACTTAGCTCTGCTCCAGGCGACTGGACTAACAGAGTATGCTTAAGTTGCATAACTTTCAAATTATTCTTGGTTGCAAAAATTCCAGATACAAACGAATGCGAAGCTCCAGAATCAAACAGAACTGATGCAGGTACTGAATTTACTAGAAACTTACCCAGTACAACGTCGGGTGCTTCTTGGGCTCCTTCCAGAGTGACGTGGTTGACACGGCCTCTGACCACTGATTGCGGTGCTCCTCCGGATTGACCGGTAGCTTGAGAAGTTCCTTGATAGTTGCCTGGTACTGGTGTCTTGGCTGGTGTGTTTCCAAGGTTGAAACGTACTGGAGTGATAGTCCCATTCTGCGGACATTGGTTGGCGAAATGCCCTGGCTGACGACAGGTAAAGCAAACTCTAGGTGCATTCTGTGGGTTGCTTACTGGATTGGGGTTGACTGGTGCGGGGTTGCGGAAGTTACGAGCAATCGGGCGAGTCTTGAAGTTGGTGCGGGTGGTCCGCACTCGTGGTGGAAAACGGCTAAACTGCGGTCGAATCATTCTTGCCTTCAGTTGGGGTTGGTGACTTCCTTGCTGAGCCATTCTGCGCTTACGATGATCTTCCAATTCCTTACGCTTATCCTCAAGAACCAAAGCCTTGTTGATCAACTCTTGAAAATCAGGAAAGGTGTGGGCGATTAAGTTGACTTGAAGTCCAGTGTTCAATCCCTTCAGAAAACGACTCTGACGTGCCTTGTCAGTGGCGACATCTTCTGCAGCATATCGAGCAAGTTGAGAAAACTTGTTGAGGTAGTCGGTCACTGACATTCCTCCTTGCTTGAGAGCACGGAATTTATCCTTCTTAAGATCCATAATTCCTTCTGGCACATGATACTGGTGAAAAGCAGTTGTGAACTCTTCCCAAGTAATGTCTTGCGGCGTTCCATGCGCTGCACAAAAGTTTTCCCACCATTCGGCGGCGATGCCTTCCATCTGGTGAGTGGCGTACAGAACTTTCTCATGATCGCTGCATTGAGTGATCAGTAGTTTTCTCTCAATGACACGAAGCCAATCATCAGCTTCAACTGGTGAGACATGTCCAGAGAAAGTGGGTGGACGGGTTCTCATAAACTCAGCCAACTTGGATGATCCATTATAACCATGAGCAACTGGGGCTCCATTATGATGCTGATTTTTGTGGTTCTGGTTATTCATAGCTTGCATCTGATTCATCATGGTGTACATCAGCTGGGTTTGAGCTGTCATGAATGCTCCAAAATTCTGCAGATCAATTGAAGGTGCTTGTGGTGGAACTGCTTCATGGGATTCGCTCCGCCCTTCCGACTTTCGAGTATCGTAACCACTTGTAGCAGCTTGACGAGTCTGAACCATCTGGTGAATCTCCAGGGGTTAGATAAGGTAGCAAGCACAAGATGAGTTGTAGAACTAAGCGGGGTAGGTAAAACCCAACAACATATTTTAAGAAAGCTCAACTGAAACTCTTATATTGATTAAGATAATAGTATGGCTTGCAACAAATGCCTAAGGGCCTTTGCAGCTCATACTTGCACACAAAAATAAGGTCGAACTTAAGCACACAAAACTACTGCCTAAAGGGCGACTCAAGACTTAATACTGGCTAAGCCTGAAACAACTCGAACAGACTACTCAATCAAATAGCCTACGTATCCTTGACGGTGCTCCCTTTCTTTGTAGACTCGAAAGTGAGCCGCATCCCGCAAACCGATCTTGATGTCCCGGGCTGGTGCAACAGAGCAGTGTCCACTGGTGCAGTCCGCTTGGTGCTTCGCTCGCTTGCCTCTCTGGCTCTTCTGGTTCAGCCGGTCCATCAGCTTCTTCTGGGTCTTCCTCTTCAGTGTCTTCTTCATGATCGTCCCGTCCATAAAGAGTTTCTTCCAATATAGCGATCCTTTCTTGACTCTCAAGAGTCTCGAGGCACACTCCACTCTGAGCGGCTAACTCCAATGATTCCTCCCGAGCGTGCGAATCGAGCAAGATACTGTGATGGCGTTGCCTTCTCCCTCCGTAGATGGAAAACGTGCGGCAAGATCCACGTCGGATGTGCGGGGATGATAACGGAAAACTGTGTCACGAAGCTCTCGAGAGTAGATGTTGCAGATCCTCAGGATGGCAAGGCGTGAAGACTCCTGGATTGCTTCAATCCAAATACTCCTTCGAGCTGAGATGTTCAGTGGTTTGCTTGCCTTGGTGTTCTTCCTGGCGTAGACGGTTAAATGGCAGATCACTCCACGATCTCGGCCGTTTACGATCCAAGCATTGCCACGGTACAATGGACGGTCAAATCCTCCAAGTACTTGTAACAGCTTCCAAAGCTTAGCGGCAAGTCCTCCCTTGCGCTCTCCATAACTCTGAAGGCGAGGCATCTGTCAAGATGAAAATAATTTTAAAACAGCGGGGAGAGAAAGAATTTCAGCAATAGTTGAGTCAAGAGAGACATGAGATGAGTTAAAGAATTCAATTAATCTTGCAAGTTAATATTTGTTTTTAGAAAATAGTTTGGACTCACTAAGAACGGCCAATCTAGCTAAGGTCAAGACCTACAGTCAGTATGGCTCTGATACCACCTCTGTCGGGACTCAAATATGCAAATCTGGACCCTCTGTGTATTCTGCACTAGTCCAGGATCACGCTAGTGCACACAGTGTCAACATCGATGAAATATCACATCCATACAACGAATATAAGAATAAACGAGTACCTTTAAATAACAAATAACTGTTGGGACCTTACGGTCGAGTTTTACATTAATTAAGCCATGCAAGGCTGACAATAAAGAAATAAACTGCAGCGGAAACGAAATAAACTCCAGTGGCTCCCATCAATTTACCACAGGCAACTGACTGGGATCAAGACCCTAACGATCAACCTTCGTGGAACTCTTCTTCAAAAGCAGGCGACGACTCCTCCACTTCTGTTGATTTGTTTAGCAAGAGTGAGTACACACCGTACTCGCAAGTCATACCACAGAATGCAATTATACATGATGGCTTATTCCAAAGGAATGGCTTTTGTGGTTATTTTGTAGAAATACAATATTTGCATTTGAATACAACTATGAGATTGAAAGCGTAATTCAAAAAAAATAGACAATAATAAGTTAACAATTGATTTCACAAAGGACACACAGTCTAATCAAGTTCTTTCACACAGCTGAACAAGTTATCTCACACAGCTGACCCTTCCCAATTATTTTTATGAAAATCTACCCCTCGTGTGAAATTCCCGAGCATGTCCATAACCGAGGACGCGGCTATTCGAATAGATTGGTTTAAACACTCTGCAGAGGCTGTACACTTTACCCACACGATACAACCAGTGTAGCTAGCACTGATCATAACAAAACCTTTCAGAGATTTCATCTCAAACAATGACACTCGATGTGCTTTCTGTAGTCAATTTGTTCACATAGCCCTTGGAACGACATACACCGTTGGACAGGGATGCAGCAAACCGTCCCGCGATGTGACCCAAACATAGCGGTACACACCTCCAGCCCATCACATAGTTTAAATACAACCTGAGTTGTCAATGTCAAGACTCCATAACTTACTAAGTCAGGCCTAGCCCATACTAGGCATGTGGTCGTCTGAGAAGGCCAGTTCAATGGCGCACAAAGTTAAGTCCTTAATTGACCAAGGCAAGACTTCCAGTTTTTAACCCAAATCACAAAGTTTATAACACACAGTTCCACCATTCACACAGATCCACCACTTGCCTCAGTCTAAATCTTTTCCCAACCTGTTGATTAAGTGCAACACATGCCATCAACGAGTAACAGCACACAGCGCACACAGTTTCATCACACAGTTCCATAATCACTTAGTCAAGTTTATAATTGCAACTCTCACATGAAATGATGACTCGTGGCATGGCTAAGCAGTCTAATCGTATCTAACCAACCCACGTTGGTGCTACGATAATACCAACTAATAATGAACCAACCTAGGGTGACAAAAGATCATGGCATACAATAGACAAGGTGGCATAACAATTTGGATTAATAACTACACCCAAAAGTATTTAAATAAATACTTGAAATAGAATGCAATATATTGAAACAAAGTATTTTGAAAACTGAGTTCAAAATGATCAAAGGTATAACTTGCCTTGGAATAGGTCTAGGTATTGATCTTGGTCTTGAGGTGCTCCTTCTTCTGTAAAATTCCCCGAAGTATCGACGTCTACTCGCAAACGAGACAAAAGAAACAAAACAAATAAATAACAGAGGCAAAACAAACTCCAAAAATCAAATAAAATTCATAATTAAATAGATCTTAATTTTATATGAATTTACAAATTTTAATGGGCTCAATCGGAGTTCCGATGCAAAAGATATGGGCTTTGGAAGATTGGAAAATCAAATAAAACCCTAATTTAGATTTTATCGAATTTCCCGAATTATTTTTATAAAGGAAAATCGATTTATTGCGCAATGCTTGCGTCAGCCGAGAATTTTCGGAAAAAGAAATATATTTAAAAACCGTACTGACAGGTGGGCCCCACCCGTCAGTCTTTGGGCTCATGGTGAATCGGGTTCACCGAACCGAGGGAAATCTGGCGCGGTGGGTGGGCCACATCGGCGTATCTTCGGCATCGATCTGGCGCCACGCTGCCGCCACACCAAAGATCAAGCCGACGCCGGGGCCGAGTGGCGACAACGGCGGCGGTGGCGCTCGGGACCCGATGGTCACCGGCGAACGGCGGCGACTCGCCGGCAGTGAGTGGTGCCAACGTGTAGAGGGGGTTATTGCGCACATATGGGCACTGGTTTGAGCACCTGAGGTTGACGGAGATGGCCGGCGGCGAGGGAGAAGCGGCGAAGACTCGTGTTTTGTCGGATGGGCGCTCGGCGATGCTCCGCGACGAGGAGGTGCGACGAGGTAGCTCGAGACTTGCTGATCACGACGGTGCAGTCGGTGAGGCAAGGGCGGCGAAGACGGCGGCGCAATTCACCGGAGAAGAAGTTCGGCCGAAAACCCTAAAGCTTGAAATGCGACGGCGCTAGGGCGATCGGGGCGACGAGAGTGGCGGCTTTGGGTTGCGGAGGTCCAGGCGGTGCTAAGGGGGTACTTATAGGCTCGGAGACGCCGAGATTTGGAAACCCCCAAATCGGGTCCGAAACGGCCGGGTTTTTGAATTCCATGATTCTCGGAGATTGAAACCTATTCGGGTTTGATTTGGTTTGGAGCGGATAAGAAATAGCGGAGACACGATTTGGTGGGGTCGGCACGGAAGATCGGGACGAGTCCCGTTGCACGTCTGTGAGGCCGAGCTCGCAATGGCGGGACGAGAGCGCAGCGCGAGGAAGAAGAAGCTCAGCGGAGGCGGCGACTTCGGCGGGCCCACCGGGTCGAGAGAGAGCGAGAGCGAGGCGAGCGGCGTGCGATGGCGATCAACGGCGCGGAGCGAGCGAGAAAGGAAAGGCTGCGGCTGGAATAGTGTTGGGCTTCGGCCCAGCACTGTTCCGAAGGAATTTCTTTTGATTTTTCTTTTAAATAAATCCAGAAAATACAAATAGCAATTAGAAAATAGCAATTGACTTTGGAAAATTCCCAGAAAATTCTATAAAATATATCCAAGCATATAGAATCTAAATAAAATAGGTTTGACAATTGTTGATGTTGGGATTTAGCACATTAAATCAGTTAGTCCTTAAAGTCCATATTAAGCTTTTTAATTTAATATTCAAATAAATCCAAATGATGAATTTTCTTGCTACCAATATTTAAAGGATTTTTAAAGCTCTGAAAATTGGGATGTTACACGGAAGTAGAGTCGTTGTAGCGAGTTGATGCAGTCGTAGTCATACTCACAACGCGTCTCCGCCTTCGAGTAGTCGTACTCGGAGCGCGTCTGCTTCTTCGAGTGGTCGTACCCACCACACGACTTCTTCCCAGACTCCGGTGATCAACACAAGTCGCGGATCGTCCTAGTGCTGATGCTCCGCAACAACACATCCGAGGTATCCACACGTACGGGGCAGGATCACCACTCACTGGAGTGCTAGCTCCGGCAGCGTAGTAAAGAAGGCGTGGCTATTAGGGTTTCAGGAGTTCTTCCAAATATCATCCTCGTCATCTTTACCCCATGCCACCGCCCCTGATGGGTCTCGTACCTGAGGCCCATTAGGAACTCGTGGCCTATTCGAGTTTGGATCACCATCCAAAACAGATCCTTGCCCTTTAAGTGTGCGACCCCACAGGTTCATGTGTAATCGATTATGACTCGGAAACTCTTTTCCGATCACTAGTCGTTAGCGGTACCTAGCAGCACATAACGATTCCCAAAGACATATAAAATAAATCGGACCAACCTTGATGTAATATGATCTATGATCAGGTCCTCATCACTTACGACCAGTTCGTATCTCTATACGACCAAATTGTAATTGGTCACGACCAGTTCGTAACTCCTTACGACCAGGTTCTTACCATTCTGTGATTACGTTTGACCAGTCTACGACTAGCACGTATCTCCATACGACTAGTCCATAACTGATCAAACTAAGTGACCTACTCAAGCATTCTCCCTTTGCCTCACGATGTTTGGTTGAACTCCAGGTGAGATGATGTGTTATCCATGGAATGTTCAATACTTTCTCGATCGAGTGTCGGATAACATCATGTTGTCGACACTTCGACCACTAGTGGCATGGCCATGCACTTTCTTTATCCGATCACCACGAGGGGCCCAAAGACATCTCTCCTGTTATGTAGGAGGGGCAAATCCCATCTCGACCAATCACATTCCTCCGCATGTTTCACAGCATACCCGAAAGCTACCTTTATAACTACCTAGTTACGGAGTAGCGTTTGGCAACCCCTAAGAGTGCTATTACACATGTAGGAAACCATGCTTATCTCAGGTCTAAGGATTATACATCATCATTACTTGAGACCAACTAATGACATAAAGATTCATAACAATCTCAATAGTATCTCAATGATGGGTCTATCCAACACCATGTTCTCTAACATGTGTTCACATTATTGATTCGATATCTCCATATCTATGACCGGTGAAACCAGGTCATCAATCAATACATGTGCTAGTCACATAGTCACTGGTGTTCCGACCAGTGACCTCCGACCAGGGATACATTTAGAATGACATCATATAAGTTAAAGAGTTCCACCAAGAAGTCACGTACTTATTGATCTATAACAAATGATTCATTCAAGGAACATGATAACATATTATCAAAATCATGAACATAATGAAATATCATCATCTCTATGATTGCCTCTAGGGCATATTTCCAACAGTAACTGCATACCTTTATGGAAATTTGGATTCATACATTTATATGAAGATACCTGAATGTATCCCTGTCCCGAATTAAGATAGTGTAAATAGAAATCTATACAGTGTGCAACTCAGAAAGTCACTGTATGGACTAAAGCAATCAGGCAGAATGTGGTATAATCGCTCGAAGCTACTTTCTATGCAAGAAAGGCTACACGAACAATGAGAACTATCCCTGTGTATTTATACGATGATCCCAGGATGGATTTTGTATAATCTCAGTGTATGAAGATGATCTGAATATCATTGGAACCCTAGAAGGTATTAAGAAAGCAAGCTCTTACTTGGAGTCGGAGTTCGAAATAAAAGATTTGGGTCAAACCAAATACTACCTAGGCTTGCAGCTTGAGCATACCCGGGAAGGGATTCTAGTACATCAGCCAACCTACACTCAGAAAGTGTTGGAAATGTTCGGCTTTGAAAAGGCATATCCTTCGAAAGTGCCGATGGTCGGGAGATCCTTGCAGCAAGACAAGGACCCGTACATACCTAAAGAAGAGGGGGAGGAAGTCACGGGACCGAATTCCCACACGAGTGCGATGAGACACTCACGTATTTAGCAAACTGTACTAGATCAGGCATTGCATTTGCCGTAAACCTATTAGCAAGGTATAATACAGAACTTACCAAAGGCATTGGCAGAAAATAATGGACATCTTCCGTTACCTTCAAGGAAGCAAAGAACTTGATCTGTTCTACAAAAAGAAACCAAGATCTATCTATGAATGGCTATGCAGATGTCGGGTTCCTGTCGAACCCATGATCTGACCAAGTCGCATAAGCAGGCTATGTATTCCTATGTGGTGGAACTGCAATTCCATAGAAATCGTCTAAGCAAAGTCTTGTATCGACTTTGACGAACCACTCGCAAATCATAGCACTGTACGAGGTCTCACAAGAATGTGCTTGGCTTCGGCGGAAGATGCACCACATCCAGCAGTCATGTGGATTGAATACCGCGCAAACCCCCACAATTATCTATGAAGATAATGCAGCTTGTGTTGCACAAGTGCAAATGGGTTATGTGAAGAGTCCCCTTACAAAGTATATCAACTCCAAGTTCTACTATGCTCATGAATTGCAAAAGATGGACGGAATTAGGGTACTCATACTAAGTCATGTGAGAATCTTGCAGATTCATTCACTGAGTCACTTCCAGCATCTAGATTTGAATGGTGCATACGTGGAATTGGAATGATAAGACTTAAAGAAGTGCAGAATTCAGGGGGGAGAATCTTCACGAACTCATTGTTGAATCTTGATCACGAAGATCGAGTACCCAAAGAAGAAACCTTGGAGATTAAATGAAATTGGGTGGATTGTACTCTTTTTCCCTTGACGAGTTTTCCTGAAGTTTCTAGGCTAAGGTTTTTAATGAGGCAATTCGTGCAACGCAGCGGAACGCATATCATGTACTCTTTCTCTAAATTTTTCCCACTGGGTTTTTATGGAGTTTTAACGAGACATAAACATGTCGGATGAGTGTTCAAGGGGGAGTGTTAAGAAACTGGGCCCAAGACTCTCGGAGAGTCCTGGCCCAATTGGACTCCTCATCCCCTGATGCCTATAAATAGAGGAGGACCCCCTCATTGTAACGCACGTCTTTTGAGAAGCAAAAAAGCAGACCCTGATGTCCCCTCATATCTCTGTGTTCAATCTATTATTCTGTTCTAATGTTCTTGCATTGTTCTTACGATTCTGAGTTTGTCTACGAAGAAATCGCTCGGACTGAAGTCGCCAGCGACGGTTCCTCAACATATATTACTTAGCACTAAAGTTGCCCCTAAAATACGTGCAGCCCCTCTCGTCCTTCAACGAATGACCAGAGTTCGACTTCGGCCGCAATAGATATTTTCATAATTGATTTTTTATTTTATTTTTTCACAATTGATTTTTTTTGAATTAATTTGTTTTCAAATGATTTTTTTTGAATTAATTTGTTTTCAAATGATTTTTTTTGGATCAATTTTTTTCTTAATTGATTTTTTTACCGGATCTTTTTCATTGTTTTTAGATGCCTAACGGACGCCCCGAACCCAAAGATCTTTCTCTGCTGAAAATATATGGCACGTTACATATGTAAGCTGAACTTTACTGTTCCAAATACACAGAACATTCACAACCTCCATTCAAAGAATTCCATAGCGAACCCCATAGCTTGGGGCCGTAGAAATTAAACAAAGCGGATAACCAAAACACAAAAGTTGAAACAATTGCCAGTTACAACAACACATCATCACGCTTGCAACTCATGGATGAAACAAATTAACAACTGATCAGAGATCAATCCTCCACCATGCATCTGAACTTAGTAGTAGTTGATAGCTCGGCAATTCTTTCTGACCTGCCCCTGGTACCCAGCCTTCACCTCGATGCTGGCCAACTTCACCATGGCCACCTTGAACCTGTCCTCCCACCACCCAGGGATGTTGGCATTGTCCAGCACCATCTTCGCCGTCTCCGGCGACGTTAGGAGCGCCGCGTCGGAGGTGAAAAAGACCGCAGCGCCAAAGACGTCCTTGTAATCTTGGTTGTCCGGTAGCGTTGGCGTCGCCGTCTGCATCACCGTCGGGTCGTCGCTTCCCGGCGTCGGGTTGACCGGGCACCGGCTACTCAGGAACCCGGCGTAGCCGCCGTTGATGTCGGAGGGGGCGTCGAGGCGGTCGGGGACGAAGGGCGGCGGCGACCGCCCGACGGTGTCTTGCGGCGAGGACGACCATGTCCTCCACGGAGAGTCCCTTGGCGGCGGCCGAAAGCGAGGTCGCCGAGGTTGGGCGTCGGCGGGACTAGGAACTTGAGCGGCTCGGGCGTTGGAGAAGGTGCCGTCGCGGCGCCCGCCGGCATGTCAAAGTAGACCTTGCGGCTGGCGAGGAAGTAGGACGCGTCGCGGGCGCGAAAGGCGATGATGTCGCGCAGAGACGACGCCGGGCGGTGCCTCGGCGGCGTCCTTGATCGCGTCGACCAGCTCGAAGCCGCGAGGTAGGGTTGTTCGGCCAGTTGAGTTTCTCGGCGTAGGGCTGAGCGGGTCGGGTCGATGGGGCGGAAGCATCACAACCCTAATTAACAATTCAACCAGTAAGTCCCCTCCCAAAGTTGTACAACATAAACAGTGATAGCTAGGAAGAGATCATCTCATTGTTAAATATTTATTAGTTGGCATGCACACGCGATAACCCTAGAACTTCAAACGTGGGATCGACCTCTTGGTAGAGTGGTGGAGCAATGAGTATACGATTTAATCCACCAGGGTTTCAATCATGGTATCCACTTGTTATGTACACAAGAGTACGTTTCAGTAGAAATCTTATGAGTTTGCGGATTTATCCATGAGCTCTGTCTATCCAGGCATGTGCTAGGGGAGGAGGGGATCCCACTTGCGTGCGTATGCGTGTGGTATTGTTTATTATCCCAAAAAAAAACCCCTAAAACACAAATGTGTACCGGCAAGAGAGCACAGCTAGCCTGCATGCTTGCTGCCATGGTGCACCTTAATTTATCTTTATATATATATGCTCAACTCATGCATCGCGCATGTACCTAAACATGACGCGTTTGCTAGAGGCTAGCAATTAGCCCTGGGGCGGATCGATGATCAATACGAAAAAAAAAAGACCAATACCTCGACGAAGCAGTCGTGAAAGAGCATGCGGATGACGGCGGCGCCATTGCCGGGGTTCTGGTAGACGGCCTTCTCGACGACGCCCTTGACGACGGCCTCTGCCTGGGGGCACTTGTCGTGGTAGAACCCCATCTCGAGAGGCCAGTAAGGGCTGGCCTGGCACGCCACAGCTAGGAGCAGCAAGGCACATGATGTCACCAGAACGGGCATCTTTGCAGCAGCTCTAGCCATGTCTCGCATATGCATATGCTAGCTTGTACGTATCTATATATCTCTTGCACTCAAGCTTGACTGCTCGAGTAAGATAGGAGAAGGAGAAGCGATCGATGGCGGAGACTAGCTGAGTAGGAAGCTATTTATAGGAGGAAGACGGACCATGTCAATAATTAATGCGCGTATACATAACAAGGGTTTTGGTTGGATCGTTGCTTTATGATTACACCGCGTAATCGTCACCTACCTTCAATTCATTCCCAGTTTACTTGCACGAGCACGAGGAAATCAAAGGGTGTTGATAATTAATACACATCAACAGTGATTCACTAACCCTGATGGACATATGGGGTTCCGTGCATGCATATATGAAATGGGTCATATATATATGAAGAGCTAATTAATATAGCTCAATGTTTCTTTCTACTAACATTAATTCCAGTTTTGTACTACGATATATATATATAATCCACCAGTTGCAGATGGGGACGGATGTTTTCCCGGTTGTTGAGTGATCAGGACAACTACGAACATTTCCATTGACAGGGATGAGTTTGCTACATTACTCCATGTCCAAATCCGTTCTTACCAGGAATGTACTTGCAATATAAGTTCTTTATTTGCGAGGACATTATTAAGTCAATTTGTTTTTGATAAGTACGAGTCTTTTAATTGGAGATGAAACGTACTCTCAGAAAGTGTCTCAAAGCAAAAACTTGCGCATGTCGTCTCTTTGACCAAATCATTAGTCACTTTTGAGTTAATCTGACGTGTATTAAGGCTATACCTTTGATCCCTGATATATATATATTCCTTAACGGACTACAGCTGGGACAAACGAACGAACACTCGGTGCTGTCAATAATGTTTTAAGCCACTTAAAGTACGTACAGCTAAGATCTGTTATGGAATATATAGGGATGTGTTGCCGATGATCAATCACGCACGAACAAAAACACAAGATGTAGTCCTAACAGACTTTTCTCTCTTTATTCGTATCTCTTAGATGTGTGTACAATGAACCACGTGTCCCTCGTTATGTAGGTCAGGCCGGGAGGTTTACACTCTTAATAGAACTAGTAAGGTGCCCCTGCGTTGCAACGGAATTCTAAACTTTACATAAATAATATTTCATTTTAACACATAAAGTGAATCAAACAATTAAAAGAAAGTAATACATGTATTTACGAACATCATATTAGTGCAACATGGTGGAACAAGAACTTCGTATGACAATTATGGAAATGAACGATAGAAAACAATATTTTTCCATAGTTTACTTCAATATATACTTATATGCAAATAGAACACTGGTAAGTAATGACATTGCATCTGTTGGTCGCATTGCTGAATTGTACATATACGGTTGAGCATAGTTGGCAATCTCTGAAATCATAGGAACTTGCCAAATCATGGATATTAAAATAGCTAAAAGAAATCAAACACAACATTACTTGATCAGGAGATCGTTTAATCGCCATTGGAATAAGGTCATCTCTGAGCTTGATGTCATTGTCATAACCAAATTTCCTCAACAATGTCCATGTAGTTTCCAGTCGACCTTTCTCAATAAGAAGAGAGCATGAGGGAAAAGGAACCCAGTCAAGGTAAGGCCATTGTCATTTATGCCTTCAGACATCTTCTCTTGAACAACTCTCTCGAATATAAGACCATTGGTTGTTTGGTTGGCAGTCGTAGTGTGTTATACGGTTCATCATTCACTTTGGTTTTTTTGGCTCATGATTACTTTTACTACAACACTAATGAAATTATTCCTAGACTCCTTTATAGTCTCCAAAGGCTTTAGGGTATCAAATACTAACCACCCTTTCAACTAAAATGTGTATACTCAAAGCATCTCTTAAATATTTAATATCTAATGGTTAATAATTTAATTGAGTTTGATCTAATGGCTAAAATTTTAAAGGTGACATGGCACAATTTGGAAGTTGCTTTATAGGAAATTTTAGATATGTAAGGAGGATTTCCAAGATTCCTTAAATAAGTAACAAGGCACAGCTGTACTATGTATTGAAACATCACGTGGCCATTTCCATGGTAGAAGCTAACAAAAAAATTATAAGCAATTCTCTTGTGCAGGACGCCCTAAACAGCAACAACACCTAAGAAGTTTAATCTCACATCTCATTAGTGTACAATGGATAATCTCATAGAGAATTGGAGGCATAACTCTGCATCTCTGATTTACGGAGTATCTATCGAATTTTACTGTCAATACACCAGGGTAGCCACTTCAACACCTTGATACCTTCTTCATTTTAAGAATAGCAAAGCTTATAACCTTTGGATGTACTGCTGGAAAGCGCTCAAATGACTAAGAGACAATATAGCTTGGAGAAATGTAGTCAGTAAAATTGCAAATTGGGTCATGTAAACAAAAATATTTTAAGTCGCTTGGTTTCACCAATTTACTATATCACAAACTAACCAGAGAAGCGTGCGCTCACCGCAGCTACCCTGGTCCTTGACCTGGTGACCGTGTCGCTCTGCCTCCAGTCCACCGCACTAGGCACTTCTCCAACGCAACTGGTGAATCCCCGGTACGGTACTCTCCTTAGAGCCCCCGCCACGGCGTCCTATGGGCCGACGGCGAGGCGGCCAAGGCGCGCGGTGCAGAACTTGTCATGCGTCAGGTCGGCGTAGGCGTTGAGGGCGAGCGTGTAAGACAAAGACTGGCCCGAGCCGGTGCCGGTGTTGTGCGCCGCCACGCTTGCCCCACCTCGCTCCATGGCCCCGAGTGCAGTTGCTCCCACGTCATCTCCCGCGCCGCCTCCACCGCGCGTAGGTCCCCCGCGGTCGCCTTTTTCGTAGAGGCCACGAATGCGAAGCCCCCTCCTCTGTAATATGCCGCAACAGCGCTGCCCGCTTCTCCCCGCCCGCCTCCTCCTGCGCCCGCGGCTCGCCGGTGGCCATCGCTTGCGAGCTCCGGGGAAAAAGCGCGGAGTGGACGAGGGGAGGGGCGGTTGGGACACCAGGGGTGGGGCGGACGAAGAGGTGGGGGAGGGGGCAGTCGTCGTGAGGGACTTGGAGGGAGGAGAGATGGCGTGCGGAGTGGGTTCTCTTGGAGGAGGACAAGGAGGAGGCGGTGGAGGCGAAGAAGTGCAGCGGGAGAGGGGTCGCTGCAATGGGTGAGGGAGACACGGCGCGGATGGGTCAGGTGGCGGTTTGGCGTGGGGGTGGGAGGGGAAGAGAAGGGAGGGGCGGCGGTTTGGCGTGCGGGTGGGAGGAAGAGAAGGAGGCGGCGGTTTGGCGTGGAGTTGGGAGGGGAAGAGAAGGGAGGGGCGGTGGTTTGGCGTGCGGTTGGGAGGGAAAGAGAAGGGAGGGGCGGCGGTTTGGCGTGCGGGTGGGAGGGGAAGAGAAGGGGGCGGCGGTTTGGCGTCGGGGTGGGAAGGGACGATGGGGGTAAACTCAAAATTATAGTAGTAGAGATAAGCAATATGAGAATTGTTGGGGGAAGGGTCCTCACGTTCCTTTGGGTCGACGACTACGTTAGTGAAACCAACTTCAACAAAGGGCTAGCAACAAAGCATGGTGGTTACGGTACAGACAACGCACGGAGCGCAACCACGGTTTCGTAATCAAGCCTCTCTACGCAGCTGGCAAGGTAACGTCAGCCATTGGGCCCGGCTTAGGCGGTCCCACTTGACCAGAAAGGACGAGGCTACCACTAGGGTTACCCTATAACTAGGGTCATTTATGTAACTTCACCTTCTCCCCCTCCCATCCTATAAATAGGACCACATTGTAACATGCGCAGGGGGGCACTGGGACATCCTTCCACACTTGAGCAATACAATTGAAGGGAAATCCTTGCTCCGCTTACGCATCTCCGGAGGTCGACGTAGCTGACCATAGGTGCCTATAAATCTACTGTCTAGATGTGTATCTATGACAAAAATAAACTACACTAATAGGCTTGGTTGGGCCTATAGGCCTAATGGGCCTCGTTTAGGCTACGTGTTCACACAATGAATTTTCCTTTAACACTCCCTTTGGACACTTTGCCAACTCCTTCCGAAAAACCAAGGGAAAATCGGTATGAAGGACCGAAATGGCAACAGAGAGGGGTGAATGGTGCCTTAAAAATTAAGAACTCCCCTTTACTGTATTTAAACAAACCTACAAAGCCCTCTGGAAATCTCAAGAAGAGTGAAGCAAAATCGAGAAGCGAAAACAAGCTTCAGTCATTACGTCGGAGTAGTTCAAGATGCGGTAGTTCCGGTTCGGTCGCGGAAGTTCCGCCATCGTAGTTCGTAGTGGACAATCGAAAGTTCGATTGTCTGACCAAGAAACGATCTTTCGGGTTTTGCCCAAAAATCCGAAATACTAAATCTTGAATGCTCTTCTCAAGTCAAGTTTCACAGGACATCATCCTAAACAACTTCTTGACCTCATGGAGAAGAATCGCAGACAAAGATCCAATAATCAAAGCAAAAATGGATTTCTTGAGTATTAGGCAAGAAAGACCAAAAACCACAATAGACAAGATTCTCAGATTCTTAGCTCATGAAACTTTGAGGATATATTAGCAATATCAATACGACTCTAGATATCAAGTTTCATGCCATCTCATAAGATGAATCAAAAGTTTCATCAAAACCCTAGCTATTCAAGAGAAGAACAGAGAGAAGAAGGGAGGCATAAACAAGAACCAAAACCTCAGGATTTCATTGATAGGAATCACAAGATTACAGAGGAAAACACAGAAGAATGATTACACAAGTTTTCAGTTCATCCTCTCCAACTCAACAAACTCTCAAAAAGCATAACAACCTCTCTAAAGGCTCTTTAGCTAAAGCTAACCCTAATATTCTCTCTCAAAAAATCTAACCCTAACACCAGGGGCTCACCTCTATTTATAGCCCTTGGCTAACGGGTCTCCAACCCATTAAGCCCGCTACACCCGAACGGAACAGCCTCCACTTGTGCCGCTTTGCGAAAAGACCGTTTCGCCCCTTGCGCACCTTCTAGAAGCCTCCCGTACACCTTGCTGTCCTTGACTCGCAACCACCTCAAGATTCACGCCGTCTTTGACACATCTCGACCGTTCTGACCTCAACGCCGCCTGCGCCTAGTCCGATCACCTCGTGTCTCGCCACGACTTCGTCTCGATGTCCTGCAGTCAACACAGACAAAAACACATCACATAGCATTGCCCAATATCATAGCATCAATATTTGTACAAGACTCAAACTCATACAAACTCAAAATCACAAACTATGCCTTTCTGCACAGTTCTGCCGATAATCGGAAGTTCGCCTTTACCATTGCGGAAGTTCCGATTATCGGAAGTTCCGCACTTCCCTTTGCGGAAGTTTTGATTATCGGACCGTCCGCACCCCCAGGTTTGAAGATCCGATTGTCGTCACAGCACAACACTCTTGTCAGTATTTTCGGACGTTCCGCGATCCCAGGTGCGGAAGTTCTGATTACTTCAACCGAACACAAAACGTCAGGATAATCGGAAGTTCCATTTTACCACAGCGGAAGTTCCGATTATCGGAACTTCCGTTTTCCAGAACCGGAAGTTCCGCACTTACAGAAACAGATCATTAGAAACGCAAACGCGAAGATTTCAATCACAAACTTCTCACCACAGCGTCAAATACTCATCACTCAAATGGGGACCCTACTCACATGGTCTCTCAATCTCCCCCTTGATGAGTATATTGACAAACACAAAAAAGCATATAGAAGAGTTTGTGATAGAAGCCAAACATGGTCTAATCTAGAAATCAAGAGGGCTCAAAACCATGTTTGTCAAAGAAGAAAGATTGAAGCTTGAAATGAAAGAGCAAATTTTTCAGCAAAGCTCCAGAAGACTTTTTCTCTCCAAACTAACTTCTCCCCCTTTTGGCAATAAACACATCAAGAAGTGTTAAAGAGAGGAAATGACTAGATGATATTCATTTTAAGCATTAGGAGCCATGTAGATTATCCAAAATGACTATTAGAGTATTACACCAAGCCATAACACATAAGAATGCTACCAAGATCATGACAATTCATGTATAGAATAGCTAAGACAGAAAATCCATAATCTGAGAAATAGTTCAATTCTTTAGCAAGTCAAATAAACCAAGATTGTAGTCTAGCTAAAGGTATCCAAGGATGATACAAGCCATGTCAAATACTCTAAGTGGAACCAAGAAGCATAATATTAAACAGTTCAGATTGCTACCAGTTTTAAGAACGACTCAATTGAAACAAGAACTTGGTCTGTTCGAAGATAAGCAATTTTAGCACATTTTTCTTTTTCTGAAAGCTCTTTATGGTTTTATCTTAGGAAAGCAAGTCCTGGACTAGGTGTCATCCACAACTGCCTCCTAAGATTCAACCATTTTTTAAATCTTTACCATGTGCTAGATCCCAAGCCTTATGCGACCACTCCAAGCAACAGACTTAAGGAACTGATCTTAGGTCATCCAAGGCTCCCCCTGAGTTCATGCCTAGTGCAATGGCAAGCAGTCTCATAAGAAAGATTTGGTGAGATCAGTTTTTTCGCACAAAAGAGATCATTTTTGCTTTTGAAGTTTTTAGACCAACGATTAAAGATAAGTCAAGTTTCTTAACGAACTGACATAGCTTACTCTGAAACTCAATAAAGATTCAAGACTCAACTCAGCCTACTTGACATGGCGAGAATCATAAAAGGATAACTTCAACAGACTAGTCTCAAGAGCTATCATGACAAGATTTTAATTCAAGTTGAGCATATTTTAATCATCTTAGCATGGCAAAGACTAAACTACACATAAAAAGTCATGATAAATCTAGCAGTTTAGCATAAATCATGGCAAGATGTAAAACAGTGAAAACAGATCATAAGGGATAATAAACAAGGCTCCATATGATTATATTACAATGCGGGATGAAATGCACGACAAACCAGATTCCCTTCAGAATAAGATGCACTTTTTAATTCAGGTTGAGTTATGACAAATTTACTAGCATGAAGAAACAAGATGAACTCCCCCTGAACCAAAGGAACAAAAACGAGAATCTGATAAGAGAAACAGAAAAGGCAGTCCTTAGAGCATAGAAAAGATATAGAGAATACTATCGCTCAGACAGGTTCTTATCTACCCCATATGATTCCAGGACTATCAGCTGATCAACTCACACACTAAGGAGCAAACACTGTCCCTGTCTACCCAAGGCTGGCCCGACCCTTACTAGAACCTATAAGAAGTGAGTAAGCTCTACTTAGAGAGAGAAGAGACAGCTAATAAGCAGCATCCTAGAAGCACAAGATAAGAATTAGCAGTCAAAGCAACTTGGCAAGAGAACCACTCTAACCTATGCTGGAAGGACTTAGACCCAAATCATTTAAATGAAATGTAACCAGAAATGAGAAATAGCATAAATAAAATATAATACAGTAGTAGCATATAAGCTCCCCCTCACAACAGTCCACAAGGACAAACCACCCCAAGCTCTCCCCGTAGAGCTGAAAATCGAGAGCTGTCCAAAGGCTTGGTGAAGATATCGATAGCGGTGTTCACTCTCCTGGCCCAAGCACAATGTCACCCTTCTCTACATGGTCTCGAAGAAAGTGATATCTGATATCAATATGCTTGGTCCGAGAATGTTGCATTGGGTTCTTGGCAATGCAAATCGCAGACGTGTTATCACAAAAGAGTGGAACACGGTCGATTACTAACCCAAAGTCCTGCAAGGTCGAGACCATCCAAAGCACTTGGCTCAAAGAATCTGGTTGCGAGAACGTACTCGGCCTCTGCAGTGGACTGTGCAACACCGGACTGCTTCCTTGAAGACCAGGAGACAAGAGAAGTGCCAATGAATTGGCAAGTGCCAGAGGTGCTCTTCCTATCTATCCTGCAGCCAGCGAAATCTGCATCGGAGAAGGCTCTAAGAGATAGACAAGAAGAGGAAGAGTACCAGATACCATAGTCAATGGTAGCTCGAAGGTACCGAAAGATGTGCTTCACCTTTGACGGTGAGATCTGCGAGGAGAAGCACGGCAGAGCACAAAGACATACGGAGAAATGTATGTCTGGTCTCGAGGCTGTGAGGTACAAGAGAGAGCCAATCATGCTCCTAAACTCCTTTTGGTCAACAGGTTCGCCGTCTTCATCTGGATCAAGAGCAGCTGTAGATGCCATCGGAGTTGATATTGGCTTTCCATCATTCATGTCGAAGCGCTTCAGGAGGTCTCAAGTGTACTTGCCTTGATGAAGAAAGGTACCTTCCCGAGTCTGTTTGATTTGGAAGCCAAGGAAGAAGCTCAACTCGCCCATCATGCTCATCTCAAATTCGAGCTCATAACATCGGAAAACCTGGAAGCGAGTATGTGAGGAGCCACCAAAGATGATGTCGTCCACATAGATGCGGGCGAGCAAAGATCGGTGCCAAGGCGGCGGATGAACAAGGTCTTGTCTATTTTACCCATTTCAAAACCATGACTCGTGAGATAGGACTTAAGCCTTTCATACCAAGCTCAGGAACTGCTTGAGTCCATACAAAGCTTTGGAAAGCTTTGTAGACATGGTTAGGGTATATGGGGTTCTCGAAACTGGAGGTCAGTGTCGACATAGTGTGGATATCATGGGGATATGCTCCGGATCTTAGGATGATGTGACAATTGGCAATGGCGTTAATGGTTTGTCGTTACTTCTTCCTCAATAAGGCCATTGAGGAAAGCACTCTTGACATCCATCTGGTAAAGCTTGAAACCCTTAGAAGTTTGCAAAGGCAAGCGAGATTCTAATGGCTTCAAGTCTAGCTACAGGGGCAAAGGTCTCTTCGAAATCTAGACCCTCAACTTGGGAGTACCCCTGAGCTACCAGCCTAGCTTTGTTTTAAATGACTAACCCATCTTCACTTTGCTTGTTCTTCAACACCCATTTGGTCCCAATGATATTGTGACCTTGAGGGGGCTCAACAAGGGACCAGACCTTGTTTCTTTCAAAGTTTTCCAACTCCTCATGCATGGCGTTTATCCAAGACTCGTCAAATAGAGCATGACAAATGTCTTTGGGCTCAAATGAGGCGACGAAAGCAGAGTGGAGACAAAAGAGAGACAAACCAGCTTTGGAACGTGTGACACGCTCAAAGAGGTCTCCAATGATCTGCTCTAAAGGATGGTCCTTTTGAATGTGTCTAGGAGGTCCAGGGTGAGATGAAGAAGTGACCTCTATCTCATGAGCAGATGAGATAGGGACAGAGCCACTAGTTTCAGAAGAAGCAGAAGGTAAGGGCTGATCTCCTCGAGGTGCAGTGGAAGAAGGCACCTCAAGAGGAGGAGGAAGAACTGGATCGGGTAGACAACCCTCATCTCCGTCTTCCTCATCGTCCACAAAGATGGACTCGATCGCTCTAGAGAACCTGAGATATCAGGCCTAGTCCCCGGACTAGCCTCTTCGAAGGTCACCTCACAGGTTTCTACCATTTTGCTAGACTCGCAGTTCCAGACTCTATAGGCACGAGAAGAAGTCGAGTAACCCAGAAAGATCCCATCACAAGATCGTGACTCGAACTTATCTAGGTTCCCAGACTTCAGAATAAAACACTTGCAACCAAACACACGAAAATGCGAGACACTGGGCTTTCGCCCATATCTCAACTCATAAGAAGTGCGATGCAAGAGTGCCCTAAGAAAAACTCTTTTAGAAACATGACAAGCAGTAGCAATAGCCTCAGCCCAAAACTTCCTAGGTGTAGAGTACTCATCAAGCATCGTCCTGGCCATCTCGACCAAGGTACGGTTCTTCCTCTCCACAACGCCATTCATTGGGGGCGTATGGAGACAGGCGGTGCTCTACACTGTCTCACCTGAAACTCTCAAAGTAGGAATTCTTGAACTCGGTGCCATTATCACTGCGAATTGCTCATAATGCACAGGAGCTCAACAGAAGCCTACTAAAAAGACCACACAAATGAGTAAACGTCTCATCCTTCGAGGCTAAGAAAAACACCCAAGAGTACCTCGAGAAGTCATCGACCACAACAAGAACATACCACTTCCCTCCTACTGACTGCACACGAGCTGGACCAACTTTATCCATATGGATAAGTTTTCCTGGTGCATCAGTCATTGTCACTGTGACTGGAGAGTGGGAAGCGGCAACCATCTTGCCGTGCCGGCATGGAGAGCAAACTAGATCCTTGACCATCTTGAGTTTTGGCAAACCACGAATGAGATCGTGGCCGCTAACTCGTGTCAAATGATCAAAGCCTATATGACCTAGTCTCCTATGCCAGAAGGTCAAATCACGGGATTCAGAAGCAATTAAACACCGGAGAGGATCACTAGAAGACTCAGAAAAATCAGCACGAAAGATCCTCCCATATCGAAATCCATAAACTAGGCTACAGAAGAATCAAGAATTTTGCAATTGTTTTTCTTAAAGCTCACCTCGTAACCGTCATCGGTAAGCTGAGAGACTGAAAGCAGATTATACTGCAGCTTACTTACTAAGGCAACATCTTTCAAAATAAACGAACTATTAATGCTCACAGTACCTTTAGCGATGACGCGCCCAAATGAAGCATCTCCGAAGGTGATCGTCTCATCACCTCGAGCACGGGCTAGGGAAGAGAACCAAGCGAGTCTCGGTCATATGATGAGAACACCGAGTCTACAATCCGGACCTTTCCTTCGGCCGGCGAACTGAGTCAAGAGAGTAAAGTCTCGATCTTGGGGTGAATCAACAAAGTGATTTTGGCACCCAATCTTGAGTAACACGTCGAATGATGAAGTAGTCAAGCAAGGCCGACCTCTATCTACCCTCGCTCTGTCACTCAACAAGCCGGAAGGTGCGTATGCGGACACGAAGGTATTCTTGAATCCATCGCTATGGAAGAGCGAGTGAGTCGCAACATGTCGATCACGCCGTGAGTAGCCATCTCGAAAGGGAAACCGAGATCTACCCTCAAAGCGACGGAAGTCACGAACAAAGGGAGCATGAGGACGAAAATCAGAAAACTCAGAAAAACCAAGTCCTCGATGCTGCCCTAAATCATCAACTATAGCAACCCTAGACCTCATGTTAGTCTTAGGTGCACTCATGGTGCGGGGTGACCACAATGCGCCTAAAGGACTCAACATGATCTCTGCGCGATCTTGGCGCGCTGAAGCAATGATCAACCAAATGTCCATCCTTCGGCGGAAGGTGCAATGATACTCGCCTTACGAGAGGCGAAGGCTGCGCAGTGGAATCACCTTGCTTGTCGAGGATCCTTTGAACAAAACCCCCGATTTAAAATTGACTTTCTCGATCCCTGGCTCGATTTTGATCACACACAGTGCTATGGTTACGAGCACGACAGGTGGATGCTTCCTCATATCCTCATGGAAATCATATCCTAGACCCTGATTAAATTTACAAATCTTGGATTGGTCTAGAATGATATTGAGCTTCTTCTTGCCTCCTACAAATTTCTCAAGAGTGTTCATAAGATACTGACACTCCTGAAAAAGAGAGGTGCAAGAAGAGCAGGGGGAAGAAGGAACATCATAAGGTAAGGGAGTAGAAGAAGAACCAACAGCAGAGAAAAGATTGGCTTGTGCATGCACAGCCGACTTTGGGGGGACAGTCCTACTGCTAGCAGATTGGTTCACATTGCTAGGCGTCTCTACCAAACCCTTAGACTTCTTCCCAGCACACACAATACAAGCGGATGATTGTGTCTCTAGAAGGTCCTTAGTTAGCTTCACACATTTTTCATCCAAAGCAACCAAATCACATTATAGTTTATTACACTGATTGCATGGTGAGCTAACAAGGTCCTTAGAAGCATCTTGAGCCGCTTTGTTATTGTGATCAATCATTTCTTGAAAGCTGTTTGAATCTGATTCTAGTTCAAAGTGATTAACTTAGGACAGTTTAAATAAGAAACAATGGGTTCTAACAAAGCAGCTTGGAATTCAACAATTTTGTGATCTGCCCGTTTTAGGTTCATCTTGAGATTATTACAATTTTCACAAGTCTCGGGCAGATCGAGCAACATGGTATATAGACCTCTAAACGAGTTGTCCTTAACCTCACAGGAGGTGCAAGCAGTAGCCTCAACAGTAGTAGATCAAGGAGGTGCTACCCTACTCATCTCTAGTTCAGCAAGAAGGCTAGTGTTCTCCACTTTAATCATGTCTAATTCAGAGGGCACACTACCATGCAAGGTCCTTATTTTTTCCATGTCATCAAGCAGAGCACAGCATGTGTCACAATCATCACGGGAGGGAGCATATGTAAGTGAGGTAAGCTCCCGTGATAGTCTAGCTACTTCCTTCTCCAACTCAGAACACTTAGCCCTAGACTTAGCATGAAATCTACCTAGCTTAAGAAAAGCATCATTAAGCTGGTCGTAAGTGGGACTAACCTCATCGGAGTCGGAGTACAGCTCGCTGTCGCTTAGATCGCCCCCGAGGGCCATGAAGCACATGCCGGAGAAGTTGCCGTCGTCCTTGGGATCTTGATCGTCCTTTCCATCATCGTACTCCACCCTCCACCTCGCTTTGGTGTCCAGTTCGTCGAGGGCGGTGAGGACGCGATGGAACAGTTTCTTTGCCTTCCCAAAGTTGCGGAACTTCTTCTTGCCTTGGTCAGGTGTCGGATCCCAAAATTTCGATTCGGAATCCTCTGTGTTTCGTGCACTAGTCCAGGATCACGCTAGTGCACACAGTGTTAACAAAGGTGGATATCGATCCACACAAGCGAATAATAGCATAAGCGATAAATAAATAATGGTTTGACCTTACGGTCGAGTTTACATTTATTTAAGCCACGCAGGCTACAGAGAAATAAAGCAATGAAACATAAGCGGCGGCATCCCATCGATTCACCACAGGCAACCGACTGGGGTCGAGACCTCGCAATTAGGCACCTTCGATAAACTCCTCCTCGAAAGCTGGTGAAGACTCCTCCTCTTCTGCTTGATTCGTCAAAACAAGCGTGAGTACACACCGTACTCGCAAGCCACACCACAGAGATGCAATATATATATACATGCTGGCTTTTTACAAGGGAAAGGCATTCGGTGGTTCTTTTGCATAAATGCAATGTTTGCAATTGAATAATAAATATACATTGATAACAAGTAAAACAATTAGATAACAATAATTTGATAATTGATTTCACAAAGACGCACACAGCTTAACCGATTATTCACATAGCCAGATGATTTATATCACACAGCTCCCTCCCCACACAGTTTTATGAAAAACTACCCCTAGTGTGAAATCCCCGAGCATGCCCATGATCATGACGCGCTTATTCGAATAGATTATATTATACTCTGCAGAGTTGTACACTTTACCCACAAGATATAATTAGTGTAGCTAGCACTAACCATAACAAAGCATTTCAGATCCGCATCGTACTATGCTAGGCCCGTCTCAAAACAGACATGTGGTTGTACAGATAGGCTCAGTTCAATGGCACACATGGTGAGGTCCTTAATTGACCAAGGCAAGACTACCATTTGCTAACTATGCCACACAGATTAGCTCCCATGCACACAGTTCACACAGTCCACCATTTCACACAGTATCCACCACATGCCTCAGTCTAAATCCTTTTTCCACCCGGTTGATTAAGTGCAACACATGCCATAACAGCACACAGTACACACAGATTTTACCACACAGATTGCACATTCACTTAGTCAGGTTTAAATAACTGCCGTCTCACATGACATAGAGATTCGTAGCATGGCTAAGCAATCTAATCGCACTAACCAACCCACGTTGGTGCTACAATATTTACCAACTAAATATCAACTAGGGTGACAAAGGATCAAGGCATAACAATTATACAAGGAAGGCATAACAATATGGAATTAACTACTACACCCAAAATATTTAAATAAATACTTGAATTAAGATGCAGTAATTTAAATTAAAATACTTTTAGCAAACTGGGAATCAATATGGTCAAGGGTATAGCTTGCCTTGGAATAGGTTCAGGTGCTGGTCTTGGTCTTGGAAAGCTCCTTCTTCCTCAAACCCTCCAGAAGTATCGTCGAAGTCTACTCGTAACGAAGCAAACAACAAGAATAAATAAATAACAGAAGCAATTAACTCCAATAAAATAATTAAAAATCTCCAATAGATAGATCTTGATTTTATACAAATTTAGAAATTTGAATGGATGGATTTGGAGTTAGGATGCAAAAGTTATGAGGTTCCAAAGTTTGAAACAAAAGAAAACCCTAAAAATAGGATTTATTGGAATTCCGAATTATTTCTCAACAGAAAAATCGGATTATTGCGCAAGCATGACATCAGCATGACGTCAGCCCTGAGAAAACCGGAAAAGATAAATAAAAAGAAATCCTGACATGTGGGGCCCACACGTCAGGGACACGGCCCACGGTGGACCAGGTCCACCGAGCCCCTGTGGATCTGGTGAAATTTGCCGGGCGTGCTTCGGCGCGTGGCGCCGACGCGGCGCCACGCACGGTGACTGCGCACGCGCGGAGAGGTGAGGTGGCTGGCTGATCGGGCGTCCACGTCAGCGGACGACAACGGCTGCGGCGGCTCTCGACCGGCCGAACAGCGGCTGCGGTGATCGCCGGCGAGTGGGTGGCACCGCCGGAAGCTCTCATTCGCGAACCTTTTAGTGCGGTTCAGGCCCAAGAGGACGACGGAGGTGGCGCGGCGAGCTCGAAGCGGCGAGGCTTCGGGTTTTGTCGGATGGCTACTCCGGTGAGGTCCAGGCGGCGTGGGTGGTAGCTGGAGGTAGGTCTGGGGACGGCGGACTTGGCGACGGGCTCCACGGAGGCAGGGCGTCACCGGCGGCGGCGCAATTGGAGTTTTTAGGGTTTCGGTGACCGAAACCCAATTCTTAAACCGCGGCGGCTCTAGGGCTCTTGGGGTGAGGTGGGTGGCGGATCTGGTAAACGGAGGTGCTGGCGATCCCTGGGACCTATTTATAGGCCCAGGGTGGGTAGGGGTGGCGAGATGGCGGCGGGGTTCAACGGAGTCCGAAACAAACGCGCGAAGAAAACGGGATAGAGGCGGCGGATTTGAACTCAAACATGTTTGAAAGAGTCCGGGGAGGTGAGGGCTTCTGGAAGGCGTCGTCCGCGCGAAGAATCGGGGCCGTTTGCGAGATTGTCGGACGGAGCTCGGAGACGCGAAAATGGCGGACGCGGCGTTCACGCGGAGACGAAGAAGATCAGGTCGGAGACGACGACCTCGGCGGGCCCACGCGTCAGGGACAGGGCGAGGCGCGCGCGTAGACGGAGATCTGGTCGTCCGCTCGCGATCCAACGGCTGAGATTTAACGGAGCGCGTGGAGGGAGAGAGGCAGCGCGAGATCAAGCGCCCAAATCGATCGGACGGCCACGAAGGATCGGTGAGATGAACAGGATCGGGCGAAGGAATTCGCCCAACTACTATTGGAGATTTAAAATAGCTTTTCTTTTTAAGAAAATACCAGAAATCCAAATAAGCAATGGAAAATAGCAAATGAACTTGGAAAAATTCCAGAAAATTCTAGAAAATACAACCAAGCTCATAGAATCCAAATAAAATAGTTTTGACTATTGTCCATGTTGGAAATATTCATATTATATTGTTTGTTACACAAAGTCCAATATTAAGCTTTTAAATTAAATTCAAATAAATCCAGATGGTGAATTTTCTTCCTACTAACTAATCAAAGGATTTTGAAAGCTCTGAAAATTGGGATGTTACATCAGGTGCTTTGGGCTTCGTGTTGCGGTTCTTGTCGATGTAGTCGTTCTTGCCCGAACCGCCGTAGTCACCTTTGCCCTTCCCCAGCTTGGGGCAGTTTGCTCGGATGTGGTTGGGGCCACCACACTCGAAGCAAATCACAGGACCTCAGCAGGGTCAGAAATTGGAAGAGATGACCGGAAAAGAAGGGACACGCTATCGTTTACCGTGGTCGATCGAATTGGAAAATAAGAACAGTGATAGTAATGTGTGCATCATGATTTTTGAAATGCATGCGGAAACGAGAAACAAAATATTTAATTTAATTACAGTCGCTCAAACAATTCGATTAAATATAGGTTATAACTTTTTTTTTAAATACAGATTTTAAACAAATTTGATTTGACTTGCAAATGCAACCTTTTAATTATCTCAATTTGATTTTACAAGCAATCTTTTTACTTAAACACGGGAAAATTTTAAAACACTGCCAAATATTTATTAGATCGCCTAGTTAAATATTAACATCCCGATTTTGAAAATCAGGATGTTACAAACCTCCCCCCCTAACAAAAAATCTCGTCCCCGAGATTGGACGGAAAAGGATAGGGGTAGAAGGACTTAGTCGCTTTATTGAAATCCAATCTTCTTCCCAGAGACTAATCGACTAGATCTTCACCAAAACCACTACTATAGTACTATCCCAATAATATTGGTTCGGCAACCACTGATTGTTGCTCATCCAATCGATATTCACCAATCCGATATTCACCAATCATATTTAGTCTATAGCAAGCACACTCCAATCTATTGCTCCACCATTTTTACATTAACCACGAAATCGCTTGCTCTGATGTAACCTTCGAAACCACCATAAATTCACAGGTTTAGTTTGATTTCCAAAAAGGACACTGACTTCTCAATTTTAACAATCCATAAGCGATCACAAACATCTATTAATCCATTCTCACAATATAAATTATGGCTTAACTCTGATCTCGATCGTATTATCGGTAATACCAATAATCCTAAGTGAAACCAGCATATTGCTCACATATTCTAGTATACTTACTTTATAATTTCTATCATAGGGTATCTCCAATATAACTCCCAATTCATGAGCACTAAAGAACCGTATTTAAAGGCCTACAATCCACTGAGTGACATATGTTATCAATCACCCATAAATAATTTATTGGTTTCCATCAATTTTTCTCACGGCAATTTAAATTCCTAAAAGAGGGTACATCTATGCAAGATCATTTGCGTCTTCAATAGTGCCTCTATATTTCTGCTACTCAATCCTGTTGTTAGCATGATCAATCCACTTGCGATAATCAATCCACCAAATATGCTAATTTATCTTTCAAGGTCTAATCCACTCATTCCTACTCTGGGATCAAATAAACCTCCAAAATCAACACAATTGTCCTAGGTTATCGATATACCTCTTTATCCACAGTCAACTCCGACCTAAGTAAATCAATTCATCAAAAAGGTCATCCATCCAAGGTGAGTTTGTAATCCGACTATAATCCGAATAATCTGAATCAACACTTTGGTCTAAATCAAGTTATTCACGATAATTATCTAAGCTCAATTCAATGATATTAACTCAATGTCTTCCATAGTCTATTTATCCTCAAGTATTATCTAAATCCAACCACCACCTTTAATCATCCCGAATTAAGCGAATTATACCATCCTTGGAACAACTATTCCCATAAAGAATAATCTCATATTCAATCCTCATAGTCACCCACTATATGACCATTCAATCACATAATCATTCTTCATCTCTAGAAGTATTACGATCCCGTTATATCCTCAATTACAAATTCATAAATCTCAAATTATCATCATGTGTATCCATCAAAATTTCATAATATCATCACATTTTAAATCTTAACTTTATCACACTAGACCTGAATCTGACTCACAATCTTATCGACATATCGACTAAGACATATCTAAAATCTAATATCCATAATTGAATCACAAACTTATTAATCCAACCCTATACATATTCCATGAGTTCCACCTGCATATCTTCCAATATAGATCCGATATCACCAATAGACAAGATTAAACCTCACTACAATAATTCCATTTATACTCATATCGCAACCTTCGATAGTAACCCCCACCATAATCCACAAATGATCCCACAAAATCATTACTTCAACCTACTATACGCATTCTACGATTTCTACCAGCATATCCCTCCAATAAAAATCCAACAACACCCGCAGGCAAACTTATATCTCACTGTAATAGTTCCATTTATACTCATATCATAACCTCTGATGGTAATGCCTACGATAATCCATAATTGATCTCACAAAGGTTAATATCTCATGGTACAAAAATCAAATTAGTTAATCTAAAATCATATCCGAGATCCTTGAGTAATAATCCAATTTCTTTATCATCAAATATCACTTTGATCACGCTAGTCCACCAACATCACCCAAACACAAAAGATCTTATTAAAGATAAACTAGCAGTTATTCAATCATATCATTCTCTTTACCGATTCTACTATCAATCCCTTGATCAACATGCGACTACCATTTAAGAGATGGGAGGGAAAAGTATAAGGTAGGGGAAACAACACGGGTAAGATCCTTAATTTAATTTAGACATTTTTAACCTTTAAAACACAATAACCAACTTAAAGAAAAGAAAAGAAAGCAATAGGGACAACACATAATTTATTTTTAACATAAGGCTAGGTTCTAGTGTGTTTGCGAAATACAACGCCCGAAGGCAAACTGGCAAACACACTATACCTAAATAGCAACTACTTGGAATAAAAGAGAGCAAATAATCGTATTACACAAACCAACAACTACAAGCTAGTGAATATAACTAGAGGGTATATAATATCAGAATAATTTATAACTTAAACCTAATATCGCAGCAAGACATTGTCTTCTCCTCCTTTCGCTGATGCTCTTCACCGGTGACTACTTAGTGTTTCTAGTGTTGGAAAAGAGAGACGAGCCATGGAGAAAATGATTTTTGCACAATTCAAATGAAGAGTGAGGTAAGAATTGGAGACTAAGATGGGTAAGGAATAAAAGATTTTCATGACTTCAACTTCTGAAATTATTTTTCTAATTTAAAATAATTTGATCAAAAGACTTGCTAACACTAATGCCAGTGCTATCTCTAACCTACAGTCAGTATGGCTCTGATACCAACGCTGTGAGGACCCCCGGGTTATTTCCGTAAGACCGAGGTTTACCTGGTCTTAAGAAAATAACTCTGGGCCTCAAGTAAATGAATTCCACCTTAACTCCATCCAAGTGAGGAGCCCGATGAAACTAGAGCCCGGTGATCATGCGCTTGCTCCTCGCAAGCACTACATGATTATCGGTTCTCCAAGCGGTCAAAGCCAACACTTAGACAAGTTAAGGGGATTCATCACAGCGAGTATGAGGCCGTGTTGGCTCCCAGGATCAGCGACCAACACGCTCATACTCTCATTCAACGTTAATCACATCCATACAACAACGTACATTATCAATCCAAAAGACATACAACATAATAGTTAAGTCTACACTATTACATAACGGCCGACCGGCCAAATTCAAATAAGAGTGATAAATAACAGCGGAAGCAAAATAAATAAACCAAAAGTCCAGCAAGGTATGCCCATAACCCAAGGCAACCGATGGGGTTAAAGATAGCACTACTCGTCGTTGTCGCCTAAATCGCACCAGCGAGCTCATCGAGCTCGACACCGTCCTCACCGAAAAGAAAAACAAAAGGCCACCAACATCTGGCTGAGTACAAGTGCACTCGCAAGTCTTACACAAAGAAAAGTAGTTATGCATATTGGGCAATCAAGGGATAGCATTAGTGGTTCTAGTTTTGCATAAAACGCAACATCTTACATTCCTAGACCATCTAGTTTTCGAAAGCCAAGTTATAAATCATTTATTCAAGAGAGGGTTTCACAAGACATATGTAATAATATGGATCAATCAATATCAAGGTGGCTGTCCACTTTGATAAACTAAAGTACATGAACATCCCATTCATGCCGAAACCAATTGTAACCATGTCAACTTTTAATATTTGAAGTCTAACGATGAAGCATACTTAAACCAAGTGTTGTCCATAACCGCGGACACGGCTATTCGAATAGATTATCTCTGCAGAGGTGTACTACTTTACCCACATGACTCGACTAGCCCGTAAGCCTCCAGATGCCTCCGAATATAGCACACTTCCTTAGGTATGCCGGCCGGGGAGAATCGAGATACAGTCATTTTTAGCAAGAAAATCTTATTGGGATGTACCACCCATATGTGGGAATCCCAACTTAGACATAAGCATATAGCAAATGCTAAGCGGGCACACATGTTGTACTGGAGTGGCCAGTGTGAGGTAGTTAGTATGTTGCATCCCACAACATAGGTAATCGTGCTCATTAAGCACAGTATATATCACACTGGGGTTCCAAAGGAACATAGGATTTCACGGTCTCTATGTCCCCACACCGCCTGCGGTCTTACCCAATAAAACATTCCCTTACTTAAGCATGACGGTACCCATATCCCGCATGTGATAGTACGCTCGGTACTTGGAGTGTAACGTCCATGGCTCGGTCCTTAATGGTCCGGACAAGACAACCACAAACCGAATCTCGTGCATAACAAACACCCACACTAACAACCACTTGTCCGGACCCAAAACCATTTAACAACAACAAGTTTTGAACCAAAATAACCAGATATAACAATCTGAACAAAAATTAATAACAGAATAAGAGTTGTTATGTGTCTCCCACAATTGACGAGCTAGTCCCGCCAATTGATCTACTGCGTTATCTAGACCCGCAATGGCTAAGCAATAGACACACAACAATCATATCATCACAAACCTATCTTAAGCATATGTGTATGTGAAATATCAGGGATAACCATCAAGCATAGGATATAACTAATCTACTCAAACATAAAGGTATACGAAAATAGCATGCAGGCAATATCATTGCATTTCAAATACTAATGTAAGAAAACTGGGATCAATATGATGCAAAAGAAATTTCAAAGGATGCTTGCCTTTCTGGGAGTTCACTTGCTCACTCTCGGTTACGTAGTTGTTCATTTGCGACAACTCGGACTCTATAGAAATAGTGATATCGAATGAACACCGAGAAAAGCCAAAATTCAAAGTTCTCAAAAATGAATGAAATTTTCACAGTAGCTAGATTATGATTTTATATGAATTTAGGTGAAAGAATTATTTCATTTGGATTTCGTATGTGAAAGTTATGACAGTTTGAAAATCGGTTTTGGGAAAAATGCTGAAAAATGGGCTTCGGTTACTGTTCATCCGAAATCCAATTTTTAGCAAAAATTTGTAGATCAGTGGTGAAGAAAATGATTACATATATAAATATATGTTAAAATTATATGACCAAAATAAATTGGTTCAACTCATTTAGAGTTCAAATGAATTAGTTATGAATTTTCAAAGTTAAAAGAATTTTGTATTGTAAAATAATTCTTTTCTGAAATTTGTACCACATAAAAATACTTTGTAAACTCGAAGTAACCTCGCCTCTATCATAACCAAAGTCGTCCATCTAACCACACAACGTTCGGATTAACAATCTTCCAACCATACCATCTATCCGATAATTGAACAAAATCCACCGACTTGTGGGCATAATATCATGTCTAAATCCATCAATCCTTCTCCGATATATTATTTAAGCTAATACTAGCTATCTAGCTCTACTAGTCTCACCTCGGAAATTCATATTCGTATACACCCAAAATTTCCACCAACCGAGGTTTAATAAACTAACCGACACCTAATGAGCTTTACAATTTAAATACACATCCAATACTTAATAGCTCACAAATCGATCTCTCATATCCATACCATCGAACTTAGTCTTGAATGACCTCCACCAATCCAATCATATATGTGCCACTACGATCAAGTAATAATCATTTATCTAATAATCCAATTGAGGGTACAAATCTACCAACTCGGCACATAGGACTTAACTATTACATACACGGCAATCCAATTATTTATCCCCAATCAAATAATCCATTCTATCATCTCCCAATTCTAGCATACATGACTCTCGTAGCTATTACTTCGAACATCCGATCAATTTGCTCATGCTCAATTAAATCATCCGATTCAATTAATCCAACAATATGCATAATTCGATATCCAACGAGCAACAATACACATATACAAAAGACATATCGTTAATCATCAACACATACGTCGTCCACCAAGTAATAGATTATAAAAATCCTTATGCGTTCTATCTTCATCAACACATACGTCGTCCACCAAGTAATAGATTATAAAAATCCTTATGCGTTCTATCTTCAAAAATTACTAATTCAATGTGAGAAGAAACCTTCAATTAATTTATCCTCCAACGGTCACCACTAACTTCCATACGACTTCACCATAATATCGACCGATCAAAATAATCAACTCATAAATTTAATGTAGCATCCACCGATCAATAATAATCATATTTTGCCACAATAATCTAATTATTCGCATCCACCAATATATCGGTACATAACTACACCTACGCGCAAATACAACCTAACCGGATAATTATACCGGTCCTAAGCTATCAAATCATTTTTATAAATATATATGTAAAAATAGATGCCATGCTCATGACTAATATGCAACATGCACAACTAATATCGTAAACACGATTCGATACTAAAGAATTTTACCACGGCACTAGACGTGAAAAATATCGCCGGACGTAGTCTTCTCGGCTCCGCGTTCGCGTCCACCGTAGTCGTCGCCGTTCCCGCGTCCGTTCGGCCTCTCGTCCATATCGGTCGTCCTAATGCTGTCGCATGCGCCACGCCGTCCTCTAGCACGACATGCCATGCCGGCTCGCCTCGCTCGGGCCGTCACGCCGCTTCAAGCATGGTCGTGGCATGCATGCGCCGTCTTTGCCGACCATATTGAGGCCGGCCGCATGCATGCACCCGCCGAGCCGGCCGCCCTGTCGCCCTCCGTCGCAGCTCCACCGGCCTTGCCTCCTCGCCTCGGCTACCTTTGCCTCGGTGTCGCGCCGCTGCCCGCTGTGCCGCCCGAGCGCCTCAAGCCGAGCTGCGTCCTCCGGCGTCTCCGTGCCACTGCAGCTCCCGGCCGCTGCTTGCTGCTCCTAGCTTCTGCCGCTGGCTGCTCTACCGAGCTACTGCTACTAGCCTTCCACTTGCTGCCCAGCCGAGCTACTGCATGTAGCACTGCCGGCTGCACTGCATGCTGCTGCTAGCTGAACCGAACTGAAGGCCGCTTGCTGCAGCTGGCCGATGCTCTACTTGCTGCCGAACTGCAGTGAACAGTTTATATCTCCCTCTCTCTTCTTGTTCAACCTCCAAATCAACTCGCATGCGAAAACAAATTTGATGAATGGGTTGCTAGAGTGATGGAGATCACAGTGGTATGACATGCATGGAGAGATTTTCAGGTTTTGCTAGGCATTGGGAGGAGAGAAGGTAGAAGGATTAACTAGTTCTAAAGCTCTACTTGAAGAAGATGACTAGCAGTGCAAATGGGTGGCTCTCGGATGTGCTTGGCTTTGCTAGATGGGGAAAGTGGCAGCTCGGTTGGGGAAAGAAAATGGGTGGCTGTGTAGTGCTTGGTTCGGCTGGGAGCAGGACAATAGGGAGATGGAATAGAGGAAGGGGGAAAGATGGCAGTGGAGTGGAGGTGACAAGATGTTTCGGCTTGGCAGAAAAGATGGCAGAGTGGTTGTGTGATTCGGCTGATACAAAAACGAAAATCGGATGAACAGTGTTTTTTAGAAATGGCTGCAGGTGTTTAGATAATTTTTAGACATAGTTTCTTAACTCCAAAAATTACGAAATTTTTAGGGAAGGTTCCTGACATAATGTAGATGCTTAGGTAAAAATTTCAGGAATTTATCCATAGTGTGCTGCTCTCTAAAAATCTTTAAATTTTCTATTTGCTTGGAAAATAAATAGCAGTATAGCTTTATCTCTCTCTTTCTTTTAAGTCGCCCAAATGACCTTGCATGTGTAAACCGATTATAGAAACGGAATGTCCTCGAGACAACGATCACGAGGACATAACATGCGTTGCAGAATTTTTAGTTTTTGGTTGTGATTGCGAGGAGAGAAGTTGGAAAAATAAAGAACTGATACGCAGGTATTTCATCTGCTAATTCTATTATCTATTTTGCGAAATCACTCAAACTGCTATGCATGCGAAAACAAAATATAGAAACGGGTTGCTCGTGCAATGACGATCGCGGTGGTATGACATGCATAGCTTGGTTTTGAAGTTTCGGCTGAGATTTGAAGGAGAGAAGTGACAGGAGTTAGCAGGGTCAGAAATTGGAAGAGATGACCGGAAAAGAAGGGACACGCGGTCGTTTCGCCCGTGGTCGATCGAATTGGAAAATAAGAACAGTGATAGTAATGTGTGCATCATGATTTTTGAAATGCATGCGGAAACGAGAAACAAAATATTTAATTTAATTACAGTCGCTCAAACAATTCGATTAAATATAGGTTATAACTTTTTTTTTAAATACAGATTTTAAACAAATTTGATTTGACTTGCAAATGCAACCTTTTAATTATCTCAATTTGATTTTACAAGCAATCTTTTTACTTAAACACGGGAAAATTTTAAAACACTGCCAAATATTTATTAGATCGCCTAGTTAAATATTAACATCCCGATTTTGAAAATCAGGATGTTACAAACCTCCCCCCCTAACAAAAAATCTCGTCCCCGAGATTGGACGGAAAAGGATAGGGGTAGAAGGACTTAGTCGCTTTATTGAAATCCAATCTTCTTCCCAGAGACTAATCGACTAGATCTTCACCAAAACCACTACTATAGTACTATCCCAATAATATTGGTTCGGCAACCACTGATTGTTGCTCATCCAATCGATATTCACCAATCCGATATTCACCAATCATATTTAGTCTATAGCAAGCACACTCCAATCTATTGCTCCACCATTTTACATTAACCATGAAATCGCTTGCTCTGATGTAACCTTCGAAACCACCATAAATTCACAGGTTTAGTTTGATTTCCAAAAAGGACACTGACTTCTCAATTTTAACAATCCATAAGCGATCACAAACATCTATTAATCCATTCTCACAATATAAATTATGGCTTAACTCTGATCTCGATCGTATTATCGGTAATACCAATAATCCTAAGTGAAACCAGCATATTGCTCACATATTCCAAATATACTTACTTTATAATTTCTATCATAGGGTATCTCCAATATAACTCCCAATTCATGAGCACTAAAGAACCGTATTTAAAGGCCTACAATCCACTGAGTGACATATGTTATCAATCACCCATAAATAATTTATTGGTTTCCATCAATTTTTCTCACGGCAATTTAAATTCCTAAAAGAGGGTACATCTATGCAAGATCATTTGCGTCTTCAATAGTGCCTCTATATTTCTGCTACTCAATCCTGTTGTTAGCATGATCAATCCACTTGCGATAATCAATCCACCAAATATGCTAATTTATCTTTCAAGGTCTAATCCACTCATTCCTACTCTGGGATCAAATAAACCTCCAAAATCAACACAATTGTCCTAGGTTATCGATATACCTCTTTATCCACAGTCAACTCCGACCTAAGTAAATCAATTCATCAAAAAGGTCATCCATCCAAGGTGAGTTTGTAATCCGACTATAATCCGAATAATCTGAATCAACACTTTGGTCTAAATCAAGTTATTCACGATAATTATCTAAGCTCAATTCAATGATATTAACTCAATGTCTTCCATAGTCTATTTATCCTCAAGTATTATCTAAATCCAACCACCACCTTTAATCATCCCGAATTAAGCGAATTATACCATCCTTGGAACAACTATTCCCATAAAGAATAATCTCATATTCAATCCTCATAGTCACCCACTATATGACCATTCAATCACATAATCATTCTTCATCTCTAGAAGTATTACGATCCCGTTATATCCTCAATTACAAATTCATAAATCTCAAATTATCATCATGTGTATCCATCAAAATTTCATAATATCATCACATTTTAAATCTTAACTTTATCACACTAGACCTGAATCTGACTCACAATCTTATCGACATATCGACTAAGACATATCTAAAATCTAATATCCATAATTGAATCACAAACTTATTAATCCAACCCTATACATATTCCATGAGTTCCACCTGCATATCTTCCAATATAGATCCGATATCACCAATAGACAAGATTAAACCTCACTACAATAATTCCATTTATACTCATATCGCAACCTTCGATAGTAACCCCCACCATAATCCACAAATGATCCCACAAAATCATTACTTCAACCTACTATACGCATTCTACGATTTCTACCAGCATATCCCTCCAATAAAAATCCAACAACACCCGCAGGCAAACTTATATCTCACTGTAATAGTTCCATTTATACTCATATCATAACCTCTGATGGTAATGCCTACGATAATCCATAATTGATCTCACAAAGGTTAATATCTCATGGTACAAAAATCAAATTAGTTAATCTAAAATCATATCCGAGATCCTTGAGTAATAATCCAATTTCTTTATCATCAAATATCACTTTGATCACGCTAGTCCACCAACATCACCCAAACACAAAAGATCTTATTAAAGATTTACATGGTCACCAATGTTATAAATTCCTTCAAAGAACTTTTAGAGGATGTAATGATCATTGTTCCCATTCACGAATAAAAAATTCAAAACTGAATACTATTCGTCAAACATACTTGTGCTGTTTGTGCCATCCATGCACATAGAGAACATGGGGCTGGATAGACCCATCCTTGAGATACTATTGAGATTGTTACGATTCTTTGTGTCATTAGTTGGTCTCAAGTAATGATGATGCATAAATCCTTAGACCTGAGATCAGCATGGTTTACTACATGTATAGTAGCACTCTTAGGGGTTGCCAAACGCTACTCGTAACTGGGTAGTTATAAAAGTAGCTTTCGGGTATGCTATGAAACATACGGAGGGATGTGCCTGGTCGAGATAGGATTTGCCCCTCCTAACATAACAGGAGAGATGTCTCTGGCCCCTCGTGGTGATCGAATAAAGAAAGTGCATGGCCATGCCACTAGTGGTCGAAGTGTCGACCACAAGAAGTTATCTGACAACTCGATCGAGAAAGTATTGAACGGTCCATGGATGACACAACATCTCACCTGGAGTTCAACCAGACATCGTGAGGCAAAGGGAGAATGCACGAGAAGGTCTTTCAGTTCGATCATATACAGACTAGTCGTATGGAGATACGAGCTGGTCGAACATGGTCACTAAGTGGTCGAAACCTGGTCGTAAGGGGTTACGAACTGGTCGAGACCATATATGAACTGATCGTATAGATATACGAGCTGGTCGTTAGTGATATGAACCTAGTCGTAGATCATATTGCATTAAGGTCTGTCTGATATATTCTATGTGTGTTCGGGAATCGTTATGTGCTGGTAGGTACCACTCATGACTAGTGGTCGGAAAAGAGTTTTCGAGTTATAACCAATTACACATGAACCTATAGGATCGCACACTTAAAGGGCTTATATTTGATTTGGATGGTGATTCAAATTCTTGTTGGCCACGAGTTCCTAATGGACCTCAAGTTCGAGACCCATCATGGATGCCTATATATAGAGGGGCGGTGGCATAGGGTTGTGATGATTTTTTTTTCCGATGATCTTTGGAAGAACTTCCCTAAACCCTAATAGCCACGCCTTCCTCAACCACGCTGCCAGTGCTAGCACTCCAGCGCGTGGTGTCCCTACCTCGTACGTCTGGATACCTAGGAGGTGTTGTTGCGAAGCATCAGCACTAGGACGATCCGCAACTCGTGATGATCACCAGAGTCGGAGGAGCAGACGCGCGGCGAGTACGACCGCTCGAAGGAGGATACGTGTCGTGAGTACGACTACGACTGCACCAACTCACTACAATGACTCTACTTTCGCTACGAGTCGACGCGTGTAGCGGTAATCTCGTGATCTATTGCTAGCGGAGGTTCCTTGGTTGCGCGGTAATTTTTTATTTGTGCTATCGTAGCCTTGCCCGTAACCATTAATAGCTCGCATTAGTGGATACAAATTATTTAGCCAGATCGACACCATTATAGACTTGTGGTTGTACTATTTTACATTAGGAATTCATCATAGGATTAGGTCCTTAAAGTTTTCTAGCCGGTTCATTCCATGTACCAACCATATACCAACAAATATTGGGCTACATCAGTACCCATCAACATACCTTCTTACATATCATCTGCTCAAATGGGGTATTAGCAAGTTTTTAGGGTTTGGGAAGTGTAAACCAAATTATTTCAACTATACCAGTCATTTCCCAAATGACTACTCAAAAATTATGATTAAAAGATGATGATCGGGGTATTTAGTACCCCGGTATTTTAGCAAGACAATCATGACGTTTAAGTACAACTATAACTAGTAGGTTACCATATAACAACTAGGGCGACAAGAACTAGGAAAATTCAGTTATCAAGGATATGGCATAATAGTTATTTAGTCGTCAAGTTGGCATTTAACTATCTTAGGATCATTTGACATACATTTGCATAGAAAATTAAAGCATGCAATTTGTTATTTTAAAAGAATATAATTTGCATAAAATGTAGGTTCAACATGATCAAAGTATTGACTTGCCAGGGTCAAAGGCTAGAGGATCGTGATATTCTTGAGCTTAATCAAATTGAAGGATCTAGACCCGCGATTATGAGTTAATAGAGTGTTTTGGTAATTAATGACAAATCTAATTGTGAGACTAACAATTCTATTGCTATATCTAGTGTGTAGTCTCATTTGGATATAAAGGTGAAATTCAACGAGGTATGCATTCGACTTATACTCTTATATATTGTTGCATTCATCGGATCCAAAATATAGGAATAACTCAACCATAAGTTTAACTTGAATATGTGCATATGTCTTCATTACACATTTGTGTATGCACACATTTAAGGGGAGTTTATGCTATATTTTGTGGTTTTATTAGTATTGATCCATATTCCGTTTTCCACATATATTTCAGATCTTTACTATGAAACATATCCGTTTGAGTATATAGAATTTGTGTAGTTCTTGTATACTTATATTTTGAGTATGTAGAACTTGTGTAGTTCTCATATACTCATGTTGTGAGTATATAGAACTTGTGAAGTTCTTGCATACTCATGTTGTGAGTATATATGACTTGTGTTGTTTATATATACTCATATCGTATTACATTATCTACATTCATTTTAATGTGCAATTGAAGTAGTTATCATCAATTACCACAGAGGGAAAGAGTGAAGTATCTTATCCCACCATTATGAGTTAATGGTATGATGTGGTAATTAATGATAATTATATTGTGGAACTAACATTTTCCATGAGTTGGATGAATAGGTTATGTTCCAGGGTGATGAAGACTTGGGATGATCATGAGTTGATAATCAAGTCTAGATTCAAGTAAAGGATGGCATCATTTGTTGATGCATATGAAGAGCTTGAAGAAAAAGGAAATCATCGTGTGCCGATAATGTTCAAAGAGAAGACCCATTATGTGTTGATGGAGGTCTAATGAAGGATGCATCATATGTTAATGCATATCAAGACTTGGAGTAAAGGATGCATCATGTGTTGATGCACATCAAGTCAAGAGAAGACCCATGATGTGTTGATGGAGGTCAAGTGAAAGAATGTATCATATGTTGATGCATGTCAAGACTCGGGATGAAGAAATCATCATGTGTTGATGATGTTTAAGATAAGATCCCGAAGCGAAGAAGATCATCATGTGTTGATGATTATCAAAGTCAAGGACCCGGACTTGAAGTGTTGATGTGTGTCATCAAGCTTCAAGAAGATGCAAGGCAAAGTTATGACTAGCTAGGGCTAAGGATGTGTTCCTAGTCTTTTACCGGTCTTGGTGTTTGGTTAGAAGACCGGATTGCAAGTATAGGTTGTCGTACTATTAAGAGGGGTCTTGACTAGTAGCATGAGTTAGTCATGTGTTGATAGCTCATCGTGGTTGCTCTAGCTCATCTATGCGTGGAGCTATTATTTGCGAATGTGTTTTGCAAATGATTGATGCTCATGCATTTAATCCTTGTAGCAAGTGACTATAATTTGCAAATTTTTTTGCAAATGGTTGAAATACATGCACCTTAGTCTTGTGGCATAATGCTGTTATTTGCGAATGTGTTTTGTAAATAGTTAATGCTCATGTTTGATTTCTTGTAGCATGTGACTTAAGTTTGTAAATGTGTTTTGCAAATGGTGTAAGTCCATGTACCTTATTCCTTGTGGTGATTATTCTAAAGGTTGGCAAATGTGTTTTGCATCCTGTTGAGAATATCACCTTTAAACCTTGTTGAAGTTGCACTCAAATGGGCGAATGTGTTTTGCCATTTGAGCGAAGCCAATGTGTTTGGCCTCTGTGGTCTGGCGGTCTGACCGCCATGGTCACCGGTCTGACCGGTGGTATATCGGTTAGACCACTGTGTAGTTAGCGATCCGACCGATTTTATCTTGAGTTGATTCTCTGTGCGGTAGTTTCGCCGTTGAGAAAACGGTACTACCGTGGTGTGGAAGTACTGGAGTTTCTGCGGTACTTTTATTCCAAAGAAGCACCTTTTGGAGGTGTGCCAATTTTCCTCGGGCGGTATGACCGGCCAACCTTGGCGGTCTGACCGGTCATTAGTTGGTGGTCCAACCGGCTGTAGGTCCAACGGCTAGTTTTATAGCCGTTGGCGCGTGGGCGGTCCGACCGGCCATTAGTTAGCGGTCAGACCGGCCCTGCACAGATTCGAGGGAATCTTTCCTCCAACGGCTAGTTTTTTAGTGTGGGCTATAAGCCGAACTTAGTTTTAAATGCTGCTTTCCATTCATCACCTAATTTCATGCGAATTTGATGATATCCACTACGCAAATCAACCTTGGAGAAGACAACAGATCCACTCAATTCATCAAGCATATCATCTAACCTAGGAATAGGATGACGATACCTAATGGTGATATTATTGATTGCTCTACAATCCACACACATACGCCATGATCCATCTTTTTTAGGCACTAAAATGACCGGAACTGCACAAGGACTAAGAGATTCGCGCACACACCCTTTATCAATCAATTCTTGAACGTGACGCTGAATTTCTTTAATTTCTTCCGGATTAGTCCTGTATGGTGCGCGGTTGGGCAATGATGCGCTGGTAATTAAATTAATTTGATGCTCAATCCCTCGAAGCGGTGGCAACCCCAGTGGTATGTCCTTCGGAAAGATGTCTTTGTACTCCTGCAAAATGTTAGTGACAGCAGGAGGCAAAAAAGAAGTCATATCCTTAAGTGAAAACAAAGCTTCTTTGCAAACTAATGCATAGCAAATAGAATTACTAGCATTCAATTCAGTCATATCAGATTTGGTAGCAATAAAACTAGTGTCTTTCAATTTAATTTCTTTATTCTTCACATGAGCATATTTAGGTTCTTTCTTCTTATGTTGCTCAAGCTCTTTTGCTACAATCTGATTTTCGCTCTTAGCATTCTCCTGATTCTTCTTTCTACTGGCTCTAGCAAGTTCATCTTTAACAATTTGTTCAGGAGTCATAGGATGCATCACAATTTTCTTACCTTTGAACAGGAGAGAGTATTGATTATTCCTACCATGATGCACACAATCAGTATCGTATTGCCAAAGTCTTCCTAATAACAACGAACAAGCTTGCATAGGAACAACATCGCAATCAACATAATCATGGTATGAAGCCATAGAAAAGTTTACTCTCACCCTTCATGTTACCTTCAACTTACCACTGTTGTTGAACCACTGAATATGGTATGGGTGGGGATGAGGGTTGGTTAGCAAAGCAAGCTTCTCCACCATATCCATACTTGCCAAATTATTGCAACTCCCACCATCAATAATTATGCGAATCGAGCGTTCTTTGACAACGCCTTTGATTTGGAACAAATTATGGCGCTGATTTTGCTCGGTACGAGAAATTTGAGCTCTTAGTACGCGTTGCACAATAATGCTCAAATACTTGTCGGCATCTTCGACGCCAACATGTTCCTCCTCATGATCATATTCATCCTCATGTCCTGCAGGATCAGTTGTAAGCATAGCATATGTTTCATCATCAAAATCACTAGCAGAAGAATACCCACCATCATCGCATATAATCAGTACGCGCTTGTTTGGGCAGTCCAACGTCATGTGTCCATAGCCTTTGCAACGATGGCATTGAACATCCTTGGTTCGTCCTGTCGAAGCATCCGAAGAGGACGTATTTACGAAGCTGGTGGTGCTGATTTGGTTGCTTCAGAAACTCGTGGTGCTGAATTTGAAGTAGCTAGACGCTGCTTGTTGTTGGAGGGTGGCAGTGGAGGTGCACTGGAGGCTGGAGCCATAGAGCTGCGTGGCGTCCATGAGTTTGTACGACCTGCAGAAAAGTTAGAACGTGTCCTCGTCTGGCGTCCCTGCACTTCACGTTCAGCTTTGCAAGCAAGATGAAACAATATAGTAACGGAGTTGTACTCTAATCAAGGATGTCTTGAATTTCTCTATTCAACCCTCCCAAAAATCTAGCCATTGATGCCTCCTCATTCTCATCTAAACCACAATGCAACATACTAATTTACAATTCTTGAATGTAGTCTTCCACAGACTTTGTACCTTGTTGTAAGCGTTGCAGTTTATTTAACAAATCACGAGCATAATATGAGGGAACAAATCGATGCCGCATAAGCAATTTTAAAGCCTCCCAAGTGTTTGGTATGTTATTAGGATGTTGACGGCAATGTTCTCTCCACCAAACAGAAGCAAAGTTGGTAAATTCACTAGTAGCAGCCCTAACTCGTCTATTCTCAGGAAATTCATGGCAAGTAAATTTTTGATCAACAGCTAGTTCCCAATTAAGATATCCATCAGGATCATATTTACCATTAAAAGAGGGCATAGTGAATTTAACCTTAGCAAAAAAATCATCGTGGTCACATACCTCACGCAAGAGTGGGCCTCGTCGCATACCTTGTCATTAAAACGCAACTGTCGATGAACTCAATCATTGTTGTTGTTACCCATGTCATTGGCCTCAGTATCAGTCACGTAGTCAAATTCATCTTGTCCCTTTACCACTGGGGCAGCAGGGGGGACAGTAGTGGATGCCTGGGCAATTTCGTCAAGGCGAGCCATAATACCTGCCAAAGAAGTGTCAGTGACGCCTTGCGCTCTCTCCATCGCGGCGAGTGTGGCGTTTGTCTCAATCTGGGAGCTCTCAAGTTGAGCAAGTCGCTCATTCGTGACCCTAACATCTTCCTCAAGACCCTCCGTACGAAGGTTCATTTGGCGTCAGAAGTGTTGTATGATGCCCTTCGTACGAGGAGTATGAGATGTATCCGCATCCGAAAGCTCCGTAGAACCTGCCATTGTTAGCAAAATACAAGAATATGTCCATAACAACTACTAGGATGTAGTGATTCAAAAGTCGCTCACACTCGAGCCTTCTATCGAATTCTTACCAATTCTTGCCAAGCACACAAGGGTGACCGGCAACCAGCGGTGTCAACGTATCTCCGAAGATTGGATGGAGCGATTGCCACGTGAAGTGCAGTCTGTACGGTTGTAGAAAAGGTGTAGCTGGGAAGACTCAAGTATGGTAGCAGTAAAATAGCAACAATCAATTCAGCAAATGCAAGTTGAATAAATGTTCAAAATACTAGTCAAAATTGATGATCCTTGCCTAGACCGGGGAATAGCAAAACCAACAATGGAAACAAGTAGAGGAATATAAATAAAGCAGTAAAGGAAAAATGTGCCAACAACCCTGGAAGAGAGGACTTTTTTTCTCCTCTTTTTTTTGCTCTCTGTTTTTTTTGCGAATGAGCGCCTAGCTCAAACCTCTTCCAAATCCTCATCCGGGCCTAGGGAGGTATATGGGTTACAAACTTTTTACGGAAGGCAGGGGTATAAAGGTAATTAAAACTTTGATTTTTTTTATCGTGTTGCCGAAGTCAATGTTTCCTTCTGGCAGCACGAAACAATCTATTCTATTCTTTTCTTTTTTTTCTAACTATCCGAAATAGGTAATAGATTGAACTTTCCTATTCTGATTACTCCTCTCCGAAACCCAAATCACCGCTAGGGTTTCCTCCTCTTCTTACCAACGTGGGGCGGTGGCAAGAGTCAAGGTGGGTGCTTCGGTTGGCACGGCAATGAAAGTATTTAGCGGCAGCGTGTTCGGGAGGCCGCGACAACAAGGGTAGCGGCGGCTTGCTGGTTGCTGTGGTAGGCACTGAGGTGGTCGCGGCAGCGTGCTGCAGGATGTGCTGAAGGCCGCGGTAGGGCGAGTTGATTGCAGCGGCAAGGTATGAACTAAACACCGAACTGAGCTAAGACCAGCAACGTGACACGATGATGCAACACAAATTCAACAATGCAAATTACTGAAAAGAAAGATACAATGGCACAAACGGTCTTGGACAGAAAGGTGATCTAATCCTTTTTTTGGCTTTTTCTCGACTTTCGAAAATAAGAAACCTAACTATAAAAAAGTAAATTCTCACCGAGCAACGTTGAGCTCTGATACCATTTGATGAAAGGTGGGTGCCCGATCTTTCAATGAGATTGATAACTATCGATTTGGTGGAGGTGAATCTCGCGATCCGACTACAACCGTACGACGCCGCTTGCGCCTTAGAAATCATTGAACCAACTCCGAGATGTTATGATCGTGCTGGAAGCACGATCAACCTGAACACGAAGATCAATTCCTGCGAGTAATCGAAGAACTAGCAAGAATAAGATGTAGGCAATCTTATATTGCGAATAAAATTATAGTGTATTGAAAACAAAGGTGGGATCCCGAAGGCTGTCTTGACAGGTGGTCGTTCGACACAACTGAAGAACAGTAAGTTTGCACAATGGCTAAACCTAAACTCAATGAAATCCCCGTTCAAGCGAGCGAGACGGCGGCTCCCATATAGGTAAACAACCAGGGGTGGCGGCCAGCGAGGCGGACGCACGCCATAGGGTTACAAGGCTCGTGGGCCTAAGTGGAGGTGGCGCAGTACCCTTTCGACTCGGAATCTGAAACAAATACAGACTCTTTTGATAATTATGGCCGACTCAGATAGAATTTGATGATGAGGTTGGATACGTTGGAAAGTAGACTTGATAAGCTTTCCATGAAGTCCAGAAATGCAATGCCGGAGGGTGAAGGCAGTGCTGGAGGCTCGCTGCGGACATGGTCCAGGAGGCGGCGTGGAAGAAGATGGTCGGGATGCTGGGCCGGGTGTTGGCACTGTCGGAGGACGACCACCCGTGCACGAGCACCGGCTGCTTGTCTTTTGCAGCGACGACTGTAGGATTAGGGATGAGTATGCCATGTTCTTTGCAGAGGTTGTGAACTACTTGCTGTAAAATTGTCGGTTTTAGCATAGTTTTAGCAAATATTCATATATAATTCTTTACTAATATGTGAATGTGTCATTTGTACTTCTGAATTTACATTTATGTATGAATATTATAACAAACAGTTCTATTATGGAATTGTCTGTGATGTGAGACCATATCACAAACGATTATATTGTAGAATCGTTTGTGATGTAAGACCATATCACAGACGGTTCCATAATAGGATCGTCTGTGATATAAGTATCACTGATAGTTCCATAATAGAACTGTCTATGATATCCATTTATTAATAGGAGCCCGCTAGGGTTTGTACCCTAACTCATCACTCCCCAGCGCCCTTGCTCTCGTCCATTCCCCTCCCCACCCGAGTGCCCCCCACCTCGACGCTGCCGCCCGAAGTCTCCTTCCCAGCAGCCGCCCCCAAGTTGTGCCTTCTCCCGGCGCGCCCTTCTTCCTGTCGCCTTGGTTGCGACACCACGTTTCCTTGCACAAGACACTCTTATCGCAAGAGTCTTGTGTAGTGTCACCGTCGTGACACAACTACTGATGACACCGCCGTCGCCCTTGATCCAATCGACCTCCTGCCGCGATTCGCCTTCCCCTCTTCGACCTCTCCACCGACCTCCCCCGGCTACCTCTCTACTGACCTCCCTTGGCTACCTCTCCATTCTCTGTTGCTTCCGTTTTTGGGTTTGAGTTTGATTTGTTTACTGATATGGGTTGTTGTCGCTTATGCATACATGCAGGAGATGGATGTGGTGAGCTACTGCTGGTGGTTGATTTGGTGGTTGCACTGGGGTAACTACCCCCCGTTTACTCTCTATATATCCCTTTCCCTCCCCTTGCTCTGTGATGTGAGTGATGAATGATATGGGCTATGGTGGGAGTTCTGTGATGGTTAGATGATATAGGTGGGTTCTCTTTGTATGATGGTTGTTCATGAGATGTGGTTCGGTTGGGGAAAAATATCAGTCTTTAAACATAAAAATTTCATTCTGTGTTGCTTCAGTTTTTGGGTTTGAGTTTGACTTGTTAACTGATGTGGATTATTGTTGCTTATACATACATGCAGAAGATGGATGTGGTGAGTTACTGCCAGTGGTTGATTTGTCGGTTGCTCTTGGGTAACTACCCCCCTTTACTCTCTATATATTCCTTTCCTCCCCCTACTCTGTGATGTGAGTGATAAATGATGTGGACTATGGTGGGTGTTCTGTGATGGGTGGATGATATGGGTGGGTTCTCTTTGTATGATGTTGGTTCATGAGATGTGGTTCGGATGGGGCAAAACATCAGTCTTTACACATACAAATTTTTTCATTCTCTATTGCTTCAGTTTTTGGGTTGGAGTTCAACTTGTTTACTGATGTGGGTTGTTGTTGCTTATTCATACATGCAGGAGGTGGATGTGGTGAGCTACTGCTGGTGGTCGATTTGCTGGTTGCACTGAGGTAACTACCCCCCTTTGCTCTCGATGTTAGTTCATGAGATGTGGTTCGGATGGGGCAAAACATCAGTCTTTACACATACAAAATTTTCCATTCTCTGTTATTTCTGTTTCTGGGTTTGAGTTCGTCTTGTTTACTGATATGAGTTGTTGTTTCTTATGCATATATGCAGGAGATGGATATGGTGAGCTACTGCCGGTGGTCGATTTACCGATTGCATTGGGGTAACTACTCCCCTTTACTCTCTATCCCTTTCCCTCCCCTTGCTCTGTGATGTGGGTGATGAATAATGTGGGCTACGGTGGGTGTTCTGTGATTGTTGGATGATATAGGTGGGTTCTCTATAAGGTCTCCCAAGCAGCGGCTTCTTGTGCCTTTAAAATTGGCTTCATACACACATACACACACACATAATCCCCAGCCACTTACGGGGGCTCGTCCACGCAGTATGGGGAGGATGAGACAGCAGTCACATGCAACTTCAAGAAACATGGCTGTCAGGAGAGCACGTAGACATCCAATTACGTGGATGTCATCGATAGGTAATTGGGCGTCGCTATGTTCAGAAAAATAGAGTGGACGAGCAGGTACTCCGACTGGGAAGTAACACCATGTATCAGCACTCAACCATAGAACTTGCATCAACCAATAAACCTTTTCTGTAGTAGTGGTTGGCAGTAATCATTTGGAGTTCATCATTGCGAAATTTAAATGAATCGGGATTTTAGCAAAGTTCTGTAAGCAGGGTGGGTAGAGAAAAAAAATTTAGGACCTGTCTGGTTAGGCTAAAATTCCGACTTATCCATATCTACTGGATGGGTCAGTATTTTAGTTCAAAGTTCTAGCCCATTCACGTGAATGTCAGCCGTAAATTAGCTTCCCAAACAAGCACTTCAGGTTGTGGTTTATTTTTTTAGTTAACCAGAGGAAGCAAGCTAGCCATGGAAGTTTGGAAGCTAGCTAACTCGTCGTAATAAAATGCCAAGTCGTTACAATTAGTTAACAAGTATCAGTTTGATTCATGCTCTAGCAGTTGAGATGTCATGTCACTACGAGATCCACGATCTTTCTTGGTGGTTAACAATTTTTCTAACGGGCCCGCAACCAATCGTCAGGAATTGTAATTGCAGTGACGGGTTCATAGTGCCACCAGGAAAAATACAGAATTTCCCTGACAATGTTGCAAATAACCGTTAGCAAATTAAAATTTATGTCGGTGTTTGGTGTTTGTTTAACCGTCAGAATTGTTGTATATCCTTGGTGGGCATAAACCGATAGAAAAAATTGCATTCACTTCTGCCACACATAACTGGATAAACCCTAACTCCGAAAACCATCCACTCGTCCTCGTGGTTGCTAGCAACCTGCGAACCGGCGGATGAGGAAGATGATGACATCCAATCTTCTTGCATGGCCTGAATGCAGGCTTCCATGTCGAGATTGGAGTAGTCATCCAAGTCGAATCAGTTCTCCTCGTCCCAAATCCCTGCCATAATCGCATGAATGATCGTGAAGGGTGAGCGAGGATTTGACGAGCGAAGAACTTCTTCAAGAGAATTGTGCTTTCTTCCCCACAGACGGCGTCAGCTGTCGACGATCAAATCACCGAACTTATGAGTATATAAAAAGAAAGAGAAAAAGTGGCACATATCTCCTGGTAAGGAATGGGGCTGCTCTTTATTGATATGAACTGGCTGTTACAAAGTGTGTCTGTAATCTAGACCAAAGACTAACTCCCCTAACACTGGAGCACAATGCTTGCTATGGCTTTGCGATCTAATCGACTAACTATCTTCTGAGAGTGATTCCAGTCGATGATTCTCTTCGGTCCCTCCTCTTCTCCTTCCATGGTCCTCCTAATGTAGTTGATGAAACGTTGGCAGTTGTCCCTTGGAGAGGCGTCTGTTAAGAAGTGGCGCGTCTGGTCAGAGAGAGGCGTCAGTTGACAATGTATCAACTGTTATGCGGTTATATGTCAATGAGTCATGTAACCGTACTCCAGTGTCGTAGCGTCGCATGGTATGGAATATAGAGCACATGTTCCATTCGTCACACGGTAAAGTATATGTCTGGTCTTAGATCCAAACACCAGTTCAAAACCTTGTGAGCATTTGACTGGTCGGAGACTAGGTTTGGAACCATGTCCGACCAGGTTGGGTATTATGTAACCTCTGGAATTCTTACGACCAGCGAGGTCGCTAGTCTTAGGGGTTACAACCATGAAGACGTATGGTCTCTATATAATAAATAATAAATAGAGGTTTTAATCCTCGTCAATATCCCTTTCCCTCCCCTTGCTCTGTGATGTGAGTGATGAATGATGTGGGCTATGGTTGGTGTTCTGTGATGGTTAGATGATATGGGTGGGTTCTCTTTGTATGATGGTTGTTCATGAGATGTGGTTCGGATGGGGCAAAATACCAGTCTTTACACATAAAAATTAATTCATTATGTGTTACTTCAGTTTTTGGGTTTGAGTTTGACTTCTTTACTTATGTGGATTGTTGTTGCTTATTCATACATGTAGAAGATGGATGTGGTGAGGTACTGCCAGTGGTTGATTTGCCGGTTGCACTGGGGTAACACCCCCATTTACTCTATATATATCCCTTTCCTTCCCCCTGCTCTGTGATGTGGTGATGAATGATGTGAGCTATGGTGGGTGTTCTGTAATGGTTGGATGATATGGGTGGGTTCTCTTTGTATGATGTTGGTTCATGAGATGTGCTTCGGATGGGGCAAAACTTCGATATGGGTGGGTTCTCTTTGTATTATGTTGGTTCATGAGATGTGGTTTGGATGGGGCAAAACATCAGTCTTTACACATACAAATTTTTTCATTCTCTTTTGCTTTAGTTTTTGGCTTTGAGTTCGACTTGTTTACTAATGTGGGTTGTTGTTGCTTATTCATACATACAGGAGATGGATGTGGTGAGCTACTGCCGGTGGTCGATTTGCCGATTGCACTGTGATAACTACACCCCTTTACTCTCTCTATATATCCCTTTCCCTCCCCTTGCTCTGTGATGTGAGTGATGAATGATGTGGGCTATGGTGGGTGTTCTGTGATTGTTGGATGATATGGGTGGGTTCTCTTTGTATGATGTTAGTTCATGAGATGTGGATCGGATGGGGCAAAACATCAGTCTTTACAGATACAAATTTTTTCATTCTCTGGTACTTCAGTTTTTGGTTTTGATTTCAACTTGTTTACTGATGTAGGTTGTTGTTGCTTATACATACATACAGGAGATGGATGTGGTGAGCTACTGCAGGTGGTCGAATTGCCGGTTGCACTGGGGTAACTACTCCCCTTTACTCTCTATATATTCCTTTCCCTCCACTTGCTCTGTGATGTGAGTGATGAAGGATGTGGGTTATAGTGGGTGTTCTGTGATGGTTGGATGATATGGGTGGGTTCTCATTGTATGATATTGGTTCATGAGATGTGGATCGGATGGGGCAAAACATCAGTCTTTACACATACAAAAATTTTCATTCTCTGTTATTTCTGTTTCTGGGTTTGAGTTTGACTTGTTTACTGATGTGAGTTGTTGTTTCTTATGCATATACGCAGGAGATGGATATGGTGAGCTACTGCCGGTGGTCGATTTACCGGTTGCACTGGGGTGACTACTCCCCTTTACTCTCTATCCCTTTCCCTCCCCTTGCTCTGTGATGTGAGTGATGAATGATGTGGGCTATGGTGGGTGTTCTGTGATTGTTGGATGATATAGGCGGGTTCTCTATAAAGTCTCCCAAGCAGCGGCTTCTTGTGCCTTTAAAATTGGCTTCATACACACACACATAGTCCCCAGCCACTTATGGGGGGTCGTCCACGCAGTATGGGGAGGATGAGACAGCAGTCACAGGCAACATCAAGAAACATGGCTGTCAGGAGAGCACGTAGACATCCAATTACGTGGATGTCATCGATAAGTAATTGGACGTCGCTATGTTCAGAAAAATAGCGTGGACGAACAGGTACTCCTACTGGGAAGTAACACCATGTATCAGCACTCAACCATAGAACTTGCATCAACCAATAAACATTTTCTATAGTAGTGGTTGACAGTAATCATTTGGAGTTCATCATTGCGAAATTTAAATGAATCGGGATTTTAGCAAAGTTACGTAGCGAGTGGGTAGTGAAAAAAATTAGGACTTATGCGGTTAGGCTAAAATTCCGACTCATCCGGATCTCTTTGGATGGGTCAAGATTTTAGTTCAAAGTTCTAGCCCATTCACGTGAATGGCAGCCGGAAATTATCTTCCCAAACAAGCACTTCAGGTTGTGGTTTATTTTTTTTAGTTAACGAGAGGAAGCAAGCTAGCCATGGAAGTATGGAACACGACAACGACATTTCATTCTCTGCGTTCTGAACAAGAACTAGCTCATTCGTAATAAAATGCAAGTCGTTACAATTAGTTAACAAGTATCAGTTTTGACGAGGATCTAATAATCCTCATTTTATCTTTTATCTATAATTCTTATTATGGGTAAATATGATGTCACATAGTCTCCAGAAGTACCCCTTATTTTTATAAGGGAGAGGCCTACCAAGTGATTGTAAGATCTTCTACAATCACCCCCATAGTCGTAAGACTTACTACGACTACTACCTGGTCGTAAGTCTTTCTACGACCATTACATGGTCGTAAGTCCTTCTACGACCACTACATAGTCGTAAGACCTTCTACGACTACCACCTGGTCGTAAGTCCTCCTACGACCAGGTAAACCACGACCACCTTATAATCAAACCTACAGGCAAGTGGGTCCAATTGATTAAGGAATCCGAACGGTCTACACGCACTATTATTCCGCGTAGTAATAGTACTTAAATACCCCATTACCTCTGAATGATAAGCGCGGACGGCGTGGAGAAGCCAATGCGCGGTAATTATCGCCATCATGCGCCCATTATGGCTCAATTAAGGCGCCTCTTCGCAGGACAAAGCGGCTACTCCTTCACGACTATATAAGGGCATCAATCGAGGAGGCGAGGGAGAGGACGAGAAAGAGATAGAGCGAGTCAAGGAGAAATACAAGTACTATTCTGTAATAGTCTTAGCTTCTTACTTGATCATCAAGAATACCACATACAGGATTAGGGTTATTATTCTCTCGGAGAAGGCTCGAACACATCTAAACATCCGTGTCAACCACTCTGCGTGATTTCACTTCTAGGAGACCCCGAATCAAATAATCTTTACGTAAGATCGGTTCTAATACAAGCGGTTGGCGCCGGCCGTGGGGAATCCGGTAATCTCTTGTCAACATACTCTCTTTTTCCAAATCTCATGCAATCATGGCGGAGGATGGAATGAGAGAAGCTGGTTTGACTTGGCGGTCTGTGACGTCGACATGGATGCCGGTTTCGACTACGAGCCGAGTGATGCATCCGCCGATGGTGATGTTGCCTCGGAGATTATTCTCCAGAAACCATCCCATCAATGGAGTTGAGGAGGATCCTTATCCCCACAATGATACGTCAATGATACGTCCAACAGAGGAGCCAATTCCCTCAAAGGATAAGGGTCAATCCGACGAACCGCACCGGGAGGACTCACAACACAACGAGAGTTTTTCCTCCAAGTGTTCAAGTCCCCCTAAAGCGGTCTGACTTGGTAAGACAAGTTCTGGGAGCCACCATTCCAGGACTCCACCAGCATCTAGTGATCCTCTCTCTCAGGGTAACTCCAGAGAGGGTGGGATCAAGCATGCTTTTCACGCAAATTCGACCGTCTCCGCAGATCTCATTTGCGAACGAGCGATTATAACCGGAGTTCCCCTACGGAGGATTACTCCAAGTCGCCAGATGGTGTCTCTCGAGCACTCCTCAAGCGGGAGGCCTCGGCGCAAGTGAGAATCATCAGCGGGAGGTCTTCGTCCTTCCCTCAAATCGAGTCGACCTCATGGAGGCCGAGATAAGAACACTCCCGAAGATCACACACTGCGCCCCTCGTGGTAATGGCAAGGGCACCACCGGTGACGGACAGAACCAACACTTTGATGAATGCGAGGGAAATCCTCGACATTCTCGCACTCCACTGAGAAGGCCTCAAAGACCTGATGAGGAGGATTTTGATGTCGTCCAAGAAAGAAAATTGCGATCGAGAAAAACTGCTGGCGCATTCAACATCATCGGAGGAGGTACAAGAACTCCGGGACATCAACGACTTGCTCGAGAATCCCGATCAAGAGCTTGCTCGAGCGCGAGGTACGATCTCTTTCTTTGAAGAGATTACGCAAAGACTTGAACTGTGATGACAAGGCGGAGGTACCTCGTCGACAACATTCGGTAGTCGTAGCAATGCGACTTCCTCGACTACGATCAATCGAATATTTCTCACGTAGGAATCGACACGGCCATAAGTCGAATCGATCCCTATTCGAGAAATACTTTTCGATCGGTGATGATCAAGAAGCCCCTCGGAGGTGATCATTCACCACTCGACAAAGAAATTCACAGCGGTGGAGTAGGAGGAGTATTCCCTCGTAGGCGAGACCTACTACGAGCAGTCACTGTTCTTGGGTATCGTCGAATCGATCACCGGTGATATTAACCCTTCTTTCTTACAAAGAAGGCGTCAAGAAGTGATTACCGGATGCCGGGCATTTTCGCCTGACCTTCGAGCAGTTCGTTGGCCACCTCATTTTCGACCAGTGAACATGGAGAAATTTGATGGATCTCAAAATCCCATCGAATTTCTTCAGATCTATACAACAGCCGTCCGAGCAGCAGGAGGAGGAGAGCATGTAATGGCAAATTACCTTCCGACTGTGCTCGAAGGATCCGCTCGATCGTGGTTATTAAACCAACCACTCGAGTCGATCTACTCTTGGCAACACCTCTGCGATCTTCTACAGCGAATTTCCAAGGCACATACAACATACGGAAAGGAAGGCGACTTACACCGGATAAAGCGAGAACAACAACGAGACTTTGCGTCAATTCATCAAACGCTTTAGTCAGGTTCGTAACTCAATTCCGGAAATTTCTGATTCCTCTGTGATCAGGGCTTTTAAGCAAGGAGTCCGTAGTAGAAGGATAACGGAGGACATTGCTTTGAATCCTCCCAACATCATTCTTAGAGCTCTTGAGATGGCGATCGATATCTGGCTTACGAGGCGGTGAGTGGAACAACACTATCGATCGAGAAGCGTACACTCCTCGAGAGCCGGTGAAGTTGGTAACGACAAAAAACAAAAAGTCTAAAAGAAAATAAAGAGTCAAAACCACAAACCGGTGGTTTCAAGGAGGTCTTAGCCGTGAAGATAAGGAGCCCCAAACCACCAAGTCGTACTGATCAAGGCAAAGGTAAGCGCCGATCGCAGAGCGACAAACCAAGGTGGTGTCCTTTTCATAAAAGGAAGGACATGATCTCAGAATCGCGAAGTTTTCAAAGAAAGCTCGAGGACTACTACAACGGCAAAGCACCACTCCCTACTCTCGGCGGGTAGGACATACGAGTGGCCAAAAGTCGTCGGATGATGAGGAGATGCCGTTCAAGATCCGCAACATACCGTGGAGCACATCTACGGAGGATCATCGACATCGACTCCAAGCGACAACTTAAAGTCTGCGGACGAGAGGTAAATTCCATACATGCTCCTCTCGTCAATAATTTACCAAGTGGTGGAAGTTACCATCTCTTTTGAGAAGGATGTTGCCCGATCACTACAAGTCGATCAGTCGATATCAATTGTGGTCGAACCCACCATCAACAAGCTGTCGGGTCAATCAGTGTTGGTTGATGGTGGTAGTTCCTGAACATACTATTTACTAATGCCCGGGCGAGATGCAAGTACCGGGACAAAGGTAAGGCGGACGATACTCTTTTATGGAATCGCATCGGGGTCTTCGCCAAACCCATTGGCCAAGTTTCTCTTCCTTTAACATTTGGCTCGCCAAGTAATTTCGGAGACAGAGAAAGTCTCCTTTGATGTGGTCGATTTCGTCTGACATATAACGCCATACCCGGACGACCAACTTTGGCAAAATTCTTAATGGCTACTCATTATGGGTATCAATGTCTTAAGATGCGAGTCCCAAAGGAGTGATCACCATTCAATATGACAAAAGATGGCGTATAGGCTGCGGCCGTCGATCCCTCGAGATGGTTGGTCAAATACCAACTCGAGATGAAAGTCATCGACTAGCAAGTCGAAGCCTAAAGCTGCACCAAAGCCGAGCGACCAAGTCAAAGAGGTTCCTCCGGGCAGAGGAGCCCTCAAGGCTGCTCGCATCGGGAGACTTCCGACCCCAAATAGGAAGACGCCCTCATTACCTTCCTCAGAGCTAACGCGGATGTCTTTGCTGGCAAGCATCCGACATGCCGAGTCCCGAGGTGATCGAGCACGTGCTAGCTTTACGGCGATAAAGTACCGTAAAACAAAAATTACGAGATTTGCCTGATCGACGAGATGCTATTAAATCGAATTGGAGAAGCTACTTAAAGCAGGCTTTATAAGAGAAGTCAACCACCCAGAGTGGTTGGCTAACCCTGTAATGGTCAAAAAGTCAAGCGGCAAATGGCGTATGTGCGTAGACTTTCTTGATCTTAATAAAGCTTGTCCAAAAGATGATTTCCCTTTACCTCGTATCGATCGGTGGTTGATTCTCTGCGGGTTGTGAGATATTAAGTCTTTTAGATGCATATTACGGATACCACGGATCAATATGTGTCTAAGCGATGAAGAAAAGATCGCATTCATTACTCCATTTGGTACCTTTTGCTATGTCAAAATGCCATTTGGTCTAAAGAATGCGGTGCTTCTTTCAACGCCTAATGCAATCGACTTTTCATCTCAATTAGGCGAATTTGGAAGCCTATGTTGATGATCTAGTCGTAAAAGCATTAAGAAACTTAATCATATCAACGACCTACAAGAAACATTCGACAAACTCGTAAAGCACCGCTTAAAACTTAATCCGAGAAGTGTGTGTTTGGAATTTCTTCAGAAAATTGCTTGGATTCCTAGTATCCGAGCGAGGAATCGAAGCAAATCTGAAAAATAAAGGCCATCCTCGGATCGTCCTCCAACCACAAAAAGGAAGTCGAAACTCACGGGATGCATGGCGGCTTTAAGTCGTTTCATCGCACGACTAGGAGAAAAGGACTACCTTTCTTTAAACTTCTCGAGGAGACATGAGGGTTTTGAGTGGTCGAGCGAGGCAAAGCGCCTCTGAGGATGTCAAGAGGTACCTTCGAGTGCTCCTGCGGTTTCTCCAAAGCGGAAGAGACACTCTTAATTTACCTAGCCGCCATGCCACAGGCGACAAGCGCGATCTTGGTCGTAGAACGTGGCGCATACACGACCGGTTTACTACGTTAGCGAAGTTTTACGGGCCTAAGGAGCGTTACCCTCGAGTCCAAAACTTCTATATGCCCTCCTCATGTCTTGAGGAGCTGCGGCATTATTTTGAGGCGCACAAAATAGTCGTGCTGCGTCGAGTTTCCTTTGGGAGCAATCCTCCATAATAAGGAAGCAATGGGCGCATGGCAAAATGGTCGATCGAACTTGGGAGTTCGACCTCCATTTCGTGTCGAACGGCCATAAAATCCCGGATCTTGGCGGACTTTGTCGCGAATGGACAAATCTGAACCTATTCGGGATCCCGATCGATTCCCACGACCCGATGGATGATGTACTTTGACGGGTCACTTACTTTAAGCGGCTCGGGTGGGGTGGTCTGGTATCTCCTAGGAGAAACCTTAAAGTATGCCATACAATTAAACTTTCGGGCCACTAACAATGTGGCGATCGAAGGTTTGCTAGCTAGCATACGAGCTGCGAAAGCACTCTCAATTCGTCGACTACTCGTGAGAGGAGACTCTCAACTAGTCGTGAATCAAGTCGGGAAAGAGTACGAGTGCTAGCTCGACAATGTCTCGATACTTATCGAATGCATAAGCTAGAAAAGCATTTTTAGGTTTCGAGGTACAATTCATCCTCGAAAGGATAATTTCTCATGAGACCAACTTGCTCGGATGGCTTCTTCCGATCTACGGTACCAAAAGGAGTTTTCTTGGAGCAACTCCAAAAGCCGTCTTTGGTCGAAGAACGAGAGACACCTCCTATTGAGATGGCCTCATTAGACTACGAGGATACCTGGATGACTCCCATCTACGAGTATCTTCGCAAGGGTTCCAGTGCAGAAGATGATCTTGAGGCGGATCGTTTATCGAAAAGCCAAAATGTATACTTTGGTCGAAGGAGTCCTCTACAAGCGAGGAACCCAAGGGATACTCATGCGATGCATTCCGCAAAGCGAAGGAATAACACTCCTTCACGATATACACGATGGCATCTGTGGGACACATGCTTCCTCTGAACATTGGTTGGTAAAGCCTTTCGACAAGGTTTTTCTTGGCCTCTGACCTGTCGATGCTAAGGAGGTGGTTAAAAAGTGTATCCAGTGCCAATTTCATAGTAGACAGATACACCAACCAGCTCAAGCATTACAAACAATACCTCTTTCTTGGCCTTTTGGCACTGGGTCTTGATATCCTAGGACCGTTTCCCAAAGCTCGGGAGGTTTGAATTCCTTTTGTGGCTATTGACACGTTCACAAAATGGATTGAAGTGAACTCAGAGCGGGATAACAGCAGCGACAAAAGGTTCATGATGAGATACGTAATTAGCCGATTTGGAGTTCCAAGTCGGATAATTACAAACAATGGTAAACAATTCGCAAGTGCAAAATTTCAAGAATTTTGCGAAGAGTTGGGTACTAAGTTATGCTATGCTACATTGCACATCCCCAAAGCAGCGGGCGGTCGAGCGTGCAAGCGGCCAAATAATGTGAGAATTAAAACCGAGTCTTGACCCGACTTGTTAAGCGCTCGGCGCTTGGGTACAAGAATTACCTTCCGTATTATGGGCGGTTAAATGCGACCACCGATCGAACAACGGGAGAAACACCATTTTTCTAGTGTTGGGCGAAGCCATGCTTCCTCGGAGCTAAAATTGCGGTCGACACGAGTTGAAACCTTCAACAACTCAGACCAGGAACAACTTCGAGCAGATGATATTAACCTACTCGAAGAAAGGAGAAACCTAGCCTTAATCCGTTCGGTAGTCTACCAACAAGCCTGCCGCAGATACTATGATCGTAAGGTCCAACCTCGCGACCTTCTTTGTAGGTGACTTGGTATTGAGGCTCGCCAATCCAAGTCTAATCGGAATAAACTTTCCCCAAATGGGAAGGTCCTTACGATGATCGAAGTAACTTCGGTGTCGAACACAGGAGCGAAGGATCCCGAATTCTCTGTGTTCATACACTAGTCCGGGATTTCCGGTGTACACGATCACAAAAATGTTATCACAAACATATCCAGCGTGTATATTTAATAAGCATAGAGTTTATTACAAGCTGGGGCGGAGGCCAAATAAAACATTAAGCGGAAGCAAATAATAATGGTAAGCCACACGATCGCCCCACAGTAAATGCGGAGGTCATTGCCTAATCGTCCTGCTCCTCACCTTACGGATAGCAGTCTTCTCTGAATAATAATATTCAAGAAGAGTGAGCACTACAAGCGTGCTGCATAAATTACACCCAATCTGAATTTAGAATGCATGCATAAGTTATTCAAAGGAAGGTTATAGGGTTTATTTGCATAAATCAGCATTTTGGTTTAAATAGTTATACTAAGTTTCAAGGCACATTTTCATTTCATAACTAAAATCGATTTAAAATTTATCATTTTATAGTGGATAACCTCCATATGAAACATGGTGAAGGATACCCTCCTATCACAAGGCTACCCGCCTTAAATTTACCACAAGGATTAACCATCCTCAAATCATGTCCAAAGTTATTTTAAAACCAAAAACAAATCTAACTTAGAGTGGCTTTGCTCGGCATGTCCATAGCAGTGGACACGGCTATTCGAATAGATTTACACTCTGCAGAGGTTGTACAACTTTACCCACACGAGATAATTTGCAGTTATGTCGGCCAATACACGCTTCCTTAGGCGTGTGACTAGGCAATTATCACAAGGCGTTTCAATGTACTACCTCAATACCAATATGCCCGCTAAGGTTTCACTTCCATTAGGCTAACCACTGCAGGAAGCCCCTCTTGCGCCAAGTGGGAATAAAGTCTAGCCGACACCCACACAACAAAATGGCATAAACAATACGAGGTAATACAAATTATTAAGCACGGTTACGCCCATACTGAGATATGTGGTAGTGCGGTGGAGCTTTTGCAAGATGCGGCTCAAAGGCGGTCCTTAATCTACTTGGGCAACTTTCAATAAAAACCACAGGTCTCGATCCTAACAGACAGGCCGTGCATAAACTTGCACCCACCAAGCGGTCCATGTTTGCCCAAGTATAAACCATTTTCTTTTATTTTTAATTTTCAAAGACATTTGCAAAAGTCCACCATGACAAAGCAATGTCATAGGCTTTTATCAATTTATGAAATTTTGGCTAAATTCTCCCAAAGTCAAATATTTCATGGTCTAAGCATTTGCTATGCATATATTTATTTTTTTAAATTCATTTGACTAAGGTTACAAGGAATTGATAATACAACAATCAAATTTGGCTATACAAAGGAATTGGAATAATTAAATATTTAAAGCAGAACTTAAAATAATTAAATACAATTATGCATGCAATAATAATTTAAAACAGAAATTAAATAATTTTAAATATTGGGGCAAAATGGTCAATGGTGTAACTTGCCTTGCTCAAATTCACAGTAGTCTACTTCTTCAATAGGGTCAAGCTCTCGAGTCGTCAAAATCTATCTGTGAAAATATTCCAAATTCAAGCAGAATTCAAATGAACACAAATAAATTCAAATGAAAATTCAAATTAACTCCAAATTAAATAATTTTGGTTTAGTTAGCTAGATCTTGATTTTATACAAATTTAGAAATTTGAATCACCTAAATCGGAGTTTGTATGAAGAAATACGAGCTCCTGGAAGTTTAAAACCTAAATTAAATCCTAAAATCAGAATTTCCGAATTTTCCGAATTAAATTTCTAAAGGAAATTCCATTTATTGCATAAGCATGCGTCGTGACACTTATTCACTGAGAGGCGACATGTGGGCCCAAGCGATCGTGGGTGAGTCCACGACGCTTCGAGTCCACGGTGGACTCGGCGACGCATAACAGATGTGAAGGAGCGGTTTGTCAGGCGCGCCTTGCGCTTGGCTGGCAGCCACGCGGCGCTGACTTGACTGCCACGCACGCAAAAGTGATGAGGTGGCGCTGAGGTGGCTGTCCACGTCGCGCCGAGAGGAGGCGCTCGGGTTCCAATGGTGCCGTGAGCAGCGGGCGGCGAGCTCCGGTGAGGTGCGCAAAACACTCGGGAGGCGATCATCGATGCGGCGCTACGGCGGTGGTGGAGAGTGGCGGAAGATGGTCGGCGACGGCGAGCGGCGGTGTGGTTCGATCGTTGGCGGCGAAGGAGCTCGGCGATGTTCAGAGTGCGGAGGTGCGCACTGAGTTCGCAGTCTTGGCGGCGGTGGTGCGGTCGAGGCGGCGGAGGTTCACCGGTGGCGGCGCTAGAGGCGTGAGCCTGGCTCGGCCGAGAGAGAAGAGCCAAATGCGGGCAACTGGGAGCGAGGGAGGTGTGGAGAGTTGGGGCAAAAGCTTGAGGGAGTAGAGGCGCACCTTGTGCTCCCTTTTATAGGGCGACGGCGAGACCGGGAGATGGAGATCGTGGGCGAGGTGGCAACGGCCGTTTGCGGAGGTGAGGGCGGCGGTGTTCTGCCGAGTTTTAAGGTGAGTAAAGCGGGAATGAACGCGTGGGAGCGGCGCTTTCATTGCGCGTGATGGCGAGAGAAATGGGGGAGGGAATCACGGGCTTGATAAGCTCCAGCACGGCTTTAATGGCGGCAGGAGCGACGATCGCGCGAAGAAGAAGGGAACGGGGAAGACGACGCCGTGGCCGGGCCCCACCGACAATGGCAGAGAGAGAGAGAGAGAGCGCGGGCGGATTGATTGTCGGCCGTTCGATTTTGATCGGACGGTCCGCGTTACTCGAGCGCGGGGAGAGTTGGGCGAGACGCAGCGCCTGATCTTTGGGCTTCGCCCGATCAGTATGTAAGATTTTAAATTCTTTTTCAATTGATTTAATTCCAGAAATTCAAATAGGCTTTAGAAAATAGTAAATGAAGTCCAAAAATTTTGAGAAAATTCACGAAATTCTATGAGGCATTACGGACTTAAATAAAATAATTCCAACTTTTAGTTGGTAATAGATTTTGCACATAAATTCTTTTAGCCTTAATATACTTTAGGAAAAGTTTTTAAAAATTCGAAAATCCACAAAAATTAATAAAGTCTTATTTTTAATGAAATTGAAATTTTGGGAACATTACAAACCTACCCCCTTAAAGGGAATCTCGACCAGAGATTGGACTTAGTCGACAAAAGGTAGGGATACTCGGCTCTCAAAACTTCTTCTCGCTCCCGGTAGCTTCTTCTTCTAAATGATTGCTCCACTTGAACCTTACAAGAGCGAATGATTTTGCTTCGGTGACGCTTACGCCACATCGAGAATCTTGATTGGTTGTTCCACATAGGTGAGATCTTCTCAAGATCGATGCTCTCAGCGGTGTTTCTTCTGTTGGTACTACGAGACATTCCTTTAATCTGGGATACATGGAAGACATTGTGAGCAGTGCGAGAGATCTTTGGTAGTTCCAAGCGATAAGCAACTTCACCTCTTTATGCCAAAATCTTATAGGGTCAGACAAATGCAGGTGCGAGTTTTCCTTTAGTAGAAATCTCTTCACTCCTCGAGTGGAGTTACCACGAGATAGACAAAATCTCCCATCTCGAAAGATAGTTCTCTCAAGCGATTATCGGCATAACTCTTTTGTCGGGTTTGAGCTACTTTAGACGTTCTCTTATTGCTTTTACCTTATTTTGACTTCTTTTATCAATTCAGTCAGAAGAATTGGTGTTCTCCTACTTGATCCCAAAGGAGAGGGGTTCTACACTTTCTACCATACAATGCTTCAAATGGCGACATCGTAGGCTAGCTTGAAAGTCTGTTGTTGTAGGAAAATTCTACATAGGGCAAATTCTTATCCCAGACTTCTCCCATAATCTATAGCACAAGCTCGAAGCATGTCTTCTAGGACTGATTTACACGTTCGATCCGCCATCTGTTTGGGGATGATATCTTTGTCTTTGAAGTTGAGTCAGTTCCTAAAGCTTCATGTAGACTCTGCCAAAATTTTGAAGTGAGCTGCGAACCTCTCGAGACACAATTTTATTGGGTATACCATGTAGACAGAGCGATCCGGCCATGTATAATTCGCTAACTTATTGCTACGTAAGTGGTCTTATTTGGAATAAAATGTGCCACTTTTGTTAATCGGTCAATTATTACCCAAATGGAATCACAACTGATTGGGTCCTAGGTAGTCGGTGATAAAATCCATACCAATCTCCTCCCATTTCCACTCGGGAATTGGTAATGGTTGTAACAATCCGCAGTCTCGATGTTCGCCTTAACACGTGACATACATCACAGCGTGCAACAAACTCGCGATCTCTCGCTTCATACTAACCCACCAATACTTTTCCTTGAGATCTGGTACATCTTGGTACTCCGGGATGGATAGAGTAAGGTGATTCATGAGCTTCTTTGAGAATCGGTTATGCGGTTTCATGATGTTTAGGTACAGATCACGGTTGCCAAACCATACATGCCTGCTCGTCTTGTAAAATCACTCGGGCTTTGCCTCTTCTCATGTTTTTCATGATTTCTTTGATGTCTTCGTCTTCTAGCTGTTTTTCTCCGATCGACTTTGTATGGTTGGTTGGACTTCCTTTGTGTTGATCTGACCTTGGTGACAATTTCAGTTGGATGCTTTAGTTCTTCATACAACTCTGGTTGATTTTCTTGAACTAACACCGTGTTGCGGTATGCTTTCCTACTCGAGCATCGCTACCACGTTGGCTTTACGGGTGATAATGAATTCCAAGGTCATAATCCTTTATCGGCTCTAACCATCTTCTTTGCACGAGATTAAGATCATTGGGTGAAGATATATTTCAAACTCTTATGATCGTGAAAATCTCACGGTGGTTACCAATGAGATAATGCCGCCGATTTTCAAAGCATGCACAATTCTTGCTAACTCTAAATCATGAGTTGGATAATTTCCTTCATGTGGCCTTAATCGACGAGATGCATAAGCCACAACCTTTCCTTCTGCATCGGTACACATCCTAGCCCAAGCGGATGCGCCTGAAAACTTCAAAATCCTTACGTATATCCGTAAAACTAGCACCGTGTCTTTGAGACTAGTCTTTTCTTGACTCTTGAAAACTATGTTCACAAGCACTTGTCCATTCAAATTTCTTTTCCTTCTTGAAGTTGAGTCATGGGTTTGGCGATCTTGGAGAAACTTTCAATGAATCTGCGGTAGTACCCACTAATCCAGAAAACTTCTCATACGTGATGGACTTGGGTTGCTTCAATCCATTCTGACTTCAACCTTTGAGGGTCTATCGCAACTCCTCCTGCCGACACAATGTGTCCAAGAAAAGCCACTTAGTGAGCCAAAATTCACTTTTCTTTGAGTTTGGCATAAAGTTGGTGTTCTCAAGTTTGTCCAAAATAATTCGAGATGTTTTTCATGCTCTTCCATATCTCTTGAATAGATGAGAATATCATCTATGAATACCACCACAAACTTATTTGACACAAAAGAATGCGAAGCTCGGAATCAAATAAAGCGATCTTTGGTCTCGAGTTGACAAGGGCGTACCAAGAACAACATCCGTCTTTGCATAGGCTTCCTCTGCGGTGGCGTGATTCACACGTCCCTTCATGAACCGACTGACCGGTGGTCTTGAGGACCGCGGAGACCGAAGATCCGGAGTTGGCTTGACGGGGTGGCGATCACGCTTCTTGGGACTCTTATTGGCATAGTGACCCAACTCGTTGCGGTGAAAGCAAGTGATTCTCGCTTTGTGGAAATAGGCAGCCGCTGAGCCCATCCTCCAGATGAACTATTACGGAATCCGGGAGTATTTGGTCGTGGACTTGGAGCTGGAACTCTCGGTGTAGTAGACTGGAATCTTCCACGCTGAGGTGGCTGAGATTGAGTGAAACGAGGCTTGGGCGATCCTCCGAGTTAAACCACGAGTTGCCATCCTCCGCTTGCGATTCTCCATTTCCTGATGTTTGCCTTCCTGGCGTATGGCCTTATTTACCAACTGCTGAAAGTCGGTAAAATCCTGAGAAATCAAACGAACAGAGAGTTCGTCGTTTAACCCTTCCAGAAATCGCTCTTGCCTGTCTTCATCTCTGGCTACATCCTCAGGGGCATAGCGAGCAAGTTGGTTAAACTTATGCAGATACTCGCCGACTGAACGGTTTCCTTGGCGAAGCGAGCGAAACTCCTTCTTTTTCAAGGTAATCATGCCAGATGGAATGTGAGATCGACGGAAAGCTTGCATGAACTCATCCCAAGTGATTTCTTGGGCATTAGCATGAGACATGCTGAAATTATCCCACCATTCTGATGCGGGACCCATCAATTGATGAGAGGCAAACAAAACTCTCTCACGATCTGTGCATTGAGCAATATCCAGCTTCTTTCCAATGACCCTGAGCCAATCATCTGCGTCCATGGGTTCCGTGCTACTAGAAAACGTTGGCGGACGCATCCTCATGAACTCTGACAAAGTCACTCTTGCGGGAGGTGGAGGAGCATGATAGGCTGCTGACGCTTGAGTATTCTGATTGCTATGAAGGGACTGGGCTAGCAACTCAATCAGATGAGTCTGATTGGCCATCATTTAGTGCGATCGGGAGCTTGATTGGAGGAGGTGGTGGTGTTGAACCGGGTTTTCTTGATATTCGGCATTCTCATTTCCTTGCCCTCTAGCAGCGACACTTAGGTGCGGGTGGTCATCATCTGATGAACTCTTCATAGATTAGACAAGAGAGACAGGAATTATAAGAGTATAGATCTAAAATAGCCCAAATTCAACAAACACAAGACAAGAACATTTCGGCAAAATAATTTATTTTTATTTTATTAATTCATTATGGCTACTACAAAGGTTTGGTAGCTCATAATTCGCAACTAAAGGAAAAAATTTAAGGTCAAATCTATGGTGTTATTGGGGTATAATCTGGCTCACTAGAACTAGCCTCGCCTTCCTTGTAGGAGGCCGTTCTTTTCTTGATCTTCAACTTTTCTTCTGCATCTTGTAATTTCACTTGCGGAGAGACAGCTCATCTAGTGTATTCCCGTAGGCATAATCCTTGGCTCTGGCCAGATCCACCTGATGAGTGAGATCGGGCAGTCTTCATCTCTAGTTGAGCGGAAAGCTTGTCATGCGGGTTGGGATGTGCATTGGGTAATAGTGGAACCCAAAGGCCGTTGAGGCGGTGATCGAGATGTAGCGAAGTCTGCGGGTTGCTTCCTGGTGCATCCTGGATGCCTTCGGCGAAGGTGTCTCGTCGTATTGGGGCATCGAAGACGTGGAAGTCTGTGTTCGGCGATAGATTGGAGTAGAGGATCACCTCTACTCTCCACCGTTCCTGATTTCCCACCTTATACTTGTATCCTTGATACGTCGGTCTTTCTTCAAAGTCCAAGTGCTGCATCATCTTCCAGAGAATGGCGGCCCAATGACCAGCAAAAACACCATGGGAAATGGCATTCGGAACTTCAGCCATCTACAATTTTTGAAAAGGAGATGAGTTAGTAAATAATTTTTCAAGAGAAAAGTTGAGAAATGACTCCAGAAGACCAAGTTATTTTTAATTTTCAAAATAAATCCTTAAGGGTTTGATTTCCTTCTAGGTCACGACCTACAGTCGACATGGCTCTGATACCACTTTTGTCGAACCCGGGAACGAAGGATCCCGAATTCTCTGTGTTCATACACTAGTCCAGGATTTCCAGTGTACACAGTCACAAAAATGTTATCACAAACATATCCAGCGTGTATATTTAATAAGCATAGAGTTTATTACAACTGGGGCCGGAGGCCAAATAAAACATTAAGCGGAAGCAAATAATAATGGTAAGCTACACGATCGCCACGAGCAATAAATGCGAGGTCATTGCCTAATCGCCCCGCTCCTCACCTTCGGATAGCAGTCTTCTCTGAATAATAATATTCAAGAAGAGTGAGCACTACAATCGTGCTCGCAAATTACACCCAATGAATTTAGAATGCATGCATAAGTTATTCAAAGGAAGGTTATAGGGTTTATTTGCATAAATCAGCATTTTTGGTTTAAATAGTTATACTAAGTTTCAAGGCACATTTTCATTTCATAACTAAAATCAGATTTAAAATTTATCATTTTATAGTGGATAACCTCCATATGAAACATGGTGAAGGATACCCTCCTATCACAAGGCTACCCGCCCAAATTTACCACAAGGATTAACCATCCTCAAATCATGTCCAAAGTTATTTTAAAACCAAAAACAAATCTAACTTAGAGTGGCTTTGCTCAGCATGTCCATAACCGTGGACACGGCTATTCGAATAGATTTACACTCTGCAGAGGTTGTACAACTTTACCCACACGAGATAATTTGCCAGTTATGTTGGCCAATACACGCTTCCTTAGGCGTGTGACTAGGCAATTATCACAAGGCGTTTCCAATGTACTACCTCAATACCAATATGCCCGCTAAGGTTTCACTTCCATTAGGCTAACCACCTGCCGGAAGCCCCCTCTTGCGCCAAGTGGGAATAAAGTCTAACCGACACCCACACAACAAAAATGGCATAAACAATACTGAGGTAATACAAATTATTAAGCCTGGTTCTGCCCATACAGAACATGTGGTAGTACGGTGGAGCTTTTGCAAGATGCGGCTCAAAGGCCGGTCCTTAATCTACTTGGGCAACTTTCAATAAAAACCCTGGGTCTCAGTCCTAACCAGACAGGCCCGTGCATAAACATGCACCCACCAACGGTCCATGTTTGCCCAAGTATAAACCATTTTCTTTTATTTTTAATTTTCAAAGACATTTACAAAAGTCCACCATGACAAAGCAATGTCATGGGCTTTTTATCAATTTATGAAATTTTGGCTAAATTCTCCCCAAAGTCAAATATTTCATGGTCTAAGCATTTGCTATGCATATATTTATTTATTTTAAATTCATTTGACTAAGGTTACAAGGAATTGATAATACAACAATCAAATTTGGCTATACAAAGGAATTGGAATAATTAAATATTTAAAACAGGAACTTAAAATAATTAAATACAATTATGCATGCAATAATAATTTAAAATGCAAATTAAATAATTTTAAATATTGGGGCAAAATGGTCAATGGTGTAACTTGCCTTGCTCAAATTCCCGGTATTCTACTTCTTCAATAGGGTCAAGCTCTCTGAGTCGTCAAAATCTATCTGTGAAAATATTCCAAATTCAAATGTAATTCAAATGAACACAAATAAATTCAAATGAAAATTCATATTAACTCCAAATTAAATAATTTTGGTTTAGTTAGCTAGATCTTGATTTTATACAAATTTAGAAATTTGAATCACCTAAATCGGAGTTTGTATGAAGAAATACGAGCTCCTGGAAGTTTAAAACCTAAATTAAATCCTAAAATCAGAATTTCCGAATTTCCCGAATTAAATTTCTAAAGGAAATTCCATTTTGCGCAAGCATGCGTCGTGACCGCACTGCTCACAGACCGACATGTGGGCCCAAACAATGCGTGGATCGAGTCCACGGCGCTTCCGAGTCCACGGTGGACTCGACGCACAATGATGTGAAGGAGCGTGTGTCTTGGCATGCGCGCTGGCTGCGCTGGCGACCACACGGCGCCGACTTGACCGCCACGCACGCAAAGTGATGAGGTGGCGCCGAGGTGGCTGTCCACGCCGGCGCCGAGAGGGAGGCGCGGGTTCCAATGGTACCGCGACGGCGGCGCGGCGAGCTCCGGTGAGTGCGCAAAACACTCAGAGACGACATCGATGCGAGGGCGCCACTGGCGGCGGTGGAGAGTGGCGGAAGATGGTCGGCGACGGCGAGAGGCGGCGGTGTGGTTCGTCGTTGGCGGCGAAGGAGCTCGGCGATGTTCCGAAGCGGAGGTGCGCACGAGTTCGATCTTGGCGAGGCGGGTGGTGCGGTCGAGGCGGCGGAGGTTCACCGGTGGCGGCGCTAGAGGCGCGCGAGCACGCTCGGCGGCGAGAGAGAAGAGCCAAATGCGGGCGATCGGGAGCGAGGAGGTGTGGAGAGTTGGGGCAAAAGCTTGAGGGAGTAGAGGCGCACTGGTGCTCCCTTTTATAGGGCGGCGAGGCCGGAGATGGAGATCGTGGGCGAGGTGGCAACGGCCGCTTATGAGGTGAGGCGGCGGTGTTACAAATGAGTTTTAAGGTGAGTAAAGCGGGAATGAATGTGGTGGGAACGGCCGCTTTCATTATGCGTGATGGCGAGAGAAATGGGGGAGGGAATCACGGGCTTGATGAGCTCCAGCACGGCTTTAATGGCGGCAGGAGCGACGATCGCGCGGAGAAGAAGGGAACGGGGAAGACGACGCTGTGCAGCGGGCCCCACCTGACAGCGAGACAGAGAGAGAGAGAGAGAGCGCGGGCGGATTGATTGTCGGCCGTCCGATTTTGATCGGACGGTCCGCGTTTCTAGTAGTGGGAGAGTTGGGTCGAGGCGCGCGACAAATCTTTGGGCTTCGCCCAAGATCTTATGTGTAAGATTTTAAATTCTTTTTCAATTGATTTAATTCGTAAATTCAAATAGGCTTTAGAAAATAGTAAATGAAGTCCAAAAATTTTGAGAAAATTCACAGAAATTCTATGAGGCATTCTGGACTTAAATAAAATAATTCCAACTTTTAGTTGGTAATAGATTTTGCACATAAATTCTTTTAGCCTTAATATACTTTAGGGAAAAGTTTTTAAAAATTCAGAAAATCCACAAAAATTAATAAAGTCTTATTTTTAACTAAAATTGAAATTTTGGGCTTTTACACTCGGCCAGGGTCGGTACGACTAGCGATGGAAGACGGACAGGTTCTCTCAAACTCTTGGAACATCGACCAGTTACGCAAATTCTATGTGTGACCAATTTCTCGAGCAATAAAAGTCCGTGTTCTTTCTACCTCTCTTGCCTTATTTTTGAGTAGTGCTTTTTTAATCTTTCGACTATGATACAAAAACACCCGCTTTCTTTACACCTTGGTCGGTGCTTAGTAACGCCATCTAGTCGAAACTTCTCCTCTCTGGCATGTGGTTTTGCCCACTAGAAGGAATTTCCTAGCATCGACTCGTTACTCATTTTGCTGCCAATACAAAGAGCTCGGGTTCTATCCAGTCGAAATGTTCTCAAAGCTAACTCTCTCAATCTTAGTTTATTTTTTCAGTAATTTCCAAAAAATATTCTAAGTAGAGTGCACTTGATATATTTATTCGACCACCTTTGATGTACTCGTTTCGTTTTGACTGGTCGAAGGAAGAGACACACCTAGTCGAAGTCTTTCCTCTCTGCATGTGGTCCTGCCCACTAGAAGGAACTTCCTAGCGCTGCTAGTCTCCCTCCTTTTGCCCACTGGAAAAGACTTATCGAGTCCATCAGAAAAGGGCGAACGAATTATTAAAGTCCTCTAGACGTTTGCTTAACTCAAGTTGCTGTTCTTGGTTTGATTAAACTAGTCGGAGATAGTAACATCACCTAGTTGAAGCCTTTCCTCTCTGCACGTGGTCCTGCCCACTAGAAGGAACTTCCTAGTGTCGAGCCGTTTCTACTCTTTTGACCAAGTGCTTGACAACCATAACAAAAACTATAAGTTAGACAAACCTCTCTCTGTTTTCAGAAAACCCATTTCAAACACTATTTACTTAGATTGTCTAAACAAGCTAAGCAAATAGTCGGGGGCTAGGATAAAGTTATTAATTTAACTTCAATTCTTAGTCTTTCATTCGTTTATTATCTTTTGAGTTACTAACTACTCGACAAGATGATTTTCATGAAACAAGATGGATCGTATATTACTCATCAACAGAAATTGTCTGCCTTACAAAGTAGTTACAAGATTACTCTGAAGGGGGAGAGCCTAGCTGCATTTCCTCCGCCACCTTTTTGCCAACCGATTGCATTTCCTCAATCAGACGATTTGCCTCTGATTCAGAGCAATCGAACTCGGCTTCAATTGGTTGCACATTAAGGTGGGGGTCTTGAGCTTTAAGTTTCGCCAAAGCGTAACTTACTCGCCGATCGCCTCCTTATTGATTCAAATTTTGATTAGCCTTGAGTGGTCACCATTTCTTGCAAGTTTCCGACTTGTTCCCCAATGGTACTTATGTGAGCACTACAAGATCTTCTCGAGGAGTTTTTCCTCGAATGTAGCTCACTCAAAGACATTGTTCAGAGTGTGATGTTGCCTTGAAGATTAGTCTTCATCGACTCCATCTCCTGTTGGGTACAAGTCGAAGCCTCGCGAAGTTTCTTGTTTTCGACCACTTGTTCTGAAAAGAATAAAACCGGTCAAACAAAAATAAACTTCTAGAGGAAGATAACACAAAGATAATTGTAGGTAAAAGCATTTCTTACCTACTAATTGAGAATCGGTTTCTTAACCTCTTCTTGATGGGAAGCAATGGTTTGGCGTGCTTTTTCTCCCATGCTCGATGTCCTCTGCATTCATCTTAGCAATGCGACGGACTCATTGTAGATCAAGGTCTTCTCTTGGATTTCAAAGATTGAGGCTTCTCAATTGGCGACAATTTCGAACAAGAAATTGGCATTAGAAAAAGGAAAATGCTCGAAAAGGACAACAGGTAAAGAATTACTTACCTATTACTTGAGTTCTCAGACCCTCGAGTTCTTTATCCTTGTCCTTGGTAATGCGAGAAAACTCCTGAATAACCAAAGCTTTTTCTTGAACTTGATCGGAGCTTCCATCTCATTTTCTTTATCCGAGAAGAAATGAGAGTCGGGTAAAGGTTAAAGATCAAAAGTAGTCTTAAGTTCAAGACTTATCGCTTGTTTTTTTCCTGCAATCTTCTAGATCAGAGACTGACCTCTCGAAGTCTATCCGAGAGAACTATTATTTCCTCCCTTAGCTTTCTCGACTCCTCTTTTTCGTAATCGAGTGAGTCAACTAAGGTCTTCGTGTCACTGTTTAACCTACAAAGAACAGAAACGGAGATAAACATCAGCAGATTGGTTGTAAGTACTTCTACAACCACCGACCTAGTCGTAAATTTTTCTACGACTATGTGTCGTAAGTCTTTCTACGATCACTACCTGGTCGTAAGTAGTCGTAAGCTTTTTACGACCAGTACTTTGTCATGAGTTTTTTCCATGACTATTCTCGTAAAACACTATACGAGTAGTTAAGTCGAAAACAACTATGAATAATAGTGACTTACCATCTCTCTGCCTCTGCACAGAGTACTTCTTTCTCCTGTCTTAGCTCTAAAAGTTGTCGATGGTACTCACCGACAACAGCAATTTGCTCCAGAGCGTTCTGCAAAAAGAAAACAGTGAGAAGAGAAGAAAAGCCACATATATATATAAGTATTCTAAAAATACTTACATTCATAGTCGACCTAGCAAAGGTCGAATATACAAAATCCGGGTTCTTCAGCTTATCTATCCTCGCGACTTTATCCCACCACACCTCCTCGAGGCGCTCATTATCGAAAGTATTTCCCCTGTTGGGAATATCTTTGGGATGGGGGACTCGGTCACGAGTTCTGAAAGCAGAAGACCCTATAACGGAGGCAGGCCCAAAGAAGTCACCACAGAAGTTGAAATATTCTTCTTCTGATTCTGTAACTTCTCTTTGGGTAGGGGAAGGAACGCCTCCACGATTTCCTTCCCGAGCGGTGCACAAGTGGTCACCACCTTGACAGAGGCTTCCACAAGTGCCTCGTTGTTTCTACGACCTCGAGAGTCGCGTTGCCACTTGGCGATGAATACCGCTACTTCAAGAGTCGTAGCTACAACTTCATCGGATGTAGGAATCACTGGGAGTCTCAACTTCATCGACCACAGGGCCAAGGGTGATGCTTGACCACCTCCATTGATACCTCTCCAATAAGCGAAGGTGGCAATGGGCTTCTCAACGGAAGCATTCCTGGGCCAAGGAGTCTGATTGAAATAAAGAAAAGCAAATCAGCCGTGTGAAAAGAAAAAGGTAAATGTTGTTCTTACACTTTAGTACATTTCACATACCTCTGCACCCTGGTCTTAACCAGGAATTTTGGAGCAATCCTCCCAACGGAGGACCTCTTCTTCTCCACGACCACGTCTGGTCGAGGTTCAACAATTGGCCCAGCTATGACCACGTCTGGTCGTAGAGTTTGGACAGGAACCAGGGCTCTGGTTTCTGATTCTGGATGGCCGAGATCGGCCTCGACTGCGTTCAAGAGCAAAGACGCCCTCATTGCGAGTTGTCTTTGGTGCAAACATCGTCCTTCATAAAAGACACAAAATCTTTCCAGTTCTCCTTTTCCAGTTGCCTAACAAAACTAGGAGTGGCAGAAACTGCGAAAGATTCCTTGTCATAATGGAAGGGTACCTTAGCCTTGCGAGGTTTGCGCTTAAGAGATTCAGCTACCTCAACCTCCTCGGCTTCGATAGCTGCGACCTCGGCTTCAGATATAGCTACTACCGCCGCAGTGTTGTAGAAAGTGCAGTCGAAAGACCGAGCTCGAGCTTGCTCCTCCCTTGTTGGTAGATTTTACAAGTCGGCGTCTCTTAGAGGAGGAGCCGAGCCTTTGTCTTTCGACAACCCGGCGCCAATAGTCATCGACGACTTCTTCGTCGTCCGGCGATTTTCCATGCCTACTTTCCGTAAAGCAAAAGCGAGAAAAAGAAGAATCACCGATCGATCGTAAGTTTTTCACGACGGTGCCAAGTCGTAAGTTTTTCTCGACTCTTTCTTGATCGTAAGATATTCTCGATCACCATTAGTCGTAAGTATCTTCTCGACTATAAAGTCCTAAAGAAAGAATCAACTTTTTGATTACCTTTAGGCGTTCTATCCTTTCATCTGCGGACAAAGCCGCAATGATTTGAGGAACCGCCACTCGGAGTGGCGGAGACTTCTCACAGATGAGTATGACTCTAGAGTCAACCTCGGCTGTGAAAGATGCAATAAAACAGATAAGAATATTAGACAATGTTGAAGAGGACCAAACCGAGAGCTAAGTCGACAGTTACTTACCCTCGTCGTAGTCTCTGGTTGGGTCTCCTCTCCCCGAGTATCTCCACATAGGAGATGCTCGCTTCTTCAAGGGACTAATTCGGCGTGTGATGAAATCCTTCACCACATGCCATCCGGTCAGCCCTTCTTCCTTCAAGTCCTTAATGGCTTGAATATAAGGGCTAATCCGGCTGATATCTTCAGGAGTTGAATCCCATGAAGATTTCTTTTCGGCAGCCTTCCCCGCGAAAGAAAGGCTGTCTTCAGAGGTGACCTTCCAGTAAAACCACCTCTTCCTCCAGCCCGGCCACGAAGACCGGGTGAAACTCTGAATATACTCCTTCGACTTCGACTCGTGGAGCTTGGATCGCATGACTCCGGCGATTCGGTTTGTCGAGCCATCCCATAATAATATTGGAACAGCTCGAGATCCGTCGGAATCCCCAAATACGCCTCACACAGATACACGAACACACTCAACATGGTAATGGAATTGGGACCTAAGTTCACCAGTTCCACCCCAAAGTGTTCGAGTACCACTGTAAGAAAGGGGTGAGCAGGTAATCGAAGGCCGCACTCACAATACGCTTGAAAGACGGGGATTTGCCCATTTTCCCCCGATGGCGATCTTTGCCGATAGTGGAATCCACTTTACGAGCTTTCTCGGAATCTTCCGATATCGACCAAGATTTTGATCTTAGCCGCATCCATCTCCGATTCTTCCCATTCAGAAACTCTCTTGGCCATTTCGCTCAGAAGCAAGAAGTTTTTTGATTGGGTTGGCGGTGGAAAAGATGAAACCTAGTCGAGGACGGAGAAAGCAAGAGCTCGAAGAACAACGGAGTGATTTGAGGAAAAGGTAAAAACCCAAGTCTACCTCTGGTAAGTTTTTATAACAAGACGATCTCCGCCGCCTTGAAACCGTCTCGCCTATAGGTGCGGGGAGTTGGTTGTACCGCCGAAACGCTTCATCGGACAAGTCTGTGAGAGCCGGTTGCAATTTCCCAGATGGTCCGTTCGAGAAAAATTAGGTGCGTATTGTCACCCCCAAGCGAAATTACTTTCTTGACCAAGTCTTTCTGGTTGAAGGAAGTATCAATCGGAAGGGTTTTTTTTCTCCGATTCCCTTACTACGACCACCAGACAGTCGTAGGGGTTTTTACGACTTTTTGATAGTCGTAAGCTACCTTTCTGACTAAGCAAATTCCTGGTCAAAATAGCATTCAAATGGCGAAGAGTTTTTCCTTCGACCATAGTTCTACGACATTTTCATAGTCGTAAGTCCATTCACGAATCCTTCACCAAGTAAGTTACTTTCACTTGGAGCTGGGGGGCTAGATGACGAGGATCTAATAATCCTCATTTTATCTTTTATCTATAATTCTTATTATGGGTAAATATGATGTCACATAGTCTCCAGAAGTACCCCTTATTTTTATAAGGGATAGGCCTACCAAGTGATTGTAAGATATTCTATAATCACCCCCATAGTCGTAAGACTTACTACGACTACTACCTGGTCGTAAGTCTTTCTACGACCATTACATGGTCGTAAGTCCTTCTACGACCACTACATAGTCGTAAGACCTTCTACGACTACCACCTGGTCGTAAGTCCTCCTACGACCAGGTAAACCACGACCACCTTATAATCAAACCTACAGGCAAGTGGGTCCAATTGATTAAGGAATCCGAACGGTCTACACGCACTATTATTCCGCGTAGTAATAGTACTTAAATACCCCATTACCTCTGAATGATAACTGCCAGACGGCGTGGAGAAGCCAATGCGCCGGTAATTACTGCCATCATGCGCCCATTACTGGCTCAATTAAGGCGCCTCTTCCGTAGGACAAAACGGCTACTCCTTCACGACTATATAAGGGCATCAATCAGGGAGACGAGGGAGAGGGACAGAAAGAGATAGAGCGAGTCAAGGAGAAATACAAGTACTATTCTCTGTAATAGTTTTAGCTTCTTACTTGATCATCAAGAATACCACACACACAGGATTAGGGTTATTATTCTCTCCGGAGAAGGCCTGAACCTGTCTAAACATCCCGTATCAACCACTCTGCGTGATTTCACTTCTAGGAGACCCCCCGAATCAAATAATCTTTACGTAAGATCGGTTCTAATACACCGACAAGTTTGATTCATGCTCTAGCGGTTGAGATGTCATGTCACTACGAGATCCACGATCTTTCTTGGTGATTAACAATTTTTCTAACGGGCCCGCAACCAATCGTCAGGAATTTTAAATGCATTGATGGGTTCATAGTGCCACCAGAAAAATACTGAAATTTCGACAATGTTGCAAATAAGCTGTTAGCAAATTAAAATTTATGTCGGTGTTTGGTGTTTTTTAACCGTCGGAATTGTTGTATATCCTTGGTGGGCATAAACCGACGTAAAAATTGCATTCACTTCGCCACACATAACTGGATAAACCCTAACTCCAAAACCCAAACCCCATCCTCGATGACTGGGCACCGCTCATCCCGTCGCCACCTCATCCCCGCGCCTCCGACCATCACAATGCGGCAACATGTCATGTTAGTTACTGTGGGTTAGTTCTCAAATGGTGATTGTGTACATTACTTAGCACTAAAGTTGCCCCTAAAATACGTGCACAACCCTCTCGTCCTTTAACGGATGACCGAGTTCGACTTGGCCGCAATGTATATTTTCACAATTGATATTTTTTAATAAATTTGTTTTCAAATGAATTTTTTGGCTCAATTTTTTCTCAATTGATTTTTTACGGATCTTTTCATAGTTTTTAGATGCCTAACGGACGCCCGAACCCAAAGATCTTTCTCTGCTCAAAATATATGGCACGTTACCTATGTAAGCTGAACTTTCTGTTCCAAATACACAGAACATTCACAAACTCCATTCAAAGAACTCCATTCAAAAATTAAACAAAGCGAATAACCAAAACAAAAAGTTGAAACAATTGCCGTTACAACAACACATCAACACGCTTGCAACTCATGGATGAAACAAATTAACAACTGGGAGATCAACCCTTCACCATGCATCCGAGCTTAGTAGTAGTTGATAGCTCGGCAATTCTTTCTCGACCTGCCCTGGTACCCGACCTTCACCTCGATGCTGGCCAACTTCACCATGGCCACCTTGAACTGTCCTCCCACCACCCGGGATGTTGGCGTTGTCCAAGACCATCTTCGCCGTCTCCGGCGACGTCGAGCGCCGCGTCGGAGGTGAAAAAGACCGTGCAGCGCCAAAGACGTCCTTGTAATCTTGGTTGTCCAGTAGCGTTGGCGTCGCCGTCTGCATCACCGTCTGGTCGTCGCTTCCGGCGTCGGGTTGACCGGCACCGCTCTCGAGGAACCCGCATAACCGCCGTTGATGTCGGAGGCGTCGAGGCGGTCGGGACGGCGAGGGAGGCGGCGATCGCCCGACGGTGTGCGCGCGCCGGCGGGGCGACCATGTCCTCCACGGAGAGTCCCTTGGCGGCGGCCGAGACGAGGTTGCCGAGGTTGGACGTCGACGGACTAGGAACTTGAGCGGCTCGAGGCGTTGGAGAAGGTGCCGTCGCGGCGCCCGCCGGCATGTCAAAGTAGACCTTGCGGCTGGCGAGGAAGTAGGACGCGTCGCGGGCCGCGAAGGCGATGATGTCGGCGCAGAGGCGGCGCTGGGCGGCTGCCTCGGCGGCGTCCTTGATCGCGTCGACCAGCTCGGCCGCGCAGGTAGGGTTGTTCGTGGCCGAGTTTCTCGCGCCGGGTGAACGGGTCGGGTCCATGAGGACGGAAGCATCACAACCCTAATTAACAATTCAACCAGTAAGTCCCCTCCCAAAGTTGTACAATGTAAACAGTGATAGCTAGGAAGAGATCATCTCATTGTTAAATATTTATTAGTTGGCATGCACACGCGGTAACCCTAGAACTTCAAACGTGGCGTCGACCTCTTGGTAGAGTGGTGGAGCAGTGAGTATATGATTTAATCCACCAGGGTTTCAATCATGGTATCCACTTGTTATGTACACAAGAGTGCGTTTGGTAGAAATCTTATGAGTTTATGGATTTATCCATGAGCTCTGTCTATCCAGCCATGTGCTAGGGGAGGAGGGGGTCCCACTTGCGTGCGTGTGTGTGTGTGTGTTATTTTTTATTATCCCAAAAAAAACCCCTAAAACACAAATGTGTACCGGCAAGAGAGCACAGCTAGCCTGCATGCTTGCTGCCATGGTGCACCTTAATTTATCTTTATATATATATATGCTCAACTCATGCATCGCGCATGTACCTAAACATGATCAATACGATATGGATCGACCATGTAAAAAAAGACCAATACCTCGACGAAGCAGTCGTGAAAGAGCATGCGGATGACGGCGGCGCCATTGCCGGGGTTCTGGTAGACGGCCTTCTCGACGACGCCCTTGACGACGGCCTCTGCCTGGGGGCACTTGTCGTGGTAGAACCCCATCTCGAGAGGCCAGTAAGGGCTGGCCTGGCACGCCACAGCTAGGAGCAGCAAGGCACATGTTGTCACCGGAACGGGCATCTTTGCGGCAGCTCTAGCCATGTCTCGCATATGCATATGCTAGCTTGTACGTATCTATATATCTCTTGCACTCAAGCTTGACTGCTCGAGTAAGATAGGAGAAGGAGAAGCGATCGATGGCGGAGACTAGCTGAGTAGGAAGCTATTTATAGGAGGAAGATGACCCATGATGCATTGACCGACCATGTCAATAATTAATGCACGTATACATAACAAGGGTTTTGGTTGGATCGTTGCTTTATGATTACACCGCGTAATCGTCACCTACCTTCAATTCATTCCCAGTTTACTTGCACGAGCACGAGGAAATCAAAGGGTGTTGATAATTAATACACATCAACAGTGATTCACTAACCCTGATGGACATATATGGGGTTCCGTGCATGCATATATGAAATGGGTCATATATATATGAAGAGCTAATTAATATAGCTCAATGTTTCTTTCTACTAACATTAATTCCAGTTTTGTACTACGATATATATATATAATCCACCAGTTGCAGATGGGGACGGATGTTTTCCCGGTTGTTGAGTGATCAGGACAAGTACGAACGTTTCCTTTGACAGGGATGAGTTTGCTACATTACTCCATGTCCAAATCCGTTCTTACCAGGAATGTACTTGCAATATAAGTTCTTTATTTGCGAGGACATTATTAAGTCAATTTGTTTTTGATAAGTACGAGTCTTTTAATTGGAGATGAAACGTACTCTCAGAAAGTGTCTCAAAGCAAAAACTTGCGCATGTCGTCTCTTTGACCAAATCATTAGTCACTTTTGAGTTAATCTGACGTGTATTAAGGCTATACCTTTGATCCCTGATATATATATATTCCTTAACGGACTACAGCTGGGACAAACGAACGAACACTCGGTGCTGTCAATAATGTTTTAAGCCACTTAAAGTACGTACAGCTAAGATCTGTTATGGAATATATAGGGATGTGTTGCCGATGATCAATCACGCACGAACAAAAACACAAGATGTAGTCCTAACAGACTTTTCTCTCTTTATTCGTATCTCTTAGATGTGTGTACAATGAACCACGTGTCCCTCGTTATGTAGGTCAGGCCGGGAGGTTTACACTCTTAATAGAACTAGTAAGGTGCCCCTGCGTTGCAACGGAATTCTAAACTTTACATAAATAATATTTCATTTTAACACATAAAGTGAATCAAACAATTAAAAGAAAGTAATACATGTATTTACGAACATCATATTAGTGCAACATGGTGGAACAAGAACTTCGTATGACAATTATGGAAATGAACGATAGAAAACAATATTTTTCCATAGTTTACTTCAATATATACTTATATGCAAATAGAACACTGGTAAGTAATGACATTGCATCTGTTGGTCGCATTGCTGAATTGTACATATACGGTTGAGCATAGTTGGCAATCTCTGAAATCATAGGAACTTGCCAAATCATGGATATTAAAATAGCTAATAGAAATCAAACACAACATTACTTGATCAGGAGATCGTTTAATCGCCGTTGGAATAAGGTCATCTCTGAGCTTGATGTCATTGTCATAACCAAATTTCCTCAACAATGTCCATGTAGTTTCCAGTCGACCTTTCTCAATAAGAAGAGAGCATGAGGGAAAAGGAACCCAGTCAAGGTAAGGCCATTGTCATTTATGCCTTCAGACATCTTCTCTTGAACAACTCTCTCGAATATAAGACCATTGGTTGTTTGGTTGGCAGTAGTAGTGTGTTATACAGTTCATCATTCACTTTGGTTTTTTGGCTCATGATTACTTTTACTACAACACTAATGAAATTATTCCTAGACTCCTTTATAGTCTCCAAAGGCTTTAGGGTATCAAATATTAACCACCCTTTCAACTAAAATGTGTATAATGAAAGCATCTCTTAAATTTTTAACATCTAATGGTTAATAATTTAATTGAGTTTGATCTAATGGCTAAATTTTTAAAGGTGACATGGCACAATTTGGAAGTTGCTTTTATAGGCAATTTTAGATATGTAAGGAGGATTTCCAAGATTCCTTAATTAAGTGACAAGGCACAGCTGTACTATGTATTGAAACATCACGTGGCCATTTCCATGGTAGAAGCTAACAAAAAATTATAAGCAATTCTCTTGTGCAGGACGCCCTAAACAGCAACAACACCTAAGAAGGTTAATCTGACATCTCATTAGTGTACAATGGATAATCTCATAGAGAATTGGAGGCATAACTCTGTATCTCTGATTTACGGAGTATCTATCGAATTTTACTGTCAGTACACCAGGGTAGCCACTTCAACACCTTGATACCTTCTTCATTTTAAGAATAGCAAAGCTTATAACCTTTGGATGTAGTGCTGGAAAGCGCTCAAATGACTAGGAGACAATATAGCTTGGAGAAATGTAGTCAATAAAATTGCAAATTGGGTCATGTAAACAAAAACGTTTTAAGTCGCTTGGTTTCACCAATTTACTATATCACAAACTAACCCGAGAAAAAAATCCAAGATCTTGTCTAATTGGACATGATGATAAGCACGACAGATGGAACACAATACACTACACGGCTACAGGCAAGCATGTTGCTAAATGCTAACCAATCAATCTACCACCATGTTTCCCTAATGAGTCCTGAAGCGCAAAATTAGCTGTGTATTTGTCACCGCTCCCTTTAATCTTGGATTCGTAACCTTGGATTCTTGAATACTTTGTGACTCTTGGATAATGCATCGGTCATACGGATCTTAACTTACAGTGTTTACTTCATTTGCTATATTAACCTATTGATTTCTATGTTCTAACATCAAATACCAACAAACAACTGTAACAACAAATTCTGATGGGAAAAAGATGAACTCTGCGATCTCAAGTGTAGAACAAATCAAGAAGCGTCGCGCCACCGCGCGTTGCCACGGTCCTTGACACGGTGACCGCGTCGCTCGCCTCGATCCACCGCGCACTAGGCATCGCTCCAACGCAATGGCGAATCCTCAAGACGGCACTCTCCTTAGAGCCCCGCCACGGCGTCCTCCGGCCGACGGCGAGGCGGCCAAGGCGCGTGATGCGTAACTTGTCGCGCGTCAGTCGGCGTAGGCATTGAGGGCGAGCGTGTAAGATAGAGACTGGCCCGAGTCGGTGCCGGTGTTGTGCGCCGCCACGCTTGCCCCACCTCGCTCCACGGCCCCGAGTGCAGCTGCTCCCACGCCATCTCCCGCGCCGCCTCTGCCATGCGCAGGTCCCCCGCGGTCGCCTTCTCCGCAGAGGCCGCGAACGCGAAGCCCCCTCTTCTGTAATCTGCCACAACAGCGTCGCACGCTTCTCCCCGCCCGCCTCCTCCGGCGCCCGCGGTTCACCGGTGGCCATCGCTTGCGAGCTCTGGGGGAAAAGCACGGAGTGGACGAGGGGAGGGCGCGGTTGGGACACCAGCGGTGGAGCGGACGAAGAGGTGGGGGAGGGGCAGTCGTCCCGAGGGACTTGGAGGGAGGGGAGGCAGTGCGCAGAGTGGGTTCTCTTAGAGGAGGATAAGGAGGAGGCGGTGGAGGCGAAGAAGTGCAACGGGAGAGGGGGTCGCTGCAACGGGTGAGGGAGACGCGACGCGGATGGGTCAGGAGGCGGTTTGGCGTGGGGGTGGGAGGGGAAGAGAAGGGAGGGGCGGCGGTTTGTCGTGTGGGTGGGAGGGGAAGAGAAGGGAGGCGGCTGTTTGGCGTGGGGTTGGGAGGGGAAGAGAAGGGAGGGGCGGTGATTTGGCGTGCGGGTGGGAGGGAAAGAGAAGGGAGGCGGCGGTTTGGTGTTGGGGTGGGAGGGGACGATGGGGGTAAACTCAGAATTATAGTAGTAGAGATAAGCAATATGAGAATTGTTGGGGGAAGGGTCCTCACGTTCCTTTGGGTCGACGAACACGTTAGTCCAACAAACTTCAATAAAGGGCTAGCAACGAAGCATGGTGGTTACACGGTACAACGGCACGGAACGCAACCACGGTTTCATAATCAAGCCTCTCTACGCAGCTAGCAAGGTAACGTCAACCGGTGGGCCCGGCTTAGGCGGCCCCACTTGACCAGAAAGGACGAGGCTACTCCTAGGGTTGCCCTATAACTAGGGTCATTTATGTAACTTCACCTTCTCCCCCCTCCCATCCTATAAATAGAACCCCATTATAACATGCGCACACGGGGGTGGGTGCACTTGTAGACAATTGAACAGAAATCCTTGCTTCGCTTACGCATCCCCGGAGGTCGACATAGCCGACCGTAGGTGCCTATAAATATACTGTCTAGATGTGTATCTACGACAAAAAAAAACTACACTAATAGGCTTGGTTGGGCCTATAGGCCTAATGGACCTGGTTTAAGCTAAGTGTTCACACAATGAATTTTCCTTTAACACTCCCCTTGGACACTTTGCCAACTCCTTCCGAAAAACCAAGGGAAAATCGGTATCAACAAAAGAGTACATAGCTCACGTTTTTTCTATTGCACTTGTTGCCTCATTAAAAACCTTCAATTAAGAAAACCCAACGAGACAAAACTCAACTAATGGAAAAAGAGTACAACATTAATCCTCCTGGATTTGAATGTGACTTTTAGAGTCCCATTGTTTTGATCAATAGGATCATAACGATCAAGTGGTATACCTTCGTATGAAAACTTCATATAAGTTTAAGCAACTAAGTTGCTCACCTGAACAAAGGAGCCATAGGGTATTAAGTCTGAACCTTTCAGACCTCACTTGTGTTCAGACTTATAGTCTACAACATGAGAATCGATATTAGATATTCTCTTCCCTTGAAGACGACAACCATTGAAGTCTTTTTCTCATCCCATTGTCGTATAGCCATCCTTCTAAATAGATGTAGGGAAGGATCTTGTGAATATATCCATTGAGTATCACAAGTTTCTTTTTGCCAATTTCATAGCTCACTGTATCTACAGGAATCGTGGTATGCAGAATTCATGAGAGATATTATTTCTCAAATTTACCCTTTCACATTATGACATACTGATCTTATGCAATACAAGCCCCCATTATGGGGAAAATAGTTCTGAGATCTCATTATTGTGAGATATACAGTCCCTTAACCAATATGAGGCTTTACCTTTTGCATCTATCTTGGCCTTTTGCATCTATCTCTGAATGGTTCTCCCAAGATTACATTTGATATATATCTACCCAACATACCATAATGGATATACCATCTCGGAGTATAACTAGTCCATGTCTTGGCATAGAGGGAATTATATAATTTGCCAAAGATTTACATGGTCACCAATGTTATAAATTCCTTCAAAAAAAACTTTTAGAGGATGTAATGATCATTCTTCCCTTTCACGAAAAAAAAATTCAAAACTGAATACTATTCAGTCAAACATACTAGTGTCTTTTGTGCCATCCATGCACATATGGTCTTTATCCTTTCTTTTGAGGATATGCTTAATATCATGCAATGATATAGCATCATATCTTGGTAATATATATCTTGTTGGCATGATTTGCATGATACAAGTATGGAATCGCACATTCCAATACTTCTCCTGTCTTCCAAGTCTAGATGGGTCTTAATCAACACCATTTAAATAATCATTTATGTTTTCAGCACCAAGAGGTTAATTACTATTAAGCCTAGTTTGCGATCATTTGCAGGTGCAATGACTAGTAATTGAGTGATCCTTCAAGATCCACTCGATCTCTTGGAGATATCAACATTTACCATTTTCTAGGTAATTATCTACCTCTCTTATACCCTGCATAGCTCTACTAACATTAATGTTAGGTATATACGGGCATCATCCAATGACTCCTTTAATGAACTTACAAGCACACATATTGTCTAACGACCTATATATTTTGTATTTTATTATCCTTATCTCAATAAGGATTTAGAGAATGCCGATGAATCCATTGCATTTTAGTTCAATATTTACTGCCAGAGATATAATGCAGCGGAACATTATCTCACTTAATTGATAGAAATATATGGTCTCTCAAGACCTTCAAACCATCAATTTACAACACCTTTTGATGACCCATGATATTCTAATTCATAGATTCGGTTTTAGCAATATCGGTTTGACCTAGATTGCATTTATCCATTTGACTCTTTATCTGTAAGTACTCTGTTGTATAACTCTACTACAGTCATAAGCAATTATAGAGGTATAATTGTCGATAATATTCCTATTGTTCTCCCATATTCATCTCTCGTATGGATATCAACATTAGCCATATCTTTCATAATTTCCCAAACAATAGATTTCTTGGTTGTTTCGCAATGCGGGCCTTATATAGTGTGCACACAAAAGTGCTTGGGTATTCAACCTTATGATGAATCTATGGTGAATTCTCTCACTTGATAGGCAAATCCTATCATATGAGCTTTAGGTAGTGATTCATTGATCACTTGGCTTTATGTAAACAGATTGTAGATCCATAGGCATCCCCGTAGATCCTTTAGATCTTAAATTCGCAAGCATCTCCATAAATTCTTTAAACATCATAAGTGGGTATACAACTATCCCAGGATATATCCACTCTATGCATAATAACTCCTTTACAATATCTGGCAAACTCCCCGCTCATCTTGCTCGGTAGTATCTTCTAAACTCTTGGTTCGGTTTGTCTAGTGCGTTGGTATCTGCTCATATCCTTTGCACATGGCAACCAAGTTAGTTTTCAACCCATGAAAACATCACGACATTCCAAACATTAGCTCAATTCTCCCCTAATGCTAGGATGACATCTTCATTAAGTAGCGTATCAAAATCCTCTATCATGGCTTTTGAATAATTCATATCCAACACATATGTCCAACATGTAGTTGACATCCATGATATTAAATTATGGTGGAGATTGATGTAGGAAATGTTTCACAACACTAGTTGTTGGGGGGTATATGTAGTGTACTGACTCGTATGCAATCCCATGCATTAAGATTCCAACTATAAGTTGGTTATCCCCGATCTTCATTGTGCGATATTTTCTGCAATTTTATGGCCTCTTATACAATTATATAGATGCTCTACTCTTGTACTCAAAATCGTACAATGAACATAAAACGATTTCATTGTGAATTCCCAATATTTTTCATTAAGATGGCTTGGATATGGTGATCCCGAAACCGGGTTCTTAATTCAATGAGTTATAAAAATTTATCTCCCTAGGAGTATACTCGCTAGTGAGAGCATCTTATAACATGCATCCACCTAGTGAGGCAGTAATCTATACCATAAAGTACATGCATAGCTCCTCACATGGCCTTAATTGGTTCTCATATGTCCTTTTTAATGCACTATAGGAAACAGGTAACTCATGACACTACTACAAAAATGCTAATACTAGACGCCTCATCACAGACGGTTGACCAAAACCGTCATTATTAAATACAATCACAAACGGTTTTGGTTTAGCGACCGTCTGTGTTACTGGTTGCGCTAAAAATTGTAAGAGGTAATATTGTTGGACCCGGTTTCCTTAATCCAGAATCCTCTGTGAAAATACCACGCTACTCCCTGGATCAGTAGGTAGCGCTCACAGTATACATTGTTAAATCATTTCATACACATCGTAGACTGAACCAAACATGATATTACAAACATCAGAGTTTAAATAGACCGCATCGAGTTGGGTTTACAAAAGGGCCGAACAGGCCAAATGAGTCCATTACACAAAATACAGAAACGGCGGCGAGAACAAAAGGGCGGAACACGACTCCCCCACAGGCAAGATGATATTGATGTCTTATGTATAACCGATATTAACCAAGGATTTAGAAAATATTATTTGTACGTAGGCACCCGGGGAGCCAGCTAAACTACGGTGAGCCCTAGACTAAGGAACTGAAATACTCTTCATCTTGGTCTTGTCCATCGACTCCTTGATCCTCGTAGTAGGCATAGTCGTCCTGATCTACAGGTTCTAAGGGTTTGGGGGAAAGAGTGTGGATGAGCACAACTTCCGTGCTTGCAAACCAACACAGCAGATGCAATAATAAATATAAAAGGCTAAACAAGGAATTGGCTCGGGTTCTTTTATTTGAGCAAAGCAACATTTTTAACTACAATAGTTAGAAAGTCATATCACTTAGCATTTTAACTAAATCACATTTTTCTTAAAGAGAGAAATTGTGCAATATTAATAATAGCAGGGGTTACCTCCACCTTATACTTATTTTTTATGATGGTTACATCCACCTAATAACAACACTAGATAAGACTACCTAGGAAAAATCCAAAACAAGGGTTGGGCGAACCCAACGCATTATTCAACCCACCCACAAAGTTTTATAAATAGAACTAACTCTTGTAAGTTCCCACGTCCGCCCGTGACTGTGGGCACGACTGCTCTAATAGTTTATTTCTCTGCGGAGACTGTACACTTTACCCACAAGAGATAATCGTCTTGATATACACACACGTTTCCTTGGACGAGTGAATCAAGGGAGATTACCACAAGGCCTTTACAATGTACCACTCAGTGTGAGGTGCACCCGCTAAGGTTTCATCTGAGAGTGGTTACGCTCACACACCCACGTCAACCATGCCCCCAAACCCCCTCTTGCGCCACACGGCGGCTTAAGCCAGCAACACGACATGTGTCTACGACGGCTTAAACCAGCGACACGACTCATGGGTCTATCCAGTGGTGCAGCTTGTTGGAAATATGCCCTAGAGGCAATCATAGAGATGATGATATTTCATTATGTTCATGATTTTGATAATATGTTATCATGTTCCTTGAATGAATCATCAGTTACAGATCAATAAGTATGTGACTTGTTGGTGAAACTCTTTAACTCATATGATATCATTCTAAATGTATCCCTGGTCGGATGTCCCTGGTTGGAACACCAGTGACTCTACGACCAGCACATGTATTGATTGATGACCATGATTCACCGGTCATGGATATAGGGATATCGAATCAATAATGTGAGCACATGTTAGAGAACATGGGGCTGGATAGACCCATCCTTGAGACACTATTGAGATTGTTATGATTCTTTGTGTCATTAGTTGGTCTCAAGTAATGATGATGCATAAATCCTTAGACCTGAGATCAGCATGATTTCCTACATTTATAATAGCACTCTTAGGGGTTGCCAAACGCTACTCGTAACTAGGTAGTTATAAAGGTAGCTTTTGGGTATGCTATGAAACATACGGAGGGATGTGACTGGTCGAGATGGAATTTGCCCCTCCTAACATAACATGAGAGATGTCTCTAGCCCCTCGTGGTGATCGGATAAAGAAAGTGCATGGCCATGCCACTAGTGGTCGAAGTGTCGACCACAATAAGTTATCCGATAACTCAATCGAGAAAGTATTGAACAGTCCATAGATGACACAACATCTCACCTGGAGTTCAACCAGACATCGTGAGGCAAATGGAGAATGCATGAGAAGGTCTTTCAGTTCGATCAGATACGGACTAGTCGTATGGAGATACGAGCTGGTCGTAGGCTGGTCGAACATGGTCACTAAATGGTCGAAACCTGGTCGTAAGAAGTTACGAACTGGTCGAGACCATATATGAACTGATCGTATAGAGATACGAGAACTGATCGTATAGATATACGAGCTGGTCATTAGTGATATGGAACTGGTCGTAGATCATATTGCATTAAGGTCCCTCCGATATATTCTTTGTGTGTTCGGGAATAGTTATGTGCTTCTTGGTACCACTGACGACTAGTGGTCGGAAAAGAGTTTTCGAGTCACAATTGATTACACATGAACCTATAGGATGGCACACTTAAAGGGCTGGGATTTAATTTGGATGGTGATCCGAATTCTTATTGGCCACGAGTTCCTAATGGACCTCAAGTTCGAGACCCATCATGGATGCCTATATATAGAGGGGCAGTGGCATAGGGTTGTGATGATTTTTTTCGGATGATCTTTGGAAGAACTTCCCAAAACCCTAATAGACACGCCTTCCTCAACCACGCTGCCGGTGCTAGCACTCCAGCGCGTGGTGTCCCTACCTCGTACGTGTGGATATATCGGAGGTGTTGTTGCGAAGCATCACCACTAGGACGATCTGCAACTCGTGATGATCACCGAAGTCGGAGGAGCAGACGCGCGGCGAGTACGACAGCTCGAAGGAGGAGACGTGTCATGAGTATGACTACGACTACCAACTCGCTACAACGACTCTACTCCCGCTACGAGTCGGCACGTCTAGCGGTAATCTTGTGATCTATTGCTAGCGGAGGTTCCTTGGTTGCGCGGTAATTTTTTGTTTGTGCTATCATAGCCTTGCCCGTAACCATTAACAGCTCGCACTAGTGGATACAAATTATTTAGCCAGGTAGACACCATTATAGTCTTGTGGTTGTACTGTTTTACATTGGGAATTCATCATAGGATTAAGTCCTTAAACTTATCTGGCCGGTTCATTCCACGTACCAACCATATACCAACAAATCTTGGGCTACATCAGTACCCATCAACATACCATCCGCCTAGATGTGGTATTAGCAAGTTTTTAGGGTTTGGGAAATGTAAACCAAATTATTTCAACTATACCAGTCATTTCCCAAATGACTACTCGAAAATTATGAGTAAAAGATGATGATCGGGGTATTTAGTACCCCGGTATTTTAGCAAGACAAGCATGACGTTTAAGTACAACTATAACTAGTAGGTTACCATATAACTACTAGGGCGGCAAGAACTAGGAAAATTCTGTTATCAAGGATATGGCATAATAGTTATTTAGTCGTCAAGTTGGCATTTAACTATCTTAGGACCATTTGACATACATTTGCATAGGAAATTAAAGCATGCAATTTGTTATTTTAAAAGAATATAATTTGCATAAAATGTAGGTTCAACATGATCAAAGTATTGACTCGCCAGGGTCAAAGGCTAGAGGATCGTGGTATTCTTGAGCTTAATCGAATTGAAGGATCTAGACCCGTCCTTATGAGTTAATGGAGTGTCTTGGTGAGTAATGACAAATCTAATTGTGAGACTAACAATTCTATTGCTATATCTAGTGTGTAGTCTCATTTGGATATAAAGGTAAAATTCAACGAGGTATGCATTCGACTTATACTCTTATATATTATTGCACTCCTCGGATCCAATATATAGGAAGAACTCAACCATAAGTTTAACTTGAATATGTGCATATGTCTTCAATACACATTTGTGTACGCACACATTTAAGGGGAGTTTATGCTATATTTTGTGGTTTCATTAGTATTGATCCATATTCCGTTTTCCACATATATTTGGGATCTTTACTTTGAAACATATATGTTTGAGTATACAAAACTTGTGTAGTTCTTGTATACTTATGTTTTGAGTATATAGAACTTGTGTAGTTCTTGTATACTCATATTTTGAGTATGTAGAACTTATGTAGTTCTTGTATACTCATGTTGTGAGTATATAGAACTTGTGAAGTTCTTGCATACTCATGTTGTGAGCATATATATGACTTGTGTAGTTTATATATACTCATATCGTATTACATTATCTACATTCATTTTAATGTGCAAATGAAGTGGTTATCATCAATTACCAAAGAGTGAAAGAGTGAAGTATCTTGTCCCACCATTATGAGTTAATGGTATGATGTGGTAATTAATGATAATCATATTGTGGAACTGACATTTTCCATGAGTTGGATGAATATGTTATGTTCCAGGGTGATGAAGACTTGGGATGATCATGAGTTGATCATGAAGTCTTGATTCAAGTAAATGATGCATCATTTGTTGATGCATATGAAGAGCTTGAAGAAAAAGGAAATCATCGTGTGTCGATGATGTTCAAAGAGAAGAACCATTATGTGTTGATGGAGGTCTAATGAAGGATGCATCATGTGTTGATGCATATCATGACTTGGAGTAAAGTATGCATCATGTGTTGATGCACATCAAGTCAAGCGAAGACCCATCATGTGTTGATGGAGGTCAAGTGAAAGAATGTATCATATGTTGATGCATGTCAAGACTCGCGATGAAGAAATCATCATGTGTTGATGATGTTCACGACAAGATCCCGAAGTGAAGAAGATCATCATGTGTTGATGATTGTCAAAGTCAAGGACCCGGACTTGAAGTGTTGATGTGTATCATCAAGCTTCAAGAAGATGCAAGGCGAAGGTATGACTAACTAAGGCTAAGGATGTGTTCCTAGTCTTTTACCGGTCTTGGTGTTTGGTTGGAAGACCGGATTGCTAGTATAGGTTGCCGTACTATTAAGAGGGGTCTTGACTAGTAGCATGAGTTAGTCATGTGTTGATAGCTCGTCGTGGTTGCTCTAGCTCATCTATGCATGGAGCTATTATTTGCGAATATGTTTTGCAAATGATTGATGCTCATGCATTTAATCCTTGTAGCATGGGACTATAATTTACAAATGTGTTTTACAAATGGTTGAAGTCCATGCACCTTAGCCTTGTGGTATGATGCTGTTATTTGCGAATGTATTTTGCCAATAGTTGATGCTCATGTTTGATTTCTTGTAGCATGTGACTTAAGTTTGCAAATGTGTTTTGCAAATAGTGTAAGTCCATGTATATTATTCTTTGTGGTGAGTATTCTAAAGGTTGGCAAATGTGTTTTGCAACATGTTGAGAATATCACCTTTAAACCTTGTTGAAGTTGCACTCAAATGGGCGAATGTGTTTTGCCATTTGAGCAAAGCCAATGTGTTTGGCCTCTGTGGTTTGGCGGTCTGACCGCCAGTGGTCACCGGTCTGACCGGTGCCATATCGGTCAGACCGTTGTGTAGTTGGCGATCCAACCAATTTTATCTTGAGTTGATTCTCTGTGCGGTAGTTCCGCCGTTGAGAAAATGGTAATACCGTGGTGCGGAAATACCAGAGTTTCTGCGGTACTTTTATTCCAGAGAAGCACCTTTTGGAGGTGTGCCAATTTTCCTCGGGCGGTCTGACCGGCCAACCTTGGCTGTCTGACCGACCATTAGTTGGCAGTCCGACTGGCCGTAGGTCCAACAGCTAGTTTTATAGCCGTTGGCGCATGGGCGGTCCGACCGGCCATTAGTTGGTGGTCAGACCGGCCCTACACAGATTCGAGGGAATCTTTCCTCCAACGGCTAGTTTTTGAGTGTGGACTATAAATACTCACCTTGGTCGGTTGGGGATGGTTGCTGATGTTGTTAGATGATGCGGACATCCTTAGCAATGTTGTTTCATCTAATGTTTTCAATTCATTGAATACCTCAGAACAACATGAGCTTACTAAGAGAGTTGAAAAACAAGAGAAGCTTATCCAACAGGTGAATCTGTTCACTGAATTTACTTTTAAATTAGTTGAGAATTTCATACTACCTAAAACTAGTGTTTTGCTTGTGCTCAGATTGGAAGATTCAATAATGAACGGAGATGAAGGATATGAGGTTGTTCTTGAAGAAAGGTCATCACAATGGAGGAGAAGCTCGTGGGAGACAAGCAAGGGAAGAGAAGTCCAAGAATCCAAGTTAAATTCGAAACTTCCACAAGCCCAACCAAATTCAAATTCGGAATCAACTCATAATTCAATTCGGATTCGGAATCAGCCTCAAATTCGGATTCGGAATCAGTAGGACAGTCCGGATTAAAACGGCCATAACTTTTACAAACGGAGTCCGATTCGAGTGTTCTTGGGCTTGTTGGAAAGCTAACTTCAAGCCCGATCCAACGCATCCTCCCTCACTCCGAAATTCCTTCTGGATCAAAAGATATGATCGAATCAATGTGACGGTTGTAAAATCAGAGTTTCCTTTTCTGTTTTGGAATGTGTCGGAATTGGAGTAGGACTCCAAATCCGAATTAGAATAGGAGTAGGGCCTCTTGGCCAGCCATGAGGAGGAGTAGGAGCACTATATATAGAGGGGTAGACCCCCATTGTAACCTGAGACCACGTTTAATATATTTTCAAAGCTTTTGCTTGATTCTCCTGTTGTGCTTATAGCCAAAACAGAGGGAATTGGGCATTGAGAACAAGGGGTCGTTCTTGCTTTTCCGCTGGGAATTGAGGGTTCGACGATCTTCGCTTGTGGTCAGCGAGGATCCAATCAAGTGTGTGTTTGGGCGAATTTTCCATAGAGTTGCAAGTCCGTGCATTGGCGCGGGGGATCAGCTGGTGGTTCGTCAGGGTACACAAGTTATCAAGAGATTCTACGTCGAGAAGATCGGGCACCCGCATCGTGGTATCAGAGCTCCGTTGACTCGGTAGGATCTTTATCCAATTCTTTTTTCCCATACACGAAAAAGCCATACAAAAAAATTCAGCCGTAGTATTTAATTTGTTATTCTAGTGAGTTTTGTTAAGTTTTTGTCCATTAGAATCAAGTTTAGTTTGCTGATCTTGAATTCTTTTGCGTTGCTTTTTATTTGAGCCTAGTTTGATTTTTTTAGTCGTGTCTATAAAAAAAACAAAAAAGAAGTGAGACATCAATTTATCCTTTGTGAACCTTTCAATCCTTTGCGAATACTTTGAACCTATTTGAGACTAGCTAAATCGTTGCTTAGGGCTGCATATTAATATTTGTGTTCTTGCAATTGTTCAAAGATCAAAAGGTGGGAAAGAAATTTTGCTCCTTTTTGGTAGAACAAGAATTTTGGCAATAGTTCAAAAAAAGAAGGAAAAAGAGAAGAAAAAAAAGAAAGAAGAGAAAAAGAAAAGAGAAAAGAGAAAAGAGAAAAGGAAAAAGAAAGCGCATAGCCGAACCATAAACTTGAGCGAAAATCCCCACTCATTCTTGATTCAATTGTTAGAATATCAATATTTTTTGCAATCTTGTGCCCTAGTTTCATTATTTGCAACTAGCTAGCGTCTTTCTATAACTTGTGCAATACGAGCTATTTTGTTCTTCACTTATATCTTATATAGCTCATTCCTTGATTGCACTAAGTTCCAATATCTTTGCGTGTGAGTTGTTGTGATTTTCACTTATATCTTTGTGATCGGCAACTAGGCATTGAATTCTAGTTTGGATATTTACTTAGCCTTACAATACCTAGAATTTTCAAATTAAGTAGGTATCCATACCAAGCTCCACAAAACACCCGTTGTCGTGCTTTGACTTGCTCTTGAAATTCGCTCACACATCACCTTGTGGTTCCTGCTGCCGTCAAGTGTAAGTATTGTTGATCTTAATTCCTTTCGGAACGGTAAAGAAACTTCACCTTGTTAGGATTGTGAGTTGAGTGACCTCTACATATACACATACACCTACATACATATTCTTTGCTTTGCTGCTAACAATGGCAGATCGCGAGTATACATATCTTCCATTCTATGGTAGTAATGATCCAGAGGAGTATCTTGAGTGGGTACAAAATATGGAGTTCGAACTTGAATCCCAAAAGTTCGAATCAGAAGCCAAGGAGGTGAGAGTGGCCACTTTGTTTTTTACGGACTATGCCTCTAGTTGGTGGAAACAACTAGGTGGAAAACGATTCATTACATCTTGGGTCATTTAAAAGCATCATGAGAAGAGAATTTGTTCCACACTATTATGAGCGGGAACTACTACGACACGTGGAGAGCATTAAACAAGGATGCAAAGTTGTCAAAGATTACTATATTGAGTTGAATCATGCAATGCGCCGTGCCAATATCACTAGTCCATATCAAGAAAAGGCATATTTCAAAGCAGGCTTGAATTATCAGATCGTTGCTTTGCACTTCAAGATGAATATTTTCGTAGTCTGCAAGATCTTGTGAAATTTGCTATGAAGGCAGAAAAGAGACTTAAACACATTCAAGCACATCAATTAAATCTGCGCCGGCTCTTTAGTTCTAATTCATCCACTGGTGTGTCACTTGAGAAGAAGATCGAGCATGAGAATTTTTCTTCGGCCAAGGTGATGAGTAGTGCTGCCCCGTCACAACCCGCAACACGTGAGGAGGTCGTGGTTGGTGGTAGTTGTGCCCTTGCTGGCCCACGGTCTTACAAGGATGAGATATATCAAAACCCATGTGAGAATGAGAGCCACATAGCCAAATTGAGTGAGAGTGATAAAAAGAGTGAGCTGTGTGAGTCCACCATATGCGAGGTTGAGAGCATCCCAATTGAGAGTGTGAGAGATACACCAAAAGAAAAGGGAGAGATAGATGATAGGACAAGTAAGATTATTTTTGAACCTAATAACTTACCCTCTATTTCTAGTGTTGTATCACACATTGTGCAGGTGGACCAAGCAAATAAAGAGTTGGACATTCAAGACCCCTCACCATTGGAAGAGAAAGATGAAGATATAACCATGGTTGGAGAGGGAATACATGATACCCCGTGGTTACATGATGACATTACGATACCCGCGACACCTACATCAACTGAGGAGGACGATAAAGGTAACACTATTGGTACTAAATCGATAGATCATCACGACAAGGTGCGTAAAACTGAGAACTCCATTATTCCTTTGACGATTCCAAGTTCTAAATTTGATATGCTTAATTTGCATAATATGGAATTGATTACTCATACAGAAGTTATTACTAGAATATCCCTTAGTGATTCTTTGTGTCGTATCATATTCGATAAACCAAAAGAGGTAGTTAGTGTTATTAAGAAGGTTCTTGAAATTTCACATTTAAGTTCACCAGTAAATAGCTACGTACACACATATAAATTCAATTTGATCGGAGATTTTGGTGTAGACAACAACATGTTTCAAGTTTATCGAATATGCATTACCGGTGATAATCTTGTTGATTTAAAATTACATGTTTTGCGCAAACCACCTATTGAGCAATGTCACGGTCTCTTTAAGATGGGTTTAAATACAAGTGTCTATTGTTTAGAACGCAATATGATGCCTACTTGTTTATCTCTTAAATGTATAACTAATCAGAGTAGCGTAATTGAATCATGGAATGGTATCAATTTGTTTTCACCCACTTTAGTTGACTTTGATATTGGGAAGGTTAAATTTTATCATACGAGTCAGTTGCGCAATTTGAAATATGATTTTGAGCTATCGATTGTGGAAAACAACAAGAAGAACACAATAATTGATTCATACATATACCATGCATATACGTTGTTTTCTTCGTCTAGCACATTTTCAGGCTATCAAAAGCCGAGGACGGCTTTTTTTGAAGAAAGGGAGGATGATGCGGACATCCTTAGCAATGTTGTTTCATCTAATGTTTTCAATTCATTGAATACCTCAGAACAACATGAGCTTACTAAGAGAGTTGAAAAACAAGAGAAGCTTATCCAACGGTGAATCATTCTTGAATTTACTTTTAAATTAGTTGAGAATTTCATACTACCTAAAACTAGTGTTTTGCTTGTGCTCAGATTGGAAGATTCAATAATGAACGGAGATGAAGGATATGAGGTTGTTCTTGAAGAAAGGTCATCACAATGGAGGAGAAGCTCGTGGGAGACAAGCAAGGGAAGAGAAGTCCAAGAATCCAAGTTAAATTCGAAACTTCCACAAGCCCAACCAAATTCAAATTCGGAATCAACTCATAATTCAATTCGGATTCGGAATCAGCCTCAAATTCGGATTCGGAATCAGTAGGACAGTCCGGATTAAAACGGCCATAACTTTTACAAACGGAGTCCGATTCGAGTGTTCTTGGGCTTGTTGGAAAGCTAACTTCAAGCCCGATCCAACGCATCCTCCCTCACTCCGAAATTCCTTCTGGATCAAAAGATATGATCGAATCAATGTGACGGTTGTAAAATCAGAGTTTCCTTTTCTGTTTTGGAATGTGTCGGAATTGGAGTAGGACTCCAAATCCGAATTAGAATAGGAGTAGGGCCTCTTGGCCAGCCATGAGGAGGAGTAGGAGCACTATATATAGAGGGGTAGACCCCCATTGTAACCTGAGACCACGTTTAATATATTTTCAAAGCTTTTGCTTGATTCTCCTGTTGTGCTTATAGCCAAAACAGAGGGAATTGGGCATTGAGAACAAGGGTCGTTCTTGCTTTTCATTTGGGAATTGAGGGTTCGACGATCTTCGCTTGTGGTCAGCGAGGATCCAATCAAGTGTGTGTTTGGCGAATTTTCCATAGAGTTGCAAGTCCGTGCATTGGGCGGGGATCGGTGGTGGTTCGTCAGGGTACACAAGTTATCAAGAGATTCTACGTCGAGAAGATCGGGCACCCCGCATCACCGGCCCTACACAGATTCGAGGGAATCTTTCCTCCAACGGCTAGTTTTTGAGTGTGGACTATAAATACTCACCTTGGTCGGTTGGGGATGGTTGCTGATGTTGTTATTGAGTTCCATACTCATTCCTTGAGCTAACAGCAAGCATCTCCTCTCTTTTGCGCATGTGTTGCACTTAGTGAGATTTGAGAGCAAACCCTAAGTACATGTGTTGCCTTAGGTAGTGGATTGTGTATCCACTTGAGCGTTGACACTTGATTAGTTCAAGTGAAAGTTAAGATTTGTTTCTCTTGGTGTTTGCCGACACCTAGATGGCATGGAGGCGTCGTGACCGGTGATCTTCTCAAGAAGCTTGTGAGAAGGCCCGGCGTGGTTGTGAGTGGTTTGGTGCTTGCCATCTCCGGAGTGGAGGAAGGGCAACTCTAGTAGAGCGAGGTGTTGGTTCGTGTTGGAACCGGTCCAAGTGGTTGGACTTACCTCGGAGGTGTTGGCTTAATTAGTGGAGCCGATCCAACGGGGTTGGGCTTACCTCAACGTGGACTAGGGGAGACTGGCAAGTCTCCAAACACCACGGTAAAATATAATTGTGTCATCTTAGTTTGTGCTTGTGCTTTACTTTGAGCAATTTACATTCTTGCTTTAATTGCTTATATATCTTTGTATAATTATTCTCATTGAATTGTATTCATATTGTTGGTGCGCTTAGGGAGGCCTAGTTGATTTAGGTTTTAATTGTGCAAAACCAATTTGTTATTAGCTTCCGCATTATTAATTGATTTTAGCCGAAAGAATTTTTAAAATCGCCTATTCACCCCCCTCTAGTCGGCCACCTTGATTTTACACCTGTCAGCGCGCACGAGATCACTGTAGCTGGGGGGACGGTAATTCTGGGGGGTTGCGGGCGGTAGTACCGGGGGGTGTGGGCGGTAGTACCAGCGGAGGATGAGCGGTAGTACCGGGGTGGAAGTGATGGTAGTTTCGGGGGAAGCTGTAGTTCCGGGGTGGAGGAAGGGTGGTAATTCCAGCGGGGAACGAACGATAGTACTGGGGGAGGAAAGCAGTAGTACCGGGTAGAGGAAGAAACACTAGAAGCTTCGGCTCTCGACAGCACAGAGAGGGGGGAGGAGGCGAGGAGGGGGAAGGCAGAGGGGGGATTTTATAGCCGGGGAGGAGAGAAGCGGCGGAGATGCCTGCCTTGGGAAGACGGGGAGGAGAGCCGGGCGGCGCAGCGATAGGACGTTCGAGCGGCGCCGGCAGTGGGGAACCGGGTGGGAGCGCGCATTGGCGACGCCGACAGTGTAGGCGGGCGCGGGTCTTGGAAGCTGGAACGAGGCATGGGGGCGCGTGCGTCAGGCGACGCTGGAAGGAGCGGAACCGGGCGTCAGGGGGAAGGAATGAGGGGAGAGAGGGGGGAAGAAGAGTGCGGAACTACCAGGGTAAAGGCGGTGGTAGGACCAGTGGAGAGAGAAAAGAAGGGGGAAGAAGAGGCCGAGATGCTTTGGTGGGGGAAAGAGAGATGGGCCGGGGAGAGGGGAGAGGTGGGCCGGGAGGGGGAGAGAGAGTTTGAAAAAATTTCAATTTTTTCAAATTTTGAAATTTGAAACCAAGGAAAGATTTAAATTTTGAAATTTGAAGTTTGGGGTTTTACAATTTGGCGAGCTTTTTGAATTTAAAACTAAATTTTGAATTTATTGAATACTGCTGAAAAAGGATGTTACAAATATCACAAACAGTTTATGTTGAAAACCGTATGTGAAGTATCACAGACGGTTCTGAACAAGAACCGACGAGATTAAAACCTGATTTGATCGTCGACAAGAACCGTCTGTGATATTACTAAATATCACAGACGGATCATGTTGAAAACCATCTGTGATATTACTAAATATGAGCAGCTAACATAGCACTTGACTCGTGACTCTCTGTATTTATAACCTTCCTCCTTGGTTTTGTATGAAGCAGAAGTATATTTTGTTGTCGATACTTATCCAAGGGCTGAAGCAACCTCGGAATGATATTGATGTGTACCTAGCACTATTGATGGAATATCTAAAAATACTATGAATCAAAGGGGTACAGGTATGGGATGCGTAAACGAGAGAACTTCACTTTATGCTCGTTGTTGTTCTACACCATAAATGATTATCCTGCCCTTACTAGCCTGTCGGGCCAGAGTACAAAAGGGGACAAAGCATGTACTCACTGCTTAGATGATATCAAAAGTGTGTGGCTGAAGCACTCGCGTAAAACCGTATACATGTGTCACCGTAGGTTCCTTCGGAGGGCTCACCCATACCACAGGATGAAGAAACAATTCGACGGAGAGAAAGAGGACAGTTCAACTCCAAGGCATTAAAGCGGAAAAGAGGTCTATGATATGGTTAAGGATTTAGATGTTGTGATTGGAAAGGGACGTAAATCAAGAACCCATGAGAAGAACATTGAAGAAGATATCAATATTTTGGGATTTACCTTATCGGGAGAACCTAGAAGTTCACCATTGCATCGACGTCACGAACGTAGAGAAGAATGTATGTGATAGCATGATTGGTCTCTTACTGAATATTCGTGACAAAACAAAGGATGGCGTTAGTGCATGATTTGACTTGGTTCATATGGACATCAGACCTGAGTTAGCATCGACAAAGACCGATAAAGGATGAACGTACATTCCCCCTGCTTGTTACACTATGTCCAAGGCGAGAGAGGCGAACTATGCGGCACTTACATAGTGTGAAAGTTCGTCGGTTACTCGCCAACATGAAGAAATTTGTTTCGATGAAAGATTTGAAGTTAATTGGTATGAAGTCTAATAATTATCATGTGCTGATGACACAGATGCACTTGTTGCAATTAGAACTATTTAAACGATCAAGGTCCAAGAGATAATTATGAGGCTGTGTTATTTCTTTAACACAATTGCTCAGAAGGTCATCGATCCCGAAGGACTAGATGCTCTGCAGGATGAGGTGGTGGCGACTCTATGTCATCTTGAGATGTATTTCCCTCTGTCATTTTTTGATATCATGATCCATCTCATTATTCACATTGTGAGGGAGATAAAGATGTGCGGGCCCATGTTCCTACGTAGCATGTACCCGCTCGAGAGGTTCATGGGAATACTCAAGTCCTATGTACGGAATCGATCTCGGTCGGAGGGCACCATCATCGAAATTTATGCAACCGAAGAGGTCATTGAGTTCTGCATCGATTACATTGTTCTGGTCTAATCTATAGGTGTGCCTCGATCTCGCCATGAAGGGAGGATCGAGGGTATCGGGACCATCGGAAGAAAAACAATCACTCCAGATATGGGTGCGTATGCTCTAGCCTATTTCATGGTCTTGCAACACGTAGCTGAAGTGTCTCTGTATATCGACTAGTACAAGGACGTGTGTGGATATCATGGGGATATACTCCAGATCTTAGGATGATGTGATAATTGGCAATGGCGTTAATGGTTTGTCGTTTCACGTGTTTTCGACAAAGTTTCAGAACTGTCAGGTAGTAACCGGTCTGACCGGTCATAGCGTGGCGGTCAGACTGGTACCAAATCGGTCCGACCGGCCATAGGCGGCAGTCGGATCGGTGAACTTAAAAAGTGTTATCTTGAGCTGGGTCAAAAATAAAGGGTGTAGGCAAGAGAGGGGATTCTATTGCACTTGGTCTCATAATTTTTGGAGTCCAGTCAAAAGTTCTATTGGTTTGAAAATTCTAGCAGGTTTCAGTTTTTCAGAGAGGAAAAACGGCTAAGTCCCAGCTGGCGGTCTGACCGGCCTATCGGTGGCGGTCACCGGCGAGCGGAGCGGTCGAGCCGGCCTGAGGCGGTCGACCGGTTTTCACTTTGTTCGTCACCCGGTGTGGCGGTGATATTCGTGTGTTAGGTCAAAGTCATGAGTTTCAGGGCATATATGGTGCATGATGCACGTTTTGACTAACATAGGTCAAGTTGTGAAAAACTTGTTCCCAACTTCTGTTTACTTGTCTATTGTTGTACAGGTTGCTTGGTGGTCAACGACGGTCAACAGCGAGGATGATCGGGACTAGGCTTGGAGAGCTGAGGTCCAGAACGATCGACGATGTCGGGTGAGGTTAATGAACTCAAGCGTGACGCAAGATGGACAAGGGTGATCTTTTAGCTAATCCGAGGGTCAAAGGGAGATAAAGACAGCGCATTAAAATACGTGTGTATGTGTCCCGTTTATTTTGGACCTTAACGGGAGCCTAATAGGATCAAACATCTAGAAGGTCTAAGCCTCCACTATAAATAGGCGAGGGTGGTGGCTGCACCCTAGCTCGCCTATTTTGCAATTCTTGTAAACCCTAATTTTCTTAGGGAGAGCTTTTGTGGAGGCTAGGGTTCTTGATGTTTGGTGTGATTTTTGTGCTCTTGAATTGAGCATTGTCCTCCATTGATGGAGTGGCTGTAAGCCCAGATCATATCAATCAATCAAAGGAAAGTTTGATCAATGTTTTATCTCATTGCGTTCTTTCTCTCTATTTGATGATTTTGGGTCTTTCTTTGATCTGAGAGTTTTTGATAGAATTCTTCATGTGATCTAACTTGCTGTGACGTGTGGGAACCTATCTAGGATCATCTTGATCATCAATCACCCACGAGCAAGATCTTGGATCAAGTTTTCGTTTTGACCCGGTTTTGAACCCTTCTTTGATCAAATGGAAAAGGATCTTTATTCTTCCAAGAATTATCATAATCTTCAATTGGAATAGGTCTCTGATATCATAGAGAAGGTGTGTTCCAAGTTTCATCAAGTTTGGATTAGTAGATCAAAAGTTTCATCTATTTTCATCTTCGTTATCGGGGTTGTTCTTCTGTTCTGGAAGCTGGCGGTCAGACCACCCGTAGCCACCAGTTAGACCGACCGAAAATCGGTCCGACCGCCAGTAGATTGTTTCACTTCAATCTTTGTTGATTTTGTCCTATTGCTTTGGGGTTTTTATTGGATTCAATATTAGTATTCCGTTGTACTGATATACTGATCTTCGTAGCTTCTATAGTTACTGGAGTAAAGTTTTATTGATCCATTAATTGTGAAAAAGTGCTCCTATTCACCCCCTCTAGTCGCCTTTTCGGTCCAACAAGTGGTATTCTAGCCGGTTAGTTCAATCTTGATCTTAAGCGGTCCTTTGAACTTGGCGATGGATAGATACTCCACAAAGCCACATATCTTCGATGGGCTCGACTATGCCTATTGGAAGAATCGCATGCGAGTCTTCCTTGAGAGCGAAGGACACGCTATATGGGAGGTTGTTCGAGTCCCGCTCATTTTGCCCGAAGTTGCTACGCCAGCTTCAGAAGCCCTTTTGGCTAACAACAATAAGGTTAAGAACCTCTTGTATGCTGGACTTGGGAGACAGGAGTATGATCGGATTTGTAATCTTGAGACTGCGCATGAGATTTGGAACACTCTCGAAACTTACCATGAGGGTTCGTCCCAAGTCAAGAAAGTACGCCAAACAGTCTATAAGCGTGAATACAACAAATTCAAGATGTGTCCTGGAGAGAGCATCGATGACATTTTCAGTCGCTTTAATAAAGTGATAAATCATATGAAAGTTGTTGGTATTGAATATTCTCAATCTGAAAATGCCACCAATCTCTTGGCTGCAATCAACACCGAGTGGGAGATAAAGGCTACAGCCATTGAGGAGAATGTAAACCTTTCTGATCTGACTTTGGACCTACTCTATAGCAAGCTCAAGACTCATGAGATCAAAAGGATTGATCATCCCAAGAAGGAAAACATGGCTTTGGTAGCAGACCCGCTCAAGAGAGCATCTGATGGGTCTTTTGAGTCTTCTTCTGAATTTTCGCTTGCAGGTTTATCTACAATCCATGAAGAGGAGTTTGAGAGTCTCCCTGAGGCTGAGTTGGCCCTCATAGTCAAGAAGGTCACACGGGCCTACAACAATATGAGAAACAAAAAGAGAGGACGTCCCGTGACTTGCTATGAGTGTGGTGAGCTTAATCATATCCGGGCAAATTGCCCCAAGCTGAAAGGTAAGAGCAATCACAAGGAGGGAAAGCCAGCTTGGAAGAAGTCTCAATGGAACAAACCAAGGTTTGATGTTGCCAAGCTGACGATGCCCGCTCACCGGGTGCTTGCCGCTTTTAAGGATCAATCCTTAAGCGATGTGGACTCCGGGAGCGAGGAGGATAAGGATGAGCAGATCCCTCAAGACAAAAATAAAGGGAAGGCCAAGGACTTCACCGGCTTGTGCTTCATGGCCGACTCCGTTGATGACGACAACAATGAGGTACCTCCTTCCTATGATGTCCTTTCTGATAGATGTGAATCTATGTTTGAGCAACTTATGAGTCAGGATAAGGCTTTAGAATATGTCATGGCTAGGAACAAGGATTTAGAGTCTCAAATAGGTAACTTGACTTTAGAACTTGAGAATGCTAAGAGTCTTGAATTTGATGAATGTTCATCTTACCATGCTTTGCATTCAGAATTTGCTAAACTGCAATCTGCTCATAATATTACTTTGCAACAACTTGATAATGCTAGGACTGAGCTAGTTGAGGTTAAATCTGCTCTATGAGAAAAATGCTTAGAGTCCATCAAGTTAGTTGTTTCTGGAGCTGTTGATTCTAACTGTGCACTTTCTGCTTAGAACGCGAACATGAAGTCAAAGATATCTTAGAAGCAGCTAGAGCTAAATATGCTAAGCTTAAGGACAGTATTGAATCTTCTAAAGCAAATAAAGCAATTTTCTTTGGTTCCATCATTACTTGCCAACCCAAACAAGAGGTGCATTTAAAATCAAATCACATTAATCACTTAAGAACCAAATAGAACCTCCTAATACGTCATATTGCTCAAATTAATTTCATCTACTACATAGATCATGAACTCCCAAAAGACCATGAATGCCAAACAGCAAACATTTCATTTAGTCGATGTCTGAAAGGCCATTAACTTACTTTCTCTCTAGAAGAATCATTATCGCTCCAACGAGCCAGAATCTCTTGCAAACCATCTTACTAACATCAAGAATAATACCCTTTTTACAAGAATCATCATCTCCTTCATTACAAAGCCCCAAGGGCTCGCCAACAGTTCCATATTACTTGTATCATCTCATGCTCAATTGAGTGTGTACCAAATTCTTACAACCTCACTACAACAACCTCTTTAATGTAGAAGGAACCTACTACACACTTTAAAAGGTTACACCAAATCTCTATCATCAAAGGCATAATACTATCAAATAATATCACCATCACGCAAACATAGATTACCTATTAAATCCTATCATAAACCCTTCCGAAAGAAACACAATAGATTATTCCATAATATACATTATCTCAATAAGATTCCAATGATCAACTTGTTCTAGAGATTATCTGATACACAAACCACACTATCAAAGCAAACTTTACAAGGATATGCAGCCACAATTCCTCCTCATAAAACGCACGTGAGTAAATCACTTTCAAAAGGTCAACCCTTCACCTATTAGGAATGCTCACACCAATATAGTACACACTAGTTCCAATCTGGAGGTTATCATAGACCATTGGAGATTACCCAACCATGGATGAATTCATGGTCCTTTCTCTATTTGTATTCCCACGGACATACATAAGATCATCAAACAGCTAATCAAATAAAATTCCATATCATTATCTACTGCGACAACAGTCGAGCAAATCCTTATATTTCTCATTCTACACAATTAGTTTATCCCATCGAAACCAAATAATCCAACAAGTTAAGCAAACTACGCAATTCTAATGATCAACCATCTTACCAACATTCCACTCTTTTAATAACTCTATTGATCCCGACCAAGTATAGTCGTACTCATAATCACAGCTCATCAGGAACTACTAGAGGACAACATCGACTTACTCGATCTCACTTCTAAGGATACCCGTTAGGATGTATTATGCACCACACTGCAGACCCAACTTGATATCCCATTTCATATCCATTAATTTCTTTGATTGTAACCTCTCGCTTAACCATGAGAAAACATCGCTAAAGGATTTAACATTTTCTTTCATAAAGAGAACCATTCAACTTCAGCGCTCGGAATACCCAAAGAGTTACATTGAGTCAAAACTTTCACATACTAAAAGACTTGCAAAAGCAAACTTTCATTATCCAAATCATCAAATGAAATAAATGGGTCACGTTTACCATTAAGAAAGACAAAACTCCAATACAAAGGTCAACCTTGACAATTAACCAAGTTTACCATTCGTAAGGGTAATTCAATAATTGGTGAAACAATAGTGGCTTTAAGAGACAAATTAAACCAATGAAAACACATCAACCTTTCTCAAATCAAACATCAACCGCAATGAACTAATAACCCAATGAAAATTCATCAGCCACAATTGGGCTAGAGTTGATCAAATTTCAAATTCAACGAAGAGAGCAACTTTTCTACAGATAATCACTTTCAACGCTTGTACTAAGATATCCGAGGTAACCACTTCACTATTCTCTTACTACGAACGGTGGTGTAACCTGGTAAAGCCCGGGGTCACAACCACGACCTCAACCTTTCAACATCAGCCATCCTTACACATAACCCAGGATAATCAATTAATTAGCAATCATGCTAAATTCATACCAGTAATCATCAATACAATATCACAGAAACGTAAATGCAATGCTTTGCCCATTCCCATCTGCTGTGCACAGTGTGTCAAGTTTTAAGTTAATTAACCATTAACAGATTTTAGCAAATCAAGTTATTTAAGTTACTAACCTATTCACCACGGACCTAAAGCCCGCTCTGATACCAACTGTAACACCCCAGCCCAACATGAACTTGGAATGCTACTAAAATAACAAGATAAACATAATTAACTAAAACTCTTTACAAATTAAGTGAGAACCTCCTTCATTATAGTTACTATCTTTGGAGGTTCCCACAAGCAAATAAAACAAGAGGTAGTCTAGTTAAAAAAATGATCCAAACATAACCCACATAGGCTATTCATCTTTGTCAAATAGACATCTGAAAGTAGATCATAAGTATCCAATTTTTAAACTCCTTTATTACAGTCTAATCCAATCAAGTAATGATCGTAGCAGAATTTTAGGTAATTCATCCATCTCTTGAATTAATTTTCCTTTTATTCTCTTGTGTGTATATAGTGCGAGCGTGCAACTACCCTAGCCCTTCCTTTCTCCCATGCATGCCGATCTCTTACAGGTACCTAAAACACAACAAACAACAAGGGGTGAGTCCAAAGACTCGGCAAGCATAATAATTGGTAACAACAGTATAAGAAAGAAACCCATCAATTATACATCATAAATCTAATCACCGAATAAACCACATACACATGACATGCAACCTGCTCATATGCTCTTTATGCTCTTTGTCTTTTTTGCATTTTACCGGTAATGCAAAGTGTGCATCCGTCGATGCACACCCATGCATGTGCCATCTGGCACAGGGACCTTTGCCCATACTTTGCAAATATGAGGACCATTGCCCGTGCTCTTCAAGCATGTGGACCTATTGCCCATCACCAACATGACGGGGACCCAACTCTGGCTTGATCAACACATGACCAAGACTTCAATAAACTACATGATGCATATGTATGAATTCTCCATTTGACGACAATATACATCCATAACAACATTTCATATGAATATCCTACTCATACTACAAAACTCACAAACATAGTCCTTCCAACTTTCAATGCAACCATGATAAACACGTAACTCGTAACAATAAAGTCCATGCTCATTACCAGACATATGACCAAATCAATCATGAACAATATAAATAACCATAGAATGTATAGGTCAAGTCATTCGGTAATATCTAATATAACCATAATCACACTTGCCTTAACCGCGAGAGAAAGTGGGGCGCAAGGAAAGCGCGCCCGGGACCCGTCCACCACCTGAATAAATAGTTAACGCACACTAAGGCGACAGTAGCGGGCCCAAGCAAAAAATATATATAACAACCTACTCGAACTCGCGAAAGGGTCTAACTCGATTCCAACCCCAAATCCTAAACGTCGATCTGTCCCCTCAGTGGATAGTCAATTTATAAAATTCATAACCTTCACTACCGGGATCCAAATTACGTGTTCTCAGACTTTCTGGAAAGGTAATTAAATTACCTAAATAAACTTAGTTGGGGAGCCCTTCTGATTCTGCCACAAACTATCCCTACCAAGCAAATCTACAGAATATCAATTTTTACGTCGGGTTCTCTGGACAGAGCACCAAAACTACCATAACTTTTGCTACGCAACTCGGAATAGGATGATCTTGGGCTCTATGGAATAACAACAAAACCAGCTACAATATTCTAGTTGGGAAAGTCCCCTGATTCGGCCACCTACTAGTCTTAATGTTTAGGTGAATATCTCTGTCCTAACAAACTGACAGACAGAAAACAGCGATGGTAAAACTTGCATAACGTTTGATTGGAAACTCTAAAAAAATGTTTTTTATCAACTTGGAAAGCTTACAGAATAATATACAACATTCATATTGGGAGGCATTTCTGATTCGGCTTCTAAAAAATTCAAATTGGCCACACAAGACAATCTGCCAATTCACATCAACCCTCCTATACAGTTGTGGTAAAACTACCATAACTCCTAAACCGTACATCCAAATCAGATGATCTTGGTGCCAAAAGAAAGATAAAGATAAGATCTACAACTTTCTAAGAGGTTATCAGGTCAGAAAATGAACGTAACATGCCCAAATCTGACAAGCAAGGCGGCGTACAGCAGGGAGAGGTGGGGAAAGGCGGCGGCTCAAGTGGGACGAATGGGGAGGGGGAGGGGATTAGGGTTTTGGGGGGTGGGAACCCCCCTTTATGGCCGGCCACACTTGGGCCCCTTCTGGGCCGCGGCCCAGGCCCAAGTTGTCGAATAAAAGCAGAAATCCCCCTTTCTTTTCAGGTATTTTCTCTTCTTTTATTGCCTTTTCTTCTCCCGGCTGAATTCCTAATTACCCGATTAAATTCCGGGGTATTACATTGCCGCCTCACACCCTTCAGTGACTATGGTCATGACAGACGGACCGGGACAGTTGCTTCATATGGATACTGTTGGTCCTATTAGAGTTCGGTCAGTTGGTGGAAAATTGTACATTCTTGTCATAGTCGATGATTTTTCTAGATATACTTGGGTGTTCTTTCTTGCTTCGAAGGATGAATCTTTTGAGTTTTATCATTATATGGTTCTTCGTTTGGCTTCTGAACTTCCGGGTACCTTGAGAGCGATCCGCAGCGACAATGGCACGCAGTTCAAGAATGCCTCATTTGCTTCTTTTTGTGCTGAGCGTGGTATTGAGCATCAGTTCTCTTCTCCACACGTCCCTCAACAAAATAGCGTTGTGGAAAGGAAGAACAGCACCCTGGTCGAGATAGCTAGGACGATGCTAGATGAGTATAGCACACCGAGGAGATTTTGGACCGAAGTTATTGCTATTGCTTGCCATATTGCTAATCGTGTCTTTGTGAGACCTTCTTTGGGCAAGACTGCTTATGAGCTTCGATTTGGTAGAAAACCCTCTGTCTCGCACTTTCGAGTTTTTGGAGCCAAGTGTTTTATTCTCAAGACAGGTAACCTAGATAAATTTGAGTCTAGAACTTTTGATGGTTTATTTCTAGGTTATCCTGCACATTCGAGGGGTTTTCGAGTTTTTAATGCTGAAATTAATCTTGTTCAGGAGGCATGCAATGTCACTTTTGATGAGACTAGCCCTGGAGCTAGATCAGATATTTCAGGTGATACACAGGTGACAGAGATCATATTCATAGAGGAAGATGATGAAGGATTTGATGTTCTTCCACCTGCTGCTGCTGATGCTCCTATTCCAGCACAAGAACCTGTTGTGACTACTTCGCCTTGGATGAGGCTCTGCGTATCTTCATCATCGCAGATACTGCGGAGGTAGAAGATATGCTTTCCTCTCCGGGTGCACCACTTCACATTCAAAGGCAGCACTCTCTGGATCAGATAATTGGTAATCTTCATGAGCGAGTCACTCACTCCAGGTATCACGATCCAAATCTCTATTCTCACTCTGCATTTGTTGCTTCTTTTGAACCCCGCGATATATAACATGCTTTATCGGATTCTAGCTGGGTTAATGCCATACATGAGGAATTAGAGAATTTTGAGAGGAATAAAGTTTAGAACCTAGTAGAACCTCTAGTGGACATAATGTTATAGGAACCATTGGGTTTTCAAAAACAAACAAAATGAGGATGGTTACGTAATTAGAAACAAGGCTAGGTTGGTAGCTCAGGGTTTTAGCCAAGTTGAGGGGTTGGATTTTAATGAGACATTTGCTCATGTTGCTAGACTAGAAGCCATTCGCATTCTTCTTGCATTTGCTGCATCTAAGGGCTTTAGATTATATCAGATGGATGTTAAAAGTGTCTTTTTAAATGGTTTCATTGAGGAGGAAGTTTATGTTAGGCAACCGCCGGACTTTGAGAATCCCAAGTACCCAAATCATGTGTTCAAGCTATCCAAAGCCTTGTATGGTCTTAAACAAGCCCCTAGAGCCTAGTATGATAGACTTAAGACTTTCTTACTTAAGAATGACTTTGAGATTGGTAAGGTAGACAAGACTTTGTTCATTCTCAAGCGTGGTAATGACTTCCTGCTTGCTCAAATTTACGTTGATGATATTATCTTTGGTGGTTCTCCTAATGCTCTTGTTTCCAGCTTTTCTGAGACTATGTCCAGGGAATTTGTGATGAGTATGATGGGAGAGCTCAATTACTTTTTGGGGCTTCAAATCAAGCAATGTAAGGAAGGGATCTTTATCCATCAGACGAAGTACACTAAGGACTTACTCAAACGTTTCGACATGGGTGACTGCAAGCCAATCTCCACTCCCATTGCAACTTCGACTGTTTTGGATCCAGATGAGGAAGCAGAAGCCGTGGATCAACACGAGTATCACAGCATGATCGGTTCCCTTCTGTACCTGACGGCCTCGAGACCGGACATCCACTTCACGGTCTGCCTTTGTGCGAGGTTTCAGGTGTCTCCAAGAACTTTCCATCGCCAAGCCGTTAAGCGCATATTCAGGTATTTACACTCTACCCTTCTGTATGGCATTTGGTATTCATGTTCTTCATCTTTGTCCATTCGGGGGTTTTCTGATTCTGATTTTGCGGGCTGTCGGGTTGATAGGAAGAGTACCTCAGGCACTTGTCACTTCCTAGGCACTTCTCTTATTTCTTGGTCTTCTAGGAAGCAGTCTTCTGTTGTACAATCCACTGTTGAAGCTGAATATGTAGCTGCTGCTAGTTGATGTAGTTAAATTTTGTGGATGGTAACCACTCTTAAGGATTATGGGTTAAATTTTGCTAGTGTTCCTCTTTTCTGTGATAACACTTCTGCCATTAATATTGCTAAGAACCCTGTGCAACACTCTAGGACCAAGCACATAGATATTCGCTATCACTTCCTTAGAGACCATGTCGAGAAAGTAGATATTGTGCTACACTTTGTAGAGTCCGAGGCTCAACTGGCTGATATCCTCACCAAGCCTTTAGACCCAACTAGGTTTGCCACCTTGAGAAGCGAGTTAGGGGTAATTTATCCCTATGGGTTGGTTTGAGGGGAGTTCTATCTTTACGATCTTACCTTGTTCTTTTGATCTTTTCTTGTTCTTTTTAGAACTTATTGATCTTTTGAACTTTTTGGGTTCTTAGGCTTTTATTGCATCTCATTGTATCATATTCCATTCATATGAAAAATCCTCCAAGTGGAATGAAAAATCCAACAAGTGGTATCCAAAAAGATGCACTGTAATAGAAGTTTTTCTGCTTATCTTAAAAAAAAATTGATGAAACTTTGCCTATTACCCTTTGGAGCTTTAGTATTTCAATTCTTGCTCAATGCCATGTCTAATTCTTTGACTTGCTAGAATTATCATATTTTTACATATCTGAGATAAGTCTTTCTTTGTATGAGCTAGAACTCTAAAACAACTCGAACTAAAAATTACAATTTGTGGATGTTTTAGCTAGTTGCGCAATTAGTGCTCCTTTTGTGACATTGGCCCTGTCATAATTGCTTTGTTAGCTCTTGAATCTAAAATTGACCATTACTTGAGCTTCTTGTGTTCTTGATATTCTAAAGCTGGTCTGTGAAAAATGAAAAATCAAGATTGTCTTATGCTTAAAATGTGCCAAACTACTCTTACGAGACTGCTTGTCAAAGACATAAACTTGGAGATAGTTTGATGATCCAGACGATCTCTTGGGGACTGCTTGTCCGAAATGACATGAACCTCGAGATTTGTCATACGGTAGATGCTTAGAAAGAGTTTGTGGGTGGCTCCTAGTCCAGGATCTTCTTTACAAAGATATACCTTTAATCAACTTCTGGTCGAAGCTTACGACGAGTTTGTGGATAGCTCCTAGTCCAGGATCTTGTCACTAAGTTAGATCATTAGTCAACTTCAATATTGGTGCATATGAAAGCTGTTGACAAATGGGCTTTTGAGAAATCGAGCAAAATGATTCAATATGAGGACCTAATTGACTCTTAATGTGGTCTTTGCTAGATTTTTTTATCTCACTTTGACATTTTAACATGGCCAGTTTCACTTTAGGATCCCTGTTGATGAACTTGCTGAATTTGAAGCTTTGCTTAAAATGATCAAATCTACTGCTTTACTTTTGAGCCTTCGTGCTTAGCTTTGATATATATATCTTATCATAATCTTGCTAAGTATTTGTCGGGCTTGATATGTTGTTTGTGCAATATTAGAAATCTTGACTTGCTCTTTTGGGTAATCTCCAAAACTTCTTGTAATCAAAAATTGAAAAATACAAAAATGAAGCCACTCCATTGCACTTCATGCATACTCCTTATGCTTCTTTCTTCATTCGCATCTGTTATCTCGGATGAGAGGAAGGCGTGACTCCTTGATGACTCCATTGTCAAAGGGGGAGAAGATGTGTTAAAATATGTTAATGATGTACATAGGGGGAGATATTTTTAGAGAAGATGGATATTTCAATGTTGGGAGAAGATATATCATTGCTGTACAAAGGGGGAGAAATTAAAAATTTGATATTTTCTGAAATCTGTGGATCATAATGAGGGGGAGCTTTTGAATTGCATTGTTATTTTCTTATTGAATTTTCTGAACTTGAATTGCATTTATTACTCCATGCAATGATCATAGGTCAATTGAACAATTGTTCTTTCATATGGTCCTTATGTGAGATTTTTGACTCTTTTCTGGAAATTAAAGTTTTTATACTTTCTTTTGCCTTATCTTACATGCCTATGCTATTCTGATGACAGCTTGGTCATTTCCATTGCTTTCTCTTGCTTATGGACCAAGTTGTAACTTTGTACAAAAACAAAAGTATTTTACTTTTCAAACCACCAAATTGCATTTTCTGGATTATTACCAATGTGTTCATCAAGGGGGAGATTGTGGATATCATGGGGATATGCTCCAGATCTTATGATGATGTGACAATTGGCAATGGCGTTAATGGTTTGTCGTTTCACGTGTTTTCAAAGTAAACACGTGTTTCACGTGTTTTCAAACCACCAAATTGCATTTTCTGGATTATTGCCAATGTGTTCATCAAGGGGGAGATTGTGGATATCATGGGGATATGCTCCAGATCTTAGGATGATGTGACAATTGGCAATGGTGTTAATGGTTTATCGTTTCACGTGTTTTCGATAAAGTTTCAGAACTGTCAGGCAGTAACCGGTCTGACCGGTCATAGCGTGGCGATCAGACTGGTACCAAATCGGTCCAACCGGCCATAGGCGGCGGTCGAACCGGTGAACTTAAAAAGTGTTATTTTGAGCTGGGCCAAAAACAGAGGGTGTAGGCAAGAGAGGGGATTCTATTGCACTTGGTCTCATAATTTTTGGAGTCTCCAGTCAAAAGTTCTATTGGTTTAAAAATTCCAGTAGGATTCGGTTTTTCAGAGAGGAAAAACGGCTAAGTCCCATCTGGCGGTCTGACCGGCCTATAGGTGGCGGTTAGACCGGCCAGGGTGGGCGGTCAGACCGGTTTTCACTTTGTTCGTCGCCCAGTGCGGCAGCGATATTCGTGTGTTAGGTCAAAGGGCATATATGGTGCATGATGCATGTTTTGACTAACATGGGTCAAGTTGTGAAGAACTTGTTCCCAAATTCTGTTTACTTGTCTATTGTTGTGCAGGTTGCTTGGTGGTCAACGACGGTCAACGGCGTGGATGATCGAGACTAGGCTTGGAGAGCTGAGGTCCAGAACGATCGACGATGCCAGGTGAGGTCAATGAACTCAAGCGTGACGCAAGATGGACAAGGGTGATCTTTTAGCTAATCCGAGGTGCAAGATGGCGCAAGGGTAGCTAGTTAGGTCAAAGGGAGGTAAAGACGGCGCATTAAAATGCATGCGTATGTGTCCCGTTGGTTTTGGGCCTTAACGGGAGCCCAATAGGATCAAACATCTAGAAGGTCTAAGCCTCCACTATAAATAGGAGACGGTGGTGGCTGCACCCTAGCTCGCCTCTTTTGCAATTCTTGTAAACCCTAATTTTCTTTGGGAGAGATTTTGTGAAGGCTAGGGTTCTTGATGTTTGGTGTGATTTTCGTGCTCTTGAATTGAGCATTGTCCTCCATTGATGGAGTGGCTGTAAGCCCAGATCATATCAATCAATCAAAGGAAAGTTTGATCAATGATTTGTCTCATTGCGTTCTTTCTCTCTATTTGATGATTTTGGGTCTTTCTTTGATCTGAGAGTTTTTGATTGAATTCTTCACGTGATCTAGCTTGCTTTGTGGCGTGCGGGAACCTATCTAGGATCATCTTGATCATCAATCACCCACGAGCAAAATCTTGGATCAAGTTTTCGTTTTGACCCGGTTTTGAACCCTTCTTTGTTCAAACGAAAAAGGATCTCTATTCTTCCAAGAATTATCATAATCTCCAATTGGAATAGGTCTCTGATATCATAGTGAAGGTGTGTTCCAAGTTTCATCAAGTTTGGATTAGTAGATCAAGAGTTTCATCTATTTTCATCTTCGTCATCTACGGAGGTGGCCACGCAGCTGTACCGATCTTAAGCGATGGTCCGACCGCCCGATGGGTGTTTCACTTCAATCTTTATTGATTTTGTCCTATTGCTTTGTTCGAGGGTGAATAGGCGCTTTCAAAACTTTCTCGCCTAAGTCGAATTCAACACGAACTTTACTCCTTTAGCTATGAGGCTAAGAAGAGGTCAAAGTGGAGACTTAAACTCAAAGGGTTGATCACGGGCTGGCGGTCGATCTAAGCGGCGGTCGGACGGTCAGAGCCAATCGGACCGGTTGATCAGGCGAAAAAGAACCCCAAATTCAAAGCGAAATTTGATCCAACGGTCGAGACCAACCGAAATCGTTCGATTCAAGACTTGCTTGTAGGATTGATGGTTTATAAGATTCGTATTCCACCACCTTGATGACCAAGATTGTTTCACTTCAATCTTTATTGATTTTGTCCTATTGCTTTGGGGTTTTTATTGGATTCAATATTAGTCTTCTGTTGTACTGATATACTGATCTTCATAGCTTCTATAGCTACTGGAGTAAAGTTTTATTGATCCATTATTTGTGAAAAAGGTGAGCATGCTCCTATTCACCCCCTCCTCTAGTCGCCTTTTCGGTCCAACAAGGTGCTTCGGCAACAAAATCCGGAGTGACCGAATGTTTGAATCACGAGACAACACAACAGTCGGTTCAACTAATGGTTGAAGGAGCGACTCGCTAGAAGCTCGTCAAGTGATATGCTGACATGGTTGGCAAAAGGTCCAATATTTACATTTGTGATATGGCAAAGATACGATATATACGCAGACTCAGGATATAGAGAGTACTAACCAGAACAGTGATGTCCGCTTAGATGCATTCAGTACCGATGGGTTGAGGAGCTCCTACTATGGGTTCATAGAGGAGATTTGGGAGCTCGACTACATACTTTTCAAGATCCCCTGTTTCGGTGCCGTTAGGTCCATCTCCCATAGGTGAAGGTCGACAAGTACGACATCATTACTGTGGACCTCGAACGTGTCGGATAGAAAGACGAACCATTTGTACTCGATAACCAAGTTGTTCAAGTCTTCTATGTAACCGACCAGGCAAATAAGAAACATCACATAGCTCTTCATGGAAAAAGGAGGATTGTGGGAGTTGAGAATGCAGTGGACGAGGAAGAATACAATCAATTTGACGAGTTACCTCCTTTCAGAAATGACATAAGGGTCGGGGAAGAACAACGTGATGAAACTAGCTACATATGCATCGATCATCATGAAGGGCTAATTTTTAAAGAAAATAAGCAAGTGGAAGATGAATAAAATATTTATGTGTTATATCTTCTGAATTTGCATTTATGTATGTTCTGAATTTGTATTTATGTATATGAGAATGTATCTTATGTTCTGAATTCGCATTTATGTATATTCTGAATTTGCATTTATGTATACGAGAATGTGTTATATGTTCTAAATTTGCATTTATGTATGTGTGGTCGAAACACAGTGGTTGAAACTGTGTGGTCAAAACTCAGTGGGAGACATTAGAGGAGCAACCGAAGGTGGCCTGGGCAGGTCTCACCCCCAGTGAGGGAGGCGAAGACGGCGGCTGTGAGTAGGCAAAATGAAACCGGAGCGAGGCAGGAGGAGTTTCGACTATGTGGTCGGAAGGGGTTCGACTATCTGGTCGGAAGGGGTTTCGACTACATAGTCGGAAGGAGTTTCGACTATCTGGTCGGAAAGAGATTCGACTACCTAGGGTTCGACTACTTGGAGTTTCGACTATATTCTAGGCGGAAAGAGGTTCAACTACCTGGTCGGAAGGAGGTTCGACTATATTCCCGGCGGAAGGAGGTTCGACTACACGTGAAGACTACACATCACGTGATCGGAAGAGGGTTCGACTATATGTGAAGACTGCATCTCCAACGCATTCGTTGCTCCGGCAATGCTTCTGCACCACTAGAGTGAGCATGAGCATCTAGTGGCTACTAGAAATGTACCGGTACAACATGGAGGGGGTGAGCTAGACCGAGATGGTCTGGCGACGGTGGTCAGTGACAGCGAGAGGATCTCCAAGCGGCGGTGATGACCGGCGAGGTCGATCGGCTACTTGGGCTATTCCGGTCGGAGGAGAGGAAGAACGAAGTGGTGACAATTCCTATGAACAAAGCATCGAATTAGTTTAGGAGTTTTACTGATGGTAGGCTGGGACGCAATGTAACAGTGGTTGAGGAGCTTGGGGGTCTCTGGATTGCCGGCGACGATGGGGCGGTGCCACGGCTGAAACACAGAGCTCGATCTTACCTTGAGCTTGGGCTCAATTGAAGAAGAGAGGAGGTGGTAGGAGGTTTGGTGTGGTGAAGGGATCTCACGGGGGACAGTGGAGCTATTTATAGCCACTAGGGCGGAGATCGCCCGAGAGTGTCGATGCGCTCGGCGCGGCTCAGTACTGAGGAGTGGTTGATGACTTTGACTAGGTCGACAGCACAGTGCGACGGTGTGACGGGTTGAGCGATGGCGAGTGATGGTCGTGGTGACAGGAGCAGTTGGCGGGTGATGGCCGAGGTGACCGGATGGGGCGTGTGGCGATCGAGTCCGTCCGGCATGGGCGCAGGGCTGTGGTGGCACTGGTGCTATCGAGTGGGGAGAGAGGAAAGGCTGAGGTACGTGCTGATGTCGCTCTGAAAGGAAAAACAGTGGGCTGGTGAGTCATGTTGACCAACTGGTTCGGTTGCATTAGTTAAGACTTAAGCTGGCCATGGAGGAACAATAAGAAAGAAATGAGGGGGAAGGAAAAGACATCAAGGGAGAATCCCTAATTCTATGGCTAGATTTATTTAGGGTGCACTCTCAATTGGGAAGTTTAAACTTAATTTTGATATGACGATTTACTTGTGTTCGATACTTTTGCTTTTTGAATTCTGGTTTGTAGGGTTTTCTGCCTTACACCATTTGTGCTGGCAAAAGAGTAAATAAAATCCAAATAATTCTCCAAAAACGCAAGCAAAAAGAACGGCAACAGGTAATACACAAAAAAGTTTTAAAAATATCTTAATTTTGTATTTAGTCATTTTTTGGATGTCACAGTTTCAATGCAAAGGATCTACAATACATAATATTACAAAGCGATCTCCACGATCCAATCAAAAAGCAAAGATTCATAGCAATAGCTACAGTATTTTTCACTGCAAATAAATATTTCTATGCTACTGTAGTATTTACTACAGCGCTGTCCACACATTGATCCGATCGAAACCGTGCCTTTGCACCAACCTTCCATTGATTTTCGATCGCTGTATGAGGGCCATGATCTCAATGTTTGCAAGTTCTTTCCCAATTTCCCAGGCACGGACCGTCCGCCGGTATACCGCGGGCCTATGCGACCAGTCTGTGACGTGCACGCAGACCGTCTGGCTCAGGGTCGGGAGCAGTCCGCAATCTGCCCATGTATGGTCTGATAGAGCTAGGACTTGATCGGTTTGATTTGAGTGCTTGTTTCAGCTGGTTTCTTGGTTAATTTAGAGCTATACCTTGTGGCGTGCACCCTTTCGATCGGAAAAATTGTTTAGTGGCCAATTATCTACGGTGCTTCTATTCAACTCCATTCTAGTCATATCCTCGGTTACAGTCAAGCGAGAGTTGAAGTTGGCTACGCTAGAGACGTCCCGACGCTTGCATTCGCCGATTTGCTGCTGCACGCAGCGCGTGGCTCCGGCCGGGCACGCGGTGTGCTTGCGCATCGGCGCGCCTGGCCGCCGGCCGGGCACGCCATTCCCGCCCCACCGCGCGCCGTTCGTACGCCATCGCCGCGCGCGGACCGCAGGCCGCCGCCACCGCCCTGTGTTGTCTGTCCAACCGACCCACGACCAGTAAACAAAAGATTTGTGTTAAGGGAGTGATCGACCATCCGCCGCATCTCTCATGTTAGCTGGGTTTCTTCCGTGATCTGCGTGGTGTGTAGGTTAATAATGTCAAGCTGCAAGATGCCTGTGTCGGCTCGCAGCAGCTAGCCTCCCAGTTGTAAAACCGTAAGCTTGTTAGACGTGAGTTACTTTTTGAATTTGACCCTCCTAAATTGGTTTCAGATTCGTATCAGTGTGCCATATGTTCATCCCCTCAGTTGGTTTCGGAATTGAAGCCCCAGATTAGTGAACCTCTTATCTATAATCTCCAGTCTCATCAGCAGTACTGCGGTACTATATATCTATCACTCGGATTGTTGAGCTCGAGATCAAAACGAGCGAGGTTTCTTTTCTAGCACCCGTGCTCGATCACTTGCCGATATGTGTAAAGCTCGACAATTAAATTAAGACCCCGTTTGGCGCTTGGCATTGCGGTTGCCAAACAGACCAGTAATCTATCAGATGTTCACCAGTTCTTGAGAAAAATGCCTGTCGTGGACGTATAATATATGCACGTAACTAATCATGGATGTTGTAGCCAGCGAGGTATGGCTGTATAGGAGCGCTAATCGTGTACGACCACTGTGTCTTTTCTTGGCAACGAGCCTGCGGAGAGCTATCCATATGAACATGTCTTATTTTTACTGCACAAACAGTACAGGTCTCCTCTCTCTTTCAGGGAGGGAACCTTAAAAAGAGAGTTACCCTACGATGAGATCGAGTTCAACGGAATTAACTCACCTAGTGAACCGGGCCTACTACTAAACATTGATTCTCTCTCCTAAGACTTGTAGGTAAATTTTGCTTGGTTGAAACCCCTCTAAAATTGTATGTTAAATACATGAAACCCATCAAAAACTAAAAACAAGGGAATCAACTTCTATCTGTCCTAATTAAGCATCGATCTTAGAAAATAAGCACTTTATCTATCCCAAGTGATAAGAAAATTCAGTTTTTATTTGCTAAACTTCTCTCTAAACACCTGCATTGTGCATGCTCTAAATGACCATGCCTCCTTTGTCTGTTTGACCTGTGCCAATCAATTAATCAAACCCGGTCACGGCCATCGCCAACATTCCCTGGTTTTACCTTTGGAAGCTGTGATCGATGCTTGCTGGTGCGACTGCGCTGACTTCGCCGGAAAATACTACTATATTCTGACACTGCGAATTTGGTTCTGGCTAGCCTGTACACTCATTTCTAGTTATAGTTAAATGGGGATTATCATTGTCAAGTGGGGTTAAGATACGAACAAGTCGTTGAAGGTTGAATGGTCTGTACTAGTAGTTCATACCTGGCAATCCACAACATTCGTAGCTGGGAATTTGGGGCGGGGCGGTGAGGCTGTCTTGCGTCTCGCGCATATGGTTTTGGCGTCTCTTTTTCTTCACAAACCGGGCGGTTTGCCTAATCATTTGCTACTTCGTGATGTTCCTGGAGAAATCGTCCACCAAAGGGTGAGTTGGTTCCACAGAACATTTCATGGATTGTATCCACTGCCACGGAAAATTCGGCACCGTAATGGCATTTCAAACGCCTTCCGTATGAGTACTTGTTTGTTCCCAAGCGCATTGTAATGCGCAAGAAATAATTAGAAATGAACTGGAAGGCCACCCAAGCCCTGATTTAATTAGCATAGCAAAAGGTTTTGCAATGCTCTTCTGCGGGGAACTCCAGCTTTCAGCCTCTTTTTTTTCGCTAACAAAGTACAGAAAGGTAGGTACGCTCGATGGAAACCCCTCGACAACCGAGCAAAACAGAAGTTCAGCAAGAACTTGAATCTCCAGACTGAAATTGCAAGCTACTTGTGGCAACCAAGCACACCAGATGCTCAAATTACGCTCTATACAGCCGTTTTAAATTTACAGCCATATGAGTCACAGTTAGGGGATCTGCAGTGAAGTTTTGCGGAAAAACCAGACGTCAATTACTGCTGTATATATTCAGAAATGCACGGAAGAAACAGGTATTTCAATCAAATTATACGAAAGCAGAGAAAATAATTTATTATTTTTACTAATATATTATGATACAAAACATAGATGCTATAATCAGCCTTTCTCTACACACTTTGGAGCACACATAAATGTCATGAATGATTGTACATTCTTATTCACTCCACTTATAAATGTGTATCTTCAAGACAAATGTGACGGCCTACATGAGGACAACCAACATGGCACTAAAGGCTCGTCACTTGGCCCTTCCTAATAAAATGAGAACAATAAACCTTCGGAAGTAGACCCGCCATTAGATTAGTGTTCCTTGTTCAAGCAAGCAAGAACTTCAAGAAGGGAAGCAACAAAATGCATCTGAATTTCCTCATCAATCGTTGAGAAGAGGGGGACATGAACAAATAGAGACTTGATACCATGCTGCTCTGCAAACCTAAGAGAGTGATAATAGACATAGTTGCATACAAATCGACCAGCATCATCTGAACCCATCACATCGTAGCCCATCTGTCGGAGGGACTTTGTTATTTCATTCACTGGCAGGGTAGTCTGCTTGATCATGAAAAAATTGAGCACGATGTAGTTCAGCTGATGGACATTTAGACAATAAACAAGTAGCAGGAAACAGAAGGACATTCAAATAATCTTTCAGATGTGAGAAACTTCATGGAGGAATTTGTACTCAAGCAGTGGCCAGTGGGGTAGCAAAGGTTAGTATGTTGACCCAATAGCTCTATGTGAAACAAATACTTACAGTGCCTTAATTGCAAACATATGCAAGGATGTATTTTCACTGCTTCGTTCATTTCTTCTTTCTACAAGATGTCTTGAAAAAGAAGTAAACTTGCAATTACGGTGGAGTTTGCAGACAACGGACTCGGACAAAATTGCCGTGATCACAGCGAATTGTGGGGTATGAATGTACAGAGAAATTGTTCACCACCAGGTGCTATTTTCATTGAGGTCACAGGCTTACAGAAGCCGCCCACAGTACCATGCCAAAATGCATCGAAGGCAACAATAACAAGTAAAATTTTGGGGTACCATCTGTGTGCTACAGACTTTGCAACCAAAACTGGCCAAATCGATCAAAGAAGCCAAATTTTGAGTGACCCGCCAGAATTTGTCTATGAATCAATTAATAAACAATTTGGTGTGGTACGGAGTCACCAACCAAACCTAACCTATAATACCAAAAGGTCACACAGTAAATGAAAACAATTTCCTGTGGCACGCTAAAATGTTGGTGTAGTGACGAGTCACCAACGAAACATAACCTATAATACCAAAGGTAACAAGGTAAATGAAACAAGATTTTTCTGTGGTAAGATATTTTTTAACAGGCAACCATAATGCTTTCAGAAAAAACAGTTAAATTTGTTATGAATATTGTGTGTATATTGAAAAGACTCAATAGACAATATATATAGGAGTACAAGAGGTGTATGTCATATACAGATAAGACAATATAAAAGGCAGATAAGAAAATATAAAAGAGTCCCTATTCTAATACCCCCTCCTCAAATGCAAGGCTTATGCAGTAGCATTGCATTTGGAAAGGGTTGACACTAAAATATAGAAAATCCAAAGTCTGAGTCTTGATAATTTCGTCGTAGCATGTAACTCTTGGAAAATATATCGAGTATCAAAAGATCTCCTCCCATCCGGTGTCGTGCGACAGCTCATAAAGCACAAGGTCCGGGAGCAAAGTCGACCGCGTCAACACACCGAAGGAGATGATGAAACCGACAAAAAATAGAGAAGGCTGTCAAGTCAAGCCGAATAGGAATAGGTGGAAGCATGACAGCGCAGATCGAAGCCCAAGACGGTGGCGGCACAAAAGAAGCGCGGCGACCTTAGAAGCTTGGGGTGGCGGCTAAAAGAAGCGGCGGCATCATAACTACTTCTACGATCTGCACGCGGCTCAGAAAGAAGAGCGGGAGCGGCAACTGCTGCCATGCATAAGGCAATTCCTATGCTTCTCTGACTGACAATAAATTTGTGGACTCGCATGGCTTAAACAAACTCAAAGATTGAGTGGTACGAACTTGGATGGACGCAACGGAAGAAACGACATGAAAGAGGAAACGCCTAAGGATAACTAGCAGTAGCAGACACTAGCAACACCAGTTTTTTTATTTTGGGCTGTAACCCGTTGGCCCATTAGAAAAAGAGGCAAGAGGGAGGATTAGGGATTCCCTCCCCCTATTCTCCACCATCCAGCGGCACGCACGCGGACGTGTAAAGAGCGGAGCCGACGAGGAAAGCGGTCGGCGAAGCGCACGCGGCGCAGACGGCCGGGTCGGTGTCCTCCCCGAGCTCGGCGTGGATCCGGAGGCGGTGCAAATCAAGGCGGCGTCGGATCCACTGGTGACTCGAGCAGGGGAACCGAGGCGGCGTGGCGGGAGCTCCGGGCGGTGGCAACGAGGGCGCCAGGTCTTGGCCGAGCAGAGCTCAAGGAGAAAGTCGGTCTCGTGGCGCCGATCCGTTGCAGAGGAGGGAGCCGGAGGTGGCGAAGCAGACCCCGACACGCCAGATTTGGCTGGAGCCGACGGTCAGCGACGAGGAAGGCGGCTGCGACCAAGGAGGCGATGGCATGGTCAAGAGCTCGAGGTGGGCAACCTTCTGACCGGGCTTGAAGACAAAGGCGCGGGAGAGGGATCTGGAGGCGGCCGAGAAGAAGCGCGGAGGCGGCACTCTCGGGCACGAGGATGGCGGCGATGAGCAGCCAAAGGAGGCCACCCCCTCTCCAAGGAGGACACGTCGTGGAGCTCCACCGCCTAGCGGCAGGAGAGGCCCTTGCCCTTCTCCATCACCGGCGGCACATCGGGGTGGATCTGGTGAAGCCAGTGGATCGGGACGGCGGGGGAGGAGGACGCGTCGTGGAGCTCCACCGCTCCATCACTGGCAGCAGCTACTGAGAGATGTTCGGGTTTTGGTTTGGAGTTTGGGCTCTCGACGGAGATGGGAGACCGCAGCCGCGCAAGTTGACGCTGACGAAGCAGAGGTTGAAGTCGGCAAGGAAGGCCGCCAGGCCATGGGGATGCGGTCAGCATGGAGGAGCTGGAAGCGACAGCCGACGCAGAGCTGCAGGAGCGCTTGGTCGGCACGCTGGCCCAATCTGGATGGATTCGGATTTGGCGTAGCACTCGAACTCCTCGCGTCTGCAACTCGCGTCGACTGAATCTACTGTTGCTACTTCTCTTGGAAAAACTACAACTAATGTGGCCGCCCCTGGGAGCGGAGATTGCTCCTCCCGGGCAGCGGAAACAAGCTGGAGGCTAGGTTAGAGACTAGGTTAGAGGCTAGGTTTAGAACCTTGGCTCTGCTACCATGTTATGAATATTGTGTGTATATTGAAGAGGCTCAATGGGCAATATATATAGGAGTACAAGATTGTATACCATATACAGATAAAGCAATATAAAAGGCAGATAAGGAAATATAAAAGAGTCTCTATTCTAACTCCTATTCTAACAAAATTCTACCTGTCTTGTATGTGAGATCCTTCCATCAGATGACAAGATAGGGACCCTCTGCAATGTAAAAAATTGAAACAAATATGATGTAAATGAAAGACTTTTCTATACATATGGAAAATAACAAAGGTTTATGCACAATGAGGCAACCTGCGGTTTCCATCCCAGCTCATCGGGGCAACGGAAAGTAGCTTCATTGACAGCTTGATTCTCAAGAGCAAACCTTGTTGCACCACTGTTGACTCCAAAATGGAGCTGAAAATATTCCATAAATAAATTGGTTTCAGTGGAGCTAACAGGAAGTTAAAAAAATCTGATTCTTTTCCATAGGGAAATGGTACAACGAAAAGGAACCTTGATGGACACCAACTCCTATGTAATGTGACTGTAATCAGTAGTGTCTTGATATCCCTCTAAGTCAAAATTGATACCAACTCCTATGTAATGTGACTAAATTTCAAAGCACAAGATTAATGAAATTCTGTAGAACATATAGCTCCAAGTTTGAAATTGCCAATGCAGATGCAATTCAATGGAATTTACTTCGAATTCTAATGTTGACCTCATAGCTGAAAGATGCTAGGTGGGATTAATGTTGACACTTTCACAATGTGTTTCCATGCCAAATTACTTTTCTTGTTAAAACTTAAGAACGGAGAAAGCTTGTAAAATCACCATTCCAAACATTTGTCTGAATTATGGAGTTGTATTAACATATGATCTAGTAAAGCGAGAACTGACCAAAATCACTTGCCCCTGATCGGGTACTCCATGCTCTCTGTCTATGATAGCTGATTCTATCAATTCATAAAATGGACCGAGCGCACCCTGCCCGGCAGTCTCAAGAACAGTGCAACTTCCAAGTACAAGGCCTTTCGGCAACCCTCTATTCTCCATGAATGATTGAAGATTACGTGCAATTGTTTCAGTTGGATTCTCAGCAACACCCTGAAACTTCTTAAATCCAGTAACATGGACAGTCACGCAGCAAGGTCCTTCAGAACCCATTTATCTTACGCAATATTGATCAACGAGGTAATGGGAGTATCTGTGTCGAAGAACCTGGATAGAGGTCACTAATATAAGTAGATAAAACACATACCACAATATACAAAGATAATAAATAAAGCTTTATCTCCAGGGGAAAAAACATGTTGGTCATGTGAGATATAGATGTCAAATAGAAGGTACTGCAGAGTGCAGACAGGTCCAACTTCCCAACATGAAGACATTCACACATACAACATGTGGGTAGTACTACTACTAAGTGTAGACTTTTGTGGAATAATTGTGTATTTTTCCCGTACGATCCCCACACCCTTTATTTATAGTCTAAAAGTTGAATCCCACTTTAATACGATGTTAGATCCGACTCTAATACAAGGTTAGATCCTACTCTAACACGACTCCTTATTTAGATCCTAATACTAACTCACCATAACTAAGAAAGTAATAATACAGCCCATTTAGCAATATGGTTGCCTCAAAGAAATATATGACGTAGAGGTGGTCCTAACTCCTAACTCAACAAGAAACAAGAAACAACACATAAAGTGCTTGTTTGTTCAGATGTGTGGTAGGCAGCAGAAGGCCAATGAGCAATGTAACCATCCTGCTAGACCCTTCGGAACCGATTGAAGCAAACGTCGCCCTCAATATTTAAACAAGAAAGTAAGACTTGAACAAGTAACCAATCAGAGTCTACAGGAGGACCAAATTCTAGGAATGAATCGAGGATTGGAAACTGATCCAGAGTAAGTTGGAACAACCAAACAAATCTTAAAGGCAAGAGCAGCTAAGACCTAAGCATTTCGATTCTATCTTAGCATGAACAACTCCTAACCACACGATTGGATAAGCAGCATATTGTCAGAATCAAAACTCCTACCCCAGAGGAAAATAGCCGTGAAGAACCTTCAAATTTCACAGGTTTTAATCTCATACCACAGTACCACAGTTCAGCCAAAAAAATCTTTCACAGATAGAACGAACATTGGCTAAGAATCATCGTCAATGGTACGACTGCACGAACAAAATGAAACCTATGTGCTCCCACTAGACAAGTATAAAAACACACATACAAAAAGAAGTACTTGGTTTGGGTGTGTTCTATGCTCATCAATCTACTCTACAGCAGCATCAAGAAACCTCAATACACGAACCACAACGCACAATTCCTAATTCTAGCAACCACGCAAAATCGCAACAGCGAGAATCCGCATCCACGAAAAGGCACCACCTCAAAGATCCCCAGAATCACGGTGAACAAGGGAGCTTGCCCTGCGCCAAGAACCGAGCGGAGGTGTTGGAATCGAACGTATACCAATCAGCCGTGCATGCGCCACACAACACAACCTAACAACCCCGACGAGCATTTAAAGGCCTCGCTCACCTTTGAGGTCGGAGCGGCAACTGGAAGGGTCGGAGCAACCAACTTCTCCTCCTTTTCCTCGCTCTGTTGTGCGCTGCAATAATTTGCTCTCGCAGGTGGGGAAGAAGCAGCGGATGGACCGAAGAAAGGGCAAGGGCAAAAAGCCAGGTCAGTCCGTCCTCTTTAAACCACGTCCACGTCACGCCACAACGGGATAAATGCATACAAGGTCTCGCATCAGCCGTTTATAAGCCTTGACACTTACAACACGAAATAACGTAGAAAAGAGAGAGAAAAAAATAAAATAAAATTAGTTATTTATCATACAGTGGTTGACTATAACACAAAAAAAAAATATATTGTATATATATAAACTGCCTATAGAGATATATAAAAGACAATTTATTATAAAAACTGTCAATAGATTATATAAAGAGAAATTATAGATAATACTTATTTATACCATTATACATTTCCTAAGTAGTTACTTATCGACCAAGACGATTAGCGGGGTGACGGGCTCGCACCACAGCAAATAGGGAGTCTGTCAGGTGGGGCCACCTATAAGCGGGCATGGTGGGCGGCAGGCCTCGGGGCTCATGAAACGGATCTATCCCAAAGAGGGGGATATGGTACCGATGCTACGTGTTATGAATTTAGGTTCAATATCATGTATATAAAATTTATTTTCAGAGGGTAGCGGAGTTTCGGAGAAAGCGGACGTCAGCACCTTTCTGACTTTGTTTGGCTGCAAGATTTGGGTGATTCGTATCCTAGGTAGGCACACAGCTTTGTGAAACCGCATGCTCGTGTAGTTTAGGGTGTGTTTGGTTAGTTGAATGGAGTGGTCTTGAACCATCCGGTACGGGAAATGAGATCGTTCAGGTATTTGGTTGGTTAGATAGAACAAACCATTCGGGATGAGATGGTTCAAGAAAAAGGAATATTTCATGTTTATATTGTATCATCATGTTCGGGAAAAATCCCGAATCACACCGTTCACTCGAATTCTAAGGCGCTTGGTGACGTGGCGGCTTGATTTACGAGCTTCAAATGATCATATTTCCCAAACCGAGTATCCGATTTGCAATCCGATTGAACTGTTATGTTCCTTGTCATTTAATCAACAAAACAAGATCACTCTTGGCATATTTTAGAACAAAAAAATCATACGGACCATCCTATCCCACCAACCAAACACCATCTTGAACCATTCTATTCCACCAACCAAACAAAATCATGTATCATCATATCCCACCAACCAAACACCATACTTGTATCATCTCATCTAGGACGATCATATCTACCTGTACCATTCTATCTCATTCAACCTCATCCCACCAACCAAACGCACCTTTAGATCTTCCCCTGTTCCAGAATTACATGAACAGTACGACCTATGTTTTCCATCTTCACACCACTGGATCCCGATCAGAACATGTGAATATTTTATTTTCATGTTCGTACAGGAATTGAATTGCTTCGCGTGAAATAAATTCCTACGTCTCAAATAGAATCTTGATCACCGTAGAACTTAAAGCGGAGCGGTTATAATTTTTCGAGGGTAGAGTGGAGTAATTAAGTGTGTCAGTCATCTAAATGATTCCCACTTTTGCCTACATCTGCACCGTTGACATAATCGCATGACTTCAAATTTGTTGAGCAGTCTAAAGAAGAGGGGAAAATCTGTTGAGAAAGGTGCACAGTTATGCCCTTAATTAGAAATTATGTGCATACTAATTTGAAAAAAGAAAGGCCCTCGGATGTGCTAGAATTTAGCACCAAGCCTCCTGTTATGCTCCGTAGGGAAAGGTTGCGGAGAAAAACGTAGGAATTCCATAGCAAAACAGATGATTAAAAAACACAAGACAAAAAAAATAATAAGAAGAGGCGTTTGGAACATAGGAATCGAAAGAATGCGAGAATTTTGGAGGAATTATGGAAGTGAATAGTAACTTTTTGCTTAACTAAAAAAACTATTTTTCCCATTTTAAGCCACAATCAAATGGGCCCAGTAAACGTACTTGATTTTTTAGGGTAGTGCATCACCTACAGGTGGTCCTACCATGTTGAAGGACCCAGCTGCCAGTCAATAATTGAAGGATTTCTTTCTTGTTCAGCTCACAAATCCATCGATCTTCCGCGGCGTTCCTTTCTAGTTTCTTCTCTGACCAATTGCTCCCCTTCCTGCGAAACGAGATGGAGAGGCTCAAGCCAGATGGGATCCAGCGGCTGCAACACGAGATGGCCAGCTCGCCGGCTTTGTTTGCCTTCGCGTAGTGGCACCTACGACTTCGCGCGGCTACAACGGCCATGGCGGCGTGACGGGGTTGCAACAGAGAGGCATCAGGGCCGTGATAGCACTTCAGCGGCGATGAGCTGTTCGCGTGTCTCGCCTCTTCCTACGCAAACAAAAGGAAGAAAAAAAAAAGGGTTCAAAAGCCAATTTTTTTTACAGACGCTTCTATCTATTTAATGTTCTATGGATCGACACCAAATGGACGACCCGACCCGAGTATTATTGTCCGTGAAAGAATAGTGTCGGTCCATGTGTCTACGTGACGGTCCAAATACGGGCTGAAAGGTGGTCGTGCCGTGCCATACCAGCACGAACTCATTTCGGCTGTTGGTCCGTTTACAACCAATTTAACCCGAAATTTTTTTAAAAAAATAAAAAAATCAGGATAACTGAAAACAAAATCAGAAAAATAAAAAAAAAATATGTCGAATGCATAACTATACATGAAAGTTGTAAAAAATAAGACAAATATGTTGAAAATGTAATAAAGAGTTTTATTAATATTGAAATGGCTGTCTCGTTAAAAACATTTACTAAATAAAAACTTAATATGAGAAAAACTTAATAAAGGAAAAAGAGTACAGTCTATAACTTTACATACATTTTTGTTCTAAGTGTCATTGTCAAGGTATAGATTTTCGAACACGTCCGACAACTCTGTATTTTTCACAGAGTGTTGTGTTCGTGAATCAGCTTTTTCTCATTCCTTTAAGGTTAAAAGTATCTCCACCATCTCACTCGTGAAACGTGTTCTTCTCTCTTCCAATATTTTTCCAAAATAACTGAAAGCAGACTCAAGGGAAACCGTCGAGATAGGAACAATTAACACATTACGTCACTCTTGAAGGACAGGCTAAACACTAGAGAGCTTCTTCTTCGCAAGAATTTTCATATTGTGAGTTCTGAGTGTGTGCTTTGTTTTGCCAGCCATACAGAAACTTTGAAGCATCTTTTTTTGAATGTTCCTTTAGCAAATAGTGTTGGCAATTTATTGGGATTGATTGGGATTTGTCTCCCAGTCCCTAACCTCATTCAAGATGGCAAGATCAGACATTGTTTGAGCTGTTTCAAGGAGATAGTCATTATTTTCGTGCTGGAGTATTTGGTTGCATCGGAATAAGGTTATCTTCAATCAGGAGGCTGTGTCGTTGGCAGCTTGGAGAAGAGAGTTTAGGCAAGCTTTTGCTCTGATTATCCTTAGGGTCAAACCTTCCCTGAGAGAGGTTTTTATTGTTTGTTGGAGAGATTTTTGTTAATGTTTAGATAGTTCTCTTGTATAAATTCTTGCTCCTTTTTTCATGTACATATGTCCTGGTTCTCAATATATTTACAGTAGGGCGCTCCCTCTCCTATTTTGAGTCAAAAAAAAGTATGGATAGCGCAAAATATGTTAACTTATGGGTATGCACATTAGTAAATACTTTAATTTTACATCTAGGATCTAAAATAAATGCAAATGCATATAGGAAAGAGATTTCTCTCCAATATTTAAGGTATTTAGTTTTCATAGCAACAATATCTGATGAGGACATCCCTTCTACTGATACAACCATCTCTACTGCTTCTGATGTGCAAGGACCAGTTACTAGAGCACGTGCTAGCCAACTAAATTATCAGGTGACTTCGTTTCTCGGAGTGTGTTCATATTCTATGAACTCTATGATGCTGCCTAAAGCACGTGATATTATTTTACTTAGGAATCAAGGTTCGGGAGGCAAGCTAAATAGAGATGATGGCAACACCAAGCATAGAGATGGTCATACGAAGAATGGATATTTCTATACTGAGGCTTAGCAGAATCTAGTATGAAGACTATATATCAAGTTGTTTAGGCCAACATTTAGCAATATTTGAGTAAAAAACTTGGTGTTGCGCCACCTATGCTAATGGGCCATGGGCCCTGTAATTCGAGCTGGACACCTAGGGTTTGGCACTTTTCACATGGTACCCACGGCCGCCGCCCCTCTCTTCCTCCTTTACATAGTGGCCGTCACCCTTATGGTTTGGCGGGTTCTGTTGATTGAAGTTTAGCTTTGCTACTTTATACTTTATTATCTTATTTGGCGAGAACAACAATGACATCGTTTTGAAATCCCACTTATCAATACCAATTTCATTCATATTTGTAATACATCAGATTGTGTTTTTACCTTGTTCTTGCATGCTTCTTCGGTATATGTAGGAGTTGATCTTCGTGATCACGTCATCCGAGTATTTGTGCACGATTGATAACAACTTGTCGAGCATTTCAGCGATTACGTGGTTTCGAGTCTTGCGAGTTCGTTGCCAGGATCGTGAGAGTTGAGCGACTTCTACCAAATTTATCTTCTCATCGAAATATCGGGCCAAATCAGGACCTCCGTGGTTCATCAATAGCCTCACGTAAAACTGGGTCATTTTCATACATTTTTAATTGAGTAGCAATCCACATTCATTCATCACGCACCTGAGCTAGAGGGAGCCGACGGGGCGTCGGGCCGAGCCGCCGAGGCAGGGAGCCCGCGGGCGGCGGCCAGGTGGGGGAGGGAGAGCTCAGGAACTAGAGACGAAGGCGGATCTGGCCGGCCGGGTGGGGGAGGGCCGCCGGAGGGGGAGGCGGAGGGGGGTCGGAAGCGAATCTGGCCATCGGGGTGACTACCGAGACAAGGAGACCCGAGGCCGGGTGGGGGAGGGCCACCGGAGGGGGAGCCGGAGAGGGATCTGGCCATCTGGGGGAGTCACGAGGCGGATCTGGGGGAGACAAGGAGACATGACTACACGAGGTCGGGTGGGGGAGGAGAGGAGGAGCCGGACTGCCAGAGGATGGGAGGAGGGAGGAGGAGCCGGAGGACGGGAGGACGGAAGTGGGTGGGGGAGTCGGACCGAAGACCGGGACTGAAGACCGAAGTGGGGAGAAAGAAACGCTGCTGCCTGCTGGCTGTTGATATAGTGTGATTTGGCTTTTGGGGGAATAGTACCGGAGGCGGAGCCGAACTGCCGATTGGATTCGGGGGAACAGTGCTGGAGCCAGTCTAGTATGCGATTGGATTTGGGGAGCCGAAGCGCCATCGAGGAACAATGAAGCTCTGAGCAGTCTTGAGGTGAGCATCGATATTTGGAAATTGGGCTGGTAATTTGATATATATTCATTGCTCATTGCTCATTTGCATGTCTTGTCTTGATCCAAGCGACTCGTTCTCTAAATTTAATGTTGATAAGCTTATTCGACTTGCTGAGATTTATACTGATGATTTCACGGTAGCTGATCTGTCGACGATCAAATCGCCGATCTTATGAATATATAAATGAAAAGAGGAAAAATGTGCGTATCTCCTGGGAGTGGATCTGACTTGCTCTTTATTGCTATGAACTCACGATTACAAACACTGAGAGTATCTAAAAATACAACACTTTGCTATATCTCGCTTGATGTGCTTCTATAGGACTGTTGCTGATGTCTTGTCTCGTGTCTTCCTTGTGTCTTTGTCTCCTCGTGTTCGTCTCTGTGTCCCTTTCTCCGGCCTTCTATGGTCCTCCTTAAGTACTTGATGAAGCGGTGGCAGTTATCTCACGAGGAGACATCCGTTGGGGAGCGACGCGTCTGGTCGGAAAGAGGTGGCAGTTTGACCATTTCACCAACCGCAAGGGCGGTTGGTGAAGGTGTCAACCGCTATGCGGTTAATGATTTAGGAGACGTTAAATCATCAACCATGATAGTGTTGTATTATGCGGAATATGAAACACGTGGTTCATTCATCACATAGTGAGTGGCGTGGTCGGGGACTCGACCCAGACGTCTGTTCATAGCTTTACGAGCACTTACCTGGTCGTGGACTAGGTTTGGAACTTTGTCCGACCAGGGTATTTATTATATAACTTCTGTAGTACCTACGACCAGTTAGGTCGGTGGTCTTAGAAGTTACGACCATGAAGACGTATGGTCTTTATCATATATTAAGATAATATATGAATATTTTAATCCTCAACAGCTGATCGATTCTTGTTAAGAAGTCAACTTCAAACCTTCATTCTCAACATTAGGAGAAGTGAGGAATTTTATGGATGTCGTGACATTTCAAAACTTGCTCAATTGATGGTTGAAACAAAAAAAGATAAAACTTTTCCGTTGGTACATCGCCTCATCGAGCTGATATTGATCATTCCAGTGGCAACGGCATCTGTTGAGAGAATATTTTCGACAGTGAATATTATCAAAGCAGATTTGCGCAACAAGGTATCGGATGAGTGGCTGATTGATTTGATGGTGTGCTACACCGAGCGAGATATATTTAGATCCATTGATGATGATAGAATCATAAGATGCTTCCAAGGCATGAAATCTCGCAGAATGAATTTGCGCTCGTGAAAGTCGTGATTCAAGCTAGCGTCTTAGTGGTATGGTTCTTTTATTTTGAATATTCATGGTCATTTAAGTACAATTTGCTATTGTATCACTAATTTTTTTATATTAATGTACAGGTTGTTACCTACTGGAACCATATTTACATGTTTTGATGATGTACTTTCCATTAACGAAGTACATTAATTGTATTTTTCTTTTTTTCTCTGCTTTTATTTATATATGAATTTGATTACGTAATAATATAATACTATATTTGTTACAAATTAATTTAGTCATATAAAACTTTGAACCCACTCTTATTTTTCATGAATTCACCGTACCCCGTTGTCCCCAACCAAAAACAGGAGGCGAGGAGCGCACCGGACGGCTGTTCGGCGGAGCCGGCCGCCAAGAAATACGCCGGTGGAGCCCGCCATGGCTGCTGCCGGACATGCCGCGAAGCATGCCATGGATTTTGATCTCGGCGTCTTCCCTAGATGATCTTGTTCGCATGGGTTTGTCTGTGGCTTTGAATCATAAACTGTTTTGAAGCAACAACCAGACTTCAAAAGCAATTCTTGTGCGAGTAGATTTCGTAAACAACGTGGTACGACTCAGGAAATGAAAACAGCATCGACTCGTACTCATATTCTGATGTGATAAATAAATGGTTACGGCATCGGAATAGGATCAAACTGTAGCTCTATCAAGCACCTATTGATCTTGATTCAACCTCCGCAAGGTCACATGCACTTGACGAAAAAACAACTACAAGAGCTAGAAATATTTCCCACTAAGATGAACTGCCGGGCGGTGCCACAGCCAGCGGCGCGGCAGGCCCCGGCCCTGCCGGACGACGTGGTACATGGGATCCTCGTCCGCCTTCCGGCCCGGTGCATCCGCCGCTGCCGCACCGCGTGCAAGGCCTGGCTCTCACTCAGCTCCCAGCCGGCCTTCCTTCGCGCTCACGCCGACCGTCCTGCGGCCTTCGCCGTCGTCTCCACGGAGGAAACCTCCTTTCCCTACGGCGGAGTGTGCAGCATCGTGCGCATACAGTCCGCCCCATGGCCAAGCCGGCTTTCCGCGCCTAAATTTGGCAGCATTTGAATTTGGACAAATTTCATCCAAATTGTGTTCCCTCCGAGTTTTTTCTTCCAAAACGAAATAGTGTTCCATGCTCCTTTGACGGTGTCCTGTGCATGGAGCGCATGCTGCGGAAGGAGCAGCCGAACCTCGCGTCGACCAGTACGTGCTCTGCAATCCGCTCACCAAGGCCTGCACCACCGTGCCCGCCCCTTCTAGCGACGGTCGTATCATCGGCGCCTACGCCCACCCGGTCACGGTGCGCTTCCGCCTCCTCCGGGCAAGGGATATCGGAGGCCATTCGGATGCTACGAGCCGGGAAGACCGTCTGGCGCGTGATTCTCCGTAGCCCTCCAGATGCGGAGCCGCAGCTTTAGAGCTCTTTTCCGTACACTCTCTCGATGGATTGTTGGGCTACAGATGTGAGAGATGGGCTTACATAGATTGTTGGGCTCATAGGCTGAAGTAATTTTACTTGGGTTGGAGAAACGGGCACTTCATTTGCACTTAGATATGACTATACGGGCTTAGGAAGCCAGACTGACTCTCCAATTAACTTCAAAATAGTGTTTAGGCCAAATTTATTCCAGACTAAAAAGTAAACTATGCTGCCCACATGCTTTAAATATCTAGTATTGATTTCTTTGATACGTTAGCACCCTATTTACTCGACTGAAAGTCTTGCAAAACGAGTTGAAATGCAGGTGGGCAATTCAATTCACATGTTCGGAAACCAGGTAATTAAGGATGTGTTTGGTTAGTGGAACGGAGTTAAATGGGATGGAATCGTTTTATACCATGTGAACGGAGTTAAATGGGATGGAATCGTTTTATACCATGTGATTCTATTATTTTGGATGAATAAGATGATTTAGCATCTAAATATAGTATTTCACAAATTTGTATTACACAATCTAGGATGGAATAGTCACATTCAAGCAACCAAACATATGGATTTTTTTTTCTTAAACCGATCGACATATACATATATCACTTAATACAAGCAACCAAACACACCCTAAAGCCTTGTTTGGGAGACCCATTTCCGACCAGGATCCATATGGATGGACCAGGAATTTGAAATAAAATCCCGATCCATCTATATGGATGGGCCGGGATTATGCCCAACCAAACAAGGCCTAAGAGGTTGTTTGGTTGATGACCTGAGTAGTGTGCCTGAGAGTCTGATGATTTTTAATTGATGAGGCATGCTTGAAACTATGCTGTTTGTTCGGTTGATGACTTGTGACTGAGAAAACTGAAAATAGGATTAGAACTTGATTATAATTGCCGACCGCGACAAACACGTAACGAGTCGCCTGATGTAACCGGCCTCCTATTATGTGCGCGTGAGCCTCAAGAGGTGGCCTGAATCAGGCATAGGTTCGAGATGACAACCAAACAATTAAACCTGCTGCTTCTAGGGACGCTCCGGGCCAGGCCGGCAAGCTTCGGTCGGGGTTCAAGCCAAACACAGGTCCTGAATGCACGAAAACATGACAAAAATATGTACGTAGGGATGCAACATGGAACCTTACCCGTTCTACCTTAAAACAGCGACCCGAACTCCACACACGGTCACACGCGCATGCCCATGCAGCGCTCACGCGTAGGCGGCCGGCACGAGCCGCGGCGTGACGACGGCCCGGAGCGGCACGGCCTTGGGCAGCGCCAGCCCGAACGTCTCGGTCATGTCGAGCTTCTCCTCGCCGTCCGGCAGCCGCCACTCGAACGCGTGCACCAGCGTGCCCAAGAAGTACTGCACGAATACCATGCCGGCCAGCTTCCCGGCGCAGATCCTCCGGCCGGCGCCGAACGGGATCAGCTCGAAGTAGTTCCCCAGCGGGTCGATCTTCGCCGCCGGCCCGGACAGGAACCGCTCCGGCCGGAACTCCAGGGGATCCTCCCACGTCGACGGGTCCCGGCCGATGGCCCAGATGTTGATGAGCAGCCGCGTGTTGCCGGGGACGTAGTAGCCGTCGACCTCGCACTCCTCGAAGGAGAAGTGGGGAAGGCTGAGCGGCGTGGACGGGTGCAGGCGCATGGCCTCCTTGCAGACGGCCTGGAGGTAGGGGAGCTTAGGGAGGTCCGACTCCTCGAGGCGGCGGCTGCGGCCGACCACGCGGTCCATCTCATCCTGCACGCGCGCCATGATGGACGGGTTCTTGATCATCTCCGCCATCGCCCACTCCACGATGATCGACGACGTGTCCGTGCCAGCCGTGAACATGTCCTGCATGATCGACGAAGTTTTTTTTACTGCATCTTTACTTTGCATGTACATATAAATAGAAATAGGGAATTGCTATACAACTTATAACAGTTTTTTGAAGTTAAATCTGTCACTTTTTTATTCGTTAGATGTGCTATAAGATTCGCGTTAATAGCTACTGTTTTGACATTGATCAGCTCACCGCTCGGCTAGCTAGTCCTTATTCCAATCACTTATGCACTTTTTATCACTTACGCATGCTTTACCATGTGTAGTATAACATTTAGACTTTAGACGCTTTCTTATAAGTTACATAGTGGTATAACCTTTAGACATAAAGCTTTGTATATTCGCTTTTCAATCCTAAAAAGAATGTACATCGTCGGATGGAACAACTAGCTGAAGAACGGCAAAGACTCTTTCCTTGAGCCCTTCAACTCTCTTTACCATGCATGCATCCCTTTAATCTTTTGTTGAACATAAGAGATCGATTAAAGTTTCTTTTCCTCTTTATTCACAAAGCTAGATATGATTCGTGCTGTTGATGTGCTATAAGAAAAAATTATAATAGTTGAATTTTCATTCATCTGATATACTGAGATTTGTATTTTTTTTCCTGTCTGATGAATTGGGTCCAAATTTATTATGGCTTTTTATTCGGAACACAATGGGTTCACCAAATTGCCGTATTTTGTTGATATATAATATTATTTTTTGTCTTTATTTTTGTTCAACCTATCAAAGTACATGTGAATAATATAACGAGTTCACCACATTGTCGTATTTTGTTGGTATATAATTTTTTTTTTGTTTTTGCTCAACCTCTCAAAGTACGTATGAGATTTTGAATTATGTAATGAAAATATGAGTTATTAAGACTTTTAAAAATAATTACAGCGATCAAGAACCAAAATTACATAAATAATTTACTGTAATTTATGTATAATAAAGTTGTAAATAAACTTTTAAAATGTCACATTCTGTGTAGATAGATCCAAATAAATATGTCATATGGTGAAAGAAAAGTGTGTGTTTTTATATATATATATATATATATATATATATATATATATGAGTTAGTCGTACTTAGTCCTAGACCGTCGAATGGAAGTGTATTGTCTTGATCAAACGGTTAGGGATTAAATTCAGGGTGTGGGTGGTCCTAATAGAAATGGGAAAAAAATCAACTTATGGTATTGATTATGAGGATACTTTTGTTTAGGGATTGTCTACCATCGTTCGACTGATTCTATTAGAGATATCAATCAAAATTTTCAACCATCCAATCTAAATCCAGTAGACACGATCCTTCCCATCTCTATAGCTACCTCATCCCCTTCCCTTCCTCTCGAGAGATCCCCCAATTGACCCATCGCCTCGCCATCAGTGACACGCGGAGCGCCGCCCTTGCTCCTGCTGTGCTCCCCCGGCGCCACCTTCTTCCCCATCTCCTGCGGCGGCATCGCCTCCCCCGCCGCCCCTGCTCCTCCCGTTCTCCCCTTCTCCAGGGGCTACCGCCGCCGTATCCGCCGTCGCCACTCCCACCTCCTAATTTTTAGTTGATTTCTGTGCTACCCTGCCGACTTCCACCGCCCTCCTCTGACCCGAGGCTATTACTTTTTTGAAGTTTACTTCGCATGTACATATAAATAGAAATAGGGAATTGTTATACAACTTATGAAAGTTTTTTGAAGCTAAATCTATTACTTTTTTATTCGTTAGATGTGCTATAAAATTCGCGTTAATAGCTACTGTTTTGACCTTGATCAGCTCACCGCTCGGCTAGCTAATCCTCATTCCAATCACTTATACATTTTTTATCACTTACGCATGTTTTACCATGTGTAGTATAACCTTTAGACTTTAGACGCTTTCTTATAAGTTACATAGTGGTATAACCTTTAGACTTTAGACGCTTTCTTATAAGTTACATAGTGGTATAACCTTTAAACAGAAAACTTTATATATTCGCTTTTCAATCCTAAAAAGAATGCACGTCGTTGGATGGAACAACTAGCTGAAGAACGGCAAAGACTCTTTCCTTGAGCCCTTCAACTCTCTTTACCATGCATGCATCCCTTTAATCTTTTGTTGAATATAAGAGATCGATTAAAGTTTCTTTTCCTCTTTATTCACAAAGCTAGATATGATTCGTGCTGTTGATGTGCAATAAGAAAAAATTATAATAGTTGAATTTTCATTCATCCGATATACTGAGATTTGCATTTTTTTTCCTGTCTGATGAATTGGGTTCGAATTTATTATGACTTTTTATTCGGAACACAACGGGTTCACCAAATTATCGTATTTTGTCAATATATAATTTTATTTTTTATCTTTGTTTTTGTTCAACCTCTCAAAGTACATGTGCATAACATAACGGGTTCACCGCATTGCCGTATTTTGTTAGTATATAAATTTTTTTGTTTGTTTTTGCTCAACCTCTCAAAGTACGTATGAGATTTTGAATTATGTAATGAAAATATGAGTTATTAAGACTTTCAAAAATAATTACAGCGATCAAGAACTAAAATTACATAAATAATTTACTGTAATTTATGTATAATGAAGTTGTAAATAAACTTTTAAAATGTGACAGTTTTTTACATAGAAAACTGTCACATTCTGTGTAGATAGATCCAAATAAATATGTTATATGGTAAAAGAAAAGTGTGTGTTTTTACACACACACACACACACACACACATATATATATATATATATATATATATATATATATATATATATATGGATAAATACTTTCTACTCCCGGGTGTAGTTACTCCCACCTCTGATATACCACTTAAAAGAACTTGACATACTCCTTTATCACTTTGGGTATACTCATATACTAATTATAAGATATTCCAATGCGAACCACATGAAAAATTTGTAAGAAAGTCCTTAGTTTTTAGCATATTTTGTAAATACCTTCATATTTGCACTAAAAAGGAGTATGTCTAAAAATTTGTACATATCACCCCTGAAAATGTGTGAATACCACCTAGGTGGTCTTATATACTCGTATACTACACATACATACTCTCGGTTTATGCAAGATACTCTCTACGTTGTGAGATACAGAATATGGAGTAACTACTCAGGGAGTAGGAAAAGGCTTCATATATATATATATATATATATATATATATATATATATATATATATATATATATATATATATATATATATATATATATATATATATGCGTCGTTTAGATCTCAGGAGTACATACTCACTTGAATATACTACTTAAATAAATATATTATACTTCTTTATCATTTTCAGTATACTTAAATACCAATTATAAGATATTCCAATGCGACTTGATTGAAAAAATTTAATTGGAGTCCTTTATTTTTGCTATATACCATTTTTCATATATATAAAAAGTATATACACAAATTTAGCTATAAAAGGTGGACTTTAATGATTTTTTTTTCATAGAACTCACTTTGGGGTATCTTATAATCATTATTGGAGTATGCTCAAATAGATAAAGAGGTATCATCATACGATTTAAGTAGTATATGAGAAGCAGGAGTACGTACTCCCAGGAGTACTATATCATTTTCCTATATATATATATATATATATATATATGAGTTAGTCGTACTTAGTCCTAGACCGTCGAATGGAAGTGTATTGTCTTGATCAAACGGTTAGGGATTAAATTCAGGGTGTGGGTGGTCCTAATGGAAATGGGAAAAAAAAATCAACTTATGGTATTGATTATGAGGATACTTTTGTTTAGGGATTGTCTACCATCGTTCGACTGATTCTATTAGAGATATCAATCAAAATTTTCAACCATCCAATCTAAATCCAGTAGACACGATCCTTCCCATCTCTATAGCTACCTCATCCCCTTCCCTTCCTCTCGAGAGATCCCCGATTGACCCATCGCCTCGCCATCAGTGACACGCGGAGCGCCGCCCCTTCTCCTGCTGTGCTCCCCCGGCGCCACCTTCTTCCCCATCTCTGGCGGCGGCATCGCCACCCCCGCCGCCCCTGCTCCTCCCGTGCTCCCCCGTCTCCAGGGGCTACTGCCGCCGTATCCGCTGTCGCCACTCCCACCTTCTAATTTTTAGTTGATTTCTATGCTCCCCCGCCGACTTCCACCACCCACCGCCTCCTCTGACCCGAGGCTGGCTGCGCCACCGCCGCCTCGCCGCCCACCGTCGTGCCTCTGCCGCCCCTCCCTCCCTCTATAGTCGAGCCCGGTGAACCTAAAACCTAATCCGGCGAAGCCCACCGCCCTCTTCCTAGTCTGCATTTGGCAACGCGATCGCCACCCACCGCTGGAGAAGACGAATCCGCCGGCCTCAGTACGGATCTCAAGGTCAAAAATTCGACTAATTTCACAAAAAATTCATACGACAGTTTTTTAGCAGTTCCGTTTGTTTATGGTCTCGGATGGACAGATGATCTAAGATGCAATTTCAGACTGATGATATATGGTCCCATACTGCCATAGAAGTTTTTTTCTTCAATATATAACATTATTGTAAAACGACAATTCGGTTCCATTGTTAAGAGAAACCGTGCATTGAATCTGATGGCACGTTTGGTCCTCTTGCTGCATAACAAATACACATTAATATGACTCTGGTATTCCCTAGAGTCCACTCTGCTTGGGAATTTTATCAGTTTGATAGTGTACTCTACACTGTTGTGCTGATAATGATGTGTTGTTGTCACGTGTTTGGTGGTACAAGTACAACATAAATATGTACCCCCTTCAATCACAAAAGAACAGCGTTTTAAGTCACATGCAGTCAAAAGTTTCAAACTTTGACAACGATATGTTTTTCAATATTTAGATTGAATACATGAAAATAGTATGTATAGATTTGTTTCGAAAACAACTTTCATAAAAATATAATTTTATTGGTCATTATAAATATATTATAATAAATATTAGTGATCAAAATTGTGTTTTAAGACATATCGATGTCCAAAACTATATTTCTCTGGGGCAGTTGTCTTCAACTCTTCATCGTTTCAAGATAAATCTAATCAAATCAAGCTAGCTACTCTTCACCGACCGAGTACTGGAGATCCGTGAGTAGGTCACCTTCTCGCCAATCCAAGGACTAGACTAACGCATCCTTCCAGGTAGCACAATTTGTTTAATTACAAAGAAAATGATGGTTACTTGTTTTCGAGTTTGGTGGTGAAAAGGGTAGTTTGTTGTTAATGTTCTCAATTCCTGGAAAAAGAAACATTTCTAGTGGGAAAACAGCAGTGCGTTGCAAGGCAAGTGAGGTACATGACTCAAGTAGTGGCATGAAGTAGGTAAGAACACCACATGATGATAACTAACCTTTCACCTTCAGTACATGCTTCACGGAATGAGTAGTGCAGAAGTCACTAATCAGATGTGGTTCAGGATAGAGACAGTCTGATTTGTGAATTTCTTTCTCACTAATCAGATGTGGTTCAGGATAGAGACAGTTTTTTTTTTTTAAAAAAATTGTAATATAGTTAATTTGCATTGCATTGCCTGTTCCTCTGGACCTTATCAATTGGTAGTGGTTTGGTTCATCTGGTTGCTTCAGCCACCAACATGTGGCGCTCGCACCATCCACCACCAGCAACCTCCCCCACCGTTGGATCCTCTCACTCACCTCTCGCACTGCAGCATATGGACGGTGGATGCGAGGGGCCCTCGCCGAGGCCCCTCTCCAGAAGATTTATTTTCCTATGTATATTATGTCCTAATTAACCAAGGCTAACTACGGGCGGAAGGAATAGAAGGCTAGAGAACGTACGTGCGTACATGAAGACGACGAACGAACTAGGACTACATTTGGCTACCAAACTTCAATATCAGTCAGACAATTCGGTTCATGCATTTTGCCGGTCGATCGTGAGATTCGAACATTGCCTAAGCCAGGAAATATAAGTGCCTTACAAACTACAGTCTCTAAGCATTTTTATTGTACTCATGTCGCTAATCCGTTAATTTAGGTGAAAGCTGAAGCATCGCATCGCATCCGGCCGGCACCACCAACGACCATGGATAGTGGCCGATGTGTGTAACTCATGTCTCTAAGCCTTTATCTTCACACAACAAATTAATTCTGAAGGTTTAGAGAGCTAAATTATTGCGTGTTGGAAAAAAAATAATAGTTAGGCTTGCAGTTCAAGCATGATCTCACTCTCAGAGTTCGCTTAATTATCCGGCGTCTAGAATATAAGTATAGGTGGTAGGTAAGTTGGGGGAGATTAAGCTAAAATGGCATGCATGGCTCGTGTTTCAGAAAGCTGTAAGTGAAGTATCTGTAGATGACATGGTTCAGATTGTGTTTTTTTTTTCGGAAATAAAGTTGGAATTTTGTTCTTTAATATCGACCAAGTTTTTTTTTTCAAGCCAGAATGGCAAAATTTGTGGGCTATCTGTTATCAGCAAAGTGTGTCTACCTACGGACTTGGACCATTTGGTTTAAGGTTTGAATCAGACTAACCATCAGCTATCACCGGACTGGTTCAGAAGATGGTCCTGCAGCCCCACTTCCCATCATATCATAACAAAAACCAGTAGACCAACAACTCCACTAGCTTGCACCAAAAGAACATACATATGAGTAGCTTGGTTGTCAGCTACTACTACTAGTTAGCTTTTGATCATGGCTCATTGCATTTGGTGTTTGGTGGTTCCCATGTCATGCTCACGAATGCTCGATGCATTTTTCGCATCGGCGCAAATTTAGAGATAAATCAAAGGAAAGGAAAGGAAAGGAAAGGGTTAAAACGGTTCAATGATCCGATCGATCGATCGCTTGCATGCGGTGATTAATTAATTAGAAAAGGAGGAAGAGAAACAGAGTTTAGTTGGGATGGAACTTACGAAGATGAGGCCCTTGATGTTGACCTCGGTGATGGTCTGGCCGTCCTCTTCGTCGTCCTTGCTGGCGCGGAGCTTGTCGACGAAGTCCTGGCGGCCCTCGCGCGCGCGGTCCCCGGCCGTGGCGGCGTGCTCCGCCAGCAGCTTGGTGATGAGGCCGTCGAACTGGTTGTGGATCCGGCGCAGCTTCGCCTGCACGCCCTGCAGGTCCAGCCACGACAGCGCCGGCACGAAGTCGCTGATGTTGAACAGCCCGGCGCCCGTCAGCAGCGACACGATCATGTCCTTGTAGCTGTACGCGCATGCACGTATATTTACACACAAAGAAATGCAGTTAGTTTCTTAGTTTCAAGCATGCTCGACCAGCCAAATTCAAGTAAAGGCTCCGTTTGAAATACTGAAAAATTTCACGATTCGCCAAAATGACCCTCATATTTATATTTGAAATACTGAAAATTGTTTTGAATTGTTTTGGTGGGCGAGTGCTCTTCCAAGAGTAGGACTTGACCAGAGCTCTTTTCAATCCCAGGTGTGCTGGTTCTGGGGTTTTTGTTAACCGGTTTGAAAATTTTACCAAGGTCACCGGTAGGACCGAAAATATATATAAAAAAATTGGCCAGTTTCAATCGAAGTTTACAAATCAAAATTTGAAATTTTCAAAGTTAAAATGAAAATGATAAAATTTAAGCATAATTCAATGGACAACAGTAATTTCAACCGGTTTTTGACCATTTTTGAATTTTACCAGGGATACCCGATAGAACTGATAATCCCGATAATTATTTGATAATCGATCGAGTATCCAAACTCTGCCTGGTTCACGCAATAGCATGAAAACAACTAGTACTACGACTAGTCTCCAAAACAAAACCTCAGTTGAAAAAAAAAGCTAGTACTACTAGACAACAAAACATCATTAATGCAACAAGGTCCAAATCTAACCGAAAGTTCAAAGGTAGAACTAAAACAAAAAAAAACTAATTTTATTCTTAAAAGTTGAATTTGAATTGAAAATATTTAGACCAATCTTTCTTAAGAACATGAAACTTTGTGTTCCTAATTTTACCATTAGGGAATCAATATGTCCTGTTAATATGTACTCCTAAATTGTTACTACATTTTAATGTAAAAAAGGTGCCATCATCTGAACTAATGTTGACCATTCCAATCAGTGACAGAGCCAGAAATTGAAGATGAAGGGGGTTGAGGCGATGTTGCAGACTTGTAGTCATGGAAGATTGGATCCAATGAAGCGAAAAGGGACACAAATATAGGAAAAAGAAAAAAAGGGAAATCCTTGAAGTTTTGTAGCGGATGTCACTTGTTCAGTTGACCAACAAAGAGACTACACCCCAAAACAGTGGAGGCAACCATTATTTTTTGAGAGTGACTATCGTATTATTTTTCGAGAGTGACTATGGTACTTGTGTATGTAAATTATGCACTTTACATACATTTTTTTCTCCCATCATCTACTAATTATCCTATAAGTGAGAGCGGTAAAGAGTGAAAAATAGTAGGGCAAAAAGTTTTAAACCCTGTTTGAAACACATTAATTTAATATAAAACAGTTCAATTCTGGCAGAAATTGAAAAAAAATCACATTATAAACTAGGATAGAACTTTCTATGGTGTCCGATCGTGCTACAGTGCACGATAGGATGGCTCAGGAGGCAGCACCACGCGAGGACTGTCCCCTTAGAAAGGGGTTCCCCAAACAGAGCCTTAGATTTTTATTTTTATTTTTATTTTAAACTGAAGGCTGTATGCATCGTCTTCCTGGCTAGAACACTTGGAGGGAGTACCTAGGCCGATCTACGCCACTATAGGCTAAAGCATGGGTAAACCTTGGTTAAGTTTGCCTGGGCTGGAGTGGGATCTGAATTGTCGATTTTTTATGTAATGTTTACAGGTTCTTACTGGATTTTGAAAGAAGAAGAAGAAAAAAAATCTTAATTACCAAGTTGAGTTGCACCTCGGTAGCTCACCTGTTGGACTCGTCCCCCTGCGCGTCGAACACCCGCTTGCTCACGGTGATCTGCCCGACGATGTTGGCGAGCGCGCACACGAGCACCTCCGGCACGACGACGGGGCGCCCGGCCTCGGCCGCCTCCGCCATGCCGCGCAGTGCTCGCCCGGCCTCGTCGCGGCGCACGCGCGCCCAGTCCGCGAGCGCGCGCGCCCCGAGCAGGTGCACGCTCGCCAGCTTCCGCATCAGCTTCCACTTGGGCCCGTAGTTGGCGAACACCATGTTCTGGAACCCGTACGTGATGTCCACGGCGCTGGCCACCGCGGGCCGGTTGGCGAACCGCGCGTCCAGCGCCTTGAGGAACGTCCGCGCGGCCGACGGCGACGACGCCACCACGACGCCGCATGTGCCCATCCGGAGGTACATGACGGGGCCGTACTTGCGCGCCAGCGCCGCGAGGCCGGCGTGCGGGGCCGGGCCGACGAGCGGCAGGGCGCCTAGGAGGGGCACGCCGGGCGGGCCAGGCGGGAGGCGGCGGCCGGAGGCGGAGGAGGGGTGGAGGGAGCGGAGCGCGAGGTGGAGGAGGAGGCAGAGGAAGGTGCAGGAAAGCACAAAGGGGTCGGTGCACAGCGCGGCGAGCTGCATGGCGGTGCACGGCGGTGGCGCGGCCGGGTGGACGTGTCAGAGCGGTGCGGTTGTGTTGCCTAGCTAGTATTTCTACACTGTTTGTTGAGTAGTAGCTAGTACTACTCTACTTGCTAATTGCTAATGCTGGCCTAGATATAGGCAACGTATCCTCGGCTTAGCCATTTCTTAATTTGTGCTACTAGCATGTAAACTTCACAGCCAGCCGTCCGATCAACAAGTGTGGACTGATCATGCTCGTTGAATTCGATCACATGCTATCTATATTCAGCTTTCCCTAGCTAGGGACGCGAAAACGTGCGCTGCCAGCTTCCCAATATCAGACGAACAATGATACTTCTTCGTGTCAGCCGGAAGGCTCACATCGGAGTTTACACGTACAACTAATGAGGTTAACACCATGGTATCTCCCAATATACAAAGTATCCAAAATTTCTCCTGCTTTCTTTGGGTTCTCGTTCTTATCCCTTTCAAGGGGGGTTTAATTAGGAGCCCGCAAAAAACAATTGATTACACTAGCTAGTTTTCGGTAGCGCGTAGATGTCTATAATTACTTAGAAATTACTTCCTTCGGTCACGGAAAGAAATCGTCCTAGAATACGTGAACTCAAATCGTATCAATTTTTACCGAAGATATTAAGTAAAATATGTAGTTTGGATATATGGTATGAGTAAACTTGTCACGAAAAGTACTTTCGTAACATCTTACTTTTATGATTTTTTTTTTTGAAAATATGATGATAACTGCTGGATCGAAAAGGTGATTAGAAGAGGGGGTTGAATAGAAGCACGCTCACTTTTTCACAAATTATGAATTCAACACAATTTCATTCCAATAGCTATGAAGAAGCTATGAAGATCAATATACCAGTACAGCGGAAGACTAGTATTGAATCCAATTTAACCCCCTAAGCAATATGACAAAATCACCTAAGATTAAAACAATTTAATGCACTGTCGATCTGACCTCTGTTATACTGGCGGTCGGACCTCTGACCAAATCGGTCGGATCGGTGCCCTCGGGCGGTCGGACCGCTGGGCTCCAGAACAGTAAGAACAGCCCCGATGACGAAGTTGCAAATAAATCTAACTTTTGATTTTCAACTCCAAACTTCACGAAACTTGGTATACACCTTCTCTATGATATTAAGGACCTATTCCAATCAAAAATTATGATAATTCTTGGACAAACAAAGATCCTTTATGATCTGATTGGAGAAAGGTCTAAAACCGGACAAAAGTGAAAACTAGATCCAATCGCTTGCTCGTGGGTGATTGATGATCACGATGATCCTAGATGAGTTCCCACACAACACAACAAGCTAATCCACGTGACGATATCAAGCAAAAACTCGTGGATCAAAGAAACCCCTAAAATCACGAAATTGAAAGCAAGAACGAAAAGAGACTTATCTCAAGCAAACCTTGCATAGATTAAAACTTAATTGATGCTGGATTACACCCACTCTATCAAGGATCAATGGTCAATCCAAGAGCACAAAAATCCAATCAAACCTTCAAGAACCCTAGCCTCCACGCCTAACTCTCCCTAAACAAAATTAGAGTTTTCTAATATAAAAAGGGTTGAGAGATGGTGCAGCCACCACCCTCTCCTATTTATAGTGGAGGCTTAGACCTTCTAGAAGTTTGATCCTATTGGGCTCCCGTTAAGGCCCACTAACAAACGGGTCACACACGCACGCTTCGCAAAGCGCCGTCTTTAACCTTTTGACCTAAACAGCTTCACCTAGCGCCATCTTGCGCCTCGGATTTGCTAATAGGTCACCTTTGTCCATCTTGCGTCACGCTTGAGTCATTGACCTCACCCGGCATCGTCGATCGTTCTGGACCTCAGCTCTCCAAGCCTAGTCCCGATCATCCTCGCCGTTGACCGTCGTTGACCACCAAGCAACCTGCACAGCCATAGACAAGTAAACTGATTTTGGAAATAAGTTCTTCACAACTTGACCCATGTTAGTCAAAACATCCGTCATGCAATACATATGCCATGAAACTCATGACTTTGACCTAACCAACGAACAACGCCGCCACGAAGGCCGGCGTTCAAGTGATAACCGGTCGGACCGCCAGCTATAGGCCGGTCCGACCGCCCAAAAGGACTTAGCCGAATTTCAAGCCCTGAAATTCCGAAACCTTTGGAAATTTAAAACGAATAGAATTTTTGACTGGAGACTCCAAAAATTATGGGACCAAGTGCAATAGAATACCCTCACTTGCCTACACCCTCTATTTTTGGCCCAGCTCAATTTGACACTATTTGATCACGGCCGGTCCGACCGCCGCTTATGGCTGGTCCGACCGATTTGGGACCGGTCGGACCGCCATGCTATGGCCGGTCAGACCGCCCCTGTCCTGACAGATATGAACTTTGTCGAAAACCCGTGAAACGACAAACCATAAACTCCATTGCCAATTGTCACATCATCCTAAGATCTGGAGCATATCCTCATGATATCCACAATCTCCCCCTTGATGAACACATTGGCAATAATCCAGAAAATGTAATTTGGAGGTTTGAAAAGTAAAATACTTTCGTTTTCGCACAAAGACACAACTTGGTCCATAAGCAAGAAAAAACAATGTAAATGACCAAGCTGGCATCAGAATAGTATAGACATGTGAGATAAGGCAAAAGAAAGCATAAAAACTTTGATTTCCATAAAAGAGTCAAAATTCTCACTTGAGGTCCATATGAAAGAACAATTGTTCAATTGACCTATGATCATTGTGAGGATAAATGAATGCAATTCAAGTTCAGAATATTCAATAAGACAATAAGAATGCAACTCAAGAACTCACCCTCACTATGATCCTTAAATTTCAGAAACTTTCAAATTTTCAATTTCTCCCCTTTTATCATTTTTATATATCTTTTCCCTCTTTGTACAACAATGATATATAACATTGAAAGATCCATCTTCTCCAAAAAATCTCTCCCCCTATGCATAGCATTAATACATTTTAATACATCTTCTGCCCCTTTGACAGTGGAGTCATCAAGGAATCACGCCTTCCTCTCATCCAGAGATAACAAATGCAGATTGAAGAAAGAAGCAAAACATAAGAAGCATAAGAAGGAGTATGCATGAAGTGCAATGGAGTGGCTTCATTTTTGTATTTTTTATTTTTGATTACAAAAAGCTTTGGATATTATCCAAAAGAGCAAGCTAGCATCTCTAATATTGCACAAACAGCATATCAAGCCTGACAGCGCTAGCAAGATCATGGTAAGACATATATATCAAAGCTAAGCACAAAGGCTCAAAAATAAAGTAATATATTTAATCAATTTAAGTAAAGCTTCAAATTCAGCAAGTTCATCAACAGGGATCATAAAGTGAAACTGACCATGTCAAAATATCAAAGTAAGATTAAAAAAAAGCTAACAAAGACCACATTAAGAGACAATCAGGTCCCGTATTGAATTATTTTGCTCAAATTTCTCCAATGCCCATTTTTCAACCAATTTTCATTTGCACTGAATATTGAAGTTGACTAATGATCTAACTTAGTGACAAGATCCTGGACTAGGAGCCATCCACAAAATCATCCTAAGCTTCGACCAGAAGTTGATTAAAGGTATATCTTAGCAAAGAAGATCCTGAACTAGGAGTCATCCACAAACTCTTTCTAAGCTGATACCAGGGCGACAAATCTTGAGGTTCATGTCATTTCTGACAAGCAGTCCCCATGAGATCGTCTGGTTCATCAAACTATCTCCAAGTTCATATCATTGACAAGCAGTCTCGTAAGAGTAGTTTGTCATAATTTAAGCATAAGACAATCTTTTAATTTTTCATGTTTCACAAGAGCAGTTTTTAGAATCTTAAGAACACTAGAAGCTCAAGTAATGATCAATTTTAGATTAAAGAGATAACAAAACAATTCTGACATGGCTAATGTCACAAAAGGAGCACTAATTGCTCAACTCGCTAAAACATCCACAAATTGTAATTTTTAGTTCGAGTTGTTTTAAAGTTCTAGCTCATATAGCAAAGACTTAGCTACACATGTAAAATCATGGTAATTCTAGCAAGTCAAAGAACTAAACATGACATTGAGCAAGAATTGAAATACTAAAGCTCCAAAGGGTAATAGACAAAGCTTCATCAATCTTAAAAGATAAGCAGAAAAATTGTCATTACAATGCATCTTTTTAGTATGACTTGGATTTTTTATACCATTTGTTGAATTTTTCATATGAATGCAATATGATACAATGAGATGCAATAAAAGCCTAAAAACCTAAAAAGTTCGAAAAGATCAAAAAGTTCAGAAAAGAACAAGAAAAGATCAAAAGAACAAGGTAAGATCAGAAAAGATCGAACTCCCCCTCAAACCAACCCAAAGGGATAAATTACCCCTAACTCGCTTCTCAAGGTGGCAAACCTAGTTGGGTCTAACGGTTTGGTGAGGATATCGGCCAGTTGAGCTTCGGACTCCACAAAGTATAACACAATATCACCTTTTTCGACGTGGTCTCTAAGGAAGTGGTAGCGAATGTCTATGTGCTTAGTCCTAGAGTGTTGCACAGGGTTCTTAGTAATGTTAATAGCAGAAGTGTTATCACAGAAAAGAGGAACACTAGCAAAATTTAACCCATAATCCTTAAGAGTGGTTATCATCCACAAAATCTGACTACAGCAACTAGCAGCAGCTACATATTCAGCTTCAGCAGTGGATTGTGCAACAGAGGACTGCTTCCAAGAAGACCAAGATACAAGTGAAGTGCCTAGGAAGTGACAGGTGCCTGAGGTACTCTTCCTATCTAACCGACAACCCGCAAAATCATAATCTGAAAAACCCCTAATGGACAAAGCTGAAGAGCGGGAATACCAAATGCCATATAAAAGGGTAGAGTGTAAATACCTGAATATGCGCTTAACGGCTTGGCGATGGAAAGTCCTTGGAGACGCATGAAACCTTGCACAAAGGCATACCGTGAAGTGAATGTCCGGTCTCGAGGCCGTCAGATACAGAAGGGAGCCGATCATGCTGCGGTACTGCGTTGATCCACGGCTTCTCCTTCCTCATCTGGATCCGAAACAGTCGAAGTTGCCATGGGAGTAGAGATTGGCTTGCAATCACCCATGTCGAAACATTTGAGTAGATCTTTAGTGTACTTCGTCTGATGGATAAAAGTTCCTTCCTTGCATTGCTTTATTTGAAGCCCCAAAAAGTAATTGAGCGCTCCCATCATACTCATCTCAAATTCCCTGGACATAGTCTCAGAAAAGCTGGAAACAAGAGCATTAGAAGAACCACCAAAAATAATATCATCAACGTAAATTTGAGCAAGCAGGAAGTCATTACCACGCCTAAGAATGAATAAAGTCTTGTCTACCTTACCCATCTCAAAATCATTTTTAAGCAAAAAGGTCTTAAGTGTATCATACCAGGCTCTAGGGGCTTGTTTAAGACCATATAAGGCTTTTGATAGCTTGAATACATGATTTAGGTATTTAGGATTCTCAAAGCCTGGGGTTGTTTAACATAAACCTCCTCCTCGATGAAACCATTTAAAAAGACACTTTTAACATCCATCTGATATAATCTAAAGCCCTTAGATGCAGCAAATGCAAGCAGAATGCGAATGGCTTCTAGTCTAGCAACAGGAGCAAAGGTCTCATCAAAATCCAAACCCTCAACTTGGCTAAAGCCCTAAGCTACTAACCTAGCCTTATTTCTAATCACAGAACCATCCTCATTTTGTTTGTTTTTGAAAACCCAGCGGGTTCCTATAACATTATGACCACTAGGAGGTTCTACTAGATTCCAAACTTTATTCCTCTCAAAATTCTCTAACTCCTCATGCATGGCATTAGCCCAGCTAGAATCCGATAAAGCATGTGTTATATCGCAAGGTTCAAAAGAAGCAACAAATGCAGAATGAGAGTAGAGATTTGGATCATTATACCTGGAGCGAGTGACTCGCTCATGGAGATTACCTATTATTTGATCCGGAGGGTGCTACCTTTGAATATGAAGTGGTGCACTCGGAGAGGAAAGCATATCTTTGACCTCCGCAGGTACTACTGATGATGAAGATGCAGCAGGAGCCTCATCTGAAGGCGAAGTAGTCACAACAGTTCTTCTTATTTAAACAGAGCGCCAACAAAGCAGCAGTGGAAGACAAATATCAGCTTCGTCCTCATCTTCCTCCACAAAAATGCTCTCTGTCACCTGTGAATCATCTGAAACATCGGATCTAGTTCTAGGGCTAGTCTCATCAAAAGTGACATTGTATGTCTCCTGAACAAGGTTAGTCTCAACATTAAAAACCTGAAAACCCCTTGATTGTGTAGGATAACCTAGAAATAAACCATCAAAAGTTCTTGATTCAAATTTATCTAGATTTCCTGTCTTAAGAATAAAGCATTTGGAACCAAAGATTCGAAAGTGCGAGACAGAAGGTTTTCTACCAAATCGAAGCTCATAAGGAGTCTTGCCCAAAGAGGGTCTTAGGAAGATACGATTTGCAATGTGGCAAGCAGTAGCAACAGCTTCAGCCCAAAATCTCCTCGGTGTGCTATACTCATCTAGCATCGTCCTAGCACCCTCGACTAAGATCCTGTTCTTCCTTTCCACCACACTATTTTGTTGAGGGACGTGTGGACCAGAGAACTGATGCTCAATACCGTGCTCAGCACAAAAAGAGGCAAACGAGACATTCTTGAACTCCGTGCCATTGTCACTGCGGATCGCTCACAAGGCACTAGGAAGTTCAGAAGCCAAACGAAGAACAAGATCATGATAATGATCAAAAGCTTCATCCTTCGAAGCAAGAAAGAACACCCAAGTGTATCTCGAAAAATCATCGACTATGATCAGAATATACCATTTGCCACCGACTGACCGAACCCTAGCAGGACCAACAGTATCCATATGAAGTAATTGTCCCGGTCCGTCAGTCATGACCATAGTCACTGATGGGTGTGAGGCGGCAACTTGCTTGCCATGCCTACAGGGCGCACATATAGCATCTTTGACAGCCTTGAGTTTGGGCAGACCTCTCATGAGCTCAAGGTTGCTAACTCGCGCCAGATGATCAAAACCAATGTGCCCCAAACATTGGTGCCAAAGCCAGAAGAAGATGTAAGCAAACATTTGAGAGATCCAGTAAGAGATTCAGAAAAATCAGCTCTAAAAATTCTACCAACTCTTGAAATCCCAAAAACAATCTCACCAGCAGAATCAAGCACCCGACAAGCATTTTTCTTAAATCTAGTCTCATAGCCATCATCAAGAAGTTGTGAGACAGAAAGCAGATTATACCTAATCTTGTCCACAAGAGCGACATCCTTCAGGATGAATTTGTCGTTCACCCTGATCAATCATGTTCCTTCAATTCGCCCTTGTGTATCATCTCCAAAGGTGACGAAGTCATCACCTGCCGCCCGCGTGAAAGAAGTGAACCATCTTGAATCTCCTGTCATGTGGCGTGAGCACCCGAAGTCGACGAACCATGTGTTCTTCTCTCTTCCGCGGTAATCCTGAAAATCAAGGCACAGAAGAACGATGTGTCTCAATACTGGGGTTAGTTAAACAAGATTTAGGAACCCAGTACTGAGACACACATCTACGAGTAGTATGCAAAGCAGAAGTGCTATCCTTGATTTTATTTAACGTTATATCATGAGAAATGGTTAGATTAGCATGAGAGTTATCATGTCTAGGAGCATGGTGATGAACAATGCTAGCGGTCAGACCGGTGTAATAACGGCGGTCAAACCGGTGACCCTGGCGGTCAGACCGATTACCTACGGCGGTCAGACCGCCGGTCTAATGAACATGAGATACAAATCCTAAACCAGGTTTCTTCTTTTCTATGTTACCATGTCTCATAAAAGCTCTAGGTTGAATGGATGAAATTCTAGTAAAATTTTTCTTATCGTTTTTCAACCTACGCCAACAGGACTCAATTAAATGCCCACTCTTTTTACAATAGGTGCAATGATACTAAATACCACTAGGAGAAGCACCATTTGAATTAACAGATGGTTGGGCAATCCCTGCATATTTAAAGATAATTTTTGCAGGTTGAGTTTTAAATTCAACTAAACCTTTTTTCTAAGACTTGAACAACTTTTGGCTTTGAATTGTCTTGAAAAGAATTGTATCCTAATCCTTGCTTCTTATAAGGAGTTTTAGACTTGTCCAGAATTATGTTTAATTGTTTCTTACCTTTAGAAAATTTTTCTAAGGTATCCTTAAGATAAACATATTGTTTTTCAAAATTAGCACATGACTCACAAGTTTTACCTTTAATAGATCTAGCATATTTTTCTTTATATAAAACAGTTTCAAGTTTAAGACCAGGACATGAAGCACATGTAGAAGACTCAATACTGTCCTTAAACTTGGCATATTTAGCTCTAGCTACTTCTAAGATATCTTCAACTTTATGTTCGCGTTCTAAACAAAAAGTGCAAAGGCTAGAATCAACTGCACTAGAAGTAACTAATTTGCTAGAATCTAAGTATTTTTCACAAGGAGTAGATTTAATTTCAATTAGCTTGGTTCTAGCATTTTCAAGTTGTTGCAACGCAATATTGTGAGCAGATTGCGGTTTGGCCAATTCTGAGTGCATAACATGACAAGATAAACATTCATCAGATTCAAGAGTCTTAAATTTGCAAGTTCTAATTCCAGTTTACCAATTTTTGACTCTAGTTTCTTATTTTTAGTCATGACAAATTCTAGCGCTTCATCTTGACTAAGCAGTTGCTCATATATGGAATCATATTTAGCAGAAAGGACATCATAAGAGAGAGGTATCTTATTGTCGTCAATGTCGTCAGTGTCGGCCATGAAGCACATGCCAGTGAAGTCCTTGGCCTTCCCCTTCTTTTTGTCTTGAGGGATCTCCTCCTCCTTGTCCTCCTCGCTCCCGGAGTCCACATCGCTTAAGGATTGATCCTAAAAAGTGGCAAGAACTCGGTGAGCGGCCTTCACAAGCTTACTAGCCTCATACCTTGATTTGTTGAATGGAGACTTCTTCCAAGCTGGCTTTCCCTCCTTATGATTGCTCTTACCTTTCAGCTTGGGGCAATTTGCCCGGATATGATTGAGCTCACCACACTCGTAGCATGTCACCGGACCACCTCTCTTTTTGTTTCTCATATTATTGTAGGCCCGTGTGAATTTTTTTAGCAAGGAGGGCTAACTCAAACTCAGGGATACTCTCAAGCTCCTCTTCATGAATAGCAGATAAACAAGCAAATGAAGAACCAGAAAAAGATTCAAGATAACCATCAGAAGCTCTTTTGAGAGGATCTGCTACCAATGCCATGTTGTCTTTCTTAGGATGATCAACTCTTTTAATTTCATGGGTCTTGAGTTTGCTATAAAAAAACTCCAATGTAAGACTCGAAAGATCAACATTCTCCTCTATAGCAGTAGCTTTCATCCCCCACTCCTTGGTGTTGATTGCAGCTAAGAGATGGGTGGCATTTTCAGATTGAGAGTATTCAATATCAACAGCTTTCATCTGATTAATCACTTTATTAAAGCGACTGAAAATGTCATCGATGCTCTCTCCAGGACGCATCTCGAATTTGTTGTATTCGCGCTTATAGACTGCTTGGCGCACTTTCTTGATTTGGGACGAACCCTCATGATAGGTTTCGAGGGTGTTCCAAATCTCGTGCGCAGTTGCAAGATTGCAAATCCGATCATATTCTTGTCTACCAAGCGCACCATATAAAAAGTTCTTGGCCTTGTTGCTGTTAGCCAAAAGAACTGCAGAAGCAGGCGTTGCAACCTCGGGAATAATGAGCGGGGATCGAACAACGTCCCATATAGATTGTCCCTCGCTCTCAATAAATACTCGCATACAATTCTTCCAATAGGCATAGTCGTGCCCATCGAAGATATGCGGTTTAGTGGAGAACTTATCCATCGCCTAAGTTCAGTGATCGGTTAAGATCAAGATTGAACTAACCGGGCTCTGATACCACTTGTTGGACCGAAAATGCGACTAGAGGGGGGGTGAATAGGAGCACGCTCACTTTTTCACAATTTATGAATTCAACACAATTTCACTCCAATAGCTATGAAGAAGCTATGAAGATCAATATACCAGTACAGCGGAAGACTAGTATTGAATCCAATTTAACCCCCTGAGCAATATGACAAAATCACCAAAGATTAAAATAATTTAATGCACTGGCGTTCTGACCTCTGTTATACTGGCGGTCGGACCTCTGACCAAATCGGTCGGACCGGTGCCCTCGGTGATCGGACCTGGGCTCCGAACGAGAAGAACAACCCCGATGACGAAGTTGCAAATAGATCTAACTTTTGATTCTCAACTCCAAACTTCACGAAACTTGGTATACACCTTCTCTATGATATTAAGGACCTATTACAATCAAAAATTTTGATAATTCTTGGACAAACAAAGATCCTTTATGATCTGATTGGAGAAAGGTCTAAAACCGGACAAAAGTGAAAACTAGATCCAATCGCTTGCTCGTGGGTGATTGATGATCACGATGATCCTAGATGAGTTCCCACACAACACAGCAAGCTAATCCACGTGACGATATCAATCGAAAACTTATGGATCAAAGAAAGTCATAAAATCACGAAATTGAAAGCAAGAACGAAAAGAGACTTATCTCAAGCAAACCTTGCATAGATTAAAACTTGATTGATGCTGGATTACACCTACTCCATCAAGGATCAGTGGTCAATCCAAGAGCACGAAAATCCAATCAAACCTTCAAGAATCCTAGCCTCCACGCCTAGCTCTCCCTAAACAAAATTAGGGTTTTCTAATATAAAAAGGGTTGAGAGATGATGCAGCCACCAGCCTCTCCTATTTATAGTGAAGGCTTAGACCTTCTAGAAGTTTGATCCTATTGGGCTCCCGTTAAGGCCCACTAACAAACGGGTCACACACGCACGCTTCGCAAAGCGCCGTCTTTAACCTTTTGACCTAAACAGCTTCACCTAGCGTCATCTTGCGCCTCGGATTTGCTAATAGGTCACCCTTGTCCATCTTGCGTCACGCTTGAGTCATTGACCTCACCCGGCATCGTCGATCATTCTGGACCTCAGCTCTCCAAGCCTAGTCCCGATCATCCTCGCCGTTGACCGTCGTTGACCACCAAGCAACCTGCACAGCCATAGACAAGTAAACCGATTTTGGGAACAAGTTCTTCACAACTTGACCCATGTTAGTCAAAACATGTGTCATGCAATACATATGCCCAGAAACTCATGACTTTAACCTAACCAACGAACAACGCCGCCACGAAGGCCGGCGTTCAAGTGATAACCGGTCGGACCGCCCCTCAGGTTCGGTCGGACCTCGAGCCTTGCTGGTCGGACCGCCAGCTATAGGCCGGTTCGACCGCCCAAAAGGACTTAGCCGAATTTCAAGCCCTGAAATTCCGAAACCTTCTGGAAATTTAAAACGAATAGAACTTTTGACTGGAGACTCCAAAAATTATGGGACCAAGTGCAATAGAATACCCTCACTTGCCTACACCCTCTATTTTTGGCCCAGCTCAATTTGATACTATTTGGTCACGGCCAGTCCGACAGCCGGTCTGGCCGGTCCGATCGATTTGGGACCAGTCGGACCGCCATGCTATGGCCGGTCAGACCGCCCCTGTCCTGACAGATCTGAACTTTGTTGAAAACCCGTGAAACGACAAACCATAAACTCCATTGCCAATTGTCACATCATCCTAAGATCTGGAGCATATCTCCATGATATCCACAATAACATTTAGTACTCAAAGTGACACCTCGTTGACTTTGAAAAAGTTTAAAACGCTTTCTTTTGTGACTCGAGGGAATAGATATCAAGTTTATACTGTACTTTTTTAGCCCCTTGGACAAAAATTTTTAGCTAGGTCAAAGTGAGCTAATTATTATGTGAGTTTTATCAATTTTTTAATAATATTATGTTAATAAAGAATTACATAAATAAATAGTTGAAAAAACAATTTCAGTAGCCATATCGTCATTAGAACAGTGTACAGAGGCTTAATTCGCCAATTCAATTGGCAACATGATTAGGGATATTTTTTTTCAAAAAAAAACTGAATGTAACGGCGAGCATGAGTTACAAATTATAATTCGACGCACGACATAATAAGAAACAAAAATATAAAGTAATAAGAAATAATATTAGCGGCAGTAAATAGGTTACACATCAGTACATCGAACAAAACAATTAAATAAGATAGACGTCATCACATAGTTTGCCGATAAATCACAATGATATTACAACAAAACATTCAACACAACTTATTTAACAAGATAAACCATCCCCGTGGTTGTGACCTCAACGTCCGCCATGTCGACCTCCATGGTGCTCTCATCTAGTGGTGCGGTCGAATGAGGTCCCCACGACACCGGCCATACTACCGACCTCTCCTTCACCCTGTGCATTTCTCGTAAGGCAATTCTTTAAGGTATGCCCAAACTCCCTGCAAATAGAGCATTTCTTCTGCTTCGTACATGTTGTTCCTGATACATCACTCGGATGAAACCGCATGATGTTCCACATCATCCTCGTCATCGAATCCTTTATCTTTCGACAATGTCTCGTAGTACTGGTCTTCGAGAGGCATATTTTGAACTAGGGTTTCGATCTCCTCACCTTCGTCAGCAATCCCACTAGCTTTTAGGACTTGACGAACTTCTTCGACCCCATATTCATTCGCAACATTAGCAACTCATCCACCTTCAGCCACTGTGTCCGCCACGCTGTGGCCGGAGCCCCCAATTTCATCTTCGACATCACCACCACCTACTTCTTATTCAGCTGCAGATTCAGGAATGGTCTTGGTATATGCCTGGGCCAGGAGGACCAAATCCCACCCTTGCCCCCTCACCCTGCGCACGTATGACTTCAATGACCTTGTTCCATTCATCTGCACTAACTCCCAATATGTGCCATGTGGTGCTCAGTTGGCAAAGCAGCTCAATTTCAAATCGTACACAACATGGTCCAAATCGAATGCGTAAAACAAACACCGCATCACAGCGCCCCATATACGTTGCTCTGCTCTTATTAGGCTTATAGTCGCCGATTAGAAATAAAGAAAATCAACCCCCTCGGGACCCTACAGAACAGTCCCCTAGTCGTAGTAAATTTTGAAATTGGTGGCGTCCCCACATATTTGATGTACTTCACCATAAACAATATTTTCATAATTAACCACATATCTAAAACTGAACAACACACCAAAAAAGATGTACTACATCATACTACACTATACATCTAAAACTATATAATCCATTCAGTTAAAAAAAATTACTTACAAGGTGGACAACCGGGCGGACAGCGCTTCGTTAACTCATCTCCTCCCCTCTACTCATCTCTACTTCTCTCCCTTCCCACCCCTCTTTCTCTTTTCTCTGAATAAAAGTAATTTTCCTTGAATTTTGGGGTCTTTCATAGGGGAGGTTGTGTCACTATTTGGAATGGCGACTAGGACTTGCTGGATCCATGTTGCCATTTCGAATGGTGATTTGCTTAAATTTTAATATTAAAACATTACCTAGAAGGTAGCATGCCGAACTCCAGCTCTACAAAAGCCCATCCGACCAACCAAACTACAGTCCTTTCTCATCTCATCTACTTAGACTTGTCTCACAACTCTACTTTGTGCCATATCTCAGTCGTCTACTTCAATGAACCGAAGAGTGGTGGCTCTAGCGAATGCAAGGCATGTGAACTGCCCGAACTGTGGGGTCCAAGCAAATGCCATGTACTCCAACACCGAAAAGAACAAGGGGCGTGTGTTCTACAAGTGTCCGTATTTCTCGGTGAGTTTGATTTCCTCAGATGCTTGTATTTGCATTTTGGGTTTGTTTGTCACTTCTTTTTCACTATTTGGTGTGGTTTTCAGGCTAGCGGATGCTAGTATTTTCAGTGGGCGGACTCTGTGGTTCCGTGGTGGAAAGAGCAGTTGAACGTCCATATGTAATTCCATATGGTCCAATGGTGAACATATCACCTGCAGATGAGCGCTCAGACATGATTCTTAACCACCTGAAGTGGCTCGAGAAACTTGTGTGTGTGTGTTGTACTGGTAGTTTGTTCAATATATATTAAGTAGTAGTCGTTGTCTGCATAAGAGAGTCATGTATGAACATTGTTGTATGCTTGTTTATGAATTGCAAGACGTCTTTAACTTTTGGCTAATGGATATGTATGAACGGAACATGACAAGAGACAATTGCATTAGAAAATGAGACTTCAATACCACAATAAAATTAAAATGTGTACCCAGGTTCATCTCAGATGAAAAAGACCACACGCCACCACCACCTTTTCAGACCAAAATGACCAAACTCTGTCACGCCACCTTTTCAGACAGAATGACAACACACTGTGACGCTACCTTTTCAGGCCGAAATGATCACCACCTGTCACGTCGCCTTTTTAGACCAAAAAGACCGTACCCTGTCACACCGCGCACTACCACCTTTTCATACAGAAATAACAACACACTACGATGCTACCTTTTTAAATAGAAATGATCACACTCTGTCATGTCACATTTTTAGACCGAAAAGACCGCACCCTGTCACGCCACACACTATCACCTTTTAAGACAAAAATGATAACACATTGCGATGTTTTCTTTTCAGACCGAAATGACCACACCTTTAGCTAGGGATAGCAATCTTACTCGATTACCCGTGTACAAGCAGGCAAAAAACCAAATAGAGGTGGGTATGTTCTTCATTTATTGCCCACGGGCATATTCATGCGGGGCAAACCCTGTTCGACAGGTAAACAGGCATGGGTACGGGGGAGCTCCACTCATGCCCGTTCCACCAGATTACTTGCCATCTCCTACTGATAGGTGGACCATAGTTGAAAAACCCTAACCTGCCCCTCGCCTCCCCTCCTCGTCCACCAGACCTAGGCACAACTGCCACTAGCCTCCCCTCCCACACCTGCCTCCCCTCCCACACCTCACTCTCTCAGTTTCTCCTCGTCTCCTTAGCCTCACCGCATCCATTACCTCCTCTTGCCCCTGTCCTCCAGCCCGGTCGCTGTTGGAAATATGCCATAGAGGCAATCATAGAGATGATGATATTTCAATATGTTCATGATTTTGATAATATGTTATCGTGTTCCTTGAATGAATCATTTGTTATAGATCAATAAGTATGTGACTTATTGGTGGAACTCTTTAACTTATATGATGTCATACTAAATGTATCCCTGGTCGGAGGTCACTGGTCGGAACACCAGTGACTCCATGACTAGCACATGTATTGATTGATGACCTTGTTTCACCGATCATAGATATGGAGATATCGAATCAATAATGTGAACACATGTTAGAGAACATGGTGTTGGATAGACCCATCATTGAGACACTATTGAGATTGTTATGAATCTTTGTGTCATTAGTTGGTCTTAAGTAGTGATGATGTATAATCCTTAGACCTGAGATCAGCATGGTTTTCTACATATGTAATAGCACTCTTAGGGGTTGCCAAACGCTACTCCGTAACTGGGTAGTTATAAAGGTAGCTTTCGGGTATGCTATGAAACATACGGAGGAATGTGACTGGTCGAGATGGGATTTGCCCCTCCTAACATAACAGGAGAGATGTCTCTGGGCCCCTTATGGTGATCGGATAAAGAAAGTGCATGACCATGCCACTAGTGGTCGAAGTGTCGACCACATGATGTTATCCGACACTCGATCGAGAAAGTATTGAACAGTCCATGGATGACACATCATCTCACCTGGAGTTCAACCAGGCATCGTGAGGCAAAGGGAGAATGCATGAGTAGGTTGCTTAGTTCGATCAGTTGCAGACTAGTCGTATGGAGATACGAGCTGGTCGTAGATTGGTCGAACGTAATCACATAATGGTAAGTACCTGGTCGTAAGGAGTTACAAACTGGTCGTGACCAAATACAACCTGGTCGTACAGAGATACGAACTGGTCGTAAGTGATGAGGACCTGATCATAGATCATATTACATCAAGGTTCGTCTAATTTATTGTATGTGTCTTTGGGAATCGTTATGTGCTGCTTGGTACCGCTAACGACTAGTGATCGGAAAAGAGTTTTGAGTTATAACCGATTACACATGAACCTGTGGGGTCGCACACTTAAAGGGCAAGGATCTGTTTTGGATGGTGATCCGAATTCGTATAGGCCACGAGTTCCTAATGGGCCTCCAGGTCGAGACCCATTATGGATGCCTATATAAAGAAGGGCGGTGGCATGGGGTAGGAAGAGGATGATCTTTGGAAGAACTCCTGAAACCCTAATAGCCATGCCTTCTCAACCACGCTGCCAGTGCTAGCACTCTAGTGCGTGGTGATCCTGTCCCGTACGTGTGGATACCTCGGAGGTGTTGTTACGAGGCATCAGCACTAGGACGATCCGCGACTTGTGTTGATCACCGGAGTTGGAGAAGAAGTCGCGTGGTGGGTATGACTACTTGAAGAAGCAGACGCGCGTCGAGTACGACTACTCGAAGGAGGAGACGCGTCGTGAGTACGACTACGACTGCATCAACTCGCTACAACGACTCTACTTCCGCTACGAGTCGGCGCGTCTAGCGGTAATCTCGTGATCTATTACTTGCGGTGGTTCCTTGGTTGCGCGGTAATTTTTGTTTGTGCTATCGTAGCATTGCCGCGTATCCCAACCGTCGCCGCCCCTTCCTCATGCATCGCCCCCTTCTCACGACCATCTCCTCACACTCGGCCTCCGCGCGTGCCCATCCTCACCGCCCTTGTCCTCTCGCCCGCTCGCCCCCCTTGACGCCATGCCACCGCCGCCACCGCTCGCGAGGAAGGAGCCAAAAATGAGGACGGCCACCGTTCGCTACAGCAATGACTCCGAAGATGAGGGCAGCCACCAATCTCCACGCCGTCGCCAATCCTCAACGTCACCGCCATCGGTAGATCTATGCGGCCACAACCAGAATAGATACATGCCCCACACTTCCACCCCATCTCCCACTTGGGTTTGTGATTTGTGAGTTTTTCTTGCTACTTTTGCAGTCTTGCCCCATCCTCCACGTGGCTGCGCCCTCCTCTAGAACTCCCTCCTCACCGCCCGGTCGCCTCCTCCCGCCCGACCTCCTCAACGCTGGCCTGACTCCCTCCTCCCTCTCGGGCACCCGGCTGACCTCAAAGCTCATCCGTCCTCCTCCCGGCCGCCGCCCCTCCTCTTGGTGAAGTTCCTCGGTGAAGTTCGTGAACCATAATACTATTACAGATTCAATGTATGTTGCAGTTTGTCATGCTATGTGTGAGTTTTCTTGATTTCAAGTATGCATGCACTTTCTTAGAAAGAAAGCTAGTATGTACAAGGAGGGCGGTTCTTGATGCAGAAGCACATAGCATGATAAACTGCCATCTCGGCTTGTACATATTAAATTTTCTATGGTGTTGGAGTAACTGCTAAGTGGTGAACTTTGATTAGTATCCCTAGCTGTGCCTATTCTGAACTGAATTGGATGAAAAGCTACAACATAACTTTTTGTCAACATCATCGATTAGTTGCATAAATGTTAAAACAACAAGACTCTTGATCAAAATTTATCCAAGTATATATTTGTGAGTTACTGGACCTTTCAGAAATATAATTTCAATGTACATAATGTTTGTTAAAAACATCATATACTAAGGAACATCATATGCTATACACATGCTTGCTCGTGTAGTCTTGATAGTCACACTTGGTTCTTTTTGTGAATATATGATGCATTAATCGTAGGTAAACGAGCATGCCCGCGAACGATAGACATGGGTGAGGTTCTTCGCCTGTCATCCTTCGCGGGCATGTCCGTGGAGGTAAATCGAGGTCGCGGGCATGGGTATGGGCGAGCACTACCCGTGCCCGTTGCGCCTGATTGCCATCCCTACCCTCAGCACTACACCTTTTTAGACCGAAATGACGACTCTTCTCCCTCCACCATCAGCACTACACTCTATTCACTTATAAAAGGAGGGAGAAGAGAGCTAAAGGAGAACACTACACCATACCCAAAACTTCACTGCAACTTGTTTCACACAACAGAGAGGAAGGAGATGTCGAACTACTATGCGAAGATACCGCGAAAGTGCAAATGGCTTGCCGAGAAAGCTAAAACCTACCCGTATTGTTCTATGAAGGATACGCCAGTATCACCGGAGTTTCTATGCCCGCAATGTGTGTGCGAAGAACCGCGAAGATAATTCAGCCCATACACTCGGTGATCGCCGCCTGGGTATACTACACGTGCGGGGATATCCTTATAATAGAATCTTACATACACCTAATTTTTTTACATCTTACGTTTCATTCCACATATCACTAAATTCAACCGTGCATAATGGCAGCTGGAGATGCATGGCAACTTCTTCTAATGGATCGACGGCCCGAACATGTACGATGGGGCGTTCATTGAGTAGAAGTACATTTTCAATTATGCGAAGCGACCCAAGACCTTTGAACGCTAGAAATCATACGTACTCGATCCTATTGAAAAGGCACCGGAGGAGCCCAGGAAAGCAGGGTGGTGTTGGAGTACCTCCGAACAGAAAGCTGAGAACGACCGAGCCGAGCGCGCGGCGAACAAGGGGAAGGCTCCTACTAGTGAAACTGGCGGCCACCCTAGCGCTCCCGTCACCCAGGCACACTCTGGATCAAAGAGATAAGTTATGTTCAATTTGCATCCTGATTATTGATTTGGCCTTACGTTCTCCTAACATCATTCAATCGTCTAGCCCGTCTCGCCGAACATGGCTAACTTCGAGACTGGGCGCCGTCGTGGGACAATCCTTAGACAAAGGGAAGGGACCGATGGGCCACAAAGACTAATTAACTTTATTCCAATCCACCCTTTTATTCGATTTCGAAAAGGTGCACTTGTATCGTAGGTGTTTTTCGGTTTGTTGATTCGTGTATCCAAACCCTGCGCGCCATGTAATTCGCAAGTACATTATGAAGTCTTTAAAATTTTATTCCCAAATATTTCATCAATTTCCAATTTCGTACTCTTTTTTTTGAAAGGAATCGGTTTGCAAACAATACAATCGGGACAATAGCGCTCGTGGCAACCCTAAACCCAAAGTTTTTTTTTGTCATTTCGCTCTGAAGGGGGCTATTTTTGCTATTGCGTCGCCGAACTCGCATTCCAAATTGTGTTGTTGATCTCTCATTCTCTACTTCATATTTCGTCATGTTTTCCAAATTCGCATTCAAAACTACGCCGACACTTAAAGATATTACATTAAAAATTTAATGAAATCCACTAAAATTTGAATCCACAAAAGCTCTTGTCGTCGGTTCAAATGACGAATTAAACCTCTCCCGCCATTTCCAATGGTGGCAGCACTGTTGCCATGGCGATAGGGCTACTGTCGCCATTTGGAATGGCGACATGTTCATTTCGCCATTTCAAATGGTGACAATAGCTATTTTGTTATTATTTTATTTTTGTAATTCTTTATTAATTTAATATTATTAAATAAAATAGGTGACTTTATACTTGAGAGTACTGGAGGCATGCATGCAAGTGCAGCTACAGGTGGTTAGAGCTGGAAAAATAGCTCGAGGCTGCAAGCCAGCTCGGCTCGGGCTCGTGATGTTTTCGAGCCGAGCCGAGCCCCCTCTCCTGCTCGCTAAATTTTCGAGCCAAGTCCGAGTTGCTCGTTCGGCTCGAGCTGACTGCCGGCCCACAAAGGACAAAGCCACACATGCCAAAGCACAACTCAGGAGTAAATAAGCATGCCTCCCTCTGCACACTGAGTTACCGACACACGAGAGTGACACACCGACACATGACTCCCTCGCCGACTACCTCCAAATGGCAAAATCCCATTCCAGATCCACCCCGCCCCGGCGCCCCACTCGCCGCCCTGTCCTTCGGCCTGCCGCCGCTCCTCCTTCCGCAACACCCACATCCTTTGGTCCACCGCCGCCCGTCGTCCATCCACCACGCCCTCCTCCAACCGACACACCCTCCTCCATCCGCCGCCCCGCCGCTTTGCTCGTCATCGGCCTGCTCCTGTACCTGGCGCCGTGTGGCATGTGCCCTCGGCTCCTCGCGTTGGCTCACGAGCCAGCTACCAGGCCGAGTCGAGCCGAGCCGAGCCTCTATTCCATTTGAGCTTGAGAATCGGCTTGGTTCGTTTCCAGCCCTACAAGTGGTATGGGTAGTGTTGACTATCGAGACGTTGAAAGGGAGTATTTTACAGTAGTGCACTCTGCACTGGAGGGTGTAATTGGTTGAGCCTGACATCTATCTGGGACTTTGCTCACTCCAAGAAGTAGAAAAGAAATTAGTTAGCATCAATTACGAAAGGTGGACTCATGTGATTATTGATTACTTGTTCACATCTTATCATGGTTCGTTGGTTTTATGCGTGTAGTAAACTTTCCCATATTATATAACTAGATTATACTTACAGGTAAAGTAACACCCAAAACAGGAGAGAATGTTTGGTGAGCTTGACTCACAATCACAAGTAGGTGAGATGTCTTCTCTTTTTTTTTTAACGGAAAAGTCGTTGAGATGTTGCTTGTGTGGTAATCTCCTTTAACCTTTTCGTTTTCTTAGCCTGTGTCAGTACTGTGTGCTTTGCTTGTGCAGGCCAGGCTTGCAGCATACATGGCAAATCCAGATTCCAAAGTGGTTAGCACCGTGCTATCTCCACATGGATCCGCATATCACTCGGAGACTCGCGCGCCATTGGGCGGGTGACGTTTTCAGCGCAGTAGGTGAGGGAGAGCGATGGACAATCGATCGATGGGCGCCGATCGGTGTCGCTCTCACGGTTCGGTGGGCTTAACCACCAACAGCCGTGTGGAATCCCGCGGGTAATGACAATTGGATTAGGAGCACGCAGGCACGACTAAATTGATTTATCTGTGGAGTCGACGACGGCGACGCGCATGCCGACGAGCAGTAACGCTGGCTCGGCCGATCGATCTATATATATATATATATATATATATATATATATATATATATATATATATATATATATATATATGACATATATCTAATGCTAATGGATAATTAAGTACTAAGGTGCTTCATCGTTGGATCTTGATTGAACCGCCAAAATTAATACGGACTCCTATCCCAAACTATATATATATTCGTTACTTTCCGAAAACGATATTTTTATCTGTTTCCGAAAAGTTCCTCTAAAATGAAAGGAGAATGCATGTTACATATCTTGCTTTCAACGTCATTTTTTTTTTCTTTTCAAATCACACTACTTACGTATCATATCCCCTTCGAAAGAGAGAGGGGAAAAAACACGCTTGTTAGAGCATGAGATTCGAGGCCGTTGTCAAGTTACGTTGCCCAATCGGATCACAGCAAACGAATGAAAATTTACACAATAATAAAGTGTGAAATGAGGCAGTTGTCGGATAAGAAATGGTATGATGTGTGTGTTGTTTCGTGCTTAGTCCAGTTTCCACCATAGTTTCTTGGTTAGATAAAAGAGCAAGCATTCAGCATCACGTATGGCTCGATCGAGTAATCGACCCATCCTTTTCAGTTTTCACCCACGGACGGTCGAGCGAGAGCCAGATGGAATATTTTACAAGGAAAAAGTGCCATATCAATCTCGAGTTTTGCAAATCCGGACTCTCTGTGTACACTGCACTAGTTCAGAATCATACTAGTGAACACAATGTCAACATCGATGAATATCAATACATACAAACGGTTTAAAGGAATAAATGGGCTAAAATTGATAAGCAAATAAGGGTTATGACCTTTTGATCGAGTTTACACTTATTCAGCCATGCAGGGCTTTAGCAGATAAAGAGAAATAACAGCAGCGGAACGAAAAGAAACTTTAGTGGAACCCATCACTTGTCACAGACAACCGACTAGAAACAAGACCTAAAAATCAACCTCGTCAAAGAACTCCTCATCTAGAGCAAAAGTTGACTCTTCTAATCCTTCCTCTGAATGATGATTATAGCAAGAGTGAGCACATCTAGTACTCAGCAAGTTGTACCATAAAATGCAATTATGGCCCTGTTTGTTTAGGTTTAGGCTTTTTGGCTTATAGCTTAAAGCCAATCTTTTTTGGCTTAATCAGCTTATAAGCCTCTCAGCTTTTAAGACAAACTTTGGTGTTTGGTAATCTGACTTTTTATAGGATGTTGGCTTATTGAGTTGTGTGTGAAGGATAAAAAGTCTAAATTACCCTTGAGGGTTTGAATGATCTTTTTAAGGATGTATTTAAACTTATTTTTTCGTGGGATTTGTAAATATGACGATACATGGAAGTGTACATATGAAACAAAAAGATTTTGCTCGTTGATTGCTGATCCATTGACGCTGTGCCCTCCAAATGATCCAATTTGTGTATCGTTTGGATCATAATCTTCATCAAGATCACATCTCTTGATATTTCATAGACCCTTACATTCAACATTCAACATGACCCATACACAGACATTCAGCAGTTCTACCCCTCCAAAAAAAACCCAAAAGCAAAACCTATACACATGTCAAATTTCTAAAGAGCATACTTCTAGGTAAATTTCAGAGTTAACAAATAAAGATGCAAGCTACCACTTCGGTTAAACATTATCAATAGACAGTTTCAATTCAGCATTCCAAATCTTTACATCACATGAGAATAACAACTCCTCCAACTGTGTGGTGGAGGGTGATTTAAGAGTACCTAGTTTTCACTTTGATGTATTCTAATGAAGCTCCTCTTCTGAATGGAGACTTTATTGTTTCCTATGTTTAATAAGGTTCCTCTGTAAATGGAGAAAATGCCATCCTAATCTTCTTCCATCGACTCTTCAGATTTACTAGAGCCATGCTCCTCCGTGGTGTCTTTGCTGAATGCATCCTTCAAATCTCTCTCTTCTTGGGCTGCCTAAGAGCTGGTCAACGGAGCTATAAATGGCATCAAGCTAAGAGCTAGAACCACCGTCAGGTCTTCATCATCTTCCTGTTGCGCTGTAGTCATGTCCTCCTGTTGGTAAGGCTACTGACTAGGTACTTCAGTTTTGGTGTCTGGAACTGCAACGTCCCTCAAGCTACTAGCCACTTTCCAAAATCATTGGAACTAGATGGGCATTCGGTGGGGAAAGGGCCCCTAACTGCATAGATGTTCTAGCCAGATCCCCTCGAAGTGTCAAGGTAAGCTGAGATAGCTACTCAGGGACTGGATTTAGACTATTGAAGTTGTACCACTCTCCATTCACATTCCTAATGCAGAACCAGTGATTCTGGGAGTGGCAAATGAAGGCAGTTTCCAGTTCAGGATTGAATTGGGATGCCCCTACAGCTTGGGAGTACATGGAGATAAGTTGGAGGCTCCACACCTCGAGTGCCCTCTCCATAACCTATTTATAACAAAGCATCGGTTCAGGAAAACACCAAAACTTGCATAATTACGCTAATTTACATTTTTACTGCCAGAATAAAGAATGCATGCTCTAGCAATTGATTGAAGACATCACAAACAAATGAAGCTTATGGAACGTTGCTGAAATGGCAATACATCACCATGGTTGCTGTGTTTTACAACGTTGCAGAGCTAGTGCACATGGAAAATATCAAGCTAAGCTAATTGTGGAAATATCATAGATGAATATGAGCTTAACGGCTTGGCGATGGGAAGTTCTCGGAGACGCTTGAAATCTTGCACAAAGGCATACCGTGAAGTGAATGTCCGGTCTCGAGGCCGTCGGATCTGAAGGAGCCGATCATCTTTGCGGTACTCGCGTTGATCCACGACTTATCCTTCCTCATCTGGATCCAAAACAGTCGAAGTTGCCATGGGAGTGGAGATTGGCTTGCAGTCACCCATGTCAAAGCGTTTGAGTAGATCTTTAGTGTACTTTGTCTGATGGATGAAAGTTCCTTCCTTGCATTGCTTGATTTGAAGCCCCAAAAAGTAATTGAGTTCTCCCATCATACTCATCTCAAATTCCCTGGGCATAGTCTCAGAAAAGCTGGAAACAAGAGCATTAGAAGAACCACCAAAAATAATATCATCCACGTAAATTTGAGCAAGCAGAAAGTCATTTCCACGCCTAAGAATGAATAGAGTTTTATCCACTTTACCCATCTCAAAATTATTTTTAAGCAAGAAGGTCTTAAGTATATCATACCAGGCTCTAGGGGCTTGTTTAAGACCATACAAGGCTTTGGATAGCTTGAAAACACGATTTGGATACTTGAGATCCTCAAAACCCGGGGGTTGCTTAACATACACTTCCTCCTCTATGAAACCATTTAAAAGGCACTTTTAACATCCATCTGATATAATTTAAAACCTTTTGATGCAGCAAATGCGAGCAAAATACGAATGGCTTCTAGTCTAGCAACAGGAGCAAATGTCTCATCAAAATAATGCACAAGGGCAGTGATGGTGGCATGAGCAGAGCCCTAGAAAATAATGAGTTCAGCTATACTGGTGATGACTAAATCACCACCACCACTAATCGTGAGAGATGGATGTTCATGGGATTAAATCCAAAGACCACCACCAACTCTGTGAGAGTGCATACTAGTGAACATTCGGAAACTTTGACAGGATATAGTTTGAGTTCATATCATTTTGGTATGACACTGATTGCATGATGGGATACATATAGCATAGCACTTCTGATCATTTTCTTCATACAACAATATGCTACAGAGTGCGAAGAACGAAAGAACCCATGAGGAAGGAAAGAGAGGAGGATCTCACAATTTATTTGCCTACTTGAGCAATGGAGGCGGCAGCGGGTGGGAGGCGGCGAGAGGAACGGAGCGAGGTTTGGGGTTGGGGAGGAGAGGGGAGGGTTGGGGAGGCGAGGAGGCGCCGGCGTTGGGGATGGGGAGGGGCGGCGGCGGGTGGGGGAGGCGGTGGGTGGGAGGCGCGGGAGGGACGGAGTGAGGCGTCGGGGTTAGGGAGGAGAGGGGCGGCGTTGGGGATGGGGAGGCACCGGGTGGGAGAGGCGGCGGGTGGGAGGCGACGGGAGTGAGGCGTCGGGGTTGGGGGAGGAGAGGGGAGGCAGCGGCGTTGGGGATGGGGAGGGGACGCACCGGGTTGGGAGAAGCGGCAGCAGGAGGGGGCGGGAGTGAGGCGTCGGGTGGGGGCGGAGGGGGCGGGTGTGGGACGCGGGGATTGGGAACGGAGGCGTCGGGCCAATCGGGGGAATAGGGGCGAAAAATGAAACAATATGCACTTATATACGGATGGCATTTTGAGGATAATTTCAACGAAGTTTAGTGGTGAAGTGATATTTCATTCCGCAAAAGCCAAAAAAAGCACCTCTCTCATGGCTTATGGCTTTTAGGTTTAAAATAGCTTAAACTTTTTATAAGCTAGATGAAAAAGCCATCCCTTTGTTTAGGCTTAGGCTTTTTGGCTTATAAGCCAGACAAAAAGCCTAGACAAACATGGCCTATAGATGATGGCTTATTTCAAAAGAAATAACTTCTATGGTTATTTTGAGAAAAGCAACCGTTGTAGTTGAATATGAATAATATATTGAAAGCTTAAGTTAAAACAATATTAATAATAAGTAACAAGAGTTTCTACAAAGTTTACAAAGCTTAAACAAATTCTTGTACACTGCTTCTATTCCACATTGTTTTTATAAAATATACCATTTGGGGTAAATCACCAAGCATGTTCATGACCGAGGACATGGCTATAGGTTGTACAGCTTTACCCACAAGATATAACCAGTGTGACAAACACTAATTATAACAAAACCTTTCATAAACTTGCTCTCAACAATTGACCCTTCCGATGCACATACAGTCAGCACCAAACTGCATTCAGCTCGTTAGCTCGATGCATATCGCTGGACCTGGAGATCATGAATCGCCCATAGATGTGACCCATCACTAAGAAAAAGTCCACACCTCCACCCTGACACACAGCTTAATCTATTACCTAAGAAGCCAATGTCGAGACTCCATAACTTACTAATCTATGTCTGTCCCAAACCAGGCCTATGGTGGTACGATATGAATCAGTTCAATAACACACAAAGTTAGGTCCTTAATTGAACAAAGTGAGACTGCCAATACTACACTAAGTAACAAAGATTCACACAGCTTCTAAGCACAAAAGCCCACATTGTCACAAAGACCTTTCCACTCGCCTCAGTCTAAATCTTTTTCCCACTCTGTTGATTAAGTACAACACATACTATCAACAGATAACAACATACAACACACAGCTTTTCACAAAGTTGTTCCATAATCACTTAGTCAAGTATGAGTTTAACCTTTCAAAATGATATCAATGACCCGTTGCAAGGCCAAGCATACTAATCATGTCTAATCAACCAACGTTGGTGATATGATAATACCAACTAGTAGTTTATCCAAGCTAGGGTGTTAAATGATCATGACAATATAATTCACAAGGTGTGTATAATCAAGTACGCTGTATAACTAATCCCAAAATATTTAAAGCATTTGATAATTGAATTAGTATACAATAATTTAAATCAAAATATTTTTATAAAACTAGGTGCAAATCCCCAATAAATACAAAATAGAACAAATCCCTCTTCCTTGAACGCTCCTAAAGTATCAACGTCTAACGCAATGAGAGAGAAGAAATACCAATAAATATAAAAAAGAGCAAAAACAAAATCCAAAAATTATAATAAAAACTATATGTAGGGCTCGATTTTAGATGAAGTTAGAAACTTGAACAAGCTCAATCGAAGATCATATGAAGAAGAACAGGCTCTTGGAAGTTGGTCGACTAAGAAATTCAGAAAAACAATAAAAGGGAGATAATATGACAAGGGAGACCCACTGGAAAAAGAATCTTCAGAAATTAAAATAATCCCCAAAAATTGGATAAGGCACTGATAGGTCGCACCTACGGTCTGTGCACTGGGTTCACGACTCAGGTTCACGTGTCTACGGTGGACTGGGTCTGCGGAACAGGACTAACATGTAGGGTCCACACATCATAGACTCGATTCACCGTGGACTAGGTTCACATGGGATTGGATCTGGGGTTTGGGTGCAGGTGATACTAAAAGCATCTAGGCCCCTAAAAATTGTTTTGGTAATTAATGACAATATATGAATATGTGACTAACATGTTTATTGATTATTTACAAGGTTTTTTCTCATAGGTGAATACAACAATCTGGACATGCATGCTAAAGGTCAACATTAAGATCAATATAGTTTAAAGACAAGATACAAGTAGTCTATGATCATTTTTGCTTTTACCGGTCTAAGGAGAAAAGGGTGGAAGACCGGATTGTAGGTTAAATATCGTATTATTAAGAGGGATCGTGACTAGTAGCTTGATAACATGTTCTTGTGCAATATGGATCAATTTAGGATCATGCATGCATCTAGAATTTGTTTTGAAAGCCAACCATATTTTTCCCAGAAAAATCGGTAGTACCGACGTTTGCATCTAGAGGTGCTTTTTTTGGCTTTTGCGGAATGAAATATCACTTCACCACTAAACTTCATTGAAATTATCCTCAAAATGCCATCCGTATATAAGTGCATATTGTTTCATTTTTCGCCCCTATTCCCCCGATTGGCCCGACGCCTCCGTTCCCACCCCCCGCGTCCCACACCCGCCCCCTCCGCCCCCACCCGACTCCTCACTCCCGCCCCCTCCTGCTGCCACTTCTCCCAACCCGGTGCCTCCCCTCCCCATCCCCAACGCCGCTGCCTCCCCTCTCCTCCCCCAACCCCGACACCTCACTCCCGTCGCCTCCCACCCGCCGCCGCCTCTCCCCACCCGGTGCCTCCCCTCCCCATCCCCAACGCCTGCGCCTCCCCTCTCCTCCCCTAACCCCGACGCCTCACTCCCGTCCCCTCCCGCCGCCTCCCACCCGCCGCCCTCCCCCCCGCCGCCTCCCTCCCCATCCCCAACGCCGCCCCTCGCCTCCCCAACCCCTCCCTCTCCTCCCCAACCCGAAACCTCGCTCCCGTTCCCTCTCGCCGCCTCCCACCCGCCGCCGCCTCCATTGCTCAAGTAGGCAAATAAATTGTGAGCTCCTCCTCTCTTTCCTTCCTCATGGGTTCTTTCGTTCTTCGCACTCTGTAGCATATTGTTGTATGACGAAAATGATCAGAAGTGCTATGCTATATGTATCCCATCATGCAATCAGTGTCATACCAAAATGATATGAACTCAAACTATATCCTGTCAAAGTTTCCAGAATGTTCACTAGTATGCAGACTCTCACAGTAGTTGGTGGTGGTCTTTGGATTTAATCCCATGAACATCCATCTCTCACAGTTGGTGGTGGTGGTGATTTAGTCATCACCAGTATAGCTGAACTCATTATTTTCTAGGGCTCTGCTCATGCCACCATCACTGCCCTTGTGCATTATTTTGATGAGACATTTGCTCCTGTTGCTAGACTAGAAGCCATTCGTATTTTGCTCGTATTTGCTGCATCAAAAGGTTTTAAATTATATCAGATGGATGTTAAAAGTGCCTTTTAAATGGTTTCATAGAGGAGGAAGTGTATGTTAAGCAACCCCCGGGTTTTGAGGATCTCAAGTATCCAAATCGTGTTTTCAAGCTATCCAAAGCCTTGTATGGTCTTAAACAAGCCCCTAGAGCCTGGTATGATATACTTAAGACCTTCTTGCTTAAAAATAATTTTGAGATGGGTAAAGTGGATAAAACTCTATTCATTCTTAGGCGTGGAAATGACTTTCTGCTTGCTCAAATTTACGTGGATGATATTATTTTTGGTGGTTCTTCTAATGCTCTTGTTTCCAGCTTTTCTGAGACTATGCCCAGGGAATTTGAGATGAGTATGATGGGAGAACTCAATTACTTTTTGGGGCTTCAAATCAAGCAATGCAAGGAAGGAACTTCCATCCATCAAACAAAGTACACTAAAGATCTACTCAAACGCTTTGACATGGGTGACTGCAAGCCAATCTCCACTCCCATGGCAACTTCGACTGTTTTGGATCCAGATGAGGAAGGAGAAGTCGTGGATCAACGCGAGTACCGCAGCATGATCGGCTCCCTTCTGTATCTGACGGCCTCGAGACCGGACATTCACTTCACGGTATGCCTTTGTGCAAGATTTCAAGCGTCTCCGAGAACTTCCCATCGCCAAGCCGTTAAGCTCATATTCAGGTATTTACACTCTACCCTCTTATATGGCATTTGGTATTCCTGCTCTTCAGCTTTGTCCATTAGGGGTTTTTCAGATTCTGATTTTACGGGCTGTCGGTTAGATAGGAAGAGTACCTCAGGCACCTGTCACTTTCTAGGCACTTCACTTGTATCTTGGCCTTCTAGGAAGCAGTCTTACATTGCACAATCCATTCTTTGAGCGGAGTATGTAGGCAGCTGCTAGTTGTCAGAGCTGATTTTGTGGATGACGTCCACTTTGAAAGATTATGGGTTAAGTTTTGCTAGTGTTCCTCTTTTCTGTGATAACACTTCTGCTATTAATATTGTTAGAAACCCAGTGCAACATTCTAGGACTAAGCACATAGACATTCGCTTTCACTTCCTTAAAGATCATGTCGAAAAAGGGGATATTGTGATGCACTTCGTGGAGTCCGATGCTCAATTGGCGGATATCCTCACCAAGCCTTTAGACTCAATTAGGTTTGCCACCTTGAGAAGCGAGTTAGGGGTAATTTATCCCTATGGGTTGGTTTGAGGGGGAGTTCGATCTTTTCTGATCTTTCCTTGTTCCTTTGATCTTTTATTGTTCTTTTTTTTCTGAACTTAGTGATCTTTTTGAACTTTTTAGGTTTTAGGCTTTTTATTGCATCTCATTGTATCATATTGCATTCATATGAAAAATATAACAAGTGGTATGAAAAATCCAAAAAGATGCATTGTAATATAAGATTTTCTGCTTATCTTTTAAAATTGATGAAGCTTTGCCTATTACCCTTTGGAGCTTTAGTATTTCAATTCGTGCTCAATGTCATGTCTAGCTCTTTGACTTGCTAGAATTATCATGCTTTTACATGTATAGCTAAGTCTTTGCTATATGAGCTAGAACTTTAAAACAACTCGAACTAAGAAATTACAATTTGTGGATGTTTTAGCGAGTTGCGCAATTAGTGCTCCTCTTGTGACATTGACCCTGTCAGAATTGCTTTGTTAGCTCTTTGATCTAAAATTAACCATTACTTGAGCTTTTGTGTTCTTGAGATTCTAAAACTGCTCATGTGAAAAATGAAAATCAAGCTTGTCTTATGCTTAAATTGTGCCAAACTATTCTTACGAGACTGCTTGTCAAATGACATAAACTTGGAGATAGTTTAATGAACCAGACGATCTCATGGGGACTGCTTGTCAGAAATGACATGAACCTCAAGATTTGTCGCCCTGGTAGAAGCTTAGAAAGAGTTTGTGGATGGCTCCTAGTCCAGGATCTTCTTTACTAAGATATACCTTTAATCAACTTCTCGTCAAAGCTTAGGATGAGTTTGTGGATGGCTCCTAGTCCAGGATCTTGTCACTAAGTTAGATCATTAGTCAACTTCAAGATTCAATGCATATGAGAAAAATTTTGACAAATGGGTTTTTACAAAATATTGAGCAAAATGATTCAATACAGGACCTGATTGACTCTTAATGTGATCTTTGTTAGATTTTTTATCTCACTTTGACATTTTGACATGGCCAATTTCACTTTAGGATCCCTGTTGATGAACTTGCTGAATTTGAAGCGTTGCTTAAATTGATCAAATCTACTGCTTTACTTTTGAGCCTTTGTGCTTAGCTTTGATATACATGTCTTACCATGATCTTGCTAGCGTTATCAGGCTTGATATGTTATTTGTGCAATATTAGAAATGCTGGCTAGCTCCTTTGGGTAATCTCCAAAGCTTCTTGTAATCAAAAATTGAAAAATACAAAAATAAAGCCACTTCATTGCACTTGATGCATACTTCTTTTTTTTTTGCTTCTCTCTTCATTCTGCATTTATTATCTCTGGATGAGAGGAAGGCGTGATTCCTTGATGACTCCATTGTCAAAGGGGGAGAAGATATTTCAATGTTGGGGAGAAGATTATACAAAGGGGAGAATTTGAAAGAATTTGAAATTTTCTGAAATCCGAGGATCATAGTGAGGGGGAGTTCTTGAGTTGCATTCTTATTGTCTTATTGAATATTATGAATTTGAATTACATTCATTTGTCCTCACAATGATCATAGGTCAATTGAACAATTGTTCTTTTATATGGACCTCATGTGAGAATTTTGACTCTTTTCTGGAAATCAAAGCTTTTATGCTTTCTTTTGCCTTATCTCACATGCCTATACTATTCTGATGCCAGCTTGGTCATTTACATTGCTTTTTCTTACTTATGGACCAAGTTGTGTCTTTGTGCGAAAACTACGAGTAAACTCGTTTTCAAACCTCTTACTTACATTTTCTGGATAATTGCCAATGTGTTCATCAAGGGGGAGATTGTGGATATCATGGGGATATGTTCCAGATCTTAGGATGATGTGACAATTGGCAATGGTGTTTACGGTTTATCGTTTCACGAGTTTTCGATAAAGTTTCAGGCATTCTGGACAGAGGCGGTCCGACCGGCCATAGCATGGCGGTCCGACCGGTCCCAAATCGGTCGGATCGGCCATGTGCGGCGGTTGGACCGGCTGTGACCTAAAAGTGTTCAGAACTGGCTGGGCCAAAAATAGGTGCTGTAGGCAAGTGAGGGGATCCCAATGCACTTGGTCTCATAATTTTTGGAGCCTCCAAGCAAAAGTTCTATTCAATTTAAGTTTCCAGAAGGTTTCAGAATTTCAGGGCATGAATTTCGGCTAAGTCCCTGGTGGCGGTCCGACCGGCTCACTGGGGCGGTCCGACCGACGGAGGCGGTCGGCCGCTCACGAGGAGCGGTCGGACCGGTTTCACTTTGTTCATCGGCCAACTTCGTGGCGATGTTGTTTTGTTAGGTCAAAGTCATTAGTATCGTGGCATATGGTTTGCATGATGCATATTTTGACTAACATGGGTCAAGTTGTGAAGAACTTGTTTCCGAATTCGTGTTTTCTTATCTATGGTTGTGCAGGTTGCTTGGTGGTCAACGACGGTCAACTGCGAGGAGGATCGGGACTAGACTTGGAGAGTTGAGGTCCAGAACGATCGACGATGCCGGGTGAGGTCAATGGACTCAAGCGTGACACAAGATGGACAAGGGTGATCTATTGGCGAATCCATGGCGCATGGTGAAGCGGTTTAGGTCAAAAGGTTAAAGACGGCGCTTTGCGAAGCGTGCGTGTGTGACCCGTTTGTTAGTGGGCCTTAACGGAAGCCCAATTGAGTCAAACCCTAGAGAGATCTAGGCCTCCACTATAAATAGGAGGAGGTGGTGGCTGCACCCCTCTCTCGCCTCTTTATGTTTCAAAACCCTAATTGTCTTAGGGAGAGTTGAGGTGGAGGCTAGAACGCTTGATGGTTTGAGGTAAATTTCGTGATCTTGGATTGACCACTGATCCATGATGGTGTGGGTGTAATCCAACAGCAATCACGTTCTTAATCTATGCAAGGTTTGCTTGAGATAAGTCTCTTTTCGTTCTTGCTTTCTATTTCGTGATTTTAGGGCTTTCTTTGATCCGCGAGTTTGTGATTGATTCTTTCACGTGAATTAGCTTGCTGTGATATGTGTGAATCTATCTAGAATCATCTTGATCATCAATCACTCACGAACAAGCATTAGGATCAAGTTTTCGTTCTTGCCCGGTTTTAGACCTTCTGTTATTCAATTGACAACTGTTGAGGATCTATCTAAGAATTATCATAATATTCGATTGGAATAGGTCCTCAATAGCATAGAGAAGGTGTGTGCAAAGTTTCGTGAAGTTTGGAGTTGAGAATCAAAAGTTTGACCTAATTGCATCTTCGTCATCGGGTGATTTTCTTGTTTGGATCGGTTCGGAACTGCCGTCGACCGCCCATCATCACCGGTCCGACCGATTTTGGAGCGGTCCGACCGCCCGGCAATCGGTCCGACCGGTTGGGTCCAGAGGTCAGACCGCTAGTGCTTGTGTTGTTTTAATCTTAGTTGATTTTGTCATATTGCTTAGGGGATTATCTTGAATTCAATACTAGTCTTCCGCTGTACTGGTATATTGATCTTCATAGCTTCCTAATAGCTATTGGAGTGAAATTGTGTTGAGTTCATAATTTGTGAAAAAGTGAGCGTGCTCCTATTCACCCCCCCTCTAGTCGCCTTTTCGGTCCAACAAGTGAAGACCACAATCTATTACTCTTGGTGTTTATCAACAAATAGACGGCTTGGCGGGAGTTTACGCGGCGATCTCTTCAAGAAGATTGTGAAGAGGCCCGACATCAAAATTGTGATTGGTTCGGTGTTCACCATCTCCGGAGTGGAGAAAGAATAACCACTAGTGAAATCAAGAGAAGACTTAATTTGTGGAGCCAGCTTGATTAGCTCAAGCTTCCTCAACGTGGACTAGTGAAGACCGACAAGTCTTCGATACCACGGGAAAAACTTTATTGTCTTCATTGTGGTTAATTCTTGTCTTTGCTATCTTGCATTTACTTTTCTAGTGTACTTGTTTATCTTAGTTAGGAGAGTACCTAGTTTTATTTTTAGCTCTTTTGTCTCTAGTAGCGTAATAGTTTATCTCCTTTATTGTGCAAGTAAGCCTTGATTATAACTATCTTGCTTAAAATCTAAATTTGTTAATTAGTTTTAAAAATCTCCTATTCACCCGCCCTCTAGTCGGTTATCCTTGATCCAATAGATACACAAGCGACTGACACGCAAGCATGGCGATGGGGATCACGCTATGACACGACAGACACGCGACTGCCACGTTAGCTCGACAGTGATGGTGGCTCAGGAACCGAGGGTCGACGGCGATAGCGGCCATGGCAGAGCGAGCAGTGGGGCGCAACGGGAGAGGAGGCGATGGGGATCACGTTGGGTCATGCGTGGATGGTGGGGAATGATGGGGATGGCCGACGTCGAGGTTTGAGCGGGGCGGTGCTACGGGCTTTGGCAACGATGAGCTACGACGGCGCACTGACGACACCAAGGAGGGGGGGGTAGATCTTGGCGACACGAACCTAGTGGTGGCGACGACGAGGGTTGGGGATCACCGATAGTGGCGGAATACGACAGTGCTCGGCTTCTCCTCGTGAATCCGGCGGCTTCGCAACCACTCCGAGGGGCGGCTAGGGTTTTCGGGTGCGGAGAACAAGGGTCGGGGTGTCTTTAAATAGCCTTGGAAGGCAGAGTTCGGGATGGGCATGACATCGGCGTCGCACAAAGAGAGGAGTCTAGGTTGAGGACAGAGACAAACAACATGACAGATGACCCCGCATGTTAGCGACAACGGCGAGGCGTGTTGCACACGGGAGCGACGTGGCGGCGAGCTAGGCCAGGCTGGCGTGCGCGCGGGAATGGGCCAAGAGAGAAAAAAGGGAGTGGGCCGCGGGATTGGATTCGGCCCACTAACCTTCTAGGTTTTTAATTAGTTTTTTCTTTTTAAAAAATACCATAAAATAGAAAATTGGGAGAAAAATAGCAAACATACTTGGAAAAAAATCCAAAAAAAATATGTAAAATATTTCCAAGCACCAAGAACTCAAATAAAATAGTTTTGAAAATAATTTATATTTGTATTATTCACATCAAATCATTTTGACTTCTCAAATTCCTATTTAAGTTTTTTAAATTCAAATAAAATTAGTAAAAATTTTCAAAGGGCTAAACTACTAAAAAGGGATTTTAAAACTAAAAAATTAGGATATTACAAGTTTCTATAAGAAATAAGGGGAAATAGGTGGGATCCCTGGTACGCTTGCCTAAGCACTTACGCCCATCACCGTCATGGGTCACTGAATGTCACTGCGCTTTCCGGTCCCCCACTTGACAAATACCGGCAAAACGAAAAGGAAAAGGAGGAGGGATACAGTAACCGGCAAGGAGCCGCCGGCGCCACCACCGCCAACAACGAAAGAATTCGATGAAACGAGCAGCCATCGCCGTCGTCCCGGCACTGTAGTGTCAGCAGGCCGAGCTGCTACTCACGACTCAGCCGTGCGTTTGCACGCCCACAAACTGGCATACTAAACGACCGACCGGGCCATCATTATAGGTGTCAGGTGATCGCAGTGCGCTGATACTACTGGCTGCTGCTTACCGCAGTGGCGCTGCGCTCCGACCCGTTCTAGAACGAGCGAGCAGCTCTGAATCAGCCGCCATCTGGTCAGGGGTTCCACCTTGAGCGCACGGTGGACCGGAGGAGGAACGTACGCCTGTTTGTTTGTTTGTTTGTACGAGATCTTGCATTGCGAACGGTTGTGCGTTCAGTCCGTGCGATCCCTTCATTGTTAGTTAAGAGCAGAATCGGATGCCAGCCAATCCGGCAAAAGCAAAGTGGTCAACATAATGGATTTTTTCTTCTCAAAAGCCCAACATAATGGACTCACTCTCCGTGCCAACATCGAACAGGTTGAACACCAGATGCACCCTCCAGAAGAAGAATATACAGATATGCTGTGCACATGGCTGCCTGCATCTTCGCAACAGATTCCACCGTTTTGCGCAGGTTTCAGCTCTGCTCTTTTTAGATATCGACCACCCCTCCATGTTTTCATGGAAAAAACACCACACTTCCAGGCCACCTACATTCAATTGACCGTATGAATGCTCTGCTTTAGGGTGCGTTTGAATCAGTGTGAACGGGGTAGGATGGATGAGATGATACAAATATGGTGTTTGATTGATAGGATAGGATAATAGAGGATTTTGTTTGGCTGCTTGGATAGGATGATCCTGAATGGTTTAAGATTGTGTTTAGTTTGAAATTTTAAAAAAATTACATAAAGATCTAATAAAATATTTTTAAATTTAATTGAAGTTTATTTTATTCATTTAAAATATTTTAATTCTATACAAAAACAAAAACAACATCGAGAAAAACATAAAAATTCAAAATGCTCAAAAATGCATGAATTTTCTACCATAGCTGATGATGATTTTAGATGAATTTAGGTGAAAGAATTATTCTATTTGGAGTTAACAAGTGAAAGTTGTTATAGTTAGTAAAACGCTGAACCGTATGGTTCGATCTTTTTTGTCGAATGAAATAGTATAGAATAAAAGTGGAATATTTCCTCACATAGAACCATCCCATCGCATACCGTTTGATTCCATTCATCCAACTAAACGCGGGGATGACCTCATATCCTGAACAGAACTATCCCATTCAACCTTGTACCACGAACCAAACGCACCCTTACTGTACCAGCTTCACACCCTTCTAACATCACCAAATGCATCGCCCAGATTCAAACAGAGACCAATTTTCACTATTAGAATGGCCGGTACTTTCTCATTTATCTCACTCATCAGTCTAACTTACCTAGTACATTTTCATACATCCAAGTCAAACAACTTCAGATTGATTTTGCGTATCCCAGTACTCTGCATGTCAGAAAGCTCTAAACAGTTGTTTGCTGCTATGGTTCTGGTTGCCACTGTAATATCATGAAAACACTTTAGAGTATCGTGCACTTGTTCAGACCAAGAGAGGAGAAAATCCTCTTTGCAGAAGGCCATATGCGGCCAAGAAGTCCAGGCCTCTCTTCCTCATAGGCATACTCTGGTTCTGCTTCCGGACCAGCCTTTGCATCCGCATCTCTATCAGCACTTGTCACCGCCTCACCAGAGTCTGCTGTGTCGCCCGCATTCTTGCCATCCTCCGATTCTACACCGACTTCAGAAATCTCTCCTGGCTTCTTGTCAAATAGTCCTTTGAACTGCTTCCTCGCCTTCTTTTCAGTTTCCTAGTTTTAGCAATTATCAATCAAATGTTAGTTCAAAATTTAGAAGGGTTTGTGTTATTGATGTACTGATGCATACCTGTTCCTTCTGTTTAAGTTTAAGAAGGGCAGCTGTAGCATCAGGCTCTGAGGACTTGTCAACGACTATCATCTAATAAACCAATACAATCACAAACAGCTTATTAGAGCAGTGCTCAAACAATTAAATATGGTACTTAAGTATGGTGTCACCAACCTTCTCAAAATCGTTCTTTGCATCATCAAAGTCCCCACCTAACATGTAGGACATTCCTCGGCGATAAAGAGCTTTGACATGCACAGGATTTGCATCTAGCACCTGCTCAAAGAGGAGTAAATGAAAGAAAAAGATCTGGCTTATTGCTTTGAAATGCCAAGCATCATAATGTGATCAAAACAAATTAATAAGCTAATTCATGGGCATATGTTTACCTTGTGCAAACCCATATTAAGCAAAATTTCACATCCATATGACCCTTGGATACCCCAAATCTAGTCCATACAACCCTCATCCACAGGCCCACCATGTGGGTGTTTTGATGATAGCATCCGCATGCATAGTTATTAAGTCGTAAAGTCGAGTCGAATCACCATGCTACCGACTTGCCGATTATTCATGACTAGTCCTGACTAATCGTCGACTAGTCCACTACTACTTGTTTGTTGCTTCTACTACTACCTGCTGCTGCTAGTACTACCTGCTAATACCCAGGATCAGAGAGGAAGAATACCAGGATCTTGATCTAGAAGAAAGCATCAAAACTGAGTCTGATAGAAAGAATTAGAGGAAGGAGAGAACAGAGCAGCAAAACAAGGAAAAAACTAGTATCAAGATCTGGAACAGAGCAGCGAAACGGAGGAAGAAGATGGGAGACAAAGCGGGAGGAAGAACAGAGCAGCAAAACGGGGCAACACCTGGCTCGTTCTGCTTCTTGCGAGGGGTGGCAGAGGTGCACTGCCTGTGGTGACTCCCTCTCCGAGGCTGCGACGGCGAGGTCAGCTAGGCCGCCGGGGGCTAAGGAGGGATCGCTCCATGCCTCCATGATTCCATTGCTGGTTGAACGCATCTGGTGTGGCGGCTGTACAGGAGAGTGAAAACCTAAAAGCCCTTTGAGAGCACTAGCTGGCCCAGCAACCAAGTGCATCAGCTGCCCACGAAGAACTTAGGGCAGAGACGCAGAGCAGCGGTGCCGTCTCTGCTACTTCACACACGCCGCCACCACATCGTCCCTCGTTTCCAAGTCGCCCGACCTAGGCAACTAGTCAAGTCACGGACCTCCAGTCGTGCTACCAGGTCGACTACTAATCGTCGATTAGTCGCAACTAATCGCGCAACTTAATAACAATGCCTGCATGTAGGTTTGCACTACCCCTTTGATGTACTAAGCAAGACAAATTCTTTGCCTCTAAACCCAAATTATCACCTACAGACTATAAACAGCAGCTGCCAAAGGAGTTATGCCAAAGTTCCTTTCACAAAATTACCTTATTGCACGCTTCAATAGATTTTCCGTACTCACCCATCTTTTGGTAGCAAGCAGCTACATTTAGATGTAGAGAACTCTGCAATTGTAACAAGACAAAAGGTGTACACATGTGTCAGAGAACACAAACAAGTGTGGAAGACATACTGGTACTGCCGATCAGAGAACGTGTGGAAGAAAATGATCAAGAGACCAGGGTGTCAATTGGTCTATGGTAGGACAAAAGCTTATAATACAGTATCATCATACTCTTGAATTGGCAAAGATTTTCCCCTCTTCATCATTTTGAGGATGCACATGGTTGTACTCCTTAAGCACCTGCAGCCATAGAGGGTAGAAGAACCAAAGTTAGCAAAATGCTTGAGACTGTATACTAGCTTGTGCTATCCCAGTAAAACAGAGGGGGAAGCAAATAAATTCCAGAAAGGATAAAAAGGATACTCCCCCACTGTAAAAAGCTGTGTGCAGTAAATTCTGATTTATGAAGAGCTAGTATCGCAAAAATAATAATCGAAGTACAATAATATATCCTGAGCACATTAACCCAACAACAGAAACTGTAGAATCTTCAAGAACCACCAAGACTAAATGAAGGATTATACCCATTATGGGTCACAGACTCACAGCTCAATTTTGAAAGACATCTCAATTATCAAAGACATGAGAATAAAAAAACAGAAATCCATGTGCATAACTTCATATACTTTCAACCAAAAACTTAACAGATCCACTTTGATCAACTTCTCGTTGACCTTTTCCATTTGAGTGGACTTGTACAACACAAATTTAGTCTGGTGATATACTAGTAATGAAAGTATTCTGGTGCCCTATAGGCACCAACAGGGAAAACATTCTCGGTTAAAGAAAAATTTGCCCCCCACTGACATTTTACGAAAACCAGAAATCTCAGAAAATTTCGTCCGGAATTTTCAACAATCCATTTGAATTTGACACGGGATCAAATCAAGCAATATGCATTATGAAATTGAGCAGCCAAACAGCATGGACATGGACCATCGAGCCATCCATCCATACATTACTAGCTAGCTAGTAACCTTCGATTTTTCCGAGTAATGTGGTTTTGTTCGAGGGGGCGGAGAGGGAAGGATTTTGGGGACGCCACCATCACTAAGCTTTGACTGATTTTGGGGGGTGAAGGGCAGCGAAAGAGTTTGGAGAGTTTAGGGCTGACGTGCGGGTCCCACAGAGAAAAAAGATTTTTTTTTTGGAAAAGTGAAAAAAAACATGAGACATGTGTTAAACATTGAAATCAGGGTTTGCTATTCACAACTATCCATCTTATTCATTAATGAAGGAGATATATATAAACAAAGATACATGGGCCTCATGGGCTACAAGGGCCACATGGGCCAAGAGAGAGAGAGAGAAATGTAGAATATACAATACTCTTAACACCCCCCTTCAAACTCAAGGTGGATCAGGAGGATCTGATGCACTGAGTTTGAGTAGATGAAGTCGATGATGTTCTCTAGTCTGAGCTTTAGTGAAGAAATCTGCAACTTGGAGCTCTGAGGGAATATACTTGAGGGTGATGGTCAACTGCTGACAATGACATCGCGTGAAGGATGCATCAACACCAATGTGTTTTGTCAGCTCATGCTTGACCGGATCATTGGCAATTTGAATGGCACTTGTATTGTCACAAAAGAGAGGGGTAGGTGTGACGCCCCGTGTGATTACCCCAGGGGTAATCACACTTAGGCACACTGATTACTATTCGTCTGTTCGGTAGAACACCGCTCAGACGAATAGCAAGCCATTATCGAGTCTGTGACGAGAACAATAAGGTGGAAGCGTTCTTTATTATGATGATTAACCACGCAAGACTAAGGTTATTTACAAGCGGTAAATTACAAAGCGCCAAAAGAATTGGGACCAAGTCCCTTATCTTGCCTTCCTTGCACCCTCCAACTTCTAGTCGTCCCAAGCTCTTTGGATAAAAAAATGCCCCTCTCACCTGTTCCTCATGCCGGTAGCTATAGCCTCTGCGGCGTCTTTGGTACTGCATGTCCTTCGTCCACTCGGGATATTTCCGGCCGGACTAGGATCTACAAAGGAGAATACTAACAAGGTTGAGTACAGATGTACTCAAAGAAGCATTAATAACAACATATGCCTTTGAATGACTCATCTCATGCGAATCACAAATTCTATCTCATCTCATTCATTACGAAAATAAATCATTAAAACAATGGTGGCAAATTTTATCTTGAAAACACTACTTGTCACTCGAGAGAAGAAAGACCCACAGTGGTTCCGTAGACTCCAATCCAGAGTGGCATGAATTCATGATTTGTATAGCATCTGCTGTGAGCTTGTACCACTTTACCCAGCGGCTATTACGAACCTAAGATGAACGAGTCCATCGCATTTCCTTTGATCGACTTGAGTTGAGAATACGAGCGTTTTCGAGTTCGTGATTAATTTTCCACCCATTCGTTAAGTCGGTCTGCGAACTAATCTTCACGCGAGTTACGGTAATGTTAGTTGGTAGGACTCACCTTACCCAACACCCTTAGCGCATATAGCGCCGCCCCAATCTGGGGTTTCTCAACACACTCACACCTATAACATACCCATGTAGAAAGCATAATCACGTAACAAGGTAGCATTTTACGCGTGAAGCGGGAAAATGGTTGGCACTAATTCTGACATCCGAGAGAGTAAGAGTTTTGTTGGTCCTTATATTATAACCATATGTAAAGGGTCCCGCCTCTTACCACATCATCATTATCATCTTTTCTCTCATTCTCTTCCCACATACAGGCCCCTTTACCGACCATATCATAATATTATCACCTTTTTCCTTTCATCTTTCTCATCTCTTTCATAATCATCTCAATCATTTGATTTGGATTTTTAGAAACCATTTTGGATGCTGTCGTATGATCTGACAATATCTGATTTACATTTAAAATAGCTATATTGATGTTCAAGAGGATCGCTTGCCTTGATTGCAGAAAATATCGTCGTCGGCGAAATCTATACCAACTACACTGCGCGTCGGCTCATCTCTTTGCAATTATACGACAGCGAGAATAATAAATAATTAGGCAAATACTTAGTGGTTTTATATGATATTATGCGAATAAGCGCTAATGCAACTCCTATTAGTTAGCCAATTTCATTTTACAAATATTTTTGAATCCAGGCCAGTTAGCATTCTTCCACTAAAGTCGCTCTACGGTTTGCTATGCCTACGAATTAGTCGGGTGCGACACTAAGGCGCCAACTCATCATTATGAGGTTGGTTCTAAGTAATTGAATAAATACAGTTATCTGGATTTTCCTAATTTCTAAACTCAACTCCTACACTAATCACCAAATCAACTCCTTATTCTTAAATTCCCTACTCCCTAATCACCCCCTAATCACCTACCTAAATTTCCTAACCCTAATCTCTCACTTTCTCTTCTCCTAATCTCTCTCCTACCCATTCGGTAGACACCACCCAGACGCCTCCTCCTCTTGCTCCTTCCTCCAAAACCACTTGCCTGGCTCTCCTCTCTCTCCTCTTGGCGCTGTCGCCTCCATCCATCGCCTTCCGGCCCCGTCGCCCCTGTTTGCTCTCCCACGCGGCGTCGCCTCGCGCCTCAGCCGCCACGCTTGGCGCGGCCTAGCGTCCGGTGCCTCCTCGGCTAGGTTTAGGCTCGGTGAGCTCTCGGCCCGGCCGGCTCGGCCTCCGTGACCTGGATCCGCAGATCCGGCCGCCCTACTCTCCTCCGGTTCTCACACGCCCTCTTCACCCGGCGTGGCCCGAGGCAGCGTCGCCGCGCTCCTCCAGACCTCCCCTTCGCTCGGTCTGCCGGCTCGGTTCGACCTCTCCTCTCCTCGCCTCGATCTGGTGTGCCCCAGGCTCGTGGCTCGGCCGGCCACCGGCACCCCAGTTCATTACCTCGGCGAAAACACTTCACTGTTGCTATGGTTCTAACAAGCTTATTGTTGATTAAATCTTTTGATGCTTGCATTCTTTGGCCCGATGTGTGTTGGTGATGCTCATGTATGCATGTAAATGGTGAGTCTTTGGAGGCATGACATGGTCGGATGGATGGAGGTGGGCTGCTGCCACTGGTTGCCTTGAGTCTGCTGGTAACTATCTCCTCTCCGGTACTTTCCCCATTGCTCTGGGATGGAAATGGATGATGCTCCTAGTGATGGGCGACTCGAACTGGCATAGAACAGACGTCTGGACGCAGTTCCTCTCAAGTATCTCAGTACACGAAGAACATGACTATAGTGAAGTGAGGTGGGAGCACTGACAAACTAGCTGAGCACATGAACAGCATGAGCAATGTCTGGCCTGGTTACTGTGAGATAGACAAGGCTCCCAACAAGTTGACGATAGCGAGAAGAATCTGTCAGGGGTACACCGTCTGTAGGTCGAAGCTGCAAGTGAAGCTCCATGGGTGTGGCAGCAGTACGAGTATCAGTCATCCCAGATCTAGCAAGTAGATCCTGAACGTAGCGATGCTGAGAGAGATAGTAGCCATCACCATCAGAATGAACCTCAATTCCTAGAAAATAGCTCAATGGTCCCAAATCGGACATCATAAATTGTTCACTAAATTTCTTCTTGACAAAAACCACGTGGTCCATGTCATCTCCCGTGATCAACATATCATCTACATACAGAAGAAGCAAAATACGACCTCGCCGAAGTTTGAGAAGTGTGAACAAATAAAGGCGGTCATGCTCACTCGAGTGAAACCAGCGGCCGAATCACGTAATCGAACGCTCGAACCAAGCACGAGGACGCTTGAGACCATATAGAGCACGCCTAAGGCGACAAACATAACTGTAGGAGCCTCAACTCCTGGGGTGGTACGCATATAGACCTCCTCATGTAGATCACCGTGAAGAAAAGCATTCTTGACATCCATCGAGATATAGTCCATAGTCGTATTGATAATCATCTCAATCATTTGATTTGGATTTTTAGAAACCATTTTGGATGCATACGTATGATACAAAGAATATACGCTTTACATTTAAAATAGCTATATTGATGTTCAAGAGGATCGCTTGCCTTCGATTGCAGTAAAATATCGCCGTCGATTTAAATCTATACCAACTACACTGCAGCGCTACCATCTGCCGCAATTATACGACTGGCGAGAATAATAAATAATTAGGCAAATACTTAGTGGTTTTATATGATATTATGCGAATAAAGCGCTAATGCAACTCCTATTGGTTAGCCAATTTCATTTTACAAATATTTTTGAATCCCCACCCGCTTAGCATTCTTCCACTAAAGTCGCTCTACGGTTTGCTTATGCCTACACGAATTAGTCGGGCACGACACTAAGATCGCCAACTCATCCTTAATGTGGTTGGTTCTAAGTAATTGAATAAATACCGCTTATGCCGATTTTCCTAATTTCTAAACTCAACTCCTACACCTAATCACCAAATCAACTCCTTATTCTTAAATTCCCTACTTCCTAATCACCCCTAATCACCTACCTAAATTTCCTAACCCTAATCTCTCCTTCTCTTCTCCTAATCTCTCTCCCCTACCCATTCTACGACACCACCTGTGACGCCTCCTCTTCCCACTCCTTCCTCCAAAACCACTTGACCCGCCTCCTCCACTCTCGCGCTTGGCCGTCCTCCATCCGGCCGCCTTCCCGCCTCGCCTGCCTCAAGGCCGCTCTCCACGCGCCCGACGCCGCTCGCCTCTCAGCTTCTCTGCTACGGCCTAGCGCCCAAGCCTCCTCGGCTAGGTTTCCGACTCGGTGAGCTCTCGGCCGGCCGGGCCCCCTGCCTCGATCGCAGATCCGCCGGCCTACTCTCCTCCTGCTTCTACACCGCTCTCTTCACCCGGCGTGTCGAGCTGCTGCCGCCGCTGGCTCCTCCCGACCTCCCTTCGCTGGCTCCGCCGGCTCGGTTCGACCTCTCCTCTCTCACTCGACCGGTGTGCCGATTTCTACGGCCGGCCGCCACCAGACTTCGGTTCATTACCTCCGCCGAAAACACTTTCACGCCGCTATGGTTCTAACAAGCTTATTGTTGATTAAATCTTTTGATGCTTGCATTGCTGAACTGATGTGTGTTGGTGATGCTCATGTATGCATGTAAATGGTGAGTGCCGGAGGCATGACATGGTCGGATGGATGGAGGTGGTCACGCCTCACGCTTTGGTCTCTGCTGGTAACTATCTCCTCTCCTGCACTTTCCCCATTGCTCTGGGATGGAAATGGATGATGCTCCTAGTGATGGATAGTGTGCAGTGCTAAGTGATTAGTGTTTCCTGATCTTGGTTGGTTCTCCTGATGTGGTTTTGAGTTGCTCAAAAATAGAAATGGCAGCTGGGTATGACTATGGTTTACCTTTATGGGCTGGGTTTGATCGGTGATGGGGCGAGGATGGCGAGAGTGGTATTTGTTGCATGCCACGATGCTCCCGGTGCTTCGGCCCTCCGTGCTTTGTCTACCGGCAAGGTCCGGATGGTCGCCGATGGTTCACTGCATTCGAGGGCGCCCACGCCTCGCCGCCTTCCCATCAACTTGAGCTCCTCTCCTCTCCTCCTTGCTCTCAAGTGGGTTTTGTGGGTGGCGGTGGTGCTTTGAGTGGTAATGGAGTTTGGCTTTGAATTTGCTCTTGGCCTATGCTTTGGTTGCCTCCCTGTGGTGCCTGGAAGGTGCTTGCGGTGGTGCTTGTGCTCTGCGCCGGCTTGAGGCAGGTCGTGAATGGGAGATGCACCCGGTTGGGGAGATGTATTTGGCCGCCTTCTTGTGATCCATGAATTTCTCCTTTTGCCCTTGTGCTCGCTCCAATGGCTTTGCAAGATATTTTTGGGTCGGGGTATTTTGGTCCATTGGCAATTCACTATGTGAGGATTTTCTGCAATGAGGCAACTGATATTCGTAGGTGTTGGATTGAAAATGCCGAATGATGAAACCTACTAAATAAGACTACGCCCGACACTTGGGTTGGTCTAGGTATCGCGGTATCCAGTGCCGACTAGTCCGGGTTAGCCTAGGTGACTTGAGAACCAAGATGCCGCTAACCTAGGTTGGTTTGGGTAGTCTCGATACTCAAGGTGCCAACTAACCTAGGTTGATCCGGGAACCGCGATGATTCTACAGACTCGACGGCAAACTACTTTATTCTAACTTTATTCTATAGTTTTGAACCGCTAATAGTCTTATGGTTGATTGGCGACAATGAGCCTGGAATGGTGTTTTGATTGGGTCGAGGAAGACGGTTTGATTGACGGCGATGGACGTAAAATGCTTCAAGGAAGACTTCAGCGATATATGATGCAAGATTTTAATTTAATCTTTTTGTAATATATTCAAAGTTGTAAAACATGATCTGCTTACGATGTAATAAATTCTTGTATTACTTGAGTTCAGAAAATTTTTACTTATCGTTAACTACCTATTAATGTTAATTAGATTAGTCCGATTTTCCGTTCTCACATCCTCCCCTTAGAAAAATTTCGTCCTCGAAATTGGATCTCACTCGAACCGGTTGGGGTAGGCTTCACGTAGTCTTTCCTCGCTTCCCACGTGGTTTTGCCGACGGATGACTTCTCCATTTGACCTTGCAAGAATGAATCATTTGATTCCGCAGCCTTCCGGCCTTCGTCGCTAGAATGTTCACGCGATGCTTGCCATACGTGAGATCACTTCACAATGGTGTATCAAGATTGGTCACATGTTGAGAGGGTCCTCCAAGATTTTCTCAATTGAGGTGCAAGAAATATGTCGAGATTCGTGATAACTAGTTCGTAATTCCAATGATATACTAAGGTGCCTTTACATTTTATTATCCGAATCGGTTTCTCTTTAATCTCAGACAACAAGCACCTCGCATATAGGTGATACCTTTAAATACCCGATTCCGCACTTAAAGTCGTAGGTCTTTCCTATGTTGGTTGCGTAGCTCCTTTGCCTACATTAAGTGCTCTTGGGGTGCCTTCAAGTTAGTTGTATTCTTGTCGCTTTCCCAGATCGATCAAGGCCTAGTAACGGCCTTTCTCCGACCATAAATCCATAGTCGGGTCATCTCACTTTTTCGTAGAGGCCTCAGATGGTGTTATTTGAGTACTATACGGTAGTTGTTCCAAATTTAGTTGATAACCAATTCCATCTCCGATTTGGGGCATACTGTAATTTCTTAAGGAGTATATCCGAGAAGGCTATCACTACTGGTATGTCCTTTATCTCCTTTGGTCACATACTGGTCAATGTAGGATGAGATTGTTTTGGTGGACTTCTGATTCTGATATATTGTATAGCAAAGATAAAATTTTAATGGTTGCCTTCTGCTTTTAGGGGTGCCTTCACATGGTGTACTACTGCCCGCTATGCTGAACAATATACTAAATCTTAGAAGCAGGATCCAGCCCAATTGCCGATCTCTAATGGAATTAGGCGATCTCCAATATAATCTCGATCATAGCAATAGATTGATCATGTGCATCGCTTGCACCATCCTCATAAATTCATCTCGCCCAAGTCTACACCAATTTCTATTTGTCTTCCAAGCGAAATCATTTGCTAAAATTTTCTGTGGCAAAATACATTTGTAACAAGACGAGCCTGCTGAAAACCTCTTGCAACAAGACGAGCCTTGTATCGCTCTACTGACCCATCTGATTTGTTCTTTATTTTGTACACCCACTTGCAAGTGATAGGAACGACTCTGACGGTAGCGGAACAAGATCCCAAGTGCCGTGCACTCTAATCCGTGAGCTCCTCTGTCATAGCCAACGCCACTCGGGTACAGTGACCTCCTCGATAGGTACTCGGCCAACCATCGCACTGCGAGAAAAACCCCATCTCTCGGTGCTCGAATAGAAGAACGATCACGTAGGGCATATCGTGATGTAGTAGAACGATCGTCGAGTCGATGGTACCGCCGAGGATCAAAGCGGAGGAGAGGAGGATGAGTATCGAAGGAACTCTCGTCGGCGACTATAGTGGAAGGAAGAGTGGAAGTGTTAGAAATCGTGAAGTCGTGGAGAAGGTACACGAGAAGGTGAAATCGTGGAGAAGGTGTATCTAGAGAAGGTGTATCTCGAGAATGAATGGGAGGTAGACACAAAAGGAAGTGGAATCAGTGGAAGAAGAAGTGGGATGTGGAGAAGAATGATGAAAGAAAGGACGCCCTCATCAAAAGTCACATCACGAGAGATGCGAATGCGACGCGGCCGAGGGATCATAGCAACGATAACCCTTATGCTCGTGGATCAGAACCCTAAAAACACACTCAAGCGATCGAGGGCTCGACTTTGTGCGCTCACGAGGTGCTAGAAGGACATAGCGCATACAACCAAAAACGCGAAGATGGGAATAGCGAGCGGGTGCTCAGACAGACCTCACCGGGACACTTGCCCCAAGCTTAGAAGAGGTCGACGGTTAATAAGATAGACTCATCAGAGACCGCTTCCCCAGCATGAGAGGGACAAAGGAGGAAATGAGAAGAGCGCGAAAGGCCTCGATGATGTGATTTGCTTGCGCCAAGAACACCATTCTCGAAAGCGTGAGCACGGGACACGAGTCGAGGAAGAGTACCCTCGAAGAAAGAAAGCGACGAAGGTCGAGGAAAGATACTCGCCTCAGCAGTCGAGCGGAAAACACGAATGGAAGAAGAAAAACTGTATGAACCATCTTAGCAAAAGGCGATAAATGGAAATCAACCGAGAACGATGTTTCATAAAATAGATCCAAGTATATCGAGTGATCATCAACAAATATGACATAATAACTATGACCACCCTTCAAGCAAAAGGAGATGGACCCATACATCCAATGCACCAAATCAAAAGATCAAGACCGAGAGGTACTATCGATATGGAAGTTGTAGTTGTTTTCCCAACTTACAACCAAGACAATGAAAACTAGACTCAACAAAGGACATGACCTAAGGAACCTGGTGAACTAAAGTGGTGGCGAGCTCCACAAAGATGACCAAGTCGATGATGCCACTTGTCAAGGAAGACCCAAAAGGAGGTCGAGATGAAGACATAGCAGAAGACACCAATGCCTTGACGACGATCGTGGAAGGAAGATGTAAGATGTCCAAGACATAGAGACTGGAGAGCCTCTACGGCGATGGCCGTAACCAATCACTCTTCCGCCTCGACGATCCCGAATGAAACAAGAAGAATCATCAAATCCAATGAAGCAGTTCATATCGCTTAGTTGACCAACGAAAGAAGATTCATAGATAGCCGAGGAACAAAAGACACATCAGAACAGAGAAGCAAGATGTAGAGAGAATGCCCCGATGGGTAATAGGGCAAGGTGTACCATCGCTAGTGTGAACATAGGTAGCATCAGTCAAGGGCCTACGAGCAACAAGTCGAGAGTGTCGGATGTGACATGAAACGAAGCACTGAATCCGTAATCCAAGGATGAGCAAAGACTAGAAGCGAAAGTGCAATCGATGTCATAGCGACATCGATCCGTAAGTCACAGTAGATGTGGATGTGTCGCGATGGATCGCCCAAATGAAGAGTGCTCGAAGGCCCAATAGGTGCTCCACGACGATGGTCAAATGGTCGTCTAGCACGATAGGCAATAAGTCGATCCGATGTAACTTGAAACATTTGTCAACATGATGACCATCCTCTTACAATGGGAACAAACCAACACTCTGTGGGTGTCGCCCGTAGATCCGCATCGTTGTGAGAGACTCGTAAGCAAAGATGTGGTGAGGATCCTGAGACAGGCATAAGAGAATGAAGACGCGTCTCCTCTGCAATCAGACTAGAGAGCGCCGCAGTCAAAGTCGGTGGAGTGGGATAGTTGAGCAACTGAGTACGAACAGGCTCAAACTCCGATCAAGCCCCATCACAAATCGATACATGAGCGTCACGAGCATACTCATCTTTAGCAAAGACAAGACCGACAGTAACAAAGAAATTTTGGTGTCATAGACTCTAGAGGACCGGTGATGTGAGTGAAAGCATTGTAATACTCCTCCACCGACCGATCAAAGTTCTTCGCCAAGACTATGAATGTTCTTGAGCAATGTGAAGCGAAGAGCACCACTGGACTGAAAATATCTCTTCTCAAAGTATGTCCACATTTGCTTGGCTGAAGTATGATACTCAAGACTCATCCGCAGAGAAACATCAACACTCAAAGACAATGCTTGGCCATGACACGATCATCTTCTTTATGCCAAGCCTTTAATTTCTCAAAGCATCAACGGTCTTTGGATCAGGAGGATCATCAGCCAAATGAGAGGCCAAACCATAACCCCTAAGAGTAGTCTTGACTGAGAAGATCCGGCGGTGCGAATCCAGGCGGTGAAGACAAGGTGGCGACGCTGGGCAACTTGAAGACGAGCAGTGAAGACGAGGCCTCCGGGTGAAGACAAGGCGGCGACGGAGAGGAAGAGACAAGGCCTCCGGGCGGTGAAGAACAGCGCGGATCCGCGACCTCGACCTCCAGCGCGGACGGACGCGTGGCGGCGCAGATGCGACCTCGACCTTCAGACGCGGGAGGATGGAGTCGGCGCGAGGCGGCGGTGAAGACAAGGAAATGGCGAGGAAGAGACGGACCGCGTCGTCTCCGACCGGCGGCGGCGGCAGACCACCACGCCGCTGGATGGAGTGGAGAGCGGCCGAACAGTGATAGGATTAGGGTTTGGATAGAGTTAGCTCTGATACCATGTTAAACATTGAAATCAGGGTTTGCTATTCACAACTATCCATCTTATTCATTAATGAAGGAGATATATATAGACAAAGATACATGGGCCTCATGGGCTACAAGGGCCACATGGGCCAAGAGAGAGAGAGAGAAATGTAGAATATACAATACTCTTAACAACATGGATTCTTGTGCCTTACCACTAGGATAGTTGTGGTGTTATGCTTTGCTTATTTTTAAGGGTGTTTTTCTCCTTAATTGTAAAATTCAAATTCAAAACAAAAAAATTAACTGGTTTGCGCAAATCTCAGGCCCCACCAGGGATGGAAATCTGCCGCCATTCTGACTGCTGACTTACGGCTGGGGCCGGATCTGAAATCCTACGGTTTTTCCGAGTTTGCAAATTCAAATTTCAAATTTCAATTTCGATTGATTTTAAGCAAAATTTAACGAATTGACCGAAAATTGGTAATCACATCTTGGTCAAGTTACCGATTCCTACGGAATTGCGCAGGACCGCTTTTTGAATCCTTTGGGCCCCACCAAGAAAACATGTGTTTTAGCTGGTTTTCGGACGGGATTGGTTTCCCTAGGCACCAAGGCCTTTTTGTCAAGAAGTGCATGGTGCACTATTCCAAAGATTCCCAAGAACCTCATGGGGGTAGTACATGTGTTATCCACGCATGCAAAATTCAGTATTAAATTCATCCTTAGTATAGGGCAGGTATCCGGGTGTACTGTAGCATATACTGTTTGTTCTTTCTTTTAGCTCTTTTGAACTCTATTTGTTGTTATATATTGTTGGAAGTTTAAACTTGCGGAAAAAAATCAAGGAAAATAATATAAAATTGAATTTCGACCAGGATTCGACCGGTTACTCCCAGTTAGGTCCTGGGAAAATCATCCCAACAGGGAATTGAAATCCTGGTATAGAGTACCAAATGGGTAACCATGTAGAGGGACAATACTAATAATTCCAGGAAAGATGTAGATATCCAGATCAATATTGCAATGTAAGAAAAATGTACCTTCATTCAATATATATGATAAATAACGGTAATTTAATTATGATAAACATCAATTTATGGCATAACAAATTTTAAAACAAATTTTAAATCATGTAGAGGGCATACCTTTTCGTATTTCGCCTTTGCAAGTTCAAACTTCCCTTCTTTAAATAGTCTGTTTCCCTGAGAAAGGGCTTACGTTTAGAACAAGGTTGTTAAAAACTTAAAACAATAAACCAGTGAAAAGCACAACAGACAAATAAAAGCAGCAGATCGCAATTATGAAGTAGCCTGTAACTAAGTTTTGGTTGAATATGGGATGGAAACCACGGCAAATCTAGACTCAGCTCATGGCCTAATGCAAACTTCAGGATTCTCATATGCTTATACTAATAATGACATCTTAAACCAATTATACATCTTGAGACTTGAGAGACATTGCTTGCAATTCATTTAACATGGGGAAAATTCCTCACATGCCATTGAAACTTATCCGGATCCCTTCTATATCACTGAAAAAAAGTTCGATCCCCTACGTGTTTCTTGTTTGATCCCCTCCGTGTCATTTCCGTCACCTCCGTTGGCCCGAGTACCATTAAACCAAAAAATCTCCATCTTACCCTGTCATGTCCTTGTGATAACAAGTGTATCGGGTACATATGAGAGGTAGGCTTATGCTTGTGCCTGAGCTTGTGCCTGGATAGGAGACGCGCATGAAGTCAAGTCGAGAACAGACGAATAGATAGATTGGGAATTATAGATAATTCAGACAAATAGATAGATTGGGAATTACAGATAATTCTTTACTCGCCAAACTCTTACGGCCGGTGCACATTATATATTGCTTATCAAGAAAAACTAACTAGGACTCAAAACGTCCAATTATAGAAACTAACTCTAACTCATACCGAATCCCTACTGGACTCCTACCTCCTTGATTCCGAACTGGACTCCTATTGCGTGTCCTTTCCGAAGTCCCTGCTCCTTGCTCCCTGGTGGATACAGCCGGTTGGTGCGGCTACTGCACCGGTTGGACCGATGCACGACGCTGATAGGGAATTCTCCACATGACATCTCTCCCTCCCTCGGAAACAGCTCGTCCTCGAGCTGAAAATTTGGGTACTGCTGTTTGAAGGAAGAAACATCTTCCCAAGTAGCCTCCGATACCCGAACAATCCTTCCATTGGATGAGAACTTGCTATACACCTCGACAAAGATGTGCACGAATTGCGGTGGAAGGAGTGGGTAGTGGGCACAACACAACACAACCATAATGCAAGGTTGGCAATGGTGGCAGGCGGCGGTCCTTGGTATTTCTTGGGAAGGCTCACACGAAATATATTATAGATATGCGCACGCTCCGGAAGTTCAAGTCGGTAGGCAACTGAATCAATCTTAGCAATAATTTTGTATGGACTATGGAACTTCGGAGCAAGTTTCCCTTTGACGTAAATGGTGAAGACACAACCATGCCCATTCGCCAACCTCAAAAGAGAGATCGCGATGCTTATCATGTAAGTGTTTATATTGATGTTGCGTCTGAAGAAGTCGTTCACATACATCAGCCAAAAACTAATCCCAATCTTGAAGAGAACTTGTCACGGCCGCATTACGGATTTCATCGATATCATATGTCCTAATCAACAGAGGGTACCGACCATATACCACATGAAAGGGAGTATCTTGAAGTGCAATGTGATATGACGTGTCATAACAGTATTCAGCCCAAGGAAGCCATTGAATCCACTGTCGTGTCCGATCACCTATCATGCTACATTGCTACCTCCGATTGTCCATCGACTGCAGATGAAAAGCGAAGCTCATGAGTGTTGAGTGCCTGCGATACGAAAAAGTTCCTTCCAAAACGATGATGTGAAGATAGGATCACCTTCAAAAACAATGGATGTCGGAAACCCATGCAGACGAACAATCTTGTCAAAGAAGGCTCAAGCAGCAGATTGGATTCTGCCGTATACAGATGAGACAACGGAATAAAGTGGGCAGATTTGTAAAACATGTCGACCACTATAAGAATGACTGATTTTCCACCCACTCGCGGCAATCCCTCAATGAAATCCATAGCAATGTCCGACCACACTAATGAAGGAACTTGTAAGGGCTGTAAAATGTTAGAATGATGCCTCTTATCTATTCCGAAGGGCCAAAGGCCAATATATAACATGTAGAAGGTTGTCAATATACAAATAACACCCTACACTGTATGCATATCTAACACCCCGCTCAAACTCATAGTGGATCAACAACACTGAGTTTAGAGAGGTAGAAGCTATGCTGAGTTCTAGTCTGTGCCTTGGTGAAAAAATAGGTTAACTGAAACTCCGAAGGCACATACTGAAGAGAAATAATGTGGTCTTGCACTTGCAATCGCATGTACGAAGCATCCACTCCAATGTGCTTGGTAAGTTCATACTTCACGGGATCTCAAGCAATGCTGATCGCACCAGTACTATCGGATAAGAGTGAAGTCGGTGCAGAAGTAGAAACACCAAAATCTGCAAGTAGTCACCAAAACCAGGTGATCTTAGCTGTAAACGCCATGGCTCTCAACTCAGTCTCAGTGCTCGAACGGGAAACTGCAGTCTACTTCTTAGTCATCCAAGCAATCAAGGAGGAACCAAGGAAAACACAATAGGCAGAAAGAGACCGGCGATCAGAATGATCGCTAGCCCAGATCGCATCAGAGTACGCCTGAAGCTGTAAAGAATTGGAGCGATGAAAGAAAATGCGCCGAGTGATAGTTCCACGAAGATATCGCAAAACACGAAGGTGACTGTAGTGGAGCTGAGAGGAAGCAGAGACAAACTGACTCAGGATGTGAACTGGGTGAGAAATGTCAGGTCGAATGATCCCAAGGTAGACGAGACTCCCGACAATATGGCGGTAGTGAGTGGGATCCTCAAGTGGCTCACCATCAGTAGGCTTAAGGTGAACACAAAGCTCCACAGGACTATTCATTACGCGCTGATCAGTGAGACAAGCGCGAGTGAGGATATCCTGAATGTACTTCTCCTGGGAGAGATAGTAGCCCTCGAGCGCAGAAGTGATCTCAATCCCAAGGAAGTAACGAAGAGGACCCAAATCAGACATCAAGAAATGCTCACTGAGATGCTCCTTCACAAAAGCAACGTACTGAGAGTCATCTCCAGTAATGATCATGTCATCCACATATAGAAAGAGCGTCCGACTCCGAGGAGAGGTGTGAACAAAAAGAGTATTGTCATGATCACTAGCAGAGAAACCGACAGCAGTGACAACAGAAAAGCAGTCAAAACAAGCATAAGGGGCTTGTTTGAGCCCATAGAGAGAACGACGAAGACGACACACCATACCATCATGAACATAATACCCATTTTCTGCAAAAGTGCATCTACGTGGTTCCAAATCCGCATCGGATATTTCGCCGACCGCCGGTGATTACTTCGCCGGCCGTGGGAACGATAACCGCCGCCACTGCTCAAACCGGATAAAAAACTGGATAAAAATCGTTTGAATATTATTAAAAACCAGCCAAATTTCAAAATTTGAAATTTGAACTTGTAAAACTCGAGAAAACCAGCTGGGATTTTTTTTTCTTGTCTCCGGTAATTACCGGCCGGGAATTTTTCCCCTGGCGTCTACAACAGGTTCACAGGGAAAATATAAACACAATGTAATCTTAGTCGGTATACCGTGTTCTTTATTTTGTCTGCCTCGTCCATGATTTCTTGGAAGGTCAAGCCAGTCCAATCCTACAGTTGTATTTAGATCAGGGGTCAAAAGAAAGGAAAATTGACTAGTAAAAACCATATGAGAAGCATAATGAAAGAGAAAAAAATAAAATATAAAGAATAGAAATTAAGCCACAGATGAATGTTGTACTGGGTTATAAAAAAAGCTCCCAAGTAAGAATAATCATTGCCTATGCCAAAAAAAAGGGCAAGGCATCTACCTTGTCACATGTACTTTCTCAAACACAAGTAATACTCTTATCGTTTTCTTTGCCATTCAGCACAAGAAAGAAATTACACATAATACAAAAAAAAATCACTAATCACCAATAAAAAACGGATGTATGCCATGCAGCTGCAAAACTCACAAGAATCAGGAAAACTATCAATCCAAAAACAAGCATTACTCAACAGAATTGGTTGAGGGTTGAAAAACAACAGCAAAACTACCTCTGATCCCAAGCAGTCCCCACAACAGAGAGCAGGAATATTATTACCAGCATTCTCACAGTAGTGAAAGCAACAGAAAAATAAAAGGGTCCATTACCTTGGGAATTTCAAATCCAAGTAGTTCAATTTCCCACTGAACATGAGCTCCTTCAGAAACATTTGCTGGCCTGTTGCAGTCATACCAGATCATTCAGAAAGCTCCATTACAATAATTAATTATAATATAAAGGTTGATATAACCTTGGGAATTTATCATATGCAAAATCTGGAGGGCAGGTGACAATAGATTTTTCACCAGGAAGCATTAGTCGAACACACATTTCAAATCCTTCAGGAACCTACGAAAATGCATTAAAAAGTCTGTTACTCTTCTTTATTGAATGTAATGAGATTTTATAGGTAGAAGGCTAGCAAAGTCTCGTTCTCTCTTTTTTGTTCAGAGTAAATATGTGATGGTTAGTTCTAAGAGAGGACAATAATTATAAAGAGCAATCAACAAGGAAGTGAAGCCTTATAACCCTTTTGGGAGTTGACATTAGTAGCATATACAAAATTTAAAGGTAAAGACCATACTTGATCATCTCTCACTGTTTCTGTATTGCAAGTTCTCATCTTATTAAGAAACTCTAAGTGACACTTCGGAAAATTATAAATAGAAGTTAGGACTCAAAGAATATGTAGTTCCAGAAACAAAATGATCAGCATTAGTTGTCAATTCATAATGTGACAGCAAGATTTGATGCAGTTAATCATTTTATAATGAGATAACATTAAAGGGGTAATATTTACCAGGCCTTCTCCGGAACAGAACTCCAATGGTTCACCATCATTATCAACTCGTGTATCATAAAATACTGACTTTGGTTCATCAAGGAGCATTCCCTTATAATGAACTCTTAACAAGCTATCGTGAAGAGGACAATCCATAGGAAATTCACCTGATGTTTTTTAGGAACAAAAAGAAGCAGAATAAGCATATCACATGATATAATCCAAACAACAAATGATACCATGTACCTCATCAAGATTACAAATCTACAATGATTCCATGTGTAAGGCTTCCTTATTGAAGAGCTTGCAGGTTTCAAGTAAAAATAACAAAATAAATAACAAATCGGTTTGTCTAATTTCCAAGGTTATCAAAGCCGCTAGGTGCTAGTTGAGAGGCAGGAGGGCCGAGGAGCCGACTAGTGCCTAGCCCGCCTAGGCACCTAGGTGGCCGACTTGGCACAGCAGAGCAGAGCACAAGAGCATAGAGCAGAGCAACGGGCACAACAGAGCACAAGCAACGCAAGAGCAGAGCGCAAGAGCGCAAGCACAAACAGAGCGCAAGCAGAGGATAGAGTAGAGCACAAGCATAACACAGGCAGAGGCCAACGAGGCAAGGGAGGGCGACGGCAAGGTACCTGCTACGGGGGAGGCCAGCGACGGCAAGGGAGGAAGCGTTGCTGCTGAGCCACTAAGGAGAGGACGAATCGGCGGCAGGAGAGCAGGAATTGGCGGCGGTGAAGGCAGATTCGGCGGTGGAGGTAGATTCGGTGGCGGCGGTATGTTATTACTTTTATTTACATCCCTCTTTACCATTTAGTTCTCTACTAAATGGCTTATCTACTAATAAAAGGAAATGGTAGAAATTCTGTTGTTGGTAAAAAGGTACACAATAAAAGCTATCTTGTATCCTACATGAGTATCACAGTAACCAGAGGACAAGAGAAGTCAAAAAGTCCTAATTATCAGAGGGTGAATGGATTGGAAAGGAAGCAACATTTATAGGTTCCATATAGTTTTGTGAAAGATAAATTTTGCTATACTCGGAAGGAGTTGGGATTAGACGGGATATAGGTGGGAACTTTCCCAAAAAAGAAATCATATACCAGTATGAACATGAAACAGTGCACAAGGTTACCTACCTCTTCCATCAACTATACGGCGTTTTATGAGCCGGCCATCACCAAGCATATCTCTCACCTATTAGTACATCACACAAACTGTTAATGTGATTTTGAATGAAAAGGAGAATGCAACCTCTTTCTATACTAATAGAGTAATAGTTATAGCTAAATGAAAGACCCGTGTCGAGAAAATAATTCAAGTAAACTAGAATACCAAGAACCCCTCAATTTCTTGCATCTACACGACCAGCTACGAGAACCAGCGTGATTTTGAAAAATTAGTTCCGAACTTCCGATAAGCCGGAGTACCTATGATGATATGACATTATGGCCCCACCATCCCTTACCACGAGTCCACGACAAGCTATTTTTGCAATGAAAATATCGGTTAACCATATTTCAAAATTTTGAGACCATACCCTTATTCCAGTATTAACATCCACTTCTCAGTTGCTTCGTTAAATCTACCCAAAAGTCGCAATACACTCTGATTTTGGACTTAGGGCTCTCAAGTAACATGATATTTCCAAATTCCTTAGGTAAATGTATTTTATTCGAGGTATTTAAATAACCAAAAATGAAACCATATATCAAGGAGCCATGGAAATAAAACCCATTCATAAAATCCTTCTAACAATACCAGATGACAGTTTCTTAGCGGTTAGTGGTGAGCAGATGGTCACCCCACCTTTAAACGATTATGCAGGTTGGTGGCCTTGATAGCAGTGTTGATATGCAGGTTAGTGGTCCTGATATGCAAATTGGCTAAGTTATCTTGTACGCTTTAGCAGACAAATTGCGGGTCTAGCGACCTTGATTTAAAACACTGTTGTAATGAAAAATTGACCATCCGTTCAATTTTTTCGCGTTCATAAAGAATAATTGACCATGGTGTGATACTATTGATGACAGGTAACAAATTACTTCCTGTATACAGGCCACAAAATCATTTTTAATGTAGTGTTCCCCTGGTATATGAAGGGCAATCATCTGGTGACAAAAGAAAGTATGACCACAATGACTTCATCATCATCATGGAGAGCCTATCATTCTGTGAAGAAACACATCCTCAATAAAGGTCAGGACCATCATGTGATGTCATGGAAACCCCTTGCAGACTTCATAGGCCCTAATTCTAATTCTAAATTAATAGAAAGATGAATGAATACAGCAAGAAGATTGCTAATGAAAATAAAGTACCTAATAGGTAGTTATAACTGTACCTGAGTAAATTGAACAAGTTCAACTTCAAAATGAACTTCTTCAAGACGTTCAAGTTGTGGCATTAGTGAGGAATTTGTCAAATAGGTACTGCTAACATAAATAGTTGCTTTTTCCTTGCGTGTCATTGTTCCAATTCCCATCTCAAGCCCTTTAGGTACCTAAACTAAATCAGTAAAAAGAGATATTGCATAGCAAACAGAAGTTAGGAAAACTCAACAAGAATCCTATAGGCTTTTAGTGCCTCTTAAATTGATATAACCAGTCAATGGGTTTGCATTACACAATGGGCCTCGTGGGCTAGACCTAAACTGGATGGGCCATATGGGCCAAAATATATACACAAGTATACACTACACTTCAACATAAATAAATGTCGAGCTTGTAGCATTATATTATGATCGGGACACTAGCATTACAAATTGTTCCACTGTTTTACTGCTCGATGTCAAACAGTTCGTGTATAGTGAAAACATGAAGTGAAAACCCACCGCCAAACCACATATCAGTATTGGCATGTATAGGTCCAAACTGCTACAATCAATGCACAGTAGAAAATTCAATTTCCATGAAAAGGAAAGTTCAAAAGGGTTAATAAAACTTGTACAGTGAGCACTATGTGTTCTCATACAAGTAGCAAACTTTGACAATAGAACTGTTTAAAAAAGCACATACTCCCTCCATGTCAAAATATAAGTTGTTTAGGACATTGACATGGTCTCCAATGTGACACTTACCAGCAATTTCTATGAAAATATGTTATCTCAAATAAAAATAATTATATATTATGAAAGTATATTTCATGATGGATCTATTAATATCAATTTCATATTGTCAATATAGGTAATTATTTATATATTGATGGTCAAAACTAAAAGTGCTTGACCAACACCGATTCTTGAACGACTTATATTTTGACACAGAGGTAGTAATATATCTATATCCTATATTCCTATTAGATGCAACAAGATTGTCGCTAATCTTAAATTTACACTTTGAAAAAAATAAGTATTTCAAAAAGCGCATAATATAATACCCTACGTTCCTATCACATGCAACAAGAATGCCGCTGACCTCGGATTTACCAAAAGTAAAGAAATAGGGTTCTTCTTTACTGGGAAGGATTTCTTTTCCATCTGCTGTTCTTGCAGTTATCCTGGAAATGACAGAAAAAAATGTCTTAGTTAAATTAATTTTCATAAGAAAGAAGCCAAGAATTAATATCTTCATAGGTTACATATAGCAATTGTGGAAGACAAGGAAGATAAGAAAGCAGTAGTACAGGAAGCCCGACATGCCTACTGATATGCATCAGATACTTCCATTGTTCAAGGGAACTGTTCAAGACAAGGGTAATTTAGTCACGACCAGGGTTAAAAAAACCGGTACCGGCGCAATTACCGGCCGGCGGCCGATACCCCGGCCGGTTACCGGTTTTTCCCGGTTGAATTTCGTTAAATTTTTCTTAAAAATCAATCGAAATTCGAAATTCAAAATTTGAATTTGCAAACTCCGGAAAAACCGGCCGGGATTTCAAATCCCGGCCCCCACCGGTAAACCGGTTACCGGCCGGTAACCGGCGGTTACCGGCCGGTATTTCAATCCATGGTCACGACTCACAAGACCTAAAAACACCCATGTATTGTTCTTCGGTACCAATACGGAGCAACCATGGTTATTAAGACGGTAAGGTGAGGCGAGGCGACCTACTCCCCTCACACCTTTTAAGCGCTAAGGCGTGAGACAAGACGGCGCCTTACACATCTTAAGACGGCAGTGCAGAGCGGCCGCAGAATATCTCGGCAGCAGCAGCTCTCATTCTCTGGCCACGAAAGATCCCGCCTGCCCGCCCTGCCCCGAGCAGCCCGCTGCCCGACCGCCTCCTTTTTCCCCTGCCCAGCAGAGCGCCACTTCGCTTCGGCTTCGCCTGCCTCCCTCCATGCCCCTTTGCCCGCACTGCCTCCTTAGTCCTCCCTCAGCGCCAGGCCGCGCCGCCTCCTCCGGTCCTCCTCACGGCAACGCTGACCAGACAGCTGGCAAGGCCGCCCCCCTCCCCTCTTTCTCTCCGGCTCTCCCTCTCCCTCCGCGCCACTTCGCCCGCGCCGCCTCTTCCCTCAGCGCTGGGGAAGAGGCGCCGAGGAGCCGCGCGACGACGACAGGGAGCCGCGCGACGAGGAACCACGGGGAGGAGGCGGCATATCCGGAGCAACCTAGTGAGCTCCGGGCGGAGGAAGACACCCACGGGCGGCCAAGTGGTGAAGACAAGGGCGCACTTCAGGTGCCCGATCCAGTGCGGCTCCTAGCGGAGGAGGATCCACAGCCAGTGCAGATCGTGCGAGGAGGCACCTTGTCGACGAACTTCAAGATCCAGGTGAGCTCCCGGCTCCTCTCTTCTCGCCTTCTACCTCCCTCTCCACCGAAGGCTCCGAGAAGAGGACACAAGGCGGGGGCGACGCAAGGAGGGGGCGACGCCTTGACACCCCAGGACCGCCTTACCGCTTAGGCGACGCTTAAGTGTCACATAAGCGACGCCTTAATAAGCATGGGTGATGGGTGCAACACATATTAAAGTTAACAAGCAAATGCAACTTGGCACGTATCTCTCCCTTTCCTTCCTATGCAAATCAAGCATTATGTGTTTGTCACGTATCTCTCCCTTTCCTTCCTATGCAAATCAAGCATTATGTGTTTGTATCATCAAATGTAACTATCCCATTTCAATTTTCCAGTAATCCACAATACAACCAGCAATTATGTCAAGAATTTATAGGCACTAAGATAAAGTGACAGCCATGAAGAAAGAAAATGTATGCACTGATACTGCCAAAGCACTAACCAGCACTCAGTACACTTAAAAATTAAATATTTACCGCGCTGTCACTTCATATGGTTCTCTAGGTGTTTCCCATCCCTTGCCTTCATCAACTATCTGCCACATTCAAAGGATAATGAAAAGTTTGTGACAAAACTGAAGCATCCAGTCTCATTTACTTGACCACTTATTGCACAACTAACAAAAATGAAGTCTACTATGGCAATTTAAACAACACTGATAACATTTGAGAAATCCAAAACTTAATGTATGAATACTTTTGCAGTGCTAACTTTGCAAAGTACCAGGACTAAGAGATACACCAAGCATAGAGAGAGAGAACAGAATTCAAAATCCTAACGACATAAATATGAACATATTTGCTGCAATCAATATGGGGATACTGTTTACCTTCTTTACAACCCCTAAATCCTCAGCCACGACCTGAAAGAAAAAATATAGAGTTAGTGATAAGAGTGCAGAAAATAAATTTCTCACGTGTCTTATTGATTCTTAAGTGTTAAAGTGAATATAGGGTCATGGCAAGGTTGTCACGGCGCTCTCGCCAGTCGTGGCGACCCCAAGGCGTCAGGACATCCAAGCGCTAGGCGCCTGCCTAGACGGTGATTAGATAAATGACATATATTAGCAAAATTAGCACATATAACAGAGAAAAAGAAAAGAAAAAAGATGAGAGATGGGCCACTACCCGCTCAGCCCACAACCCCACTCAGGCCCAAAAGCCCATCTAAGTCATTCACTCCCTCCTCCCATGTCCTAATAGCACCAGGCTGCCACCTCATCCTGTCCATGGGTGAGTAGCAGAGGAGGGCGAGCAGCACCATCCACTCATTCAACATCCTGAGCAGCAGAGCAGAGACGCGAGCAGCAAAAAGGACTGCGATGGGCGACGAGCAGCAGAGCAGATCCAAGGAGAGGGGGGAGCAGAGAAGAAAGGAGAGAGAGGGATAGTACTTGAGAGATGACAGCGGAAGGCAGGGAGGCGACGGCGGGCTGCGGACGACAGCGGCGGAAGCGGATGCAAGCTGGAGAGAGTCGACAACTGGTGGCGGTAACTAGGGATTCCTCCTAGGCCCGAGCCCTCTATCCTCCTCTCTCTCGAGTCGCCCAGAGGACAGATCTGAGCCCCCTCTCTCCTAGACCACTCCCAGTCAAGGCGAGCAGCCATGTCATTCGCTGTTGGCCGACTGGACGACATGTCGTCGACTAGGCGATGCCGTGACAACCATGGGTCATGGAATCAAGGCATCTCCTATGTGGGGACAGCAACAGAGAAAAATTTGTAGGACATCAGCTTGGCAAATGGAACCTAAGCGAACCAATCAACCAAGTAATATAATGCTTATCCGACTAACATGCCTGTTTGCATGGTACAGTTACCTCAATAGCTTTCATACTGGATGCATTTGGTAATCGATATTATTCACGAAGAAACAAAACTCAAAACCAAATCACTATAATTAACAAACAGTTTCTTATGTGATACATATGATGATGTAGCAGTACTTAGTAATATATTGGCAATTCGTAACCATAAATGTTATGTGGATTATGAAGATGAAATATGAAACCACATGATAAGGCATGCCAGCAGCTGTATGAGGCGCCTGCTATCTTGGGCACAAAGTCTTAACTAACATAAATTGCATAATATTCCATAACTCATATCATGCTGGAAAAATATATTCAGACATAAAAAGTGAAACTAATGGTTGGAAATTTGCCAGAACCGCTTTAACATCACGACTCTGAAATATACAGCAGTTGAAGTCATACTCAAAGTCTCAAACCAACATTTAACGAGACTAACCTTGGCTTTAAAGAAATCCAACATCTCAATCTCAAATTGAAGTTCATAATCTTTTGGGAAGCCATCTGGGGCTGTAACTGGACAGTCATCCTCCGCATAGTGTATTTGAGGCTTCATTTTGAACTGAAAAAAAGAAACTATGAGAGAGAGAGAGAGAGAGAGGTGAAAATGACAAAATGATAGATGTGTTTTCATATTCCTGGCATGTGCATTTTGAATCATTGCACTCAGAAAATGAGTAGAGGCTTCTTATTAGAATATTGTTGATTTTTAATTCACTTTTTTTACAATTAGCAGTCTATTTAACAGAAATACCATAGCAATTTCACCCTTCAGCATTGTTGGAAAGCCTTCGGCGAAGCCAAGGATCATTTTGCTCTTCCCTAACACAAATCTGAGTGGGATTCCTTTACCTGTTATAATAATAAAAAAGCAGATGATTTAGAGCCCCAGTAGGGCCATCACCCTGAGCTGACTACACATACAAACGAGACAATAATATGGTTGCTGATAAATTCGTGTAAAAGCAAACTATAAGATACAAAAAAAAAACCCATGAAAAGGTTTTCTGATTGTGACATCTAATATGTTGTCCCGGAGGATGAAAGGAAGCATAGGACAAGTGCTTTTACTACAAATTAGTTCTTGGAAGGATTAACAAGAAAAACTATATATATTGTTGAACCTTTCCACTTTTTTTCACAGCATACACAAAGTACAAACTTTCATATTACAGCTGCCATATAGGGCACTGGCAGTCTGGCACCATACCAAGACATAAAATTACAGAATTAAGGCCATGCTCAACAAAATCTCGCAGCAACTGAAAACTTGTGAACACCGGAGAACCACACACACAAAACTGAATGCGACCTCTTCATAGAACAGAGGGGGTAAGTCACCATCAAGATGGGTAATTGTAAAAATAGAGTTCTATAAAGAAGACAAAAAATTGTCGAGTCCAAAGCATCCTCATGACATTCAAAAACTAAAAATACAGTATATATGTAGTGTTAAATGCTGAAAGGAGTTGCCTAATCACCTCCATGCTCCCTTCTTGTAGAATTGACAACAATGCCATCCATGGTTCGAGTAATGCAATGAAGTACGACCTGCAAAACGATTAGAATGAGCAAAGATTTGCCACCAGAAGGTCCCCTGCCCCCTACAATTAAAGAAATCATGCATTGTACAATAAAACGTTGAGACAGCCATTATGAGGGCCATAAAACAATGTAGTTGTTTCATTTCTTTCGTTGACCAGGAAGGTCGTACAGCTCCATAATCAGAAGCGCAGGAAGCACTGATGAAGGATGGTCTCAGCGTAGAGCGGGAACAAAGCAGAAGCGGCAGCTATGACTAAAGCCCCCATGGATTGATACGGAACCCCCCAGAACAAGTAGTCGATCTGCCAGCACCATCAAGCGGGTACCGAGGTATTTGAACCTCCGCTTTCAGTAGTTGGATACTTGGGCTTCAGTAGCCGATAGGAGGTGGACCATAACTCGTTGACCATGCAATCAAGAAGGTAAAATCACTGTAGTACCATCACAGGATCCTATGTATGCTGTATAAATATTCTGGCAGAGGAGTTCCATTTTACCAACAGGGTAAGTATTATCAATGAGCATTTATTGGACATAATGGAACAGAACTTTATATGGATTAGCTTGACTGCTCAACATCACCTAAAAACTTGAGCCCAGTAATGGGATCAACCTTTTCAAGGAATTGATGGATATGCACAAATTATTGGATGATGCACTCAATCTACTAAAATTAAAGGTCCAAATTTCTTCACTCTTCAACATTACAAGTGCACCAGTAGGAAAGAACTACCTTACCAGAACAAAAACCATCTAATGTTTACATTGTCCTTCCAGCATCGACATTAAAAAAACAACAAAACAACAATATAGACAGTGCCCTTTCCAGAAACAACAACACATTTGCAGTGTAGTCACTATGATAGTCTACCAGCATACTTATGTAAAAAGAAACTTATGTATGTAGTTGATTCAAATTGACCATTTTAGTGAATGGATATATTATGGATAATGTTCCTATGCGAACGTCAGATGCTTTGAGAAGCATCGGACGCCTCATCCACCACACATCCCGAAGAACATGACTCATCGGATGGCTCGGCCTGCCGTCCACAGACAAAGGCATCGAATGCCCTACCCATGTGATTTCTCTTTTGCTTTTTTTGACTTTCTCCTTCTATTGTCTTCTTCCATACCAAAAACAATTGCCACATGTTCAACACCGCCTCAGCACTCGTCCACGACATTGGTTACTCTTCCTTTGCCTCAAACCTCACTGTCTCCGTCCTCCACATGCGGTCCTCCAAGCCTCCCTAATCCCCAATTTCTTGCCCGCCGCCACTGAAGAGCCCAACCAGTGTTCCTCTAGGCGCTAGGCACTAGTCGGGTGGCAGATCAACGCCTAGTGCCTAATCGCCGCCTAGGCGGACCTAGGCGGGGCTAGGCGGCCACCTAGGCGGGAACACTGAGCCCATCCCCAAGTCGTGAACTCGCCATGGCCAGGATCTAGATGGTATGCTAGCTGCACCTCGCCCTCGCTACCTCGGCTTCCACACCATCTCACCGGGTTTCTGAGTTTGTTGCAGCAGCTTTCTCAATTGTAGAGAGAGGGATGGGGGAGGGGGCTGGATCTGATGTTGCGCCTGCGGGGAAGGGACGGGAGGTGCATAATGATGGATTTGTTGCAAAGTTGCAAACATTTTCATCTGGGTAAGTTTTGTTGCAGGAGTTTGTTAATTTTGTTTCAACAGTTGGCTCGAAATGGTACATGTAGCGTTTTTTTATTGTTGCAGCAAGAGGTTTTTTTGCAACGGTGTGTTTGATTTGTTGCACAAGCATATACTTTTTGTTGCAACCTTTCACCATTTGATTGTTGCTTCTTTGAGATGTTTCTGAGATGTTGATCTTCTTCTTTGATATATTGCGCCCATTAAAAAACAATGTTGCACACGTTCTTCCTTTTTGTTGTATCGGAGCGTACGATGGTAAGGCTCCCATCGTTCGTCCGACCATATATTATGCATGCAAAGTGGTGAAACTTCAAGGACTGTAAAGTGGTAAAACTTCAAGGACTGTAAAGTGGTAAAAGTTTGATGCCGGGCGCCCTATATCACAGCATTATGCAGCAAATTACGTTTTGGAACGACGGAATAAAAACTGGCGTTCTGACCTGATCTCCCTCCGCAGGGGTCGTGTCGCCGCTCCCTGACCGGATAACCGCCTTCATCAAACTCCCCGGAGTAAGCTTCTTCCTCCTGCGGCACAAGCATGGCGTGAATACGACCTCTCCGCAATTCTACCCCCGCAAAAAACCCCGGAAAAAAAAGAATCTAAAATCGTCATCCAAAAACTGGAGATGATTTCGCACAACAGGTCTACTCCAACAAATTCTCCGCGTCGATTCCTGATTCCTCGTCGTACAAGTTTCTACTCTAAAACTTTCTAGACGTCGGAATCGCTGGGGGAACAGGAACAGGAACAGGAACAGGGACAGGGACAGGGCTGACCTCTTTTCGGCCTCCTCCTCGGCAGGCGACTTTTTCTTGGCGGTCGCCGGCGGGAATTCACCGGCGTCGTCGTGGGACATGGTCGAAGCTTCCGTAACAGATGCTCTCGCCCGCCGCGTCGAGATGGGGGAGAGAGAGGGGACCGATCGATCTCTTCTCTGAATCGTGCGCGTGCCTTAACGGGGAGCAGTTCAGTTGCTCACCTAGACTAGGCTGGAGCAGGTGACTCGCCGCTGTCAACGGCGGAGAGTCCAAAGAAAAGAAAAGACATGGTCGGCTCTGTTTCCCTATCGGCTTTATTTTGGCACGGGCCAGAGCCCATCCATGATCGGCCGAACGAGCCCCCCGCCGCAGCTGCCTCCAAAAGGCAAACCCCCCCTCTCCTACTCCTGCTGGGCTGCTCCCACCCGCCCCGGTTCGCACCCCAAGGCCTCTTGCAGGTGTAGTGGGTCACCGGCCGCGGCGCATCGGACTCGCTCCGCCATGGCGACCCGTAAGCTCACTTAATTATTAAGCAACCGTCGCTGACGAGTTCAGTTCGAATGAGTACCTCGTATACAATATTCAGAATCGTAAGAACAGATAAAGAACACAAGAACACAACAGTAGATTGAACACAGAGATATGAGAGGACTTCAGGCTTCGCTTTATTGCTTCGGAATAATTGGGGTTACAATGAGAGAAGGAGACCCTCTATTTATAGACTACGGGATGAGAAGTTCAACTGGGTTATGACTCTCTGGGTCCTGAGCCCGTACTAGGCGAGGACTCTCCGGAGTCCTGGGTCCGGTTTCTTAACACTCCCCCTTGGACACTCATCCAACATGTTCATGTCTCGTCAAAACTCCATAAAAACCCAGTGGAAAAATTTAGAGAAAGAGTACATACCATGTGTTCTGCTGTGTTGCACGAATTGCCTCATTAAAAATCTTAGCCGAGAAACTTCAGAAAAACTCGTCAAGGAAAAAAGAGTACAATCCACCCTGCTTCATTTAATCTCCAGGATTTATTCTTTGAGTACTTGATCTTCGTGATCAAAATTCAATAATGAGTTCGTGAAGATTCTTCCCCTGAATTCTGCACTTGTCTAAGTCTTATCATTCCAATTCTACGTATCTATCTTTCAAAACTAGACGCTGGAAGTGACTTAGTGAATAAATCTACAAGATTTTCACATGACTTAGTATGCAGTACCTTAATTTCGTCCATCTTTTGCATTTCGTGAGCATAGAAGAACTTGGGATTGATATGCTTTCTAAGGGGACTCTTCACATAACCCATCTGCACTTGGGTGACATAGGCTGCATTATCTTCATAGATAATGGTGGGGGTTTGCGCGGTATCTAATCCACATGACTGCTGGACGTGGTGAATCATCCGTCGAAGCCAAGAACATTCCCGTGAGGCTTCGTATAGTGCTATGATTTCTGAGTGGTTCGTCGAAGTAGATACAAGACTTTGCTTAGACGATTTCCATGAAACTGCAGTTCCACCACATAGGAATACATAGCCTGTTTGTGACTTAGCTGTGTGCGGGTCTGACAGGTACCCAGCATCTGCGTAGCCAATCATGGTAAGGTCTTGGTTCTTTCTGTAGAATAGACCAAGATCTTTGCTTCCTTTGAGGTATCGGAAGACGTCTTTTATTCACTGCCAATGCCTTTTGGTAGGTTTTGCACTGTACCTTGCTAACATGTTTACTGCAAATGCAATGTTCGATCTAGTACAATTTGCTAGATACATGAGCGCTCCTACTGCACTCAGGTATGGGAATTCTGGTCCCAGGACTTCCTCCTCCTCTTCTTTAGGTCTGTATGGGTACTTATCTTGTTGTAAGGATCTTCCGACCATCGACACTTTCGAAGGATATGTCTTTTCAAAGCCGAACATTTCCAACACTTTCTGAGTGTAGGTTGACTGATGTACTAGAATCCCTTCAGGGTTATGCTCAAGCTGCAGGCCTAGACAGTATTTGGTTTTACCCAAGTCTTTCATTTCGAATTCTGACTCCAGGTAAGAGCTTGCTTTCTTAATATCTTCCATGGTCCCGATGATATTCAGATCATCTACATATACTGAGATTATACAGAATCCATCCTGGGATCGCCGTATAAAAACACAGGGACAATCCTCATTGTTCGTGTAGCCTTTCTTGCAGAGAAAGTCGCTTAAACGATTATACCACATTCTGTCTGATTGCTTCAGTCCATACAGCGACTTTCTAAGTTGCACACTGTACAGATTTCTATTTACTCTGTCTTGGTTCGGGACAGGGATACCTTCCGGTACCTTCATGTAAATATCCGAATCCAAGTTCCCATAAAGGTATGCAGTTACCACATCCATCAATTTCATTTTCAAATTCAAGTTTACTGCCATTGAGATTAAATATCTAAAGGTAGTTCCGCCCATGACCGGGAAATAAGTTTCATCATAATCAACTCCTGGTCGTTGGGTGAAACCTTGTGCAACAAGCCTTACTTTATGTCTTACAACTTCATTATTTTCATTTCTCTTTCGAACAAATACCCACTTATACCCTACAGGCCCAAACACATCTCTTTTATTCAGAGATATTAATTCTGCTTCTATTGCCTTCTTCCAATCTTTCCAATCTGATCTTTTCTTACATTCAGCGAGCGATGCAGGCTCTGGATCAAGATCGATGATTGTGGTAATTTCTTTGTAAAATAAATATCGACATTGGCTGTTGTTCTATTCATAGATTCTCCTGTGGTCACATAATTTATAGCTATTTCTTCATGGGGCGATACTTCTAATGTTTCTACTTGCTTACCGCTACTTTCAGTTGCAGGGGGTAAGTCCCTTTATTTTTTCAGCTCCGATGTGTGCGCACACATCCATGCTGATGTCTCCCTCCGTGGGAATATTCAAATCTGGTATGCCTTTTGCTGAAAGTTCCATACCGGTGTCAGGTCTCAATTGGCTCCCTTTCTGGTTGTGGGGAGCTTCAGCGATCGGTTGTGTCAAGTCCTTCTTATCTTTTTCGCTAGGCATCCCCGGTTACTTGGAATTCGAGGGGTCGAAGTTCTCGTCCTTTTATTCTGAGGCCTCTGGATGGGATTAGGGATACCTTCAATTTTCTTTGGTATTTCAACCCTCTCCGGCGCATTGCGTGAAGGCACATGCGACTTGGTTACACTTTTCAAATCACTAAAGTGGTCAGGCAGTTGATTCGCTAATGCTTGCAAATCAATTATCTTCTGGACTTCTCTATTTGTTTCACTAGTGCGCGGGTCATGTGCATGGATTCCCGTGGCTCGCCATGTCAGTTCCCGATATTTTTCATCAAGGGGTTGATTTCCTCCCCTAATGACGGGAAACTATCCTCATCGAATATGTCTTTGTCGTGGGCGGTCAGATAGGACAAGAATGTCTCCCTGGATACGATCCAGGAATGCAGGGATTTCATCCTTTACTTTCAGAGTAGAGGGTCTAGTAATCATTTTTCCCGGTGGCACATGCAGGGCACACGAAATCTTCTGGATTCGGGAAATTCTTTACATTGATATTATGTCCCTGAGAATTAGTAATTATATTTCTCATCATTCTAAGACCGGGGTGACCTAATCTATCATGCCAGAGATAGAAAAGTTCAGAGCTTCTAAAAGTCGTTTCGTGACAAGATAGGTCGCAGATGCCTTAATATGAGTGTAGTATTGCCTAGATTCATATGAAGGAAGTCTTTCTAATACCCTTTTTTCATTTTCCTCGCGCTTTGTAATGAGTAGGTATTCCTTACCATACTCTTTTTCAGTCTCTACGTGGAGACCGTTAGCGCGAATATCTTTAAAGCTTAAGAGAGTTCTAGTCGATTCTGGGTACTACCAGGCTTCTTCAATGACCAATGTTGTGCCCATCGGGAGTATAATTATGGCTCTTTCTGAGCCTATTACACAAGTATCGCTGCTTGCGATTGTCGTAAGACTACCATCATTCTTGCTGATTGACTAAATTTTTTATCTCTCTTAATATGGTATTCGTTGTGCCGTTGTCTGCTAAGCATACTTCCTCCATAGGGCGCCATACGTGTTCTGATATATATAAAATATTTATTAATATAGGGTAGCAAGCAACCATACATATAAAATACTTCAAAACAGAACACAATTTGCCTTTATTAATACGAGGAAAAGTCGTGTAGGACTCATAATAAGAATTTATTTCTTTGCTCTCCTAGAGCTTACAACCATTATGCAAGATTATTATTCTATTACAACCAAAAAAAACTGCAAATGACTATAAAACTAAGTGCAATTCGTGCACTAGATCGAATCAGCGAAGTATGAAGATACTTCTGCCTGGATCTGCGCTACGTTCATCTGCTCCTCGCCGGCAACTACAGCTGCTGCTGCTGTGATGTCCAAAGAAGGTGTGATGGGGGCGGCCATCGGGCTGTCCATATCCATGGGTGCATCCCATGATTGTGGATCCCCTATGCCTGCAATGGCGAGGTGTGCCCCATGCTGTCCTTTGCCCTTCTTCTTAGCCTTGAAGGCATCGATCACGTGCTGCGACTCATGGAAAACACGTGACCAATGACCCCAAGTGCCACATTTGTAGCAAGTTTGGTCCTGCTGACCATACGGCTTCTCGTCGCGCTTCTTTTGTCCGCCCTTCTTAGCTTGGGCAGTCTGCTTGGTTTTACGACCCATGACCTTACCCTTCCTACCTCTTTCTGCTGAGTGAGGTTTTCTCACCTTGTAGCTGCTTGCGTTGACTTCATGACCAACTTTGCTACTAGGTGGCTGTGAGATGTAGTTCTTTCGGAGAACGTCATCTTGAGCTTCCGCAACTTGCATGATATCGATCAGTTCAGCATACTCCTTGTAGCCATCCTGCCGATAGTTGCGTGCTGATTGTACCGCGTCGGGGTGGAAAGTAGAGAGAGTTTTTTCTATCTTCTGCTCGTCTGTGGTTACTTTACCACATAGTTGAAGACTTGTACAAATTCTGTGCAATGCAGAATTGTACTCTCCCACGGTCTTGTAGTCGGCAAAACGCAGTCGGTTCCAATCCTGCTCTGCACAAGGAAGGATGGTGTACTTTAGCTTCTCAAACCGCTTCTTCAGTGCGGTCCATAAGGCTAGTGCGTTCTTTTCTGCCATGTACTCATTCTTGAGCGTTAGGCAGAGATGGTGTCTGAGGAAATGAAGTGATTGATCATTCTCCTCAGCAGTTGGAGCGACGTCCTTCGGGGTGCCAAGTCCAATAGCAGCACGGAGCTTCTTTGCTCCAAGTACAATCTCGACATCTGATGCCCAAGTCAGATAATTATGGCCATCTTTGGGCGACTCTTGAACTCTTGTTCAGTAATACGATCATCTGCATATTCATACAAAGAGTGTATAAGATTACTGCTGGTAACTTGCATAAAATGGTTGCAAAAATTCTTATAATATTTTCGTATTTTTCTATACATTTTCATGATTTACTGCTATTTTTAGTGAGTAAAAGAAATATTAATAATCACAAATAATCAAAATAGTAAATACAATAAATAAATTACATAGAAATAATAATTACAAGGTAAAATATGATTCAAATGCAAAAACCGATTCAAAATTTGAATTCCCGAGGCCTTTTTCTGCTAGAATATGAATTTTCGTCGAATTCTGCAATTTCCAGGGGTTAAAACATGAAAAAAAATCAGTTCTGAGAAATTGTTCACGCAATTTACGGAAAACCCGAGGGCCTTTTTGTAAAACGGCCCTTTTTTCATTTTTTTTCGCTGTCGCTTGGTTATACGGCCGCCTTTTGTCGGCCTGCTCGCCAAGATAAACCCGCGGGGTAGGGTTTCCCTACCCCCGAGTCTCCTCTCGGGTGGCGGCGGCTCCCTCCATGGGAGCCGCGTCCGAAGCGACGTGCCCGCGCCAGGCCGAGGCGGGAGGCCGGCGTCGGAGGCGAGGCGGTCGCCACTTCAAGGGCGCGGCGCGGCCGTGCTTAGGGCGGCGGATTTGGGCGGTGGCGCGCCACACGCGGCTACACAAGGGCTTTAGCGCCAACGGCGTCGGCTCAAGTGGCAACGCGCGCGGGGGTGTCGAGGCGGCGCGCCGCGGCTTTCCCACCTTTTTTTCTTGTTTGTCGTTGCCGCGGGCGACACTAGGCGATTCCGGCTGGCTGGAGGTGCGGCTCCGGCCGACGATGGTCTGGCTGCGGGCCGTCGGCAGTGGGGTGCATGCCGACCATCGCGGCTGTGGGCGGCGGTGCTTCAAGTCGGCACCGTGCGTTTCAAGGCCGGCTCTCCCCCTTCTCCTTGTTTTTTTTCTTGTGTGTGGAGAACGCTGATTGGTGGTCGCGGTGGCTGCTCGCCCGGGAGACGGCGACAAGTCGACGACGGCTCCAGGCTGTTCATGCGTCGGCTGCTGGCCGGTGGAGGCGGCGACAAATCGACGACGGCTCCAGGCCGTTCATGGCATCGGCTGCTGGCCAGTGGAGGCGGTTAGGGTGTGGCTAGCTGGGGTTGGCACGGTCGGCCAAGATGTTATTCAGGTGGCGTCTTGGCCTTTTTTATCATTGTTTATGCAATCGATCGCTTATGTGATCGATCTTGTTCATGCAATGTAATTTTCATTCATGCAATTACCGATCGGCGACTTCGAGTCGGCTCGCGGTGAATTGGCAATTTCAATCTACGGTACAATCGACCTCTGATCTTTCATGCAATCTCCCGATCGACATTGTGTCGGCGACTTCAAGTCAGCTCGCGGTAGATTAGAATAGATTTGCACCGTAGAAAAATAATCTAGAAAGCAAATTTGCAGAATTGAAGGCAATCTAGAAAATACGATTCAATCTACGAGTGTCGTTCTTCGACGGTTACCTTTCGATGCGAGGAGAGTCGATCGTGCTGATAACGTGTTGAGTAACCGTCGCTAGCGAGTCCAGTCTGAACGGGTACCTCATATACAATATTCAGAATCGTAAGAACAGATGAAGAACACAAGAACACAACAGTAGATTGAACACAGAGATATAAGAGGACTTCAGGCTTCGCTTGATTGCTTCGGAATAATTGAGGTTACAATGAGAGGGGGAGACCCTCTATTTATAGACTACGAGATAAGGAGTTCAACTGGGCCAGGACTCTCCGGGGTCCTGGGCCCGTACTGGGCCAGGACTCTCCGGAGTCCTGGGTCGGTTTCTTAACATTAATTACTCTTCCTGTTTCTTTGTAGGGAATTGATTAGAGACAAAAAAAATTGAACACCATCAAACGTTTGCAACCATACGTTCCTCAGTTCAGTCTCCACTCTCCATACCAAACTGTTTTGCAATCACTCGTTCCTCCCTTCTCTCTCCACTCTTCCGACCAAACATTTGCAACCACTCATTCCTCCTTTCTCTCTCCACTCCCTAGACCAAAACGTTTGCAAGTTGCAACTACTCATTCCAGCCTACACCTCTCTCTCTCCAACCACAGTACACCCATGCTTTGCCCTTCCTCTCCCAATGTCCGTGAAAAGAACTGAACAGGGGGCAGCCATGTCTGTGAGGGTGGTGGCGCCGGCGAAGACGACTACGGCGTGGCAATACGTGGAGTATATGGTGCGGTGGGAGAAGCAGGTGGAGCAGAGGTATCTATTCCTCTAGAGCTACCACTTCTCTCGCAACACCAACCTCTCGCTGCGCTCGTGGGCGTCGCGTCGTCTGGCTGCGCCGACTGAGCCTATGCCACGGTGACCGGGCTCCGCCGCCTCTACTTCGCCTGGGCCACTCGCCGCCGCCGCAGAGGCCACCTCCGCTACGGCCGCCTCTCCGACGCTGGCTAGGCCCGCCGGCCAAGTCCATCTGCTCCATTTTTTGTTTGCTTGACAATTCTGTAGATACTAAATGTTGCGTTTGAGATGTTGCGACCTGTTGAAAAAAAATATTGCGATTGTCGAAAAAATATTTGAAAAAATGTTATATCATGTTTTTTTGATATATTGCGACCCGTTGAAAAAAATGTTGCGATCGACGAAAAAAATATTGCATCATGTTTCTTGATATGTTGCACCACGTTCTTCATTTTTGTTAAGTGTGGTGTTGCAAGTTGAGCTTTTTAACGCTTTTTCATAATTTTTGTTTTTGATTCTAAGATTTTTTTATATGTAATTTTTGATATGTTGCAACAAGTAAAAAAGAAATATTACAATTGTTCTTACATTATGTTGCAATCGGACCGTATGATGGAAAGTACGTCCGAGCTGTAATTGCTCCCTTCTTTGTATTGGTCTGTGTGAGCTGTTGGTTGGTGCGGCCTTTGTACGCAGCGTAGAGAGTGTCATCGTCCCCTTGTATGTCCGTGTTTGCATTTCTGCAATCGCCAGATATGCTCGGTTGCTGCGGTTGTCGATTAGCCTTGTTTATTGAGGGGTTAGTGTTGGAATATCAGGTCATGTGGGATTTATCACCGAGATTAACTGCGAATAGGATTGAGGTTTACCACCATTTACTCCGTAGATGAGTTATGTATTTTCTTTTGGAGTAAATTTTTCTACAATCGCCAGATATGCTCGGTTGCTGCGGTTATCGATTAGCCTTGTTTTGTGAGGGGTTAGTGTTGGAATATCAGGTCATGTGGGATTTATCACCGAGATTAACTGCGAATAGGATTGAGGTTTACCACCATTTACTCCGTAGATGAGTTATGTATTTCTTTTTAGAGTAAATTTTGTAAAACCACGCTACCTTTGATTAACAACGCTATCACAAAACCATACTTTTAAGCATTAATTTCACAAAACCACACTTATTTTCGCATAACATTTCACAGCACTGCAATGATGTTATATGCAAACGTGCCTAACATTTCGGGCCCACTTGATAGACTAACAACGCCATCCTGTTTCCGTTTGCTGACGCTGAGGTAATTGCCACAATGGATAACACCGACTCATCAGCATAACTACGTGTCATGGTGGGGCTGACCAAAGGGCTTGGGCTCCTTCTCTTGAAGCCATTGACTGAGTTTGAGTAGGATGAGACGCAGGAGGTTGGGTATCCCAAAGGGTGTATCAATGCTTCAGATGATGGCCCAGTTACCGAAGATTACTATTAGAGAAATAACATTCCCACGTCGCTAGACAGTTATCACCAAGACAGAGATATTAATCGTGCAGTTATTCCAGAGAATAATAACGTATAATAACTGTTTAGATGCCCTAATCAATTGGGTCTACTTGTCTGTAAGCTCGATCGATTATAGGGTGATCGTAACTGACCTGGTCGTAGAAGGACTTACGACCATGAGGTGATCGTAGAAGAACTTATGATCATGTGCTTCTCGTAGAAGAACTTACGACTATGGGGTGGTCGTAACTGATCTGGTCGTAGAAGGACTTACGACCATGAGGTGATTGTAGAAGAACTTACGATCATGAGGTAGTCGTAGAAGATCTTACGACTCCAGCTTCTCCCTTATGAACATTAAGGGGGTATACTCAAGAACCATATAATGACGTCATTATCCATAATAAGGATTACAGATAAATAATTAAATAAGGATTTCAAGATCCTCGTCATCTAGCCCCCCAGCTTCAAGTAAAAGTACCTACTTGGAAAATGAGCGGTAGATAATCTTACTACTAGAAGATGGTCGTAGAATGGTGGTCGAAGGAAAAACTCTTCAACTGGTATTTCATTTGACCAGAAACAGACTTGGTCAAGAAGTTTGCAGGAAACCTTACGACTACAGGGTGGTCGTAGAAAATCTTACGACTACAAAGTGGTCGTAGTATGGTAATCAGAAGTAAATCTTTTTCGACTAGTATTTCATTTGACTAGAAAAAGACTAGGTCAAGAAGGTAATTTCGCTTGAGGTGTAAAGACAGACTTAGTTTTCTCAAACAGACAAATTTACGAATCTGAATCAACTCTCATAGACTTGTCTGTTGGAGCGGTTCCTGAAGAGGTGGCAACTATTGGGTTGCCACGTCTTTAACCCAAGTGTGCAGTTACAAAAACTTACCGTGGGTGCGATTGTAGGGTTCTTACTTTTCCCCAATCACTCCAACTGTTCATCAAGCTTTCGCATTCTCCGTCGCTAACCAAATTATACGCCTCCAAGCCTCCTCCCCTTGAGGAAGATAGTCGGGGCCGCTTCCCAGTGGGCCGAATCGGAGATGGATGCAACTAAGATGAAAGCTCTGGTCGCCGCCGAGAAAATCACAAAGGAGTTCGTGAAGTGGATTGAGCCTTCTGGGCAACATTAGCCGTCAGGGGAGATTGGGCGGATCCCCGTTTTCCAGGCGTGTTGTGAGTGTGGCCTTTGATTGCATGCTCACCCTTTCCTCACGCTCTCACTCGAACACTTTGGGGTGGAATTGGTGAACCTCGTTCCCAATTCCATCACAATGTTAGGTATGTTCGTATACTTGTGTGAGGCCTACCTGTGGATTGTCGTAGGAGAACTTACGATTATGTGCTGGTCGTAGAAGAATTTACGACCAGAGATAATATTGTAGAAAAACTTGCGACTAGATACTAGTCATAGGAGAATTTACGACCAGAGGATTGTCGTAGAAAAACTTAAGACTATGTGTTGGTCGTAGAATAACTTACGACCAAGGAAATGTCGTAGAAAAACTTACGATTGAATAATTGTCGTAGGAGAACTTACGACCAGAGGATTGTCGTAGAAAAACTTACGACTAGGTACCGATCGTACAAAGACTTACAACCGCTTGTCCTATGCTCATGTCTGCTCTTTTCCTCTGTAGGTTCAAGAGCGACAAAAAGTCCTTGCCCGATTCTCTCGACTACGAGAAGGTCGAGACGAAAAATCTAAGGGATGAGAAAAAGGCCCTTCTAAAGAAGCTTCAAGAGACAAACTCTACAATTCAAAAGTTGCAAGGACAAATAAACAGTAAGTGTTGATCTTAAGACCACTTATAACCTTCTTTTATTTTTCTAACCCTCATTCCTTTTCAGAAAAAGAGGTCAAATGGGAAGCTCAAAACCGAGGTCAAAGACAAGACCATGATTGTTCATGAGATTACCTGTATCGCCAAAAAAAATATCAAGAGGTTAAATCTTGGGAGGAGCGCTATGCAAAAAGCACTGCTTCTCATGACGATGAAGTCAAGAAGTTAGATTCTCGACTGGTAGGTAAACAAGTCTTTTCCTGCGACCAGTTTTGTTTTCCTTTAAGGGTCACTTTATCCGACTAGCCATACTCTTTTCAGAGCAAGTAGTCGAAATAAAACAAGTCCGTGAGGCTTCGACTTGTAATCAGAAGGGGATGAAGTCGATGAGAATCAACCTTCAGGACAGCATTTCTATCGTTAATAATGTACTTAATGGGCTACATGCCGAGGAGGTCACTCCTCATGAAGGCATGATAATTGCTCACTTGAGTACCATTGGAAAACATGTTGGGACTTTGTAAGAGTTGGTGACCACTCTGAAGACCAACCAAGCTGATTCGATAAAGGAGGCAGTCGAAGGCGGAATAAGTTTTGTTCTGGCAAAACTTAAAACTCATGACCCCAACTTTAATCTACAACTAGTCAAAGCCGACTCCGACTGCTCTGAAACAGATGCGGAGCGGTTGATGGAAGATATGCAGTCGATCAGCAAGGCAGTCACAGAGGAGATGCATATAGTATCTCCTTCGTCGGAGTAGTTTGTAATAGGAACCTGCAAAGACAAGTTTGTTGATATATATGATCATTTCTTCTTCCCGAAAAATTATCTTGTCGAGTAGTTAGTAACTCATAAGATAATGAATGAAAAAAGATATTAAGACTAAGAATTGAAGTCATATTAATAACTTTATTCTAACCCCGACTATTTGCTTAGTTTATTTAGATAAACTAAGTAAATTGTGTTAAAAGGGTTTTCTTAAAAAAGAGAAGTTTGGCTAACTTATAGTCTGTGATCCCGATTATCATGCACTGGTCGTAAGAGTATAGTAACGAGTCGATGCTAGGAAGTTCCTTCTAGAGGGCAGGACCACGTGCAAAAAGGAAAGACTTCGACTAGGTGATATTACCATCTCGACTAGATTAATCAAATCAAAAGCGACAACTTGAGTTAGACAAATGTCTGGAGTTCCTTTAGAATTCGTTCGACCTTTTAGAGTGCCCTCAATAGGTTTGTCCTGGTAGCAAGAGTTAGAAACAAGACGATGCTAAGAAGTTCCTTCTAGTGGGCAGGACCACGTGTAGAGAGGAAAGACTTCGACTAGGTATTGTGTCTTTCTCCCATGTTTGAACCAATCGAGTTTACCAAGAGTAGTCGAACAAATTACCAAAGTGTACTCTACTTAGAGTATTTTTCAAAACGAATGAAGAAATAAACTAAGATACTACGAGTTGGCTTGAAAATATTTCGACCATATTTGTTGAACCCGAGCTCTTTGTGTTGGCAACAAAAGTGAGGAACTAATCGACACTAGGAAGTTCCTTCTAGTGGGCAGGACCACGCGCAGAAAGGAAATACTTCGACTAGGTGATGTTCCTATCCTTTTGACCAGTGTAAAGATGGGCTGGGTACTGGTTGTAGAAAAACTTACGACCAGGGGATAGTTGAAAAATTATCAAAGCGCTACTCAAAGTAAGACAATAAATAGAAAGAACCTGATACTTTATTGTCGGGTGGTTGGTTACACATAAAATTTGCGTAACTGATCGATGTTCCAAGAGTTCGAGAGCATTCATCGCTTAAGCGTTGAGGTGGGACTTTCATTCCTCAAGATCCGTGGGGTGTGCGGGATCAAGTGCCATAACGAAATCCCCACTAACAATTCTCTATATGCTTGGGCTCCTGTCCTTTAAATAAATGGATATTCTAATTTCCAATAAGCATAACTTGATCCATCAAATAAAGGTGCCTTGCCTATCGACATTCTATTTCTAGCCATCCTTTCTCTCCTAGATGGTTAAGTCTAAAATTAGAGAGAGTAAGCTCAGATGCCACTTGTAGGATCAAGGATAACCGACTAGAGTAGGGTGAATATGAGGTTTTTAAAATTCTTCAATTAATTAACAATTTTAAACAAGATTGTCTTAACCAAGCTTCCTAGGACATGAAAAAACTACTAAGTCTTTTAAGACAATTATGAACTTGTGTCAAAACTAGATACAATTCTAACTAGGAAATTCTACACAAGTAAAATGCTAATATTGTAAATGCGAAAGTAGTACAGATAAGAAATAAACCACAGTAGAGACAATAATATTTTTTTCGTGGTATCGAAGACTTGTCGGTCTTCACTAGTCCACATTGAGGAAACTTGAACGAATCAAGTCGGCTCCATGAATTAAGCCTCAACCCTCTATCACTAGGGTTGTTCTTCCTCCACTCCGGAGTTGGTGAGCACAACACCAATCACAATCTTGCCGGGACTCTTCACAATCTTCTTGAAGAGCTCACCATGTAATTCCTTCCTCCAAGCTGTCTAGGTGCTAGTAAGCACCAAGAGTAATAGATCACGTATTTTGCTTGAGGAACTACAAGTGCCTAAATGATCAACTAATGAATGAGTGCATTTCAATGCTCTCAACTACCTCAAGAATGAGAAATCAATGCAAATGAGCAGTTGAAGAGTGTTTATGGGCTTAAGAGTCTTCAATGCAAGAGTATAATGCTCTATGATCTCAAGAGTTCTTGCTAGAAGGCAGGTGGGGGGTATTTATACCCCTTATCAACAAATCTAGCTGTTACAACATCTTTCCTGAAAAAATCAGGATTTTCGGTAGTACCACTGCTAAAACCCAGTACTATCAATTTTTGACTCAACGATCGGAATAGCCGTTACTCATAAAGTTGCGGTACTACTGCCAACTAGAAACTAGGCTAGAATGGAACTTGCATTTTCCAGAGCTCAAGAATTCTCAGAAAATACCTTCTTTGGAAAAATGTACCACCATGAGAATATCGGTACTACCGCACTCCGGTAGTACCGTTCAAGAATTTGCGGTCATATCGATTCTTAAGGGAGATCAAAACTCCGAGAAACACACTCTTTGTAATTTTTGTACCACCATATAAATATCGGTACTACCGACCTGCGGTAGTACCGTAGTTGAAGTGCAGTCGTTCTGATTTTCAGAGAGGATCAAAACACTCAAAAACACACTCTTTGTATTTTACGTACCACCATCTATATTTCAGTACTATCGACCTGCGGTAGTACTACAGTTCAAATGTGTTCGTTCTGATTTTCAGAGAGGATTAAAAAACTTAAAAAACATGTTCTCTGGAAAATATGTACCGCTATGTACATATCGGTACTACTGACCTGTGGTAGTACCGCCTATCACTTGCGGTCATACCAATTTTTAAAACAGTTTTCCAAAAGCTCAAATCAAGGTAATGCATGAACCCTAGTTGATCATAATAGCACAAAAATAGTTTGTCAAGCTACAAGCCATGATCCCTCTTCATAGTACAGTGTTTATCCTATAACCCAGTCTTTTATCCAAACACCAAGACTGGTAAAAAACTACAAAAGGGTTCTTAAGCTATACAATACCTTTGTCTTAATCCACATTGATCTTTCATGACATTAGCATTGCCAATAACCTTACCATCAAACAATCATCGGGATTTAACTTTTAATACATCTTAGCACACATTATAGTCCCTTAACATAATATTGACATTAATTACCAAAACCAACTTTGGGGGCCTAGATACTTTCACCTCTCACTTATCATCTCCCTCATTTTGTCAAGAACCCTTACATGCCTGTAGATAAATGTGGTCACACGCTTAGCTTGTATAATACACTTCTTGAACTCTGTTATCTTCTGTCGGGACCCAAATATGCAAATCTGGACCCTCTGTGTATTCTGCACTAGTCCAGGATCACGCTAGTGCACACAGTGTCAACATTGATGAAATATCACATCCATACAACGAATATAAGAATAAACGAGTACATTTAAATAACAAATAACTGTTGGGACCTTACGGTCGAGTTTTACATTTATTAAGCCATGCAAGGCTGACAATAAAGAAATAAACTGCAATGAAACGAAATAAACTCGGTGGCTCCCATCAATTTACCACAGCAACCGATCGATCAAGACCCTAACGCTCAACCTTCGAGAACTCTTCTTCAAAAGCAAAGCACGACTCCTCCACTTCATTGATTTGTTTAGCAAGAGTGAGTACACACCGCACTCGCAAGTCATACCACGTAATGCATTTATACATGATGGCTTATTCCAAAGAAATGGCTTCGTGGTTATTTTGCGTAAATGCAACATTTGCAATTGAATACAAATAATAGATTGAAAGCATAATTCAAAACAAATAGACAATAATAAGTTAACAATTGATTTCACAAAGGACACACAGTCTAATCAAGTTCTTTCACACAGCTGAACAAGTTATCTCACACAGCTGACCCTTCCCAATTGTTTTGAAGAAAAACTACCCTCGTGTGAAATTCAGAGCATGTCCATAACCGAGGACGCGGCTATTCGAATAGATTGGTCTAAACACTCTGTAGAGGTTGTACACTTTACCCACACGATGAAACCAACCGGATCAGAGTTGATCACAACAAAACCTTTCAGAGACTTCATCTCAAACAATGACACTCCTGGTGTGCTTTACTGCCGTCCAATTTGTACACACAGCCCTTGGAACGACACACACCATTGGGACAGGATGCAGTGAATCGTCCCGCGATGTGACATATCACACCTCCAAACCCATCACATAGCTTAAATACAACCTAAGTTGTCAATGTCAAGACTCCATAACTTACTAAGTCGGGCCCACCATACTAGGCATGTGGTCGCATGCAGAAGGCCCAGTTCAATGGCGCACAAAGTTAAGTCCTTAATTGACTAAGGCAAGACTTCAGCTTTAACCCAAATCACAAAGTTTAATAAGCACACAGCTCCACCATTCACACAGAATCCACCACTTGCCTCAGTCTAAATCTTTTCCCACCCCGTTGATTAAGTGCAACACATGCCATCAACGAGTAATAGCACACAAAGACACACAGATTCATCACACAGTTCCATAATCACTTAGTCAAGTTTATAATTGCAACTCTCACATGGAATGATGACTCGTGGCATGGCTAAGCAGTCTAATCGTATCTAACCAACCCACGTTGGTGCTACGATAATACCAACTAATAATTAATCAACCTAGGGTGACAAAAGATCATGACATACAATAGACAAGGTGGCATAACAATTTGGATTAATAACTACACCCAAAAGCATTTAAATAAATACTTGAAAATAGAATGCAATACATTGAAACAAAGTATTTTGGCGGGTTCAAAATGATCAAAGGTATAACTTGCCTTGGAATAGATCTAGATATTGGTCTTGGTCTTGAGGTGCTCCTTCTTCTGCAAAATTCCCCGAAGTATCGACGTCTACTCGCAAACGAGACAAAAGAAACAAAACAAATAAATAACAGAGGCAAAACAAACTCCAAAAATCAAATAAAATTCATAAATAAATAGATCTAAATTTTATATGAATTTACAAATTTGAATGGGCTCAATCGGAGTTCGGATGCAAAAGATATGGGCTTTGGAAGATTGGAAAAATCAATTAAACCCTAAATTGGATTTTCTCGAATTTCCCGAATTAATTTTATAAAGGAAAATCGAATTATTGCGCAATGCTTGCGTCAGCCGAGAATTTCCGGAAAAAGAAATAAAATTAAAAAGAAAACTGACAAGTGGGACCCACTGTCAGCCTCTCGGCTCACGGTGGACTGGGTCCACCGAGCCGAGGCAAAGCTGGCGCGGTGAGCTGGACCACGCAGGCACGCGCTGGTGCTGATCTGGCGCCACGCGTTGCACACGTAGGCGACAGAGAGGCGCGAGAGGCTGACGCGGCGCTGACGAGTCATGGCCGACGGCGGCGCGCGGGGACCAAGGGTGTCACCGCGATCGGCGGCGAAGTCGCCGGCGACCAAGGGTACCGAGCACTCCTTGCGCTTATTGCGCACCTAGTGCCGACCTTACCAAAGAAATGAGAGTGACGGCGCGCCGCGGTGGAGAAGAAGGAGGCGAAGTCACGGCTATTGTCGGACGGCGGCGACAGTGGGACTCTGGCGACGAAAGCGCGCCGAGGTGGCTCGAGCGACACCGAGCCCAAGGAGGCGATCGACGACGGCGGGACGGCGACGGCGGTGGTGCAATTCGTTAGCGGCGACACACGGCCGAGAACCTTTGGCGAACAATTACGGCGCTACAAGGGCTTGGGAGGGCAATTGGGTGAGGGTTTTGGAGAGGGTCGCGGCGATTCTCGGGGACCTACTTATAGGTGTGGGGCGGCCTCGAGGTGACGTCTTTGCGGCGGAGATCAAACCGCCCAAACGAGCGCCGCGAGGAAACGGGATAGAAACGGATTCAAGTTTGAATTTGAGCGAGTCGGTGCGGACGAGATAAGCGGAAGTTTGGTTAGAAACCCGGGTTTTAGTTAGCGTAAACGGACGCGGCGCGAGCTTCTAGAAGCTCTAATGGCGGACACGATCGCGAGCCACGCGAGGAAGGAGACCGTGTCGAGACGACGACCTCGGCGGGCCCACACGGCAGAGAGAGAAGGCGCAGAGCGGCGCGGCGAAGCGGCAACCGGACGTCGGGATCCAAGGTGGGAGCGGCGGCGGCGCGGCGAGCGTCGCGATCGCGAAGGGGACACGCGCGGAGATCCAGGCTCATGGCGGGGAATGGGTGCGGGAGTTGGGCGGATTGGAATAGTGTTGGGCTTCGCCCAAAGATCATTCAAGGATTTTCATATGATTTTTCTTTTAAATAAATCCAGAAAATGCAAATAGCAATTAGAAAATAGCAAATGACTTTGGAAAAATTCCAGAAAATTCTGTAAAATATATCCAAGCATATAGAATCTAAATAAAATAGTTTTGACAATTGTTGATGTTGGGATTAAGCACATTAAATCAATTTGTTCTAAAAGTCCATATTAAGCTTTTTAATTTAATATTCAAATAAATCCAAATGATGAATTTTCCTGCTACCAATATTTAAAAGATTTTTAAAGCTCTGAAAATTTGGGATGTTACAAACCTCCCCCCCTTAAACGAATCTCGTCCCCGAGATTCCGGCTAGCTAGAGAAAAGGCTAGGGAACTCGGCTTTCAGCTCATCTTCACGTTCCCACGTTGCTTCTCCTTTCGAGTGGTTACTCCTTTGGACTTTGCGTAAACGAGCGGTCTTGCTTTCAGTGCGGCGCTCTGCGACATCCAAAATCTTGACAGTCGCTCTTTGTATGTGAGATCTTCCTTGATTCAATTGACTCCAACGAGTCGCTCTTCCGCACACGAAGACACTTCTTGGTGAGAGACATGAAAGACATCATGCACTCCGCTAACTTGTGCTGGTAACTCAAGCTGTACGCAACTTCTCCACGGCGTTCCAAAACCTTGAATGGACCCACATACCTTGGAGCAAGCTTCCCTTTGGTGTGGAATCTCTTAACACCTCCGAGCGGAGTAACTCAAGATACACAAAATCCTCGGTTCAAAGTCGAGGTCACGGCGGCGATTATCGGCATAACTCTTTTGCTCGGTGGGCTATCTTTAGTCTTTCTCTGATCATAGCAACTTGTTCTTCGGCTTCCTGAATAATATCTGGCCCGAACACTACACGTTCAGCTGTCTCTGACCAATTCAACGGAGTTCTGCAGGCACGACCATACAAAGCTTCAAATGGTGACATCTCAAACCGGCTTGATAAGCTGTTGTTGTACGAGAATTTCGCATACGGCAAACTTTTATCCCAACTGGTAGCATTAGCTAAGGCACAGGCTCTTAACATATCTTCTAATATCTGGTTGACTCTTTCAGTCTGTCCATCCATGCGTGGATGATAAGCGATCTAAAATTCGGATGATTCCTGTGGCTTCATGTAGACTCGCCAAAAGCGAGAGGTGAATTGAGATCCTCGATCGACACTATCTTCTTAGGCACACCGTGCGGTCGACGATTTTGACATATACAATTCCGCCAAGCGGTCTCTGAGTAAGTGGTTTTGGTGGCAAGAAATGGGCAACCTTAGTCAAGCGATCCACTATTACCCAAATCGAATCATAACTGATTGAGTCTTGGGTAATCCGTAATAAAATCCATACCGATCTCTTCCCACTTCCATTCTGGTATCTTCAGCGGTTGTAGCAATCCTGCTGGTCTCTGATGTTCGGCCTTTACTTTCGACACACGTCGCATAAGGCAACGAACTCGCGACGCCTCGCTTAAGTTTGGCCACCAAAACTTATTCTTAACATCCCGATACATCTTAGTGCTTCGGGGTGAATTGAATACTTTGAGTCATGGGCTTCCTTCGTAATCACCGTCTTAATCCATCCATATCCGGTACACGATACGTCCATTGATCCACAAGATATCCCGATCATCTATGGTGAAGTCTTTAAATTTTCCTTCCGACATCTTCTTCTTGAGATCAAGCAAACTCGAGAATCCTTAGGTTGAGCTTCACGAATCTGTTTCTCCGAGTAGACTGTACTTCCAAATTGGCCACAAATCCTTAGGAACAACTTCTAGTCAGTAGCTTCCGAATTCCTCTGAAGTTACAACACAACTCTTTTGCTTCGAGCATTGCAAGTAGCTCTTACGACTCGGTGCATCTGCAACTACATTGGCCTTACCAGATGGTAATGGATTCCAAGATTATAATCCTTTATTAATTCCAACCATCTTCTCTGCCTCATGTTCAAATCGGTCGAGTGAATATGTACTTGAGCTCTTATGATCTGTGTAGACTTCACAATGACACCGATGAGATAATGACGCCAAATCTTCAAGGCATGCACTACGGCAGCCTAATTCCAAATCATGGGTAGGATAATTCTCTTCATGAGGTCTTAATTGCCTTGACGCATAAGTTTACGCCTCTTCCTTCTTGCATAAGGACACATCCTAATCCTTGACGCCAAGCATCACAAGAGATATCAAAATCCTTACTAATATCAAGCAAAACTAGCATTGGGGTGAAGTCGACGTTTCTTCAATTCTTGAAAACTTTCTTCACAAGCTGGGGTCCAAATAAACTTCTTCTCTTTCTTCAACAATTGCGTAAGAGGTTTAGCAATCGTTGAGAACCCTTCAATGAAATGACGATAGTATCCTCGCCATTCCCAAGAAACTACGAATTTGAGTAACCGTCTTGGGTGCTCCCAATTCATTCTGACTTTAACCTTTCCGGTCAATTGCTACTCCTTAATTTGTCATTACATGACCGAGAAAATCAACTTTCTTCTTCCAAAAGTCACACTTGCTGAACTTGGCATACAAGCGATGTCCTCTCGAGCTTCTCTAGGATTAATCTCAAATGTTCTCAGATGTTCTTCTTCCGACTTTGAGTATACCAAAATATCATCAAAAAACACTACCACGAACTTATCCAAATATTCCATGAATACTTTGTTCATCATGTTCATGAAATAGGCAGGGGCATTAGTCAATCCAAAAGACATGACTAGAAATTCATAATGTCCATACCGGGTTGAGAAAGCGGTCTTTGGTACATCCTTAGGACAAATCTTTAACTGATGGTAACCTGATCGTAGATCGATCTTGGAGAATACTCCGGCTCCTTTCATCCGGGTCGAACAAATCATCTATTCGGGCAATGGGTACTTGTTCTTGATGGTGACCGTTGAGAGAACGATAATCGATACACATTCTCATACTTCCATCTTTCTTCTTGACGAACAAAACAGGTGCTCCCCATGGCGACGAACTAGGTCTTACAAAATCTTTCTCAAGTAGTTCTTCTATCTGCTTCTTCATTTCCACAAGTTCATCGACTCGCATCCGATAGGGTCTCTTGGAAATTGGTGCCGTTCTCGCACTAGATCGATGACAAACTCAATGTCACGGTCGGTGGCATTCTGGTAACTCTTCCGAAATACATCCGGTAATCTCGACTACGTGTACGTCTTCCAAAGAAACCGTCTTCGATCGCTGACTACCAAATGTCCATCACGCATCGAGGTGGCTAGAAATTCAACTTTCTTTCTGTGGTATCCTCTATTGTTACGCTCTTCGCCACAATCTAGCATCGCTTTATGTTTGGATAACCAATCCATACCAAGGATGACATCTATGGTCCGAGTGTCTAGAACTATTAGGTTGGCTAGAAACTCAACTCCGACTATGAGTAGCCTAGCTCCTAAACATCCAACTTTAGAACTTAGCTCGCTCAGCGATTGGACTAACAGAGTATGCTTAAGATGCATAACTTCCAATTTGTTCTTAGTTGCAAAATTCCGAAACAAACGAATGCGAAGCTCCGTAATCAAGCAGTAATCGATGCAGTAATGAATTTACTAGGAACTTACCCAATTAACGTCGGGTGCTTCTTGGGCTCCTTCTAGAGTGACGTGGTTGACACGGCCTCGACCATCGATGGCGGTGCTCCTCCGGATTGACCGGTAGCTTGAGAAGTTCCTTGATGGTTGCCTTGTACTGGTGTCTTGGCTAGTGTGTTCCCAAGATTGAAGCGTACTGGAGTGATAGTCCCATTCTGCGGACAACGGTTGGCGAAATGCCCTGGCTGACGACAGGTAAAGCAAACTCTGGTTGTATTCGTGGGTTGCTTATTGGATTGGGGTTGGTAGTGCGGGGTTGCGGAAGTTACGAGCAAGCGGGCGAGTCTTGAAGTTGGTGCGGGTGGTCCGTAGAATTCGTGGTGGAAAACGGCTAAACTGCGGTGGAATCATTCTTGCCCTCAGCTGGGGTTGGTGACTTCCTTACTGAGCCATTCTGCTCTTACGATGATCTTCCAATTCCTTGCGCTTATCCTCTAGAATCAAAGCCTTGTTGATCAACTCTTGAAAATCAGGAAAGGTGTGGGCGATCAAGTTGACTTGAAGTCCGAGTGTTCAATCCTTTGTAAAACGACTCGACGAGCCTTGTCGGTGGCGACATCTTCTGCAAAGATATCGAGCAAGTTGAGAGAACTTGTTGAGGTAGTCGATCATCGACATTCCTCCTTGCTTGAGAGCACGAAATTCATCCTTCTTTAGATCCATGATTCCTTACGGTACATGATCTTGCGGCGAAATTGTGAACTCTTCCCAAGTAATATCTTGCGGCGTTCCATGCGCGCAGACAAAGTTTTCCCACCATTCGGCAAAGAATGCCTTCCATCCGTGAGAGGCGAGAACTTTTTCATGATCGCCGCATTGAGTGATCGCAGTTTTCTCTCAATAACACGAAGCCAATCATCGCCTTCTCCGTGAGACATGTCCGAAAAGGTTGGTGGGCGGGTCCTCATAAACTCCGCCAACTTGGATGATCCATTGTGACCATGAGCAACTGGGGTTCCATTGTGATCTCGATTGTTGTTGTTCGATTATTCATAGCTTGCATCCGATTCATCATGGTGTACATCACCGGGTTTGGTATCATGAATGCTCCAAAATTTCGCAGATCAATGAAGGTGCTTGTGGTGGAACTGCTTCTCCGGGATTTGCTCCGCCCTTCCGACACCGAGTATCGTAACCACTTGCGCAGACTTGACGAGTCCGAACCATCCGTGAATCTCCGTGGGTTAGATAAGGTAGCAAGCACGAGATAAGTTGTAGAACTAAGCGGGGTAGGTAAAACCCAACATATTTTAAGAAAGCTCAATCGAAACTCTTATATTGATTAAGATAATAGTATGGCTTGCAACAAATGCCTAAGGGCCTTTGCGGCTCATACTTGCACACAAAAATAAGGACGAACTTAAGCACACCAAACTACCGCCTAAAGGGCGACTCAAGACATAAAGCTGCTAAGCTCAAACAACGCGAGCAGACTACTCAATCAAATAGCCTCCGCACCTTGACGGTGCTCCCTTTCTTGTAGACACGAAAGTGAGTGGCATCCTTGCAAACCGATCCCGATGTCCCGGATGGTGCAACAGAGCAGTGTGTCCACGGCGCAGTCTTCTTTGGTGCTTCGCTCTGCGCCTCTGCTGGCTCTTACGGTTGGTAGGTCCATCGACTTCTTACAGGTCTTCCTCTTGATGTCTTCTTCGTGTCGTCCATAAAGAGTTTCTTCTAATATGGCGATCCTTTCTTGACTCAAGAGTCTCATAGGTACACTCCGGCTCTGTGGCGGCTAACTCCAACGATTCCTCCCGAGCAATGTGAATCGGGCGAGATGCACGACGGTGGCGTTGTCTTCTCCTCTCAGACGGAAAACGTGCAAAGCAAGATCCACGTCGAAGTGCGGGGATGATAACGAAAAAGCGTGTCACGAAGCTCTCGAGTAGATGTTGCGGATCCTCGGGATGGCAAGGCGTGAAGACTCTGGATTGCTTCAATCCAAATACTCCTTCGAGTGAGATGTTCAATGGTTTACTCGCCTTGGTGTTCACTGGCGTAGATGGTCAAATGGCGATTACTCCACGATCTCGTAGCTCACAATCCAAGCACCGCCACGGTACAATGGACGATCGAACCCTCCAAGTACTTGTAGCAACTTCCAAAGCTCGCGGCAAGTCCTCCCTTGCGCTCTCCATAACTCAAGACGAGGCATCCGTCAAGATGGACAAGGATATGAAAACAACTTTAAAGCAGTGGGAGAGAAAGAATTTGACAATAGTTGAGTCAAGAGAGACATGAGATGAGTTAAAGAGTTCAATTAATCTTGCAAGTTAATATTTGCTTTAGAAAATAGTTTTGGACTCACTAAGAACGCCAATCTAACTAGGGTCAAGACCTACGGTCAAGATGGCTCGATACCACCTCTGTCGGGACCCAAATATGCAAATCTGGACCCTCGTGTATTCTCGCACTAGTCCAGGATCACGCTTGTGCACACAAGTGTCAACATTGATGAAATATCACATCCATACAACGAATATAAGAATAAACGAGTACATTTAAATAACAAATAAGCGTTGGGACCTTACGGTCGAGTTTACATTTATTAAGCCATGCAAGGTCGACAATAAAGAAATAAACTGCGTGAAACGAAATAAACTCCGGTGGCTCCCATCAATTTACCACGAGCAACCGTGGGATCAAGACCCTAACGCTCAACCTTCAGAGAACTCTTCTTCAAAAGCAAAGCATTTACTCCTCCACTTCGTTGATTTGTTTAGCAAGAGTGAGTACACACCGTACTCGCAAGTCATACCACGTAATGCATTTATACATGATGGCTTATTCCAAAGAAATAGCTTCGTGGTTATTTTGCGTAAATGCAACATTTGCAATTGAATACAAATAATAGATTGAAAGCATAATTCAAAACAAATAGACAATAATAAGTTAACAATTGATTTCACAAAGGACACACAGTCTAATCAAGTTCTTTCACACACAGTGAACAAGTTATCTCACACACGGTGACCCTTCCCAATTGTTTTGAAGAAAATTACCCTCGTGTGAAATTCAGAGCATGTCCATAACCGAGGACGCGGCTATTCGAATAGATTGGTTTAAACACTCTGCAGAGGTTGTACACTTTACCCACACGATGAAACCAACCGGATCGAGTTGATCACAACAAAACCTTTCGAGACTTCATCTCAAACAATGACACTCTGGTGTGCTTTATCGTCGTCCAATTTGTACACACACCCTTGGAGCGACACACACCATTGGACAGGATGCAATGAACCGTCCCGCGATGTGACATATCACACCTCCAAACCCATCACATAGCTTAAATACAACTTTGAGTTGTCAATGTCAAGACTCCATAACTTACTAAGTTAGGCCCACCCATACTAGGCATGTGGTCGCACAAGAAGGCCCAGTTCAATGGCGCACAAAGTTAAGTCCTTAATTGACTAAGGCAAGACTTCCAGATTTAACCCAAAACCCCAAAGTTTAATAAGCACACGGCTCCACCATTCACACAGAATCCACCACTTGCCTCGTCCTAAATCTTTTCCCACCCGTTGATTAAGTGCAACACATGCCATCAACGAGTAATAGCACACAAGACACACAGATTCATCACACGTTCCATAATCACTTAGTCAAGTTTATAATTGCAACTCTCACATGGAATGATGACTCGTGGCATGGCTAAGCAGTCTAATCGTATCTAACCAACCCACGTTGGTGCTACGATAATACCAACTAATAATTAATCAACCTAGGGTGACAAAAGATCATGACATACAATAGACAAGGTGGCATAACAATTTGGATTAATAACTACACCCAAAAGTATTTAAATAAATACTTGAAAATAGAATGCAATACATTGAAACAAAGTATTTTGAAAACTGGGTTCAAAATGATCAAAGGTGTAACTTGCCTTGGAATAGATCTAGATATTGGTCTTGGTCTTGAGGTGCTCCTTCTTCTGCAAAATTCCCCGAAGTATCGACGTCTACTCGCAAACGAGATAAAAGAAACAAAACAAATAAATAACAGAGGCAAAACAAACTCCAAAAATCAAATAAAATTCATAAATAAATAGATCTAAATTTTATATGAATTTACAAATTTGAATGGGCTCAATCGGAGTTCGGATGCAAAAGATATGGGCTTTGGAAGATTGGAAAAATCAATTAAACCCTAAATTGGATTTTCTCGAATTTCCCGAATTAATTTTATAAAGGAAAATCGAATTATTGCGCAATGCTTGCGCCACCGTAGAAATTTCGGAAAAAGAAATAAAATTAAAAGAAAAGCGACAAGTGGGACCCATCGTCACCTCTACCACGGTGATCGGGTCCACCGAGCCGAGGCAAAGCTGGCGCGTGATGGTGGACCACGCAGCACGCTGGCTGGTAAGCCGATCTGGCGCCACGCTGTTACACGAGGCGAAGAGAGGCGCGAGAGGTCGACGCGGGCGACGCGTCATGGCCGACTGGCGGCATGAGGACCAAAGGTGTCACCGGCGATCGGCGGCGAAGTCGCCGGCGACCAAGGGTACGAGCACTCCTTGCGCTATTGCGCACCTAGTGCCGACCTTACCAGCAGCTGAGAGTGACGGCGGCGACCGGCGGTGGAGAAGAAGCGGAGGCAAAGTCACGGCTATTGTCGGACGGCGGCGACAGTGGGACTCTGGCGACGAAAGCGCTACCGGGTGGCTCGAGCGACACCGAGCCCAAGGAGGCGGCGGACGACGGCCGGACGGCGACAGCGGTGGTGCAATTCGTTGGCGACGACACACGGCCGAGAACCTTTGACGAACAATTACGGCGCTACAAGGGCTTGGGAGGGGCAATTGGGTGAGGGGTTTTGGAGAGGGGGCTGCGGCGATTCTCGGGGACCTACTTATAGGTGTGGGGCGGCCTCGAGGTGACGTCTTTGTCGGCGGAGATCAAACCGCTCAAACGAGCGCGAGGAAACGGGGATAGAAACGGATTCGAAGTTTGAATTTGAACGGAGTCGGTGCGGACGAGATAAGCGGAAGTTTGGTTAGGAAACCCGGGGGTTTTAGTTAGCAGAAACGGACGCGGCGCGGAGCTTCTAGAAGCTCTAATGGCGGACACGGTCGCGGAGCCACGCGAGGAAGGAGACCGTGTCGGAGACGACGACCTCGGCGGGCCCACACGACAGAGAGAGAAGGCGGCAGCGGCGGCGCGGCGAAGCGGCAACCGGACGTCGGGATCAAGGGCCGGGAGCGAAGCGAGGGCGATGCGCATGACGGCGATCGATCGAAGGGGACACGCGGCGGAGATCCAGCGGCTCAAGGCGGGAATGGGCTGCGGGAGTTGGGCCGGATTGGAATAGTGTTGGGCTTCGGCCCAGCACTGTTCCGAAGGATTTTCATATGATTTTTCTTTTAAATAAATCCAAAAAATGCAAATAGCAATTAGAAAATAGCAAATGACTTTGGAAAAATTCCAGAAAATTCTGTAAAATATATCCAAGCATATAGAATCTAAATAAAATAGTTTTGACAATTGTTGATGTTGGGATTAAGCACATTAAATCAATTTGTTCTAAAAGTCCATATTAAGCTTTTTAATTTAATATTCAAATAAATCCAAATGATGAATTTTCCTGCTACCAATATTTAAAAGATTTTTAAAGCTCTGAAAATTTGGGATGTTACATCTTCCCAATGTCCTCCAGCATGAGGTCCAAGCAATGAGCTGCGCAAGGGGTCAAAAATAGAGTCAAAGTCCTCTCCATTAGAAGTTTGCCTACCGCCTTGAAGTTAGCACCATTATCTATGGCCACCTGAACAACATTTTCCTGGACAATCTCAATGATCTTCGCCTCCAATAAATTTGCTAACATGTAGGCATCAGCTGACTGACTTGAGGCATCAAAAGACTCGAATAAGAAAGTCCCCTATTGACTATTGACAAAGAAATTAATCAAGTGTCATCCCCTCCTATCTGTCCAACCATCCGACACAAGCGAGAAACCAAAATGTATCCAAGCATACTCATGCTGCATCCTCAAGTTGTCACTATTCTTTTTGGCCTTCTCAAACAAGGGTGCCCTCAAGTCATGGAAAGTAGGCGGCCTAAGCCCAAGACCATACCGCCTGATGGACTCAACTATAATTTCATAGCTTCTTTTGTTAGCGGCATTGAATGGTATGCCATACTCATAGAAGAAATCAGCAATGTGTTCAGCCACCCTCTCCTTTTCTTCCTTGGTCCTCATAGTTTGCTCAATGGTAGCTTGACCCTTGCCCTTATGTCTTTCCTCGACATCCACTTCAGGTGACGTCCGAATCACAGAAGCAACTGATTTAGTTACCTTTGGTGCAACTTACTTCAAAAGTGCCAACGTCGATTGCTTCCTTTTGGTGGTAGTTCTGGAGCTTGCAACTGTCTTAGTAGAGGAACCTCTTGTGCTCCCTCTAGATGATGCTACTTGTGCTTGGATTTCTTGAACTTCATCACCTTCACCTTCACTTTCACCATCACCTTCATCATCTAGCTCAAAAGGTTTATTTCTTGCATTCTTGAATAAGTACTCATGCATCTCGTTCATGATAGGTGTGGTTCATTTCAGACATTTCTCCACATCTTCATAGCCTCCCGCTAGGTGTTGCTTTTTTTGTACTTCGACATGCATTTGCTTGCCGTAGCCTATGCATTGGACGATATCTTTGTTTGTCAAGTCCAGCCAAAACCCATATTTCTATCTCGGGTCTTTAGACCTAGCCTTCCGCTTATGATCATTAGCTGGATCATAACCTTCGGTGCACGCTATCGGATTTAGAGTTGAAGTTGGAGTTAGAGTTGAAGATTGTTCTGTCATGGTGCCTATATATGCACAAAACAGAGAGCTATCTTTAGTTCATAAAATCACAATCACACAAAGATATCGTTCTGTGCATATCTCACTCACAGTCACAGTCACAATTCACATGTGACTGTAATTCTCCTTCTGTGCATAACTGCATATCGCCCGCCTCCCTTCTGTGCATATCCCCTCCCTTATCCCCAAATCGATCGAATCATCGTCGTCGAACCTCTAGACTCCAGAGTCCAGAGTCCAGAGCCTCCAGACTCCAGAGTCTCCAATCTCTAGAACCTCCACAACACAAAGTCGATCAAACCTCCAGTCTCTCCAGCCCCACACAGACCCTACTCCCCTCCCTTAGCCCTCGGCCTTGTTGGAAATTCTACCCGTCGACATACACTTTCACGGGTAAGAGAGGCGAACTCACGGAGAGAGAACACACAAAAGATTTTACGTAGCACTGCAACTGCCTAGTACTACTTTTCTTCTTTTCTATTCTTCTCTCTTTGCTGTTTGGCTCAACTGAAAAACAACAACATCAATGAGGCTAAATAGCTCATCAAAAAACAACATAACCCACTAACCCACCGCTCTAATGCAAACACTAATGCACACATGCAACGCAAGCATTTAACGCACACACTAACAGCACACTAACGCACCACTACCCTACTGCTGTAATGCAAACACTAATGTGTTGGACCGAAAAGGCGATTAGAGGGGGGGTGAATAGGAGCACGCTCACTTTTTCACAAATACTGGATTCAACACAATTTTACTCCAGTAGCTATGGAAACTATGAAGATCAGTATATCAGTACAACAGAAGACTAATATTGAATCCAATAAACACTCCTAAGCAATACTACAAAAGATCAAGCACAAAATAACAAATCACAGTGCACTGCCGGTCAGACCGCTAGCTCAAGGGCGGTCGGACGATTTATAACGATCGACCCGGTGGCCACAGGCGATCGACCATGGCGTCGAGCAGAATAGATCGGCCAGATGACAAAGATGAAATTAGATGAAACTTTTGATCTACTAATCCAAACTTGATGAAACTTGGAACACACCTTCTCTATGATATCAGGAACCTATTCCAATCGAAGATTATGATAATTCTTAGAAGAATAGCGATCATTTTTGATTTGATTGAAGAAGGGTGTAAAACCGGGTCAAAACGAAAACTAGGTCAAAACTCTTACTCGTGGGTGATTGATGATCAAGATGATCCTAGATAGATTCCCACACGTCACAGCAAGCTAGATCACGTGAAGAAACCAAGCAAAAACTCACGGATCAAAGAAAGACCCAAAATCATCAAATAGAGAGAAAGAATGTAATGAGACAAAACATTGATCAAACTTTCCTTTGATTGATTGATATGATATGGGCTTACAGCCTCTCCATCAATGGAGGACAATGCTCGATCCAAGAGTACAAAAATCACATCAAACTATCAAGAACCCTAGCCTCCACAAAAGCTCTCCCTAAGAAAATTAGTGTTGACAAGAATTGCAAAAGAGAGGAAAACTGAGGTGCAGCCACCTCCCTCTCCTATTTATAGTGGAGGCTTAGACCTTCTAGAAGTTTGACTCTATTGGGCTCCCGTTAAGGCCCAAAACAAACGGGACACTTACGCACGTATTTTAATGCGTCGTCTTTAACATCCCTTGACCTAACTAGCTACACCTTGCGGCATCTTACACCTCGGATTAGCTAATAGGTCATCATTGTCCATCTTGCACCACGCTTGAGTACATTGACCTCACCCGACATCGTCGATCGTTCTGGACCTCAGCTCTCCAAGCCTAGTCCCGATCATCCTTACCGTTGACCGTCGTTGACCACCAAGCAACCTGCACAACAATAGACAAGTAAACCGAATTTGAGAACAAGTTCTTCACAACTTGACCCATATTAGTCAAAACATGCATCATGCAACATATATACCCTGAAACTCATGACTTTGACCTAACAACCGAACAACGCCGCCACGACGGGCGATGAACCAAGTAGAAATCGGTCATGACGTCCCAGGGGCCGGTCTGACCGCCCACCCTGGCCGGTCTGACCACCAGCTATTGGCCGTTCAGACCGCCAGTAATGACTTAGCTGATTTTCAACCTCTGAAAACTGAAATCCACTGGAAATTTCAAACCAATAGAACTTTTGACTGGAGACTCTAAAAATTATGGGACCAAGTGCAATAGAATCCCCTCTCTTGCCTACACCCTCTATTTTTGGCACAGCTCAATTCAACACTTTAGAATCGACGGTCGATCGCCCTAGGCGGTCCGGCCGTCGAGAATCGCTCGCACCGCCACCACGACCGGTCAGACCGATTATAGCCTGACAGCATGCCAACTTTATCGAAAACACGTGAAACGACAAACCGTAAACGCCATTGCCAATTATCACATCATCATAAGATCTGGAGCATATCCTCATGATATCCACATAATGCACACATGCAACGTACGCACTCACGCATGTAACGCACACAATAACAACACACCTTGATTATTCCTAACGATCTCTCCCTAATCAAGATGACTTCACAGTAGTGCTGGTTCGTTGTCGGCATCTGCCTCCATGAGATGTGCCTGCTCCTCCTTCTTGTTGCGGCATCCATAAGCAAAATTCTCATAGTCGTTGCAGTTGTAGCATCTTATTTTATTCTTGTCGAATTTGCGATTCCCACGGCTTCGGCCACCATTGCCACTAGAGCCGCCCAGCTCGCTATCTCTATTCTTCGCCGATTGGACCTCCTACTGGGCACGCGTTAGGAGAAAACATTCGTCGTCGTTGTTATCACTCATACCGCGTAGACGCTAAGGACGAAGCCCAAAAAGCCCACTCGGTATCACAGTACACCGGGCTTAATTTTTTTTAAATAGAAGTTAGCCTCTATATACCACATGTGCACCCTTTGAGATCACCAAATGTGCACCCCCACGCAGCCCAAGCGAGGCGACCAGTGCCCATGCAGCCCACACGGCGTAGCGACGGGGCGCGCGACCCAGGCGACGCGGCAACCAGGCCTCCCAGCTGTATCTACTTCGGCGGACATTGCTGAGGCAGGCTCATCATGCAAAGAAGAACAACACTAATAGCTCGTGGAGCCTCTTCCTCATCGACAAATCAAATGTTTGTACAAGCATGGGCCCAATCCTATCCTGGGTTCGACCACGAAGGCACAAACTAAAAGCCTTCAGAAACTTAACTCCATTTATCCTCCTCATTGACAAGTAAGATATGATCGAATATTCGAGTTCATGCTTTACTTAGTGTAAGGAATAATCTTGGCCGCTCCACACTCGTTTTCACGAAAGTGTGCCTCAAATACTCAGCGATCAGTCTTGCATTTTTGCCTACATAGGCGATTTATATACTATCTATTTTTATTTAGATCTCACCAAAAGAAAAGGTGACCACGTGGCCTAATGGATAAGGCGCACTGCTCCGGAGCTGGAGATTGTTCGTTCGAGTCTCATCGCGGTCGATTTGATCATGTCTGTTTTTTTAAGCTTCCAAGGGTTCATGTTCAGCTTATTTTTAGCATTTTCCCATCTTTTTTTTACACGGGAAATTTGCAGCCTCAAGGTAAGAATTTTTTTAAAAATGATCGGAGCTAGCTACCAGTGACAGCCGCTCATCAACGCTAAATGCATGGTGTTAACCTTCACGTTGGGTAATGTATTTTTCCGATACAATAAACTTTTGTTCGTGGTTTCGTCGGTAGTTACTGATCCTTCATTTTGGTAAATATATTGATCGCTACTTCTTTATTATCGTACATTGTCATCGGTTATGTCGAATTATTGATGTTAAAAATAACCGGATGCATTACTATTTAGTGCAATATTGCTTAAAAATTTCATATGTTATATACATGATGAAGTGGTGAACCCGAGTCAAATTCGTTCTAGTTCCGCCCCTGGTAGGCGCTCATCATACGCTTTGAGACGGTCGATCGCTTCTTCCATCATCATTGTCTTCAAGTCCCTAAATTGCTCAATAGTTGAGACAATCTGCAGGTACTTGCTCGAGACAGCCCAGAGAAGCTTCTTCACGACGTAGCTCTCCTCTATCTTGTCACTAAGACCGCGGATCTGGTTAATCTCATGGCGAAGTCGTCCACCAACTCCGTTCCTTCATGCGTAAACCCTCAAACTTGCTCTTAAGGGTTTACACTCGCACCTCCTTGACGGTCGGTGCCGACATACATCATCTTGAGCATGTCTCAAGCATCTTTCGCCGTCTCCTTTTTGGTGAATAGGAGGATGGTCTGCTCCGAGACTCCTTGGAAGATGGCCGCAAGGGCCATATGATCTTGGCGCTCATCAACGTCGTCGCCCACCACAGCTTCCCAAATACCTTATGCCTTCATAAACGCCTTCATCTTGATTTCCCACACATCGTAGTTGCTCTTGTTCAGTATAGGGTATTGAAGAGAGACGTTGTTTTCTTTCCGATACCCTTGATGGACCATCGTCGGTAACGACGGTGCGGCTCAATGGTGGCACAAACCTTGCCCTCGACATGGCTCTGATACCAAGTGTTGGAAATTCTACTTGTGGACGCACACTTTCACAGGTAAGGGAGACGAACTCAGGGAGAGAAAGAACACACATAAGATTTTGCGTAAACAGCAACCGCCTAGTACTACTTTTCTTCTTTTCTATTATTCTTTCTTTGTTGTTTGGCTCAACTAAAAATCAACAACGTCAATGAGGCTAAATAGTTCATCAACAAACACCATGACCCACTAACCCACCACTCTAATGCAAACACTAATGCACAAATGCAACACACGCACTCACACATATAACACACACACACTAACAACACACTAATGCACCACTACCCCATTGCTCTAATGCAAACACTAATGCACACATGCAACACACGCACTCACGCATGTAACACACACACACACACTAACAACACACCTTGATTATTCCTAACAAGCCTCACCTGGGCAACAGAACAGAGAGGAAGAGGAACAGAGGAGCATACCTGGGCGACGGGAGCGGCGGCCGAGGGCGGCAGAAGCTATGGCCTTCACCTCCTCCAGCGGGTGAAGGAGCCACGACGAGCTGACGACTGAATCTGCCTTCGAGGGGCAAGGGAGCAGCGACGACTGGATCTGCCTCGAGAGGCGAGGACGAAGGGCGAGGACTGGATCTACATCCGAGGGGCAAGGGCGAAGGTCGACGACGCAGTGGGAGCTACCTCCGAGGGCAGCGGCAACATGATTTGTAGTTTTGGAGTCACACATGAGCCCTAACTGCCCTCCCTCACTCACTGCTAACTCCTCACTCACTCCCTTTATCTCTTTGCCGCTACCTCTAACATTTGGGCCCCATGTCTCTCCTCCCAAGTTCCCCGACTTGTCGCGCCTAATCGACTAGTCGACAAGCAAGTCAACTAGTCGACCAGTCGCTGACTTGCCAGAACAAGTCAAGTTGCCACCTCCAGTTGGCTCTTCTCTGTCGACTTGTCGTCAATGACTTAATAAGCATGGGGGCATGGATGTCATTGTTGTGGTCGTTGGTTGGATACGGGTCTAAGGACCGAGGGTAGGTCATTCACCCTCATACAACCGCCACAGGGCTCTTCCTGTCGAGGCAGCGAGAATCTGAGGCTTGATTAGCCAAGGAGGCAAGGGATCGCCCTCCAAGTTCGATAGGGACTCTTCTCGAAGAACAAAGAGGCTCTGATCTTTAGCCAACCGGTTAGAGACTAATTTTGATTATTTGTTTGCTTGATTGATAATGGATACATGCTATCCCTTTTATAGGGACGACCCGACTTGACCCTTAAGAAATAATCTATAAGGAAACTTATCTATAACAATACAATCTAATAATAACTTGTCTAACTAATAGATAATACCAAACACCTAATAGATAGATTCATAAATAACAAATCCTGCCTAATATTTTGTGTTGCTACAATAACGAGATGCTACAATAACGCGCTGCGGTACCTCGGCTGGATATTGAACCATAACATTACACCCCCGCGAGGCAGCTCATTCTCGAGCTGCGGTGGTGGCCACGGTTGAAGTCCTTGGTGGTCCCATGTTGATGAGAGGGTATGATGACGATGTTGCGTCACGTGGACAAGGATCAACGAAGCTCCAATGGACAACAATTATGTTGTCGAGTAAGACCTTCTGCTCTTCGCTGTTAGCCTTCAGCTTCTCCAAGACAGATAGTGCGGCACCAGAAGCCATGGTGAGTGGCTTTGATACCAAATGTTGTGGTCGTTGGTTGGATCGGCTCCGAGGACTGAGGGTAGGGCACTCGCCCTCATCTAACCGCCAGTAGGGCTCTTCTTTGTCGAGGTAGTGAGGCTCTGAGGCCTGATTAGCGAGGGAGGTAAGTGATCGTCCTCCAAGCTTGGTCGGGACTCTTTCCGACGAACAAGGAGGTTTTGATCTTTAGCCAACCGGTTAGGCTTTGATCAAAGCAATGAGAAATCAAAAGTTCAACTAAGCCTCAAAGCCTCGCTACATCGACAGGGAAGAGCCCTACCGGTTAGATGAGGGCGAGTGGCCTACCCTCGGTCCTCAGACCCGTACCCCAACAGTTACCACACCATTTGGTATCAGAGCTACTCACCATGGCTTCCGGTGCTGCACTATCTCTCCTGGAAAAGTTGAAGGCTAACAGCGAAGAGCAGAAGGTCTTACTCGACAACATGATTGTTATCCGTTGGAGCTTCGTTGATGCTTGTCCACATGATGCGACGTCGTCATTGTACCCTCTCATCAACATGGGGCCACCAAGGACTTTACCCGTGGCCATTACTGCAACTCGAGGACGAGACGCCTCGCCGCAATGGGTGTAATGTTATGGTTCAATATCCAGCTGAGGTACCGCAGAGCACACGAACTGTAGCAGCGCGTTACTGTAGCAGCACAAAATATTAGGCAAGATTTGTTATTTAGGAATCTATCTATTAGGTGTTTGGTATTATCTATTAATTAGACAAGTTTTTATTAGATTGGATTGTTAGAGATAAGTTTTCTTATAGATTATTTCTTAGGGGTCAAGTCGGATTATCCCTATAAAAGGGATAGCATGTATCCGTTATCAATCAAGTAGAGAAATAAACAAAGTTAGTCTCTAACCGGTTGGCTAAAGATCAGAGCCTCTTTGTTTGGCTAAAGATCGAGCCTCTTTGTTCGCTCGTGGTTAAGAGTCCCGACCGAGCTTGGAGGGCGATCGCTGCCTCAAAAGCCCCTTGGCTAATGTTTAGCCTTAGAAGCTTCGCTACCTCGACCTCTTCTTGTGGGAAGAGCTTTGTTGGTGGTTGGATGAGGGCGGGTGCCCTACCCTCGGTCCTTGGACCCGTATTCAACTAACGATCACAACAGTCATTTTAGTTTCTCTCTTCAAAACATCCGGATATTATATTTTAATGCCCTGATGTGCACAAGCAAAAAACCATAAAAGTTTAGCGTGTTTCAACAAAGACAGACAAAAAAACGGTGTCCAGAGCAAATGCCACCAAAATTTTGTGTCGTGTTGATTTTTATCTTAATGTGTTCGTGGCTTATTTAAGCAAAGATCTTTGTCCTCTGAGCGATCTTGAAAGAGCACACCTATATGAGCCCATTGCTAGTCACATCTATGAGATAGGGTAATCTCTAGGAAACTCATGAATAGGCATGGAGTATGACTTTTATGCTCCAAACCGCGGAGATGCCTCGACCTAGTATCGATTCTGGACATAAGTGAAACTTATTCACACAAAGCTATCAATTCAAGGCTTTGTCCATTGTGCGATTGTGAATAAGTGTAGCTTCATTCTAGGTGGATGTTCAACCCTAACCGGTCTCCATCAAAACACGGTATATTAAAACAATAAGCGTGGATCAAGGCATTTGACATGTGCTCTTGAGATGCGGTGGGGATTGTTGGAATTAAATGGGCTAAGCCCATATTAGAATATCCTTTATCCAATTTTGCCATTTATAATCCCCAGCAAATGCCACCAAAATTCTGTGTTCTTTATCCAATTTTGCCATTTATAATCCCCAGCAAATGCACCAAAATTCTGTGTCCTTTATCCAATTTTGCCATTTATCATCCCCCTCTAACTGGGTGGGCTTAGTCTTGCAATACGGTGATAGTTCGAGGGATACAAAATCGAGGCAGACTATTATCTTCTTTGCATGTAACCTGTGCTTTTGTGGGGATTTCTGTAGGTATCCAGTTCGAGAAAAACTGTGAAGTCGGTGTCTTCTCCAAGCTGACTAATGCCTACTGTCTAGTTGCAATTGGGGGGTCAGGGAACTTCTACTGGTTAGTTGTGCATGTCTTGTAGGTTTTAACTTTTGGGTGGAGTACACTAGTACAGTGCAGATGGTTGAACCATTGTTCTTTGAAACATCTTGTAGTGCATTTGAGGCTGAGCTTGCTGATGCTATTCCTGTGGTCAAGGCTTCGATAGGAGGAACCAGAATAATTGAGCGTTTATGTGCTGGTGAGTATTTAAGTCTGGATTTGATAAGCTCGGCCTGCAATCTTCGTCTCATTGTTTTGTCACTTTTGTGCAATCCAGGCAACAAGAATGGACTTCTCTTGCCCCGTACCACCACTGATCAAGGTACTATATTTATTTCTCTTATTGAATTCTGCAAGTAGAATTTTCATATTTATGTTTTAGAGCAGCTCTGGTTAGCCTGCCCTTTCTTATTGCACGCATGGTTGGTTACATGTGAAATCTCCACTGAACTCTGAGGATATGTTTACCCCTTATTGTTTCAGAAAACAATTTAACCTCTGAACATTTGCTCTTCGGTAAATAGTAGAAAGTCCGATTTAAACTTGCCAACTTGGCCTAAATGATTAGCTTTTTGCTTGCTTCTCAAAAAGGATTATTGGCTAAATTGAGACGGACTCCAAAGTTTAGGGAAAATCGTTGACTATACATATAATGTTCTTTAGTTCTGCTTATTTATGACAGATTAACAGGGTGATGAAAAATGGATTCATATAATGAGATTATCAGAGGCCGTCCTGGTTGAGCTAAACTAGCGCAATTGTTGGATGGAATCAATGCGATCAAGCTATTCAATATGTTCTATTTTTTTCACATATTTTTGCATTCCGTGCAACAAAGGTGCAAATTCCATGTTATTGCTATGTTTGTATTATGACCAGCAAAAAGTTGGCTGTGTTGATCGTGTGGTCTTTGGATATGCCATGCAATTTTTTTTTTTATTTTTATGAAACTGCTCCAAGTTTTGTTCCTGAACTTCTGTTGATAATGTTTTAGAGCTTCAACACCTGCGGAACTGCTTACCTGATCAAGTGGTCGTCCAGCGTATTGACGAAAGGCTGTCAGCTCTTGGCAACTGTGCAGCCTGCAATGACCATGTTGCACTTGCACACCCCCGACCTTGACAAAGTAAGTCTGCTTCCGTGCATGCTGTTTCTTTGAGATGCATGTTTCTTTAACCAAATTAGCATGGATTAAAGCTCTCTTATTGCTTGCACTCCAGGAAACAGAGTAATTCATTGCAGATGTTCTTGGGGCTGAGGTCTTCCGGCAAACGATTGCAGGGAACATCCTTGTTGGTAGCTACTGTGCAAGTCCCCCTTGTTGCTGGAACTGTTAACCGTGGCAGTGAGGTCGTCGCTGCAGGCATGACGGTGAACGATTGGGCCGCGTTCTGCGGTTCTGACACGGCAGACACTGAGCTCTCCGTCATCGAGAGCGTCTTCAAGCTCAGGGAAGGGAAGCCAACGTCGATTGTGGAGGACACGAGGAAGTCTCTGATCGACAGTTATGTGTAACTACTGAAATATATATGCTGATGTGGTGACAGTTTGTGTGTGATGAGTAGCAGCTAGCAAACCTGAAACCATGTAATGCACTTTGGGGAACTTTTGCTGTGCACCTCGTAGCTTATCCGCTTATCTACTTATGGGCGATGTTTCGAAGTTTTTTTTTCCCCCTTTTTGTGTGATTGTTTAATACTTGCTACTATGTTCCTACACAGAATGCGTGTTTTTGTGGCTCTGGAAACTGAGGGGATCCACAGTGCTATAGTGTGGATGGTAGCCTTGCAGGGCCATGTCGGAGTCTCGCTGCTGTGGAGAGGGGGAAAGGGCAGTGGCTTGCAGTGTGTCAGTTAAGCCGTCCAGGGAGCGAGCGAGAGTTGAGTTGCATCTGGGAGCTAGCAGTAAGTGCTGGAAGCTACTCGGACGGTAGTGACGGTTGCGAAGACGGCCACAGCAACCAAGATCTGCTCGGGGCGGTGGCCACCGGAATTGGTCGACGACGATTGGATTGAGCTGGATCAAGACCTGTGCCATCCTCATCTGATCTGGCTGGATCTAGACACCGGCGACCCTCCAAGGGGAGAGCTACGTCGGGGAGCTTCATGGGGGCGAGGGCGATGAGAGGGCGACGTGGGCCGGACGGGGCGTTGGGTGGGATGTAGGGGCCGTTTGGTTCCTTGTCAGGTAGCATATTAAAATTTTTGTAATATCAAAATCTAGATAATACTAAAACTTAAATAAAATGCTAAAATTTAGGTAATACCAAAACCTAAGCAAAAAAAATGGTGTTTAGATCGTAGCCCTATTAATTCACAGGTAATGCCAAAATTGATGTGTTTAAATTGTAACCATGCAAAAATTACGAGTATGACACGTGGGTCCCGCATGACATATATTTTTTACACCAAAATATAGCAACATGGGTTTTGTTTTGTTGATTAAATGATAAGAAACACAACGGTTCAAACGGATGACAAATTTAATACTCGGTTTAGAAAATATGATTATTTTAAGCTTGTTAATCAAACTAAACATACCATTAATGCACCTAGAACGAGCCAACCAAAACATGCCACATGGCACTCAGGCCCTTGCTGCCAAGCCAAAACTTTGGTGATTAATCCGGTCTCTCCTCCTCCATCTACTCATTTGCACGACTCCATCGAGAGCTCGATGTCCCGAGTTGCGCCCCGATGACCTGAGCAAACACCACCGCCTGAGCATCACCTCCCCTGAGCCTGATGCCCTGAGCACCCGTTGCCACCCTCAGGCCATCTCCCCCGATCCTTCCTCTACTATAGGGGCTCCCGTTGCCTCACGAGTGTCGCCTCTGCTCCAGGGTGTCGCCCGAGCCGCCACCACCGAAAGTTCTTCCAAATGAGCCGATGCGACAGATTATTTATCATGAATGGATCCTACCCTCGATCGCCCCAATGGGCATGACCCCAATGCTCAAGCATGTTGTTCACAACCAAGGAAAGAAAATAACATGTATGCATGTTGTACTTGAGCGGTGCATGGAGTCAAGCCATGCATATACATGTGCAAACATGTTGTTGGGTGTGTTTGATCCAGGAGGAGGCCATGTAGTGCACATCAAAGAGTTTCAGTTCCTTGAGTTCGACATTGGTATGTTCAGGAAAGGCCACTTGGATTTATTTGACAAAAAGGATATCGTTTCAACCAGGAGATTACGTCTACGTTTTATCTTCTCTGTGCAATCTTGGATGGGGGCCACCAAGTCAACCAAAGCCAGTTCAACAAGGAGAGATGACACACTAAAAGTAATATGATAGTTTAATTTATTTTCAGCAATTAGAGTAGATTAAATTTTGAATTAAAGTAGGAGTTCACAATAGGAGTTAATCTTGGGACTGTTCATGCGCACTGTTCACCGTCTCGGATACTGTTCACTCACGTGCACTGTTCATCAAGACTATATATTTAGGGTAGAGCCCCCATTGTAAGCAAGTCTGAGTTGAGAAAATACAGAAAAGTCACATGTTTATGTGGCACATAATAAGTACATGTGTTTCAAAAATTCCCATCTAGGGTTTTGTGATCGCGTGAATATTGGAGGGTAGTTTATCTTACAAGATCCGTGATTCCTTGTGGATCATCTCACCAATTTGTAGCATCCTCAATTGCTCACGGTTTGGTATTGTTCTTCGGGATTGATTTTGTTTCTCGTTTCGAATTGATTCAACATCAACCAAGTATCATTACTTGCTTTGGAGATACACTTGTTCTTCCTTTTTGCCGAATCAAAGAGGAGGAAAGCTGGGGTTTTGCTTCAATCAAGATTGAAATACAAGTACTGTGAAAGATTAGGCCATATTACGCATCAACACACGTTGATTCGTATCAGAAACATTTTCCCGTGGGATATATCCCCACTGGGATCCCATGTGCCATAAAAATCCCGCTCGGGATTTCCCTCCCCGGGAATGTTTCCCCTGGTTCCCAAACAAGCCCTAAGTTCATGAAGATATTAGGACAAATTCAGAGGGTTCCAATGTGCAAAAAATACATAATTATAAAGCTTATCAAGTCTACTTTCCAACGGATCAAACCATGTGGGATTTGGATAGTTCTAAGAGAAGTTATGGCAACTAGAGTGCATGTTGCACAAGATGTCAAGAACGACGCGTGAGAGTTAGAAAACATATTAAGTCCGTAGCTTGTATGGCATGTACGGGTAGTTTACTTATATTCCATAGTTTTCCAAGGTTTAGAAGACTCCCTTTACCTGTCCCGCATGGATTGGAAATCAAATAAACAAGGAAAGGAAATATATAAATAAAAATTTTCAATTTGAACTCAGTTTGAAACAGCTAGCAAGGCCCCGTTTGAAAAGTCAACCACTTACACAAACGGAGTCCGATTTGGGTGTTCTTGTGCTTGTCGAAAAGATAACTTCAAGCCCGACACAACGGATCCACTCCCACCCTCATATTCAACATGTGTGTGGTGATCAATGATCGAACACGGGGTTCCCTATCAAGCTTATCCAAAAAATTGATATGAGAGCACAATCTAAACGAAGACTCTTTATTATTATGGACACACTGAGTGTATATATGAGAGTACAATGAGGATGTTATAGAATTGATGATGAAGTTGAATCTGAATGATAATGATCCTGACTTATTTTTATAGAGATCATGGGTTATCCCCTTTATAACTATTGAAGGGGTGGCAGTTCATGCCGCTAAAGACGACTCTAATCATTACGCACATTCCTCTTTTGAGTTTTGAACCATCACATCTTTTAGCCAACTATCGTAAATTGCCAGATGTATGAATAACCGCTCTCATATTAGTCACGTGGGAAACTGATGTATCTCCCGACTAGTTCGTTGGTCGTGGATTGCCCAAAATCGTATGGTTGATCGAATGTTGCCCATAGTTGGTCGTCTCATGACTCAAACTGGTCTACGACCAATTTGACCATAGTAAAGGGTATTAAACTTCCTTTAAGTACTGGTTGTAGGTCCATCACCGTTATAGAGTTAAGCTCTGATATGTGGGGCTACTTTGATAGAGACTATGACTTTGACCGAAAAGGTTGACCTGGTCAAGAATAATCATCAGCGAGCCCCCAAGGCTCAAGAAAACAAAGAAAATTTACTTAAGGATTTCTTACTTCGAAATGTGCATCAATAAGATTTGATCAAGCACAATCATTCCAATCATTTAATAAAAATATGAGAGAAAGGAAAAGATTCTTATTTTCTTGGAAACCATATCCGAAGGTGCGGTAGTAGGCAAATGGTTTGTGGTAAAGAAGGATAAAAGACTTCTTTTTTACCTATACTAGTACTTTACTCTCATTGCAATCTCTATTTCCCGCCTTTGAGTCTCTTCGTCTCGAATCTTTCTTGCTTCCAAATTTCTTCATCTCCAAAAATATTTGTTTGATCTTTGATCATGGGGATTCTGGGTGCTTCAATCCTTCAGAGAAGCAGATTCGACTAGAACCAAACTTGGTCAAGAAGATAGTTTTACTTGAGTTGTAAATAACTATTTTTCTTAAGAAGGAGCGTAAGTTGTGTACATTTATGAAAATAATTCCCGAAGGAACGATTATGTTTTGGTCTTCAACAATTTATTAGGAACAGACTCTAATAAAATATTACCCGTTGGGCTTTCATCTTTGTTCATTTAATTTTGCCGCAAATTATAGGCCTATGAATAACCATTAGAAGGGCAAGAACAAGAAACATTCCTTTAGAGACTTCCATCTTTCTTACATTTTTTTTCCTACAGTTCTCATCTCTAGACGTTTCTGATCTGAATAGATGATGAACTATTGTTGTTTAGAGAGAGATAAAATTTCTATCCTCAAGGGTTTTCATGAGTATCAACTCATATTGCTTTGGCATTCCTCCACTTATGGTTGAAGCATGAAATAGACGATATTCATGGACCAAATTGGCTTTTCGACCACCTTTATTTAAGGTGGTCGAACAATCAGTTTGCTCTATGGATTAAAGTATTCAAATACAAGTAAGTTACCTTGGAATAAATAATCAGCCCTTAGGGTATTATGGGGTAAGATTGAGGAAAAGACACATTTCACAGGTCAAATTGACTTTTGGTCGACCTTTCGATCACTTTTTAAGTTTTGGTCTATGGAAGATCGACTAGAAGTCAATTTAGTCTATGGAGTGATATCTTCAAGAAATTGATAGAAGGAAAATTCTGATGATCAGATGAACACTTCTCGGAGCACATGTCAAAGCAGTTTCCATTTTAAAGGTGTTATACTTTTTACTTGCGATGATTATGGGATAAAGATAATTTTAGGAAAAGGAAAAAAACTTTTCAACTATTTTTTCTCGCACGTCTTTGACGCGCGGAACAACTTCCTCGACCAGATATGAGTTGTCATGTCTCCATTGGTAGAGGTGCAGTTGTTACATCCTTGAGATAGTGGGTTTTAAATGCGCTAAAGATATATATACAAATTTTTATCCTTCCTTGGGTACGATTTACCCCAGCTGTTTTTACTTCCCTCATTCGCCGAGAGCCTTTCATCCTCCACAAACCTTCGAAAAGAAAAATCCATTAGTATACCATTGAACCGAGATAATGGCAGGATGGAAATCGTTGATGCTGTCCGCAGAGGAGCTCAAAGGGCTGGAGCAAGATGGACATCTGTCGGAGAAGGCTCTTATCAAGTGGTGTGCGCCGGGGAGGGAGATTGAGCCATACCCTCCGGCCGGTTTTACGGTTTTCTTTGTGCCTTATCTCTGGAAAGGCCTTCGTTTACCCGAGAGTGATTTCTTGATTGAAGTTCTTAATCATTATGGAATAGAATTAGTTCATCTTGTACCGAATTCAGTTCTGGTACTTAGCATTTTCGCCCACATGTTTGAGGTGTTTTTAGAAATAGCCCCTAGTCTGTGGCTGTTTAGGTTTTATTACCAAATCATTCGCAACAAGAAAGGTGCTAGTGCCGTGGACTCTTTTTACTTTAAATTTTAAGATACCAACAAGAGATTGTTTCCCTTCTTGGCTACCAAAAATGTTAGCCAAACATGGAGCAAAGAATGATTTTATTCTACTATTCCGAAGGAGAGTAGAATTACTTACAATCAAAGTGCATCACCGATGTGGTCCTTAAAAAGCCGAGTTGATGATAAGGATATCAAGCTTTCCAATGATGAGAAGAGTGTGGTCCTAGTGATCAATAACCTGGTAAGGAGAGGTCTAACTGGACGAAAAGTCGTTCATGGCTTCATCAAGAACAAGATCTTTACCCTCCAAAAGAGAGAAATATTATCTTGTGATTATGACATCCCAGAAAATGGTAAAAATTCATTTACCTTTTTACTCGAACTAAATTTCATAGTTGAATTAAAGTAATCTTTCATTATATTGCAGCTTCCTTGCTAGAGCTTCAGTCATGTTAAAGGATCGGGTTCTAGACAAGGAACCGACCGATTTAGAAGCGCAACCCCAAGCTTGATTTGGGTTGCCTTATCACTTAGGAAAGATCACAAAGTGGTAAGTATTCACAAGAATAGTCAGGCATAAGAAGTGATTTTACTTATATCTAACTTATATTTTCTAAACAGACGACATCAAAGAAGCATCCTATATCAGACGTTGGTGCATGCTCTACCCCTCATTCGGCAAAGAATGCAAGGATAAGTTCTAAACCTCCTGTTGCGCCAAGTAAGACGAAACCTGCACCCGCTTTGATCTCAATTCCGCAAAAGCCTTCTATTTCAACTCCAACTCATTCGAAACCTCCTACTCGCGAGGTATTAAAATCAAAGTTAAAACTTCAGTTTCTCGATATGCTTCTAACCCTCAGCCAATACATGCTACATCAATTTTCGTGGCTGAGGTGGTACAGGGTGAAGGATCATCAGAGGAGTACGAAGAGAAAATTCCACTTCAGCAGGATCCAAGGTCCAAGGATAGAAAAACCGAACCGGTGGAAATCCCCGTGGGCGGGTGGTACCGGTAACCGGTCGATTACCAGAAAACCCGAAAGAAAACTGGCCAAAATTCGCCAAATGAAATTTGAACTGAGATTTCCAGAAACCGGTAATCGGAAAAAACTAGTTGACAAAACTAGAAAAACTAGAAAACAGAGAAAATGGGTAATTAGCAATTTCAAATTTGGAATAATGCGAATATTAATTAGAAAATATTTAATGAAGTTGTACATAAAAAGTCCTCCTTGCTTGCTTCACTCTCTAGGGCAGTCCTCTCCTGCAAGTGTTATAAAGCATGTAAAATAATAAAAACATAAGTTAATGATAATGAATGATAATTTGGCTAGCATACTAAAACAATAATTGAGTAGCAATTCATACCAATATATTATCGAGAAACGCAAAGGTTGTGCAATGCAAGTAATTGTTATCATATATTACAAGTCCTTCAAATTGAGCTAGGTGGGCTTTGTATTGATCCCAAGTGTGTTTCATGGGCATATTGTACCCAATGATTATAAATTTATTGATAATATTCAGGTTCCACCCACTGGTAAACCATTCTTGCATTGTTATTGAAGGATACAAGCCTGTAATAGCTAGTAGGATTAGAATAGATGTATAACAAATGAGAATCATCACCAAAAGGTAATAGGTTGGCATCTCGACGTCCATAAGTTCGAGTAAACTTTGAGCTAGTGTGGGATTCATATGAAGAAGAGTCCCATGGCTGAGATTGATCTTTTTGGTGACCCTTCGACCTCGTGTAGGTCTTATGAATTGTTCTTGAAGCATAACAACCATGGTCTTCATCTTGGGTAGCATCCATGATGTTTTTCTCGCAAGTGAATTACAATGGTTGGTCTTGTCCTGCATCATGAGTTGTCCCACCATCAGCACCATCATCAGATGACGGAGAGCTACTATCACTAGACTCTTGGTACTACACTTCATCAGATGATGGACTTTCTGTTTCTTCATCGCTTCCCACAATATCCTCCTTAATTGCATTTTTCTTCTTCTTATCGGGCACTAGTTTCCTTATTTGTATATGTGAGGCAAAGTCTGCAGCCAATTTTTCAGTTGGTTGGCTATAATATTTCCTTTTGTCAAGATGACTCTTGCCAATATTTTTCTTTGTCCATTGCTTCAACGGTTCATCATCTAGTGCTTTATCTAGTTCCTTCTGAGGGATAGCATCAACTACAATTGTGGATGGCATGGGGGGCTAACCTTCCTCGTCTAGTAGGGGCTCTGATTGTATCATGGAGCTATCAAGCCACTCATGGATTGGGTTCTCTCTGTCGTACATAGTGGCATTAATTAGATCGTCAAAAGGATCTACATCCATATCTTCATTCCTAGTCTCATGCTCTTGCAATCGTAGCCTTAGATTGTAGTGGATATATATGTGCTTATGCAGTTTCTTGTACCTAAGACGGTTCCTCAATTGTGTATGCACCAATGCCGATGTGCTCCAATTACGTTCACATCCACTAAAGGAAACACATTGTGACACAATCCACAAGACATATTTTAGTAGTGTTGGTGTCTGCGCTCCAAACATCATCCACCATGTAGCTACAAGTAACATAAAAATTATGTTAAACTCATAGTGATGGTTCATTTTCTATGTATATATAAGTTTATAACAACATACCTACAATATGACGATTAACACTAATGTAAGCCTCATTTGAAGCAAATAGACCTCATCGATTACGATATAATTCTAGTTCGCCTAGAGCCTGCATTGCCTCATCGGGTGTATCAGCTATTCTTTGAATTGCCATTGTTAGGGAAACAATGAGGGCTGGATTCTTCTCCAAACTATATAAGTTGTGGCACTGCGGGTTTAGCAACAATGTTGTCCAACCAAACACACTTAGAATGTTAGAAAAATACAATAAATATATTTTATATATTTGGATTTAGGAAACTATCTACTTGACTGAAACTATATATGTGCGGTCCTTCATCATTGCAATTATTCTATTAATAAGCTTTATAACACAATCATATGTAGCCTAATCTTCTTTCAATACGTCTTGAAGTTCCAAATTTAGATAATATATTTTTCCAATCATTCCTGCCACTGTTGCGGGTTTCTACTGGTCTACATATCTTAGTAGTCGATAAGTCGGTTCTACCAATTAAATGACCCAATCCATACTGGACCACCATTGTCTACTTGTGAGACAAGAATACATGTATTCTCCTTCCTCGGTCGTGCTCAAATGGTTGGAGCTCCACACATTTGATGTCATCCACTTCATGAACTTGGATTTTCTGACCCAAAAACTTTTCAAGAAAATAAATATCATTCCAAACCTTGTTGCATTTGGACGAACTATCTCTCCTCCAATTTGTTATCGCATTTGATTATGGATGCGACTGTGGTTGTTTAGGAACAGACAAATCCTCTTGGCCGCCTTGACAACTGCATCAACCTCCTCGAACTGGCTAATATCCTTCAACATGTGGTTAATGGTATGAGCTGCACATGGCTGCCAGACTAAAGTTGGATACTCTTCAATTACCAGTTGAAATGCTTTCTTGTAGTTCGCACCATTGTCAGTCACAATTTGCATAACATGTTTAACTCCAACTTCTTCCACAACTTTACGGATCTCATGATACAAAAAGTTAGCATTTTGTATGTCACCAATTGCATTCACTGACTTATGGAAAAATATTCTTCCGTTGTAGTACAACATGAAGTTAATAATACTCATTTGTGTGGGTCCTGTCCATGAATCACACACGATGGAGACTCCATATATATCCCAGTCATCTTTGAACTGTGCTACTTACTATTTTACCTCTTGTTCATTAGCATCAAGATATGATCCATCGATTTCATAGCCTCTTGGTGATGGAATGCCTCGACCAAGTTCTTGTGTCTCTATAATGGCGACACGAAAATAAGGACACTCTGCCTTAACTCTAGCAATGCCATTACTATGGAGCCACTTAGACCAAAAATTTCAAGTTTTGACTTTGCTTCTCCACGAAGTGTTATATCAATGCGGGGTTGGATGGGTGCCCGACTGCGCAAAATATCAAAATCAACTCTCATGGACTATGACCTGCCAAACATCCTAGAAATGGTATTGCTTCCTGTACCACTTCCTCAGCCACTTCCACTTCCCCTACAACTTCCACTTCCTGCACCACTTCCACTGCCACCACCATATTCAAATGCCGCACCCGACTTTTGCCCTTTGTTGGAGCTGGTGTACCTCCAACGACTCTAGGCGAGCCCATTCCATCTGCATTTCCTGATCATCATCGAAGATATCTTGAGATGATAGACCACGAGCTATAGGCTCTCTTGCATCTTGCTCCATTCGCAGTTGTTCATCTTTAATACATTTCTTTCTTGCCTTCGCTTCTTCAAAACTTGCCAGCATGAGCCTCCGGACTTCCGTTGGAACCCCACTGCAAGCAATAACATTCCCGTGTTTCCTAGCAAGATGTTATTTTAGGCGGGTGATACCTCCGCTTGATTTCGTAAGGTTACAATATCTCAATTTCCAACCAACACCTCCTAGTCTCTCTCTATGCTCCCAAACATTCACTTATTTAGGAGCAATTGCCTACAATAACTATTTATATGTTAATAGATGTATGTCATGGGCATATTGCAATAATGATGGTGTGGGCTCATTCATTGTCTGCCATCAATCCAATATACATGTAAAACCTAGAATTATGATTCCAGTACTAGCTACTAAAGCTAACAATAACGCTAGAGTAGTTAAGCTTTCAAATGCACAATGTACCAATGGACGATTTTAGATAAATGTAGTGATTGAAATGTATTTACTAAGCGGTAGGAGGAATCACTATCATAGCAAAAGAAGTTCTTTGAATGCCATCCTATAACTGAAAGATGCAGTAGTTTTTACGACCTTTCTTTGTGACTGCTGCTCTGCCGTTCTTTGCTTCTCACGCTCGCTATACGCCATCGCTCGTTCTCATTGCTAGCGGTGTTGCTACCTCTTCTTTGCTCGAGGGAGGGAGGGAGGCAAGAGGGGGGAGAGCAAGAGGGAGGAGAGCAAGAGGAGGGGGAGCAAGAGGGATATAGGTACTGGATGGCTCCATATGTGCTGTCAAAGACAAGCTGCTGCTGCCTCCATGTGCTGTCAAATAGCATCAAAGGAGCATCTAAGGTAAGAGCTACTTTACGTTTTAATAGTGTTAAGTATACTCAAAACTAGCAAGAATACATGTTTCAATACATAATCTAGCACACAAATGCTTAAACCAAGAGAAGGATATTATGTAGTAAAAAAATTCACATTCAAATTTAAATATTTTCATCCTTTTTTTCTACCGGGACCGGCCGGTAAAACCGGTTACCACCAGTAACCGAACATTTTTTCCTCTGCCAAGGTTAAGGACCTCCTAGGCCTTGGTTCCATTCTTTGTTAAAACTAGTGGGATGACCCACTTTCACCGTTAATGAGGACTTCATGGCACTCTTTAGCGAAAGTGGTTTCAAGATCGCGTAAGTTCTTTGATAATAACTGTATAATTTTGGCTCATAATGACCAATCCTCGCTTTTTTTAGTCTTTCTTTGACGTCTGACCCAAAAAGGGGACATATGATAGCTCAAGAACAAACTTCACCACCAATCGTACTAGCAATAGAGGAATCTCCAAGAGAAGAGATTCTACAAATGGAAATACCTCCTAGCACCACTAAGGAAGTGGTCCAGGATGTTCTGATGACGACTACTGGGACATCCAAGGAGATGCCACAGGGCACGGAGGCCCAAATAGAAAGGACCTCCCAAGAGGACTAGATAGAAAAGGTAGTCCATTGGTCCACTGTAACAGGAGTGCACCATGAGGCCACACGGTTAGAGGAGGTGGTCTATGAGACCATTTGTAGCATCCTAATTTTCATAGTTTTTGAAAAATTTCAAAAATAAAAACAACCATTTGCTTTTATTGCTAAAGCTTAATTTGGAATTTCAGAAAATCAAAAACAATTTAATATGAATTAATTAAACATCAATTAACTAAAATTTGGTTTATTTGATTTTTCTGGTATTTAAAGTTAAAGGTATTATTTTAACTATTTTCTTGAATTTTAAAAAGAGTTTTTTTCTATTTCCTGAAAAATAAAAATATTTTATTTACAAAATTTAAAGATAAATTAAAATTTAAAATAATTTTATTAAGTTCAAAATAGTTCAAGGAATTTCTATGTATTTTTCTAGAATTTTTAGACTCTATTTACTATTTTCTAAAAAGCCTTTTTATTTGTTGTATTTTCAGAAAATCATTTAAATCCTAAACCTTTGTTCACGGGCCAATTCTTTCCGACCCATATCAGACACCTTCCTCCGCCCAACCGCGCCAACCGCTCTCCGCGCACGCGACCGCTCTTCCTCTCTGCGTGGGCCATGCCGTCGTCGTCGTCGCTTCCGCGCTCGCCTCTCTCTGCCACGTGGGTCCTGCCTGTCAATCACTGCCTGCCTCCGCCCGCTCTCTTCCGCTGCCACCAGGCCCTTCCTGTCATCCCTACGCCGTGCCTGTTCATCGTCTTCCCGCCCGCTTCTCAGTGCACCTGGCCTTGCGTTGCAAGATGCGCGCCGCGCATGCGATTTTAGCCGGCGCGCCTGCTTTCTCCTCTCAGTGAGACACTGGTTTATCCGGCTTGTAATACTTAACCATCCATTCGGTCCTAGCATCACAAAGCAGATAATCCGAGACTCGAGACATGCATACTTCCCAGAAATGCAGTATACACACCTCTTTACAAAGTTCATGCATCAATTCCATTCATTCACATAGAACCAAAACATAAACAACAATCCATAATATAATATAAATAGGAGATGGCAATTTACAAAAGAGAGGCCGACCGGCCAAAAATATCCATGGACAAAAGAAGATAGACAGCGGAAGCAAAAGTGCCATAAGATGGCTATAAACAAAAGAGCCGACCAGTGTGCCTATAACCCACAAGGCAACCGACCAGACCGCCAAGCTAGTCGCCAAACCCGAAGCACATCTCACAAAAGTGAGGCCCTAGGGGCTCACCTTCTTCCCTTGCAAACAAAAGCAGCCGGCAACAGCCGGTGAGTACTTTGAATGTACTCGCAAGACTTACAGATGGTGTGACAAACCTGTACATATACTACATGCAAGCTTAATCAAAAGTAGGCTGTATGTTTCATTTTAGCATAAAGCAAGTTTTTATTTGCAATAGTGTAATAGATTGCAAGCAATTTTAACAAATCTGTTTTTAATGTTCAAATAATGGCAAACGACAACAAGATAACAAAGAGATAGATGACAACAACAATCCCGAAGTGACTAGCCCATCAGTCACCACGACAATAGCATGAACTACCCGTTCATACCACCCACGACCAGTTTTAAGTTTTAAAAGGTTGTAGTCTAGTTCTTGCACGACCTCACCAAGCATGTCCATAACCTAGGACGAGGCTATTCGAATAGTTTTATCCTGCGCAGGGTGTACCATCTGCACTCCACACGCCTGACCGCCTTTTGCCAAGCTATTAAGCACACTCCAAGGTATGCCAAGACGGCTAAGTCCTACGAGACGCTTCCAATATTGTGAATTACTCTCGAGCCGCCCGTATGGATAGAAACCCATACGTTGTGTCGGAGCCATCGTAAAGCCTCGGTCAACTACCCTTCCCGGGTAAAGCCTTGGACAATTACGACGCTCCTCGAGGTGGAGAACCTACCCGGAATCTCCACCACCGCACACCCAACACAAGAACACGACCACATATCATGTTTCACACAACACACACAACCCCCTCCTGCGACTCGGAGATAACCCACGCCAAAGTACTAAGTCAAGAGAGGTCTCATATCCCTCTCGCGTGGTTAGCATGCATAAGCGCTTGGCTTAGTGACACAAGTAACTCGGTCCTTGATGACCTAGGCACCATTCCATTCACACCAACAGATCACACCAACATACCATTGTGCCCAAGTCGAAAACAGTTTTATTTTCAGTTTTTGACTTTACAAAATAACAAAACACAGAGTGCTGGACATAATGGAGTCGTAGTAAGATGTGTGTGATCAACGTCATCGACTAAGTCGATGACTGCCCAATACTACCGACATCTAAGCATTTCTAAGCAATTTCAAAACGAACGCTACTAAGTGACCAGAGTCCATCCATCGAACTCCGACCACAGCCAATAACCTAAGCTCACTGGTAGTAGAGGATAAACCAGTCCTACAGATTATGCGACTATAGGATACTAACCATAATTTAACAACAAAATAGCAATGCATACATACGAGTTGAAATCAATAAAGTAGACTTGAAAAATAATAGGATTAACATGATCAAACTGCTTGCCTGCTTGCTGTGGGTCAGGGTGTTGCTGGGGATCAACAATATTGTCGTTGTGCTCTTCGGATCCTAACGAGAAGGCGAAAAGCAACAGATAAGAACGAATAAAATGCAAAGACTCAACAGCAAACCTTTCCAAAAATTCTGAAAATCTTACTGTAGCAAGAAAAATAATTTTACAACGAACTTAGCAACAAGAATCAATCGATTTGGATTCTTAATGCCAAAGATATGATCAAAGGAAGTTCTTACGACCAGGTAGTGGTCGTAACAGAACCTATGACTGGACAATAGTCGTGGAAGGATTTACGACCAGGTAGTGGTCGTAGAGTACGACTGGGTACTAGTCGTAGAAGGACTTACGACTTAGTACCGGCCACGACAGAATTTACGACGGGGTAATGGTCGTAGAAGGACCCGTGACCACGCGCATAGTCGTAGTGAGACTAACGACTACGGGGTGATTGTAGGAGAACTTACAATCACCGTAGGCCTTTCCCCGCAATTATAGGGTCAGGGACTACGCGACGACCTATTTACCCACCAACAACATCGCACTGGTCGAAACGACCAAACTACGAATCGGTCGAAATTCGACCACGGCGCCAACCAAGGGCGGGTTGAGTGTCTAAAGGTTTAACGCTTTGCCCTCGCGGCCAAGATCTTGGTCAAGTATGGTCGCAATAGGGTACGACCACGAGTGCGGCCAAACAGTATGGCTCGGAGAACTCCCGAACACCAATACCAAAGGGCAATGAGAACACACCTAAGCTCTTATAGGGCAATGCGAAAGCACCGAGTGAAGAACGACCAGAGTCCCACGGAGTGGCTCCGGCGACGAGTGTCCGAACTGCGGTGGTAAGGTTCTCGCTAGGCCACAGCGACCTGGGCACAGAGAGAACCAAACCGCGTGAGAGTTAAGCTCCAAAGAGTAAAGGGGAGCAGAGGGGCGAAGACTTGAAGAAGAAAACCCCACGCACCGCCTCCACCAAGCTCCACACTCAACAATGTCGGCCAAAAGAGGCGAGGAACTGCAGCTCAAGCAAGATGGCGAATGCTAGCTGGAGTTGCGAAAGTGCTAAAGGAAGCTAAGGGTGAAGCACAAAGGAGTTTAAATAGAGCGCTGGCAGAGAGCAACGGCCGGATTTTTCCAGTCGGGTCAACACTGCCATGAGAGCACTTGAGAGCGATAGGGCGCTTGGGTCATGGCCTCATCGAGGTAGGAGGCGACAGTCATTTAATGCGCGCAGAGCTAGCCGCTTAAAGGTGGACATAGAGTGGATCGACGCCACCGCTTTTCTCCTCCGCGACGCCATGGCAGAGCTCACGCGCGCGGACAGAGGAAGGGACGACTCGTTGGTCGTCGGATTGGAATCGAACAATTTGGGCTAGATCGAGCGATTGAAACAATCCCATCGCTCGACCGGTCGAGGACCGCTCGATGCCGATCCAACTACCGAGTCGACGGGCGGTTCTAACGGCCCACTGCTTGGTGGTCGAAGACCGCTCGATACCGATCCAACGGCCACGACCCTAGCGCCCGAACGACCGAGTTGGCACGGCTAGTGGATGGACCGAGTCAGTGGCTCGGGCCCGAGTCCGGCTCGAACCTATTTAAGTGCAAACCGCTTAGGGTTTGGATTTGAATAATCGATTTTGAGGAATTATTTAAGGTAGCAAGCAAGCTCCAAAAATTATGAAATTTTAATCGAGTTTCTTGACGACCGGAGGAACCTCATATGAAATTTCCAGAGATTCCAATGTCTTGAATTTTCCCCGTAAATTCGGAAGAGGGAAACTAGGGTTTGACCAAGCTTTGACTCGCCTCCAAGAATCATCAAATAATTTCTAAAAATCATGAGATAATTCGGAGGTGTTGCCAAGCCTCCCTAGAACTCGGGAGAAATATCTCCAAGGGTTTGGCACAAGGTCTATGACAAGGAGGTTTTTGATTAGCGTCGAATGAGGATTTGAATTTGATCTTCCACAATTCTTTTTAAAAGAATTACAAAAATGACCAGGGGTTTCAAGATGCAAGAAAAGTTTTAATTCCTCCTGATTTTCTTACACTTGAAACTCAATTCCAGATTTGGGATGTTACAGCCTCGAGCAAAACGCCGCACCCACGTCAGTGCCTGTTGCATCACCGCCGCCATCCCGTCGCCACCCCGGACTTCCGCCTCTTCCCCATTTCTGTAGCGCCCCGTTTTTCGGAGTTTTTGAAAATTTTTAAAAGAGAACCGTTTGTTTCTTTTTGCCAAAAGCTTAATTTGGAAATTTCAGAAATCCCTTTCAGTTTAAAATGAGTTAATCAAACTTCAATTAAATTAAAGTTGGTTTAATTGAATTTTCTGGAATTTAAAATCAAAATTATTATTTTAAGAATTTTCTTGGATTTATTGGATTTTAGAAATTGATTTTCCTTTTTCCCGAAATTAAAAATTAATTTATTTGCAAAAGAAAAAGGAAATTTAAAGTTAAAAGTATTTTTATTAAGTCTAGAATAATTCAAGGAATTTCTGTGAATTTTTCTAGAATTTTTGGAGTCTATTTGCTATTTTCTAAATTGCCTTTTGATTTATTTGAATTTCTGAAATCAAAAACGCATTTAAAATGAATTTCTGTGCGTGGGCCGAAACCCTAGCCGGCCCACCACTGTTCCCCGCCTCCGCCCGCTCATGCCGCGCGCTTCGCCTCACCGCCGATCCTCATCGTGTGGCTCTCGCTCGCGCGTCGCCCTCGCTTGGCCGTTGGATTGAGATCGGCCGTTTCCTTTCGCGCGCTCTCCTTTCTTCTCCGCCGTTTGATCGCGATCCGACGCCATCGCCGCGCCGCTTTCTTCCGCTTCCCACCGTCCGACGGATCGGACGGCGCTTCGCTTGCCTCCTCGCGCGCCTCTTCTTCCTCCCACCGTCCGACGGATCGGACGGCCTTCCTTCGCCGCGTCTCCTTCGCTCCCCACCGTCCGACGGAATCGGACGGCGTCCGTTCGTCGTCTTCGTCGCGCCGCCGTTTTCTCCCACGTCGCGCGAATCCCACGCCGCGAATCCGCGCCAAGCGCGCCTGTCTGTCCGCCTGCCGTCGCATCGCGCTGCGTGCTCGCCCTCCCGCCTCGCCCGCGCCCGCCGCTCATTGCTTCTCGCCGCGAGCTCTATAAAAGCGCGCGCTCTTCCTCTCTCCTCTCTTCTTTCTCTCTCTCTCGCCGATTTCGCCGCCTTCCGTTCTTCCCGCTCCGGTCGTCTCGCGCCCGCGCTTTTCTCCCGCTGACGCCGCCGTCTTCCCTCCTCCGCCGCCTCTCGCGCCGCCGTCTCCGGCGTCGCCGCCGTTCCCGTTGCGCCGCTGTCGTCTTCCCTAGCTCGGCCGCCGCCGCGCCGCCTGCTCTCTCTCTCTCTCTCTCTCTCTCGACCGTGGGCCCGAGCCCACGTGGCTACCCACGTGGCGCCACGTCGGCGCCGCGTCGGCGTTCTGCCGCGTGGCTGCTGCGTCGTTAGATTGCGCAAGCCGACGTCAAAATCCGGGTTTTCAATAGAAAATTAATTCAAAATCCAAAACCCTAAATCTATCATTTTATGTGATTTTGAAATTTCTTTTGGCTATAACTTTCACATCCGAACTCCGATTTGGGTGATCCAAATTTCTAAATTCATTTAAATTCATCCTCTTTCATTTGGTACTGGTTTTGTAATTTTGGAGTTCATTTGGTGCTGTTTTATTTATTTGTTGCTATTCTCGCACGTAGATTAGGTGTTTGGAAGATTTCTTCGACCGACGATCAAGACCTCTCCTCGCCAACGAAGGCAAGTCGTAGGCCTTTGACCATGTTGAACCTATTTTACAAATGTATATTGTATTAAAATATCATGCATGGCTAGTTTTATTAAAAATGGTTTTGGGAGTAGATAATTACCAAATTGCCATTATGCCTCCTTGATAAATTGGAAATGAAATGTCTCCTTGAATGACATATATCCTTGGACACCATAGGATGGTTAATATTAGTTGGACATAATTGTATTACCAACTTGGGAGCGTAATATTGCTTAGACATGCTCTAGTTACCCGCAGTACTTTCGATCACATGTTCAATGATTATTGAAATTTGACTAATGGAACTATGGAACAGTGGTGTGAGGCCACTTTATTAAAAGATGTTGTGCCATGGCGAGGATTGCCATTTGGTGGGATTGAACAAAAATGATTTATGCTCGGGCTTGAGGTAGGAAGCTAGAGTGGGTGTGTGATGCACATTGGGTTGTGGTAGACTTGTCTGAGCAGCCAACTAAGGACTTAACTTTGCAAGTCATTGATCTGGGTCACCTCGTGCAACCATAAGTCCGGTATGGGACTGACCGCCAACTAATTAGGAAGTTTTGAGTCGGTTCTGTTAGGGTTGATTATTGGCGCAAGAGGGGCCGTGATGGCGAAACCTTAGCGAGCGTAACCGAGGCAAAATGGAACTTTGTAAAGGCCTTGTGATAGTCACTTAGTCGCACACCCTAAGTGTGTCGACGGACATTGCAAGTGATTTATCTCTTGTGGGTAAAGCCGCACAACCTCCGCAGAGTGTCAAAATCTATTCGAATAGCCGTGTCCCCTGCCATGACATGCACAGTGATTTCGCGCAAGGGTAGTATTTTGAAAATTGTGGTTTGGTTCGATAGAAACGTTTGGTTGAATGGTTGGGAAGTGAACGGATGTTCACCGCTTGATTCAAAAGAACTTGGTTATCTATGTATTATTCTTTTAAAATCCTGCTTTGCAATCTAATTAAGGTATTTATTGTTAAACTTGCTTTCTGCAAATTAACCATAAAGCCATCCTTGCTTAAGCCTGACATGAATACTACGTGCATACATTTCTCTACGACTTGCTGAGTACTTTATGTACTCACGGCTTTATGCCCTTTGTTGATCAGTCCCAGCAGAAGAACCAGGAAATGTTGAGTGCTATGAAGAAGGCTACATTGAAGACTTCGCGAACTAGGTCGCGTCCTCCACTCGATTGCCTGTGGGCATGTCGATTGGGCTCCACGTATTTTTGAGATTTCCGCTGCCAGATACTCTGTTGTTGCTAAGCCCTGTGAGGCGACTTTTGTAAGAACCTTGACCATAAGGTCTTTCTTGCTTTAATTAATATTACTTTGTGCGCTTCATTAGTTCGTCGTTGAATGGTTATGAATGCATCATTGTTGCAACTGTGCAAGCTAGCTACTGATCATGGGACTAGCTTGGTATGCACAGAGGGTCTCGGGGTTGTGTGAATCTTCGGGGTCCGACAAGAGATGGTATCAGAGCCATATCGACTGTAGGACGTAACCTTTAGCTAGATTGGTCGTCTTAGTCAAAGATTCAAAATATATTTTCTAAATCAAACCAAGCAATTAACTTGACTAGAAATTCTTCTCTCATCTTATTCTATTCTTTCTTATCTTATTCTATTCTTTTCTTCTCATCTTACCCTCTTATATCATCCTTGAGTTCTTTTATCTTATCTTTTCTGGAACTTGGTTTTCAAATTTAAATTTGACTCCCTCGCCTCTGGATTATCCCTAGGATCGAGCCCTTCAAGATCAAGAAATGGAAGTTTTGGAAGTTCAAGATCCGCAGTTTGTTTCAAGTTGCCCCTCCGTAAAGATTAGATTAGTAGCTGCCCTCCCTAGTTTTAGAGTCGTTTAGTCTGCGTAATAGTGCTTCTGTGCTTAAGTGTCCCTTTTGGTTTGCTTCTTGATAGCTTTCCGGCTATCCGTTCGTTGGGTAAAACCAATTTTGTCCGCATTAGGTTGATCCATCTATCTCCCTTGTTTCTCGCTCATCTCCGTGCTTTCCCTCTCATCTAAATTGCTTTCTTCTCCTCGTCTATTAAGCCTGTGAAGCTTTGTCGCAGATGGTTCGCACCGCAACTCCGCAAGCCGTGATGAGACTCAAGCGCCATGCCCGCCTTCCCAGCCGCGGCCAGCAGATCCGGTTTGAGTCGTTCATGGCAGCCAGACGCACTGATGAGCTCTTTGATGCGAATATGACTCGATGATGAATCGCCAGAACTGCATCACGCTCGCCGCCATGATGAATCGTAGCATCAAAGCACCGCCACGCCCACGCCGCTCCACCCCGATTTTCCTCACCAGTGGCAGAGTTTCTAAGGACCCATCCGCCCACTTTCTCTAGCTCCTGAGCCATTGGACGCAGATGACCGTTACGCCCATGGAAAGAAGCTCGCTATCACCCGCTGTGATGATCGCGAGAAGGTTCTCAGATGCCACTCACCACCTTGAAGGTACCGCAGAATGGTGGGAGAACTATTGTGCCGCCCATGGAAACCCCGAGAGTATCACTTGGGCGAGTTTTCAAGAGCTTTCCGCCACTCCCATATCCCCGATGGAAAGGTGGAAATGAAGAAGAATGAGTTCCGTGAGTCGCAAAGAAGGCAACATGTCGCTGAGTGAATATCTTAACAGTTCACTCGGCTATCCCGTTATGCCTCGAGGACGCTGCCACGAGATGATGCCCGCCAAGCGCTTCAAGAGAGGACTCAACCCGGCTTGAAGGTGCAAGTCATTGGGAATGATTATGCGATTTCCAAAGACTTGGTGAACAAGGCCATGCTCATTGAGGAATCCCGCCGTGAACTTGAAGAATCCCGCAAGAGAAAGATGATGCAAGACAAGTGCCCATCGGCCTCACTCCCAGAGTCGAATGAATGTGCCGCCTCCCGCCCGTGTTGCTCCACTGCCACATTCAGAGCCCCCAGAGCAAAGACTCGCCCAGCTAGCCCAAAGTGACCGCAGCCTTCAATAGCCCAAAGAACAAAGCAGCCAAGGAATGTCAACCCCGCCACGGATCATCGCTTTAAGTGCCATCACCGGGCACTTCGCCAAGAAGCTGATTGCCGCAGAGGCAAGGCCCTTCTCCTGCTCGCTTCAACATGGGAGCTACCCGACCAGACCCCCACTCAGAGTCGCACGTGGAGCCCTCGGACTCCAACCGCACCGGCCAAGTCTCCTCACCTTTTGGAAAAGGTCGTGTGAACCACACCATCGTGGAGGAAGCCTGCACAGCCCGGACGCCGTGGCCGGGTAAGTTCCTTGTCAATTCAAAGACCGCCATCGCTTTGTTTGATTCTCGAGCTTCGCATTCGCTTGTTTCTGAGTTTTGCCGAAAGGCACCAGCTGGAAGTTTTGCCTCTTAAAGGTGTTTTGTTGGTTCAATCTCCGGCTCGAATTGAGTACGAACCAAGGTTGCCCTAAGGTTAAAGTGACCATAGAAGGGTAGAATTCCTTGCTAATCTCATCATCATAGACACCAAGTCTCTTGATGTGATTTTGGGAATGGATTGGCTTGCCAATCACCAAGCCCTCTTGGATTGTGGTGGTAGAAGCATCACTTTGGTCATCCGGATGGAACCAAGGTAAAGTTTGAAGCCTCCCTGAGAAACTAGTCGGATCTTTAGTCCGCAGTGCGGTGTTGTGTCTTTGGAAGAAGTGCGATGAGTCGAGAGTTTCGGATGTCTTTCCCGATGACCTACCGGAATGCCACTGCATCGAGACTTGGAGTTTGTCATCAATCTTGTTCCAGAACTGCACCTATTTTCAAGAGACCCTCAGATTGCTCACAATGATTTGGTTGAACTAAAGAAGCAAATTGAAGAAATGCAAGAGAAAGGTTTTGTCCGACCAAGTTCTTCACCTTGGGGAGCCCGGTGATCTTTGTTGCAAAGAAGGATGGTACCCAACGGATGTGTGTTGATTACAGAGCCCTCAATGAGGTCACCATCAAGAACAAGTACCTCCGCCTGTGATCGATGATTTGTTTGATCGGTTGAAAGGAGCCGAGTGTTCTCCAAAATAGACTTGAGGTCGATACCACCGGTGAAGATTCGCCCGTAAGACATCCCAAGACAGCTTTCTCAACCGGTATGGATGTATGAGTTCACGGTCATGTCATTTGATTGACCAATGCCTCGCTACTTTATGAACTTGATGAATAAAGTATTCATGGAGTATTTGGACAAGTTCGTCATTGTCTTCATTGATGATATTTTGGTGTATTCCAAGAGTGAAGAAGAGCATGAAGAGCACCTCCGTTTGGTCCTGAATAAGCTTAGAGATCATCAACTCTATGCTAAATTCAGCAAGTGTGAGTTTTGGATGAAAGAAGTTACTTTCTTGGGACATGTCATGTCTGCAGAAGGAGTATCTGTTAACCCTTGCAAGGTTAAGGATGTGCTTAATTGGGAGTCACCCAAGTCAGTGCCTCAGGTCAGAAGTTTTCTCGGAATGGCAGGATACTATCGCCGATTCATAGAAGGATTCTCCAAGATAGCAAGACCCCTCACTCAGCTATTGAAGAAAGAAAAGAAATTTGCTTGGACAACAGATTGTGAGCAAAGCTTTCAAGAGTTGAAGAAGCGTCTGACAACAGCTCCGGTGTTGATTTTGCCCGATGTCCGGAAGGATTTTGAGATTTTCTGTGATGCATCCCGACAAGGACTTGGTTGTGTCCTGATGCAAGAAAGGAAGGTTGTAGCTTATGCTTCCCGTCAATTGAGGCCTCATGAAGTGAATTACCCCACTCATGACTTGGAGTTAGCTGCCGTTGTGCATGCTCTAAAGATATGGCGTCATTACCTTATTGGAAATCGCTGTGAAGTCTACACGGACCATAAGAGCTTGAAGTACATTTTCACTCAGGCTGATCTTAATATGAGGCAAAGAAGGTGGTTAGAGTTAATCAAGGATTATGATATTGGAATCCATTACCACCCAGGCAAAGCTAATGTTGTGGCAGATGCCTTGAGCGTAAAAGTCTCACCGCAATACCATCGATCAAGGAAAATCACCACCCTTCATGAAGAATTCCGTAAGCTCAAGTTAGAGTTGGTTGAGGAAGGTTATCTAGTCGCTTTAGAAGTTCAACCCACTTTGGAATCGATCAAGGAAGCTCAAGTTGAAGATGCCAATATTAAGGAAATCAAGAGCAACATGAAGAAGGGTAAAGCCACGAGATTTTCGTAAGATGAGCAAGGCACCATTTGGTTTGATGTTTAATCGTGTTCCAGATCGGGAAGAGCTTAGCGGTGATACTCAAGGAAGCCCATGAAACTTTGTATTCCATTCACCCCGAAGCACAAAGATGTACCAAGACCTTAAAGAAATGTATTGGTGGCCTAGCATGAAGCGTGAGATTGCCGAGTATGTAGCTCAATGTGATGTCTCATCAATGAGTTAAAGCCGAGCATCAAAGACTGGCTGACTTCGCAACCCTTGAAAGTGCCCGAATGGAAATGGGAAGAAATTGGCATGGATTTTATCTTTGGTTTGCCAAGGACAAGGTCGACATGATTCTATCCGGTAATTGTGGATCGCCTAACCAAAGTTGCTCACTTTCTCCTACCAAGACTACTTACTCGTGATAGATGGCGGAATTGTACATGGCAAAGATAGTGTGCAAAGATGGAGTGCCAAGAAGATCGTGTCGATCGAGGATCCCAGCCACCTCAAGATTTTGGCGAAGTTGCATGTTGTTTTGGGTACTAATCTAAATTTCAAGATACTTATCATCCCTGCACGGATGGATGTATGTAAAGAGTAAATCAAATCCTAGAAGATATGTTAAGGGCTTGTGCCTTAGCAAATCAGACCAGTTGGGATCAAATGCTACCTTATGCAGAGTTTTCCTATAACAACAGCTACCAGTCAAGCCTCCAGATGTCTCCATTTGAAGCTCTTTATGGAAGAAAATGCAGAACACCCTTGTATTGGAATGAAGTAGGTGAAAGACAAGTGTTTGGGCCAGATATTTTGGAAAAAGCCGAAGAGCAAGTTCGATCAATCAGAGAAAGGTCAAAACAAAGATGCACTGTGTAAGAGTTATGCCGATAACCGCCGCCGAGATCTAGCTTTTGCACTGTGATCATGTGTACCAAGGTGTCACCTCTCAAAAGGATGCGCTGCGTTTGAGTAAGTGGAAAGCTTGCACCAAGGTACATCTGACCTTTCCTGTTCTAGCCCAAGAGGAGAAGTCGCTACGCTTGGAGCTCCCGCCACCGCCGATGTGCATAATGTCTTCCACGTGTCACAATCAAGAAGTGTTTATGCAGCCCAAGAGCGGATGCCAATGGAAGCAATTGCCCGCAAGAAGACCTCACCTACAAGGAGCATCCCATCAAGATCTTGGAAGTAGCGAACGAGTGACAAGAAGCAAGATCATCCGCTTCGCAAGGTCCAAGTGGAACAACCACACCAAGAAGAAGCCACTTGGGAACGAGAAGATGACTTGAAGGCCGAGTTCCCCACCTATTCTCTAGTCACCAATCTCTGGTCGAGATTCCCTTTAAGAGGGGTAGGTTTGTAGCGTCCTGCTTTTCGGAGTTTTTGAAAATTTTAAAAGAGAACCATTTGTTTCTTTTTGCCAAAAGCTTAATTTGGAAATTTTAAATCCTTTCGCTTAAAATGAGTTAATCAAACTTCAATTAAATTAAAGTTGGTTTAATTGAATTTTCTGGAATTTAAAATCAAAATTATTATTTTAAGAATTTTCTTGGATTTATTGATTTTAGAAATTGATTTTCCTTTTTCCTGAAATTAAAAATTAATTTATTTGCAAAAGAAAAAGGAAATTTAAAGTTAAAAGTATTTTTATTAAGTCTAGAATAATTCAAGGAATTTCTGTGAATTTTTCTAGAATTTTTGGAGTCTATTTGCTATTTTCTAAATTGCCTTTTGATTTATTTGAATTTCAAATCAAAACGCATTTAAAATGAATTTCGTGCGTGGGCGAAACCCTAGCCGCCCACCATCGTTCCTCGCCTCGCCGCTCTCGTGTGCTCGCCCTCTCACCGCCTCGATCCTCATCGTGTGGCTCTCGCTCCGCTGCCGCCTCGGGCCTGGCCGTTGATTGATTGAGATCGGCCGCTTCCTTTCGCGCGCTCTCCTTTCTTCTCCGCCGTTGATCGCGATCCGACGCTATCGCCGCGCGCGCGCTTCTTCCGCTTCCCACCGTCCGATCGAATCGGACGGCGCCCGCTCGCCTTCCTCGCCGCGCTTCTTTCTCCCCACCGTCCGACGGATCGGACGGCCTTCCGCTTCGCCAAGCGTCTCTTCGCTTCCCCACCGTCCGACGGAATCGGACGGCGTCCGTTTGTCGCTTCGTCGCGCCGCCGTTTCTCTCCACGTCCGCGCGAATCGCCGCCGCGAATCCGCGCCAAGGCCAAGGCTGTCCTGCTCCCGCCTGCCGCGATCCGCTGCAGTGTTCGCCCCATCTCGCCTCGCGCGGCCGCTGGCTCTGCTGCTTTCGCCGCGCGAGCTCTATAAAGCCGCGCCTCTTCCTCTCTCCTCTTCTTTCTCTCTCTCTCTCGCCGATTCTCGCCGCTTCTCCGTTCTTCCCGCCTCCGGCTCGTCTCGCGCCACCGCTTTTCTCCCGCGCGACGCCGCTGTCTTCCCTCCTCCGGCCGCCTCGCGCCGCTGTCTCGGCGTCGCCGCGTTTCGCTGCGCCGCCGTCGTCTTCCCTAGCTCCGGCCGCCGCCACGCCGCGCCTCTCTCTCTCTCTCTCTCTCTCGACCAGGCCCGAGCCCACGTGGCCACCCACGTGGCGCCACGTCGGCCAAGTCGTCGGTTGCTTCGCTCGCGTGGTGCTGCTGTCGGCGATTGCGCAAGCGCCGACGTCAAAATCCGGGTTTTTCAATAGAAAATTAATTCAAAATCCAAAACCCTAAATCTATCATTTTATGTGATTTTGAAATTTCTTTTGGCTATAACTTTCACATCCGAACTCCGATTTGGGTGATCCAAATTTCTAAATTCATATAAATTCATCCTCTTTCATTTGGTACTGGTTTTGTAATTTTGGAGTTCATTTGGTGCTGTTTTATTTATTTGTTGCTATTCTCGACGTAGATTCCGCTGCTTTAAGATTTCTTCGACCGACGATCAAGACCTCTCCTCGCCAACGAAGGCAAGTCGAGGCCTTTGACCATGTTGAACCCATTTTACAAATGTATATTGTATTAAAATATCATGCATGGCTAGTTTTATTAAAAATGGTTTTGGGAGTAGATAATTACCAAATTGCCATTATGCCTCCTTGATAAATTGGAAATGAAATGTCTCCTTGAATGACATATATCCTTGGACACCATAGGATGGTTAATACTAGTTGGACATAATTGTATTACCAACTTGGGAGCGATATTGCTTAGACATGCTCTAGTTACCCGCAGACTTTCGATCACATGTTCAATGATTATTGAAATTTGACTAATGGAACTATGGAACAAAGGTGTGAGGCCACTTTTATTAAAAGATGTTGTGCCATGGCGAGGATTGCCATTTGGTCGGGATTGAACAAAAATGATTTATGCTCTGCTTGAGGTAGGAAGCTAGAGTGGGTGTGTGATGCACATTGGGTTGTGGTAGACTTGTCCGAGCGACCAACTAAGGACTTAACTTTGCAAGTCATTGATCCGGTCACCTCGTGCAACCATAAGTCCGGTATGGGACTGACCGCCAACTAATTAGGGAAGTTTTGAGTCGGTTCTGTTAGGGTTGATTATTGGCGCAAGAGGGGTCGTGATGGCGAAACCTTAGCGAGCGTAACCGAGGCAAAATGGAACTTTGTAAAGGCCTTGTGATAGTCACTTAGTCGCACACCCTCGGTGTGTCGACGGACATTGCAAGTGATTTATCTCTTGTGGGTAAAGCCGCATAACCTCGCAGAGTGTCAAAATCTATTCGAATAGCCGTGTCCCCTGCTATGACATGCCCGTGATTTCGCGCAAGGGGTAGTATTTTCAAAATTGTGGTTTGGTTCGATGGAAACGCTTGGTTGAATGGTTGGGAAGTGAACGGATGTTCACCGCTTGATTCAAAAGAACTTGGTTATCTATGTATTATTCTTTTAAAATCTCGCTTTGCAATCTAATTAAGGTATTTATTGTTAAACTTGCTTTTCGCAAATTAACCATAAAGCCATCCTTGCTTAAGCGACATGAATACTATGTGCATACATTTCTCTACGACTTGTCGAGTACTTTATGTACTCACGCTTTATGCCCTTTGTTGATCACCCCAGCAGAAGAACCAGAAATGTTGAGTGCTATGAAGAAGGCTACTTTGAAGACTTCGCGAACTAGGTCGCGCCCTCCACTGATTGCTCGTGGGCATGTCGATTGGGCTCCACGATTTTTGAGATTTCCGCGCAGATACTCTGTTGTTGCTAAGCCCCGTGAGGCGACTTTTGTAAGAACCTTGACCATAAGGTCTTTCTTTGCTTTAATTAATATTACTTTGTCTGCTTCATTAGTTCGTCGTTGAATGGTTATGAATGCATCATTGTTGCAACTGTGCAAGCTAGCTACTGATCATGGGACTAGCTTGGTATGCACAGAGGGTCTCGGGGTTGTGTGAATCCCCGGGGTCCGACAAGAGATGGTATCAGAGCCATATCGACTGTAGGACGTAACCTTTAGCTAGATTGGTCGTCTTAGTCAAAGATTCAAAATATATTTTCTAAATCAAACCAAGCAATTAACTTGACTAGAAATTCTTCTCTCATCTTATTCTATTCTTTCTTATCTTATTCTATTCTTTTCTTCTCATCTTACCCTCTTATATCATCCTTGAGTTCTTTTATCTTATCTTTTCTGGAACTTGGTTTTCAAATTTAAATTTGACTCCCTCGCCTCTGGATTATCCCTAGGATCGAGCCCTTCAAGATCAAGAAATGGAAGTTTTGGAAGTTCAAGATCCGCAGTTTGTTTCAAGTTGCCCCTCCGTAAAGATTAGATTAGTAGTCGCCTCCCTAGTTTTAGAGTCGCTTAGTCTGCGTAATAGTGCTTCGTGCTTAAGTGTCCCTTTGGTTTGCTTCTTGATAGCTTTCCGCTATCCGCTCGTTGGGTAAAACCAATTTTGTCCGCATTAGGTTGATCCATCTATCTCCCTTGTTTCTCGCTCATCTCCGTGCTTTCCCTCTCATCTAAATTGCTTTCTTCTTCTCGTCTATTAAGCCTGTGAAGCTTTGTCGCAGATGGTTCGCACCGCAACTCCGCAAGCCGTGATGAGACTCAAGCGCCAAAGGTGCCCGCCTTCCTGTGCCGCTAGTGCAGATCCGGTTTGAGTCGTTCATGGCGCCCAGACGCGGTGATGAGCTCTTTGATGCAATATGACTCGATGATGAATCGCCAGAACTGCATCACGCCGCCTCGCCGCCATGATGAATCGAGCAAGCAACCGCCACGCCCACGCCGCTTCCACCCCCGCTTTTTCCTCACCCAGTCGGGCAGAGTTTCTAAGGACCCATCCGCCACTTTCTCTAGCTCCTGAGCCATTGGACGCAGATGACCGGTTACGCCCATGGAAAGAAGCTCGCTATCACCCGCTGTGATGATCGCGAGAAGGTTCTCAGATGCCACTCACCACCTTGAAGGTACCGCAGAATGGTGGGAGAACTATTGTGCCGCCCATGGAAACCCCGAGAGTATCACTTGGGCCGAAGTTTTCGTGGAGCTTTCCGCCACTCCCATATCCCCGATGGAAAGGTGGAAATGAAGAAGAATGAGTTCCGTGAGTCGCAAAGAAGGCAACATGTCGCTGAGTGAATATCTTAATGAGTTCACTCACCTATCCGCTATGCCTCGAGGACGCTGCCACAGATGATGCCCGCCGTAAGCGCTTCAAGAGAGGACTCAACCCCGCTTGAAGGTGCAAGTCATTGGGAATGATTATGCGATTTCCAAAGACTTGGTGAACAAGGCCATGCTCATTGAGGAATCCCGCCGTGAACTTGAAGAATCCCGCAAGAGAAAGATGATGCAAGACAAAGTGCCCATCGGCCTCACTCCCTGAGAGTCGAATGAATGTGCCGCCCCGCCCGTGTTGCTCCACTGTCACATTCAGAGCCCCAGAGCAAAGACTCGCCCAGCTAGCCCAAAGTGACCGCAGGCTTCAGCCCAAAGAACCAAAGCAGCCAAGGAATGTCAACCCCGCCACGGATCATCTCGCTTTAAGTGCCATCACCGGGCACTTCGCCAAGAGCTGCCCGCAGAGGCAAGGCCCTTCTCCTGCTCGTTTCAACATGGGAGCTACCCGACCAGACCCCACTCCAGAGTCGCACGTGGAGCCCTCGGACTCCAACCGCACCGGCCAAGTCTCCTCACCTTTTGGAAAAGGTCGTGAACCACACCATCGTGGAGGAAGCCTGCATGACCCCTGACGCCGTGGCCGGGTAAGTTCCTTGTCAATTCAAAGACCGCCATTGCTTTGTTTGATTCGAGCTTCGCATTCGCTTGTTTCTGAGTTTTGCCGAAAGGCACCAGTTGGAAGTTTTGCCTCTTAAAGGTGTTTTGTTGGTTCAATCTCCGCTCGAATTGAGTACGAACCAAGGTTGCCCTAAGGTTAAAGTGACCATAGAAGGGTAGAATTCTTGCTAATCTCATCATCATAGACACCAAGTCTCTTGATGTGATTTTGGGAATGGATTGGCTTGCCAATCACCAAGCCCTCTTGGATTGTGGTGGTAGAAGCATCACTTTGGTCATCCGATGGAACCAAGGTAAAGTTTGAAGCCTCCCGGAGAAACTAGTCGGATCTTTAGTCCGCAGATGCGGTGTTGTGTCTTTGGAAGAAGTGCCATGAGTCGAGAGTTTCGGATGTCTTTCCCGATGACCTACCCGAATGCCACTGCATCGAGACTTGAGTTTGTCATCAATCTTGTTCCAGAACTGCACCTATTTTCAAGAGACCCTACAGATTGCCTCACAATGATTTGGTTGAACTAAAGAAGCAAATTGAAGAAATGCAAGAGAAAGGTTTTGTCCGACCAAGTTCTTCACCTTGGGAGCCCAAGTGATCTTTGTTGCAAAGAAGGATGGTACCCAACGGATGTGTGTTGATTACAGAGCCCTCAATGAGGTCACCATCAAGAACAAGTACCTCCGCCCAGATCGATGATTTGTTTGATCGGTTGAAAGGAGCCGAGTGTTCTCCAAAATAGACTTGAGGTCGATACCACCAATGAAGATTCGTCCGTAAGACATCCCCAAGACGCCTTTCTCAACGGGTATGGATCAGATGAGTTCACGGCCATGTCATTTGGATTGACCAATGCCCTCGCTACTTTATGAACTTGATGAATAAAGTATTCATGGAGTATTTGGACAAGTTCGTCATTGTCTTCATTGATGATATTTTGGTGTATTCCAAGAGTGAAGAAGAGCATGAAGAGCACCTCCGTTTGGTCCTGAATAAGCTTAGAGATCATCAACTCTATGCTAAATTCAGCAAGTGTGAGTTTTGGATGAAAGAAGTTACTTTCTTGGGACATGTCATGTCCGCAGTAGGAGTATCTGTTAACCCTTGCAAGGTTAAGGATGTGCTTAATTGGGAGTCACCCAAGTCAGTGCCTCAGGTCAGAAGTTTTCTCGGAATGGCAGGATACTATCGTCGATTCATAGAAGGATTCTCCAAGATAGCAAGACCCCTCACTCAGCTATTGAAGAAAGAAAAGAAATTTGCTTGGACAATGATTGTGAGCAAAGCTTTCAAGAGTTGAAGAAGGCGTCGACAACGACTCGGTGTTGATTTTGCCCGATGTCCTAAGGATTTTGAGATTTTTCGTGATGCATCCCGACAAGGACTTGGTTGTGTCCTCGATGCAAGAAAGGAAGGTTGTAGCTTATGCTTCCGTCAATTGAGGCCTCATGAAGTGAATTACCCCACTCATGACTTGGAGTTAGTCAGAGTGCATGCTCTAAAGATATGGCGCCATTACCTTATTGGAAATCATTTGTGAAGTCTACACGGACCATAAGAGCTTGAAGTACATTTTCACTCAGCCGATCTTAATATGAGGCAAAGAAGGTGGTTAGAGTTAATCAAGGATTATGATATTGGAATCCATTACCACCTGTGCAAAGCTAATGTTGTGGCGTATGCCTTGAGCGAGAAAAGTCTCACCGCAATACCCATCGATCAAGGAAAATCACCACCCTTCATGAAGAATTCCTAAGCTCAAGTTAGAGTTGGTTGAGGAAGGTTATCTAGTCGCCTTAGAAGTTCAACCCACTTTGCGGAATCGGATCAAGGAAGCTCAAGTTGAAGATGCCAATATTAAGGAAATCAAGAGCAACATGAAGAAGGGTAAAGCCCCGAGATTTTCGGAAGATGAGCAAGGCACCATTTGGTTTGACAAGTTTAACTGTGTTCCAGATCGTGAAGAGCTTAAGCGGTGATACTAAGGAAGCCCATGAAACTTTGTATTCCATTCACCCCGAAGCACAAAGATGTACCAAGACCTTAAAGAAATGTATTGGTGGCCTAGCATGAAGCGTGAGATTGCCGAGTATGTAGCTCAATGTGATGTCCGTCAATGAGTTAAAGCCGAGCATCAAAGACTCGCTGACTCTCGCAACCCTTGAAAGTGCCCGAATGGAAATGGGAAGAAATTGGCATGGATTTTATCACCGGTTTGCCAAGGACAAGGTCAGACATGATTCTATCTGGGTAATTGTGGATCGCCTAACCAAAGTTGCTCACTTTCTCCCACCAAGACTACTTACTCGTGATAGATGGCGGAATTGTACATGGCAAAGATAGTGTGCCAAAGATGGAGTGCCAAGAAGATCGTGTCGATCGAGGATCCCATTCACCTCAAGATTTTGGGCGAAGTTGCACGTTGTTTTGGGTACTAATCTAAATTTCAAGATACTTATCATCCCTGCACGGATGGATGATGTAAAGAGTAAATCAAATCCTAGAAGATATGTTAAGGGCTTGTGCCTTAGCAAATCGTACTCAGCTTGGGATCAAATGCTACCTTATGCGAGTTTTCCTATAACAACAGCTACTACCAAGCCTCCAGATGTCTCCATTTGAAGCTCTTTATGGAAGAAAATGCAGAACACCCTTGTATTGGAATGAAGTAGGTGAAAGACAAGTGTTTGGGCCAGATATTTTGGAAAAAGCCGAAGAGCAAGTTCGATCAATCAGAGAAAGGTCAAAAACAAGATGCACTGTGCAGTAAGAGTTATGCTGATAACCGTCGCCGAGATCTAGCTTTTGCACTGTGATCATGTGTACCAAGGTGTCACCTCTCAAAAGGATGCGTCGTTTGAGTAAGTGGAAAGCTTGCACCAAGGTACATCGGACCTTTCCCGGTTCTAGCCCGAAGAGGAGAAGTCGCTTACCAGTTGGAGCTCCCGCCTCAGCTGTCAGATGTGCACAATGTCTTCCACGTGTCACAACTGAAGAAGTGTTTGCGTGTGCCCGAAGAGCAGATGCCAATGGAAGCAATTGCCCTGCAAGAAGACCTCACCTACAAGGAGCATCCCATCAAGATCTTGGAAGTAGCAGAACGAGTGACAAGAAGCAAGATCATCCGTTTCTGCAAGGTCCAGTGGAACAACCACACCGAAGAAGAAGCCACTTGGGAACGAGAAGATGACTTGAAGGCTGAGTTCCCCCACCTATTCTCTAGTCACCAATCTCTGGTCTAGATTCCTTTAAGAGGGGTAGGTTTGTAGCGCCTGCTTTTCTGAGTTTTTGAAAATTTTAAAAGAGAACCGTTTGTTTCTTTTTGCCAAAAGCTTAATTTGGAAATTTCAGAAATCCCTTTCAGTTTAAAATGAGTTAATCAAACTTCAATTAAATTAAAGTTGGTTTAATTGAATTTTCTGGAATTTAAAATCAAAATTATTATTTTAAGAATTTTCTTGGATTTATTGGATTTTAGAAATTGATTTTCCTTTTTCCTGAAATTAAAAATTAATTTATTTGCAAAAGAAAAAGGAAATTTAAAGTTAAAAGTATTTTTATTAAGTCTAGAATAATTCAAGGAATTTCGTGAATTTTTCTAGAATTTTTGGAGTCTATTTGCTATTTTCTAAATTGCCTTTTGATTTATTTGAATTTCAAATCAAAACGCATTTAAATGAATTTCGTGCGTGGGCGAAACCCTAGCCGCCCACCATCGTTCCGCCGCCCGCCCGCTCGCTGGCGCTTCGCCCTCACCGCCGATCCTCATCGTGTGGCTCTCGCTCCGCCGCGCCGCCTCGGGCTGGCCGTTGATTGAGATCGGCCGCGTTTCCTTCGCGCGCTCTCCTTTCTTCTCCGCCGTTGATCGCGATCCGACGCCATCGCCGCGCCGCGCTTCTTCCGCTTCCCACCGTCCGATCGAATCGGACGGCGCTTCGCTTCGCCTCCTCGCCGCGCCTCTTCTTCTCCCCACCGTCCGACGGAATCGGACGGCCTCCGTCGCCGCGTCTCCTTCGCTTCCCACCGTCCGATCGAATCGGACGACGTCCGTTCGTCGCCTTCGTCGCGCGCGCCGTTTTCTCCCACGTCGCGCGAATCCGCCGCCGCGAATCTCGCGCCAAGGCCGTCCCCTGCTCCGCCTGCCGTCGCATCGCTGTGTTCGTCCCATCCCGCCTCGCTGCGCCGCCGCTCATTGCTTTTTCCCCCGCGAGCTCTATAAAGCCGCCGCTCTTCTTCTCTCTCTCTTCTTTCTCTCTCTCTCTCGCCGATTCGCGCGCGCTTCTCCGTTCTTCCCGCCTCCGGCGTCTCGCGCCATCGCTTCTCCTCTGCCGACGCCGCTGTTTTCCTCCTCCGCCGCCTCGCCGGCTGTCTCTCCAAGCGTCGCCGCCGTTCTCGTGCGCCATTGCCGTCTTCCTAGCTCCGGCCGCCGCCACGCCGCCGCTCTCTCTCTCTCTCTCTCTCTGACCCGTGGGCCCGAGCCCACGTGGCCACCCACGTGGCGCCACGTCGGCGCCGCGTCAGCGTTTCTGCCCGCGTGGCTGCTGCGTCAGCAGTTGCGCAAGCGCTGACGTCAAAATCCGGGTTTTTCAATAGAAAATTAATTCCGAAAAATCCGAAAACCCTAAATCTATCATTTTATGTGATTTTGAAATTTCTTTTGGCTATAACTTTCACATCCGAACTCCGATTTGGGTGATCCAAATTTCTAAATTCATTTAAATTCATCCTCTTTCATTTGGTACTGGTTTTGTAATTTTTGGAGTTCATTTGGTGCTGTTTTATTTATTTGTTGCTATTCTCGCGACGTAGATTAGGCGCTTTAAGATTTCTTCGACCCGACGATCAAGACCTCTCCTCGCCAACGAAGGCAAGTCGAGGCCTTTGACCATGTTGAACCTATTTTACAAATGTATATTGTATTAAAATATCATGCATGGCTAGTTTTATTAAAAATGGTTTTGGGAGTAGATAATTACCAAATTGCCATTATGCCTCCTTGATAAATTGGAAATGAAATGTCTCCTTGAATGACATATATCCTTGGACACCATAGGATGGTTAATATTAGTTGGACATAATTGTATTACCAACTTGGGAGCGATATTGCTTAGACATGCTCTAGTTACCCGCAGTACTTTCGATCACATGTTCAATGATTATTGAAATTTGACTAATGGAACTATGGAACAGTGGTGTGAGGCCACTTTTATTAAAAGATGTTGTGCCATGGCAGGGATTGCCATTTGGTCGGGATTGAACAAAAATGATTTATGCTCGGGCTTGAGGTAGGAAGCTAGAGTGGGTGTGTGATGCACATTGGGTTGTGGTAGACTTGTCTGAGCAGCCAACTAAGGACTTAACTTTGCAAGTCATTGATCTGGGTCACCTCGTGCAACCATAAGTCCGGTATGGGACGGACCTGGCCAACTAATTAGGGAAGTTTTGAGTCGGTTCTGTTAGGGTTGATTATTGGCGCAAGAGGGGCCGTGATGGCGAAACCTTAGCGAGCGTAACCGAGGCAAAATGGAACTTTGTAAAGGCCTTGTGATAGTCACTTAGTCGCACACCTCTAAGTGTGTCGACGGACATTGCAAGTGATTTATCTCTTGTGGGTAAAGTCGCATAACCTCCGCAGAGTGTCAAAATCTATTCGAATAGCCGTGTCCCCTGCTACGGACATGCCCGTGATTTCGCGCAAGGGGTAGTATTTTGAAAATTGTGGTTTGGTTCGATAGAAACGCTTGGTTGAATGGTTGGGAAGTGAACGGATGTTCACCGCTTGATTCAAAAGAACTTGGTTATCTATGTATTATTCTTTTAAAATCTCGCTTTGCAATCTAATTAAGGTATTTATTGTTAAACTTGCTTTCTGCAAATTAACCATAAAGCCATCCTTGCTTAAGCCTGACATGAATACTACGTGCATACATTTCTCTACGACTTGTCGAGTACTTTATGTACTCACCGCTTTATGCCCTTTGTTGATCGGTCCCAGCAGAAGAACCAGAAATGTTGAGTGCTATGAAGAAGGCTACATTGAAGACTTCATAACTAGGTCGCGCCCTCCACTGATTGCTCGTGGGCATGTTGATTGGGCTCCACGTATTTTTGAGATTTCACGCGGATACTCTGTTGTTGCTAAGCCCCGTGAGGCGACTTTTGTAAGAACCTTGACCATAAGGTCTTTGCTGTTTTAATTAATATTACTTTGTCTGCTTCATTAGTTCGCCGTTGAATGGTTATGAATGCATCATTGTTGCAACTGTGCAAGCTAGCTACTGATCATGGGACTAGCTTGGTATGCACAGAGGGTCTCGGGGTTGTGTGAATCCCCGGGGTCCGACAATTTCCCACTGGCGCTGCCTGTCCTGTCGCCTCTCGGCGCGGAGCTTCGCCCTTGGGTTTCCCCCTCCGGTCCTCCCCACGTCTATTTAAGGCGAGCGCCAGTTGCGCCATGGCCGCCTCCGGTCCCCCTCCATTGCCTCTTCTCTCCCCCTCTCGGTGCTTCCAAGAGCTGAAGCTCCTGGAGTTTCTTCCCCTCCCCGGTACTACCGCTCTTCCTACACCGGTACTACCGTTTTCCTTCCCTGGTACTACCGTGCTACCCGGAACTACCGTCGGTTCTACACTGTTACTACCACTCGTTCCCCCACCGGAACTACCGCCCGCAACACCCCGGAACTACCGGTCGTGTCTGCGTGGCTGCTGACGGTTTTTCCAATTTTCCTTTTGAAAAATAATTCTGAAAAATCCATAAAATCTGATTTCTATTATTTTATGTGATTCCAAACTTCCAAAGGTCATAACTTCTTCATCCGAACTCCGTTTTGAGTGATCTAAATTTCTATATTCATCTAAAATCAGTATCTTTCATTTGGTTCTTGTTTTGTAATTTTTGGATTTTATTTATTTATTTATTTTGTTCTTTTCACACGTATAGATTCAAGTGTTACGGAAGAATTCTTCGACCCAGCAACCGACGCATCGCAACTCTTCTAAGATGGCAAGTCGTAGACCTGTAACCATGTTGTACCCATTTTGCAAAATTATATTGTTTTATAGCAACATGCATGCTAGTTTTATAAAAAAAATAGTTTCGGGAATAGTTAATGACCTAATTGTCATTATGTCTCCTTGATAAATTGAGAATGACATAAATCCTTGGATTCCATAGGATGGTTAAATATTAGTTGGACATATTCGGATACCAACATGGACGCGTATTATACTTAGTCATGCTTTAGTTACCCGATGGGATTCGCGATCATATACCCAGAGAAATGATTGAACTTGACTAAAGGAAATATGGAATTGTGGCGTGGCCACTGTTGTTAAAAGATGTGTACCATGGCAAGGGTTGCTATTTGGTCAGGTTGAACAAAAAATGATTTATACACGGACGAGTGATCGTGCAGTAAAGGGGGTGCGGGAAGCACATTGGGATGTGGTAGCCTCGCCTGAGTATACACCTAAGGACTTAACTTTGTACGCCATTGATCTAGACCATACCGTGCAACCACAAGTCCATTATGGGGAGAACCTGACCAACTAATTAGCAAAATTTTGAGTCAGTTCTGTTTTGGTTGATGAGTGGTGCAAGAGGGGGCCTGGAAGGTGAATCCTTAGCGAGCAAAACCGAGTCAAAACAAAACTTTGTAAAGGCCTTGTCACATGCTCTAGACTGCTTACCTAAGGTAGTGAGCGGTGGTATCGACAAATGCCAAACAAACTAGAGAAGTCGTGTCTTGTGAGGAAAGCTGTACAACCTCTGCAAAGTGTCAAAAACTATTCGAATAGTTGTGTCCCGGTTATAGACATGCCCAAAGATTTCACACAAAGGAGCTTCAAGGTGCTTATTGAGCTCCGCTCTGATGGCCTCTTGACGATCCAGGACGAAGCGTCTCAATCTTTGTTTGACTGGTTTTTTCTCGCCTGTGCTCAATCACCTCCCTTGGGATTCTGGGCATATCGGATGGCTTCCACGTGAAGACATATGAGTTGGCCCAGAGGAAGGTGAGGAGCTCGTCTTCCTATTTCTCACTTAATCTTGCGTCAATCCGAACTGTCTTGGATTGGTCTTCAGGTCTGAGTGGTACTATCTTTACCTGCTCATTGGGCTGAGGAGTAGCCTTGACTTTTGTAGCATTCCCTATTTTATCCTCTAAAGTAAGATCTTTTAGAGGTAATTAATCGACAATTTCTAGTGACTTACGATCACATGAAAGTGCGACAGCCTGGTCACCTTGCACCATAATTACGCCCTTTGGCCCAGGGATCTTGATCTTCTGGTATGCGTGGTGTGTAGCTGCCATGAACTTTGTTAGAGATGGTCTTCCCAAAATTGCATTATAGGCACACTCAAAATCAACCACTTCGAAAATGATCAATTCAGTTCAAAAATTAGTAGCCGTACCGAAGGTTACTGGTAATACTACTTGCCCTATTAGTGTAACAGACATACCTAACACTATCCCATATAAGGGACTTGTCAATGGTCTAAAGAACTACTGCTATCTATTAATATTCTCCCTACTCTGCAATTACTTATGGTAGGGGAAACTACTAAAGGTAATTTACGAGAAGTAGACATACCTTTAGGGACGTCTTCCTTAGTGAAGGTCAGGGAGGTCTCGACCATTTGGGGTATTCTGCAGGGGAATCCTCCTGCATGGGGGCTGGCAAGGCGTTTGGATCCCTTACCATCGTTGCCCGTGGCGGTGGCGTATGCATCGCCTATTGCGGCGCCCTCGCTGAGGAGCCAGAGGCATCTCTGTAGTAATGATCGCGAACTTGCGAAATGTGCGTTTCTATGGTGGCACGTATCTCGACTTGTCGGGCCTCCTCCTCTCGTTGGAGGCATTCCCACTCTTCCCATTCTTAGTGTTGCCCTGATGCTTCGGGATTATCGTCGATATTGGGTTGATTGTCACCGACGGTGGCGACCTGACGACCGCTGGAATAGGCAGAAGGGGTGAACATGCAGTCGTCCTCTAAGGAAGAGGACGAGTTTTATTGTAGGGTGAATAGAAGATTCTCCCCAGATGTTCTCTCCAGGCGTTCAGCGTGGAGGCCGCCAACGAGATCATCATGATACGTTGGGCTCCAGGAACCTTAAAAATCTCCTGCTCTAAGGGAGACAGGCTTGGGATATTACTCGTCTACGGTGACGCCTGTGGACGAAGGCACAACCAGTGTAGAGCTAGTGGGTGGGGACTCAGCGGGTGATAGTGCCTCAGTAATGGCCCTAGAGGAACCATGGGCATTGCCGGATACGAGGATGGAGTTTTTCTCCATGTCATCATCGTAGTCGGAAATGTCGAGGATGTTTTCTTTTCTCCAGGCTGGTAAGTTTTGATTCATGAGCAAAGCACAAGACACATTACCAGAACTGAGTTAGCAAAGATGATGACGGTGATCCCCACGATCGACGCCGCTATCGATGTCTGGGACTCTTCTCACAGAACAGACAAATAAAATTATAAAAAGGAAATAGAGATTGCTATCTATTCGTCAAAGGTCTCAAAACGGTGATGTATATTGAAAAGGGTATGATCTGGTTACAGGGAGTATGATTGTGAATTAATGTGGATTAGGGTCTGGATGGGGTCGTTATCACAAAGGAACATAGGCCGGGATTTTATAATCTATAAAACGTCGGTGGTTTGTTGTAGTGGTGCTTCTTCACTCCAATTGTCGTGTCTGTTTAAGTCAATAGTCGCGCTTCTTCATAAAAAAATGTTGTATCTCTCCGGATGTAACAACCAATACCCTTTCTCCACGTGGGTTGTCTGTCTTCGAGGACCTCCTCTGCAAGGGAGAGGTCTTGTAGTGATCTAGGAGGACCTCTAGGGGAGATTCAATAGGACGTCCATGAGAGGTTCGAGGATGGTCCAAAGACTCTTGGGCCCATCTTTTGATCGCTTGATTGATCTTAGATCCAGTAAGCTAACTTGGGCCAAGTACATGATATATCTTAATTATAATAAAAATAAAGATATTCTTGGATCATTGACTAGTCAACAATCCTCGTCAACAATGAGCAAAGTGGATATATTCAAGTTAGTGTATAGCTAATCCAAACATTTAAAGAATTAAATAATTGAAGTAACATGCAATAATTTGAATCGAAGTAATTTTGAAAAACTGGATTCAACATGATCAAAGGTACAACTTGCCTTGAAACATGTCTTGATACTAGTTTTGAGCTTGATCAATTCCTCCTTCCTCGAAAACTCTCAAAGTATCAACGTCTACTCGCAAACGAAATAAAAACCCAAATAACTACAAAATAGAGCAACGAATAAACTCTAGAAATTAAATAAAAATAATAGGAAAGTAGGGCTTGAATTTAGACGAATTTGGAAACTTGAATGAACTCAATCGGAGTTTGTATGAGGAAGAACGGGCTTTCGGAAGAGCTAAATCTAAGAAAAAGATAAAGAAAACACTATTTTGAATTTTTGGAATTTTCTTTCTATAGGAAATTCTGAAATATTGCATTAGCATGATGTCGGCAATAAATTTCAGAATTAAAAGAAAATCCCAAAAATAGGAAATAGCGACTGACAGGTGGGGCTCTCGCTCTATGGACCGAGACTATGGGTTTGGTTCACGGCTTTGTAGCTCACGGATTCATGGAACAGTAGGCTAACATGTGGGGTCCACATGTCATAGACTTGGCTCACGATAGACTAGGTTTAGCTAGGGTTAGGTTTAGGGTTTGGGTACGGGTGGCGCTGACGCCGCTGGTTGCTGACGCGACACACATGTGGCGGTGACAAGGCTGACACATAGGCGGCTACATCGACAAGATCGACGGCTGCTACGGCTCAACAACAGCGACGACGAGCGGCGGCGAAAGGAGGACACCTTTGGCATCACCGTGCCTCGGCAAACACATCTAGCGGCTCAACTGCGACTGGATCGGCTAGCAAGGTGGTCCACGGCGAGGTAGGCGACGGCGGTGGCTCAGGTCAATGGCACAACGGCAGCATGGTGCTCTGGCGAGGTCTTGGACACGCACGCTAGTTTCCTAAGGACAAGGCGATGCTAATGGGTGGCGCACAGAACCCAATGGTCGTCGGCGGTGTCAGGAACTCAGCGACGATGGTGAAATAGAGCGACAACACGGGCTTTGACGGTGAGATGGCGCTACGATCTTCCTCCGGTGACAAGAAGGTGCGCACCAGGTAGAACACGATGAGGCGAACCCGACGGTGTAGACGACGACGACATGGGATCACTGGCGGCAAGGGAATCGACGAAGAACAGTGGCGACGGAGCTAGGGTTCAAGCTTCTATTCTGGTGAAGCGGCGATGATCTAGGGCTAAGGACTTTAGGGAATGGATGGCGGGGGCTGTGGCGATCGTTTTGACACGCACGTGGAGAGCTTTTATAGCTTGTAGCAATGGGGCCACGTGAGAATCCGAGCGCGACACGGCGACGAAGTCCAGCTCATGCACGACGAAGATGATGAGCAGTGACTCAGTTGCGGGCTCACATGTCGGCGACTTTGGCTCGGTGGGTTTGCATCGAAAACGACATGTGTGGCTAGCGGGTGGGTCTAGGGGTGCAGAGCGAGCGAGAGAGAGAGAGAGAGAGAGAGAGAATGGGCTGGGCTGCAGATTGGGCTAGAAAGAGAAGGAATGGGCTAGGCAAAAGGGAATCTAGCCCATAAGAATTTCATGGATTTTTAATATCTTTTTTATTTTAGAAAATACAGAAAATACAAATGGCAAATTGAAAATAGCAAATGAACTCAGAAAAATTCCAGAAAAATATGAAGAATTCTTCCAAGCACAAAGAAGTCAAATAAAGTAGTTTTAGAATTAATTGATGTTCAAATTAGTCATATTAAATTATTTTGACTTTAAAAATTATATATAAGCTTTAACAAAATCAAATAAAATTAAGTGAAATTTTCCAAAAGAATAAACTACTTAAAAAAAATTCAAAACTAAAAAAATTAAGATATTACACGAACAGTCCACGGGTACCTTGCCAATAGACTACAAATCCTCTTGCACAATGTAGTTGTTTCCGGGCTTCAGTAGTTTACATGTGACCTGTCGGCACCGAAACATAGACAAGATGGTTCCTACACTGCACTTACTGAATACAACGCTAAGGTCTGGACAATCTTTTAGTTGGTACACTTACCGCTTTATATAGTAATGTTTTACACTGACCGAATGATCTATCAATTATTTAGTCGTTTAAAGAGGCTAGTGTATTTAATTACTGTCTGCAACAGAAAATGCATATTTAGATACCGTTTGAAATACTAAAGTTGATGATTTTGCAAAGCAATTTATTGTATCGCATTCTTCTTAGGATCCTTTGCCCTTTTGTGGATCGAGTGAAAAGAAGTGCCATCTTTCCAAGTAAAGCCCTTATACAAATTCTGAATTTTCTGATGGTGACAATCCGATGCAATGGACATGTTTCCTTTAAACTTCAAAAGTGGCTTGCTTTTCTGCAGGTATGGAAATCCCTTGGACCAAAGGAAGGTACGTAGCAGAGGAATCTACCAGTTCTCTTTGGATTTATGCTTCTTTCCTGACTGCACTGCACCAACATATGCAGGTCTATGAGTTTCCTATAATCTAAGTTGTGCATGCGTGTACATATGCTTTGTCTGTTTTTATTATTTCACCACGTATTTTTTTTTTTTTTTACAGAATCTGCCCTTTCCTAAGCAAGTCAGTATGCCAATATCTTTTAACTATAACATGTTAGAGTTGAAATTTCTTTTGAAGTTTAGGAGCCTCATCAGCTTTGCACAAAACTTAAGTTGCACACGAGATCCAAAACTGCATCATATTCTTTTAAGTATCTGTTGCTCTGTTTGAGTTTGAGTATTCAGTTCTTATTTTATCACAGCTGCAAGAAAATCTTGCATTGTTCAAGGAAATTTCTACCTTCTCATTGGTAACGCATTGCTTCTTTTCCCGTTAAAGTCAGTAAAGACAGCCTCCTCCTTTAGCTATACCATGTTCCATGTCTAAGACAACGTTCTTTTGGTACATAAGAGTTGCAGGATTTTTTTTGAAAAAATAAACTATTTTTAAATGTTTTACAAAAATAACCCACATTTTATTTTATTTATAGAAATAACCCTCGATTGTTGGCCCGCCAGGCGACTAGGCCCAATCATATGGTGGGCGCGCTTGAGACCTGTGATGGGCACAGTCGCTGGGCCAAAACGCAACTGAGACCAGTCGTGGATCAGTTTTAAGAAATAATTTAAATAAACTTAGTTTTAATTTTGTGACACAACAAACACAAGTCAGATCATTTAATTTTAAGTTGGAGTTTGCTGATCGCAAAATTACTACGACTTAGCATACAGATCGAGGACACGACAAACACAAGTCAGGTTTATAACATATCGAATCAAGAAGCAACATGTTTAAAGTAAAAGTAGTTCACAACAAATGGGATACAACCATGAAATGGATTACACAAATTAACCGTGGCGATAGGAACAGAGCACTCCTAACACGGACACAAACTGTATCAGGTAGTAACTTTAGCTTTGTGATATGCAACTAGACATGTTCAAACTCTGGGCCGGGCCAGACCGACTGGAAAAGCCCCGCCTTGAATGTGCGGGCCCGAGCTAGGCTCGAAACATGTGTGTTTCCCATAAAATATTATTATTTTAATTTCTTTTTGAATAAATATTAATATTTAATTCATTTCATGAACAATTTTATTATTATTGTTTTTTATTGTCATTGTCAGGATTTTCTAGGCTTCGGGCCGAAAATCAAAGCATTAACACGCACCGTATTCTGCCAATACTCCCACCAGAAATTGTGGTCATCACTTACAACCAGGCCTGTTGGGTTATCTCTATTCCAAGTGTCAAGCATCGGTGCATCGGATACATCATCATCATCATTTGAACAGTAGTCATCCTCCTCGTCCTCTTCCAATGCTTATTCGTCGACCCTAGCCCTTTGGTCTTCCCAATCCAAGTCATCCACTTTGAATTAAATGTCCCCACTTCGTCCGCCTATCCACTGGGATCAACATGTTTGTCTACCGCCACAACTTCATCTGCACCACCATCCTCAACTTCCACCTGCACACCCACACTACTCTCCCCCACTTCACGGATATTGCCAAGTGTACTCGGACATGCCTACACCACCAACACTCATTCACAACCACAACGCTGGCGTGCTTCCAACCAGGTATGGCATAACCTTTTTCGCTCCATCGGTCTCAACTCTCAATAGACCACTTCCTGTGAATGGCTCCACAAGCATCTCACAGTGACACCATACAGTGTTGTGCCCAGTGAGAAGCTACATGTCAGCCAATACAACACCTCCCATACTTTAAGATTATCCATGTTCGGGTGATACATTGTGGTTTGTAGAAAACTACTGAAATCAACCCCACATGGCCGTCACGAACTTCTCCCTGCCCGTAAAACACTAAAAAGTCGTTGACGGCATGCCTACCACACGGCTCAAGATTATATGTGGAACGGATGCTAATTAAGCATACTATGTCGAGTCAAACGAAAACAAAATCTACCACTAAGCTATGTTTATTGTTGCTAACCTAACATATTTTTTTATATCAAAGTGACCAACAAATTACATAGCAAGACAAACTCACTACAAAAGGATGAGCACATGAAGGCGAGCCGTGCCGAGGGAAGAGTCTCCTCCTCCTCCTCCTCTCTCCTCTCCACTCCCTTCCTCTCCTCTCTTCTCCTCCCCTCTCTTCTTCTATGCCATTGTCATTCTCGTCCCTTCTCTTTCTGTATTGCGAGTGGATTTAGATTGGAATCAGCCGACTATATCGGCCCTTAGTCGCGACAGCATGACATGACTGGTGTTAGGCGTCTGCTAATAGCGCAACGCAGGGGAAGTGCGGCTGAGCACGTGGCTCAACATTGTCCGCTTGTTGCGCGACTGAGTGTCGACAGGCCTCAGTTGCACAAGTATAGGCTTGTTGGGCTCAAATTGCTGGCCTACCATACGATTGGGCCTAGTCGCCTGGTGTGTTATTTTTGTAAAAAAATAAAATATGGGTTATTTTTTGTAAAATGAATAAAAAAATAGTGTATTTAGAAGAAAAAAAAAATCCAGAGTTACAGTATGGGGTCACGGCAGTATGGAGTCACAGCTTTTAGAAAACTCATCTTTAAAGTTCACTCGGCAACTTTTGATCCATAGTGGACCCACTGGCTCAGAAAGTTGGCACCATCTAATGATTCCCACTTGCTTTGCTCGTTCTTCCCTGCCTCCCGCTTTATCCATGGAGATCTAAATCTTTGCATCAGAATCTGCTGAGACCACCTCATGGGAGGCATATCAAAAGAGGAGCTCACTAGGACAATAATTGCTCGCAACATTCTTCAGTCACTTGGTTAATTCCCTGCATATGCACTTTTCCCTTCAGGCTTCCTTTTTAGCACGCTGTAGAGACATGCCATGTTATTATGTTGCTAGTAAACTGTCTCATCTTCTACATTGTCCTTCTATGAGCATCGTTAATGTAGGATTTTCACTGGTACCAAGAGGTCAGTGGGGGACTTTGTACCGGATCCACACATTGGAGTAAAACTTGGCGTGGGAGGTCACCCGCGCCGGGAGAGGGATATTAGAAATTAATCTTGTTGTGATTGTTAGAAAATAATGAGTTAGTGTATGTAGCGGAGTTAGCGGTCTGCTAATTAGTTAATAGATTAATTTGTTAGTGCATGTAGTGGAGGTAGTGGTCTACTTTAATGTGTTAGTGGAGATATTACGTATCATTTTGTAGCTATAAAAAGCATTGTAACTAGTTTGTTTCAACACAAGAAAGGCAAGACAAAAGATACTAGTTGTGTTGTGCCGAAAAGACTTTGTGTCTGTTCTTCTTCGCAGTGTGTCACGTGAAAGTGTGAGTTGTGTCCACTGTGTTCGCGTGAGTTTTTTCTTAGTGTGCCTACAATTGGTATCAGAGCGGTGTAGTGTTGATCCTGTGGTGATAACTCGAGGCGATGGATCGAGATTTCCTTCAATATCACCTTCCCCAGCAAGGATATCGGGTGATGGAACCGTCCAACGCGGGATCAAACTCGGCGGCAACGGAGGACGTGATGAGAGTCCTGGCAGTAACAACGACCATCAGCTAGTGGTGCAGCAGGTGGTGAAGGAGACGGGGGGATTTGTTGTCTACCCTATGCTGACGAGCACGAACTACAGTGACTAGGCCCTCCTGATGAGGATCAACCTGCAGGCGCAGGGACTGTGGGATGCGATCGAGCCCGGGAACACTGAGTACCAGGATGATAGGATGGCATTGTGTGCCATCCTCCTGGCTGTACCATCAGAGATGCTGGCTACGTTGGTCGTGAAGGACACTGCCAAGGTAGCGTGAGACACCATGAAGACAATACGCAAGGGCGTCGAGCACGTGCGGGCAGCCAAGGTGTAACATCCCAAATTTGGATTTATGTTTCAAATGTAAGAAAATTAGAAGAAATTAAAACTTTTCTTGCAGCTTGAAGCCTTGGTCATTTTTGTAATTATTTTAAAAGAATTATGGAAAATCAAAATCAAATCCTCAAAGTGACTCTAATCAAAAACCTCCTTGGCATAGATTTGGTGCCAAACCTTTAGAAGTATTTTTCCTGAGTTCTAGGGAGGCTTGGCAACACCTCTGAATTATCTTATGATTTTTAGAAATTATTTGATAATTTTAGTAGGCAAGTCAAACTGGTCAAACCCTATTTTCCCCTCTTCTGGAATTTCTGGATAAAATTTCAGTTCATAAAAATCTCTGAAAATTTTATGTGAGGTTCCTCCTTCTGTCAGTAAGCTCCAGTTAAAATTTCAGAAATGTTGGAGTTTGTTTGCTACCTCAAATAATTCCTCAAAAATCGGATATTTAAAATTCAAATTCTAACTGGTTTGCACTGTTCCTCGGGTTCGAACCAGACTCGGGCTCGAGCCACTTGACTCGGTCCAGTTAACTACACGCACCGGTGCGACTCGGTCGGGCGCGGGCGTTGCGAGCCGTTGGATCAGCATCGAACGACTCTTGATCAACCGAACGACGGAACCGTTGTAATCCACTCAGCCGTTCGATTTCAATCCGACGGTCGGCGCGTCGTCTCCTTCCTCCGGTCAGCTCGCGCGTCAGCGTCGGCCATGGCGTGCAGAGAAGAAAAAGCCGCGTGCGTCCCGCCCTTCGGTCGCCTTTCAACGGCTCTCTCTGTGCGCATTTAATGCCCGTCGTGCTCCTCCCTCAGGCGTCCACTCTCCAACCGCTCCCGTCGCTCTCTCGCGCTCGAACGGCCGGGTTGACCCGAACGGTATATCGCCGTTGCTCTCGGCCATCCCCGGCTATTTAAGCTCCTTTGTTTCTCCCTTAGCTTCCTTTAGCACCTCTGCAACTCTAGCTAGCACTCACAAGTTCGCTGGAGCCGCAGATCTTCGAGAATCCTTCGGCCGCCATTGTCGGTTTTGAAGCTCCGGTGGAGTCGGTGCAGCACGGGCCTTCTTCTTCAAGTCTTTGCTCCCTCTGCTCCCCCTCTACTCACTGAAGCTTAACCCTCACTCAATTCGGTTCAATTTGTCCAGGGACGAGCTGAATCTGGATTTCCCCCTTTAATTTGGCGGCGTTCCTCCTCGCCCGGGCAGCTTCGACTCTCCTCGGCGCATCCATTGCGCTCAGGTAGCTCCTCTTTAGTCCCTAGTGGCCTGGCACCTGCTCCCTTGAACCGCAGCTGAGCGCTTTTGCCGTTTTCGTTTTGGTCATTTTGGACCACCTCGGTTCTCTTCGGCTTGCCGGCGTTCTGGACCACCGCAGCCGAATTCATTGGTACCATTAAGTGCGTAATGATGTTTGGGACCCATTTTGGGCACTTGCTCGCACCGCCGCGGCCGGAGCCGCCGGCGGCGAGCCGTTCTTCCCCGTCGTTTTTGCCGGACGAAAACAGGACGGGTGTTTGAACGTGAGTCGATGCGGACCGTCGATCCTTAGATCTACGGCCCACGTTCGCGCGGAAATTTTGAATTCGTCGCGCGTCTCGGTCTGTGACCCGTTGGATCCAAGATCAACGGTCCCGATGCGAGATAGCGTGGACCGTTGGATCTCAGATCCACGGCTCGCGTGCGGGGGAACGTTCAAACCGCTCAACGCTGGGGTCCACATGAACCGTTGGATCTAGATCCAACGGCGGACGACAGTGGTCCCGGACGCTCGCGCTCGACCAAAGTGGTCGTGGACCGTTGGATCGAGATCCAGCGGTTAATCCACTGAGTTTTGGCGCGTACAAGGCGCGCGGCGTGTCAACGCTGGGACGCGGACGGTTGGATCCAAGATCAACGCTCCTCGTTCGGCCACGTCTTTTTAAATTTATGATTTTTCCGAAAGGATTTATTTATCAACTAAAAAAGGTGATAACTTGTAAAATGCATAACTAATTCATTTTAAATCCTTTTCGGTTGATTCAAATTTTGTTGGTTATGTTTTTAACTAAACTTTGATCTAAAAATGGTTCCAACCTCAGTATAGCTCCAGAAAATTTTGTGAATGAATAGTAGCATTTTTGATTTATAAAAGTTGAGCAAAATTGTTTTGGTCATATCTTTGGCATTAAGAATCCAAATCAATTGGTTCTTGTTGCTAAATTCTTTATAAATCATGATCTTGCTGCTGTAAAACTTTCAGAATTTTTGGAGAGGTTTACTGTTGGGTCTTTGCATTTTATTCGTTCTTATCGGTTGCTTTTTGCTTTCTCGGTAGGATCCGAAGAGCACGTTGCCCACATTATTGATCCTCAGCAACATCTTGACCCACAGCAAGCAAGCAAGCAGTTTGATCATGTCAATCCCATTATTTTTCAAGTCTAATGTATTGATTTCAACTTGTATGTATGCATTACTATTTTGTTGTTAAATTATGGTTAGTATCCTATATTTGCATAATCTGTAGGAATTGTTTATCCTCTACTACCATGAGCCTAGGTTATTTGCTATGATTTGAGTTCGATGGATGAGCTCTTGTCACTTAGTAGATTGCGGTTTGAAATTGCTTAGAAATGCTTAGTTTCGGTAGTAATGGGCGATCATCGATTTTAGTCGATGATCTTGATCACACATTTATTTATTATTCTATTATGTCCAGCACTTGTGCTTGTTACTTTGTAAAGTCAAAAACTGAAAATAAAATTGTTTTAGGCTTGAGCACAATGGTATGTTGGTGTGATCGGTTGGTGTGAATGGAATGGTGCCTAGGTCATCAAGGACCGAGTTACTTGTGTCACTAAGCCAAGCGCTTATGCGTGCTAACCACGCGAGAGGGATATGGGACCTCTCTTGACTTAGTACTTTGGCGTGTGTTATCTCCGAGTCGCAGGAGGGGGTTGTGTGTGTTGTATGAAAAAGGATATGTGTTCTTGTGTTGGGTGTGCGGTGGTGGAGATTCCGGGTAGGCTCTCCACCTCGAGGGGCATTGTAGTTGTCCAAGGCTTTACCTGCGACGGGTAGTTGACCGAGGCTTTACAATGACCCCGACACAACGTATGGGTTTCTATCCATACGGGCGGCTCGTAGTTAATTCACAATATTGGAAATGTCTCGTAGGACTTAGCTTGTCTGCAGCATACCAAAGGAAGTATGCTAATCATGTGGCGAAAAGGCGGTCTGGCGTGTGGGTACATTGGTACACCCCTGCAGGGTATAAAACTATTCGAATAGCCTCGTCCTAGGTTATGGACATGCTTGGTAAGGTCGTGCAAGAACTAGACTACAACCTTTTAAAATTAAAATTTTGACATGGTTGGTATGAATGGGTAATACATGCTATTGTTGTGGTGACTAATGGGTTAGTCACTTCCAGGATTGTTGTTGTCTATTTACTGTTATTAATTTTGTTCTTTCGGTTATTTGAACATTAAGAACAGATTTGTTAAATTGCTTTCAATCTATTACATTATTGCAAATGGAAACTTGCTTTATGCTAAAATGAAACATCTGACCTCCACTTCAATGAGCTTGCATGTAGTATATGTACAGTTTGTTATTCCACATGTAAGTCTTGCGAGTACATTCAAAGTACTCACCGGCTTTTGCCTACCGCTTTGTTTCTGAGGGAAGAAGGTGAGCCCCTAGGGCCTCACTTTTGTGAGATGTGTTGTGGATTCGATGACTAGCTTGGCGGTCCGGTCGGTTGCCTTGTGGGTTAAAGGCACACTGATTGGCTCTTTTGTTTTATAGCCATCTTATGGCACTTTTGCTTCCGCTGTTCAAATTCTATATGTATATGTCATTTGGCCGGTCAGCCTCTCTTTTGTAATAACTATCCTTTATTTATGTTATTTTCGGGATGGTTGCTTTTGCTTCGGTTCTATGTGAATGAATGGGATTGATGCATGAACTTTGTAAGGAGGTGTGTATACTGCATTTCTGGGAAGTATACATGTCTCGAGTCTCGGATTATCTGATTTGTGATGCTAGGGCCAAGTGGATGGTTAAGCATTACAAGCCCGATAAACCGGGGTCTCACACAAGGTGTAGACGCTGCGCAAGGAGTTCGAGTCCATCAAGTTCAAGGAGAACGAGTCCGTGGAGGACTTTGTGATGCGACTCACGGGCCTCGTCTACAACCTGCATATTCTAGGCAACACGCTTGAAGATGAGAAGGTGGTCAAGAAATTTATTCGTGTTATTCTGCCCAGGTACTCGCAGGTGGTAATATCAATTGAGACATTGCTAGATTTGAAGACGTTGTCCATTGACGAGCTGACCAGGCGGTTCAAGTCCGTGGAGGAACGATATGAGAACGATGACACTGGTGGCTCGGGCGGCCATCTGCTCCTTACTGAAGAGGAGTGACTCGCACTCATGAAGAGTAGGGAGCAAGGGGAAGCTTCCTCTGACGGCGAGAAGAAAAGCAATAGTGGCAGTGACAACTGTCGCTACAACAAGCGAGGTACCCGTGGGCGCAGCAACAGAGGCCGCGACAACAAAGAGGGTAGTAGATCCGGGGTTACGTGCGACAAGTCCAAGGTCAAGTGTTTTAATTGCGGCATCCTCGGGCACTACTCCAAGGAGTTTCGCAAACCACGGCGCGAGCGCCAAGAGGTATTGAACCTGGTGCAAGTACAAGATGAGCAACTCGTGCTGCTCCTGGTCGAGACATGCAATCTCATCCAGGCTGTTGGAAATGCACCACACACTGTGTCTCTCAATAAGGAGAAGGTGTTCCTTGTGGACGTTGGCGGCGATGTGTGGTACCTCGACACGGGCGCCAGCAACCACATGACCAGCTACAGGTCGATGCTTATGTCGCTCGACGAGACGGTGAAGGGGTCGGTGAAGTTTGGAGACAGCTCGGTGGTGGAGATTTGCGACAAAGGTGCCGTGATGTTCCAGTGCAAGAACCAAGAGCACAGCGTGCTCACCGAGGTGTACTACATATCTCAGCTCCACAGCAACATCGTTAGTCTTGGGCAGCTCGACAAGAGCGGCTGCAAGATCATCAACGAGGATGGGGAGTTGTGCATTTTTTTACTGTGAGCTGCGGCTACTCGCACGGGTGCTGTGGTTCAGGAATAGGCTATACACCCTAACCCTGAATCTGACCACGCCCTATGCCTACTGGCAAAGGCGAACGACATGGCGTGGCTGTGGCATGCACACTACGTTCACCTTAACTTCCGCACGCTGCAGGACATGGGCCTCAAGGAGATAGTGGAAGGCGTTTCACTCATCGAGCTCATGGAGTAGTTCTACGACGATTGTGCACTTGGCAAGCAACACCGTACACCGTTCCCCCAAGCCACATCGCATCGCGCTGAGCGTGGACTGGAGCTGGTGCCCATCGACCTCTGTGGCCTGATCACTCTGACCACACCGAGTGGTAATCACTATTTTCTGTTGATCGTGGATGATCATAGTAGGCACATGTGGTTGGAGGTGCTTAAGTCCAAGGACGAGGCATTTAAGTTCTTCAAGAAGATAAAGGTCGTGATCAAGCTCAACGTGAAGCACAAGGCGTTTTGATCCGATCGCGGCGGGGAGTTCAACTCCATCGAGTTCAGTGACTACTACGACTAGCTAGGGATTAAACGGTACACCACCGCACCCTAATTGTCGCAGTAGAACGTGGTCATCGAACGTCGCAATCAAATGGTTGTGGAGAAGGCATGTAGCCTACTAAAAAGCAAGGGCATGCCGAGTGAGTTTTGGGGTGAGGCAGTGAAGACCGTTGTGCACATCCTCAACCATGCGCCAACGCGGAGTCTCAATGGCAAAATGCCATATGAGGCATGGTACAGGAGGATGGCCCAAGGTGCACTATTTACGCTCGTTCGGATCTGTGGAGCACATGAAGAAAGTCGGCCCCGGCGTGATGAAGCTCTTGAACAAATTGACACCAATGGTGCTTCTTGGCTATGAGGAGGGGTCCAAGGCCTACCGCGTCTATGACCTGAAGACGAAGAAGCTGCATATGATATGAGATGTCGTGTTCGAGGATGAGAAGAAGTGGGATTGGGAGGCGACTTGTACTGATCCCGTTCCTAGCGGCACGATACGTTCACCATGGAGTACACCACTAACCATGTGACAGATGGCACGCTGGTGGACGACATCTCCTTGGAGCCGACAACCAAGCCTGGTTCAGTGGCACCGCAGGTGGCAGAGCCACGTACGCTTTGACTCTAGCTGCAACTGCATCAAGAGGTGTCCAGTGGGCTACACCACCCACCAATGCGTTGCTCGACTTGGAGGGTGCATCATAGTGATACTGGACGGTGTTGAACATCTACAACACAACATTCGTCCACAACATCGAGTACAAGCAGCTCTGCACCTCTACCTGCTAGCTGCTGAGGAGCCTGTTAATGTCGAATAGGCACTGAAGGAGATGTGTTGGAGGCGAGCCATGGAGTAGATGTAGTCAATCCGTGGCAACATCACGTTGGAACTCGCAAGCCTTCTTGCCGGCCACAGATCCATGGGGCTCAAGTGGGTGTTCAAGGTTAAAAAGAACATTGAAGGTAATGTCATGAAGCATAAAGCTTGTTTGGTAGCTAAGGGTAGACTTTGATGAAGTTTTCGCCCCGGTGGCGAGGATGGAGACCATGTGACTACTATTCACCTTGGCAGCGCATGAAGGCTGGGAAATTCACCATATGGATGTCAAATTGGCATTCCTAAATGGTGACCTTGCCGAGGAGGTGTACGTACAACAACCTTCTAGGTTCGTTGACGGCAAGCACGAGCACATGGTACTTAAGCTACACAAGGCGCTAAACGGTCTGCGACAGGTGCCTCTGGCCTGGAACTGCAAGCTGGACAAATCGCTAGTGTTGCTCGGCTTCGAGCGTAGCCCCATGGAGCACGCGGTCTACAGAAGGGCAAAGGGTTGATAGTTTCTAATAATCAGGGTGTATGTAGATGACTTGATCATCACTGGATCATGCATCGACGACATCATCGAGTTCAAGTCCCAGATGCATAGAATGTTCAGCATGAGCGACCTCAGCCTCCAAAGCTATTACTTGGGGATCGAGATGAAGCAAGCCACTGGTGTGATCACACTAGGTCAGAGCAGCTATGAGAGTAAGATTTTGGAGGCACCAGGCATGGTTGGATGCAATCCGTGCCTAACTCCTATGGAGAACCAACTGAAGCTGACGAAGAAGTATGGTAGTGTTGCGGTTGATGCCATTGAGTACCGCAGCGTTGTCGGGAGCTTGCGCTACCTGGTGAACACGAGGACGGACATCGCCTATGCGGTGGGCATCATGAGTAGGTACATGGAGACACCCACTACCCAGCACATGGCGGACGTGAAGCACATCCTAAGGTACGTAAGTGGCACGGTTGGGTTTGGATGCTATTACAAGAAGCACAATGAGTTGGAGCCCGAGCTGGTGGGTTTCAGCGAGAGTGAATTAGCAGGCGACGTGGACAACCACAAGAGCACCACGGGTACAACCTTCTTCCTTGGTGCAAGCCTAATCACGTGGAAGTCATAGAAGCAGAAGATCATTGTGCTTTCATCCTGTGAGGCAAAGTATATTGCAGTGGCGACAACAGCTTTCCAAGGTGTCTGGTTGAGCCTGTTGCTAGGAGATTTGAAGGGGCAAGAACCAAGAAGATCAAGCTACAGGTAGACAACAAATTGATAATTGCGTTGTGCAAGAACCTTGTCCATCATGATCGAAGTAAGCACATCAACACTAGATTTCATTTAGTTCGTGAATGTGTCGAGGATGGCAAGGTAGATGTGGAGCACATCAACACTGAAGGGCAGCTTGCTGACATACCGATGAAGACGCTCGGTCGCATGAAGTTCATCGAGATGCGGCCCAAGCTGGGCATCAAGGAGGTGAAGTCAAGGCAACAAGATTAAGGGGTGATTGTTAGAAATTAATCTTGTTGTGGTTGTTAGAAATTAATGAGTTAGTGCATGTAGTGGAGCTAGTTGCCTGCTAATTAGTTAACAGAGTAATTAGCTAGCGCATGTAGTGGAGGTAGTGCCCTACTTGAATGTGTTAGTGGGGAGATTACATGTCATATTATAGCTATAAAAAGCATTGTAACTAGTTTGTTTCAACACAAGAAAAGCAAGAGAAAAGACACTAGTTGTGTTGTGCCGAAAAGACTCCGTGTCTGTTCTTCTTCGTGGTGTGTCACGTGAAACTGTGAGTTGTGTCTACTGTGTTTGTGTGAGTTTTTTCTTATTGTGCCTACAAGGGTGTTAGACCATGTAGCTAAGTCTAATATATTTTAGTTGATGAATAATTGACAATGTTATTTACAGATATTATTTGAGGCGTGTCGTGGTGTGTGGACTTATGTCGGTCAAGTTGGGAAGAACTTGTGCCGAGAAAATATGCTGCTTTGGTCTTTGCATGTGCAGGGTAGCTCGGAGGCGATCGTGGTCTATGGCGGTGACCGGGAGATGGCTTGGTGCGAAGTCATGGTCCATAGGGTCGAGGATGCTAGAGGAGACGGTCGGGCTCGAGTTGGAGCGCATGGAGATTAAAGATGGATGATGCGTGTTAGAGCTACGGAGTTGTGGTCCGGAGGCTACAACACGTGACATATTTTAGGATGCCTAAAATTGGATATTTTGTAATCAGGTGTTAAGTTCTTGTAGTGGGCTCTAGGACTGTTGGGCCGTATGTGGGCGTTTATGCGCAAACGCTAGAAGGCCCATTAAAATTTATAGGGTATATATATATACCGGCTATTAGGGTTGGACAGTTCGGGGGTTTTTACACGAGATAAAATAATTTGCTGGCGACGGCGGCGGCACGGAGGTTAAGCGGCGCGCGTGATCAGAAATTGAGAGAGAAAGACTGTCGTGGGGCTCCTGCAGTTCGTGCGACATCAATTTCTCCAGATCGGCTTACTGGTGGCTGAGGTTTGCTGATGTGTTAAAATAAAAAGGGAAGGGAGTTTTTTAGTCGGTAGATGATTAAATTGCTGCTTGTGTTTTTGATTGAATCAATGTTGGTGTGATTGATGTGCTACTACTCTTTAGCTTGTTAATTAAATAGATTTGACAGTGAGCATTACGTGAAGAACATCTTGCTGTGCATGACGTGGGAGGCTTTGCCAATTTGGTCAAAAGTATGTATGGTTGTGACTTGAGGTGATGCTTCCTTTTTGGCTCCATCAAAAGAGGCGACATAGCCAGAGGCACTTGGCACAAATTCACGAGGTGCGGACGAACATCAATCGTCAAGTATTAACGCGACTGCACAAAGGCCGGTGGTAGAATTTATTTTTCAGGATTGCGTAGCGGCCGAGACTTGGAGCTTTTTCTTCGTGGCGGCGTGCATGCTGTGACCAGCTGTTGTTTTTGATCGACGTTGATTCTGGTGATTATTTTTCGGTGTGAAAAATATTTTATTACAATCATTCACCCCCCTCTGTTTGTCATTAACGATCCTACAAGTGGTATCAGAGCAGGTCTATTTTTCTAATTGATCTTAACCGGTGATTAGAAAACATGTCGACGGATAGGTATTCCACAAAACCTTGTGTTTTCGATGGTGTTGATTTTCAGTATTGGAAAGCAAAGATGGAGGCATATATTCAAGCTCAAGGCTTTGCAATATGGGAGAAGGTCTACAAGTCTTATCAAGTGCCCGAGAACGATGCTGTGTCAGCAGCAAATATAGCACAAGTGGAGGCAAATAGCAAGGCAAGGAACCTGATAATTCAAGGACTAGGAAGGAGTGATTTTGATCGTGTTGTGCATCTTAAATCCGCATATGAGGTATGGAAAGCATTATGTAATTATCATGAGGGTTCATCTACTATTAAAGAGGTACGTCAAGATATGTACAAAAAGGATTACATGCGTTTTGATATGAAACCCGGTGAATCAATAGATGATTTCTTTGCTCGCTTTAATAAAATTCTTAGTAACCTACGTGCTGTTAATGTTACTTATACTGATGCTGAAAATGCACGTCAATTACTTGGAGCATTAGATATGTCTATATGGGAGATGAAGGTTACATCCATTAGAGAAGCTACTGTCATGAGTACACTTACATTAGATGTACTTTATTCTAAGTTGAAAACTCATGAATTAGATGTTTTTACTAGAAAAAATAATTATGATAAATCAATTGCTTTAGCTTCACAATCTAGCAAGTCTAATGGTGATAATTCTTCTACTAGCTATGCTTTGTCTTCTTTGTCTTCACTAACTGATGAACAGCTAGAGCAACTCCCGGAAGATGATTTGGCACTCCTCTCTACACGGTTCACAAGAGCTTTGCAGAATGTGAGATCAAGAAAAAGAGGAAATTTTGGTCCTCAAAGGTGCTATGAGTGTGGTGATCTCAATCATATTCGTCCCAAATGTCCTAAGTTTCTAGCAAGATTTGCAAGGGAAGAGAACGAGAAGGAAGAAGAGATGGAGAAAGGAAAAAGGAAGAATAAAAAGAAGGGCTATATGAATCGCAAGGTGGTGCATCGTGTTCTTTCGGCTCTTGAGCAAATTAATTTGAGTGATGTGGACACAGACAGCGAGGATGATGTTCCCAAAGGCAAGAAAGAGTTAATTGGGTTGTGTCTAATGGCAAGTAGCAAAAGCTCCACCGACAATGATGATCTTGACAGCGACAACTACAATGAGGTAGAACCTTCTTATGATGATTTAGCTAACGCTGTTGCTAAACTTGGTACGTGCTAGAAAAGAAAGATAAAAGATTAAGAAGTACGATACTTTGATTGAATCTCTAAATTCTGAAATTGAAAGACTTAGAGTTTTAATTCCTGATGATGAATCTTGTGAGTCTTGTCAAATTTTACATTCTGAGTTGGAGAATGCTAGGTCACTTAATGCCTTAAACATGGATCAACTTAGAGACGTAACTGCTAAATTTAATGAATTAAGATAAGCACATGACTCTTGTAATGAAAAATTGAAATGTGCTAATGATGAAATTGAAAAGCTCAAGTTTAGTTCTTCTTCATGTTTAGAGTCAAGTACTTTAAATGCTAAATCTAAAAATTGCTCTAATTGTGAATTGCTAAAAGCTAGACTTAACTCATCTCAAGAAACAATTCAACAGATGCTTTATCATGAGATAGCCTTTTGCTCTAATTGTCCTAAGCTTAACACTGAAATAGAAGCTTTGACTAGACAACTTAATGATTTTGCTCAAAAAGAAAGATTAGCTCAGTCTAGTGCTTCTAAGAATCTTGTGAATGAACTTGTTAAATGCACAACTTGTCCCACTATGGCTAAAGAAAATGAGTATCTTAAGGACACCTTGGAGAGATTTTCTTTTGGCAAGAAAAATTTGAATATGATTCTAGACAAGTCAAAAACAAGTGTGAAAAATCGTGGTCTAGGATTTAATTTTGTTGAGCATGCCAAGAATAATCCTCCTAAGATTGTTAAGCTTCTTGAACCTGTAAAAATTGAAGTAACATCTGAACCAAAACAAATTGCTTTTAAGTCTGCTGGTATTATGTCTTCTACTAATCAAGTGAATACAAATGCTGCTTCTACTTCTCAGGTTAAACATAAAGTTAAATACATTTGTAGTTATTGTGGTAAAGATGGACATCTTGTGCAATTTTGCTTTAGACTAGCCAAACAACAAATGAAAGAAAAGGCTAAGGCTTGGTCTAATTTGAGGAATGCACATTCTTTTGTGACTAGAAATATGAGTAATGCTAAATCTGATTTTTTACATAAGAATACTCGTGTTGCGCCTACTTGTCGTGTGTCTCAGTACTGGATTCCTAAATGTTTTATTTCTAACCCCAGTGCTGAGGCCTCGACATCTTCTGTCTCTATGTAGGCTTCTCGCGCGAGGAAGGAGAACATATGGTTAGTGGACTCCGGATGCTCACGCCACATGTCCGGTGATAAAAGTTGGTTCTCCTCTCTTTCGCATACATCTCGAGCTGAAAGTATTACTTTTGGAGATGCTACTTCTACATCTGTTTTGGCAAAAGGTACAGTGAAGGTAAATAAAAAGTTTATGTTTAAAGATGTGGCACTTGTTGAGAACTTGAAATTCAACTTGCTTTCGGTCTCACAAATGATTGATGAAGATCTTGAAGTATGTTTTAAGAAAGATGAATGTAAAGTGTTAGATGCTTCAGGTGATCTAGTTTTTAAAATTTCAAGATTTGGAAGAGTTTTTAAAGCTGATTTTGATGTTTCACATGATGCTAAGTTTAGGTGTCTAGTTGCCAATATTTCTAAAGATTTATTTTTTTGGCATCGTAGACTTGGACATGTTGGTTTTGATCATCTCACGCGTGTTAGTGGTATGGACCTTATACGTGGTTTGCCTAAACTTAAGAAAGAAAGTGATATAGTATGTTCTTCCTGTAGACATGGTAAGATGTGTGCAGGTTCACATCCTCCGCTTACTATGGTCATGACAAATGCACCGGGACAACTCCTACACCTTGACACAGTTGGACCATCGAGAGTTCAGTCGTTTGGTGGTAAGTGGTATGTACTAGTGATTGTTGATGATTTCTCTAGATATTCTTGGGTTTACTTTATGGCATCTAAAGATGAGGCTTTTAGTCATTTTAGAAGTCTTGTTCTTAGATTATCTATCGATCTTCCAGGATCTCTTAAAGCTATTAGAAGTGATAATGGAACTGAATTTAAAAATTCTTCTTTTAATCATTTTTGTCTTTGAAAAGGAATTGATCATCAATTTTCATCACCATCTGTTCCACAACAAAACGGTGTAGTTGAAAGGAAAAATAGAACTTTGGTTGAGATGGCTAGAACAATGCTAGATGAATATCAAACTCCAAGAAAATTTTGGGCTGAAGCTATATCTACTGCATGCTATATTTCAAACCGTGTATTCTTGAGATCTAAACTTGGTAAAACTTCATATGAGCTTCGGTTTGGGCATAGGCCTAGTGTATCTCATTTCAGAGTTTTTGGGTGCAAATGCTTTGTGTTAAAATCTGGAAACTTAGATAAATTTGAAGCTAGATCAACTGATGGTGTTTTTCTTGGATACCCTGCTCATTCACGTGGCTTTCGTGTGCTTGTTTTGGAGACTAACAAAATAATAGAAACCTGTGAAGTTTCTTTTGATGAGGCTAGTCCAGGCACTAGTCTAAGTGATGCAGGTACAAGTGCATATGTTCAGGGGGAGAGCATATTTGTTGATGACGATGAGGATGATGAAGATGAAGTTATGGTTCCTACTATTTCTCCACCGGTAGTTTCTTCTACACCTTCTACTACTGCGGCTACAGTTGGACATCCTCAAGCTACTACTTCATCTACATATATAGAAAATGAACAAGAAGGTGCTTCAGAAATTTCTGCTCCTCGTCACATTCAAAGGAGACATCCACCTGAACAAATAATTGGAGATTTAAACGAAAGAGTAACAAGGTCCAGGTTTATTGATTCTGACTCCCATGCTCATTCTGCTTGTGTAGCTTCTTTTGAGCCCAAAGATGTATCTCACGCATTAACTGACGAATCTTGGATCAATGCCATGCATGAAGAATTAGAGAATTTTGAACGTAATAAAGTTTGGAAGCTTGTTTCACCTCCTTCTGATCACTCTATAATAGGAACTAAATGGGTGTTTAAAAACAAACAAAGTGAGGATGGTGTTGTTGTTAGAAACAAAGCTAGGTTGGTTGCTCAAGGTTTTTCACAAATAGAAGGTTTAGATTTTGATGAAACCTTTGCTCCTGCTAGATTTGAAGCAATTAGAATTTTATTAGCCTTTCTTTGCATCTAAAGGTTTTAGATTATTTCAAATGGATGTAAAAGTGCTTTTCTTAATGGCTATATAAATGAGGAGGTTTATGTTAAGCAACCACCGGTTTTGAAAATCCACAGTTCCCTAATCATGTTTTCAAATTGTCAAAAGCTTTGTATGGGTTAAAGCAAGCTCCTAGAGCATGGTATGATAGATTGAAAAACTTTTTATTAGCAAAGGGCTTTTCCATGGGAAAGGTTGATAAGACTCTCTTTGTTCTTAAGGAAGGCAATGATCAATTATTCATTCAGATTTATGTTGATGATATCATCTTTGGGAGTGCATCTCATGTTTTGGTGACTAAGTTTTCAGCAACGATGAGTAAAGAATTTGAGATGAGTATGATGGGAGAGTTGACTTACTTTTTGGGACTGCAAATAAAACAAACAAATGATGGAACTTTTGTGCATCAAAGTAAGTATACAAAGGATCTTCTAGGTCGTTTTGGGATGAAAAATTGCAAGCCTATTATGACACCTATGGGAGCCGCTTGACCCTTGATCCCGATGAAGATGGTGAAAGCTGTTGATCAAAAGAGTATAGGAGCATGATTGGCTCACTTTTATATCTTATCGCTTGAGGCCGGACATACAATTCTCTGTATGTTTATGTGCTCGCTTTCAAGCTTCCCACGTGTTTCTCATCTACAAGTCATCAAACGTATTTTCGTGTATCTACATGGTACTCAAAATTTTGGCATATGGCTTTCGCTTCTTCTGTATTAGTTTAAGATCTTTTCTTGATCTTGACTTTGGAGGTTGTAGAATTGATAGAAAAAGTACATCCGCTCATGTCACTTTTGGGTAATTCACTTATTTCATGGTCATCTAGAAAGCAATCTTACATTGCTCAATCTCATCTTTGAATCTGAATATGTAGGCTTGCTAGTTGTTGTTCACAAATACTTTGGATAGTAGCCACACTTGAAGATTATGGGATAATTTTGGATAATGTTCCACTTTTACGTGATAATACTAGTGCTATTTGTATTGCTAAGAACCCAGTGCAACATTCAAGAACTAAGCATATTGATATAAGATTTCACTTTCTTGAGATCATGTGGATAAAGGGAATGTTGTGCTTCATCATATAGATCTTGAACATCGGTTGTGACATTTTCACAAAACCTTTGGATTCTTCTCGGTTTGTTCGTTCTGAAGTGAGTTGGGTGTGTTGCACCGATGGGATTATTCGAGGGAGCTTGTTGTTTAAAAATTTCAGAAGCTTTGTTTATTATACTTGTCAAACAAATAATCAAGTCCAAGCCATTTAAATCAAATGAGATACAGAGCTCTCTTTATCATATTTACTCATGTGCTGTGTAGCGTTGCTCATGACTAGTTATAATTAATTAGCCACATTTGAACTAAAACATGACATGGCGGTATACTTTGACTAGATTGATTATAGTTAGTACCTTGCGATGTTCTTTGAAAAAGATTAGCTTGATTGTGAATCTTTTTTTAAATATCGACTATGAAGCTCGTATGTTTCTAATTACAGTCTTTTTATGTTCACTCAATTTGGCATGTTATCAAAAAAAAAAGATATGAAAAAAAATAAAAAATTGAAAATTGAAAAGATGTATGCTTCAAGCATGCCATACATATCTATGTATACAAAAAAAAGAGCATAAAATGTGCTCAAATGACAAGATGTATGCTTCAAGCATGCCATACATATTGATGTATACAAATCAAGAAAAAAAAAGAGCATAAAATGTGCTCAATTGACAAGAAGTATGCTACAAGCATGCCACATGCTTAAGAATTGAGTGTGGAGCATTAGGCTGTTATAAGAGACTGCTAGCTCGTCTATATTTAAAGTTTGCTTCACTTTTAGGCTTTAACTTTTCAATGTGATATCTCATTGTGCTCTTTATAATCATCTTTGTCATTGTTGAGATGCCTGTCATTAATTTAACTTGCTAAATCTTTTTAAAGACTTGTTTTGACATTGCTATATGGTATATGACTTTATATGATCCAGATAGCTCTACTAAAAAGGATGGCTTGGTTAATTTAATAAATCAATGCGAAGTGACTTGGATAATCTACAAAGCTTCTCGATTTTTACTCTCTTTGCTTCTTTGTTTTAGAATATTTTTTTTCTCTGAAGTTCTTGATGATTACATTGTCAAAGGGGGAGAAAAATAGGAGAAATTTGCTTTCTTTGCATTGAGGGGGAGTTTTTCTGCTATGGTTTTGAAGTGTTTGCTCTGCAGCCTTGAAACTTTATTTTTGCAAAATAATAAAAAATTCTTTATCAAAAATTCAACTCTCGATTTTGAAGTATTGTCAATGTATTCATCAAGGGGGAGATTGTTAGACCATGTAGCTAAGTCTAATATATTTTAGTTGATGAATAATTGACAATGTTATTTACAGATATTATTTGAGGCGTGTCGTGGTGTGTGGACTTATGTCGGTCAAGTTGGGAAGAACTTGTGCCGAGAAAATATCTTCGCTTTGGTCTTTGCATGTGCGGGGTAGCTCGAGGCGATCGTGGTCTATGGCGGTGACCGGAGATGGCTTGGTGCGAAGTCATGGTCCATAGGGTCGAGGATGCTAGAGGAGACAGTCGGGCTCGAGTTGGAGCGCATGGAGATTAAAGATGGATGATGCGTGTTAGAGCTACGGAGTTGTGGTCGGAGGCTACAACACGTGACATATTTTAGGATGCCTAAAATTGGATATTTTGTAATCAGTGTTAAGTTCTTGTAGTGGGCTCTAGGACTGTTGGGCCGTATGTGGGCGTTTATGCGCAAACGCTAGAAGGCCCATTAAAATTTATAGGGTATATATATATACCGGCTATTAGGGTTGGACAGTTCGGGGGTTTTTACACGAGATAAAATAATTTGCTGGCGACGGCGGCGGCACGGAGGTTAAGCGGCGCGCGTGATCAGAAATTGAGAGAAAGACTGTCGTGGGGCTCCTGCAGTTCGTGCGACATCAATTTCTCCAGATCGGCTTACTGGTGGCTGAGGTTTGCTGATGTGTTAAAATAAAAAGGGAAGGGAGTTTTTTAGTCGGTAGATGATTAAATTGCTGCTTGTGTTTTTGATTGAATCAATGTTGGTGTGATTGATGTGCTACTACTCTTTAGCTTGTTAATTAAATAGATTTGACAGTGAGCATTACGTGAAGAACATCTTGCTGTGCATGACGTGGGAGGCTTTGCCAATTTGGTCAAAAGTATGTATGGTTGTGACTTGAGGTGATGCTTCCTTTTTGGCTCCATCAAAAGAGGCGACATAGCCAGAGGCACTTGGCACAAATTCACGAGGTGCGGACGAACATCAATCGTCAAGTATTAACGCGACTGCACAAAGGCCGGTGGTAGAATTTATTTTTCAGGATTGCGTAGCGGCCGAGACTTGGAGCTTTTTCTTCGTGGCGGCGTGCATGCTGTGACCAGCTGTTGTTTTTGATCGACGTTGATTCTGGTGATTATTTTTCGGTGTGAAAAATATTTTATTACAATCATTCACCCCCCTCTGATTGTCATTAACGATCCTACAAAGGGAGGCATTGTCATGGTTGTTGTCACTCACGACGAGAGGAGATCCAGGACGGCGTGCCATCACCAGATCTGGGTGGAGGAAGCCACACCACAGCAAGTCGAGAACAAGGACGACACGCATCAGCTGGATCCAGCCGTCTCTGTCGCCATGGCCGCCACATCCACCACCTGTCTTTTTGGCCGCAAAGGGAGGAGTGGAGGTGGCGGGCGCGATGGCCTCCATATGAGAAGAAGAAGGGGATGTGATGGGGGGAGGAAAGGGGCGCAACAGCCGACATTGAAGGGGTGCGGAGGAAGCGGGTCGCGGCGGCGGCGACGTTGAGAAGTGAGAACCGAGTGAGGAGAGAGAGATAGTAGGAGAGGGGATTTTTGTTTTTTTAATTATTTAATGGGTCCCACTGAGTCCGAAGAGAGGTGCTACACTCTAGAGAGGAAAAGCTAAAGTTAGCACATGTCTGATGTTGTAATTCTTAGCGCTGATGCAGGCACCTCACATTGTGAAGTGCCTAATGTGGCAGTATATATGCCACTCACATGCTATCTGATATAATGATCAGGCCATAAATTTTTAAGCCTAGGTTAGGTTATGTGTGTAGTCTCAGATAATAATAAAAAAAATTGATCGAAAATTATATGCTTTGCAGATATATAAGCTGAAAGTAAATATTACACTACATTTTCTCTTCTATTTATTTGAGTAGCATCTCTCTCTGTATGAAATGTACATGAATAGGAAAACCGGGCTGAACAGTACAATACACTAAACCATAAACAAGGCCATCGTGTGCATTTGCGCGTTGTATGTACTCACAAGATGCTCCGAAAAAGATTTTTTTAAATAATCTGTTTTTTATTCCAAATACAGTAATATACCTTCATTTTTTTATTTTACATAAATAATCCTCTGTCGCTCCACCATTGGACGACTTGGATCAGTCGCCCAACCATTGGGCGACTCATCCAAGTCGCCCAACTGTGGAGCGACAAGTGGAGTAGTCGCTCAACTATTGAGCGACTAGTCCCTTCGGCTACTAGTGGCTCAACGGTTGAGCGACTTATCCCCTAGTAACTCAACTGTTAGGAGACTAGAGGCTTATATCCCACGCACGCGCGCTGACCATCGCCTTTCTGTGGGACAGAACATTTGTAGCTTGCAGTCGTGAGGAGAAGAAGAGAGGAAGAGAAAGAAAGAGGGAGAGGTAGAGGGAGAGGGAGGGAAAGAGAGGAGGAGAAGTCCGCGCATCGACGACGGTGAGTCCCTGCACTTCTGTGTCGGGTACGTTGCATTTTGTTAATAGTTGTAAATAGTATAGTCGTAGAACTAACGTCAATTTAGTTGTTAATAGTTGTAATGCGGCTATGGATGAGTACATATCGTGTGCACATACATCATTTCATGGACATATGCACATGAGACATCCGAGCCATCCATCCAGCTATCCACGATCTTCCTTGCACCCACCTCCTAGTTACGCCACATTTGCGAAAACCCCCTCCTAGTCGGATTTCGGGCGATGTTTGTTTTGCGATGATATATTGCACGAATAAACCATATTTGTCCAGCAAGTTTCGTGCCCTAGCTGGGAGTTGAGCTCCCCCCGCACAAGAATCCCCCTCAGGACATGGATGTCTTCTTCGCAGAAGACCCAGGTGAGGTCAGGTGAGCACCTTAGCCCGCACTTGTCGAGGTTCTTTCGAGTCGCAGCTCAGCGGTGCCCCAGTGGCCACATAGGCACCAGTGGAGTCGACCCCCCGAGGCCTTGGGAGAACGGGTCAGCAGGGTTCCTGACCGCCTCACCTTATCGGGGCCCTGACACCCCGTGCTGAGGAGGGCCAAGTGGGGCTATACGGGCGGGCACTGACCGGGGGTAGGATGTGGTGACGACGAAGGAGGCGCTGCGTGGTGTAGCAGGCGACTAATAGGGGGTCTTCATTGTGCTTGGTGTACTTGTATTCATTGTGTACGTATTTTACTTCATAGCTACTATAACATGGTTGTGTATGATTTCCCTCGTGTGTTGTAATATAACTTACCTTACTACTTACCAATCATTCCTACTTTCGTCGTTCAACGGTTGAGTGACTAGTCGATGTGTCACTCAACCGTTGGGCCACTAGTTGCTGCCAAGTCATCCAACGGTTGAGCGATTAGATGGTTGTATAGAAAGGCACACTCGGCCCCATCACGGTTTCTTTCGCCATTTCTCCCAGGATAGAACGAGAGGAGCTCGGAAGAGGAGAAAAGGAGAAGGAAAGTGAAGAGGGGGAGAAGGTCGAGAGAGGTGCGAGAAGGAGAGAAGAGAGAACAACAGGGGGAAGCAGAGGAGCTCGGGAGAGGGAGAGAAGGTGAGGAGAGGAGCTCAGGAGGTAAGAGAGAAAGAAGAAGGAAGCTCGTTAATAAGGAGAGAAGATCTTCGTGTGAAGGTAATAGTCTCATCCATTCTTGTTCTCATCTGAATGTTGGCAACATGTTGCTACTTATTGGTTTAGCATGTATTTTGTGAATGTATGCTGACAAATGGATAGTTGCAATGTTCAAAATATTTGTAGTGAGAAATCAGTCATGTCGGATCCCACAAGATTAAAAGTGCATTACGGTGTTGGTACAATTCATGAAGGTCTATACGGTGTTGACCTGAGTGGTTTTCCACAAGTCAATATGGTACACCCGGATGTGGAGAATGCTCAAATCGGGGATCTCCTGCGCTGGCTCACATGCGGCTTCTCCTTGGACCCCGAGGTGTGGAGTGTCGTTCTACGTGGGCTTTGGAGTCGGTCTGCCACAAACATTTGGTGGCAGTTGAGCAGATTGATGCGCACGGTTGCATGAAAGGACTTTGTGGAAGGCTGTCGGCACTGTGGATATGAGTGCGTGCTACTGGTGCAAGCATGTCTGAAGGGAGTCGCACGAGGCACTACTGACAGCTATCGTCCGGTTGGTGGGAGAAGATCGGACGCGCATTGCGTGGTACATGAAGTGGACGTGGTGGCCGATGTTGCGGGGGTAGAAGAGGAAGATCGCACATCACACGCTGAGCCCACTGGACAGGCAGATATAGGGGAGCATGTCAACAACATAGTACGCCAAATGAAGATCGATGACTTGACGGCCTGGGCCAAGGAGGATGCGGTGGCTGATGTTGCGGAGGCAGAAGAGGAAGATCACACACCACACATTGAGCCCACTGGATAGGTGGATGCAGGGGAGCATGTCGATAGCATAGTGCATTAGATGGAGATCGATGACTTGACGGCCTGGGCTAAGGAGGAAGCTTTAGAAGTGGATGACGATGACTCTTCCGATGAAGACGAAGGTCCCATCCCGCAGGAATGGAATAGGGTGGACATTGAGGGCCTTGCTGTGCACGACGAGCACGGATCACCGTGAGAGTACCATGGTACGGAGGTTCGGCTTCATGCTATGTTTGCTGACAAGAGATCACTGCAGGATGCCATTAAGCTGTGGGCCTTGTCCATGCAACGGATGTTTCGGGTCTTGAAATCCAGCCAGGAGCAGTACATCGTGGTCTGTGAGTAGGCTGGTTGTCCTTGGTGTGTGCACGCATGTAGACCCAAGTACGAGGCTCACTGGATTATCTGTAAGGTGGAGGCGTACTCCACTATTTTGCTTCCCATTACGTCGTATCCACGTCTCTCTTCCCACTACATTCTCCGCCGCACCTATGCGACTTTAGCCAGTGGATCAACGACAAGATCCACATGTGGATGCTGCTGTCACGAAAGAGGTGGGCAAGGGATGACTGCGAGGGCCATGAAAGGAGCCTCAAAGAGTTGCAGGCTCAGAAGGAGGAGAAGAAGAGGCGGGAAAGGCTACATGAGGAGTAGGAGCACAAGCATACCAGGCGACGCGAGACCGAGAGGGTGCGGAAGAGGGCCATCGCGGCAAAAGCTAAGGCGCAAGGCGAGGAGTACAACACCGAGTTGGGCCGCAAGGGCAAATGGCCACCACATTCCACGCAGTAGTTTGATCCTCTTCGTTCATATGTCTCATGTATTTCTAATTCCCTAAAGGCATGTGTGTACCGTCCTTGGTTTGTTAGCCTGCATGCCATGTAACCCCCTTGTCGGATCAACTATCATGTTGTTATTGTTGCGCCATTTCTCCTAAGTTCTCCAGTGTGTATGAATTCCCTAGCGCATTGCAATATCACTTACCTTTCTACTTACGACTCATTGCTACCTCAATCGTCCTTACAAAATTCTTCAGAAATTTACCGCACTACAACAACATACGACGATCACAAAATGTTATTGTGAGTCCAATGATTCGTACCCTTGAGAATCTACGAAAATCACAAACGACCAACCAATCTTGTCACCACCCTTTTATTTCCAAAAAATAATAACCTACAAAAAATATTTGCAAAATGTATAACCTACCAAAATTACAATTTATTCCCCCAGAATTATTTCCATTAGATTAATAAAATAATAATATTATTATTTTAAATCACCCATCGGTTGAGAGACTTATGATAGTCGCCCAAAGGTAGTCGCTCAACCGATAGATGACTTGTACATTTGTCGCTCAACCGTTGGGCATATCATCCAAGTCGCCCAACGGTGGAGCGACAGAGGATTATTTTATAAAATAAAAAATAGAGGTATATTATTGTATTTCGGAATAAAAAACAATTTCGGTTTTACCGGTGGGGGTTGGTAGGAATACAAACCGGTTCCAAAAAATTGGTTTGGATGCATTTTGAAAAAAATTGGAATTTGTTTGAATTTTGCTCGAATTTAAATTTTTATTTAAAATATGAAAATATCATATTTTGATTTGAAAAAATTGGCCATATTTTTTCGATTTTCGGCCTTACCGCCCCTGGTAAAAAAATGTTTCCGGTTTTGAAAGCACTGCTTGGTATACACTATCACTACGGGAAACACGTGATTTGCCGAGTGCAAAAATCTTTGCCGAGTGCCAAATTGCGGGCACTCGGCAAAGACCTCGCTTTGCGCCGCGCCTTCGACAAAATGTGGCACTTTCGGCAAAGGCTGTCTTTGCCAAGTGCGTGCACTCGGCAAAGGTAGACACTCGGCAAAGATTGGTAGAGGCCTAACGGCATCGGTAGCGTCCTCTTGCCGAGTGCCCCGTTGGCACTCGGCAAAGAATGTATTTTCTTAGAGTGCCAAAAACTTTCGACAAACTAATTTTTTTGGTTTTGCCACAATTTTTTTGAAGCTTTAGTACACTACCACAAACAACATGTTTAAATTTTGGATATTTTCATTGCCTTTTGGCATATTTCTATAGTTTATTTTGTTTTGTTGAATTTTTCGGAAAATGTAAGTTTGAGCTGTAGGTGTATCGAATAATGGATTACATTCATTCAAAAATGTTATCCTTGTTTCTTAGTGTAAATTTAGGCTAAATCCGAGCGTCTCGAAATTTCGATCAAGCGTGCTCGACAGCAGCCAACTAACGTGGGAGTGGTTTTTAATTGTATAAAATGCGAGCGAATTCGAAAATCATGAAACTTGTCGAGTTGTCGCCGTATCGTATCGTATCCGTGAAAAAATTTGAAAAAGTTTGAGCCACAACATCACGTCGATGCTCACAAACCAGAGATCTCCACATGTGATCACATTGATCTCGGTTTGTGAGCATCGACGTGACAAAGATGCTCAAACTTTTTCAAATTTTTTCCACTAAGATGCGATACGATAATGCGATAACTCGACAAGTTTCATGATTTTCGTAATTCGCTCGCGATTTTATACAATTAAAAACCACTCCCACGCAAGTTGGCGTTCCCGTGAGCACGCTGATCGAAATTTCGAGACAGCCTCGATTTAGCCTAAATTTACACTAAGAAACAAGGATAACATTTTGAACGAATGTAATCCATTATTCGATGCACTGCAGCTCAAACTTACATTTTTTGAAAAATTCAACAAAACAAAATAAACTATAGAAATATGCCAAAAGGCAATGAAAATATCCAAAATTTAAACATGTTGTTTGTGGTAGTGTACTAAAGCTTTAAAAAATTGGTGGCAAAAACCAAAAAAAATAGTTTGCCAAGTGCCAAGGTTGGCACTCTAAAGTTATAACTTCACCGAGTGCGGATCACGACACTCGGCGGAGAAATTAACTTTGCCGAGTGCCGCAGATCCGCACTCGGCAAAGCCGCCTTTCTTCACCCGCCCGCCCCGCCTCTCTCTCTCTTTCTCTCATTCTCTCTCCTCTCTCTCTCTCTCCTCGCCGCCAGACATCCGCCCGCCTCCTGCGCCTGCCCCCCGGCCGTCGCCTCCCGCGCCCCGCTCGGTAGTCGCCTCCGCGCCAACCCGGCGCCTCCCGCCGTGCGCGTTCGCCTCCTGCGCCGTCGCCTCCGCCTCGCCCCGCCGTCGCCTCCAGCGCCCGGCCCGGCCGCCTCCGTGCCGTCGCCTCCCGCGCCCCCCCGGCCGTCCGCCTCAAGGCTGCCCGTTCGCCTCCTGCGTCGCCTCAGGCTGGCCCGCCGCCTCCCAGCCAGCCTCGGCCGCCTCACCGGCCGGGTTCGCCTCCGCGTCGTCCGCCTCCGCGCCTGCCGGCCGGCCGCCTCCGCGCCCCACCCGGCCGTCCGCCCTCGCGCCCTAAGGTGTTGTAGTGCTTCAATCGTTTTGCATAATTCATATTGTAAAGTTTGGTTATCGCATCAGAAACTGCATTACTAAGGTGTTGTAGTGCTTCAATGCTTATCAATTCTATCAATGCTTGTTTGAACCCCAAACCTAATAGATATAGTCTACTAATTATTAACCAAAGTGTTTTGTTTGTTCATATCTCCCCATGCTGACTTCCTAACTGCGTATTAATGATGATCAGCTAATATCTTTACATATTGACACTTTGATCTATATTAATCTATTAACATTATGACTATTATCATTTCAGTATGATTTAAATATGTATTCGTACTAGAAATGATAACAGCTTACTTGGTTGTTTTTAGTTAACATCTAATTATCTAGGTTAACCGTCTTACATAATTTACTAATTACTTTTTAGCATCCTAATCGCTTTGTATTTGCAAAGCGCTTATTACAATAACTAACTAACCTACAGTTCAACTAAGCTTCTAAGTAGATTCTGGAATTTCACCAACGGCTATTAATATACTAACGAACTTAACCAATAGGGAGCTTGCTCAATTTGAAATGTCACTACTGATTACCATACTTAGTACTAATTGACTAACAACTAACTAATCAATCTTACACAGTCTGATAGTTGAATGTATACAATTAATTAACCTCTTTACATCCCCGGCCACTTTGATCTATCTTAGTTATGGAAAGTGGAAACTATGGTTGTGGTAGCCTTTTTGAATTTGTTCATAGATCGCTGTTTATGAAAATTATGGTTATGGTGCCCTTTTTGTACTTTCATATATCACTGTTATCATTATATTATTATTTGTTTATCATCTCATGGAACCTTCTAGATGTCACTAGTGTTCTGCGTTGGCTGTGAAAGCGTCTTTCCACCCAGCATGAGTTAGTTGCCTGTAGTGTAGATGGTGTTGTGCTTCTGTTAGCAAGCAACATTAAGTAATGAATGACCTGATGATACCGAGCAGCAATACATGTTGATTTACTACTTCCAAATGTGTGTGTGTGTGTAGATTTTTAAGCAACAAAATGACTGATAACATATCTCACTTGGCATACTGGTTACTTTCTTTCCACATAGAAGCAGGATTCATCATTGATGTAATCTTCAAGTATACATCCACCTTACATGTGACACCCAGGAACACCACTTCGTTAGCCTCTGAAATTATAGTAGAATGGCAGAGTCCTTTTTTTAAATTGCTACGAGGTTAGAGTCTGTTTTGTAGTATACTTTGTGTTCCATTACTTGATATTGATAATAAATCACAAATGGCAATATTTTGCCTTTCTTTGCCTGTGGCTAATTGAACAAGTGGTTTCGCTTCAGCATGTGGCCACTCTATCTCGTGTGTACAGATTACAGAACAACATGAATGGGACACAAATATAAACTTGAAGGTAACAGACAACGCAACCTACTTAAACAGCCTCAAATAAGCGTTCTAAAGGTGGATGGGGCGTCAACATTAGAAGCCTTTTGTAACATGTTCATTTCTTGGCGCAATTTTTCCTACTAGAAACTTAGCATTAGGGAGCACATTCACATTAATTTTTATGATCAGGGGTCCAACTTTGCTTTAGCGATGTGAAAAAAAGGACTAATCTCCATGTCAATATATGCATCTTTGAGTGTGATTAAGGCCCTACAAAGTCCCATCTATTTCTATTATTCGGTGAAAAATTATTGTATTATCATGTGTATAATCATCCCTCTATTAGCATTGATATATAAGTGACCATTAATATATTACACATGGGTTGGGGAACCGTCTTTTCTTAATATATGCACAGGATAGATTCTGAAACAAAATGATAGCCATGTTTTGTCTTATGTTCATATTCAAAGCATCTTTTCGTGAAATGTCATAATGTGTTTTATGTTTTGGCAATCACAGCACAAGGTTTCTAATATAATCATGCCCTATCTATGTTTAGGTCTGTCAGCTGTGAAATGTGTTAGTTGTCAGTGTTAGTTTCTGTGGATCTCCTTGTGTTTGTGTTGTGCGATTTAGCGAGTCGGCGATGTTACTTGGCTTAGTCTATGATGTTTTAGTGACATATATATCACTTGGTTATATTTTATGAAAGATGCTATTGCTATACTGATGTGTTAATGTTCTAAAGAATGAGGGGGAGTTGAATGCCATATCTGATTGGTATATCACTTTGTTATTGCTTTATCACTTTGTTGAATGCCATTCTCTGATTGGTCGGCCCAGTTTATTCTCTGGTTAGGCGTAACCTAGTTAGGCGTAACCTAGTTAGGCGTCTCCCGTTCGAAAGAGATACGGTTGGAAATATGCAGATCTTTGCATATCTATAACCGTATCTGTTTCAATTATCCACGTTTTTGATTACTCGAGGATGCCTAGATGGGGTTAGTTTCAGTGGTCTACTCCGATCCGTGTGAGTTTGGTGACATCTCCTGTTGTTCTCCGGATACACAATCTCCCTGCCAGGACGTGTATTTGGAGAACAGCGGGGAGGTGCTGCCGAAATTCTGTCTCGGATAGGAGTAGAGCATGGAAACTAACCTCATCTACGCATCCTCGGGTGGGATTAGGACCTATCTTCACCTATTAGATAGGAGAAAGATCGTGTAGATGCATTTGATTCTTATATTACTCCCTGATATGTTAGAGGATGGATGACCGTCATTGGATGTACACGGTAGGAGAAGTCAGAGTGATTACACCACGGAATGGATGAACAAGACCGATGCTTTCTTGAACCGTGCATTTGGCAAGGCTGCTAAAGGACATTGTCTAGTTTTGTGTCCCTGCAGCAAATGTGGAAACAGGAGAAGGGTAAACAAGGTGGACATGGGTAAACATCTTTTGAAGAATGGATTTACGGACTACACCGGTGGGTCCACCATGGTGAAGCCCATCGTATGAGAGAGGAGGTGGTGAGACCACGCGTCGAGGCTTATGATGTCGATGCCGGGTAGCGGACATGTTAGATGACTTTCACCAGGGCGATTCGATGAGGGACGTGAGAAGGAGGAGATGGAGGCGGCCGCGACAAAGCGTTCTACGACATGATGGACTCGGCACAGAAACCCCTTCACGATCGGTCAACGGTGTCTCAACTGGATGCCATTGGACGCTTAATGGGGTTGAAGTCCGAGTTAAACCTGAGTCGAGAAGGCTTCGATAAGATGTTGGCCGTGATTGGCACCACCTTCCGGAGGGCCACATACGCCAAAGAGCATGTACGAGTCACGAAACTCCTTCGTGCACTTAAGATGCCGTATGAGCAGATACATGCTTGTTCGAAAGGGTGCGTCCTATTTAGGAAAGAACACAAGGATGCAAAGTACTGTCCAAAGTGTAAATCCTCGAGGTACCTGGAGGTAGACTCTGGTGATGGCCAGAAGAGGCGACTACGATCCCGTGAAAATCCTACGGTACCTTCCGTTCCTACCGAGGATCCAACGGCTATACATGACAGAGGAATCGCGAAGCAGATGACATGGCACAAAATGGCAAGCGGTACAATCGACAAGATGGTACATCCATCCAATGGTGAAGCATGGGCCCGCTTTGATGACAAACATCGAGAAAGCGGATGAGGCTCGCAATGATACGCGTGTCGCGGCAGCAATGATGGGTTCAATCCTTATGGGTGATGGTGCCCCATACACATGTTGGCCCGTGTTCGTTATCCCCTCAATCTCCCCGTCTCCTTTCAATGACATAACGTATTCTTGTCGTTGATAATTCCCGACACCGGGAGTAATATGGGTGTGTTCATGGAGCCGTGTTTGATGAATTGGTCCGTGCTTGGGACGAAGGGGTATGGACATACGACCGAGCTACAAAGACAAGCTTCAAAATGCACGTTTGGTACCACTACTCCTGCATGACTTCTGGCGTATGGGTTATTCTGCTTTGGTGTGTTCACGGAAGTTCCCATGCCCAATATGCAAGGAAGGTGTGAGGTTCATTTGGTTGCACAAGGGTGGCAAGTACTGCGTCGTTAAACGGACATCGTCAATTCCTCCCTCTTGACCATCCATTCGGACAAGACATCAAGAATTTTACGAAGGTGTCGTAGTGATGGACCACTCATGATGATGATGGTAGTGCCGAGGTTCATGCTCACATAGATACTCTCGTGCCCAATCAAGAAGGTGGTTTTGTGGGATATGGTGAGCAACATATGTGGACTCATAAGTCGGGCTTGACTAGGCTCCCTATTTCGATGACCTTCTTACGCCACATAACATTGATGTAATGCACATTGAAAAGAATGTCGCCGAGGCACTTTGGGCAACACTCATGGACACTTTGAAAAGTCTAAGGACAACCCTAAGGCTAGAGTGGACACAGCAACGTTATGCGATAGACCAAATCAAGAGATCTGACCTCCTAGTCGCGGCAAGACATGGAGAAGGCCTAAGGCCGATTTCGTCTTGAAAAAGGACCAAAGGAGGAAGTACTTGAATGGATCCAGACGCTAATGTTCCGATGGGTATGCAATGAATCAAGAGGGGAGTGAACTTAGGCACTCTGCGAATCAACGGGATGAAGAGTCATGACTACCACATATGGATTGAGCGGCTTCTTCCGCGATGGTTCGAGGCTATGTCCACGAGCATGTCCGGCAAGTCTTTGGCGAGTTGAGCTATTTCTTTCATGACTTTGTGCCAAGGAGCTATCTCGGACCGTCATTGATGACTTGGAAAAAGTGGCACCGTGTTGCTCGTAAGTTGGAGAAGATCTTTCCACCGGCTTTTTCTTGGCGATCAAACATTTGATTGTGCACCTCCGTATGAGGCACGTATGGGGGCCGTGCGAGGCGTTGGTGCTATCAATCGAGAGATGTCAAGACTCTTCGCAAAAATGTAGAAATAAAGCCAAAATTGAGGCTTCCATTGCGAGGCATACATTACGGAGGAGGTGTCAAACTTCACGAGAAATACTACACCGAGAACCTTCCTAGCGTTTATAATCCACCCCTCGTTACAATCTTTGGCGAAAATGAATCGAACCTCGGCCTTTTCCAAGGGCAACTCGGAGCGCAAGTGCATCGACCACTAAGCAATTGAAAAATGAAGAGTGGCGCGATATCATGCTATATGTGTTGACCAACCTTGTCGAGGTGCAACTGTTCATTGGGTAAGTTTTCAACGAACTTGTTTCAATCTGCCGTCACTCCTTGTTTCTTCGTCCAACCCCTTGTTTCTCGTTAGTGCAGGAATTTCTTCGTCAATCTGGCATGAATCAAGAGATCCTACCCGCAGAAAGCGATACCCTTCTTTCACGAGGTGCGGGACCGGGGAGCACCGATTTCATTTCTTGGTTCAAGCAGAAGTCTTGTCCAATTTAGCTCGTACTTAGTTCGACATTCCAAGTTGATAAATGCGTTCGAATAATATAACGATCTATCTCGCTTGAGCTTGCGGCCCCAAACCGATCGTCTATAAGTGACGAGTTGAGACAGGTTGCAAGCGGTACGTGTCGTTAGGGTCAAGTCATTTACGGTTATGGCGTGAATGGATATCGTTTTCACACGACAAGCTACTGCGAGCCCAATCGAAAAACCACAAACAGCGGAGTTTTTACGCCCGCAGCGATGGCCTCGACTATTATGGAAGAATTGAAGAAATCTACGAACTTGCATTTTATGGTTCCAAACCTCTTAATCTGTCATATTCAAATGCCTTTGGTTTCATCACGAGTAACGAGGCGAACCCTAAGCTTGGGCTAGTCGAGATTCGACAGATTCCGTCTATCGAGTAAAAAGATGTCTACATTGTGGCTCAACAGGCCGTCGAGGTTTATTATCGCCATACGCGTGCCAAGACAAAGAGCATCTTAAGGGTTGGGCTATTGTGCACAAGGTATCGCCACACGGTAAACTACTCCGTCCCAAAGCGATGAAGATTACAACTTCAACCCAAACACATATGATGGAGAGTTCTTTCAAGAAGAGGGGCTACAAGGAGGTTTGAGATAGACTTAACAGGCGATAGGAATGGAAGTAGACAATGAAAGGGTTGATGACGAGGACGCTGGAGACGAGGTGCGAAATGTGAAGGACTTACAAATGCTTGGCGATTACGTTTAGGCAATGACAATGAAGACAACATTCCTCCTTCGGATAGTGTTGATGATTTGGACAATGTTGATAGTGATGACGAGACCTATGATCCATTAATCCCAATCATGAAGATTATTTCTAATACATGTAATACTATATTTTTGTAATTATGTTTTGTTCATTTTGCATCTATTTCTAATACATGTATTACTATGTTTTTGTAATTATGTTTTGTTCATTTTGCATCTATTTCTAATTACGTCTTGCTTATTCTTTTTAATTGCGGTGAGTGAACAAAGATGGCGGGCGGCCGTCGAGGGCCGTGTCCTCGCTTTACTGAGACCACGACTGCGGAGGAGGAGGCGGAGGGTCGAGACAGAGGAGGAGGAAGAGGACCGCCGGCGCGCAGAGGGGCCGTCTCCTCCCACGCCGCGTGAGGAGGTCTTTGGAGGAGGAGGTGGCGCCCGTGGGACGAGTTGGACGAGGAGCTGGTTCGCAGACAGGCGAGGAGGAGGTGGCGCCCGTGGACGAGTTGGACGAGGAGCCGGTTGCAGACAGGCGAGGAGGAGGCGCCACGAGGACGGCGGCGAGGCGGTAGGCACGGTTCCGCTTCCTCCTCTTCCTCTTTGAGTGTCTACTTGCGAGGTCCCGCGAGCCTCCTCGAGTCCGCATCCTCACCGGCGTCCGATGATTCGCCAGAAGGGCAAAAGTAAGTAACTTTAGATGTTGTCACCACTACTTCATATGATATGTTGAAAAAATAGAAACTAATAATTTTTCTTAATCACTTGTGCGAGAACCGGGTGGTTGTGTCGGTGGTAGCGCGCGCTCCGCCAATGGCATCTGGGTCTTCATGCGAGCAACACTACCTCGGCATTATCACGTCACGCGGAAGGCGGAGCCGCCTACTCGTTTGACCACTACGCCGTTACCCGATCGCGAGTACCCCAACAAGGCGGCTTGGTGAAGGCGGAGTTTTGGGTAAGTCTCCTCGCACAACATTTCTCAATACATCGCATTCATTGGACTTTTCTTGAAATAATGAATGGATACATCGCGTTGTATGCGGACCTATTTGAGATGCGATGAGGATTTGAGGCCGGCGGACGGTGGCTACCAAAGCTGTAAAAACTCATCACCGACATGCATCACGAGTGCGCATCCGAAGCCATCGTAACCTACCACGGTCGAAGCTTGAGAGAAGGTCACCAAGAAAGACGCAAGAAACATGACCCGACCGGGACCAAGTACCTTGAGGTAGATGAAGAACATTAATATTGATTCGTTTTGAGATTAAGTACGTTTAATTTGATCTTCTTATATGTCAAATACTTGATGGCGTGTAGATGATTCCTGGTGGTGCCAATCGTATCCCGAGTCTTTGGCGATGATCGTGGACAAGTGGTTCACTGAGGAGTATCTCCAAATGCAGTGATACCCGGCCCGTCGTTTGATGATGCAAGGTCCAAAGACACCATCAAGGCGACCGCATGACCTCTCGCATACAAACAAGCATGGGTACACAAATTCATTTATCTATTGTGACGCTCAATTTCGCACGATTTCTAATTATCTTGTTGTCTTTCGCGATCGGCGTCACATAGTGGCCACCTTGCTCGGACTTCGGGCATGGTGTATGGCCCACAAGGGCAAGGCGACGTCCGACGTCTCCTTCAACTGGAGGACCCGCCCAGCGTACACGAACCCGGCGTCCACACCGCATCGGTGAGTACGTCGGCGGCAAGGTCGGTCCATGGGCGGACCATGATCCGAGCACCGGGACTTTGATGGAGAGATCGTCATGAGGGTGGGACAAGGCAAGAAGCATGGGCGGTTACGGCTTGGCGGCGGCCTCATTGACACGGCCTCTACTCCATCTCTCTCCCAGATTCGAGCACGAGCACGAGCGAGAGCCCGCCATCGCCCACGGGCAGATTGCCAGACAAAGACCGGTCGGCCTTTTCGAGGTTATTCTGTTTTACTCGTCGTACATTGATCTTTACACACCTTAATTAGCTTTGCATTCTTGAAACATTGGAGTGAAATATTGCAGGCCCATTGGAACAAGAAATGAGGCAACGCGTCGGGAGGCTGGAGGCCGAGCAAGAGAGGATGTCGGCCAGGTGGAGGTCGAGCAGCCGAGCAGCGAGCCAGCACGCAGAGGTGGCGGACATTACGGAGTTCCTACAAGGTCTTGGGCAACATACAGAGGCTTTCTTTGTGCCGGTGGGTGTTGGCTCCACCTCCGCCTCCGCGTCCTGCAGTGCTGACTACTCCTGTGAGTATGAAAGTTTTTGCTTTCGCTTGTGCTTTGCTTGTATGACATCTACCTTCCTAGATTAGGTATCTAATGTAATCTTGTCTCACATGCAATCTCTTCTCTTTGTGCGACCTCAATCGTGGGTTCGAATAATCCACCTCATGCGCCTCCGAATGATGGAGCTTTTCCTTCACCACGATCGCGATGGCCACCTTGAGATGAATGGTAGTTGTATTTTCATTTGTTGTTCACTTGGTGATGGACTTGTGATATACTTGTGATGCACTTGTCGACTGTGATGAACTTGTGGATTTGTTTGGATGGACTTGAGCACTTATTGTTATATATGTGATATATGTGATGGATGAGATATATATGTGATGGATGAGATATATATGTGATGGATGTGATATATGTTTGGATGGATTTGTTTGTCACGTTGGAATGTAAAAAATAAATAAATAATGCAGTTTTAGATCACTTTGCCGAAAGAGTCAAAGACTTTCGGAAAGGACATGACCATGGCACTTTCGGCAAAAGTGGGAATGTGGGCGCTGAAACCCAGTTTTCGGCTTTGCCGAAAGTGCCATGGTCAAGACACTCGGCAAAGCTGGGAATATGGGCGCCTGAAACCCCAGTTTTCCAGCTTTGCCAAGTGCCATGGTAATGGCACTCGGCAAAGCTGGGAAGCTTTGCCGAGTGCCAGCGATCCGACTCTCGGCAAAGAAATTTTCAAAAAAATTTAAAAATCTTTGCCGAAGTCTTGCCGTAGGGTTGGCACTTTCGGCAAAGAGGCCGTCAACGGGCCGGCGCCGTGGATCAGAGTGTCTTTCGTTCGCAGTCTTGACTCGGCACTCGGCAAAGCCTTTACCGAGTGCCCGACAAAAGGCACTCGGCAAAAGTTGCTTCGCCGATAATTTTTTTTCCGAGTGCCCTTTGCCGAGTGTCGCACTCGGCAAAGCTTTTGCCGAGTGCCTGAGGCACTCGGCAAATAGCCGGAATCCAGTAGTGCATGAAGTTGAGCAGATATTTTGCATCTCAGGGAACCAACAAACTCTGGTGAATCTTGTGATCCTTAATTTACCTGGTACTTGGATAAGCAGGAAGCCAGAAAATTAAATCGGAGAGCAGCTCAGGCCTGCATGATGGGATCCACATATACCACAGTGAGTACAGATATATTTTTTCTTTGATATCCTTTTTGGGGTCACATGTAAATGTCTTATTAACTAGCTAGAAGTACTTTAAAGATATTTTGACCTTAATAAATTGTGGTATATGGCTAATCCTGGTGGTATTGGATGTGTTTACCCCTTTTGTGTGTTGTTTTTTGGACAAAGAAAACTACTGAAGATAGGACTAGCTTTCTTATTGTCTACCAGTGTCGCAGCTCCTTTCTTTCTATCTTGAGAAATCAATTTAAGTTCAAAAAAAAACATCCCTCAATCACCTGCCATTTTGCCCATCTGACGTTCTATATTCTCGAGAAATAATTAAGACCATGGATCATGTGATTTGATTATTTCTACCACTCACCACTTTTCTTAAGCTGAAAAGGTGCCTGGATGATCAACTTGTGCTTAGTTCTCCTTGATGAAACCAAGGCCTTTAGACGCTCTATCGTTCCTAGGAATATCTTACTGTAGGACATGAGGGCATGTAAACCTGAATAGGAGCTATCAAAAGGAGACCTGTTTTCAAACATGAGTATACTGTGTGTTTGATTCATTCATTCATAATTATATATAGGTCAGTGGTAGTCTAACCTTTTGTTTTTACCAACGCAATGTGGTTTCTCTAGAAAAGAGGCCAGTTGCTGAACCCTGAGCATGATTAGATCCCGGAAGAGGAGGTAGGAAAGATCCGAGCTTGCATGGCTCTATATATGCAAAGCCATCCACAGCGCATATAGGTCCAGTAAAAAAGAAAAAACAAGCTGCTCCAGATGCACAGAAACATGTAAAACTGTTCTCTTCTGCGAATGAGATTGTGAAAAGAAGAAAAGAAGGGGAGGGAGGAGGCATTAGCGCATGTGACTCCATGTGGTGCAACAGAAGACCAGGCAGACAAGGGACCTCGGCCATGCACCTGTGCTTGTGTGTGTGTTGGGGGAGAGAGAGGGAGAGAGGCTTCGCTGCACCGCAGAGAGCTTAGCTGATCTCTGCAGATTGGTAGCTAGCTTGTGTAGTTCAAGTTTAAATGTGTGTGTGTGTGTGTGTTGGAACCTTCATGCACATGAGCATTGAGCCCTGGTGTGAACTCACGTGTGCAGTGCACGAGCTTGGACTCATGTCTGGCCGACTGCTGCTAGCAGCGCCATGTACATAGGCAGAAATAATTAGTGAGCCGGCAGTGGCGCATGCATGGGCTTGTTCTGCTGGCTCAGCTGTGCGCCCGCTAGCTGCTTCTCTATATATCTTGTGTATCTGCAACAAGTGATCAGATGGCTGCTGTCGTGGCACATGCTATATAATGCATTAATGTATATCTAAATCTTATTAATGCAGGAACATCTAAATCTAGTGCTCAGAGGCATTCCTGTCTCTATGTCCTAAGGAGACCCATGGCAGCCATGCATGAGAGTGAGAGGGTGGGGGTGGGGGTGGGGGGGGGGGCATGCACATGTGGGGTGTGTAAGAGTTTGGAAAGAGGGGGTGGTAAATTCACATAATCTTTACACCTCCTTTATGAGCACAGACTTTAATCAGTTCTCTCTCTCTCTTAATGCTCTGAACCCTGACCCGTAGACCGTAGTCCCGCACCTCTCTCTCTCTCTCTCAGGATTCAGGAAAGAAGGAAATGTTCTCTGAAAAGCTTCCATTGGCTAGGCAACCTCCTCATCTTTGAAGCGCCTTTCCTCCTTTTCTCTGTTTCGTGCACAAAAAGCTCGATCATGTGGTTTGTGGTTGTTAAAAAGAATGGGCTTTTAAGTAATTCTATGGCAACAAAAAAGATTAATTTGATATTTTCCACTGATTTCCCTAAGCCCCACTTTCTTTTAGAGTGACCCTGAGAGGCATATTCATCTGTTAAAAACTCATAAAGGTGAAGAAACTTTTTATTATACAAGCAAAATATAAAGATTAACACCAATGGTGTTACTGAATGGTTAATGTTGCTAGTCTTTCCTGCCCAATGTAAAGTTACAACTGTTCTAGTAAATAAAAATCCAGAAAAAATTGTGGATATCGCTGAACTACGGAAATATTGAAACGTTATCCTACCGTGTTAATTGTTTTTGGGTTTTTTCCGAGGGAAAACACATTTGCACCTATCTTTACATGAACTGCATTTGCTCAATAAAAAAAATCCCTACAGAAATGCTTTTATATGCCTGAAAACATCACACAAAGAAGGATTTTTCTCATGCAAAACACAACTTTGTACAGGGTGCTGGGATAGATGATGGTTGATCTACTTGCCTGGCCCCTTCCTAGTGATGATAATTGTACCCGATTACTCGTATGCCCACGGGTAAATGCCCTAATGGAGTCGGCCGGCATAGGGTGCTTTCTTTGCCTATGGGAATAAAAATATGGGCAACCCTACGCCCATCGGGTAAACGGGCATGGGCATGGGTGAGCTCTACTCGTGCCCGTCTCGCCCGTTTACCCGCCAACACACGCTGACATATGGGCCCGACGAAACCCTAATGCTAACATCCATTCGACATTTCAGCCAGCACTCACTCCATCGTGATTCAACCAAGCGCGCCAGCCACCACTAGCCCTAAATCCCCAATCTCATCTCAGTCGCAATGCCATCATCGACCCCCGTCCGCCGCATGGCCCGCCGCCCTGTCCCCGTCTGCCGCTGCCCTGGTCTGCCCTCCCTGTCCTCAGTCCTCGTCTGTCGCCGCTACCGTCCTCCCTCCGGCAACATTGCCCCCTCCTAACGCCCTCGGTGCTATCAGTGATGAAGGCGGTGGTAGTTCCCTGGCCGGAGTTGATCACGGCGAGCGCATGGAGCTACATGGAGAGGCCGAACATGAGCAGTCGGCGTGGCGATGACGGAGCGGCAGGGCACGCCGAGGAGGTGACGGCGGCGGCGAAGAAGTTGGTGAGGAGCAGTAGCTTGATGAAGGAGAGCGTGGAGAAGATGATGAGGATGGTGGCCAGCGGCTGCTTCGGCGACATCATCTTGCCCCCACCGCTGCCGCACATTTGCATCTGCTTGTTCCTTCTTGATTTGGTGATGGTCTTCTTTTCCTCCTCTTGTGTTATACTGATTTGTTTATACGGTCTTCTTCTCCATTTCTGACTGGTTCCTTTCACGTCCCCCGTCGTCCGGTCGGCCATACCACCACTCCGCTGCGCCCTCCTCTCCTCCTCTGGAGTGTGGGCGTGTGGCGAGCACACGGGCATGCCCGTGGGCAGCGGACGTGGGTGAGATTCTCTGTCTGTCGCCCTTCGTGGACATACCCATGGGGGAGTTTTGAGCCAGCGAGTATAGGTATGGGCGAGCACTACCCGCACCCGCTACTCCCAATTACCATCCCTACCCCTTCCTCATACTGGTTGTTGAACACTTAGTCTAGCATTGAATTGGTGCCTGTATTAATTCCGGTCGCACCTTCGCAGATCGGCAAAGCTATATTTTTGCAATGGTAAATGTGTGAAATAATTTTTATTAATTGGAGTTCTGCATGTTAGAAAATACATTTCTTCAGTGATCGATTTTTGCTGAGAAAAAAAGTATTTTTTTCAGCTAAGAGTGGGCAATGGTGTACGTATTGACTTTATTTCTACATGCCTAGTAGGGGAGTTTGGTGGTGAGTTCATAATAAAAGGATCTCTATTTAATCAGGTACATCCAATTGTCACGAGGTTGCAGGTACAACAGTGACAACCACGCTAAAATCCAACTGCGCAGCTCTTCTCCATGCAGTCTAAGAACAAGGACGAACAGCTGTCTATATTCACGTGAGGTTATTCTACGCTCCAACTGTCCCTCGCGGAACCGACTCTAAAACTGTATGCATCCTATGTAACTTTGTTGTGGTTTTTACTACAACACTACAAGAGATTTACTGCCACGCTAAGCATAGAGAAGAGGGTGAAAAGAGAAATGTGGGTTAATTGCAAACTTTGAACAACAATATCTCTTAAACCATTTATCCTAATTGCAATCCGTATGAAGCGTTTTGCTCGGAAAAAAATATGCTTAACAAAACGAGATCCATGATGAATATGTTTTAACGCTGTAAAAAATAAGTACTGCACCGAAGTTAGGATTTACTGTACCTAAGACGATCAATTATTGTATCGTCTGAGCATAGCGCATCCAAACGTAAAACTATGCGCACCTCTCAATCCACCACCCTACCCCCTCTTTCACCCCTCCCCTTCCCACGCTCCGTACGTCCCTTTTGTTGCAACACTACAAGAGACTGACTGTGACCTCATTGTGTCTTTTACTCTAACCGTCTTGTGTCTTTATTGTAGCACTACAAGAGATTTACTGCGACCTCATTATGCTTTTACTGCAGTACTACAAGAGATTTAATGTGACCTCATTGTGCCCTTTTACTGTAGCACTACAAGAGATTTTACTACGACCTCGTTGTGTCTTTTACTATAGCACTACAAAGAGATTTAATGCCACACTGAGCGTAGAGAGGTTGGTAGAGAGAGAAGCATGGTTTGATTACAAACTTTGAACACAATATCTCCTAAACCATTTATCATATTTACAATCCATTTGAAGTGTTTTGCTAGGAAAAAACATACTTAACAAAAAGAGATCCATGATGAGTATGTTTTAATGTTGTAAAAAATATTTATTGTACCAAAAGTTCAAATTTACTCTACCTAAGATTGTCAATTACTGCATCGTCTGAAGCATAGGAAAGATGGATGTAGAGCGACATAGGGGTTGACGGGAGGTGGGAGGTGGTGGGTTTACTTTGACTAGCCTTTGAACAAGGTGGGAAGTAGGTTTTGACTTAGGAAAGGTGGTGGGTGTAGAATAGCTATTCTACACTAAGCTACATAATAGTGAGTGTGTGTTTGTGTGTATAGATACACTATTTTGCACCTGAGCGTAGAATAAGTTATTATACGCATAGGCCAGCCCACCGTGAGCTGACCAAGCCGCCCCTACGAAGCGCCGAGCAGGCCACTTGGGCTCACTAACCCACGATCCCCCACGCGTGACATCACGCATCCAGCGTACGCTCTGATGAGGTGCACCAGTAAAATGTAACGCGATGATCGAAAGTAATTGTGATAGCAATTTTTACTGGCGCACGTATCATGTCATTTATATTTTTTACAACTATTTCATAAGGGCGTGGCTAGATGTGCCAGTAAACTAAAAGTAGAGTCCAATAAATATTTTTTAACAGAGCAGTAGAGTCATGTGGAGATTACAGTAAATCTCTTTTGGCGATGCATCAAATCTCTTTTAGTAAATGCGTAGAGAGGTTTTATTTGTGAGACTTGTATTATTCTGTTAGTATCATCATCACCAAATTATTGGCGAAAATCGTTCATGAATCGAAGCTTGCAATCAAAAGTTATGGCTAAAACAAGAGAAAACATTCATGTACTAACAAGGAACCGATTTTTACTAGTTGGTTGTCTATGTGTTTGTACTAGTTGGCTAAGATGGTAGTAAAGTTATGTATAGGTTGATGTAAATCTCTTCTAGCAATGAAGTAAATCTCTTTTAGTAAACACACAAATTTATTTTTATTTGCGAGACTTAAATCATTTTATTAATTTCATCATCACCAAGCTACCGATGAAACCGTTCGTGAAACGGAGCTTCCAATCAAAAGTTATGGCTAAACCAAGAAAAGAAATAATCATGTACTAACAAAGAACATATTTTTGCTAGTTGGTTGTCTACATGTCTGAACTAATTGGCTAAGATAGCAGTAAAGTCATACGGAGGTTGCAGTAAATCTATTTTAGTAAACACACAGAGATATTTTATTAGCGAGACATTTATCTTTCTGTTACTCTCGTCGTCACTGAGCTACCAAAAAATATTTGATCTCAGAGAAATGCATCCGCGAAGACGCGAACTACGTCAAGAAGTACATAACGAATGGACTGCATACTCACTGTGACAAGGACTACATACCGGTGCCCTACAACCAGGGGTAAGTGCTTCACTACTTGCTATACAAATTTTATTTGTTCTTTATGCGCAACACGAACTTAGGTTTAATGACTAAAGCGACATACATGAATAGGTAGCACTTGATCCTTTTAGTCATTGTACCATAGTGGAATAATGTAATATACCTTGATTCCTTAGTCAATAACAACTCCTTTTAGTCATTGTACCATAGTGGAATAATATAATATACCTTGATTCCTTAGTCAATAACAACCACGACTTCACGCTTGTGCAAAAACAACTCGACAGGTATGCTCATTTCCTCCATACGTAACTCCATTGTAGTCTTCCTTCATCTGAAATGTCTGAGGATAACTTTTTAGAATCACGTAGGTCGTTTAGCGCATATGTTGCCGAGGGAGGGACACGCAATGAACTGGATGCCACACTATGACACAGGATCTGATTTCTGGTACATGCTACAACACAATAATCCTATATCACATGCACTTCATAATCTGGCCTCTCAAACTGACTATATCTATATCCTATATCACACTTCTATTTTTACATTACCACCAACAACTACGTCAAGGCAGCACATATGCTTACTACTTTACTCTTGCTAGCGTCAGGGCATGAAAATACCAGAAAGTAGCTTCCATGGACTTACTCGTGGAGGTTGTAGGACTGCTCTCTACCTTCATCATGGGGAAGATCATTAAAGAGAGTGGAGAGTTTTACTCAGGCGACTCTGATTTATATTAATTCACTTTGAGTTGTAATCAAATCACTTTGTAATTAGATCATTAAAATGACTTTGTAATTGATATTCAGTTTGTAAATCACTTTGAGTTGTTCTATATCAAATCAATTGTGAAATATCTAGTTTCTGCTTACTTGTTTTTAGAGGGCATGGCTAACATTACCTGAGGCTAGCCGAAAAATCAAAATATATTTAGGTATAGAAAAAACTATCACATACGGTTTTGTGGAATAAACTGTCTATGAATGATACTCATAGACAGCTACTACTAACAACCGACTGTGATATGTATCCAATCACAGATGGCTACTACTAGCACCCATCTGTAATATGTATCCAATCACAGACGGCTACCACCAACAATAGTCTATGATATGTCGCATATCACAGACGGCTGCTATAAAAACCTTTGTGATAGTACACCTTCACAAACGTTTTCAACAAATAACAGTATGTGATATCCCATATATCACAGACGATTTTTGGTGGAACCCATCTGTGATAGTAGGCCTTCACAGACGGTTTCAATAAAAAATCATCTTTGATATGTGGGATATCACAGACGGTTATTTGTTGAAACTAACTGTGAAGGCCTACTATCACAGACGGTTTTTACTAAAAATCATATGTGTTGTGACTTTTACAGACGACTCACAAACCGTCTGTGATAACCGCTTGCTATTACAGACACATAGATTTAGACAGTTCAAAACCGTCTGTGATGACCCTCTCTGTAGTAGTGGCCCAAAATAAAACTTGAGTGTGCCAGGCAGGCAAAGAAAATGGACACTACGACGACCAACAAGGCAGAACCCACGGAGAAGACAACGGTTGGGAAGAGTGTGGCTTCCTCAGTCCAGAAGGGTACCAGCGATGCCGATAAATTTGGGAAGAGGCTGACCAAAGCTCCCAGCAAGCTGGTGTCTCCATTCAAGGCATACATAAGGCGGCCAAAAGTGTCCGTCGCCACGGCCATGGAGGTGAGGGAGCTTATATGCACGGACAAGAGCATCAAAAGGTAAGAGATCTCGACACCTTTATTGATACATCGCGTCGGGATCACGTTGTCTTCAATAGAGTAAATATCGCATTATGATCTAGTAAATTTCTTGGTTCATTCCAGTAAATCTCATACATCACATAGTATTTTTTTACTAGACATGTATTTATGGTTTTGAATTTGCAGACCTTCCTCCCCATTCTACACAACTTGCACTGGTTTGTTTACTACTTCAACAGGGTGCGAAGCATGTTGAATTACTGGACTCCAACGACTATAAGAAAAAGGAAAAAAAAAAGTGGAAGACCACCACAACCTAGTGAGAGGCAAGATCATCCCTTGTTTATGCGCAACTTTGCAATATGTGATACGTGGGAAATTCTCCATCACCGCGAACTTGAGGGTGCACAACATGGTGACGCCGAAAGCGGTCCGAGAGAATGACTACGCATTCTTCGTAATGAAGTTCTTAGGGTTATGGGATGGCGAATGTCAGATGCTATGCACACGGATAGAGCGGTAAGAAGTAATTACATCAGCAACTTGTAGTAATTAGATGTATAGTGTCTGGCATGCAACATTATCATCTGTATGGACAAGAAGGGGAACGAGTACAGGGCCGAGCTGATGTTCTACTTGTTGTTCTACAAGGTCAACAGTGTCGAGCCCCTACCCAACGTACTAGAGAAGTATAGGCTGCGCAGCAAGTCGAAGTAGTTTTTTTTTTGTTTACTTCTAAAGATCAAGTAAACCTTTTTGTAACTGACAGTAAAGACGTGTATATTTACAGTAAAAATTATGAATCCTGAAAGAAATTGCGTATTCGAGTTTTGGTGTATACCAGTAATATCCGGTTCAAACAGCAGTAAAACATTACCACACTGATAGTAACTCCCAAAAAACAAAAAATAAATCAAGCGAAGAGGACATCGAAAAAAAATACATGGAAAGCAGTAATATTACACTTCATTTACAGTAAAACGATCATCGAATCTGCGATATCATTTACTGGATCAGTAACACGACATGCTTTTTGCAATAAAACACGCATCCTGAATATTACGATCACATCTTTTTTTACCGCCAATTGCGTGTTGGGAGGTTTTTACTGTCGATTTTGAAAGATATAGAGCCATTTTACTACCACTCGCAACGCGCGTACGCGGGTTTTACTGCTGATCCCGCTTGGGAGACGGGGGGCCGGCACGTCGCGTGTAGCGCGGCCCATGCCGCGGCCAACACCACCATGTGTGTAGTATGAGCATTGCAACTTTAACTCCCATCATCTTTTCTCTCTCCCCACAGCACACATCCACATGCAAGATTCATAGTATAGATATATGGGTACTAGAGTTCACTAGCATGGAACATCCTCCTCAAACGGGAAAAATATGATGTGGAAATAATTGAGTCCAGGATCTCAAGATAACCGGTAATAACTGTCAGATACTACATGTCTAAAAGGCTGGTTTTTTAATTTATGCGGCATGCATGATGTCATCAGATTATTTTTGGCCTGATCTACATATATATAGAAGACCCAACATATATAGTATCCACCCAACATATATAGTATCCACCCTCCACTTTCATCTCATAGGTAATGTGATGATCTCCATCTCATCATTTCTCTGTTTTATTTTATTTTGGTATTTATACGATCTACCCAGTCAAATATAGATCTAGACCAACCCAGTGGCCACAAATGCAGTGGGCCACATGTGAGATGGAGAAAGGTCATGTGATGTACTCATAAAATGTCTCTGCAAACACTTCATTAAAGCAACTTGTCATATATGGAGCAGAATCTTCCATGATATTCAAATTTCACAGCCAATCCCCACAAGCTAATGGTTTTTTTAATCACAATTATATGTGTCTGTGCCATTTCCTTGTGACCTATGACTTGTTTAGGCCCTGTTTGGTACAGTTTTCACTCCCAGCTTCTCAATCGATTATCGTGGAGCCGTACCAAACACCCTGATTCTCAAAACCACTATATTCTGCTTCTCACGAGGAGCTGTCTCGAAAATGAACTAGCAATGAGAAGCAGCCTCCCGGCAGATTCTCGTGAGAATCCAACCTTAAGAAACGAAAATGTCCTTTGAAGTTGAAGGTTTTTACCCGCAAATGCCACTGAGTTACACAAATACAATTGAAGTATTACACGCAGGGGTAACATGGTCTATTTGCCTCTAATCCTCCCTCATATGATTTTTGGAGCCAACCTAGAAGCCAAACGGTTTCAACAGATAGCTCCAGATTCTCAGAGAAGTGGATTCTCAAATAATCATGAACATAATCTGAAAAATAAGAATCTAGAGCAGTACCAAACAGGACCTTAATGTTTAGGTGCCATCTCTTTTAGTTTTTTGCCTCTCAAGCTAAGTTAGCTGTTGTGCAACTGGGGCAAATGTAGGTCATTAGGCCATGCAAACCTGCATTGATGCATATGCATATGTTACTTGCAGGTCATGGCATGGCATCTGAGAGGCATGCATGCCAAGACCCTGAGCTTCATCACTGGGCTTGCTCTGAAATGGATGTGTGCATGGGGGTGGCATATGCTCTCTTAGGGCTGGTTTGACTGAGACAAACTGGTGCTTGGAAAGCATCAGAGAAAGGAAAGAGAAAGGGATGGGTACTGCACACCAGAACCCTAGCTAGATCTCCTTTGCAAAAAACCATTCCACAAATCATGTCCAGCACCCAGCTTTTATGTCCAGCTATGGGTTTCTCCAAGCTCATCTCTTCTTCTTTCAGGTTTTCCTGTTTATAATGTCTCCTCATTCCTCACACTACCAGAAACTGGAGTATTCTGAAGGGAAAGGAGATCCTGACGGCGGCGCACCATCTGTCAGGAAAAAACACACATGCATGACAGTTTAGTTATTCCGACGCAAATACGCAAATGGACGGATCAATTCTGATGGTCCCCAAATCCCACCTGTTCTGTTACATACATACGGCCTTCTCACCTGCTGCCTTCACCCACCCCCGTCCACGATCCCTATTATGCCGCCGCCCGCCGCTCTCTCCCCCCAAATTCATGGTGGCTATCCATCGGGAAAAGTGGGTCTTTCCTGACACTGTTCCCGACGGAATTTTCCTGATGATGACCGTCAGGACTGATGTTTCCTGATGGTATTTTTTAACTTTCCTTTACGTTTTTTGGCCGGGAAAAAACAGTTTCTGTAGTGTCACCTAACCCTTTTGTGGAGAGTAGCCTTGATTTTATGAATCATATAATCCAAGGTCTTCGCAAAAAATTTTCCTTTCCTCGAATCCCAAGTACTAGAAGAAACATGCACCAACTTTCATGATCTAAGTGGGCACATACATGATGATGCACATTAATCAATCCACCTTGGTGTCAGAAGATAAGGAAACTTTGTTCAGTTAGCATTTCAAGAAGTTGGGGGATGGATCGAGTTGTTTTGTTCTCTTGCACATAGATATGATATTAATGGAAGCAGTTACCTGCAGCCTTGCATCACACCCATGTATGCCGTAGTCCAATGGCTGGGAAGAGCAGTAGGAAATTTATGCTGCATCAAAGGAGGATACTCATCAGTGGGTGTAGAGTTATATTACTATATAATTACTTATCTCACTTCTTTTAACTCCTGTGAATTAATGCCCTGAGGACACGGGCATACCTTGAAAGTTGTAAGTCATTAAGGGCATGTACAATGGACAATAGCTCCGAGAGTTCATGTTGGAGCCGAACCCGGCGTGGAGGAAAGAGTAGGCGAGGCGGTGGCTTGCAGAGGTATCAGAGTTGCTTCTGCAAGACGCGGTGGTTCTAGCTCACGACCACAAATGCAATTGGGCCTGGGTGTGGTGGCAACACGTGGTCGTTGGTGGAGGCAGTGAAGGGACGGCGGGGGTGCTAGGAAGACGATGACAATGACCGGGCAGGGGTGGCTGGAAAGACGGCTCCACCGCCCAAATATTGATGACAACGACCGGGATCTTCCATGGCAACGACCTTCGAATTTGGATGAAGACGACGATCACCACGACTCCCGAGAGATGAACACTACTACAAAACAGGCTATAGAAGACGCCTCTTCACAGATGGTTCTTTGAAACCGTCTGTGATAAAATAATCACAGACGGTTCCAAGACGAACCGTCTGTGATAATGAGAGTATCATATCTCCAGCACATTATTTCTGGACTTCCTCGTTCAGGCAGTCTTGTGAGCTTCAATGCCTCTCTTTTTCTCTGGACTTCCTCGTTCAGGTAGTCTGGTGAGCTTGGACCTCTCTTTTTCATGTCAAATAATGTCTTAAACCTCACTGATGCTTTCCTCTCTGTTAATGAAGCTTCGATCGTAGAGAATCTTCTGATTCAACCTTCTTCCCCATTTTCGGCCGCCGTAGCCATTTTTTAGCTAATGGCTGACTCCGTGAGTTCCCTGGTGATTCCTTCGGTCTCTACCATCCTCAGGATGCTTGGAAGCTAACGCACACCTTCTTGTAGCATTTCCATCACCGTAGCACGCTGCCAACGGGAGCCTCATTCGCGCCGCCGCTGCTCAAAGTTGTCAAGCTGCTATAGTCATCCTCTAGTGTCTCCAAAGCCTCGGGTAAGCTCCTAGTAGTTCATTGAAGCTTAAGCATGTATTAGATTAAAGGATTAGCTATCACAACTTAGGTTTCAAGTTAACCAATAATGGCGCCACCCCGGGCAACCATGTCGCCGCTGCTCCGGTGACCTTTGGTCCTCGAGCTACTACCGATAGCATCACAATAGCATCCTGAAGATGATACATTCACTCACCTACCCCAGTTAGGCTCAAACGCGAAAACCACCTCAAGCTCGAGGAGCTCTGCCGTTCTTCTCCGGTGTAGCACCAACTCCAGTCATGTCTCTGCCGCTTGTAGGAGAGCCGATTGGCACTGTAGCTCGGTCATTAAGACCAAATCAGGGTTGATTAGGACAGAGTAATGATTAGAGTAGTTGAGTTAATTAAGTCTCTGTTAGATGAGTCAAAACTTTATTAATAGATGAGTCATTGACACGTGGACTCCATGTGTTAGATTAATGAAATCCAGATGAAAATAAAGAAATGCACTTTTAGTTTTGAAGAAATACGTTTCCGCAGTTGGAAAGCGTAAACCTCAATGAGTCTGACTCTTTTTTATTAGACGTCAATTATTCGAACGATATGTTTTGACAACCATTCATCCTCCTACTCAGAACAACCAGAGAAGGGCAAGCAACACCTTTAATCTTGTTAATCGTACTATTTTACTTATTATATTTCTTTTTGAAAAATCTATTATGCACGCATGTATGTCGATATGAAATTGTTATGTTGGGATAGTGGTAGATGTAAATCCTATTCGATGCATGAATATCCTTTATATTCATCGTGAGCTCTGATGGTAACAATCTGTACATAATCCTTTATATTTGCTCTAGGTTAATCACTAATAAATTTTAGTATGTTTGGTTAATAGTTAGGGTACTTGCGGTTTATTAATATAATTTAACACTAATTAATTTGTTATGTGTATACGTGTAGATGGATCAAAACTGGATGTACGTTGAGAACCGTGTGAGTGAAGAGTATATTAATGGTGTGTTGGCTTTTGGAAGAGCCGTCGGGCAGGATATGTTGAAGAAAGAGATAAAATTTATGTAATATCCATGTATTGATTGCGGTAATATGAAAATTTTTAACAACCCGGCGCAGATCGAAGCTCACTTAATACAAAAGTGTTTCAAAAAAGGATATACAAGTTGGACCAGTCACAGTGAAGAGCAGATTATACGGGAAGCCAGTAATGACGACATCGCCAGGAAGTCAACGATATGCAGGACGTGGAATGTGCTTTTGATGAGGATAGGTCGCATGATGACAATCTGGATCAGATTCTACGCGATGCAGAAGGGAACTACGGTGAGAGAGAGTTTTCTAAATTCGAGGGCTTAATGGAGGACTCGGGAAAACCTTTGTTCCCTGGCTGCAAGCCGCAGTACACAAGGTTGTCAACCGTGCTTGAACTGCTGAAATTGAAGGCAAGCAATGGTTGGTCCGACAAGAGTTTTACGGCATTGTTAGGTCTCTTAGTTGACATCCTTCCGGAGGGAAACGTGTTGCCCAGCACGACCTACCAAGCCAAGAAGGTTATTTGCCCATTGGGAATGGAAGTGGAAAGAATACATGCATGTCCGAACGATTGTATCCTCTACCGTAAAGAGTATGCAGACATGCATGTATGTCCCGTTTGCAAAGCATCTCGATACAAGCGTAAGAATACTGCTAAGGCGAAGCAAGGACCTCCTGCTAAGATGTTGTAGTATCTGCCTGTGATCCCACGTTTGAAGCGTTTATTTACGAACCGAAAGGAGGCAAGATTGATGCGTTGGCACTCGGAGGAGTGTAAGAAAGATAGAAAGCTCAGACACCCTGCTGATTCTGCCCAGTGGAGAAACTTCGATCAGAGCTTCAAAGAGTTCAGTGCGGAACCAAGGAACATAAGGTTAGGGTTGAATACAAACAGAATAAATCCTTTCGGTAACATGAGCAGCTGACATAGCACCTGCCCTGTGAATCTATGTATGTACAACCTTCCTCCTTGGCTGTGTATGAAGCGAAAATACATTTTGATGTCACTACTTATCCAAGGGCCGAAGCAATCTGGGAACGATATTGATGTGTACCTAGCACCATTGCTAGAAGATCTTGTGACACTTTGGAATGAAGGGGTACAAGTATGGGATGCGTACAAACGAGAGAACTTCACTTTACACGCTATGTTATTCTGCACCATCAATGATTTTCCTACCCTTGATAACATGTCGAGGTTCAGTATAAAAGGAGCTAAAGCCTCTCCGCACTGCTTAGATGATACCGAGAGTGTATGGCTGAACAACTCGCGTAAAACTGTGTATATACGTCACCATAGGTTCCTTCCCAGGATTCACCCATACCGCAAGATGAAGAAACAATTTGACAGAAATAAAGAGGATGGTTCAGCTCCAAAGACCATGTACACTTTTATCCAGTGGCCCAAGAAGTACATCACCCTGGACCCTACACTGACGCCATATCGACACGACCCTGCCTCTGCAATAGGACCCTCGATGAGTCCACCTCAACCTTCGCTTCAGAAGGCCGCCTCATCGGTTCTAGTCGAGAATACGCCGAAGGGACAAGAAAACGTGTCACCGTATCGGTCCCTGAGTCGTCTCACGGGAAGACGGGACGCAGGCAACTCGTTAAGGCGAAATCGATATCGAAGAACATTCAGGCGCCTGCCAAGCCCGGGAAATACTTTATCGGAAGTATGTTGGTCTCCAACACAGAACTACACGGCTCAGGACTAGCTTGTCAATCTTTACATGACTGGTACATGCACAAGACTCGAGAGGAGGGGGACCATACTGGAATCATCGTCAGATACAAGAGGGAGCATTTTCTCCACGAGCCGGGCCACTTCGTCGTGGGCTTCAACGACTTATTCGACCTATACAACCTCAATGCCCTCGACGCATCACTTCTACGATGCTGGACACTGTAAGTGTGTACAATCAAGTTCTACACTCACGTGATACCGATAAATAACACAACTCATTGCTTATCTACAGATACATTATGAAATGTGCCCGTCGACTCAAAGAACCGGTGGGTTTCCTCGACCCACACGTGATCTCTGAGCAAACAATTAACCAAGACGCATCCTACGTCGAGAATTACATAAAAATAGGATTGCTTGCTCTGGACGACAAGGAGTACATAATGGTGCCCTACAACCAGAAGTAAGTGCTTCACTACTTGTTATACAAATTTCGTTTGAACATATGTTTATGACTATAGCGACATACATGAGTAGGTTCCACTGGATTCTTCTAATCATTGTACCAAAGAGGACACGGTATTGTACCTTGATTCCCTACTGAACAAAAACAACGACTTCACCCTTCTTAAAGGAATACTTGACAGGTATGTTCATTTCCTCCGCACATTATAACTTTATTGTAGTATTCCTTCGTTTGAAATGGATACGGATAACTTTTTGGAATCATGTAGGTCATTCATCGGCTATGTTGCCGAGGGAGGGGCATACAAGGGATCGAGCGCCACACTAACTCACAGGATGCGGTTTCCGGTACGCGCTACAACACAATAATCCTATATCATACTTTGTAATATTGCGTCTGAAACTGACTGTACCTATATATGTAATTCTATTTTTGCAGTGTCGCCAGCAAAAACGAGATCACCTATGCGCATTTTACGTATGCCATCATATGCGGCTATTGATTGGTTCTAGGAGGCACGATCCCCAGGTTTGTCATTCCCGCAATAATTATTTCCTAATTATAAATTTAAATATATATGCTTACTACTTTACTCCTGCTGTCGACAGCTCTTCGATATAGAGTTAAATGCACTCGACATGAAAGATGTCACGTACGTTCGAGGGGTGCTCTGCAGCTTCACCAAGGCGGACATCGTTAACCCCGACGGAGATTTTCACGCCGTCGACACCGATGAACGACCTTCGAAAAATTGATTCAATATTGTAATTCAATTTGAGTAGTTGTAATTCAATTTGTAACTCTACTGACAGTACTTGCAATATTCTTTTGCAATTGATTTTCAGTTAAATGACCACTTTAAGTTGTCAGATTCATCTGTGATGTACCTGTTTCTGCTTATTTGTTTTCAGAGGGCATGGTTAGCAATTCCTGAGGCTAGCTCAAAATGCGACAAAAATTAGTTAGGTACAAAGAACTATCACAGACGGTTTTTTGTTAAAAACCGTCTGTGAAGGGCTAGTATCACAGACGGTTGCAACCAAGAACCGTCTGTGATAGACACTATCACAGACGGTTCTTGGTTGCAACCATCTGTGATACATTTATATCACACACAGTTTTTCAATACAACCGTCTGTGATAAACCGCTTATCACAGACGGTTGTATTGAAAAACCGTCTGTGATATAAATGTATCACACGATTGCAAACAAGAACCGTCTGTGATAGTGGTATATCATAGACGGTTCTTGGTTGCAACCGTCTATGATTGTGGTCTTCACATATAGTTTTTGTTAAAAACCGTCTGTGATGATCATTAGGAAAAGCCGTCTGTGATAACCGCCTGTCATCACAGACGTACAAATTCAGATGGTTCAAAAACCGTATGTGTAGATATCGTGGGGATATGTGCATGATCTTAAGATGATGAGTCAAGTGGCAATGGCGTTGTTGGTTTTCAAAATTTCGCATTTTCGAAAATGCTCTGTCTTTGTCGACATAACCGGTCCGACCGCCAAGCCGTCGGTCGAGACCGCCGTGTGGCGATCCGGCCGGCAGCATTACGGCCCGACCGCCACTGATTGATGATGGAGTTTAGGGCTAGGCCAAAAATAGGTTGTGTAGGCATGAGAGGGGAGTCTCCTGGATGTGGTCAAATAATTTTTGGAGCTCCCAGTCAAAAGTTCTATTCATTTAAAAATTCCAGATAGTTTCGGATTTTCAAGTTAAAAATTTGGCTAAGTCATTTGGTGCGGTCGGACCGACGTTATGAAATCGGTCGGACCGGGGTGAAATCGGTCCGACCGGTGGGTATGGCAGTCAGACCGGCTTCCACTTGAACTTCGTCCACTTTGGCATTGTTGTGTTTTGATGGTGTCTATCGCATGAGTTTCAATGCTTTATTGTTGCATATTGCATTGTTGAGCTAACGTGGGTCAAGTTGTGAAGAACTTATTCCCGGGGACGATTTCTTTGTCTATTGCTGTGCAGGTGGCTTGCAGGTCAACGACGTCAACGGTGAGGAGGATCGGGACTAAGCTTGGAGAGCTGAGGTTCAGAACGATCATGGATGCCGAGTGGAGTCGTGTGACTCAAGCATGGTGTATAATGGACAAGATGGTTCGAACGGGCAGTTCGTTGCAGCTGGTTGGATCAAGCGGCGCGGGGGTCGGTGCAAGTACCTTGGAGGTTCCGATGGGATTCGAACGGGAGAGACTTGCCGACATGATGAGAGCCGTTGATCAACCGACACGTGGTGAAGCAGACGATTGCTTTAATAGATTTGTGTGTGTGTGTCCCATTTGTATTGGGCCTTAATGGGAGCCCACTAGAAACCCTAGGCCTTCCTATAAATAGAAAGGGGGAGTTGGAAAAACCCCTTGAAGCATCCATTTGAGAAAACCCTAAGGTTTCTAGGGTTTGGAGAGAGAGAGGAGAGGCTTGGGTTTAGAGAGAGATTTATTTGTGTGCTCTTTGATTGAGCTCTTGTCCTCCTTGAGGGAGTGGCTTTGGCAAGCAACATCTTAAATTAATCGATCTATGGATGTTTGTTCAAGGATCAAGTCTCATATGTTTTCTTCTCTCTTTTGATGATTTTGGTGCTTCCTTGATCCGGTTGTTTTTGGTTGGTCTCTTGACCTCATTTACCTTGCTATGATGTGTGGGAATACTCCTAGAACCATCTAAATCTTCAATCCCCCACAAGCAAGTTTTGGATCAAGTTTATCATATTTCTAGGTTTTGAATACTTCTTTGGTGAAACCTAAAGAGATCAATTCTTTGAAGTGGATCTGGATGATCGTCGCTAGGAATAGGTCCCAGATATCCTTAGGGAGGTGTGCTCCAAGTTTGGTCAAGTTTCATTGGTTGAATCAAAAGTTGGACCAATTTTTATTTTGAATTTGGGCATTGTGCAGTGCTACTGGACTAAATCGGTCCGACCGATTTTATCCGTGGTCGATCGCTTGACCATTGGACCGCCATTGGCACGGTCGGACCGCTGACTTTCAGACCGCCATTTTGCCGACGGTCAGACCGGTCCAGTGAGATCAATTCTCCATTGTTGAATCTTGTGTTTAAAGGGGAAATCGGATTCAGCACAAGGCTTCTTTTGTGCATTTACTGATCTTCTTGGCTTTCATAGCTATTGAAGAAAAGTGCGTGTTAAATTTGATTAAAGTCAAAAATTAAGAAAGCGTCTATTCACCCCCCTCTAGTCGTCTTTCCGGTCCTACAGTCTATGATGACGGTTCCAAACCGTCTGTGATGACCTTTTGTGTAGTAGTGGAAGATGACGACTGGGATGACCGCGGCAACCGGATCCATCCTGATCTGGGATTTGGATCTGGGTGGCTGCGATCGGATCTGGCTGGATCTGGACGTCGGTAAATCCCATGGTGGAGGCGGACGATGATGACGAGTGCGATGGCAGTCGTTTCCAGCCAGATCCTCCCGGGAGAGAGGAGGGGATGAGGAAGTGTTTTGTTCGGAGAGAGAGAGAGAGGAAGGTGGGTCGGTGGAGAGAAAAAAAACCTAACATGTGGGTTAGGGGAGGTGTTTGTAATAAGTCTTTTTTTTTTCTTCGAGGATTCCAAAAGTAAAATTTTCAATAAAAAATATATTTAGAGGGTTGAAATAAAAAAAATTAAGGATTGAAATGTTAATATAATCGTGGACCCAATAAAAGTAACATCATAACATAAATATCTAGGTGGCTCTCTCTCTCTCTCTCTCAAACCACCATGCATTGGGAAGAGTAGTAACCTCAGAACATAAATATCTAGGTGCCATACTCTCTCTCTCTTCAAACCACCACTTGGGGCTATTGCGCGTGTTGTACGTGCTCTAACACAGAAAGTATCCTCCTTTCTTTCGCTGCAAACATTCACATCTTTGCATGAGCAATGCAACTTGCAAGGAGAGGTGTGTAGAACAATTTGGTCACTAAATACCATGAGGATACCAGTCAGTAGTTGATGCATGTGTACAGTACACAATATATGCTTCTTTTGCCTGCAAAAGAGTAATGTATAGCTGCTCTTGAGTTTCTTTTTATTCCCCTCCCATGCATTCTTGCAGAGCCTTTTGTTTTAATTTAGGACTCATGCATGCCTTTATGCTCTGTTTTGTGTATGTGTATACCTTCTCCTGGCCTTCATATATGAATCCCTGTGCTACCTTGTCAAATTATAGTGCCTATATATGTACAATCGTATATGGAGATCGAGGCTGCTTTTGTAGCTATAACCTTTGAACAGGTCTGTAAAGTTAGTACGACAACAAAATCAGTCATTTAGTTCATTAATTACAAAAAATATGACAGTATAGTGCATGCGTTTCTTTAGGAAAGAGTATGTACTGGATAGTTTTTTTTTGGTGTAGTTGATTTTCTTGACATAATTAGCCAGATAGTGGCGAAATGTACTAACCTTTGGGGTCATGCGTGTACCATATATGTTAATGTCAACCAATTTGCCGCAATGCTGATAGTAATTAAGAATCCTTGACATGTACAGGTTCTCAACTTAAGCCAAATACAGCATGATACTGAGATGTGGTTATCATATATTGATATATACATATGATATGGTCATATACTCATATAGATATTGGTGATCGATATGATATTTCCAAAAATATCATTAAGCAGGCAATATTGAAGGTATATATGTCAAAAATTGTGTATGTTATTTTAGCATTGAACAGAGTTAGCATTTAAGTACACAAAATTTAATTGTAAACCTTACTTATTAGCAAACTTTTTAGTTGAAAAAACAAGTCAACAAGATAGCAAAATATTGAAGATTCTGAGAGAAGTGGAACTTAGAAAATGCATGAAACCTGGAAACCTATCTTTTTTTTTTACCTTGGTTGGGTTCTAGTTTGTAAAAAACCTGGAAATAACTGCATTCTAGTTTGCTAAAATACTGCTGTACACATGTACATATGTATATATGCATGTGCGCGGTACATATATTCACATAGCATAGAACAGTTTCCCAACAGCGGGTACATAACTACATATGCCATGAAATTAAAACCAACACCACAAGGCCTCCTAGCAAGAACTGTGTATGAACTATGAGTACATGTTCAAGACCAGAACAGCCATTTGAAGCATCCAGTACTGGCTTGCACGGATATCCATGCATCTGCATATATAATGATGAGACAGAGACAGAGAGAGAGATGAGAGAGAGAGAGAGAGAGAGAGAGAGAGAGAGAGAGATGAGAGGTCGGTCCAGACATTGACCCACATGAGAATATTTGAAGGGTCGTGGGGTGTGCGTGCATGTGTTTGTGTGCTCCACTGTGAAACAGTGAGACTGGAGATATAGCTAGAGGGAAGAGAGATAAGAGGAGTCCCTCTTCTTCTATCTCCTTTCTCTCTCTTCCAGCCTTCCTCCCTCTTGCATATATTGCCTAGCTTGTTCCTTACAGTAGCCACTTTCTCCTCCTCGTTGTTCTGAGCTTGCACTAAGGAAAGCTTGAGCTTTGCTTATACTTAGCTATCTCTATCTTGCAACATTGGGCATATATACAAACGGATGTCATTCCTTGTGGAGAGGTGTAGTGGTGAGATGGTGGTGTCCATGGAAAGCTCACAGGCCAAGCCGGTGCCTGCCCCATTCCTGACCAAGACGTACCAGCTCGTCGACGACCCCTGCACCGACCATGTCGTGTCGTGGGGGGAGGATGAGACCACCTTCGTGGTCTGGCGGCCGCCGGAGTTCGCCATGGATCTCCTCCCCAACTACTTCAAGCACAACAACTTCTCCAGCTTCGTCAGGCAGCTCAACACCTATGTATGTAACTAATTGCTATACTCTGTGTGTGTATATGCATGTCAGGGTCAGCCGCTCGTAAGCTTGTCTATGCAAATGTGGTTCTAGCTAGGTAGTTTTCGGATTTGCTTATGCTTTTGGTTTCAGTAAGGTTTGTGTTGTGAGATGTATTGTTTGTGTTTCTTGATGTTCTTGGTGGTAAACAAAAAAAATGGAGTACAATAATACAATATGCGTGTTTGTCCGGAGATTTTTGTGTTGGTTAGTGGTTTTTTAGTCTTATATAGGAAACTCATATATTTCTTTTCCAAGATGAGAAGTACACTATATATATTATTATATATTGGCTGTCTTGTTCTTGCATTTTGTACCTTTGGACTTGAAAATAGCTCACGAGAACCTTCTCTTCACCTCAGTACTACACACTGCTCCCTCATGTAGTCATCATGTACCTACCACAACGAGTTTTTCGTGCATTTCCCTCCTAATGAAGTCCATACCTAGTACCTCTGGATCTTATGGCCTCAAACCAAAACTTTGTTATCTTAATACAAAGATATGTAGCCAGAATTTTAGCCGAAAATCAAAAATTTTGGCCATACCAATAGGGCCGGTAGGAATACAAACCGGTTAAAAAAACAGTTTTGATGAATTTTGTCTAAAAATTTGAATTTGTTTAAATTTTGCTTGAATTTGATTTATTTTTTAAATTTTAAATCCAAAAAACTCAATTTTTATTTGAAAATTTTAGCCAAAATTGATCGACTTTTTTTTCGATTTTCGGCCTTATCAGCCCCTGTTAAAAAATTGTTTCTGGTATCCAAAACCCTGTATGTAGCTCTCCTTCGTGTTCTCGAAGAACCCAAAACTCTAGCACACCATCTGCGCTGTAACAATATACTAGTAATTGCAACATCATCCATCTCCCCCTTCCCCTCCCGGCCGTCTCCAGTTCTCCACTAGACACCAGCATTCATGCCCTCATGCATCAATCAATACATTGTGAAGTGCAGTGATCTTCACTCCCAATCATTGGCAGAGAAAAAGACTGACATTACACATGCACACATGCAGTACAGTATACACAAACTCCTATGTCGACAATGGCATTGTTGTGTCTATCCAGCATCAATCTACACGATAAACACAACCATATGATTGCATCAGTGCATATCACCTCTTAACACAATCGATCTTGATTATTCTTGAACCTTGATGTGACTACCAAACTTACATTCACTTGCATCACCTCCTAATTCTTGCTTGTTTTGTTTTTTGCAGGGTTTCAGGAAGATAGTGGCTGACAGGTGGGAGTTCGCCAATGAGTTCTTCAGGAAGGGCGCCAAGCACCTCCTCTCGGAGATCCACCGGAGGAAGTCCTCTTGGTCACAGCCGCAGCCACCGCTACCTCCGCACCAGCCTTACCTCAGCCTCTTCTCGCCGCCGCCGCCTCCAGTGTACCATTTCCAGGAAGACTCAACGGCGGACAGCGGCGGCAGGGACTTCCTGACGGCGCTGTCGGAGGACAATCGGCAGCTGCGGCGGCGCAACTCGCTGCTTCTGTCGGAGCTGGCGCACATGAGGAAGCTCTACAACGACATCATCTACTTCCTGCAGAACCACGTGGAGCCGGTGTCGCCGCCCACGCCAACGCCGCCAGCAAGCTGCAGGCTGGTGGAGCTCGGCCCCGCCGAGCGCGGCGCCTCGCCGCGGCCTAGGCAGCGTGGCGACGACACCGCGGTGAAGCTGTTCGGCGTGAGGCTAAACGAGGGAAAGAAGAGGAGGGTGCAGCTGGAGGAGGAAGAAGGTGATGGCGACCATGACGATGGTGACGGTGATGACAAGGGAAGTGAGGTGTAGGTCACTGTAGCACGTAGTTTAATTGTGTACATAGAGAGGATCGAGGAGAGGTAGGTATGTACCTGCAGGCTAGCTGATGGATCACGGATGTTCTGATTTAGCCTAATATTTCGATAAGAAGGTAAATTTGGTAGAAGTCGCTCAATTCTCACGATCCTGACTACGAACTCACAAGGCTTAAAACCACGTAATTGTTGAACTGTTTGACAAGTCGTTATCAACCATGTATGAATACCCGAATGACCTGATCACGAAGATCAACTCCTGCATACACCGAAGAAGTATGCAAGAACAAAGTAAAAACACAATCCGATGTATTGCAAATATGAATGAAATTGGTATTGATAAGTGGAGTTTCGAAGATGATGTTGTTGTTGTTCTCGCTGAATAAGAGGACAAAGTATAAAATAGCAAAGTTAAACTTCAATCAACAAAACTCGAATTTTGCTAAAGGGTAGCGGCTCCTATACGAGGAGGGCGGCTAGGAGGTGGAAACAATAGGGCGGTGGTACTGTTCACAGGGGGTACCGTCTGTGATACTTCACAGAGTAATATCACAGATGGTTCTTGTTCAGAACCGTCTGTGATACTTCACAGACAATTTTCAACATGAACCTTCTGTGACTTTCCGTCCTCATCACAGACGGTTTGTATACAAACTGTATACAAACCGTCTTAATCTCATTTATTGCAAAACTGATCCTTACAGATCAATCTGTTCTAGCTCTGTTCTCTCGCTGCTGCTGGCTAGGTGGGGCTTTGAGGCGATTTGGTGAAATGAGACCGTGGATTTGGTAATTTTTTCTTGACTATCAATGGTTAATACTTAATTTCTTCATTGCATATTGTATTCTAGATCTAGCTTGGTAAAGAGAAAGAATTGAAGATGGTTTAGATCTATCTTTTTGTATTATTTTGCAAGTGTTGACTTCTTACCATCTGAAGTTGAGCATGTGCTATCTATAATGTGTTTATGATAAACAACCTAACCCTAAGGTGCATTGTTGTTTTTTCAATTGATTAGAAATATATATTTCAAAATACATATCAAAAGTTGCATCTATAGTATACTAATTAATCAATTCAATATTTAATACCAAATTGTCATATGTGTCGCGTAGATGGACCGAAGCTGGATGTACGTTGGCAACCGTGTGAGTTAAGAGTACATTAATAGCGTGTCTGCTTTTACAAGAGCTGCCGAGGGGGATATGTTGAATAAGGGGATGGAATATATGTATTGTCCATGCATTGATTGCAAGAATCTGAAGATGTTTAAGAATACGCAATGTTGTCATCCGTGCTTGAACTGCTGAAATTGAAGACAAGCAACGGTTGGTCCGACAAGAGTTTCATGGCGCTGTTAGGTCTCTTAGCGAACATGCTTCCGGAGGGAAACGAGTTGCCCAAAACCACCTACAAAGCCAAGAAGTTTATTTGTCCATTGGGAATGGAAGCACAAAGAATACATGCATGTCTGAACGACTGTATCCTTTACTGTAATGAGTATGCAAACATGCATGTATGCCCGGTGTGCAATACATCCTGATACAAGTGTAAGAATCAATCAGATGACGGCGAGGGAATCGAGGTGAAGAAAGGACCTCCTGCTAAGGTGATATGGTATCTTCCTATAATTCCCCGTTTGAAGCGGTTTTTTGCAAACCCAAAGGATGCAAAACTGCTGCATTAGCACTCGGAGGAGCGTAAGAATGACAAAAAACTAAAACACCCTGCTGATTCTACCCAGTGGAGAAACATCGATAGGAGGTTTGCAGACTTCGGTACGGAACCGAGGAATATAAGGTTTGGATTGAGTACAGATGGAATGAATCCTTTCGGTAATATAAGCAGCTGACATAGCACTTGTCTCGTGACTCTCTGTATCTACAACCTTCCTCCTTGGTTGTGTATGAAGTGGAAGTATATTTTGTTATCGATACTTATATATCCAAGGGCTGAAGCAACCTGAGAATGAAATTGATGTATACCTAGCACCATTGATGGAAGATCTAAAAATACTGTGGATTGAAGGGGTATAGGTATGAGATGCGTACAAACGGGAGAACTTCACTTTATGCTCCTTGTTGTTCTGCACTATAAATGATTATCATGTCTTTACTAACCTGTCGGGTTAGAGTACAAAAGGGGCCAAAACTTGTACTCACTGCTTAGATGATACCGAGAGTGTGTGGCTGAAGTACTCACGCAAAACCGCGCACATGCGTCATCGTAGGTTCCTTTGAATGGCTCACCTATACCGCATGATGAAGAAACAACTCGATGGAGAAAAGGAGGACAGTTCAGCTCCAAGGCACTTAAGCGGAAAAAGGTCTATGATATCGTTAAGGATTTAGATGTTGTGCTCGAAAAGGGACGTAAATCGAGGACCCGTGAGAAAAACATTTGGAAGAAGGGATTTAGATAGTTAATTTTATTGATTTGTATTGTGAAATGGATGTGCTTGTTTCTGAAATGAATGTGAATTGGATGTATGCATGTACTTATTGTATTTCTTGTTGTTTCAGAGGGCATAGCTAGTATTTCCTGAAGCTAGCCAATAAACAGAACTAGATTTACCTATACAAAAGAATATCACAGACGATTTCATCTACAAATCGTTTGTCATAATCTATTACAGACGGTTTCATCTAAAAACCGTATGTGATATATAATCTATCATAGATGGTTCCTTAGGATAAGCCATCTGTGATACATCAGATATCACAGACGGTTTCATCTACAAACCGTCTGTCATACGAAATCTATCGCGGATAGTTATTTATTGGAATCGTCTGTGATATTATTTATCACAGACGGTTCTACTTTAGAATAGTCTATGATGTCCAACCCTATTTATATTCGGACTCTAGGGCCTGCCCACTCCACTCAAACAATTAAGTTTCTCAACTCACCCTCCTCCCCCGAGCCTGTCGCCACCGTCCTTGACACTGCCTCCTCCTCAAGCCCGGCGTGACTCCTCCCCCGAGCCTATCGCCACCGTCCTTGACACTGCCTCCCCCTCGAGCCCGGCGTGACTCCTCCCCCGAGCCTGTCGCCAACGCTCTCGACACCACCTCCTCCTCGAGCCCAGTGTGCCTCCTCCCCCGAGCCCGCCACCTCCTCCCCTTCCATGAGCCCGCTGCCTCCTCCTCCTCCCCGGATCCCAGCGCGCCTCCCCTTCGACGTCGCTCTGCTACTCTGGTCTTGCTCCCTGCTCGTCCTTCTCCTCGACACCCATAGGTAACCGGTGCCGAGTTGCCGTGTAACACCCTGATCCAAAATTCGCTCAATGCCCAGCCCACCGTAGGGCGGACCTGCGTACACATAGCACCTCACTTACACTTTCGTTCTCGCTTCGTGTAAAAGGGTTAACCCGGAGGTGCTACGTTTGGATCCAACAAGCATTATATATTACTACAACTCACTTGAGATAAGCAATGAGGACTAATCCCACCACACAACTCCTCATGGGCCACATGGGCCACGCTACGAGCAGGCCGAGGTATTACATTCAACCCCCTTAAGGGTTAACGCCCTCGGCAGCATATCGCATACGCGGCAAATGCCCAGAACCACCCCTCGATACACGTCCGTGCGTCCAGTGCCGACACATATGCCATGCCGTGTGTCCACTCCGGTCCCACATGTGCCATGCGCCATATGCACACGCCCCTGTCCCGCATGTGCCCGTGCAGCGAAGGTTGATACTCTCATACCATCTGTAACATCCTGACCCAAAATTCGCTCAATACCCAGCCCACCGTGGGGCGGACTCACGCACACATAGCACCTCACTTACACTTTCGTCATCGCTTAGTGTAAAAGGGTTAACCCGGAGGTGCTACGTTTGGATCCAACAGGCATTATATACTACTACAACTCACTTGAGACAAGCAATATGGGACTAATCCCACTACACAACTCCTCATAGGCCACATGGGCCACGCTACGAGCAGACCGAGGTATTACACGCCGACCCCGATGCCCCTTTCCCCCACTCTTTCTATCAATAATCTGTCATGCTGTTATGGTCCTCATGGACTCATGTATGTGGTTCAAACACTGAGTAGTATGAAGTGTTGTACTTGTTTTAGGAATTTGTATTTATTCTAGTTAGTGATTCAGATGGTATTTTATTTTGATATTGCTATTAGAATATATTGCAATGTGGTGTGTTGGGCTTGAGATGAATGTTCTGTGATGATAATAGTCTTGTACTGAAATTGTTTTGATAATCGGGTTTGAACTTGAGCTCTAATTGGAATGGTTACTCTACATCTGAGAGCAATATCAAAATATTAAATCTTAGCTTTACACTGATTTCATTTGTTCACATGATGTTTGTGTTGAGCATATTATTCCTTTTAAATGAATTCGAGGATTTACAAGTTTATATGTCAATTATGTCAAATGTATTGGTCCTAATTTCTTCCCTACATATCCAAATTATTTATTAACTGGTGTGTATACCCATACACATAGAGATCAAATCTTATGATAATATGTTTATGTGTGTTAGAACTTCTATTTCTTGTGAAGATATCATCCGCTCATTCTTCGTCATCGTAGCCTCATGCATTTGATGCGCCGTCCTTTGGAATATCCAAGCGCGGTACAAGAAGAGGAATATCAAAAAGGCTCGAGGGTCGATTTACCATCACAGAGGTCGATGAGTATGGGGCCCCTATCAATCCTCCCCGAGCAGCGTCCGCATTCCGGAGAACGGTCGGAACAGTTGCACGGGAATGAGTCAACATTACCTACGATTCGTGGAAGGAGTTGACCAAAGCTCAAAAAGGTGAGCTGCTGACGGATATTTTTCGATCGTTCAAGATCCCGGAACAACATCAGGACTCCGTGTGACGATACGCGTTGCTACAGGCATGCAAAGCATGGAAGAACTTCAAGAGCACGCTTGTCAAGAACTACGTGAAGAAGGATCTGACGCCCTTCCACAAGTATCCATTCTTGGAAGAGTACTGGGAAGAGTTTGTGGCGAAGAAGACGACAAATGATTTTAGGAGTAAAAGTGCGGCGCACATGGCCCTCCAGGCAAAAAAACACACACACCCCACAGACTCGGCACCGCTGGGTATGTGGGTAAAATCCCACAATAGAGGGATCAATTCCGGCAGAGAAACCTTTCAAATGCCCCCCGCCATTTGCTAATATCCCTGATGACCGCGCCCGAAATTGGCTAAGAGCAAGGTTATCTACCCTGTCTTTGGGGATCATCTCCTTTTCAAACCCCGAAGACGAGGAAGTGTCCTGGCGCCTAGTAAGATATTGAACTACCTAGTTTGTAATTACTCTATAACTTCATAGCAAGTGAAATGACATGTCGGGCTATTGCAGGAAACGTTGAGTGCACAATCTTCCCAAGGCTCATTCCAAGCAGTCAGGGAGGAAGATATACTCTCCGCGGCCCTGGATAATGATGAGCACTCAGGTCGCACAAGAGGCCTTAGTCTTTATATTCATGGAAACATGGATTCCCAGCGGACTCCAAAGCATACCAGAGTAGGAAGAGAGCTCAGAGATGAGATCACTCAATCCATCAGAGATGAGATCAATGATCGCGTCAGAGATGAGACGTGATGGCAGATGGAGAGCCTTGAGAAAAGGCTTAGGGAAAATCAATTGCAAGCTCATGCCCCTATTGTGCTAGCCAGCCCCCCCCAAACTTATTAGTAGCTGCGCGTCCAACCCTAACCCTACCCCCAAAAGGCGACAATAGATTTCCTATCGATGACATCCTGGTAATAACTATTATCTCTAGAATGCTCGATCCATTGATAGGTCTGTTGGAGTAGCTAATTTTGTATCGTTATGTAGATGGCTACGAAGTGTAAGCTCAAAGTGAGATATGCCTCTGTTGCCCTAGATGCTGCCTGGGGCCAGGCGTATCCATCCGGTGCCGGGGCTTTGGTGCACAGTGTAAATCTAGCGCCGGGTTTCTCAAAAGTGAATGTGGACGGTATTCATGCCAATATTGCGGTTGTTCCGCTGCAGATTCCCCCAAATGACAAGGTCATGACTCTAGGGCAGGTCATTGGAACATTCATCCAGTGGCCCAAGAGTGACATCTGTCTAGAGCTACCTGCTCTTGTGTCAACTTCACGGGAATGTCCTGCAACAGTGTCAAGTCCACAGAAGCTACCTACACCGAAGTGACAATTGCCCGGTGCATCAGATGCATCTACACCTCATGCTCGGTCAACTCTCGTGAAGTCGACCTCTAAAAAGCGAGGCAGCATGGGCAAATCAAAGATGGTCGACTCCTGTTCTGATATCCCCTTCTCACCGTTGGCCTAGAAATTCGTGCTAGGCGAGCCGTTGGTCGAGACAGTAGAGCACGACCGTACCCTAGGATTCGCTTCCACGAGATTGCGTGTATGGTACATGAAATAGGCCAACAAGACGGATGGACAACGATGCTCGGGTGTCAATGTCAAGTTCAAGAAGGATCATCTTAACCTCGTGGTTTAAGACTGTGTCTTCATGGTGACCTTCGAGGACTTGTTCTTTCTCTTCAACCTCGACGCCCTCGACGCCTCACTCATGCGATGCTGGACACTGCAAGTGTGTACAATCACAATCAACGTTCGTGTAATATAGATATATGTTATATTTAACTCCTTGCTTTTGTATATATACACGCACACACATGATTTTTGAAGCGGAATTAAGGAATTCACTGGTAGATTTCCTTGACACACACTTGGTCTCCTTGTAAACCATCGAGGAGAATGCAAAATTCATCGAGGATTACATGACAGAGTCATTGCTGGCTCACCGCAATAAGGAATTCATACTTTTGCCCTACAACCAGGAGTAAGTGCTGCACTAGTGGCTATACTTGTTGATTTGTACTTCATAAACAACAGAAACTTAGATTTAATGACCATGGCGACATACCTATGTAGGTTCTACTAGATTATAATTGTAATTATACCAAAACAGAACATGGTAATATACCTAGATTCCCTAAAGAGGGCCTGTCGGGACCAAAAAATGCAATTCTGGACCCTCTGTGTATTCTAAACTAGTCCATGATCACACTAGTGCACATAGTATCAACATAGATGAATATCAATCCACACAAGACGGTTAATAGAATAACGACTCATTTGAATAGCAAATAACTGTTGTGACCTTAAGGTCGAGTTTTACATTTATTAAGCATCGCAGGGCTGACAATAGATAAAATAGAAGAAGCGGAATAGAAATAAACTTCAGCGAAATCCCATCAATTCACCAGAGGCAACTGACTGGGATCAAGAACCTAACGATCGACACCTTCGTAGAACTCCTCTTCAAAAGCAGGCGATGACTCATCCACTTCTGTTGATTGGTTATAGCAAGTATGGGTACACAACCGTACTCGTAAGTCAAACCACAGCATGCAATTTATAGATGATGGCTTATTCCAAAGGAATGGCTTCTGTGGTTATTATGCATAAATGCAACATTTGCAATTCAATACGAATAATAGATTGAAAACATAATTCAAAACAAATAAGACAATATTAAGTTATCATTTGATTTCACAAAGACATATAGTCTAAACAAGTTATTCATACAGCCATATGACTTAGATCACACAGCTCCCTTCCCAAAGGTTTTATAAAAATCTACCCCTCGTGTGAAATCCCCGATCATGTCCATGACCGCGGACGCGACTATTCGAATAGATTAATTTAACACTCTGCAGATGTTGTACACTTTACCCACAAGATACAATAAGTGTAGCTAGCATTGACCATAACAAAACCTTTCAAAAACTTCATCTCAACATTGACACTCCCGATGTGCTTTACTGCTGTCCAACCGATACACACAGCGTTTGGGTACGACACACACCGTTGGACAGGGATGCGGTGAACCATCCCGCGATGTGATAAACACACCTCCAGCCCATCACACAGCTCAACCTACAACCTGAGTTGTCAATGGTAATATTCCATAACCTACAAAGTTAGGCCCGTCCCATACCAGGCATGTGATTGTACAGTAAGGCTCAGTTCAATAGCGCACAAACTTAAGTCCTTAATTGACCAAGGTAAGACTTTCAATTTCTAACTAAGTCACACAGTTTATCATTCCCAGCGCACAGCTCCACCATATCACACAGAATCCACCACTTGCCTTAGTCTAAATCTTTTCCCACCCTGCTGATTAAGTGCAACATTTGCCATAAATGAGTAATAGCGCACAACACATAGTTTCATCACACAGTTCCATAATCACTTAGTCAAGTTTATATTTGCAACTCACATGAAATGATGACTCGTGGCATGGCAAACAATCTATTCGTATCTAACCAACCCACGTTGGTGCTACGATACTACCAACTAATAAAGAACAAACCCAGGGTGACAAAAGATACAAATGTACAAATGTAAGATACATATGTAAAAAAAATGTAAGATACATATGTACAAACCTAGGGTGACAGTTGAGGGCTCCTTCGGTCCCTCCGCCTTCAGTACAAATGTAAGATACATATGTAAAAAAACCCCCGCTTACCAGGGGTCGTGGGAGCGTCACCAAGGACACCTCCCACCAGGGTGTTCTCGGTTCCGCGGCCGTACGCTCCCGAGGGAGTCCCGCCGGAGGACCCCTCGAGGGCCAGGCTCGCCACACAAAACGAGCCCGTCACACGGGCCGACGGCGGCGAGCCACTAGAGGCCACCCGCTCGGTACGCCCCGAAGGGACGCGGGCGGCCTTCGAAGGACGGGGCGGCCAGGCGTTGGCCAATCGCGGAGCGCGAGGCTCCGCCGGCCCGCCACACTGCAGGGGCACATCGTCGATGGGCCCGGGTGCATTCGGCTCTTCGGGCACCCGACCATTACGCCGCTTGCCGTCGTCGGGGTCTGGCCGCTCCTCAAGACAGATGGTCGGGTCCAAGTACGGGCGGTTCAGCCGCGCCTCGCGCACAACTAGCTCCCGCCTCGCGTGCTCTTCGCCGGTATACGGACCGAGGAGCTGCTCCGCAGCACGGGCCGCTTCGTCGATGGGGAGCACTGCAAAATCAAACCAACAAACATCATACGCGCGAAGCACAAGCTAACCATCCCACAACACCAATACAGCGGCACATACCACCCTGGCCCTCCGGCAAACCAAGCGTGCGAACCCCGTTAGCCTCCGCGCAAGGCGGATGTCCCAGCCCTGCGGAGCGGCCATATCCGGAGCACGCAGAACTCCTCCATAAGATCACGAGTGGAGAGCATGCGCGTTACCGTCAGGAGGAGCTGTAGGAGCGACTCCTCCCTCGAGCTCAGCTCGATCTTCGGGGACGGGATGAGCCGAATGCCCCCCCGGACGACCGCAACCCATCATCCAAGGGGGACATATGGTAGAACCACCGCTGGGTCCAGACCGTCTCCCATCAGTTGCGGGAGGCGGGAGCTGGTAGGTACCGAAGGTAGCGCGCCTTCGGCTGAAAATTGACGCTCCCAAAGTTGAGCGTCTCCCGGTCTCCTTCTTCTTCTTCGGCTGACAGCGAGCGTCGTGAAGATAGGCGAAGAGTCGGCCCTCCCCAGCGACCCCAGCAGAGCGCTTCACCCACTCGAAGACCCCGAGCTTCACAAGGGAGTTCGGGGTCAACTGGGCTAGCTCCACCCGGTACAGTTGCAGCACACAGCTGACCAACCCTACGCAGGGAAGCCGGAGGCCAGCGTCAAGAAAGGAACAAAATAAGATAGCCTCGTTGTCACGAGGCGCCGGCACCGTCTCCGCCCGGGGGCTTGCGCGAGGGAGAGATCCGTAATTTTGCCCTCCTTCGCAAGCACCCGGAGCACCGCCAGTGTCAGCAGCGACCGGCCCAACTCATCTGTGTGGGCCGCCGAAACCCCCTCGTCGCGCGGGCGCTTCGTCATCTAGCAGCGGGGCTGGATGGGAAAGGAGCAAGAGCAAAATGAAAAGGAAGCATGATGCTGGGGTGGCGCAACCCACCATATTTATAGCCGCGCTGTGCACATGGAACGACAAGGCGCGGAACCCGAAGAGACGCGACAGTCCAGCAAGCAACGCGTGTGCCCTAGAGCAAACAATCGCGCCCCATTAATGCAACGTAGCAGCATAGTAAAGGCACGGCAACCAACCGACGATGGTAAACACCCAACCGACACCGGTCAAGGGTCGAAGCATCGAGCGACCCGGTGAGCGCTCAGGGAACAAGACGGTGCAAAAGATAGCTTCGTCAGGTAGAACGGCACGGTTTCAGCCATGACGAAGCAGGACCTCGACCGCGAGGGGCTTGTCTAGGGTGGCCCCACCGGCCCTAATGCCCAAGCGAAGCAATCGACAAAACTGGGGTGGACCCCAGGCGAAGAACCCTGGGACACCTTCGGGGTGGACCCGAAGCCCCCCTAGAGGGTCCCCGGAGCCCACAAGACCCGGAGCAGCAAGCCCTCCGGGATACCTTCGGGGTGGACCCGAAGCCCCCCTAGAGGGTCTCCGAGCCCCACGAGGCCCGGAGCAGCAAGCTCTCCAGGACACCTTCGGGGTGGACCAAAAGCTCCACAAGGCCTGGAGCAGCATGCCCTCCAGGTCACCTCCGGGTGGACCCGAAGCCCCCCCAGAGGGTCCCCGGAGCCCCGCGATGCCTGGAGCAGCATGCCCTCCAGGTCACCTCCATAATGGACCCGAAGACCCTACTAGCGTGGCTAGACCGGATGCATCAGTAGGATAGACCAGGCCTAGGAGCGCCCACCGTGGACCAAGGCCTAGGTGTAGGGCGGGGAATGTCCATGCAACCCCTACGCACATAGTACTGTTATAGGGTTAGAATGGGAATGTAAAGACCCTCTCATGGAGTACTATAAATAGTGGGTCACCCCCTCCTGTAAAAGGGAGAGAAAAAACAGCCCGAATCTTCCATAATAATAAACAGTCGTCTCGTTCTTGTCACTGGCTAGTCCCTTCTTCCGAGGATCCCCGGAGCCCTTCTAAGCTTGTCTGGGGTCCCCCCTTCTTTACTGTCTAGCTCGTTTTTGCTACGACAGTTCCTTATGACAAACCGTCTGTGATACATCAGCTCTCACAGACGGCTTTATCTACAAATCGTCTGTGATATATCATCTATCATAGACAGTTTAATCTACAAACCGTCCAAACCGTATGTGATACATCAGCTCTCACAGATGGTTTCATCTACAAATTGTCTGTGATACATCATCTATTATAGACGGTTTAATCTACAAACCGTCCAAACCGTCTGTGATAGTCAACTATTACAGACGGTTTAATCTACAAACCATTTGTGATAGTCAACTATCACAGATGGTTTTGAGTTAATAACTATCTGTGATAATTTGCATCACAGATGGTTCGAAAACCGTCTATGATGACCTCATGTTATTACTGACTCATAAACTCAGACGGCTTACGAAACCGTCTGTGATGACATTTTTGAACTATCCGTAAAAACCTTTTCGGTAGTAGTGAGTGGCCGGCAGCATACGGGCCTCATGGACCAAGTCGACTCATACATTACATAATCTGCGGGCCAACAATTGGTGACACAGCACCATGGCATGTAGACGCAGTACCATGACATGTAGATGTAACTTGGCTCATAGAAGTAGAAGTAGCTCGGTCCAATTGTAGAATATGGCATTGCTGTGGCCGAAAGTCCAATTGGAGAAGATGTGGTTGAAGTAGAGGATGCCATGCAGCGAGTCGAAGTAGTAGTTGCATTATCATGGTTGATATCCTCATCACTAGCTAGCTAGGCTAGCTAGGCTTCCATTTTATGTGGCTTATTAGTTGTTTCAGAGGAACGAGTAGTAGTCCTTGTGTACCCTCTCTTCTTTGAAAATAGTATCGATCTGCATGACCTAATTTGTTACTTCTTTCAAAGGAATGAGGCGTTAATTGCTTAATTAGAGCTAGTACTCATGTTAGGTCATGGAATAACTGACGATGACATAGGATCAAGTACTAAGTATGCTTACGAGCAGACTCTTAGGCATTAATTGGTTACACAAAGTGTTAAATGTACAAACCCGCATAAACCGGCGAAAACCGGTTTGATGCCCATCTTTTGCGGAGAGGTGTGTGTTTATGCTTCTTAGAGATCATTCAAACATCACATCTTTGATTTGTAAATGAAAAACCACCCGATAACCGGTTGGTTTTCGCTAACCGGTCAGGTAGCAGTTTGCCTGATAAGTACATACGGTTTACTGAAACACCACCCCCCTCCCCCCACCTTTGAAAATTCAGTGCACCACATGATTCACATTCATTGTGAATGACACGCCTCTTTTCAGCTGGGTTGTTGCTATATCAACTTCATGTTATTGAAAGATGAATTTAAAGACAACACCTCCAATAAGCTGTCTCTTGCAAGTTGTCTCTAATATTCATGGCAAACTTAGAATATTCCAACTCCTTCACCCCTCTCACATATGCTAATTACTTTATCTTGGTTCGTGTGTAAAGATAGTTATTTGAGAAGAGATGGCTTCCGGGTTGTTTGAGGAAGAGACGACTTCTATTATCTCTCGTACTTCTCTCTCTCTTCAATTTAGAATTTTGCTGATATAGGTCTAACCGACGACTGATATGTTACTATTAAAGATGCCTTGAATGGACTTGAAGGGGAAGAAAAGACCTGCTGACAGTCTCATAAAAGACCAGCCCACACCAATGAACGACCATTACCATCTCCCTCTATAAAAAGCATCTTCGCCATGAATAGCAATCTCTATCAACAAAAAAAAAATTCCTATCCTATTCGAACCAGGGTTTTCACCGAGGGGTAGAACTGGTTTGGCCGAAAATCAGAAAATTTCGGTCATTTCGGTCAAAATTTTCTGATGTTTTTATATTCTCTCGGATTTTAAATTAAAAAAATCAAATTCAAACAAAACTCAAGCAAATTCGAATTTTTAGTGCTGATTTGGGCTGGCTTGATGGCTTTTTCGGCCAAAAAAAAACCTGGTTCGAACTAGGAAGGCATCTAAAAAGAACTAAGTAGAGCAATTGCAATACACCAGTTATAACCAATTAACATTCATAAAGGAGTGGAGACAAATAATGATCATCTCCACAATTGAAGCCTCAAGGTGCCGGTTGATTCTTACGTCAATATACAGAAGATCAGAACGATGTGGAATACATACGTCCTATATCTGCAGGCAACAAAATTTCCCTTGTAGCCTATTCCCTAATTGCAAAAGAATGAATAAACAATTTAACATATGAACAAACGTGCCGCAGCGAATTCGGAATGTAGGTTTCTCCGGAGCTGGTTGTTTCAGTTTTTCTTCAGCGAGAATAGCAACATTCAGACTATTTCCTTTTTTTTCGAGGATGCGGAAAAGCATTGAGCGTCATTCCATTTCCATTAAGTAGAAGCAAACACCACTACAAAAACTAAAACCGAAAACAAGGAGATGGAAAACAAGAAAGAACCAGATGAGGAACTAGACGAACAACAAGAACAAATAACAGACACCCGGGGAAAGGGCGACCCAACTAGAAGGCTAAAGGGACTACCCCCGACATGACTGTGCCTCCAGAAATCGAGCTCCCCACATGCGCCAGTGACCGAACTCGTCGATGATGTGTTGTAGAAGAACAAGAATAGGTGTGTGCTCCTGCGTGGACACTCTACTATTGCGCTCCTTCCAAATCATCCAAACAACCAGGATGATGCAAGAATCCAACAACTTGTCTTTTCTTCTGAGTTGGCCACGCATAAGTAACGAATAGTCTTGTAAGCCGGCCACGGTGCGAACATATCCCAAAGTTCCAGATACTCCTCACCTGCATATCCAGGCGTCCAGTAATATCTGTCACCCAAGATCCATTGCATAGGCCTTCCACCACTGTTCTTTTCTTCTGGATTGCATGCGATCGGGACTGAATTGAACAAAGAAGGCGCTAGAGAGCGAATGCTCCGGCCCTCCAACCACCTGTCCGACCAGAACAAAGAACCTTCTCCATTCCCCAGCTTCACCGTGATTGAAGCCTGAAAAAGGTCTTGCTCCGTCCAGCTTGCGGTACCGACCAGACCCCGCCAAGGCCTAGAATCCCAAGACCATTGGAGCCACAACTACCGTATGCGCAACGCACTGCCGATGACACTGAGGTTATGAATGCCTAGGCCCCCGCACTCTAGCGGTCTACACACCGACGACCATGCGACCAGGCAATTCCCACCTGATATTGGCTCGGAACCTGTCCCAAGGAAAGCTCGGCGTCGTTTATCAATTTGATTGATAACACAAGCCGGCGGATTTAACACCATGAAGTGATAGAGGGGCATCACTGTCAAGACGTTGTTGATCAAAACCAACCTACCGCCTTGCGACAGCATTCGTGATTGCCAACTTACCAACCTACTGGCGACCTTGTCCAACAGCGGCTAGAACTCTCCCTTGGAAGGTTGGTTTCCTCAGGGAGAGAGGGGGGCGCTAAATACTTGCAAGGAAAGTTTCATGATAGGCTCATGTTTAATCGGACATCCATCTCAAACCTTCAAGTTTGCTGAAAGTGCGAGCTGCATCGTATTGGAGGTGACCAGGTAGCCAGCTACCATCAATCATCTGTATAGACTGGCTTTTGCCAAACTTTGGTGTTCTTTTGGGGATCATCACAGAGGGTGAGATCATTGTCCAATTCTTTCATTGTCTTCACAAATGTCTTTGCTCCTCTCATCATTAGCCTCTCCACCATGAATAGTTGATAATTGTTCTCAATTATTGGCTCCAATATGCTACTAAAGTTGGACGAGTACTTGTACCTTGATTTGTTGGAATTAAATGGGCTAAGCCCATATTAGAATATCCAATTTAATTCCTGGTAAATCTCAAAAGCCCATATGCTTGTGCTAAATTGTTTAGTCCCATATGGACAATTGAAGGGGAGTTGCACCTGTTTATAAGGTGGAACGTGAGACCTCTTCTTGTGGAATTGGAGAGAGCCAAGAGACAACACACGCGCGCTCGCTCGCCTCGCCTCGCCGTGCTGTGCGTGCGTGCGTGCGTGCGTGTGCACACAGGCGCGTCGTCAGGTGCAGGCGCGATTTTCTTTATCTATTCGAAAATCGAAATGCTCTGACATTGATGGCGACTGTTGGTCTCTAGTCTCTTTATTTTTTGCCATTAAAAGAACAACGTTCAATCGTTCACCTTCAACCAGTCGTAATCGTTGTCTTTTGGTTTCGCAATCGTTGGCTTTAGTTTTCGTAATAGCTGTTGGCCTTTGGTTTCGCAATCGCTGGCCTTTGGACTCCGAGTTTTGGCTATAAAAGGAACAGTGCAGTTCTGCTTCTTGTGTTGGTTGGTTGGTTCTTCCACAATGATTCCTACGATTTCTTTGTTGTTGTCCTCGGCACTCTCCATCCGCGAGACGCGTGTGCACGTCGCGACCGGAGAGCGACCTCCGGAACCCTCATCCTCGAAGGCTTGCACGAGCGAGGGCGAATAAGGTTTTGGGGAGCGTTCGCGCATCGCCGCTACGCGTCTACATCATCAACGCTCGCTACATTCTACATCCACCACTACCTCTACGCCATGATTTAACGATGCAATCACCAAGAACACTACTGCACCTTCCTCCGAACGGGTATGCATATATCTTTCTTGTTAATTGTTTTGTTTTAATGTTAGTTGTTGTCTTGAACATCGAGATAGAATTGCTAGTTTCATTCTTTTAGAATCAATCGGCATTCCTATAGTGTTGTTTGTGATCCGCTTTATGCATTTGTTTCATCTATTATATTTTCGGATTAAAATAATTGAAAAATGCTTATATACTCAACAATCCAAAACCTTATTTTAGGCATAGGCATTTTTAGTCAAGCGGCTTTGTCTTTGCGCTCAAACCTCTGTATTCGATGGTGCGAATTACAAGAGGTGGCGCACCAAGATGGTGCTTTGGCTAACTGCCATGAACATTTACCATGTGGCAAACGGCAAGCCTGAAGGAACACTTACTCCTAAACAGGAGCAAGCGTTCGAGGCTGCTGATAACCTTTTTAAAGGTGCCGTGGTTAGTGTTCTTGGTGAGAAGTTAGTCGATGCATACATGGTGATTACATCTGGGAAGGAGATGTGGGAAGCACTCGAGGCCAAATTTGGGGTCTCGGATGCAGGCAGTGAATTGTATCTCATGGAGCAATACCATGACTACAGAATGGTTGATAACCGTTCTGTAGTTGAACAGGCTCATGAGATACAATCCATGGCTAAAGAACTTGAGTACTTCAAGTGTGTGTTACCGGACAAATTTGTCGCGGGAGGTATTATTGCCAAACTTCCTTCTTCTTGGAGGAATTTTGCTACTTCTCTGAAACACAAGAGACAAGAGTTTTCTGTTGAAAATCTCATTGGGTCTCTTGATGTTGAAGAGAAGGCGAGGGCAAAAGATACACACACTAGAGGTAATGAGGGACATTCAGTGCCAATATGGTGCAAAAGAAGAATGTCCAAACTCAAAAGTTCAAAGGCAAGAACAAGAGTGCACAAACAACAAGCTTCAAGAAGAAGAAGAAGAACACAAAGGAAAGCCTTTGCTTTGTGTGCGGTGAACCTGGTCATTGGGCCAAGGATTGCAGCCAACGCAAGGGTGGAAAAAATCAGCAAGGGCAGAATTCCAAGTCTGCCAATGTTGTAGTTGGTACTACTGAGACGGGAACTTCAGGGTATGGTAATTTACCTACTGTTTTTTTCCGTATGTCAATCTACCGATTGGTGGATAGACACTGGTGCTAATATACATGTGTGTCTTGATATTTCATTGTTTTCTTCTTACCAGTCACTCGGGATTGGTAGTTCTAATGGGGAGCGGGTCACATGCTCTTGTTCATGGTGTTGGTGCGGTCGATCTGAAGTTTACCGGGAAGATTGTGCAACTCAAGAACGTGCATCATGTGCCATCCATCAATAAGAATCTCGTTAGCGGATCTCTTACGTGTAGAGATGGCTTTAGGCAGTGTTTGAATCCAATAAATTTATTGTGTCCAAGTGTGGACAATTTGTTGGTAAAGGCTATGTGTGCGGAGGCTTGTTCCGCCTATCTCTTTCAGATTTGTGTAATAATGTTGTGAACCATGTTTGCAGTGGTAATGAGACTACTATTTGGCATTCACGACTTTGTCACATAAATTTTGGTTGCATGACGCGTTTAGCCGCTTTAGAGTTAATCCGAAATTTACCCTTGTCAAAGGTTCTAAGTGTCAAGTTTGTGTGCAATCAAAGCGACCTCGTAAGCCTCATAAAGTCTGCTGAGGTAAGAAACTTGGCACCATTAGAACTCATACATTCGGATCTGTGTGAGATGAATGGTGTGTTGACAAAAGGTGGTAATAGATATTTCATGACTTTGATTGATGACTCCACTAGGTTACATTTTGTGTATCTTTTGAAAACTAAAGATGAAGCTCTTCACTACTTTAAAATCTATAAAGCGGAAGTCGAGAACCAACTTGAAAGGAAAATCAAAAGGTTAGGTCCGATCGTGGCGTGAATACTTTTCTAATGAGTTCAATTTATTATGTGAGGAACATGGTATAATCCATGAGAGGGCGCCTCCTATTCACCCAGTCAAATGGGGTTCTTGAAAGAAAGAACCGCACTCTAAGCGAGTTGGTTAACGCCATGTTAGACACAATGGGTCTTTCCAAAGCATGGTGGGGAGGCTATATTGACTTCATGTCATGTCTGAGCACAGGTTCCTACAAAGAATAAAGAGATAACCCCATATGAACAATGGGAGAAGAAAAGACTATCACTTTCATACTTGCGTACTTGGGGTTGTTTGGCAAAGTCAATGTGCCAATTCCCAAAAGGCGTAAGCTTGGGCCAAAACCGTGGATTGTGTCTTTCTAGGCTATGCTCATCATAGCGTTGGATATAGATTTCTAGTGGTGAAATCTGGAGTACCTGACATGCATGTTGGTACAATTATGGAATCCAGAGATGCTACATTCTTTGAGGATATTTTTCCAATGAAAGATATGCCTAGTTCAACGAGTCAGGAACTCGATACAATTCTGAACTCGCCATTCCAATGGAATATTTTGAACAAACCCTCGAGCAAATTTCGAGGAGGAAGACAATGAAACTCGAGGAAGAGTAAAAGACAAAGGACGCAAAGTCTTTTGGTCCGATTTCATTGTGTACCTTGTGGATGATACTCAAGTACTATTTACGATGCGTATGCTTCACGGATGAGAATCTTTGGAAGGAAGCAGTTCGTAATGAAATGGATTCCATTATATGTAATGGAACTTGGGAGATCACCGGCGTCCTTATGGTTGTAAACACAGAGGATGCAAGTGGGTGTTCAAAAGAAGCTTAGGCCTGATGGTACTATTGAAAAGTACAAGGCACGTCTTGTGGCCAAGGGTTATACCCAAAAGGAAGGCGAAGATTTCTTTGATACTTATTCACCTGTGGCTAGATTGACCACTATTCGAGTACTACTATCTTTGGCTGCCTCACATGGTCTTCTCGTTCATCAGATGGATGTTAAGACAGCTTTCCTAAATGGAGAGTTGGACGAGGAAATTTACATGGATCAGCCAGATGGATTTGTAGTAGATGGTCAAGAAGGAAAGGTGTGCAAGTTGTTGAAATCTCTGTATGGTCTTAAACAAGCACCTAAGCAGTGGCATGAAAAGTTTGACAGAACTTTAACGTCTGTAGGCTTTATTGTGAATGAAGCTGACAGATGTGTGTATTATCGCCATGGTGGGGGCGAGGGAGTCATTCTCTGTCTGTATGTTGATGACATCGATCTTTGGGACCAACCTTAATGTGATTAAGGAGGTCAAGGATTTCTTGTCTCAGAATTTTGAGATGAAAGATCTGGGAGTAGCTGATGTTATCTTAAACATCAAGCTGTTGAGAGGTGATGATGGTGGGATTACTTTGTTGCAATCCCATTATGTGGAAAAGGTTCTAAGTCGTTATGGATATAGCGACTGCAAAGCCTCTCCAACACCTTATGATCCTAGCGTGTTGCTTAGGAAGAATCGGAGAATAGCTAGAGACCAATTGAGATATTCTCGGATAATTGGTTCACTCATGTATTTAGCTAAGCGGTACGGGCACGATATCTCGCTTCTTTGTGAGCAAACTAAGCCGTTTGTTTCCAATCAGGAGATGATCATTGGCATGCTCTTGAGAGGGTAATGCGCTATCTAAAGGGTACTATGAGCTATGGCATTCACTATACCGGTACCCTAAGTGCCGGAGGGTTATAGTGATTCAAACCTGGATATCGATGTTGATGAGATTAAGGCCACAAGTGGATATGTCTTCTTACTTGGAGGTGGTATTTGTTTCATGGAAGTCTTGCAAGCGAGACCATCTTAACGAGGTCAACAATGGAAGCAGAACTCACGGCATTAGATATCGCCTTTGTTGAAGCCGATTGGCCGTGAGCTCTTGATGGATTTGCGGTGGTTGAAAAACCGTGCATCGCTATTCTCGATGGCTTGTGACAATCGGTCGTGATTGTTAAGGTGAGCGATTCTAAGGATAATATGAAGTCATCAAGACATGTGAAGAGAAGCGAAGTCTGTTAGAAAAATGAGAAACTCGAGTAATAGCTTTGGATTATATCCAAGCGACTAAGAATCTGCGATCCCTTCACAAAGGGTTTACCACGAATGTGATAGACAATGCATCGAGGAGATGGGCTTGAGACCCACGTGAGTTTTACCATAGTGGTAACCCATCCTATGTGATCGGAGATCCCGTGAAGTAGGATTGGCGAAACAAGCTATTAGTTAGCGGGAGGAGAGTACTTTACAGACCCACTCCATTGGAGATGCAATTCTCTCCTAAATCAGTATGGCGGGTTGATTTTTATCTTAATGTGTTCGTGGCTTATTTTAAGCAAAGATCTCGCCCCTCTGAGCGATCTTGAAAGAGCACACCTATATGAGTCCATTGCTAGTCACAGTCTATGAGATAGGGTAATCTCTAGGAAACTCATGAATAGGCATGGAGTATGACTTTTATGCTCCAACTCATGGGGATGCTCGACGACCTAGTATCGATTAAGGACATAAGTGAAACTTATTCACACAAAGCTGTCAATTCAAGGCTTTGTCCATTGTGCGATTGTGAATAAGTGTAGCTTCATTCTAGGTGGATGTTCAACCCTAACCGGTCTCCATCAAAACACTGGTATATTAAAACAATAGCGTGGATCAAGGCATTTGACATGTGCTCTTGAGATCCGGTGGGGATTGTTGGAATTAAATGGGCTAAGCCCATATTAGAATATCAATTTAATTCTGGTAAATCTCAAAAGCCCATATGCTTGTGCTAAATTGTTTAGTCCCATATGGACAATTGAAGGAGTTGCACTGTTTATAAGGTGGAGCGTGAGACCTCTTCTTGTGGAATTGAGAGAGCCAAGAGACAACACGCGCTCGCTTCGCCTCGCCTCGCCGCGAGCCGAGCCGAGCCGCCGCTTGCGTCGCAATGCCGTCCGCGTCTTTGTCTTTGTCTTTGTCGCGTTGCGCGCGCGCGCGTGTGCAGGCACGGTAGCGTCAGTGCGGCGCGATTTTCTTTATCTATTCGAAAATCGAAATGCTCGACATTGATGGGCATCGTTGGTCTCTAGTCTCTTTATTTTTGCCATTAAAGAACAACGTTCGAATATTCACCTTCAACTTCGTAATCGTTGTCTTTTGGTTTCGCAGCTGTTGGCTTTAGTTTCGTAATGTTGGCCTTTGGTTTCTCGCAGCTGTTGGCCTTTGGACTCCGAGTTTTGGCTATAAAAGGAACAGTGCAGTTCTGCTTCTTGTGTTGGTTGGTTGGTTCTTCCACAATCTGATTCCACAGTTTCTTTGTTGTTGTCTCGGCACTCTCCATCCGTGAGACGCGTGTGCGGCCGCACCGGGAGAAGCGAACCTCGGAACCCTCATCCTCGAAGGCTTGCGGCGAGGGCGAATAAGGTTTTTGGGAGCGTTCGCGCGATCGCTCATTTGCTACGTCTACATCATCAACGCTCTGCTACATTCTACATCCACCACTACCTCTACGTCATGACGAACGATGCAATCACCAAGAACACTACTGCACCTTCCTCTGAATCTGGGTATGCATATATCTTTCTTGTTAATTGTTTTGTTTTAATGTTAGTTGTTGTCTTGAACACTGAGATAGAATTGCTAGTTTCTGTTCTTTTAGAATCTGAATCTGGCATTCCTATAGTGTTGTTTGTGATCTGCTTTATGCATTTGTTTCATCTATTATATTTCTGGATTAAAATAATTCGAAAAATGCTTATATACTCAACATGATTGGCACCATAAGAAACCAATATCAATATGTCCACGTGCTTGATATAATAACATACTGTATATATTTGTATCAGCCACTCATAGTGGTAATAATTCCTTGAGGAATTATACATGAGTAAGGTCAAAATAGCCACTCATAGTGGTAATAATTCCTTGAGGAATTATACATGAGTAAGGTCAAAATATGACATGTCCTACACACGGAGGTAGATAAATGAAATTGATTTTACCAGCATACAAATTGAAGAATTTGTGTAAAAAGGAGTTGTTAAATTACCCATATGTTTAACTAGCTAGCCTACTACAGGTAGTAGTTTATTGTTAAATTGCTTAACTATCGCAACTTGAGCAAATGAATGGAAAAATGAATTTAAGTGCCTTGGCTAACCCAGAATATGAATCAAGAATGAGGACAGCTCTTTAACTGTGTTTACCTAAATATGTATTACCATTACATTATGATGCACACCGAAGGTAAATGCTAATGTAAACAATGCCAGAGATCCTGGTGTGACGAGAGCAATAGACCACAGAGTGTAAGTCTTACCGGTCTGGCAGAGGGCAAAAGAAGCCTGGTGTTCTTTTATTTGAGGCAATGAATAGAGTTCGACCTGGTGGAATCCACTTTGCAATTCTCTTTTCGATAAACTCAGGGCGGGTGTCTCTATCCAAATGAGGATGAAGGCACCATTCAACACCAAATCTATCTTTCCTATTTTTCAGTAGATCACCTTCGTCGCACATGAATAGCATCGTAATCACCAAGAATTTGGGTTTCGATCGAAAATAGACCAACCTTCGAATTCACAAGCTCCTGTTGTGCATTGCCAAAATTGGGTGAGGGGAACTCATACTCTAGCTCAAAGACATGATGTGACGCGCGGGAGTTAGCAAGTATCTCACCGGAGGCGAAGATAGCACAGAGTTGTCCCCGGGTGCAAGCTCTGGGCGTGAACTGGGGCCGAGGAATACATGGTCGCGTTCCGGAAGCTACAAGCGAAACCAAAGCTGGGGCTTAGTCAAAATGGAACCAGCATCGGAAGAGAAAGCTCGGAGACCCAGAGACGAGAGATTTACCGAAGAACAGAGCTCACGCTAGCTTCTCTCTCCTCGACGGCCGAAGGAGAAGTGCGGGAAAAGCGAGCGAGTGGAGGCGAGTTAAAGCGGCAGAATCGGACGGAGGAGAGGCGGCGTTAGCTAGGGAAGCTCGGGGACTGGTCAGGTTGGGCGGTGCGGTGACGGCGGTGACGGCATGCAACAGAGCTGAGCGGGCGCGTGGCGAACAGCGTCTGAGCACGAGTGACAGCGGAGGAAGACGGGTCCGACAGGTGGGACCCAGTGGCAGAGAGAGAGAGAGCGAAAGCGGGCGCGGCGCGGAGATCGACCGTTGGATCTGGATCGGAGGGTCAGCACCTGAGAGGGTTTGGCCGGAACAGCTCGATAAGTGGCTCGGTCAGGTTACTGTTTATTTGGTTCGAACCCGAGGAATAGTATTCCATTTGACCGATTTTAAATTTATTCCTCCGAGTTTGACCAGCCTCTAAAATATAGCAATTAAATTAATAAAAATATGAAATTAATCAGAGGGGTTCCTAGGGCAACCTAGTATCCATAAAAATTTGGAAATTCCATTGTTCATCATTTATTTGGTATATTTCAAATTCCCAAAAGCATACATTGACAATCGAGTTTGAATTTTCTGTGGATCAGGTTAGATTCCAAAAATTTGGGGAAAATTATATTAATTAATGATAATTAATATAGTAATTGAATAAATTATTTCCAGAGCATGATCATAAGTTTTTAATATTATTTCCTTTAGAATTTATTCTTGTAAGTGCATATTGAAACATTTGGATAGGATTTTCCTAGTACAAAGTATAATTCAAATGCTTAAAAATATGATGCATGCTAATGAGATGTATAGTAATCCTCTTTATTAAATTGGGGATGTGACATATATCGAGAAGATCAGACACCCCGTATCAAAGAAGAAACAACCCATACTGGCCTGCAGCCCCCGCCAAATGATAATGAGGACTGAACGTGATACTATGGTAGTAGGGATATCATATGCATAGCGGCGGCGGCGCTGTCAGATCTACCGTCGAATGCAATGTTTGATTCGCAGCAGCATTAGTTTGACCTATGTTCTCTGAATGAGCAGATCGCTGTCCGAAATAACCAAGTGCACATTCTTTATCCCTTGCCTGTTGTATGACCAAATTGTTTATTTTTACTATTGCTTCTGAAATACTTATGCATCAATATTTTCTTAAAGAGATCATAAGGGGGGGAGTCACAGCAGGGCCCCAAGGCCCCAGCACTGCTAGAAGAAAGAAATTTCTGCAATATGGGCCTTCAGAGACAGCCTGAAATTCTGTCACCAAACCAACAGAATACACAAGTAAACCCATACATGGGCCCACTCCGAACCGAATACGAACCTTCTAGACCTCGCGAGAGATCCCTGTTTACCCATTCTACCCTCGCCCATGGCTCCACCTCCTCACACGCCGTGGGGGTAAATCCGTCAAAGAAAATATGTGTTCTCCTTCCTTCTCCCATTAAAAACCCTAAAACCCTTGTTGGACCGTAAAGGCGACTAGAGGGGGGGTGAATAGGAGCACGCTCACTTTTTCACAAATTATGAACTCAATACAATTTCACTCCTGTAGCTATTAGAAAGCTATGAAGATCAATATACCAAGATCTGGCGGAAGACTAGTATTGAATCCAATTAAACCCCTAAGCAATGCTACAAAATCAACTAAGATTGCAAAGACTCACGGCCGCAGGCGGTCGACCAGCTGGACCCAATCGGTCGGACCGATTGCGGGCGGTCGACCGGCGTAGTCTTTGGCGGTCGGACCGCTCCAAAATCGGTCGACCGGTGATGACGCGATCCGACGGCCGACTCGAACCGATCTGCATGATAAAATCACCGATGACGAAGTTGCAATTAGGTGAAACTTTTGATTCTCAACTCTAATCTTTATGAAACTTTGCACACACCTTCTATATGCTATTGAGGACCTATTCCAATCGAATATTATGATAATTCTTGGAACGATCTTGAGCAATTGCCAATTGATTAACGAAGGTCTAAAACAGGGCAAGAACGAAAACTTGATCCTAAAGCTTGTTCGTGAGAGATTGATGATCAAGATGATGCTAGATAGATTCACACATATCACAGCAAGCTAATTTACGTGAAAGAATCAATCACAAACTCGCGGATCAAAGAAAGCCCTAAAACACGAAATTGAAAGCAAGAACGAAAAGAGACTTATCTCAAGCAAACCTTGCATAGATTGATTTCGTGATTGATTTGGATTACATCCACACCATCATGGATCGTGGGCAATCAAAGATCACGAAATTCACCACAAACCATCAAGAGCCCTAGCCTCCACCTCAACTCCCTAAAGACAATTAGGGTTTTGAAACATAAAAGGCGAGAGAGAGAGGTGCAGACCACCACCTCCTCCTATTTATAGTGGAGGCCTAGACTCCTAGGGTTTGACTCCATTGGGCTCCGTTAAGGCCCACTAACAAACGGGTCACACACGCACGCCGCAAGCGCCGTCTTTAACCTTTTGACCTAAACCGCTTCACCATGCGCCATGGATTCGCCAATAGGTCACCATTGTCCATCTTGTGTCACGCTTGAGTCGTTGACCTCACCCGCATCGTCGATCGCTCGACCTCAACTCTTCAAGTCTAGTCCCAATCCTCCTCGCCGTTGACCGTCATTGACCACCAAGCAACCGCACAACCACGCACAAGCAAACACGAATTCGGGAACAAGTTCTTCACAACTTGACCCATGTTAGTCAAAACATGCATCATGCAAAACATATGCCATGGAACCCATGACTTTGACCTAACAAAACAACATCGCCACGGTTGGCCGACGTTCAAGTAGAAACGGTCGATCGCTCGGGTGAGCGGTCGGACGCCCATGGCGGTCGGACCGCTCCTCGTGAGCGGTCGGACCGCCCTGAGACTTAGCCGAAATTCAAACTTCCAAATTCAAACCTTCGAAATTAAAACCAATAGAAATTTTTACTGGAGACTTCAAAAATTATGAGACCAAGTGCATTGGGATCCCCTCACTTGCCTACAACACCTATTTTTGGCCCACTCGTTTTGAACACTTTTAGGTCATCGCGGTCCGATCCTTACATGGTCGGGTCCGACCGATTTGGGACCGATCGGACCACGCGTCAAGGACCGGTCGGACCGCCTATCTGTCCAGAATGCCTGTAGCTTTGTCGAAAATGCGTGAAACGACAAACCGTAAACGCCATTGCCAATTGTCACATCATCCTAAGATCTGGAGCATATCCCCATGAAATCCACAATCTCCCCCTTGATGAACACATTGGCAATTATCCAGAAAATGTAAGTAAGAGGTTTGAAAACGAGTTTACTCGCTAGTTGCGCACAAAGGCACAACTTGGTCCATAAGCAAGAAAAAGCAATGAAAGTGACCAAGCCGGCATCGTAATAGTATAGGCATGTGAGACAAGGAAAAAGAAAGCATAAAAACTTAGATTTCCAGAAAAGGGTCAAAAATCTCACATGAGGTCCATATGAAAGAACAATTGTTCAATTGACCTATGATCATTGTGAGGATAAAAGAATGCAATTCAAGTTCATAATATACAATAAGACAATAAGAATGCAACTCAAGAACTCCCCCTCACTATGATCCTCAATTTTTAAATTTTCGTTTCCCCTTTGTACAAACTTCTCCCCCAACAAAGAAATATATTCTCATTAGCACATCTTCTCTTCTCATTTAACACATCTTCTCCCCCTTTGACAATGGATTCATCAAGGAATCACGCCTTCCTCTCATCCAGAGATAATAAATATAGAATAAAGGAAGAAGCAGAAACAAAAGAAGCATAAAGAGGAGTATGCAAGAAGTGCAATGGAGTGGCTTCATTTTTTTTTTGAATTTTTCAATTTTGATTACAAGAAGCTTTGGAGATTACCCAAAAGAACAATCTAGTATCTCTAATATTGCACAAACAAGATATCAAGCCCTGACGCTAGCAAGATCATGGTAAGACATATATATCAAAGCTAAGCACAAAGGCTCAAAAGTATAGCAAGAGATTTGATCAATTTAAGCAACGCTCAAATTCAAACAAGTTCATCAACAGGGATCCTAAAGTGAAATTGGCCATGTCAAAATGTCAAAGTGAGATCAAAAATCTAACAAAGACCACATTAAGAGTCAATCAAGTCCCGTATTGAATCATTTTGCTCAATATTTTGTAAACGCCCATTTGTCAACATTTTTCTCATTTGCATTGAATATTGAAGTTGACTAATGATCTAACTTAGTGACAAGATCCTGGACTAGGAGCCATCCACAAACTCATCCTAAGCTTCGACCAAAAGTTGATTAAAGGTATATCTTAGTAAAGAAGATCCTGGACTAGGAGCCATCCACAAACTCTTTCTAAGCTTCTACTGGGGCGACAAATCTTGAGGTTCATGTCATTTCTGACAAGCAGTCCCCATGAGATCGTCTGGTTCATCAAACTATCTCCAAGTTCATGTCATTTGACAAGCGATCTCGTAAGAATAGTTTGGCACAATTTAAGCATAAGACAATCTTGATTTTCATTTTCACAAGAGCGCTTTTAGAATCTCAAGAACACAAAAGCTCAAGTAATGGTCAATTTTAGATCAAAGAGCTAACAAAGCAATTCTGACAGGGCCAATGTCACAAGAGGAGCACTAATTGCGCAACTCGCTAAAACATCCACAAATTGCAATTTCTTAGTTTGAGTTGTTTTAAAAGGTTCTAGCTCATATAGCAAAGACTTAGCTACACATGTAAAAGCATGATAATTCTAGCAAGTCAAAGAACTAGACATGTCATTGAGCAAGAATTGAAATACAAAAGCTCTAAAGGGTAATAGGCAAAGCTTCATCAATTTTTAAAAAATAAGCGAAAACATTATATTACAATGCATCTTTTGGATTTTTCATACCATTTGTTGTAACCACTTGTTGAAGTTTTCATATGAATGCAATATGACACAATGAGATGCAATTAAAAAGCCTAAAAACCTAAAAAGTTCGAAAAGATCACTAAGTTCAGAAAAAAAACAATAAAAGATCAAAAGAACAAGGAAAGATAAGAAAAAATCAAACTCCCCTCAAACCAACCCATAAGGATAAATTACCCTAACTCGCTTCTTAAGGAGGAAAATGCGGTTTGATCTAAAGGCTTGGTAAGAATATCGCCAATTGAGCTTGGACTCTACGAAGTGCATCACAATATCACCTTTTTCAACATGATCTTTAAGGAAGTGAAAGCGAATGTCTATGTGTTTAGTCCTAGAATGTTGCCTCGGGTTTTTAGCAATATTAATAGCGTAGTGTTATCACGTAAGAGAGGAACACTAGCAAAGTTTAACCCATAATCTTTCAAAGTGGACGTCATCCACAAAATCAAGCTCAAAGAACTAGCGCAGACTACATACTCCGCCTCAGATGGATTGTGCAATGTAAGACCGCTTCTAGAAGACCAAGATACAAGAGAAGTGCCTAGGAAGTGACAGTGCACGAGGTACTCTTCCTATCTAACCGACCGCAAAATCGAATCAAAACCTCTAATGGACAAAGTCAAGAGCAAGAATACCAAATGCCATATAAGAGGGTAGAGTGTAAATACCGAATATGCGCTTAACGGCTTGGCGATGGGAAGTTCTGGAGACGCTCAAATCTTGCACAAAGGTATACCGTGAAGTGAATGTCCGGTCTCGAGGCCGTCAAATCTGAAGGAGCCGATCATGTTGCGGTACTCGCGTTGATCCACGACTTCTCCTTCCTCATCTGGATCCAAAGCAGTTGAAGTTGCCATGGGAGTGGAAATTGGCTTGCAATCACCCATGTTGAAGCGTTTGAGTAGATCTTTAGTGTACTTCGTCGATGGATGAAAGTTCCTTCCTTGCATTGCTTGATTTGAAGTCCCAAAAGTAATTAAGCTCTCCCATCATACTCATCTCGAATTCCACGGACATAGTGTCGAAAAGTCGGAAACAAGAGCATTAGAGGAACCACCAAAATAATATCATCCACGTAAATTTGAGCAAGTGAAGTCATTGTCACGCCTAAGAATAAATAGAGTTTTATCCACTTTACCCATCTCAAAATTATTTTTAAGCAAGAAGGTGTTAAGTCTATCATACTGTGCTCTAGGGGCTTGTTTAAGACCATATAATGCTTTAGATAGCTTGAAAACACGATTTGGATATTTAGGATCCTCAAAACCGGGGTTGCTTAACATACACTTCCTCATCTATGAAACCATTTAAAAGGCACTTTTAACATCCATCGATATAATTTAAAACCTTTTGATGCAAAGCAAATGCAAGCGAGAATGCGAATGGCTTCTAGTCTAGCAATAGGAGCAAATGTCTCATCAAAATCTAACCCCTCAACTTGGTGAAACCCCGAGCTACCAATCGACTTTATTTCTAACCACGTAACCATCCTCACCTTGTTTATTCTTAAACACCCAACGGGTTCCTATAACATTATGACCACTAGGAGGTTCTACTAGGTTCCAAACTTTGTTTCTTTCAAAATTCTCTAACTCCTCATGCATGGCATTTACCCAGCTAGAATCAGATAAAGCATGTGATATATCGCGGGGTTCAAAAGAAGCAACAAAAGCCGAATGAGAGTAGAGATTTGGATCATTATACCTGGAGCGAGTGACTCGCTCATGTAGATTACCTATTATCATTAGGAGGATCTTTGTCTCTGAATGCGAGTGGGCGCCGGGTGAGATGTCGTTTCTTCGACCTCCGCAGTGCTCGCCGATGATGATGATGCAACAGAGCCTCAAGCGAAGGTGAAGTAGACGTAGGTGTTCTTGTATCAATATGGGCGCCTCAAAGAAGCAGATGAGGGAATGACATTAGCTTCGTCCTCATCTTCCTCCACAAAAATGCTTTCTGTCACCTGTAAATCATCTGTAGCAATTGATCTAGCTCCAGGGCTAGTCTCATCAAAAGTGACATTACAAGTCTCCTGAATAATGTTAGTCTCAGTATTAAAAACTCGAAAACCCCTCGAATGATCGGGATAACCCGAAATACCCCATCAAAAGTTCTTGATTCAAATTTATCTAAATTGCTGTCTTAAGAATAAAACATTTTGATCCAAAACTCGAAAATGCAAGCAGAGGGTTTTCTACCAAAAGCGAAGCTCATAAGGAGTCTTGCCTAAAGAAGGTCTCAAAAGACACGATTTGCAATATGGCAAGCAAGAGCAATAGCTTCGCCCAAAATCTCCTCGGTGTGTTATACTCGTCTAGCATCGTCCTAGCCATTTCGACCTAAGGTCCTATTCTTCCTTTCCACCACGCCATTTTGTTGAGGGCGTGTGGAGAGGAGAAGCGATGCTCAATACCACGCTCGGCAAAAAGAAGCAAAAGAAGTATTTTTGAACTCCGTGCCATTATCACTGCGAATCGCTCTCAAAGCACCGAGAAGCTCGAAGCCAAACGAAGAACAAGGTCATGAAAATAACCAAAAACTTCATCTTTTGAAGTAAGAAAGAACACCCAAGTATATCTTGAAAGATCATCGACTATGACTAGAATATACCATTTTCCACCGACTGACCGGACTCTAGCAGGACCAACAGTATCCATATGAAGCAACTGTCCTGGTCCGTCAGTCATAACCATAGTCACAGAAGGGTGTGAGGCGGCAACTTGTTTGCCATGCCTACAGGGCGCACATACAGCATCCTTGACAGCTTTTAGTTTGGGCAAACCTCTCATAAGATCAAGGTTGCTAACTCGCGTCAGATGATCAAAACCAATGTGCCCCAAACGTCGATGCCAAAGCCAGAAATCATAAGAAGATGTAAGCAAACATTTAAGAGATCCAGCAAGAGATTACGAAAAATCGGCTCCAAAAATTCTACCAACTCTAGAGATTCCAAACACAAGCTCACCAATAGAATCAAGCACACGACAAGCATTTTTCTTAAAAACCGTCTCATAGCCATCATCAAGAAGCTGAGAAACAGAAAGGAGATTATACCTAAGTTTGTCCACAAGAGCGACATCCTTTAGAATGAATTTGTTGTTCACCCTAATTGATCTTGTTCCTTCAATTCGCCCTTGTGTATCATCTCCAAAGGTGATGAAGTCATCACCTGTTGCTCGCGTGAAAGAGGTGAACCATTTTGAGTTCCCGGTCATGTGGCGTGAACATCGAGTCAACGAACCACGTGTTCTTCCCCTTTCGCGATAATCCCGAAAATCAAGGAACAAAAGAGCGATGTGTCTCAATCATGGGGTTAGATAAACATGATTTAGGAATCCAAAGATTGAGACACACGTCGCAAGGAGTATACAAACCGAAGTACTATCCTTGATTTCATCTAACATTCGGTTATGAGCAATGTTTAAATTAAAATGAGACTTGAGCTGTCCATGGGCGGATCGGCGGCGTTGCTATGGCGGTCGAACCGCGACCAAAACAGTCGACCGGTGACCACAATGATCGGACCTTGATCGATAAACATTAAAATTAGGATATTTAGAAACATAATGATTTGCATGAGAGAAAATCCTAATCCGGTTTATTCTTTTCAATGTTACCATGTCTCATAGAAGCTCTAGGTTGCATGAATGAAATTCTATCAAAATTTTTCTATCATTTTTCAACCTCATGTGTAATTCAATCAAATGTCCACCTTTTTTGCAATAAGTGCAATGGTACTTGGTACCACTAGAAGAAGCACCATTTGAATTAATACAAGGTTGGGCAAAGCCTGCAGATTTAAAAGATGTTTTTGGTTGGGTTTTGAATTCAATTAAACCTTTTCCAAGACTTGAATGACTTTTGGGTTTGAATTGTCTTGAAAAGAATTGAATCCTAAACCTTGCTTCTTATAAGGAGTTTTAGACTTGTCAAGAATCATGTTTAATTGTTTCTTACCTTTAGAAAATTTCTCTAATGTATCATGAAGGTAAGCATTTTCTTTTCTCAAGTTAACACAAGCATTACAAGTTTTATTCATAGATTTTTCCTTATACAAAGCAATTTCAAGCTTAAGAGTGGAACAAGAAGCACAAGTAGTATTTTCAATATTGTCCTTAAGCTTAGCATATTTGACTCTAGCGACTTCTAAGATATCTTTGATTTCACGTTCTTTTCTAAACATGAAGTGCAAGGGCTAGAATCAAATACATCAAAAGCAATCAATTTACTAGATTCTAAACATTTTTCACAAGGAGCACTTTTAATTTCATTTAGTTCAGATCTAGCATTCTCAAGTTGTTGTACATAAATGTTATGAGCAGATTGTAACTTGGTAATTTCTGAATGCATAGCATGACAAGATAAACATTCATCGAGTTCAAGAGTCTTAGCAGCTTTAAGCTCTACTTTCAGTTTGCTAATCTTTGACTCTAATTTCTTATTTTTGTCATAACAAATTCTAGCGCTTCATCTTGACTAAGCAATTGTTCAACTATAGAATCATATTTAGCGTAAAGCTCATCATAAGAAAAGGATACCTCATTATCATCAATGTCGTCCGTGTCACCATGAAGCACATGCAGTGAAGTCTTTGGCCTTCCTTTCTTTTTGCCTTGAGGATCTCCTCCTCCTTGTCCTCCTCACTCCGGTATCCACATCGCTCAAGATTGATCCTCAAAGCGGCAAGGACCGGTGAGCGACCTTCACAAGCTTATTAGCCTCATACCTTGATTTGTTGAAAGGAGGCTTCTTCCAAGTCGGCTTTCCTTCCTTATGATTGCTCTTACCTTTCGACTTGGGGCAATTTGCGGATATGATTGAGCTCACCACATTCATAGCATGTCACGGACCACCTCTCTTTTGTTTCTCACATTATTGTAGGCCGTGTGAATTTTTAGCTAGAAGAGCTAACTCGTTTGAGAATACTTTCAAGCTCCTCTTCATGAATAGCAGATAAACAAGCAAATGAAAATCCAGAAGAAGATTCAAAAGAGTCATCAAAAGCCTTTTTGAGAGGATCTACTACCAAAGCTAAATTATCTTTCTTGGGATGATCAACTCTTTTAATTTCATGAGTCTTGAGTTTACTATAAAGCAATTCTAAAGTAAGACTTGAAAGATCAACATTTTCCTCTATAGAAGTAGCTTTCATCTCCCACTCCTTGGTGTTGATTGCAGCCAAGAGATGGGTGGCATTTTCAGATTGAGAATATTCAATATCAACAGCTTTCATTTGATTAATTACTTTATTAAAGCGACTGAAAATGTCATCGATGCTCTCTCCAGGACGCATCTCAAATTTATTGTATTCACGCTTGTAAACTGTTTGGCGCACTTTTTTGATTTGGGACTTTTCCTCATGATATGTTTCGAGAGTGTTCCAAATTTCATGCGCAGTTGAAAGATTGCAAATTCTATCATATTCTTGACTACCAAGTGCACCATATAAAAGATTCTTAGCCTTATTGTTGTTAGCCAAAAGAATTGCGTATGTGTGTAGCAATTTCAGAATAACCGTGGGGCTCTAACAACATCCCAAATAGCTTGTCCTCGCTCTCAAGAAAGACGCATCGATTCTTCCAATAGGCATAGTCGTGCCCATCGAAGATATGCGGTTTAGTAGAAAACTTATCCATTGCCAAAGTTCGGTGACGGTTAAGATCAAGATTGAACTAGCAGGGCTCGATACCACTTGTTGGACCGTAAAGGCGACTAGAGGGGTGAATAGAGCACGCTCACTTTTTCACAAATTATGAACTCAATACAATTTCACTCCTGTAGCTATTAGAAAGCTATGAAGATCAATATACGATCAAATGGAAGACTAGTATTGAATCCAATTAAACCCTAAGCAATGCTACAAAATCAACTAAGATTGCAAAGACTCACAAAGCAGGCGGTCTAACGCTGGACCCAATCGGTCGGACCGATTGCCGGCGATCGACCGGCGTTGTCTTTGGCGGTCGGACCGCCCAAAATCGATCGACCGGTGATGACAGGCGATCGACCGCCGACTCGAACCGATCTGCAACAGTAAAATCAGCCCGATGACGAAGTTGCAATTAGGTGAAACTTTTGATTCTCAACTCTAATCTTTATGAAACTTTGCACACACCTTCTATATGCTATTGAGGACCTATTCCAATCGAATATTATGATAATTCTTGGAACGATCTTGAGCAATTGCCAATTGATTAACAGAAGGTCTAAAACCGGGCAAGAACGAAAACTTGATCCTAAAGCTTGTTCGTGAGAGATTGATGATCAAGATGATGCTAGATAGATTCACACATATCACAGCAAGCTAATTTACGTGAAAGAATCAATCACAAACTCGCGGATCAAAGAAAGCCCTAAAAACACGAAATTGAAAGCAAGAACGAAAAGAGACTTATCTCAAGCAAACCTTGCATAGATTGATTTCGTGATTGATGCTGGATTACATCCACACCATCATGGATCAGTGGGCAATCAAAGATCACGAAATTCACCACAAACCATCAAGAGCCCTAGCCTCCACCTCAACTCCCCTAAAGACAATTAGGGTTTTGAAACATAAAAAGGCGAGAGAGAGAGGGGTGCAGCCACCACCTCCTCCTATTTATAGTGGAGGCCTAGACTCCTAGGGTTTGACTCCATTGGGCTCCCGTTAAGGCCCACTAACAAACGGGTCACACACGCACGCTTCGCAAAGCGCCGTCTTTAACCTTTTGACCTAAACCGCTTCACCATGCGTCATGGATTCGCCAATAGGTCACCATTGTCCATCTTGTGTCACGCTTGAGTCGTTGACCTCACCCGGCATCGTCGATAGTTCTGGACCTCAACTCTTCAAGTCTAGTCCCGATCCTCCTCGCCGTTGACCGTCATTGACCACCAAGCAACCTGCACAACCACAGACAAGCAAACACGAATTCGGGAACAAGTTCTTCACAACTTGACCCATGTTAGTCAAAACATGCATCATGCAAAACATATGCCATGGAACCCATGTACTCGACCTAACAAAACAACATCGCCACGAAGTTGGCCGACGTTCAAGTAGAAACCGGTCTGACCGCTCCAGGTGAGCCGGTCGGACCGCCCCATGGCCGGTCGGACCGCTCCCTGTGAGCCGGTCGGACCGCCCCTTGGGACTTAGCCGAAATTCAAACTTCCAAATTCCGAAACCTTCTGGAAATTAAAAACCAATAGAACTTTTTACTGGAGACTCCAAAAATTATGAGACCAAGTGCATTGGGATCCTCTCACTTGCCTACAACACCTATTTTTGGCCCAGCTCGTTTTGAACACTTTTAGGTCACGCCGTCCGACCGCCCCACATGGCCGGTCCGACCGATTTGGGACCGGTCGGACCGCCGTGCAAGGACCGGTCGGACCGCCCCTGTCCAGAATGCCTGTAGCTTTGTCGAAAAAGCGTGAAACGACAAACCGTAAACACCATTGCCAATTGTCACATCATCCTAAGATCTGGAGCATATCCCCATGAAATCCACAACCCTAAAGCCACCGTCCCATCAACTTGCTCTTCAGGAAGAAGAGCGGAGCGGAGGTCCTCGCGGCGCGGCAATGGCGAAGCGGCTGATCCCGTCGCTGAACCGGGTGCTGGTGGAGAAGCTGGTGCAACCTAGGAAGAGCGTGGGCGGCATCCTCCTCCCGGAGACCACCAAGCAGGTATATATATGAACTCTAGTGCTATCTATCCACACCACGAATTTTGCACGTGGATGTGTGTAGTGGAGAGAGAGAGAGAGAGAGAGAGGAGTTAAAGGTGCTAGATGAATGATGATGATAGATGGGACTAGAGTTCTCTGTCATGCCAAAACCCCATCCTATATATATATATAGAGAGAGAGAGATCTCGTTTCTTCTCCCCTCTATTCTTTCTTCGCAGATCCAGGCTTGTACCTCTGTGCGAGTAGCCTTCGAGGCGTCACATTTGGTACTTTAGATCCGTGGGTAGCGGTTAGATCGCCCCGGGGAGGGGGGTCGAGGAGCTGGACTGGGGAAAACTTGCTTTGATCACCCGTAGATTAGAGCTCTTCGAATGGTCTCTACTGATGGAATTGGAACCACTGATTGGTTTCTTGTTGGGCTGGGATTTTTTCAGATCGTGCCAAGGTTATTGTACTGGGGTGGAATTAAAGCGTGTAAATGCAATGGTACTCTTCATTTTTTTGGGGGGTGGGTGGTGGGGGATTCTCTGTTTCTTTGGGAAAAAGAAGAAGTAGGTTTGTATATATGTATATAGGATGGTGTGGACTGTGGTGAACATTATACATAGTATAATCAGGTTGTGGCATCAGAAAGATTTGAGCATTATGTGGGCTAGTTGCTCCAATGCGGGTCATTCTATGTGTACACGAGGAGTTAGTTTTAGCTTACCACCCTGTGTATTTGAGTAACTCTACCTAATCTTCATGGATGCCCGACTTTGTGCCCTCTTAGAAACACGAGTTTGTGCCCATGTACTGTTTCCGGGAGGTGACGCCCACGCCCTTATACCAGTGGCAGCTTGAATTCATGAGTCGTTTCAAATAGTACTGATCCTGTCTCGAATGCTGTCAGCGCTCCAAGGTTCCATGCATGGTTAGGCAAGGTCAGGCTGCCCTTCTGAGGCTTCTAATAGTAGTGCTGTTGTCATACTGATCCAGCTGAGCAAGTTAAGGGTAGTGTGTTCTAGCTGCATAGCCACTGAATAGTAGTATTAGTTTGATAACCTTTTGTTAACATTAACAAAACATGTCTTGCCGAATTACTTTGCATATCTTCCATTTCTTTGCTTTCCAAGCACAGCTTGATTGATGTATTTGTGTGGTGGATCTTGATAATCTAGTCATTTAGTTACTTCTTGTGCATGTGGGGATTCGTAAGAAACATGGTTGTATAATCTGTTATGCTATTTTTTTGATCCATGATTCGTTTGTGTCAATATGTTAGGCCATTATGGTGCCTGCCTTCGTTCTGTCATGTTTTAGGCTATTTGAGTAAGAGTCTAGAAAGATAATACAACATCCTGACCTAAAATTAGCTCAATGCCCAGCCAACCATGGGGCGGACCCACGCACACATAGCACATCACTTACACTTTCGTCCTCGCTTCGTGTAAAAGGGTTAAACCGGAGCTGCTACGTTTGGATCCAACAGGTATTATATACTACTACAACTCACTTGAGACAAGCAATGTGTGACTAATCCCACCACATAACTCTTCATGGGCCACACTACGAGCAAGCCAGGGTATTATATTCACCCCCCTTATGGACTGACACCCTCGGCAGCATAACGCATACGCGGCAAATGCCAACAACCACCCCTCGGTACACGTCCTGTGCGTCTAGTGCTGGCACATATGCCATACTATGTGTCCACTCCGGGCCCACATGTGCCATGCGTCATATGTCCGCGCCCCTATCCTGCACGCGCCTGTGCAGCGAAGGTTGATGCTCTGATACCATTTATAACACCCTGGCTATTCGGAAGCCAAGATGTTACCTAAACAAAACAAGAATGAGCCAGAGACTCAGCAAGTACGGTAAACAATTGATCATACATAATTCTGAACATGTCAACCACAATATGAATTATGAACTTAGCTCTGGAAACTTATGTGAATGTATGGAATGAATGGATACATTGAAAGGAATGGACTACACACATGCTCATAACGGTATAGCGAGTGACACACCCGTCGGTATTCACCTAAGCCTGTACATAACAAAGTCCGGGGATCCAATCACCGTATGAAGAACGTTTCATACGAGTGTCCGAAATTTGCCCACATTGGAATGGTGGGTCTTACATGCCCATACTGGAGTTGATGGGTCTTTACAATTCCACTCCCGTTGACGGAACACGAACAACGCATAAATGGAATGAAATATATGCAATGAATGTCACCACTTTCTTCCACATGGATTCTCAATTAAGAACGGAATGTATAACATGGAATATGAAGATGGATCATAAAATTAACACTACATCAACCATCATTCAACAGAAATCAATACATGTTAATACATTATACTTGCCTTCTGCGTTGTGACGTGCTAGGAGGCAACGAAGGTGCTCCTACACTTGCTGCCTACACAATTATGTATTCCAAATAAGGACGACAGGGTATGACAATGCTACCGGTGATCTACAATAAACACCTGCCAAAATATTTGACTAAATAGTATGTGAAAATGATCGACAAAGAATATGTCCGCATTTAACGTAAGCAGAAATAAGAACATAACATAACTTTTAATCTATAAATCCAATTAAAGTGTTCTTTATCAATCTGGAAAGAAGATAAAATTATCTACAGAAATGGTTTTGGGTGACAAATCTGAATATGATCCTAACCAAGTCATATTTCATTAAACGACTATGCTGACAATTCTCATCATGTTTCTAAGGACAGCAAGAAAGAATCTATCGTAACTTTTGAACCGTAGATCAGATTCAGTTGATCTTAGCGGCTATGGAAAGCTAAGAACCATGGCTACAATTCTCTATTAGGTGAGAACCTCCAGATCGACTTCTAATATGCCGAAACTGGGTACGCAACATTCTAGACAGATTCTGGAAATTCTACCGTAGCAATTCGATTCAATCCTACTAATCAATTTCTCATCCAATGGGCATAAAATATTGAAACAAACTTGTTGTTACCCTTGAAGACTCATAGGGAGACAGTGTTCCACTCCTCGAAGAACCCCCTTCCTTCTTCCTTGAGGCCGGCCACCACAGCAGCAACTGCGAGGAGGAGGAAGGGCCGGCTGAAGAGAGAACCGGAGGAGGCGGCTTGGAGGCCTTGGAGAGCGACTCTGGGGAGCAGAAGGGTCAATCCGGGGCAGGAGACGGCGTCAAGGAGAAGGAGGTGGCACCGGTTTTGGGAGGAGGGAGTGGCGGCTTGGAAGGGGAGGGGGTGGCGGCTTGGAATGGGAGGGGAGGGGAGGCCGGCTAGGGTTGTAGGAGGGTGGAGGTGGGGCGCATGGGATTTGGCCCCGCTGCACTTCCCCCTCTCTCTCGGCCCATAACTGGCCGGTCAGGCCTGCCCGGCCTATGTCGGAGGCCCCGGGTTTTTAATTTCCCCCAAAACCTCCGATTTCCGAATAAACCCCTTGACCCGAATAAAAATCCTCCAAACTGATACTCGGGATATTACACTCTACCCCCCTTAACAGAATTCGACCCCAAATTCTAACCAACGAAACGAATACAAGAACAGAATATCACAGAATTGAAATCAACGATTTAACACGTACCAGAAGCAAATAGATTTGGATACTACTCGCGCATACGGGACTCTGGCTCCCAAGTGGCCCCTCTCTCAGACTGATGAGACCAAAGAACTTTGACGTACTTTAAAATCTTGTTTCTCAGCACCCGCTCTTACTTCTCTAGTATGTTTATTGGCCGGAACTCGAAGGTAAGATCCTATTCAATGCTCAACGGCTCCAATGGTATAGCCTGCTCTAGGTCTCTTAAGAATTTCCTCAACATTGATACATGTAACACATTATAAACTCCACTCATGGATTTAGGAAGATCCAAACGATAAGCCAATTTCCCAATTCGTGCCACAATTGGAAATGGCCCAACGTACCTCGGGATAAGCTTCCCTTTGGTACCAAACCGCACTACACCTCTGGTAGGCGATACCCTCAACAGAACCTCGTCCCCAACTTTGAATTCTAAATCTCATCTTGTGACATCTGCATAGCTCTTCTGTCGTCTTTGAGTAGCCAACAGATTCTTCATAATCTCTGCTACTCTGGTCACAGTCTGCTGAACCCAATCGGGACCCAAAACTGCTCGCTCTCCAACTGCATCCCAACACAACGGGGACCTGCACTTCCGCCATAGAGAACCTCGAACGGAGCAGCTCGAATACCAGCGTGAAAATTGTTGTTATAAGCGAACTCTGCCAAAGCTAGGTGATCTTCCCAGCCTCCCTTCCAAGACATAACACAACATCTGAGCATATCCTCTAGAGTCTGTATGGTGCGTTCAGACTAACCATCTGTTTGGGGGTGGAAAGCGGTACTAAGACGAAGTTGTGGGCCCAGGCACTTTGCAAACTCTCCCAAAACTTGGAGACAAATTTAGCACCTCGATCAGAAACAATAGTTTTAGGAACCCCGTATAACCGCACTATTTCTCGCACACAGAGAGGAGCCAAACCACTTGCTGAATTTTTTGTACGAATAGGAATAAAATGTGCAGACTTACTGAACCGATCTACTATGACCCAAATAGCATCCTTCCCTCGCTGCGTGCGAGGTAAACCAACTACGAAATCCATGGATATATCATCCCACGACCATACTGGAACCTCCAAAGGTTGCAGCAAACCTACTGGTCGCTTATGCTCAGCCTTGACCCGCTGGCAAACTCCACAAGATGCTATATATTGAGCGATGTTAATCTTCATCCTCTTCCACCAGAAACTCTTCTTCAAGTCCTTGTACATCTTGGTCTCACCAGGATGTACGGTATACGGAGTACGATGTGCTTCCCTTAGAATCTCATCTTTAACCTGAGCCTCCTGTGGTACATAGAGGCGACCTTTAAAACGCAGTGCACCAGACTCATCTACACTAAAGTGGCCTTGCTTGCCCTCAACAAAACGCTTCCTTACCCGCTGGAGCATCTGGTCATGCTGTTGTGCTTCCCGCACTCGGTTCGGAAGGGCTGACTCGAAGCAACCGAGTCTTGGTCTGGGCGGTACCCGCAAAGCAAAAGGAAATATCCATACGCTCAAAATCAGCAATAAGACAACTGAGAGTAGGAGGTGTCGCCTTGCGACTCAAAGCATCTACTAAAACATTAGGCTTGCCAGGGTGATACTGAATAGTGAGATCATATTCTTTTATCAACTCTAACCATCTCCTCTGTCTCAAGTTTAACTCTTTTTGGGTAAAGATGTATTTCAGACTCTTGTGATCAATGAATATATCACAAGATTCGCCGTACAAATAATGACACCAAATCTTCAAAGCAAGAACCACTACAACAAGCTCTAGCTCATGAGTAGGATAATTCTGCTCATGTTTTTCAAGTGTCTCGATGTATAGGCAATCACTTTTCCATCCTGCATGAGTACACAACCAAGTCCAACTCTAGACGCATCTGAATAGATGGTGAACCGCTTCCCAGGCTCAGGAAGGGTAAGAATTAGAGCAGTCACCAATCTATCCTTCAAAGTATAAAAACTGCGCTCACACGCATCTGACCACTAGAATTTAACACCTTTTTGTGTCAGCTGGGACATCGGTCTAACAATGGTCGAAAAACCCTTCACGAAACGCTAGTAATAGCCAGCTAAACCCAGAAAACACCTCACTTCCTTGACATTGGTTGGCCTTTTCTATTCTACCACTATTGAGATCTTACTAGGATCAACTGAAATGCCCTCTTTGTTAATTACATAGCCCAGGATATCATCAGTGAAATACTACATCGAAATCATCTAGGTATTGATGCAACATGCTGTTCATGGCTTCCATGAAAACTGCAGGAGTATTTGTTAGTCCAAAAGACATAACATTATACTCATAATGGCCATACCTCGTAGAGAAAGCTGTCTTCTCAATATCTTGCTCCCGAAGTCGAATCTGGTTATAACCTGACTGAAGGTCAATCTTGGAGAATATTTTAGCCCCCTTCAATTGGTCGAAGAGATCCTCAATGCGGGGCAAAGGATATTTATTCTTCACGATCGCCGATTGATTGAGGCAGATAGTCCACACATCGCCAATCGCCATCTTTCTTCTTAGTGAAAAGGACAGGCGCTCCCCATGGCGATACACTACGCCGAATCATACCTTTGGACAGCAGGTCGTCCAATTGCTTCTTCAACTCCTCTTGAAAGGGTCAAGTCAAACGGTAAGGAGACATCGATATGGGTCAAGTTCCCGGAATAAGATCAATCCGGAACTCCACTTTCCGCTCTAGAGGCATTCCAGGAAGCTACTCAAGAAAGACATCAGAAAACTCATTCACGACAGGAACCTCCTCGATACGCAGTGAAGAGTCAGTCTTCTCGCTGAGAGACCAAAGCAACCCAATGGTTGAGGCCCGGCAACTGGAAAACAGACTAGACAACACGAACAATGAATCAGACGGAGTACTGCCCTGAAATACTAGTTCCTCACCGAACGGGGCCTGCAAAGTAACCATCTTCCTGAAGCAACAGATCTTGGCACGGTAACGAAATAACCAGTCCATGCCTAGAATAACATCAAAAGGTGACAACTGAATTACCATAAGGTTAGCAGTGAAAACCTCATCATTAATACTGATAGAACAGCCCGGACAAGCTGTAGAGCTAGAACTAATGCTGCAAACTCAAACTCGCCCTTCTAGCAAACTCCAGGGACACAAACGAATAAGTAGCCCCTGAATCAAATAGAACGAAAGCATCATGTGAATCGACTAGTAAAGTACCTGTCACCATGTCAGGACGGCCCATTGTCTCAGGGGTGGGCATGGCGTAGACTCCCGGTGGTGCCGGAGCAGAGGATGTACCGACACTCGGTGAAGGGTAATCAGGAACTGCTGCGGGAGGAACGAATGATGGCGGTGCAGTCGGAACGGGGTTCCAGTAGAAACCCGCAGGAGGTGTAGGAGTAAAAGCTGCAGGAGGAACCCATCCTGAAGAGAACTGAGGTGTAGACATAGCAGCTAGGGTCAGAACTAAACCCCGAGGAACACTGGAAGAAGAAGCTGATGGGACTGACTCCTACCTGATGATGCTCGCTGGGTTCTATTTACATACAGACAACTTGTGGCCCTCCCGACCACACTAACGGCATGTCCCTCTGAAGGAACACTCTGAAGCCCGATGCCCCTCACCACACCTGAAGCATTTCATACCTTGACCTGGAGCAGGACACATCTGGGGTGTAGATGATGAAGAACGTGGAGCCGATGAAGAAGACTGCCACTACTGAACAGGGCGTGAGGAATGACCTCCCTGAAACCTCTTGGGAGCAGGTCGCTGAGAAGACCCACCACACCCCACCAAAACTCCGCTTCTGGCCGTAGTGTGGCCCATGAGGTTTTAGGGTTTAGGTCCGCCCCATGGTGGGCTGGGCATTGAGCCGATTTTGGGTAAGGGTGTTACAGTTGGTATCAGAGTGGGCTTTATGGGCCACACTACGGCTAGAAGTGGAGTTTTGGTGGGGGAGGTGTGTCTTATCAGCGATTTGCTCCCAAGAGGTTTTAGGGAGGTCATTCCTCGCGCCCTGTTCAGCAGTGGCAGTTTTCTTCATCGGCGCCACGTTCTTCATCATCTACACCCCAGATGCGTTCTGCTCCAGGTCAAGGTATGAAATGCTTCAGGTGTGGTGAGGGGCATCAGGCTTCAGAGTGTTCCTTCAGAGGGACATGCCGTCAGTGTGGTCGGGAGGGCTACAAGATATCTGTTTGTAAACAAAACCCAGCGAGCATCATCAGGTGGGAGTCAATCCCATCAGCTTCTTCTTCTAGTGTTCCTTGGGGTTCAGTTCAGACCCTAGCTGCTGTGTCTGCACCTCAGTTCTCTTCAGGATGGTTTCCTCCTACAGCTTTTACTCCTACACCTCCTATGGGTTTCTACTGGAACCCCGTTCCGACTGCACAACCATCGTTCGTTCCTCCCGCAGTAGTTCCTAGTTACCCTTCGCCGAGTGTCGATACATCCTCTGCTCCGGCACCACCGGGAGTCTACGCCATGCCCACCCGTAAGACTATGGGCCGTCCTAACGTGGTGATAGGTACTTTACTAGTCGATTCACATGATGCTTTCGTTCTGTTTGATTCAGGGGCTACTTATTCGTTTGTGTCCCTCGAGTTTGCTAGAAGGGCGAGTTTGAGTTTGCAGCATATTTATGTGTTTGTGGTAGCCAGCAATCTAGGGGGTCTTATTTCTAGCTCTACAGCTTGTCCGGGTTGTTCTATCGGTTTAATGATGAGGTTTTCACTGCTAACCTTATGGTAATTCAGTTGTCACCTTTTGATGTTATTCTAGGCATGGACTGGTTATTTCGTTACCGTGCCAAGATCTGTTGCTTCTGGAAGACGGTTACTTTGCAGGCCCCGTTCGGTGAGGAACTAGTATTTCAGGGCAGTACTCCGTCTGATTCATTGTTCGTGTTGTCTAGTCTGTTTTCCAGTTGCCGGGCCTCAACCATTGGGTTGCTTTGGTCTCTCAGCGAGAAGACTGACTCTTCACTGCATATCGAGGAGGTTCCTGTCGTGAATGAGTTTTCTGATGTCTTTCTTGAGTAGCTTCCTGGAATGCCTCCAGAGCAGAAAGTGGAGTTCGGATTGATCTTATTCCGGGAACTCGACCCATATCGATGTCTCCTTACCGTTTGACTTGACCCTTTCAAGAGGAGTTGAAGAAGCAATTGGACGACCTGCTATTCAAAGGTATGATTCGGCGTAGTGTATCGCCATGGGGAGCGCCTGTCCTTTTCACTAAGAAGAAAGATGGCAGTTGGCGTATGTGTGTGGACTATCGGGCTCTCAATCAGGCGACTGTGAAGAATAAATATCCTTTGCCCCGCATTGAGGATCTCTTCGACCAATTGAAGGGGGCTAAAATATTCTCCAAAATTGACCTTCAGTAAGGTTATAACCAGATTCGACTTCGGGAGCAAGATATTGAGAAGACAGCTTTCTCTACGAGGTATGGCCATTATGAGTATAAGGTTATGTCTTTTGGACTAACAAATGCTCTTGCAGTTTTCATGGAAGCCATGAACAACATGCTGCATCAATACCTAGATGATTTCGTTGTAGAATAATTGATGATATCCTGATTTATTCCAAGACGGGAGAAAATCATGTCCAGCATCTGAGGTTGGTTCTTGAGACCTTAAGAGAGAACAAATTTTATGCCAAGCTGAAGAACTGCGAATTCTGGATTTCTAACCAAGATGGCATTTCAGTTGATCCTAGTAAGATCTCAACAGTGGTAGAATAGAAAAAGGCTAACCAATGTCAAGGAAGTGATGAGTTTTCTGGGTTTAGCTGGCTATTACCGGCGTTTCGTGGAGGGTTTTTTTTTATCATTACTAGACCGATGTCCCAGCTGACACAGAAAGCGTGTTAAATTCCAGTGGTTAGATGCGTGTGAGCGCAGTTTTTATACTTTGAAGAATAGGTTGGTGACTGCTCCAATTCTTACCCTTCCTGAGCCTGGTAAGCGGTTCACCATCTATTCAGATGCGTCTAGAGTTGAACTTGGTTGTGTATTTATGCAGGATGGCAAAGTGATTGCCTATGCATCGAGGCAGTTTAAGAAACATGAGAAGAATTATCGTACTCATGATCTGGAGCTTGCTGAAGTGGTTCTTGCTTTGAAGATCTGGCGCCATTATTTGTACGGTGAATCTTGTGATATACTCACTCATCACAAGAGTCTGAAATACATCTTTTCCCAGAAAGACTTAAACCTGAGACAGAGGAGATGGTTAGAGTTTATAAAAGACTATGATCTCACTATTCAGTATCACCCTAGCAAGGCTAATGTTGTAGTAGATGCTTTGAGTCGCAAGGTGACACCTCCTACTCTCAGTTGTTTTATTGCTGATTTTGAGCATATGGATATTTCCTTTTGCTTTATGGGTACCGCCCAGACCGAGACTCGGTTGCTTCTTGAGTCAGCCCTTCCAGACCGAGTGCGGGAAGCACAACAGCATGACCAGATGCTCTAGCGAGTTAGAAAGCGTTTGTTGAGGGCAAGCAAGACCACTTCAGTGTAGATGAGTCTGGTGCACTGCTGTTTTAAAGGTCGCCTCTGTATACCATAGGAGGCTCAGGTTAAAGATGAGATTCTAAGGGAAGCACATCGTACTCCGTATACCGTACATCCTGGTGAGACCAAGATGTACAAAGACTTGAAGAAGAGTTTCTAGTGGAAGAGGATGAAGATTGACATCGCTCAATATGTAGCATCTCATGCCTTCTGTTTTTAATTAAAAAAACAAATTAGAGTTGCGGGAGCGTAGCCACGACATTTTTTTTGTTGTCTGGGAACAAAATCCTTTGATGCCATTGTCACATCCTGAACGTCATTATCTGATGAAAATAACTTCTTTGGTGTTTCATGCATATCTTGAATGGAATTGCTACTCCGGTCCAAATCTCAGTTAATCATGCAACTTCAAAAAGTTCAGTTGGTACCTCGCTACCTTTCCGCCACGCTCGGTAAACGCCCATTGCATGTTTGATTGAAAATGGTATCTGCGTGTTCAGACCGAATAGGCCATCTTATCTTGGTCGTATTCTCGTATTGTGTCTCGATGATAATGGGTTATGTTGTGTTTCGAATTGGGTTTATATGCGTGGAATTGCAAGCGTACATGATAATAACAACGGTATTATTGATCCAAGTAGAAGGTGGGACAGGTATCAGCATTGGATGCATTTGCACGTTGCAAGAATTCTGATCAGCATCTGCATTTGGACGGTATGGCAGGCACAGTATACGGCCCCTGTAGCATGCCATGGCCCATGGGCCACGAAGACGAACTGGTAAGCGGCTTAGGTGAGGAGTTTTTTTTTTCGGTATTAGTACTTTTTGCTGCCGTATTTGCATGAATGTCCGTTGTTACGTGGAAATTACAGAATTGACGTCTCCACCGCATGGTCATCGTGCGGAATTGATATGAGAGTGACGTCAGGGGTACCGCACAGCCACTGTGCGGTGGTCTCCATGCCCTCCACGCACTCCCCCCCCCCCTGCACGGCTATCGTGCAATGGCCTCCACGCGGTAGCCCGCCCTAAACTGTCCATCTATCAGCCTCCGAAGCTAGGACCCTCCCCTTATCTGTCCTTCGGACAAGCCTCCGAAGCCAGGCATCGAGCACTCGTGACATCTAGTTCCATCAGGTCGCGTCCATCAATCATCGTAGCTTTAATCGTTGTCCACCGCATGCATGCAAGGATCAATTATCTCGCGTGGGGGAAGGATTCCCTCCCGTAGCGGCTATAAAGAGAGCGAGCGTGACTTCGTTTCGCCGTCGCTCGCTCTCTTTAGCTCTCTGAGACTTTTATTTTCGGAGATATTTTAGCGTTATTAATCTCCGCTCTCTCTGGCTCTCTGTAAATTCTCTTTCACACGTAATTTTTTTCTCGTTTGTAAATTCTTTATTAAATGCGTTGTTAGTAAATAAGTCGTAGTAAATATTTAACTGACAATCCAGAAAAGAAATCCATGCATGCGACATGAAGACATGAATATAGTGATCTTTCTTGTGTCCATTAAAATATTTGGATAGTAGTAATCAATGCAACTGCCGTATGCATGCAACTACGCTGCGATGCTAGCTGTTAAGAAAATGCCATGCAATGCATACACTGTTGGCCATGCAAGCAAGTAGTTGCTAGTTATTCATGTATGCATGCACCATGCAATCAAAACATATATACAATTAATATTTATTTAGCAAAGGGAAAGAACATGGATTAACTTGTAAAATTATTGAGGCGTCGTTAATTAGTCGTAATTAATTAGTTTTTCTAAATTAATTAGTTTTAAAAAATTAGTTGAAATTAAGTTATATTATTTTTATCTACAAAAATTATGATGGTGTAGTAAATCATTGCAGCATGATGATTATTTGATCAACCTATGACTACGTAAAGTTCATAATGACTACAAATAGAAAATAAGAAAAAAATAAAGTTTTAGTTCAGTGAAGATGTCACATGTGTTCATTACACAAGCAACAGAGCATATAAATCTTAGTGATTTAGCCTAACATTTAAATTCTTGTGCATCAATTCATTCTAATACAACTAATTTAGTCATGTTTGAATAGTCGTATTTAATTTTGTACTAGTAAATTAGTGTACATTAATTTGTAGTGTTCATTTGGTCGTAATTATTAATTTGCACTATTTTATCGTCATTATCAATCTTCTCACTAATATTCCGTCTATTCCATCTGTTGCAAGCCATGTCTCTACTGGCACTTCTAGAACCCTTCTACGATGGAGACCACCGGTGCACGCTGTGGATCGCCAGTAACACGGATGGCCCTCCGTCCCAACTGCTTCTGTCGCAGGGGGGGGGGTTACCGGGAGCTTGCCCCTTGCAAGGCTGCTCTTCGTCGGACGTCGGTTCACCCTAGATGTCAGTCTGCTGTCTGCACTTGTCGACAGGTGGAGGTCCAAGACGCACACCTTCCACTTTCGGTGGGATGAGATGACGTCTCGTTCTTGACCGGTCTCCCAATCTGAGGTGAGCCACTTGTTCCAAGTCGTTCGCCGGTGGACTAGAAGGCCGGGCTGGAGCATCGGTTCGGCCTAGCTATCCCAGAGCGTGCACGTGGCGTCCCTCGGACTTCGCTGTGGTATTTCAGTCAATGCCCGCGAGATGCACCTAACGAGGTCGTTAGGACGCACCTTGTTGCTTACCTTCTTTAGCTCTTTTATTGGCTCCTGTTTCCAACCACCCAATGCGATTGGTGCTACCCCAACTTCGTCCGCATCGCCGAGTCTTTGGTTGACGTGGAAGCTAGGCCGATGCCCCAGTATAGCTGGGGATCAACCGTCCTTTGCACCACATACCGTGGGTTGTGTGACGCTTCGCGGCGCGGCACCGGATCTACCCCCAACCGAACCATCTGCTACGTGATCCTGCAGTTGTGGAGTTGGGATCACTTCCCTGTTGAGCGGCCGGCCTTCGAGAGAGTGGTGCACCCGTACGCCGAGTTGGACGACCTGTTAAATGGACCCACTATGGGCTTATGGTGGACTGCTAGCCGTCTACGTTGGGCCAAGGACAGACTGGCGAGGTGCTACTCATTGTTCCACAACGAGTTCGAGTCGTTGCACGACAACGACATTATCTGGGCTCCAATGACTCCAGATTTCGTGCAGACGGTAGCGCTACACGGGTTGTCTCTACAATGCACAAAGGACGCCGTGTTATGGGCGACGACCTGTTATCTGGTGTTCGCACACATGGTGGAGCCTTACGCGCCGTAGCGCATAATGTGACAATTTGCTTTGTACCAAGCCGCGCCCCCTCCGAATGGTAGGGTCCTGCAGCAAGCCGTACACCTGTGAGTCAAACATCATCCGAGCAATGTTTCTCTTATGTCTTCTTTTTTAACATCAATCTTTCTGGAAATGAGGGCAATCGAGGGCGGGCCGGGGGAGTAAGGACTGGCAAGTAGTTCAGCATGAGTGGATTACGACATGGATGGAGACGGCGCACTTGGAGTACCTGGAGTGGTACGTACCATGGTCGCGCGCCAGACTCACTCTTCCTCCACCGGAGTGCTCGGAGAAGGCGACGGACCACGAGAGCCTTTGCCACTCGTTAGATCGTCACAGCTCTTCGTGGCGTGATGACACCATAAGATGCTTACAAGCTCTGGTCGTTTCATTGAAGATGTTTGTACTCTTCGTTACTGAACCTGTTGTGTATGTCACTTCAGTTGGAGCGGGCGGAGCGCATCGCAAGTGCATCGGAGACCGCCATCCGTAGCCTAGACAACACTTGGGCTGCTGAAAACTTTGAAGTACATCTTCGCAGAGTCGAAGAACATAATAAAGAACTTGAGTTGCGGTCATTTGACAGACAACATCCTGCACATCGGGCACCAAGGGGGGGACCATGCTCACCCGCTAGGTCATCATGACCTAAGCGAGTCACCCGACGTCGTAGTGCTATTAAATCGGTCATCCAGTTCATGGCACCAGACGCACTGATGAGCTCTTTGATGCGTAATATGACTCGATGATGAATCGCCAGAACTCGCACCGCTTGCTCGCCGCCATGATGAATCGTATCAGCGAGCACCGCCACGCCACGCCGCTCCACCCCGCTTTTCCTCACCGAGGTTGGCAGAGTTTTGAGGACCCATCCGCCCACTTTCTCTAGCTCCTGAGCCATTGGACGCAGATGACCGGTTACGCTCCATGGAAAGAAGCTCGCTATCACCCGCTGTGATGACAGATGCCACCCACCACCTTGAAGGTACCGCTGCGAGAATGGTGGGAGAACTATTTGCCGCCCGAGAGTATCACCGAAGTTTTCGAGAGCTTCCGCCACTCCCATATCCCCGATGGAAAGGTGGAAATGAAGAAGAATGAGTTCCGTGTGCAACACTCGCTGAGTGAGATTCACTCACCTGTCCGTTATGCCCTGAGGCGACTTTCTTGGGACATGTCATGTCCGCAGAAGGAGTATCTCTAACCCTAGCAAGGTTAAGGATGTGCTTAATTGGGAGTCACCCAAGTTGGTGCCTCAGTCGTAAGTTTTCTTGAATGGCAGGATACTATCGTCGATTCATGAAGGATTCTCCAAGATAGCAAGACCCTCACTCACCGTTGAAGAAAGAAAAGAAATTTGCTTGGACAAATGATTGTGAGCAAAGTTTTCAAGAGTTGAAGAAGCGCCCGACTCACTCGGTGTTGATTTTGCAGATATCCTAAGGATTTTGAGATTTTCTCGTGATGCATCCGGCAAGGACTTGGTTGTGTTCGATGCAAGAAAGGAAGGTAGTAGCCTATGCTTCCGTCAATTGAGGCCTCATGAAGTAAATTACCCCACTCATGGCTTGGAGTTAGTTTGCTGTAGTGCATGCTCTAAAGATATTCATTACCTTATTGGTAATCACTGGAAGTCTATAGACCATAAGAGCTTGAAGTACATTTTCACTCAGCCGATCTTAATATGAGGCAAAGAAGGTGGTTAGAGTTAATAAAGGATTATGATATTGGAATCCAGAACTTGAGCGTAAAAGAGCAATACCCGACGATCAAGGAAAATCACCAACCCTTTATGAAGAGTTCAAGCTCAAGTTAGAGTTGGTTGAAGAAGGTTATTTATGCTTTAGAAGTTCAACCCACTTTGCGGAATCGGATCAAGGAAGCTTTAAAGATGCCAATATTAAGGAAATTAAGAGCAACATGAAGAAGGGTAAAGCCCGAGATTTTCGTAAGATGAGCAAGGCACCATTTGGTTTGACAAGCGAATCGTGTTCCAGATCGAGAAAACACTCAAGGAAGCCCATGAAACTTTGTATTCCATTCACCTCGAAGCACAAAGATGTACCAAGACCTTAAAGAAATGTATTGGTGGCCTAGCATGAAGCGTGAGATTGCCGAGTATGTAGCTCAATGTGATGTCCTCGTGAAGTTAAAGCCGAGCATCAAAGGCCTCACTGACTTCGCAACCCTTGAAAGTGCCCGAATGGAAGTGGGAAGAAATTGGCATGGATTTTATCACCGGTTTGCCAAGGACAAGGTCGATATGATTCTATCGGGTAATTGTGGATCGCCTAACCAAAGTTGCTCACTTTCTCCGACCAAGACTACTTACTCCGTGATAGATCGCGAATTGTACATGGCGAAGATAGTGTCATGGAGGCCAAGAAGATCGTGTCGATCGAGGATCCCGCCACCTCAAGATTTTGGCGAAGTTGCACAGTTGTTTTGGGTACTAATCTAAATTTCAAGATACCTTATCATCCCTGCACGGATAGGGGAGCCCTGCTTTTCTGAGTTTTTGAAAATTTTAAAAGAAAACCATTTGCTTCTATTTGCCAAAAGCTTAATTTGGAATTTCGTAATTCAATTGCATGTTTAATATGAATTAATCAAACTTCAATTAAATTAAAGTTGGTTTGATTGAGTTTTCTGAATTTAAAATCAAAATTATTATTTTAAGAATTTTCTTGGATTTATTGATTTTAGAAATTGATTTTTCCTTTTACAAATTAAAAATTAATTTATTTGCAAAAGAAAAAGAAAATTTAAAGTTAAAAGTATTTTTATTAAGTCTAGAATAATTCAAGTAATTTCGTGAATTTTTCTAGAATTTTTGAGTCTATTTGCTATTTTCTAAATTTCTTTTGATTTATTTGAATTTCTAAAATCAAAATGAATTTAAAATCCTTTTTCTGCTTGTGGGCGAATTCCTCCGCCCATCTCCTCGCTCCCGGCCCGTCCGCTTCGCGCGCTTACCAGCCTCCGCGCCCTCACAAGGCCGCCAAGCTTTCACTGCCTCGGCCGTTGGATCTTCATCCGCCTCGTTCACCCGCGCTCTCCTTTTTCTCCGCATGATCGCGATCGATCGAGCGCTATCGCCGCGCCGCTTTCTTCCGCTTCCCACCGTCCGACGAATCGGACGGCGCCGCTTCGTCTCGCCGCGCCTCTTTCTCCTCCTCACCGTCCGATTGAAATGGACGGCCGAAACGTCGGACGCGTCTCTCGCCAAGCGTGCGCGCACTCCGTGTGTGCTCGCTACGCGCCAAAACCGGTTTTTCAGCTTGGAAAATAAATCCAAAATCCGAAAACCCTAATTTCATCATTTTATGTGATTTTGAAACTTCTTTTGGCTATAACTTTCACATCTCTCCAAATTTCTAAATTCATATAAATTCATCCTCTTTCATTTGGTACTGGTTTTGTAATTTTTGGAGTTCATTTGGTGCTGTTTTATTTATTTGTTGCTATTCTCCCACGTTTGCTTTAAGATTTCTTCGACCGACGATCAAGACCCTCTCCACAACGAAGGCAAGTCGTAGGCCTTTGACCATGTTGAACCCATTTTACAAATGTATATTGTATTAAATTATCATGCATGGCTAGTTTTATTAAAAATGGTTTTGGGAGTAGATAATTACCAAATTGCCATTATGCCTCCTTGATAAATTGAAAATGAAATGTCTCCTTGAATGACATATATCCTTGACACCGTTAATACTAGTTGGACATAATTGTACCAACGCGATATTGCTTAGACATGCTTTAGTTACCCGAGACTTTCGATCACATGTTCAATGATGAATGAAATTTGACTAATGGAACTATGGAACAGTGGTGTGAGGCCACTTTTATTAAAAGATGTTGTGCCATGGCAGGGATTGCCATTTGGTCGGGAATGAACAAAAATGATTTATGCTCGCTTGAGGTAGGAGCTAGAGTGGGTGCGTAATGCACATTGGGTTGTGGTAGACTTGTCCGAGCGCACCAACTAAGGACTTAACTTTGCAAGTCATTGATCCGGTCACCTCGTGCAACCATAAGTCCGGTATGGGACGGACCGCCAATTAATTAGGAAAGTTTTGAGTCGGCGAAACCTTAGCGCGTAACCGAGGCAAAATGGAACTTTGTGTCTTGTGGGTAAAGCCGCATAAGCGACATGCCCGTGATTTCGCGCAAGGGTAGTATTTTCAAAAGTGTGGTTTGGTTCGATGGAAACGCTTGGTTGAATGGTTGGGAAGTGACGCTTGGTTATCTATGTATTATTCTTTTAAAAAAATCTAATTATTGTATTTATCGTTAAACTTGCTTTCGCAAATTAACCATAAAGCCATCCTTGTTTAAGCCTCGGCATGAATACTATGGCATACATTTTTTTCTCGAGTACTTTATGTGGAAAATGGAAGAACCAGAAATGTTGAATGAAGAAGGCTACAGAAAGGTCCGAAAACCCTAATTTCATCATTTTATGTGATTTTGAAACATTGTTGTCTTTTAGCTACCGATATGGGACTAGCTTGGTACATCCGAACTCCGATTTGGGTGATCCAAATTTCTAAATTCATATAAATTCATCCTCTTTCATTTGGTACTGGTTTTGTAATTTTGGAGTTCATTTGGTGCTGTTTTATTTATTTGTTGCTATTCTCGCACGTAGATTCGCTATCACCCGTTGTGATGATCGCGAGAAGGTTCAGATGCCACCCACCACTTGAAGGTACCACCGCAGTAATGGTGGGAGAACTATTGTGCGCTTTAAGATTTCTTCGTGAACTTGAAGAATCCGCAGAGAAAGATGATCGACGCGGGGATCACCGCTTTAAGTGTCATCGGTGGGGCACTTCGCCAATAGTTGCCCGCAGAGGCAATCAAGATTCTGAGCTTCGCATTCGCTTGTTTCTGAGTTTTGCCGAAAGGCACCGGTTGGAAGTTTTGCCTCCTAGACACCAAGTCTCTCCTCGCTGCACCTATTTTCAAGAGACCCTACAGATTGCTCACAATGATTTGGTTGAGCTAAAGAAGCAAATTGAAGAAATGCAAGAGAAAGGTTTTGTCCGACCAAGTTCTTCACCTTGGGAGCCCCGTGATCTTTGTTGCAAAGAAGGATGGTACCCAACGGATGTGTGTGGATTACCGAGCCCTCACCAGGTTGAAAGGAGCGGTGTGTTCTCCAAAATAGACTTGAGGTCGAGGATACCACCAGCTTGAAGATTCGCCCGTAAGATATCCCCAAGACAGCCTTTCTCAACCCGGTATGGACTGTATGACCCCGCTACTTTATGAATTTGATGAATAAAGTATTCATGGAGTATTTGGATAAGTTCGTCATTGTCTTCATTGACGATAAGGCAAGAATCCATTACCACCCGAGCAAAGCTAATGTTGTGGCAGATGCTTTGAGCGAAAAGTCATCGCAATACCTCGACGATCAAGGAAAATCACCAACCCTTCATGAAGAGTTCTCAAGCTCAAGTTAGAGTTGGTTGAAGAAGGTTATCTAGTCGCTTTAGAAGTTCAACCCACTTTATGAATCGGATCAAGGAAGCTCAAATTGAAGATGCCAATATTAAGGAAATTAAGAGCAACATGAAGAAGGGTAAAGCCCCGAGATTTTCGTAAGATGAGCAAGGCACCATTTGGTTTGACAAGCTTAATGTGTTCCAGATCGTAAAGAGCTTAAGCAAATGACACTCAAGGAAGCCCATGAAACTTTGTATTCCATTCACCTCGAAGCACAAAGATGTACCAAGACCTTAAAGAAATGTATTGGTGGCCTAGCATGAAGCGTGAGATTGCCGAGTATGTAGCTCAATGTGATGTCTGTCAACGAGTTAAAGCCGAGCATCAAAGACCCGCCGACTCGCAACCCTTGAAAGTGCCCGAATGGAAGTGGGAAGAAATTGGCATGGATTTTATCACCGGTTTGCCAAGGACAAGGTCGATATGATTCTATCGGGTAATTGTGGATCTCTAACCAAAGTTGCTCACTTTCTCCCGACCAAGACTACTTACTCGTGATAGATCAAGAATTGTACATGGCAAAGATAGTGTGCCAAAGATGGAGTGCCAAGAAGATCGTGTCGATCGAGGATCCCACCACCTCAAGATTTTGGCGAAGTTGCACAGTTGTTTTGGGTACTAATCTAAATTTCAAGTCTGACTTATCATCCCTGCATCGATGGATGACATGAAAGAGTAAATCAAATCCTAGAAGATATGTTAAGGGCTTGTGCCTTAGCAAATCGACCGATTGGGATCAAATGCTACCTTGCGAGTTTTCCTATAACAACGAGCACAATCAAGCCTCCGTGATGTCTCCATTTGAAGCTCTTTATGGAAGAAAATGCGAACACCGTTGTATTGGAATGAAGTAGGCGAAAGACAAGTGTTTGGGCGAGATATTTTGGAAAAAGCCAAGAGCAAGTTCGATCAATCGAGAAAGGTGAAAACAAAGACTGCGTGCAGAAGAGTTATGCCGATACCGCCGCCGAGATCTAGCTTTGCACTGGTGATCATGTGTACTGAAGGTGTCGCCTCTCAAAGGGATGCGCGCTTCGAGTAAGTGGAAAGCTTGCACCAAGGTACATCGGACCTTTCCCGCCTAGCCCAAGAGGAGAAGTCGCTACGGCTGGAGCTCCGCCTCGGTTGCCGATGTGCATAATGTCTTCCACGTGTCGCAGCTTGAAGAAGTGTTTGCGCAGTAAGCAGATGCCAATGGAAGCAATTGCCGCAAGAAGACCTCACCTACAAGGAGCATCCCATCAAGATCTTGGAAGTAGCAGAGCGAGTTCATCCGCTTCGCAAGGTCCAAAGGAGCAACCACACCAAGAAGAAGCCACTTGGGAACGAGAAGATGACTTGAAGGTCGAGTTTCCCACCTATTCTCTAGTCACCAATCTCGGGTCGAGATTCCCTTTAAGAGGGGTAGGTTTGTAGCGTCCTGCTTTTGAGTTTTTGAAAATTTTAAAAGAAAACCATTTGCTTCTATTTGCCAAAAGCTTAATTTGGAATTTTAATTCAATTGCATGTTTAATATGAATTAATCAAACTTCAATTAAATTAAAGTTGGTTTGATTGAGTTTTCGAATTTAAAATCAAAATTATTATTTTAAGAATTTTCTTGGATTTATTGGATTTTAGAAATTGATTTTTCCTTTTACCCGAAATTAAAAATTAATTTATTTGCAAAAGAAAAAGAAAATTTAAAGTTAAAAGTATTTTTATTAAGTCTAGAATAATTCAAGTAATTTCGTGAATTTTTCTAGAATTTTGGAGTCTATTTGCTATTTTCTAAATTGCCGAAAATAAATCCAAAATCCGAAAACCCTAATTTCATCATTTTATGTGATTTTGAAACTTCTTTTGGCTATAACTTTCACATCCGAACTCCGATTTGGGTGATCCAAATTTCTAAATTCATATAAATTCATCCTCTTTCATTTGGTACTGGTTTTGTAATTTTGGAGTTCATTTGGTGCTGTTTTATTTATTTGTTGCTATTCTCGCACGTAGATTCCTGCTTTTTAAGATTTCTTCGACCGACGATCAAGACCCTCTCCTCGCCAAAGGCAAGTCGTAGGCCTTTGACCATGTTGAACCCATTTTACAAATGTATATTGTATTAAATTATCATGCATGGCTAGTTTTATTAAAAATGGTTTTGGGAGTAGATAATTACCAAATTGCCATTATGCCTCCTTGATAAATTGAAAATGAAATGTCTCCTTGAATGACATATATCCTTGGACACCATAGGATGGTTAATACTAGTTGGACATAATTGTATTACCAACTTGGGTGCGTAATATTGCTTAGACATGCTTTAGTTACCCGCGAGACTTTCGATCACATGTTCAATGATGAATGAAATTTGACTAATGGAACTATGGAACAGTGGTGTGAGGCCACTTTTATTAAAAGATGTTGTGCCATGGCAGGGATTGCCATTTGGTCGGGAATGAACAAAAATGATTTATGCTCGGGCTTGAGGTAGGAGCTAGAGTGGGTGCGAATGCACATTGGGTTGTGGTAGACTTGTCCGAGCGTACCAACTAAGGACTTAACTTTGCAAGTCATTGATCCGGTCACCTCGGCAACCATAAGTCCGGTATGGGACTGACCGCCAATTAATTAGGAAAGTTTTGAGTCGGTTCTGTGGTGCTTATTGGCGCAAGAGGGGTCGTGATGGCGAAACCTTAGCGCGTAACCGAGGCAAAATGGAACTTTGTAAAAGCCTTGTCACGTGCTCTAGACTACTCACCTAAGGAAGTGAGCGGTGGTATCGACGGATGCCAAACAAACTAGAGAATTCGTGTCTTGTGGGTAAAGTCGCATAACCTCCGCAGAGTGTCAAAATCTATTCGAATAGCCGTGTCCCTGCTACGACATGCCCGGTGATTTCGCGCAAGGGTAGTATTTTCAAAAGTGTGGTTTGGTTCGATAGAAACGCTTGGTTGAATGGTTGGGAAGTGAACGGATGTTCACCGCTTGATTCAAAAGAACTTGGTTATCTAGGTATTATTCTTTAAAATCTCGCTTTGCAATCTACTTATTGTATTTATCGTTAAACATGCTTTCGCAAATTAACCATAAAGCCATCCTTGTTTAAGCCCGCATGAATACTATGTGCATACATTTCTCTACGACTTGTCGAGTACTTTATGTACTCACCGCTTTATGCCCTTTGTTGATCAGTCCAGCAGAAGAACCAGAAATGTTGAGTTCTACGAAGAAGGCTACTTTGAAGACTTTGCGATCTAGGTCACGCCCTCCACTGATTGCTGTGGGCATGTCGATTGGTCTCCACGTATTTTGAGACTTCGCGCCATATACTGCTGTGGTTAAGCCCGTGTGGCAACTTTGTAAGAACCTTGACCATAAGGTCTTTTGCCGCTTTAATTAATATTTCTTTGTCCGCTTCATTAGTTCGCTGTTGAATGGTTATGAATGCATCATTGTTGTAACTGTGCAAGCTAGCTACTGATCATGGGACTAGCTTGGTATGCACAGAGGGTCTCGGGGTTGTGTGACACCCGGGGCGCCGACAGTAAGTTATGTACAAATCAATGTTCTATTTTTTGTTATGCCTTACGTTCCGCTAACATCATGTCGTTCTCTTGTCGCAGGTCCATCGGGATGCATCACTTGTACCGTCCACATTTGGTACACAGAGTAGCGCTCCCCCTCGGTCATCTGCACCACACATCCGGGAGGTACGGGATTCTCAATTTATGTCCAGAGTGTTTATTTTGACTAACATCGTTCTGTCTTGCAACCTTTAGTTGACCATGAGGGTGACGGTCAGTTCACGTCCACTAATGATGAGGATACAGACCTCCCAGCTCCTACCAAGGAGCAATACACAGCGCTAGGGTTTGGAGCATACGTAGGGCAGACCTCCTCTGGATTCGTTGGCACATTGTAGGTTCAAGACCAGAGCTCCTTCGGGTTCGTTGGCACACCAGACGTCCAAGGCCAAAGCTCCTCTGCCCCTAGTTTGGTATGTCTCAACAAGGCGACATAGACTCTTACCAGACTCAGCTTCCTTCGACTCAGCTTGCTGGTGCACCTCTGCCCACTCAACATACTCAATGGTCGCCGTACCCCCTCCGATCCGACACGCGCTCTCCGGACCGGCTGACGTATCCTACGGGACATACTCGACACAAAACATCCAAGCGCACGCGGACGCAGACACAGTGAGCAGAGAGTAGCGGTTCAAACGAGTGATCCATATTGTATTATGTGTTATGCGATTCTGTTTTGGTATATTTGTATTCATATTTTATTTTGCTATATTTGTATGCATATTTTGTATCTTATGTGTGTACTACCACGCCATATTGTATATCGGCATTTCCAATGGAGTTGCAATGTAGGTTGTTTTTCCATAGATAAAATGTCATCAAATTTATGTATGAAAAGTTACATAATGACTCGTAGTTAATTATTACCTTAATCGTAATTAATTGAGTGTCAATTACTTAGATGTCAAGACTTACTGTTACGAGCCTTAAGGATTTATATTTTGTAAAAATTAATTTTTGAAGTATTAATTTTCTTTGCTATTTTATTTTCTGTCTTACTATCCTTTTCTTGTCTTTCCTTCATTATTTAAATTAGTATTATCGGGGTGGACATTGAGGAGGACGTCGAGGAGAAGGACCCTGCGCCCATGGAGTTCAAGTAATACTGTGTTGTACAACAGGCGAGCTAAGCTTGTCCATGAACCAACTGAGTGAAATGTTTAGCATGGAACCCTAATTTTTGAAATACTAATTCTGTTAGATATGATTAAGTCTTTTCTGTTAGGAGTACTTTGTGTGGGAATTCATGAAACCCTAATTTCTGAAACCTAAAATCTAATTTTTCGATACCTAAACCCTTAATTTTTGAGATAATTTCAGAACATATAAATATAAAATTGTATAAATATTACACAATTAAATCCACTGTGTAAGGAGCCTTCAAAACAAAATTCATAATTTTTGGAGCTCATTTTATATATTTAGAAATTCCTACAAATAATATAATTAAATGATATTTCAAGAAAAATTCAGAATGAATAAAATTATGAAAAAATTATACATACAAGTATACTATGTCAGGAGGCTCCACAAAAAATTTCATAAATTTTTGAGATAATTTTCTATATTTAAAAATTCCTACAAGCAGCACTATCCTAGAGGAATTCTAGAGGAGAGAGATCCGCACAGCCACTGTGCGGGAGTGCCTCCACCGCACGGTAATAATGTGGCAGTGATTTCACCGCATGGCGACCATGCAGCAGGGGCTCCACAACACGGTGGCCATGCGGCGGCGCTAATGTGTTTGCTCGTTGGTGACGACCGCGCGTTGACCGTGCGGTGAAGACATTATTTCTACAAATACCACACGACGAGTGACATTTATGCAAATATGGTCACACAAACCGCCAATAAGGCCAAAAACTCTTCAGTGAGATGCAGCCATCTCATGAGATATATTTGGACAGGTCGGGGTAGAGAATCGACGTGGCATTACACGCGAACAATGAGTTGAGTCATGGGCCCACCATCCCCAAAACACTATCCTTTGCGAATAGACATGAATATTGAGCCAAACAATTGTCTTATGGAGCTTTTCAAAAATGACAATTTGATTTATACCATTTTATTTATAGTTTGGAAGTATTTTTAGAATCGAGCTAACGAGTCGAGCAAGATAGAGTGAAATCTAATTTCATTACAAATTAACTTATTTCAATGTTTAACCAGTTAATGTGTGTAATTAGAGTAATTTTGAAACGAGCCAATGAGTCTCACTAACGAGTTTTTTCCACTCCTATTTGTGAACCCTGTAGTTAGCAACGGTTAAATTGAGAGAGAGCTTTAGATATTGTTGCATAGTTTAAATCAATGAATTATTACTTCGAACATTAGAAAATTAGACCCAATTAGATTTGATTTACCATGTTTGAGAGGGTTATGGGTGATTTCCACGGTGGCTCCGAAGTAGTTACCGTAGATAATGGTGATAGTAGGATCACGAGGGATCTTCTCTGGCATGTGCTTTGAGCACGTGATTGTGGTGCTTTGAGAAGTCGTTCAACCACTTTATGCATCGAAATGCGTGTAGTCCTTCGGATTCTTGCTCCGAAGTATTGTGAGGAACCTCAGTATGCACCCTTGACGATGATATAATAATCCTCAATTAACTATTTATCTATAATTGTTATTATAGACAGTAATAGTTTCATATCACTCTTAAGTGTACCCCTTATTGTTTATAAAGGAGAAGCTTGACTGAGTGGTCGTAAGCCTTTCTGCGACCACCCCATGATCGTAAGCCTTCTTACGATCAGTTCATGGTCGTAAGCTTTTCTACGGCCATCTTGTGGTTGTAAGGTCTTCTATGACCAACTTAGCTACAACCACCCTGTAATCGATAAAACCTATGGACATGTAGGCCCAATCGATTAGCGAATCTTATACACTGTGCTTAAGACACAGAGCAGTTAGTATATACAGTTATTCTTTGGAATAACTGCACGTATTATGTCTCTGTCCTTGATGTAACTCCCAAGTGACGTGGGTGCAGTTTTATCTAATAATAACTACCATCAACGTGTGCATTTCATCAAGCATTTGATGCGCCTCTTGGTATGGAGTAACTGTCATCCCTTTGTACGCTATATAAGGGCTAACATCAGTGGAAAGGGGGATCGGAGATTACAACAAGAAGACATTAAGCATTAGTTCTAGTATCTTCTTCCCGATTGTAAACAACATAGTCAATACCGCAACACAAGAGTATGGTTATTATTCTCTTCGGAGAATGCCTGAACATGTGTAAATCTCTTTGTCTTTCTCTGTGTGGTTTTAATTCTAGGAAATCCCCAAATATTCATTCGTAAGATCGATAGTAAATCATCGACAGTTGGCGCCGTCTATGGGGAGCTTCCGATGATTCCTTTTCGGCAAGTTCTCTTGATTTTTTTTAACTATGATGCTTTCATGGTTGGCGAGTGGAACGAGGAGAACTGGTTCGATTTGGCAAAATACCCAAAACTTGACATGGGTACCTACTACGAATACGAGCAAAGTATTATTTAGTTCGACGGTAATGCCATTTTCGGGGATCCTTCAACAGACCCAGGAGACCATATAGCAGACAGAGTCGTTGAGGGATCTTTTTCTCTCACAACATTACGTCCAGATGAGGAACTAGATTCCTTAGAGGACAAGGATCCATCCGACCATGATCAGGACTGGACCAAGAGAAGTATAGAGCATAGCGAGGGTTTCATTTCCAAATGTTTGAATCTGTCTATCAATGTTCAATCTAGCACATCTAGTCCTGGAATCCATCATTGTGGGACTCAACAAGTATCTGGTGATCGTCACCCTTTGGTTACCCCCATGAGGTGCGTGGTCGAGCCCGCTTTTCTTGCGAGTTGGACTATGCCCTCGTAGGGCTCACCTTTGATTGGAAATGGTTATAAACCATAGTTCCCCTACTTGGAGGGATTGCTCCAAGTTGCGAGGCATTGTTGTTTGACTATTCTTAGAGTCAGAAGGACTCAGGCGCAAGTGGAAATCATATCCAGGAGGTCTTTGTCCTTTTCTCAGATCCTAATCTCTCTCTGAAAGGAAGGACTAGGGATGCTTCCCATCGTTCACTCACTTCGGGCTCTCGTGGTGATGGCGAGGATGCCTCCAGTGATGAATAGGATCACCACCTTCATGGCGTGGGAGAAATCCTAGAAATGATCGCTCTCCATTGAGACAAACTCAAGCAAACTTATATGTAGATGATCATGAGACCATCTGGAGGGGAAGAATTGCAACCCAGAGAGCTTTACCTGGGCGCATTCAATACCGATCAAAGGAAACTCAAGAACTTCAACGTATAAACGACCTGATCGAGAACCTGACTCAAGAGCTTGAACAAGTGCCAAACTACAACCTCTTTGTTGAAGAGATTGCACAAATGCATTAGGGCACAATGGTTAGGTTTGAGCAAACTCACCAACATCATTTTGGTAGCCATACTAGGACAACTCCGTCAAACACCAGCCATTCGAATAACTCTTCTCATGAAGAATGGCACGACAACAGGTGTGGTTGCTCCCCTAACCACAACTCTAGTAGAGAAGAGTTCTTCGAACATCCAGGGACCGGCAAGCTCCTAGGGGAGGTGATCTTTCACCACTTCTACCTAGGAATCTGCAACACGAGATGGAATACGAGGAGTATTACCCTGATAGGTTTGAGACCTATGGAAGGTCAGGTCTACCTATCACCGGGTATCTTCGTGTATGATCACCTGGTGACATCAACCCTTCTTTCCTCCAAAGAAGGTGTCATTATATTATTACCGGATGTCGGGCGTTCTCGCCTAACTTTCGAGTAGTTCGCTGGCCGCCATGATTTTGACCGGTGAACATGGAGAAGTTTGATGAGATGCACAATCATATCAAATTTATTCAAAACTATATGACTTCTGTTCGAGTAGCAGGAGGAAAAGAGCATGTCATGGGGATTACCTTCCTACTATGCTCAAAGGATCTACTCAATCGTGATTGCTAAATCAGCCATAGGAATCGATCTATTCATGGCTGCATCTTTGTGATCTACTATTCATTAATTTCTAGGGTGCTTATAATCGTCCCAGAAAGGAGGATGACTTGCACAGAATGAGACAGAATGCCATGAGACCTTGCACCAGTTCATCAGGCGTTTCAACCAGGCTCACAACTCAATACCTAAGGTTTTTGATTCTTCTATTATCAGAGCATTTAAACAGGGAGTCCGCAGTAGAAAGATCACAGGGGACATCGCTTGAAATCCTTCGGCAACTGCTGCCGAGTTTTTTGAGATGGTCGATCGATATGCAACTACTGCAGAAATAGTCTAGTGGAACAGAACCATCGATTGAGATGATAAAGATACTCAAGAAGTAGGCGAAACTAGCAAGAAGAATGATAAAAAGGCCAAAAAATCAAAAGGCAAGACCAAAGGCCAAAAGCCTCAAGTCATTAGCTCCAAGGAGGTCTTGGTTGTAAGCGATAAGGAGCCTCAAGCTCCAAACCATACTCCGATCGGGGCAAAGGAAAATGCCGAAATGAAAGAATGACAAGCGTAAGTGGTGTCCTTTCCATATAAAAGGACATGACCTTCGCAACTGCCGAGTTTTCCAATGAAAACTTGATGACTAGTACACCCGCAAAGGACCTCTTCCTACACTCGATGACGTAGGGAAAATAAGTAGTCGAAAGCAGTCAGATGACGATGGTGAGATATCGTTTCAGGATCCAAAGCACACCATCGATCACATCTATGGAGGATCTTTGGTATACGAGTCAAAATGATAGCTCAAAGCTGTCGAGTGTGAGGTAAACTCCATTGACCCTCCTCTTTTCAATAAATTACTGAAGTGGTTGGAGGTCACCATCTTATTTGAGAAGATTGATTGCACGATCCCTTCTACTCGACCAGGCCGATTTTTGATTGTGGTCGAGCCCACTATCAATAACTGTCGAGTAAATCGTATGTTATTTGATGGTAGAAGTTCATTGAATATATTATTTACAAGTGCCCTGGATGAGATGCAAGTGCGCAGGAGCAAGGTAAAACCAGTATGATGCTCATTTCATGGGATCGTACCGGGTCTTCGGACAAATCCATTGGCCAAGTTTCTCTTCCTTTAACATTTGGTTCTCCAAACAATTTTAGGAAAAAAAAATCTCTTTTGATGTGGTCGATTTCGATACAGCATACAACGCCATACTCGGACGATCAACTTTGGCACAATTCCTAATGGCTGCTTATTATGACTATCAATGTCTTAAGATGCTAGGGCTCAAAGGAGTAGTCACAGTCTGCTGTGATAAAAAGATGACACTTACATGCGACCACAAATCCCTCGAGATGGTTGGCTAGATACCAACTCAAGAAGCAAACAAGGCACATATGTCTTCGCGTGGCAAGCATCCGATATGCCTAGGGTCCCTAGAGAGGTGATCGAGCACATGCTAGCTCTACATACTGACAAAAAACTCGTAAAATAAAAATTATAGAGATTTACATCCGATCGACGAGATGCTATCAGAGTGGTTAGCTAACCCTGTAATGGTTAGAATGTCTAATGTCCGAAATTTGAAAGCCTATGTAGACGATCTGATCGAAAAGAGCATCAAGCGCCTTAATCATATTTCTGATCTACACGAAACGTTTGACAACCTCAGAAAATACCATTTGAAACTTAATCCTAAGAAGTGTGTATTTAGAGTCTCTTTAGAAAAGTTGCTTGGATTCCTTGTTTCTACACTAGGAATCGAAGTAAATCCTGAAAAGATAAAGGCCATTGAACAAATGGCCCTCCAACTACAAAGAAAGAAGTCCAAAAACTCACAAGATACATGGCAGCTTTAAGTCATTTCATCGCACGATTGAGAGAAAGGACTTCTTTTGTTTAAACTACTGAGGAAACACGAGGGTTTCGAATGGTCAGAGGAGGCAAACAATGCCTTCGAGGATGTCAAGAGGAATCTTACAAGTGCTCCTATTATAGTTTCTCTGAAATCAAAAGAGACGCTTCTAATATATCTAGCTGCCACGCCATAGGCAGTTAGCACAGTACTAGTTGCAGAACGTGAAAACGTTCAACGACCAGTTTACTATGCAAGTAAAGTTTTACGCGGGCTTAAGGAGCGATACCCTTAGGTCCAAAACTATTATATGTCCTCCTCATGTCTTCGAGGAAACTGATGTATTATTTTTAGGCGCACAAGACAATTGCACCGTCCGAGTCTTCCTTAGGAGAGGTCCTCGAGAACAAGGAAGTAGCGGGATATATGGCAAAATGGTCGGTTGAACATGGGGAGTTCGACCTTCATTTCATATCCCGAAAGGCCATTAAATCCCAGATCTTGGCAGACTTTGTCGTCGAATGGACAAATCTTGAACATGTTCACAATCCCTAGTACGAATCCCACGACCAGTGGACAATGTATTTTGATGAGTCACTTACGCTAAGTGGATCGGGGGCTGGGTGGTCCTGGAATTTCCTACAAGAGAGACCTTAAAGTATACTATTCAATTAAACTTTCCTGCCACTAATAATGTGGCAGAATTTGAAGGTTTGTTGGCTGGCATACGAGCAGCAAAAGCACTCGGGATTCGACGACTACTCGTGAGAGGAGACTCTCAACTAGTCGTGAATCAGGTCAAAAAAGAGTATTAGTGCTCTAATCTGACCATGTCTTGGTTCTTATCGGAAGTCAGGATGCTTGAAAAGCATATTTTCTGTTTCGAGATACAATATATCCCTCGAAATGATAACTTCCTTTCTAACCAGTTAGCTCGAATGACTTCTTCCCGATCACAAGTACCAAAATGAGTCTTCTTGGAATAGCTCCAGAAGCCGTCTCTGGTTGAAACACCTGAAACATCTCCTATCAAGACAACCTCTCTAAAATACGAGGATACATAGATGTGTCACATCCACGAGTATCTTCAGAAGGGTACATTACCCAATGACGATCTTAAGGCTGATCGTTTATCCTACAAGGCCAAAATGTATACTTTGGTTGAAGGAGTCCTCTACAAACGAGGTACTCAAGGGATTCTCATGCGATGAATATCGCAGAGAGAAGGATTAGAACTCCTTCATGAAATACATGGAGGCAAATGTGAAACTCAAGCTTCTTATAGAATCGCTGGTCGAAAAAGCCTTTCGACAAGTTTTCTACTGGCCAATAGCACTCCATGAGGCTAAAAAATTGGTTAAAAAGTGTGTACAATACCAGTTTTATAGCAAGCAAATACACTAACCAGCTCAGGTGTTGCAAACCATACCTCTCTCTTGGCCTTTTGCAACTTGGGGTCTTGATATCCTAAGACCATTTCCAAAATCACTAGGAGGATTCGAGTTCCTTTTTGTGGCTATTGATACATTTACAAAATGGATTGAAGTTGAACCTGTGTTTGGGATAACAACGGAAGCAACCCAGGGGTTAATGATGAAAAGTGTGATTACTCGATTTGGCGTTCCAAGTCGAATAATTACAGATAATGGCACATAATTTTTGGGCACAAAATTCCATGAATTTTGCAAAGAGTTAGGTACCAAATTGTGTTATGCCTCTGTCGCCCACCCACAAAGCAATAGGGGCAGTCGAAAGAGCGAATGACCAAATTATGTAGGGAATTAAAACTCAAGTCTTCGACCAGCTTATAAAGTGCTCGGGGCTTAGGTGAAATAATTACCCTCAGTATTATGGGCAATTCAAACGATTGCTAGTCGGGTTACAGGTGAAACCCCCTTTTTCTAGTTTTTGGTCTTAAGCCATGCTTCCACCAGAACTAAAGATTCGGTCGACAAGGGTCGAAAATTACAACAACTATGGCCAGGAACAAATTTGAGCAAATGATATCAACCAACTCAAAGAGAAGAGGAATCAAGTCTTAATATGTTCAATAGTCTACCAACAAGCCCTGCGTAAATACTACGATCGTAAGGTACAGCATCGCAGCCTTGCTACAGGTGACTTGGTATTGAAAAAGATTCAATCACAGCCTAATCGAAACAAACTTTCATCCAAGTGAGAAGGTCCTTACACCATGGTCCAAGTTACGCGACCAGACGAGAAGGTCCTTACACTATGGTCCAAGTTACGTGACCAGACTCAATACGACTAGCAATAGAGGATGGCCGAACCTTATCCAACTCATGGAATATCGACCAGTTACGCAAATTTTATGTGTAACTCTAAATTCTCAATAAAGTTTATGCTTTCTTCTATATTTATTGTCTTAAATTTTTCATTGAGCAATGCTTCGATTTTTATCACTTTTTAAAATCATTTGGTTCTCTTCACATTGATCGAAGGAGGGTAACATCACCTAGTCGAAGTCTTTCCTTTCTGCATGTGGTCTTGCCCACTAGAAGGAACGTCCTAGCGTCGACCGGTTTCTAACTTTTGTTGCCAAAACAAAGAAACTAGATTCAACAAAATGTGGTCGAAAAAGTTTACAACAAGCTCTTTTTAAATTATAGTTTGTTCTACTACTCTAAAAAATGCTCGATTCGATTAACATAGTCGGAGAAAGTACACTACCTAGTTGAAGTTTTTCCTCTCTGCACATGGTCCTGCCTACTAGAAGAAACTTCCTAGCATCATGTTGTCTCTAACTCTTGCTACCAGTACATGACAATTAAATATAGTTTGTTGATCTCTATGATTTGGTTAACCTGGTCGGAGAAAGGAACATCAACTAGTCGAAGTCTTTCCTATCAACACATGACCCTGCCCACTAGAAGGAACTTCCTAGTTTTGACATGTTCCTAACTATTGCAACCAGTACATGACAATCAAGATTGACTACAAAGGTCGAACAACTTTTCTCTTTTTTAAGTAGACACTTTTCTCACTATTTTCTTAGTTTATATAATTAAACTAAGAAAATAGTCGGGGACTAGGATAAAGTTATACATATAACTTCAATTCTTTATCTTAAGTTCAATTCTTTTTCTACTTATTGGCTTACGAGTTACTAACTACTTGTTGAGACAATTTGCAGGAAAATGAAGCTTTATATTCATAAACAAGATATTGTCTTTACAATAATATTCCCTATTTCAAACTACTCCGACGAAGGAGATCCGATTTGCACCTCCTCCGTGACTTTCTTGTCGACCGGTTGCACTTCTTCTATCAGTCATGTTGCCTCTGCTTCAAGATAGTCGAAATCATCTTCGACTAGTTGAAGGCTAATATTACGAGCATGTGCCTTAAGCTTTTCCAAGGCATAACTTACTACACTTTCGACCACCTCTCTTATCAAGTTGGCTTATTGGTCTTCAGAGTTGTTATCAACTCCTGCAAAGTTCTGACTTGCTATCCAATAGTACTCGTGTGGGCAATCATGGTGTCTTCAAGAGGAGTGACCTCCTTATCTTGAAGGTTGATATTTGTTGCCTTCATTTCCTCCTGACTACAAGTCGAAGATTCTTGGAGTCGTTTTATTTCGATTGTTTGCTCAGAAAATAGAGTACGACCAGACAAAAAAAATACTTCATAAATACCAATAAGACAAAACTGGTCATAGGTAAATAAATTCTTACCTACTAATCGAGAATCAAGTTTCTTGACCTCGTTGTCGGGAGACAACATCCCTTGTGCACTGCTCCTCCCACTCTTTTATACTCTTGTCTTTTCTCTACTCATATGGATTAACTCGTTGATCACCAAGGTCTTTGAATTGACCTCGGTGTTGAGCATGCCCATATCAACCTATTTTTCTAAACAAATAAAATGAGTTAGAAAAAGAAAAGAAAGCTGTTAAAGTAAATAGTCTTAAGTACAAAACTCATTGTTTATTTCATTCTACAACTCACAAGCTGCAGAATTTATCTCCTGAAGCTTTTTAGCAAGTCTTCTTTTTCGTCCCTTAGCTTATGCGCCTCAACTTTTACACAGTTGGGTGCAGAAATTAAGGTTCTTTCGTCACTTTGGACCTATTAAGGTTAAAAGTAGACATAAGTATTGAACGAGTGGTCGTAATAAAATATGGCTCCCTGTAGCAATAACTTACGATCTCATTGCCAGTTGGCGGAGTTCAGATTGCTGCTTCTTCAGCAAAACATATTGCCTGTGGTATTCACCAACAATGGTAATTTGTTCAAGGATTTTCTGAACAAAGAAAGATAGTGAGAAACAGGAAAAATTCCAAATATGAAAATGTTTGGTATTGAGCACTTACGATGATGGTTGACCATGCAAAATTGGAATACACCGTCTCAGAATCTTGTAGTTGTTGGAGTCCGGTGATTTTGTCCCACCATATTCTTTTAAGACGCTTGTCATCAAAGATATGACCCCAATTTGGAATATCCTTAGGGTGTTGAACTCGGTCACGAGACCCGAATGAAGAAGATCCCACTATTGGTGAACCAAAGAACTCGAGGAAGAGGTCTTCGTTTCCTTCCTCTTTGTTGTTGTCAGTAGTAGAGACAACTCCTTGAGAAGCAAGGGGGATGTCCTCTGCGATTTCCTTTCTGACACGGTGGTCGGAGGGTCCTCTTCTATCTTGACCGGATGCATCTTGAGATCGTAGGACCAAGTCCCTTGTACAATTATTGATATCCTCAATAACTGGTTCATTCACGATAGTATCTAGGTCTTCCGCCGTCTTTGCCTCCGCTTCTACGATCACCTCAGTGGTCATAGCTGCTCCAGTGGCAATGACTTCCTTCATTGCCACCATAGGGACATGGGTCGATTCCTCAACCACCTCCGCTGTTGTTTCTTCGACTTCAGGAGAAACAATTGTTGTCTCTGCAACTGTAGGAGAAATAACTGCAGGCCTCTCGATAGAAGCATCCCTACGGGCTAGAGAAATAGGGCTAAAATGGCAAAGAGAAAAGAAAACATGTCAAGTTATATTAACAAAATGTAAATACTATTTTTACGCTTTTAAGATTTACATTCCTTGGCTTTCTGGAGACAATCTTGAATCCAGAAGAAACCTTCCCCAAGGAAGATTTCTTTTTCTTCTTCTCTTTGGCTACCCCAATTTTCGTGATACCTACAGCCTCTAGAAGGCTTTCAGTGCCACGAGATTGAGAAGACGAAGCTTCTTCGACCACGTCTGGTCGAAAGTCTTGTTGGAGGGTTGAGATCTCCACGATCATGTCCGATAGTAGATCTTGATCGAGAGCTACAACTCCCAAAGCTTCATGCCCTTCTTGATGATTGGAACTTATTTCAACCACTTGAGAGACGACACTTGCCTCGATTAAAGGCTCTGCTGTAGCAGAAGTATCCTTCACAAAAGACATAAAGTTTTTCCAGTTCTCCTTTTCTAATTGCTTGACAAAGCCACGAGAAGCATAAACTGAAAATATCTTGTTATCGTAATAGAGTGGTACCTTGGCCTTAGGGCTTTGTGCTTAAGCACTTCGACCACTCCTTTTTTTCTCTACAGCGATCACATCTGTAAAGAATTTACTAAAGGGGCTAGTCAGAGGAGGAGCGAAGCTTGAGCTTCCACTTTCTTATCGGCGGCCTTCACAATGAGATTCCTTTTGGCCAAAGGAACTCTGTCTTTCTCTGACCATGCTTTGACAACCCTCAATTCGACCACTTGGTCATCTCGATGGTCTGCCATGCCTACTTTCTACAAAAATCAGAAAAAGAACATTATCCAATGATCTAATTTTACGACCACAAAATCCTAAAGATGGAATCATTTTTTATGACCTTCAGGCGTTGTTTCCTCTCCTCTGCGGACACAACCGCCAGGATTCGAGGAAACCTTAATGTGGGTGTTGGAGCTTTCTCACAAACGAGTTTGACTCGAGCATCAGTATCCTTTTATGAGATATCTACAGTTGCAAAGAAAACAAATAACAATCAATCTCGAAATTAACCAAGAAGAGCCAGGTTGATTATTTCTTTACCTCCTTCGAAATCCCTAGTTGGGTTGGTAGTCTGAGAGACCTTGTGGTCGTGTCTCCATGAGAGTGATGAGTATTTGACAAGGGTTTCGGTCAGTCGAGTTTGGTTTGTGTGGTCGGACCATGTCGTTCTGCGGTTCAGCGTTTCGTGAAATCTTTCAATTCTTTGTCGGGATAATCGGATCGTCCGTGTTATGGCGATGCGACCATGAAGCGGTTATACCGATTGGTAAATGGCGGTTGAAGAATTCGGAGAAGTTGTTTTTTTTGAGTTACGGCTTTCATTGGAAATCGGAACAACGCGAGTATTGGGCGATACGGCCGGAGTGCGGTTGATCCTGGTAACATGGCGGTTGTCCGATTATATTGTGAGTTCGGCCATTTTGGTGATTTGAGTTTTGGGATAGGTCATATCCAAGTGTGTTCATGCATATGTGTTGCATATTGCATGTTTGAGCTAACGTTAGGTCAAGTTGTGAAGAACTTGTTCCGGTTTTGTGTTTCTTTATGCGTGTGGCTGCGGGACATCGGGTGGAGTCGTGGCGAGACACGGTGGACGGACTAGGTGCGAGTGGGCGAGGTCGAGCAGTCGGGATGTGTCAAAGGCGATGTGGACTCGAGGTGGTTGCGGCGTGCGAGGCGAGGCGGAGCTTCGGAAGGTGCGGGGAGGCGAAGCGGGAATTTCGCAAAAAGGTGCACAAGCGGGGCGGAGCTCGTTAGTTTTAAGCGGGTGTAGCACGGGTGGAGACCCGTTAGCCATGGGCTATAAATAGGATGGAGGGTCTGCTCAAATCTGAACACTCCAAGGGTTTTAGGGTTTCCTTTAGTCAAAATAGGCTTTAGAGAGTTTGTTTTGCTTTAGGCTTTAGTTGTTGAGAGTTGTTCTCTGCTTGTCCCTTTCTTTTCTTCAAGATGGTGAGTGTTCTTGAGTTTTGAGAGTGGGAGAGGATGAGTTGAATGCTTGTAATCATTCCTCTTGTTTCAATCTTGTATCCCTCTTTCTTTAGATCAATATGAGATGATGTTTATTGATTTGTTTGTCCTTTTCTTTAGTGCGTGTGAGGTTTGATCTTTGGACTCTGTGCTTGTTTGTGTTCTTTGTTTTCGTTTCTTTGTTCTCCTTTGTGACCGTCTGTTCTTCATTTCCTCTTCTAGGGTTTTTGATGAAATTCTTGATTTCCTTGAGGATTTGGCCTAAGACTCATGCTAGCATGTCTGAGGTTATTACTAACCTTCTTGCAAAATCTCATGAGCCAAGGTTGAGAGATTGTGGAGCATTTCGGTTTTGCGGTTTGCATCCTTCTTCGTTCAAATGCAAGAAGATAGGAACTTTGGAATGGATCTCTGAAATATTTGTTTGGAATAGGTTCCTAGTGTCTTTAGGGAGGTGTGGTTCAAATCTCGTAGAGTTTGGCCAGCGGTTCAAAAGTTCGTCGATTTTCGTTTTGAAACCGAGAGGTTTTACTGCTCGGGACAATCGGATGAGCCGGGCTTAACAACGTGGTTATGTGGACTGCGGTACAACCGGCCATTACTATGCGGTGTGTGGTACAACCGGCCGTTTACTGTGGTTGTACCGATTGTCTGATTTCTTGGTTCTTCCTCGTTTTGTTTCTTTGAGCTTTGGGGGTGAGAGTGGATTCAACATAAGACTTCCTCGTGCTTAATCATTGATCTTCATAGCTCTCATAGCTATTGGAGTAATTTACAAGTTGAATCCATTCTTTGCGAAAAGATTAGGTGCTCCTATTCACCCCCTCTAGTCGCCTTTCGGTCCTTCAATTGGTATCGAGGCGGTTAGCTCTTTTCAATAGATCTTAACGGTCTCAAGAGCGTGGCGATGGACAAGTACTCGACCAAGCCGCCCGTTTTCGATGGCATCGATTACCCCTTACGGAAGAGCGAATGGAGACATACATCGAGGCCTGGGGTATGCCATCTGGCGAAAGGTCAAGGTTCGATTATTGTTCTGCCGATGAGAACATCAATCAGGGAACATGGGCGATGTTGAGGCAAATGCAAAGGCTAGGAACATCATCATCCGGGGTTTGAGTCGTAGTGAGTTTGACCGCATATCTCACTGTCGTCGCCTACGATATCTGGGTGACCCTCGGCGCATACCATGAGGCACCACCGGATCAAGGCGGTTCGGCAGGACCGGTTCAAGCGAGAATACAACAAATTTGAGATGCTTCTTTGGTGAGTCCCTAGATGAGTGCTTATGCGTTTTCACAAGATCTTGAGCAACCTCCGGCGGTCGGTCTCACATACCCGACTCGGACAACGCTCGTCGGATACTTACGGCACTCGATCTGCGTGTGTGGGAGATGAAAGTGACCACCATCAAAGACACGGCAGACCTCTCGACCTTGACTCTTGATGCTCTGTACTCACGCCTCAAGACTCACGAGATTAGCGTTGTCTCGTAGGTCGAAGTCACGATCGATGGCCACAGTCACCGATCGATTCAACACGGTCTCTCTTACGAGTCCTCTTGCAATTTCTCCTTCTTGCTCTCGTGACATAGCGATGATCGGTTAGAGCGACTTGCGGATGGCGACTTGCCCTCCTTGCTCGTAGATTCTCCCACGCTTACAAAGGGAGGAGGGACGAGAAGAGAGGAGGACCGTGATTTGCCGAGTGTGGTGGCCCCAACCACATCCGAGCGAAGCGCCCCAAGGCGGAGAAGGGCAAAACGACTACGGCGGTTCGGGCAAAACGACTACACCGACAAGAACGCAACAAGAAGCCTCCGGCTCGGGCCTTGGCAAGAAGAAGTTCGCAACTTTGGCAAAGCCAGAAGCTCTTCCACCGCGTCCTCACCGCCCGGCGACCTCGACCTCGGCGAGGTGGAGGGATGGAGCGGCGATGACGGGACGGGTGACCAAGAGCCCAAGGATGGCGGCGGCGACTTCTCGGCATGTGCTTCATGGCCCTCAAGGCGAACTTCGTGACAATGGTGTACTCCGACACGGACGAGGTAGATCCACCTCTGAGCAGCTCAATCATGCTTTTCTTAAGCTAGGAGGTTTTCATGCTAAAGCTAAGGCTAGGTGTCTTTGAGTTAGAGAAGGAAATAGATAGGTGTCACTAGAGATTATTGCTCTTACATCTGCTCCTTCTAGTGATGATTGTGATACATGCTCTGCTTTCTTTGGTTGATATGGAGAAGTTAAGGACCTCACATGATAGTGTGTCCTCCAAACTTGATAGTGTTAAGGTGGAGAATGTTAGTGCCTTCTTTGAGTTAGAGTTGAGTAGAATGGTACATTACCCTACTTATTCTTGATAAGACTACTTCTCCCACCTCATGTGAGGGTAAGGACATTCTTTGCTAGAGGATCTTATGCCATGCTCCTTGATGCCCGAGTCTTGTGAAAATTGCAATAACTTGAAGATGAACTTAAAGCAGGCGGATCATAAAATTCTTTGAACTACAAGCTTCTTTACTTGAGCGATTGTTTCATGCTTAAAGCTGTCCTAAGTTAGCTGCTTGAACTTGAAGTGTCTCCAAGCAGTTTCAAGATATGATTGATCATGAAAGGAAGTTGGCTAAGTTTGCTTCTAAGGACCCTGTTAGCTCACCATGCATTAAGTGTAACAAACTAAAATCTGACTTGATTGCTTTGGATGAGAAATGTGTGAAGCTAACTAAGGACCTTCTAGAGAAGCCACATTGTGTTTGCAATATGATTGTGGAGAAGGGAGAAGCCCGAGGTAAGGATGAGGCAGCTTAGCAGCGTGAACCAAGCGGCTAGCGATGGGGATTTGTTCCTTGAGTCGTTTGTGCTTGCACAAGCCATTCTTTCCTCTCTTCTTGGTTCTTCTTTTGCTCCCTTACCTTCTGCTTGTCTCTTCTTCCCCTGCTCTTCTTGCACCTCTCTCTTTCGGGAGTGTCAGTACCTTATGAACACTCTCGAGAGATTTGTAGGAGGCAAGAAGAAGCTCAATCTTATTCTAGACCAATCTAAGATCTGCAGATTTAATCAGGGTCTAGGATATGACTTCTTTGAGGGCATGAGGAAGCATCCACTGCCGTGCTCGGACCCATAGCACCGGTGTGATCGAGATTGAGCCGGGGACCGAGAAAGTCCATTTCAAGTCAGCGGGCTATGTCAAGGATTTACGGCGAGAAGGTAATTTCACATCTTGCTTCTACCTCTCGGAAGGTGAAGTATCACTTGCACCTTACATCGGAAGGATGGACACCTGATCGATCGATGCTTGGTAGCGCCAAGATCGTGCGTAGAGACCATGTTGAGTCTCTTAGGCGCATTGTGGTCGACCCGGACCTTGAGTGCACCTAAGACCAACACGAGTCTAGGCTTGTTTCTTCGATGGGTTTGTGCGACATCGAGGACTTGGTTTTCGAGTTTTACGGTTTTCATCCTCATCTTGCTTTCGATCGTGACTTCCGCCGTCACGAGGTAGATCTCGTTTTCCCCATCGAGATAGCTACTCGCGGCGTGTTCGACATGTTGCAGTGCTCAGACTCGCTCCTTCGTGCGGCCGGACCCGGCAACACCTTGGGTCTACTCTTAGACCTTACGCTTTGAGTTCTGAGGCGTAGGGTAGATAGGCGTCGATCGTGCTTGACTACTTCATACGCTCGGCGTGTTATTGATATTGGGTGCCAAAATCATTGTTGATTTATCCCGATCTTGAGACTTTACTCTGTTTGACTCGGGTTAGCGGGTAGGGAAGGAGAAGGTTTGGCTTGTAGACTCGGTTGTTCTCGTCATATGGCCGGAGACTCCGTTGGTTCTCCTCCTAGCCGCGCTCGGTGATGAGGCGATCACCTTGGAGCGCTTCATGCAGGCGCGTCATCGCCAAAATCTTGTGCGCATTAATGATTCTTTCATTTTGAAAAGCGTTGCCTTGGTTAGTAAGGCTGCGGTACAATTTGCTTTCGTTTCTCGACTTATCGATGGCGGTTTGAGGTGAGCTTCAAGAAAAATGCTTGTAAAATTCTTGATTCTTGGGTAGTTTGGTTTGCGGGATTTCGTTATGGGAGGATCTTTCGTGCTGATTTTTACGAGTCTTGGCGATCCTCTCGGTGTTTAGTTGCTTACGAGTCCGCGACTGTCCTTACGGCATAGGAGACTTGGTCATATTGGATTTGACCATTTGACCCGAGTTAGCGGCCACGATCTCATTCGTGGTTTGCGAAACTCAAGATGGTCAAAGATCTTGTTTGCTCTCCATGCCGCGACACGGCAAGATGGTTGCCGCTTCTCATCCTCGGTCCACGATTACTATGGCCGATGCACTGGACATTGCTCCACATGGATCTGATGGGACCGGCTCGAGTGCGATCGGCGGGAGGAAGTGGTATGTGCTTGTCGTGGTCGATGACTTCTCGAGGTACTCTTGGGTGTTTTCTTAGCCTCGAAGGATGAGGCGTTTCGCATTTCGAGGCCTTTTGGTAGGCTTTCTGTAGAGCTCCCGGTGCCTTACGAGCAATCCGCGAGTGACAATGGCACGGAGTTCAAAATTCCTACTTTGAGAGTTTACGTGGTGAGGCAGTGTAGAGCACCAGTTCTCTTCTCCATCGTCCCTCGTGAGAATGGCGTTGTGGAGAGGAAGAACCGTACCTTAGTCGAGATGGCGGGCGATGCTTGATGAGTACTCTACACCGGAAGTTTTGGGTGAAGCTATAGCCACCGCGTGCCATGTCTCAAATCGAGTTTTCTTGGGCACACTTGCATCGCACTTCTTATGGTGAGATATGGGCGAAAGCCTAGCGTCTCTCATTTTCGTGTGTTTGGTTGCAAGTGTTTTGTTTTGAAGTGCAGGAACCTAGATAAGTTGAGTCACGTTCTTGTGGCGGGATCTTTCTGGGTTACTCGCCTTCTTCGCGGGCTTATAAGTGCAGGCTGCGAGTCTAGCAAAATGGTAGAGTCTGTGAGGTGACCTTGATGAGGCGATCAGGGGACTAGGCACGATATCTCGAGTTCGTTAGAAGCGATCGAGACCATCTTCGTGGATGGCGAGGGCGAAGGAGGCGATGGTTGTCTACGATCTGTCCCTCACCCACTCCTTGAGGTACCATCTTCCACCGCACCTCGAGGTGATCGGCCCTTGCCTTACAGCTATACAGGTTAGTGGCTCTGTTCCTACCTCGTCGACTCATGAGGTAGAGGCCACTTCTTCATCTCTCCCGGGACCTCCTAGACACATCGAGCTCATCCTTGAGCGGATCATTGGAGACCTCTTGAGCGTGTTACAGCTCAAAATCAGCTTATCTCAATTCTGTCTCCATTACGCCTTCATTGCCTCCTTTGAGCCCAAAGATGTTTCTCATGCCTTATCGATGAGTCATGGGTCAATGCCATGCATGAGGAGCTAGAAAATTTCGAGAGGAACAAGGTGCAGTGGCTTGTCGAGCCCCGCGAGTCACAATATTATTGGGACTAAGTGGGTGTTCAAGAACAAGCAAGCGAGGATGGAGTGGTTATCCGAAACAAGGCTAGATTGGTTGCTCGGGGTTTTCCCGGGTTGAGGTCTAGATTTGAGAAACCTTTGCCTGTAGCTAGACTTGAAGCCATTAGAATCACGCTTGCCTTTGCGACTTCTAAGGGATTCAAGCTTTACAGATGGACGTCAAAGTGCCTTTCTCAATGGCCTTATTGAGGAAGAGGTCTACGTCCGTGACCTCTGGTTTCGAGAACCCCAAATACCCAAACCATGTCTTCAAGCTTTTCAAAGCATTGTATGGACTTAGCGAGCCCCAGGGCTTGGTATGAGAGGCTTAAGTCCTACTTGTTAAGTCATGGTTTTGAGATGGGTAAAGTTGACAAGACCTTGTTCATCCGCCAGGCATGGCTTGCCTTACGCTCGTCGGATCTATGTCGATGACATTATCTTTGGCGGCTCTTCCCATACTCTGGTTTCCAGTTCTCGGATGTCATGAGCACGAGTTTGAGATGAGTATGATGGGTGAGTTGACCTTCTTCCTTGGCTTCCAAATTAGCGGTCTCGGGAGGTACATTTCTTCATCGGGAAAGTACACTCGTGACCTCTGGCGCTCGACATGAGTGATGGTAAGCTGTGTCGACTCCCATGGCTTCTCTGACCTATCTTGACCGAGATGAGGATGGCGAGCGATTGATCAAAAGGAGTTTGCGGCATGATTGGCTCCCTCTTGTACCTCACTGCCTCGAGACCAGACATACATTTCTCTGTGTGTTTGTGCGCTCGTTTTCAGGCTTCTCCTCGCGTTTCTCACCGCCAGGCGGTGAAGCGCATCTTTCGGTACCTGCGAGCTACCATTGACTATGGTATCTGGTACTCTTCTTCATCCTGTCTTTCCTTGAGAGCCTTCTCGGATCACGAGACTTATTTGGTGTAGGATAGATAGGAAGAGCACTTCGGCACTGCCAATTTCTTGGCACTTCTCTTGTTTCTGGTCTTGAGAAGCGATCCGGTGTTACCTGATCCACCGCGAGGCGAGTATGTTCTTTGCGGCCGATTCTTTGTAGCCAAGTGCTCTGGATGGCTTCGACCCTGCGGGACTTTGGGTTAGTTATCGATAGTGTTCCACTCTTTTGTGATAACACTTTCTGCGATTAACATTGCCAAGAACCCAGTGCAGCATTCCCGGACCAAGCACATCGATATCGGTTCCACTTCCTTAGAGACCATGTAGAGAAGGCGATATAGTGCTTGATTTGTGGAAGTGACCACCGGTTGGTGACATTTTACCAAGCCTTTGGATAGTTCGAGGTTTTGACTCTGCGGGAGAGCTTGGGGTGGTTTGTCCTTATGGGTGTAGTGAGGGGAGCTTTGTGCTTTCTTGCTTTACTATTTTGATTATGCTTGTCTCATTTACATCGCATTGCATTTTGGGTGCATTGGGGTTTAGTCCTTCTAGCATAAATTAGAGTGATCTTCTCGACTAGTTGTTTAGACTCCTTGCTCTTTTCTTGTGACCTAGGGTTACGCTCTGTTAGTCGCTTCTCTTCTCTCACTAGGTTGAGCCCACTCACTTTGCTTTGAGGTTCTAGCAAGGGCGGGCCGCCCTTGGGTAGACATGGTGCGTGTTTGCTCCTAGTAAGGTAGATTACTGGTCTAATAGTCCTAGTGTCATATGGGGTAGATGAGAGTCAGTCTAAGCCATAGTTGCCTCTATATCTTATCTATGCTTTAAGGGCGCCTACTTTCATTTTCTTTTCGACTTCTCGATCTTATTGCTTTGGTTTGGGGAGTTCTTTTGGGAGCTTACGGGCTTAATATTGACTTAACTCAACTTGAACTAAAGTTGCATCTCATGTTGAGGGGCTGGATCTTACGCATTCTAGCATTACGCATTGTAATATAACTACATTGAGCCTTGATTATTATCCTATTATGACATGTTTACAATGCTTTACACCTTGCCATGACTTGTGCTTATTTGCTAGATTTATCATGACTTCATATGTGTAGCCTAGCTTTTGCCATGATAAGTTAATTAAAATTGCTCAACAAACTAAAACTTGTCGTGTTAGCACTCGAGATTAGTCTTTCTCGAGCTATCCTTTTATGATTCATGCCATGTCAAATAGAATTTGGGTAGAGTGATGAATCTATATTGAGCCTTAGAAAGAATTTGTTTTAGTCTCTTGATGATGCATGAGTTAGTACAACTTGTTAAAAAAATCTCTTTTGTGCGAAAAACAGTCTCACCAATTCTCTCCTATGAGGCGGCTTGCCATTGCACTTGGCATGAACTTAGGGGAGTTTTGGATGACCTAGACCACTCTTTTAAGCTTTTGTTGCTTGGGATGGTCGTAGTGAGGCTTGAGATCTAGCACATGGCTAAAAATGCCATTTGTCAAAATTGGTTGAAGCTTAGGAAGAGGTTGTGGATGGCTCCTAGTCGGGACCTTCTTTACTAAGATAGACCTTTTATCAACTTGAATATTCATTGCAAATGAAAAATAGTTGAAATTTGGGCTTTTGACAAAAGTTGAGCCAAATGATTCATTCTTGAGCTTATAGCACTCTATTCGGACTCAATGTTAGCTTCCTTGTTACGCTTAGCTTATTGACATGGCTGCATCATCCTTGGATATCTCTAGTTAGACTTTGCTCATTGATGACTTGACTTGCTCTCTAAATGCATTACATTTGATTGTCATCTATGTGCTCTAGGTAGCTTATATGTATGTTGTTATGATCTAGATAGCATTTTATTGAGTTATGGCTTGGTGTATTACATGTTGGTCATTATGGATAATTCTCATGGCTCAAAATGTTTAAATAAACAAACTTGACCATTTTCATTCATTAACATGTCATATTCTCTCTATTGCATCTTGATCGTTTATTGCCAAAGGGGAGAATAGAGAGAAAAAGTCATTGGGAGCAGTTTAGAGCTTTGAGATCAATTTGCTCTTTCGGTTGTTGCTCTAGCGTTCATACATCGACATGGTCATTAGCTTCATTTCATTCCTTGGACCATGTTGGATTTTCAAACTCAAACTCTTCTTAAAGCTTTTACGAGTTTGTCAATATTCTCATCAAGGGAGATTGAGAGACCTTGTGGTCGTGTCTCCATGAGAGTGATGAGTATTTGACAAGGGTTTGATCGATCGAGTTTGGTTTGTGTGGTCGGACCATGTCGTTCTTGCGGTTCCGCAGCGTTTTCGTGAAATCTTTCAATTCTTTGTCGGGATAATCGGATCGTCCGTGTTATGGTGATGCGGCCATGAAGCGGTTGTCTGGATTGGTAAATGGCGGTTGAAGAATTCGGAGAAGTTGTTTTTTTTTGAGTTACGGTTTTCATTGGAAATCGGAACAACCGAGTATTGGGCGAGACGGCCGAGTGCGGTTGATCCATTGGTAACATGGCGGTTGTCTGGATTATATTGTGAGTTCGGCCATTTTGGTGATTTGAGTTTTGGGATAGGTCATATCCAAGTGTGTTCATGCATATGTGTTGCATATTGCATGTTTGAGCTAACGTTAGGTCAAGTTGTGAAGAACTTGTTCCGGTTTTGTGTTTCTTTATGCGTGTGGCTGCGGGACATCGGGTGGAGTCGTGGCGAGACACGGTGGACGGACTAGGTGCAGTGGCGAGGTCGAGCAGTCGGGATGTGTCAAAGGCGATGTGGACTCGAGGTGGTTGCGGCGTGCGAGGCGAGGGCGGAAGCTTCCCGGAAGGTGCGGAGAGGCGAAGCAGGGAATTTCGCAAAGGTGCACAAGCGGGAGCGGGCTCAGTTAGTTTTAAGCGGGTGTAGCGGGTGGAGACCCGTTAGCCATGGGCTATAAATAGGATGGAGGGGTCTGCTCATATCTGAACACTCCAAGGGTTTTAGGGTTTCCTTTAGTCAAAATAGGCTTTAGAGAGTTTGTTTTGCTTTAGGCTTTAGTTGTTGAGAGTTGTTCCTGCTTGTCCCTTTCTTTTTCTTCAAGATGGTGAGTGTTCTTGAGTTTTGTGAGTGGGAGAGGATGAGTTGAATGCTTGTAATCATTCCTCTTGTTTCAATCTTGTATCCTCTTTCTTTAGATCAATATGAGATGATGTTTATTGATTTGGTGTCCTTTTCTTTAGTGCGTGTGAGGTTTGATCTTTGGACTCTGTGCTTGCATTTGTGTTTCTTTGTTTTCGTTTCTTTGTTCTCCACTTTGTGACCGATCTGTTCTTCATTTCCTCTTCTAGGGTTTTGATGAAATTCTTGATTTCCTTGAGGATTTGGCCTAAGACTCATGCTAGCATGTCTGAGGTTATTACTAACCTTCTTGCAAAATCTCATGAGCCAAGGTTGAGAGATTGTGGAGCATTTCGGTTTTGCGGTTTGCATCCTTCTTCGTTCAAATGCAAGAAGATAGGAACTTTGGAATGGATCTCTGAAATATTTGTTTGGAATAGGTTCCTAGTGTCTTTAGGGAGGTGTGGTTCAAATCTCGTAGAGTTTGGCCAGCGGTTCAAAAGTTCGTCGATTTTCGTTTTGAAACCGAGAGGTTTTGCTGCTCGGGACAATCGGATGAACCGGGCTTAACTGTGGTTTGTCGGTGGTTGCCATTACTGCGGATCTGGGTTGTGGTACAACCGGCCGTTTACTGTGGTTGTACCGATTGTCCGATTTCTTGGTTCTTCCTCGTTTTTGTTTCTTTGAGCTTTGGGGGTGAGAGTGGATTCAACATAAGACTTCCTCTGTGCTTAATCATTGATCTTCATAGCTCTCATAGCTATTGGAGTAATTTACAAGTTGAATCCATTCTTTGCGAAAAAGATTAGGTGCTCCTATTCACCCCCCCTCTAGTCGCCTTTCCGGTCCTTCATAGTCCCTGAGTATATCCACATGGGGTGTGCTCGTTCCTTCAGAGGACTGATGTGGCGCATGATGAAGACTCTCATCACGTGCCATTTGGTGAGCCCCTCTTCCTTTAAGTCTTTGATGGCCTGAATGTAGGAGGTGATCCGGTTGAGGTTGTTTGGAGTCGAGTCCCAAAAGGCACTCTTCTTCGCAGGCTTCCCGTGAAAAAGAGGTTGTCTTCTTTGGACATTTTCCAGTAAAACCACCTCTTCTTCCAACCCGACCATGACGGTCGGGTGGACATCTGAATATACTCCTTTGACTTTCCGTCGTGGAGCTTCAGACCACAACTACCTGTGATTCTGCTGTGCTTGCTCATCCCGTAATAATACTAAAAGAGCTTCACACAAGTAGATGAACACACTCAACAATGCGATAGAATTGGGAACAAAGTTCACTAACTCCATCCCAAAGTGTTTAAGTACGAGCGTGAAGAAAGGGTGAACGGACAATCGAAAGCCACATTCACAGTACGACTGGAATACTGGAATGGAGCCCTCTTCACCCGAGGGCCACTGTTGTCCTAGCATTGTTCCACTTCGGGATCTTCTCGGCTGCGACCAAAGCTTTTATTTTATACACATCCATCTCCGATTTCTCCCACTTAGAAATTATTCCAGCTATCTCTTCTAAGTAAGATTGATTTGGATTTGGAAAAATTTGGGAGAGATTGCGATTTGCTTGGCGACGGAGACAACAAGAACTCAAAGAGCAATCAAAGTAAATAGGAAAAGTAAAAACTTCGGGTCACGCCTACGATAGGTTTTTATAACCCCACGCCTGAGTTGGAGATCGTGGGAACTCGACAGTTACCACTGCTTCGGGAACCGCTTTAACAGATATAATTCTGAGAGTCGATTAGGATTCTTTCATCTGTCCGTTCATGAAAAGTGTTTTTGTCTTTATAACTCAGGTAAAATTACCTTCTTCACCAAGTATATTTCTGGTCAAATAAAACACCAGTCGAAAAAACTTTACTTCCGACTACAATTCTACGACCTCCTTTCCAAGTAAGTTATTTTCACTCAAAGTTGGGGGCTATATGACGACGATATAATTATCCTCAATTAACTGTTTATCTATAATTGTTATTATAGATAGCAATATTATCACATTACTCTTACATGTACCCCTTATTGTTTATAAGGGACAAGCTTGACTGAGCGGTTGTAAGCCTTTCTACGACCATCCCATGGTTGTAAGCCTTCCTACTGTAACATCCCAATTTTCTGAGTTTTAAAAATATTTTGATTAGTTTGTAGTGGAAAATTCACCCTTTGGATTTATTTGAATTTAATTCAAAAGCTTAACTTGGACTTTTAGTACCAAAACAATTTAATATGACTAATGTTAACATCAACAATTGTCAAAACTATTTTATTTGGATTCTATTAGCTTGGATATATTTTCTAGATTTTTCTAGAATTTTTCTGAGCTTGTTTGCTATTTTCTATTTGCTATTTGGATTTTCTGGTATTTATAAAATATAAAACTTAATTAAAATCTCAGAATAATTATAGGGCCTAAACCCAACCCTATAATAAACCCCATCCTGTTACTATGCATCCCAGCACCGGGCACGCGCCCGCCTTCTATTGACATGCGGGCCCCGCGTGTCAGCCCCTCATTTCCTCTCTCCGAACGTGCGCGTGCTCGCTGACATGTGGACCTGAGTGCCATTTGGACCATTCCGATCGCCCACATCTCGTGTGCCTCTGACTGGTGGGCCCGCGTAAACGTTTGCCCAGTCCGAACGTGCGCTCCCGGTTGTGTTTCCCTGAGAGTGGGTCCCGCTTGTCAATGTTGCCTTCGTCCTCGTGGACATCTTCTCTGTGCGGCGAGTAGTCTTTGCCCTCGTCCGCCATTGTTGGTCTCTCAAGCTCCGTCCGACAAACGAACTTTCCAACTAAAATCTCTTGGATTTTAATGTTGAATCTTATCTCCTTCCTTTTCGCAACTGTTTCTCTTGAAATCAAATATCGAATCGTATCCTATCTCCTGGAATCCCAATTTTGATTTTGTCTTCATCTCGGACTCAATTTTGGGATTTCTAAATCCGGCTCGCCTGAGCCCCTATAAATAGTCCCCTAGGATCGCCAGTGCCTCCACACCCCAAAGCCCCCACCCTCATCGCCCCGACAACCCTAGCGTCGCCGCGATTTGAAGAACTAGGGCTTCTGCTGAAACTTGATTTTCTCGAATTGTGCAACCGCCGTTGAAGGCCTGCATCCATGGACCGCACCATCGTCGTCACCGTCACGCGGGCTACCTCCAGCGACCACTCACATCGCCGAAACCTCGCTGGAGCCTCTGTCCGACAAAACCCAAAGCACTCCACCGCTCAAACCTCGCCGCCAGCCAATCCAGTTGTCCCCGACCACCAGTAAGCATACCATTGGGTTCACAATAGCCTTAGCTATCTAGTGGTACCACTCATCGCCGGTGAAGCACCGCCGTTCACCGTAGATCAACGGGTCCAGAGCCGCGCCACCTCCGATCTGACGTGGCGGCCAACGTTGCCACCCACCTCAGAGTCCATGTCAGTGTGTTAGCCTATGTGTCATCCACGTTAGTGCCACAAGCGCGCGTATGTGGCATGGTCAGTTCAGCCCAAATCCAAAGGCTCGGTGGATCTAGTCTAGCATGAGTCGTGTCACTACCATATGGGTCCCACATTTCAGATTTTATTCTATTTTTTTCATCCAGAAATCTGAGGGCTGACATCAGCCGATGTCATAATCTGATTTTTCTGTTGGAAAATAAATCAGGTTATTCCAGATATTCCATTTATTTAGTTTTGAGCTTCCATGGGTCATATCTTCTTCATCCGAACTCCAATGGAGCCCATTCAAAATTTTAAATTCATCTAAATTCGAGATCTATTTATCTGATATTTTTATTTAATTTTTGGAGTTTGTTTTATCTATGTTATTTATTTGTTTTATTTATTTACTTCATTTGCGAGTAGATGTTGATACCTCGGGGAACTTTGAAGAAGAAGGAGTGCATCAAGATAAAGACCAGTACCTAGATCTATTCCAAGGCAAGTTATACCTTTGATCATATTGAACCCAATTTTCAAAACACTTTTATTCAAATTATTGCATTTACTTTAAGTATTTATTTAAATGCTTTTGGGTTTAGTTATTAATCGTAATTGTTATATCCACCTTGTCTATTGTTATGTCATAATCTTTTGTCATCCTAGATTGGTTCATTATTTAGTTGGTATTATCGTAGCACCAGTGTGGGTTAGTTAGATACGAGTAGATTGCTTAGCTATGCCACGAGTTATCATTTCATGTGAGTTGCAAATATGAATCTGACTAAGTGATTATGGAACTTTATGATAAAACTGTGTGCACTGTGTGTCATTACTCGTTGGTGGCATGTGTTACACTTAATCAATAGGGTGGGAAAAGATTTTGACTGTGGCAAGTGGTGGATACTGTGTGACATGGTGGGCTGTGTGAATGGGAATGATAATCTGTGTAGCATAGTTAGAAATTGGAAATCTTGTATTGGTCAATTAAGGACTTAACTTTGTGTGCCATTGAACTGAGCCTTACTGTACAACCACATGCTTGATGGGATGGGTCTAACTTAGTAAGTTATGAATTCTTGACATTGATTACTCATGTGGTAGGTTAGGCTGTGTGTAAGGGTGGACGTGTGGACTACCAGGTAGTACACATTTATGAGCGATTTGCCATCTTTAGGTCCAACAATATGTGTCGGACTGACTTTCTCTGTGGGTTAGTTTGGCGGTAAAGCACATCGAGAGTGTCAATGTTTGAGATGAAGTTTCTAAAATATTTTGTTATGATTAGTGCTTTCAACACTAGTTATATCGTGTGGGTAAAGTGTACAAACTCTGTAGAGTGTTAAATTAATCTATTCGAATAGTCGTGTCCGCAGATATAGACATGCTCAGGGATTTCACACAAGGGGTAGTGTTCATAAAACATTTGGGAAGAAAGCTATGTGATCTAAGTCATATGGCTGTGTGGATAATTTGATTAGACTTTCTGTTCTTTGTGAAAACAACTGATAAAATCAATATTGTTTATTTATTTTACTTCATGTTTTAATCTATTATTCATATTCAATTGCAAATGTTGTGTTTATGCAAAAGAACCACAGAAACTATTCCTTTGGAATAAGCCATCATCTATAAATTGCATTCTGTGGTATAACTTGCGAGTACGGTTGTGTACTCATGCTTACTATAATCAATCAACATAAGTTAAGGAGTCTTCGCTTGCCTTTGAGGGAGAGTTATATGAAGGTTCTAATAATTAGGTCTTGATCCCAGTCGGTTGCCTGTGGTGAATTGATGGGATTCTGCTAAAGTTTAGTTTGTTCCGATGCTGCTTATTTCTTTATTGCTCGTCCTGCGAAGCTTAACAAATGTAAACTCGACCATAAGGTCAAAACGGTTATTTGTTAATCAAATTATTCATCTATGCTATTATTTCATCTTGTGTGGATCGATATTTATCTATGTTGACACTGTGTGCACTAGCGTGATCTGGACTAATGCATTACACACAGAGAGTCCATAATTGTATTTTTGGGTCCCGACACCTACGACCATTCCATGGTCATAAGCCTTCATACGACCAGTTCATGGTCGTAAGCTTTTCTATGACCATCTTGTGGTCGTAAGGCCTTCTACGACCAGGTTAGCTACAACCACCCTATAATCGATGAAGCCTACGGACATGTAGGTCCAATCGATTAGGGAATCTTATATGTCGTGCTTAAGACACAGAACAGTTAGTATACACATCTGTTCTCTGGAATAACTGCACTTATTATGCTTCTGTCCTTGATGTAACTCACAGGTGACTTGGGGTGTAATTTTGTTTAACAATAACTACCATCAACGTGCGCATTTTATCAGGCGTTTGAGGCGCCTCTTGGCATGGAGTAACTTCCATGCCATTGTGCACTATATAAGGGCTAACGTCAGTGGACAGAGGGGGTATCGGAGATTATAACAAGAAAACATTAAGCATTAGTTCTAGTGATCTTCTTCCTGATTGTAAACATCATAGTCAATACAGCAACACATGAGTATGGTTGTTATTCTCTCTGGAGAAGGCATGAATCTGTCTTAATCTCTGTGTTTTTCTCTACGTGGTTCTAATTCTAGGAAACCCCCAAATATTCATTTGTAAGATCGATAGAAAATCATCAACAACCCTATAGGGAAATTTTCCGGAACCACAATAGTCTTGGCTCCTAGATCGATCTGAACCTATTTATAAATGCATGCACGAACACAGGATCAAACATTGACATTGTTGTAACGCGTGTTATATTAGGGTTTAAAAAGAGATATCAAGATATGCTTATATAGCTTGATGGTGTTTTCAATCTTTTCTACCACTTTAGGCACTAAGGGTTTGATTTCTGCGGTGAAAGATTGATTCGGTAAGAAGGGGTGATTGCAGTCGTTGCCTACTACCTCCCCCGTTAGAAAGAGGGAGTTCAAGATGATTTCCTTGCGTTCTACAGAAGGCAACTGTTGCACCTATACATATTACAAATAAAATGTTCATATAATAAGGTGTTTTTAGAGAACACCTATCTATCTTCTATCTACCAATTATATAATTAAATCGATAGAAAAAAGCTACCACGTTCACTCTCAAGAGTTAGAAATTATCGCATTAATCATAGGAAAATAAAATAAAATTCCACACCATCGATTGTGGTGGGTCCATATTATAACGATGCAGATTAATTAGGTCAAACAAGAGAGTTGTATAGTTGTATAGTTGTATAGTGTGGATAACATGGGGATATGCTCATGATCTTAGGATGATGATACAATTGACAATGGTAGAGGGGGTTTGTAGAAACACTTATTTTCAGTAAAATTTAGATGATGTCAAGCAGTCGGCGGTTAGACCGGCCTTGCTTGCGGTTTGATCGACCACCTTTGGCGGTCAGACCGGCCTAGGGGCAAGCCAAAGGACCGGTGGTCTGACCGATCGTAGGCGGCGATCTGACTGGCCAAAAAGGTAACTTTTGAGTTTTTGGTTGGGCCAAAAATAGAGGGTGTAGACAAGAGAGGATTCTTCTGCACTTGGTCTTATAATTTTTGGAGTTTCGAGTCAAAAGTTCTATTCATGTTGAATTTCAGAGACGGTTCGTATTTTCAGGGAAAAAATCTAGCTAAGTCATTGTGCTGGCAGTCCGACCCGCCAAACTGGGCGATCAGACCAGCCATGGGTGGTGGTCTGACAAGTTTTGCTCTGTTCACTTGCCGGCAAGGTGGCGATGATCATAGGTTTTTGTGCATATATATTGCATGATGCATGTTTTGACTAACGTGGGTCAAGTTGTGAAGAACTTGTGTCTGAGATCCATTTCTTGGTCTATTGTTGTTTAGGAGGCTTGGAGGTCAACGACGAGGATGATCGGGGCTAGGATCAGAGAGCTGAGGTCCAGAACAATCCAAGAGGTCCAGTGAAGTCATTGGACTCAAGCATGGCACAAAATGGACAACGATGACCGAACGGGAAGATCGGTACGACGGGTTGCATCAAGCGACAAGGGGGTTGGTGCAAGTGCCATGGTGGTTTCGGTGGGAGCCGAATGGGAGAGACTTACCGACACAAAGAGAGTTCTTGATCAACCTACACGTGGCGAAGCATGAGATTGCTTTATGAAGATCGAACTAGGTCTTTGGAGAAGGATCGAGAAGGGATATTTTAGTAACTTCACCAAAATATCAACTTAGTAACTTTTGGGTAAACCGAGGCACAAGATGTCACAAAGAAAGGCGGTTTAGGTCAAGTGGAGATAAAGATCACGAAGAAACAGATTCGGGAAGCTCGGTTCATCATTCTCTTTGAGAAGCGTGAGTGAGTGTAGACCTGTTTATGTGTGGGCTTAGTGGTGCCCGTTAGGGTCTTCTTTCTAAACCTAGCCTCTACTATAAAAGAAGAATCTCCAGATGTGGAGTTCTCAAGTCCTTCCATTCGAAAAAAAATCCTAATTTGTGATTTGGGGATTTTGGAATAGTTGAGGCTCGGGTTTGTGAGAGATGAATTGATTGTGTGCTCAAGTGTTGAGCTCCTGTCATCCATAGTGGAGTGGCTATAAACAAACATCTATGTCAAATCAATCCAAGCAAGATTGCTTTATGATAAGTCTCTTCTTGTTCTTCTCTCTCTTTGGTGACTTTTGGGATTTTGGTGATCTTTTGGTTCTTGTTGTGATCATACTTGTTGTGATATGTAGGAATTCATCTAGGATTATCTTGATCATATTTTACCCACGAGCAAGTTTTAGAATCAAAGTTTGATTTTCCTATGTTCTTGTGCCCTCCTTACCTCCTCTATGAAATTGATGGAACCTTGACCTTGATCTTCCCAATTGTCAATTGTAATAGGTTTCTGATCTTCTTGATGAGCTATGGTAGAAATTTGATGGCATTTGGATCACCGGATCAAAAGTTGAGTCGATTTATAATTTTAAATTCGTGCTGATTTTACTGTTCATCATGCTGGAGGTCAGACCACCCCCTGTGAGAGGTCTAGCCAGTTATCCATCAATCAGACCACCCATCCTAAGAGGTCTCACCACCCAACTCACTTTGCTTCGAGTTTTCCTTGTCTTTGGCTGTTGTGCTCCGGGGTTTCAATTGGATTCAATACAAGACTTCTGCTGTGTTTGTACTTTGATCTTCATAACTTTCATAGCTATTGGAATAAGAATTGAGTTGAATCTGATCATGGTGAAAAATAGGTAGTGCTCCTATTCAACCCGCCCCCTCTAGTCGTCATTTTGGTCCAACAAGTGGTATCAAAGCCCGGTTAGTTCACTCTTGATCTTAACCGGTCACTGAACTTGGCGATGGAGAAGTACTCTACAAATTAAGTCGCATGTATTCGATGGGCTTGACTATGCCTATTGGAAGAATCGCATACGTGTCTACCTTCAGAGCGAAGGTTAAGCCATATGAGAGGTTATTCAAGCTCCGCTCATCTTCCCCAATGTTGCTACACCGGCTTTTGCGACCCTCTTGGCTAACAACCACAAGGCAAAGAACCTCCTATATGTCTGGCTTGGTCGACAGAAGTATGATAGGATCTGTCACCTTGAGACTGTGTACAATATTTGGCACACCCTCGAGGCCTACAATGAGGGTCTGTCCCAAATCAAGCACGTACGTCCAACGGTCTTCAAACGAAAATACAATAAGTTCGAGATGCGCCCTGGTGAGAGCATCGATGACGTATTCACTCGCTTCAACAAGGTGCTCAATCAGTTGAGAGCAGTCGGCATCGAGTATTCTCTGTCCAAGAATGCAACTCATCTCTTGGCGGCAATCAACACCAAGTAGTGGGAGATGAAGGCTACTGTCATACAAGATAATGCCAATTAAGCTCTCTGATCTCATATTGGAGTTTCTCTATAACAAGCTCAAAACCCATGAGATCAAGATGGTTGATCATCCTTAGAAGGAGAACATGGCCTTGGTAGTCGACCCTTTCAAGAAGTCTTTTGATGGCTTCTTTGAGTCCTCGGGTTTCTCTCTTGCATGTCTTTCTGCAATCAGTGAAGAAGAACTCGAGTCTATCCCTAAGTATGATTTAGCCCTCCTAGCCCAAAAAAAATCACACGGGCCTACAACAATGTGAGAAACAACAAGAGAGGAGGTCTGGTGACTTTCTCTGAATATGGTGAGCTTTATCACATTCAGGCAAACTACCCCAAGATAGAGGGAAAGGGCAACCACAAGGAGGAGAAACATGTTTGGAGGAAGCCTCAAGGGATCAAGGCGAAGTTCGATGCCGTCAAGCTTGTGAAGGCCGCTCACTGGGTCCTTACCGCTTTTGAAGATCACTCCTTGAGCGATGTGGACTTCGATAGCGCGGAGGACGACGATGAGTTGATCCCTCGAGATAAGGACAAGGGAAAGGGAAAGGGCAAGGGCAAGGACTTCACCAGCATGTACTTCATGGCCGACTCTTTCCACGACGACATTACACCAATGAGGTACCTCATTCCTATGAAGTCCTTTCTATGCTATGTGATGGTATGTATGAGCAAATTCTTAACCAGGATAAGTCATTAGAATTGATCATAGCTAGGGATAATGATTTAGAATTGCAAGTAGACAGCCTTACCCTTGAACTTGCAAATGCTAAGGACCCTGAGGTAGATAAATGTTCCTCTTGCCATGCTTTACTTTCTGAACATGCTAAATTGCAAAATGCTCATGACATTGCCTTGCACCAACTTGAAAATGCTAGGACTAAGTTGATTGAGTTTAAGTTTGCTCCATGTGAAAAATTCTTAGAGTCTCACACGTTGGTAGCTTGTGAGAAAATTGACTCTAGTGCTTGTTCTTTCTGTTTAGAACGTGAGCGAGAGATGAATGACATACTAGAAACATTTAGAGTCAAGTATGATAAGCTTAAGGGCAAAATTGAGTCTGTATCTTGTATTAATTGTGAAGCCCTCAAGCTTCAAATTGCTTTTCATAAGGAGAAGCATGCTAGAGTTATTAAAGCTAAAACTTGTGAATAATGCCCTAAACTTGAAAAAGAAAATATTTATCTCAAGAACACATTAGAAAATTTTCCTATGGGTAAGAAATAATTGAACATGATTCTTGATAAGTCCAAAACTCATTATGGGAAGTAAGGGTTAGAATACAACTTTGCCCAAGATAAGTACATGCAAAATGTTATTTAAGTCTTGGAAGATGGCTTAGTTGAGTTCAAAACCCAACCTACAATAAATCTTTTCAAATCTGCAGGTTTTTCCCAACCATCTTCTCAGTCAAAAGGCGCATCTCCCAGTGATACCAAGTACCATTCACTATTACAAAATAAGCTATACTAGACGCTTCATTACAGACGGTTCCTTTGGAACCGTCTGTGTTGTAGTTATCACAAACGGTTCCGTAAGAACCGTCTGTGATACAGAATTATCACAGACGGTTTGTAAATAGAACCATCTGTGATAATTCACAGACGGTTCTCGGACCGTCTGTGATAATCTAAGTCATCACAGACAGTTCTAAACAAGAACCGTCTGTTATACCTTTTTTCACAGACGGTTTAAAAACCACTGTGATGGCGGTCTGTTATCACAGACACATAAATTCAGACGGTTCAAAAAACCGTCTGTGATGATAGTTTAGAATCGTCTGTGATGAGATTTTGTGTAGTAGTGATTACACCTATTGCAATAAGGATGGACATTTGCTTGAGTTCTATTAGCGTAGGTTGAAAAATGCTAAGAAAAATCTTGCTAGACTTTTATCTCACCAACCTAGAACTTTTGTGAGAAATATTCGTGTAGAGAAGAAAAGACCTAGACTAGGATTTATTTCACATGTTCGTCATCATCATATTCCTACACAGGATGCATCTCATATTCTTATGACTGTTGCTTATGATAGGACTTCAAGTAGGATCAAGGCTAGCAATTCTACTTTTACATACTTCTCGCGGATATGTCTTAGTACTAGGTTCACAAGTCTGGTTTAACTAACCTCGGTATTTAGACACACCAATTTTCTATAGACTCAAGATGGTTCACCTCCTTCACGCAGACGATGGGTGATGATTTCATCACCTTTGGAGGTGATACACATGGGCAGATTGAAGAAACGAGATCGATTAAAGTGAACGACAAGTTCATCCTGAAGAACGTCGCTCGTATGGACAAGCTAAGGTATACCAATTTTATCTTGTCAATCTTGATAACTCTTTATATATTGATGATTAAACCTAAAAATGTTTGACCGACACATGCTTTAAAACAACTTACATTCCAGATCGGAGGCAGTACTGCACATGTAGTGCACTGTGCACAGATGGATCGAATGCAATGCATGAGTCGATGATTAATGTGTACTGATCAGCTTAATTTATACACATGTAAGCTCTCATGATTTTGACCTTCAATTTTAAATCGATGTCCTTTTATAGCATCGACCAACGAGCGAGTAGTTTTTGCATCAGCTAAGAACTGATGATCGAGCTAGTTATATACCCCAAATTTAAGGCAACTAGTTTTAGCCGTGCACGTTATATTGTAGCCCAGGAGATTTTGTCAAATGAATATCGAGCGTTAAATATACAGCAGATGGAGCTAGCTAGCGTTAGATGTCCGTCATGCAACGGCATTTGCTGGTTTTAATTTGCAGATTGTGCTGATGGGGAAGATCTATTTCATATTAGAACGTGTCGTGAGTAACCAGACTATTTAAGCTAAGGGATTAAATCCTTAATTATATGTCATTGGAATTTTATAAAATATTTAATTGTGTCACTGATATATGGGCCAGGGGCCCATATGTGAAGTCAGTATCGACGTGTTAGTAAAACAATAAATGATATTTACGGAATAAGGCAAACTTTCTGGATTATACGAGGAATCCACCCTAAACTAAGACACCGGTTTGATCTTGGATTATTCAATTGTATCATCGATGTGCAGGTATAGAATAGGACCATGCACGTGGTACAATAAATTGCTATGAAACTCGAGGCGCGCTTAATTAATTAGTACAGCTGAGCACCAGTGTTTGCGAAAACCATCCTGGTTAATGATTACCTCGAGCAACACACGTATCCTATATATAGAAAATGGTATGATACTCCTAGCTCCCGCTACTTGTATAGCATTTATATCATACGGTAATACATATTTACTATTTCATACATATTCCAATAATGATTATAAGATACCTCAAATTGACACCCGACGCACAAACACACACGTCGATCGTTCGCTGACCGTTGCTTATATTGTCACAACACATGACACACAAATCGATCGTGTGCTGACCGTTTCTTAAATTATGCCCGTTGCCGGTTACCACAGCGGCATGAGTGGTGACGACTGCCAGGCACTGCTGAGGAGCTGATGGGGAGGATGCAAATATGACAACTCTGGGTGTAAGAGCATGGATTTTAGAACAAAAATGCCCCTTGACAGCTGATCAACTAATGTCTTCTCAAGAATTGGATTGTCGTCCTTGACCTTTGAAACTCAGATATTTACCTTTGCCGCCTTCCCGAAGCAGTAAACATCATACACTACTACGGAACATGTCATCACAGACGGTTCGAAAACGTCATCACAGACGGTTTCCAAACCGTCTATATTTGTTCGTCTGTGATAACAAGAAGTTATCACAGACGGTTCAAAACCGTCTGTGAAGGATAGTATCACAGACGGTTTTTTGTTCAAACCGTCTGTGAAGGATAGTATCACAGATGGTTTTTAGTTCAAACCGTCTGTGATAAGTAGATATCACAGACGGTATGTTTAAGAACCGTCTGTGATACTAGAAATATCACAGACGGTTTCAACAAAAAACCGCCTGTGGTATTGAGTCATCCAAACTACATTTTTGCTGTTTTTTTGGCTAGCCTCAGGAATTGCTAGCCATGCCCTCTGAAAACAAGCATGTACAAAAACAGATACATCACAGATAATCAATTGTTGACAACTCAAAGTGATCATTACTCAAAATAAATTACAAAAGATCGAATTTGTTGAAGTATTGTCGCTATAGTTACAATTGGATTACACTTGAGTCAATTATTTGCGTGAAACTCTGGGTCGGCGATGGCGTGAAACTCTCCTTTGTTAACTATTTCTGACATGATAAAGGCGCATAGCTTCCTCGAACGTCCGCGATATAAATGCGCAACGAGTTCATCTAAATCTATTATCAAGCCCTGTCGCTAGGTCAAGAAAAATGGTAAGCGTATATATTTAAATTTACAATTAGAAAATAATTATTTCGAGATTGACAAACCTCGGGATTCTTCATCTTAGCACTCATGATTTTCTCCATATGATGGCAAACATAGAATGCACATAGCTCATCATTTTTTTGCTGGCGGCACTGCAAAAATAGAATTACATATATACGTATAGTCAGTTGAAGACATTATTATGAAGTATGATATAGGATTATTGTGTTGTAGCGCATACCGGAAATTTCGTCCTGTGTGTTAGTTGGGCGCTGGATCCATTGTATTTTCCTTGTTGGCTAACATAGGAGATGAACGAACTACATGATTGAAGAAAGTTATCCTCGGGCATTTCAAACGAAGGAAGACTACAATAGAGATATGTATGGAGGAAATGAGCATACTTGTCGAGTATTCCTTGCAGAATGCTGAAGTCGTGATTGTTTCTGAGTAGCGAATCAAGATATATCACATAGTTCCTCCTCGGTATAATGACTAAAAGGATCCGATGGTACCTACTCATGTATGTCGCTATAGTCATTAAACCTAAGTACAAATGAAATTTGTATAGCAAATAGTGAAACACTTACCATTGGTTGTAGGGCACCAAGATATAGTTCTTATGGTCCAAGAAGCAATGCGGCCGTTATGTAGTTCTCGGCGAAGGTCGGTCCGCTTGGATGGTTTGCATAGATACCACGTGTGGGTCGAGGAAACCCACCGGTTCTCGCCTTCCGGGCATTTTTCATCATGTATCTATACATAAGCAATGAGTTGCGATATTTATCGGTATTACGTGAATGTAGAACTTGATTGTACACACTTACAATGTCCAACATCGTAGAAGCGAGGCGTCGAGGGCTTCTAGGTTGAATAGGTTGAATAAGTCGTTGAAGCCCACGACGGTTGCCCGCCCGCTGAAGAAATGCTCATCCTTGTATGCGACGGTGATTCCAGTATCGCACCTGTTCTTTCCGGTCTTCCGCAGGTACCAGGCATGCAAAGACTGACAAGCAAATCCAGCGCGGGCTAATTGTGCGTTAGGGCACAACGGTTTTTCGATGGACTACTTCCCGGACTTCTGGGACTTGGGAGGCGACTTAATGTTCGTCGATTTCGATTTGGCCTTAACGATTGGTAGCGTCTTCCTGCGAGACGACTCGGGAACCGATACGGTAGCACGCTTGTCTTGTTCCTTCGGCGTCTTCTCCACGGGAACCAATGAGGTGGCCTTCTGAGGCGAAATGTGAGGTGGAGTCATGGAGGGTCCCGTTGGAGAGGAATGGTCCTGTCGAGATTGCCTGTGCCTCTGCTGGGTCCAGGACGATGTCTGTCTTGGGCCACTGGATAAAACTGTGCACAGCATCCCCTAGTGTTGTTATCTCTTCGTTCGGGCAAATCTCTAGTGGGACGGCCATGAAATGTTCGTGTACCATGTCCACCTCCACCCTGGCGTAACCATGCGCCACACGACACCGCGGCCGCATCGCCCCATCCTGGTATGGATGCACCATCCCCCGCGCAGCCTCAATAGGAATGGACCCAACTAACCTCAGTTGGAGCTTGCATGCCGTCGGCTCCTACAAAACGATACGCAGTTAGCTAAGGCGTCCTATAGGTCTATCTTTGGTGCACTCCATAGATGTACATTACCTTAATGCCGTCTATCGGTAATTGGTCGTCGTCACGTTCAAAATTATGCGTGGATGCGACACTACTCCGATGTCGAGGAGGACTGGTTCCCGCAATAACGGGGGCGGCTTGCGACTGGTTGCGGAGTACTTGATTCAGTTGATCCTGCAAACTTGCTATCTGTCCTTGAAATTGTTGTTTTAGCAGTTCCAACCCATCGTCGTATTTCGCCTTTGATCTCTTCCTACTTCTATACATGTAGTAGTCGTCTGCGAATCCATGTAGCCAAGGTACGTTAACCCCCTTGCCTCGCGTGCGACCCGGGTGCTCCTTGTTTCCTAGGGTCGTAGATAGTATATCCTTCTCCCTGTGTGCTTGGAAGGAGCCTTCGGAACTTTGGGCAATCAATTCACGCTGCAAGAGGTCATCATGTTATTATAGACACTATGAAGTTATGGACTTATAAACAACTAGGTAGTTCGACATATTTACCACACGTTGGGTCACTTCCTGGTCCGCCGGGTTTGTGAAAGAGACGCTGCCATCAGACGAGACATTTGCCCTCGCTTTTAACCAGCTTAGGGAACGCGGGTCTGTGATATCAGGAAATAGATTCTCCTCCTCCGCCTCCCATTGCGGGGTTTTAGCCGCGTACCCAGCGGTGCCGAGTCTGTGGGGATGAGTGTTTCGTGCTTGGATTGCTTTGTGCGCCGCACTTTGCTTCTTAAATTCGTCCGTCGTCTTCATAGCCACAAAGGCGTCCCATGTTTCCCGCGACAAGAATGGAAACTTCGTGAAGGGCGTCTCACTCTTGTTCACGTACTGCGTGACAAGAATGCTCTTGAAGGTCCTCCACGCGTGACACATCGAGAGCAACGCATGCCGTTGCACGCGTGCCATGTGTGTCATCAGCACACGACAATAACACAGCCTCAAGATTGCCACTCGGGTCTTGTTCGGCAAGATACTCCTAATTGCAACAGGAAGCATTTGTGTCATCAGCACACGACAATCATGTGACTTCATACCAATTAATTTCAAATCTTGCATAGAAACAAGTTTCTTAATGTTAGCGGAGTAACCAGACGGGACTTTCACACCATGCAAGCTCTGGCACAGTTCATATCTCTCGGCCTTGGACAGAGTGTAGCAAGCTGGGGGAAGGTACGTTCGTCCTGTATCGGTTTCTTTCGGTGCTAACTCGGTCCTTATGTTCATATCGATCAAGTCACGCCGTGCGTTAACACCATCCTTTGTTTTACCACTAATGTTCAGCAAGAGACCAATCAAGCTATCACATACATTCTTCTCTACATGCATGACGTCGATGCAGTGGCGAACTTCTAAGTGCTCCCAATAAGGCAAGTCCCAAAAAATTGACCGCTTCTTCCAGATGTTCTTCTCACGGGTTCTTAATTTACGTCCCTTCCCAAGCACAACATCGATATCCTTAACCATATCATAGACCTCTTTCCCACTAAAAGCCCTTGAAACTGAACCGTCCTCCTTATTTCCGTCGAACTGTTTCTTCATCTTGCGGTATGGGTGACTCCTCGGAAGGAACCTACGGTGATGCATATACACAGTTTTACGCGAGTTGTTAAGACATACACTCTCCGTAGCATGTAAGCAGTGCGGATAGGCTTTTGCTCCTTTTGTACTGAAGCCCGACAGGTTACCAAGGGCAGGAAAATCATTGATGGTGCAGAACAATATGGCGTGTAAAGTGAAGTTCTCTAGTTTGTACGTATCCCATACCTGTACCCCTTCGTTCCATAGTGCCACAAGATCTTCCAGCAATGGTGCTAGGTACACATCAATATCATTCCCAGTTGCTTGCCCTTGGATAAGTAGTGACATCAAAATGTACTTCCGCTTCATACGACCAAGGAGGAAGGTTGTACATACATAGATTCACGGGCAGTGCTATGTCGGCCGCTCATGTTACCGAAAGGATTCATTCCATCCGTACTCAACCCTAACCTTATGTTCCTCGGTTCGCACCGAACTCTCTGAAGCTCGATCAAGTTTCTCCTTTGGGCGTAATCGCAGGTGTCTTAGCTTTCCATCTCTCTTACGCTCCTCTGAGTGCCAACGTAACAATCTTGCCTCCTTTGGGTTCGCAAATAAACACTTCAAACGTGGGATTACATGCAGATACCACAACATCTTAGCGGGAGGTCCTTGCTTCACCTTAGCAGTATTTTGACGCTTGTATCGGGATGCTTTGCACACGGACATACATGCATGTCTCGCATACTCTTTACGGTAAAGGATACAATCATTCGGACATGCATGTATTCTTTCTACTTCCATTCTCAATGGACAAATAACCTTCTTTGCTTGATAGGTGGTGCTGGGCAACACGTTTCCCTCCAGAAGGATGTCCGCTAGGAGAGCTAACAACGCCGTAAAACTCTTATCGGACCAAGGATTGATTGCCTTCAATTTCAGCAGTTCAAGCACGGTAGACAACCTTGTGTAACCCGGTTTGCAGCCAGGGAACAAAGGTCTCACCGAGTCCTCCCTTAAGCCCTCGAATTTACAAAACTCTCTATCACTATAGTTCTCTACTGCGTCGCGTAGCATCTGATCCAGATTGTCATCATGCCACCTATCCTCATCAAAAGCACAGTCCACATCCGGCAAATCGTTGACTTCCTCGGCGATGTTGTCATTATTAACTTCTGGTATAATCGCTCTTCACCGTGATCGCCCAACATGTGTACCCTTTTTGAAACCCCTTGAATCAAGTGCGCCGATCCGCGCGCGTTGTTAAACATCTTGATTACGCAATCAATGCACAGACAAGTACATAAATTTTATCCCTTCTTCAACATATCACCCGGTGGCTCTTTTAAAAGCAACCACGCCATTAATGTACTCTTGACTCACACGGTTCACACCGTACATCCAGTTTCGATCCATCTGCACTACGCATGTAACAAATTAGTGTCTAATTGATTAGCGATTAATTTATAGCAAACATAAAGGGTTATAGATCGTTACCCTCGGAGCTCACGAAGAAAATGCCTAATATCTCTCGACAATCCTCGCCTTCTCCTCCCTTCCCTCTGTCGGCGGCACAATGGGCTTCCTATTTACCAAACATACTTAAATAGTTATGTACAAGGAGAAACAATAACTCCTAATAGAACGAAAATGTGCAATATAAACTCATTCTCCAACATTTGCATCTAAGGTTATTGAAAGAAAACTCTTCACTAGTTATGTACCACACGCGGTGGCATAGCGTAGCCATGCCTACGGCCACAACCATGATCCCTACCTCTCGACACCGATATCTATCTCAATTGAACAATCATGCAACCCAAATATAGGCATCATCTCATACTCTTCACTAGTTATGTACCACACGCGGTGACTCAAAGCAAGTATGTAATAAATCAATAGTAACAACACCATTCTCAATATTCACAGCTAGCATCTACACTATCTTTTCTCCTTTCTTTTAGTCAATGCATTAACACACAATAAAATGCCAAGTCCACAAGCATCTCCAAGCTCATACCAAGATTAGAGGAGGAGCCGCAGTTGGAGGAGCTAGGCAGGAAGTGGCGCTGGAGCGTTAGAGACAATGGCAGAGGCAATGGCAGGCTTGGCGGTGGACACGGCAGCGGCCGGGATGTCGGCTCAATTTATATGAAGCCAGGCTGAGCGGTTCTAGTGTAAATGCTCATATTTATATGAAGCTCATAAAACTGCTCGTGAATTATCAACGATTCTAGTTAAGAACCGCTCGTGATAAGTCAGAAATCGCTGAGCGGTTCCCAATAAGAACCGTCATGAATTATCCGCACGGTTCTTATTAAGAACCGTCAGTGATTTCTGGATTATCACAGGCGGTTCTTAAATAGAATCGAATGCAGGATAATTCACGAGCAGTTCTTATTGGGAACCGTCTGTGATAATTTACTATCACAGACGGTTCACAATAAGAACCGTCTGTGATAGGCCAAAATAAAGCCCAAACAGACCCAACACCCCAACACAGACGGTTCAACCGTCTGTGATGGGCCGTCTGCTATAGCCTCTTTTGTAGTAGTGATAGGAGCAAGTTGCTGGTGGGCCTGTCATGTAAGAAGGTCAAAACAGAATGTTGAACCATAAAACTTCCTTGTACGTATAAAAATTTGTTTACTTGTGCATGGATCATAAAATTAGCATGGGAACAAATAGCCATGTGGAAGATTTATATACCTGATGTGTTCTTGTCAAGAGACCTACCACAGCCCACAAGAAAGCAGCAAATATCAACATCAGTTAACAAATTTAGTTTAGTAGTATATAGAACTTTTCAGAAAGACATTATTCATTTCAAGCAGACAAAGGCTGGAGTTTGCTTAACTACAGACTAACAGGATTAGAAGGCAGTAGGTGTGTGCGCTCTGAACAGTGGAACAACTAAATCATAGTTATCCAGGAAAGTAGAGTTGAGATCATCAAACTACCCCATACTCGCATATTGCAAGAGTCTTCGGAACAAGTAAATCATAGTTATCCAGGAAAGGCACAAAAACAATGTCCCCAAAAAATTACACCTCCTTTTTCAATTCCACATCCACTTCCTTTCTGCCATGCTGGAGATCCAAAAGTCCATGAGTTCAAGTTAACAAAATACATGAATAAACAAAAGCTGTTAGATTTATGCTCTAGGATTTACCAGTGCAACAAAGAAACGAGATACCACATTTGGTGACTTCTGGACAGTGGACATCCATGTCTTCCTCTGACAGGATGCCAATGAAAATCTCAACGGGTTCAACAGGCAAAGGAGGGGACTGCCAAACAGTAGGAGGGCCAAACATGTTATCTACTCATGATACTCAGAGCTAAGTAACTTTTATATTAAACAGTCATATATTAATTAACTTCTCAAAAATGCCAGCAAGGGTCCATAGCCCAGTTGTAGAGCATTTGACTGCAGATGAAGAGATCACCGGTTCTTGATCGATACGTGTCGGCGAATTAACACGCACTGCTAGCCACGTTTCCTCTAGGCCCGTACCGTACGTGTCGGCGAATCGATCAACACCTAGCTTGATTGTGTTTCGATCCGCTGAACAGTATCGATCGAAGCTCATTGTTACTTGCTGCAGTTGTTTTTGGTCGGTATCATCGCTTCTTGATCGGATGGCTCACAAGTATAAAGGCATGCATGGTGCTATTTCAACCTCAAGGCAGAGCATATATGCGAATCTACCCAAGAGGGTTTTCTGCCTGCAGAAAACACTATGTATGTATGCATGTGGTTCGGATAAAATATGGAGCAATGAATTGTTCTTTATACTACCTTATAGCCTCCAGATGATTCAAGACGTACTCAGCCCATCAGAGAGAGAGAGCCACTTCCTGCACATGAATACGGCATCTAGCTACAATGTCAAACCATCTCCCAAATGTTCAATGCAAAATCAACCACCTGTGGGAAGGAAACAGCTAGTGTGGTTTTTATTTATAGTGTTAAATATTACAGTCTCACTATAACATAACTCGCGCACGAGTTACACTCTTACCTAAGCTCAAGTATCTCCAACACGCCCCCTTAAGATAGGCACGAGATAACAATTATGGTCATTTTGTTACATATTACAATACAATTCCTAGACTTTACCAAACCTACAATCGACTCTATAGCTAATACCATCACAAAGACCAAAAGTTACTCACCACCAATACTACCAGTGACATCACCAAATCTATCTCTACTATCTACCAGCTGCCCCGATCTCAACCTCATCTTCTTCTACCCTCGTGCCCCCAACCACCACCGGCCTCCATCACTCTGCCCACATGTCTCTAGTCTCGGCCTCCACCACATCTACATCTGTCGCAAACCATTATGTCTAACTCCAGTCACAATCATTTTTCGGACCTCTCCAACAATACTATCTCTGATACACATACCAACACCACCGCACGACACCAATACCATCACTACCGCCTCCACTGGAGTTACCACCAGCTCCTTCCATGCCTCTCCAACCTCCATTAGCATCACCACCACAGTAATAACACATGCCACGCCTATCTATGCCACACTAGATCACCAAACCGCACCAAATTCTTAAATATCAACCTCCTTCGCTCCAGTATCTCTCTCTTCTTTTCCAACAGTACACGCAGTCATACCAGATCCCTTACCGATCTGGATCTACACAAGATCACCAAATCCCCTTCTCTTTTTTAATCTTCCCTTTTTCTTCCCTTTCTCCTTTTCTTTCCTTTTTCCTTTTTTCTCCTTTTGTTCTCTTCTCTTCTAGCACGCATGGCCTCTCCATCTTCCTTCTTTCCTCCTCCTCCCCCAATTCCTCTCCTGGACTTCCTCTATCCCCAAGCGCATCCCCCTCCACTTGTCTTCCTCTCCCTCGAGCGCCACCACGACATCCGTCGCCTCCCTCACTGCCTTCCTAGCCAGCAGCGCCACCACACCACACCCGCGCCTCCTTGCTCCTTCCTCACCAGCGACCCTCGCCTTCCACTCCCCTGAGCGTCACCACGCCACCTGTCGCCTCCCTCGCAGCCTTGCCAGCCAACAGCGCCATCGCGCCACACCCGCTGCCTCCTTGCACCTTCTCCCACCGGATCCCCCCTTCTCCAACAAAAGCCGTCACCTCTTCACCGGCGCCGCCGCCTCTCCGCAAGCCGCTGAGCCCTCAACGCATCGCCCTCACCCTCAGATTCCTCGCCCACGTCCGGATTCGGCCACCGACCGCCGAATCCCTTCTCCTCGTCCACCACCGCCGGCTCGATGCCCAGATCCACTTCTCCTGAGCTCCACCGCTCCAAGATCTAAGACCGCCAGATCCCCTTTTCTTTCCTCCACCACCGACTTGAGTGCCGTTGGATCCCGTCCCCCCCCCCCCAGCCCGCGTGCTTCCTTCTCCCCACCTCCACCGTCGCCCTGAGTTCCGCCGGATCTTGTCTCCCCTGCACTGCCCTTCCGTGTCATGCGGGGATCCGCATGCAACCCGCCCGGCTGCCAGTCCGCTCCCGTGCGACACGGTCGTGGAGAACCACACACGATGGGACAACGGCGGCGGCGGATCGACTGAGGAGCGACGACGATGACGGTTCTGAGGTAAGGGTTTCCTCGAGCTAGGGTTTAGGATTGATTGGCTCTGATACTATGTAAGATTTCAAGAATATTGTACGTCCCTCTTGAGATCTCCACACCCTTTATTTATAGTGTCGAATATTACAGTCTCACTCTAACTAAACTCGCACACGATTTGAATTCGAACATAAATTCGGTATGTCCAAAAAGTTGCAAGCTACTGCACATTTGCTTGCCCTAGTGACCACACTGATAATAAGTTGCAATTGGTCCAAGCAATCAATTAATGCACAAGTTGATCTAGTCTTGTCTTGTGATTCATGAACGGAAGAAACCGATAACTAATCAAGGGTTCAATGTCCCGATACCACCACATCACATGCCGATCGCACAAAATTATTCAGGTTGGTGGCAGAAGGAGGCATCAAACAAATGGCACCAACTGTTGGTGTTGGGATCACTCGCCAGCTTTACATTATTATGTCCAAGTGGGTCACTCCCCTCGTCAGTCGTCACAAAGAAATTCTGCACGTCTATCTCCCGCTACAATCAACTGGCCTGGAGGTACTTGAAGGCAACTAACACTTGGACGACGTTGGAATCGTAGGTCTACGATTTCATCAATCAAGATTTAAATTTTGATATTTAACTTTATATACATACGAATGTACTTTCAGTAGAAATTTTATGAGTTATAGATTTATTCGTAACTTTCGAATTTCTCTGCGTGTAGGCACACTCGCCTATGTGTGGTATGTATGTGTCTTCCTTGTAATTGTAAACAGGAAAATTTTCCTTGTAATCGTAAACATGAAAGAAAAAAAGTTACTCGAAAGAGAGATAAAAGCCTACTCGACCGACCAGTGAGTGTTCTTTCGATCCTGGTGCCCTCATGAGTCACAAACTTCACGTATCATGCATCTTTGTTTGCCCTTTCATTTGTTTTGTCATCTTGTAGTGACGGTGGATCCTGAAACGTATAACTGCGGGGTCAATTATATAACTTGTACGATTTGTTCGAAAAATCAGCAAACACAGGGTGGTTTTGGAGAAAACTTACGCGGTCAGTTCACTCCAAGGATGCATGTCGATCCACCGCTGCGTGGCAGTGTAGTCGATTTTGAATTAGATTTTCTTGAGAGGATTTTGTATTCCATTCACTTGTTGTTGATGATGTTATTGTGAGAGCGATAGAGAAGAGGGCCTGTTTGTGGATGGAGGAGAATTCGGAAACCTTTAGAATTTGTTTCGATACATTGTGATCTGATTTAATCTTTTCGGATTAACTAAAAATTTAAATCAAAATCTATTCTAATTCGAAATGATTGGTTCTAATCTATTCCTATCCAAACAAGTCCTTACATTATGATCCGACTTAATCCTTTCAAATTGACTTAAAATTTGAACTAAAATCTCTTTCAATCCGAACGGATTGGTTTTAATCCCTCCTTATCCAAATAAACACTTGGTTGGTAGGAATTGATGAATTATTGTTAGTACTTTTACGATGGTCGATGGGACATCTCCTCGTGGTAACGCGCAGCACAGATTATCACTGGGCTAACTGGTTCACACCTTGTTATTGCTCATGATTTTTGGGGCCTAAGGAAAAGGAAAAGGATAATACAGACATGTAACTCTGACGGGATGACCTAACTAGCATCCTGTTGACTACGTGATTTTTGGGGCCCCAAATTTCGTCTTTCAAATTGAACTACCGATTTGTCAACATTTTGAAAATCAATACTAGCTACCTCTGTTCTCGGAAAGATGTCGTCCTGCAATACAAACAGTTAACTTTTCAAAATTTTCCACTAATATATATAAATACTTGTTAGTGTAACCGAGCCCAAAAGGATTATACTGGATTTCTGAGGTTTCTATGCTACTGCGGTGGCGGGGCTAGTATGGGAGTATGGAGGTACAACTGTACCCTCAATTTTTTTTTGGAAAAATACTTGTTATATATAGTGTGTTTATATATGTGTGTAATTAATTTTGGTACATCCAATGATATTTGTAATTATATGTAAGTGTTAGATTGTTATGTTAATACGTAGAATTGTATAGATTATATATTATGTAGAAAGTTAGTCAGTTAATCACGAATCAATAGAACTATGTGTTACTTAAAACACACATTCATCGTAAAAATCATGGCTCTGCCATGCACCCGTGCAACCAATGTACCATGTTTGAGCTGGCGTTCTTATCTTCTAAGCATATCATTACGAGTGCTTTACTAACACACTAGCTAAAATTCACATAAGTAACCCACTTGATATGTAATTTAGAGGGAAATCAAACTTTGTTACAAAGTTACTAACGAGGATTGTTGACTAGTCAATTATCCAAGTATATATGTATTCTCTTATTAATAAATAAGCACGGTTTTGCTAGGCCTAAGTTAATTTTATGGGTCTAAGATCAATTAAACATTCAGAACGTAGGTCTAAAAGTATTTATTTTGACCATTCCTAACTTCTTCCGGGGGCCCAGTTGGACCTCCTCTATGGGTTCTCCCAGGACCTCTCCCCTGCCGAGGAGGTCCTAGAAGGCAGTTACCCATGTGTGATTAATAATAGTTGCACGTGGAGATATCGGCTATAACGGTCATCACGAAGGGATGTAACGATTGGCGTGAAGAGACGCAACCATTGGCGCGAAGAGGCACCACTTCAACCAACTGCCAACGCTTGTAAAACTATAAATAGCCCGGCTTATGTGCCCTTATAACATAGATTCACATCTAAGCCTTAATCCACGTGTATTCACAGTCTTTTCCCTGTAATCTGAGCATATTCTTTGCAATACACATTACCATTTTCGAGTCCTTCGGAGAATAGATAGTAATCTCCATTTTTCCTTTATATTCTTATTTGTCCGTTCTGTGATGAGAGTCCCAGACGTCGACAGCTGGCTCCGTCCGTGGGGAGCGCTGTCATCATTGGCGACATTTACTCCCGAGCCGTCAATTGTCCCCTTTTCGGGTTCGACGACAAATCAAGGCTAAAGAGAAAAGAGAGGATTAATTATTTTAAAATCAAAATTATAAACAGCCCCAGCACCCGAGCTCGGCTCGGCTCACCGAGACCACCAACCTTTGTACCAAGGCCTCCCCAACCTTTTGTGCAACAAAGGCGGGAGCATGCAGCCCGAACAGCGGCCATGTCCGCCAAGTGTTACGTGCTTCCATTGTGGGCCTTGGGGCACTATGCGCATGTCGATTGCTTGGCAAGCGCGTGGGATGCAGCGGTCTATAATGGTTCCACCCAACTCCTACCTCGGCCCCGCAGAGACCTTCACCACCGCCAAGGGCTGCATCCACACCTCCCCAAGGCACGACACGCGTGGCATCAACCACGCCATGCTAGAGAGAAGCAACGCAGCCTTGCCGGGCGTCATTTTGGGTACTCTCTTGGTTAATTCGGCCGACTATTGTCTTATTTGATTACGGGGCATCTCATTCATTTATCAAGAAATCATTTGCTGCACTCCATCAAATTGAAATGCATACCCTCCAACCACCCCATCGCATACGAGTCTCGGGATCGATTTTCATCTACAAATCAAGTCTGTAGGGACATAATTGTGCAGATCCAAGAAATTGACTTCTTGGCTAACCTCATAGTGATAAATTCAGTAGGCATTGATGTGATCCTAGGAATGGATTGGCTAACCAAGAACCAGGAAAAATCGGTCGTAAGCGGTCTATTTCCGTCACAAACAAAGAGGGCGATCAAGTCATGTTCTCGCTTGCGGACAATTCTCTTCTCTATGCCTTGGAAGTTAATATCCCTCTTGAATTAGGGAGCGTACAGTGGTATGTGAATATCCGATGTATTCCGAAGACCTTCCAGGCATAGAAGTGGAATTCGTTATCGAACTTACACAGCATGCGCCAATTTCAAAGCGGCCATACTGGATGCCTCCAAATGAGTTGGTAGAATTAAAGAGCAACTCAAGGAGCTCCAAGATAAGGGGTTCATCGAGGCCGAGCTCCTCCCCTTGGGATGCCCGTTATTTTGTTAAGAAGAAAGATAAGAGTCTCGGGATGTGTGTGGACTACCGCTTGATTAAATGAAGTCACTATCAAGAACAAGTATCAAAAGCTTCCGGATTGGCGATCTATTTGACCAATTGAATGGAGCCCAAGTATTCTCAAAATTGATTTGAGGATGGGTTACCATCAAATTAAGGTCGAGCCAAGATATACCAAAGGCGGCTTTCTCCACTCGTTACGGGTTGTGCGAGTACAACTGTTATGTCCTTTGGGTGACCAATGCTCCTTCCTACTTTATGAACCTAATGAATTCAGTTTTTATGGAGTATTTGGATCAATTTGTTGTCGTATTCATTGATGATATCCTTATCTACTCCAAGTCCGATGGAAACACGAGCAACATCTGCGACTTGTGTTAGAAAAACTTCAATCAACATCAAGCTGTATGCTAAATTTAGCAAATCGAGTTACGCCCCGCGAAGTCGACTTTGGGTCATGTTCTATCCAATGGAGGTGTCATTTGTCGATCCTAGTAAAGTCGAGGATGTGTTAAATTGGGAGCAACCCAGGCGTCACCGACATCGCGATTTTCTTGGGCTTGCGGGGTATTACCGAGTTCATCAATAATTTCTCCGTATTGCGGCCCATGACCCAAGTGTTGAAAAAGGAAAGAAGTTAAGTGCAGTCGCTTTGGTATGCGATTAGCTTCGGACTCTAAAAGACCTCTTAACCCGAGCACCGGTGCTTATCTTGCCCGATATTCACAGAGCTTGACATTTATTGCGATGCTTCTCAACACGGATCGGATGTGTCCTTATGCAAGAAGGTCATGTGGTGGCATATCGTCAAGACAATTGAGACCGCATGAAGCCAATTATCCACCCATGACTTGGAGCTTGCAGGATAGTCCATGCCATTTGGCGGCATTACCTTATTGGTAATCGTTGCGAGATCTACACCGATCATAAAAGTCTCAAGTACATTTTCACTCAGCCGACTGAACACAGATGAGAAGGTGGCTTGAGTTAATCAAGGACTATGATATGGGGCTCCATTATCACCGGGGAAGGCCAATGTGGTAGCGGCGTTGAGTAGGAAAAACCAATGCAACTGTTTGTCGGTAACTCCCTTTCGGCAAGGTTGTGTCTTGACATGCAACTGCTTTGCACGGGAATTATTGAGGAGGGTACCCTTGCTGCTCTCAAGGTGGATTTCACCTTAGAAGATCAGATCAAGGAAGCTCAAAGACCGACATGGAAGTCGCCCAAATCGGGAAGAAATGAAGAAGGGTAAGGCCAAATGTTTCAACCATGATCTTGAGGGCACCCTACGATTCTAAGTCGTTTAGTAGTGCCATTCAATGACAACCTGAGGAGTTGATTCTTAAGGAAGCTCATGATTCGCGATTCTCTATACATCCGGGAGTACCAAGATGTACCATGATTTGAAGAAAGCGATTGTGGTGGAGCGGATGAGCCCTTACCCATTCCTGTGGAAATGGGAGGAGGTTGGGATGGATTTCATTCTGGACTTCCAAGGACCCAAGCTCGCTCGATTCTATATGGGTGATTGTCGATCGTCGACAAAGGTTGCCCATTTTATTCTGTCAAGACCACTTACACGAGCCAAACTAGAATTATTTCACATTTTATAAATTTTATTGCTATACTTTGGAGCACGGTCAAACTAGGAGGTTTAAAATTCTAATCTGGTCAATTAGGAGCACTATTCCTCGGGCTCAAACCCATCGGCTGATGGTCAGGCCACGAGCCACTTGGCGGCCGTCCCAACCAAACCATCTCGGTTGGCGACCCTCCGATCCAGATCAAGCCAATTTGGTCTCCTCGTAGCGCCCGCTCATTCTCTCTCTCTCGCCAGCGGGGCCCACCTCCTGTCGCTTCGTCTACCTCGCGGCCGGCGCTCATTGCGGAAGCCAAGCGCCACGCAGCCGCCATGCTCTGTGAAGCTCCGTCGGCGCCCGTGGCCGCGCCGCCGCCGTGACCTATCACAGGCCATCGCCATCTAACGCCTCTGCATTCAGTCCCTCGGCCCGTTTAAGCCACCCGTGCCCCTTCCTCTTGGCCATTCTTCCTCTCGACACCAGAGGAAGGAGAAGCTCGTGCTTTTGGGCTCTCGGCCGGAGCGGCCGTGCCTTCCTTCCGCTCACGCCCCATGAGCTTGCACGAGGACCGCGTTTGAGCTATCTTCGCCTCGGAGCTCGTGGAATCGAAAGATTGGTCCATTTTCGCCGAAACCGAACTCTTCGTCTCCACTTGATCCGGTGTCTTCTCCACGTTGAACCGTACCGCATGCGTGGACCTCACCGTCGCCAAGCTAGCTCTTGGTCATCCCACTTTCTCTCCAACTCTGAGTAGCTTGTCCTAGATACTCGGGCACCCTTTTGAACGGCTGCGGGCATTATCTAAATTGCTACGTTTGCCGTGTTGTACACGCCGCCCTCTCGTGACTGCCGGCCTACAAGGAGCCACCTCAAGGGTCGCCACCACCACCCAAAGTTGCGCGGGGTTATTAGCTTTGTAGCAGCCGCCTTTTGGCCGGCCTCGCCGTGGCGTGAGCGCGGCAAGCCACCTGGAGCAATCTGAGCGTTGTCCGGACGACGTCCGACAAGCCGTAACAAAGTCATTAAGGTTTCGATTCGGTCATTAATTGCCTAATGATTGATTACCGTTATTAATGGTGTCTTAAGCGGTAGATGAGTCTATTAATGTGGGCGAGTGTACGCGAGAAAACGGAAGGATAGCGGCCGGTGACAAGTGGGCCTAGTCATTAGCGTACACTCCGTGGTCGTGTGAGCTTGGTCGTGGACTGTGGTCCATGCACTATCTTTGGCCGTCTAAGCTTACATGCGGCCCGCTTGTCGATCGGAAATTAAATCACCAGGGGTAAATGAGAAATGACAACATTAACCGCCCCACATGTCGATGGCTTGCGGCTAGTGTAGCGCTTCGTGAAAAGTATTAATCGATTAAGAAAATCAGAATGTGTTTATTTATGAGTGAAAAATAGGATTAACTTCCAAAATGCATAACAAATTCATTTTACTCCAAATGGGATGAAACCAGTCTTTGGTAATTTTCATTTTGATGAACTTTATTTCAAAATAGGTTGCACATTTATCTCGGTAACAGAAAAGATAGATTTGGAATATGAGTATTTAATTGATTATCTTTACAATAGAAAAATGGCTATAACTTTGAAAATTCATATCTTGTGCTTGGAAACTCCAATTAGGATGAACCAATTTTTAGTGGACTCACAATAATATGACCTAATTATCTATAAATTCAATTGCCTTCCCTCTGTTCTACAAAATTTAGCCAACACATTAAAATTGGATAAAGCGCATTATCGGGACATACAAACTTCAATTGACCATAACTTTCACCTCATGAATCCAATTGGAATAATTCTTGTCCCTATATTCATCTCATGGCATAAAATTTATCTGTAGAAAAATCATGCATGTTGGAGCATTTTGATTTTGGGTTATTTCTCGATGTTTATCGATTTTCCGTTCTATAGATAAAATCGATTTCAGCGTAGATTCTTACGCTACCAGAGTGAACAACTACTCTTCCAGCAAGGCAAGCATCCTTTGAAGTTTCTTTTACATCATATTGATCCCGGTTTTCTTACATTAGTATTTGAAATGCAATGATATTGCTCGCATGCTATTTTGGTATACCTTTATGTTTGAGTAGATTAGTTATATCCTATGCTTGATGGTTATCCACGATATTTCACATACACATATGCTTAAGATAGGTTTGTGATGATATGATTGTTGTGTGTCTATTGCTTAGCCATTGCGGGTCTAGATAACGTGATAGATCAATTGGCGGGACTAGCTCGTCAATTGTGGAGACACATAACAACTCTTATTACATTATTAATTTTTGTCAGATTGTTATATCTGGTCATTTTGGTTCAAAACTTGTTGTTGTTAAATGGTTTTGGGTCGGGACAAGTGGTTGTTAGTGTGGGTCTTTGTGCACGAGATTAGGTTTGTGGTTGTCTTATGCGGACCATTAAGGACCGAGCCATGGGCGTTACACTCCAAGTGCAGAGCGTACTATCACATGCGGGATATGGGTACCGTATGAGTTAAGTAAGGGAATGTTTTATTAGGTAAGACGCGGTGGTGTGGGGACATAGAGACCGTGAAATCCTATGTTCCTTTGGAACCCTAGATGTGATATATTGTGCTTAATGAGCACGATTACCTATGTTGTGGGATGCAACATACTAACTACCTCACCGCTGGCCTCCCGATTACAACATGTGTGCCAGCTTAGCATTTGCTATATGCTTATGTCTAAGTTGGGATTCCCACATATGGGTGGTACATCCCAATAAGATTTTCTTGCTAAAATGGCGTATCTCGATTCTCCGTAAGAGCATACCTAAGGAAGTGTGCTATATTCGGAGGCATCCGGAGGCTTACGGGCTAGTCGAGTCATGTGGGTAAAGTAGTACACCTCTGCAGAGATAATCTATTCGAATAGCCGTGTCAGCGGTTATGGACAACACTTGGTTTAAGTATGCTTCATCGTTAGACTTCAAAATTAAAAGTTGACATGGTTACAATTGGTTTGGCATGAATGGGAGATCGGGCTCCTCACTTGGATGGAGTTAAGGCAGAATTCATTTACTTGAGGCCCAGAGTTATTTCCTTAAGACCAGGTAAACCTCGGTCTTACGGAAATAACCCGGGGGTCCTCACAGTTTTCATTTTCAGTTTTTGACTTTACAAATTAACAAAGCACAAGTGCTGAACATAATAGAATAATAATTAGATTTGTGTGATCAAGATCATCGACTAAGTCGATGGCCAGCTAAAACTACCGATAGCTAAGCATGTCTAAGCATATTAACTAATCTACTAAGTGACAAGAGTCCATCCAACGAACTCAAATCACAGCAAATAACCTAGGCTCAGGTAGTAGAGAAATATCATTTACCTACAGATTATGCAACTATAGGATCAACTAATCAAACCATAATTTAACAACAAAAATAGCAATGCATACACACAAGTTGAGGTCCTAGAAGGCGATTACCCATGTGTGATTAATAATAGTTGCACGTGGAGATATCGGCTATAACGGTCATCACGAAGGGATGTAACGATTGGCGTGAAGAGACGCAACCATTGGCGCGAAGAGGCACCACTTCAACCAACTGCCAACGCTTGTAAAACTATAAATAGCCCGCTTATGTGCCCTTATAACATAGATTCACATCTAAGCCTTAATCCACGTGTATTCACAGTCTTTTCCCTGTAATCTGAGCATATTCTTTGCAATACACATTACCATTTTCGAGTCCTTCGGAGAATAGATAGTAATCTCCATTTTTCCTTTATATTCTTATTTGTCCGTTCTGTGATGAGAGTCCCAGACGTCGACAGCTGGCTCCGTCCGTGGGGAGCGCTGTCATCATTGGCGACATTTACTCCCGAGCCGTCAATTGTCCCCTTTTGGGTTCGACGACAAATCAAGGCTAAAGAGAAAAGAGAGGATTAATTATTTTAAAATCAAAATTATAAAGTTATTATCAAAGAACTTACTCGATCTCGAAGCTACTTTCGTTAGAGAGCGACATAAAATCCTCATTTGTCATTTACAGTGAAAGTGGGTTCTCTCCTTTGCTCTAACGAGGAGGGAACTAAGGCCAGGAGGTCCTTGGCCTTGGAACCCTTTGAAGAGAGACCTCCTCTTCGGACTGTTATGATGATCCTTCACCCTCGACCTCCCCAACCAAGAAATTTGATATAGAAGACATTGGCTGGGGGTTAGAGATATATCGGGAAATAGAAGTCTTAACTTTTGTTTTCAATACCTATTGGGTAGAAGGTTTCGAAGGAGTTGGAATTGAAGCAAGAGGTCTTGGAGAAGTTAAAGCTAGTGCCGGTGTGGGTTTTGTTTTCTTTGGCACGATAGGAGATCGAGAAGAAATCCTTGCACTCTTTGCCAAAGAAGGAGAAGAACTCACACCGACATCTGAGATAGGACGTTTCTTTGATGGCGTCTGTCCAGAAACACACAAATTAAATATGAGCAAATTCATTTCATATGTCTAGTTGATTTTTACGAGATACTTACCACTGTGCGACCTTTCCTAAGTGATGAAGTTGCCCCAATCAAGCTTGGGGGCCGCTCCTCTATATCGATCTGTTCCTTTTCTGGAACCCGGTCCTTCAACAGGACTGAGGTCCTAGCTAGGACCTCATAGTTTGAAAGAGCTGCATATAATAAAAAATTACTTTACTTTAACTATGAAAGTTCAGTTTTAGTAAAAATATGAATAAGATGTTACCATCTCCAGGGACATCACAATTGCAATAGAGTATTTCTTTCTTCTGAAGGGGGAAGATCTTGTTCTTGAGGAAGTCGTGGACGATCTTTCGTCCAGTTTGACCTCCCTCTACCAGGTTGCTGATCACCAGGACTACTCTCTTCTCATCATCTAAGGGTTTAATCTCCTTGTCAGCAGCTCGGCTTTTGGTGGACCACTCCGGTGGTGCATTGCGATTGTAAGTGATCCTACTTTCTTTCAGAATTTCTGAATAGAATCATTCCTTGCTCTATGTCTAGCTAACATCTTTAGTAGCCAAGAAGGGAAATATCATTTTGCTGGCATCCTGAAATTTAAAATTAAAAGAGCAAAAGCATCAGCACCTTTCTTGTTGCGAATGATTTGGTAATAAAACCTAAACAGACGCAGACTAGGGGCTATCCCTAAAAATGCCTCAAACATGTGGGCGAAAATACTAAGTACCGTAACTGAATTCAGTACAAGGTGAACCAATTCAATTCTATAATGATTAAGAACTTCAATCTAGAAATCACTCTCGGGCAAACAGAGGCCTGCCTATAGATAAGGCATGAAGAGTACTGTAAAACCGGCTAGAGGATTTGGTTCACTCTCTCTTCGGTGGATGCCACTCGATAAGAGCCTTCTCCGGAAGATGCATGTCATGCTCCAGTCCTTTGAGCTCATCTGCTGTCAGCATTGACGATTTCCATCCCGCCATTGCTTCGGTTCAATGGTAGACTAAAGGATCCTTCTCTTCGAAGTTTCGTGGAGGACGAAAGGTACTCGGTGAAAAGGAAAAGCGAAAAGCAACTGGGGTAAAAACGTGCCTAAGGAGAGGTAAAAGATCTGTATATATACCCTTGGTGCATTTAAAACCCATTACCTCAAAGATGTAACAACTACGCCTCGATTAACGGTGGCAAGACAACTCACGTTCGGTCAAGGAGGTTGTTCTGTGCGTCAGAGATGTGTAAGAAAAAGTAGCTAGAAAGTTGTTTCTTTTTTCAAAAGTTATCTTCATCCCATATCCATTAACATAGAAGTTACCTTGATATACGTTTCAAGAGAAGATCACCTGATCATCGGGATTTTCCTTTCACTAATTTCTTGGAGATTTCACAGAATGAATTGACTTCTTGAACACCTAGGGTGCATAAAATCCAGATATTATAACATCAAGGTGTTCAAAAAGTCAAATTTATTCTATAAGGTCTATCTTTTTCATGATCTCTACTATTATGATACATCATCTACTCAAACTAAAGGAGTTTGAGGATAAGAGTTCTACGATAAAGTGGAGACAGGAAAGATAGAAAGTTTGTGAAGGAATTTCTCTTAGGTTCTGCCCTTCGAGACGGTTATTTATCCACCAGTAACTTGCGGTAGAATTAAATAAACCAGATGGAAGTTGCTGAAGACTAAAATGTATTTCTCCCTTCGGGAATTGCTTTCATAAATATATACGGCTGACGCTCCTGCTTCTTAATAGAAATAGTTATTTATAACTCAAGTAAAACTATCTTCTTGATCAAGTCTAGTTATGGTTAAAAACCTCTTCAAGTAAGTTATTTTCACTTGAAGTTGAGGGGCTAGCTGACGAGGATTATTGACTAGTCAATTATCCAAGTATATCTTTATTCACTTATTAATAAATACGCACAATTTTGCTAGACCCAAGTTAGCTTTCTGGGCCTAAGATCAATTAAACATTCAAAACGTGGGCCTAAAAGTCTTTCCTTCGACCGTTCACAACCTCTTCCGAAGGCCCAGTTGGACCTTCTCTATGGATTCTCCCAGGACTTCTCCAAGACCTCCTCCAGGTCCTCTCCCCTGCCGAGGAGATCCTAGAAGGCATGGGAGAGGAGATATCGGCTATAACGATCATCACGAAGAGACGTGACGATTGGCATGAAGAAACGAAACTATTGGCGCGAAGAGGCACCACTACAACCAACTGCCGACGCTTGTAAAACTATAAATAGCCTGGCAGATGTGCCCTTATAACATAGATTCACATCCTAATCCTAATCCACGTGTATTCACGGTCTTTTCTCTATAATCAGAGCATACTTTTTGCAATACACATTACCATTTTCGAGTCCTTCAGCGAATAGATAGTAATTTTTATTATTTTTCTTTATATTCTTGTTTGTCTGTTCTATAACGAGAGAACAGTTACCGATGTATACTTATGTTCTGTGTACTAATACTGAGCCCCTTTTCCAAAAATAGCAACCTCAGGTATACTCTAGATTGAAAGGCACAGCGTGAAACACATAGTTACAGAGTGAGACACATCGTGATCACTGGCTAACTACTTTATGCGGAAATGCAACGGTCCATCCGTAAGGACCTAAAGTACCTCAAACCTCAGTCGTCGGCTGTACATCAAGATTCATGCCAGGAATTGTATTTTTAGAAGTATAAGCATAGTTTAATCCTTGTATTGTTGCTTAAATGTTAATCTGACATGAGATCGTACTTCCTCTGTTTTGAATTTTGAATTTTGAATTTTGAATTTTGAATGGCGCCTTTTGATCTACCCCATGTGAATTTACTGTATACGTACATACACGAATACACCAGATTTGAACACAAAAAAAATCTTCAACAATGACTATAACTGTACACTAGATACACTTAAATTCTACAGTACATGTATATATTCTACAGCACAAATACATATTTTCACACAAAAAAACTTGAACAATCACCGACGACGACGTACATCTATGGTGGCCGGCGAGGGCTACGTACACCTCACCGACGACGACGTACACCTATGGTGGCTGGGGAGGGCCACGTACACCTCCAATGGCCGTCGATGACGGCATGCACAGAGATGGAGCACGGCGGTGCGCATGGGGACGGAGATGCATGACGGCAGCCGGGACTTGCACCGCTGGTGGGCGGCGATGAGGATGAGAGAGAGACGGGGTGAGCCCTACAGCGATAATGGGGCGGAGATGCACCACGGCGGCCCAGACGTGCACCTCCGGTGGCCAGCGACAAAGACGGGAGAGAGAAACGAGGATGAGTATCTACGGCGGTGACGGATTGATCCGGCGGCGACTCGATCGAGTTGCACCTTCGGCGAGTTCCATGGCCAGATCTAGGCCCGTCTAGATGTCGGGAAGAAGACGTTGCCCCCGGATCTAAGCCTCGTAGCCTCCGTCGTCATCAGATCAGAGCTCCGTGGCCTCCGTCGTCTTCGTCTCCGGCTCCAACCGTCATTCTCGTCACCGGCGACGCTCGATCCGACGGTGATGGCGGCACCCACAGAGGTGTGCACCCGACGGCGACAAGGATTGTGTAGATTCAGTGGCGGCGACAGAGAGGAGGTATACCTCTAGCCGTCGGCGAGGACAACATGCAAATCCGTTGGAGAGGTGGTCGAGTTGCACCTCCGGCACGCCTTCGGCGAGCGCTACTCGCCTGAGGTGAGGACGACCAACGGAATGGGTGCGGGAGAGGGTGGCGACTGGAGATGCGGCCGGATCCAGAGCTCCCCGGCGTATGACCCACCCATGTGTATTATACATGTATTCGATTTATGTATTGCATTATGAAATCAAACCGGCTAATAATGGTCCAAATCCCCATGACCCCACCGATGGCGCAGATATCAGGGGAGGTCCATTCGGTTGGACCATATATCCTCATCTTATGCCCCCTCTAGAAAGCGGCTAGTGTTTTGCTGGTTCATTGTGTTCACATCACGTGAGGGCTGAACTTGAAACCACTAAAAAGAACAGTGAAATTGACTAGCACAAAGTTCACTGATTTGGACCTTCGAATGGAACCACAGACTCAGAGAGGAAAACTATGCTCCCAGACATGCAATTGATTTGTAGCTTTGTGCCATTTGTGTCCAAGTCTTACTGGGGCAAGCTACACTTAACTAAAGTCAGTGTAAAAGACAAGCCCCAAGATGCCTTTCAGCCATGAAAGGAGGGCACTCTCTACTGAAAACGGCGACCACCTAACTCCATTAGTCATAGCTAATTTGCATTCGGACCAAAGAAACATCAGTGTGACATATCAAATATCAGAACTGGTATTTGAATTTGGAACCTTGTAATGTAATATCTCTACAAGTTTGACAAGCATTGGAACCAGCCACTTATGCCCCAAGGATGTTAGTGCAACAATAATGCATCTCTGGTGATGTGTTTTTACGCAGGGAAAACACAGTTTGAAAGAAGCCTTATTTGTATGTACGGTGCTGTACTAAAAACTTAACCGATAAATATAAGGGGTATAAGCAGCAGCCAGTGGTGAAACAGGGAAGAATTTTGGCATGAAAGGGAATATCCAAAATTAGTGGAACTTCTGGAATCAGCGGTGGATGCCCAGCCGATTCCGAATGTTGCTGGTGCTGCTGTTCCTTGGCTTGCCACTGGGTTGTATGTTTCGGTTCCCTTGCTTCGGTAGGTCTTGCGGATCCACCATTTGTATTGTCCGCTGCTTCTTTGCTGCATTTGTGTCGAATCGGAGTTATCATTCATCACATCAATCACTCAAGAAAGAGAATGCTCTGATCAAAACATGCACTGGTAATTTTGTATCTAATGACAACTCAATTTAGACCTCTAGTCATTCAGATTAAAAGATTTAAGATTTTACGACAGGAATTTAGAAAGCATTAGGAGGGCTATCACTGAAATTTTCAGGTGCTGAAAATAAGTAAGAAAAACAAAAGACATACCATTATTGAATTCTTGGTAACCTTCTTGAAGCTTTCGCTTTGTAGCCTCGAGCTTTGCGTGATCATGCCGACTTGATGGTTGCTATACCCAAAATGAAATATTTTAGAACAATAGCATACACATCAGATAAGCAGTAGCTGTTCAACAATACCATATGCTTACATTAGGTATAGTTGGTTTTGGTCTTCTTTGAGACATTGAGATATTCTGCTGCTGCTTAGGCCTCATTTCGGAACATTTTGGCTCGAAATGCAACCTCTGAGGTCTCCCGGGACCAAACGCCGCACTTGATGGCTTTCCTTGCGCCCCTGCAACGGACTGCTGCCTCGTTTGCCCGTCGAAAGGCTCATGCGGTCGTGACTGCCTCACTGCAGACTGGTCAAGCCTCCAATTCTGTTCTGGATCATACCATTGGCCCATAGTAGGTTCCTTCTTGACTAAGTCTTGGTTTGCAGGATAACGTTGTACCTGTACGCCCTCCTTGGCATTGATTCTAATGTCTGCAGAAAAAATTAGAGGGCAGAAAGTATGTTAATGCAATGCATAACCATTAACCAAGAACAATTACAGCGTGGGATCGAGGAAGCACAATTACTCACTTCCATCATCATCCATTTCATCGAAGAACTTCGAAACCAAAGCAGGTTTCCGAGCGCAAGCAAAGATGGAATTTTGTCAGATCAGATATTGAAATTCCAAGGATGCTAAACAAAGTAACAAATTGATGGTATTTTCTTGAGGAAAAAAAGTTTGATGTTTACATAACCGGTACCTCAGATAGCCTGATGGAAGTACACGGTGTGGCAAAAAGAGCAGCCTCGTCCATGGGAGGGGAAGGCAGCCCTCCTTCCTGCTCCAAGCAAGAAGTGTCCATCGATTGCGGAGTATGATCTGTGAATTGTTTAAGCAAGATCATATTAGGGAACCTCACCAACAATGAACATTAAATTTGAGTTCTAAAAGAAAACATTAAATTCGCAGTCCTAACCTACAATGGCACCTCCATTGCTCACCCACTCATTAACTATAGCCTTCCAACCTCTTCAGTGGGCGTCAAGAATAATGTCAACAGTAGAAAATTAGGGGAAATTACACAAGAGGAAACGATTGCCTAAAATGACTGGCAAGCAATAAGAAGAAACTGACAGATTGGTGCTAGGAACAACACAAACTTACTCAATGAGCGGTCGGACGAGTTGCCGAATCTGTTTCGAGCCGTGCTTCCGCAGCGGTTTCACGGCCGTTCCAATCTCAGTAACCTATGACCAATTGACAGATATGAACAAAGACTTCAATGAAAGCTCATCAAACACATGCACCAGCAGTTTATTCCGGCTCACCCTAATGGTGTCCACCGTGAATTCCAACTGCTGCAGCCTCAGGAGCAGCTCGAGTAGCTCGGCCTCCGACTGCGAGAGGAGAACACACACAAACAAATGCAGCAGTAGTCAGTAGTTCGTACTGCCAAGACCAAGGACAGACGCGGCGGCGTGGTGGTAGGAAGGCGAGAACCTTTTCTTGGTTGTTGGAGAGGGCGGCCTTGACACGGAAGGCCTCTGCGACGACGGGGTCGTCGCTGTCGCGGCGAGGGGCGGCGACAGCGGTGCCGTCGTCTGTGATGGCCTCGGCGCGGTCGGAGCTGCAAAGGCTGGGGACGCTGCCGGCACCATCGGGGAGGAGTTGCTGGTGCTGCTCCCGGTGCGCCAGCGGCGGCTCCGCGGCGGGCGCCGCCGCCGCGGCATCAGCCGAAGGGAGGACGATGAGCGCGGTGTAGAGGCGCTCGGCGATGGCGTCGCGGCGCCCGCGGAGTTCGCTGGGGTGGTCGGCTGCGGCGACCCGGATTGCGGCGTCGATGGCGTCGAAGATGGTGGCGCGCGCGCTGCTGAAGAACCCCCGCCAGTAGTCGAGCGACGGCGGCGCCATCCGAGCCCAAGATCGGCGACCACCGATCACAGCAAATCAAGTCAAATGATCCCCATCCTTCCTTTCTTTAAAGATTTCAATCAAGATTGGCGGTTCCTTCCTTAACTCGTCGAATTCTTTCTAAACTTGTCTTGATCTTGCAGTTCCAATAGAATGGGAAAAAGGCAAGAAATTACTAGAGAAAAAGAAGAGGAAGAAAGCGAAGAGCTCGCTTGGTTTCTTTTCTTTTCTTGGGCCGCGCAGCGATTTCTTAGTAATTGCGGTGCTGTACCTGACCAACAACCTATAATCTATCTATGCCTCGTTGCGCGAGGAGGAGGAGGAGGAGGGGACGGGAGAAGGACGGTGGCTTCAGGCGGGGTGGGAGGATCGCGCTCGCGAGTGAGTGCGAGTGGGAATGGATGCCGCAATCCAATCCAATCCGGTCCAATCCAATCCAATCCGGATTCCGATGGATGTCACGCACATGCGATGCAAACAAGCAAAGAAAACTACCACGGCGTTACGGGCTGATCGATGTTTTTGAGGCCGCCTGACTACAAATACTTGGGCAATTGAATCTTCGAGGCTGAGAAAACACAGAGAAAGACCCAAGTTTACCATCAGCTGTACGTAGGCCAGCCCACAGCAAATTCTGCATGGCGGGCAGGATTCCAGACGTGTGATCGTCTATCAGCTTAAACCTTGTTCCCTTCCTACGGGTGTGCAAACTGTAGGGATAATTCCCGACGGGTACCGAATTTAGGAAGCGAGTTCAGTATCTAGCTGGATTCAATATCGGTTCCAGATAGTTAGTTTTGGATTCGATAGCAAAATCGAGAGAACTAATATCTGACCGAATAATATCGGTAAACGGATAGTCGGATACTATCTGACCAGATATCTAGAATCATACATGCACCTCTGTCGGGACCCAAATATACAAATCTGGACCCTCTGTGTATTCTGCATTAGTCCAGGATCACGCTAGTGCACACAGTATCAACATCGATGAAATATCACATCCATACAACGAATATAAGAATAAACGAGTACTTTGAATAACAAATAATTGTTGGAACCTTACGGTCGAGTTTTACATTTATTAAGCCTTGCAAGGCTGACAATAAAGAATAAACTGCAGCGGAAACGAAGTAAACTCCAGTGGACTCCCATCAATTTACCACAGCAACCGATCGATCAAGACCCTAACGATCAACCTTCGTAGAACTCTTCTTCAAAAGCAGGCGACGACTCCTCCACTTCTGTTGATTTATTTAGCAAGAGTGAGTACACACCGTACTCGCAAGTTATACCACAGAATGCATTTATACATGATGGCTTATTCCAAACAAATGGCTTTTGTGGTTATTTTGCGGAAATGCAACATTTGCAATTGAATACAAATAATAGATTGAAAATATAATTGAAAACAATTAAAGAATATTAATTTAACAATTGGTTTCACAAAGGACACACAGTCTAAAAAAGTTATTCACACAGCTGTACAAGTTATCTCACGCAGCTGACCCTTCCTAAATGTTTCATGAAAATCTACCCCTCGTGTGAAATCCCCGAGCATGTCCATGACCGCGGACGCGGCTATTCGAATAGATTGGTTTAAACACTCTACAGAGGTTGTACACTTTACCCACACGATACAATCAGTGTTGCAGGCACTAATCATAATAAAACCTTTCAGAGACTTCATCTCAAACAATGACACTCTCGATGTGCTTTCCTGCCGACCAACCGATACACACAGCGTTTGGTTACGACACACATCATTAGACAGGGATGCAGCGAACCGTCCCGTGATATGACATATCACACGTCCAGCCCATCACATAGCTTAAATACAACCTGAGTTGTCAATGTCAAGACTCCATAACTTACTAAGTCAGGTCCAGCCCATACTAGGCATGTGGTTGTACAGTAAGGCTCAGTTCAATGGCGTACAAAGTTAAGTCCTTAATTGACCAAGGTAAGACTTCCAGTTTTACCAAATCACAAAGTTTAAAGCACACAGCTCCACCAATCACACAGATCCACCACTTGCCTCAGTCTAAATCTTTTCCCACCCTGTTGATTTAGTGCAACACATGCCATCAACGAGTAATAGCACACAGCACACACAGTTTCATCACACAGTTCCATAATCACTTAGTCAAGTTTATAATTGCAACTCACATAAAATGATGACTCGTGGCATGGCTAAGCAATCTACTCGTATCTAACCAACCCACGTTGGTGCTACGATAATACCAACTAATAATTGACCAATCCTAGGGTGACAAAAGAATATGATATAACAATAGACAAGGTGGATATAACAATTTGGATTAATAACTAAACCCAAAAGTATTTAAATAAATACTTGAAATAGAATTCAATACATTGAAACAAAGTATTTTGAAAACTGGGTTCAATATGATCAAAGGTATAACTTTCCTTGGAATAGATCTAGGTACTGGTCTTGATCTTGAGGTGCTCCTTCTTCTCCAAAATTTCCCGAAGTATCGACGTCTACTCGCAAATGAGATAAAAGAAACAAAAATAAATAAATAACAGAGACAAAACCAACTCCAAAAATCAAATAAAATTCACCATTAAATAGATCTTGATTTTTATATGAATTTACAAATTTGAATGGGCTCAATCGGAGGTCGGATGCAAAAGTTATGGGCTTTAGAAGATTGAAAAATAATTAAAACCCTAATTTGGATTTTAATTTGATTTCCCGAATTATTTTTATAAAGGAAAACCGGATTAATGATGTCGGCTGACGTCAGCGATGAATTTCCGCCGGAAAATAAAAGAAAACAAAACAAAAATGCGGACTGACAGGTGGGACCCACTATCAGTGGCTCGGTGCACCGTGAACTCGGTTCACTAAGAGATGGCTCGGGAGAAACAATGGGCGTACCATCCACGCCAGCAAAACCGAGGAGGTGGCGCTGAGTTGGACTCCAACTGGGCTGCCACGCTGGCACCGGACACAGAGCAGAGGAGGCAGCGGCCGATGAACTTGCCGGCGATGGCGACGGCAGACGACGGCGAGTCGGCGGCGGCAAGGTAGAAAAATGGGACCCTGGAGGCACGGAGAAGCTGTTGGGGGTGGTGGCTGGGCTCGGGCGGCGATGACTCACCGGCGACGGCGAAGCAGGCGGCGGCGGTGACGGCCAACCCTTGTCGGACGATGCGGCAACGGTGGATCAGGAGGCTCTCGGGGCTCTCGGCGAAGGCGATGGCGGGAGGAGCCGGGCTATTGCGCTCACAATGGCGGTGGTGGCACGGACGTCGAGGGTCTGGAGGCGGCGGAATCCGGCGGTAGAGCGGCTTCGGCCGACGGTGGAACTTCAGCAATGGCGGCGCTGGGAAAACGAGGGAGCGGGCGAGTAGTTGGGGCTTTGGTGGAGGGGGTCGGGGTGGAGAGATTGGATGGATTGGGGGGTCTTTTATAGGCGGAGAAGGGAGTCTCTGAAAAGCAATGGGAGCGCTTAGGGCGGAGTCGGGCGCGGGGAAGAGTCCCGGAGGGAGACGATGATGACGTGGCGAGGCGGGGCCACTGGTCAGCGGGCGAATGCGGGCGCGGTGCGTGAGCGAAAGAAACTGGCGCGGGCGAGCGTGCAGCGTCCGATCGGGACATGCGGCGGACATCGGGAGGGGCTAGGCGGGCGAGCGGTGGGAGGCGGGTTGGGCTGGCTTGGGAATAGTGATGGGCTTCGGCCCATCACTGTTCCGGAGGGATTTTAATTAGTTTTTCTTTTAATCAAATCCAGAAAATGCAATTTAGCAAATAGAAAATAGCAAATGACTTTAGAAAAATTCCAAAAATTTCTAAAAAATATATGCAAGCATATAGAATCCAATTAAAATGAGTTTGGCCATTGTTGATGTTGGACTTAAGCACATTAAATCATTTTGTCCTTAAAGTCCATATTAAGCTTTTAATTTAAATTCAAACAAATTGCAAATGGTGAGATTTTCAACTAGCAACTGAATAAAAAGATTTTCAAAGGCTAAAAAGTTGGGATGTTACAACCTCCTACCGCTTATGCTCATCACCGGCGGACCTGTTGCCAGCTCCGCCTATCGCCGGCGACCTACTGCCGGGATCCGCTGCCTTCGCCTGTCCACGCAGCTCACCGCCTCTACTTGTCGCTGCGGCTTGCCGTCGGGAGCCACAGACTCCGCCCATCCCCCACGGACTATGCTGCCGCCAGGAGCCGTGGCCTGCGCCCTAGGGATGGCAGTTGTCACAGTCTTATTATTATTAAACTGAATTATTATGCATATCATGGGTATGCATTTGATTTCTGGAGTATTTGCATAAATTATTGCATTTGTAAATCTTCAAATCAAAGTTAAAATCGAAACTCAAAATAAAAAAATAAAAAATACTTATGAAATTCTCTGGGAAAAATGTATTTAAACCTTACAATATTTATTATGAATAAATATGAATTTTCTCAAATTTTTAGACCTCAAATCAACCTTGAGAAAATTCAATTACCAATTCTAAAAGCCCTGCAGTAAATGATTTAAAAAAATTAAAATATGAACAGTGATGTTATAAAAAATTTATGTGTACTAGGTTAATCTAGGAACCTCCCTATAAAATTTCAGAATTTTCTAATTTTATTTGCTATTTTTATCAACTGGTCAAAGTGGAGTGGTTTAGAAATTAAATCAGTCTTTTACTATTGAATTGGTTCGACCAGACCTAACTCCGATCGAACCCGGACCAAACCAATCCAACTGCACCGCACCACTTTGCCTCCCTCTCATTGACCTTGCGGGCCCCACTCGACCAGCCCCTTCTCTCTCACAGTGCCAAGCCCGTGTGGGCTGCCATGGCCACGCAGCTGCTTGCCATGCCAGCGCGGGGGATGCGTGTCGTGCGCCTCTGCACTGTTCCCTCTCCTCATGCCAGCACAGCGCCCTTGCCACCCCAGTGTCCTGGCCTCGCCGCTTCACCTCCCTGCCATTCCCTCTCTATCTCCTCTCTTTCACCAAAGGCAATGGAGATCCACCGAGCAAGCTCCAAAGCCGCCCAACCGCTCGTCGCAGCTCCGGTGAACCCCGACCGAGGCCAACTGCGTCACACCACGACCTACACCCCAAGGACCAAATACCCTCGGTCAATTTGAAGATAACACCACCGAGCACCGCGCGTCGGCTTCTTCTTTAGCGCCGGCCGAAACCACCGCCTCGGCCGCCCCTCCTTGCCGATGCATCTCCAGTCGATTCCTCTTAGGTGAAGAAACCCCTCACATCCCTCTGGTTCCCCTAGCACTCAATTGATCTCTCAACCTCCCCAGTTCACTGCCGTCGAGGATCACCCTGTGGGGACGCTGAATTATTTACATAGGATCACAGTCCTCTAGATCATATGTAAATAACTCCAGGTCTCTAAGTTCTGAAATCCAACTTAACCCATGAGGATATATCGAACTTGGCAGTTCGAAACCATGCTCACATGAGTCAAGAAGCATTTTAAATCTTTGAATATGTGTCTCGTGTTAGCTCCCAAGGATTAAGGCTAACACGCACATATCTCAATCAACATTGAACACAGTCATATACAAGGCATACATATATATTACACATGTCGTACAAAACAAGGGCTTATAACCATAATTTTACAATAGAGGCCGACCGACCAAATTTAAACATTAACTTAAGTACGCAGTGGAAAATAAAGTAATAAGAACAAAAACTCCAGCAGGGCGTGTCCTTCCCAAAGGCAACTGAGTGGAGGCCAGAAATAGCGTTACTCATTAGCGTCACCGAAGTCGGCGCTAATGAATTGATCTATGTTATAATCTTCCTCACCTGAACAAATGGATAATCTGTTAAAGTACAAAGTTGTACTTGCAAGACTTACACAAATAAAAATTTATACATGCTAGTGGTTGCTCGAAGAGAGGTTATAGTTGCTCAAGTTTTTGCATAAATGCAACATTACTAATCTACACCGTCTAGTTTAATAAAGCAGTTTTTAGCAATAGACTGTTTAACAAAAGAAAATTTAATAACATAAAGATAAACATATTTCAAATAATATCAAAGTGGCAGCCTTACTTTGATAAACTAAACTCGTGATACACCTGTCATACGATACCAAGTTGTCCCATGTCAAGTTTTAATTTAAAGTCTAACAATGATGTCAGTCAAGGCCCAAGTGATGTCCATAATCGTGGACACGGCTATTCGAATAGGTTATAACCCTGCAGGGGAGTACATCTTTACCCACATGACTTGATCTGCCCGTAAGCCTCCAGATAATAACACACTTCCTTTGGTGTGTTGGCCGGGGAAATCAAGACTCGGTGTTTTTCAACAGGAAAATCATATTGAAGTGAACCACCCTTGCATGATAAAATCCCACTTAGTGCTAGCTATTTCACCCACTAACTAACCAGGCATGCAAGTTGTGTCGGAGGGGCCAATACAAGGAGTTAGTATGTGGGTTGACCGCCCAACATCAAAAATAGCACTCACTTGCACATTATATCCTTACATTGGGTTCCTAAGGAACATGAGATTTCACGATATCATGTCCTCACACCACATGTGTTTCAAATCAATACGACTTTCCCCCTTACTTGATCAAGCGGTGCCCATACACCGCGTATGGAAGTACGAGTGATATTTGGAATGAAAGCCCAAAGTTCGGTCCTTAATGACCCGGACAAATCTTTCCATAATACCCAATTCTCGTGCACGAAGGCACCCTTACTACTAGCCATTTCTCCAGATCCAAATCTATTTTTAAAGAACAAAATTTAGACCCGAACAATCAGATTCGAAGATCTGAACTAAAAGCATAAATATGATTATTCAATGTCTCCCAGAATTGACGAGCTAACCCCGTCAACCGAACTACGCGACTACTAACTTGCATGGACAAGCATAAAAACCAATGGTAATTAAGCTCACACACAACTAACTTAGGCATAATTGTAAAAGTGAAATTAAGGTTAACCTGCAACCATTTTGTATATAACTAACTAAACTTCACAAAGTAATCATACTTGAAAATAGCATGCACGCAAGTAATATTTGCACTTCAAAATACTAAAGTAAGATATAGTGGGATCAACATGTATGCAAAAACAAAAGTAAAAAGTGATGCTTGCACCTTGCTGGAATGCCAATTGTTCACTCTCCGTCGGATACTGCTCACTTGATTGCTCGGATTAAACAACCCTCTCTTCTTATGTGCATGTGTTGCACTTAGTGAGCTTAGAGAGCAAACCTTAAGTGTATGTGTTGCATTAGGTAGTGGATTATGTATCCACTTGAGCTTAGACACTTGATTTTAAGTAAACGTCTTCGACTTGTTACTCTTGGTGTTTTCCGACACCTAGACGGCTTGGAGGAGTGGCCTTCGGATTATAAAGAATGTTGTGAGAAGACCGAGGTTGTGAGTGGTTTGGTGCTCGCCATCTTCAGTGGAGGAAGAGCAACCCCGAGGATCAAGGTGTTGGTTCATGTTAGAGCCGGTCCAAGTAGTTGGACTTACCTCTGATGTGTTTGGCTTAATTCGTAGATCCGTCCAATTGGTTTTGGCCTACTGGATTAGGGAGACTGGCAGTCTCCAACACCACCAGAAACATCATCGTGTCTTTGTGGTTTGTTCTTCTTGTGCCTTAGTTTGTGCAATTTACATTTCCTATACTAAATTTCTTACATGTCTTTGTAAAGAAAACACATTATCAAATAAACACGAGAAAATTCAAAATACATGAAAATTTTACAAGAAATAGATTATGAGAATATGAATTTAGGTGAAAATTTTATTTCATTTGGAGTTCAATTTGATTTTCTATAGATTTTTCAAGGTTATAGTTATTAGTGTTCGTTTTCTATAGATTTTTCAGTTAGCTATGTCCTAACTCTTGCAGGTTATCCTAGATCTTTCCATACAACTATGATTAAGTTAGATGTCATGTGATGGTATTTATTCTATATATCAATGCTTAGCCATGTAAGTCTAGTTGATACGATAGTTTGATTGAGAGGGTTATCTCGTCAAATCGCGAAACAACTGGACAAGTTTTACTTTTATGCTTTTGATCCGATCTTAGAATCTGGTTTTGAGTCTAAAGTTTGTTTATTTAAAACTAATTTTGGTCGGACAAGTGGCTAGTAGTGTGGGTGTCTTCGTGCACGAGAATCAAGTTCATGGAAAGACTTGTCCGGATAGTTAAGGACCGAACTTTAATTGTCACTCCAAGTACTACTCGTACTACCATACATGGTATATGGCGCGCTTGGTCAAGTAAGGGAGGGTCGTATTGAATTGGAATACGGTGGTGTGAAAACATAGGACCATGAAATCCTATATTCCTTAGGAACTCAATATAAGCATATAATGTGCAAGTGAGCACTCGTTATCTTATCATGGGGATGGACCCAAATAACTAACTACCTTACATCACTCCAACACAACTTGCATGCCCGGTTAGTTAGCAAGTGGTATAGCTAGCACTAAGCAGATTTCATTGTGCATGGGTGATTCAATTCAATATGGTTTTCTTGTGAAACATACTAAGTCTTGATTTCGGCTTGCACCAAAGGAATTGTGTCATTATCCGGATGCTTACGTTGATCAAGTCGTGGGTAAAGATGTACCTCAAGGGTTATAAATTGTTCGAATAGCCGACGACATCATTGTTAGACTCTAAACTAAAACTAGATATGGGAACAACTTGGTTTCAAGGTTATAGTTATGTCATATAGTTTAGTGTATCAAAGTGGGCCACTTTGGTATTGTCGATCTATGTTTATATCATTGTCATTTAAAATTCTTTTAACAAAATTGAGTTAGCTCAATTTGGAGTTATATTATTAGTTGGATGAAAACTTTTGTGATTTATGCAAAATTTAAGCCATTAAAGTCTCTCTTTGGTTAACCTTTAGCATGTATAATTCCTTCTCCTTTGGATAGTCTCTATTATACAATTTCTTTTATTAGTTTCGTAAGACTTACAGTACCTTTTGTACTTAATGGATATCTGCTTGTTTATGTGAGGATGACTACAACAGTGCATGACTTTAACCCGTTGGTTGCTTGTGGTATGGGCATGCCAACCCGGTATTCTCCTTTTTTCCAAGTTTATCTTCCACTAAGATTTATGTAATTATGATTAGATTTGGCGTTGGCGCTTTATGAAAATCGGGACATAAGGTCATATTTGTCTAAATTGTAATATTGCTTCTAATAATTTTTGCATATTTGACTATAGTTGTGATCGTGTTGTTTGAATATGTGCATGTTAGTCACTAATCCTTAGGAGCTAACATGAGCGCATATCCAGGAATCTTAAAATTGGTTTCATTTCATGTTTAGGGTTGTGCCTTACGTGCAATCACTTAACTTGAAAGCGGATTCAATTTTGAGATCCCAAAGCAATCGAGCTTAGCGGACACAGTGGCGCCACCCATACCCATGCCACACGGGATGAGGAGGATGTCGGTGGCGAGAGAGGTGAAGGTGGTGCCAGGTGGGAAGAGGAGGAGGCTGGCGGCAAGTGACCGGTGGGGAGGCAAGGAGGCATGAAGCAGAGCGGGAGAGTGGGTGGGGATTTAGGCGTTGCGGCAGTGGAGTTGCGCATGGGCTGCCCAAGATGTTCGCTTGGGCCCATGAGAATTCACGAGCAAGCAGGCAAGCAGCGGCGGGGCTCCCCATTCCCATGTCCAAACCCATCGGCCGCAACATTCCTCCCACGAACAGGACCACGGGCAAAAAATTAGGAGCATACCCACCTCTATTAGGGTTTTGCCGTGTAATCGGGTTATGGGGCAAGATTGCCACCCTACTCTGCCCATCTTCGCTAGCGGCCTGCTTCCACCTCTTGACCCATTCAACATATATTCATTTATATGCACGCGCATTCATCTGCCTATATTATTCATTTTCACTAAATTCGTGATGTATCTGTTCGACGGTACCGGTCCAAACTCAATACCGACCCGCCGATCTAGTTTGATCGTATCTAGCTCTGAATTCATGAAGAAAAAAATAGATTAGAATACGGTATAAGTAATATACATTTGAATCCAACCCGATTGCATCCTACCTAGTACTTACGCGTCCGCTCTGGACTCCCTGAGCTACCGGACGAGCTGCTGGGCATCCTCGCCCGCCTCCCGGCGAAATCCCTCCTACACGCGGTTCAAGTCTGTGTGCAAGGCCTGGCATGCCACCATCACGGACCAGTCCATTATCCGAACGCTCCTCGTTGTACGTCCAGCCACGGGCGGCAGCAGAACTCGCAGTACTTCCTCATCACCCCACATGAGTTTGGACTGCACAAAACTGTTAGGTTATAGTTATTTGTGTTACGTGTATTTTAAATATCACATTTTATGTAAAGTGTTTCATTGGGGGCACATTAATTCCTTTGAGCAAATCTAAATCGACTGCAAATTATGGAAGGATCGAGAGGATGTGAAGGGGACCGCAATCCGTGAGCTATCTGATGAACTCGCAAGGAAGCCTACGTACATAAGGATAGCAGCACACGGAAACCATCTAATTAATCATTCTATAGTTATATATGTCCAATTATATTTTTTGCTTCCTCATGATTCTCTACCAGGACATGGAGTTCGATCCGACTCAGGATCTCCATGCCAATGCATATATATCTCTATGATAAGCAATTGCTTCACATCGATCTCAACTTAAGTGAGGTTATCAGTTATTAGTGTTGAGTACGGTGACTTATATCCTAATATATTCACACTTAGAGAGGTATGCTACAAAGAATGGAGAACTTTGCGACTATATAAACTTATGAGTAGTGGCCATAGGAACACAAGTAAGCAAGAAGCAAGTCAAGTAAGAGGAACTCATCCAAAGTATATGGCATACGAGAGGATCAGATGCTAGGTTATTGTTTGGCACTATATTTTTTTATAGGTCAAGGATCTGAGAGTCCTAAAAGGTTCGAGGGGATTGTGAGACAGTGACAATCTTTTTTATTCTTTTGATGTTGTGTTTAAGAAATTTACAGTCGCATTCACCAAATCATTTTTTCTCGTCGTGGTTGCTTTGTCGTCATTATTTTAATTCTCATGCGAGATTCATCTACTTCATTATTGGTATCGTGCACACTCCTATCGTATCTCATAACTATGATCAGATTTGGGAGCAGCTGCGCATATTGAGTGGTATCGAAGCCAAGGCTGGATTAATCTAATTTATGATATGGTCGGCAAAGTGTCAGGTGGCAAAACAATTGATATCGATATCGACGATGTGAAGTCAATTAGAGAAATTTGACGTCGAAATTTCAAAGTGTAGCAATGCGTGGTGAAGGGAGTTTTCGCGCAACAAGGGTTAATTGATGCTCAAGTGGATAGACCAAAAAGATATTCGATGAAGACCGGATGGTGATAGAGTGGAAGGTCATAGTACAATTTATCTATATCTCTCCGATGGGATAAAGTACTTGATGATCGAGGAGAATCCACCAAAAAATTATGGAGTAACTTAGAAGAATTTTATATAAATAAATCGACAAACCGTATATGTTGAAATGAGAACTATATAGGTTGCGCATATAGGAAAGCACATGGTTCATTGACTATCTTAATATGTGCAACAACCTTGTCATGTTGTTGATTAGTGGATAAGAAAATTGAGAACAACGTTAAGGTAGTCATACCGCAACATCTCTACCACCATCATGGGAGCAACTGTGATGTATATTCTCGAAAAAATCACTATCAACTTCAATGAGGCAGCTTGCATATATATATTGTATGTGCAAAACCTTGAAGAAGCCATCGAATCTTCATCCTTGGGTGATCAATCATTGGTCACAAAGGTGTTGTAGGCAAAAACAATAATCACATAAAGAACAAGGACACACGTATGCAATCTATATGAAGAGAACACTCATATGGTAAAGTATTGTCCAAGTTTGGAGCAAATGAGGGGTGCATGCTCATGGTATGGCGAACGATGATTCTGGACATACTAGTCGTCGGTCAATTAGGTAGTTCTCAGGATGGATATTAGATGCATGATGTTGCTTCCACATATATTCGACGAGGGAGATATTTGATGAAGGATCTCTACGCCCAATCAATAGACTATTCATTTGGCGGATTGCAAGTACTATGCAATTACTGAGGTGAGAACGATTACATTGGAGGTGTATGATGGAGCACATATATCGCACATTAACAGGTTCGTATTTTTGTGGCTTAAACAAGAATCAAATATTTGTGGGGTGGCTTGAACTGAAAGTTATGATGTATCACTTTGAGGTGAAGTCATCGAGTTACTTGCAAATGGCATGTAACGATGAAAATCTTGAGCACTTGGAGGATCTTGATTGAAGTAAACCTAAAGAAAGGGTAACATATGGGAGATCTAATAAAAAATCCTAGCTAGGAGAAGGAGACCGTGTCATCAATGGTAGGTACTCAGATCTCATGTGCAATTATGTGCGGAACTGCAAAGATGGTTGCAAAATTTAGGCACACAAAGGAGAAGGTGTGAGTGTTGGAAGAAGGACGACGTGGTGGGACCAACCAATCGGTCCGATGGCGAGTGGACTTTAGAGGCAGTACAAACCTATGTCATGGAGAACTATTGGAACAAAAGGTATGGTTAACAAAACAACACAAGGAAAGAGCTCTCGGTGGAATGCGGACGGCCAAGCCGATCTGAGCATGCGTATTGCGGTGATGTGCATGAGCCCCTATGGTGGGGGCACTCCCAAAGGTGGGAGGAAAATAATTTTTGGAAAAACTAGTTGGTTAGTGTTTCTAGTATTTTCAAAATAAAATTCATCATTTGAATGTAATTAAAGTTCAATTGAAATGTAAATTAACAAAATATATATGCAAAACCTATTCCCAATTAAAGTTCAAAATTGAATTATTTCATTTCATCCGGAGTTCAAGGTTCTTCGTGATTTTTCTATAGATTTTTCCAATATCTTTTGCTATTTATTTCTTTTTATGAAATTCCATTAATTTCAAATCTCTCTTGTAAAAATTATTTTAAATTAATTATTTCAAAGTCTTGCCTTTTCATTTGGAGTTTCACAATTAACTAAAAGCTAAATCAATAAAACCCCGAATCTCGATTCAACTTGAAATCAAATTTCTATTTCTCTCTCAATTTATGTCAAAGAATATGTGCAATTTCCAACCTCATTCCCAATTAAAGTTCAGAAAATGTAAATTAACATTTCTATTTTAATTTCCCTCTCATTTTTCTCCTTGGTCAAGGCCATCTTTTCCATGGTCATTTTTCTTTTCCTTCCTAGCCCACCACCCACCGCACTCCATCTCTCTCTTTCTCCCTTGCTCTACCTCTCTCCCGAAGGTGCACCTAACCCTACATCGCTGTATTTTAAATATCATATTTTTATGTAACAGTAATATGTGCAAAACCTATTCCCAATTAAAGTTCAGCAAAAATGTAAATTAACAAAATTGAGTTAGCTCAATTTGGAGTTATATTGTATTAGTTATGAATTTTTGAAGTTTATACCAATTTTCAGTGCAAAATAATTAAATTCGGATTTTCTAATTACCCGAAATACTTTTTATACTCACTTGCAGCTAGCCTCAGTCGTTGATGTGTGGGACCCGCTACACAGTGTTTTCCATTTTATTTAAAAACCGAATTAAATCTACTGACACGTGCGGCCCACATGTCATAGGCTCGGCTCACAGAATAGCGCATGGACCAGAGGTCCACGTAACATTGCCTTGGTCCATAGACCGGAGATCACTATACACTTATCGCCCCAAGACCACATGTCAGTGCAACAACGAATCCATAAGTGAGATGTAACACGTGCTTTGCTAACAGTAATTACCATTTAAAGCTAATCTGATCGAGATTTAGGGTTAATCATTGAGCTACAGTCCGGTCGGAATAGATGCGCCTCGGCCATGAGTTTGCCCGGCGCATCGCCGGCGCTGTGGTCCACGACAACATTGGCTAAGACCCAAAATGGAATCTACAAGGCTATGCGCAACTGACTGGTGGTCGGAGCATGACCGACGGTGAACCCTAGCGGCGGCGCAACTGCGAGGTGCGGCGGCTCTTCCACAGTGAAAGTGGTGAGCCCGTTTCGGCCATGCTTCCAGCAACCAAATGCGTGCATAAGCATCCATAGGGGACAAGAGACCTACCGGGGTCAAGAAGATGACTAGAGATGTCTGGAGAAGCGCCGACGATGATGACCGTGCGGTGGCGATAAGAGCTCCCCGTGGACAGGACAGCTAGGGAAAAATCAGGAGTAGAGCGTGGTCGGCATTGCTCAAACATAGACTAGAGATGATGTCACTGAGAGAAATCGAAGAGTTACTCACCACACCGGAGATGGGGACGAAAGTGGTCTTTTTAGCCGTGGTCATGCAAAACTCCAATTCCTGACGATTTTGTGGACCATTTGCAAAATGGATTGAGGGGATAGATTCCTTATACCGAAGAACATGATATGATGCTCATAAAAGAGGAAGGGACTCATCGAATACCAAGAGGGCGCGGTGGAGCGTCGTGCCCGCGCTCTGGAGTCGACGAAAGACAAGCTCGCATTCTTGATGATTTGCTACACAGAAAAGCTCGAGCTCAGCAAGGCTACAAGGGCATGGGACAAGGAGAAGAATGGCGCAAGAATGAGAAGTTTACCTTGTTTGTAATGCAAGAATTGTTGAGTTCATCTACTCGTCTGGGAGAGAACCAATGGGGTTTTGATGGCCTTTGCCAACAGAATGAGCCACTGCGTCAACTCGTGGCGGCTTAGTAGGTGCTAGCGACGTTGGTGACCAGGCGCCATAAGCTTGCATGCACGGAGGAGCGAGGACACAATGCCACCTCGCTCGGCCGCTCGGCGCTGCGTGACACAACGAAGCGGCGTGGAGATGAAGAGAGGCGCGGCGTGTGGGACCGGCTGTCAGCGGCACGAACGAAGTGGCGTGGTCGGATGGGAGGAGTAGCGCGGTTGGGCGTGGAAGAGATAGCGCGGTCCAACCAAACCGAGAGACTCGAGTCGCTACAGTGCCAATGGACTCAGGTCCGGTCGGAGTTGACCAAATTCAAAATTAAGTTTCCAAACTTTGACTGAGGTTTAAACCTAGCAATTAATTTCATAAAATTCTGAAATTTTTCAGAGGAGTTTTTGCGACAAGGTAGAACCCATATAAATTTTCTAAAAAAATTGTTCATGGTTTAATAAATTATTAAAATTCAATAACATTATCTATTTATTGATTGAGTTTGTAATTTATCCTAGGTCAATTTGAATTCCAAAATTTTTATAAAATTCATATTTATTCATGATAATTAGTATAGTATTTGAATAAATTATTTCCTGGAGATCATTAAGAATATTTGTTCACATTTGTTTTAGGATTGAATTTTTAACCCTAATGTTTATTCTTTAATTAGAAAGTTTTAAATTTTAATAATTTATGAAGATGCCCAAACAATGACATGAAATGTTCATGAGATGCATCTAAAATCCATTAATAAATTTTTGGGTTGTGACACACCCCGCGCCGACCATCAGTTAATGGAGTATTTTGGAGATTAATAACAAATATATTTGTGAGACTAACACTTCTATTATTATATCTATTGTTTAGTCTCAGTTGGATAAAAAGGTGAAATTCAAAGAGGTATGCATTCGACATCATATTTCTATATCATGTTGCATTCCTCGGATCCAAAAATATTAGTTGAACTCCAAAGTCTAACTTGAATATGTACATATGTTCTTATTACACATTTGTGTATGCACATATTTAGGGGGATTTCACTTTATGTTTCATGGTTTCATTAGTATTGATTCATATTTGTTTATCGACATATATCATGGATCTTTATTTTGAAACATATCCAGTTCATATATACTTGAGCCCCAAAGCATGAGTTATCAAAGAGGGAAAGATTGAAGAATCTAGACCCACCATTATGAGTTAATGGAGTATTTTATGGTAATTAATGATCCATGAAGATGGAAATTTTGGATGACATCATGAGTTGATCGTCATCAAGTCAAGACTCGGGATGAAGAAAATCAGCATGTGTTGATGATGTTCAAGTCAAGATCCCAAAGTACAGAATATCATCGTGTGTTGATGATATTGAAGTCGAGAGCTTGAAGAAAAGGAAATCATCGTGTGTCGATGATGTTCAAGAAGAGGAGATGATCATGATTTGATCATCAAGTCAAGATAAGACCCATCATGTGTTGATGGAGTTCAAGAAAAAGAATGCATCATGGGTTGATGCATATTCAAGTCAAGAATTTGAAGTAAAGGAGATTATCATGAGTTGATGATTATCAAAGTCAACAACCCGGACTTAAAGTGAAGATGTGTGTCATCAAGCTTCAAGAGGTCATGCAAGGCAAAGGTATGACTAGCTAGGGTTAAAGTTGTGTTCACAGCCTTTTACCGGTCTTGGTGTTTGGTTGGAGACCGAATTGCTGGTATAGGTTGCCGTACGGATTAATGACCTTGGTGAGAGTTATTATCGCAGAACTACCGCAAAGTGGTATGACCGCAATCCCTATGGTACGCGTTTTCAAGAGAGATGCATTTTTGGAGTTTATTTACTCTCTTGGAAGTACGGTAGTACCGGAGTTCATTCAGCGGAACTACCGCGGCCCGGTAAGACCGAAAAGTGAACGACGATACATTATTTCCAGAGAGGGCCAGTTTTGGACCTCTATGGGAAGCGGTAGTACCGCCCTTATGTTTTGGTATGACCGGAGAGTGAAACTACCGCATGATCAATATTGGTAGTACCGCACCGCATTCTCAACGGCTATTTCAGAGGTGAATTATAGCCGTTACTATGCTGTCAGTGGGAGTGCGCTAGTACCGACCGATGAACGGTGGTACTACCGCCTGTGCTGCTTTTTTCGGCATCTTTTCCCCCAACGACTAGTTTTTGTATGTGGACTATAAATACCCACCTTGGCCAGTTGTGGACGTGTTGTTGCGGGTGTTATTCATTCCCTTGAGTAAAGAACAAGCCCTCTCTTCTCTTATGTGCATGTGTTGCACTTAGTGAGCTTAGAGAGCAAACCTTAAGTGTATGTGTTGCATTAGGTAGTGGATTATGTATCCACTTGAGCTTAGACACTTGATTCGTTTAAGTGAACGTCTTCGACTTGTTACTCTTGGTGTTTTCCGACACCTAGACAGCTTGGAGGAGTTGCGTCGGTGATCTTATCAAAGAATGTTGTGAGAAGACCCGAGCGGTTGTGAGTGGTTTGGTGCTCGCCATCTTCAGAGTGGAGGAAGAGCAACCCCGAGTGGATCAAGGTGTTGGTTCATGTTAGAGCCGGTCCAAGTAGTTGGACTTACCTCGGATGTGTTTGGCTTAATTCGTAGATCCGGTCCAATTGGTTTTGGCTTACCTCAACATGGATTAGGGGAGACCGGCAAGTCTCCGAACACCACGGTAAAACATCATCGTGTCTTTGTGGTTTGTTCTTCTTGTGCCTTAGTTTGTGCAATTTACATTTCCTATACTAAATTTCTTACATGTCTTTGTATGATTGATATCATTATCAATAGTATTATGTTGTTGGTGTACTTAGTAAAGACTAATTGATTTAGGCTTTAATTGTGCAAAACTGTATTGAGTTACAATTCCACATAAAACTTGGTTTTAACCAAAAGATTTTAAACCGCCTATTCACCCCCCCTCTAGTCGGCCTCCTCGATCTTACAACCACCCCTAGCATGCTTGAGCCTCCATCAACCCATTTTTACGATTGCTTCTGCCTCACCGCTGCTCAATCGTCGACGACGAGCCGTGACCCAAGCTGTCCCATGTTCGGTCCCCTTTGCCTCTGATGTCTCTGTGTTACCTTTTCGCGACTAAAAATGGAACCCATATGTGAAGCCAACCAAATCAAACATCATGGCTATCAATTAAGTCAAGCAAATGAGTAAATAGATTTGATGTTTAAGTTTTGAAGGAAGATTAGCTAATAACATTTTAGTTTAGGAAATCTTGCTGTTGTAGGTTGTGTGAATAGTGATCTAAAAATGTCAGAATCTGTAAATAAAAAAACTAATAACATGACTAATTTTAGCTATTAGAGTTTTTCTTAATTCAATTAGTTAGTTGGACCTTTATCTACCAGTGGTAACCTAATCCAAAAACAAATATGAATAATTGAATTAGCGAGGAAAGTGGCTGTCAATATAGCAAGGTCTTTTTGATGAATTGAATGCGTAGAGGAGAAATGGATTAGGAGAAAATCTGAATTGTTGGTAGAATCCACTTGCAAAACCTATTGTCTTTTGCTTTCAAGCATTGTGAATGTCAACTAGGTCACTCCATTGAGATAGCTAATCTGAAAATTGTAATCTAAGTGAAATTGACTTGTAGTTTTTCAGTTATGGGAGGTGTCTTTTCTGTAGGTTGCTTGAACAACAAAGGCATATTAGTGCTAAGTGTTGTATTTAGCCTTGAGACTACTCAAAACTTTGCTTAACAATGAATAATTGAATTAGTAAAAAGGCTAGGTTAACAAACTCTTTTACTTAGCAATTTTCCTCTAATAGGATGAATGGATAGAAAGGTCTCAAGATGAAATCTTGCAAATGTCAGTAAACTGATGACTTTACTAAATTCAGGTACTTAGGAGGTTATTGTTCAGTTAAGATTTGAACCTTAAACTAACAAATGCAAACCAACTGAAAAATAAGCATTAGTAGGTTTAACCAAAACAAACATTAGAATCCTTTTGTTGAACTTTTGATCAGAGAAGGTATTCAGAGTTCAACTAGGAGCACACTAATCTGAAAATCAGTCGATAAGCTTACTAGCTTATGGAGCATTCAAAATTTACAAACCTCTTGATTGAAACCTAAAACCTTGTTGAATGCATAAGAACGGTAAGTAAACCTGTTAATGGCTAGCCATTAGTTTTTAGTCTAAAGGAGTAAAGTTATTTAGAAGGTAAGAGTTAGATTATTTACATGTCAAATAACAGTAGACCATTTTGCTATAGTTTCAATTTCATAAATTCATAACTAGCTCTATTCAACTCCAATTTGGGTGAAACCAATTTTGTTGGTTTCCATTTGTATGGTGCTGTAATTGGGAATAGGTTTGAAACATGTTAATATCACATAAAAATTCAGAATTAGAATTAATTTCAGAAAAGGATTACTTTTACACTAGAAATTGAATTAACTTCAAGAATCCATAAGAAATTCATATGAATTCCAATTGAAATAAAAATTTTACCTAAATGCATCTAAAATAGTAGTATCACTAATATGTAAATCTCATGCATTTTTTAGCATTTTGAATTTTTCAGCTTATTCGGTGTTTATTCGCTATCGTGTTTTCTCTATAGATTCTGAATTGCACGAAGTGAATGATTACGCAACCGAGAGTGAACAAGTGGAAGTCCAACAAGGCAAGCATCCTCTTGCATCATGTTGATCCCATATTTTGATAATCTAGTATTTTGAATTGCAATTATACTGCTTGCATGCTATTTTGTTATATCGATAATTTGTGGGTCTAGTTAGCTATGTCCTAACTCTTGCAGGTTATCCTAGATCTTTCCATACAACTATGATTAAGTTAGATGTCATGTGATGGTATTTATTCTATATATCAATGCTTAGCCATGTAAGTCTAGTTGATACGATAGTTTGATTGAGAGGGTTATCTCGTTAATCGTCGGAAACACTGGACAAGTTTTACTTTTATGCTTTTGATCCAGATCTTAGAATCTAGTTTTTGAGTCTAAAGTTTGTTTATTTAAAACTAATTTTGGTCTGGACAAGTGGCTAGTAGTGTGGGTGTCTTCGTGCACGAGAATCAAGTTCAATGGAAAGACTTGTCCGGATAGTTAAGGACCGAACTTTAGGCTGTCACTCCAAGTACTACTCGTACTACCATACATGGTATATGGGCGCCGCTTGGTCAAGTAAGGGGAGGGTCGTATTGAATTGGAATACAGGTGGTGTGAAAACATAGGACCATGAAATCCTATATTCCTTAGGAACTCAATATAAGCATATAATGTGCAAGTGAGCACTCGTTATCTTATCATGGGGATGGACCCAAATAACTAACTACCTTACACTGGCTACTCCAACACAACTTGCATGCCCGGTTAGTTAGCAAGTGGTATAGCTAGCACTAAGTAGGATTTCATTGTGCATGGGTGATTCAATTCAATATGGTTTTCTTGCTGAAACATACTAAGTCTTGATTTCCCTGGGCGGTGCACCAAAGGAATTGTGTCATTATCCAGATGCTTACGGGTTGATCAAGTCGTGTGGGTAAAGATGTACCCCCTGAAGGGTTATAAATTGTTCGAATAGCCGTATCGACATCATTGTTAGACTCTAAACTAAAACTAGATATGGGAACAACTTGGTATTAACGTGATAGGTATGTCATATAGTTTAGTTTATCAAAGTGGGCTGCCACTTTGGTATTGTCGATCTATGTTTATATCATTGTCATTTAAAATTCTTTTATCAAAATTATGTTTGATAAATGGCATTTACAAATTAGTTGGATGAAAACTTTTGTGATTTATGCAAAATTTAAGCCATTAAAGTCTCTCTTTTGGTTAACCTTTAGCATGTATAATTCCTTCTCCTTTGGATAGTCTCTATTATACAATTTCTTTTATTAGTTTGCGTAAGACTTACGAGTACCTTTTGTACTTAATCTGGATATCTGCTTGTTTATGTGAGGATGACTACAACAGGTGCAACAGCTTTAACCTCAGTTGGTTGCTTGTGGTATGGGCATGCCAACCCGGTATTCTCCTTTTTTTCCAAGTTTATCTTCCACTAAGATTTATGTAATTATGATTAGATTTGGCCAGTTGGCCGCTTTATGAAAAATCGGGACATAAGGTCATATTTGTCTAAATTGTAATATTGCTTCTAATAATTTTTGCATATTTGACTATAGTTGTGATCAGTGTTGTTTGAATATGTGCATGTTAGTCACTAATCCTTAGGAGCTAACATGAGACGCATATCCAGGAATCTTAAAATTGGTTTCATTTCATGTTTAGGGTTGTGCCTTCTGTGCAATCACTTAACTTGAAACGGATTCAATTTTGAGATCCCAAAGCAATCGAGCTTGGCAGACACAGGTAGGCGCCACCCATACCCATGCCACACGGGGATGAGGGAGGATGTCGGTGGCGGAGAGAGGTGAAGGCTGGTGCCAGTGTGGGAAGAGGAGGAGGCTGCTGGCAAGTGACCAGGTGGGGGAGGCAAGGAGGCATGAAGACAGAGCAGGAGAGTGGGCTGGGGATTTAGGCGTTGCGAGCAGCTGGAGTTGACGCATGGGCTGCCCAAGATGTTCGCTTGGGCCCATGAGAATTCACGAGCAAACGGGCGAAGCGGGCACGGGCGGGGCTCCCCCATTCCCATGTCCAAACCCATCGGCCGCAACATTCCTCCCACGAACAGGACCACGGGCAAAAAATTAGGAGCATACCCACCTCTATTAGGGGTTTTGCCAGCGGGTAATCGGGTTATGGGGCAAGATTGCCACCCCTACTTTGCCCATCTTCGCTAGCGGCCTGCTTCCACCTCTTGACCCATTCAACATATATTCATTTATATGCACGCGTACTATCTGCCTATATTATTCATTTTCGACTAAATTCGTGATGTATCTGTTCGGACGGTACCGTGTCCGAAACTCTGAATACTCTGAATTCATCGTATCTAGTTTGATCGTATCTAGCTCTGAATTCATGAAGAAAAAAATAGATTAGAATACGGTATAAGTAATATACATTTGAATCCAACCCGATTGCATCCTACCTAGTACTTACGCGCGTCCGCTCTGGACTCCCCTGAGCTACCGGACGAGCTCGTGCTGGGCATCCTCGCCCGCCTCCCGGCGAAATCCCTCCTACACGCGGTTCAAGTCTGTGTGCAAGGCCTGGCATGCCACCATCACGGACCAGTCCATTATCCGAACGCTCCTCGTTGTACGTCCAGCCACGGGCGGCAGCAGCAGAACTCGCAGTACTTCCTCATCACCCCACATGAGTTTGGACTGCACAAAACTGTTAGATATATATTCGGTAAATTTGTGTTACGTTAGCTTTAATTTTAAAGTATCGTCACTGATTGTATCTAAAGTGTTTCATTGGGGGGCACATTAATTCCTTTGAGCAAATCTAAATCGACTGCAAATTATGGAAGGATCGAGAGGATGTGAAGGGGACCGCAATCCGTGAGCTATCTGATGAACTCGCAAGGAAGCCTACGTACATAAGGATAGCAGCACACGGAAACCATCTAATTAATCATTCTATAGTTATATATGTCCAATTATATTTTTTGCTTCCTCATGATTCTCTACCAGGACATGGAGTTCGATCCGACTCAGGATCTCCATGCCAATGCATATATATCTCTATGATAAGCAATTGCTTCACATCGATCTCAACTTAAGTGAGGCCATCAGTCATAATTGTTGAGTACGGTGACTTATATCCTAATATATTCAGACTTAGAGAGGTATGCTACAAAGAAAGTTAGATAAATCTTAATAGGATTAGGACTCCTATTTATCTTTAGAGTATGATTCATACTTCACTTTGGAGAACTTTGCAGACTATATAAACTTATGAGTAGTGGCCATAGGAACACAAGTAAGCAAGAAGCAAGTCAAGTAAGAGGAACTCATCCAAAGTATATGGCATACGAGAGGATCAGATGCTAGGTTATTGTTTGGCACTATATTTTTTTATAGGTCAAGGATCTGAGAGTCCTAAAAGGTTCGAGGGGATTGTGAGACAGTGACAATCTTTTTTATTCTTTTGATGTTGTGTTTAAGAAATTTACAGTCGCATTCACCAAATCATTTTTTCTCGTCGTGGTTGCTTTGTCGTCATTATTTTAATTCTCTGTACGAGATTCATCTACTTCATTATTGGTATCGTGCACACTCCTATCGTATCTCATAACTATGATCAGATTTGGGAGCAGCTGCGCATATTGAGTGGTATCGAAGCCAAGGCTGGATTAATCTAATTTATGATATGGTCGGCAAAGTGTCAGGTGGCAAAACAATTGATATCGATATCGACGATGTGAAGTCAATTAGAGAAATTTGACGTCGAAGGAAATTTCAGTGTGTAGCAATGCGTGGTGAAGGGAGTTTTCGCGCAACAAGGGTTAATTGATGCTCTCGAAGTGGATAGACCGAAAAAGATATTCGATGAAGACTGGATGGTGATAGAGTGGAAGGCTGTTAGTACAATTTATCTATATCTCTCCGATGGGATAAAGTACTTGATGATCGAGGAGAATCCACCAAAAAAATTATGGAGTAACTTAGAAGAATTTTATATAGCGAAATCGCTGACAAACTGGTATATGCTGAAATGAGAACTATATAGGTTGCGCATATAGGAAAGCACATGGTTCATTGACTATCTTAATATTTTCAACAAGCTTGTCATGTTGTTGATTAGTGTGGATAAGAAAATTGAGAACAACGTTAAGGTAGTCATACCGGCAACATCTCTACCACCATCATGGGAGCAACTGGTGATGTATATTCTCGTCGAAAAAATCACTATCAACTTCAATGAGGCAGTTGCATATATATATTGTATGTGAAATCCTTGAAGAAGCCATCAGAATCTTCATCCTTGGGTGATCAATCATTGGCTGACAAAGGTGTTGTAGGCAAAAACAATAATCACATAAAGAACAAGGACACACGTGTATGCAATCTATATGAAGAGAACACTCATATGGTAAAGTATTGTCCGAGTTTGGAGCAAATGAGGGGGGTGCATGCTCAGTGGCGGTTGCGAACGATGATTCGGACATACTAGTCGTCGGTCAATTAGGTAGTTCTCAGGGATGGATATTAGATGCATGATGTTGCTTCCACATATATTCGACGAGGGAGATATTTGATGAAGGATCTCTACGCCCAATCAATAGACTATTCATTTGGCGGATTGCAAGTACTATGCAATTACTGAGGTGAGAACGATTACATTGGAGGTGTATGATGGAGCACATATATCGCACATTAACAGGGTTCGGTATTTTTGTGGCTTAAACAAGAATCAAATATTTGTGGGGTGGCTTGAACTCGAAAGTTATGATGTATCACTTTGAGGTGAAGTCATACGAGTTACTTGCAAATGGCATGTAACGATGAAAAGTACTGGAGCACTGGAGGATACTGATTGAAGTAAACCTAAAGAAAGGGTAACATATGGGAGATCTAATAAAAAATCCTAGCTAGGAGAAGGAGACCGTGTCATCAATGGTAGGTACTCAGATCTCATGTGCAATTATGTGCGGAACTGCAAAGATGGTTGCAAAATTTAGCAGACACAAAGGAGAAGGTGTGAGCTGTTGGAAGAAGGACGACGTGGTGGGACCAACCAATCGGTACCGATGAGCAGGTGGACTTTAGAGGCAGTACAAACCTATGTCATGGAGAACTATTGGAACAAAAGGTATGGTTAACAAAACAACACAAGGAAAGAGCTCTCAGGTGGAGAGTACGGACGGCCAAGCCCAGATACCGACATGCGTATTGCGGTGATGTGCATGAGCCCCTATGGTGGGGGCACTCCCAAAGGTGGGAGGAAAAATAATTTTTTTTGGAAAAACAAAAAAAAGCGGAGTCAACTTAGAGCGAATTTTTGGAGGAGCACAATGACTTCAACTGATAAGAGTTAAGGTGGACATTGTTGAGTATGGTGACTCATATCCTAAACAACTAGGACTTGGAGAGAGAGAACGACTATATAAAATCATGAGGGGTGGCCATAGGAATCCAAGCAAGCAAGAAGCAAGCCAAGCAGGAGGAATTGATCCAAAGTAGAGGGCATACGAGAGGATTAAATACTAGGTTATTCTTTAGCACTAGATTCTTATATAGGGTCAGAATTCAAGGGTCCTAAAAGGATCGAGAGGGTTGTGAGAGAGCGATAATTCTTTGTACTCTTTTGAGGTCATGCTTAAAGGATTTGTGGTCAGTTTTACCAAATCTTTATCTCTCGTCGTGGTTCGTGTTTTTTAGAGTTTTCAAAATAAAATTAATCATTTGAATTAATTAAAGTTTAAATTGAATTTTTAAAAATTAAATAATTTAATGCGAACAAACTAAACATCAATTAAATTCAAAGTTGAATTATTTGAGTTCCTCTGGTTCCAAGGTTCTTCCAGGATTTTTCTTGGATTTTTCCAATATCTTTTGCTATTTATTTCTTTTTATGAAATTCCATTAATTTCAAATCTCTCTTGTAAAAAATTATTTTAAATTAATTATTTCAAAGTCTTGCCTTTTTATTTGGAGTTTCACAATTAACTAAAAGCTAAATCAAATAAAACCCCGAATCTCGATTCAACTTGAAATCAAATTTCTATTTCTCTCTCAATTCATTTCTGAAACCGTAAATTCAATTTCCATCCTCAATCTCAATTCAATTCAAATATCAAAATTCACATTTCTATTTTAATTTCCCTCTCATTTTTTCTCCTTGGGCCGAAGGCCATCTTTTCCATGGTCCTTTTTCCTTTTTCCCCTTCCCTAGCCCAGCCGACCCACCAGACCCATCTCTCTCTTTCTCCCTTGCTCTACCTCTGCTCCACCTGAGTTGCACCCGAACCTACATCGCACCAAGCCACGCTCGCGCCCACGCCCATGCAGCGCCATGCCTATGCACCCTCGCACACGTCCCCATCCCCGCCATCCCCGTGCACATTCAAGCATGTTATCATTGCGCGCCATCAAGACTTGTTGTTTCCTGTCGTCGTAGTTAATACCGGCCGAACCGCCACCATGAATCACATTCGTGTTCCTGTCCATCCACTCACTTCCTTCATTTATAAATGTGAGCATCGCGACCGCGTGATACCCCTTCGCACGCCATGCAATCTCACCAACTCCGGGTTTCGTCGCCAGTGTGCCACCAATTTTTTCCAAGACCGGCCGCACCACCCTCACCTCGATCTCCATCTCCGGTGAGTGTTTTGTTGCCTTGGATGTGTCACGATGTATTCCCGACCTCCTTCCATCTTTCCCCCCATATTATTTCGGCTGTTGTGTCCCCGCGTGTCACCACTGCCGCCGCTGCACCTTTTGTTGGAAATATGCCCTAGAGGCAATCATAGAGATGATGATATTTCATTATGTTCATGTTTTTGATAATATGTTATCATGTTCCTTAAATGAATCATTTGTTATAGATCAATAAGTATGTGACTTGTTGGTGGAACTCTTTAACTTATATGATGTTATTCTAAATGTATCCCTGGTCGGAGGTCACTGGTCAGAACACCAGTGACTCTATGATTAGCACATGTATTGATTGATGACCTGGTTTCACCGGTCATGGATATAGGGATATCGACTCAATAATGTGAGCATATGTTATAGAACATGGGGTTGGATAGACCCATCATTGAGATACTATTGAGATTGTTATGAATCTTTGTGTCATTAGTTGGTCTGAAGTAATGATGATGTATAATCCTTAGACCTGAGATCAGCATGGTTCCCTATATGTGTAATAGCACTCTTAGGGGTTGCCAAACGCTACTTGTAACTGGGTAGTTATAAAGGTAGCTTTTCGGGTATGCTATGAAACATGAGGAGGGATGTGACTAGTCGAGATGGGATTTGCCCCTCCTAACATGACAGGAGAGATGTCTCTGGGCCCCTCGTGGTGATCGGATAAAGAAAGTGCATGGCCATGCCACTAGTGGTCAAAGTGTCGACCACATGATGTTATCCGACACTCGATCGAGAAAGTATTGAACAGTCCATGGACAACGCGACCGCTCGTTGTGTTGCATCATCTACGATTTCGTCCACAACGGCGTTGCTCTGCACAGTGTCCACGCTGAACAGGCTGTCCAGAGACTCGTACGCGCTTCCGTTGAAGTAGGCGAACTGGTCGACGAACAGGAGCGTGTCACCGGAGTCCGCACTGCATCATCTTTTGACCACTGTTTCAAGTCTGCACTGCATCATCTATGATCCGCATTGCTTCGACGACTACTTCGAGTATATGTCGCCATCTTTTCTTCATCAAGCACATCGTAAGTTAGTAAATCGATCGCTTTTCGCTATAATCATTTTGTTTAGTATGTTTAGAAGTGCAATGAGTTGACTGCTGTTAGTATCGATTTATGTATCTCTAGTTATTTGTGATATTTGCTTTATAATCAAATATGGAATTAAAATATTATCCCCATTTCCAACTAGATTATCATTCCATGCACCCTTCTGCTTACCAAAAAACAGGTGATGCATTTAGATGGAGTAATTGCTTTGTTCTTGCATATATGCATGACACACTGACAGCTTTTCCTATATGGGTGTGTTTGGTTATCTGTGTGTGCCAGTCTGGTCCGTATATGTAATACCCCGAAAACGGATCGGTAAATAGAGGTTCAGTCGGAGGAGAAAAATGCAAAGAAAGGAATATAAATTCTGAGAAAAGAGGGGGGTTTTCGCATTTTTACGACAACTGGGCGCAGCCGTGCCAGTGCCCAAGAGGGGGAGGGCCCAGGGGCCGGCCAGAGGGAGGGGGCGCCCAACCCTAGCCGCCTCCCCACTCATTCCTCTCCTCCCTAGAGCCGCCACCTCTATTCCCCTCCTCCCCGGTGTTCCTTGCTGCTCCTTGACGGCGTCTCGCTGCTGCGGAGATCCCCGGTGTCACCCCCAAGCTCTCCCCCGAGGCCGTCTCCTTCCAACGGCGCCGCCTGCTCGCCGGCGATCTTGTGGCGGTCTTGGAGAGGGAAGGGAGGAGAAGGGAGGGAGGTTCTTGGGAGGTGGATCCATATCTCCCTGCAGATCTTCAAGGGTAACGAATGTTTTAGTGGTAGTTTGATTCGGTTTTATTGATTAATGGTGGATTAGATCTAAATCGGGTTCTGTCCTGGAGATTCCAGAACGCATCTGTCTTCTTGCGCGACCAGTTTCAACCCTTTAGAGGCCGAATCTCGGGTTGACCTCTCCTAGAGATATGTTCCTGGTTTCATTAGCTTTCTTTTGGCACCTGGATCACGAATTTTCACCCAGTAGTTTAAAAGTTATGACTGTTTTACCACGTACTGCTCTGTCTGTCAGAAATTCTGGGTATAGTCGGTTGCACCTAGGTTTTGATCTAGTTAGAGTCAGAATCAGGTCGGCCACCCAACTAGGTTTATGAATATAATTTCACCATGTTTCCAGGCTGATAAATATCACTTTATTTGGATCAGTGGTTTAAAAGTTAGAGCTTTTTCTTTAGGGCTGTTCTGATTTCTGGGCAGACTGCAGTTATAGTTTTTCATTGGATGGTTAGACCTCTGTTTTGGCCGAATTAGAGTTTACCACCAACTAGAGTTTCGTAGCCCTTTAAGTTAAGAAAAGATGAGCACTGGTTTCAGGTCTTTTGGACTTACGGTTTTTTATTGGTGAATTTTCTAATAAAACTGCCAGATTAGGGATATTTGGAATGTTTGGGTAAATTGATCAAATTGAACTTTTGTTTGGTTGGTTTGGCTAGAGATTGTGGGAGGACACGTGTAGCATTGCCATACTCGTTTGTCCTCATTTCGATTATTTTATATTGTAGGCGGTGAAGCGGTGAGTGGAGGGGTATCTCAATTACCTCCCAACCCGTTGCGTATGGCAGAATAAGTAACTTGTATACTATGATTGATGCATTATGTGATGTGTGAATGAATGATTATAATTGTTCGTATTTGTATATGAATGCCATGTGTCCCTTTTCATTTATGAGTACTATTCAATCTTGCCATGGAATCACATCATGACATGCATAAATTATCTTTGTAAGACCCATCAATTCCAGTATGGGCACTTGAAAATCCCATCAATTCCAGAATGGGTACGTGAGTCCACCATTCCAATGTGGGCCACGTTACGTGGGTCCACCATTCCAATGTGGGCCACGTTGGACGGCCGTATGAAACGTTCTTCATACGGTTACTTTAAGTGAACACCGACGGGTGTTTCACTCGCTATACCGGTATATGCTGCAATATGTCCAATTCCTTCACTGCATCATTCCATTTCATCCATTCATAAGAATTGTATCCAATAAATGTTCATTATGTGATAATGTATATGGTTCATTGGATGTTGATTGTTACTTTCAAGTACTTGCTGAGTCTTTGGCTCATTCTTGCTTTGTTGTTTTATTTAGGTAAATGACAAGGAAGAGTGGTTTCATGGAGGGTAGCTCAACACGATGCACTCACTACCATAATCCAAAACATTTGAGAACTTAATATTATCTTCTATTTATGTCTTGTGTTGAATTGTAATAAGCCAACTTGGTTTGTTTTACCATATCTACGAAATGTTTATTTCAATCATTGATTAAACTGTTGATGATTCCTGTTCACATATATCCTTGTGGTACGCCAATTCGATAATACTTATAGTTGCGAATTTCCTAAAGATTAGTGATTGTAGGTGACATCTTGACTTCCTTATAGTCGTGGTGTTACTGGTTGGTATCGAGCGAGTTTTAGGTCCGTGGTAATTAAGTTATTAAAATGACACACCGTGCCTGATGAGGTGGGGTTTGGGAAATCCATTGTTTCCGCATTTCTAGTGATGTTGTTCATTATGTTGTATGGTATAGAATTGCTTCTGTACTATCTTTCTTGTTATTAATCTATGACGTGATGCGATATCCTATATATCTATGAATTATTCTATGATTGTCATGAGATGATCCTATATATTCATAATTGATTGCATTAGTTATGCGTATCGGTAGCGGACGTCGAGCAGCTGAGTTCGTGGTTGTCGTCCTGGGGTTTTGCCAGGCTACACCACTGTTCGTGTTGTAATAGTTGAAAAGTTCTTACCCCTGTTCCATAGTTCTGTGTTGAGCCTGAGCTCATTGATGAAGTTGTTGTCCTTCTCATGTTGTATCTGGTTTTCTGGTTGTAGTTTCTGATAGTTCGTGAATTTCTTTTGAATGGAGGGTTATAATGAAGTGGGTAATCTCTAGTAGATTTCTGATCGTTCTTTGAAATAATTATTGTTCTTTCTACTATTGTGATATTTCTGCTCCACGTGAGCGTAGTTAAATTGTAAGATTTACCTTTTCACGGAAGTTCTTTTTTACCCCTGTTGGAAAATTCAACCCGTGTGTTCGCTTGGGGTTTCAGGCATTGGCAGATTTCTTTTGTAAGTTCTTTATCAAGTGCACAATGATCTTGCATATTTCTTTTTGGGATGCTTTAGACAGTGGTTCTCTTCCTTGATTTCTGATTTTGACAAATTCTTGTCCGGTGGTAGTTGATGAATTTCTCTTAGGTTCATGATTCTTGGTAGTTGATGAGATCCAATAGGTCTTTAATGGTTCTCTGAAAATATTATTGTTTTTCAGTTGTTGAATTCCTTTTATTTTAAAAGATCTTCGACAGTTGGCAATATTGATATTTCCATGTTTGTTCCTTCCTTCTCATTGAAAAATAGCAACTCGTTTACTCGTTTGATAGTTTGTATAATAAGAGTTTTCTGTTGCAAGTTCGTTAACACGAGGAAGCATTGGCTCCATGTATTTCTTTTGGATCATTCCGCGTCTTGAAGTTTAACGCATCTCTTTTATGAGGATTAGTGTTAAAACCCTTTTTGGGGTGCCTTGTGGTGATTAAGTCGGAGATGGTAATCAAACAAATTGGTTGGCTACGGGTTCCTATTGGTCCCTAGATGTTTTTCAAAACAATTCTTGTTTTTCTGATTGCTGAGCTCTCTTTGCTACTTGTACACGATATTATTGACAAGATCATTCTTTTTGGTAAGGGTCCTATCTCACTTGTTGATTAAGGGGACCTGGTTAACCGTTTGGTATTTTGGGGAACGGGAATTAGCTTTTACAAAGTTTGTCGAAGAAAGTCTTGACTCTACTCGTTTCTTTTGGAGTAGTTGGAATGTTGGAGTTTAGAACCTCTCTTGAAAAAAAAATGTCGAAACCCTTTTCTAATGTTATGGTGGAGACGTGTGAGAGGTTTGTTTCAGCTTTGTGGTTCTCGTACTAAGTTTCCTTTCTAGAATAAGTTGTTATTACAATTCCATTTGATGCTAAAAAATTTATATAACACGATTTGCCATGTTCCTTTTGAAGGTTTATTGATATGATCAGTAATGTGATGGCAATGTTGATTCCTTTATAAAGAAAGAAAGTTGTCCGCCTTTCGTAATATTTCTAAGATGATCAAATTTCCAGTTTTGTGTTCATGCTCTTTTGGAGGAATTCAAGTTCTTTTGTGGTAAACATAGTTTGTCGAGTAAAGCGATATGTTGAAAAAAAAATTATAATAGTTCTTCCATGATGCGGGTGTTTTGATCTTGAATACCCGTTTGTTCCTAACGGTTAAGGTCGGATATTCTATTTTTGTGAGGCCCATGTTTTCAACTGTGGACTTCCCATATGTTTTCTGAGTTCGTTGCCTAATTGGTTTTCCCCTGAGTTCTGTGTTCCTTGCGAGTGGTAGGTGATTTTTTTCAGTTGGTGAAGATCGTTTCTATTTGCCTCTTCTTTCGAGAAGGAATCAACCCATTCATTCCACGTGGGTCTTCCGAAATGTTTTCTAAGTGATGTTATGGGCTTGATGTTAATACCTGTAGTGAATTGATCGCCTTTGGTGACATCGTTCAATTAAGAATATTTCAAGTTTAGCTTTCACGGTACCTTGGAGCTCGTGAATCAACTGGTAACTGAAATTATTTTGGGTAACTTAAGGAATTGGATTAACCTATTGTTTCTTAAAGATTTCGTGTGATTTAGTCCGAAAGGCTCCTTGGTTTGAGTTCGCAAAGTGAGGTTGCAATAAAAGAATATTTTCGTTGAGCTCTTGAGGCGAAGTTAATCCGTTGCTTTCCGTGAAATCTGTAAAGGGAAATGTTTGAGTTTTGTGGTGAGAACATTTGGATCTCGTGTTTCCCAAGTAGATGAACTATTTGAGCAAGTTGGCACATTGAAGGATCTTATCGATTCTTAATTAAATCTTGTGGTTATTTGAAGCGTCCCTAAATTTGTTGCTCTTTCCGCTTAAGAGATGGTGAATTTCAAACATAATATCTTTCTTTCGTGTGTACATTTTATTTGCTATTCTCTTTTGAGGGATGTGTGCCTCCAATTATGAACTCAGCTTTCGTTTTCCAAGATCACCTTTATCAGAATATTTCTTTTGGTTTCCTGCTCGCCGTGATGAGCAACGTCTTTATGTGTGAATAAACTTATCTTTGTTCGCCTCTTCCTTTTGAGAAAGGATCACAGTTTTGGGTTGCAAAGTGTTTGCAAAGGGTAAGTTTGGCAACTGTTTGGTGGTAGATGAGTAATCATAGCGGTGATATTTTGCTACCAAGTTGTTGGAGGAGTAGTAGAATGTGAAATGGATTTGATATGTATCTCTTGAAAAAAAAAATATTGATTCACATGGAATGTTTGGCTTCGAAGTAAGTCTGAATAGTGTTACGATTGAGTAGAACCTATGGTATAGAGAAATTCCAGAACTTCAGTTCATGTTAAAAGGTTGAGGATTATCGAAGGTATGGAAACCTTGATTACTTCTATAAGCAACGCAATTGGATAATGATGCGAGATTAGGTGAGAAATTTCTAAGTATGCAATTGAGTGAGTATGTTAGAATTGGGGAAAATGTTAGAGAGTCAATCCGTTGATTTCCCTATATGTTATAATTAAATTTGTGGTAGAGATCTTGGAGGTTAAATTTGGGTTTGCTTTGTTATGCTAGACCATTGGTTACACGATGATTGTGCGTAGAGGAAGTGGGATAATAGAGTTTCCTGAGCAATGAATGGTCATTGATAGAACTCTTACGATGTAATACATGTAAAGTGCGTGCTAAGGATCTTGAATTGTTGTTATTGGAAATTGAAGGTAATATGATTGCGTGGTGCCTACTATTGTGGTGTTATGGATGCCTTTAATCAAATTGATTTTGTATTACCTAGAGTATCCGGTAGATTTCATAGAGTCTCTTCACAATGGTGTGGATGATTTAATTCAGTTTGAGCATGATTTGAGGATTTTTAACAAAGAGGTTTAAGCTCATGTGGTATGCGATGAAGTCAAATTCCAAGGTTCGAGAGAAATTTTATCCCTAGAAGAGAGAAACTGTGGAAATAAATGTTCATCGGATAATTAGATGTTTTCTTGATTCTCGTTTGAGTTTTGTGGTTGGGGTGTTTTTCGCAAATTGAGTCGGCATTGTGTGGGCATGTTTGATTTCTTCCAATTCTGATAAACCACAAGAAGTATTTGATTTGGCATTCGAGTGATTTCTTCTTTGGTTGTTGTGGTGTTCATTTGTAAACTGTCTATAAAAAAACATACAAAGATTTGTTTCCGAGATGAATTGTCAAATTTGGGGATTTATTCTTTTAGCAGAGAGTTAGCATTACGTGGTTGCGATGAGGACTCTCTATTTCCAATTGGATTCTCTTCGTTCCTGAAACTTGCAGAAATTGGGAAGTTAGCATATCGTTTTGCCCGTCTCTGGTTCATTCGCGAAATACACAACGTCTGTTGTGTTCGAAATTTGAGTGGCGGTGAGCCATTGAAAGTTTGAGATTTAGTAAAAGTCGTTGACCGTCAAGTAAGGTCTTACCTTCGATCCTCCTCTAATGAGTGAACTTAGAAATTGCAGGTTGAGCGTTAGGTCAGTCATCGTTTTACGTTTTTGTGTTGTGGTTTCTCTACTCCGAGAGAGAGGCCACTTCAGGGCTAGAGTCTCGCATGTGCGAGTAGTATTTAGACCTGTTCGTTTCTGTTATGTGCTAATTTGTTGATTGCAATTCTATGATATTTTTTTAATCGTGTATTCGTTTCGTTGGTAGAATTCGGTCGAATGCATTAAGAGGGTAGAATGTAATACCCAGCGGATCGGTAAATAGAGGTTGATCGGAGGAGAAAATGCAAAGAAAGGAATATAAATTCTGAGAAAAGAGGGGTTTTCGTATTTTTCGACAACTGGGCCGCATGGCGCGGCCTGTGGCCCAAGAGAGGGGAGGCCCAGGGGGGGGGAGGGAGAGGAGGCGCCCAACCCTAGCCGCCTCCCCCACTCATTCCTCTCCTCCCCTAGAGCCGCCACCTCTATTCCCCTCCTCCCCGGTGTTCCTTGCTGCTCCTTGACGGCGTCTCGGCTGCTGCGGAGATCCCGTGTCGCCCCAAGCTCTCCCAAGCCGTCTCCTTCCAACGGCGCCTTGCTTGATTCACGGCGATCTTGTGGCCGGTCTTGGAGAGGAAGGGAGGAGAAGGGAGGAGGTTCTTGGGAGGTGGATCCATGTCTCCTGCAGATCTTCAAGGGTAACGAATGTTTTAGTGGTAGTTTGATTCGGTTTTATTGATTAATGGTGGATTAGATCTAAATCGGGTTCTCGTCTGGAGATTCCAGAACGCATCTGTCTTCTTCTTGCGGCCAGTTTCGACCCTTTAGAGGCCGAATCTCGGTTGACCTCTCCTAGAGATATGTTCCTGGTTTCATTAGATATCTTTTGGCACCTGGATCACGAATTTTCACCCAGTAGTTTAAAAGTTATGACTATTTTACCACGTACTGCTCTGTCTGTCGAAATTTCAGGTATAGTCGGTTGCACCTAGGTTTTGATCTAGTTAGAGTCAGAATCAGGTCGGCCACCCAACTAGGTTTATGAATATAATTTCACCATGTTTCCAGGCTGATAAATATCACTTTATGTGGATTAGTGGTTTAAAAGTTAGAGCCTTTTCTTTAGGGCTGTTCGATTTCAGGCAGACTGCAGTTATAGTTTTTCATTAGATGGTTAGACCTCTGTTTTGGCCGAATTAGAGTTTACCACCAACTAGAGTTTCGTAGCCCTTTAAGTTAAGAAAAGATGAGCACTGGTTTCAGGTCTTTTGGACTTACGGTTTTTTATTGGTGAATTTTCTAATAAAACTGCCAGATTAGGGATATTTGGAATGTTTGGGTAAATTGATCAAATTGAACTTTTGTTTGGTTGGTTTGGCTAGAGATTGTGGGAGGACACGTGTAGCATTGCCATACTCGTTTGTCCTCATTTCGATTATTTTATATTGTAGGCGGTGAAGCGGTGAGTGGAGGGGTATCTCAATTACCTCCCAACCGTTCTGTGCCATGACAGATTGCAATAACTTGTATCTTGTGATTGATGCATTATGTGATGTGTAAATGAATGATTATAATTGTTCGTATTTGTATATGAATGCCATGTGTACCTTTTCATTTATGAGTACTATTCAATCTTGCCATGGAATCACATCATGACATGCATAAATTATCTTTGTAAGACCCATCAATTCCAGTATGGGCACTTGAAAATCCCATCAATTCCAGAATGGGTACGTGAGTCCACCATTCCAATGTGGGCCACGTTACGTGAGTCCACCATTCCAATGTGGGCCACGTTGACTGGCCGTATGAAACGTTCTTCATACGGTTACTTTAAGTGAACACCGGTGTTTCACTCGCTATCCAGATATATCTTTGCAATATGTCCAATTCCTTCACTGCATCATTCCATTTCATCCATTCATAAGAATTGTATCCAATAAATGTTCATTCTGTGATAATGTATATGGTTCATTGGATGTTGATTGTTACTTTCAAGTACTTGCTGAGTCTTTGGCTCATTCTTGCTTTGTTGTTTTATTTAGGTAAATGAAAGGAAGAGTGGTTTCATGGAGGGTAGCTCAACACGATGCACTCACTACCATAATCCAAAACATTTGAGAACTTAATATTATCTTCTATTTATGTCTTGTGTTGAATTGTAATAAGCCAACTTGTTTGTTTTACCATATCTACGAAATGTTTATTTCAATCATTGATTAAACTGCTGATGATTCCTGTTCACATATATCCTTGTGGTACGCCAATTCGATAATACTTATAGTTGCGAATTTCCTAAAGATTTTGGACTGCACAAAACTGTTAGATATATATTCGGTAAATTTGTGTTACGTTAGCTTTAATTTTAAAGTATCGTCACTGATTGTATCTAAAGTGTTTCATTGGGGGGCACATTAATTCCTTTGAGCAAATCTAAATCGACTGCAAATTATGGAAGGATCGAGAGGATGTGAAGGGGACCGCAATCCGTGAGCTATCTGATGAACTCGCAAGGAAGCCTACGTACATAAGGATAGCAGCACACGGAAACCATCTAATTAATCATTCTATAGTTATATATGTCCAATTATATTTTTTGCTTCCTCATGATTCTCTACCAGGACATGGAGTTCGATCCGACTCAGGATCTCCATGCCAATGCATATATATCTCTATGATAAGCAATTGCTTCACATCGATCTCAACTTAAGTGAGGCCCTCAGTCATAATTGTTGAGTACGGTGACTTATATCCTAATCTATTCAGATTTAGAGAGGTATGCTACAGAGAAAGTTAGATAAATCTTAATAGGATTAGGACTCCTATTTATCTTTAGAGTATGATTCATACTTCACTTTGGAGAACTTTGCAGACTATATAAACTTATGAGTAGTGGCCATAGGAACACAAGTAAGCAAGAAGCAAGTCAAGTAAGAGGAACTCATCCAAAGTATATGGCATACGAGAGGATCAGATGCTAGGTTATTGTTTGGCACTATATTTTTTTATAGGTCAAGGATCTGAGAGTCCTAAAAGGTTCGAGGGGATTGTGAGACAGTGATAATCTTTTTTATTCTTTTGATGTTGTGTTTAAGAAATTTACAGTTGCATTCACCAAATCATTTTTTCTCGTCGTGGTTGCTTTGTCGTCGTTATTTTAATTCTCTGTACGAGATTCATCTACTTCATTATTGGTATCGTGCACACTCCTATCGTATCTCATAACTATGATCAGATTTGGGAGCAGCTGCGCATATTGAGTGGTATCGAAGCCAAGGCTGGATTAATCTAATTTATGACATGGTCGGCAAAGTGTCAGGTGGCAAAAAAATTGATATCGATATCGACGATGTGAAGTCAATTAGAGAAATTTGACGTCGAAGGAAATTTCAGTGTGTAGCAATGCGTGGTGAAGGGAGTTTTCGCGCAACAAGGGTTAATTGATGCTCTCGAAGTGGATAGACCGAAAAAGATATTCGATGAAGACTGGATGGTGATAGAGCGGAAGGCTGTTAGTACAATTTATCTATATCTCTCCGATGAGATAAAGTACTTGATGATCGAGGAGAATCCACCAAAAAAATTATGGAGTAACTTAGAAGAATTTTATATAGCGAAATCGCTGACAAACTGGTATATGCTGAAATGAGAACTATATAGGTTGCGCATATAGGAAATCACATGGTTCATTGACTATCTTAATATTTTCAACAAGCTTGTCATGCTGTTGATTAGTGTGGATAAGAAAATTAAGAACAACGTTAAGGTAGTCATACCGGCAACATCTCTACCACCATCATGGGAGCAACTGGTGATGTATATTCTCGTCGAAAAAATCACTATCAACTTCAATGAGGCAGTTGCATATATATTGTATGTGAAATCCTTGAAGAAGCCATCAGAATCTTCATCCTTGGGTGATCAATCATTGGCTGACAAAGGTGTTGTAGGCAAAAACAATAATCACATAAAGAACAAGGACACACGTGTATGCAATCTATATGAAGAGAACACTCATATGGTAAAGTATTGTCCAAGTTTGGAGCAAATGAGGGGGGTGCATGCTCAGTGGCGGTTGCGAACGATGATTCGGACATACTAGTCGTCGGTCAATTAGGTAGTTCTCAGGGATGGATATTAGATGCATGATGTTGCTTCCACATATATTCGACGAGGGAGATATTTGATGAAGGATCTCTACGCCCAATCAATAGACTATTCATTTGGCGGATTGCAAGTACTATGCAATTACTGAGGTGAGAACAATTACATTGGAGGTGTATGATGGAGCACATATATCGCACATTAGCAGGGTTCGGTATTTTTGCGGCTTAAACAAGAATCAAATATTTGTGGGGTGGCTTGAACTCGAAAGTTATGAGGTATCACTTTGAGGTGAAGTCATACGAGTTACTTGCAAATGGCATGTAACGATGAAAAGTACTGGAGCACTGGAGGATACTGATTGAAGTAAACCTAAAGAAAGGGTAACATATGGGAGATCTAATAAAAAATCCTAGCTAGGAGAAGGAGACCGTGTCATCAATGGTAGGTACTCAGATCTCATCTGCAATTATGTGCGGAACTACAAAGATGGTTGCAAAATTTAGCAGACACAAAGGAGAAGGTGTGAGCTGTTGGAAGAAGGACGACGTGGTGGGACCAACCAATCGGCACCGAAGGAGGAGTGGACTTTAGAGGCAAGACAAACCTATGTCATGGAGAACTATTGGAACAAAAGGTATGGTTAACAAAACAACACAAGGAAAGAGCTCTCAGTGGAGAGTGCAGACGCCAAGCCAGATACTGACATGCGATTGCGGTGATGTGCATGAGCCCCTATGGTGGGGGCACTCCCAAAGGTGGGAGGAAAAATAATTTTTTTTGGAAAAACAAAAAAAAAAGCGGAGTCAACTTAGAGCGAATTTTTGGAGGAGCACAATGACTTCAACTGATAAGAGTTAAGGTGGACATTGTTGAGTATGGTGACTCATATCCTAAACAACTAGGACTTAGAGAGAAAAGCTAGAGAACGACTATATAAAATCATGAGGGGTGGCCATAGGAATCCAAGCAAGCAAGAAGCAAGCCAAGCAGGAGGAATTGATCCAAAGTAGAGGGCATACGAGAGGATTAAATACTAGGTTATTCTTTAGCACTAGATTCTTATATATGGTCAGAATTCAAGGGTCCTAAAAGGATCGAGAGGGTTGTGAGAGAGCGATAATTCTTTGTACTCTTTTGAGGTCATGCTTAAAGGATTTGTGGTCAGTTTTACCAAATCTTTATCTCTCGTCGTGGTTCTTGTTTTTTAGAGTTTTCAAAATAAAATTAATCATTTGAATTAATTAAAGTTTAAATTGAATTTTTAAAAATTAAATAATTTAATGCGAACAAACTAAACATCAATTAAATTCAAAACTGAATTATTTGAGTTCCTCTGGTTCCAAGGTTTTTCCAGGATTTTTCTTGGATTTTTCCAATATCTTTTGCTATTTATTTCTTTTTATGAAATTCCATTAATTTCAAATCTCTCTTGTAAAAAATTATTTTAAATTAATTATTTCAAAGTCTTGCCTTTTTATTTGGAGTTTCACAATTAACTAAAAGCTAAATCAAATAAAACCCCGAATCTCGATTCAACTTGAAATCAAATTTCTATTTCTCTCTCAATTCATTTCTGAAACCGTAAATTCAATTTCCATCCTCAATCTCAATTCAATTCAAATATCAAAATTCACATTTCTATTTTAATTTCCTCTCATTTTTCTCCTTGGGTCAAGGCCATCTTTTCCATGGTCATTTTCCTTTTTCCCTTCCCTAGCCCAGTGACCCACTGCACTCCATCTCTCTCTTTCTCCCTTGCTCTACCTCTGCTCCACCTGAGTTGCACCCGAACCTACATCGCACCAAGCCACGCTCGCGCCCACGCCCATGCAGCGCCATGCCCATGCACCCTCGCACACGTCCCCATCCCGCCATCCCGTGCACATTCAAGCATGTTATCATTGCGCGCCATCAAGACTTGTTGTTTCGTCGTCGTAGTTAATACCGTACCGAACCGCCACCATGAATCACATTCGTGTTCTGTCCATCCACTCACTTCCTTCATTTATAAATGTGAGCATCGCGACCGCGTGATACCCTTCGCACGCCATGCAATCTCACCAACTCGGGTTTCACGCGGTGTGCCACCAATTTTTTCCAAGACCGGCCAAGACGCCCTCACCTCGATCTCCATCTCCGGTGAGTGTTTTGTTGCCTTGGATGTGTCACGATGTATTCCCGACCTCCTTCCATCTTTCCCCCATATTCTTTCGGCTGTTGTGTCCCCGCGTGTCACCACTGCCGCCGCTGCACCTTTTGTTGGAAATATGCCCTAGAGGCAATCATAGAGATGATGATATTTCATTATGTTCATGTTTTTGATAATATGTTATCATGTTCCTTAAATGAATCATTTGTTATAGATCAATAAGTATGTGACTTGTTGGTGGAACTCTTTAACTTATATGATGTTATTCTAAATGTATCCACAGTTGGAGGTCACTGGTCAGAACACCAGTGACTCTATGATTAGCACATGTATTGATTGATGACCTGGTTTCACCGGTCATGGATATAGGGATATCGAATCAATAATATGAGCATATGTTAGAGAACATGGGGTTGGATAGACCCATCATTGAGATACTATTGAGATTGTTATGAATCTTTGTGTCATTAGTTGGTCTGAAGTAATGATGATGTATAATCCTTAGACCTGAGATCAGCATGGTTCCCTATATGTGTAATAGCACTCTTAGGGGTTGCCAAACGCTACTTGTAACTGGGTAGTTATAAAGGTAGCTTTTCGGGTATACTATGAAACATGAGGAGGGATGTGACTAGTCGAGATGGGATTTGCCCCTCCTAACATGACAGGAGAGATGTCTCTGGGCCCCTCGTGGTGATCGGATAAAGAAAGTGCATGGCCATGCCACTAGTGGTCGAAGTGTTGACCACATGATGTTATCCGACACTCGATCGAGAAAGTATTGAACAGTCCATGGACAACGCGACCGCTCGTTGTGTTGCATCATCTACGATTTCGTCCACAACGGCGTTGCTCTGCACAGTGTCCACGCTGAACAGGCTGTCCAGAGACTCGTACGCGCTTCCGTTGAAGTAGGCGAACTGGTCGACGAACAGGAGCGTGTCACCGGAGTCCGCACTGCATCATCTTTCGACCACTGTTTCAAGTCTGCACTGCATCATCTATGATCCGCATTGCTTCGACGACTACTTCGAGTATATGCTGCTACTGTTCTTCATCAAGCACGACTGTAAGTTAGTCGTACGATCAGTTTTCTGCTATAATCATTTTGTTTAGTATGTTTAGAAGTGCAATGAGTTGACTGCTGTTAGTATCGATTTATGTATCTCTAGTTATTTATGATATTTGCTTTATAATCAAATATGGAATTAAAATATTATCCCCATTTCCAACTAGATTATCATTCCATGCACCCTTCTGCTTACCAAAAAACAGGTGATGCATTTAGATGGAGTAATTGCTTTGTTCTTGCATATATGCATGACACACTGACAGCTTTTCCTATATGGGTGTGTTTGGTTATCTGTGTGTGCCAGTGTGGTCCGTATATGTCATTCTGGCTGAACTTAATCAGACTGAGTGAATGCAATGATGAATTGTTTAGTTGCCTGTTTCTGTTAGACTAAGTTGTGTTGAGATATTGTTTGGTTGCCTGTATCTGGCATGGGAGAAGGTGAATAGACTCATGAACGCTGGTCAGCCTGCATGCGCTCAGCCTGGCTGAGGAGGGAAGGTCGAATTAAGTGTTTCCCTCGGACCTGGTCTGACAGGGAATCTTGTATCCACTCAGCCAGACTCACTCACCCAACCAGGCAACCAAACAATCAAAAACTTACATCTACTTATACGAGCCAACCCCATACAGGCAACCAAATACACCCTATATATATGGTCTAATCTGCAGATTTGCAGCTCGTACACCACATTGATCATGAATTTTGCATATGTGGACCGTGTGAATTCTGTGTGATGTATCGTCGGACTAGTTCGATCTCATGCGTGCATGTTTCATAAGGGATACACGAAAGAATGCAGCTTTCGGTCTTTCACTGTCAGGCAGCTACATATGTACAGAGTACTACACACTGTCCGGATTTTGGACGGTTGTGAGACCAGGCCGAGATGAGAATGAATTGAGCCCTTAAGGTCCATTTAGGCACATGAGAGCTAAGTTATCAATTCCATTTCGGTACTAATCGAAATAGTCATAACATGCTATACCAACACCCAAAACGGCATACAGTAGCCTCAATTCCGTACCGGCATTAATACCGATCATTCCGATCCATTCCAGCATATTCCGGTACCAGGCATAATTGAAGTGATTAGTCATTTGAATCAGTTCAGAAGACCCGGTCCAATAATACTTCATCGCTAAGTGAAATTATGCTAGACTATGGTAAAAATGTATGAAGTTATGAACCGTGTTGTATTATTTAACTACATACGACGTTTGTATTTACGAAGTCATTGAATTATGTGTCATTTTTATTTTATGGTTATGTATTTGGAAGTGAGATTCCAAGTAAAGTTATGTGTGCATATAATTATATATATATATATATATGAATAAATATATATTATTATATTAAAATCCGAAATGGTACGCAAAAATGGACTGGTAGCGACGTATTCCTTACCAAGAGGCAAACCGAAATGGCATCCAGAATGGAATTGACAACTATACATGATAGAGTTGGAAGTTTTAGTACCATCTTGCTAGTTGAGTTGGAGTTGCACCAACATATAACCCATTACCAAATGCATTCTAACCCCCCGAGATAACCCTTTTACGCGAAGCGGTGACGAAAGCATAAGTGGAGTTGGTCCAAGTGTGTAGTTTATTCGGAATGCGGCTAGACCTAAGCCTATTTGGAGCTAGGGCGTTACAGGCATATGACACATATGGGCCCAGATGAGTGGACACACGCTACATATGTGTCAACACTTGACGCACGGATGTGTGCCAAGAGAGGAGATTCTAGTCATTTGCCCCAGTGTGGGTATATTGCAGACAAGGATGTCGGGTCCTTTTGAGGGTGGGTGTATGTGAGACCTAGCCTGAAATGAGATTGAATTGAGCCATTAAGGCCCATGTAGGGCCATGAGCACGTGAGAGTTGGAGGTTTTAGAAGCACATTGCTAGTTGAGTTAGAGTTGTACCAACATATAACTCCTTTGTTAAATGTATTTTAACCACTGGGTTAACTCTTTTAGGTGAAACGAGAACAAAACATAAACAAAGCCCGATCGTTGTTCTTTAGAAGTTTCTTCTAAAAATACCCAGCCCAATCGTTGCATAGAAGTATGTACCTTTTTTACAAGCTAAAGTTCTAGCGCTTCCAAGTACATACTTTAGTCCATATAAAGTCCTTTTTCCGATTATCCACCGTGATCAACAGTTTTACTTATTGTTTATGTAAAAAAAAGTCAGCCAAAATGATCGATTGGAATTCAAATTAATGGAAAGAAATGAAAAGTGGATTAAATAAAAAAAAATCCAAGTCTTAAATGAAAGGATCCTGTTGGAATTACAAAGTGCATGGTAGAAAAAAAACTACACATAATTTTTTTTCTATGACACTTTAAAGTCTCTTTCTGTTACATTATATTGAATCTACATCGAATAGATTATTGAATCTACATAGAATAGATTGGCAGATTGAAATAGTAGTCTAATTCAATTTATTTTTTCACTGCATTGAAGCGACGCTAACTGTTTTTTTTTCCTTCCAAAAAATAAAATAAAATAAGTGAAATCGTCTCCTGGTGCCACTAAACTGAAGTCGACTTCCCCCTACCTCATCGCCCCACCTGTCGACACCACCCACACTGTGGATCCTTAGAGACCACGGCTACTGGTGGCGTACGTCCTCGCTGCATCGCTGCACCATTAGGGTTCTTATTGGAGCATGAATGTTGATGCACAACCTAACGACTCAAGATTTTTTGTGATAAATGAGCTATCTGCCAAATAGTAAATTTGCAAATTCGCCGTCAATTCAATGTACATATATGTGCCTTACAGGGCCATCTGGTCTATACAGGATGCATGCTTGGCATGCATTCTTGGGCATGCATGCTCTGATCTTAGCTGTCGATCGATGTCCTCCTGGGTGTGTGGCTGGTTGCATGATTGAGAGAACCACTCTGAAAAGACAAAAAGAAAAGCGAAACCTAATCAACCACCGATTTGTCCTAGTTAACTTAGTTAAATTGCTGCTTGGGTGTAGGAATTAGGGCATGCATGCATGATTGTGCCTCTCTTCTGAAGATACCGTCTGCACTTGCACCACACCAGCAATGATAGCAAATGCTGCATGCATGGGTTGTCCGGCCTCTTGTTTCAACTCAGAGGGCATCTTTACGTTTAAGCCTAGCTAACCACTGATGAATCTTTGCCGTCCTAGCGCTAGCTAGCTAGTACTGGTAGCATGCTAGTTGGGATTGGAAAGGTAAACCTCCTCTCATCTTTCGTCATTAAAGAAGTGCAAATGCAACTATATATGTTTCTCTAGATTGATGATTAATTTCTTCCTTTGTATATACGCAGTCTCTTTATAAAGGTGCCTCTCTGATAAAAATATGATCAACTCAATATCGTCGCACTCGGGTTGGGTGTAAATCTATTAAAAAAATTACTGAACATTCGAGTTCAATCAAATAACAGCGAAACTTGGACCGTGGCTGGTTTCGCGCTGAGTATGGTTTTTGCTTGGGGGCACTACTGCAATAGGAGAGTCGTACAGGGGTGTGCGTGTAAAAGTCCTAACGGCTCGTCCGCGCCGGCCCTCGCGCCACCAGCGGACCGGTCCGGCGCGTCCGATCTCGGTTTGATCGGGAACCGGCGGCTGCGATCGTCTGAGGCGAGGGGGACCCGGCTGCTCCGGGATTTGCGGCACCGGCTGCAGCTGGCTGGATCTCCCACACTCGCTTTGCTCGCTCGACGAATCCCAAGCTGAGATCTTCTGCGGAGGGGATAAAGAAATCCATCTGCTCAGTTGCAATGCGATGTGAGTGGGCACACGCCGAGCCGCGGAATGAAATGCTGCAGTGGATGCGAGCGGGTACAGCAATTGGTCGGACCTTTTCTTTTACAAAGGGGACTGAACCTTCGCGTCCCAAAGGATTCTACCCGGGAAGAAATAACCGAATTTTACTTCAAACAGAATCATCGTTTGACAAGGGTAATTATGGGTTTATTTTTTCGTTACATCTTTAACTTTGTTCCTATTTTTAAAATAAAAATATCCATTTGACCTCCTGAAGTATCACACTTCGGATATTTAACTCTCTCACCTAAAAAACCGGTCCTTTGACCCTCTTATATTGCAAAATCAGTGCATTTAACCACATAATTATTTTGCTAGATGGTATTACCTACGTGGCAGTTGGTCAACCCGGTTTCGCCACATGAGTTGCTGAGGTGGCATGGTCAGACGTGTGGGCCTATGGTCTACGGACCGAGTGCATGAGATTGGTGTGCCCTACGATGGATTCGGTTCATGCGCACAGTTTGACTGCCAGATGGGGCTGGCTTGTCACTAAGACAAAGAGAAAAAGGAGAGAGACCACATCAGAGTCCAAGAGAGGGTGGTGACCATGGCTGTCGGGTGGACGTCGACGACAGCGAGCGACATAGCAACGATAATGGAAAAAAAAACATGCAGTAGGCGCCACGGGGTGGCCGTAGGTGGCACTAGATGGCAAGGAAAGGCTCAGTACCTCGCCAACGTCAAGCAGATGCGGCGGCGGGGATGGATGCGCATTGTGGCGGTGCTCTAATGGCGAAAAAGATGGGAAAACGGAGGGGAAACAACGAGAATGCTAAGGGGATGGCGTGGTCGGGACGAATTGATCCGAAGCTTACCAAAGGCGAAGAATTGAATGTGGTGGCGGGAATTGGCCTTGATCGAGGAAGAGGGGACCGACTGCGACTATCCGGTGCTCGAGAGCTTCTCTTGGCCGAAGGATTCGGTGGAGGACAACGTGGCGAAGCCACGAGTGTGAGATCTCGTCCTCACGGGTTGCGGCGGAGGAGATTGGTGCGAGCGGCTTTGTCACCTAAGGCGGAGAAGATGACCCGGGGCTTGCTGACACATCATCCTCAAACTCCCTCCCCCCTGCTGCGATAGAGCCGCGAGCATCACCTGGCACAGACCGCGACAGAGCTGTGAGCGCGCGGCTGGTCCGTAGAGCTCGTCGCGCCGCCTTCATCGTCGCTGGCTCACGTCTGCTCGTCTTCGCCCACGGTATCTGCACCGATGAGTCCTCCTTGGCACGTAGATGCTCGTGCGCTCGTCGTTTAGGCTAGGGTGCCGTTGGTTTGTTGTTGTTGCGGTAGGGTGGGGTACTGCCGCCGCTCTACATAGTTGCGTCGCCATTGTAGGCCACCTTCGCCCGCGTTGTCATCGCCATTAGGCTCGTCGTGGCCATGAGCTTCTATTTTGTAGCTCTTGGGTCGTCGTCATGATCCCATTCGCTGTCGCTGCACTCGACTGGAGCGTCGTGGACGCCTCCCCCGTTTCGGCAAGAAGCACCATAGCCCTATCATTAGCGCTGATGATGTAATTAAGTTGACAACACAATTAGTTGCTAATTAAATCAGGTTAATATGGCATGTGTCACCTTAGCATCCTATGTGCGCGAAACTAGGCTGATCCATATCATATAGGCAATGTACCACCTAGCAAAATTGCTATGGGAGGTTAAGTACATTGATTTTGCAAAGTGAGGTCAAAAGATCGGTTTTGTAGGTGAGGAGGTTAAGTGTCCATCATGATTTGTTATCCATATGAAAAAGAAAATCACAAAAAAATGATAATAATTTTTTTTTTTTGTCGAATGCAGCGGTCTTGTCTTCCAACCAAAAAAGAAGATGCACGTTGTGTGCCCCTAACGAAAAAAAGGATGACCCCAGAGAAGCCATTCAAAGCTGCCACCCGCTCAATCAGGCACTAGCTAAGCCTAAGCCCAAAGAAGAGAGAAGGGGAAAAAAGAGGAGCAAACTCCGCGCAGAAAAGTATCCTTCCCTCAACGCAAACCCCTGGTGAGATCCCCAATTTCCCAGAAAACTACTCGCCATATCAGCCCCATTGCGGCGCGAATCGGTGATTCTGCGGCCGGTTCGCACGAGGCTGCAGAGATCCGAGCCCGGTTCGTGTGGAGGAGGTCTCGAATCCAAGCCTCGGCAGAGGCACGCGCATTTTGGGGTTAGTTCTTGGCATCCGTTTTTTCCCGGGGATTTTTATGTTCTTTTTTTGTTGAATTTTCCGTTGTTCATGAGGCACCGCCTGCTCGGGTAGTGGAAAGTTTGGATCTTTTTCGCTTAGCTTGTGGGTAAAAATTAAATTTCTTTTCTTCTTGCATTCTTCCAGGCGTCTTCTGGAGACGATTTAGCTAGGTGCTGTTCAATCCTTTCTTGTTTTCGTTTTTGGTGGGTGAAGATTAATCTGCGGGTTCAGATATGCATGGAGCAGTTGTGTGGTTAGTGGTACTAGAGCTCGGAAAATAAAACGGGATTCCGCGTGGAGTCCAAATTAATGGAGTAATACAGCTGTAGTTCAATTGTTTATCTCTTGATGGGGCCGTGTAGAGCTTGCATTGGGGAATTAGTAGGAGTAAGTTCAACTTTGCATTTTTTTAAGTTTTGTTTGGTCTAAGATACGATCTTATCTTTGGGTCGAAGTTAGTATAATCCTCGACGGTGCAATGTTTTTTAATCATTTTTGTGGCTTCATTTCGCTAATTAACAGAGAGTCTATTTGTTTTTTTTTACATTGAAGTGGATTCATGATCTAGAAATAGTAGTAAATTTAGGAGCCAATAGAACTAAAAAGTTTTTACTTGTTATGCACTTGTGCTATAGCTTGTATTTGTAATGTAGTATTACTTGTTTCAAGACAAATATATATCTTTAGAACTGAAGTCGTCATAGTATATTATTCCCTCTAGAGTTTTACTCTTTTTCTAATCAGGTAGAGTTTGTTCTTGAACATTTTGTTTGAGGTGATAGTAGAACTGTGTAGCTTAGCTTTGCTATTTTTGTTGTTTTACTTGCCTGGTGAGAAAATTCTTATCTTCAGGATCAATTAACCAGAATTAGATGCTGTACTGCTTCTTTGAGTCACCTCTGAAGCTCTCCATTTGCCTAACCAACAATGGTGGACCACTCCAACTGTAAAGCGGAAATGCTTTTCCTTATTCACTGATAAAGTTGCATTCTTGGCGTCCTCTAACTGTCCTTTTTTGTGGAATTCAAGAAAGCGATGTGAAAAGTAGTTGGTTCCACTTTGATCTTAATTTCATTCCTAGTGCAAATTTGCTGTGGAGGGTTTTGTCGACAATATGGGAGGTTGATGAATTGATTCTGCATTATTTTGCCCACCACCTGCAATCATCTGTGCTCCAAAAATTTGCTGGTGTGTAATCAACTGTTATGATTTTTTGTGAGGGTCTAGTCTTTTGGCCATTTTTCTTTCCTATATTCTGGTGCTTATTGTTTCTCAAAAGATGTTTGCACATTTCTAATTTTTCTCAAGAGATTTTGTCCCTTTTGTTTTCTTGGTTGTTTGTCATTTCAAAGATAAGATCATGTGATGTTTATCATTTGCTTCACGCAAGCTGTAGGTGCTAAAAACAATTAGGTCATATTTTACTGCTCATCCAGCCTGTTTCCACCTTTACATTCTTGCCTTGTTGGATTCCGTTTCTCATGTTTCGCTGTGCTGTCATTCTTCCTTTGTTTTTGGCATGTTTTGGAGCAGGAAGAAATCTTGAAATGTCAATCTCTTATGTGCATGACATATTTAATGCAGTAAATGTTGTGAATTGTGCAATAATAGTACTTTTTTTGTGGAACTAGTATTGCAGGGTTTTTGTATTTTATAGATGACCCGGGCAGCAACTCTTGATTATGGGGGCAAGGCGCAGAGTGAGGTCCTACGGCCAGGGCCATTGCGTCCAGCAAACATCATCAGAAGTAAATTTCCTACCTTCAAGAATAGTTCAAACGGTATAGTGATCAAGCTGGCTGATGGCCCACAAATGCCGCCTCTCAAGGAGATTGCTGCCAAGGAGACTGCAGATCTGCTTGATCGTCGTCAACGTCTCTCAGTCCGTGAGCTTGCAATGAAGTTTGAGAAGGGTCTCAACACTGCCACTTTGTTGTCTAAAGAGGTTCAGACGTTTACATTCTAGTGCATTATTGCGTATGTGCCAATCAGTGTAACTAATGATGTTACAGAGTGCCACTTTTGTTACTTCGACGATTATATTATATGATGTTTACAGTGTGTTGGCTTATCTATTCCATGATGAATTTAGTTTATCAGTAACTGTAAGCATGAGTAAAAATAGAATATTGTATGTTTTATTTGACTTGCTCAAACTCTCAGGTTAAATGGAGACAAGTGGCTTTGTTGGAGCGAGATATCCTTCTGAAGAATCTAAAGAGTGTATTAGAGTCACTGCGAGGTCGGGTGACAGGCAAAACTAAGGATGAAATCGAGGAGTCTATTTCTATGGTTTGTTTATTCATATCCTATACTTAAGGCATTTTTTATTTAGGTTTATCTTTCGTCTTGGCATGTATTTATTTCTAATAGTGTATGTTTATAAAATAAAATATTATATTTTACACAGCCTAATTTAATTTTTCAGGTTGCTGTTTTGATTCTCCAATTATTTATTTTGTCAAGAAACTTCCAGCTACCTGCCAAGGTAGCACTTCTTTCTAATGTTGGCATTTGATTATAGTAATACTATTTTGTAGGTGGAGATTCTTGCAGTTCAGCTCTCCAAAAGAGAGGCTGAGTTGCTTCAGCAAAAGCGGAGGTTACAAAATTAGCAAAATCATTAAAGCTGGTATGTGCCAATTTATTTGTTTGCAGTGCTTTCGTATTAACTTTTATAAATAGGAGGTTTAATGATTAATATGTTCAGGAATCATAATCTATTTATACTTGTAAAATACGAAAGTTCTTAGTGTCATGAACGATTTATTTTGTACTGTTCATAATTGACTGCCAACTTCCGTGCTTATTTGCTTTATTACTTGGCAGTTATGGTACTAGAGAAAAATCAAGGGGTGCAGCTTAATGGTTAATTCATGGAGTCCTCAGGAAAATAACTCATAGCTAGGAATTAATAAAGTTCGCTAATCTTAGAGATGTATGGAAAACACAGAAGGATTGCTTATTCAGTTGAGGGATATGCCCATTGATCATAAAAAGTTAGGGAATTCAATGCTAACCAAAGATATTATTTTAGTTGGGAAGAACGTATGATCATGTTACTACATTAGAGTAAGGTTAGTTTTCTTTTTTATAATTGAGTGTGTGGGAAAGTATGTGTTGAGGGGACTTGATTATTGTAGAGAAAGAAACTATGCGTCACTTTACACCATTGATCTGTTTGGCTGGTGATGACTTCCTTAAAAATTGAACCTTGTAATTCCAGCGCTTTGTAATCCATGGTGGGTTGTGTAATGAATATGTATGAAGATTTTGACTTGATTTTCCAAATATGCCTCAGACAAAAACATGCAGTTGCTCATGTAAGCATAGCGCATGAATTATCTCAAGCGGGATTGAATTTTCTTGAGCCATTTTTGAACATTGTCATTCGACACTTGTAACAAAGCATATCGTCATGGCCATGGCACATGCAAGGCGCACAGGAAGGCAATAGTAGCAGCGCCATCTTTAATTTCCTTTTATTAGGATTCTATCTTATCATTAGTTTCCTTTTTGTTGAGATTAGTTACCTTTTGTTAGGATTCAATCTTATCTTTCTATTTGGTTAGTTGGATTGTTAGGAGTAGGACGTCATCTCTTTATAAGAGGTGTCTGTTATTAAGCAAAGAGAAGATATTACCTATCTCCCTCACGTCCCCTCTACCTTCTCCCTGGCGGAAGCCCCTACCTCTCTGCCTTCTTGCTGTTCCCATCCAATCGATTGCTATTTCTCTATTTCTCTACCCTAGCTACCCTCTCCTGAAATCAGTCCATAACACATACACATGCTTCTACAGGTTGAACTGTCCTCTGCACCATTTGCACATTGTCATTTGTTTACACGTTTGAGGGTTTGCTCTTTTTTCGTCTTGCTCGTAGGCTTCTGAAGATGCTAAGGGAATTGTTGAAGAAGAAAGAGCTAATGCCCATACGGAGATAGAAGGTGCTAGGTCTGCTGTGCAAAGAGTTCAACAAGCACTTCAGGAGCATGAAAACATGTCCCAAAGAACTGGGAAGCAAGTGCGTAGATATTATTTAAAACTTTTTTGCCTTCATTAGTTCATTACTTATCAGTTACTACAAGCCAGTGCATGAACTCAGTTTGCTGCTTCGAACTTCCTGCATTGAAGTTTAGTTTAATGGTTCTTTTAGTTGTTCCTGTTCTCTATATTTCTACCAAGCTATTATTCCTAGCTGAATTGATTTATCTACATAAATCGCTTTGGTCAATTCTGAAGGCCTGCTCATTTCTCTCTACCCATACGGATAACCTGGAAGATACTCTCCAGCATTGTACCCTTAGTACATTGCATTTTGGTTTGTTGTTCCTGTTCTTATTTATCTTAGTTAGCTTTCTAAGCATTCAGTTCCATTTAGCCCAATACTCAATCTCTAGTCCCCTCCTATTCTTTGCAACTTCCAGCTGCATATACTTTTTCATATACGTCCAGAGGTTCAGAGGTTGACACCATTTCTAACTTACAAAACCTTTTCTTTTACCTTTTGTTTTTCAAAAAATCAACGTGTTGTGAGTATTTGACATCTGTTTGCTATTTGGAAGGATATGGAGGAACTAAAGAGAGAAGTTAGAGAAGCCCGAAGAATCAAAATGCTGCATTACCCTAGCAAGGTAGAATTTATTTTAGATATTGCACAGCTTCGTACATTAATTGGAGTGCGTCAACTCTATTTACACGTTTAGTACTTCTCCAGGCCATGGATCTGGAAAATGAAATCCATATTTTACGTAAGACGTTTGCTGAGAAGTCCACGGATTGTGTTAATATTTTGAAAGAGGTATCTGTTACCAGTGCTATCTTCAGTTTTTTTGTACTTATTTCACATAGTACTTTCAAGATATCTTCATATTCAAAGTTGAAACCACACAACATTTTGCCATGTGTCAGTAGTAGAGTTTTCGGCGCATTTGGCACCGTTGGTGTGTGAATTAACAAAAATAGCCCCCTCTCCGAATCAATTGCAAAAAAGGCACCACGGACAAGCTGGGACACGACACGTGGCTTATCCGTGTCCTTGGAGGTCGGACTTGCCTCTATCGGCTTATCCGTGTCCTTGGAGGTCGGACTTGCCTCTATCGTGCTCCTGGGGGTTGGACATGCCTCCACTGTGCCCAGGGGCACGTACGCAGTGAAATCCGGCCCTTAGAGGCACAATGAGGGCAGTTCCGTGCCTCTGGGGCACGGGAGAGGAACGAGTGGCTGAATGGTTTCAAAAATCCATAAAAGATTTTTGATACTATTCGGTACTATTTGTACTATTTGATACTATTTGAACGCAATTTGATACTATTTATGTCATGTGGGGTATTACATATGCGCGAAGGAAGAAGCATACGCTGGCTGTTGTGCCAGGGAGGTTTGGTTCGGCTACTTTAGCAAGTATCGCAAGGATTAGGAATAGTGTGTATTCTAGTTTCCTTCTCAGTCATAGAAATTTCGGAATTCTGTAACAGTTTAGCTTTCCTGTTCTAATATGTTTCTTAGTCTACTTTGTTATTCTAATATGTTTCTTAGTCTACTTTGTTAGGAGCTCTCTATTTAAAGGAGAGAATCACTTTTATTTGCATTACGAAAGATCAATATCCTCAGCTCTGTTCTCTGTTTTCTCCCCTGATTTCGACAACCGTCTATTGCGTTTCCCTGTATGTCATCGCTATCGGTCAACATGGGACCTTCCAGTCCGGACCAGGGCTCTGGTGCTCGTCTGACGATCGCTCACGACTACAATCTGCACTCGATCACCCGAGCTCGTGACAGTTTGATATCAGAGCCATTGACAGGATCCTCGTAGATGGTAGCCTTGACTCAGCAAATCACTGAGCTCATGGCGTCCATGACAACGAAGATGACAGAGCTAAAAACTGACATTACGACGGAAATCGTTGGCATCAAGGAACGCCTTGCGCTACTTGAAAAATGACTAACAAGTTCAGGAGGAGGATTGCTACAGGTTTCACCAGGTTTACTGCCCTCCCTCCCTCCCGCTGCAAATTTTCCGCATACCCTACCGTCGAGTAGTTCCCATGCACCTTGCATGCACAAACTTTCTTTTCTAACCTTTGCTGGTAAAGAAGATCCATTGGGTTAGCTTAATCGCTGTGAATAGTTTTTTCGATGCCAACAAACACCGGAAAGTGACAAGGTGTGGTTAGCTTCGTATCATCTAGTAGGATCGGCGCAACAATGGTACTATCAGATTGAACGTTATGAAGGCGAACCGCTGTGGCAGCTTTTCAAAGATTATTGCAATTTGCGTTTTGGACCACCAATCCGTAACTGCAAGGAGTGAGTACAGTTGAGGGATATCAAGAGATTCTCGGCGTTGCTCTGTCGCGCCGATTCTTTGTACGCATCCAACCAGGTTTAACTATTTACCTCTGGTTTGATGTAACCCGTTCGCACAGATGTCGAACTGCAGAACCCAGGCAGTCTCCAACTCGTCATGGCCTTGGCTCGTGCATATGAGAAGCATCATCTTCTAACTTCAGAACCTTCGAAGTCGGTGTTTCGTTCCCCTAATCAGCCGCGCCATGTGCAGACTTTCGTGACCAGCTCTTTAATCGCACCTGCAATTGCCAAAACACCAAGTGATGGCACTTTAGTTCCAGGTGATAATCCTGTACCATGACGGCAACTGACGGCTACTCAAATGGCTGAACGCTGCAGGGCAGGTCTTTGTTTCAATTGTGAAGAAAAGTTTGCTCCTGGACATTGCTGCAAACGTCTGTTTCTTCTTGAAATTATACTGGACGTGCTGGATGAGACTGTTGATACGACCGAACACCTCGACATGGATGAACCTGCTATTTCACTCCATGCGCTGACTGGTATTCAACCACGATCCACACATACCATGAAATTGCCGGTTTGGGTCGGTTCGACCAAGTTAATAGCTCTTGTAGATTCTGGGTCTACGCACAATTTTATATCGGATGAAGCTGTGCAACGAGCAGGAGTGCAATTACAACCACAACAGGGGCTACAGGTAGCAGTGGCTAATGGAGACCATGTTTCTAGCAATGGTGTTTGTGGTGGCATGAAATTACACATTGCTACTGAGACATTCCTGTTGGATTGTTACTCTATTCCGTTAGCCGGTTGACATTATACTGTACAATGGTTGAGTTCTCTTGGGCCTATCTTGTGGGATTTCAGACTTATGACACTGTCTTTCCTTCACATGGGTCATCAGGTGACGTGCGAAGGATTGACCTGATTTGTTAGCTCCCTGCATTCTCTCACATTTTCCTCGCCAGATCTTATGTCAGAATTATTAGAGGAATTTGAAGGATTATTTGCAGCAACCTCACGGTTTGCCACCGAAGCGTTCTCACGATCACCACATTTGTCTTGTCCCAGGGACGACTCCCATTGCAGTCCGGCCATACCGTTATCCGCATATTCAGAAAAATGAACTTGAACGTTAATGCGAAGAGATGCTTCAACAAGGTACGATCTAGCCTAGTACATCTGCATTCTCAGCACCTGTGTTACTTGTAAGAAAACAGGATGGGTCTTGGCGGTTTTGTGTGGACTATCGAGCTCTCAACGATAAAACTATCAAAGATAAATTTCCGATCCCGGTGGTGGAAGAACTTTTGGATGAACTCAAGGATGCTCTGTATTTCAATAAATTAGATTTGCGTTCTGGATATCATCAAGTACACATGCATCCTGAGGATGTGGAAAAAATAGATTTTCGTACTAATCAAGGCTTGTTTGAATTTTTGGTTATGCCCTCTGGATTGACTAATGCGCCAGCTACATTTCAAGCTTTAGTGAATACGGTTTTGCGGGATTATCTTCGACGACTCGCCTTGGTTTTCTTTATTGATATTCTCATCTACAGTTCATCATGGTCAGATCATCTCCAGCATGTTCGCACAATTTTGCATCTACTTTAGGACCATCATCTTTTCCTTAAGAAATCCAAATGTCTCTTTGGAACATTATCAGTCACTTATTTAGGCCATGTTATCGGTGGCGATGGTGTTGCAATGGATAAACAAAAGATTCAAGCAATTGTTGGCTGGTCGATTCCTCGCTTAGTCCGAGCATTGTGTGGTTTCTTAGGATTGGCTGGCTATTATAGACCTTTTATTAAGGATTATGGTCTCATGACCGCTCCACTCACCAAATTGTTAAGGAAAATTTTGTCTGGACCAAAGCTTCTTCCAACGCCTTTGAAGTATTGAAACACACCATATCTTTGGCTCCTGTGTTACAACTTCCTAATTTCATTGTGGAGTGTGATGCATCTGGTTCTGGAATTGGGGTTGTTTTACATCAAACCGAAGGTCCGATTGCTTCCTTCAGTCAGCCGGTGGCTCTACGACATAAGAATTTGGCAGCTTATGAGCAAGAACTCATAGGGTTGGTTCAAGCAATACGACATTGGCGACCGTATTTGTGGGGACATATGTTTTTGGTACGCATTGATCACTATTGTTTGAAATTTTTGCTTGATCAGCGCTTGGCAACTATACCACATCATCATTTGGTTTCGTGTAGAGTATCGGCCTGTAAGATCGAGGTGGCCGACTAGAGGGGGGTGAATAGGCGGTTTTAAAAATCTTTCGCGCTAAACCAATGTATAAATGCGGAAGCTAATAGCAAATTGGTTTTGCACAATTAAAACCTAAATCAACTGGGCTCAACTAAGTGCACCAACAATACAATAGAGCAATCACACAATGATATATAAACAATTAAAGCAAGTAATGTAAATCGCTCAAAGTAAAGCACAAGATAAAAACAAGATGGACACAATTATGTTTTACTGTGGTGTTCGGAGACTTGCCGGTCTCCCCTAATCCACGTTGAGGTAAGCCCAACCACGTTGGACCGGCTCCACTAATTAAGCCAACACCTCCGAGGTAAGTCCAACCACTTGGACCGGTTCCAAACCGAACCAACACCTCGCTCTACTATGGTTGCTCTTCCTCTACTCCGGAGATGGCGAGCACCAAACCACTCACAGCCACACCAGGCCTTCTCACAAGCTTCTTGAGAAGATCACCGGGCACGACGCCTCCACGCCGTCTAGGTGTCGGCAAACACCAAGAGTAACAAGACTCAACGCTCACTTGAACTAATCAAGTGTCAACGCTCAAGTGGATACACAATCCACTACCTAAGGCAACACATGCACTTAGGGTTTACTCTCCAAGCTCACCAAGTGCAACACATGCACATAAGAGAGGAGAGGCTTGCTCTTAGCTCAAGAGGCTCAAAGGATGTTTACAATATCACCAGTAACCTCTCCCAACCGGCCAAGGTGGCTATATATAGCCCACACATAAAAACTAGCCGTCGGGAGACAAATCCCTGAAAAATCAGGGAAATCGGAAGTTCCGCCATGTATCGGCCGGAACTACCGCACCTCAGTGCTAAGCACAATAACGGCTATATCAGACGAGAAACTAGCCGTTGGAAATTGAGAGTGGAACTTTCGCCAACCAAAATGCGGCAGTTCCTATGATCGGAAGTTCCTCACATATCATTGCGGAACTTCCGCACCTCCAGAAATTTGGCTAAGTCCCAAAAGGGTGCTTCTCTGGAAAAAATGTTCCGCCAAATTTTCGGAACTACCGATAATAGGAAGTTCCGCCCATAACATTGAGGAACTTCTGATAATAGGAAGTTCCGCCCATAACACTGCGGAACTTCCGATAGTAGGAAGTTCCGCCCATAACACTGCGAAACTTCCGATTATCCTGACAAACACAGCAATGGCTTTTTCAACAACTTCAATTGCAAAACACATTTACCAATTGATAAGCCATGCCGACAAGGATCAATAGCAAGATTCCTAACAAGTTGCAAAACACATTTGCCAACTTTTAGAATCATACCACAAGGAAAAAGGTACATGGACTTACACCATTTGCAAACTTAAGTCACATGCTACAAGAAATCAAACATGAGCATCAACTATTTGCAAAACACATTCGCAAATATCAGCATCATACTACAAGGCTAAGGTGCATGGACTTCAACCATTTTGCAAAACACATTTGCAAAATATAGTCCTATATTACAAAGATTAAATGCATGAGCCTCGGCTATTTGCAAAACACATTCGCAAATAATAGCTCCATGCATAGATGAGCTAGAGCAAACACAATGAGTTATCAACACATGACTATCTCATGCTACTAGTCAAGACCCCTCTTAATAGTACGACAATTCTATACTAGCAATCCGGTCTATCAACCAAACACCGAGACCGGTAAAAGACTAGGAACACATCCTTAGCCCTAGCTAGTCATACCTTTGCCTTGCATCTTCTTGAAGCTTGATGACGCACATCAACACTTAAAGTCCGGGTCCTTGACTTTGACAATCATCAACATATGATGATCTCTTAACTTCAGGATCTTGCCTTGAACATCGTCAACACATGATGATTTCTTCATCCCGAGTCTTCACATGCATCAACGCATGATGCATTCCTTCACTTGACCTCCATCAACACATGATGGGTCTTCTCTTGACTTGATGTGCATCAACACATGATGCATCCTTCACTTGAATCTCGACTTGATGATCAACTCATGATCATCTCAAGTCTTCATCCTCCTGGAATATAACCTATATATCCAACTCATGGAAAATGTTAGTTCCGCAATATGATTATCATTAATTACCACACCATACCATTAACTCATAATGGCAGGACAAGATACTCAATCTTTCCCTCTTTGGTAATTGATGATAACCATTTCAATTGCACATAAATGAATGTAGATAATTGAAGTAACAAATGAGTATATATGAACCACACAAGTTATATATACTCTAACATGAGTATACAAGAACTACACAAGTTCTATATACTCATAACATGAGTATATACGAACTACACAAGTTTTGTATACTCAAAGGTTTTGTTTCAAAGTAAAGATCCTTAGTATATGTGGAGAATGGAATATGAATCAATACTAATGAAACCACAAAATATAGAATAAAACTCCCCCTAGATGTGTGCATACACAAATGTGTAATAAGATCATATGCACATATTCAAGTTTAACTTATGGCTGAGTTCAATCCTATATTTTGGATCCGAGGAATGCAACAATATATAAGATTAAGATGTTGATTGCATACCTCGTTGAATTTCACCATTATATCCAAATGAGACTACACAAGATAATACTAGACAAGAGAGTTAGTCTCATAATTGGATTTGTCATTAATCACCAAAACATTTCATTAACTCATAATGACAGGTCTAGATCCTTCACGGCTGGGGCGACAAAACACGGTGGTGGATGCTCTTTCGCAGCGTGACTCTGAAGAATTGTCGCTTTTGACATTTTCTGGCCCTCAATTTGATATCTTTGCTGACATTAGCCGTGAGGGACAAGATTCGCCCGAATTACAAGCACTTAAGACTCAAATACTAGCAGGAACAACAGATCCCAATTGGAGTTTTGTGGATGATCTCATCACTTTTAAAGGCAAAATATATGTTTTCGGTTCCTCACTGTCATTGCCGGCGATTCTAGCAACAGCTCACACGATGGGGCGTGAAGGGATTCAAAAAACTCTTCATCGATTATGCGCTGACTTTCATGTGCCACAAGCTCGTAGAGTGGTTCAAGAGTTTGTTCAGGCTTGTCAAGTTTGTCAACAGAATAAGAGCAGTCATCTCCATCCAGTGGGGCTCTTACAACCGTTGAAGGTGCCAATGCACATATGGGACAGGATTTTAATGGATTTTATTGAAGGTCTTCCAAAAGTTAGTGGTAAATCGGTTATACTCACTGTGGTTGATCGCTTTTCCAAATATGCGCATTTTATTGCTCTTGCACATCCTTACACGGCAAGTTTAGTCGCAAGGGTATTTTTTATTGAAGTGGTTCGTCTACATGGGATTTCTAGTTCGATTGTAAGCGATCATGATCCTATCTTTACCAACCGTTTTTGGGAAGAATTATTTGGATTGGCAGGGATTCGACTTTACCGAAGTTCGGCATTTCATCCACAATCGGACGGCCAAACCGAGGTAGTTAACAAGATCATTACTATGTACTTAAGATGTCACACAGGAGATCGACCGCGCCAATGGTTACAATGGCTTCCGTGGGCTGAATATTGTTACAATACTTCGTATCAGTCTTCACTTCGAGAAACACCTTTCAAAGTTGTGTATGGGTGTGATCCTCCGTCTTTGCGTACTTATGATCCCGACTCGGCAAGAGTAGCAGTCATAGATAGTCTTCTTCAAGACAGCGATGAACTCATTGTTGATGTCCACGATCGCCTGCTTCAAGCGCAACAACAGTACAAGAAAAATTACGATGCTCAACATCGTGAAGTGTAGTTTGACATTGGTCAGTGGGTTTGGTTACGTATCCCTCACCGCAAAGCAGCATCTCTTGCCTTGCACCCTCAAGGCAAATTAGCACCTCACTTTTATGGACCATATCAAGTCAGTAAACGAATTGGTTCGGTGGCTTATCAACTACGTCTTCCAGAGAAAGCGAAAATTCATCATGTATTTCATGTTAGCCTTTTGAAACCTTTTGTGGGTGATCCTCCTAATGATCCACCACCACTTCCACATGTGTATCATGGCAGGGTATCCCACCTCGCTAATAAGATTCTTCGTGCCTGCAAGGCTTGTGGACAGTGGTAAGTTCTTGTCCAGTGGCGTGACATGCTGGCTGTTGAGACTTCCTGGGAAGATTTGCTTCAGTTCCAGCAGCGGTATCCTTCCTTTCAGCTCGACGACGAGCTGTTTGTTGGGGAGGGGAGAGATGTCTGTCGTAGCAAAAACAAGCTAGACAGTAAAGAAGGGGGGACCCCGGACAAGCTTAGAAGGGCTCCGGGGATCCCCAGAAGAAGGGACTAGTCAGTGATAAGAACGAGATGACTGTTTATTATTCCGGTAGATTCGGGCTGTTTTTCTCTCTTTTACAGGAGGGGGGTGAACCCCTATTTATAGTCCTCCATGATAGGGTCTTTACATTACCATTCTAACCCTATAATAGTACTATGCGCGTAGGGGCTGCAGGGACATTCCTTGCCCTACACCTAAGGCTTGGTCCACGGTGGGCGCTCCTGGGCTTGGTCTATCCTGCTGATGCATTCGGTCTAGCCGCGCTAGTAGGGTCTTCGGGTCCACTCCGGAGGTGACCTGGAGGGTCTGCTGCTCCAGGCCTCGCGGGCTCAGGAACCCTCAGGGGGCTTTGGGTCCACCCCGGAGGTGACTGGAGGCTGCTACCTGTGTTCGTGGGGCTCTGTGGACCCTTCGGGGCTTGGTCCCCCAGAAGGTGTGTCTGGAGAGCTTGTCGCTCCGGCCTCATGGGCTCCTGCACCCTCCGGGGCCGGGTCCACCAGAAGGTGTCTTGGAGGGCTTGTTTGCTCCGGTCTCATGGGGCTCGGGGGGCTTCGTGTCCACCCCGAAGGTGTCCCAGGGTTCTTCGCCTGGGGTCCGCCCTAGTTTTGTTGATTGCTTCAACTGGGCGTTAGGGCCGGTGGGGCCGCCCCTACGACAATGTCATATGGGGTATTACATATGCGCGAAGGAAGAAGCATACGCCGGCTGTTGTGCTAGGGAGGTATGGTTCGGCTACTTCAGCAAGTATCGTGCCGGATTAGGAATAGTTTGTATTCTAGTTTCCTTCTCAGTCATAGTAATTTCGGAATTCTGTAATAGTTTAGCTTTCCTATTCGAATCTGTTTCTTAGTCTACTTTGTTAGGAGCTCTCGATTTAAAGGAGATAATCACTTTTATTTGCATTAAGAAAGATCAATATCCTCAACATTGTTCTTTGTTTTCTCCCTTGATTTCGACGCTCATCTATTGCGTCTCCCTGTATCTCATCGCTATCGCCAACACGGGACCTTCCGGTCCAGACCAGGGCACTAGTGCTCATCCGATGATCGCTCACGACTACAATTTGCGCTCGCGCACCCGAGCTCATGACAATTTAAATACTATTTGAAACACTATTTAACACTTTTAAAAAATTCAGCTAAGAGCATTTTTTTCTTCTTGTTTTGTTTTACCTCACTCCCAGTTTCAAATGTATTACCATATGTACCAAAAAAAATCACAATTTTATTTTGCATAAAATCACGGTGCAACAAGCATAATCTCCTTGAGGCAACAAAGATTCGTCGGACGAGCGGCCGTGAGCGATGAGTACATCGCATCGCCATGGCGGCGGTAGTAGTACATTCTGGGTGACGGGGAGGGGGATGTGCACCCATGCTTGGTACGGGAGCGCGGACACCACATCCCTCACGAACTGTGTACAGGTGCAGCACTTGGAGGTGAAGGTTAGCTTGCCTCCTATTTGCTCGTGTCGCTTGCTGGTGCCGGTGCGGCGCAGCACCCTTGCTGGTAGGGTTAGCTTGCCTCCTACTTGCTCGCGTCGCTTGTTGCTGCCGGTGCGGCACAGGGTTTGCTTCCAAGTGCTGCACTTGCGCGCAGTTCGTGAGGGATGTGGTGCCTGCGCTCCTGCACTATGCATTGGTGCACATGCACCCCAAGCCGCCGCGGCCAGTGACGTTGTACTACTGCTCGCCGCCACCTCGTTCGACGAATCGTTGCTGCCTCAAGGAGATTGTGCTTGCTGCGTCGTGATTTCATGTAAAAAAATTTGTGGATTTTTTTTTGGGTTTTTGGGTACATGTGATAATACATTTGAAGTTGTGAGTGCGAGGTAAAAAAACAAGAAGAAAGAAATTCAAAGAAAGAAATGCTCTCGGGTGATTTTTTTTAAGTGTTAAATAATTGTACATAGTTTTCAAATAGTGTCAAAATCATTTTTAATGGTTTTTTTGAAACCATTAAACGCTCGTTCCTTTGCCGTGCCCCAAAGGTACGGTACTGCCTTCACCGTGCCTCTGGGGGCCGGATTTCACTACGTCCGTGCCCCTGGGACACGGTGGAGGCATGTCCGGCCCCTAGGGGCATGGTAGAGGCAAGTCTAGCCCCCAGGGGGCATGTAGAAGCCACGTGCTGCGTTTCCACTTGTCTGTGGTGCTATTTTTGCAATTGATTCGGAGAGATAACTATTTTTGTTAATTCACGTGCGAACAGTACCAAATGCGCCAAAAACTCGTCAGTAGTGTACCAAAAATTAATGAGCACAAAAGCATAGATGTGTTAGGCACCATTGGATTCAGAAGCATGTGATTATTTGTAAAAAATTTGAAATGCAATGAACATAATAAGCAAGTAAGCAAGTAAGCAGAATGCTGACTTGCAAAAAAAAAATCTTATTAGGCAGTTTTCTTACCTTTCAAAGACTTTGCCATGGATGACTAATATTGAATATGATGCATATAGATTATTTGTGTTATTTGATAAAACAGTTTTGTTGCTAGTTGGATCAGTAAAAAAGAAGGAACTATGTGCGTCTAAACAGTGGCCTGGGGGTCAAACTGATTCTGCTGTTATTTATATGTGGCTAGCTATCTCAAGCTCTATTTTTTTCAAGATCTGAAATAGTTCCAGTGGGAGGAGAGTTTTGTCGAGTAGAATAGAAAACATGGAGATATATTAATGATTTCTATGTTTTTTACCAGTTGGAATTGCACAAAAGACTAAAGGGAAACGATATCCCTGTGTTCGATTTGGAGGGTCTCCAATGCTTAGGTTCAATATTACGCATAGTTGCTCTGAGTGGTACTCCCATGGATTTCTCGAATATTTCAATCCAGTGGTTCCGGATACACCCAAAAGGAGGCAACAAAGAGATCATTTCAGGTGGAATCATGCTCTCTCTCTCTCTCTCTCACACACACACAAACACACACACACACACACACACACACACAAAAAGAAAGAAAGCTGCACTCTGGTTGCAAGGCTTAAAAACATCGCTCTTATTCAAATTCAGATTATTGTTCTCTTAAAACAAAGTTGTGCATTTGTGCAACAAATTAGAAAATTGTTAGTACATTTTTTCTTTTAGTGCCAATAAGCTATTGCAAAGGCAAAGGGCAAGTATTACGCCATTACCTGGTGAATTATAATCGTCAATTTTTGGTCTTTGTCTTGTGCTTATAATATCTGTCAACCGTTTTAATCTTCAACTCAATATCAGACCTGCGGTGCTTCTGAAATTTATTGTTATGGAACTTCTGTAGGGGCCACGAGGCCAGTATATGCTCCAGAGCCACATGATGTTGGACGGCATGTGCAAGCTGAAATCAATTTTGGTGGTGAGATTGCAATAGCGAAGACAGCTGGGCTAGTAGACCCCGGTTTGTTTGACTGAACACATTTGTTGTGCAAAATTATTTGCATCTCTTGTTTATTGCGTGGCTAACATGAGTTCTTAGCAGATGCTGGATTGATGGATTACGTAGAGACACTCGTAAAAAAACCTGAAACTGAGTTCAATGTATGATTATACCATCCTTTGCCACTTTCTGGCATTTCTGTTGCACAATATATGCCAATGTAGGGGTTGCAATTTGCAGAAGTCTTTCTAGCATTTTATTTTTACCAAATAAGTAGTCTGTATTGGCATGACCATCAGTTCAAAGCTTTCCGGTCCATACATGCATTACTCATCGACATGCCATCTGCTGCTCTTAGTTGAAATGAGATTGCTGAGCGGCTAACCATATCTCAAATCGTCAAATCACCCTCAAGGCACAAAATTTAGATTATTGAGGCCTTTGTATTTTAACGTTACCACCATCAGGTGATCATCTTCAATTATATTTTCTTAAGTTTTGTGTCTGATGGCAGGTCGTTGTGCTTCAGTTTAATGGAATTGATCAGCCGAAACAGTCTGTTCATGTTCTCAATGTTGGAAGATTGCGGATGAGACTTTCTAAAGAAAAGACAGTGGTTGCCAAGGAATTCTATTCCTCATCAATGCAGGTAGGGTACAGCTACACCATATCTTCTCTTTCATGGTTAGACAATACCTGTGAATAAATAATAATGTTCCTTATCGAAGCAGCTGTTCTGACGTCAATATAGCATGTTCGCTTTCAAGATTCGCAACAAGGTTTCAGTGATGTTATTGTTACTAGTAGTTCACCTGGCATATGCATATCACATTTGTCATGTTTCGCTACACTTTTATTCGTCCTATGATCATCAGCTGGTTTTGGCGTGTCGTCCTTGTTCAGCAATGCTTACGACCCAAGCTGAGATGTAGGCTGCGTTATATAAAACACCCTAACATTCTCGTGTGTACTACCAGCTAACCCCTGCCTCTTACTGTTCTGTTTCAGTTATGCGGTGTTAGAGGTGGCGGTGAAGCAGCCTCGCAGGCGATGTTTTGGCGGCCCAGAAGTGACCTCAGCTTAGTTCTGGCCTTTGAAACAGCTAGAGAACGGAACACGGCGATCATGCTCGCACGGCGATTCGCCATAGATTGCAATGTACGTGCCTCCTCTGGAATGTGGTTATCCACCACTATGACATGCTCTGTGTCTGATACCACAATTACATGTTTTCTTTCTTGCCCATGGTCTCTTGCAGATCATCCTTGCTGGGCCAGGCGACAAAATTCCTTGGTGAAGAAAGATGGCACTAGCGCTCCTCCTAATTCCGATCCAACCGCAACCTGTGCCGTGATGTTGTACATTCGCGTGCCGGTCCAGCTGATTTCGGGTTCTAATCGTTTTTTTTCTTCTTCTGATTTTTCAAAGAAATTAACATGGTTTTTTAATCCTGGGTCTCGGCCCATGCCCCAGCGGCCCGAGGCCCAGCTCCGCCTCTGTTTGCGTGCACAGTGTGTTTTCATCAGTCTCCGTTCTTTAGTTTGGGTTCTGTTGCTTGTGGTAGCTCTGAAAGGCGACGCCGTGGGCATCATTTTAGCCGCCTCGGTGCCGTCTTTCTTCCTCCCCGTGCTGTTGTTCTTCACAAGCGTTGTGATATGTCGCTAGGATTTTTTCCTCTTCTTCTTTCTGTTTGATACATACCACGACAGTAAGATAAGTTTGATTTGCTACGTGCCTAATTGTGCTCTTTTTTCAGTCTGAGTTTGCGAAGATTGAATGGTGAAATGAGTTCAGTTCCGTTCCGTTCTTGGTGTCATTTGGGGTCAAATGGGTTCAGAAAACAGTACGGAAATCTTGGTCCCTGGCTCCCTGCTCCCCATCGGGATTTTCCAAATATGGCCGTTTTAGGTCCTAAATGCCCCATTTCGCATGACCTTGGAGTGTATGTGCTATCGCTTATCAAATATGCTCAAAACATCTAAATTTTGAGAAATATGCTCAAAACATCTAATCTTGAGAAAAATTAAAAACAAAATGGGAAAAACTTTTAACCATTCTGTTATCTGGAGCAGTCCCTTGGTTCGGGTTTGGCCTGGTAAACGAGGTCCAATTAAAACCCTAGGGGTCACTACGCAAATGTGGATTCGATATTCATGTATCAATGAGTTAATCTAAAGGTTATGCGGTTATGCCTGAAAAAGATGCTTTCAACCGGCTAAATCCTCTTAACTCTGTTATTTGGTTATTGGATATTTTGGCATCAAACGAATGCATCATTTGCAACGAAATGTTACGATGAATAAAGTGGTTCCAAATTCTCAAAAAAAAATTCTACATCCAAAGAAAGACTAATAATAATAATAATTGCGTATGAAAAGCCAGCGGGTCCCCTTAACTTCTGTACCCTCATCGAAAGAATTTTTTGGGTGGAAATTTAAGCCAACGTCGTGATATTTCTGTTCCAGCACAAACCGAATGGAATTGACTTACGAGGATATCCCTACTACTATTACAACTCCTAACCTTCTTACTGTTATCATTGCACCTAATAACTCTATTACTCGGGCTAAAGTTAAACTTCTTTCTCAAGATGTGAATCTACTCCTTAATGAGTTTCCTCTCGATTTACATGATAATTGACTATACCTATTGCACATACCTTGTGTGTACTTAAGATTTGGCCAAAAGGAAGGACTGTGCAATTCAAGAGAAGATCGCGACAAGAGAGGAGAATGCAACAACAACCCCTTCGGTCAAACCCTAGAAAAGGAAGCATTCATTTCGGCCACAAGACAAGTAAGCAAGAAGGAAGAAGAGAAGCGTCTCGTTTTGGCCGAAACTAACGAAAATCACTTGAACATTTTGGCCGAAAACATGAAGGAAGCAAGAAGGAAGGAGACTAGTGTGAACACAACAGTAAAGTTCAACCGAAATTCAAAGCAAGAAAGAAGGATATTCGAATTCAATTCGGTTTGGCATCCGAAATCAATGCAGAATTCCCAAATCCGAATTGAAGGAGTTGAGTCCGAAATAGATTAGGATTTGTGAATCCGAATTAGTTTAGAAATTTTAATTCTTGCAATTAGATTAGTTTAATTTTTGAATTTAGATGGAAATAGGAAAGGGGAGAGTTAATTTCGGCCACTTGACCCAAATCCACTTGGCTTCTTCCTTTTCAGCAGAATCCGAAAGGGGGAAAGGACTCCCATGGCCAAATTCAACTTGGGGTGGGAATCCCAAGTCCGAAACCTAGTGGGTTCCCCCTTGCCGGCAACTTAGGGGAGAGGCACCCCTATATATTCAGCTCAAACCACGATTAAAAAGATTTTGATTACTTTTGCATCAATAACATTCAACGCTTAATTTTTTCAAGAAGTTTGGTGAATGCCGACTACTTGAAGGGGAATATGGCATTATTCTTTCAAAGATCGTTTTGTCTTTCTGCAGGGAATTAAAAGATCGATAAAACTCCGCTTGATGGTTGGGTAGAGTACACGTGAGATTGCGTGAATTAAATAGTTGCAACTTCATGCATTGGCATCAGATGACAACTACGATTGGTAAACTTAAGTGTGCAAGTTATCTTTGATCCTACGTCGAGAAGATCGGACACCCCGTATCAATGATTTTACCACATAGCCAGCCAGTGCACGTGCAGGCGACGGAGCCAATCGTTCCATCAAGTTTTTGACTCATTTGGCACGGTTTCACGATGCAATAACAAATCAAGCCTCCTCCAGATAGAAATAACAAAAATAGAACTGTGGATGTAGCGATAGGTGACATGTGTCGCTAGCTGCACCCCCGGCGCCCTGCGCCAGCCTTCCGTGCCCCTGAACCATTGCAAGCGCTGTCACGCCGCGCGCAGTGTTGCGTGCCCACCGTCGCGTCACTCAGCCACTTGCCACCTCCCTACCGCACGCCGGGGTCACGACACAACCAGCGACGGATTAGATATTGCTGTGAAACAATGGTTAGAAAAGCGCAAATAATGGTTGAACAATGGCAAATAGTGTGATGAACAGTTAAAAATAGTGTGTAAATAGTGTCAATGGTGCGGTGAACAGTTCAAAATAGTAACACACGGTGTGAACCATACACACTGTTTACTGTCACACATAGGGGACATAGCAGGGAGGCGTAGTAGGCAGTTGACACTCATAGGGGATGCGACAGGGTGTTTCGCGCATGGGAGCGTGGTAGGAGGTACCTGTCACGTGTTGATATTTTTACCATTTCGTTCGTGGGGGGCTAGATTTGCTGTCGCGTTGTGGAATAGTGCTAGATGAGAAAAAAAAACTCTTGTTCCATGTCACATATCTAGGCAGGCAGGGCCCAGGGGCTGGCTGACCCAACTGACCAAAGGCCAGTCGATCGAATTTGCAACTTCACCGCTTTTGGTGTCCCATTCAAGCCATCATACGTCCTGCCGCTTGCACTTCTAAACACCGGTTGTGGGATGACATTCGTGGTTCAATAATTTTACTAAGCCAAGTTGCACTTTGCGGACTTGCGGTTGTACTTGTTTTACGGGGAGGTCATGACAAGATTAAGTCCTTAATTCATCCGGACGGTTCATACCACATACCAACCATTCTCGTGCTACGTCACTCCACCATTCTTTCCATCCGTCCGGATGGGGTACTAGCAAGTTGTTTAGGGTTTTGGGAAGGAAAACCAATTAACGCAACACATCAGTCATCTACATCCAATGACTGCCAAAAACCACTTTTCATGTTTAAAGGATGATGATTGGGATATTTATTATCCCGGTACTTAAGCAAGACTAGCATGTCGCTTAAGTACAACCTATACTAGTATCTACCATATAATTACTAGGGTGACAAAGAATATTGGATTCAATTATCAAAGGATGGCTTAATAAGTAATTACTCAGCAAATTGGTATTTAACTACCTTAAGCTTTAACATATCATTGATTACAAAATTAAGGCATGCAACTTTGATATTTTAAATAAACATAGTTTGCATAAAATGTAGGCTCAGAATGATCAAAGTATTGACTCGCCTGGGTCAGATTATCGCGGCCTTGATCTTACTCAGGGCCTTCTCTGCCAGGGGTTTTGAAATTCCGGGTCGACGTCTTTATCCAAATCTTGATCCTGCTTGAGTCGCTGCTTCTTCTGGACTCCGACTCCTAATTACACGATACAAGCAAGAACAACAAATAAATCCAAAGAACTTCCAAGAGACCAAATATAAACAAAGCACTTTGAATAAGTTTTGCGATGAACGAGCTGAAGAGACAAGATTCAGCGGGGCGGGGATGTTTGACAAGGTCAAACGATTAGGCTGAAATTACGAGACAAAGGCGAGGTACTCTCAGGGAAAAACAAGGGGAAAACAAAGTCGAAGAACTTCCGCATGATACTCCACTTCGGATACCGCTGATCGGGCAAGATTAGGATACACGATAATTTTTGCCGGGCTTTAAAACGACGGTAACACATTTTAATGAAGACGACTTTTGAACGGGGATAAAAATGAGATAAACAATATTTAGACCAAGGAATACTGGATAGGATTACAAGATTAATATACAGGTTTTCAAGGTAAGCCGTCGAGATTAACATGTTAATCCCGAATAGCCCTCCAAAATATTTTGAGAAAATGTCAGTTTATTTTAAAGCATTTTACATAACGCAAGAAATTTGAATAAATATGTTTTAACTAAAATAGACACGATTGCGGAGACGATTACGAAGGTCATTTGCATAACTTCGATTTTGCAAATTACGCTCCTAATCGATAGCTCTCAATTAAAAGCGAAATCGGCGAGTTAACCACTAACAACGGTTAATCGATTCATCGCAAGTCTTAGCACAATCACGAAGAATATATATTTTGGAAACATTTTCGCCAAAATGGAAAGCTACTAGTCGCCCGAGTAATACAAAACAATACATATACAATCGCCATACAAACACAATCGCTATACAACAACTTCCAATACACAAAACATTCTTTCCAAAAACTCCACTACTGCTCCACAACTACCCTGCACAACATTCACAAAATATACGCAATACAAAAGCAATACACGCAACTTCAATACACCGATTTTTAAATGCCAACTCCGCGACGATTCAATTGCATACACAAAACTACATTGCATACATTCCAAATGCAAAACATAAAAACAAAAGCTGCTGTTCCACTGAAGCTGCTCTGCTACTCTGCTGAGGAGGGCCCACTGGCCAGAGAGAAACAGAGAGAGACAGAGGGAGAGAGAGAGAGACAGAGAGAGAGAGAGGAGGCCGGGTGTGGCAGGCAGTCCGCAGGGAAGGGCTCTGACCGGGCGGGAAGAGAGAAAGAGGGGGCACGGGCGGCAGTTCTTGCCGGCAGCGGAGGCTAGGCGAGGAGCTGAGGAGGCAAGGCGTGGGCGAGACGGCACGAGAGGGGGATGGCGGCGCCCGTGCTTCAGGAGCGGGAGAAGAACCGGGAGGAGAAGACAGGGGAGGCGCACGGCATTGGGGCGGCGGGAACTCTCCGAGAGGTCGCCGAAGTCTGCGCTGGAGGAGGCGGCCGTGTCCGGAGCGGAGGCGGGCAGAGGGAGGCCTTGGCCGGAGGGAGGAGAGAGAAGGGTGTGCGCGACACCGAGAAGAGGCGAAGAGGGGAAGAAGAAAGGCGGAAGCTCTCGGCTTTATAGCCGGGAGAGAGTGGGGAGGAGGCCGGAGCGCGGATGGGGAGGAAGAAAAGCCGTCTTGCGCGGGGGAGGTGTCGGCGGACAGCGAGGGAGTCATTGTAGTGTGTCGATCTGGGCGGAGGAACGAGGAAGCTGGCGGCAGTGGGCGCGGGACGAGGCGCCGAGTGCGGTGGGAGAGGAGAGGGGTCCGGGTGGAGGAGCCGAGAGGGAGAGAGGCCGGGCGAGGCGGCGGCGGTGATCGAGTTGAGCGTGGCGGCGCGATCCCGAGGAGGCGGGGGGCGAGGAAGCGGTGGTGTGCGGAGGGCCCCAAGAGCGAGTCGAGAGAGGGGAGAGAGGCAAGGGGAGGCGACTTCGGGAGGGGGACTGAAAGGAGCGAAAAAGAAAAGGGAGGGAGAAAGAGGTAGGGTAGGAAAATGCCGGGCCGGGCGATTCGGTTGGGCCGAAAGAACACGATGGGCCGGAGAAAACCGGCCCAAAGAGAAAAGAAGAGTTTTGGGTTTTGATATTTTTTTGAAAATGGAGAATTCAAATCAAATTTGAAAATCTGAAATTTAAAAGAATATTTGAAACACAAACCCGAGCTTAACGAAAGCTAGGAGATTTTGGAATTCAAACCAAAATTTAAAAATTCGAATGAAAATCAGAAACTAAAGTAATTACTATTTAACACTGAAAAACGGGATGTTACAAATTTGCCTCGAGTCAAGAAACTATCACAACATCTACTAGTCAACCGGGTGATGATCCAACACAATCCGGATCAAACGAATGCATCATTTGCAACGAAATGTTACGATGAATAAAGTGGTTCCAAATTCTCAAAAAAAAATTCTACATCCAAAGAAAGACTAATAATAATAATAATTGCGTATGAAAAGCCAGCGGGTCCCCTTAACTTCTGTACCCTCATCGAAAGAATTTTTTGGGTGGAAATTTAAGCCAACGTCGTGATATTTCTGTTCCGGCACAAACCGAATGGAATTGACTTACGAGGATATCCCTACTACTATTACAACTCCTAACCTTCTTACTGTTATCATTGCACCTAATAACTCTATTACTCGGGCTAAAGTTAAACTTCTTTCTCAAGATGTGAATCTACTCCTTAACGAGTTTCCTCTCGATTTACATGATAATTGACTATACCTATTGCACATACCTTGTGTGTACTTAAGATTTGGCCAAAAGGAAGGACTGTGCAATTCAAGAGAAGATCGCGACAAGAGAGGAGAATGCAACAACAACCCCTTCGGTCAAACCCTAGAAAATGAAGCATTCATTTCGGCCACAAGACAAGTAAGCAAGAAGGAAGAAGAGAAGCGTCTCGTTTTGGCCGAAACTAACGAAAATCATTTGAACATTTTGGCCGAAAACATGAAGGAAGCAAGAAGGAAGGAGACTAGTGTGAACACAACAGTAAAGTTCAACCGAAATTCAAAGCAAGAAAGAAGGATATTCGAATTCAATTCGGTTTGGCATCCGAAATCAATGCAGAATTCCCAAATCCGAATTGAAGGAGGAGTTGAGTCCGAAATAGATTAGGATTTGTGAATCCGAATTAGTTTAGAAATTTTAATTCTTGCAATTAGATTAGTTTAATTTTTGAATTTAGATGGAAATAGGAAAGGGGAGAGTTAATTTCGGCCACTTGACCCAAATCCTCTTGGCTTCTTCCTTTTCAGCAGAATCCGAAAGGGGGAAAGGACTCCCATGGCCAAATCCAACTTGGGGTGGGAATCCCAAGTCCGAAACCTAGTGGGTTCCCCCTTGCCGGCAACTTAGGGGAGAGGCACCCCTATATATTCAGCTCAAACCACGATTAAAAAGATTTTGATTACTTTTGCATCAATAACATTCAACACTTAATTTTTTTCAAGAAGTTTGGTGAATGCCGACTACTTGAAGGGGAATATGGAGTTATTCTTTCAAAGATCGTTTTGTCTTTCCGCCGGGAATTAAAAGATCGATAAAACTCCGCTTGGTGGTTGGGTAGAGTACACGTGAGATTGCGTGAATTAAATAGTTGCAAGTTCATGCATTGGCATCAGATGAGCAACTACGATTGGTAAACTTAAGTGTGCAAGTTATCTTTGATCCTACGTCGAGAAGATCGGACACCTCGTATCAATGATTTTACCACATAGTCAGCCAGTGCATGTGCAGGCAACGGAGCCAATCGTTCCATCGAGTTTTTGACTCATTTGGCACGGTTTCACGATGCAATAACAAATCAAGCCTCCTCCAGATAGAAATAACAAAAATAGAACTGTGGATGTAGCGACAGGTGACATGTGTCGCTAGCTGCACCCCCGACGCCCTGCGCCAGCCTTCCGTGCCCCTGAACCATTGCAAGCGCCTGTCGCGCACTGCAGGTGTTGCCAGGCCCACCGTCGCGTCACTCAACCACTTGCCACCTCCCTACCGCACGCCGAGGTCACGACACAACCAGCGACGGATTAGATATTGCTGTGAAACAGTGGTTAGAAAAGCGCAAATAATGGTTGAACAATGGCAAATAGTGTGGTAAACAGTTAAAAACAGTGTGTAAATAGTGTCAATGGTGCGGTGAACAGTTCAAAATAGTAACACACGGTGTGAACCATACACACTGTTTACTGTCACACATAGGGACATGGCAGGGAGGCGTGGTAGGCGGTTGCCACGCATAGGGGATGCGACAGGGTGTTTCACGCATGGGAGAGTGGTAGGAGGTACCTGTCACGTGCTGACATTTTTACCATTTCGTTCGTAGGGGGCTAGATTTGCTGTCGTGTTGTGGAATTGTGGAATAGTGCCAGATGAGAAGAAAAAAAACTCTTGTTCCATGTCACATATCTAGGCAGGCAGGGCCCAGGGGCTGGCTGACCCAACTGACCAAAGGCCAGTCGATCGAATTTGCCTCGAGTCAAGAAACTATCACAACATCTACTACTCAACCGGGTGATGATCCAACACAATCCGGGATAGGCTAGTGCGTCTGACAGCCCAGCACCAGATTCCCTACCAGGGATTGGGTGGCATGAGTGGAGCTAGCCTATTATTGCTCCTCTTAATCCCCTGTGATTCTAGGATACGTGACAACATTTGATATCAGAGCACCGATCTTGAGGCAAGAAGACCAGCCCAAGTACCAGACGAGAGCATAGGAAAGATAGCTGGTCATGGAGCAGCAGATCGCGGAGCTCACCGAGGCGATCCAAGCGTAGAACATCACCATCCAAGCGGTGGTAGAGACACTGGCGGAAATCAAGCCGGTGGTGATGGATCTCAAGGAGTGAAAGCCGGTGGTGGTGACGGCGGTGGAAGAACTGTGTGGCGAGGTAGGAGAGCTGCGCGACCAAGTAAGCCAACTCACTCGAGACCAGGCGATGGAGACCAGAGCAAAGGTGTTGTCCGCGCTCTTGCCCATACCAGAGTACAAGCGGCCCATCGGCCTGAAGGAGGAATGTGACGCGAGTCACAAGCCAGTAGGCCATTGCGTTGCAACTCAGAACCGGGGGAAGGCGATGGGGGATCTCACCCCAGAGCTGCCTCCAGACAATGGTATGTACGAGCTGCAGACCCTATCTCTCTTCCCTCGTGATCAACTTGAGTCTTCTTGTAGATCCCCACGAGCCTATTCACATTATCCATCACCGCCAAAATTGGATTTCCCCCAATTCCATGTAGAAAATCTTAAGCCGTGGAGGCTGAAAAGTGAGGTGTATTTCCGAGTTTGTTCGACCCATCCAGATTTGTGGATCAGTGTGGCAACCATGTATTTTGTGGGAAGCGCCGTGTTATGGCTGCAATCCACACAAGCCCACACTTGATGTGCAAACTTGGAAGAATTTGCCGAGGTGGTGTGTGTGCGGTTCGGCCGTGAGGAGTTCTAGCACCAACTGTGTCAGTTTAATCACCTACGGCAAATGTGGTTAGTCGCTGAGTTTTCCAAAAAATTTAGTGAGTCCATGCATACTTGACCGCCCATCACGCATGGGATCTGATGTTCTTTGTGACGTAATTCACAAACGGATTACGGGGTGACATTAGGGCAGAAGTGATTTTACATCTACCGAAGGACCTCGATACTGTTGTATCCTTGGCTTGTTTGCATGAGGAGGTCCTAGAGGCCGTGAGGCGGGATGCTTGCAGGCTGGAGTTCCCAATGGGGGAACGACCAGGAACAGGAACGGTGATGCCCTTGCCTCCACCGCCAAGGAAGCAAACGACCTTCCCTGGAGCTCGAGCAGATGATCGCAGAGGCACCGAAGGCGCGCAAACAACCACTATCGACGACAAGATGGGGGGGCGCTATGGGCGTATAGACGAGCTAGAGGCTTGTGCCACACCTGTGGCGAAAAATGCAGCCGAGACCACCGATGTGGACCAAAGGTCCAGCTGCATGTGGTTCAAGAACTTTGGGAGACTATTCCGGAGCCTGCAACAGAGCCAGTACCCTCCGGCACGACAAGTTGTCATGAAGGGGATTTGATGTCAATCTCTAGCTCAGCGGTGAATGGTCTGGAGGCCCCGAGAACAGTGCAGCTACAAGGGGAGATTCAAGGGTAGGAAGTCTTAGTTCTGGTTGATTCGAGCAGTACCCACAGTGTTCTTGGTGTGGCGCTGGCTGCCAAACTGCAAGGGGGGCAGAAGGCCCTGGAGCCAATGACTGTCAGAATTACAGATGGGGGATGCTACCTTGCACTAGGGAGTTTCCAGACTGTGGCTGGAAGGTGCAAGGGGTAGAGTTTGTGAAAACACTGAAGGTCTTGCCGCTAGGATGCTACGACCTTATAGTGGGTATGGACTGGTTGGACAGCATAGCCCTATGACAGTGAATTGGCGCAAAAGGAAGTTATCATTTTAGCATCAAGGCAAGAGAATTGTGTTGCGATTCATGCGTGTGGATGCACCCCAGGGAATGGTTATTATGACCCAGTCAGGGCGACCCCAATCAAATGGAAAAGGGAGATTGTTTGCTGCCGAAATGACAAAGACAGAAATACCGAGTAAGTTGTTGTCGGATTTTAAACATGTCTTCAATGAGCCACAAGGATTGCCGCCATCTCGTGCTTTTGACCACGCTATTCCTTTGATGCCAAGGGTATACCCGGTTAACTTACGGCCCTACCGTTATCACCCTGTGCAAAAGGATGAGATGGAGATGCAGGTGACCGAGATGATCAATCAAGGAATTATCCAACCAAGTTTCAGTCCGTTCGACTTCTCCAGTTCTGCTCGTTCAGAATAAAGACGACACCTGGCGTTTCAGCGTCGATTATCGTCACCTAAACGCGATTACTGTGAAGAACCAGTACCCAATGCCCATCATTGAGGAGATGTTACATGAAGCTGGCATTCAAAACCCACCATGGACACTATGAATTCAAGGTGATGCCCTATGGGTTAACCAGTGCACCTGCGACCTTCCAGGGGCTGATGAACACGATCCGAGAACCATTCCTATGTCGGGGTGTATTAGTGTTCATCGACAACATACTGGTATACATTCGTTCTTTGGAGGAGCATGTTGAAAAGCTGCGCCGGGTGTAGGGATGAAAACGGATCAGATAGTTTCCGACCGATCCAGACAAAAACAGATTCGGATTGTCTCGTATCGGATTTTTCTCGGATAATTTTCGGATCAGAAACGGATTCAGATTTTTTTTTATCGGAAACGGAAACGAATACGGTAGGCATGCTATCCAGCGGACCAAGTTCGGATATCTGGATTTCAGCCCAAAAGAAGAGGATTTCGGCCCAAAAGAGAAAATGAGATTTTAATTGATTTATGAATTTCAGAAAATGCAACAAATCAAATAACCTTTTAGAAAATAGCAAATAGAGTTAACAAAATATCTAGAAACAATCACAATAATTCCTTGAATTATTTTGAACTTAATAAAATTAATTCCAAGTTAAAGTTGGTTTTTATTATTGCACATAAATTATTTTTAATTCCTGAAAAATAGGAAAAACCTTTTTAAAATTCAGAAAATTCAAGAAATTATTATTTTTTCATTTTCACTTTAAATCCAATAAAATCCCAGAAATCTCAATAAATTTTATTTTTGACATTGAAAACTAGGAAATTAAATAATTGACTTTATTTTATTATTTTTTTCTTTTTAACCAAGAAAACTCTTTTAAATCTCAAAAAATCCAATAAAATAATAACTTTATTAATTTTATTTTTGGTAACATACTTTGGGATGTTACAGTCATTTGTGTATAGATTAACCATCTAGCCTGATCAATGTTAGTGTGAACTAAGTTTTATGTATGTGATAAACTAAGTGTGAATGTGTGATGACTTGTGACTTTATGAGTTATGACTTATGAGCTAAATATGGTAAACTAAGTGCTATGTTTGTGATGAACTAGTTAATGCAACTTGCTAATGCCAATGTTATATGTGGTTGCTGAAAATATGAATAATTCATGAATGTTTGCATCAAATAAACTAGTTATATATTTTCATTAATTTCTAGCATAAAATTTAAGGGGCTTTCATGTTTTGAAAAATATCCGCGACCGTATTCGTTTCAATTCGTATTCGCTCCATATTTGTATTCGATATTATTCGTATCCGGACTATTCGTATTCGTATCCGGATCCGGAAAAAAAATATGAAACAAATATGACAAAGCCATTATTCGTCCATATCCGATCTGTTTTCACCTCTAGCCGGGTGTTGGCAATTCTAGCGCAACATCAGCAGAAAATCAAGCACTCCAAATGCACCTTTGTCCACCAACAATTGACATATCTTGGACACATCTCCAGTCGCGACGGGGTAGCTATTGACCATAAGAACATCGCGGCCATTCGGGATTGGCCGAGGCCAATAGATGTTAAGGTGCGTGGCTTCCTAGGGTTGGTGGGGTATTGCCGAAAGTTTGTGTGCAACTTTAGAGTTCCTAGCCACCACCCACGGAGTAGTTGAAGAAGAAGAAAAAAGCATGCATTCCAAGCTCTGAAGAATGCGCTTATCTCAGCGCCTGTTATGGCCTTACCGGATTTCACCAAAACGTTTGAAGTGGAGACGGATGCGTCCGACTGGGGAATCGGTGTAGTGCTGATGCAAGATAAGCATCCAGTGGCATACCTCAGCAAGGCACAAGGGCTGTTGACATACAAAACAATAAGGTTTGGCAATCTTGATGGCTATCAACTACTGGCAAACATACTTACAGTTAGCAGAATTCATTCTCAGGACAGACTAGAAGAGCCTTATTCGCCTAGGGGATCAATGGTTGACCACACCATGGCAATAGAAAGTGATGACTAAGCTACTGGGCCTTCAATACTGTATTGTGTATAAGCTAGGAACTACAATCGAGCAACAGATGCTTTGTCAAGGAAGGGGGTCAATCAAGAGGAGGAACTCATTGCCATATCTTTAGGGGTGCCCGATTGGCTAGAACAAATCATGGCAGGCTACTGACATGACTCCCAATCCAGCAAGATATTAAAGGATTTGACGGTGTTAGGGAATAGTGCCACTCGGTTCCAGTTGCGCGATGGGGTGCTCAGATAAAAGGACAACATTTGGGTGGGAAATAACTGGCAGGCATAATAGAGTATACTGACCGCAATGCACTCCAGTGCGATTGGAGGACACTCAGGTTTTCAAGTTACATATCACCGAGTTTGCAAGTTGTTCACTGGGCGGGGGTCAAAAGGGATGTGAGAGCCTTTGTGGAGCAGTCCACGGTTTGCAAGCAAGTGAAAACAGAACACATTTGGTATCCGGGACTGCTACAACCCTTGCTGATACCTAATCATGCGTGGCAGATGATCTCCATGGACTTCACCAATGGCTTGTGTGGATATCATGACGATATGCTTATGATCTTAGGATGATGTTACAATTGGCAATGTTGTTGAAGGTTCGTCGAATCACGCGTTTTCGGCTTAGTTTTACAGTCATGGTATCCATTGTAATTTTTGGAGTTTTGAGCTGGGCAAAAATAGAGGGTGTAGGCAAGAGAGGGGATTCTAATGCACTTGGTCTCATAATTTTTGAAGTCTCCAGTCAAAAGATCTATTCGTTTGAATTTTCCAAAGAGGTTTTAGTTTTCAAGGTCAAAATGCTAAATGGCATCAGAATTAGGCGGGTCGACCGCCATTGAATGGCAAATCGGCGGTTTTCACTTGTATTGTCAGCTCTCGTAGCGATGATGTTTGTTTGTTGAGTCAAGATCATGGGTTTCAGTGCATATGTGTTGCATGATACATGTTTTGACTAACGTGGGTCAAGTTACGAAGAACTTGTTCTCGTAATGGATTTATTGGTCTATTGTTGTGCAGGTTGCTTGGAAATCAACGACGGTCAACGGCGAGGATGATCGGGACTAGGCTTGAGAGCTGAGGTTCAGAACAATCAATGGTGCTGGGTGAAGTCATTGGATTCGAGCGTGGCGCAAAATGGACAAGGATGACCGAACGGAAAGTTCGGTGCGACGGGTTGCATCAAGCGGCCCGGGGGTCGGTACAAGTGACATGGTGGTTTCGGTGGGAGCCGGATGGGAGAGACCTGCCGACATGATGAGAGCCATTGATCAACCTACACGTGGCGAAGCATGGAACTGCTTCAAGAAGATTGTACTCGGTCTTCGGAGAAGGATCGAGAAGGGGTATTTTGGTAATATATCTAAAATACCGCCTTAATTGCTTTTGGCTAAACTGCGCGCAAGACGATGCAAGGAGAAGCGGTTTAGGTCAAGAGAAGATGAAAACGGTGCTTTAAAATTCGTGCTTGAGTTAAACCCGTTTGTGTGTGGGCTTAACGGGTGACCAATAGAAAACTCTTCTAGAAGGTTAGCCTCCACTATAAATATGGGAGGGTGCTGTGCACCTCCTTAATCCTTTTGCTTCTTTTGAAACCCTAGTTTTGTTTTTGAGATTAGGGAGTGGAGAGGTTAGGATTCTTGAAGAGAAGATTGATTGTGTGCTCATGTATTGGGTTTTGTCCTCTATGTTGGAGTGGCTGTAAACCAGCAACAATCACAAATCAATCTATGCAAGTTTTCTTGAGATGAGTCTCTTTTCGTTCTTGCTCTCTATTTTGTGATTTTGGGGCTTTCTTTGATTCTCAAGTTTTCTGTTGGTTTCTGCCCCCAATCTTATTTGCTGTGACATGTGGGAACTCATCTAGGATCATCTTGATCATCTCAAACCCACGAGCAAGATTTTGGATCTATTTTTCGTTTTGACTCGGTTTTGAACCATCCTTCACTCAAATGGGAAAAGTGTTGGAGATATACCCTAGAGGCAATCATATTGATGATGATATTTTGTTGTATCCATGTTTTAATAAATGTTCCTTGAATATTGCCTTTGTGTTGATTAACAAGTATGTGACTTGTCTGTGAAACTCTTTACTTGTATGGTTATTCTAAAGTTGTCCCTAGTCGGAGTTCATGTGAGGACACACGTGAATGATGGATTAACACATGTATCGGTTGATGACTATGTTTCACAGGTCATAGACATGGAGATGTCAAACCAATAATGTGGACACATGTTTAGAACATGGGGTTGGACCGACCCATCATGAGACATAACAATTATACTTATAGTTCTCTCTACACAATGTGTACGCCTTGTCCTTAGACCTAAGGTTGTCGCATGTACTTGAGATGTGAATCGACCTACTTAGGGGCTATCAAACGCTACTCCGTAACTGAGTAGTTATAAAGGTAGTTTCCGGGTTTGTCATGAAGCATGCTGCGAGGCATGGTCAGTCAAGATGAGATTTGCCCCTCTCTACCTGAGAGAGATATCTCTGGGCATCTCGAGTGATCGGATCCAGAAATGCATGGCCATGCTACTTAAGGTTAAGAGTTAACCTAGTAAGGGATTCCGGATCACAAGATCGAGAAAGAGTGGTCAGCTTGGAGCTCGACCGAATATCGTGAGGCAAAGGGATTGGCATGTACATAACGTTGTGTTGGTTCGTCCGATATGATCTTTGTGTACGCTTAGGAGTTGAGACGCCTTGCTAGAGGTCGCTACCAACTATTGACCAAGTATGTATACGTGTCATGTCTAAACATACGTGAACCTAGAGGGTCACACACTTAATGGGTGAAGCTTAATTCGGATTAGATTAAAGTGGGCATTGAGTCCTAATGGGCCTCTATTAGTAGAAGCCCATTGTAAGGACGTCTATAAAAGGAGGGCAAGGGCGCACAGTTTTGGGGCGCCGACATCTCAAACCTCGCCGCCACCTCTCCCACGCCCTAGTCGCCGCGTGGATCTAGCAACCGGCGGCGCCGCTTTCTCCGCACGTGTGGATACCTTTGAGGCGCCAGATCAGAGCGCTTGGACGAACCGCAAGAGGGAGTCAGACGGGACGCCGCGACGAGGACGAGGAAGTAGTACGACTACTCGCCCGACGTCGTCGCATCAACTTAGTACGACTACTCGCCTCGACGTCGTCGCATCGGGCCGCGACCGCGCCTAGTGGTAAGACCGTGATCTATAACTGCAGTGATCTTGGTTTACGGGTAGAATTTTTATTAATTTGCGCTAGTGTAGCCTACCCTTAACCCTACAAAAAGGTCAGAACTTTGCCAAGGATCTTCACGATCTTTGATTCGAATAGGTTCCTAATATCCTAGAGAAGGTGTGTTCCAAGTTTCATCGAGTTTGGAGTTGTAGATCAAAAGTTACACCTATTTGTAACTTTATTTTTCGGGCTGATTTCACTGTTCATCAGGCTGGACGTCAGACCGCCCAAGGAGACCGGTCCGACCACTCAAGGTGACCGGTCCGACCGCCATTGACATAGAGTCAGACCGCCCAACACTTAGGATTTTAGCCTTTGTTGATTTTGGTTGTTTTGCTCTAGGGTTTGGATTGGATTCAATACAAGACTTATGTTGTGCTTAGATATTGATCTTCATAGCTCCCATAGCTATCAGAGAGAAAATCATGTTGAATCCGATCTTTGTGAAAAAGAGATCGTGCTTCTATTCACCCCCCTCTAGTCGCCGTTTCGGTCCAACAGCTTGCCTAGATCCTCCAATTACAACTGCGTTACGGTCGTGGTGGACAAATTCTCCCGGTACGCCCACTTTGCGGCGTTATCACGTCCGTTTTCTGCCTTCCAAGTCGCCTATTCATTCATACCGAATGTGTTCAAGCTCCATGGTCTGCCACATTTGATTATCTCGGACCGAGATTGGATTTTCACCGGCTTGCTCTAGAGGGAGCTCTTCATAGCAACGTAGACGCAATTGCTCATGAGTTCATCGTATCACCCCAAACTAACGGGCAGACTGAACGAGTCAACAAGTGTGTCGAGGCACACCTGCACTGCTTCGTTCATTCTTGTCCTAACAAATGGTACAATTAGTTGGCATTTGTTGAGTTCTGGTACAACACGTCCTTACACTCAACTCTGGGCAAGTCTCCATTCGAAGTACTATATGGCCATAGCCCAAGACACTTTGGAATTGGTAATATGACGATGTGTCAAAATGCTGATTTGGCGACCTGGATAAAGGAAAGGGCACTAATGACCGAGCTGCTGCAACAACACTTGAATCGGGCTAACCAGAGAATGAAGGCTCAAGCTGATACAAGACAGTCTGAAAGGTCCTTCTAGGAAGGCGACTGGGTGCATCTGAAGCTGCAGCCCTATGTGCATAGTTCGGTGGTCTCACATGCTAACCACAAATTGGCATTTCAGTTCTTTGGACCTTTTTAGGTGGAGAAGAAGATCGACGACATGGCATACAAGTTGAAGCTACCGGCTGCCTCTGCCATTCACCCAGTCTTTCATGTATCTCAACTAAGGAAGGCGATGCCGCTGTCAACTCCAATTCAGGCAGAGCTGCCCGAGGCTACCGACGATGAGAAAGTGCTGATCAAGGTGCTGCAACAACATCTACAACACAAAGGCGCCACCCACGGCCACGCAAGTCTTGGTCCAATGGTCGGGATCACCATCTTTGGCAGCGACCTAGGAGAACCTCGATGAGCTTCAAGGGCGTTTCTCGCACTCTCTAGCTTGGGGGCAAGCTGGTTTTGAAGGGGAGGGGGATGTCACAACATCTACTACTCCACCGGGTGATTCTCCAACACAATCTGGGATGGGCCAGCGTGTCAAGTGGCGAACCCAGGATTACATTTTAGGTATGGCGGAGTTGCAAGCGCGGACAGGGAGATAGTTAGAGGGCATTGTTGATTGATAGCTACTGATTTTGCTCGACTACGTACATAAGCATCAATACATCACCAATTCACCATAATTTTTGTTTCAATTACAGCACAACATTTTCCCTATCAATGTTGATCGGTAATCAGTTAGGCCATGTTTATGGTGGATGTAATCCAAAATTGAACAATTTGCACACAATTTCTTCCTAGTTCCCACTAGTCCCAATTCTACACTACAGACTACAGATATTTGAAAGGAGAGGACAGAGTACTTACTGGACTTAGATTTCGACATTACTACCACGCCACCGCCCATGGGCCACGGCCTACATCAGCCATTGGATGTCGCTCCCTGTCAGCCTCTCCCTTGGCCCAGCCCCTCAACTCCTCGCCAGTCGCCACCGCCCACCGCCATCGCCACGGCCACGCCGATCGTTGATGCCGCCGCCGCCGCCTTTGACCTCGATCCCTTGGCTCGCCACGCCGCAAAGAAATGGAGGATCCGGACCGGAGAAGCCTCGCCGCGCCTCCTGGCACCAGCGCCATGGCACTGTCTGTGCTAGGGAGCAGAGCCGCCCGCCCGTCCGGGAGTAGAGCCTTAGGCCTCACCGCCGACTTATCGCCGCTCGCCCGCAATCCGCCGCCGCCGCTCGTCTGTCAGCACGGGCCACGCCACGCACTCCACCCCACACCGCCGCTCGTGCTCTCGCCTCCTTCGCTCGCCCCACCCGGGCTGGCGCCGTGGCGCACTCCGTCGTCCGCCCCACCAGCCCTCCGCCACCGCCTAGGGTTGGGACTGGAGTTGGGGATGCGATGCTCTGCTCGCTTCCTCACTCAGCCAGGCCGGCTGCTTGTCTTCTTCGCCGATTGGAGTTGGAGTCTTGAGACATCCATGTACTTGGTTTGGGTGGGCCACGGGTGACGGAAAAGGATGGCCCACAGCCTAGCAACTCCAGCCCATGGCCGGGACTCGGGAGGCAGGGAGGAACGGAGTTCTTCTCTGATGCGGCGACGCCGGTACATGGGAGCCGGAGCCCGGAAGCAGGGAAGAACAACAGGGGGGAGGGGGATTCCGTACCAGCAGGAGCTTTGGGGACGCCAGAGCTCGCCAGAATGGTAGGTCCGCCTCTTAGTGCGTCCGACGGTCAGCACCAGATTCCCTACCAGAGATTGGGTGGCGTACCCGCTCACCAACATGGCGCAATTAGACATGGCCTCGGAGTACTTAAGCACCTAAGTAGCGTGAGGTAGAAATCAATTCTTTTGTAATGAACCAGCGGGACTCTAATTCCGATCTATCTTCTTCCCTGCCCCTGTCCGATTCTCTCGATTCCTAGCCTCCTGCTTCCATCTTTACACCTATTGCTCCTCTGAATCCCCTCTGATTCTGGGGTACGTGACAGAAACCAACCGGCTGTCCCGTCCAGCATCGCAAGATTCAGCCGCAGCTAGCGGTCACAGCAAGCGGTACATGGATGGATGGCTCTGCCCGCCGCGCGTCGTCCTGCTGCTAATTTGTCTCCTCCCAGCTCGGTCTCACGCATCTTTCGCTCTCCAAACGCTACGGGAATACGTACGCTACTGTGCCGTCGTCTCGCGCTTAGCCAGAGTAGACCGGCACCTGCATCTGCATCCTACTCGGTGGATCGGAGCAACTGATGCTGACGTCGTCTATGGCGATGGCGCCTGTTGCGACCGGCTTGGGGAGGCAAGCTAGCCAGGCAGAGCTTGCCCGGTCAGCTACGAGTCCACCACGACCGTGCGGCGCCGCCGTCCTGTCGGGATTCGGGACCCATTCCAGAAGGAGGAGGAGAGACACGAATTAAGCAAGCAAAATCAAACGCAAAGATCGATGACAGATCAGATTGAGTTCTGTCGTGCGCCAGCGATCGATCGGCGGAGATGACGGTCCTAATCCCAGTTGCGGAGAAAGGTATAGGTGAAGAAGATTCGTTCAAGAAGATTAGTAGACAAGTGAAGAGACCCGCGGGGCAGGGAGAGGGACGTACTGATCAATCCGTGCGAAGCGAGGAATCGTCGTGTACTTGCGAGGTCACCTTCGCGACTGGCACTGGAATGTCTGATAGCTCTGATGCGATTGCTTCGTAGCTCCCGGTGTAAAAACGAAAGGCGGGGAACCAAACACACGATGCTTCGTTCATTCTTCGGCCGCTTTGAAGTAGCACTAGTCTACGCAGAAGTCCCCCTCCCTGTGTCTGTGACACAGAAGCAACCGCAACACGAAGAAATCTCATGGCGATCGCAAAACAGAGTTCCTAGAAAATGCTACGAGAAGCAGAGCAAATTTCATCGCAATCGCAAAACGATCACACCATGATGCGCGAAATGCGCAAGCAGTCGATCGATCGTACAGTTCATCATACATGCATGCATGATCTGAATGCCTCATGGCACCTAAACTAAAATATATATGCTTAAGCTCGATGATTACCGCGTAAATTGATCTTAATTACTATATACATACACACGCGCACATACAATACGTACTCGACGTGGCAGGCGCCCTACGTGGCCAGTCAATCAATCAGGCCAGATTGGCGGACGCGCTCCTCCGCCGTGCGGCGGGGCCGGCGCCGGCGCCCTTGACCTCGGCGCGGATCTTGGCGGAGATGGCGTTCCTCCCGGCCACGGCCGCTGTCGGCCAGAGCCCGACGCTGACGGCCATGTCCTTGAGCCCCTGCAGCTGCTCCAGCGCCTCGACGACGGCGGCCATGCGCGGCCTGTCCCGCGGCTGCGGGCTGGTGCACTGCGCCGCGAGGTGGGCCACCGCGCGGGCGCCCTTGACGGAGTAGTGGCCGGCCAACCTGGGGTCCATGATGCAGCGCAGGCGGCGGCTGCTGCCGAGGTAAGGCCGGGTCCAGTCGACTAGCTTGACCTGCTGCTCGGCGTGCGCGCTCTTGCCGCGGACGTGCTCCATGGCGCGGCGCCCCGTGAGGAGCTCGAGCAGCACGACACCGTAGCTGTACACGTCGCTCTTCATCGTGAGGTGGCCCGTCATGACGTACTCCGGAGCCGCGTAGCCGTGGGTGCCCATCACGCGGGTCGTCACGTGCGTGTCCTCCCCCTCGGGGCCCATCTTCGCCAACCCGAAGTCCGACAGCTTCGCCGTGAACTCCTGATCATCGATAATTTCATTCGACTCTGATCCGGTAGCAACATATGGGGTGTGCGTGAAATAATTTGCACATACCGTGTCGAGGAGGATGTTGGAGGCCTTGAAGTCGCGGTAGATGACAGGCTTGTTGGCGCCGTGGAGGAAGGCAAGCCCCTTGGCGGCGCCGATGGCGACCATCAGCCTCGTGCCCCACGGCAGCGTCGCCGATATCCCTGCGTGCGCGCGCGCAGATGGATTGATCAATTCACATGCACATGCGACATGCCGATGCCGCGCCGCGCGGCATGGGAATCGATGAGACAAATTATACTACGTACTCTTGAAGAGGTGGTTCTCGAGGCTGCCTCGCGGCATGAACTCGTAGACGAGGAGGCGCTCCTCGTCCTCGCAGCAGTAGCCCAGGAGCTTCACCAGGTGCGGGTGCCGGAACTGCCCAAGGAATATCACCTCGGCCTGCACATGGAACATGTCAAGCACCACTGCTAGTAGGAACTAGCAGCTAGGAAGCAAGCAAGAACCAATTGATGATGTAGCATGTACTTACCAGCCACTCCCTGTGGCCCTGGAGGCCGGCGATGTCGAGCTGCTTGACGGCGACGGGCTGGGGCTCGAGCCCGGGCCGCATGCCGGCGTCGACGAAGCCCTTGTGCACGGCGCCGAACCCGCCCTCCCCGAGCAGGTAGCCGCTGGAGAAGTCGTGCGTGACGGCGCGCAGCTCGCTGAGGCTGAAGGCGTGCAGCTGCAGAGGCCCCACGCCCATCTCCCCGGCCTCCGCCGCGGCCGCCTCGTCCCCGTCCTTGCCGTCCGTTGTCGTCGCCGGGCTGTTGGTCGTGGAGGAGAGGCGCCGGAAGGAGGCGAGCCGGCGCGAGAACTCGGACTGCGAGGGGCGGCAGCGCGCGAGGCCGGAGCCCGCGCCGGCCGCCACCACGGCGTCCTCGGCCGCGCAGCACTTGGTCGCCGACGCCAGCACCGGTCTCCACGGCCTCGGCATGCCGTCGCAGGATAGAATCGATCAAAGAAGCAAAGAACTCGCCGTACGGACGGGCACGGACTGGAGGGATATGCTTGCTGCTGGTTTACTACTACTAGCTCTAGCTGAAGCTAGCTTTGCGCATGGGAAAGGAACGAACTGAGATGGGTGGAGTAGTATGCGCGGCGGCGGCGGTGGTGGTTAGTGTGGTGGGGAGGGCGCGCGTGGGATGATATAGAAATGGGGCGCTGGGGGGTGGGGGCGCGCGGAAAGGGGAGCCGAGGCCAACCGTTCCAACACACACAATGTGACACAACCCAACTGCCCCGAACCACTCCCTCTATCCAGACCAGGCATGTGCTGCGCGCGCGCGCTTATGGCAGCGCCAGCTTCGCCTTTTGCATGCGTTTGCTTCTCTTTTTCCTTTCAAAAGTTTTCGCACTTACTAAACCGGAGATGCAAGTCTACATGCACTATCTGGGCCGTCAAGACTGCTTCGAGATTTGTGCTTATATCCCCCTTCATTCCCTCTCTCTCTCTCGGTACGTACCGCCACCAAGCCACCACGACTTCACCCCGCCGAGCCTTCAACCCGGCCGCGAGGTTTCCGACGGCGGCGGCGGTGCGGTCGCTGAAGTACGGCTCCGTCGAGCACGGAGAGAGAAGAGGGAGCACACGAATGTCACGAACGGATGAGATAGTGCATGCGTGTAAGGTGCAAGCTAGCTAGCGCGCGCATGTAGAATCGCCGCATTATATATTCCTGATCGATTAAACTGATGACCAATTAATGATCGGTCCTGGAATAGCGATGCATGGATGGCACGAAGTCGAGTAGATAGGAAGCATCCGACTGGCTAGAGTCGGAGGCAGGCATGCATGTTACACGTGAACGTGACGTGGCAATCGCCTGATCGAGTGTTTTATTTAGTGCTCTATGTGTGTACGCCGCGCCGTGGAGAATATATATGGTACCAAAAGTTGCATACCGTACAGAAGTAGCACATGCGTGCATGATGATCGATGGAAGAATGTCGGTTGCATCATGCCATCTTGCATGCATTCTGGTGATCTGATCGTCGCGTACGTACGTACTTGTTTATCCACAGGGCCGGGTGTCCCAGGATAAATAAATTCATAAAGTGGTGCATGTTGCTCTTGGTAATTACTGATTAACTTACTGCACGAATTGAAGTACGGGCGCAATTGACCCTGATATATGTGCAGCACGGCCGGCAATGACGCGCAGGAATATCATAGATATATGGACTGCTCCTGCATGCATTGCATGGCAAGATAAGGAGCTAGCTGCAAGTATGAGATCAGTGACGACCCAAGAATAAACGAAGGAGTTCACCTCTAGACCGTACTTTTCCTAATAGTTATTGGATGACAGTGCTAGAGGGTACGCAGTGTCTAACCGACGGTAGAGGTGCTAGCTAGCTCTATCCCAGTCCCAGCTGCCCCCTTTCCGGTCCGCCCCTGTATGAGATGTGTTTTCACCAACTCATGCGTAAAATTGATCTAGGCCCGCTAGCTAGCTAGGTGATCAGTGCGGGATCGCATCATCCCAACTATCAGTGCTCCGCAAGCGTACGTCGTCTGCTTGTGCCAACCACTGCACAACGTACGTATCTAGGCATTGTTTTGTCCTACGTATGGCACTGTAGGCAGGCCGAGCAGCATCTTAATTTACTTGGTCGGTCGGCGAAATATACAGAAACTATATATGTTTGCACAATGGCACAGAACCCATACTAGCTTCCAGAGAGACATGCTGCCAAAGTGATCTTCAGATAATGCATGAGTACGTACGGAGTTGTTGGGAGTGGCCGGGGATGATCACACGCGAACGACGGTTCGTATTTATCTTAGCTTCACCCCTCCTAGCTGGCTAGCTGCATGGCTAAACGCTAAGACACTCCTGATGGGGGTGATGTAAGCAATATCTATAGCATAAAAAGTAAGCAGAAAGCTGATGTGGAAGGGTAATTAAGGAAGAAAGACGGTAGCAGTGCCTCATGCAAGACATTTCCTTTTTGAGAGGACCAAGGCAGCAAGAAGAGAGAGAGAGGGAGTGGGTTGACAGGTGGATCATAGTTATTAGATATTTGTGTACGTGCATTACGCTAGTTGTTTCTTATCGTAGCAAGAAAATGCTAAACAATAGTTACGGAGTACTCTTTGTATCTTGATAGAAGACTGAAGAGGGAGGAGCCAAAGACATAAGGTATGTGAGTGTATTGCATCGAGTGTGTGAATGAGATAACGAGGAGATGGTCCCCTCTTACATGCCCTAGGGCTTTATTTATAGGGGGTAAGAAGATACATTTACCTTCTTGCCCCCACAATGTATAGAGAGAAATGGCATTTAAGTACATTTGCCTAAATACACCATATGACTTGGTCTACACATATACAATATCCCCGACGACACACTGGTACTCCTGACGACCCTAGAGTGCAGGGTACCTCTTGGTGCCCTGCTACGACAACTCCCTCTGCGTAGTTCGAGGTTGCGAGGGAGTTATCGTAGCAAAATATTACTTTATGCAAAATAAACACATAAGCTATTTCTTTGGAATAAGCCATCATCAATAAATTGCATTCTGTGGTATGACTTGTGAGTACGGTTGTGTACTCATGCTTACTATAATCAATCAACAGAAGTGGAGGAGTCTTCACTGTCTTTGAGGAAGAGTTCTAAGAAGGTGCTGATCGTTAGGTCTTGATCCTAGTCGGTTGTCTGTGGTGAATTGATGAGATTTCACTGGAGTTTATTTGTTCCGCTGCTTATTTAATTGTTGTTAGCCCTGCGAGGCTTAATAAATGTAAACTCGACTATAAGGTCAAAACCCTTATTTGTTATTCAAAATTAATCATTTATGCTATTATTCGTGTTCTATGGGTCGATATTCATCTATGTTGACACTGTGTGCACTAGCGTGATCCAGACTAGTACGGAATACATAAAGGTTCCAGAATTGTATTTTTGAGTTCCGACAGCAGTCAGCTGCATAATGCAATGTAGCAATTATAGCACCTGGCCTTTTTTTTATGTCGAACATGAAGTCCTTGTCAGAGCCATGAGCTCACTTGTTGCCGCCGCGCGCATGCCCACGACCTCACCTACTACCGCATCCACGGCCACGACCGTCTCCGCCCCCTCACCCCTTGGGCGAGCTTTCGCCATCACTCCGCGTCTCCATTGCCTTCCATTCAACTCGGGTCAGGAGTACCGTTTGATCATCGGTATCTCCAAGCATGCGGAGTCGTTGTTCATACGGCTTTAGACGGCCAAGGGCTTCCTCGACGCTCATGTTTTGCATGTCTCCAAATTGTTCTATTGTAGAGGCAATTTGGAGGAACTTGCCAGGTACTGCACAGAGGAGTTTCTCCACAACATACAGATTTTTGCTGAGCCCTCGGATCTGGTTGACGACCCGTGAGCCGCGCGGCGAAGTCATCGACAGATTCGGACGTGCTCGTGTGCAAAGCCTCAAACTCCTTCAAGGTTTGCGCCCGCGCGTTCTTAACTTGATCCGCCCCGATGTACGTGGTTTCGAGTGTTTCCCATGCGTCCTTCGCCGTATACTTTTTACCGAGGAGAGCTAAGGTTTCATCAGGTACTCCCTGGAAAATGGCAGCAAGTGCCATTTGATCTTTCCTGTCGTCGGCGGCACCAGGTACAACTGCTTCCCACAGACCTTGAGCCTTCAAACTTGTCTTCATCCTGATCGCCCAAGTAGTGTAATTGTGCTTGTTCAGCATCAGGTACTGGAGAGATACACGGCTCTCCTTGGCTGGTACACGCGCGACACCGAACCGCTTCGCTCGCCGGAGATGCGCTCGCCGGGGGCTCCATCGGAGACACGGCTCCCCGGTGACTCGGACATGGCTCTGCTACCAAATGTTGGCACGGATCCCTGCAACACACACACTCAGCGCCTTGTTAACAAATGTTCTGTAACTTGACAACACAAACCCCTAATGCAGTCACAAACCAACATACTTAACATGGAAAAACAAAAGAAACAATGAACTTAACTCTAACAATGTATCTGTTTTAGATGGGACAAACCTCAGCTCTTGCAGTTTCGAACTGAGCCTTGAATACTAGGCTCTAGGTGCTGCTTGAGTCCATAGAGCGCCTTCTCAAGTTTTCATATGTGCTTCGGATACTCTTGAGTTTTCATACTCTGGAGGCTGGCACGTGTGTGCTTCTTCTTCTAAGAAGCCATAAAGGATGCATTATGAACATCTAGCTGCCTTAAGTACCATTCTTTTGAATGAGCAATAGACAGTACAGGCCTAATAGTTGCAGGTTTGTCTACTGGATTGAATGTGTCCTCGTAATCCGAGCCGTAGCTTTGCTTGAACCCTTTTGCAACAAGTCTGGTCTTGTACTGTTCTATAGACCCATCAGCATTCCTTTTGATCTTGAAAACCCACCTACAGTCAATTAGGTTGATACATGACCGGAAAGGAGCAAGTTTCCAGGTTTCATTCCTGACTAAGGCAGCATACTGCTCATCAACTGCTTGCTTCCACTGTTTACTTTTCATAGCATCAATATGATTTGTCGATTCTGAAACAGTAAGACTGAAAGCATGTCTGTCGTTAGGATCATACCTAACAGTCCCATCAGTAAACTCCTTCGGTTGCTTGATGTTGTTTTTGGCCCTCATCCTCATAGAATGATGCTGCTACTGAACTGGCTGCTGCTGTTGCGAAGCCTGGCCAGATAAACTCTGCTGCACATTATTCTCAGGAGAAAAATGAGTTGCAGCTGAAACTGATCCCCCTGATCCTGAGAAAATTCTGCAGAAACATGATCAGACTGCACTCCTGCAGAAGAATGGTCAGTTTGTACGGGAGCATTATTCAATAATTGATCACTCACATCCTGAGAAGACGAGATAGTAACACTAGGAAGGAGAATAGCATCTTGTGTCAGAGGAGTACTAGAATGCGCCCTGTCCCCGATCTGAGAGAAGGGAAAACATTGTTCATCAAAAACAATGTCCCTGGATATATAGACACGACCAATGGGTATATGGAGACATTTGTAACCTTTGTGGAGATTACTATAGCCCATGAATTGATGTGCGTGGGATCAAGGAGGATGAAGATGCAAAGGATGATGAATTGGCAAAGGCGAGGATCGCCCTCGGGTCGGCTGGACTTGTTCTGTCCAGCTGAGGCTTTGATCTCTGCCGAAACTAGGTGTGGCAAACTTTGTCTATTTCTTGATTAAGTCTCCCTCTTTTGCATCTGCTGTTTTTACAGACTTAAGCATGCAGAAATTTTGGAATTGGCATAAGGAAAGCACACAAACTGAATCGAATACGAAGACTAACCAATTGTCTAACTCAATCTCTTAAGGAGAAACTAACTCTATCCTATCTCTTAAGGAGATTAACTCTAGCTCTAATATCATCCTTGCCGAAATCACCTTTGCTGCCATATCGGTAGCAGTAACCGATTCAGCTACAGTAACCAAATCTGGCATGGAAACAGTGCCCCCGGCCGAAGTTGTTGCCGCTGCTTTACATCGCCATCTTTAATACGCCTTACCCACAAAAGCGTCCACAACATTAATACACATGGTTGTGACATGGTGTGGAATACCATTTTGTTTCAGTATGGATTGAAATTTCTCATACTCCCCTCCCCAATCTGATTGCAAGCACAAGATTTTCTTATTCAGAAGACGTTCAACATGCTTTTGAAATTGCAGAAAGATGGAAGAAACATCTTATTTATTCTTTAGCAAAAAGATCCATGTAAATTTGCTGAAGTAATCAACAAAGCTTACATAGTACTAGAAATATCCTAGTGACATGGCAGGACCCCAAACATCTGAGTGAGCTAATTCAAGAGGAGCACTGGAGATACTACTAGAAGAAGGAAATCACAAACCATTTTATTCGACTCATACATGGAATTTTGTCAGAATCGATGACATATTGAACTACTGAAAAAGAAGGATGACCCAATCTGCAATGTCAATCTTTAGAGGTAAGCTTGACACTGCCAAAAGCTTGCTTGACCGGAGAATTTGCTACTGAAGGTAGGGTATACATGCCACCACTACAGTGTCCTTTAAGAAAAAGATTCCTCATGATGCGATCCTTAACAAGAAAATAACAAGGATGAAACTCAAGGTACCCATTATTAACAGTAGCAAAACGTTCAACAGATAAAAGGTTTCGTGTGGCTTGAGGAACATGCAAGATATTTTTTAACCGAAGGGAATGAGGAGTTCTAAGATGTGAGTGACCAATATGAACAATGTCCATACCTGCACCATTAGCAGCGTGAACTTGGTCTTTTCCATGATAGCGCTCCTGGATGCTTAGCCGATCAAGATCACTAGTAATGTGATCGGTAGCTCCAGTATCACCAATTGGTGTCGACCGAGTAAGATGGTGTTGAAGCTGCTACAGCCACTCGACTTTCTTCTGCTTGATATGAGTGATCAAATCTATAGTAGCATTTGATAGACAAGTGACTAATTGTAAGGACGAGGAGGCCGACTGAGGGGGTGAATAGTTGCTTTTAAAATTCTCTTTATCCAAAACCAATTTAAAGTGTGTAATTATAAATCGAATCGGTTTTACATAATTAAAGTATAAATTGTCTAGTCTCAACTAAGTGCACAAAAAATCTATGTCTAGGTCAAAGTTTGCAATCTTAGGATAACAACTAATCAATTTAATTCTAGGAATATAAATTGCACAATTTAAATGAGCACAAGTATGCAAACCACAATTGACACGCAATCCTTTTTACCGTAGTGTTCGAAAACTTGTCGGTCTCCCTAATCCATGTTGAGGTTGCCTAAACGAATTAGACTGGCTCTACAAATTAAGCCAACACCTCGAATCCACTAGAGTTGCTCTTCCTCCACTCTAGAGATGGTGGACACAAAACCACTCACAAGACATGGGCCTTCTTGAAGCCTTCTTTGAGAAGATCATCGGCACAACTCTTCCAAGCCATCTAGGAGACGGTAACCTCCAAGAGTAACAAGTTAGAGATGCTCACTTGAACAAATCAAGTGCCGAAGCTCGATGGGTACACAATCCACTACCAAGTGCAACATATACATAAGAATTTTCCTCTCCAAGCTCACTAGGTGCAACACATGTACAAGAGAGGTGAAAGGACTTGCTCTTAGCTCAAAGAGATGAAACAACACACCAGCATCCTTGCCCAACCGGCCATAAGGGGTATTTACTCCCCCACGCCAAAAAAACTAGGTGTTGGAGCAGGATTCTAGCAAATTCAGGAAAAAAACCGGTTTGGTCGTCAACTAACGGCCTGTCGGACCAGCCTCCTCTGCAACAGCTAGAAAACCAGCCATTACAGTTGTCACCGATCAGACCGCTGCCTAGTAGCTGGTCAGACCGCCCAACAATTTATAGGCTATGCCAGATGAGCTACAATGCTCAGCTATGGCAACATAAAAAATCAATACATTTACAACTGAATACATGAGTTTGTTGCAAGTACCACTTATCTACAACATGTAACTAAAATATCTAAACAACAACCCAGCAATAATTAGGAGGATCACAACAATTCTAACATGTTTTGGAGGCGATTTTGCCATTGTGGCAGTGGTTTTTACACCATAGTGGATGAATCCTATTAGACACCATCACCTTCATGACACATGTCAAAATAAATCAACCACTTCTTTGCATGGCCGCATATCATGGTTTGAAAAGGGTTCAGGGAAGGATCCAAAGGTGAGGAGGTCTCACAAGATTTGTTTCCGTGACTAGTCTTTTCCCTATCAACTTGAACCCCTCTCCAATTAAATCGTGACATCACTAATCTCTAAGCACCCATCCATTAACTTCCCTTGTTACACAACCTCCTCTTCCAAGTTTCCATCGGAAAAACGGATGCTATGATGGCGGCCCTGCGGTCGTTGCCAGTTCCTTGCGGCTGTCAGATGTCATGACGAGGGGTTACTAGTGTTGAGTAACCGTCATTTGGAGATTCCAAATCAACGGTACCTCGATACAATGATCAATCGTAAGAACAATGAAGAACACAAGAACACAATAAAGAGAATGAACACGTAGATATGCGGGACTTCGTGGTCCGCTTTATTGCTTCGGATCAATCGTGGTTACAATGAGAGGGGGTGACCTCTATTTATAGACTATGGGATGAGGAGTTTGGCCAGACTCTCGGAGTCTGGGCCAGACTCTCGCAGTTTGCTTAACACTCCCCTTGAACACTCATCCAACATGTTCATGTCTCGTCAAAACTCCATAAAAACCAAGTGGGAAAAATTTGGAGAAAGAGTACATGTCATGCGCTCACTGTGTTGCATGAATTGCCTCATCAAAAACCTTAGCCGAGAAACTTCAGAAAACTCGTAGGAAAAAGAGTACAATCCACCCAATTTCATTTAATCTCCGGATTTATTCTTTGGGTACTCGATCTTCGTGTTCAAGATTCAATAATGAGTTCGTGAAGATTCTCCCCCGATCGCACTTGTCTAAGTCTTATCATTCCAATTCCACGTGTGCATCTTTCAAAACTAGACTGAAGTGACTTAGTGAATAAATGCAAGATTTTCACATGACTTAGTATGAGACCTTAATTTCGCCCATCTTTTGCATTTCGTGAGCATAGAAGAACTTGGGATTGATATGCTTTGTAAGGGACTCTTCACATAACCCATCTGTATTTGGCGACACATGTCGCATTATCTTCATAGATAATGGTAGGGGTTTATGTGTATCCAATCCACATGATCGCTGGATGTGGTGAATCATCCGTCGAAGCCAAGAACATTCTCGTGAGGCTTCAGATAGTGCTATGATTTACGAGTGGTTCGTCAAGTAGATACAAGACTTTGCTTAGACGATTTCCATGAAATCGCAGTTCCACCACACAGAATACATAGCCTGCTTTTGCGATCTAGCTGCAAAGGGTCCTGACGGTACCCAAAGATCTGCGTAGCTAATCATGGTAAGGTCTTGGTTCTTTCAGAGAATAGACCAAGATCTTTGCTTCCTTGGAGGTATCTAAGACGTCTTTTATTCCCCGCCAATGCCTTTTGGTAGGTTACGACTGCACCTTGCTAATAGGTTTACCGCAAATGCAATATCCGGTCTAGTACAGTTTGCTAGATACATGAGTGCTCCTATTGCACTCGTGTATGGGAATTCCGGTCCCGTGACTTCCTCCCCTCTTCTTTAGGTCTCAGACGGGTCCTGTCTTGCTACAAGGATCTCCGACCATCGGCACTTTCAAGGATATGCCTTTTAAAGCCAAACCTTTCCAACACTTTACGAGTGTATGTTGGTGATGTACTAGAATACCTTCAGGGTATGCTCAAGCCGCAGCCTAGGCGATTTGGTTTTACCCAAGTCTTTCATCTCGAACTCGATTCCGTGTAAGAGCTTGCTTTCTTAATATCTTCCATTGTTCCGATGATATTCGGATCATCTACATATATCGAGATTATACAGTAATCCATCCGGGATCGTCAGATAAAAACACAGGACAATCCTCATTGTTCGTGTAGCCTTTCTTGAGAGAAAGTCACTTAGCGATTATACCACATTCGCTCGCTGATTGCTTCAATCCATACGGTGACTTTCTCGAGTTGCACAATCGCATGCATTTCTATTTGCTCTGTCTTGGTTGGGACAGGATACCTTCCGTACCTTCATGTAAATGTCCGAATCTAAGTTCCCATAAAGGTATGCGCTACCACATCCATCAATTTCATTTCCAAATTCAAGTTTATCGCCATTGAGATTAAATATCTAAAGGTAGTTCCGCCCATGACCGGGGAATAAGTTTCATCATAATCACTCCTAGTCGTTGGGTGAAACCTTGTGCAACAAGTCTTGCTTTATGTCTTACAACTTCATTATTTTCATTTCTCTTTCGAACAAATACCCACTTATGCCCTACTGGGTGCACATGGGGAGGCGTGCGGCTTACAGGCCCAAACACCTCTCTTTTATTCAGAGATATTAATTCCGCTTCTATTGCCTTCTTCCAATCTTTCCAATCTGATCTTTTCTTACATTCAGCGAGCGATGCGGGCTCTGGATCAAGATCGATGATTGTGGCAATTTTCTTTGCAAAATAAATGTCGACATTGGCTGTTGTTCTATTCATAGATTCTCCTGTGGTCACATAATTTATAGCTATTTCTTCATGGGGCGATACTTCTAATGTTTCTACTTGCTTACCGCTGCTTTCAGTTGCGGGGGCAAGTTCCTTTAGTTTTTCAGCTCCGATGTGTGCGCACACATCCATGCTGATATCTCCCTCCGTGGGAATATTCAAATCTGGTATGCCTTTTGCTGAAGGTTCCATACCGGTGCCAGGTCTCAATTGGCTCCGTTTCGTTATGGGGAACTTGGTGATCGGTTGTGTCAAGTCCTTCTTATCCTTTTCGCGGCGGCCCCGGTTATTTGGGATTCGAGGGCGAAGTTCTCGCCCTTTATTACGAGGACTTTGGACGGGATTAGGATACCTTCAATTTTCTTTGGTATTTCAACCCTCTCCGGCGCATTGCGTGCAGGCACATGCGACTTGGTTACACTTTTCAAATCACTAAAGTGGTCAGGCAGTTGATTCGCTAATGCTTGCAAATCAATTATCTTCCGACTTCTATTTGTTTCACGGTCTGCGGGTCATGTGCATGGATTCCCGTGGTTTGCCACGCCGATTCGACATTTTTCATCAAGGGTTGATTTCTCCACCTAATGACGGAAACTATCCTCATCGAATATCTTTGTCGTGGCGGTCAGATGCAAATCTCCAGTCATTGGGTCCAGATGCTTGATTATGGATGTTGTCTCATAACCAATGTATATCCCAGACTTTCGGAGAGGGCCCATTGCAGTTCGCTGCGGTGGTGGTATAGGTACATAAACCTTGCAACCAAACCTTCGAAGATGGGAGATTTTCGGTGTTGACCCTTGCGCTAGTTGCATAGGTGAATGGATGTTATATGCTGATGGTCGAAAATTGATGAGAGTTACTGCGTGTAGGACTGCGTGTCCCCAACATGTAGTTGGCAAATTACAATTCTGCAAGAGCGGTCGGGCAATGAATTTAATTCTTTTAATCAATGCTTCTGCTAGTCCATTCTGGGTGTGGACATGTGGTACAGAGTGCTCAACGGTAATTCCCATTGCCATACAATAATCATCAAATGCCTTTGAAGTAAATTCTCCAGCATTGTCCATCCTGATGGACTTCACATGATGATCAGGGAAATTATTCTTAATCTTAATTATCTGCGAGATCAGCTTTGCAAAAGTGTGGTTTCTCGAGAGCGAGAAGCACACGTCGACCATTTCGAGGAAGCATCGATGAGCACTATAAAGTACCTAAATGGCCCGACAGGTCAGATAGGATCAAGAATGTCTTCTGGATACGATCCAGGAATGCAGGGATTTCATCCTTTACTTTCAGAGTAGAGGGTCTAGTAATCATTTTCCCAGTGGCACATGCAGGGCACACGAAATCTTCTGGATTCGGAAAATTCTTTACATTGATATTATGTCCCTGAGAATTAGTAATTATATTTCTCATCATTCTAAGACCGGGGTGACCTAATCTATCATGCCAGAGACAGAAAAGTTCAGAGCTTCTAAAAATCGTTTTCATGACAAGATAGGTGCAGATGCCTTAATATGAGTGTAGTATAGCCCAGATTCATATGAAGGAAGTCTTTCTAATACCCTTTTCCATTTTCCTCGCTTTGTAATGAGTAGGTATTCCTTACCATACTCTTCTTCAGTCTCTACGTGGAGACCGTTAGCGCGAATATCTTTAAAGCTTAAGAGAGTCCTAGTCGATTCTGGGTACAACAAGGCTTCTTCAATGACCAATGTTGTGCCCATCGGGAGTATAATTGTGGCTCTTCCTGATCCTATTACACAAGTATCGCTGGCTGCGATTGTTGTAAGACTACCAAAGATTCTTGCCGATTGATCAAAAATTTTGTCTCTCTTAATATGGTATTCACAGTGCTTGTATGCGCTAAGCATACTTCCTCCATAGGGCGCCACACGCTGCTCGATATATATATAAAATTTATTAATATAGGGTAGCAAGCAACCATACATATAAAGTACTCCAAAACAGAACACAATTTGCCTTTATTAATACGATGAAAAGTCATGCAGGACTCATAATAAGAATTTATTTCTTTGCTCTCCTAGAGCTTACAACCATTATGCAAGATTATTATTCTATTGCAACCAAAAGCGTAGAATGACTATAAAACTAAGTGCAATGCGTGCACTAGATCGAATCAGCGAAGAATGAAGATACTTCTGCCTGGATCTGCGCTTCATTCATCTGCTCCTCGTTGGCAACTACAGCTGCTGCTGCTGTGATGTCCAAAGGAGGTGTGGTGGGGCGACCATCGGATGTCCACATCCATGGGTGCATTCCATGATTGTGGATCTCCTATACCGCAATGGCGAGGTGTGCCTCATGCTGTCCTTTGCCCTTCTTCTTGGCCTTGAATGCATCGATCACGTGTTGCGATTCATGGCAAACACGGGACCAATGACCCCAAGTGCCACATTTGTAGCAAATTTGGTCCTGCTGACCATATGGCTTCCGTCGCGCTTCTTTTGTCTACCCTTCTTGGCTTGGGCACCGCTTGGTTTTACGACCCATGACCTTACCCTTCCCGCCTCTTTCTATTGAGTGAGGCTTTCACCTTGTAGCCGCTATGCTGACTTCAAGTCCAACTTTGCTACTAGGTGGTCGTGAGATGTAGTTCTTCTGAGAACGTCATCTTGAGCTTCGCAACTTGCATGATATCGATCGATTCGGCATACTCCTTGTAGCCATCCTGCCGATAGTTGCGTGCGGATTTGCTGCGTTGGGGTGGAAGGTAGAGAGTTTTTCTATCTTACGCTCGTGCGTGGTTACTTTACCACATAGTTGAAGACTTGTACAAATTCTATGCAATGTAGAATTGTAATCTCCCACGGTCCTGTAGTCGGCAAACGCGATCGGCTCCAATCGCTCTCGCACGAGGAAGGATGGTGTACTTTAGCTTCTCAAACCGCTTCTTGAGTGCGGTCCATAAGGCTAGTGCGTTTTTTCGCCATGTACTCATTTTTGAGTGTTAGGCGAGATGATGTCGAGAAAATGAAGTGCTTGATCATTCCCTCGGTTAGCTTGGAGCGACGTCCGTGGTGTCAAGTCCAATAGCAGCACGGAGCTTCTTTGCTCCAAGTACAATCTCGACATCCGATGCCCAAGTCAGATAATTATGGCCATGCTGGGCCAGCTCTTCGAACTCCCGGTTCGTAATACCAGTCATCTGCATATTCATACAAAGAGTGTATAAGATTTTCTTTGGTAATTTGCATAAAATGGTTGCAAAAATTCTTATAATGTTTTCGTATTTTTTTTATGCACTTTCATGATTTACTGCTATTTTCAGTGATTAAAAGCAAAATTAATAATCACAAATAACCAAAAAAGTAAATACAATAAATAAATTGCATAGAAATAATAATAACAAGGTAAAAAAAATAATTCAAATGCATAAACCGATTCAAATTTGAATTCCCGAGGCCCTTTTCTCACTGAATATGAATTTTCAAGACTGCAATTTCTAGGGGCTAAAACGTGAAAAATTCAGTTCTGAGAAATTTTTCGCGCAATTTATGGAAATTCCGAGGGCCTTTTTGCAAAACGACCCTTTTTTTTCTTTTCGTTTTTTTCGTCGGTTATACGGCTACCCAAAAGGTCGGCCCGCTTTTCTTGATAAGAAATCGGCAGGGGACTCGGGGTAGGGTTTCACCCCGAGTCCCTCGGCATGCATGGCGCCCATGAAGAGCCGTGCGCTCTTACGTGGCAGGCGGCGGCTCCCTTCATGGGAGCCGCGCGCGCTCTTGAGGCGCAGGCCGTGCGGCCGTTCTTGTGGCGGAGTGGTCCGGGCGGCGACAGGGGCCGCCGGTGCGCAGGCGGCACCGCTACTGGCGGCGATCGGCGGTGTTGCGGGCGACGGACTCGGCCGCACATGAAGGGACGCGGCTGCGGGCCGGCTCCATCCTCCCTCCCCCTTTGCTCTGTGATGTTGTTCGGGCCATATACTCGCGATATGGTAGATCGCGAGTATACGTATTCTTTGCTTTGCTGCTAACAATGGTAGATCGCGAGTATACGTATCTTCCCTTCTATGGTAGTAATGATCCAGAGGAGTATCTCGAGTGGGTACAAGACATGGAGTTCGAGCTTGAATCACATAAGTTCGAATCAGAAGCCAAGGAAGTAAGAGTGGCCACTTTGTTTTTTACGGACTATGCCTCAAGTTGGTGGCAACAACTAGGTGGAAAACGATTCATTACATCTTGGGTCTGTTTAAAAAGCATCATGAGAAGAGAATTTGTTCCATCCTATTATGAGCGGGAACTACTACGACACGTGGAGAGCATTAAACAAGGATGCAATGTTGTCAAAGATTACTATATTGAGTTGAACCATGCAATGCGCCGTGCCAATATCACTAGTGCATATCAAGAAAAGGCATATTTCAAAGCAGGCTTGAATTGTCAGATCGTTGTTGCACTTCAAGATGAATATTTTCGTAGTCTGCAAGATCTTGTGAAATTTTCTATGAAGGTAGAAAACAGACTTAAACACATTCAAGCACATCAATTAAATCTACGCCGGCTCTTTAGTTCTAATTCATCCACCGTGTGTCACTTGAGAAGAAGATCGAGCATGGGAATTTTTCTTCGACCGAGGTGATGAGTAGTACTGCCCTGTCACAACCCGCAACACATGAGGAGGTCGTGGTTGGTGGTAGTTGTGTCATTGCTGGCCCACAGTCTTACAAGGATGAGATGTATCAAAACCCATGTGAGAATGAGAGCCACATAGCCAAATTGAGGTGATAGACTGATAAAAGAGTGTGCTGTGATTCCACCATATGCGAGATTGAGAGCATTCCAATTGAGAGTGTGAGAGATACACCAAAAGAAAAGAGAGAGATAGATGATAGGACAAGTAAGATTATTTTTGAACCTAACAACTTACCTCTATTTCTAGTGTTGTATCCCACATTCGCAGTGGACCAAGCAAATAAGGAGTTGGAGATTCAAGAGCCCTCACCATTGGAAGAGAAAGATAAAGAGCTAACCATGGATGGAGAGGAATACCAAGATCAAGGTAACACTATTTGTCTTGAATTGGTCGTTTATGAAAACAAGGTGCGAAAGCGAGAACTCCATTATTCATTTGATGATTCCACGTTCTAAATTTGATATGCTTAATTTGCATAATGTGAAATTGATTACTCAAAAGGAAGTTCTTAGTAGAATACACATTAATAATTCTTTGTGTTATATCATATTTGATAGTCCTAAACATGTATCTAGTGTGATTAAGAAGGTTGTTGAAATTTCACATTTAAAATCACTAGTAAATAGCTACGTACACCCATATAAATTCAATTTGATCGAGATTTTGGTGTAGACAACAACATGTTTCAAGTTTATCGAATATGCATTACTATTGATAATCTTGTTAATTTAAAATTACATGTTTTGCGCAAACCATCTATTGAGCAATGTCACGGTCTCTTTAAGATGTGTTTAAATACAAGTGTCTATTGTTTAGAATGCAACTTGATGCCTACTTGTTTATCTCTTAAATGTATAACTAATCAGAGTAGCGGAGTTGAATCATGGAATGGTATCAATTGGTTTTCACCCACTTTACTTGACTTTGGTATTGGGAAGGTGAAATTTTATCATATGAGTCAGTTGTACAATTTGAAATGTGATTCCGAGCTATCGATTGTACAAAACAACGCGAATAACACAACAATTGATTCATACATATATCACATATATACGCTGTTCTCTTTGTTTAATACATGTTCGCAAATCATCAGCGCTACACGGAACTTGTTTGGATGATAAATACATATACCATGCATATACGTTGTTTTCTTCGTCTAGCACATTTTCAGGCTATCAAAAGCCGAGGACGGCTTTTTTTGAAGAAAGGGAGGATGATGCGGACATCCTTACCTATGTTGTTTCATATAATGTTTTCAATTCATTAAATACCTCACAACAACATGAGCTTACTAAGAGAGTTGAAAAACAAGAGAAGCTTATCTAACAGGTGAATCTGTTCACTGAATTTCCTTTTAAATTAGTTGAGAATTTCATACTACCTAAAACTAGTGTTTTGCTTGTGCTCAGATTGGAAGATTCAATAATGAACGGAGATGAAGGATATGAGGCTGTTCTTGAAGAAAGGCCGTCACAATGGAGGAGAAGCTCGTGGGAGACAAGCAAGGGGAGAGAAGCCCAAGAATCCAAGTCAAATTCGAAACTTCCACAAGCCCAACCAAATTCAAATTCGGAATCAACTCAGAATTTAATTCGGATTCGGAATCAGCCTCAAATTCGGATTCGGAATCAGCAGGACAGTCCGGAGTAAAAAGGTCATAACTTTCTCATACGAAGTCGAATTTGAGTGGTTTTGGGCTTGTTGGAAAGCTAACTTCAAGCCCGATCCAACGGATCCTCCCTTGCTCCGAAATTCTTACCGTATCAAAAGATATGACCGAAACAATATGACGGTTGTAAAATCAGAGTTTCCTTTTTTGTTTTGTAATGTGTCGGAATTAGAGTAGGACTCCAAATCCGAATTAGAATAGGAGTAGGGCCTCTTGGCCAGCCATGAGAAGGAGTAGGAGCACTATATATAGAGGGGTAGACCCTCATTGTAACCTCAGACTACGTTTAATATATTTTCAAAGCTTTTGCTTGATTCTCCTGTTGTGCTTATAGCCAAACAGAGGGAATTGGGCATTGAGAATAAGGGGTCGTTCTTGCTTTTCCGCTGGGAATTGAGGGTTCGACGATCTTCGCTTGTGGTCAGCGAGGATCCAATCAAGTGTTTGTTTGGGCGAATTTTCCATAGAGTTGCAAGTCCGTGCATTGGCGCGGGGGATCAGCTGGTGGTTCGTCAGGGTACACAAGTTATCTAGAGGTTCTACGTCGAGAAGATCGGGCACCCTGCATCACCAGGTCGTGCGCCGACCGGCCATGTTTTTTTTTCGTTGGTACTGTTCATGCGAAGAAGAGAAAGAAAAAAATATTGTTCATGTGATGCAATTTTCTTTCCGATCGGCGACTTCGAGTCGGTTCGCGGTGAATTTGTAATTTCAATCTACGGTACAATCGACATCCGATCTTTCATGCAATCTACCGATCGACATTGTGTCGGCGACTTCAAGTCAGCTCGCGGTAGATTAGAACAGATTTGCACCGTAGAAAAATAATCTAGAAAGCAAATTTGCAGAATTGAAAGCAATCTAGAAAATACGATTCAATCTACGAGTGTCGTTCTTCGATGGTTACCTTTCGATGCGAGGAGAGTCGATCGTGCTGATAACGTGTTGAGTAACCGTCGCTGGAGATTCCAGTCCGAACGGGTACCTCGTATACAATGATCAGAATCGTAAGAACGATGAAGAACACAAGAACACAACAGTAGAATGAACACAGAGATATGCGGGACTTGTGGTCCGCTTTATTGCTTCGGATCAATCGTGGTTACAATGAGAGGGGGTGACCTCTATTTATAGACTATGGGATGAGGAGTTCAAGCGGGCCGGGACTCTCCGAGTCACGGGCTCAGTCTTGGGCCGAGACTCTCCGAGTCCCGGGCACGTTTCTTAACAACTAGGTTGGTGAGTTGGACGTTAAGGATGGCATAGCGTGGGACTGCAGCACCGCGAGGTTCCTCGCTGTCTTCTACTTCACGTCATGATGCCACCGTGGACGTGGGCCAAGCCAACAATGGCCTAACATAGTGCGCTCGGCCCAAACAGAGCCTCGCTAGCCACTAGATCTGGCATCTTTTGATCACTAGATGACACACATGAGTGCGTCCCTAGCATGCCTCTAGAGTTGCGGATTGTGAGCACGCACATGGGCAGTATGACTTCATCCACCAGACTTCAAATGTGTCTTTATAAGTTGCAACCCCTCAACCAAAATAAGTCATAACCAAAGTAGATATAGCTTGTGCCCTTTTCAAAATGTAGAAGTTTATACTTAGCTATTTATGAGTAACTAGTTGAGTGCTTGTATGTTGTTTCAGACCATACAAAATAATTCCACTATATGTAACATATTGCAGAAAGACAACCATACAAGATAAGCATTTGGTTGCGGCCGGTACTGTGCACAAGGAATGGGAGGAGTGCACGGAGCCGGCAAGGCTGTCGGTGGTGCAACGCTTGATAACTTCAAGAGGATGAAGCAAGAGGAGAAATCAAGTCGGATGCTAGTTGGGGCACGCAAGTAGGGATAAAATGGTTTAGATAGTTTTCGACCAATCTGAACTATTTTCGAATATGGATTCTGTCAGCTCAAATATTTATCGAAGAGGAAACTAATATGGGTTTGTTAGCTCACTATCCGTCAAATACGGATACAGATCTGGATTATACAAATATTTAGGAGGTCAGATATCCATCATGTATACCCCTATTTAAGATTTTCAGCCCAACCCATTTACATGATACTTTAGTAGCACATTATACATTAACATATACATCAATACATGGAGTTTCCATATAAGGAGTTAGTGGAGGAACCCTACTTAGTTTATTTTTGGAAGAAGTCCATATGACCCCCGAAAGTATGGCTATGAGGCCACTTAATCCATTGACCTAAAAATTGGTTATTTAACCCCCTCACATTGCAAAACTAGCTCACTTAACCCTCCCCCAGGTGGTTTCGAAGGCGGTTTTGCCACAATGGCAACTGACGTGTGAAAGTATCTAGACCCCTAAAGGTGTTTTTTGGTAATTAATGATAACAATATATTAAAGGACTAACATGTGTGCTAAGATGATTTAAAGTTTTTAGTCTCAGAGTTTGATTGATGACAAGTTGTTGGCAATACAATGAGGTTACAAGATCAACATGGCTCATAAGCAAAGGTATTGTATAGCCTAAGTATTCTTTATTGTTTTTACCGGTCTTGGTGATTGGAGAAATGATCGGATTTATAGGATAAATATCGTACTATAAAGAGGAATCATAGCTAGTAGCTTGAGGATCTATTTTTGTGCCATGTTGATCAACTAGGGTTCATGTATTACACTTAGAATAGCTTCTGGAAAATCTTCAGAGAAAATCGGTAGGACCACAGCTAAACAGCGGTACTACCGTAGATTGGTAGTACCGAAATATACATGGTGGTACATAAATTCTAGAGAGCTTGTTTTGGGAGTATTTTATTTTCTTCTGGAAATTGGTATGACCACATTTGAACTACGGTACTACCGCAGGTCGGTAATACCGAAATCTACATGGCGGTATGTATTTTCCAGAGAGTGTGTTTTTGGGAGTTTCTCGTTTTCACAAAAATGGTATGCTGCATTTCTTGAGCGGTACTACCGCAGTTCAGTAGTACCAGATTTTATATGGTAGTACGTTATTTCCAAATAGGGTGTTTTTCTGTGATTTCTAAAACTCTGGAAATCGGTAGTTCCGATCCGGTTGATCGGTACTACTGGATTCTAGTTGACGGTAGTACCGCAAGTTATTTTATAATGGCTAGTTCAGAGCATTAAATGCAACAGTTTCGACCGGAACCTCGGAGCCTCTCCGTCTCTACCATCTACCTTGGTGCGTTCCACTCACCCTGCTGATGCTTGTGCTCTCCTTGTTCTTGGCCCCATTTGTCCCGAGCGTCGCCACCCCTTGGTTTCCTGGCATCAGCCGCAGTACACCGTAGTTAGCATTACATCGACCATCTTAAGCCGGGTCGTGGCCACCTAGCTCCTCACTTCGCTGCCTTCATTCCATTTTTGCTCGTGCTTGACCCTCGTTGTCACTTCTGTGCCACTGGTGAACTCCTCCCAAGCTGGCCATGCCCCTCCTCCCTTGCTCTGTTCTGAAATATAGTAGAGCTCTCCCCCTCTCTCGGTCCCTTCTCTCTCTCCCTGTGTAAGACAAAGTAGTGTCTCTATCTATTTATCTCTCTGTGTGACTTGCTTAAAATAGTTTTAAAACTAAAATCATTGCCATGTCGCAGTCATGTCGGTCACCGCGGTGGCAAAACTGCCTCCGAAACCACCTCAGGCAGTTAAGTGACCTAGTTTTGCAACGCGAGGGGGTCAAATAGCGGTTTTTAGGACGGGGTTAAGTGACCGCACAACCAAACTTATATGGACTTCTTCCTTTATTTTTTATCAAATCAACTAATTATGTGTTTTCATTGATTTTGTGCATACAATTCAAGGGGTTTTCATGTTCCAGAAATATTTATGACTGTATTGATTTCGATTCATATTCGCTCTGTATTTGTATTCGACATTATCTATATTCATATCCGGGACATTCTTATTCATATCCCCATCCAGGGGAAATATGGAAACAAATAGGGAAGATACATCATCCATCCATATTCAATCCATCTTCACCCCTTCATGCAAGAGTGGGAGATTGACAGTGGATGCATGCATCTACGAGGTAAGTTTCCCACAAACGTTCGCAGGTTGGCAATTTTGTTTGTTAAATATGACCATGCAAACATGTAGAGATGTATAAAGACAATGAAAGACAGATATTTTCTAAAGAAGACATTGTAATACTCCTTCCGGACACAAATAAGTGTCGTTTTGGCTATTGACACAATCTCCAAAACATAATTTTGACCAACAATATCAATTGTAATATATTTATAAAACCTAATAAGATTACAATGTTATGATAGTATTCTCTCATGTCACAAAAGAGTGACGTTTTGGACATCGTCACGGTTCCTAAAATGCAACTTTGACCACTAATTTCTATTGTAATTTATTTACAAAACCTAATAAGATTACAATGTTATGATAGAATTTTTCAAGACAAATATACACTTCTCATTTTCAATTGTCCAACCTAAATACTTATAAAGATATGGACAAATAAACACATTCTGGGACAACACATTTTGACTGGAGGAAGTAGTTATTTAAATTTTGGGAATATTCTAAAGGCGGTATATTTTCAACAGAAGAGGATATTGTAACACTCGCTATATGGAAGCTAAGATGCAACCTAAACTACTATCACGAATCAACACTATAAATTTTTCACATCAATTCAACAAGAAATGACAGTTAAACATCGCCACAAAATAATTCTAATAATATAACTAACATAAATTTTAGCAAGGATCTAAGCACTAAAATTACAATCATAACACTTCATTCATGTTGAACATTAACATGAATAGGTTCGGATAGTTTAAATCATCAACTAATATGAATAATTTTTTTAAAAAAAGTGGAAGTACCATAAATCCAATTATTACATTTAAAAGTTTCCAAATGAAGGATAGCAATTGAAATATTATTTAAGTAATAAAATATGTGATAAAGTGATTTTCTTCATGTGAACTACTCCCTACCGATGCATGTCGTCCTCAATGATCACCTAAAAACAAAATTGGCAAGAGTGAGTGAAGACTCAGCAAGTACAAAAGAACGACATAAGAAACATTGAATCGGAGGCATCTCATTGTCAAGTTATCACATACATATGAATATACTATGAATGCAATGCAAAATACATATGTCTCCACTTCTCTTCTGCATATACCGGTATAGCCGAGTGTAACACCTGTCGGTGTTCACCCATGCCCGAATTCTCAAAATACGGGGATCCATTGCCCGTGTGAAGAATCTTTCATACGGGAGTCTAGTTGCCCATATTGAAAATATAGGGATCTCAATACCCACTCCTGTAGGTTAAACATGAATGCTTCAAACGAATATAATAGAATGAAAGGATTACTTGCATACTTTGCAATTTATATCAACAATTAACGGACGCATGTAAATAATGAAAGGTACTCATATCTCAAAATATTAACCACATCATATTCATTTACCCAATTTGAACAAGCAAACATCCAATATGACTATAATCGTACTTGCCCCAACCATGTGAAGTTTGACGATGGGAAGAGTGTACTTCCCCTTAATTCACACCACCACCTGAGCATTCAATAAACATTCTAATGAGACCATTCAAGGCAAACAACTATACAAATTAAATACATATATAGCATCGCTCCTAATCGCAACCCAAACATCGTTCTCCCCTAAACACCGTTCTATCCCAAACAAGACAGTCACCTTAAAAAAAATCATATCTACCTCTCCAATTATCCAAAAATTGACCTCTAAGACTTTCTAGAATGCTTAAAGAATTATCTACAACAATCAAGTTGGTCTGATTGCATAATTTGGTCATTAACTATTTTTAATATTTAGATTACTACAACTGTCAGAATCTGAGAGACATTCTGGACAACCAAACTAAAACAATCATAACTTTTAGTCAGTTTATCCAAAAAAATGTGTTCTTGGTCTTTCTAGAAAGCTTAAATAATTATCTACAAAAGTCCTGGTGGTTGAGTTCTATAATTAATAAAATAACTATTTTTAATAAATCAATCACTATAGTCTGCCAGATTCCTGGCAAAACCTTTGGACATAAGCATTGAAAAATTCATATATGGAGATCTATACATCCAAATAATGTGAACAAGGACTCTATGGAAAGCTACAGATTTTACCCACAATTCTCTAGTTGGCGACAAAACAAAATTTCGCAATTACATGGTCCAAATCTACAACGCACTACAATCTGTCTACACCCGGTCTGCTACCTGATCTTGCTCACATCGCAAAAGTAATCAACTAAACAAGAAAAAATATGGGGATCACCCTTTGACAAACGTGATGCCGACCTTGAGGAACTTATGTGATCTCCCTTTCTCTTCCTTCTCCCACTTCCTCTTCCTTTCTACCTTGGCCGACCGCAGTAGCGGGGGGTGGAGGCAAGGGCTGCCTTGGGGAGGAGACACCGGGGAGCGAAGCTACAATGGTGGCACTACAGTGCCAGAGCGTGCTACAGTGGAGGTGCTACAATACATGGCAAGGGTTAGGGGCTGCCATCCCCCCTTAACCAACTCCTATCGATTGGGCCAAAACCGTGGGCTAAAAGCCCATGGTCCTAATCCCCCTCAAAAACATATTTTCCCTTCTTAGTTACAGCAAAAATCTGAATTCATACATTTAAATTCCTTTGAAGTCTAAACGAGATATTACACCCCCTTAAATAGAATTCGACCCCGAATTCTACGCACTTCTCTAGTCGAAAGAACAACCACAACTAAAAGTAATAACCATCAACACATCCGACGTGAACAACTCTGGTTAAAAACTTCACGCATGCAAGACTCCACCTCTCAAGTCCTTCTCGCTTAAACCGACATGACCACATCACCATGACATATACCCACGTCTATAACTCGACACTCTCTCTGACCTCTCCAGGTACACTTAACATACGGGGCTCGAAGGTAAGGTTTTACTCGTTGATCATTGGCCCTAACGAAACCTCACACTCCAGAACTCTCAAGTACTCTATCGACACCGGGTCATGCAAAATGTTGTACCCCTCGCCAGGACTCGAGATGATCCTAGCGATACGCTAACTTTCAAAATTCCCGCAACTTCCAGAAACAACAATGCACCTTGGGACAATCTTCCCTTTTGGTACCAAACTGCGCACAATCTGCACAACACACACACGAAACTCTTGTTCCATCCCTCAATCGATCTCTTCACCTTAACAAGGAGCATCTCCTTTAATTGGGGATGCACAATGAACCCGCTTTAAACAAACTCTTTTATAAATAAAACCAAATTGAAAATAAAAGATTCACTATGCAGCCAATTTTCCTCCAAAAGACTCCAGTCCAGAACCAAATGATTCATCATGAAACTTTTCCATTTTCCAAGTAGGAAATTTGCCAATGAACATCACATAAACCAAAGGCAAAATCATTTGAATACCCAAAACAACCGTTTCCTTTCTTTTTCTTAATCGAAAAGAACCCCACATCCAACAAGAACCAACTCAAATTGTAGTTGGCATCCGTCATGAACACAAAGCTCAAATAAAACCAAAAGAACCTTTCACTATCCAAGAACACATCCTTTTGCTCAACTTTTCTTTTAAGAATTCAACTTCCTCTTAAACCATGTGATTCCAAATCATCACATAACACGCTAACTCATTTCTTTTAAATTGGCAACCTCAAAGTTATACTCAAACCAAACACAAATCCACACCTACGTAGAGAGACTCTTCCAATTCATAATAACATACTCTGGTCAATGTCTCTACTAAAGGGATTACCTTGACAAATCATTCCCAACGTACCTCAATATAGATTTCACCTCAATCTTTTAAGGATAAACAACTCGAAATTCACATCATACACTCTCATATACTACATCAAAAGGGTTCTATCAATGATCATCTCATTATTCAGAATTCACCCTTATTCTACTACTTCTACACATAATCATTGAGCAACCGAAGTGCTAGCATAAAAATGCAAAGCTCAAATTCCACATCTAAGATTCCTACAATGAACGTCCGCTATACCTGATAGGAAATCCTCAGATCCGACGACTAAAATTTCCATAATCCAAACAATATTCTCAGTCATTAATATCAACATTCATCACTAATCAATTAACTACCCAAAATGATTAACTTCACAAATCTTGAACCCTCATTAAACCACATCATTCGATTTCACCTACACAACCGTGCAAAAACACCAACACAATACTAAACTATTTGATGATTTCAATACTCCACCAACATGAACAGATGTTTTTGGATCACCATTCACTCTAGGTTCTACTAGTCATAACAACATAATCAGTCTTGCTCGAACGACCATCATTCCTTTTAGAACTAATTCTCTACGAGATTTATATCACGAAATCAATTCATCTTCTAATGCTCCTCAATTAACTTGCAACCCAAGGTCTCACAACCTCGTATACTTGACCACTACTAATCAGTTGCCACTATACACTCTATAAGGATTTATAAAATAAATTGATTATTCCTTTCTCAAAAGAAGAGGCAAATAAAAATAATTTTCAGCATACAGAAAACGTTTACCATTCGCAGTACACAAGACCAAGAGACATGGTCAAATAGTAATGATCTCAAAAGGCAAAAGATGACACCACAGTTAAGGGCACAAGTCACATAAGAAGAGAATACCAAACCTCAACCAACATGAATAAAACATTGTGTTTGAAACTTGAGAAACTCTTCTGTAATACCCCGGCCTACTTGTAGTGTGGCCCATGTGGCCCATGAGGAGTTGTGTGGTGGGATTAGTCCCATATTGCTTGTCTCAAGTGAGTTGTAGTGGTATATAATGCCTGTTGGATCCAAACGTAGCACCTCCGGGTTAACCCTTTTACACGAGCGAGGACGAAAGTGTAAGTGAGGTGCTATGTGTGTCCGCCCACTGAAATGGGCATTGAGCCGATTTTGGGTCAGGTGTTACAGATGGTATCACAAAGATCAACCTCATTGACGGCGCGGGCATATGGCGATGGCGCATGTGGGCCCGGAGTGGACACATGGCATGGCATATGTGCTGCAGACCGGACGCACTGACGTACCGAGGGGTGGTTCGGGCATTTGCACAGATATGTCGCCGAGGGCGCCACCTTGAGGGTGAATGTAATACCCCGGCCTACTTGTAGTGTGGCCCATGAGGAGTTGTGTGGTGGGATTAGTCCCATATTGCTTGTCTCAAGTGAGTTGTAGTGGTATATAATGCTGTTGATCCAAACGTAGCACCTCCGGGTTAACCCTTTTACACGGCGAGGACGAAAGTGTAAGTGAGGTGCTATGTGTGGCGGTCCGCCCCATGTGGTCGGGCATTGAGCCGATTTTGGGTCAGGGTGTTACATCTTCTGCAGCCAAACAACCAGGTTAAGCATGCTTCAACAAGCTGCAAGCTACAAAACTTGAGTCCACCCTCAAATACTTCTACTATACTCTTTCTTTTAGCAAAGAAAATAATTTTTTTAATTACAACTTCACTTTGTCAACTCAAACAAAAGAGTCTTTAAGATCAAATCACATGAATCACTCAAGAACCAAATGGAACATTCCAACACGTCACTTTGCTCAACAAATTTCAGCTACCACATAATGCATGAACTACCAAAGGTCATGAATGCAAAACTCTAAACTTTTTATTTAACCGATATTACGAAAGGCGATCAAATTACTTTCTTCCAAAAAGAATCATCACCACACCCACAAGTCACAATCCTTTACAGACAATCTTACTAACATCAAGAATAATACACTCTTAACACGAATCTTTATCGTCAACTCTTCCATTATAAAGCCCCCAAAGGTTCACCAAATTGTTCCATACTGCTTTATCATCCCATTTTCAAAATGAGACTATACCAAAACCATACAACCTCACTACAACAACCACTTTATTTTAGAAGTGATCTACTACACAATATAAAAGCTCTTACCAAAACTCTTTCATCAAAAATATACTATTATCCGATAATTCCATTATCATGTAAACATAGATCACCTATTAATTCCTTATCCTAAAATTTTCCAAAAGAAATGCAATATGTTGCTTCATAATTTTCTATTATCTCAATAAGACTACAACAAGCACTTAATCTAGGGAAAACTTAGTGCACAAGCCACAACGTTGAAGCAAAAATCTTCTAACAAGATCACACTATCCTATGCAATTTCGCAAGGCACGCTATTAAAGATCACTTAATAAATTCATCCAATCAACAATCATGGTTGCTCAACATCGAACTTTAGCTATCAAAACAATTGACAATTGTATTAATCATATAAGCAATTATGGTACTACTTCTATTTGCATTCCCACGAGCATATATAAGATCATCAAGTAGCCAATTAAATGAAATTTTTAGATTATTATTCATTAAGGTAACAGTCGAACACATCCTTATCTTTCCCTTCTCACATAATTAGATTAATCCATTGAAACCAAATAATCCAGCAAGTTTGGCAAACTAAATAATTTTAATGATAAAACCAATTCATCAATATCTCACACTCCTTAATAAATCTCAGATTTCTAGTAGGTATAGGCATACCTTTAATCACAGTTCATCATGTAATTACTCTAAGATAACATCAATTTAATTATCTTTACCTCCAAGGATCTTGGTTAAGATCGATTATGCACCACGCTATAGACCCAACTTGATAACTCATATCTAATTAATGAACTTCTATGTTTACCACCTCTCGCTTAATCACAACAAGGCATCTCAAAAGGTTTTTGAGGCTTTCTTTCGTAAAAGAGAAGCATTAAACTTTAACACTCTAACTACTCCAAAAGAAATACATAGTATCAAAGTTTTCACATGCTAAAGAACTCATAAAAGATAATTCACATTATCCAAAGTACCAAGCGAATAAACGAATCTTGTTTCCCCAACAAGAATGGCAAACCTTCCCAATGAAATATCAACCTTACGAATCAACAACGTTAACAAGCAGCACAACTCTCGTCAGTCGGAAAAACAAATGATCACTTTATGGAACCAATAAAACTAAAGGAAAATGGTCATCTGCGTTATAACCACTAACCCAAGAGAATTCATCAACTGCAACCGTAACAGGAATAACAAATCCACACTCAAGAAAGACGATAACCTTCCTAAAGAAACCCATGCTCAACATCTGGAACTAGTTTACCCAAGGTAAATACTCCACTATTTTCATAATCCAACCGGTGGTACAACCTGGCCATACCAATGGCCACAACCCAACTCTACATCTCGACATCGACTATCCCTCACATAACAATCATATAATCAAATCATAAGCATTCATATTCAATTCAAATCAACAATGATCAATGCAACATAACATAATCGTAAATGCAATGCTTTGCCCAATCTCATACTACTGTGCACCAGTGTGTCAAAGTTTTAAGATAATTTACTATTACCAAATTTTTAGTAGATTTTACTACTTCTAGAGCACATTTTAGCAAGTTAAGTTTATCTAAGTTATCAATCAATTCACCACGGATCTAAAACCAGCTCTGATACTAACTGTAACACCCTGTCTATGCAGAAGCCAAGATGCAACCTAAACTACTATCACGAATCAACACTACAAATTTTTCTCATCAATTCAACAACAAATGACAGTTAAACATCACCACAAAATAGTTCTAATAATATAACTAACATAAATTTCAGCAAGGACCTAAGCACTAAAATTGCAATCATAACACTTCATTCATGTAGAACATTACCATGAATAGGTTCGGTAGTTTAAATCATCAACTAGCATGAATAAAATTTAAAAACAAATAATGGAAGTACCATAAATCCAATTATTACATTTAAAAGTTTCCAATTGAAGGATAGCAATTGAAATATTATTTAAGTAATGAAATATGTGATAAAGTGGATTTCTTTATGTGAACTACTCCCTCCCGATGCATGTCGTCCTCAATGATCACCTAAAAACAAAATTGGCAAGAGTGAGTTCAAGACTCAGCAAATACAAAAGAACGACATAAGAAACATTGAATTGGAGATATCTCATTGTGGAAAGCCGGACTAAAACAATCATAACATCTCATTCCGAACGCGATGCCGACCCTGAGGAACTTGTGTGATCTCCCTTTCTCTTCCTTCTCCCACTTCCTCTTCCTTTCTTCCTTGGCTGACTGCAGCAACAGGGTGTGGAGGCAAGGGCTGCCATGGAGACGAGACACTGGGGCAGCGCTACAGTGCCAGAGCATGCTACAGTGGAGCTGCTACAGCACATGGCTAGGGATAGGGGCTGCCATCCCCCCTTAACCAACTTCTCTAAACTAGCCCAAAAGCCCATGGTCCTAACCCTCCTCAAAAACAGATTTTTCCCTTCTTAGTACACTAAAAATCTGAATGCATACATTTAAATTCCTTTGAAGTCTAAACAGGATATTACAGATATGGTCCTAGGAATTTAATTATATATATTTATTTTTTGATAAAGGACTAGGACTCATCTTAATATTATCTAAAAGATCCAATGACATTGAGGATCTACCTCTTTGACATGTATGGTAGAAGTAGAAGGAAAAGTAAGAAAGGTAGCAGAGAAGAGAAGATTGAGTGAGGGCTAGGATTGCCACCTAAACAGTCGTGTTGTTATAAGTTGTAACAATAAGTCTTCTCGTTAAGCTAGCCGTATATTTTCCATGAACTTAATGCAATATTAAGCTGTGATTTAGAAGAAAAAAAGGACTAGAGCAAATGGTCTTTTTTTCATGGAAATGATTTCTGTTGGAGATACTTCGGAAGATGAGAAACATTTTAGTTTTTAGTGCAGATCACTCTCAACGGTATCATGCTAATATTACGTGTAGTTTTTTTTTTTTTACATTAACGACTCTTCTGTTGAAGACAAGTGATTAAGTACAACAGTGGCTGTTTCAATTATGCCACGATTAGTTAAAGTAATAGTTCCTATCATATGATCACCCTTTACATCAAATATTCAATTTGCTCACATAAGTAAAAAAAAAAAGTCAAAAAAAAAAAGATCCAACGTTTGATAACATTATGATAAAATAATAATCTTACCGCTCTCAACATTTATATTATCTTTTGCCATCAAGATGAATCAGCTCAGTAAGATTGATTGTACATAGCAATATTCTTTGTTATAAGACGTGGATGATTGCAAAATTTCTAAAAAATCTGTTTGGGAGGAATACAAACTCAAACACAAGTTCAGCTAATAAGTAGTTATACCTGATACATCTCAAATGGGTAACGTTTTTATTAATTTCATTTGTGTTATTACGTTTTTATTAAACTAGTTATTGTTCAAGTACTTATTTCATAAATGTTCACGTTTTTTTTTCATTATTGCTCAGCTAACTCCCTAATTAATTACCGATTGCGCAAGATTTGTGTTTAATGTCGATATCCGGATGATCTATAGTAAAGTTGTAATTCCAAGAGCACATATAGAAAGATATCGAGAAAAAGAAAAGAAACCATCTTTAGATCAGATCATCGCGAAGGAAGCTTCCAACAAGTAGTACATATGCTCCAGCAAAGATTTTTTTAAATAATGCCATTTTAAAAGATAATTACAAAAATAAATATATATTTTTTTACAAAAATAGACTCATGTCGTCATTCGGAATGGCGACAGGCTCCTGTCACTATTTCAATTGGCGACAGGGACCTGTCGCCAAAGAGAACAGTGGAGGAATTTTATGTCGCCAGTTCAATTGATGACATGACTTCTGTCTTTTTATTATTATTATTATTATTATTATTATTATTATTATTATTTATGTGTAGTGGAATTTTTAAATTTTTGTAATTTTGTTTTAAAATTTTGGTAATACGTTGAAGTGTCCGCGAAGTTCGGAATACAAAATCAAAGAAGACAATGTAATGTAAAGTAGAGAATGGATAAAATATTTGGGTTTAGAGTTGCCATGCGATGTTGTCTTGATATTCGGGAAAAAGAGATATAATTTTTTTTTGCATAAGATATGTGGACCATTTGGCATAAAAGATGATATTTTAATGCGCAAGTTCACTGTCATTTGGACCTTTATTTTTAGTGCCTACTTCCAAAATATGTCTTTTGGACATTTATTTTTATATTGTTCACTGCCTTACTACGCCAATAATTGAATACTAAAAGAGAACGATATTTGAAGTCAACTTTACAACGCAGTTGTGAATTTAAATAGACATTATAATAAAGTTGTGAATTACACGGCACACAGGGTTTGGTTATGTGCATAAGGAACGACCACTTGCACGATGCAATAAACCGAAATACACCTACGATACATATATGCATTTTTGGAATGGAAATAAAGTCGATTGGAAAAAATATCATTAGTTTCGGTGGACCATCATTCCCTTCCCCTTGTCTCCTTGCTACCTACGGCGGCGGCCAGTCTCGAAGTTATCCATGTCCTGCGAGATGGGCCGGAGGGTTGAATCATGTTAGGATAGCACAACGTCGGACCAAATTAATAATTATGATGCATACTGAATATAACTTACCTCTTAGATCCAGAGTGCGCCTGGGCGACGGGGAGCGATAGTATGGCCCACGGTCTCACTTGCATCAGCCTTTCTGTTGTCCGCTTGCTACCCGTGGTGGTGGTGGCCAGTGTTGAAGTCAACCATGTCTTGCGAGATGGGCTAGACTGTTGAATGATGTTAGGATAACTCAACGTTAGATCAAATCAATAATTATGATGCATACTGAATATAACATACCTCTTGGATCCGTAGTGCGCCCGGGCGATGGGGAGTAGTAGTACGACCCACTGTCTCACTTGCAGGAGCCTTCCTTGTCCGCTGTCCGCTTGGCCTTGTCGTACTCATCTGCTTTATTGGGCTCGCCCGATGCCTTTTCAGTTGGGTCAGAGTCGGGTACGTAAGGTGTCCAACGCTGAAAGGGTCTCAGCTCTCCATGGAAAGTTCAACATATACTTATGCTGGATGAACGCCCTATAGTACATCTCTGGATCGTCGATCCATTGGAAGAAGTTGATTGCATATCCGGTTGCCATTATGCGTGCGTAATCAGGGATTTGTGGAATAGAACGTATGATGTGAAAAATCTTTTTGTGTGCAAGATATGCTTACGAGGTGGTGGTCGCACATGTAGTGCACCTGAGCTGACGTCGCTGGGTACGTGGATTGGATGATATTTGCCAGTTCTTCGCATACATATTGCGGGAGTGAAAACTCCGGTGGTACCGACGCATCCTTCATAGACTTATCCGGGTAGGGTTTAGCCCTCTCGGCAAGCCACTTGCACTTATGTAGTATCCTTTTTATAGAAGCTCGCCAAATCCTCCATCTCCTTCCTCTTAGTTGTGTGTACCAAGCTTTGGTCTAGTTTTGGGTGTGGTGGTGTAGTGTTATCCCGCAGCTATCTTCTCCTCCACTTCTCTTCTCTCTTCTTTTATACAGGAATTTTTGCCATGAAAAGGGGAGTGGTAGTGTGTTGTCATCTCGATATGCAAAAGTGGCAGCGCGTGGCGTGACAGGGTGCGATCTTTTAGGTCTGAAAAGGTGTAGTGTCGGAGTGTGGTCTTGTTGTTCTGAAAAGTTATCGTCGGAGTGTGTTGTCATATCGATATGCAAAAGTGGCAGCGTGTGGCGTGAGAAGGGCCGATCTTTTCGGTCTTAAAATGTAGCATGGCGAAGTGTGGTCTTATCGATCTGAAAAGTAAGTGTTACAGTGTATTGTCATATCGGTCTGAAAAGGTGGAGTGACGGAGTAAAGGCTAGAAACAGAGTGGTGTGGGGTGTCCTGATGCTGACTCCCTCACATGGTCACGGTGTGCACGCAAAAAAGAAATATCGGAACATGATATAAGCATAAGTAGGACATAAATCAATATTTACATAGCTTGACTTATATTAACAAGAACAAATATCTACTCACGGTCCCTCTTGGGGCATACCCCGCGTGTCGCCCCATGCCCCAGGCGCTGGTGCGAGTACGTTAAAGGCTCACACGGCCGAGTACCCGACCGGCGCGAGTAACCAGAGGGGTGTCGCGAGGGGGTTCTGCATCGACTGACTCGGTCTAGGTGCGCCGTGCAACTGTGAAGCCCCCACGGAGACCTGGCAGCCACATTGGGTGAACTCATAGTCCCCAGAGCGTGACTCCTCATGCAACTCCTCGTGCAACACCACCAGCCCGTCCCAAAGCGGTGCAAAACCTATGAAACATTACATTATGCATGTAATCTTGGAGAAAACCCTGAAATAGTACACTATGCATACAAGCAAGATAGTCATACCTTGTCAGCTCTTCTCGAACCCTGAAATGGTTGACCGGTCCACGTTGTCGTCCTCGGTGTACATGTTGATTATGTATGCCCGCAGGTCCAGCTGTGGTCGTCCGATCTGAAAACGCTCGAAGGACCACAACTGAAGGAGCAACGAGCATCCTCCAAGGATGGAGCTCTATCGAACCCGGTAAGACGCGTCGCACAGGGCGCGGTACGTCGCGCGCAGCACCACTGAGCCCTAGGCGTAGAGTTGGATCTCCTCTACCTGCGAGTCCGCCAGCTCTTCTGTGTACCGGATCATGTGCTTGTCGACGGCTGTCACCGTGGAACCCTAGGAACATCACCCACCCGAATAGCCACAGCAAGTAGGCCTCGAAGTGCCTCCTCACTATGTGGTTGGGTGCGTCCTCCACCATACGCTCGGGCTGCAAGAAGACAGATACACATAAGCAAGGCGCACAAAATCAATTGATGCGAGAGGATAAGAGTTTCGAAGACTTACGTAGAACTGATAGATCCACTTCAGCGCCGCCCGTGGGTGCTATTGAACTCCATGTAGCCGCTATCCAGTGGCAGCACCCCTAGAACCTCGCTAGGAACTCCGTGTGCCACGTGGCCGGGATATCGTACGCCACCATGGGGAAGCCAGCGCAGGGCAACCCGGCGAGGAAGGTCACGTCCTACAGTGTTGGCGCCATCTCCCCGCACGGAAGGTGAAACATGTGCGCCTTCGGCCTCCACCGGTCAACCAGCGTCGTCTAGAGGCACCGGTCATATGGAAAGCGCTTGGATGTACGCCCACCGCCGTGCGGTCTTGGTTGTCCTCCCACGTCGCCTCAACCATCCTTGCTAGTTGAAGGAGGCTTGCCTACCTCAAACTGCGTCGGAAAAGATTAAGAACAAATATTAGTGCACACAAAGTAATCATGCTGCAAATAAGTACACAAAGGTCGCAATTATACGTACCTCGAAACCTAACATGGTCCACTTTCCATGCCCTCATGGGTATGCGCAGCAGCAGCGCACATCAATGACCAGGTCAAGCAACTCATACGGCCTCTGTGCAATGTGTCCTGGATCCACCATACCTAAAAATTCAGTGCATACATTGTAAAAATAATTACAGTGCACAAATGCAAACCAAATTTAAGTTAGGGTTATTTTTATTAAGCTATATAAATCCTACTAACATACTCTACAATTTTTATAGGTATTGTATTAAGCTATACAAAGCGTACTAAGCTAATTTAGGTTTATTTATTTTTGTCTAGCTTCAATCAGGATTTGTTTTTTAATTTAAGATGGGTCATGTTATTTTCCTAGTTTAAAAAGAATTTTTGGCATTAACACAGTAATTATCGCGCACAAATAAAAACCAAAATTAAACAAAGATTATTTTCATTAAGCTCTACCTACCCTACTTAGCTATTCTGTAATTTTTACATATTTTTAATAGGTATTCAGTACCTTACTATTCTCTGAGGTGTCTTCCTATTTTTGTAGATTTATTCTAAATCATTAGTATACTGTAACATAAATAATATCTGCATAATTAACTAAACTATACATAGCTCAAATATTGTACTACATAAAACAACTAAAATTATCTAATATATTGAATTCTATATCGCTATTTTTTTTGCTAACCGACAAGGTTTTAAAATAATGTACGAAGTTGCAAAAATATGTACCTGCAAAATGACCAACTAAATATGAAGCTCCATCTCTCTCCTCCGATACGAACTGGCAGGTCTTTTCTCTCCCTCTCCTTCTCTCTCTTCTCCCTTCTCTTTTTCTGGATTTAAAATGATATTTTTCATCGATTTTAGGGGTTTAAATAGGTAAACCTTGTCGCTAGTTGAACTGGCGATAGGAACACTGTTCACTCCATATCGTTAGTTGAAATAGAGACAGAAAGTCGGACTAGCAACAAGAGGTCAACAAGGTCTCTGTTGCTAATTGGAATGACGACAGGAGCATGTCGTCATTCCAAATGACGACAGAAACCTACTTTTATAATTTTTCAACTATTTATTTTTATAATTATCTTTTAAAATAGTAATATTTAAAAAATACTCACCCAGTAACAATCGTCTCTTATGCCCGGCCCTAGACCTGTTTATGAAAAGCCTAGCCTGGCCTGACCCACCTAGATTTCAAGCCCATACCAATTTTCGGGCCGGGCTCAGGCTTTGATCTGAGGTGCCTTTGAAGCCCAGCCCGGCCCAAATTAATACATACCCCCAATTCCCCCGATTCCCCCGCTGCCCTAACTCCACCTCCATACCAAACAAAAGCTAGATCGAGATCTAGATGTATATGTAGGCCTGTTTGGTACAGTTTCCACTCCCAGCTTCTCAATCGATTCTTGTGAAGCTGTACCAAACACCTCGATTATTAAAACCATTAGATTCTGCTTCTCAGGAGGAGCTGTCTCGAAAATAAATTAGCAACAAGAAACAGCCTTCCAGCAAATTCTCGTGAGAATCCAACCTTCAGAAACGAAATTACGCCTTGAACTTGAAGGAGCCAACCTAATCCTCCCTCATATGGTCTATTTGGCTCTAATCCTCCCTCATATGATTTTTGGAGCTAACTTAACCGTCAAACGCTTTCAACAGACAACTTCGGATTATCAGAAAAATGAATTATCAGAGAATCTGAAAAATAAAAATTTAGAGCTGAACTAAACAAAACCGTAAAGGATTTCCAAACATCTACTCAAATCTCCATTCTCCACCTCTCGAAACCTGTCCGCGTCCGCCTCCCTCCGGCTGCCTCCACGGCTCCATCTCCCTTGGTTTCCCGCCCGCCTCCTCCCTCCTCGATGTCACCTCCGTGCTCGTCAAGGTCGCGGTAGAGGAAGCCCGAGATGGATGCAGCGCCGGCGCCGGCGAGTTCCGCAGACTAGTGCTTGCCGAAATGCTGAGGTGGTCGCCGACAGCCGGTAAGTCCGCACGGACGTGCTTTGATACTGTGATTGTGTAAATGTGATTTGTATCCATGTGTATCGATGTATAATTGCATACGTATTCCCTACTCCTTCGATCTGGAAAGAAAAGACACGTCCAGAAGCATCTGGTAGGAGGAAATAGTATATTTGGGCTTCGGGGCCCTTTTTGGCTGGGCTAGACTCGAGCTCGCTATTTGAAGGCCGGCTTTTTAGGCCCAGCCTGACCAAGACTTTGAACAGACCCTGAGGCCCAGCCCGACCCTAGCTGGTCCACTGCGCCCAACGGGATCTGGACTACATTCCAGTGAGAAAACAAGAGTCAAATACTTAAATACATCTATCTTATAATATTAAATCCTCGAATACATCCCTCTTTCGAAAATGCAAGGAAGTAAAAGCTTGTCGGCGATAACCGCAGTTGTTGAAGCTATCGCTCGAGCTTAAACAATGCACTAGCTCAATAAAGGAAATGACGACTTGTGTGTGTTTGGCAGCAAGAGCTTAATAAAGGAAACGAGGCCTAAGGGCGCCCATGAGTGACGAGCTTCGTCATGAATGCATGATCATTGTTTCATTATGTAGATCAAGATGACAAAAGAGAAAAGACAGCAAGCACATGATGCGTAACCATTCAAGCTGAACTCCCAGCTCGCGATATGACAAATTAATCATAGCTGCCTCTCGATATATGGTCCATGGCGAAATTAACATCCCATAAATATAGATTAGATTAGAAATAATAGCGAAGCAATATCGCCAACGGCGGTGTGGTGACTACTTGTTGTTGGCCGCCGCCGACGAGGTCGTCGAAGAAGGAGCGCGATTTGCCGGTGGCAAGCTTTCGGCCACCGCCACCGGATAAGTCGGCGTAGAAGGAGCGAGCTTTGCCAGCGGCTTGCTTTCGGCCGCCATCCGAAAATGTCATCGTACGAGCGGGGTTTGTCGCCGGTTTTCGGCCGCCATCCGAAAATGTCATCGTACGAGCGGGGTTTGTCGCCGGTTTTCGGCCGCCGCACCGAAGGAGCAGGCCTTGCCGGTGGCTTTGCTGTCTGCCGCCGCCCTTGGATGCCGCTGGCCTGTTCATGGCTCGGAGGCCGTGCGAACCTGCAGGTGGCTTTGCTGTCTCGAGCCGATGAGCATGCACGCTCCTGCAGTACTGCACCAGCTCCCGCGCGGATATTTATAAGCTAGGACAATCACCATTGCGTGGAGATTGGATGGGTTACGGCGGCGCGGTGGTCGAAGCGGCAGCAGCCAGCGACGACGCTTGCTGTTCTCGGGAACTCCCGCGGGATGGAAGAGGAAGCGGCATGGCCTTCCCAGAAGGAAGCGTTTCGTCGACTCCTGACACGGAGCAACGTCATTGGAGGCCCAGTGGGCCAATATCCTAAGCAGGCCAACTCCCCAAACGGCCGCGCACTCTCTTTAACCCGTGGTCGGGTTCGTTCGACTTCGTCCGTTCCGATCCGTCCGGGAAAAAGGAGAAGAAGAAGAGAGAGGGGGGCGACCCGTTCTTCCTCCGGCGATCGCTTCCAGAACCTCCACCGCGCTCGAGGAAGATCCGGTAAGCCTCGATCGATTAATCGCACTTTGCCTCCCCCGGTCTGACCATTGTCGAGCGTCCGTGCTCGCATCGGGCCGCCAGTGCCAACTAGTTGCCAGTTCTTATGCTGGTCTGATCCTTAGGGTTCTTTCGCTCGCTGAATATAGGAGCCGAGCTTGCCTGTGCGAAAGAAAGTAGTAGGGGGGCAGGTGGCCGGGTGGGTGGGTGTCATGTGACCACCCTTTGCGCAGGCAGGACCAGCTGGGATTAATGGCGAGCTGCTGGTTCTTGTGAAGGGGGTGTGTGGCAGAGATTACCTTACCTGAAAGCAGAACTGATTGCGGGCTGGGGGAGCAACGCGCTATCGACCAGCGCACAAGGATCGCTCCAATTTGGGACTCGCGTAGGTGACCGAACCTATTGCATGTGCTTGTTCAGATTCTTGGATTTCTTTCTGCGTTGTTTGCGGTTCCAAGGCATTCTGGTTGATGCTTCTTATTTTTACCAAGGGCCAATTTAATCGTGTACTTGCTCTGCGTTTATGAATACACAAAAAGTATGCTGTTTGATGGCGCTTAAGTGTGCTAAGGATGATCTGAAATTTTTGTACTTGCTCTGTATTTGTAGCCACGTATAGCATGTAAGTAACAGGGGTTATGATTGCTTACCAACAAGATGGCACCCACATCCATAGGAGATACATGTATTCTTATGCTTTTTGCATAGTTATCTGTATCCTATCAATTTTATATCAAATACACCTGCTCTTCCTGGCACCTTTGGCACTTAAATTCTATGTTGATCAATGGAGGATAATGGAAATGATTCCCTTCGCACCCTTCATCTAAGAGGGGTTTTGGAAGGTACTTAACTCTTGTGCTATGGTTATAAGTGTCTTTTGACCCGTCTCCATTGGTCAATGCTGGTTAAAGTCAAAGATAATTTTAGAAAGGTGTCATGCAGAATGATAATGTAGACCGTTCATCTAAGAAAAAAATTAAGACCGCAGTGCTGTATTATTGTATTTGTAAAAACATTAAATCATTGGCACAACGACATGATTACATATGCCTAAAAAATTAATGTCTGGAAATCCCTTGAAAAAATTCTTGTGTGGAAAAAAACAACTATATTAACTTTGGATGACCTTTTTAATGCCAATTAGTGGTGTTTGGCCTCAAAACAGCATAGCACAAAAGCAGGGAAATTAGCCCTCAGGATAAACCCCTTCAAAGACCGTTGGCTCGATGTTCATTCTTTGGAAACGGAATCTTCTTGCTGAAGAAATAGGAGTAACATTGTAGGTTAAGGAATATCTTAGTCCCAGAGCATAGCAACCTCTTGCACCCATATTGCATGAGCAGCCATTGGTAGTCATTCTGTCACCCTACACCCTGTCTAAATTTTACTCTATTTAGTGTCTTTCGGGTTACCTTCATTGTAGCATCAAAGCTGCAGTTGTTTTCTTTTTCTTAATTCGATGATTAAAATTTGTATATTTGTAGTAGACAACATAATTCTTGCTTACTACTATAGCATGTCATCCTTGTTCTTGAAGTGGATTAAATATGAAGGTCTTATTTCTAGTATGTATTTGGGAAATCTGTGATTTGAACCTTGCTGTTCTTTGTTATTCATTATTTTATTGCCCAAGCTTGATACTAATAAATTCTTTGTTATCCATTATTTTATTGCCCAAGCTTGATACTAATAAGTTATTTATTTGATATTGTTGTATTCCAGATAATTTAATACTTCTCTTGTTTGTACTGGTGTGACTTATATGTCTGTGTTGATATGACATTGATGTTAATATACTGGTGTATCAGAGTTCATTGATAGCTTGAGAACCTTGATGTTGTATGATAGGCTATACATTGTAGTCATGTCTGGGTTTTTAAAATATGTACAAATTTATAGAGTATGCAGTACGCATTGCTAGAGACTGCAAATAATACATGGTTCTCGTGTCTAAATTTTCCCCACATCTCATGATTAAGATATTTTCCTTTTAATCTTGTTTAACACTAGCTATGCATCGTTTAAATATGTTTGTTATCTTGCCATTTGTGGTACAAATTTGCTTCATCTTTCATGCTAAATACAATTTTTAGAGTTACGATATATAGCCATATATGTTAATTTGGGTAACTGCGCAGCATGCACTATATTCTATTCTCAAATCGCTAGATGCAATTTTCTGGCCACAATACACCAGAAGAAAAGTTCACATTGTTCCACAGAATGTTAACTTGATCTATTCCAATGGACTAAAGGCCAATATAACATGTACATGGTAGAGCAATATACAAAAAACACCCTAAGCTATATACGTATCTAACACCCCTTCAAACTCATGGTGGATTAACAACACTGAGTTTGGAAAGATAGAAACTATGCTGAGCTCTAGTCTGTGTCTTAGTGAAGAAATCTGCTAACTGAAACTCCGAAGGTACATACTGAAGGGAAATCACTTGGTCTTGCACCCGCGATCTCATGTACAAGCATCTACTTCAATGTGTTTGGTGAGCTCATGCTTCATTGGATCTCGAGCAATGCTGATCGCACCAGTACTGTCTAATAAAAGAGGAATTGGTGCAGAAACTGAAACACTAAAATCCTCAAGTAGCTACCGAAACCAGATGATCTCAACTGTCAACGACGCCATAACTCTCAACTCAGCCTCAGCACTCGAATGGGAAACAACAGTCTGCTTCTTGATATTCCATGCAATTAGAGAGGATTCAAAGAAAACACAATAGGCAGATAGAGACCGGTGATTAGAATGATCGCTAGCCCAGGTCGCATCAGAGTACGCCTGAAGCTGCAGAGAGCTGGAGTGAGGAAAGAAAAGGCGACGAGTGATGGGAATGCGAAGATATCGCAAAACACGAAGAATGTTACTATAGTGGAACTGAGTGGGAGTAGAGATGATCTGACTCAGGATGTGAACTGGGTGAGAAATGTCAGGTCGAGTGATCCTAAGGTAGACGAGACTCCTGACAAGATAGCGATAGCTAGTAGGGCTCTCAAGAGGCTCATCATCAGTAGGTCGAAGGTGAACGCTAAGCTCTATTGGAGTATCCACCATGCGCTGATCAGTGAAACAAGTGCGAGCAAGGATATCCTAAATGTACTCCTCTTGAGAGAGATAGTAGCTCTCAGGCGTAGAAATAACATCAATCACAAGGAAGTAACAAAGAGGACCCAAATCAAACAAGAACTACTCACTGAGACGCTCCTTGAAAAAGTCAATGTACTGAGTCATCCTAGTAATGATCATATCATCCACATAGAGGAGGATGTCAAGGATGGCGAGAGTAGTGCAAGGGAAATGGTGGAATCTCTACAAAAGAGCTGGAAAGAACATTCGAAGGAGATAGAACAGGTGGAGCCGTAGGAGAGGGAAACAAAAAAGGTGTAGGCGGAAACGAAACAGAAATGAAAAGCTGAGTGTCAGGAAAAGTCAGAAAGGAAATTAACTCAACAAGAGAATCTGAGCAGAGGTCGGCAGCGACCGTGGGAGGAGTTGCTGGCCAGGACCAGGGCCTGCGGGCTCGGGGTAGGGACGGCGCTAGCCCTGGGTGGCAGCTCGGGGTGGCGTCGACCTGGGCGTCAAGCCCACCTACTTCCGGGGCAGCGTTGAGCAGCCCGGGGCGGCGGCGGCGGATCCGGGGGAAGGAGATCCAGCGGCGTCTTGGGGAGGTTGCTCAGGGAGGCGGCGGAGTCTCGGGAGCAGAGCAAGGGCGGCGGCCGCAAGGAAGCAGAGGATGCGAGCTGCTGGTCGGGAGCAGGGGAAGAGAGGGAGAAGGTGGTTGTGTTCAGGCGACGGCGACGGCGGCAATGAATGGTGGGCTAGGATTAGCGTTGGTGACAGGAGAAAGACCTATATACTCTGATACCATGTTGGAATGAACCCTTGATCTACTCCAAAGGCCAAATGCCAATATAACATATACAGGTAGAGCAATATGCAAAAAAACACACCATAAGCTATATAAATATCTAACACGTCGAACCGTCCTGCCTATAGGGGCATGTGGTACTAATATCTCTTAAATGTGCCTGCCGATGATTGGTATTTACTGTGTACAGTGTACCAGGATGTACCTTCTGCTCTGTTATGCTATTTTACTAAGCTTTCTTATTGTACCCTCAAGGACAGCATATTAACATACAATTGGACTAGTTATGTTCACCTTTATACGAGTATCTTTGAGGCGCCTGTGTCCAAAGGAAAGATAAATTTCTGGGAAGATAGTTTGGATGTGGCAGCATTACATTAAGTTTCCCATCTTTTACGTTTGTACCAAACAGCACAGCTGGGGACGCCTGGACCAATTCAACTCTTGGAGTAAAGGGGATGGATTTGTGTTGGGAAAACATTCAGCCTAACTAATCATTTGAAATAATATGTTTACTGACGTTGGGGAGGCATCTTCCCTTATGCAGGCAATGTATATTCGAGTGAAGCGGAACAAGACTGCCTACTTCATACAATGTGATCCGACAGAGACAACTTTAAACATTAAACAAAAATTGCATTCACTAATCGATCAGCCTCCCAGTAATCAACGGCTGATCTTGGTGGCAACAAATGATGTATTGGATGACTCAAAGACGTTGGCAAATCAGAAGGTACCATTGCACCAATATTAAGCCCAGAGTGGACACGTCTGTCCCCAATTTAAAAAATAACCGTGTAGCCCTTTTTTGCACGGGTTCAATAGCCACGACAGGCACTTGTATATACTTGAAAAATATGTCAATTCAACCCTTGATATTCTAAGCTCACCAAAAACTTGTGATTACAATTGGCTGATATTTTGTAGTTATAACAGATTAATTATTTTTTGAATATCTTTTTTCTGTCCAACAACTTAGTTGATTTTGTCTTTTTTGTCTACAGGTTGAAAATGACGCCATCGTTGCATTGACGCTGAGAAAAGGTTTTGTTCTATTCTGACTGTGTAACAGCATTATTAGTTTGGCTTTGTGCCCGTTTTTTTTAATATATAATATGTTCTTTCTGTAACTGTATGTGCTGGATTGTTCTGTTTGTGGTTGCTACCTAGGCTTCTTAGTTGCAACCTTTCATGGAGAATTTACATATGGCAAAGATTATTGTCATCAACTGCTTACTTTGTTCATTTTCTAGGATCGCTTCTTCTCTTGGTGACATGAAGTTTATTGGGAATAACTTCGTTTTACTCTTTATTCCATGAACCTGCATTTCTAGGGCAATCCATTTTGTCATTTTAAGATCCATACAAACATAAGTTGCAAGTTGCGACCATTTCATTGCTAAAGAGTCATCATCAGTCCAAAATGAAATCAAATCTAAAGATAAAGCATTGGTAGCTAAATTTTATCTTCCTCCACCCACTCATACAGTGATGGGCTCATTCGGGCCACAGCCAAACATATATCTTGATAATTACCTGTGATGGTCTAGTTTACTAATACCTGAGACTGAACAAAGTGGATGGATAGTCCTTTTCCGTGTCTCATTCATAATCATGGAAGTTACATGTGCCTACTCTTTTGTTCAAAGGACGGGCAATATGAACAAGCTTTTTAACTGAGTTCTATACATTTGTGGCTGGCTCTTTGCTCTCAATAGCTGTTGCAATTTCTCCAGGTAGACACCTGACTTTTTCTTTGTTCTTTCATCAGATGACAACGAGTTTGAGGATGTTTTCATTGCAAGGCCAGAAGATTTCATGTCGTCCTCGTGATGCAGACTCTCTTGTCTTCTGTGTGATCTTATGATGCTTGTAAGGACATTTATTTCTTTTTTTCTTGTGTGTTATGTAGCTTCCAAGCTTGTCTCTCTTGGGTTACGGCTCACCAGTCTGTCTTGTTATGGATGCTGGGCAACGGTTATGCATTGCATTATGTCTTGATTTGACCATCTAACCGATGAGCGCTTTCCTACCTACCGAAGCCGTTGTGCTGATAATCTCACTAAGCACCTGCTTATTTTATGTACCACGGCAGCATGGTGGGATTGGGATCAATAATGGATTCGATCGACCTAATGTGATGACCACTTTATATTCCTATGCTACTAATTGCTTTTCAGTTTCTGGAACTTGGCTGTCACTGCTTGGCAAACTCCAGGCTATCACTGGTACACTTATTCTTGTTTCTAAGTGAATTGTCCACTTCATAATCACTAATTCATCATGCACTTGTGAACCATGTGAGTTCGTTTTGTGGTTCGCTTAGATTCTGATTCTGCTTGTATCTTGCCTCACCCGATGAAAATGAACAACGCTTGTCATCCTAGTTCATGGTATGTCTGATTCGAGTGCTTTAGGAGCAGCAGTAAGGTCTCCGTGGAACGCCTGCCATGAGGTCTGCATTCGCGTTGTCCTTCCTTTCCTTGGCGTGATCAGGGAAACTTGTTGCCAGTACATGTCAGCTCGGGTGGGTATGACGTGTGACTATGAACTTGTTTCCCGTGCTACTGCTGCACGTACAAAGAAACATGCCTCTCGCCATGATTCATGGATGAGCCTGGGGGCCCCCACGTTTAATTGTAGACAAGTGTAGCAAGCCGTACGTTTTGTGGCCGCCAACAACTCAGTCAACACGGGTTAGAAAAATCTTGGCAAAATTTGTTATCTATAACTATGGTCACACCCTTAACGCAGCCTAGAATAGGTTAATTTTGAGAGCTATTTTAGCATTGTGTCGGCTAGCTTGACCCTAAGTACCGGTGCAAAATGCTACCGTAGCTAAAGAACCGCAAGCTCACACGTGGATTGTAGTTTCGCCTTTCCATTTAGTGTCATACAGACCACACGTTTTTTCACGCTACTCTAATTAAATTCAGTCATACTATATCGATCCTAGGGACCGAACCTGCCCAAGTGAAAACAAACATCCTCGCTCTCACTCACCATTAGACCACCGCACGTCCATAAGGCGATGGTTGCCTAACAATTAATGTTGTTCTAGCGTTGTAAGTGTGCTTTCTTTCTGCTGTCAGTGGCCTGTCCATCTTCGTCCTTGTTATGTGGTGTATAGAAATGGAAGTGTAGATGTACATCGCTCTCCGTTTTTAAAACCAGCTAGTTGGCATTACGTACGAAAGGGGGGGCAAAGGGGCCAAACGACGCTGAAAAAAAAAATGTCCCTTGATCTGAAAGTTGACCTCACGTTGTCTACCCTCCACTCCAACGTTCCGTACACGATCATCCGGATATGCTAGTGTAAAAATAAAGGTTATTGCGTCTTTCTTCTAATGGGAAATATAGCAAACACGGCATTTGGTAGCTTCACAGCTTTGCACGGTGACGTGACCTACCAATGGCGATGGTTTTCGTAAGAAAATACAAAAGGTTGGGAGCAGTCGGTGAAGACACACAACACGGAAAGATCATGCGTTTAAGAGTTGAAATGAAAACAAAGCTTTTATGTAGAAAGTGATGCTCAACTCTATGTCTTTACCCCAGTGAAGGGTGTGAAATATTCGGTATGGTATTGTGTTACGAACTTGTGATAAGAGGAGTAGCTGTTACAATTGGGGTCATCTGCATTTAAATAGTCAACGTAGATAATCTACAGGAACATGGCACTATAAGTGATCTCTACTGTCGGATCGAAAACCAAAGTTCTAGATCAAATGTTACAGTGGTTTCTACTACAGTAAAATCACTGCAGTATTTCCCCACTGTTGCTTGCTACGTACGGGAGGGTACTGTTTACTCTCTCTCAAAACACTGTTTATATGATGGATCTCGGCAGTACTACAGAGAATCCGGATTTGTAGCTTCAATGCATTTAAGGCTGCCATTAGGCTCTCTGTGTCGCTTCAGACTGAACTTTTTGTTCGAATTTCTTTACCTTGATTAAGTTGGTCCTACCTACAACCATGGCCCATGGAACACGCTCGCAATGCATATTGCATAGACATGTTCTACTCAGGTTCTAGACCAGTTAAGTCCTAAAGATATGATGATATTCAAGTGAATCTCAAGTTGTTCTCGAAAAAAAAATGAGTCTCAAGTTCTCTGAAAGAAAAAGTTGCTTGACAAAAATAAATACGAATATGAGATTTTGGTACAAAAAGGAAAGAAATCCTGATAGAGCTTACTTATGCATTGAGAAGAAAAAAAAACTTGTTTGTTTTAACATCATGTCTGTTAAAATGGACCCATAATGAATAAAATGGGATTGAATTATAATGGAAAGAGGTTGTCATACATTGTTCGTGAGACAACTTCATGGAGGTTCTAAGAAAAAAGACTTACCGAAAATGCAACATTTCTAGTATGTAATGTTCAGTTTAGATAAACTTGGTACTTGCCATCTCATAAATTCTATTTTCAGATATATCATATCTAGCTCATACTTTACGAGTGTTTGCGCAGTTGGTGTTTCACACAATGTAGGCGGCGGTATGTTTTTGGGTGTCACACACATCGTGTTTAGAGTCTGTTGATTTTTTTTAAAAAAAAACATTATAGTACTACTAATAGGTTTTTGCACACAAATAAAGTAATAATCCCAATTGCACAATGCATTTCCGTTTGGTTCAATCCATGGCTGAACATAGCACGGGACCAGTAACGGGCCAGTCACTCGGTTCCAAGCTGGAAGTGATTACCAAACTCTGTATTAATATTATGGGGATATGTGCATGATTTTAGAATGATGATACAATTGGTAATGGCTTTGTTGGTTTGCTGAATCTTGCGTTTTCGGAAAAGTTCCAATGCTGTCAGGTTTCAGACGGTCAAACCGACCAAAGCGGCGGTCAGACCGTCCGTGTGGCAGTCCGACCGGCAAGCACTGGCGATCAAACTGGTCAGGTCGAAGAGGTCGGAGGTCCGACAGGCCAGAACTTTTGGTTGAGTTTGGAGCTAGGCCAAAAATAGATTGTGTAGGCAAGAGAGGGGAGTCTCCTGCACTTGATCTCATAATTTTTTGAGCTTCCAGTCAAAAGTTATATTCGTTTGAAATTTTCAAATAGCTCTCGGATTTCCAAGATGAAATTTTGGTTAAGTCCTTGCTGGCGGTCCGCCCGGCTAAGACTAATCGGTCCGACCGGTCTGAGGGCGGTCAGACCGGCATATGTATGGCAGTCAGACCGGTTTCCACTTATTCGTCGGCCATCTTAGGGGCGTTGTGTGTTGGTTAAGTTTAGTTCATGAGATTCAATGTTTTAATGTTGTATATTGCATGTTTTGAGCTAACGTGGGTCAAGTTATAAAGAACTTGTTCTCGGAGACGAGTTCTTGGTCTGTTGTTGTGCATGTGGCTTGCAGGTCAACGACGGTCAACGGCGAGGAGGATTGGGACTAAGCTTGGAGAGCTGAGGTCCAGAACGATCACGGATGCGGGGAGGTCGAGTGACTCAAGCATGGCAAAGAATGGACAATGTGGATCGAACTGGCAGTTTGATGCAGCTGGTTGGATCAAGCGGCGCGGGTGTCGATGTAAGTGCCTTGGAGGTTCCGATGGGATTCAGACGGGAGAGACTTGCAGACGTGATGAGAGCCGTTGATCAACCTACACGTGGTGAAGTAGGCGATTGCTTCGACTGGACTGGACTCGGTCCATAGAGAAGGATCGAGAAGGGGTATTTTGGTAATTTTACCAAATACCACCTTTGTGACTCTTGACTAAACCGCGGCGCGGGTCGGCGCTTGGATAAGCGGTTTAGGTCAATCGAAGATGGAGACGACGCTTTAAAATACGTGCGTATGTGTCCGTTTGTATTGAGTCTTAACTGGAGCCCATTAGGTGAACTCTTCTAGAAGCTAGGCCTCACTATAAATAAGAGGGAGTTGCTATCAAACAGCCTCAAGCACTTCATTTGGAGAAACCCTAGTTTGTCTTAGGGATTAGAGAGGAGAGGAGAGGCTTAGGTCCTAGAGAGATGTGTTGGCTGTGTGCTCATGGATTGAGTTCTTGTCCTCCTTGAGGGAGTGGCTGTAACCAGCAAACATCACGAATCAATCTATGGATGATTATTCAAAGATGAGTCTTCTTGTGTTCTTCCTTCTCTTTTGATGGTTTTGGGTGCTTCCTTGATCCTGTGGTTTTTGGTTGGTTTCTTGACCTCATTTACCTTACTATGACGTGTGAGAATACATCTAGAATCATCTAGATCATCAATCTCCCACGAGCAAGTTTTGGATCAAGTTTTTCGTTTTGCTCGGTTTTGAACCCTCCTTCGGTGAAACAGAAAAAGGTCAAAACTTTGACATAGATCTGGACGATCGCTGATTGGTATAGGTTCCAGATATCCTTAGGAATGTGTGTTCCAAATTTGGTCATTTTCATCGTGAAGATCAAAAGTTAGACCGATTTTTGTTTTGATTTCGGGCTGTCTGCACTATTTCTGGTCAGGGCCGGTCAGACCGGTTCCATAACGCCGGTCAGACCGCCGAGCTGTCAGACCGCCAGTTTTTCATCGGTCTAACCGCTCCAGTAAGATTGATCTCTATATTTTGGGTCTTTTGCTTCAGGGGTTAATAGGATTTAGCACAAGGCTTCCTCTGTGCATTTACTGATCTTCTTAGCTTTCGTAGCTTTTGGAGAAAAGTTCGTGTTGAATCTAATTGAGGTGAAAATCAAGAAAGCGTCTATTCACCCCCCCTCTAGTTGCCTTTCCGGTCCTACAAGTGGTATCAGAGCCCGGTTAGCTCGTGTCATTGATCTTAACAGATCTAAGGAGCTATGACGTCTGACAAGTATTCCACCAAACCACCTGTTTTTTATGGAGTCAATTTTTCTTACTGGAAGGCTCGAATGCATGCCTACATCGAGGCTCAAGGGCACTCAATATGGCTTAAGTTCAAAAATCCTTACGTAGTGCCAGCCAATGATGATGTGATCTCACCTGATGTAGAGTCAAATAGAAAGGCTCGAAACTTTTTGATTCAAGGGCTTAGTCGATTTGAGTTTGAGCGTGTTGCTCATTTGAGGTTTGCTGACGAGATCTGGAAGACCCTCGCTGACTATCATGAGGGCTCTACCGCGATCAAGGAAGTGAGACAGAACCAACTTAAGAAAGAATACTCAAAGATCAAACAAAAGCCCGATGAATTTTTGGATGAGTTATGGGGAAGATTTTCAAAAATCATTCATGACTTGCGTGTTGTGGATCTTGTTTTTACTGAGTCTGAGAATGCTCGCACGCTCTTGGGTGCTCTTGATGTGAGGGTTTGGGGAATGAAGATCACGTCCATCAATGATAACACTGTCATGAGTGAGCTTACCAAGGATAAGCTCTACTCGAGGTTGAAGACGCATGAGATTGATTTCATCTCGCGTCTCCCCTAGATAGAGTCGATGGCTTTAGTGGTCGACCCATCTAAGGGGTAGCTCGTCTGATTCTTTGGACTTTGGCCCATCTGGTTTTTCTTTATCAGCACTGCATTCTTTGAGTGATAAGCAGCTAGAGAAGCTACCTGAGGATGATTTAGCCCTCCTATCCACCAAATTCTCGAGAGTTTACAACAAGGTGAGGAACAGAAGGAGAGGTGGCCCTGTTACGTGCTTTGAGTGTGGTGAGCCAAACCACATTCGCTCTAGGTGCCCCAAGCTGAAGGGCAAGGAGGAGAAGGATTCTCGGAGGCGTCCTCAAGCTAGGGATGCGAAACCCAAGAAGACCAACTATCGCAAGTTCGTCAACCAAGTCCTTACCGCTCTTGAAAGTGTTAACATGAGCGATGTGGAGGGTATAAAAAGAACATGGTATTAGTATAATATTACAAACATGGTATTTTATCAAGTATCCAACTAAGTGGAGGGTATAAAAAGAATGAGCAATTTGCTCATTAACACTACAACAATCTTACAAGTTGAAAAATAACATCGTTGTGTCAATGTCATGATCCTCTTGTCATCCTCGTATTAGATGTCATTTTTTTAATCGGTAGATCTTTGCAATGAGCAAATTTTCTCAAAAAATAATTAGATTGAAAATAAGAATATATTCATCTAAGCAAAAGCAAAAGGTAAATAACCAGTTCCCCTACTCACAGCCTTTCTCCCTCCGAATTCTTGTAAGCTTCCTGAGCTAACAACGTCGTATCCTTCTCCGTTTTAAGTTGAAACCAAGAAGCAACGAACCTTGGGGTTTGCTGGAGCGGAGGCAGGCTGGGAAATGCTGTGCTTCCTTCCTCACCGATGAATCATCAGGTAATTAAAGAAGAAAGTTGTGTTTGATAAGGTTGTTGTCTCGCCATTGCTCGAGGTTCCTGTCCGGTTCTTGGCCCGCGGGAAATCGAGATTCAGCTGCTCCTGCCATTCTTTGCGCCTAACCACCTACGCTTGTTGTTAAGTTCGGTTTTGGCTAGCTGTTTTGAGGTTTGGGGGATTCCTGATCCTGAGGAATGGGGATTCTGGTGTTTGTCCTAATCGTGAGCATTAGCTGGTCGCTGTTGGATAAATTCCTTTTCTTTTCTTTTTTTTTTTGGTTCCGTTGCACCAGAGATTTCTTTATCTGCTTGGCGAATGGGGATTCTTGGTGCCACAAGTTTCGGCAAGGCATGGTTTCAGCATTTGATAGGATTCTCGCCTGGAGTTTTCTCTCCGTTGTTGGTGCTGAAGCCTATTTTTTCTTCCTGGGAATTTTCCATGCTTCTCGACGTTCCTGGTTCCCGTTAAATTGCTAAGCTTTGCTTGGTGATTTTGTATTCAAGGTTGCTATTGTGTTAGTTTCCATTCCAAGTTGTTGTTGAAGGGGATCGAGGATGCCTATCCATTGTCTGAAGAACCTTCGGGTCCTTTTTTTTCTTTTCAAATTATTGTTCTGATACAGATGCAATGTAGGTGTCGAATGCTTTTCGATAATTTTCCCAATCCAAGTTTTAGGCTTGCCAAGCCATCCTTAGTTCTACTTATTGTCGTTATCCCCGTTCGAGCTAAACTACTTTAGTTGCACTGTGGCTGTGAGCCTGTGACAGTGTTGTTAGCCTTGTTTGTGATGTAGTAAAACTTTTTTTAAAAAAGTCTTTCATCGAATTGCAAGCTATTGTTAACTCTTACCAACAAAACTTTAGGTGATACAGTTGGGTTTGACAATCAGGGGATGAAATCTACAAATTTCATTCTGCTGAATTTTATAGGTAGATCGAGACAAGCTCAATAGATGAAGTTGTGTACAGTAGAGTATCCTACACTGGGAGAAACTGCAATTCCTTGTTGTCTTGCTGAGCAGACTTGAACATGATTTTCCTACTTAAGATTGTTCCTTGTGCAGTAATTCGATAAGTAGTTTATGCTATATAATAGTTATCAGTTTTATGCAATCAAGCCTGAATGATTGTTCTTTATAATATAGTCGGATCCTTTACAATCAGTGGTACAGCTGTGCTCATAATTGTTGTACTTTGGCTTTTTCAGCCCTGAATCATATAGGTTTCTTATTAAATGTTTTAACTTTTAAGCATAAACATGTTCTTCTGAAGCTGCAACAAGTTTGGGTCCAATGCCTTATACCCTGTCATTGAGGACGAAGATGTTGACTTCTTGTGCGCATGTCCAAATGGGGAAACTAGCAGTCAGTTGATGTAGCATCAACTATACGAAATTGCAAGTGAAAATGGTAATGTGATGGGGAATATCATTTCTTTATTCCACTTATTTATTTTTACATTACCTGATCATTGAATTTCATATTTGCAGAGTGCGTACTCATTGAAAAGTTCAAAGGGACCACTGTTTCCGCTACGATCAATTCTTGTCTTTTTCATTGCATTATTTGGTTTCTATGTCTGCTACTTCTCCTTTAATCAAATAACTTTAGAAAATAAAGAAAAAGTGACCAATGGAGAAGAACACATAAAAATTCTTTGCAGAAGACCTTCAACTCCATATGAGCAGATGCAATATCTGCACTTTCCAAAACCCATGAGCTACAACAGGTTACTTCCTCTTAAGGATAGATAACCTCTCTTGTGTTAACCCTATATATTACGATTTTTTTCTGATTCATATTGCTACATTGTTTATCCTATTCATAGGGGCGAATGTGCATGTACTCCTGTTCGTTTCTTTGTTATTGTATCTATGCAAAGATCAGGAAGTGGGTGGTTTGAGACTTTGCTAAATAGCCACCCCAATGTCAGTTCAAATGGTGAAATCTTCTCAGTGAGAGAGAGAAGAGAAAATATCTCATCTATCTTGAGGACCCTTGATAAGCTGTATAATTTGGATTGGCGCACCAGTGCAGCAAAAAATGAATGCACAGCTGCATTTGGATTAAAGTGGATGCTAAATCAGGTACACTATCATTGCATTTCTTCCCTTTTGGGGTCTATGCAAAGGTTCATTCAGTTAGCTGCTTAAGTTCGAATTGTTTAGTTGCTCCAGGCGTGGGGAAGCAAGCTATGTATCCTTGTTATTTAACTCTGACCTGATTCTCATTTGGATGGAAACATGGACTGACCTCTTCGTTTCTCACTATAATTTAACCCTATGGACTCATTTACCTAACCCAATAACGCATGTCAGAAATGTTTTTTTTGTTGGTCCAAAAGACAAATATACAACTTACATGCTTTTGTTACAAGGAGGAAACAAAAGCGATAATATCAAGGCCAGGAACTAGTCAACAATCGAGGCTAGATATTTTTCATATTGCTGATGAGCTAACTTTCTGTAAATGTGTTTGTGCGAGTGTGTGAGTGTATGTACATATGGTTGCATACTCAAGCAACTCAATACTCAACTCTACATCTATATATATGCTCTTGTAATCCAAGCCGACCAATAATGGAATTTGATGGCTTAAAATAGCTTATACTATTCTTTCTATTGACCTGAGAAAAGTTAGATATAAGTATAAAAACAATGGATTGTATTAAATTGGTTTGTTCCATGTTTTGCAGGGACTTATGGATCATCATCATGACATTGTTAATTATTTAAACAAAAAGGGTGTCATGGTGATATTTCTCTTCAGGAGAAATGCATTAAGGAGGCTTATCTCTGTGTTGGCTAACAACTATGACAGAAAAATAAAGCAGTTGAATGGCACCCACAAATCGCATGTTCACTCAAAAGAGGAGGTATCTCCCACTCTCATGTGCATGCAATCTTCTCAGCTATATTTCTGAAGCAATTTGTTTCCTCAATTTTTTCGTGTATTTTTCTATTATGAATCAAATTATGCCATCTTAGAAACATGACTAATACCAAAGATATTTGTTTATTTATCCTGAATAGACAATTGGGTAATGAAAGTATAGCATTAGAAAATATATGGTTTTCTAAACTTTGAAACAGGTACTGTTCTTGTTCAGTGAGTCAAAAAGTTAATTGTTTTTATGCCTGTATCCATCCGATCATGTTCTCACTGTCAATTAATAAAGTATCCACCATTCATTTTTGTATACACTCCCTGCAAATGGAGTCTTACTGAAGTTTGCATTGGTCCTGACATATTACATTTCAGCTTTAACAGCAAAGTAATAGGCTAAAACCTTGTGATATCCTCACGCAATGGGTTCATTTCATCCTTAGCTGTCACACTAATACTAGATAGATGATTCAGGACATCTTAGTTTCCAGCGAAATTTCCCTGAAGTCTTCTTGAATTCGTGTCATTATTCACTGTCAAGTGTGGGATTATTTTGTTGGGAGTGCTAAGAATCAATATATAGTACTTTCTCTGGTTTATATTTATTCAGATGGCATTATCCTGTTTGCTGATTTGATGTCCTTTTGTTCTTGCTAAAAAATACTTTATCCAGTTCTCACTGAGAAGTATCTTTATCTTGTTCATGCCTGTTATTTTTGACAGGCTGAGATACTAGCAAGATTCAAACCAAAGCTGGACGTGCCAGCTCTAATTCCAAACATCAGAAATGCTGTACAGTCCATGAAAGCTTGCTTGGGTCACTTCAGCAGCACGCGCTACATGATCCTCTATTATGAGGATGTAATCCGCGACCAGAATGTACTGAAAGCACATACGAATGCTCTGAGCTCCTGCTAATGATTCCCATGCCCTCAGGTTACTCAATAACATATTTTTTTTGCATGCAGGCCTTGTCTCGAGTGCAAGAATTTCTCGGAGTTCCGGTGAGGAGGTTATTCAGCAGGCATGTGAAGATCCATACCAGTCCCCTTCCGGACCTTGTCAATAACTGGGAGGACGTGGGCGAGAAGCTAAACGGGACAGAGTATGCTCATTTTCTTGACGGTGCAGATTATGTCAAGTGATCTGTTTTTATAACGTCAAGACCCAATAGACCATAGCATTTTTAGCACAAAGGTTTTAAAATTTATTTTTTCCCCCTCCTAAAAGCACATGGGATTGTAGTTTCCGTAGTATTCTTATGTAGCTACGAGGTATATAGAGGAAGGAAGCAGAGAAGATGAGAGTTGATGTTTTTCTTTTATCCCTTTTAGAATTTTTACAGGTTTGTTGCTTTCTTTTGGGCCACCTTTTCCGTTCAAGCGATTCAATTATTTTGTATTTTTAGGGAAAAAACCTAAAGATTCTAATTAAGTTTCTACTACCTCCCATCACAATAAATAAATAAATAATCTTTTGGACATCAACATGTTCTCCAAAACACAACTTTGATCAACGATTAAAATCTCACAAATTCATAATATTATCATAAAGATATTATTGGTCAAAGTTAAAAATAGTTTGATTTCATGTATTCTATGACATCACTTTGTTTTACCTTAGAGTATATGTTAGGATAAGAAAAGATAGGAAAAAGTTTATATTACCCCCATTACCAATCATAAAAGCCCCATTTTCGTCCTCAACTACCAAACCAGCTGTCTAGCCCTGACTGCTTTCATTGTTGGGGGATACAGGATATGAATAAATAAAAAACAAACAAACTACGAAGTAAAACTGAGCAAACTAACCTATGCTCAGACTAGACTTATTTTTAAACCAAACTCCAAGAGGTGGCAGCGCGGGGCCAGGGTTTAGAAATCGTATTATTATTGTTGTTGTTGTTGTTGTTCTCATTATTATTATTATTTGGCAAAAAGGTTCAAAAACGAAAAACGGAGGGTAGCCGGAAGTCTGATCACCCGAGCATTTGGCAAAATGCTAGAATTTGTTTCTCACATAATTTATGCTTTATTTTAGTTAAAGATTTCATTTTTCAACTAACATTTAGCATCTGCTTCCTATCCAATATTCAGATCTAGATGTTTCAGTTATGTATACATGAATCATGTGCGGTTGCAAGATGAGTGAAAACGCAGAGCTAATTACCACATAATAAGATGGTAATTTGCTTGCAATTTAGACAATCAAAGATTGAATTGCATCAGCTTACCGTTTTCGTGTTGTCTGTGCTCTCACGCATGTAGATTTCCCCAGCTTGAAGAACGCTGCCTATATGCTTCTTTGATTTATCATATCTTTTCAGTAGAAGTGTTTGAACTTTGTTTTCTTTTCCCATCCAAAAGTCACAGGGCACTGTAGTTTCCATAGTATTCTTCCGTAGGCACGAGTTAATAGTGTTAGAATAGCAATTGTTTTGTATTTTCTTATCACTACTACAAAACATGCTATAAAATTATCAACGGTTAACGAACTACTACAAAACATGCTATAAAATTATCACAGACGGTTCTTCGTAGTATCACAGACGGTTCTTTATACGAACCGTCTATGAAGTATCACAGACGGTTCTTTACTGTGATAAATAAGTATCACAGACGGTTCTTTATACGAGCCGTCTGTGATACATGCCTATCACAGACGGTTCTTATAAAGAACCGTCTGTGATATACAAGTACTATAAATAGATGCTCCCGACAGGCCCCCTTTCCATTCCATTTGAGGCGCTGCCACCCTGCTGCTGTTGCTGCCTCCTCCCCATTGGCCACCCTCCTGCTGCTGCTGCCTCCTTCCCTGTTGCGCCACCCTGCTGCTGCTGCCGCCTCCTTCCATGCACATTGCTGCCCATTCCGTTTTGAGATGTTACCCTGCCTCCTCCTCCCCATTGCGGTTTATTAATATAATTTAACACTAATTAATTTGTTACATGCGTATACGTGTAGATGGACCGAAACTGGATGTACATTGAGAACCGTGTGAGTGAAGAGTATATTAATGACGTGTTTGCTTTTAGAAGAGCCGCGAAAGGTGATATGTTGAAGAAGGGGATAAAATTTATGTACTGTCCATGCATTGATTGCGGTAATATGAAAATGTTTAACAACCCGGCGCAGATCGAAGCTCACTTAATATGAAGGAGTTTCAAAAAATGATATACATGTTGGAGCAGTCACGTTGAAGAGAAGATTATACCGGAAGTCAGTAATGACGACATCGCCGAGGAAGTCAACGATATGCAGGGTATGGAATGTGCTTTTGATGAGGATAGGTCACATGATGACAATCTGGATCAGATGCTACGCGATGCAGGAGGGAACTACGGTGAGAGAGAGTTTTGTAGATTCCAGGGTTTAATGGAGGACTCGGGGAAACCTTTGTTCCCTGGCTGCAAGCCTAAATACACAAGGTTGTCAACCGTGCTTGAACTGCTGAAATTGAAGGCAAGCAATGGTTGGTCCGACAAGAATTTTACGGCGTTGTTAGGTCTCTTAGCTGACATCCTTCCGGAGGGAAACGTGTTGCCCAGCACGTCCTACCAAGCTAAGAAGGTTCTTTGTCCATTGGGAATGGAAGTAGAAAGAATACATGCATGTCCGAACGATTGTATCCTCTACCGTAAAGAGTATGCAGACATGCATGTACGTCCCGTGTGCAAAGCATCCCGATACAAGCATAAGAATACTGCTAAGGCAAAGCAAGAACCTCCTGCTAAGATGTTGTGGTATCTGCCTGTGATCCCACGTTTAAAGCGTTTATTTGCAACCGAAAGGAGGCAAGATTGATGTGTTAGCACTCGGAGGAGCGTAAGAAAGATGGGAAGCTCAGACATCCTGCTGATTCTGCTCAGTGGAGAAACTTCTATCGGAGCTTCGAAGAGTTCGGTGCGGAACCGAGGAACATAAGGTTAGGGTTTAGTACGGACGGAATGAATCCTTTCGGTAACATGAGCAGTCGACATAGCACCTGGCCCGTGAATCTATGTATGTACAACCTTCCACCTTGGCTGTGTATGAAGCGGAAATACATTTTGATGTCACTACTTATCCAAGGGCCGAAGCAACCTGGGAACGATATTGATGTGTACCTAGCACCATTGCTGGAAGATCTTGTGACACTTTGGAACGAAGGGGTACAAGTATGGGATGCGTACAAACAAGAGAACTTCACTTTATGCGCCATGTTATTATGCACCATCAATGATTTTCCTACCCTTGGTAACCTATCGGGGTTCAGTACAAAAGGAGCCAAAGCCTGTCCGCACTACTTAGATGGTACCGAGAGTGTATGGCTGAATAACTCGCGCAAAACTGTGTATATGCGTCACCGTAGGTTCCTTCCCAGGATTCACCCATACCGCAAGATGAAGAAGCAATTCGACGGAAATAAGGAGGACAGTTCAGCTCCAAGGGCTTTTAGAGGGAAATAGGTCTATGATATGGTTAAGGATATCGATGTTGTGCTTGGAAAGGGACGTAAATTAAGAACCCCTCAGAAAAACATCTGGAAGAAGCGGTCAATTTTTTGGGACTTGCCTTATTGGGAGCACTTAGAAGTTCGACACTGCATCGACGTCATGCACGTGGAGAAGAATGTATGTGATAGCTTGATTGGTCTCTTACTGAACATTAGTGGCAAAACAAAAGACGGTGTTAACGCACGGCGTGACTTGGTTGATATTAACATAAGAACCGAGTTAGAACCGAAAGAGACCGATAAAGGACGAACGTACCTTTCCCCAACTTGCTACACTTTGTCCAAGACCGAGAGAAATAAATTGTGTCAAAGCTTACATGGTGTGAAAGTTTCGTCCAGTTACTCCGCTAATATTAAGAAACTTATTTCCATTAAAGATTTGAAATTAATTGGTATGAAGTCTCATGATTGTCATGTGCTGATGACACAGATGCTTCCTGTTGCAATTAGGAGTATCTTGTCAAACAAGGTCCGAGTGGCAATATTTAGGCTGTGTTATTGCAGGACCGTAAAGGCGACTAGGGGGGTGAATAGGCGTTTTCTCAAATTTCTCGCCTTAATCAAATTCAACACGAACTTTACTCCTTTAGCTATGAAAGCTAAGAAGATCAGTGAGCGCATAGAGGAAGCCTTGTGCTGAATTCGATAACCCCCTCAACCACAAGACACAAATGTGGAGAATGGATCTCACCGAGTGCAGTGCAGGCCTTTGGCGGTCGGACAGGCTACCAAAGGCGGTCCGACCGATTTAAATCGTTCGATCGGCCGTCAGCAGGCGATCCGAATCTCAAGGTCGATCGCCGTATAAAAATCGGTCCGACCGATTTAGTCCAGAACTGAAACTCAATGCCCAAATCCAAAATAAAATTTGGTCCAACTTTTGATTCAACCAATGAAACTTGACCAAATTTGGAGCACACCTTCCTAAGGATATTAGAGACCTATTTCTAGCGACGATCCTCCAGATCCACTTCGTAGAATCGATCTCTCAAGGTTTTTTTACCAAAGAAGTGCACAAACCCTAGAAATACGAAAATCTTGATTCAAGACTTGCTTGTGGGGGTTGATGGTCTAGATGATTCTAGGAGTATTCCAACACATCAAAGCAAGATAAAATAGGTCAAGAGACCAAGCTTAAACACTTGAATCAAGGAAGCACCAAATTCATCAAAAGAGAGAAGAACACAAAGGAGACAAGAGATCTCTCAAGCAAGCATCACAAGATTGATTGATCTCACAAGATAATTACAAAGCCACTCCAACAAGGAGGACAAGAGCTCACACAAGGAGCACACACACAATCTCTCCAACCCTAGCTTCTCCTCTCCTCTCCTCTCCTCTCCAAACCCTAGAAAAAGATGGAGGGCTCCAAATGAATGCTTCCAGGGGTTTTACATCTCCCCCCTTTCTATCAAATAATCTTTACGTAAGATCGGTTCTAATACACCGACAGTTGGCGCCGACCGTGGGGATCTTCCGGTAATCTCTTGTCAACATACTCTTTTTTTTCCAAATCTCATGCAATCATGGCAGGAGAATGGAACGAGGAGAACTGGTTTGACTTGGCAGATTACGCAGACGTCGACATGGATGCTGGTTTCGACTATGAGCCGAGTGATGCATCCGCTGATGGTGATGTTGCCTTCGGAGATCATTCTCCAGGAAACCATCCCATTAATAGAGTTGAGGAGGGATCCTTATCCCCCACAACGATACGTCCAACAGAGGAGCCAATTCCTCAAAGGACAAGGGTCAATCCGACAGAAGCGCACCGGAGGACTCACAACACGACGAGAGTTTTTCCTCCAAGTGTTCAAGTCCCCTAAAGCGGTCCGACTGGTGAGACAAGTTCGGGAGCCACCATTCCAGACTCCACCAAAGATCTAGTGATCCTCTCTCTCGTGGTAACTCCAGAGAGGGTGGGATCAAGCATGCTTTCCGCAAATTCGACCGTCTCTCCGCAGATCTCATTTGCGAACGGAGCGATTATAACCCGAGTTCCCCTACCGGAGGATTACTCCAAGTCGCCAGATGGTGTCTCTCGAGCACTCCTCAAGCGGGAGGCCTCGGCGCAAGTGAGAATCATCAACGGAGGTCTTCGCCCTTCCTCAATCGTGGTCACCTCATGGAGGCCGAGATAAGAACACTCCCGAAGATCACACACTGCGCCCCTCGTGGTAATGGCAAGGGCACCACCGGTGACTGACGTAACCAACACTTTGATGAACGCGAGGAAATCCTCGACATTCTCGCACTCCACCGAGAAGACCTCAAAGACTCGATGAGGAGGATTTTGAGGTCATCCAAGAAAGAAAATTGCAGCCCGTAAGAACTCGCTCGGGCGCATTCAACATCGATCGAGGAGGTACAAAACTCCAGGACACCAACGACTTGCTCGAGAATCCCAATCAAGAGCTTGCTCGAACGCCAGGGTACGATCTCTTTGCTGAAGAGATTGCGCAAAGGCTTCGAACTGTGATGACAAGACTGGAAGTTCCTCGTCGACAACATTCAGGTAGTCGTAGCAATGCGACTTCCTCAGCTACCAGTCAATCGAATATTTCTCTACGTAGGAATCGACACAAGTCGAATCGATCCCCTATTCGGAGAAATACATTTCGATCGGCTGATGATCAAGAAGCCCCTCGGAGAGGTGATCATTCACCACTTCGCCAACGGGTGGAGTACGAGGAATATCCCCCTCGTAGAACTGAGACCTACTACAGGACAGGTCAGCCTGTTGCTGGGTATCGTCGAATACGATCACCTGGTGATATTAACCCTTCTTTCTTACAAAGAAGGCGTCAAGAAGTGATTACCGGATGCCGGGCATTTTCGCCTGACCTTCGAGCAGTTCGCTGGCCACCTCATTTTCGACCAGTGAACATGGAGAAATTTGATGGATCTCAAAATCCCATCGAATTTCTTCAGATCTATACAACAGCTGTCCGAGCAGCAGGAGGAGGAGAGCATGTAATGGCAAATTACCTTCCGATTGTGCTCGAAGGATCCGCCGATCGTGGTTATTAAACCAACCACTCGAGTCGATCTACTCTTGGCAACACCTCTGCGATCTTCTACAGGCGAATTTCCAAGGCACATACAACCGCCCTGGAAAGGAAGACGACTTGCACGGATAAAATGTAACAACAACGAGACTTTGCGTCATTTCATCAAACGCTTTAGTCGTTCAGTAACTCAATTCCGGAAATTTCTGACTCCTCCGTGATCAGGGCTTTTAAGCAAGGAGTCCGTAGTAGAAGGATAACAGAGGATATTGCTTTGAATCCTCCCAACACTGTTGCCGAGCTCTTCGAGATGGCCGATCGATATGCAACTGCTTCTGAGGCAGTCGAGTGGAACAACACTATCGATCGAGAAACGTACACTCCTCGAGAGCCAGGTGAAGTTGGTAAGGACAAAAAAGCAAAAAAGTCCAAGAAGAAAATAAAGAGTCAAAAACCACAAACCAGTGGTTTCAAAGAGGTCTTGGCCGTGAAAGATAGAGAGCCCCAAACCACCAAGTCGTACCCTGATCAAGGCAAAGGTAAGCGCCCTGATCGTAGGAACGACAAACCAAGGTGGTGTCCTTTTCATAAAAAGGAAGGACATGACCTCAAGAATCGCCGAAGTTTTCCAAAGAAAGCTCGAGGACTACTACAACTAAGCAGCACCTCCCTACTCTCGAGCAGGTAGGACATACGAGTGGCCAAAAGTCGTCAGATGATGAGGAGATGTCGTTCCAAGATCCGCAACATACCGTTGAGCACATCTACGGAGGATCATCGGCATACGACTTCAAACGACAACTTAAAGCTGCCGGACGAGAGGTAAATTCCATACATACTCCTCTCGTCAATAATTTACCGAAGTGGTCGGAAGTTACCATCTCTTTTGAGAAGGATGACTGCCCGATCACTACGAGTCGATCAGGTCGATATCCGATTGTGGTCGAACCCACCATCAACAACTGTCGGGTCAATCGAGTGTTGGTTGATGGTGGTAGTTCCTTGAACATACTATTTACTAATGCCCTGGACGAGATGCAAGTACCCATGACAAAGGTAAGGCCGGTACGATACTCCTTTCATGGAATCGTACCGGGGTCTTCGGCCAAACCCATTGGCCAAGTTTCTCTTCCTTTAACATTTGGCTCACCAAGTAATTTCAGGACAGAGAAAGTCTCCTTTGATGTGGTCGATTTCGATCAAGATATAACACCATACTCGGACGACCAACTTTGGCAAAATTCTTAATGGCTACTCATTATGGGTATCAATGTCTTAAGATGCCAGGTCCCAAAGGAGTGATCACAATTCAATGTGACAAAAAGATGGCGTATAGTCTGCGGATCGTCGATCCTCGAGATGGTTGGTCAAATACCAACTCGAGATGAAAGTCACCTTCGACTAGCAAGTCGGCCTTCAAAGTCGCACCAAAGCCGAACGACCAAGTCAAAGAGGTTCCTCCGACGCAGAGGAGCCCTCGAAGATCGCTCGCATCGGAGACTTCCGACCCCAAATAGGAAGACGCCCTCATTACCTTCCTCCGAGCTAACGCAGATGTCTTTGCGTGGCAAGCATCCGACATGCCCGAGTCCCGTGGAGGTGATCGAGCACGTGCTAGCTTTACTTACCGATAAAGTACCGTAAAATAAAAATTACGAGATTTGCCCTCGATCGACGAGATGCTATTAAATCGAATTGGATAAGCTACTTAAAGCGGGCTTTATAAGAGAAGTCAACCACCCAGTGGTTGGCTAACCTCGTAATGGTCAAAAAGTCAAGCGGCAAATGGCGTATGTGCGAGACTTTCTCGATCTTAATAAAGCTTGTCCAAAAGATGATTTCCCTTTACCTCGTGACGATCGGTTGGTTGATTCTCTGCAGTTGTGAGATATTAAGTTTTTAGATGCATATTCGGATACCACCGGATCAATATGTGTCTAAACGATGAAGAAAAGACCGCATTCATTACTCCATTTGGTACCTTTTGCTATGTCAAAATGCCATTTGGTCTAAAGAATGCGGTGCTTCTTTTCAACGCCTAATGCAATCGACCTTTTCATCTCAATTAGGCGAACTGGAAGCCTATGTTGATGATCTAGTCGTAAAAAGCATTAAGAGACTTAATCATATCAGCGACCTACAAGAAACATTCGACAACCTCGTAAAGCACCGCTTAAAACTTAATCGAGAGAAGTGTGTGTTTGGAATTTCTTCAGAAAATTGCTCGGATTCCTAGTATCCGAACGAGGAATCGAAGCAAATCTGAAAAATAAAGGCCATCCTCCGGATCGCCCTCCAACCACAAAAAGGAAGTCCGAAACTCACTTTGGATGCATGGCGCTTTAAGTCGTTTCATCGCACGACTAGGAGAAAAGGACTACCTTTCTTTAAACTTCTCGTGAGAAATGAAGGTTTTGAGTGGTCGAACGAGGCAAACACTGCCTTTGAGGATGTCAAGAGGTACCTTTCGAGTGCTCCTGTTCTGGTTTCTCCAAAGCCAGAAGAGACGCTCTTAATTTATCTAGTCGCCACGCCACGAGCAAAGAAGCGCGATCTTGGTCGTAGAACGTGAAAACGTACAACGACCGGTTTACTACGTCAGCGAAGTTTTACACGGCCCTAAGGAGCGTTACCCTCAGGTCCAAAAACTTCTATATGTCCTCCTCATGTCTTCGAGGAAACTGCGGCATTATTTTCAGGCGCACAAAATAGTCAGGTTGCCCGAGTTTCCTTTGGGAGCAATTCTCCATAATAAGGAAACAGCGGGACGCATGGCAAAATGGTCAGTCGAACTTGGGGAGTTCGACCTCCATTTCGTGTCCCGAACGGCCATAAAATCCCAGATCTTGACAGACTTTGTCGCCGAATGGACAAATCTGAACTGCTCAGATCCCAATCTGATTCCCACGACCGACTGGATGATGTACTTTGACGGGTCACTTACTTTAAGTGGCTCTGGGTCGGGTGGTCCCGTATCTCCTACCGAGAAACCTTAAAGTATGTCATACAATTAAACTTTCGTGCCACTAACAACGTGGCGAGTACGAAGGTTTGCTAGGCGGCATACAGTGCGAAAGCACTCTCAATTAAATCGACTACTCGTGAGAGGAGACTCTCAACTAGTCGTGAATCAAGTCGGGAAAGAGTACCAGTGCTCTAACTCGACAATGTCTCGGTACTTATCGGAGGTACGCAAGCTAGAAAAGCATTTCTTAGGTTTCGAGGTACAATTCATCCTCGAAGGATAATTTCCTCGCACCAACTTGCTCGGATGGCTTCTTCCGATCTACGGTACCAAAAGGAGTTTTCTTGGAGCAACTCAAAAGCCGCTCTCGTCGAAGAACCGAGACACCTCCTATTGAGATGGCCTCATTAGACTACGAGGATACGGATGACTCTCATCTACGAGTATCTTCGCAAGGGTTCCGAGTCAAGATGATCTTGAGGCGCATCGTTTATCCCGAAAAGCCAAAATGTATACTTTGGTCGAAGGAGTCCTCTATAAACGAGGAACCCAATGGATACTCATGCGATGCATTCCGCAAAACGAAGGAATAACACTCCTTCACGATATACATGGCATCACGTGGGACACATGCTTCCTCTAGAACATTGGTTGGTAAAGCCTTTCGACAAGGTTTTTATGGCCTCTGACCTGCACGATGCTAAGGAGGTGGTTAAAAGTGTGTCCAGTGCCAATTTCATGGTAGATGATACACCAACCGGCTCAAGCATTACGAGACAATACCTCTTTCTTGGCCTTTTGCGCACTGGGTCTTGATATCCTAGGACCGTTTCCCAAAGCTCCAGGAGGTTTCGAATTCCTTTTTGTGGCTATTGACACGTTCACAAAATGGATTGAAGTGAACTTGTGGCGGGATAACAATGTAGCGACAAAAGGTTCATGATGAGATGCGTAATTAGCCGATTTGGAGTTCCGAGTCGGATAATTACACCAAATCGGCTAATTACAGACAATGGTAAACAATTCGCAAGTGCAAAATTTCAGGAATTTTGCGACGAGTTGGGCACCAAGTTATGCTATGCTTATGTTGCACATCCCCAAAGCAACGGGGCGGTCGAACGTGCAAACGGCCAAATAATGCGAGGAATTAAAACCCGAGTCTTCGACCAGCTTGTTAAGCGCTCGGGGGCTTGGGTACAAGAATTACCTTCCGTATTATGGGCAGTTCGTACGACCACCAGTCGAGCAACAGGAGAAACACCATTTTTTCTAGTGTTCGGAGCCGAAGCCATGCTTCATCCGGAGCTAAAATTGCGGTCAACACGAGTTGAAACCTTCAACAACTCAGACCAGGAACAACTTCGAGCAGATGATATTAACCTACTCGAAGAAAGGAGAAACCTAGCCTTAATCCGCTCGCGGTCTACCAACAAGCCCTGCGCAGATACTATGATCGTAAGGTCCAACCTCGCAGCCTTGCTGTAGGTGACTTGGTATTGAGGCTCTGCCAATCCAAGTCTAATCGAATAAACTTTCCCCCAAATGGGAAGGTCCTTACACAAATGGTCGAAGTAACTTTCGGCAGTGGTCCAGACGACTAGCGATGGAAGACAGACGAGTTCTCTCAAACTCTTGGAACATCGACCAGTTACGCAAATTCTATGTGTGACCAATTTCTCAGGCAATAAAAGTCCAGGTTCTTTCTACCTCTCTTGCCTTATTTTTGAGTAGTGCTTTTTTAATCTTTCGACTATGATACAAAAACACCTAGTTTTCTTTACACTGGTCGAAAAGCGGGTAACGTCATCTAGTCGAAACTTCTCCTCTCTGCATGTGGTTCTGCCCACTAGAAGGGATTTCCTAGCATCGACTCGTTACTCATTTTTGCTGCCAATACAAAGAGCTCGGGTTCTATCCAGTCGAAATGTTCTCAAAGCCAACTCTCTCAATCTTAGTTTATTTTTTCAATAATTTCAAAAAATATTCTAAGTAGAGTGCACTTTCTTATGTTTATTCGACCACCTTTGGTGTACTCGATTCGTTTTAACTGGTCGAAGGAAGAGACACACCTAGTCGAAGTCTTTCCTCTCTGCACGTGGTCCTGCCCACTAGAAGGAACTTTCTAGTGTCGCTCAGTCTCCTACTTTTGCTACTGGAAAAGACTTATCGAAGTCCACAAAAAAAGGGCGAACGAATTACTAAAGTCCTCTAAGACGTTTGTTTAACTCAAGTTGCTGTTTTTGGTTCGATTAAACCAGTCGGAGATGGTAACATCACCTAGTCGAAGCCTTTCCTCTCTGCACGTGGTCCTGCCCACTAGAAGGAACTTCCTAGTGTCGAGTCGTTTCTACTCTTTCGACCAGTGCTTGACAACCGTAACAAAAACTATAAGTTAAATAAACCTCTCTTTGTTTTCAGAAACCCCATTTCAAACACTATTTACTTAGATTGTCTAAACAAGCTAAGCAAATAGTCGGGGGCTAGGATAAAGTTATTAATTTGACTTCAATTCTTAGTCTTTCATTCGTTTATTATCTTTTGAGTTACTAACTACTCGACAAGATGATTTTCAGGAAACAAGATGGCCTAGGATAAAGTTATTAATTTAACTTCAATCCTTGGTCCTTCATTCGCCTATTATCTTTTGAGTTACTAACTACTCGACAAGATGATTTTAAGGAAACAAGATGGATCGTATATTACTCATCAATGTAAATTATGCGCTTACAAAGTAGTTACAAGATTACTCAAGGGGGAGAGCCTAGTCGCATTTCCTCCGCCACCTTTTGCCAACCGATTGCATTTCCTCAATCGACGATTTGCCTCGATTGAGCAATCGAACTCGGCTTCAATTGGTTGCACATTAAGGCGGGGTCTTGAGCTTTAAGTTTCGCCAAAGCGTAACTTACTCGGCCATCGCCTCCTTATTGATTCAACTTGATTAGCCTTCAGAGTGGTCACCATTTCTTGCAAGTTTCCGACTTGTTCCCCAATGGTACTTATGTGAGCAGCTACAATATCTTCTCGAGGAGTTTTTCCCTCAGAATGTAGCTCACTAAGCACATTGTTCAGGAGTGTGATGTTGCCTTGAAGACTAGTCTTCATCGACTCCATCTCCTGTTGGGTACAAGTCGAAGCCTCGTGAAGTTTCTTATTTTCGACCACTTGTTCTGAAAAGAATAAAACCGGTCAAACAAAAATAAACTTCTAGAGGAACATAACACAAAGATAATTGTAGGTAAAAGCATTTCTTACCTACTAGTTGAGAATCCAGTTTCTTAACCTCTTCTTGATGGGAAGCAACGGTTTCAAAGATGCTTTTTCTCCCATACTCGATGTCCTCTCAGATTCATCTTAGCAATGCGACGGACTCATTGTAGATCAAGGTCTTCTCTTGGATTTCAGCCTCGAGGCTTCTCAATTCGGCAGCAATTTCTGAACAAGAAATTGGCATTAGAAAAGGGAAAATACTCGAAAAGGACAACAGGTAAAGAATTACTTACCTGTTACTTGAGTTCTCAGACCCTCGAGTTCTTGATCCTTATCCTTGGTAATGCGAGAAAACTCTGAATAACCAAAACTTTTCTTGAACTTCGTCCGAGCTTCCGCATCTCATTTTCTTTATCCGAGAAGAAATGAGAGTTGGGTAAAGGTTAAAATTCAAAAGCGGTCTTAAGTTCAAGACTTCATCGTTTATTTTTTCTGCAATCTTTTAGATGCAGAGACCTCTCGAAGTCTATCCGAGAGGACTAATACGTTCCTTAGCTTTCTCGACTCCTCTTTTTCATAGTCGAGTGAGTCACTAAGGTCTTCGTGTCTTATTTAACCTACAAAGAATGTAAACGAAGATAAACATCACCGATTAGTTGTAGTACTTCTACAACCACCGACCTAGTCGTAAGATTTTCTACGACTACGATATGGTTGTAAGTCTTTCTATGACCACTACCTGGTCGTAAGTAGTCGTAAGCTTTTTACGACTAGTACTTTGTCATGAGTTTTTTCCATGACTATTCTCGTAAAACACTATACGAGTAGTTAAGTCGAAAACAACTATGAATAATAGTGACTTACCATCTCTCGCGCTCGCATGCAGTATCTCTTTCTCTGTCTTAGTTTCTAAAAGTTGTCGATGGTACTCACCGACAACGACAATCTGCTCGAGCTTTCGCAAAAAGAAAAAAAGTGATAAGAGAAGGAAAGCCACATATATAAGTATTCTAAAATACTTACATTCATAGTCGACCTAGCAAAGATCGAATATACAAGATCCGGGTTCTGCAGCTTATCTATCCTCGCGACTTTGTCCCACCACACCTTCTCGTGGCGCTCATTATCGAAGGTATTCTCCCTGTTGGGAATATCTTTGGGATGGGGGACTCGGTCACGAGATCTGAAAGCAGAAGACCCTACGACGGAGGCAGGCCCAAAGAAGTCACCACAGAAGTTGAAATATTCTTCTTCTGGTTCTGTAACTTCTCTTTGGATAGGGGAAGGAACGCCTCCTACGATTTCCTTCCCGAGCGGTGCACAAGTCGGTCACCACCTTGACCGAGGCTTCCACACCGCCCTGTTGTTCCTACGACCTCGAGTCGAGTCGCCACTTCAACAAAGAATACCGCTACTTCAGCGCCGTAGCTACAACCTCGGCGGATGTAGGAATCACTGGGAGTCTCGACTTCATCGGCCACCTCGGCCAAGGGTGATTCTTCGACCACCTCCATTGATACCTCTCCAAAGAATCGAAGGGGTGGCAATGGGCTTCTCAACTAAGCATTCCTGGGTCAAGGAGTCTGATGAAATAAAGAAAAGCAAATCGGGTTGTGAAAAGAAAAAGGTAAATGTTGTTCTTACACTTTAGTACATTTCACATACCTCGCACTCGGTCTTAACCAGAATTTTGGAGCAATCCTCCCAACGGAGGACCTCTTCTTCTCCACGACCACCCGGTCGAGGTTCAACAATTGGCCCGGCTACGACCACGCCCGGTCGTAGAGTTTGGACTTGAACCAGCCTCGGTTTCTGATTTTCGGATGGCCGAGATCGGCCTCGACCATTCCAAGAGCAAAGACCGCCTTCAATTGCGAGTTGTCTTTGGTGCAAAGATCGTCCTTCATAAAGACATAAAATCTTTCCGGTTCTCCTTTTCGGTTGCTTAACAAAACTAGGAGTGGCAAATGATGCGAAAGATTCCTTGTCATAATAGAAGGGTACCTTAGCCTTGCGAGGTTTGCGCTTAAGAGATTCACCGCTTCAACCTCCTCGGCCGATAGGCTGCGACCTCGGCCAGATATAGCTATAGTCGCCGCAGCTTTGTAGAGGGTCTGATCGAAAGACCAGAGCTCGAGCTTGCTCCTCCCTTGTCAGCAGATTTTACAAGTCGACGTCTCTTAGAGGGAGGAGCCGAGCCTTTGTCTTTCGACAACCCAACGCCAATAGTCATCAGAACGACTTCTTCGTCGTCCTGACGATTTTCCATGCCTACTTTACGTAAAGCAAAGCGAGAAAAGAAGAATCACTAATCATCGTAAGTTTTCTCGACCCGATTGCCAAGTCGTAAGTTTTTCTACGACTCTTTCTTGATCGTAAGATATTCTACGATCACCATTAGTCGTAAGTATCTTCTACGACTATAAAGTCCTAAAGAAAGAATCAACTTTTTGATTACCTTTAGGCGCTCTATCCTTTCATCTGCGGACAAAGCCGCAATGATTTGAGGAACCGCCACTCGGAGTGGCGGAGACTTCTCACAGATGAGTCTGACTCTAGAGTCAACCTCAGCCTGTGAAAGATCTGTGTAAACAGATAAGAATATTAGACCATGTTGAGAAGGACCAAACCGAGAGCTAAGTCGACAGTTACTTACCCTCGTCGTAGTCTCTGGTTGGGTCTCCTCTCCCCGAGTATCTCCACATAGGAGATGCTCGCTTCTTCAAGGGACTAATTCGGCGTGTGATGAAATCCTTCACCACATGCCATCCGGTCAGCCCTTCTTCCTTCAAGTCCTTAATGGCTTGAATATAAGTGCTAATCCGGCTGATATCTTCAGGAGTTGAATCCCATGAAGATTTCTTTTCGGCAGCCTTCTCCACGAAAGAAAGGCTGTCTTCAGAGGTGACCTTCCAATAAAACCACCTCTTCCTCCAGCCCGGCCACGAAGACCGGGTGAAACTCTGAATATACTCATTCGACTTGAGTCGTGGAGCTTGATCGCATGACTTCCGGCGATTCGGTTTGTCGAGCCATCCCATAATAATATTGGAACACTCGAGATCCGGAATCCCAGATATCGCCCGCACAGTACACAAACACACTTAACATGGTAATAGAATTGAGACCTAAGTTCACCAATTCCACCCCAAAGTGCTCGAGTACCACTGTAAGAAAAGGGTGAGCAGGCAGTCGAAGGCCGCACTCACAATACGCTTGAAAGACGGGGATTTGCCCATTTTCCCCGATGGCGATCTTCGCTCGATAGCGAATCCACTTTACGAGCCTTCTCTCGAATCTTCCGAGATCGACCAAGATTTTGATCTTAGCCGCATCCATCTCCGATTCTTCCCATTCAGAAACTCTCTTGGCCATTTCGCTCAGAAGCAAGAAGTTTTTTGATTAGGTTGGCGACGGAGAAGATGAAACCTAGTCGAGGACGGAGAAAGCAAGAGCTCAAGAACAAATGGAGTGATTTGAGGAAAAGGTAAAACCAAGTCTACCTCCCGGTAAGTTTTATAACGCACGACCGCCGCCGCTTCGAAAACCGTCTCGTCTATAGGTCTGTGGGAATTGGTTGCACCGCTTCGGGAACCGCTTCATCGGACAAGTCTGTGAAGAACCGGTTGCAATTCCCCAGATGGCCCGTTCGATAAAAATTAGGTGCGTATTGTCACCCCCAAGCGAAATTACTTTCTTGACCAAGTCTTTCTGGTTGAAGGAAGTATCAATCGGAAGGGTTTTTTCTCCGATTCCCCTACTACGACCACCAGACGGTCGTAGGGGTTTTTACGACTTTTTGATAGTCGTAAGCAACCTTTCTGACCAAGCAAATTCCTGGTCAAAATAGCATTCAAATGTCGAAGAGTTTTTCCTTCGACCATAGTTCTACGATATTTTCATAGTCGTAAGTCCATTCACGAATCCTTCACCAAGTAAGTTACTTTCACTTGGAGCTGGGGGGCTAGATGACGAGGATCTAATAATCCTCATTTTATCTTTTATCTATAATCCTTATTATAGGTGAATATGATGTCACATAGTCCCCAGAAGTAACCCTTATATTTATAAGGGAGAGGCCTACCAAGTGATTGTAAGATCTTCTACAATCACCCCCATAGTCGTAAGTCTTACTACGACTATGTCATGGTCGTAAGTCTTTCTACGACCACTACATGGTCGTAAGTCCTTCTACGACCACTACATAGTCGTAAGTCCTTCTACGACTGCTACCTGATCGTAAGTCCTTCTACGACCAAGTAAACCACGACCACCTTATAATCAAACCTACAGGCAAGTGGGTCCAATTGATTATAGAATTCGAACGGTCTACACGCACTATTATTCCGTGTAGTAATGGTGCGTAAATACCCCATTACCTCTGGAAGATAATTGCCAGATGGCGTGAAGAAGTCAATGCGCCGGTAATTACTGCCATCATGCGCCCGTTACTGGATTAATTAGGCGCATCTTCCGCAGGACAAAACGACTACTCCTTCACGACTATATAAGGGCATCAATCAGAGGGATGGAGGGAGGGACAAGAAAAAGATAGAGCGAGTCAAGGAGAAACACAAGTACTATTCTCTGTAATAGTCTTAGCTTCTTACTTGATCATCAAGAATACCATACACACACAGGATTAGGGTTATTATTCTCTCTGGAGAAGGCCTGAACCTGTCTAAACATCCCGTGTCAACCACTCTGCGTGATTTCATCTTTAGGAGACCCTCCGAATCAAATAATCTTTACGTAAGATCGGTTCTAATACACCGACACTACTTTTGTAATGTAATCATTTGGCTTGTTCGATCTCTATTGTAAAACTCGACCCGACGCGGTCTATGTGACTCAAATGTTTTGTAATATAATGAATGGTATTATTTTCATCGTGTATGAAATAATTCAGTGATGTATCTATGAGTATTATCTCCTGATCCAAATAATAATACAGTGTTTTCACATAAGATTTAAATTTGTGAAATCCGGATCCAATAGTACCCCACCCGAAGTTGGCGTCGTAGGTTGGCATGCCGAGCCAGCTGACCGACTGCACGAAGTCGTCGCTCTTTAGCCGGTCGATCGAGCTGTTGATCTTCTCGGCGACGGAAGCCAGCGAGCCGCAGACGATGTCACTTACCGCGCCGGGCGACGACGGCGCGAAACATGGTGATCGCGCCGGCCCCGGGACCACCGCTGCATAGGCACTTGAGGGTGGCGACCTGATCCCTGGAGATGTCGAAGATCTTATTGGCGACGTGGTCGGCCTCTTCACCGTCGGGCATCGTTGGGGAGAACACCGAGATGTCAACGTCGATGACGGGCGGGGAGTTGGGGCGGAGAAGGCCGCGGTCGTGGCACGGGAGCTCTATCGCGGCGGTGGCTTGGAGGCCGCCGCGGGCGAGGGTGGACCACGCTCGTACGAAGTGGATGGCGCTCGCCGGCGAAAGAAGGCCGCGGTCGTGGCACGGGAGCTCTATCGCGGCGGTGGCTTGGAGGCCGCCGCGGGCGAGGGTGGACCACGCTCGTACGAAGTGGATGGCGCTCGGGGCGTCGCCGGCGACGTGGTGCATCGTCGTGCTGACCATGACTCCACACTCGACCAAGGTCACCTGGGTGCATCATTCGTCAAGAAAGCACGTCGCCGTTTTTAGCGGCTAGCATGCTTGCATAGTGACATGGTACGAAATGTGAGCGTGTTAAGAACATTAGTGACCTGAACGGAGAACATGATGCAGCAGCGGTGCTCGCTCAACTCGACGGAGGTGACTAACAGCCTCCTCATCTCCTAACATGATGTAGATGTTTTAAGCTATTCACAAAATATAAAAGTTTTCTTAGAGGAAAAAACTTATATAAAAAATGAAAATAGAATACAAATTATGAGTACGATGGATGATAAGTTGAGTTTAGTAGAGTTCGACACATACTTCACCGAGTCATAGATGGTGTGACAGAAGTTAAAGATAAGGAAGAAGTGTTTGATAAAGGTCTAAACATCCATAGATGAAATATGATACACTTGTACAGTTCAAATTAGACTCGATATTAGCTTGAAAATTTAGGAAGAAAACATAATCTAGATGTTGCATAAGATGAGTCCACGTGCCACAAATTAACTCCTAGGCTTTTTAGTTTCATCTTAACTGTTACTTGATCACATAATTGAATAAGTATGGCCTTACTCATAGCAAAGTTCTAATGATCTTATGCCTCAATGAAAGGTAATCAAAATTTATGAGGGGACAGGCCCGGCCAGCCCTCCCCTTTCTCTCCGCCCCTGCATAGTTCTAGTGACTTGTGACCGACTAACTCACTACCAACGGTTCTACTTCTATATAATACATAGTATATACAATTCTACATAATAACATACAATCTAATACTTACATATAATCACAAATGTCATTGATTATATATATATATATATATATATATATATATATATATATATATATATATATATATCACGCTTTTTCCAAAACTTTTGGGGGTACAGCTGTACCCCGTGCATCTATACCTACTCGCCATCAAGTGACGCCATTGCCATCCACACCAAAGGCGGCAAGGGGTAAAGGTCACTGAGGGCCTTAGCCACGCTTTAGCCTCTCCACGTCAGAGGCGTCGTCGACACTATAGCAGTACATGTATACAACTGGGATTTGGCCCCTGGCGCCCGTCGTGACGTCGAGGTTGGAGCAGGGTTTTCGATTTCGTTTGAGGAAAAAATTCAGGGGTGAGCGAAATTACCAAAATTTTAAAATTTCAGTAATTTCAATTTCAATTGAGCAAATGGCCAAAATTGGCATTCGAATTTGACTGAATTTCATAAAAATGATGAATTTTGATCAAATTTTGAATTCTTTTTGAATTTGGCCTGAATTCATGCGCAGCCGAAACTTTTTTTTTGACCGAAATGACAAAATTTTGGGCTTCACCGAAATTACCAAAATTTCGTCAAAATTTGGAACCCTGGGTTGGAGACCCCGAGCCGCCGCCTCGGCGTCTCCTCGCTCGGCGCAACCAAGCTAGTGTTATGTATCTTTCAACTACATGTAGTAACCAAAAATCTTGGGGAAAAGGTTAATAGTCTAAAACCAAATTTTGGAACCGATAACCGGCTTGAGTTCAAATTTCGGACTGAATTCAAATTTCGCCAGTTCGCAAGCTAAATCAAGGGTCACCGAGTTTTCCGTTTACCCCTGAGGCTATTCTTCTTTGCGGGGGCGGCTTCGATTTTTTTAATCTTCCTGTTTTCAGTAAAACTATCGATTTTGCTAAATAGCATTTGACTTATTTCTTTTGTCAAAATAGTTAAATTTTCATCCGTCCGATATGCTTTGATATTTGTATTTCTTCTCATCCGAAGAATTAGGTCCGAATTTATTATGGTTTTTTCTTCGGAACATAAAAGGTTCATCACATTGCCGTATTTTGTTGATATAAAATTTCATGTTTTGTCTTTGTTTTTATTATTTTTGTTTTTTTCTCTACCCCTCTAAGTATATATTAGATTTTGAATCATGCTATGGAAATATAATATGAGTTATTAAGACTTTCGAGAATCATTACAATGACCAAGAACAAAAATTACATAAATAATTTACTGTAATTTATGTATAGTATAATTGTAAATTAACTAAAATTTGATTATTTTAGGCTGAGAAAACAGTTAAATTTTGTATAAACGGATCTTAAAACTATATATATTGTCACTGCTAAGTCAAACGGCACTGGCTTTCTTTTAGACTAACGAAGGCTGCAATTTTTTTTGGAACTAACAAAGATTTAGATTTTAATATCTTTGAGAAACCATACCGATGTAAGCCTATATTTACGCACTATCGCTAGAGAAGGTGCATGTGGAAGGATTCCAGAAAGAATCGTATCACGTATATGGACGAAAAGCACAAAAAGAGAAGGAAGAACCGGGGGGAACACAGTACGTCTCCAGTAAGCAGTTTATTTACTGGTTTGAGCTTCAGTTTACAAATAAGTGCACAAGCTAAAATTGAAACTAGGCCAATCATGTCTTGTGGGTGTACGGTACGCTGGAAGGCACTCTCTTATTTGGAACTCATGCGTCCTCCTATAATTTACCATTTTCATTCTCAAATGTGGGATACAGTAGGATAACAATATGAGATTGAGTTGGGTACACTAGTGTGGAAGATTACTTTAGTAGTCCCGGTAAATCACTGCAAATATTGATTTTGACAAGTTTCCATTCAAACGGTTAGGAATGTGATAATGGTATGATACTATTCACCTCTACCATTGTAAGTGTACTTAGATCTATTCGTGGCTCGGCTCAATTTTTCCAGGCTTGGACCTTGATTTTCGGCCCAAAGCCCGGAAAACCCAACAATGGCAATAAAAGTAAAAATAAACTATCTTTTATTCTCGAAATGAATTAAATATTAACATTTATTCCAAAAAATAATTAATAATATTATTTTATAGAAAAACATAGTTTTCAGTTGCACATTCTGGGGTTTGAACATGTCTACTCTTGCTCTATCTATTAAAAAGAAAAAGAAAACCTCAGCTTCGCATCTAAATCAAAGAAATGAACTTTGCGATGCTGATAGCCAAGGAGTGGAGATGTAGAGCTAGAACCCTCTCTTGGAACATTACAGATATTATTAAGCTGACCAAACGATCATGGATAGTGCAGCAACAAGACGCGGTATTTAAAGCTTTTGTTTCGGGAAGGGTATTAGAAAAAACGACTTCAGAGTTGAGATCTGCCATACGGCAACCCAGCATGCGCAGGAGTTTTTGGACTTGCTGTGTAAACCAGACAAGGCCACTCGTGTCTCCAATGTTCAATGGAATGCAGCTCCAGAAAATTTTGTGAAAATTAAACTTGGACGTAGAGGATTCAGACTCTGGAGGCTGGTGCTCTGTTATTAGAGACCATCTGGTCCAGTTGGTGAATCTACGGGCTACGTTGGCAAGTACAGATTATGATCTATCGAGACAAGGGAGTACTGATTCGTGAGCCCAAGTTCCAGCTGATCTGCAATTCCGTATATTTCGAAGTTTTGCATTTCATAGATTTCAAAGTTTTGCATTGCCCCCGTACCAGTAAGGCCTTGTTTGGAAAGGGCGGGATCCACCGGGATCGCCCGGGATTGCCTGGGAACATCCCGGCCGGGGTAGATTTCCCGGCCCGTCCGGTTTTCGCTGCTTGGATACGCTCGGATTCGACAAAAACCCGTCGCGTTCCAACTCAATCCCGTGGAGAAACAAAACTCTCGCCCGTCGCGTGTTTTCTTCTCCCGTAGCGTGCGCTCGCGGCTGCCGACTCCTCTTCTCCGAACGGCGCCTCCTCCCCCCCTCTCTCCCCCTTGACTCCGGTGGCGCCGATCCCGCCGCCGTCGCCGCCCTCGGAGGAACATCCCGGTCAGTAATGTCCTCTTCTTCCTCCTCCTCCTACTACTACGATCTCTAGGGTCTGTAGCTGCAGTTTTTTCTCTCTCACGGATCTGTTGCACTGGGGTTAGAGAGGGGGAGGAGAACTCCGGCCAGGGTTGCTCGAGGAGCCTCTTCCAGTCGTGGGGAATCGGGAAGCTGCAGTGGGAGGCGGTGGCGTAGGGTGTTCTACTACGATTTCTAGGGTTGTATCCGATCAGATTTATCCATGGGGACACGAGTGATTCCTAGGAAAATCTTGGGCTCAAGGTGTGATTTGTTCTTGGGAAGCTTTGCCTCATGTTTCTACTGTGATCTGATACTCAAGGAATTTGAGCACTCGGAGTATCAGAAAGACCTGAGTATCAGAGGAGGATGTTTTTTTTTGCCATTACAGAAGTATTTATGTGTGCAGTAGTGTCATGATATATCGATATTGTTTGTCACATACAATGTAAGTAGCTTTGTTACCTTAATGTAGTAGTATATTCGTTGGAGTCTAGTTTGGCCAAGGAAATTATTCAATGGTGGTTGTTTGCATTTGCTGTCAAGCTGCTTGGCTGGGTGAATTCACATGACATGCATATACTTGTCCAGTGCAGGGTACCCTGTATTAGGATCTCCCATACCTCAGGATTGTGCTTTAGATTTTCATCCTTTTCCCTTCCCTGGTTCCTCATACCTCAGGATTGTGCTTTAGTTTCTTAGGAGATAGTAGAAGTAGTTTGAAGTAATACATTTCCCTGTTTCCAATATTTGTTGTGTGTTGTAGTCGCCTGTGGCTGCAAGCTCATTCCAATTCATCCAAGCACAGACTCTTGGATTTATGGCAGTGGCATCTATGGCTGGCAGCATACCCCATCACCGCCATAGGAAAATATCAAAGCTAGGGTCTGGATCGCTACCATGATGTGGATACATTAATCTCTATGTATCTCTCTATAAGCCTTGGATCTCTCCTGTTAGGACTTATACGAGTACATGTAGTAGTAGTACTTGTCAGATGCATGGGTAACATTTTTGTGTCTGCAAGTGTCGGTCCATTGGGTATTCTTTCTTGTCAAATGTTACAGGCAGGCTAACTTACTTTCTCATTGTCATTGTACTATTGTAGCTGCACCAGGGGATGTCATACCAACCAACCCTTAATTAAAAACCAAACAAAGCATATCATGCTAAATCTTTGGCAGCCAAGAAAAACCCTAATGACTATAAATCTTTTCCATAAATGCATATATAATCATAGTTCAATGCCTGCACAGAATCTGCAGTCTGAAAAACCCTAATGACTATAAATACGCAGTTACTCATTCATTCACCAGAATCTGCAATATTAGTACTTCTACTCAATTGAGTGAATAATTGTTTCCATATTGTATTTGCTAGTAAGTGGTCATCACTTGAGTGAAGAAGCTTTATATGCATGCCAGATTTATTGTTGCACTGAGAGCAATATTAGTTATCTTTCACAATTCTGTTATCTTTCTGTGCAGGCAAATTAGTTAGCTTTATATGCATGCCAGATTGTCCATTGTCCACTGAGATCACTTGAGTGAAGAAGCTTTATATGCATGCCAGATTGTCCATTGTCCACTGAGATCACTTGAGTGAAGAAGCTTTATATGCATGCCAGATTGTCCACTTTCACACACTGTGCATTGAGATTTATTGCTGCACTGAGAGCAATATTAGTTAGCTTTATATGCATGCCAGATTGTCCATTGTCCACTGAGATCACTTGAGTGAAGAAGCTTTATATGCATGCCAGATTGTCTATTGTCCACTGAGATCACTTGAGTGAAGAAGCTTTATATGCATGCCAGATTGTCCACTTTCACACACTGTGCACTGAGATTTATTGCTGCACTGAGAGCAATATTAGTTAGCTTTATATGCATGCCAGATTGTCCATTGATTCTGTTATCTTTCACAATTCTTCTTCAGGAAACATTGAATGCAAAGCTTGATGATTCGTTGATTAAAGGGGAGTTCCTGATCTGAAATTAGGTAAGTTTGTCTTCATATTTTAAAGATGGTATGTCAATACTATACTAGTTGTAGCCTTGTGCTATATATTAATACTTGCTATGCATGAGGCAACATTACAACAATGGCTATATAGTACTGTAATTCTTACATGTATGAACAATATAGCCAAATTAATATTCATTGTGCTTAAATTTTACCACATTACATTCAAAGGATACAAAGTTTTTATGTGCACTGTCTGAAGTGATGTCTCATTTTATTTCGTGTGAATTCTATATTTGCATATTCATTTGTTGCAAATGAAAAAACTATGTTGATTATTTATTTCAAATGATTAGTGATCAAATGGGTTCAAGAAGGGTGCTTCGAGCTAAAAGAAGGAGGGAAGAGGATGACGACATGATGTTTGTTGTTTTGCCTACTTTACATTTATTGTCTGCTAGTACACAAAGTGAAAAAAAAAATCAAGGCATGCGCCCGCACTACACGCGAGAGCGGCTTAAGGAAATCCTTGAAGGACATGAAATGGATTGTAGAGTTGCATTCCGTATGGAGCCAGTGGTCTTTAGGGCAATTGCGAATTATCTTAGAGAGCATAAACTGTTGAAAGATAGTAGAGGTGTTAGTGTTGAGGAGAAACTTGGATTTTTCATGTTCATGCTCTCCCACAATGCAAGCTTTCAAGATTTACAGTTTGAATTCAAGCATAGCGGGGAAACAATTCATCGTCATCTTAAGGAGGTTTTAATACAATTCTGCTCTCACCTATAAATTTGTCAAGCTTCCTAATGTTGATCAAACTCATTGGAAGATTAGATCGGATCCTCGCTTCTTCCCCTACTTTAAGGTGCATAATTTGACATTCGTGTATAAATTAATAATTAGTTCATAAAAAATAAAAACTCATGGCTATATTCTTTGCCTTGCAGAATTGTATTGGTGCTATCGATGGTACCCATATTCCTATTACTATAAATGGAAAGAAGGCTGCTCCGTACAGGAATAGAAAGGGTACATTGAGTCAAAACGTCATGGTAGTTTGTGATTTTGACTTGAACTTCACTTTTATCTCATGTGGATGGGAGGATCGCGCCATGATGCTAGAGTCCTTAGGTCCGCTCCGAGTAGTGGCTTTCAAGCACCGGAAGGTAAATTTTTCTTGTCGATGGTGGTTATGCTAACACACCATCGTTCCTTGCACCTTACCGTGGTGTTCGATATCACCTGAAGGAGTTTGGACGTGGTCACCGTGGACCAAGAGACTACAAGGAGTTATTCAATCATCGTCACGCAAGCTTGCGAAATCACATAGAAAGGGCTTTAGGAGTTCTAAAGAAACGCTTCCCTATCCTCAAAGTAGGCACATTCCATCGTATAAAGAACCAAGTGAAGATTCCAAAGAATTGCAGTAGCTTTTCCATAATATGATCCGAATGCTTGATGGCGATGAGGGGTGGTTAGATAACCAACCTAGCAATATACCATCCGAAAAGTTTGTCGATCTTCCAGGAGGTGACAATGAATACCAGAGCGATGTGGACTCACTTAGTAATCAAATGGATCATGGAAAAACTATTAGAGATATAATTACGAAAAAGATGTGGGAAGATTATGTTCGTAACCGGCCAGAGTAGCAAAATAATGGTTATGTTGGATGTATTTGTTTTATTTACACCCAATTTGTAGTTATGTTGGATGTTTGAAATAAAAAACAGTTATTTTGGTTATTTCTTTGAATAAATTCAATCAGATATTACTTTACAGTCATGATGTTTGCAAGAGGATCTCCAAAATTCAATTTGTTGCAAGCTAGAAATGCACAGAAGAAAGCATCACCAAAGGGGACATCACTAGGAGGTATTACTTTATAGTTGAGCCTACTTTCTTATTACTTTGATCTAATTGAGCCTACTTTCTTATTACTTTGATCTAATTTTGCCTACAGTGGATAAGTCTAGAGCCTCGTGGAATCCTGGGTTAGAAAAGGCTTTAGTTGATCTGCTCCATGAGCTCAACAACCCTTCTTACAGGAGAAATTGTTTCCATTGGTAAGTAAAAAATTGTTGACTCCTTGAATATCATGCTCATGTTATTATTATTGAAAACTTAAGTAGTGCTGTCAATTTGTGTTAAACATGTTGACATCTTATGTGTGTTCGCATTTTCTATACAGGAGAGGAGCTCAAAGGTCTACCAGGTTGTCGTGGAGCTTGAGCTTAGCTGCAAATATGAAATACTTTTTTGTAGTTTGCGATATTAGATGAGATATTATATGAGCAATCTTTTTTGTATGAGACAATTTGTAATATGAAATACCTTTACCTTTCTGTTTGTTGCTGAACATTGTTGCTTCCTTTCTGCAATAGCATCACTTGTTATCCAATTTTATGGAGGTTGTATTCAAAATTTTAATATATTTTTTTTTGAAATTTATAATCTATGTTTTTAAATTTCTAGACCTTTTTTTGAATTTTTCTGGACTGTTTTGTGAAAATTTTCTGATATTTTTCGAAATTTTGGTTTGGTTTTGGAAATTTTTTAATATTGTTTTCAAAATTTTATATATTATTTTTTGTTTTCAGATTTTTCAATATTTGCAATCCCTATTGATCCAACCATTCATCCAAACAAATCAAGGGATTAGATCCAAGGTGGGAGGGGATTAAATCCAAGGTGGGAGGGGATTGGGTGGAGGGAGAGGGATTCACCTAATCCCCTCTTGGATTGTTTCTCCTTTGTATAAATTTTCCTAATAGCCAAACAAGGCCTAATGGTGTTGCTCATGACCTAGCTAGCTTTGGTGCCCAGTTGGAGCGGGGTGGCGTGATGCTATGGCCAGATTCAGTCCCGGCGTGTGTACAAAACTCTTGAGGTCAGCTGACCACAATTGCGCTTCCGACTCGGTTTAATGAAATCCGTGATATTCCGTCCAAAAAAACGACTTCAGAGTATCTGATATGTAATTGATACATATACTCGTGATCGTGATCACGATGATCCTAAGACGATTTCTACTCTACCATGGAAAAAAAAAATTGTTCCCAAAATTCTACACGGATATACAACAGTGAATTGGTACAACAGTTGCAACAAGATCCAGTTCAATCAGACTTCCTGCGGGAAAATGACCTCCGCTCTGATAAAGGGGCGATCACCTCGCACAGGTTTCTGATTATGTTCGTGTCATATATGTTATTTTTCACAACTGGTTCCTCAGCTGGGGTTCGGGACCTCGAGAAGAATGCCTTCCATTTGCTTGGTGGCGATTTCCGCACTTCACCGTTAGCTGTGCTGATGCTGGCCTTCAGTGCTGCTGCACTAGTTTTCGCCTCATTCTCCTTTTTCTTCCACAAGATATAGTCTTGCCATTTGAATGTCTGCAGGATTTTAACATGATGAAATTTTGAAATAAAATCCAAGAAGGAATTTTGGTACTAGTAACATACATGAAGTTTGGTTTATTTTCTTTGGAATCACTGATTTTGTTACTCGACGTAGTCTAGCACTTTGTATCTATTTAAGAGAGGCATCATATATTCATTGTGAAATCAACCTACATTCAATACGATGCATGCTTCATCTAGAAAATATTTCTTTCTTCTTTCGATTATCCACCAAAATCCCTTTCGAGATACTAAGAGGAGGCGTTTGATCAAAACAGTTGACAACTATATCAATGCAAGGATGGAAAGGATCAAACAAGATCACTTCATTTAAACGAAAGAAATCCTCAACAAGTACAAACATAAATGATGAGCGAAAAATCTTGGACAAATCTCAAATGGAAATCTAAGGACCATGCCATTACGTTTAGGCATGTGGTTAAGTCTTACCTCATTGGTCGTTGTATTTGTTAAGCAAAGATGCGCATGGTAGGCACAAAACCCACCAAGGAGCACTGCTATTATAGCCAAAAATACAGTCAAAAGTATCTGACTGTTATGCACAGCAAGCAACCACTGCAAAAGTGACCATGAAATGAGTTTAAAAAAAGGTATTTATAGAGTACTTATTGAATTTGACAACTCAATGCCTTCCTCTGTCATACCTGTGCGACATGTGGAAATAAGCCAGAGAATGTATTATCGATGCCATAATAAACTGTCAAATTCAAAGGACAGTTCATTAGATTTCATGAGGGGGTCATATATACTGCTGGAAAACGAAATGAAAATGACATATAAAGCTGTTTCACCATTTATATGCCATAGTTACATGATTCCTCCTCGAAGTGCATTCAAGACCATCATATTCAAATAAGAAATTACAGAAATTCATCAGGTTGGTGATGAATTTCAGGACATTGAATAACCTGTCAGTATGTAGATAACTTTCTTCTCTTTTAATTCACCAGCAAGAATGGAGCCGAGGATTATTGTTCCATACACACATAGGAGAAAATGCCTGTTATGAACAAGGGAGGAGAAGATTACTAACGCTACACCAAGGCATGAAAAAATCAAGGAAACGATGTAAATGAAAAGCATACAATAAAAAAACCATATCTTACTATTTTGGATCTGAGCTACCCAGTAGCTACCTTGGATTCATTATGTTGCTACTTATGTTCCAGACATAGTGATGTAATATAATAAAAGGATAGCATTGGACTAGGTGTCATAAGACTAGCAGATCAATCTTCCTAGACTAATTTGGCAATACAAAATTAAAATGAACTATGGCCAAATCCTAAGACTACAGACAGCTAGTAAATAATTGGCAGCACCACCAGAGCACAGTCCCGTAAAAATTGTATCTAAAGAACTGCATTTGGACAATATATAATAAAGTATGCTACAAAATTCTAAAAGGCAAATCTAGAAGGTAAGTCAATATCCTCAATGCATAATGTTTCCTGCTGTGATGTTTTAGCTCCCAATAAGTTGTCAGCTACACATATCTACTTTGAGATGCCCAGTGGGCTTGCCAAATTTATCAATGTCCCCATGGTTGATATTTGTAGTTGGGGTGATACTGGCTACTGAGAAAGAATAGAAATTCAGGTGTATGGGATACTATATTGTATAATAATGATTAAGCAAAGAAAGACCCCAAAGAAACTGTATTCAATAGCACAAAGAAATTATCTTCAGAAGCTACATTGACCATTGGGACTATCTATTTAGGACCAAAAAAGATAGCAAAAAGGTAAGACAAAAATAAACCAGAGTAGAACTCACCAAACTAAAAAGGCCACAAAATAGCGAGTATTTTTCTCCCCAATGCAATTATTCTGTATCAGCACAGAAAAAATCAGATGCAAACAAAGCTAAAGCAATACCATCAAGCAGCGAGTAAAAGTACCATCCATCCACAATGGTGATCAAATCGAGCAACACATTTATCACATATTCTACAGTGTTTTGCCCTGGCTGGCCTGCACATCAAGGAGCCAGTCTTAGGATATGAAATAAAGTTGACAGATAGGAAGAATATTCATTAAAGAGAACACTAGATATTTATTCTACATTGTAACAGTAGCTCACAAGTCACAACCACAAGAACTTCAAAATAATAGTTTAATATCAGTTACACTTGTGCAGATTACTCATAGCTAACTAGTCTATGAAATTGTATAGGGATACTTGCACAATTACCATTATATTATATTATATTGTACATGTTTTAACATTTAGGCATGCAACGACTAATTACTAGCAAAATGTACCTGGTAATTTTGCAAGTAGAACATTCTTTCTCCACATAAATAATGTTGTCATATGGATACGCAGATAAATATTGAGAAACATTCTCAGTAGTAATTGTCCCAGGATCAGAAAAGCTAGTGAGCATGAAGAGTATAGCACCAACAGCAACAGCCACAATGCTCAGGTATCTACAAGAGAAAGAGCTCTCATTGTCAGAAGTGAATAAAGGAATGTCTCCCAAATTGGTTAATAGTCACAAGCTAAGCTACCTGTGTAATCCACTCACATAATACCCAGGAATGTACTTGAAAGATGTCTGCACTATTATAAAATATGTTACCCCAATTATGGCAACATAAAAAACCTGCAGTTCAGAGAAGAAACAAAATCGTAAATAAGAATTTGTGTTGAATAAATAAGGAGATTTTTTAATTAACAATCTAATGGTCATAACTCATCAGACTCCAAAGAGAGATTAAATAAAGCAAACAGAGTAAATGAAAAAGGAATGTAAATAATCAGGTACGAATAAAAATATAGAGCTTGGCAGAGGATTCGAGAATAGGTTAGGGTCCTGTCCAAAAAAACAACATAAATAAAGGGGCAGGTCTAAATTTTTTAAACAGTAAGCTAACATAATTAGGAGGAGAAACTCAAAGCTTATAGCTGTGGATGGCTCAGTAGGACTTCCAAAACGAGTAAGCTCCAGATTTTACCTATGATCTATTAATTTGCCATGCCAAGTTTTTTATGCCGGTATATGTGTCGAAGGTTATTAGCGAAATAGTTATTTAGCCAAAAATTCATCATTAAATGCAAGGATATAACTGCAAAAGGAATTGCTTGGCTACATGCAGTATATGTCTGTATCATAAATTTGTAACAGTAACCACCGATCTGCCCTATTCAATGAAAAGAATCTAAACTCATCTCAACAACTCAACCATGACGTTTCTCCATGTTAGTGACGCCAGCAAGAAGAATGTCTCTGTTTTCCCACTTTGTCTACTTTTCGGTCTACCCTCCCTCTTCTCTCCTTCCAAATCTGGGTCACTCTCTTGTATTCTTCCCTCCCTACTTTCTCCCTCTTCCCACCCACCTCTTCATAGTTCACATGCTCATGCAACTACAGGACGGAAGCGCCGTCCATTCACTACAATGGACCAATCAGGAGTCACGAGGCTTCACGCCAACCATGCACCCATTCACACAGAGCTTATGTTCATTGGATGGTAAAACCCAAGCAAGCACGGTCTCGTAACATTCTTCAATGACTTTTACTTCACTCGAGGCCAACCTCCAAATAAAATAATACACCATACATGTTGCAGCTACACCAGCAAAGAAGTAGCTAGCACAAATTCGCTTACAATTTCACTCAATTGGCACAACTCAATACCCCTCTATCAATCAGCAACTTTTAGCTACATGTCCATTTTTCGGAAAATGCAGTAGATTTATGCAATGCAGCATAAGTTGCAACCGTGCGTAGCCAACCAACCACCGAAATCCAAATCAGTCATAAAGAACCCCAAAATCCACCACAAATTCGATTGATCAAATCCCGATTTATCAAAAGTTCCACCTTTGCTGATTCAACTCAGCATCAGGCAACAACCACCTATCTGTTAATTTCCAAGCAACAATTGGCTACCATCTCGCATCACATAGCATCAAACGAACAGCCTAACATTTCGTAATCACCCTTTTCGTTACAAACGGCAGTGAGTACCACGCACCTGCAGGATTGGGTTGGGGCGGTCGCAGCAGTATTGCTCGACTCCGAGGACGAGATCCCTGGCTCCGGTGCCGCAGACCGCCTGCACGAGCCGCCTGCGCAAAATCCTCAAACAGCTCATCAGGAGAACTAGAAGCCATCATCGCTAGGAGAGGAGCAGGAGGTGGGGAGGAAAGGAGGAGGCGGGCGTGCGCACAGGAAGTGGTGGTATGCGCCGAAGGTGAGGAAGTGGTTGATGCGCTGGACGAAGGTGCCCTCGAAGATGGGCCACTGCCCGCAGAGGAACGACACCACCACCAGCGCCGTCACCGACCCGTGCGCCACCAGCAGCCACGGCGCATCCATCCCGGCCCCGCCGCTCCCTCCGCCGCCTCCTCCCCGCCGCCTCCCACTCCGACCCCTCCTAGTAATTGTTTCGGGGTCCAGATGAAACAAAGCGAGTCGTGGCCCTTTTGAGGTTTTACTTATTTCCAAGGCTCATTTTGAGATACATAAATTACATCGTTATAAGTATAATAATTATTATTGTTTAGGGAAAGTAGATTAATAAGTAAATAAATTAGGGTATACCAAGATTGGATCGAACAATGACAAACCAAAAGCAAAAGCGGACGATGGAAGACCAAGTGCACTACTCAAAAACGTGAGAAAATGTTGAGATACAAAATTAATCACATCAGTAATTTTTTGGTAAAAAAATTACTTATTTTAAGGGGCATTTTTCTATCAAAGTAAAGATATGGTGCAAAATCACGATAGATGTGCAAAAATAAAGGTATGTTTTGAACACACAAAATTCCTATGCAATTTCTTCGTTCCAAACAGGTGCCATATATTGTGAGAAAACCATAGGAGGTGAATTCACTTTTTTTTTTAAATTACAAGGTGAACACACAAAACACGCATCAACTGTACCCTTTACACGCCTAGAATTGCGGAGACCAAAGATATATTTACAATTTTGTAAATCACGGTGCGTGTTTTATGTAATAGGTACAAAGATTCGACCGCTGGTGGTTGAAGTCGGATTCTATGATTCCCACCGTAGGGCCAAAAGGTGGTTTTAAAAAAATTAAAGATACATTGTCTAGTATCATAGTTGATAATAATAACAATAGAATTTAAATCCTTAACAATTAGTTCCATAACATAGTTGCCACCGAGCTAGAAACATATAGTTATTATAAATATCAATTTTTCGTAAGGGCATAAGTCAAGATTAAAAAAAATCAATTTAAGACTTCTTGAGATAATTTTCTTCAATTTAATCAGCCCAGCGCAACTGAAAATAAAAACACTAACTTAAGCTCAAATTCACATGTTAAATCAAGCACGATAAAATTGGACCCCAAACTCGGGTTATTTTCCTTTTTTGAATTGAGTTTGAACAAAGCTGAGCCTGTAAATGAAAATTACAAGCATGAAATACCCTTGTTTTGTTTACTACTTCCTAATGTCACAAAATAATGTAGTTTTTGGTACGTACAGTCAAAACTTCTAAACTTTGACTATCCATATTTTCCCCACAATATTTTAGATTGAATACATGAAAATGATACTTATAGTATAGATTTGTCTCGGAAAAAACTTTAGTAATAATATAATTTTATTATGTTTTACAAATCCACCACAATAAAAATTAATAGTCAAAGTTATATTTTCGGAGACCATACAATGTCCAAACCAACATTCTCTTGTAACTAAACGTATAGTAGATGGACCTAGCAAATTTCCAATCGCATTCTTCGATTTCTCTTTATCTGCATACTGCGAAACAGCAAAAGACTATGTCATCCTATGTTATTACCAAGTACTATGAATGGATCTACAACGAAACCGTCATATGATTCCAACCAGACTACCACACTCAGGAGTCAGGATCATCGTCACTTTATGTTTTTTTCTTAGGGACGTCACTTTATGTGAACATCTGTAAGTTGTGACACTGCATTCGATCGTTATCGAGGCTATGACGCTGCCATTGCTATCACCTTGTTTTTTACATTTCAATAAATCAGTAACACCAGTCGGACATCATCATACCACATGTTGGCACTGCGCTGGCAGAATCCTGCCAAACTGCAGTACGTTAAAGGCATATTAAAGCCCAAAAGGTAGTTTCCAAATCACCAATTGTTCTCATCATCAGCCAACAAACTGACAAGTCATGTTAATGAACATTACGACTGTGCATTTGTGATCCCAGAACATTTCTCTGTCAATTTTCCAAGCAGAAGTACAACTCAAAAGTCAATACCAAGATTTTTCCATTCAAATCCGGCTCAACAAACATGTCATCCAGATAGCATGCTAGCACCCTGGAGACGACAATTTGCTAATGCTTGACAGGAATATATGAATAATGAATTCAACAACCTGACAAAATATGCCCTTTCAAAAACAGAACAAAAAACTAGTAGAAGCAACATACAAACTATCAATGGAACATAAGCAAACGGAATCCACAAGATGCCACAAATGGTGTCAACAAACTAGCCAAAATCAGTTAAAAAAGCATTAAAAGCAGCTTAAAAAGTGAAGCAGCGTGCCTACTAACGTACCAATACTTGACAACTGCCTCTGGAATACAAACGTTTGTTCACTACAAAACCTACTGATCTATTCTAGAAAATATAGCAGAAAAGAAGGTATTGCCACAGCACATTACGCAGTTGTGTAGTTTTCATGCTCCCACCTCCCCGTCCAGGAATCACAAACAGAAAGTTGCTATCTCGGACTGCATATGAAGGAAACAGTCAGCGCATAAATATACAATTATAACAGAGGAAATGTATAAAAGCAACAAATTAAGCCAGCAACCTTTAGGAGCGAGATCTAGATGGGCTCCCCTCGTCAACTAGTGGACCATGTCCATTATTGGATGGTGATACCCGACGCTCGTGCCCATCTAGGCTAGGAGATAGACCATTTGACCTGTAGTGCCTCTTGTCCCGAGCATGTGGGGAGTATGACGCCCCAGGAGAATAATTATCACGGTGATCCCTGTCCCTGCAAATAATCAAATATTTTAATTTCCCGAGTATGAATATCACACAGGATGCAAGGAGCAATACAATAAAAACAGATGATAACTGACAAGTAGCATCATCAGCAAACTAAATTTTAGAGAATTGCAAGCTTGTCTAGAGCAGCTATAGCACCATTGGCTGGGCATGCCTATCCCCAAGCCAACTGAATTGAAATGTGAAATATCAATTTTACCTGTTCCATCTCAATAAAAGCTACCCACTTTGATCCAAACAGGAAATATGGAATGCACTAAGGTGTTGCGACTGCTGGCTCAACAGCATCAACTCACTTGAAAAATAACTCTTTTCCTCTGGTTTCCTAGCCAAGATTATCTTTAAACTCTGAGTGATAGTACCGCTTTATCTTTAACAGTAATGCCTTTCACATGCTCCAACTCTGGAGGTCATAATACTTTCACTTTGGTCTTTATTCTCCAAACATCATGATTCTCTTTTGGGCTTTTAGACTCTAGATTCTTTGTTGACTGGATAATATACAAAACCAAAGCAACACAATTTAGAGCAAAATTTAGTAGCCTTACTTCAAGAAGAAAATAGGTAATCGAAATTCAACAAAAAAATATCAAATTGTCAAGCAGAAACATGTTGCTAATGTTAGAGATTAAGGATGTGTAGGGCTTGTGGCATGCACATCCAAGTCTAAACAAAGGAAAGATCCTTTGGCCATTTTCTTATTAATCTTTACTGCACTTTGTTCACTAAAAATGAATTTCTTATTAATCATAAATTATGAATCCTCAGCCTGACTGACTTAGTTGCTAATGAAAATGAAAATAACCACTCACAAACAAGGATTTTTAGCTATTAAATCAAGATGAATATTTCTATGACAGAATAACACTTTATGAGGAATTTAGGAAGCTGGTTTATAGTTTGATGAAGAAAAAACAACTTGTTGCTCGTTGATTTAAGCAAAAAGCAAAAAGAACGGAAAGAAATCCACTTGATCCTGATTGTATTTTTAGATCATGGAAGGGGTGAAAAAAAGGCAATATATATATTTTGGAGATTAGAATTATCTCTTATTCTTTTCCTTTTCCTTTATCTAAATTTCAAGAGGATATAATAATCACAATGACGATGAATGGGATTAATGGCATTCAATTCACCTCAAAACTAAAACTTCAAGACAAGGTGAAGTCAAATATATTTATTTCGTTCCGTTTCCTTCCATCTTGTCTCAGCAGAGCTGAGCTGACGATCGACATTTTCAAAAATGAACAAAGCTAGATCTACTAAAACAAATTATTTGGAGCACTCTTGCTAGTGCATCATATAATCCTGCAACTTTGGTCATCACAACAATATATTCACCTCAACTGCCAAAAACAAGAAACTAATAAAGCATAAAGGCCAACTTTGTATCAGGATATGCCAAAAGCACAAATACATAAAATTGATCCAGATGTGTTCAAACAGAAGCAATATGAAACAATAACGAATAGGAGTGAAGGACAAGCAATATATTAATCATGTCTATTAGAAAAATTGAGATCAAACCAAACCTAGAGTGACGCCTGACTGGAGAAGGTGAGGGTGAATAAGCTGCCAGGAAAGAGATTTTATTTAATAATGAGATGAAAGACTATAAGATATGAATTAAACGAACTGCTTTACACTTACAGTGGAAACGGGACCTCGGAGATCTTGATAGTGACCGCCTCCTGTAGTTTCCATCCATGTACCTACTGCTACATCAATAGAAGCACAAATATTTCTTTTGGTTACTTCAAATTTTGAAATTTACTACCATATTCCTGATGCCCAATTAAAAAACAAAACAAAGAATTTATGTACCTTGATCCTGTTCTCATGCGCATTTCTTGTGGGGTTTTTCTATTCTCCTCAGCAAAAACTATTGAGATCTCTCGACCGCCAATAACTCGATGATCCATTTCTTGCTTGGCCACTGCAGCGTCCTCAGGGTAACGGAATTTCACGAACCCAAAACCACGTAGTTCCCTGTAAAAATTGACCAATTTAACCAAAGATCAAGGAACTCACTGTGATTCAGTAAAAAATCAATAGCTCAAAGATAATTCATGTTACAACAGTTGGCTTTTTCACAATATTTTAAAATGCACAATTGGTAAAGGCACATAAAAAGAATTGTTAACCAACAGCAGATAATATGCAGCAAGCACTCACCAACCCTACTTTTAAGAATACATTATCCTAATTTGATTCAATTCAACACATATAACTACAAGCATACATCTGCCTTAAAATTTTCTGCACATATGCGCATAATGAGTCATACAAAATTAGATAGTTAATCAAGATATGCCATGAAATCATACAAGACCTTCATTGCCAAAGGAACAATGACTTTTCAGTGACAACTCCAGTCTGTTGAGAACTTGAGATCACATTATCACTTATATCTACATGAATCACACCAATATAAAGTCTAAGAATGCAGTTTGTAAATTATCACTCAAGCAACATAGCGTATCAGCTTTCTAGCATAAATTATTTGGCATCTTTACTTAATCCATTTACTTTTTTCATACTGTTCAAAGAATTGCTCATCCACTATACGCTTGACATGAGATGGAACTCAAAATTTAATATAAGTGTACAAATGAAACAAAACTTAAGATAAGCTATGGTTACCTTGTGTGGAAATTCCTTGGAAGGTAGACATCCTTTACAGGGCCAAATTGCTCAAATGGAACACGAATGTCTTCTGGCCTGCAACAGATGAAAAATCAAACACGATTGAACATAATCAGTTAGCTACAGTGTAAAATCATCCACATACAGAAAAAGAGAGACTGCATCATGTATATTTAGTTTGTTGTATATGAGAATGATTACTTTACAGTGACTACTAGTTTACTATTACATTTCATTGACACAGTAGCAAAGGCGAATAAACAAGATCCTGATGGCCATCCCACAACACCAAAAAAGATAGCTTCAACAGTAGGATTATGTCTATTTAATAAACACAATTTAGTGCAAATATTTACGTGTAAAAATGATGTTGGTTCATCAAGCTATAAGATCTGAAATATCAAAGGTCGCAACCACTAACACAGATAAATGGAAACTTCCAAAGTTCAATCTGCTTAAAAAGTACTGTTTGCAACTGCTATGTAATTTTTAAACACATAAGCAGATACAATAACCTGTATGGTTCATAAATCAATGGTTGTGACAACAGAACAAACATAAAAGGCTCAGGTAATATCTATGAGCATGTGAAGGAACACAGCAGTGCAGCAATTATTTTCTTGACTACCACAATATTAACAATCAAAGAGTCTTAAATGTAACCCTCCTCTAATAAGAAAACTCGAAATTATTTTTGAAACATCTCATCTCAACCTAGAGTTGCTGAAGGCAATTGCCAAAACAGGGTTGGGCACAAGTGTGTATGATATGAAAATGCAAACTCGTTCTTGAGGATTATGGAATTCGAATGCTCATAATATCGTCAAGCGCAACTTTATTTAGTGAGTTGCTTACAAAGAATTTTGTTGTTAAAAATGGATCTATTTCTCTCCTAGCATATTCTCAGTACTATAATTTGGCCACATTTGTTATTCGCATAGTGTTTCCAAGTCAAACATCAATTGTGAAACAGCCCACAGTTGGCATATAAACCACGAAACAATTCATCATCGCATTTTGATATTGGGCCACAGTTTTACACTTTCAAAACAAACCTGTTTTGTTTTGTTCCGTACATAGCAACCACGAAGCAATACATAGGACCGATACGCATAGAATCATACAACCGAGTCATTGAGATGATGTAGTTGCATGCAGAAAATACGAACAGATTCACAGACACACTTCGCTTGAGAGGTTATGATTAACGGCTTAACGCATGAACCGAACCAGATAACGGTGTGGCTACGAACCCTAGGTCAGATGAGCCAAAAATCCAGGCCTAGCGGAAAACGAGAGCGCACCTGGCGGTGAGGGAGATGTTGCGGATGAGGAGGCCGGACGGCGCCGACGGCCGGCCGTACCCGCGACGGGCTCCGCCGCCGCCATCGCCCCCGCGGTACCGGTCGCGCGGGTCGTCGTAGCGCTTGCGCCGGGGAGGGCTCCGGCTGTACCTCCTGCGAGGGCTGTAGCTCCGGCTGCGGCTGTGGTACCCGGCCATCGTCGCGGAGGCGCCGCCGCGCCTGAGAGCAACCGGGGCCTTGTTTAGGGTTTCTCTGGGTTTTGGATATTTTCCGAAGGGGGAGAGGGCTTTTAACTTGAGAAGAACACGAGGGCCTCATGGCCCATGGCCCATGGCCCAAATACCCACCCAATCAACCTGCTTCCACAGTCCAAGCCTCGCGACTCGCAACCAAATCTGACCACCCTCCTCTAATCCTCTCCCCGTGCGCACAAAACCACAGCATAACACAACACTCACGCGCGCCGCCGCTCGCCGCTCGCCGCAGACCACCACCATGCCCCCACCTCCGCGCAATTTCGTCAAACACATTTGCTCCAGCTCCGCCTCCGAGCTCATCCCGACGCCGACCGCCGTCTCCGCCGCCGCGTCCCTCGCGGTGGCCACCGTGCTCCGCGCCCCGCGCTTCCAGTCCCGCCTCCTTCCGCTCCTCCCCCACGCCCTCCTCTTCCACCCGAGCTGCGTCCGCCTCACCCTCTCCCGCCTCCTCCCCTCCCCCATCCCCACCCTCCGTTTCCTCCTCTTCCTCTCCTCCCACCTCCCCGCCCCCGACGCCACGCCTGACCGTTCTCCGTCACTCCATGGCCTCGACGCCTTCCCCCTCCGACTCCCGCCCCCTTTCGCCGCCGCCGCCGCCGCGCTCCTCGCCTCCCATCTCGGCCTCCACCTCTCCCTCCCCGCACTCTACGCCGCATCTCGTGCCGCCCTCCGCGCCGCGCGCCCCAACCTCGTCTTCCGCCTCTTCTCCACCTTCTCCTCCCCCGGCCTTCCCAGGCGACGCCGCCACCGTCGCCTGCCTCGCGCGCGCCTGCGCCACAGACCGCCGTCCGCTCGATGGCCTACGCCTCCCTCACCTGCCGCCGCTGCCGACATCGTCGCGGCCTTCGCGGCCGCCGGCTGTTAGAATTGATCTCGGGCATTTGGCAACCCCACTGATCGCGCCCTGATCAGGGGCGCCCAGCCCATTAGGCTGGTGGGCCCCTGTCGCCAGCGCCACATATAAAGAGGTAGGAGCCGGGGCGGCACCGAGACCGAGGTTCACCGTGCCGCCGCCAAAACCCTAACCTACAAACCCTAAGCTGATCTAAAGGGCGCCAAGCGACGGAAGCTACACCGCGCTCTACCGACTATCACGACCACGCCCAGGGACGGGATCGACCACCGCCGCCTCCACCGACGGGATCGACCACCGCTGCCTCTACCACACGCAAGCCGCCATGGCCAGCTCATCCTTCTCTACATCCGATGGTAACCGAACCCATCGCCTCTCTCTCTCTCTCTCTCTCTTCGGTTTCTTATGAACCCGAACCCCAAAACCAAGATCCAAACAAAAGAGATCTAGACTCGGATCTAACAATGGTATCAGAGCCGTCTAGGCTCAGATCCGGATGGCAAAAGAAAAGAACGGAGTAGATCCAAAAGAAAACCTAACCCTAGAGAGAAACAGAAAAGAAACGGGCGCAAAAACCCTAACCCTAGTTGGTCTTACCCGACGTGAGGCTCCATCGGGCGAGCCGTGGGCTCGCCGGGGCTCCAAAGCGGCCCGGAACGCCGCCGATGCGTGTGGGAAGACCGGTCGAGTGCGCGCGCGATGCCGTCCCGTAGCGTCAACGGAGGCCGAGCCGCCGACACGGAGCCGCTCGACGGTGGCGCGCTCCCTCTCAGGGGAACGCGCACGCCGGCGAGAGGGCCCGCGGCGGCGATTCTTCTCTCCCGCCACGCCGGCTTCCCGGTTCTTCCGCCGAGAGATCGCGGCGGCAGAAAGCAGAAGGGAAAGAATGGGGATTAGGGTTTTCACGGGAGGCTAGCAGCGGTCGCGTTTTATCTGCCGAAAATGTCGCTCGGTAGTCGATTGGAATCGGCGGTGAGATCGCATCTACGCGGTGCTTGGGCCGGCGGAGGATTAATTGCTGTTGAATCCGGTAGTCGGATGTGAATCCGACGGCTGCAATCAACCCTAACGATGCCGCTAGCGGTGTGGGCGAGACACGATAATGGGCGAGGCACACTGAGCCAAATGGCGGTTTAAGCGATAATTTGGTAGGTTATGAACAGTAAAATCCAGAAAATTGAATTTAATTTATTTTCATAAGTATTTTTTGAATGAATTTCAATAGAAAAATTGTATAAAATCTCTGTAATTTTTTGCACCAACGTGTTATTTTTTCAGAGATTAAATGTGTATAGTTATAATGCTTCTGAGAATGAATTATTTTAGAATAATTACAGTTTCCGCTGCAAAAGTTAAATGTTGATAATTCTTTTAATTAAATTCGAACCAATGAGAGAATTTAATTTTTTAAGAATTGTTGTGAATTATGATATTGTTATTTTCTGACAAACGTTGATAATAACAGTATTATAATTTTAAATGATGTTTTTTTATGCATTGTTTCTATTTCTGCCCAACGGTGATATAGATTTAATGTATATATATAATTGATTTAATTGTATGTCGTTTTTTTTTTTGACCAACGTTGGAAATAAGGTATATAATTTTCATGTTTCGTTCTCACTTTATTTGAACTAAATTTTCAGGAGGATACAACTTGATGGGTTGTATCAGAGAGATCCCCACTCTCAAAAGAGATAATTATGGAGAGTGGAAGAAAAAGATAGACTTAGCGTTTATCTTAGCTGAGGTAGACTGGGTCCTCACTCTAAGACGACCCACCGAGCCTATGGCACCAGTGAGGGATCAAAATGAGGATGATACTGCTTGGCAGAAAAGACAGAGGGATCACGCTCCCTTACAGATGTCTTATGACCTAGAGCATAAGAAATGGACCACAGCCAACAAGAAATGTATGGTTGTGATAAAGAACACGATTGAGCCTGCAATTGTGGGCTCAATCGCAGATCTATGTTTCATCACGAATACCTTGATAAAATAAAGAGTCAGTTTACTGGCTCTTCAAAGACATATGCTACACAGCTGATTAAGCAGCTTGTGACAGAAAGGTATTCTGGTGGTGGCAGTGGAATAAGAGAACACATACTAAGGATGAGCAACTTGGCATTCAAGCTTAAACCAATGGATTTGGCTCTCAAGGATGAGTTCCTTATTCACTTGATTTTTGCTTCCTTGCCAGAAAAGTTTGACACCTTTGTTGTCAACTACAACATGTAGCCCGATAAATGGGACTTAGAAAAGTGCATAGCTATGTGTGTTCAAGAGGAGGAAAGAATTAAATCCTCATATAGTGGATCTATCAACTATGTGAAGGATAACAAGAAAAAGCACTTCAACAGTACCTCTTCCAATAACAGGTGCTGGCACCACAGTGTCTTGTACCGTCGGATCTATCAATTAGTCTTCATGGACCTCATTTCCTCTTCCATGGCTTCAAGCCATTTTGAGGAATTTTCGCTTCTCATGGCTTCTTCAAATGAGATGGGATCATCCTCCATTTGAAATTCCTCTGTATGATAAATCTGATAATCATCAGAAATAGCTGATCTTCTTACTCTTTGAGACCTTCTCGGGGCCTCCTCATTTGGTACATCTTCTGTTTGAGGCTGCTGTTGCTCCCCCTCATTTGTGGCAATGGGTTCTATAGGAACCTGAAGAACGGGTTCCTCATTTTCATTCATTGTTGCCACAGGAGGAACAATAACAGGTGGTGGCACCACAGTGTCTTGTACCGTCGGTGCAGCGACAGCAGGTAGTGAGAAGGGTGGCTCTTGAATCATCGGAGTGGGCACATATACCCGCTTCTCTTCAAGATCAATCTCTCGAGCTACCATGCTCCCCTTCATCATTTCATCCTCTAAGAAGACAGCGTGTCTCGTTTCTACAAACTTTGTATATCTATGTCGGGACAGAGAAGCGAAAACCTTTTGACTTTTCGGGGTAGCCAATGAAATGGCAACTTCGCTTTGGGATCAAGCTTCCCAAGGTTTGGGTTAAATACTTTAGCCTCAGTGAGGACTCCCACACACGTAAGTGGTTTAGTGAGGAGCTCTTCCATCCACAACTCGTATGGTGTTTTGGGCACCGACTTACTAGGCACTCTATTGAGAATATGAATGGCGGTTTTCAACGCCTCCATCCATAAACTCAATGGGAGTGTGGAGTAGCTCATCATGCTTCGCACCATATCCATCGAGTGCAGTTGCGTCTTTCACTACTCCATTTTTTGAGGTTCGCGGTGTAGAATCTTGGGCTACTATGCCATTTTCTGTAAAACCTCGCAAAAGGTCCAGAACTTGTCCATATGGGGTATGTCGATCAGTAGTACTCCCCACGATCGGATCGAACTATCTTAATCTTTAAATCGTGTTGGTTTTCAACTTGACCTTAAATATCTTGAATTTATCCAAGGCTTCATTTCTTTCTTTGATTGGATAAATATATCCATAACGGAGTAGTCATCGTGAATGTTATGAGCGAGTCATAACCATCCACACTTTTCACAGAAAAGGACTACAAATGTTTGTGTGAACAATTTGTAGAACTCTGTGCTTCTTTTTGCGCTTTTCTTAATTTTCTTTACATATTTTCCTTTAATGCATTCTCTGCATTGTTCTAAGTCTGAGAACTCTAATAGAGGAAGAATTTCATTCTTAACTAGTCTTTCTATTCTCCCTCGAAATATGGCCTAAACGACAGTGCCATAATTTCGACGATTCATTATGAGTTCTCTTTCGTTTTCTGTTTACATTCGTAGACGAGGATTCAATCACTTTCTCGCACGCGACGTTCCCATTATCGCATACGACATTCACATCATCACATAATGATAACAAATAAAGCTCATTTTGTAATATGGCAAGACCAACACATTCTTTATTAAATATTATTTCGCACTTGCCATTTCCAAAATTACAATCATAACCATCTTTGTCCAAATTGGAAACACTAATCAAATTCCTCTGTAAAGAGGGAACAAAAGAACATCTCTAAGTAAAAGATTGGAGCCATTAGCTAACTCTAATGAAAGATCACCAACGGCTTCAACTTCTGCTTGGACTCCATTTGCGACTTTAATGCATCTTTCGTTTCTTTGCGTAGTCCTCGTCGAACGGAATCCCTGTAAGGAATTAGCAACATGAACAGTTGCTCCTGAGTCAATCCACCAAGTGGATTTCGAATATTGCACATACAAGCATTCATTTATGAAGGTAATAATGTTCTCACCTTTCTTTGCCATTATCATCTTTAAGTAATCGGGGCAGTTCTTCTTGTAGTGTCAGGTCTTCTTCTGATGAAGACAACGATCTTTGTCTACATCAAATTTATTCTGTTGAGGTGATGGATGAGGCTTTTCCTTGTTCCTTGAGAAGGAGGTCTTTGTTGAAGTGCTTTTTCTTGTTATCCTTCACATAGTTGATAGATCCACCATGTGAGGATTTAATTCTTTCCTCCTCTTGAACACACATAGCTATGCACTTTTCTAAGTCCCATTTATCGGGCTGCATGTTGTAGTTGACAACAAAGGTGTCAAACTTTTCTGGCAAGGAAGCAAAAATCAAGTGAATAAGGAACTCATCCTTGAGAGCCAAATCCATTGGTTTAAGCTTGGATTCCAAGTTGCTCATCCTTAGTATGTGTTCTCTTATTCCACTGCCACCACCAGAATACCTTTCTGTCACAAGCTGCTTAATTAGCTGTGTAGCATATGTCTTTGAAGAGCCGATGGCGACTCTTTATTTTATCAAGGTATTCGTGAGCGGTGTCACGATCTGCGATTGAGCCCACAATTGCAGGCTCAATCGTGTTCTTTATCACAGCCATACATTTCTTGTTGGCTGTGGTCCATTTCGTATGCTCTAGGTCATAAAACATCTGTAAGGGAGCATGATCCCTCTGTCTTTTCTGCCAAGCAGTATCATCTTCATTTTGATCCCTCACTGGTGCCATAGGCTCAGTGGGTCGTGCTGTAGTGAGGACCCAGTCCACCTCAGCTAAGATAAACGCTAAGTCTATCTTTTTCTTCCACTCTCCATAATTATCTCCTTTGAGAGTGGGGATCTCTCTGATACAACCCATCAAGTTGTATCCTCCTGAAAATTTAGTTCAAATAAAGTGAGAACGAAAAATGAAAATTATATGCCTTATTTCCAACGTTGGTAAAAAAAAAACGACATACAATTAAATCAATTATATCTATACATTAAATCTATATCACCGTTGGGCAGAAATAGAAACAATGCATAAAAAAACATCATTTAAAATTATAATATTGTTATTATCAACGTTGGTCAGAAAATAACAATATCATAATTCACAACAATTCTTAAAAAATTAAATTCTCTCGTTGGTTCGAATTTAATTAAAAGAATTATCAACATTTAACTTTTGCAGCGGAAACTGTAATTATTCTAAAATAATTCATTCTCAGAAGCATTATAACTATACACATTTAATCTCTGAAAAAATAACATGTTGGTGCAAAAAATTACAGAGATTTTATACAATTTTTCTATTGAAATTCATTCAAAAAATACTTCTGAAAATAAATTAAATTCAATTTTCGGATTTTCTTGCTCATAACCTACCGAATTATCGTTTAAACCGCCATTTGGCCCGTTACTGTGCCTCGGCCCACCTGCTAGCGACCGTTAGGGTTGATTGCAGCCGTCGGATTCACATCCGACTATTTGGATTCAATAGCAATTAGAATCCTCCGTTACCCGCACCGCGTAGATGCGATCTCGGTAGTCGATTCCAATCGACTACCGAGCGACATTTTCGGCAGTATAAAAACGCGACCGCGCAGGGCCCCCGTGAAAACCCTAATCCCCATTCTTTCCCCTTCTCTGTTTCTCTCGCTTCGCATCTCTCTCTCGCGGAAGAACCGAGGAAGCTGAGCGCGGCGGGAGAGAAGAATCGCCGCCGCCGCGGCCCTCGCCGGCCGGCGCGCGTTCTCGAGAGGAAGCGCCGCCGCCGAGCGGCTGCCGTGTCGGCGGCCTCCGCCTCCGTGGCCAGCGGGACGGATCGCGCGCACCTCGACCGGTCTTCCCACACGCATCGGCGGCGTTCGCCGCTTTGGAGCCCCGGCGAGCCACGGCTCGCCTGATGGAGCCTCACGTCGGGTAAGACCAACTAGGGTTAGGGTTTTTGCGCGCTTTTTTCTGCTTCTCTCTAGGGTTAGGTTTTCTTTTGGATCTACTCCGTTCTTTTCTTTTGCCATCCGGATCTGAGCCTAGACGGCTCTGATACCATTGTTAGATCCGAGTCTAGATCTCTTTTGTTTGGATCTTGGTTTTGGGGTTCGGGTTCATAAGAAACCGAAGAGAGAGAGAGAGAGGCGATGGGTTGGTTACCATCGGATGTAGAGAAGGATGAGTGGCCATGGCGGCTTGCGTGTGGTAGAGGCAGCGGTGGTCGATCCCGTCGGTGGAGGCGGCGGTGGTCGATCCCGTCCCTGGGGCGTGGCCGGCGGTAGTCGGTAGAGGCGGCGGTGACCTACAAACCCTAAGCTGATCTAAAGGGGGCGCTGAAGCGACGGGAAGCTACACCGCCGCCTCTACCGACTACCGCCGGCCACGCCCCAGGGACGGGATCGACCACCGCCGCCTCCACCGACGGGATCGACCACCGCTGCCTCTACCACACGCAAGCCGCCATGGCCAGCTCATCCTTCTCTACATCCGATGGTAACCGAACCCATCGCCCTCTCTCTCTCTCTCTCTCTCTCTTTCGGTTTCTTATGAACCCGAACCCCAAAATCAAGATTCAAACAAAAGAGATCTAGACTCGGATCTAACACCGGCAACTTCGCGAAGGTGTCCGAGACGCTCCACCTCATGATCGCCGCGGGATGCCCGCCGGACACGGTCATCTACCAGCGCATCATGCACGGACTCTTTGTGCATGGGATGGGCAGCGAGGCCCTGCGCATCTTCAGCGAGATCAAGCTGCGTGGTTACAACATAGATGCAATCACGTACACGACAGTCATCAATGGTTTGTGCAAATTGGGCCTCATAGCCCACGCTTGGCTTATGTGGGATGAGATGCTGGACAAATGAATACAGCCCAATGAGTATGCCTATTGCTCTCTTGTCGATTACTACTGTAAAGCTGGTGATTTCGGGATGGCTGCTTGGGAAGTGATTCAAGGAGAGTGCTGTCAGCTGTAACATTATCGTCACAGGATTTTGTGTCCATGGGGGGGGGGTGTTTGAGGGAAATGGTTACAAAGGGGATTGAGCATGATGTGATCACTTATAACACATTGATTTAGGGTCTATGCAAGGTTGGGAGTTTGGCTGAGGCGATAGGGATGTATGAGCGGCTACTGTCGTCTGGTCGTCTGGTTTGGAGCCAAGTGTATCAACCTTCATGCCTCTCATTGACACCATGTGTAAGGAAGGACAGATGAATGGTGCAGTCGAATTGCTTAGTTTGATGCAGGCTTGGGGCTTGGAACCGTTGGTGCGGAGCAATGATAGTGTCATAAATGGGTTCTGTAAGGTCAAGAGGTCTGAGGATGGCATGTCATGGTTGGCGGACATGTTGAAGAACAATCTGAAACCTCGGGAACAGACATTCAATTCTTTGGTGGAGTCGCAGACCACCTCTGGGCGAGTGGATGATGCACTGCTGGTCCTAAATACAATGTTCAAAATTGGATTTGACTTAACCAGTTTGGCTTGTACTATACTTGTTGATAAACTATGCACAGACAATGTATCTTACTCTCATGGGTTGGAGGACATTTTGGTGAGCAATTAGTAGCATTCAGCTGTTTTGCAAATCATAGAAATGTTCCCTTGATGCCTCCACCACGACAGTATTTTGTTGGTGCTATCCGAGAGAGTACTCAAATGCCTTCCATGGAAGATTTTGATGATCAAGATCTCGAGGTTGCTGCAAACCTTTGGTTCATATTTAATTTGTGACTCTGCCTCCTGCTGTTCCGGTAAATCCTTGGAGGAGATTGTGTTCATTCTTGTAATTGTTTTGGAGCTTGTCAAGTGTTGTAGCTCCACTGATTTTACTCTTCAGTCATGAGGAAAGAGAAATATTCTGCCATCATTCAGAAATCAGAATCATGCTCAAGGCTCAGAGTTTCTGGCAGTGCAAGTGTGCAGCATATGTAGCATGCTATGCGAGTTGCAACCTGTAGGCCTCGATAGCTATCATGCCCCTGCCCTCCTTTACTCAAGGCAAGTTTAGTAGAGAATTTTGAGTGTCCACAAATGAAAAGCCAATTAGAGTTCTTCGCTGTCAAAGGTTATGGGGACTATTCTTGAGTGAGTTATTATGATTTGCTGTTTAGAACTGTTTATCTAATTACCAGTAATTGACAGACACCATCACTATTGAAGTTGGGTTTTGTTAACCAGTTTTATGCATGATCTCTGGAGCAGATCACGCTCATGTTCAAGGATTTCATACCAAAAGCAAACCCATTTCATGTGCTGTCTATGATTTCGGTCGAATGACTGTAGACAAATGTGTGAAGGCAGATAAGACTTGTGCAGAGCAGTTATAAATTTGTGATGTTTTCAGGGACAATCTGCTTCTAATTACACCTGGCCGTTGAATGTTCTTCCAAAGAAAAAACATGTGAAAAATGTTCTATTACAAAATCATTGTTTAGGCATAAATTTGTATTCCTGCACCTTCTAGGTTGCCAGTGTAGTCGCAGTGTAAGCATTGCATTAAAACTGTAATACATGTTTCTAATTAAATTGAATTGAATACAGTCATCAATCTCTTATGTGTTCCATAAACTCATATTTCCCTGACCCCATAAACTTATCTTTCGTTGAACTGCGTCTTGCAAGAAGATAAATGCATATAGTTGATAAGCAGTTATTAATCCTTTGTTCTTCACAGCAGCTTTAAAGTGATTGGGTTTTCAGGCTAATGATGGCAACATAGAACTGTGAGCTTGAGATGCGTAAGTATGCGCCGTCCCCCAAATGGTAAGATGCAATATCCTTGCATATGACTTATGTAAATGCAACTTATCTATATGACTTACTTGAGTTTCTATTACATCTGCAGATGACAGTTACCTCCGGGTGCTGAGGAGCCCTAATGTCGAGCAGGACGATAACAACTTACAGGAGTGGGGCAATCAAGAATTATACCCTGCAGATCACTGGAAAATTCCCATGCATTTGCAATGCTATTGAGGCTTTGACTTGAGTGACTTGTTCTTACTATTGTGGTTGTATTTTGTGGAGTTGGGTTGAAGGACTCGAAGAGTCAGGATTATTCCCTGCAAAGTACCACGATATCATGGTATGGGACTGTGAGATCGATTTCGTTTTCCTGTGTATGTTTGTGAACTGCTTGACTGGCTGTGTATTTTTTTGTGGGCTGAATTGGTTTCTTTTGTCTTTGTTAGATCCAATGTCTGTAGAATACAAAGTACTAATGTGGGCTCTTGGATTTCTGCCTTCGTTTAATGGCCATGCGTTTGCATCTCTTGTCATAAAAATTACTCTCACTTCTCATATACTACTTAAATCGTACGATAATATCTCTTTATCTATTTGAACATACTCTAATAATGATTATAAGATACCTTAAGTGTGTTCTATGAAAAATTTCATTAAAGTTCACTCTTTAAGAGTACGAAACTATATATAGAGGGCATCATTTGGGTGACAGACAATGTTTGTATGATACTTTGATTTATTTATTTTTTACTTGTATGCTAACTCGATTGTTGATGAGAAAGTAAGTACCAGATATCGAGAAGAAATTGCTATCAAATTTCGCGTAACATGACTTTGAAAATAATGCAAGCACTTTAGCGACAACGCATTGGCTAAATATTCTTACTCGTTGGCTAAATATTCTTACTATTAATGATGGGATGTACTTTTGCTATACCATGTTTGGATAGATAGACTACTATTTTCCTTTTGGAGATGCAATCGAAATATTCCTAAAATTTATCAAAACATCGCCATAACTATCTGCATTTCAAAGAACATAACAAATCCAAAACATTAGAGAGAGAGAGAGAGAGTCACTACGAGGAAATGTGAATTAGCCAAGTTTTAGCAACAAAAATGAACTAGGGAGCGAATGGAAATGAAATCTTACCAAATATTGCTAACAAATCATGTGAAAGCCAAATTTGATCAATGTTATTGATTTTTGATAAGGCAAACTTTGGCACCCATTCACATCTAACCCGGCACGCCCTTAGCAGGGGCAGAGCCAGTATTCCGGCATAAACAACATTGGAAGATTACATTATGGGATTCTTGGGGAAATTATACCGTTTTGTATGAAATTCCTTTGAAAATAGATTAGCAAGATTGGAAGCTCTTGAAAAAACAATATGTGTTTCTTCCTCTTATAACTGGACTACCAAAGCACATAAAAGTGGGTATGAAAATATTTTTCTGCAACATTATGTTGTATCACAAATTGGAGAGAGTAAAGCACCATGCCTAAAGATACAGGTCAATGATAAAGCTAATAAAAATTAAGCAATTGATCGATGTTAATCATCATTAAAGGTACCTTGGTTTTGCCTAATCGTTGCCCCATTCACTTATTTACCAGCTTCAACCTTCACGGCCTCACTATGATGGCGCTTCTTGTTTCCTCGAATAACAAGGGAGCAAGCGAATACACCTGGCCCTTTAATCTACAAGTAATTAATCATTTATTTTATCTCTAATTATTTATTTATTTTCTGAAAAAATTTACTTTGGTTGTGACTATATGGCCCTTATTGGGCATGCTAGATAGTAGTTGTGAAGAAAGTTTCATCCGTCGAGACTTAGGCCCTGTTTGTTTAGGCTTATGCTTTTTGGCTTATAGCTTAAAGCCAGCTTTTTGGCTTAATCGACTTATAAGCCTCTCAGCTTTTAAGCCAAGCTTTGGTGTTTGGTAATCTGGCTTTTTATAGGATGTTTGGTTTATTGAGTTGTGTGTGAAGGATAAAAAACCTGAATTGCCCTTGAGGGTTTGAAGGATGTTTTTAAGGATGAATTTAAACTTATTTCTGCATGAGATTTGTAACCATGACGATACGTGCAAGTGTACATATGCAAAAAAAAAGATTTTACTTGTTCGTGCATGTATTAATTTTGGACATTGTGTAATTAAAGAAATTAATATAGAAAGACATATATTAGCCAACCTTTTCGTTGTTTCCTAAGGTAATTTGCCAAATCGGAACTACATATTTGTCTTGTCTATTTGCCTTACTGAAATATTTCATAGCTCACCAGAAAGATTCATGTCAAATACCACGACCATTTTTACGGGAAATGCAATTAACTACTTCCATTCACAGGCGTACATCTAGGAAAACACAAGTCTAAAAATTTACAGACAAAATATTTTCTTGACAGTTTGCATTACTCAGCCTGCTGTTTAGTGTTTACTACTAGTACAAACTCATCACTCAGCTTTTGTATGTATGTACATGTACATCAATGTAAATATCTGGACTAGTGTTGGTCTTCTTTTTCTTCATTACTAGTAGCAAGATTGATGATATGAAATTTCCGTTTGGTGCTTAAATTGACGTTTCCCAAATTTTGGACAATTTTGCAAAGTGCTACTATGAGCAAGAACATAACTTTTTGACATTTTTTTTAACAAACTAACAGTTGGGTTTGACACTGTATAGAAACATGCCCACTTTCGGTTCATGCAGTAACCTCTTTGCTACCAATATTGCAGGCTAGCAAGTAATGTCTCGACACAATTTAGTCTAATCGACATGCAAGTTAGCAAAGAAGATGCTAGACAGTTGCACAGACACCAAGTGAAAATACGAGGAACAAAGTTTACAAGGAATTCCCAAGGGAAGTACCTAGATAAATTTATGTAATGGCATTTTGTGGGTAATTTCAACGAAATTTAGTGGCAAATGGGTATTCCATTCCGCAAAAGCCAAAAAAAAGCACCTCTCTCGTGGCTTATGGCTTTTAGGCTTAAACTGGCTTAAACTTTTTATAAGCCAGATGAAAAAGCCACCCCTTTGTTTAGACTTAGGCTTTTTTACTTATAAGCCAGATAAAAAGCCTAAACAAACAGGCCCTTAATACGCATAACTCTAGTGAATACTAATGAGCCATTAGGTAGGTACTAAAATCAGTTTTGAAGGGGGAGGCCGGGAGGGGGCTTCCCTCCGCCCCTGACCCTTCGAATATATTATGTCGTTATTACCATTTTAAAGTTTTTTTTCTCATTTAGCCTCATTTGAAATTAAATAGCAAAACTAGCTCTCCCCTTTACGAACGAAATAATAAAAATGACACTCTTATCGTGCGATTTTACCGCGAAAAGTCATATGCCGCGGTTCACACCGTGGCACATAGTTTTTTGTTGGAAAATCGCACGATAAAAGTGTTATTTTTGTCATTTTATTTGTAGGAGAAGAACTAATTTTGCTATTTTATTTTGAAAACATATCATTTTAGCCTAGGAAGCAGCAAGGTGACTCACTTCCCTCCGACCTAGACCCTTGGAATCTATTATGGTCGTTATTATCGCTGCAGCAAGGTGACTTGTAGCGAGGCCTGAGCATTTTTCCCAACCAGACATGGGAACATGAGACCCATGGTTGGTTGGGCTAGGCCTAGACAAATAGCCTAGCCAAACCTGACAGGATAGGTCCGACAAACTTAATGGATGGTAATAGGCTTGGATTCATCACTCAGAAGCCCAAAAGGACCTGGTACTCAGGTCATCTTATAAAACAGAGTAAGGACTAGTTTATGGTTGCGGTACTACGCTCTGGTGTGTTTTGGAATTTAATTAGTTATGTGAATTTTTACATATTCTAGTAAGATTTTGGTATAATGACTCCAAAATGGATTACTCTTAGCTCTTGCTGAAAAGCCTAGTGTAGCTATGCGTATCGAGGAGATTCCAAAAGTATGTGACTATCCCGATGTGTTTTCTTCTAAGCTTTCAAGGATACCTCCAAAGCGGAATGTGGAATTCTACATTGACCTTGTCCCGGTACTCAAACTATCTCCTTGTCTATGTATCGTTTGGCATGTCCTTTCCAGGAGGAGTTGGAGAAGCAATTGGATGATTTGTTGTCCAAAGATCTTATCCGGCGTAGTGTGTCACCTTGAGGAGCTCCTATGTTGTTCACAGAAAAGAAGGATGAGAGTTGGCGCATGTGAGTTGATTACCGTGTTATCAACCTGGTGACAATCAAGAACAAATATCATTTTCCCCGCATTGAGGACTTGTTTGATCAGTTGAATGGAGTTCAGGTGTTCTCTAAGACTGATGTTCGGGAATAGGATATTGAGAAGAATGCTTTCTCCACTAGGTATGAGCATTATGAGTATAAAGTTGTGTCTTTTGGACTAATGAATAGGCCTACCGTTTTTCATGGAGATGATGAATAGCATGCTGCACAAGTATCTAGACAACTTTGTGGTCTTATTCATTGATTATATTCTCATCTATTTCAAGACTGAAGGGGGTCATGAACGATATCTGACACTTGTGCTAGAAACTCTGAGAAAGCACAAGTTATATGCCAAGTTAAAAAAAGTGCGAGTTCTGGATTTCAGAGGAGGGCCTTTTGGGTCATGTAATTAACCCTCTGGGTATTGCCGTTGATCCCAGAAATATTTCTACAGTGCCGGACTAGAAGAGACCGTCTAATGTCAAGGAAGTGAGGAGTTTTCTAGGCTTAGCTGGTTATTACAGACATTTCGTACAAGATTTCTCTATCATTGCTAAGCTAATGTCTCAGCTCACGTAAAAAGATGTGAAAATTGAGTGGACTGGTGATTGTGAGCACAGTTTCTGTATCTTAAAGGGGAAGTTGGTGACTTGTCCTATTCTCACCCTTCCCGAGCCTAGAAAGCGTTTCACAGTTTATTTAGATGCTTCTCGAGTGGGTCTTGGTTGTGTGGTCATTCAAGATGGCAAAGTGATTACTTACGAGCCGAGGAGTTGAAGAAACACGAGCATAACTATCTTAATCATGATTTATAGTTGGTTGTCATTGTCTTTCACTGATCGTAAGAGTCTTAAGTACATCTTCACGTAGAAGGTTCTGAATCTGAGGTAAAGAAAATGGTTGGAATTAATGAAAGATAATGATTGGAACTTTGATTTGTTTAATATTAGTTTGATTATATTACTTATTGCCATCCAATGTCCCTAGGAGCATGGTGAGCGCGTGTGACTCGAGCGTTTCACAAGCGCTGGTGACCTAAGCATTCTTGGCGTGAGTGACTAAGCTATGAAAGTTAGTCCTTTATGAATTTAATTTGTTATATTTGTTGATAGGTGACCCGTTGTGAGATTTATTCCATACATTGCTTACTAGAATTATTGTTCAAATATGATTTAAATTGTTAGTGAGAATATTTTAGGTGACATTCTAGGCACAATATTGGGCCGGGGGTGTTACGATTACTATGTAGGTAAGGATACAAGGGATTTGATGATTTACTATTATAAGATAAATGCATTTGAAGATTTACTCATCGATATCTTATTGACATGTGGCTTCAGAACCTTGTATAATGTATGAATTTGGCATTTCAATGTTGTGTTATAGCTCCAACATAAATAGAAAGAAAATAAATTGAAAATGTACGATCCAATAAATTTACTACCTCGCTAATGTATAATGTGCCCCTAAATGTCCATAAATATGTGAGTATCGATCTGTAGATAAGAAACATCAAATTTAGTGATATAATATTAAATTATGAATATTCATAGACATTAAAAATAAAATAAAAACATACCACTAAAACACTAAATTCATGCTGTGGATATCATGGTGATATGCTCTAGATCTTAGGATGATGTGACAATTGGCAATGGCGTTAACAGTTTATCGTTTCACGTGTTTTCGACAAAGAAACAAGATCTTGTCGAGGCCATAACCGGTCTCGACCGCCGGTATGGCCGTCGGCCAGGTCCATGCGGCAATCGGATCGGCTAGATACCAAAAGTTGTATTTTGAGCTGGGCCAAAAAAAATAGAGGGTGTAGGCAAGAGAGGAGATTCTATTGCACTTAGTCCCATAATTTTTGGAGTCTCCAGTCAAAAGTTCTATTGGTTTGAAAATTCCAGTAGGTTTCGGAATTTCAGAGGCTGAAATTAGCTAAGTCCCAACTGGCGGTCTGACCGGCCAATAGGTGGCGGTCAGACCGGCCAGTATGGTGATCGAGCCGACCACGGGAGCGATCGACCGGTTTTCACTTGGATCGTCGGCCTTCGTGGCGGCGATGTTCGGTTGTTAGGTCAAAGTCATGAGTTCCAGTGCATATGTGTTGCATGATGCATGTTTTGACTAACATGGGTCAAGTTGTGAAGAACTTGTTCCCGGATTCGGTTTACTTGTATATTGTTGTGCATGTTGCTTGGTGGTTAACGACGGTCAACGGCGAACATGATCGGGACTAGGCTTGGAGAGCTGAGGTCCAGAACGATCGACGATGCCGAGTGAGGCCAATGAACACAAGCATAGTGCAAGATGGACAAGGGTAACCTATTGGCTAATCCGAGGCACAAGATGGGGCAAGGTGTAGCTAATTAGGTCAAGAGGAGATAAAGACGAAGCATTAAAATACGTGCGTGTGTGACCCGTTTGTTTTGGGCATTAACGGGAGCCCAATTGTGTCAAACTTCTAGAAGGTCTAAGCCCCTACTATAAATAGAGGAGGGTGGTACCTAAACCTCTCTAGTTTTTTCTCGTCTCTTTTGCTATTTGAAACCCTAATTTTTTTAGGGAGAACTTTTGTGGAGGTTAGGGTTCTAGAGAGTTTGATGTGATTTTTGTGCTCATAGATTGAGCTTTTTCCTCCATTGATGGAGTGGCTGTAAACCAAAATCAGATCAAATCAATCCAAGGAAAGTTTGATCAATGTTTTGTCTCATTGCGTTCTTTCTCTATATTTGATGATTTTGAGTCTTTCTTTGATCCGTGAGTTTTTGATTGAATTCTTCACGTGATCTAGCTTGCTGTGACATGTGGGAACATATCTAGGACCATCTTGATCATCAATCACCCACGAGCAAGATTTTGTACCTAGTTTTCGTTTTGACCCAGTTTTGAACCCTTCTTCAATCAAACGGAAAAGGATCGTTATTCTTCCAAGAATTGTTACAATCTTCGATTGGAATAGGTTCCTGACATCATAGAGAATGTGTGTTCCAAGTTTCATCGAGTTTGGAGTTGTAGATCAAAAGTTTCATCTATTTGCAACTTCGTCATCGGGCTATTTTGATGTTTTTTTGGTAGCGGTCGACCGCCTAAAGGCGATGGTCGACCGCTTGGTCGTGATCGACCGCCATTGACACAATGATCCGACGGCGGTGTATTGAATTGCTTTAGTCTTTATTGATTTTGTCGTATTGCTTAGGGGTTTAAATTGGATTCAATATTAGTCTTCCGTTGTACTGATATATTGATCTTCATAGCTTCCATAGCTACTGGAGTAAAATCTTATTGAATCAATTATTTGTGAAAAAGTGAGCGTGCTCCTATTCACCCCCCTTTTGGTCCAACACATGCCGAACATTTTTCTTCTTCTGCTATCTATAGTTTGAGGGTACTGCTAGTTGCATTATTTAAGAAATAACTGTGCAAAGTTCATTTCTCTATTTTTGTAAATCTAAGAAAAATTAAACAACAACCAGTCAACCACTAATTAAACAAATCGGCTAATGGCTACTGTCATATGTTCACTAATCAATTAAACAACATTTGGAATCAAGTCATCAATCACAAATTAAACAAAAACCACCAATTAAACATTTGCATCAATAATCAATTCATCAATCTTTAAGTCAAGTCTATCTACATTTGCAACAGACAGGCAAAATGGAGAATTTGGGAGAGAATCAAAGAAACAAACTCATTACCTCACTAACTCACTTCACTGCGTCTGTGTGTCTGTCGGGCTGCCCCTCACTAGCCACTTCCCCTCAGTCCCTCTCCCTCACCCTCACTGGCCTACTTCACTACTCATTAGTCACTTCAGTACTTCACTCACTGAGTCCCCCGAGGCCCCGAGTCGCCGCGACACGCCGACACCACTAGGCACTAGGTGCCAACCACCGCGACCCCGCGCGGCCACGCCCACAGCCCTTCGAGGCTTCGACGGTTCAGGGCTTCAGGCCCCGTCTCACCCTCCACGCCGGGCCGCCGAGTCGCCGAGAGGCCTGAGACACCAACCGCCTCGCTTGTCGCCTCCCCCTTAGTGAGTCTCTCTCCGTCTATACTCTCGAATGTCGAATCTAGGCATCTGGGTCTGGCTGAGACCTAAGATGAGCTTACCTTATTTGTTATCTATCATTGATTGGATTTGGGCTGGCAGTCGATTGGGCCTTAAGTCACATGCCGCCATCTCCATGAATCCAACTCCAAGAACAACCCACACAGCTGGGCGTTGACCAAGCCAGACTTTCTGGTTTCTTCAACCTCCAACTCGCCAACTTACCACACACCAGCACTACCGCCTGCCGCATACTTGCAGAGCATGTAGCTCTCGTCGCCTCACTGGTGCTTAGTGGGTACCAGGGGTCCAGTGGTGGGGGAGGGGGTGCTCGAGTACCCACTAACACCCATGGTAGATTCACCCTGCTTATCACACTTTTGTGATCTCCTTTTACTCGAACACCTCCTCGTGTTTTTTATTTGAAGTTGCAGCTATTGCTGGCTCATACAGTATTTGACCCTTTGTCCCTAGATGTATATTACTACAAAACAGTTTGACATGATCTTCAATGTATTACTTGACCACGAATTTCCATGTTAATATATTAACACTTTTTTTGGTAAAAATACAGACAATATTTAATACTTCATGCGTTCTAAACCAACACTTTATTAAGGACGAAGAAAGTTTTGAAAAGGTTGTCTATGTCTACCTAAAATATGAAATGATAATACTACACTAAAAATACTTTGCATCGACAAAGGTAATACTAGTTGTATAAAATGACACATATCATTATCAAGTACAACCACATCTTGATGTTCAATCATGCAATCAATTTTTGGTATAGGCACCAAACTAACATTTCAAAAAAAATTCGAATTGTTTTTGATGATGTAGTGTTTGGAGTGTTGTAGCATCCTATAAAAATTCTACTTCAAACCCAAATGTCTTACCGGAAACAAAAAATGTAAGTTTGCTTTGGCTAGTAAACTTTTTCTTTTTTTTTTTGATTTATCATTTATCAGATTTTCTCAATTTTCTTATTCTTAGCCTAAAATATATTTAAATACAAACTTTTATATATAGGTAAAGTAAATTAAGTATATATATTGGATTTTTTTAATGTTGTTTTAGTGCTTAAAACCGAAAGTGATTGCATGATTGCACTCATAGTTTGGGTAACCCGCCGATAATCAATCGAAAATAGGGATTATCGGTCCTACCGGATTGAGAGTTCAAGCCGGTCAAAGTCGGCATACAAAATCGGATTTGTTTGAATTTGATTTTTTTAATTTAAAATCTTAAAAATTGAAATTTATAAATTTAGACTAAAATTAGCCTAATTTTTTCGATTTTCGTCCGAACCTACCGGACCCGTAAAAAACCCAAATCAGTTACCTAAACCCTGATTGCACTGATATGTTACTGTATAAAATATGAAAAGATTACGCGTTTCAAAAACACGAAAGATTATGCAATCGAAAACATGTGATCCCCAGCATACGAAGGCCACGGATGGCTGCCGCGTTTCCTCTGTCCGCCGCTCCGCCGCTCCTCCTCTGCCGCTCCGCCGCTGGCCCCTCCCTCTCCTTACGCTGCGACCGCAACCGCCGCGCGCGGCTCGGGCAGTGCGCCGCCGCGCGACGTGATGCCTGCTGCGCCCGCCGGTTGCCGGCGGCGACTGCCGAGGCCACAGGCGTTCCGACGCGGCGAGTCACGGCCGTGGCGGCCCAAGGCCAGGAGGTGGCCGGGGAGGGGGCCTATGGAGGCGCAGGGGAGGAGTCTCTGTGGATGGTCCTGCTCAGCACCGTGGTGGCCGTGTGCGGCTCCTTCGAGTTCGGCACCTGTGTAAGCCCGCGGCTCACTCCATGCCTGATGTCTGCATGTTAGTGCGTAGGACTAGGAGTATACTTATTTAAGAATCACAAGCCGCGCTGTTCTTGCTTCGCTTCAAATGTGATCAGATATGACCGAGCGTATGATATGCAGGTCGGGTATTCTGCGCCGGCTCAAGCTGGAATTGTGAGCGACATTGGACTCTCCAATTCCGAGGTTGGTTGGAACAAAACCACCTCTGTTTTTGTTGAGCATGGACATATCCTTTTGCTTTTCTTGGCTGTAGATTGATAAAATTGGTGTGTCTAGTGATGGTAGTAGCAGGGATACAAGTGCAGTTTCATTTTATCAAAAGCTACAGACCGATAAGTAATGATCGCATCGCAAACTTTGCCTGATGAATTCAGCATTGGGATCTCAAATGTTATTTAGCTGTGCTCCCCTTATCCTTTTACACTTGTCCTTTGCGCTATCAATCAAACATCTGGCTGTCTATTGGAATTCAAGTTTAGCAATGCTGAACAGAAGGCTCTCTTATAACCCAATTGTCAAAGTCTTCATTGGTTTCAACAGCCACTCATTCTGATTAATGTTGACCTTGTAGTATGGTGTCTTTGGATCTATATTGACGATTGGTGCAATGATTGGCGCTCTGACTAGTGGGCGCCTTGCTGACATTCTTGGACGCAAAACGGTGAAGCACTTGAATAGATGATTGGGATAGCTAGCGTAGTGGTTATTCCCATTCATCCTCACAATATCTCTTCCATTTGCATTTCCCACAGACCATGCGGTTTGCAGCAATTATAGGCATTTTTGGTTGGCTTGCTATATATTTAGCCAAGGTATGTTCCTCCATGAACTAGTTCCTTTCTTCAGCTGTCATTTGTGGTTTCAAGAGCTTGAAATCTGGTCGTCAATGACACAAAGGGTGCTATGATGCTCTACTTTGGAAGAGTATTGCTGGGCTATTGTACCGGAGTTCTTTCCTATGTGGTGGGCATCTCTTCATTCTCAATATGCACCTGACTTTTTATTCTTATGTTTTTATTTTTACTTTTTTAAAACTGTTTTGTTTACTTACTGTGTAGCAATACACTGTTTGCCCCTTGATCAACATAGTATTCTAGTACACTAACATTGCCCTGGGATAAAACAGGTGCCTGTGTTCATATCTGAAATAGCACCAAAGGATCTCCGAGGGGGCCTTGCAACTTCAAACCAGGTTGGAAAATTGGAGCTGAAGAGACTCTATGTATATTCAATTTAGTAAATCTTGAAAATTAACTTAGGTTCTTCTGTAAGTGCAGTTGTTCATCTGTTCAGGGTGTTCAGCTGCTTACATTATTGGAGCACTGCTTTCGTGGCGATCTTTGGTTCTAGTAGGTAATATCCATTATCCGTTTATGGATGTTCGCATATCTATTATACAACAGAAAATAATACAGCATTTTTATGCAGGATTAGTGCCTTGTGCTTTCCTCCTTGCGGGGCTTCTCTTCATTCCAGAGTCTCCAAGGTGGTTGGTAAGATGGTAACTAACTTGGATGTGTAACATGGTTGCGTTATGGAGAACAGGAGGAGAAAATTACCATTCCTGTTCTCCATGGTTTTCAATTGAGGATGGCAAGCATGGTGTGTGCTTATTTTCATTCTTTTTTTATAGGATACGAGATTACGAATGCTGCAACTCAACCATGTTACCTTCTAATTAAAAGATTTTGCTTACATCCATGAATCATGACTTGTTTCTGATTGCAATACATGATAAAATATAGTATAAATTAATAATCCAACGTGAAACGTAACCTCTTTGGTGAATAATAAACCTTTACTCAAATTATGACTTCTCATAGTACACTTTTGTACTGAAGTTCATTATTCAATAATATGACAGGCCAACATCGGAAGAGAGAAAGAATTCCATGCTTCATTGCAAACGCTTAGGGGGGAAAAAGCTGACATATCTGAAGAGGCCGCTGAGATTAGAGTTAGTTTCTGCCCTAAATAGCTACATTTTTTTTCAAAATCTATAATGTGGGGCAGAAGATATTCAAAATAACCATCTTTTGTAGGAGTATATTGAATCAGTTCACAGCTTACCTAAGGCCAGGATTCAAGATTTGTTTCAGAGCAAAAATATGTATGCAGTCATTGTAAGAGATTCCTTCAGGAACTTCATTTCAAAAGACCTTATCATTTCCCCCTAAAATAAAAACGTCAGAACTTGATAATGTAAAATGTTGATTTTCAGAAAGAGAAATTCGGAACTAATCATAAAACTTTGATGCACAGGTGGGTGTTGGCCTGATGGTCTTTCAGCAACTGGGCGGAATAAATGCCCTAGGATTTTATACAAGCTATATCTTTTCCTCCGCAGGTATCCAAATGCCTAAATAATTATGTTGTTTAACTGACAAGAGGAGCTTTCTGTAATTTTTCTTTCCCAAAACTTCAGGGTTTTCTGGAAAACTTGGGACCATCTTGATTGGCATTATTCAGGTTCAGGATAGACCATTCTATGTCAATGACAAAAACTGGCTATAACAATTTGTCTGTAACTATAATTATTTCAGATTCCAATCACATTCTTTGGGGCCCTTCTCATGGATAGGAGTGGAAGAAGAGCCCTTCTACTGGTACAGACGCTCCAAAACTGAGCTGATGTACACAAAGGAAAAATCGAGCACTAATAATGTTTTGTGATATTCTTCTATTATTTAGGTCTCTTCATCTGGAACATTTCTGGGCTGCTTTCTGACTGGGCTATCATTCTACTTTAAGGTAACCGTAATTTTTTAGTCTATCAATCCACAATGAAAAGGTACAATTTGAAATTTTGAGATGGCAATCATTTGTAAATGCTGATAGAAGCCCTTGAGAAACTTCTCACTAATGTTATTAAGATTTATAAAAAAGTTAGCTCTTAAACAATTAAACTTTCATAAGAAGTTCTAATTGTTAGAATAGGAGTCCTTATCTGTATATAATACCTCCTTGTACTCCCTATATATATTGCCCATTAGGCCATCTTGAATACATACACAATATTCATAGCATGGTATTAGAGTTAGGGCACTAACCTAGCTCTTTCCGCTACCACATCCGTTGCTCAGGTCGTCGCCGCTGCCGTTGTCGTCGCTCGGACCGCCACGCTTGCCGCCGCCGCCAGGGGAACGCCGCTCTTGTGCTCGCCGCGCCGCCGCCGCCGACTTGCCGCCGCCTGGCCGGGCCACCGCTTGAAAAGCTCTATGCTGGTTGCTCAGCCTCCGCATCCAAAGCCGATGCTGCCACTCGAAAAGCTCTACGCCGGTCGCTCGGCCTCCACATCCGACGCCGCGCACGCTTGGTCGAGGAAGGACCGCCGGTAGGGCTGAAGCCGAAGCCACCGCTCAATCCGCCAGCTGGTGCGCTTCATCGAGGAAGGGCCGCCGCCGGAAGGGCTGCTCCTTCCCGTTACCCGTCGCCACCGCTCGAGCCGCTAGAGGGAACCCTAGCCCCCCCTACGTGCCTATGCAGCCATGCCTTTTAGGTTGGCCGAATCGGCCAGGCTATTTTTAGTCTGAGCGAGCCCGGGCCAACAAAAAAAAAAAAAACGTAGCTCTGACCGCCACACCTTCAGCGCCGCCGTTAGACTTCGTTGCCTTGATCGCCGCGTCGTCTCGCGCCGCCTATCGATGGCTTCCGTTCCATCAGCTGCGATCCCATTCTCGGGAACAAAGCTTAATGAGACGAACTACAGGTTGTGGTCTTCACTCATGGAGATCACGCTCGATTGTTTCCGCCTCTGGGGACATGTTACTAGTGCCCGACCTTGTCCGCCGTCACCGGTTCAGCCTCCTCCCAGCCAACCTACTTCTGCACCTCCTGCAGAAGATGAAGCCGCCAAGAAGGAGGCAGAGGCCGCTATTGCTGCTGCTGATGAGGCCTTTCAGTATGCTATAGACGCTTTTGAGCGCTGGTGTGCTGATGAGGCCCGTATTCGAGCCATCCTGGTGGTCAGCGTCGACGACTCCATCCAGCTATACATTGTTGGTCTGCGTGTCACTCGTTAGATCTGGGAGTACTTGCTTGAGTGATACCAGCAGAGCAGCGATGCTCAGTTCTTTTCGCTTCAACGTGAGTTGGAGACGCTTCGCCAGAAGGACTCCTCCGTCGATGACTTCTTCCGAGCCCTGACCAGTCTCTAGCGCCAGCCGGACGAGCTGGCTTCTCCGATCTGCCAGGAGTGTCATAAAGTGCAGAAGGTGGATCGTTCACGGAGTCAGGTGCAGGAGAGAGTACTTGCTTTACAGTTTGTGCCTTTAGAGTTACAAGTTGTTGACTTTTTCACGAAGCTACAGACTATGGTACAACATTTGTATTTTCTCTCCAAACTCAGTGTGTGTGATCCACCATGAGTTTGAGGAGGGGGTTTGTTAGAATAGGAGTCCTTATGTGTATATGATACCCCTTTGTATTGGACCCTCTTGAATACATACACAACATTCATAACACTAATGTTCTCTTTGCTCGTGTATTGTTTTTTATCCTTCAACTCTAAATTGATTTTCATCCCCTTGTTAGTGTCTCACAAACCACAGAAATGGGAGGTGAACTGTTCAATTTAGAGTACTAGTGTCTGATTATCTGTCAGTACTAGTGTCTGCATGCAGCATATAAGGTTGCTGCAGTTACCAAAGTTTGTCCACCTTGAAGTTTTGAACTTCTCAATTTCTTACGCAGCTTATATTTGATGGCGGGACAAACAATACCAGACCAACATTAACGCGCACACACCAGCTTCCCATGTATGAGGCTCTCTTAAATAACCTGATGGAAGGGTGAAATATCAACAAAATGAAACTAACCACACCGACAAAATTAAAGAGTTGAATAAACCTGAAGTAAATTTACAATTTTGCGAATGTTCAGGGTCTATCCCTGTACTTCTGTCTAGGAAAAAATATGGTAAACAGAGTACTTACTTTTCCTTCTCTTGTAACTTTTGATCTTTCCATGATCTTACAGGCACAAGGATTGTACACACAATTGGTTCCTACATTGGCTCTTTATGGCATATTGGTACAGAAATTACAATCACTGAAACTTCTACAGTTTTGTATAAATTCAATGTAGAATCATTTACATATTTCCTGCTTCCTAAAATAGGTATACTATGCGGCATACTCAATTGGAATGGGACCTGTTCCTTGGGTTATCATGTCTGAGGTATTAAAATAACACGAAGTTAATTCTGGATGAAGCTTGTGTTCTTGGGAATCTGTAAGGAACTCATCTTTGCAATTAATGATCTCTCCTGATTTATTGGTACAGATATTCTCAATCGACATGAAAGCAATAGCCGGAAGCTTGGTAACACTGGTTAGTTGGATTGGTTCCTTCGCAATTTCCTACTCATTCAACTTCCTGATGGATTGGAACTCCGCAGGTAAGCATCTTTAGTGCGTGCGTAGGTAGCACAGTAAGAAAAGAATGTAGAACATCCGCCATCAGTTTCTCATGGGATAGCTGAATGATATCTAAATAACGAAAGACTGTTTGAAAGGAATTATTGTGAACAGTTGAATTTATCTACAGAAGAGTGTTTTTTTTTTGCGAGGTTGGTTCCAAATTGCAATATCTCCTTGGTCGATTATCACGCAGCAGTTCTCCATTGTCGTTAATTAACTGTTGAGTTTTCCCCCCTTTCTGTGTGCAGGTACCTTCTTTTTGTTCTCTGCAGCGAGCTTAGGTACTGTATTGTTCGTGGCAAAGCTAGTACCAGAAACTAAAGGAAGAACACTCGAAGAGATCCAAGAGTCACTCAAAGCCAGCACATGACAAATTAACTGAGACGAACGACGCTCGTTACCCTATGTAGATGCGGAAAAACAATAATTCACTCTACCTCTTGTAAATTCACTCTACCTCTTGTAAATTCCCATGCATTTACTATACATAACATAAGGCTTAATATACGTAACATACGAACTAAGATGCCTTTGGTTGTGGCCAGAGGCTTGCATTTATTGTCTTCCACTGCTTAAAAACGTAACCACTCCATGTACTTTTAAAGGCACCCATGTATTCAAGATTTAAATTTTGTAATGTTTAAACAACATTTAGCGCATAGGTTTAGAGGTATAAAAGCAGTATCATTAGATTCGTATTTGAGAGTACTTTTGTATATATCATGGTTTTTTCGTCATTAATAATGTATCATGCATAAAAGAAACTAACGGCCAAAGTTAGATTTAGGGACCGTACTAAGTTAAACTGCGTGTCACCAGAATCAGCGAACGTAGCATATAACTTTTTTTTTGGCAATCTCATAACCATCCTTGTTGATCCTTGAGATGGGCGTTCACGAGTTCCGACAGCTTTTCCGTTCCATCAGTCAGTGAATGCACCGATATGGAAGCAAAGTAATAGTACTACAAATTAAGCCGTATCATGATCTCCACAAGACAAGTGTAAAGAGCAGAAAAAAACAAAAGGAGTTTCTAGATATACATGTCACTTTTAAGTGAAACGTTGCAAGTAGGGACAGCTGGCGCTGATCATATCTCAGGTCAGTCCAACCACTTCTCATATTTGTAATAATTATATTTTTACATAATATTTTGATGTTGAATCTCAGACTATTACTTCGGAGGTTCAAGAAGAGGATCATACGTGGATCCCCCGGACTTACGCAACGGGGCTAGCCGGCAAAGCAGGAGAGTAAATGAGTAAGGGAGAGAGGGGATTGGACGTTATTAGGGTTTACACGAATCTCAAGGAAATACAGCAATATGAAATGACTGATTTTTTAGTTTTTTTTTCTTTTTTGAGAAGTCGTGAAAATTCATCTAGCTGATGATGCAATTGTACCAACGAGAGCAAAAGCAAATGAAAGGAATAAAGACCGTAAATCATAGTAGCATTGGTACTACTATCTCTGGTGACGCCTCTGTCCTTGGTTCTATATATAGTCAAGTACGTTGAACAATTACGCTACCTCCCTAGAACTCCCCGCGGGCAGCCGGCCGCTCAGCCGTGTCGGCCTCGATCGATCGGCATGGCGGGCAATTAAGCTGTTAAGCTGTTCGGCGGCATCGGCAACGTCGTCAAGCTGCTACCCGCCGGCAGCTTCACCGCCTACCAGTTTGTACGTAGTCCGTTTTCCAGTTTATAAACAGTAATTACTTTTATTAGTTTATTTTAAAAAATTATTTTAAATTATTCGTATAATTGCAAAATTCTTAGCTTCTACCTTAATTCAAACTTTTGTTTTGGACCTCATTTCAAATTTTCAGATTCAAATTTTGAATTTGAATTTTCTTTTCAATTTTTCATTCCTTCTCCTTTTGGGCTTGGCCCATTTTCTCCCTCCTTCTGGCGGCTTGGGCCGGACTTGCCTCCCCTTTCCTGGCCCACCTGGCCCAGCTCCTCCCTTGTCCCTTCTTCCCTCCCAGCTCAGCGCCGAGCCGCCCTGACACGCTCATGCTCGCTCTGCCGTACCCCCGTGCGCCCACCTGCTCAACTACATGCTCTGTCCCGTCGCCTAGCCGCTCCCCTTGACTCTGGCGTCACCGCGCATCTGCATCTGTCGCCATGACACGCGCCGCGCATCAACGCCACGGCGCGCGCTCTACGAGCCACGCTGCTCGCCGTCCAATCCTGTCGTTCTGCCGCCTCCACCTGCTCCGGCCCGCTCAAGTCGTTGCCGTGCTCACCTCCCCACGCTCTCGCATCAGCGCGCCGTGCCGGGCACGTGTGCCTACACTGCCCCCTAACTCTCTATCGCGCATGCGCCATCCCACCCGCCCTTGACTCCGGTGCCCGCCAGCCCGCCTTGTCCCGTTGCCAAGGCGCCCCTTTGCATCCCACCTACCCGCATTGCCCGCGTCAACAAGCGCTCCGTCCCGTCGCGTTCTTGCCAGAACTACCTATGCTGAGCTACCTCTAGACCGTGCGAGCCCCAACGGCTTCCCTCTTTTCCCCGACTATAAGAGCCCATGGAGCCTCCCTCTTGCCTCCCCACATCGCCCCTTCGCCTCGGTAAGCTCTGCCAAAGAAATCGCCTGAGCCTCCCTTTTCGGCCGCTGCGCCCCCAACTCCGATTAGCCGCTCCGACGGGCTCCCCGCCGCCACACCACCGTCATCCCGTGTTCCCGGCCACAAGGAACTCCTCCCCCAAGTGGATTGAAGTTTGGTACACCTCAGCACCCGAATCCGGCATTCTTCCTCCCCTCCGACCGAATCCCCCTTTTTGGTGGCATTCGAGTTCCTCGCCGCCTCAGCCCAATCTCAGGCACCGAGAGCACCGCACTGACACCCCAAAGACACCCCAAGCCGCCCCGAGCATCTTCTCCCTCTCGGCGAGCCTTCTGCGTCGCCCACCTCGCCGCCACCATGGTCAATGCCGACAGCCCACCTCAAGCATCCCCAGGCTCCACCATTGCTTCCGGTGAGCTCCATGGACCTCCATGATGCTCATGCTCCTCTTCCCCAGCTCAAAGTGCCACTGGGTCGCCCTCCCCGCCGTGGTCATGCCCTCGCCACTGCTCCTTACCACCACGCTGTCGCTCTGGCGTGCTGCCCACATCCTTAGCTCTGCCTCGATGAGGGCTCCCCATTTTTGTGCTTGGCCACCGCCGCCATGGTCTCCTACACTGGCGACGAGCGGAGCTCCGCTTCCTGTCCTGTCAGAACGACGGGCAGCGCTTGCGCCATTAACCCCCCCAAATCTCTGTCGATTTTAGGGCAAAGAGGTCATTAGCCGGTTAAATGACACGTTAACTACCGCATTGTTTCACTGCCGCGTGGGCCCGACAAAAATAGTTATGGTTAGCTTTAAACCGGGTTTCCCCTCCTTCGGCTGACAATGGGCCCCATGCATAGTATACACCCGGTGCACTGTGGACCACATGCACAGTACATGTTAACCTCCGGTCCATGCACTGTACATGTGGACCAAGCACTGTTCAGTGGGACCCGCGTGTTAGTGGAACCATTCTCTATCATCTTTTTATTTTCTGGATTTAATTTCCAATCCAAACTTCAGAAGCTCCGTTCTGCTCCGTTATAACTCGATTTAAGTGAAATTTATCTCTAAATTTGTCTAAATTCAAGATCTTGCTAATGGAAGTGGTCTTGTTTAATTTGGAGTTCATTTGCTATTTCTTATGTATTTATTTATTTTATTTGCTTATTCGTTGTTTTTTCGACACGTTCGTCCGAGTAGAAGTCGGAGAAGCAGGATATCTCCACTTTGATCAAGCACAAGACTGCCAAGACTCTCTTACCTTTAATCCAAGCGAGTTAATACTTTGATCATTTTGAGCCTACATTTTACGCAAATTATATTCTTTTAAAATACCAAACTGCATGCTTTAATTCTTTATGCAAATGTATGTAAAATCTTAAGGTAGTTAAATACCAACTTGGTAATTAAATATTAATATGCCATCCTTTGACAATTCAATCCCTTAATCCTTATCACCCTAGTAACTATATGGTAACTATACGAACTTTAGGGTGCACTTAAGTGATATGGTAGTCTTGCTTAAGTACCGGGGCATTAAATGCCCTAATCATACTACTACAGAGAGGGTCATCACAGATGGCTCTAAACCGTCATCACAGATGGTTTTTGAACCATCTGAATCTATATGTCTGATAATAGGCGGTTATCACAGACGGTTTGTGAGCCGTTTGTGAAAGTCACAACACAGACGGTTTTTAGTGGAAACTGTCTGTGATAGTAGGCTTCACAGACGGTTTCAATAAATAACCGTATGTGATATCCCATATATCACAGATGAATTTTTGTTGAAACCGTATGTGAAGACCTACTATCACAGACGAGTTCCACCAAAAATTGTCTGTGATATGTGGGATATCACAGACGGTTGTTTGTCGAAATCGTCTGTGATATGTAGGATAGCACATACGGTTTTTTCTATAGTAGCCATCTGTGATATGCGACATATCATAGACGGTTGTTGGTGGTAGCCGTCTGTGATTGGATACATATCACAGACGAGTGTTAGTAGTAGCCGTCTGTGAGTATCATTCACGGATGATTTATTCCACAAAACTATATGTAATAGTTCTTTCTATACCTAAATATATTTTGATTTTTCAGCTAGCCTCGGGTAATGCTAGCCATGCCCTCTGAAAATAAGCAAGCAGAAAACAGATATATCACAATTGATTTGATATAGAATAACTCAAAGTGATTTACAAACTCAATATCAATTACAAAGTCACTTTAATGATATAATTACAAAGTGATTTGATTACAACACAAAGTGAATTACTATAAATCAGAGTCACCGGAGTAAAACTCTCAACTATCTTTAATGATCTCCCCTGTGATGAAGGTGGAGAGTAGTCCTCGAACTTCCACGAGTAAGTCCAGATGGAAGCTACTTATTGGTATTTTCATACCCTGTCACTAGCAAGAGGAAAGTAGTAAGCACATATATTTAAATTCATAATTACGAAATATTTATTAAGAGATTGACAGACAAACCTCTGGACCATTCGTCTTAGCACTCGTGATTTCCAGCATATGACGACAAACGTAGAATGCACATATGTTGCCTTGACGTAGTTTCTGGTGGCACTACAAAAATAGAAGTGTGATATAGGATATAGGATATAGGTATAGTCAGTTCGAGAGGCCAGGTTACGAAGTGTGATATAGGATTATTGTGTTGTAGCAGGTACCGAAAAACGTATCGTGTGTCACAGTGTGGCACCCAGTTCATTGTGTGTCCCTCCCTCGGCAACATAGGCACTAAACAACCTACGTGATTCTAAAAAGTTATCCTCGGACATTTCAAAAGAAGGGATACTACAATGGAGTTATGTATGGAGGAAATGAGCATACCTGTTGAGTACTTTTTGCACAAGGGTGAAGTTGTGGTTGTTATTGACTAGGGAATCAAGGTAAATTCCTTGTTCTACTTTGGTACAATGACTAAAAGAATCGAGTGTCATCTACTCATGTATGTCGCTTTAGTCATTAAACCTAAGTTCGTGTTGCGTATAAAGAATAAATGAAATTTGTATAGCAAGTAGTGAAGCACTTACCCTTGGTTGTTGGGCACCAGTATGTAGTCCTTGTCGCGGTGAAAATGCAATTCCTTCGTTATGTACTTCTCGACGTAGTTTGCATCTTCGCGAATGCATTGCTCTGAGATCAAATGTGGGCCGAGGAATCCACCGGTTGTCGCCATCGCCGGGCTTGTTGCATCATGTATCTATACATAAGCAATGTGTTATGACATTTATCGGTATTGTGTGAATGTAGAACTTGATTGTACACACTTACAGTGTCCAGCATTGTAGAAGTGAGGCGTCGAGGGCATTAAGGTTGAATAGATCAAATAAGTCTTTGAAGCACATGACGAAGTAGCCCAACTTGTGGTGGAAATGGTTATCATTGTAGCTGACAGTGAATCTAGTAGGCTGGTCTTCCCTCGCCTCATCGGTCTGTTGCATGTACCAGGCATGCAAAGTCTGGCAAGCTAAACCAATGCAGTGTAATGCTATGTCGGAGACCAACGACATTCCGAGGGAGAACATCCTGGGTTTGTGAGGCACCTTAATCTTCTTTAATTTGGTCTTAGCGCCTTGCATGCTAGTTGTCTTCCTGGAAAACGACTCGACATGCTTTTCTTGTTTCTTCGGAGCCATCTCCACAGGCGTTGTCTCCACGGTAGGGGATACGGAGGCCTTCTGAAGTGAGGGTTGAGATGGAGTCATCGAGGCATAGCTATGTGGAGATTGCAACACTTCAGGGTCCAGGGCGATGTACCTCTTGAGCCACTGGACAAAGGTGTGCAAGGCATCCCCTAGTGTTATGATATCTTCGTTCGGGCGCTTCTCCAGTGGAATGGACATCAAATTATCATGTACCATGTCCACCTGGACCTTAGCGTAACCCTGTGCCAGCTAGGCACCATGCACTACTATCTCTTCCTAGCATGGAAACACCACTCCTAACCAGCCTCAACAGGAATGGACCCAACTAGCACTTGGAGCCTGCAGGGCGTGGGCACCTACAAAACGATACACAATTAGCTAAGGTATCCTACAGGTCTATCTTCGGAGCATTCCAGAGATGTACATTGCCTATATGAGATCGATAGGTAATTGGGTGTCGCCAAGTTCGAGAAGTGCAGCGTGGACGCGACGCTACTCCGATGTTGAGGGGGATTGGCTCCCAAAATCACGGTGGCGTTTTGCGATAGGTTGAGGATTTGATTCATTTGTTCATGCAATGTTGTTATCTGTGCTTGAAATTATGCAGTAATATGTTCTTTAAACTCCACTTTCCACTATTCCTCGCGCTCAACCTTGGATCTTTTCCGACTCCTATACGCCTTGGAATCGTGTGGGAATCTATGCTTCCAAGGTACATAAACCCCAAGGCCCGGCGTGTGACCCGGGTGCTCCTTGTTTCCCACGCCGTGGATAGTTTATCCTTCTCCCTGACTGTTTCGAAGGAGCCTTGGGAAGATTGGGTACTCAATGTTTGTTGCAAGATGCTATTATGTTATTTTAGACTCTACGAAGTTATTAACTTATTAAAAACTAGGTAGTTCGATATATCTTACCATGCGTTGGCACACTCCCTCGTCTGTCGGGTTTGTGAAAGAGATAGCGCCGACGACGTGGTTGAGACCCTCGCTCTTAATCGATTTCGGGCACGCTCATTTGTGATATCGACAAATGATGGGGAGACCTCAGACTGGATTGCCACATCGTCCTCACTCATCCATCTTGGGATTTTACCCATGTACGCAGCGGTGTCCGGGTCTGTGGGGGTGAATGTTTTGTACCTAGATAGCCATGTGTGTCACACTTTGCTGCTGAAATTCATCCGTCGTCTTCATCCGCACAAAGGCGTCCCTTGTATCCGATGACACGAAACTATACTTCGTGCTGGGCATCCGATCCTTGTTCACGTACTCCGTGACAAGCTTACTCTTAAAGGTCTTCCAAGCATGTGCCATCGCGAGGAACACATGCCGCCGTATGAGTTTGGAGAATTCTGGTGGGATCTCGAACGACATTATAATTTCAGTCCACAGCTGCGCTTTCTCTACGTCTGTCGTATCCTTCTGTTTCTGTGCGGTGATAGGAACCCATTCACTTGCAAGTATACCGCAGGTGGTGCAGAATGCTGCCGCTGCTTTCTGGGGAAGCAGAAGGACCCTAGAGGGACCGACGACTGTGATGGTCATTCGGCCCACAAGCATTTTCGATATTCCTCTGGCATGTTGCTTAGGTGCCACTTTCCTCAGAGATCCAGACGCATTTGGCGACTTTGATGATGGCGGGGAAGATGACGTGGACGTGATTTCACTTATATATGGTTGGATATATTTTCTAGAATTTTCTGGAATTTTTCCAAGATCATTTGCTATTTTCTATTTGCTATTTGCATTTTCTGGAGTTTCTAAAAAAATCAAATTTAATTCTTCGAAACAGTGTTGGACCGAAGCCCAACACTATTCCCGTGCGCCAACCCATATCCCTACTCGCCCGCGCCCTCGTCCCTTGGATGTGCGACGCGTGCCCTCGTTTCGATCGGACGCTTGCACTCAACCCCGCCTTCCTCCGTGGGATGTTCGCCGCGTGGCCTCGCCCGCTGATCTCACTCGCTCGCTCGCCCGCGCCTCGCTGCCGCTGCCAGGTGGGACCGCCACCGAGTCATCGTCTCCGCGGAGTCTTCTTCCTCCTCGCGCCCGCTCCTTCGCCCGCCATTGCCGCTGTTTGAAGCTTCGTCCGTTAAAATCGCAACGGTCGCTGATTCTTCGCTCCGACCCCACCAATTTGTGCCGTATCTATCCCGTACTCATCCCTAACCAAATCGGCTACCGAATCCCTCCCAATCTCCGAGAATCAAGGATTCTAAAATCCTGGCCGTTTCGGACTCGAATTGGGGTTTTCCAATTCTGGCGTCCCCCGGGCCTATAAATACCCCCTTAGCATCGCCCAGACCTCCGCAACCCAGAGCCGCCACTCCCATCGCCCCGATCGTTCTAGCGCCGCCGTAATCCAAGATTTAGGGTTTTCGACCGAGCTTCTTCTCTGGTGAATTGCACCGCCGCCGTTGTCGCCCTTGCCCCACCGACTGCACCACCGTGTTCAGCAACTCCTAGGCTACCCCGTGCGCCCCACCTCATCGCCGGAGCATCGCCGGAGCGCACTTTCGACAAAAACCGAAGCTCGATCGCCGCTTCTTCCTCGCCGCCGGTCGCCACCGTCGTTGCCAGCTACTAGTAAGGGCACCCCTGAGTGCGCAATAGCACTGGGAACAATCTGGTACCCTTCGCCGATGACTCGCTGCCAAACGACGGTGACCATCGGGTCCCGAGCGCCGCCCTCGCCGCCGTAGCCACGTCAACGCCACCGCAACCGCCGCGTCAGCTTTGGTGCTTATGTGGCATCCACGTGGAGCCCAATCAGCGCCAGCACACGCGCACGTGGCCCAGTCCACCGGCTCCCAGATCCCGAGGCTTGGTGAACTTAGTCCACCGTGAGCCATCTCACTGATATGTGGGGCCCACATGTTAGATTTCTTTTAAATCTAATTCTTTTTTAAAAATTCTCTGCTGACGGAAGCATTGCGCAATAATCCGATTTTCCTTTATAAAAATAATTCGGGAAATTCATTAAAAATCCAAATTAGGGTTTTGATTACTTTCCAATCTTCCAAAGCCCATAACTTTTGCATTCGAACTCCGATTGAGTCCATTCAAATTTTTAAATTCATATAAAATCAAGATCTATTTAATGGTGAATTTTATTTGATTTTTGGAGTTTATTTTGCCTCTGTTATTTATTTGTTTTTGTTTCTTTTGTATCGTTTGCGAGTAGATGTCGATACTTCGGAAAATTTTGGAGAAGAAGGAGCACCTCAAGATCAAGACCAGTAGCTAGACCAATTCCAAGGCAAGTTATAATTTTGATCATATTGAACCCAGTTTTCAAAATACTTTATTTCAATGTATTGCATTCTATTTCAAGTATTTATTTAAATGCTTTTGGGATAGTTATTAATCCAATTTGTTATATCCACATTGTCTATTGTATGCCATGATCTTTTGTCACCCTAGGTTGGTTCATTACTAGTTGGTGTTATCGTAGCACCAACGTGGGTTGGTTAGATACGAGTAGATTGCTTAGTCATGCCACGAGTTATCATTTCATGTGAGTTGCAATTATAAACTTGACTAAGTGATTATGGAACTGTGTGATGAAACTGTGTGTGTTGTGTGCTGTTACTCGTTGATGGCATGTGTTGCACTTAATCAACAGTGTGGGAAAAGATTTAGACTTAGGCAAGTGGTGGATCTGTGTGAATGGTGGAGCTGTGTGCTTATTAAACTTTGTGATTTGGGTAAAACTGGAAGTCTTGCCTTGGTCAATTAAGGACTTAACTTTGTGCGCCATTGAACTGGGCCTTACTGTACGACCACATGCCTAGTATGGGCTGGGACTGACTTAGTAAGTTACAGAGTCTTGACTTTGATAACTCAGGTTGTATTTTAAGCTGTGTGATGGGCTGGAGGTGTGATATGTCACATCGCGGGACGGTTCGCTGCATCCCTGTCCAACGATGTGTGTCGTAACCAAACACTGTGTGTATCGGTTGGCCGGCAGGGAAGCACATCGGGAGTGTCAATGTTTGAGATGAAGTCCCTGAAAGGTTTTGTTGTGATCAACTCTGATCTGGTTGATTTCATCGTGTGGGTAAAGTGTACAACCTCCGCAGAGTGTTAAACCAATCTATTCGAATAGCCGCGTCCTCGGTTATGGACATGCTCGAGAATTTCACACGAGGGGTAGATTTTCATAAAAACAATTGGGAAGGGTCAGCTGTGTGAGGTAACTTGTGCAGCTGTGTGAATAACCTGTTTAGACTGTGTGTCTTTGTGAAATCAAATGATAAATTATTATTGTTTATTTGTTTTGAATTACGTTTTCAATCTATTATTCGTATTCAATTGCAAATGTTGTATTTCTGCAAATTAACCACAGAAGCCATTCTTTTGGAATAAACCATCATGTATAATTGCATTCTGTGGTATGACTTGCGGGTACGGTGTGTACTCACTCTTGCTAAACAAATCAACAGAAGTGGAGGAGTCGTCACCAGCTTTTGAAGAGGAATTCTACAAAGGTTGATTGTTATGGTCTTGATCCCAGTCAGTTGCTTGTGGTAAATTGATGGGAGCCCGCTGGAGTTTACTTTGTTTCCGCTGCAGTGTATTTCATTATTGTCAGCCTTGCATGACTTAATAATTGTAAAACTCGACCTTAAGGTCACAACAACTATTTGTTATTCAAATTACTCGTTTATTTAATATTTCTTTGTATGGAGTTGATATTTCATCAATGTTGGCACTGTGTGCACTAGCGTGATCCTAGACTAGTGCAGAATACACAGAGGGTCCAGATTTGCATATTTGGGTCCCGACAGAGGTGGTATCAGAGCCATACTGACTGTAGGTCTTTACCTTAGTTAGATCGGCCGTCTTAGTATGTCCAAAATTATTTTCTAAAGCAAAGAATTAACTTGCAAGATTAATTGAACTCTTTAACTCATCTCATATCTCTCTTGACTCAACTATTGCTGAAATTCTTTCTCTCCCCGTTGTTTTAAAGTTGTTCTTACATCCTTGTCCGTCTTGACAGATACCTCGTCTTCAGAGCTACGGAGAGCGCAAGGGAGGGCTTGCCGCTGAACTTTAGAAGTTGTTGCAAGTACTTAGAGGATTCGACCGTCCGATGTACCGTGGTAGTACTTGGATCGTGAACGGACGAGACCGTGGAGTGATTTGCCATTTGACCGTTTACGCCAGGAAGAACACCAAGGCAAGCAAACCCTTGAATATCTCAGCCCGAAAGAGTGTTTGGATTGAAGCAATCCAGGAGTCTTCGCGCCTTGCCATCTTGAGGATCTGCAACATCTACGCTCGAGAGCTTCGAGACACCGTCTTCCGTTTCCATCCCCGATCTTCTGACGTGGATCTTGCTGCACACTACCCGTCTACAGAGGGAGAAGGCAACGCCACCATTGTGCATCTTGCCCAGTTCGCCGCTGCCCAGGAGGAATCTTCGGAGTTAGCCGCCATAGAGCTGGAGTGTGTCTACGAGACCCTTCAGAGAGCCGAGGAGAGGATCGCCATTCTGGAAGAGACTCTCTATGGACAGCACGATCACGAAGAAGACATCAAGAAGAAGACCGGAAGAAGCCGATGAACCATTTGAACTGTAAGAGCCAAGCAGATTTGGAGGAACCAAAGAAGACTTTGCACTGAGACGCCGCCTCTGTTGCACCAAGATCTGTGGCATCAAGATCGGTTTGCAAGGATGCCACCACTTTGAGTCTCTGACGCAGCGAGAGCACCGTCGAGAACTCTGAGGCTATCTCATCGAGTAGTCCGTTCGAGTTTGTTTCGATCTTAGCAGTCTCTTAAGTTTATGAGTCGCCCTTTAGCGGTAGTTAGTGTGCTTAGGTTCGCCCTTATTTTCTTGTGTGCAAGTATGAATTGCAGAGGTCATTAGGCATTTGTTGCAAGCCATACTATTATCTTAATTAATATAAGAATTTGATTGAGTTTTCCTAAAATATGTTGTTGGGTTTTACCTACCCGCTTAGTTCTACAACTTATCTCGTGCTTGCTACCTTATCTAACCCATGGAGATTCACCAGATGGTTCAGACTCGTCAAACTGCTGTAAGTGGTTATGATACTCCAGTGTTAAAAGGCGTGAATGACCCTGCGAAGCGGTTCCACAAGCACCTTCAATTGATCTGCGAGAATTTTGGAGCATTCATGGCAGCTCAGACTCAGCTGATGTATACCATGATGAACCAGATGCAAGCTATGAACAACCAGAACAACAACAATCAGCATCACAATGGAGCCCCAGTTGCTCATGGTCACAATAGATCATCCAAGTTGGCCGAGTTTATGAGAACCCGTCCATCAGCTTTCTCTGGACATGTCTCGCCAGTAGAAGCTGATGATTGGCTTCGTGTTATTGAGAGGAAGCTGCTGATAACCCAATGCAGCGATCATGAGAAAGTTTTGTACGCCTCTCACGGATGGAAGGCATTCTTGCGAATGGTGGGAAAACTTGTGCTTGGCGCATGGAACGCCGCAAGACATTACTTGGGAAGAGTTCATAACTGCTTTTCGCCAGTATCATGTGCCGGAAGGAATCATGGATCTGAAGAAGGATGAATTCCGTGCTCTCAAGCAAGGAGGAATGTCAGTGACTGACTACCTCAACAAGTTCTCTCAACTTGCTCGATATCTGCGCGAAGATGTCACCACCGACAAGGATCGCCACGGATCGTTTTACGAAAGGATTGACACCTTTGGACTCCAAGTTAACCTGATCGCCCAGACTTTTCCTAATTTCAAGAGATGATCAACAAAGCTTTGATTCTCGAGGATAAGCGCAACGAATTAGAAAATCATAACAAGCGCAGAATGGCCCAGCAAGGAAGTCACCAACCATCGCAATCGTTCTGTACTGCTAGGTACCACTAACGACTAGTGATCGAAAAAGAGTTTAGAGTCATAACCGATTACACATGAACTCGTGGTCGCACACTTAAAGGGCAAGGATCATTTTGGATAATGATCGTATTCGTGATAGGCCTTGAGTTCCCAATGGTCCTCGAGTTGAGACCCATAATGGATGCCTATATAAAGAGGCGGTGGCATGGGGTGAGGTGAGGATGATCTTTGGAAGAACTCCGAAACCCTAATAGCCACGCCTTCTCACCACCCACGCTTGCAGGTGCTAGCGCTCGGTAGCGATGGTGATCTGTGTAACATCCCAAAAATGGATTTGTGTTTCAAATGTAAGAAAATCAGGAGAAATTAAAACTTTTCTTGCATCGTGAAGCCCTTGGTCATTCCTGTAATTCTTTCAAAAAGAATTATGGAAAATCAAATTCAAATCCTCAATTGACTCCAAACAAAAACCTCCTTATCATAGATCTTGTGCCAAACCCTGGGAAATCTTTCCTCTGAGTTCTAGGGAGGCTTGGCAACACCTCTGAATTATCTCATGGTTTTTAGAAATTATTTGATAATTTTGGAGGTAAGTCGATTTCTTTACATGATATAGCTTGCTGTGACATGTGGGAACACATCTAAGATCATCTTGATCATCAATCACCCACGAGCAAGTTTTTGGGTCACGTTGCTTTGACTCTGCTTTGAACCATCCATCTCTCAAACTGAAAAATGTCGTAACTTTTCCATGGATCTCCATGATCTTCGATTGAATAGGTTCCCGACATCCTAGAGAAGGTGTGTTCCAAGTTTCATGAAGTTTGGAGTTGTAGATCAAAAGTTAGACCTATTTGCAACTTCGCTTTTCGGCCGATTTCATCGTTCATCTACCGGAGGTCGACCGCCTCTAGCTAGAGGTCGGACCGCCTTGGAGAGGTCGACCCTCGAGTAGAGGTCGACCGCCTCTTCTTAGGAAATTAAGTTTGGTTGTTTTTGGTTGTTTTGCTTCGGTTTTGATTGATTCAATCCTAGTCTTCCATTGATCGTATATCGATCTTCATAGCTTCTATAGCTATTGGAGTGAAATTTGTGTTGAATCTAATCGTGGTTGAAAAAGTGAGCGTGTCCTATTCACCCCCTCTAGTCGCCTTTTCGTCCAACAGTGGTATCGAGCCCTGCTAGTTCAATCTTGATCTTAACCGGCCACCGAACTTGGCGATGGATAAGTACTCCACCAAGCCGCATATCTTCGATGGGCACGATATGCCTATTGGAAGAATCGCATGCAGTCTTCCTTGAGAGCGAAGGACAAGCTATATGGGAGGTTGTTCGAGCCCCGCTGTTCTTCCCGGTTACGTTCGTGCAACAATCTCTTGGCTAACAACAATAAGGCAAAGAACCTCTTGTATGGTGGGCTTGGTAGAGTGAGTATGATCGAATTTGCAATCTTGAGATCGCAGACGAGATTTGGAACACCTCAAACCTACCATGAGGGTTCGCCCCAAATCAAGAAAGTACGCTGATACCTATAAGCGTGAATATAACAAATTCGAGATGCGCCCGAGAGAGCATCGATGACATTTTCACGCTCAACAAAGTGATTAATCGATGAAGGTCGTTGGAATTGAATATTCTCGACCTGAAATGCCACCCACCTCTTGGCCGCAATCAACACCAAGGAGTGGGAGATAAAGGCTACCGCCATTGAGGAGAACGCCAACCTCTCCGATCCGACTTTGAGCTGCTCTATAGCAAGCTTAAGACTCATGAGATCAAGAGGATTGATCATCCCAAGAAGGAAAATATGGCCTTGGTAGCGACCCGCCAAGAGAGCTTCGATGGGTCTTCGAGTCTTCTTCGGATTTTCGCTTCGGTTTATCCGCAATCCATGAAGAGGAGTTTGAGAGTCTTCCCGAGGCCGAGTTAGCCCTCATAGTCGAAAAGCCACACGGCCTATAACAATATGAGAAACAAAAAGAGAGGAGGTCCCGTGACTTGCTATGAGTGTGGTGAGCTTAATCACATCCGGGCAAACTGCCCCAAGTTGAAAGGAAAGAGCAACCACAAGGAAGGAAAGCCACTTGAAGAAGCCTCAATGGAACAAATCAAGATTTGATGTCGCTAAGCTCACAAAGGCACCACCGGTTCTTGCCGCTTTGGGGAACAATCCTTGCGATGTGGACTCGGAGCGAGGATGACAAGGAGGAGGAGATCCTCAAGACAAGAAGAAGGGAAGGCCAAGGACTTCACCTGCTTGCTTTCATGGCCGACTCGACGACGCCGACGACGATGAGGTACCTCTCTCCTATGATGTCCTTTCTGATAGATGCGAAACTATCTTTGAGCAACTCATGAGCCAGGATAAGGCGTTAGAGTATATCATGGCTAGGAACAAGGACTTAGAGTCTCAAGTAGATAATTTGACTTTAGAACTTGCAAATACTAAGACTCTTGAATCTGATGAATGTTCTTCCTGCCATGCTCTACACTCAGAATTTGCTAAACCGCAATCGCTCATGATATTGCTTTGCAACAACTTGAAAATGCTAGGACCGAGTTAGTTGAGGTTAAACTCCCTTGTGAAAAATGCTTAGATTCCACAAGTTGGTTGCTCCTCGTGCTATGATCCTAGCCTTTGCTCTTTTGCATTGAACGCAACATGAAGTTAAAGATATCTTAGAAGCGTTAGAGCTAAATATGCCAAGCTTAAGAACAGTATTGAGTCTTCTACATGTGCTTCATGTCCTGCTCTTAAACTTGAAATTGCTTTATATAAGGAAAAATATGCTAGAGCTATTAAAGGCAAAACTTGTGAGTCATGTGTTAATCTTGAAAAAGAAAATGCTTATCTTAAGGATACCTTAGAAAATTTTCTAAAGGTAAGAAACAATTAAACATGATTCGACAAATCTAAGACTCCTTATAAGAAGCAAGGATTAGGATACAACTCTGTCCAAGATAATTCTAAGCCCCAAGTAACTCAAGTCTTGGAAAATGGGTTAGTTGAATTTAAAACCCAACTCGCAAAAACTACTTTTAAATCATGGTTTTGCCCAAACTTCTAAGTCAAAGGGTGCTTCTCCCAAAGGGTATCAAGTACCATTGCACCTATTGCAAGAAGAATGGACATTTGGTTGAGTTACATGGAGGTTGAAAATGATAAGAAAATTTTTGCTAGAATTTCACTCAATCAACCTAGAGCTTTTATGAGACATGGTAATGTAGAAAAGAGGAAACTTGGTTTAGGATTTGTGTCACATGCTCATCATCATGTTCCTAGACAGATAACTCTTATGTTAAAGTAACCATTGCTCATAATGTAACTTCAAACTTAATCAAGGATAGCACTTCGCTTGCATACTACTGCAGACATGTGTCTCAAGATCGGGTTCCCAAGTCTTGTTTAACTAACCCAGATTGAGACACATTGTTCTTCCTGGCCTTGATTTTCGTGATTACCGCGAAAGAGGAAGGACACGTGGTTCGTCGACTCACTGCTCACGCCACATGACCGGAGACTCAAGATGGTTCACCTCCTTCACGCGGTCGACGGTGATGAATTCATCACCTTTGGAGATGATAGCAAGGGCGGATTGAAGGAACGGATCGATCGTGGTGAACGACAAGTTCATCCTCAAGGACGCCGCCTTGTGGACAAGCTAAGGTTTAATTTGCTTTCGCTCTCAACTTCTTGATGATGGCTATGAGACTAGATTTAAGAAAATGCTTGTCGGGTGCTTGATTCAATGGTGAGCTTGTTTTTGGGATTACTAGAGTTGCTAGGATCTTTGGAGCCGATTTTTCAATCTCTTCGGTTCTCTCAAGTGCTTAATTTCATCTTCTTCTTCGAGTTCGCTTTGGCACCGCTGCTTGGGGCACATTGGTTTTGATCATCTCGACGCGAGTTAGCAACCTTGAGCTCATGAGAGGTTTGCCTAAACTCAAAGCCGCCAAGGATGTCAGATGTGCGCTCGAGGCATGGCAAGCAAGTTGCCGCCACACCCATCGCGACTATGGTCATGACCGACGGACCGGACAGCTTGCTTCATATGGATACCGTGGTCCCGCTTAGGTTCTGGCCAGGAAAATGGTACATTCTTGTCATAGTCGATGATTTTTCTAGATACACTTGGGTGTTCTTTCTCACTTCAAGGATGAAGCTTTTGATCATTATCATGATCTTGTTCTTCGCTTGGCTTCAACTTCCAAGTGCCTTGAGAGCGATCCGCAGGACAATGGCACGGAGTTCAAGAATGCATCTTTGCTTCTTTTTGTGCCGAGCGTGAATTGAGCATCGCTCTCCTCCCACACGCCCTCAACAAAATGGCGTGGAAAGGAAGAACAGACTTAGTTGAGATGGCTAGGACAATGCTAGATGAGTATAGCACTGAGGAGGTTTTGGGTCAAGCTATTTCTACCGCTGCCATATTGCAAATCGTGTCTTTTGAGACCGCCTTTGGGCAAGACTCTTATGAGCTTCGCTTTGTAGAAAACCCTCTGCCTCGCACTTTCGAGTCTTTGGATCCAAGTGTTTTATTCTCAAGACAGAAATCTAGATAAATTTGAGTCAAGAACTTTGATGGTTTATTTCGGTTATCCTTAAGGCGGTGCGAGGAGCACGAGAAGGCGATGTTCGCATCGCACCGGCTAGAGGTGCGACTTTGTCTTGGTGGGAGAGCTTTCTCACCATGCGACTGACAGTCACCGCGTCACAGGAGGAGTTCAGCGCGCCTTACATCGAGTCACATTCCTTCGGCTGATGAGGTGAAGAAGAAGGAGTTCTTGTCACTCGGACAAGGGCGTCTCTCGATTCTGAAGTACTGTCTGAGTTCAACCATTTGGCTCGTTATGCTCCGGAAGAGGTGGCTTGATGAGGCCAAGCTAGAGAAGTTCGGGGATGGTTTGTCAGGGTGCTACGGGACAAGCTATCTGTAGTTGACTTCCACGATTTCCGGACCTTGGTGGACAAGGCCATCGTGGCCAGAGCATGCGGGGTGGCGGCAGGGATTCCATAGCGTAAGTGGGAAACCCACAAGTTCTCTAGGGCATTGTCCCCAATCGATCGATCTCGGGGTCGCGTCGGTGACCCGGACACCAAGGTCGTCGGCACTGTTCTTCGTCGCCAGCGGCGTGCCCCAATCACGTGCACTGCGAGTCAGCGAGTGGCCCCGCTACCCATTGCTTTGGAGTCACTTGCCGCTGCAACGGAAGGGCATTATGCGAACCAATGCCCTAAGAAGGCAGGCGACCCCTCGTCCTAATGGAGGGCGGGCAAGGAGGTGGTTCTTCTCGGGACACGAAGATGGTCCACTGCTACCCAAGGCTTGGGTAGTGGTCGCGTCAACCTTATCTCGGCGGAGGAAGCACGGGAGGCACTGGCGTCGTGTTGGGTACACTTTACGTTAACTCTCATTACGCTCTTGTTTTGTTTGATTGAGGAGCATCTCATTCTTTGTTTACGAGTCTTTTCTTTGCTATTAGTGAGCTCCTTTTTACTCCATTGTTGGTCCGTTGCTCATTACGCTCTCGGGTTCGGAGTTGAGTGAATTAGAGTGTAGGGATGTTCCAGTTGAAATTGAGGAGTAAGATTCTTAGCGAATCTCATCCTTCTACATTGACAAGTCTAGATGTAATGCAGGCATGGATTGTGTCGGACCGGAGTAACACCCAGAATCCTCGTGCATTTACGAACTAGTCCATGATCGATAGCTAGTTCACCTGATGGAGATATGGTAACATCTATAAATCGTACAACTTTATTAATAAGCGAGTTGATTACAAGAAAGGCTTACAAGCCAACAATAAACAAACACGGTAGGAAGGCGAAGAAGTAGTGGAGTCGGTGATCGCCACGAGCAATCGGTGAGAGTAGCGGCCTAGTCGTCGAGATCAGAAGTCCTTCTCGTCGAAATTTATTTGCATGAAGCAAGGGTGAGCACAACTACCGTGCTCGCATAAGTTACACCGATGTGAGTTAATGCATGCATGGATATATCAAAGGAAGGCTTATTGGTTGAATTTGCATAAAGCAATATTTTCTTTAAATATTTGTACTAAGTTCCAGCAGTTATTCTATAACTAGAATTCATTTAATAAATTCTCAAGTTTTATAGTAGGATAACCTCCATATGAAACATGGTGATGGATACCCTCCTATCACATGGCTAACAGCCAATTTTACCACAAGGATTAACCATCCTCAAATCATTTGCAAAATTATTTTTAAAACAAAATCAAAGTCTAACTTTGGTGGCTTTGCTCGACATGTCCATGGCCAGTGGACACGGCTATTGAATAGTTTTACACTCTGCGGAGGTTGTACAACTTTACCCACAATAGATAATCAACTTTTAATGTCCGTCTAACACACTTCCGTAGGTGTGCGACTAAGTGATTATCACGAGACCTTTACAATACGTCATTCCAAAGTAGTCATGCCGCTAAGGTTTCACTTCCTTTGGATTAACCATCCGCTAGAAGCCCCTCTTGCGCGCTAAGGTTTCACTTCCATTGGGTTAACCACCATGAAAACCCCTCTTGCACCAAGTGGGAATCTTGTCTAGCGACACCCACACACCAAAATGGCACAACTAACAATGGAGCGTTGCAAATTATTCATTCTTTGTCCCATTCGGACTTGTGGTAGTGCGGTGGAGCTTTGCAAGATCGCGGCTCGAAGACCGGTCCTTAAGCGACTTGGTGACTTCAAAATAACCCTTGGGCCTCAATCCTACAGTTGAGCAGTGCATAAACTCTGCACCCACCAAGCATCGATTCGCCCAAGTACAAACCAACTTTTCATTTTTTTCTTTTCAAAGTCATTTGCAAAATCTTCCATGACAAACCAATGCCATAGGGTTTTAAACAATAGTTAATCATTTGGCTAAAATTTCCCAAACTAAACATTTTTGGTGTAAGCATGTCTTTACATAATATTTTCAAATGATCCTAGTTCATACTATCGTATCAACTAGGTTTTTATCTAGGGTGACAATATATTTGATGCAAATATCAACATTGGCCATACAAAGGATTTAGGCATAACTATAAATTTAAAACAGTTATTTAAATTACATTGAATAAAAATAAGCATGCAATAATAATTTAAAACAGAATTTAAATAATTTGAAATAATAGGATCAAATATGATCAAAGGTATAACTTGCTTTGCTTGGTTATGTTGTTCTCAAACGGCGTCAAAATGCGGATGTCCGAAGTCGTCGAAATCTATACGCGTAAACGATCCAAATTCAAATAGCATTCAAATGAAATCCAAATAAAATCCAAAAATTAATAAATAAATACTGGAAGTAAGATATCGACTTTATATGAATATAGGAATTTGAATCGACGAAATCGGAGTTCGTATGAGGGAGAACGAAATTCAGGAAGGTTGAAAGAGAGAGTGAATAGTAGTTTGCATGACACTATTCATTCCCATGCATACGTGAATAGTAAAAAAGAATGGAACAAATGGCTGTGTCGGCGATAGGAAGGGAGAGGTGACCGGCGAACAACAAAAATGAAATCTTGGGAATGAGACGGACCTAATGGTGGTGGTCGCGTCCTTTGGCGGAGGTCGATCTGACGGTGGCGCCGCAAAAGCGATTACAAGGTGAATAGTGGCACCGGAGAGCCGTTAATGTTTTGGAGAAAAGGAAGGTAGCACAATGTAGAGCATCGTGAGGCGAAGCTAACGGTATTGGCGACATCGCCGGCGGATCAAAGATGATGCCGGAAACGACGACAGAAGGTGGTTCGGTTTCTAGCGGAAAATCTTTGGTTGCGGTGAAATAGAGAGCGGCGATTTCCAAGGATAGGAAGGGGAAACCAAAGTGCAGTGGCGACGATCGGTTGGAAAAATCTTGACCGAGGAGGAAGAACATAGGTGACAAAGTTGGGTACGTGCATTTGTGCATGGCACTATTCCTCCCATGCATACATGAATAGTGATTATCGCTGAAGAATTAACCGTACATGCGATAGGAAGGGAGAGATGGCCAGCGGACAACGAATATGGAACCTCGGCGATGTACTCTACCCAGCAGTAGCGATTCGGTGCGTGACGGTAGTTCTTGCGCAGCACGCGCAATTAGAAAAACAGCTAATATATAATAAAAATTCAAAATTAAAAAAATAAATACTGAAAAATAAAGGATGAATTTAGATGATTTTACGAGCAAGAATCATCTGATTCGGAGTTTGCATTAGAAACAATAATTTACGAAAGGAAAAATCACTACTAAAACAATTGCTACTGATGAGTGTGACTAATAAGCAATCATTTGTTCATCTTCTCCGGGAACGAAACGAGAGAAAGGAAGAAGGTGATGGCGCCGAGAAAAAGAGGAAGGGTGGTAGGAGAACTACCAAAATGGATTGCGGCGTCGAGGCGAAGCCAATGGAGGTGACGGTGCGGTCGGAGATGGCCGGCGACGGCGGCGGCGGCGCCGGGAAGCCGTCGGCCATGGGAGGTGGGCGGGAGCTCCGACGATGTTTCGGCGAAGCGAAGGCATGGGCGCCAGAAGTCTGACGTTGCGGTCTGGCGGTGGTGACAAAATTGGCGGCGCTCACCGGGCGACGCGCGGAAGGAAAAACGAAGAACTACCGGCGAACTTCAAATCGCAAATGTGGCCAAACCAAGGGGAGAGGGGAGGAGAGGTTTTGGGGGTGGGTTGAGGGTGGAGAGGAGCTCTTGGAGGTCGCTTTATATAGGGAGGGTGGCGGATTGATGAGCAATTGCGAGAATAAAAGCTTGATTTTGGGTGCCATAAAGACCGCATGAAAAATGAAAACTGCTCTTAATTCACAGAAGAAAGCGGCCAAATAATGGTGTAATGCGTAGGTGGCGTTACTACGGACGTTTAACTTCAAACGGTTTGAATTTGGTGCATTGAGTGCAAAGATATGAAGAGAGAGGTGAATTGACCATTAATGGCAGATTTTGAGCTTCCTTGGTTCGGCGGTGGCGATGGCGGCAATGGCGGGTGGCGGCGGGGAGAAGCGGTGAGGTGTGGGCTGGCGGTGGTAGGGTCGGTGGGGCTGGTGCAAGCTAGTGGTGGTGGCTGCCATTGGAGCAAGAAGAAACAACAGAGAAGGAAAGCTCGGCTGGAGGAAGAAGAAGGGAGGAAGGCGGAGGTAAAAGGAAGGGAGGGGGTATATTAAACAAAAGAAATAAAGAGGAGAGATGGCAGTGGATGGGAAGCCTTATGGGGTTATGTGTGCTGAAGCTGGAGGATGGGTGACCTTCGGGAACCCATTCTGATTTTTTATTTTTATTTAAAAATTCGAAATTCCTTTAAGCCACAAATTAAATGCACTTTTAGAATATAGTAAATAGAGTCCAAAAATTTTAGAAAAATTCATAAAAATTCCTAGAATTATTTTGATCTTAATAAAAATAATTCCAACTTAAAGTTGGCTTTTATTTTTGATTTTATTTTCTAGTAAATAGGAAAACCTTTTTAAATACCAGAAAATTAATTAAAATTTTATTTTTCAATTTAAATCCAATAAAATCACAGAAATTCAAATAAACTTAATAAACTTTCTTTTTGACATTAAAACCAAGAAATTAAATTATTATTATTATTATTTTACTTTTAACAGTGAAAACTCTTTTTAGGTTACAGTAAATCGAGAAAACTCTTCGGCAACTACAAAATCCAATACAATAATATCTTTATTTATTTTTATTTTGGTAACAGAACTTTGGGATGTTACAGATTGGTTGTCTCAGCATAAGGGACACATCGATTGTGCCAGGAAGCGTGTCTCTCTATCTAGTTCTTGGTGAGTAGGTTAAGCTTTTGGCAGAAAATCGCTTGTCCTGATTCATGACTCTTGGCAAGCGAAGCCCGCTCTAGATATTAGTGAGGTCCCAACAGTTCGTGACTTCATTGATGTCTTTCAGGAAGCTCTTCGGGGATGCCACGATTCGAGACCTCGAGTTTGTCATTGAGTTGGTTCGTCGATGCCCCAATTTCAAAGAGGCATTATCGGATGCCACCGAGCGAGTTGGTGGAGTCGAAGAAGCAACAATGAGCTGCAAGAAAAGATTTCATCCGCCCTAGCTCATCTCCGTGGGGTTGTCTGCAATCTTCGTAAAGAAGAAGGATAATACTTTCGCATGTCGTTGATTACCGTCAAGCTTAATGAGGTAGCAGTAAAGAACAAGTATCCATTGCCCGCATTGATGATCTCTTTGATCAATTAAGCTGGAGCTCAAGTATTCTCCAAGATTGATTTGAGAATGGGATATCATCAAGTTCGGATCGACCCGAGGATATTCAAAGGCGGCATTCTCTACTCGCTTCGGCTTGTATGAATACACCGTCATGTCATTTGGCTTAACCAATGCTCCCGCCTTGTTCATGAACCTCATGAATTCGGTGTTCATGGAGTATTTGGATAAGTTTGTCGTAGTCTTCATCGATGATATTCTCATCTATTCCAAGGATGATGAGGAACATGATGAGCATCTGAGGCTTGTGTTAGGCAAGCCGTGAGCACCGGTTATGCGAAGTTGACAAGTGCGCGTGCGGTTGAAGGAGATGGCCTTTTGGGTCATGTCCTTTCGGCGGAGGCGTAGCCGTTGATCCTAGCAAGGTCAGCGATGTTCTTTCATGGATCCAGCCTACTTGATGGCAAGTGCGGAGTTTTCTTGGTTTAGCGGGATATTATCGCCGTTTTATCGAGAACTTCTCCAAGATCGCGAAACCGATGACGGAGTTGCTTAAGAAGGACAAGAAGTTCTTGTGGTCCGATGCTTGTGAGGAAAGCTTCCAAGTACTCAAGAAGCGTTTGACCACCGCTCCCATCCTCGTTCTTCCGATATTATTTGAAGCTTGATATCTTTTGCGATGCTTCTAGCAGGGACTTCGGTTGTGTCCTTGTGCAAGAAGGCAAGGTAGTGGCCTATGCATCAAGGCAATTGAGACCTCATGAACTCAACTATCCTACCCATGACTTGGAATTGGCGGCCGTGATTCATGCACTTAAGATTTGGCGACATTACCTAATCGATGTCGTTGCGAAGTGTATTCGGATCACAAAAGCCTAAAGTATTTGTTCACCCAACGGTTTGAACCTCGGGCGGAAGAGATGGTTGGAGTTAATCAAGGACTATGACATGGGTATTCACTACCATCGGGCAAGGCTAACGTCGTTCTTGCCGATGCGCTCGATCATAAGCGCATTGCAATGTCTTGTTGCTCCGGGGCGTCAACCCACTCTTACGGAGGAGTTTCCACGTCTCAACTTAGGTTTGGTTGAGCATGGTTCCTCATTGCCTTGGTTGTGCAACCAACCTTGGTGGATCGAATTAAAGGTCGCTCGACAATCGGATCTTTGGGGTGAGCGCATCAAGGAAAATGTCAAGAAGCGGAGCGCCAAGTGCTTCTATGAGGATGAGCATGGTGTTGTAAGGTTGAGCGGCGCCTTGTGGTTCCAAAGGACATAGAATTGCGAATTTGATTCTCACTTGAAGCCCATGATTCGCCTTTGTCTATTCATCCAGGGCCACATAGATGTATCAAAATCTCCGTCGGGGATTTTGGTGGACGAATGAAGAGAGATTGCGAAGTTCGTTCGAGTCGACCTATGTCGTCGTGTCAAGGCCGAGCATCGGCGTCGGCGGGGCCTTGACCTTTGCCTATTCTGAATGGAAGTGGGATTCGATCGGGATGGATTTTATCACCGTGCCCGAGTCGCATAAGGAAATGATGCCATTTGGGTCGTCATCGATCGGTTGACTAAAGTGGCTCATTTCATTCCTGTCAAGACGCAGCTTCGCGTGGGACTTCTGGCTGAGCTCTATATCACCATAATTGTAAGTTTGCAGGGGATACCAAAGACGATCATTTCTGATCGTGGTTCTCTGTTCACTTCTCGGTTTTGGCATAGTCTGCAAGAGGCTATGGGCACCCGTCTTACCTTTAGCACGACATATCACCCCCAAGCGATGGTCGGACGAAAGGGTCAACCAAGTGTTGGAAGATATGCCGTGCTTGTGTCCTCTCCTATGGAAAGAAATGGGAGAAATGCTTGCCATTTGCCGAGTTTTCCTACAACAATATTTTTCAGGCCAGTCTCGGCATAGCACCTTTTGAGGCCTTATACGGGAGAAAGTGCAGAACCCCGTTGAATTGGTCAGAGACGGGCGAAAGACCTTTCTTTGGTTGGACTCGATCAATGAGGCGGCGTCAAGTCCAACTTATTGCGTGATCGTTTCGCCTGCTCAATCCGAGCAAAAGAGCTATCGAGATCGCCGTCGTCGTGAATTGAGCTTTGAGCCTAATGACTTTGTTTATCTCAAAGTCTCACCTTTGAAGGGCCATCGGCGTTTAGCGTCAAGGGCAAGTTAGCTCCTCGATATGTCGGTCCTTACGCATTATCGAGAAGAAAGGAAATTATTGCCTATAAGTTGGAATTGCCAGTGCATTCGAGGGTACATGATGTGTTCCATGTGTCCCAATTAAAGAAGTGCCTCCGTGTTCCAACGAGAGGAAGCTCCGTTGGAAACTCTCGATGTCAAGAAGATTTGACCTATCGCGAGCACCTGTTTGCATACTCGATGAAATTTGAGCGAAGAACAAGGAATAAAACCATTAGATTCCTTAAAGTTCGGTGGTGAACCATTCTGAGGATGAGGCTACTTGGGAAAGGGAAGATCGTCTCCGTGCAGACTATCCATCTCTCTTTACCGAGTGAGCCAAATCTCGGGACGAGATTTTTGTAGGGGGGGGGGAGGTTTTGTAACATCCCAAAAATGGATTTGTGTTTCAAATGTAAGAAAATCAGGAGAAATTAAAACTTTTCTTGCATCGTGAAGCCCTTGGTCATTCCTGTAATTCTTTCAAAAAGAATTATGGAAAATCAAATTCAAATCCTCAATTGACTCCAAACAAAAACCTCCTTGTCATAGATCTTGTGCCAAACCCTGGGAAATCTTTTCCCTGAGTTCTAGGGAGGCTTGGCAACACCTCTGAATTATCTCATCGTTTTCAACCACTCGATCTAGCTAAGCCTGTCGATTTCAATCCGACGATCGACGAGTCGTCTCCTTCCTCTGTCCGCGCGCGCGTGAGCCCTGTAGTGGCGTGCGCAGAGGAGAAAGGGAGCAGCGTGCAGTCACCTCCGTGGCCACCTTTAAACGGCTAGCTCTGCGCGCATTAAATGCCTGTCGCTCTCCTCCCGCAGAGGGTCATGATTCGCCTGCTCCCATCGCTCTTAAGTGCTCTCATGGCAGTGTTGACCACTGGAAAACCCGGCCGTTGCTCTCTGCCATCCCCGGCTATTTAAGCACCATTGCTTCACCCTTAGTTTCTTTTAGCACTTTCGCAACTCCACCTAGCACTCACCCGCTTGCTTGAGCTGCAGTTCCTCGTAAACTCCTCGACCGCCATTGTTGAGTGTGGGGTTTCGGTGGAGGCGGTGCAGCAGGGGTTTTCTTCTTCAAGTCGTTGCCCCCGCTCGCTGCTCCCCCTTCACTCTCTGGAGCTTGACCCTCACTCGGTTTGGTTCTCTCTTTGCTCAGTCATTTGTGGCTAGTGAGGACCTTACATTGCTGATTCGGTCACTCGTCGCCGGAGCCACTCCGTGGATCTCTGATCGTTCTTCAGCTCAGGTAGGTTCACTTTGCCCTATAGGAGCTTAGGGTGTTTTCAATGTTCTTTTGGTATTATCCGTTCGGAGAATTCTCCCGAGCCGTACCTACTCGGCCGCACTCAGTGGTCGTCTCCGCCGCGTGACCATACTCCAACTAATCGCGGCGCGGTAGGACCATTGAACTTTAGACCCTCATCCACGCCCTTGGTGGCGTCATCGTGGTCGGGAAGCCGCCGAGCCACCGGCAAAGCGTCGGAAGGCGCCTCGTGGTCGGTTTCGACCGGTCACCCTAAGCTTAGTCGTAAGTTCTACTACGACTTGCTGATCGTAAGTCTTACTATGACTATGCCATGGGCATAAGTCCTTCTACGATGGTACCCGATCGTAAGTTCTATTACGACTGTACCTAGTCGTAAGTTCTCCTCGACCCTTAGCGGTCGTAAGTTCCTCTCGACTTGAACTTAGTCGTAAGGCAGCTCGACTATGTCATGGTCGTAAGTTCTTCTCGACCACTACACAGTCGTAAGACCTTCTTTGGTCGTATCTTTGGCATTAAGAATCCAAATCAATTGGTTCTTGTTGCTAAATCCTTTATAAATCGATATCTTGCTCTTGTAAAATTTTAGAATATTTGGAGAAAGTTTCTTTGTTGAGTCTTTGCATTTTATTCGTTCTTATCTGTTGCTTTTAGCCTTCTCGTTAGGATCCGAAGAGCACTGCGACAACATAAGTGATCCCGATTACATCTTGACCCGCGACAAGCGAGCAAGCGGTTTGATCATGTTAATCCCATTATTTTTCAAGTCTAATATATTGTTTTCAACTTCGTATGTATGCATTGCTATTTCGTTGTCAAATTATGGTTAGTATCCTATAGTTGCATGATCGTAAGACTTGTTTATCCTCTACTACCATGAGCTTAGGTTATTTCTTTGTGATCGGAGTTCGATGGATGGACTCTGGTCACTTAGCGACTTCGATTTGAAATTGCTTAGAAATGCTTAGCTTGGTAGTCTTTGGCGATCATCGATTTTAGTCGATGATCTTGATCACACATTTATGAATTATGTCATTCGACCCGCACTTGTGCTTTGTTATTTTGTAAAGTCAAAATCGAAAGGTAAAAGCGATTTGGACTTGGGCAAGTGGTCGGAAGGTGGGTTATTGGGTTTGTGGATGTCTTGCCTAAGTCAACAAGGACCGAACATCTTGTTACACTAAACCAAGCATTTTTGCGTGCTAACCACGCGAGAGGATATGGGACCTCTCTTGACTAAGTACTTTGGCGTGGGTTATCTCCGAGTCGCGGGAGGGTCGTGTGTGTTGTGTGAAACATGATATGTGGTCGTGTTCTTGTGTTGGGTGTGCGGTGGTGGAGATTAGGGTAGGTTCTCCACCTCGAGGGCGTCGTAGTTGTCCAAGGCTTTACCGGGAAGGGTAGTTGACCGAGACTTTACGATGACTCGACACAGCGTATGAGTTTCTATCCATACAGGCGGCTCGAGGTAATACACAATATTGGAAATGTCTCGTAGGACTTAGCCGTCTTCAGCATACCTTGGAAGTGTGCTTAATAGCTTGGCAAAAGGCGGTGCAGCGTGTGGGTGCAGTGGTACACTCTGCGAGGATAAAACTATTGAATAGCCTCGTCCTAGGTTATGGACACGCTTGGGAGGTCTTCAAGAGTTAGACTACAACCTTTTAAACTAAAATTTGACATGGGTGGTATGAATGGGTAATTCATGCTATTGTTGTAGTGACTGGGGTCGGTCACTTCGGGATATTGTTGTCTTCTATCTACTGTTATATTGTTGTCTTTTCGATTATTTGAACTTAAAAACTGATTTGTCAACTTGCTTTTCAATGTATTACATTATTGCAAATAAAGACTGCTTTGTGCTGAAAATGAAACATACAACCTCCACTCAAAAAGCTTGCATATAGCTATGTGCAGTCATTACTCTACGTAAGTCTTGCGAGTACATTCGATGTACTCACCCGGCTTTCTTTGGGCTCTTTGTTCTGAGGAGGAAGGTGAGCCCCAAGGGCCTCACTTTTGTGAAATGTCTTTGTGGATTGACGACTAGCTTGGCGGTCCGGTCGGTTGCCTTATGGGTTAAGGGCACCTTGAGTGGCTCTTTTGTTTATGGCCATCTTGTGGCACTTTTGCTTCCGCTGTTTATTTCTTTTGTCTATGAATATGTATTTGGCCGGTCGGCCTCTCTTTTGTAATATCTATCTTTTATTTTTGCTACCTTCTGGTTGTTGCTTTGCTTCGGTTCTATGTGAATGGATGGAATTGATGCATGAACTTTGTAAAGAGGTGTGTATCTTGCATTTAAGGAAGTATACATGTCTCGAGTCTCGGATTATCCGATTTGTGATGCTAGGACCAAATGGGTGGTTAAGCATTACAAGCCCGATAAACCGGGGTCTCACATCTGCCCGTGCGTGTGGATACATCGGAGGTGTTGTTGCGAAGCATCGGCCTTTGGGGCGATCCGCGACTTGTGGCGTTCACCGAGTCGGAGGAGAAGTCTCGCGACGAGTACGACCACTCGGAGGAGCGAGGCGCGCGAGTACAACCACTCAAAGGAGGAGACGCGTCGTGAGTACGACTACGACTGTATCAACTCACTACAACGCCTCTACTTCCGCTACGAGTCGGCTCGTCTAGCGGTAATCTCGTGATCTATTACTTGCGGTGGTTCCTTGGTTGCGCGGTAAAATTTTTGTTTGTGCTATCGTAGCCTTGCGCGTTACCCATCATGTATATCATAGGCGATTCTATAAGAAGGCATGCGTGATATAATATATCATAGACGGTTATATTAAAGAACCATCTGTGATAAGCGATCATATCACAGACATTTCTATTTCAGGACCATCTGCGATAAGCGATAATATCACAAACAGTTCTATTCTAGAACCGTCTGTGACAAGCTCTATGGTCACAGGTTTTACTACGACCACCTCTTGGTCGTAAACATATCACAGACGGTTCTATTCCAAGACCGTCTGCGATAAACGAGTATATCACATACGATTATATTAAAGAACCATGTGCAATAAGAAGCTACGACCACTACCTGATCGTAAGTATATCACAGACGGTTCTATTCCAGGACCGTTTGCGATAAGCGAGCATATCTCAGACGGTTATATTTAAGAACCGTGTGTGATAAGTACCATAGACAGTTCTATTACGGAACCGTCTGTGATGCTCAGCGCATGAATTTTTGGACGCGTGCGTGGGAGGTGAAATTTTTTGGCGCCTTAGGAATCGCTGTGCTACATATATCACAGACGATTTGTTCCACTAAACCGTCTGTATAGTTCCTTCTATAACTAAAAATTATTGTTCTATTTTTCAGCTAGCCTCAGCAAATGCTAGCCGTGCCCCCTGAAAACAAGAAAGTAGATACAATCACAGATAGAATAATTTCTTAATTAGCAAATAAGTTACAATGGGATAATTCCTTAATTACGAGCACCGAGTTTCTTAATTACAACAGAAAAATTTTCTAAATAGGTGTTCTTTACACTTGGCTATTTCATTTTTAAAAACATCCCTTCACGATGATCGAAGCACATATAGCTAGCTTCCTCACCCAGTTTTTCCTCGAGCCTGATGCCGTCTGCGAAAGGAGGCAACTCATCAAATTGATTGTACTTTTCCTCATCCACGACATTCTCAACTCCAACAATCCTTCTTTTTCCGTGAAGAACTACGTGGTGGTTCTTATTTGTCGGGTCCTTTACATAAAAAACTTGAATAGTTTGCTTAGCGAGTACGAATGGTTCGTCCTTGTATCCGACACATTCGAGGTCCACAGTAGTGGCGTCGTACTTCTCAACCTTCACTCCCTATGTAAGTTTTACCTAATGGCACCGAAACAGGGGATCTTGAAAAGTACGTAGTCGAGATCCCAAATCTCCTCTACGAATCCATAGTAGGAACTCAACCCAGCGGTATTGAACTGTTCGTGAAACACATCTATGAGGACACCGCTGTTTTGGACTGTGCTCTTCCTATCCTGAGTTGTCGTATAAAATATGTACCAATTTATGTCGTATCCTTGCCATATCACAATTATAAATTTTGGACCTTTTACCAACCATGGTAGCATATCATCACTTGATGATGGCCTCCCAGTGAATCACGCTTTTAACCATTCATTGAACTGGCGGTTGTGCTCTCTTGTGATCCAAACCTCCGACTGGTTTGGATTCTATTGGTGTAGCATGTCTTTGTGCTCGTTGATGTACGAAGACACTTAGGTCATGTGTTGCAAGACCGTGAAATGGGCTTTTAACCATTCTCATTGTTCATGTAGCTTTTCTTGCATAGAAAGCCGCTTCAAGCGATTATACTACATCATGTCTGATTGCTTAAGTCCGTACAGTGACTTTCTGGGTTTCACACTGTACAGATTTCTACTTGCTTTGTCCTGGTTCAGAACTGTAGCATCCCAAATCTGAGGTTTGTACTTCAAATATATAAAAATGAGGAGAATTTAAAACTTTTGAATATGCATTTGATTTCTGGAGCAGTTGCATAATTAGTTGCATTTGAAGTTTTCGGAATTAAAGAAAACTTACAACTCTAATGGTAGCTCCAAAGGAAAAAAAGAAATAAAAACATATGATAATCCTTGGGAAATAATTTATGTAAATCTTGTAATATTTATCTTGAATAAATATATTTTCCCCAAATTTTGGGACTAAACTCAACCCACAAAAAATTCAAACTCAAATCAACGACCTTTAAGTTTGAATTTAATATAAGCAAATAAAAAGTGAACAGTAAGGTTTAAAAAAATTCTGGATACTTGCTCACCAGGAACCTCCACGAAAATTTTAGAATTTATTTGCTATATTTTGTGGCTCGGTCAAACTAGAATCAAAAGAATTTGAAATAAGTCAAACCTCAAGCCTTTATTCATCAAACTCGAACCGACCGGTTTCTATTCCTCCAACAAGACCCTTGGACTTGGTCACGCCACTGGCTGCACTATCCGAACCAGGGCTCGGCGCACGCCGCTTCACTACCTCTGATGAGGCGGGCCCACGCTATCAGCCCCATCTTCCACCTCCGGCTGCTCACGTAGAGCGCATGCGCCACGCGATCGCGCCGCTCTGCCACGCTCTGCCCTCGCGTTAGTGACACCATGAATGCACCACCCACGCCAACCAGTCCCTGAGCGTCGCCATGGTCGTTGGAGCACTATATCCCGCGCACTCCTTCCCGCTAGAGCTTACTTTCCTTCTCGGCCGAAAAGGGGAAGGAGGCAAGAGCCCCACCTTGGTTCGGGTGAGCTTCCCTCAATTCTGTCCCTCCACTTTTGCACCCTTCATCGTTGCTTGTGCGCCAGTTTGAGCCCTTGTCTTCGTGTGTAGGTCTCGGAACACGAAGCTTGTCATCTTCGGCTCCGGTGCGCGGTCCGCAAGGCTCTGTCGTGCTAACATTGACTCCGGTGAGCTCCTTCTCGTTCTTTGCACGTAAGATCATGCCCCTTAATAGGAGAAGTGTTTCTCCTCAACTTATTTGTCCAATGGATCACAAGAGCTTGTGAATTTGGGTTTCCCATTTCGGCCATAAGCACCTCCATTGTCTCAAACTCTAGCAAGGTGGGACTCTGAGCAATTCCTCGCTCTAGCACTATCGCATGACATCACTTGAGCTTTACTTGCCACCCATTTTCTCTCTTTTTGTTTAGGATGCTCTCTCCACGGTGAAGCTCCACGCCGCCGTCATCGTCTTCGATCTTGGCGAGCCTCAGACCAGTGGTCCTCTCTTTGCTTTTCGGATAGGTTCTTTGGACCCCCTATTACGTTATCGCGCTCCAGTTCACTTATTTAGTCGCCGGGTTGCGAATTGCACTGTCGCCGTAGGAGCACCGCCGCTTCTCACCGTCGCACTGCCGCTGTGGGCTATCTTAGTCCTCACCGTCGATGCCCATAGCTTCACCTACACGCCATCTTTCCATTTTAGTCCTTAGCTAGCGTCGCCATGGCCTGAGTCACCGTGACAGCGCAGCAAGAACCGCGGCGCTGAGCTCCTCTGCGTGGCATCTTTGGATAGCCAGCATGGCGGGAGGTTAGGGCAAATCTCGATTAATTAAGAACTAATGATTGAAGTGTAATTTAATGGTTGTCTTAAAGAGTTGACGAGTCACTTACACGTGGGACCGAGCACAGCAATCAAAGGGTAAATAACGGTTTAAGATTGAGATTGACATGTGGGATCGGGAACTTCAGTGCACAGTTATAGACCCGTGAACCGGCCATAGACCTTCGGTCCATGCACTGTGCTATGGAACGAGAGTATGACATGTGGACCCCACATGTCGGTCACATTAAATCAAAAATTAAAATGAAAAATAACGGTATGCTTTGGACCCCACTTGTCAGCGATTGTGGCTAGATTCGGCTCAGTAAGAAAAGTTTTTAATGCTTTTATAAATTCCAAAATGATTTATTGTTGAACTGAAAAATCAATTAACTTCAAAAATGCATAAACATTTCATTTTAACTCCAAATCCAGTAAAACCAATTTTTGGTAATTTTCATTTTCAATGAACTTTAATATGGTATAATTTTTGGACATGTTACTATTCTGGAAAAAAATATTTTAATATTGCACTTGGAATAGGATTATTTTTACACTAAAGAATGATTTAACTTAAAACAAATCTTAGAAAATTCATACAAACTCCAAATGGAGAGAACCAATTTATTCTGGAAATAACTTTTTATTATCTGTCACGCCATTCAGTTTTTTATCCTCACCACATTTCTGAAAAATGTCACCGAAAAGATAATTTTCACATGAATAGTCACTGATTTCCAAAGGCTGTAACTTCCACATACAACCTCCAAATAAAATAATCTTTATATCTATATTCATATAGCATCATAATCTACCTATTGTGAAATTTTCATGTATTTTAGAGAACTTTTAATTTATGATTATATTTGGTGTTATGTGTTCTTATTGGCTTTCCATATTCGAACGTTAGATTACAAAGATTGTGGATATCATGGGGATATGCTCCAGATCTTAGGATGATATGACAATTGGCAATGGCGTTAACGGTTTGTCATTTCACGTGTTTTCGGCCTGATTTGATCTTTGTCGAGCCATACTTAGGTCCATGCGCGTGTGATCGGTAGCCCTAGCGTTGTCGATTTGGTAATTTCAGAAAGTGGTAAATTGAGCTGGGCTAAAAATAGAGGGTGTAGGCAAGAGAGGAGATTCTATTGCACTTGGTCTGATAATTTTTGTAGTCTCCAGTCAAAAGTTCTATTGGATTGAAAATTCCGATGAGGTTTGGTTTTCGAGAGAGAAAAATGGCTAAGTCGGTGGCGGTCCGCCAGGCCCATAGGTAGCGGTCGGGCCGGCGAGAAATAGGGCGATCGAGCCGCCCTAGGGGCGGTCGACCGATTCGCCTATCGTCGCCGTCGTGGTGGCGATATTTCATTGTTAGGTCAAAGTCATGAGTTTGGGGCATATATGTTCTGAGGATGCATGTTTTGACTAACATGGGTCAAGTTGTGAAGAACTTGTTCCCAAATTCGGTTTACTTGTCTATTGTTGTGTAGGTTGCTTGGTGGTCAACGACGAGGATGATCGGGACTAGGCTTGGAGAGTTGAGGTCCAGAACGATCGATGATGCCGGGTGAGGTTATTGTACTCAAGCGTGGTGCAAGATGAACAAGGATGGTCTATTGGCTAATCCGAGGCGCAAGATGGCGCAAGGTGTAGCTAGTTAGGTCAAGAGGAGATAAAGACGACGTATTAAAATGTGTGCATATGTGTCCCGTTTGTTTTGGGCCTTAACGGGAGCCCAATTGAGTCAAACTTCTAGAAGGTATAACCCTCCACTATAAATAGGAGAGGGGGATAGCTGGACCTTCTGTGCGTCTCTTTTGCTATTTGTGTAAACCTAATTTTTTTAAGGAGAGCTTTTGTGGAGGCTAGGGTTCTTGATAGTTTGATGTGATTTTCGTGCTCTTAGATTGAGCATTGTCCTCCACTGATAGAGAGGTTGTAAGCCCATATCAGATCAATCAATCAAAGGAAAGTTTGATCAATGTTTTATCTCATTGTGTTCTTTCTCTATATTTGATGATTTTGAGTCTTTCTTTGATCCATGAGTTTTTGATTGAATTCTTCATGTGATCTAGCTTGACATGGCGTGTGAGAACCTATCTAGGATCATCAATCACCCACGAGCAAGATCTTGGATCAAGTTTTATTTTGATCGGTTTGAACCCTTCTTCAATCAAATCGAAAAGGATCACTATTCTTCTAAAATTATCATAATCTTCGATTGTAATAGGTTCACGATATCATAGAAGGTTTGTTCCAAGTTTCATCAAGTTTGGAGTTGTAGATCAAAAGTTTCATCTATTTGCAACCGTCATCAATTTGCCATTTGATGCATTGGAGGAGGTGGTAAGACCGCCATAGTCACCGGTCGAACAGCGGCAATCGGTCCGACCGCCTTGAACGCAATGATCGGCCGTGATGCATTGATGTGTTTCAATCTTTGTTGATTTTGTCGTTTTGCTAAGGGGTTTATATTGGATTCAATATTAGTCTTCCGCTGTACTGATATACTGATCTTCATAGCTTCCATAGCTATTGGAGTGAAATTTGTGTTGAATCCATTATTTATGAAAAAGTGAGCGCGCTCCTATTCATCCCCCTCTAGTCGCCTTTTCGGTCCAACAAAGATCCAACCGAGTGTAATTGTGATCCTCTATAGCAGCAAATCGGGTATCTTCAACAAGGCAAGCTGTCCCCCTTTGATCATATTGATTCTATTATTTTCGTTATAAATTATCTTGTTTGCAACTTGTATGTACGCATGTTCTACTTGAATGACTATTTTGCATTAGAGGTAGTTATTTCTATTAGATGCATGAACTGTAGCAAATGTTTATCCCTTTTCACTAGCCCTAAGTTACTATTCCCGCTGATGTTAGTGCTCAGTGGATGTTATAGAGTCTATACATGTTTATGCGAGTCAATGCTTAGTCATACTTAGATTCTGATAGAATTGGGTGATTGTCAACTTTGTCGATAACCTTGATCAAACAAATCATTTTATTATGCTATGTCTAGTACCTTGTGCTATGTTAGTTGGAAAACTAAAAATGCAAATAAAATGATTTAGACTTAGGCAAGTGGTTGGATGGTGTGTTGTTGGGTTTGTGGATGTCTTGTCTCGGTCAACAAGGGCCGAACATCTTATTTCACCAAAACCAAGCATTATTGTGTGCTAACCACATGAGAGGGATATGAGATCTCTCTTGACTTAGTACTTTGGCGTGTGTTAGCTTCGGGTAGTAGGTTGGCTGTTGTTGTTCTGTTAAAAATATTACATTGTTATGGGTGTGCGGTGGTGGAGTTAGGGTATGTTCTCCACCTCAAGGTGCATCGTAGTTGTCAAGGCTTTACCGTGAGGGGTAGTTGTCAGAGGCTTTACGATGACTCGACACAACATATGAGTTTCTATCCATACGGGCGACTCGTAGTTAATACATTATACTGGAAACATCTCGTAGAGCTTAGCCTTGTCGGCATACCTAAGGTAGTGTTTTGTCGCGTGGCAAAAGTGGCGGTCTGGCATGTGGGTACATTGATACACCCCTGTATGGTATAAACTATTCGAATAGCCTCGTCTTAGGTTATGGACACGCTTGGAATTGGATTTACAGTAGTTAGACTTAACATTTTGGATTTTTTACTTAATAACTGGTTCAGGTGGTATTGAAAATGGTCTCATACTATGTTTGTGAGCTGCTGGGCAGTCACTTGTTGTTGGTTAGATGTTGTCTAATATTGTTTACTCGCTGTTATTTAAAGTATCAAAAATGTTTGCTCACTTGTCATTTCAATCTACTACTTGTACTTCAAATGAAATGTTGCTTTGTGCTAAAAATTGCCTAGTTTAGTAGCCTTCTTTTGATACATGGATGTATCAAAATATTCTTTTGCTTGTAAGTCTTGGGAGTACCACTTTGTACTCAACCCAATTGCTGCAAATTTCAGAGGAGGTTGATCCTCAAGGGATCGACTATTGTGAGAATAGCTTCGTTCAGGACGACAACTAGCTTGGAGGTTTCCGGTTAGGTTGGTTTGTGGGTAAGGGCACACGGTCGGCTCTTCTTTGGTGCCATCTTATGGCTATGTTTCCTCGCAGTACTTAACTTTTATTATTGCTATTTGGCCGGTCGGCCGCATGTATGAAAACCGAAGTTGTATAATGACTTTGTTGTAACCTTTTGTGTCTACGGTATTGTAATATTGTTGTATGGCATTGATGTTGATATTGTTTTGTGAATGGTGTATGTATATCACTCCTGGGAGGTATACAATACATCGAGGCGGGATATTTGGTTTGTAATGCTATGACCAATGGATGGTTAAGTATTACCAGTTAAATACCCCAGGTCCTCACAGGGACAGGGATACATTCAGGTGCCTTCATATAAATGTTTGAATCCAAATTTCCATAAGGTATGCAGTTACCACATCCATCAATTTTATTTCTAAATTCAAGTTTACTGCCATTAAGAGATTAACTAACTAAAGGTAGTTCGCTTTATGACCGGGAATAGGTTTCTTCATAATCAACTATTGGACGTTGAGTGAAACCTTGTGCAACGAGCTTTTCTTACAACTTCATTATTTTCATTTCTCTTTCGAACAAATACCCACTTATGCCCTACGGGGTGCACATGGGGAGGCGTACGGCTTACAGGCCCAATTATCTCTCTTTTATTCAGAGATAGTAATTCAGTTTCTATTGCCTTTTTCTAATCTTCCCAATCTGATCTTTTCTTATATTCAATGAGTGATGCGGGCTCTAAATCGAGATCGATGATTGTGGCGATTTTCTTTACAAAATAAATATCGACATTAGTTGTTGACCTATTCATAGATTGTCCCGTGGTCACATATTTTATAGCTATTTCTTCATGGGGTGATTCTTCTAATGTTTCTACTTGCTCCTTGCTATTTTCAATTCTGAGGCAAGTCCTTTAATTTTCAACTCCGATGTGTGCACACACATCCTGGCGATGTCTCCCTCGTGGGAATATTCAGATTTGGCATGCCTTTTCCTGAAGGTTCCATACTGGTGCCAGGTATAAACTAGCTCCCCTTCTGGTTCTGGAGAACTAAAATGATCGGTTGTATCAAGTCCTTCTTATCCTTTTTCACCAGGCGTCCCTGGTTACTTCGGATTCGAGGGGCTAGAATTCTCATCCTTTTCTGAGGCCTTATGACGGGATTAGGGATACCTTCAACTTTCTTCAGTGTTTCAACCCTCTCCGGTGCATTGCGTGCAAGCACATGCGACTTGGTCATGCTCTTCAAATCACTAAAGTGGTCAGGCAGTTGATTCGATAATGCTTGTAAATCAATTATCTTATGGACTTCAATTGTCTTCTAGACTTCAATTATCTTATGGATTTCTCTATTTGCTTCACTAGGGCGCGGATCATGTGCATGGATTCCCGCTACTTGCCACGTTGTTTCCCGATATTTTTCATCAAGGAATTGATTTCCTCTCCCTAATGACGGGAAATCATCATCATCAAATATGCTATTAGTGAACTATATGCAAATCTCCAGTCATGGGGTCCAAATACCTGATTATGGATGTTGTCTCATAACCAACGTATATCCTAGACTTTCGGAGAGGACCTATTGTAGTTCACTGCGGTGGTGGTATAGGTACATAAACCTTGCAACCAAACCTGCGAGAATGAGAAATTTTTGGGGCTGTACCTTGCGCTAGTTGCATAGGTGAATGGATGTTATGTGCTGATGGTCTAAAATTGATGAGAGTTACTGCGTACATAATTGCGTGTCCCCAACAAGTAGTTGGTAAATTACAATTCTGCAAAAATCTGCTAGTTTATTCTGGGTGTGGACATGCGGTATGGTATGCTCAACGTTAATTCTCATCACCATGCAATAATCAACAAATGTATTCGAAGTAAATTCTCCGGCATTGTCCATTCATATGGACTTCACATGATTATCAGGGAAATTATTCTTAACTATAATTATCTGCGAGATTAGCTTGACAAAAGTATGGTTTCTCATAGACAATAAATATATGTGCGGCCATTTTAAGGAAGCATTGATGATCACCATAAAAATACCTAAATAGCCCTATCAGAGGTTGTATAGGGCTGTAAATTATATTTCTCTTCATCCTAAGACCCTAGTGGCCTAATCTATCATGCTAGAGTCAAAAAAGTTCAGAACTTCTAAATACGGTTTTCAGGGCTGTATAGGCTGTGGTGCCTTAATATTAGTGTAGTATAGGCAAGTTTCATACAAAGGAAGTCGTTCTAATATTAGTGTAGTATAGTCTAATTTCATACAAAGGAAATCGTTCTAAGTACTACACATATGACGCAACGCGGAAATCAGCTGTCATTTTTAAGTATTACGACCGAAATGATGCTATTTTTATTAATCTTCCCGGCAAAAGTACTGTAAGCCCAAAAACGCGGCGAGCGAGCGGTCGGTACGTGGGCTCGACTAATCCATTCATCAGCACCAGGGGTCCCTCTAGTCTTATCCGCTTGTCCACGCCGTGCGTGGACGCGGAACACTAACAAGCCCAGCAAACCAGTCCACGTCCGGCGCCTCGGCAACAGGAGACGAGCAAGGCTATGACGCGGACGTGCCGTGGCCGTGCGACGACCAGGGGGGACGCTACCAGTGTCAAGTGTCCTGCTGCTTTCCTGGGTAAAACGTCGGGAAATTTGGAGACTGCTGGGGCGGCACGGGAATATAACTGCTGCTTTATCTTTAGGAAGCTAGCCCGTGATCAATCGCACGGCTCAATCGGCTGGTGAATGAAATGTCCGAATATGCATTTGATGTGAAATACAGAGCACTTACACTTGTAACGAAACAGATTCGGTTCCCCACTCCATGCAATGCAAGTTATTACACAAGCTTACAGCGAAATCAACAGGAGACAGATGCATATGTTGACTACAGCGATAGGTAAATCTTGGCAGGGTCTTCTTATTCATGGTTCTGTACTGGTTCCCACGGTTTCAGAACAGACAAGCTCGCCCGGAGAACCTGGGAAGAGGATTTAGGAGGCAGGAGTAAACTTGATCGAAACACTGTTCACGCAGTGGCGCTCATCAGTAGGAGTCTTGAAGCCTTCTCCTGTGAACACATGGCCCAAATGCCCACCACAAGCTGCACATGTGATTTCTATCCTCCTGCCGTCAGGATCCGCCTAAAAGAAGGGAATACAGTAGTCGGTACGTCATACAAAGAAATGAAGGCGTAGAAGCATTCGGTAAAATGGCTGTTGAAGCGTACCGTTCGGTTTATGGCTCCTGGAAGCCCCTCAAAGAATGCTGGCCAGCCACAACCAGAATCAAACTTGGTGGTGGATTTGTACAGGGGCGTTCCGCAGCCAGCACAGTTGTACACCCCATCGCTATAGAACTTGTTGTACTGGCCTGTCCCAGGTAACCTGGACAGCAATGTCAGTTTAGTTTAGAGACATATTTTAGAATGTTGGCAACATTTTCAGAAACCTTTTTATGCATCAAGTGACGAACCAACATGTTCATGTTCATAGCTCCCCTTGTATGGGAGTAGATTCGCGTGTGTGAAACATTGTTTCTGCCAAACTAAATAGATAATATGCTAGCTAAGTTGTCAGTATGCCCTTTGCAAATTGCAAAGTTGCCTGAACATTTAGTTCATCCTTTAACAGCTTATTGCTTGAGAAACCACAATTGAGCATAGCCTAAAACAGCTAGATCATGCATTCAGAACTCAACCAACCAAGTTAAACTCCTTGGGTATGTATTTTCACCTGTAATCCACACACACCTTATTATTCCCCTCGTCTGATAGAGGTCATAAAGCAGCATAAGGTTTTGAATATATGCAAATTTGATTCTTCAATGTCAAAATGTGGTAATGTCAGGTCAAACTTCGTGACACAAATTTCACCCATAAGAATTATTCCAACCAATACAGGTACATTGGTTCACAAGTTATTATTTTTAGAACAATGGATTTACAAATTATAGCAGTGTAAAGTGTAAACCAACCCTGCTAAGGAGGAGCGCTGAAGGCAGTTTCTAACTGTTAACTTCCTACGCAACTAAGTTCGGTAAAAAAGACAGTCATCTAATTTTTGGAGTGACACATGCTTGGCATGGTATGTGATGGAGTTGACAAGTGAAGACTAGCTCTCACCTGAATAACAGGGAAGCAAATAGCATATGGCATAGACTCTAGCGCCATAACATCCATAACTGAAATAGAGTTCCATACTGGTGGACAATTTGCCACTGCTGGGAAACCTCAAGCCCTTTGTTTAAACTATATATCACTAGTAGTCAGCAAAGGGAATGAGTGGAATCTGATTATTTCCAGAAAGATTCTTGGAAATGTTATAGCCTTTTAAATTCCATCAACAGATTTAACTTCCCACGACGATGTTTTAGCAACATAATTTCTTGCATTCTTTCCAAATCAAAGTATTTTTCTTTTTCGGTTAGACCTTCTACTGCACAACCTTCTACTGCACAAATCTCTGTTTCAAACTTCCAATAGGACGACTGGGGTTTTTATTGCCCTTGCCAGGGTGTTTTTGCACTGCACCCCTGTTTGGCTGCTTAATCTGTAAGACTGTAACCCCATTTCCAGAACTGCGCACTCATGAAATCTTGCTTCAAATTGAGGGGAAAATCCGTTTGTTGTATTTTTCGCAGCATGCTACTATTGTTTAAAAGAAAAAAAGAAGCTGCTGTTTTCTTTCTCTGTGTACACAGAGACTGAACTGTGAACAAGAGGGCATATGGTAAGACATGGCATGCATCATCATGACAAGTCCGAAAATTTATATGCATGACATGATTAGGATTAACAATTTGCCACTATGGATCCCTTTTTAGATCTAGATCCCTTAATATCAGAAGTCAACGTGGACAAGAATCACTCGTCGGTGACTCCAGGGCCGGCTCAAGAATCAAAGAAACCGACCAATCGATGGCCATGGCCTCAACATCGGGCACCGGACACGCCAAGAACCGCACAGGCATCCAATCAATCCATGAGCGAGCCGGAGAGAAAGAAAGGGGGGTAAGAACATCACGCGCAGGCACAGATCAATTCATAACATGGCAGTCGCTTAAAACACGATGTTTCGTGGGGAACCTTGGGATGTCATGGCCAGGCGATACCGCTAAGTAGATGGCGGCCATGGGCGGGCAACAAACAAGATTGGACCGGACTCGTAGTAGCAGTTACGGAGAGGGTGGAAAACTGAAAGCAGGGAGAAGACGAGGGGGTACTGACTCGGTGCCCTTGAGGCGGAGGATGCGGAACTGCTCGGGGGAGAGGACCGCGCGCCACTCCTCCTCGCTCCTCTGCGTGCTGTTACCCCCCGACGCCATCGCGGCGGTCAACGAAGCCGGCAGAGCAAACAGGAGAGGACCCTGAACACTCTGATAACTCGTTTGGATCGATTTGGCAGAATCGTGGATGGGGAAAGTCGTAACAAAGCTAACAAACTAGATACTGGCATATACTGGCATATGCTGTTCTCTGCCCTCCCGTTACTGAGCCGCTGGACTATATAAAGCCAGGGAATGTACCGTGTATGATTACAGAACAAAGTAGTAACTGAATCGTGAAATGGCCGTTAGATCTGTCCCCAGATACTTGCAGCCAATCCCTACCCTCCTTCCTGAGTTAAACGAAGTCGCTCAGGCGTAATGTAGCCTTTGTTTGGTACAGTTTCAGATTTTTATTTTCCAGATACTACTTTTGATTCTCTAAATCCACTTCTCTGAGAATTTGGAGCTATCTGTTGAAACCGTTTGGCTGGTAGGTTGGCTCCAAAAACCATATGAGGAAGGGTTAGAGGTAAATAGACCATGTCACCCCTGGGTATAATACTTCAATTATATTTGTGTAACTCAGTGGCATTTGTGGGTAAAAACCTTCAACTTCAAAGGGTGTTTTTGTTTCTGAAGGTTGGATTCTCACGAGAATCTGCTGGGAGGCTGCTTCTTGTTGCTAGTTCATTTTCGAGACAGCTCCTCGCGAGAAGCAGAATCTAGTGGTTTTGAGAATTAGGGTGTTTGGTACGGCTCTACGAGAATCGATTGAGAAGCTGAGAGTGGAAGCTGTACCAAACAGGGCCGTAGAGTGCAGACTTCTCTTGTTTGAACTCTCCAACACTAAATTTTCTCAAACTTCGGTTCCTGCTCATTTCCCAGGACCTGACATTGCCTTCCTCCTTGAGTGTCACCTTGTCCTCAAGGTGTAAAATTGGGAAAAGTGTTCTGAATAAAAGTTGTATCCTCCCACGTTGCATCTTCAGGACCCAAATTCAGCCGTTGTATCAGCCATTGAGCCACTGGCTCATTTCGGCGTGGTATTACCCTCCCGTCCAAGACTGCCACAGGTTCCTTCTTGATCTTCCCATCCTCTCCAACTAACGGCAAACCTAGAATGGGTACAGCGTGCGATCCCAGATGTCTCTTCAACTGGCTCACATGGAAGACAGGATGTATGGTAGTGTTTTCGAGTAATTGTAGCTTGTAAGCTACTGATCCCACTTTTCCTAAACTCTAAAAGGTCCATGGAATTTTGATCTAAGTTTCAAAAATTCTTATACCAAAAGATGTTTGTCGGTAGGGTTGCATCTTGAGGTATACCATGTCTCCAATTTGAAATTGCCTCTCTGTTCTTGACTTATCAGCAAAGTGTTTCATCCTCTCTTGTGCTCTGTGCAGATTAGACTTCAGCTGCTCCAGCATGTGTTCTTTTTGACCCACAGTGATCCTTGCCTCCTCTAAAACGTTGTAAGGAATAGACAACTCTCCAATTTGAGGCGGTGGATAACCATATAGAGCTTGAAAGGGTGTGATTTTCAGAGAAGTATGATAAGAGATGTTATACCACTATTCGGCTATTGTCAACCAAGCCATCCATTCCTTCAGCTCCTGAAATTTCATACTACGCAAATATGCCTCCAAGCATTGATTGACTCGTTCGGTTTGCCCATCCGTTTGAGGATGGTAGGCGCTGCTTAACCTCAAGGACACCCTCAATGATCTAAAAATTTCTTGGAAGAGATGACTAGTGAATATTTGATCTCTATCAGTAACAATGGCAATAGGCATCCCATGCAATTTGAATATGTTATCCATAAAAATCTACACCACTTGTTGCACTGAATAAGAGTGTGCTAAAGAGAGGAAGTAAGCATACTTTGTGAACCTGTCCACCACCACGAAAATCACTTCTTTACCTCTGGATTTAGGTAACCCTTCAATGAAATCCATGCGGATATGTGTCGATGCCATGTCCGGTATCTCCAAGGGATTGAGTAGCCCAGGAATGTGGATATGTTCAGAGTTAGTGATTTGGCACACTGGACATTCAGCCACATATATCTCCACATTTTGCTTCAGTCTAGGCCAATAAAATAATTTCTTGACTCTATGATTAGTAGCTCTCATACCAAAATGTCCTCCAATTGATGAAGCATGAAAAGATTCCAAAATCTTTGTCCTAGCATCATTTCCAGTTCCCACATATATCCTTCCCTTGTACCTCATTAGTCCAGACACAATGGTGTAACTGCTGTTAATTTCTGCACTATTCTAAGTATTGACCACCACCTTCTCATATCGTGAATCATTCACATAGCTTCCTTTCACTTCTTCCACCCATTCGAGCATGATAGTCACTATAGCATAGCATACCTCTTCATTCTCCACGCCCATTGCATCCCTTCTAGAGCATCATTGACTTTTCTTTTCCTTTTCATATTCCACAACGTAATCAATTCCAACAGTTTAAGAAGTAATTTGTGCTGAATTCCCTCCACTAATCTCTGAGTTGTGATGTATTTTAGACTCTTTTGGTCTATTCTAATCACCAATTGAGTTCCCAACAAGTAATGTCTCCATCTTTTCAATGCCTCCAAAATGGACATTACTTCTTTGTCATATATGGATTGGGTTGCTGCTCTTACACCAAGGGTTTTGCTATAATATGCTATAGGCATGTTTTCTTGCATCAATACTGCCCCTAACCCAGTACCACATGCATCAGTTGACACATAAAAAGGTTTAGTGAAATCTGGTTGTGCCAATACAGGACATGTAGTCATTGCTTTCTTCAGATGGTCAAATCTTTTGTCTGAGGTTCTCCCCATACAAATGAATCCTTCTTTAATATATCAAAGAGTAGTTTGCAAATATTCCCATATCCCTTCACGAATCTCCTATAATAACCGGTTAGACCCATAAATCCTTTCAATTTTTTCACAGAATTGGGAATAGGCCAATTTACCACATCTGATATCTTTCTAGGCTCTGTAGCCACTACTGCTCTACTGATGATGTGCCCTAGATACCCTATTTTAGTCATTGCAAAACAACATTTAATTCTTCTTGCAAATAATTGATTCTGCCCCAGAATTTGTAAAACCAAATGCAAATGTTCCACATGATCAGCTTGGGTCTTGCTATATACCAAAATGTCATTAAAAAACACTAGGATAAATTTTTCTCAAATAATGCCTGCATATGTAATTCATGAGGGACCGGAATGTGGCTGGAGCATTCATTGGCCCAAAGGGCATAATATTAAACTCATAATGACCAAAATGTGTTCTAAATGTTGTTTTTGGGATGTCTTCTTCCACCTTTGAATTTGGTGATAACCTGATCTGAGATCCAGTTTTGAAAATATAGTTGCACCATGTAGTTCATCCAATAGATCTTCTATGTTGGGTATAGGAAATTTGTTCTTAATTGTCATTGAATTGAGTTGTCTATAGTCAACACATAATCTTCATGATCCATCTTTTTTTCTAACCATCACAACCGGAGATGAATATGGGATGACACTAGCTCGAATCTCTTCGGATTTCAGAAGTTGCTTAATAATGTCCTCCATAGCATTCCTTTGACGATGAGGAATTCGGTAGGGTCTGATATTTGGAGGGTCTGCATTGTTTTTCAATGGTATGAAGTGATCACAATCCCTTTTTGGTGACAACCCCTTGAGTTCCTCAAAAACTATAACATGTTGTTGTAGTACCCCTTGTATCTCCATAGGTAACATCTTTGGACCTTGGGTTTCAGTTTCCTGAACCCAATTAACTTGTACCATGTATCCCAGTGCTTCTTTCCTCAACATCTTGTCCAATTTGGGTGCATTTACCATACAATGTTTGTTAGGAATGTATAGTCTTTGAGAATAACTGTTCTGGCCTCTAACTGTTCTGGCCTCTTTCAATATGGTTAACTCTCTGGTTTTTAGATTCAATCCAATCAGACTGTGTTCATATATCCAATCCGTCCCTAAGATTATATCATAACTCATGAGATTCAGCAGCTGAAATGAGTTGGTAAATGTACAGCCTTGCACCACAAATGAAATCTTCTCAGTCCTAGCTTCTATGCACAGCTCACCACCCCCAGCCACTGCCACTTTTTTTGCTGGTTGGTATATTAACTTACAATCACTTTTGATAGCAAACTCATAGTCCATGAATGTATTTGTGCTGCCACTGTCCACTAGCATCACTGCCTGTCTTCCCCCAATCATTGTAATAAAGGAAAAGGTAGCATATCCTGCTATTCCTTCCCTGGCCAAACTCGAAATCACCAAGAGTTGCTCGGATTCTGTATTGTCTTCATCCTCCTTGGGACTCCCAGGAGCAGTGATGAACCCTGGCTCCTGGTTCAATTTCTGTTCTTCATCATCTTTGGTTACCTCCTCCTCTCCTTGCATTAGAATAACATGTAATGCTTTCTTGACCTTGCACTTCAAATGATGTCCTGGAACCCATTGTTCTTTACAATGCCAACAAGTTCTGTTGTTAACCTCTTGACTTCTTCCCTTTTCATTTCCATATATATGAGGGTTCTTGGTTGGTCCTATCTTTTGAGTGTTAAAGTTGGTTTTGGGTTTGCTGGTGCCTCCTACATGATTAGTCCTTCTAGCCAGGGCTGCCTTTTCTTCTAGCTTAGCATACCAATAAGCCTCTAACAGTCCTTTGGGTTGATAACTACTCACTTCGTATTTGACTTCTTCCTTCAGACCACAAATAAAATAACTCAACATAAAAGCCTCTTGCAAGTAAGAATGATCTCCCCTCACTAATTCTACACATTTTTCAAAATAATCTATGTATTTGCCCACACTATCCATATGCTTCATGGTTTGAAGTTTTTCCACTGCCTCATTAGCGCTCGCCTCTGAAAATCTGTCTGCTAACATAGCGAAAAATGTTGCCAATTCAACACTTGTCATGCTATGCCAATGCCTTTGAACCATGTATGAGCTCTTCCAGAAAAATGCACAGTCGCTACGTTCACCCACTGATCTCTAGAAGTGCCAGCCATCTCAAAGAATTTTTCACATTGTTCCAGCCACCCACTTGGATTATCCCCAGAGAACAAAGGTACTTCTAATTTTGGTCCCCTTAATACAACATCGGCATATTGATGTCCACTACCATTGGCATTCCAATTCATATTTCCAGTTGGACAGATCACATTCACCCCAAGGTTTACTGATGAGGGTGTCGATCTAGTATGATATAGGTATGGATCCTAATACATGTTTGCATTCAAAATAGGATGAAAGTACATCTGGGCTGCTGTCATTTGATTAGTACTTTGCCAAGTCCACGGTGGTATCGTAGGATTACCTAGTACTGGTGGAACTCTTGAGTGTTCATCAAAACATTGATTCCAAATGGTTGTTGAGTTCTCTCTGGATCCTCATTGCTCCCTCCGTCCACGTGAAGTAGTCAGAATGGTGGTGAAAAGATGGGGTTAAAGTTTGGTATTAAAGTATTTGGTTTTCACGAAAAATGTGGTTGATGCCCTGTCCCCTTTGTATTCATCCTAGTTCGAGGATAATATTGGCCAATCTTCCTGGTTTCCATCGTCACGACTTTAGTGCCGTCGTCAGCGGTCGAGAAAATCTTGCAAATAAAAGCTTCTTAATCTCGTACGTCGATTTGAGTGTCAATTCCATCAACTTCTCCTAAATCTTGATGATTTGATCGATTTTCCATTTCAATTTCTTCTTCCTCAATAGATCAGGTGTGAGCGAGTCTTCGCCACCATCCACCCGATTCACTAGGTAAGTTGGAGGGATTTTACCGTGACTTCTTTGCCAACCACTCTCAAGCGAGTTATTTCTCCAATTTCTCCGTCGACCAAGATCTATGTCTACTGTTGCCTTCCCGGTCTACTCGAGCTAAGGAATTTTACAGCAGCAGGTCTTTCGATCGCTCAAACCTCACTCAATCAGACCTATGCATCCAAGGATCATGTGTGCTCTGATACCATTGACACCCTGAACATTCAGATAACTCATTTGGATCGATTTGGCAGAATCGTGGACAGAAGAAGGAAGAATAGGGAAAGTGCGCTTGAGTTCTAACAAAGCTAACAAACTAGATTTTATAATATGTTGTTCTCTGCCCTTTCATTCTTGGTAGTTGGACTATATAAAGCTAGGGAATTTCTAGTGTATGATTATAGAACAAAGTAAGGCGAAAGTAAAAGGCATTCAAACATACGACAACAAAAAATGACACACAGTAATAACTGAATAGCGAAATGACCGTTAGATCTGTCCTCAGATATCTACAGCCAATCCCTACCCTCCTTCCTGAGTTAAATGATGTCGCTCAAGCGTTATGTAGAATGCAGACTTCTCTTGTTTCAACTCTCCAGCGCTAAATTTTCTGAAACTTCAGTTCCTGCTCATTTCTCGGGACCTGACACTGATGAGGATGCAGGGAAGATCAAGATCAAAGCAAAGGATCAAGATCAAAGCAGAGGAAGTGTTGTTGTGTGGCGGCGACTGGCGATGTCTTTAAAGCCAATAGGGCCACACGATGGGTGTAACATCCCAATTTTCTGAGTTTTAAATAATCATTTTGAATAGTTAGTAGTTGGAAAATTCATCCTGGAGATTTTATTTGAATTTTAATAAAGCTTAACATGGAATTTCAGTAACAAAACAATTTAATATGATTAATGTCAACATCAACAATTGTCAAACCTATTTTATTTAGATTCTATGGGCTTGGATATATATTTTTAGATTTTTCTAGAATTTTTTCCAAGTTCATTTGAAATTTTCTAATCGCCATTTGCATTTCTTGTAATTTCTAAAAAGGAAAACCTAGTAAATCTCAAAAAAACTCATGGTAGAATCTTCCTTGACCCGACCCATTCCTATTCCTTCGATCCATTACGCAATTGCGCTTGCCCGCTCCTTGTTCCTCTACTAGGTGGGCCCTACCCTTCATCGTCCTCCTCACCTTCGTCTTCACCGCGTCTAAGTCGTCTTTGACCACCATGGCTGCCCTATCCGAGTTTCATCTGACAATAGCGTATCTAATCGAAGAATCCTTCGGTGATACGATTTTTGAATCCGTTGTAATCCCCGCAACCGATTCTACTCCTTATCTCCTTCCAAATTCAGTTGAATTTCCTTATCTCGTCTCAGATCCGATTTTGACTCCGCTGCCAATATGCCACCGTAGACTCGCCCGTGCCCTATAAATAGCACCCCAAGGTTTGCCTTCTCGCCCTGATCCCAAAACCCCAAGCTGCCGCACCTATAGACCCTAAGCTACCACACCTATAGACCCTAGCACCGCCGTAATCGAAGAATTATGGTTTTCAACTAAAGCTCATTTTCTTTGAATTGCCCCGTCGTTCTTGCTGCCTCGTCGTTGTCAACCACGTCGTCGTATTCGCTGTCACCAGAGCTTCCTCCAGCACCCCTTCACGACCATGAGGCGTCACTGGTGTTCATCGTCAACAATTGTCGTACCTGCTCTGCCGCATTGTCACCAATTCGGCCGACTCAAGCGACCTTTGGTGCCAATACCGGTACCGTGATGTGCACTATAACCTATTCTACCGGTCGTGCATCGGCGCCGGTAAGCACCGCCGTTCACCGTTGCTGGACTAACCTGAGCCTCACCGTCGTCTTGTCAACGTGTAGTGCCACCTCATCAGCCGCATCAACTCATGAGCACACGTGTCGTGCAACATATACTCGTGGGCACATGTGTCTGCTACCTCACCTACCACATCAACTTGTATCGTCCACGTGTCTGCTCAGTCGACCGCGTCAGCACTTGTGTATCACGTCCGAACCCTAACCCAGATCCAATCTGGTGTAAATCCGTCGAACGACCGCAGCTCATGTTCTTTATTATCTTCTCCATCTCCGTCGATATGTGCTTCAAAAAATTTTATATCCCATCAGGGTGTATATGGGCTGCGGAGGTTGTCCTCCAATGTGCTCTAGACGCGCTGCACCCACTCCAACTGTAGTGACATACGTAACAGGTTCATTAACAAAAAGTACGAATGTCGTCAATGAAACTACCAGATGTTGTAAATGTCGTACGGTGTCGTCACATCGCGAAGCGCTGTGATGGTCGTACGTGATACGGAGGCTCTCATGGTGTGTCTGCGATGTCAGCCAGTCCGGGCGCTTTGGTGGAGTAATGGTGAGTCTTGCGCGCATCCGTGGCACGTACCACTCCAAATACGCACCGCGCGTCTCTTGGTCATACGGACACGGCTCATTCCAGATATCCATGTGCGTCATGTCCGTCCATGTCGTAGTTCACTCCTGTTGGACCGGGCGCCAGCCCTGACTATGCCCACCCGCCATCGATTGCCTGCATTTCCAGAAGGATTGATGTTAGAAAAGAAAACATAAGGACTGTAAACATTACTAGGATGAAGTTTGACTCACAGGTGTACGGCTCGCTGCAAGAGCCTACCATCTGGGGGGCACGACCTGGTACTTACCAAAATGTGGCATTACATAGTTCAGCGCGTAAGGCTCCACCATATGTGTGAACAACAGGTGGCAGGTCGTCGTCCACAGTCCTCTGTCCTGCATGCATTGCACAGACATCCCGTGCGGCGCTACCATGCGCAGGAAATTAGGATACCATGGACACCAGATGATGTTGCTCTCGTGCAACGACTCAAACTCGTTGTGGTACAACGAATAGCACCTCGCTGGTCTTCCGCTAGCCCAGTGCAGACGGGCAGTAGTCCATTGTAAGCCCATGGTGGGCCCGTCTACCTGGTCATGTGGAATAAGGTACGGGTGCGCTGCTATCTCAATGGTCGACGCCCAATAGGGAAGTGCTCCCAACTCCACAACTGCAGAGCACGTAGCAGACGACCAGGTTGGTACCAGCGATGCCGCGCCGCGAAGCGTCACACAACTCCCGGTATGTGGCGCAAAGGACGGCTGATCCCCAACTGTACTAAGGCATCGACCCAGCCCCCGCGTCAACCAAAAACTCGACAACGCAGATGAAGCTGGGGTTCAAAAATTCGCCCTTTGTGGTTGGAAACAGGACCCAACCAAAGAGCTGGAGAAGTTAAGCAACAAGGTGCGTCCTAACGACCTTGTGAGCTGCACCCTGCGAGCATTTCCTGAACTACCTCAGCCAAGCCCCGGGGACGCCACGTGCACCCTCCGGGAGTGGTTGGTCGAACCGCTGCTCCAGCCTGGCCTTCCAGTCCGCACCTAGAGGGCCCGAAACAAGCGGCTCACCCCGGATCGGGAGACTAGTCAAGAACGAGATGTCCTGCGGGGTGACCGTCATCTCACCCCACCGAAAGTGGAAGGTGTGCGTCTCGGGCCTCCACCTGTCGACAAGTGCCGATAGTAGGCTGGCGTCTAGGGTGAACTGGCGTTCGATGGAGACCATCCTCGCAAGGGGCAACAAGTCCGTGTGCCAGAGGATCGGGCCGCAGCGATTGTCCAGCGCCCAGCAGTTCTTCCCCGCCCGAAGCGCCAGGGGTGGAGGGCCATCAGAGTCAGCGGTGAGCCACAACTTGCACCGGTGGTCCTCATCATAGAAGTATTCAGAAGCGCCGGTAGAGACATGGCTTGCAACACATGGAATAGAGGGAACATTAGTGAGAAGGTGGCTAATGAATATAAAAGATTGTAAATTAATTGCAGAGTAGCTTTCCTGGGGTGATAAGCTACATGATAAGCTAGCTTAATTAGATTATGTTCCTTTGTTCTTCGGTGAATGCATTTCTTATTATTTGATTTCGCTTTACGACCAAACTAACACTACAAATTAATGTACACTACTTTATTAATTAATTACTACTAATTATTTCATAACTAATAAACACTGTAAATTAAAAATTAAGACCAAACTACCTGCGAATGATGGCGGTTAATAACGTTGAAATGTTCCCAAAAATATAATCGACAGAGCAAGAGAGCGAGCCACTACGAAATGAAATGAACGAACGGAAGAGCGAGCGAGCAACTGCGAAATGAAATGAACGAGCGGAAGAGCGAGCGAGCAAGCGATTGCGAAATGAAATTGCTCTTGCTCCCTCTAATTTATAGCAGCAGTTCAAAGGGAATCATTGTCCCACGCGCGCTAATTAAGCCATGCATTTCGGGGGACAAAGATTTGATGGATAAGACAATGAGGTGACGGGATGACGAGTGATTGATACATTTGGTGAAAAAGTAAGGCAAATGGAGGGAGGACCTCATTCTGATGTTTGGGCAACAACACATGGCATGGTTTTCTGTTGATTAGTAGGAACATGACACTTATACGAAATAGCGATAAAATTTTTAACGAATAAAATTATGAAAAATTTACACAAACAAGTACACGGTGTGGGGAGGCTCCACAAAAAGTTTATAATTTTTAGAACTCATTTGCTATATTTTAAAATTCTTTCAAATTTCAGCCTAACACTAACCCTAACCCTAACTAACCTAACTAATTAACTAACTAATCCTAAGCTAGCGCATGGCCACCCTACGCCAAGGGGTTAGCGCATGGCCTCCCTGCGCCAAGGGTTGGTGGCGGCTGACGTGGCCGGTTGGCTGGGTTGGCGGGCCAGGTCGGCGGGGCAGGCGGGCACGTGGCGGCAGCTCCGACGTTGGCGCACGGTGGTTGTGCGGCAACGCCACGTGGCATAGGCACACGACCACCATGCGCCTACGGTGCTAAATCTACAAATACGCGTAGCCCGTGGTCAAACCCGTAAATACGTGATGAAAAGGTGCTAGATTAGCGGCGTTACCGCACGACCACCATGCGCCTACGGTGCTAAATCTACAAATACGCGCAGCCCGTGGTCAAATCTGTAAATACGTGATGAAAAAGTGTTAGATTAGCCAAAAATTCCCATGTACCTGTCCATGGATTGGCTCTTCCAATTTCCTCGCTTTCCTCTACTCAACATCAACTGTCTCATCACCTGATTACCAATGGTGTCATCAAGCACGCTGATCTGATTCGGTTATTCTAAATTGACCCTGAGCAAATGAGCTTGTGGTTCCGCAAGGGACTAGTGGTACTCCACATCATTTTTGTTGTGCTAGAAGAAGAAATGCACAGTTGGTTCTCGTTTTGATCTTGTTTCACAGGCAGGTGTCGAATCAACTGAAACTATTAACAGTGGATGATTAATGGAAAGTTGGAAACCCAATGAAAGCATCATTTCATATCTATGCATGTTGTTCTGAAGTTGTGGCTAAGTTGTTCATTTGGCATATGAATGTACCACGTGGTTCTATCTTTGGCCTTATGAAATTATTGAAATCAAACCTCTTTTTCCCCTTTTCGAATTATAAGAACCTGCCGTGTTCTGTAAGTAGTTTTCCTAGCTAAGTTTGTCTTTAGAATGCAATGATGATCAATGAGTGTGATATGAGCTAAAAGTATGAACTATAAGACCTTCCCTTGATGATTGATTAACACAAGAAACCAACCAGATGGTGTAATTATGCACAGCTTGCACAGCCAAGAACGCCCACTACGTACTACTAATACACATGCCAGTATAACGCCGCGCTCGCGTCGCGTCACACCGCTGCCTTCTCTTCCGCCGGGCCGGCGCCGGCGTCGTCCACCCAGTAGGCGTGCCAAAGCGGCGACCGCGGCCGTGGCGGCGTGGACCTGACGCAGCACGCGAGGCTGGCCATGAACTTGGGCTCCCCGGGGCGGAGCATGGCGGGCAGCGGCATCCTGACGCCGCACGCCGCGCAGGCCTTGTGGCGCGGCGCGATGCGCGTGGCGAGCGCGTAGGAGAAGTACTCCGGGAAGTCGAAGAGCTCGTCGGCGTCCCGGCCCATCGCGCCCAGGAGGTACTCCGCCTTGGGCCGCATGTTGCCGTCGATGCTGTAGTAGAAGAGCGCGGGGAAGCGGCGCGCCATGGAGCGCGTGACGCGGGAGGGGAGGCCCAGTGACTCGAGGAACTCGATCCGCGGGAGCAGCTTGTCCTCCACGGAGAAGGAGAGCAGGTCGGCGCGGCGGGGGAGGTCGGGGACGCCGAGCGCGCGGAGGAAGTAGAGCGTCGGCCGGAGCCGGGCCGCGACGGGGGACACGAGCAGGCGCGGGCGCCGCCGCAGCACCCGCGGGAGGTCCTCCGCGGGCACCCTCGCCTCCTCCGTGAGGAACCGCAGCGCTGCCGTGATGGTCTCCACGGGCACGGACAGCAACTCCGGGCACATCCCCGCCGCGCGCCGGAGGTCCGCGGGGGCACGCCCGCCGCGAGCAGGACCGCCGCGGCGTCCGCGGCCACGAGCGGCGACGGCAACACGGGCTCCGGGGCCAGCGCCGGCGCCGTGGCGGGCGGGAACCCGGGGACGGCGAGGCTGGTCGGCCTGGTGCGCAGCGCGACGGCGACGACGTGGAGTCGTCGCGGCGGCGCCGGCCTCGGTAGGTGGCCGTGGCGCAGCAGGAGCTCCTCCATGGGCGAACTCGAGTTCTTGGTGTCCCCCCTTGTGTTGGTTTCTTGGAAGCTGTAAAGTCGGAGCAGTGTGGTAGGCACGAGACAGATGGTTTTGGCGGTTGGTGGCGGAGAGGAGGATAAGGCGGGGTGGGGTAAGGCGGGAGCGCGGGGAGGTGGATAGGGGGCGGAACGGGGAGGAGTGATTGGGCCAGGTGTGATCTCCCGGGATTTTTCGCAGGAGAAGCCGAGAGACGGTGGGGCCGCGGGCCGCGCCGAGGGAGGGAGTTGCAAAGCCACATTTTCGTTTTGCGCGATATCAAGAATTCTAGTCCGGTCTGGCCGGATTGCGCATCGAAATTCCAAAACTGCCTTTTTAAACTGTAAAATTCCTGATTTAGCCCGGTAGATCCGTGTGCTACCGTCACCGATGGCAGCATCAACGTGCTGCCGCGTTAGTGCTATCGTCTATACTGTAGCAAAATAGTTTTTTTTTTGAAAAATCTATTAAACAATATATATTTTAGGAATTTTTAAATAAATAAAATGAGCTTAGAAAATTTTGAAATTTTTTGTGAAGCCTCGTGGCATAGTGTGCTTCCTTGTGTAATTTTTTTGAAATTTTATCTATTTTTTATATTTTCTGTAAAATTCTTTTAAGTGTAATTTTTTGTAGGAATTATCTAATATAGAAAATAAGATCCAAACATTTTAAAATTTTTTGTCAGACTCCCTACATAGTGGACTTGATTGTGTAAATTTTACGTAATTTTACATGCTCTGAAATTATCTCGACAAATTCAGGATTTAGGTCTGAAAAATCAGGACGAGACGTTTTGAAAATTAGGGTTTTATGATTTTATGTGACTTGAAATGTCTGAAGTTTAGTACAACATGACTACTCATATGGTGGAGTTAAGGCAAAGTATTGTAATTAACTGAAGGGGCTGAGAACGTTGTGATTACGAAGATGCCCTACAACATAGAAGAATTGATATCGATGTGAATGGTTATTTCTGGGATTTCACCAGAAGAGGTATACTTGCAATATAGTATTGCTTTGATGGCTCAGCGGAGGCACATAACCAGAACTACATTGCAGTCCGCGGACAGAAGCAAGTTACATATGGTCACATGGCATAATGGTTCGGCTAATTGATTTAGTCATACATGCTACTACTACTGTACATTGCGACACAAGCCTCTGGACCATGTAAGTACGCATGTCTTTAGAGGATAGTAAAAAACATGTCGAGTAGGAGGGGGACTACTAAGGAATGGCACGACCCTCTGCGTGGGCCGGGCCATTGTCCTTCCCAGAGCTCGGCGTTGTACTCCTCGGGCCACCCCTGCCTCGGCGCCATTTCCGCTTTTCTCGCTCTCTCGCGTGCCTCGCGCTCCCTACGCCTGCACGCCTTGAGATGGGTCTGTGTCTCCCGCCGGATACGCTCGTTGTGCTCTTCAGTTCGACGCTCCTTCTCCCGGATATCGCGTCCCCTTTCGGCATTCCACTCCTCGAAGTCGAGCTGCCACTGGTTATGTGGGTGGATCTCTAGGTCGATCTACTCGCGGAAGCCACATAGCGGCTCCGGGGACTACGGGTAGACGGGAGAGATTGTTAGTGCGTGCTCTGAAAGAGAATTGGTACGAGAACTTACTGTAAGTACTCCTTACAGGCTGCTGATAGCTACTCGTATCCCAACGGAGGTCGGGATAGTCAGAGGAGTACTTGGGACAACCCCAGTAACGCATACCGAGGCTGACTCGGTGCTTGGATTTGAAGAACTTGCATGTGTCCCTGCATCAACAGAGGGGCGGCGTCTCTCCTTCTGGCGGGTGTTGCGGTAAGCGTTCGGTTGGGACGTTCTAACAGGGGTTGTTGCTACGGGGGGCTTCATTGTGGAGAGCTGCGAGCTAGGCATGCTCCTCTTGCCGGACCCGGGCCGCGGCAGCCCTAGCTTGTTCGGCCCGTGCTGTAGAAGTCCTTGCTAGATCGCGGATCTCGTCCCATTGCTTCTTCTGCTTGTCCATGCCGGCGTGGTGAAGCAAACTGTGGATATCATGGGGATATGCTCCAGGTCTTAGGATGATGTGACAATTGGCAATGGCATTTACGGTTTGTCGTTTTATGTGTTTTCGACAAGTTTAGAATTCGTCGATAACGATCGGCCGACGGCCGCGTGGCGGTCAGGTCGGTCCCAAATCGGTCCGACCGGCCATAGGCGGGAGTCGGACCGGTGAACTTAAAAAGTGTTATTTTGAGCTGGGCCAAAAATAGAGTGTGTAGGCAAGAGAATGGATTCTATTGCACTTGGTCTCATAATTTTTGGAGTCTCCAGTCAAAAGTTCTATTGGTTTGAAATTCTGATGGTTTGAGTTTTCCAGAGGAAAAATGGCTAAGTCGGTAGCGGTCGAGGCCGGCCGGGGTGGCGGTTAGACCGCCCTAGGGGTGATCGGCCGGTTTTCACTTTGATCGTCGGTCTTCGAGGTGACAATATTCATTTGTTAGGTCAAAGTCATGAGTTTCAGGGCATATATGTTGCATGATGCATGTTTTGACTAACATGGGTCAGGTTGTGAAGAACTTGTTCCCAAATTCGGTTTACTTGTCTATTGTTGTGCATCTTGCTTGGTGGTCAACGACGGTCAACGGCGAGGATGATCGGGACTAGGCTTGGAGAGATGAGGTCCAGAACGATCGACGATGCCGGGTGAGGTCAATGTACTCAAGCGTGGTGCAAGATGGACAAGGGTGACCTATTAGCTAATTCGAGACGCAAGATGGCGCAAGGTGCAGCTAGTTAGGTTAAGGGATATTAAAGACGGTGCATTAAAATACGTGCGTAAGTGTCCCATTTGTTTTGGGCCTTAACGGGAGCCCAATAGGATCAAACTTCTAGAAGGTCTACGCCTCCACTATAAATAGGAGAGGGAGGTGGCTGCACGTCCACTTCGCCTTTTTGCAATTCTTGTAAACCCTAATTTTCTTAGGGAGTGCTTTTGTGGAGGCTGGGGTTCTTGATGTTTGATGTGATTTTTGTGCTCTTGAATTGAGCATTGTCCTCCATTGATGGAGTGGCTGTAAGCCCTAATCATATCAATCAATCAAAGTAAAGTTTGATCAATGTTTTGTCTCATTGCGTTCCTTCTCTCTATTTGATGATTTTAGGTCTTTCTTTGATCCGTGAGTTTTTACTTAGTTTCTTCACGTGATCTAGCTTGCGGTGACGTGTGGGAATCTATCTAGGATCATCTTGATCATCAATCACCCACGAGTAAGAGTTTTAACCTAGTTTTCGTTTTGACCCGGTTTTGAACCCCTCTTTGATCAAACGGAAAAGGATCTTGATTCATCTAATAATTATCATAATATTCGATTGAAATAGGTCTCTGATATCATAGAGAAGATGTGTTCCAAGTTTCATCAAGTTTGGATTAGTAGATCAAAAGTTTCATCTATTTGCATCTTCGTCATCGGGTTTTTCAATCTGTTCTGGAGGCCGGCGGTCAGACCGCCCGTGGCCACCGGTTAGACCGGCCGGAAATCGGTCCGACCGCCCAAAGCCAGTGGTCCGACCGGCAGCGCACTGATGTGCTTTAACCCTTGCTGTCTTTGTTGTTGTGCTTAGGGGTTTTTATTAGATTCAATATTAGTCTTCCGCTGTACTGCTATACTGATCTTCATAGCTTTCATAGCTACTGGAGTAAAGGTTTATTGAATCCTATATTTGTGAAAAAGTGAGCGTGCTCCTATTCACCCCCCTCTAGTCGCCTTTTCGGTCCAACACAAACTGGGGTGTAGTGTTGGGTTTGGCCGAGTAGTTGTCTTCCACCTTCTTTTATAAGCCAAACGGTTGGCATGGTGTGGTTAAATCTTATCTTTTTTTTTGCAGAGAGAAGCCATGTCCTATTTTTAAGAGTGTTGTCATTTCGGTCTGAAAAGCTGGCGAGGCAGAGTGTTGTCACGTTCAACTTTGCAGAGCGCTGTCATTTCGGTTTGAAAAGCTGACGAGGCAGTGTGTTGTCACGTCCTACTTTGCGAGCGTCATTGATGCGAAAAGATGGCGAGGCGAGTGTTATCACGTCCTATTTTGCGGTAGCTGTCATTTGATGCGAAAAGCTGCTGGCGAGTGTTGTCACGTCCTACTTTGCGAGCCATCATTTAGATGCGAAAAGTGGCGAGCGAGCCTTAGCACGTCCTACTTTCGAAGCTTGTCATTTGGTGCGAAAAGGCTGGTGAGGCGAGTGTTGTAACGTCCTACTTTGCAGTGTTGTCATTTGATCTCAAAAGGTAGTCGAGAGTGTTATCACGTCCTATTTTTGCGAGTGCTATCATTTGATGCGAAAAGCTAAGCGAGGCGGTGTGTTGTCATTGCGTGGGTCTCTTCCTTCAAGCCTCGCACGCCTAGCTCCCTGCTCTCCCGCTTATTTAAGTCGCTGCTCTCCCCCTTCTCTCCTTCTCTCCTCTCTCTCCCTTCTTCTCCCAAGCCACGCCTTCCCTTCTCTCTCTCTCCCGCCGCCTCTCCGACACCTCCTCCGCCCAGAGGGCTTGCCCGGCGAGCCCGGCCCACTTTCCTCACTGGCACGAGCTCCCTCAGCCTCCATTCCTTCTCCTCGGCTCAAGGCCGCCGCGCGCCTCCCTCCTCATTGCCTCTCTCTCTCTCTTTCTCTCCTCTCTCGAGTGGTGGCCTCCTCATACGCGCCACGTTGCCACAGTTACTATGGTGACGCCATTCGGCGCCACGTGGCGCGTCATAAAACCCGATTTTTCAACAAAATATTTCCAAAATTCCAAAACCCATTTCTATCATTTCATGTGATGTGAAACTTCTTTCGGCCATAACTTTCACATCCGAACTCCGATTTGGGTGATCCAAATTTCCGTATTCATATAAAATTGAGCTCTTTCATTTGGTTCTAGTTTTGTAATTTTTGGAGTTCATTTGGTACTTTTTTATTTATTTATCCTCTTTTCGCGGTAGATTCGACGCTTTCAAGATTTCTTCTGACCCAACGATCAAGACTCCGCCTCGTCAATCGAAGGCAAGTCGTGGGCCTTTGACCATGTTGAACCCATTTTACAAATGTATATTGTTTTAAATTATCATGCATAGCTAGTTTTATAAGAAAATGGTTTTGGGAGTAGATAATTACCAAATTGCCATTATGCCTCCTTGATAAATTAAAAATGAAATGTCCCCTTGAATGACATAAATCCATGGACACCCTAGGATGGTTAATTACTAGTTGGACATTTGTATTACCAACATGGGCGCCTGCTATTGCTTTAGACATGCTTTTGTTACCCGTGTGGTTTACGATCACATGCTCAAAGAATGAATGAACTTGACTAATGAAATGATGGAACTGCAGTGAGGCCACTATTATTAAAGATGTGGAGCCATGGTGGATTGCCATTTGGTCGATGAACACAAAATGATTTATGATCGTGTTTGTGCAAATGCAAAGGGGTGCAAGGAGACACATGGGATGCTGAAAGTCTCGTCTCGAGCAGACCAATTAAGGACTTAACCTTGTACGCCATTGGTCCTGGTCACATCGTGCAACCACAAGTCCATTATGGGGTGGACTCGCCAACTAATTAGGGAAGTTTTGAGTCGTTCTGCTTTGGATGGGAAAGGCGCAAGAGTAACAGAAAGCGAAACCTTAGCTGAAGCGTAACCAAGGCAAAATGGACCTTTGTAAAGGCCTTGTGATAATCAATTAGTCACACTCCTAAGTGTGTGAGCTGAACAAAGACGAGTGATTTATCTCTCGTGGGTAAAGATGTACAATCTTTGCAAGAGTGTCAAAATCTATTCGAATAGCCTTGTGTCCTGCTATGGACATGCCCGGATTCTTTCACGCAAGGGTAACATTTTCAAAAATATGGTATTGGTTCGATGGAAAGGTTTGGTTGATTGGTTGGAAAGTGAACGGAGGTTCACTATTTATTTCAAAGAACTTGGTTATTTATGTATTATCTTTTAAACTTCATTATGCAATCTAATTATTGTATTTATCGTTAAACTTGCTTTCCGCAAATAAACCATAAAGCCATCCTTGCTTAAGCCTTGCATGAATACTATATACATACAATTTCTATACTTAATTCTGTCGAGTACTTTATGTACTCACCGCTTTATGCCCTTTATTGATCATTCCATGTAGAAGAATCAGAAATGTTGAGTTCACGAGAAAGGCTACTTTGAAGACTTCATGAACTAGGTCACGTGCTCCACTCGATTGTCGTGGGCATGTCGATTGGGCTCCACGATTTTGGATTTTCACCGCAAGAACTCATATTGCTAAGCCTCGCGAGGCGACTTTTTGTAAGAACTTGACCATAAGGTCTTTTTGCCGCTAATAAATATTACTTTGTCCGCTTTATTAGTTCGTTGTTTAATGGTTATGATAACATCATTGTTGTAACCGTGGCGTGCTAGCTACCGATCATGGACTAGCTTGGTATACAGAGGGTCTCGGTTGTGTAACACCCGGTCCGGGACACTTACATGCTTCCTGCCTCCACACCGCCTTCAGACGGGGACTGCAAAGACTTTGTCAGCGCGCTCCCACTGGGCCGGGCGCACGTGTGCAAAGATAAGGTGATGCCGCCCCATGTAGCTAATACACTACGGGCTATTTTTAGAATTTTAAAATTATAGGAACTATTTTAAAATTTTATTGCGCAACAGGCTAAATAAATCGTAATTCCAAATGCGAAGGACTAGTCACGTGGACACAAGGAGCGTTTTGAGCTATTATGCATGCACTCATGGCCCACTAGACTAATCAAATGACCGAATTGGCAAAATTGTACATATTTGGAGCAAGATTAATAAAAATAACGTTATTGCAATCGCAAATATAAAAATAATGCTCTTCACTGCTCTAGATGGCATGTGACAGTTTCTCATGTCGCCGACGTGGCACTTGTCCGCACTCCACCATAGGGACGAACAAGCTATGTGACCCCTCGTCCGCACTCCATCATGGGACCGATAGGCGTGGGAACGCGGTGTAGTTAAATAATACAACACAAATTCATAACTTCATACATTTTACCATAAGTCTAGCATATTAGTCTAATGTAATTTCACTTAACGATGTAGTAGTATTGGACTAAGTCTTTCGAACTAATTCAAATGAGTGGTCACATCAATTATACCCGGTACCGGAATAACCGGTATTGAGGGCAGTACGGGATTGAGGCTACTATCTGCCATTTTGGGTGCTGATATGGCATGTTCCGCCTATTCCGACTGATATCGGAATGAAATTGATAAGTCTGAGATAACAAGTACTGTTAAGCTTAGTCATTGGATTAAATCCAGAATTCCAGAACAACGTGCTCGCAATAACGGGAAAAAAAACATTCAAGTCAACCACCTCATAAAAACCAATGGTATTTTTCGCCAATTACGCCCGTATCACTTGAAGAAGACAAGAACCTGACGGGTCCCAGAACACTGCTCAATCTTGACATTGAAATCCAGAATTCACTATCATTGCGTGAGAACCTTAACAAATTAAACTAATTAACAGTAATCGATAATTTAACAGTAATTAAAATCCATCAAGTCAAGATCAAAGTGTAATCTCAGTTTGGTAGTGAACATTTAATCAATGCAGTTAACAACAGGAGTGATTGCAATAATACCACACCAACTCTCTAAATAAAATCTTATGCAAGCCTATTTGAAACATTAACTCAAACTCAAAGTTAATTACATAAGCCTCAATGCATCAAGGAATCTGCTAATATTACAATCTTGAACGCTGCAACCAAATCCGTAGTATATCTTACAAGAGCTAATTAATCAAGACAATTCTTGCATTCATGTCGCCAAAGCCCTCCTTGGAGCATTGTCCATTCATCGCCAACCATTGAACCTTCCACACCCTCGCTCCCTCGTGGTCAAATAGAACATAGAAAGTGATTAGTAAACCGATTGCATTAGATATGAGATAGAGTAAAGAAGTAGCCGCAAGATCCCTCAAGTCCAAGAGGATTCCTGCAGCCTAGAGTTAGCTCAAGACTTTTCACTTTCGTGGGTTTCATCACCCGACGCCTTTTAAACCCGAGACCCATGTTTACTAAGAAGTTCAAAGAATCATGACTATAGAACAAGTAAAACCGAGAACTATTATAGTGGGAGAGTTAACTGGTCCGGGATCCAAAAATTGTTAATTTAAAATTGGCTAACAAAAGAAGTTGCATTAACGCTTTATACACCTACCGTCACATAAAATCAACTAAGTAATTATTTATGTATTATTCGATTTACCGATCAAGCACAGAGGACTAAACCCCGCAGTATCAAAGCGTAGATGAACAAAGGACTGTCGACGCTTTGACCTTTTCCCGCAATTACAAAGGCGCTTCTAACCAACAAAACTCTTACTCGGTCGTAGATCGTAAATTCAGTACCAACCATTTTTCCGTTTCGGCTGGCAGAAAATGATACCTTGTTACGTGATCATGCTCTCCACAATGGGTAAGTAATATGTGTGAGTGTGATGGAGGAACCCAGGAGCGGTAGGAGAAGTCCGAAAGTGGGGGATCCAAGGCGCTATAGCGCTAAGGTGGAGTGTTGAGTGCAGGATAGAATCAACCAACATTACCAGAACTCGGTGTGTGACGAGGTCAGCACCGACGGAAAGTAATGGGTGGAGAAATTAATCATGTAACCTGGAAAACATTCTGTATTCTGAACTCGAAATCGCATCAAAGGAAATGCGGTGGACCTAGTTTGCAGAGAGTTCAGAACAGCTATGGGTAAAGTGGTACAAAGCCTGCGCAGTGCTAAACAAATCATGAATTCATGCCAGTCTTTTGGATTGGAGTCTACGGGAACCATTGGGGGTCTATCTCCTCTCCGAGTAACCAGTAGTGTTTTTAGTATTAAAATTTGACACCTAATGTTTTAATGGGTTATTTTCAGAAAAGAGATGATATAGAAAATGTGATAACAAGCATAAAGAAGTCATATAGTGCATCTTTTGCTATTAATACTTGTTGAGTACTTTTGTACTCAACCTTGTTAGTTTTCTCCTTTGCAGATCCTAGTCCAACGAGAGAATTATCCTGAGTGGGACAAAGGACATGCAGGTACCGAAGAGGCCGCAGGAGGCAAGGGCGATGACTACGAGGACCAGGGTGAGATGGACATTTTATTCAACAAATGGGGCGAGTAGGAGATTATTGATGGAGAAATGAAGGCAAGAGAAGGAACTTGTAATCCGTATGCCTAAGTGTGATTACCCCTGGGGTAATGATACGGGGCGTCACACATTGCCAGAGCGGAGGATAGTTAGGGCCAAAGTGGGCCGTAGCCCCTTCAAGAATTCAATTTTATTAGGATAACATTGAGTACTTAGTAGCAATTAGGTTCATCTATTACTCAATTCTTCAAATGGCCACCCTGATTGCGATGCACCTCCAAAAGCCTTGTTAAGTTTGACCCACACTTAGACCTATTCACGGGCGACCCAGCCCGCCGGCCCAGCCCGAGCCCGACACTATCCTAGCCGGGCTTGGGACTGAGTTTTTGGGCCGAAAGCCTAAAATCCAAAAAAAAAACAATAAAAAAAATGAAAATCTATTTTTTAAATTCTGGAATTGAATTAAATATTACTTTTTTATTTCAAAAATGATTAAAATAATATATTTAAACTAAAAATTCAAAATTCAAGCCGAGTCGGGCTAAGCCTAGCTTGACTCGGCGTTTGAACAGGTCTACCCACACTGCTTCAACTTCTTCCTCACTATGCCATGAATCACTGACCCAATTTCATTTTCCTACTCTTCAACAATTTAGACAATTAGGTTTTTGGTAACTCAGTTTAGTCAGTAGCTAACGCCAATGGCCCACGGCAAACCGCCGCCGCTTGCTACTTCTTGCTAGTAGCCTTTAGCTTATGATGTGGCAAAAGCGTGAATGACAAAGCCACGAGACGACTAGATGAGGCATTGTGGCGGCTGATGGAACACGAAGCATCCACGCGCAACTAGAGCTTGGAGTGGTCGAGTAATATGACCATCAACCTAAGAAGTGGATGCTGCTTTCTAGCGCCAGACATTTCTTCCTCCTTCGTTTTTTCGAGTAAATATATACATATATTTTGCTAAGATACGGTAGTTTATAACAAAAAAAAATGCGGACAATATCAATTTCAAAATTTCGATGGCGATAAATCCTATCATGTTATAGTAGTATGATTTAGCATTAACTTTTGACCCCTCCTGAGATTTTACTCAAGTTCCACCACATATCATTGTCCATCCAAGAAGAAGAGAGGTGCCACGTCACCTTTTTTTTTTTTTTTTTGCGCGATGGGGTGGTGGCTTCAAAGAGGGTTGTAGCTTTACGCCTTTCAACTAATTTCGGAGATGCTCTAACGGGAATACGGGATACTAACACAATCACCATGTTTCAGGGCGCACACGAGTGCGTCACAGGCTCGTTGAGTGTGTGTATATACTATATCGAGAAATGAAGAAAAGAACACTCTGTTTAACTGTACTCGAATTTGCCAGGCTTGGTCGGATCTAATTTTGGGCCTCAAATGGCAACAATGGATTCCGATGCCAAGCATAGTTTTTGGTAGAACCGGTGAATCTGTCCGGCACGGCAAAACAAGTCATCAGAGTATGCTCTCAACACGTGGGCCCACATGCCACAGCCCATCGGACCATCTGGCCTCCTGTTGCCTTGTTGGAGTCGGAGGAGGTTGGAGCTGCGGTCTCCCATCTCCGTCGAGAGCCCAAACTCCAAACCAAAACCAAAACCCGAAGAAGATCTCTCAGCAGCCGCCGCCGGTGATGGAGAAGGGCAAGGGCCTCGCCCGCCGCTGGGCGGTGGAGCTCCACGACGCGTCCTCCTCCTCCCCCTCCGTCCCCGATCCGCCGGGCTTCACCGGATCCGCCCCCGACGCGGTACCCTCCTCCCCCTATATTCTTGTGCTTTCCTGGTTGCTCAATTGGATCGCGGGATTCACGTGTTTCCGTGTGGCTCGCAGGACGACGCCGCCGGCGCGCGGCAGCGCAAGGAGTCCGAGGCCGTCTGGAAGGGGCAGGTTCGTTCGATTTTTCTCGACGCGTCGTAGCCTCATAAGGCGATAGATCCAGAGTCTAGATACTTACATGACTCTACCAATTCAGTGTGACTTGACGAACTTGTATAGGACTAGCATAGAAATAATTGAGGAGTAACCGGATCTTGATGCCTCGTTGTCTTTGGCTGATTGCCCAAAGTTCAATGTTTATTTGCTTGCTAATCTCTAGGTTTTGTGTCTATGTTAACTAAGCTGTCTGTGGTCTTGGTGTGAGCAGAAAGCGTGGGAGGTGGCACAGGCGCCATTCAAGAACCTGATGATGATGGGGTTCATGATGTGGATGGCTGGGAGCACCGTCCACCTGTTCAGCATCGGCATCACCTTCTCCGCTCTGTGGCAGCCCATCAGCGCACTCCGATCAGTCGGCAAAGGTACTGTCCTGAGGCGAACGAGTTCTCGGTACGGGTTACTAATTTAGCTGAAGAAATTTCTAACTCTTTTGGACCCTTTAGTCAGGCATTTGCGATAAATGTTATTTACCTTGTTATTTGAGGTTACAATGTTAGTATTGCTCTGCTAGGAAGGTTGGGAGGTACACTTGTGATTAGTGAACAGTATTAATTACACTGGCTGGATGCATATTTGAACATCCATGTTCTGCTATAGTTTTTGCTGATCACCTTATGCATGTTCAAGCTAAAGCACTCCTAACCGTTGATCACCTAATATGTGCTCTAGCTAAATCATTCTTTATGTGCAAGCAACTTCTAGGCATGTTTTACTTATGTAAGAAGATAGGGTATTTTGCTAAGTTATATCCCTCATACAATAGATGTTAGCTTATGTGTGTTCATATAAGATTAATTAGAGTTGCTAATGTTGCAATTTCTCTTTGACTTTTAAATCCTTTATTTTGAACCATTGCAATGAGCTGGGACAAGTAGATGAATGCCAGATATAGGGTATATTTTTGACTGTCACTGCTGTTGGTTTCTACAGTAAACCTGGGTGGTAACTAATGCCACTGTGACCTCAATAAAGAATTAACATAAAGGGTAATTATGATTTTTTTTAAAAAAATATTGAAGGGTAATTATGTTGTTACATAATTAATTTCTCTTCTAGCAATTCGAATTTTATAAGACTTCAGGTTGGAAATTCTCTTCTATAAGCACACAGTCAGGAAATCTTTAGTTGCTAATATATGATATACCCCTTTAAAAGAATACAGTGTTGGCATCAGTGTGTCACTGTTTGACAATTTAATAATCCATATGCACATGTTGATGTGGGACTATCTAAAGAAGTACAATAAGGTCTCCCAATTTCTAAATTTTAATAATGGCAATTCAGGTGGCATAATAGCTCCAGCGTTCAACTTGCATGCCACTTCGAATTATTTATTTGTTTTTTATTAGTAGCCAAAGCTTTTCGAGCATACATAGCAACACAAAGTTGCTTGAACGACGTCTTGCAGTATGGTGTTATATTTACCAAGTGATGAGCTCATGAGCGTGCTTTATGAAAAAAAAATTGAACAACATAAATTATAAATTATCACCAAAACTAGATAACTAGTGTAACTTTTCTTGATATAATAAATGGGAAAGAATAATATGAGTTTTGTAACACTCTATCGCTCCATGCTGATCGTTCTTGGAAACAGGAAATATATTGTAGCAGCAGGCCCACGTGGAGGATGACTTCTTCCCTACCAAGTTATTTATTTTCCTAAATAGTTTAATTAGTTTCCGAACAAAAGGATTAGTATCTTATCTATTAGTTAGGAAAGTTATTATTTACATTAATCTTATCCATAATTGTTAGGAGAACCCTCTATATAAGGAGAACTATTGCAATCATTATTCTCAAGCAAGAAGATGAATTAGTCTAAGTCTCTCAAGTCCCTCTCCCTAATCTAGATCCAATTTACCCTAGCACGTGCCCTTTCCTCTAAGCGCCGTTCTACCTCTAACCGTTGCCGTCGTTCTCTCTTCTACACTGTTTACCCCGTTATGTACCAAGTTACATGACATTTGATATTAGAGGAAACACCATGGTTTCTGATACCAAATGTAATGATCCTAGATCATTACGGGGTAAATACCGCTGGGGGGACAGCCGGGCGGCAATGGCTTCTTTGAGGAGGGATGAGACTATATATGAGGGAGACTTTAGATGATACTCGAGTTTAATTCTTTTTCATTGCTTGAGAATAACGATTACAATAATATCTTTCCTAACTAATAGTTATGATGCCAAACAACTCATCCTTATCTTAGGAAACTAATCAAACTATTTAGGAAATAAATAACTCTGTAGGGAAGAAGCCATCCTCCACGCGGGTCTGCTGCTACAGTACCTACGAGTACTGTTCATGTACAGTAATTTCTGCACATGCCATATATGCTACTTTGTGTTACTACCAGCTTTGGATGCATTAATGAGCTTCTTTAGGTTGTATTGTAGCACATATTTAGCTACCAGGTAACCAAATAGTTATAACATTAGTGTCATTCAGAATTATGTTGTTCAATGTTCAGACATTGAGTTTTTATTTTTCTTAAGAAACATCTGTACTTTCTTTGCAGTTTTTGAACCATTTAAGGATCCAAGGGTGGATACTCTTGTGCCTAAGCTGCTATTTATTGCTCTCAACTTGGCAGCTATGGGTTTGGGTGTATGGAAGGTAAGTTATAATAACATGATTAAACCAGAATTTTCATGTATTTCTATAAGCACTTCAGGCACTTAATTATCTGCTTCTTCTGCAGCTCAATACATTGGGTCTTCTTCCAACCAATGCATCTGATTGGGTATCTTCGCTGGCTCCTGCTCGGGTATGTTGCTGATACCACCTAAATTCTTCTTGCTTCTTAGTTGTTTTAGTTGGTTGTAACTAAGAATGCATATTATTTCTTTATCGCCTGTTGGCTGGTGCTATTTAGTGTTTTGCAAACTGATACTCAACTTGTTGCCGCTGGTTGCTTGTACTGATTTTCAGTTATGTATAGTAGCCTGTAGCCATATGGAACACTTGTCCATCTGTTCAGGGCAGCTGCACCTTGGCTATGGCCTATGAACTGGCTCAATACCATCAAATTCTAGTCAATTTCAGTGAAACTTGTTTTGTTCGAAGAACAATGTGAGATTGTCTGTTTACCATGTGTTGATATGAAGCTTGGCCAAAATCATTCATAACTTGCAAGCAAAATTAAAGATCTCTTCCAGAACTGCTCTATCCACCAAATGTCATTCCTTAGCGGTAAAACTGGCTACTGGTATATCTTTGGACTCTGATGCTAACTATGTTATGGTAAACATTTTTCGTTGCCGAAGACTATAGGTAAACAAGATAGATACTACTGCTTTTGGCCCAACTAAATGCAAAATCTAATAAATGTGCATTAAAACATTTCGAGGCAGTTAGAAGTACCTATAGCTTGAAGTATTAACATCATGGTTATTAAGGCGAGGTGAGGCGACTCACCCCCCTCACACCTTTTAAGCGGTAAGGCGCGAGGCGAGGTGACGCCTTAGAAATCCTAAGGCGACAGTGCAGAGCAGCAGATTGAAGGCGCAGAAGATCCCAACAGCAGCTTGGAAGCCACAAGATCGGCAGGCCACACTGCCCACGCTCACACGCCTCACCTTTGCCATTGCCTCGCTTCTTCTTAACCTCCTCGCATGCCCCTTTGCTTCATCTCCATCTGCCGCTTCTCCTTCACTCAGCATCCGGCCTCTCCTCTCTCTCTGCTTTGTTGCGACCGGCGACCAGGCCTCCTCCCCACATCCCAGCCTCCCCCTCCCTCCCGGCCTCCCTTCCATATGTCAGGGGAGTCAGTCGCCAGAGAAGGAGGGGCGGGTTCCGAGGAGGTGGAGGTGGAGACCGGGAGGAAGGGAGCCGGGAGGGAGGGAGGAGGTGGAGGTGGAGAACTGCCTCGACGCGCCGGGTCTCCCTGCTCCTTCACGCTGTCTGGCCCCTGCTCCCCCCTCCTGTCCGGCTCCGGCTCCGGCTCCTCGACGTCGCCCCAAGCTCTCTCCCACCCGGATCCGGCGCATGGGGCCTCCTCTGCTCCCCCTCCCGCCCGAACCTGGCTCTCCATCACCGCACGGGCGACAGGCGACGGCAAGGCGACGAGCGACGGCAAGGCGGGGCCGACCCTTGACTCCTCAAGGCGCCTTACCGCTTAGGCGACGCTTAAGCGACGCCTTAATAAGCATGATTAACATTCAACTATTGCATGGTAAAATCCATGCTGCATTGTGACTTGTCACTTGAGGTTCACTTACGATGATATCTGCATTATAGTTGTCCTGGCCATGCCAACTGATTCAACAAAATAGCCAAAAAATAGGGGTCTGTGAGAGACTAGTAATGCTTATTGAAATGCACCCATTTACTGTTGTAACTTGTATATACTGCTTTCCAGGTGAGGCAAATTTAATCCATTTCTACAAATTCTGTCACTTCTTTGCCTCTGATCGTAGTAGCTTGCCCAGTCAACATTCTATAAGTCCAATAACAGACTAGTTTCCCAACAGTGTACTGCTATAGTTTGTATGGATATATGTAATGTATATCTGTATACATTGGTTGCTTGAACTGATCGATGTTTTCCTCATGGCAGGAGGTTGAATATGCTGGTGGAGGGATCCCCTTGAACTAATGCCCTTTATGTTCCAGTTGGTAAAATTCTTTTGAAGTTTTACTACTTGGAAGATGATATCTGTACTAAGTGAAAATTTACCCTGCAGACCGGAGGAATCTGGTTCTTATGTGGATTATTTGTTTTAATTTTTGTTGCACTTGTACCAAATTCGCACGATATGTATGGACAAATAACAGGCTTAGCTAAAGATAGCTTGCGCATTTTTCTCGATCCCTTTTGTTTACCATGGCTGCTTCAACAGAGAACTTGTTGCTAGTTCTCCCATCAAAATGTAGCAGCTAATTACATTGTCATGAACTCATGATGCATGGGGTTCTGTAGAAGTTTGATTAATAGCTGAGGCTTGAGATGGAACGGTATGTTGGGCGGCAGCTGGTTGCACTTGCTCATGTGCATCTAGTAGAGCTTAAACTTCTTTCTGAAAAGCATCTGAGATTTTTTGAACCTATAGCATATTCGCTACGTAGTGCTTTTTTGCGTGTGGACCTTCCCTTGATACATGTTTTGTTGCTTCTCAATATGTTTAGCTGTTTATGCCCTAAAAAAAGTATGTTTAGCTGTTTATGAGGCAAACTCTCTTCAGCTTTATTTTGGGGGAAGAAAATTGTGTGAATCAAAATGAAACACCATTGTAAAACAGGTTATGGCGAATCTTTTGTTGTCTTATTGGATTAAACAGTGGACACATAATAATTTTATTAAACCAACTGCTTATCTCTGCTATGCTCACCATTGTGCTATTCGTTTGGCACAAAATTTCCTGCCCCCTTCTCTGTTTTGGTCGTATTGTTCATTTGTTAGATAAGATAAAATCATATTAACATTAGAGGTATTCAAAATTTAACATATGAAGACCCTTGATACTCGAGTGACATTATTGTTGGCCCGTTGCTGGGTCAGATCCGACTTATCCTAATGCATGATCCTTATTTATTGAGACTCGAGTTCTGTTAGTTTTCTCTACCATCACATGTAATTATCTGTTAGTTATTCGGCATCGTTCTGTCCAAAATAAATTCGAAACGGTTGGCCACACCTGTAATATAAGCATTGACTACCTCATCCGGTCATGCTTCAAGAGACAAGAGTGTGAGAGCTGGTAGACCATTTCGTGGCCATTTGAGGCCTCACAAGCGCAGGTAGACCCAGTAGATGCAACAGGAGGGCTTCTAATCAGCGGGCCGTCCGCTGGCCTTGTCTTCCCTGTTGCCTCCCCTCGTGGCCGCCACCACTGGCCGGGCGCCGTCGGTGCCTTGCCGCTCGCCGTCGTCCAAAGCACCTAGCTCCGTCGCCTGCCGTCCACCAAAACGTCACTTGATCGCAGAAGCGGACCAAAGTGGATAGGGTGGTCAAAGAGTGAAGACGTTGAATCGGATAGGGGACCAAACGGCGTGCGGGTGTCCGCACGCCAGGGATCTCAGCGTGAAGATACTTAAAACACCATAGGAATTTCGATGTGACAATGCTCCTATTAAGGGCAAAATTGGATACATGTCACTTCAAAACATGGCATTTAGAGATATGCTATTTAGAATATTGAAATTGGATATATGTTACTTTAAAAGATGTTTGTTTTGATAAATGCCAATTTAGGACTCTTTTGCCCCTAATCTCTTCTTCCTCCTCCCTTCCGTCATCCTGTTCTTCCTCCCACCGCTACTGATTGTCGTCGAAAAGGGCTTTGGCGGCTACTATCGCTCCTCCAGCCCATGACCGACATGTGCAACTTCCGCCACCTCTCGTCTCATCTCGAAGATGGCCGTCGACCGCGATGATAATGTATCACTCCAACCTCCAAGGCTCTCGCCTAGTGGCGCGCTGTCACCTCCCGAGTTGGCTCCATCCAATCTATGCGGGTCCAGTCTAGCGCAATTGAGGCTTGGGGCTAGGGCGGCGTTGAGCTCGGTGGCAACGACAGCATTGGGGTGTGAAGCTCGGTAGTGAATGCTGGCGGTGAGGAGCTATGCGGTGGCCTCAGCGATGAGTTTGAGGTGAGGGGTGCGGCGGCGTGTTGGAGCTTGGGGGCAAGAAGGTGGCCTTGGCATGGAGCTCAGGGGCGGCGGTAGCAGCGTGGAGCTCCGGGGGCAGGGGTGGCCTCACGTGGCGGTGGTGGCGGCGTAGTCGGCCGGGAACGAAAGCACTCTGTTCTTCATAAATGATCTTATCCAAAATAAATCAGAGTAGGTTAGCTAACACTTTCGAACATAGCTTATACAACGCATTGCAAAGGGAAATTGTTGGTGAGTTAGTATTAGGATCTAAATAACGGGTCGTGTTAGAGTCGGATTCAATTTTTAGACTATAAAGAAAGGTTGTGAGGATCCTACGGGATACACACAATTAATCCCTGAAATCCTACATGGTATCAGAGATATCCATCACCACCGAAACCTAACAATTACCTCAGCCGTTGCCGCCGCCGCGTCGCGAGCGAGCCCTGGCTGTGGATGTGCCGCCTCGTCTCGCGCATGAGCACAGGCTGCGGCTACGGAGCAGATCCGGTGGATCCAGCGCTGCAGACACTTGGGCCAACAAAGCTGTGGATATCATGGGGATATGCTCATGATCTTAGGATGATGTTATAATTGGCAATGTCTTTAAAGGTTTATCGAATCACGCGTTTTCGGTAAAATTTCAGTGCTGTCAGGTCATAGGCGGTCTGACCGGCCAGGGCGACGGTCAGACCGGCAAATGGCGATTTGACCGGCCACCCCTGGCGATCAGACCGGTTGGGGTGGTCGGACCGGCCAATATATGTTGTTGAGTTTGGAGCTGGGCCAAAAAAATAAAGGGTATAGGCAAGAGAGGGGATTCTAATGCACTTGATCTCATAATTTTTAAAGTCCCCAGTCAAAATATCTATTCGTTTGAAATTTTCAGAGATGTTTCGATTTTCAAGGGCTGAAAATCGGCTAAGTCCCTAGCTGGGCGGTCTGACCAGTCACCCCTGGCGGTCAGACCGGCCCTTGAGTGGCGGTTTGACCAGTTTCCACTTGATTCGTCGGCTTTCGTAGCGGCGATACTTGTTTGTTGAGTCAAGTTCATAGGTTTCAGTGCATATGTGTTGCATGATGCATGTTTTAACTAACGTGGGTCAAGTTGCGAAGAACTTGTTCCTGGAATCGATTTCTTGGTCTATTGTTGTGCAGGTTGCTTGGAGATCAACGACGGTCAACGATGAGAATGATCGGGACTAGGCTTGAGAGCTGAGGTTCAGAACAATCAATGGTACCGGGTAAACTCATTGGATTCGAGCGTTGCGCAAAATGGATAAGGATGACTGAACGGGAAGTTTGGTGCGACGGGTTGCATCAAGCGGCGCGGGGGTCGATACAAGTGCCATGGTGGTTTCAGTGGGAGCTGGATGGGAGAGACTTGTCGACATGATGAGAGCCGTTGATCAACCTAAACGTGGCGAAGCATTGAACTACTTCATGAAGATTGGACTCGGTCTTTGGAGAAGGACCGAGAAGGGGTATTTTGGTAATATCACTAAAATACCGCCTTGATTGCTTTTGGCTAAACCGCGGCGCAAGACGACGCAAGGAGAAACGGTTTAGATCAAGAGAAGATGAAGACGACACTTTAAAATACGTGCGTGAGTTAAACCCATTTTTGTGTGGGCTTAACGGGTGCCCAATAGTAACTTTTCTAGAAGGTTAGCATTCACTATAAATATGGGAGGTGCTGTAGCACCTCCTTGATCCTTTTGCTTATTTGAAACTCCAGTTTTTTTTTTTGAGATTAGGGAGTGGAGAGATTAGGATTCTTGAAGAGGAGATTGTTTGTGTGCTCATGTATTGAGTTTTGTCATCCTTGATGGAGTGGCTGTAAACCAGCAACAATCACAAATCAATCTATGTAAGTTCTCTTGAGATGTGTCTCTTTTCGTTTTTACTCTCTATTTTGTGATTTTAGGGTTTTTTTAATTCTCAAGTTTTCTTTTGGTTTCTGTCCCCAATCTTGCTTGTTGTGACATGTGGGAACTCATCTAGGATCATCTTGATTATCTCTAACCCACGAGCAAGGTTTTGAATCTAGTTTTCGTTTTGACTCGGTTTTGAACCATCCTTCACTCAAACGGGAATAGGTCGGAAATTTGCCAAGGATCTTCACGATCTTTGATTGTAATAGGTTCCTGATATCCTTGAGAAGATGTGTTCCAAGTTTCATCGAGTTTGGTGTTGTAGATCAAAATTTACACCTATTTGTAACTTCGTTTTTCGGGCTGTTTTCACCGTTCATCAGACTGGAGGTCCGACCGCCCAAGGTGATCGGTCCAACCACCATTGACATAGAGGTCAGACCGCCCGACACTTGAAAATCGAGTTTTGGTTGTTTTTTGTTGTTTTACTCCGGGGTTTAGATTGGATTCAATACAAGACTTCTGCTGTACTTGTATATTGATTTTCATAGCTCTCATAGCTATTGGAGTGAAAATCGTATTGAATCCAATCTTTACGAAAAAGAGCTCGTGCTCCTATTCACCCCCCCCCCCCCTCTAGTCGCCGTTTCGGTCCAACAAAAGCAACGCCAGCATCGCCGCCTCTGGCCACCGCCATCGCTCGCCATCACCTCTGGTCGCCCTCGCCCTCACCATCGCCTCTGGTCTCCGCCTCACCTCTCTCGGTGGAGGAAGAAAAAATCAGGGGGAAGGAAGGAAGCCGTGTCGGTGGAGGAACCGAGGAAGATAAAGAGTCGGGTGGAAGGGAGGAAGCTGTGTCGGTGGGAAGAAAGGAAGGAAAAAAGGTTTTGTTCGAAGGAAAAAAGGTTTTGTTCGAAGGAAAAAAGACAGTTCGGGAAGAAAAAATTTATGGTACATATCTACATGATTTGGGTAACCGTGAAAGCAGTCATCGAGGTTCGACAAAACGTTGATTCGTGAAGAATTATCGTGATCATGGGAAATACGCGTGACATATCTTGGTAGTGATTGGCATTGCTCTGGTTGTTTGAGAAGATATCCCCTGAGAAAATTGAGGCTGCAAGGAAGGAGGAGGAAGAAGTTGCAACGAGGGCGGTAGAAGAAAAGAGGAAGACATTTGTTGAGACTACTTCTCCATTGGTTACGCAAGGTGATATGAGAAGCATGCTACATAACCTCTTTATGAGAGGTATAATAGGTCCGATGGCTGGTGTAGGGTTATCTGACTTAAAGCTGGAGTTGATGCCAAATGATAGGGAGTGCTACAACTGTGGGGTGAGAGGATATCTGAGTCATGTTTGTCCTTCTCCACGATATGAAGGACGAGGTGGAGGTCATGGTGGTCGTGGAGGCCAAGTTGGAGATTATCAAGGCCGATGTGGAGATCGTGGTGGTTGTATAGGTGGAGGTCAAGGAAGGAGCCGAGTTGGTTCCAGGGCAAATATTGCCCTGACAGAGTATATCACGTCTGTTACCCTGACAGACAAACAAGCTATGCAGTGGGATAAGTGGCAGTAGGGAAAGGCATTGGAGATTTCTCATGATTCCACATCCTTTGGTAACTCTGTCAATTACGCCTATGTGGGCGAAGGTACTCAGGCACATACACATGATCCACATATAAGCACTCTCATATCGATTATATCATAGATTCAGGGGCATCCAAGAATGTCACAGGTTCACTTAGTACATTTGCATCTTACACCCCATATACTCATTCTAAAACTGTCTAAACAGCTGATAGAACATCCCAGCGTATTCAGGGTGTAGGATCTGTAGAGTGCACACCATCCATTGCTTTATCATCCGTTTTGCATATTCCCTCCTTTCCAATAAATATTATTTCGGTTAGTTCTATCATTGATCAATTGAAATACATTGTCACATTTGATGAGAATTTGTGTTTATTCTAGGAGAAGAGAAGTGGGAAAAGGATTGGGACAAGAATAAGGCATAATGGGTTGTGGTACATTGATCAGGTTGATACGACATTGGTTGTGGCTGCAGGAGGAGTTGATGGAGAAGTTTTGTTACATCATCGTCATTTGGGACATCTGTCATTTGAGAGTTTAAACCAGTTATACCCTGTTTTGTTCGAAAATGTAGACAAGTGTAAAATTGCGTGTGATGCCTGTGAGTCTGGAAAGCATACACGGTCTACATATAGTAACATTGGTCTTCGGAGTTATGAATATTTTATATTAATTCAGTCTGATGTTTAGGGTCCGTGATCGGTTACTTCTGTGGGTGATTTGAAGTGGTTTGTCACGTTTATTGATTGTTATACTCGCATGACTTGAATTTATATGATGAAGAACAAGAGCGAAGTCCTTTGGTGTTTTCTGGACTTTTATAGGATGATTGCTACCCAGTCTGATGCAAAGGCTTTGATTCTTCGAACAGACAATGGAACTGAGTATGTTAATAAGGAATTTGCAGGATATCTCTTCGAGGAGTGGACACTTCATCAGACTACTTGTCTAGGTACCCCATCTCAGAATGGAGTGGCTGAAAGAAAGAATCGTTATTTGTTAGAGGTAGCACGTTCACTCATGTTTTAGATGAATGTGCCAAAGGGATTATAGAGCGAGGCAGTGATGACGACAGCGTATCTCATCAATCGCATGCCATCTCGAATACTTAGGATGAAGTCTCCAGCTGAACTTCTTTTGGGTCAGCGGGAATTCAAGGTGCTTCCCAAAGTGTTTGGCTGTGTGTGCTTTGTACGGGGTCACCAACCGGCGGTTGGCAAGTTGGATCTGCAAGCATTAAAGTGTATCTTTATATGCTATTTATCAAGTCAGAAGGGCTATAGATGCTGGAACCCAGTTGAGCGAAGATTGTTCGTGAGTATGGATGTGATATTCCGGTAATTTGAGCCTTACAACATGAGTAGAGGTACTCTTGGTCAGTTTTTTGATGAGTTCTCTCCTATTACTGAGGGTGACAGTCGAGAGGGAGAGAACGATAATCTACGAGAAGAAGTCATTGTGGGGATAATTCCGTGCCTAAGCCTAACAGAATATGCGAGAGATGTGATAGCCCCAAAAGAATTGAAGGTTTATCAGCGAAGACGTTTTGGGAAACAGGGGAGAAGTAGAGGGACAAGCAATCAGCACCCAAGCCACCAACGGAGCTGATAGAGGCGCGCAGCCTGAACAACCACAACCTGAATAATCGGGCTTGAAAGTTGATCAGTCCCAAATCCCTCATTGAGTCTCTCTCCATCAAGTTCCCTACCTTCCTTTGGGGCGAGTGGTAATATTCGTTCTAATCACTCACATCTAGAGTTACCACTTACACAACGTAGAAAAACTAGAGCTAATGCTAGAAAGCCTCTAGTCCGATATGCAGAGGCATAGTACAGAGTAATGACGTTGAGTGTGAGTGAAATGATATGGCTGAAGGGTTTATTGTCCAAGCTTCGGGTATGGAGAAATAATATCATGTTGTTGCATTGTGATAATAAATCTGCAATCAACATTGCTAACAACCCAGTCAACATGATCGTACCAAGCACGTTGAGATTCATAGATTTTCATCAAGGAAAAGCTCGATGGCAGGATATTGAAGTTGGAGTATGTCAAGTGTAGTGAACAGTTGGTTGACTGTTTCACTAAAGGGCTGAGTCCTAGTGAGTGTACTACAATATGTAACAAGATAGGCATGATTGGTATCTTCGGCCCATCTTAAAAGGGAGTGTTGGTGAGTTAGTATTAGGATCTAAATAACGAGTCGTGTTAGAGTCGAATCTAGCCTTGTATTAGAGTCAAATTTAACTTTTAGACTATAAATAAATAATGTGAATGTCCTACAAAATACACACAATTAATCCCTAAAATCCTAAAGAAATAGGCGAAATAGCCCTATACTACATCAGCTCTCGATGTGTTGGACCGTAAAGGCGACTAGAGGGGGGGGGGTGAATAGGAGCACGCTCACTTTTTCACAAATTATGAACTCAATACAATTTCACTCCAGTAGCTATTAGAAAGCTATGAAGATCAATATACCAGTACAGCGGAAGACTAGTATTGAATCCAATTAAACCCCCTAAGTAAAATAACAAAATCAACTAAGATTGCAAACTCACAGCACGGGCGGTCTGACCGCTGTACCCAACCGGTCGGACCGATTGTCGCGGGCGGTCCGACCGTTGTCTTTGGCGGTCGGACCGCTCCAAAATCGATTCGACCGGTGATGACGGGCGGTCGACCGCCGACTCGAACCGATCCGCAATAAAGAAATCGGCCGATGACGAAGTTGCAATTAGGTGAAACTTTTGATTCTCAACTCCAATCTTTATGAAACTTTGCACACACCTTCTATATGCTATTGAGGACCCATTCCAATCGAATATTATGATAATTCTTGGAACGATCTTGAGCAATTGCCAATTGATTAACAGAGGGTCTAAAACCGCAAGAACGAAAACTTGATCCTAAAGCTTGTTCGTGAGAGATTGATGATCAAGATGATGCTAGATAGATTCACACATATCACGAAGAAGCTAATTTACGTGAAAGAATCAATCACAAACTCGCGGATCAAAGAAAGCCCTAAAACACGAAATTGAAAGCAAGAACGAAAAGAGACTTATCTCAAGCAAACCTTGCATAGATTGATTTCGTGATTGATGCTGGATTACTGTGGATATCGTGAGGATATGTGCACGATCTCAGGATGATGAGTCAATTGGCAATGGCTTTGTTGGTTTGCAAAATCTCGCGTTTTGGGTTTGCTTCATCTTGTCGGACCACAAAGCGGTCGACCGGTGGTTTGGCGGTCGGACCGCCTGAAGGACTGATCGGACCGGCTTGACCTAAAGTTGGATTTTGGGGCTAATCCAAAATAGGTTGTGTAGGCGGTGAGGGAGTCTCCGGATGTGGTTTCATCATTTTTGGAGCTCCAGTCAAAGTTCTATTGAGTTGAAAATTCCGTAAGGTTTGGATTTTCAAGATGGAATTTTAGCTAAGTCTTTTTGTCCGTCCGGCCAGTTGTGGGAGCGTCCGCCGTTGTCGATATTCGGTCCCTGACTGATATCTGAAGGCCTGACCACATGGTGAAGAATGGCTTGAAGGTTAGCCAAGTGTTGCATTGAGTTGGTTTTGATGTGTATATTGTATGAACTTCAATGCTTTATTGTTGTATATTGCATTGTGGAACTAACGTGGGTCAAGTTGTGAAGAACTTGTTCCGGAAGCGTTTGTTTGTCTATTGTTGCAGCAGCGCTTGCGCAGTCAACGACGTCAGCGGTGAGTGGATCGGGACTACGCTGGAGAGCCGAGGTCCGTAACGATCGGGGATACCGGGTGAGGTCGTGTGACACAAGCATGGTGCAAAATGGGCAAGATGGATCGAACGGGTGGTTCGATACAGCTGGTTGGATCAGGCGGTGCGGATATCGGTGCGAGTCTCTGGGAGGTTCCGATGGGATTCGGACAAGAGAGGCTTGACGGCGATGAGAACCGCCGATCAACACACGTGGTGAAGCAAAGATTGCTTCAACAGTTGAGAGTGTGGGTCCCATGTGTGAGTGGGTCCCAAAAGTGGAACCCTAGTCCTCTCTTATAAATAGAAGGGGGGAGATGTAAAACCCCCTTGAGGCATTCATTTGGTTTCCCCCCTTGCTTTTCTAGGGTTAGGGTTTGGAGAGGAAGAGAGGGAGAGATTGTATGCTCCTTGGGTGAGCTCTTGTCCTCCTTGTTGGAGTGGCTTTGTAAGCATCTTGTGAGATCAATCAATCTTGTGATGCTTGCTTGTGAGATCTTTTGTCTCCCCTTTTGTGTTCTTCTCTCATTTGAATGAATTTGGTGCTTCCTTGATTCAAGGATTTTTACTTGGTCTTTTGACCCACTTTGTCTTGCCTTGATGTGTGGGAATACTCCTAGAATCATCTAGACCATCAATCCCAACTAGCAAGTCTTGAATCAAAGTTTTTCATATTTCTAGGGTTTGTGCACTTCTTTGTTTAATCCTTGAGAGATCGATTCTCAAGTGGATCGAAGGATCGTCGCTAGAAATAGGTCTCTAATATCATTAGGGAGGTGTGCTCGAAATTTGGTCAAGTTTCATTGGTTGAATCAAAAGTTGGATCAAATTTCGTTTTGGATTTGGGTTTATTTTTCAAGATCGACTGCATGTCAGGTCCGACAGGTTTATAACGTGGTCCGATCCACCAGATATTCAGAACCATCGCTATTCGCCGGGTCGAACATTGTCCACCGGTCCACCGCCGATTAGTTGTCGGTCGATCTTTGGTTGAACGTCGGTCCGATCGCCTTGCGTGGTAGCTTGGCCCGACCGCCTGTGCCTGAATCAACCCTTTGAGTTTAAGTCTCCACATTTGTGTTGTGTGGTTGTCGGGGTTATCGAATTCAAAGACAAGGCTTCATTGTGTGCTTACCGATCTTCTTAGCTTTCATAGCTCAAGGAGTAAGGTTCGTGTTGAATTTGATTTAGGCGAGAGAGTTGTGAAAGCGCCTATTCACCCCCCCCCCTAGTCGCCTTTCCGGTCCTACAATTACATCCACACCATCATGGATCAGTGGGCAATCAAAGATCACGAAAGTCACCACAAACCATCAAGAGCCCTAGCCTCCACCTCAACTCCCCTAAAGACAATTAGGGTTTTGAAACATAAACAAAGAGAGAGAGAGGTGCCACCATCTCCTCCTATTTATAGTGGAGGCCTAAAACTCTTAGGGTTTGACTCTCTTGGCCTCCGTTAAGGTCCACTAACAAACGGGTCACACACGCACGCTTCGCAAAGCGCCGTCTTTAACCTTTTGACCTAAACTGCTTCACCATGCACCATGGATTTGCCAATAGGTCACCATTGTCCATCTTGTGTCACGCTTGAGTCGTTGACCTCACCCGGCATCGTTGATCGTTCTGGACCTCAACTCTCCAAGTCTAGTCCCGATTCTCCTCGCCGTTGACCGTCGTTGACCACCAAGCAACCCGCACAACCACGCATAAGCAAACACGAATTCGGGAACAAGTTCTTCACAACTTGACCCATGTTAGTCAAAACATGCATCATGCAAACAATATGCCACGATACCAATGACTTTGACCTAACAAATCAACATCGCCACGAAGTTGGCGGCGTTCAAGTCAATCTGGTCGGCCGCTCGGGTGAGCCGGTCGGATCGCCTTGGCCGGTCGGACCGTTCCCAATGAGCGGTCGGACCGCCTGGGACTTAGCCAATTTCAACCCCGAAAATCCAAACCTTCCGGAAATTAAAACCAATAGAACTTTTTACCGAGACTCCAAAATCATGAGACTAAGTGCATTGGGATCCCTCACTTGCCTACAACACCTATTTTTGGCCCATTCGTTTTGACCACTTTGTCATCGCGGTCCGATCAAGCCTATGGCTTGGTCCGACCGATTTGGGACCGGTCGGACCGCAGGTGCAAGGACCGGTCGGACCGCCCCGGCCCAAGAAGCTCAGTAACTTTGTCGAAAACATGTGAAACGACAAACCGTAAACGCCATTGCCAATTGTCACATCATCCTAAGATCTGGAACATATCCCCATGAAATCCACACGATGGTTCTACTTCTTTACCTTGGAGATTAGGACTAGCTCCTCCGTTCTGAAATTGCAGCGTCACTTCGTTACCTGGAACCGAGAGGGAGGTGAAAGAGGCCGGAGCCAAAGCAATGGAGGAGAAACCCATGCGGCCATGAGGGGAAAAGGGGAGGAGAAGCCCAAGAATCCAAAGCCCATGTTTTGGATAAGATTTCTAAGCTCAATTCGGACCTCCCACAAACCCAACCGAAATCAAACTAGGAATCGACTCATAACTCAATTCGAATTCGGTTCGGGACAACTCACAGGGTTTGTAATAAAAAAAAGTCATAACTTTCACAAACAGAGTTCAATTGGAGTGCTCTTGTGCTTATTGAAAAGCGTATTCCAAGGCCCACACAATGGGTAAGGCCCCAGCCTCAGGAACCTTACCGTCACGCCTCTATGACCAAAACAATTTGACGACTGTAAATTTAGATTTTCTTCTTGTGCGAGTTTGAGTCCAATATATGTAGGAATGTGTTAGAGTCGGATTAGATACCTTGATACGGGGAAAGCCCAGTCTTCACGACGTAGGATCGATGATAACTTTGAATCTGTAACCTAACGAACCGATGACGCCAACCACTGTCAAAACAGCAACATGCGACAAAAGAATTCGCCCAACTACACGCTCGTGATCCCGTCTACCTGACCACACAAAGTAAATGTATCGCCGCTCCTACAAATCACAATGAATCACAAGAATAATGAGGTTAAGAACGCTCAATTCCCCTTTAGGTTGTAACTATATGTCAAACCCTAGGAAGAACAAGTGTATAACTTTTTGAAATAATAGATTGGTTTTTCTTTTTCGTCCCCCAAGAAAGTCATAATGCTCCGGGCGACTCTGACCATGATTCGGCATGGAACCGAAACAAACAAATACTATAACTCATACCTTAAGTTCGACAAAAAAAAATATAGAAACTTCCTAATTTATCTCAGCATGTTCCCGTACGCGACGTCTTCAGCGGCCAATCTGATGAGGCCTTCATGTTGGTCAAAGCCCACGAGCACAGGCCATGCTTGGCTCGGTAACCGTAAGATGAAGCTTATAAACCTTTTTTTTTTTCTGTTGATTAATCTTTTTAGCTTATGGTCATATAATCGGTCCAATCAGAATATCCTCATCATATCTTAGGGTTGACCCTAAGTGTCGTATATATACTCATGTATTCGGGCATTTTGAAGGGAGACCACTTTATTTGAGAAATAATAGATTGAAAGTTTTGTTTTTGTTCTTCCATGTTGGCCGAACCAACTTGAGGGGAAATTGTGAGTTCTAAATTCAGATCATTCAACATTTCTGTTGGGAATTAGGAGCACAATTAATTAACTTGGTGGTCGGTAAAATCAACGCATGTATTTTTGCAAATTACAGAGCGTTAATCCTTGCACGAGCAACAAAAAATCACTATGATTTAAAAGATACATGTGAGTATTCGTTCCTACGTCGAAAACATCGGACAACTACGTATCACTCGTTGCGGCAGAGAGCAGCGTATCACCTCGCACCTGTTCCAGTTTTCTCGCCCAAGTTTGTTTAGCTCCCCTCTAACCGAGCCAAAAATGCCATGGCTAGCTACTACCTGGCAACCACGCCTCCATTACAACCTGGTCATAAGGTTCATGTCTCCGCCACATGTTCTCGTAGCGGAACTGTCTCCCACCTTTTTATCCCACAACGCCGGCCAGCGAGATCAGAAGGAAACAGTGATCCGACATGAGAAATCCTCGTGTTCTGATGCCCGCCGCAACAGCGCATCGTCCGCAAGCACTCTGTCAAGCCGCACATGGATATTACGCTCACCGCACTGCCGATTGTCCCAAGTACAAGGCAATCCAGAAAAGCCGGCATCAGAAAATCCGTAGCATCCACTGCCTCTCTAAATCCGGCCATCTTCCACTGCTTTCTTTCGTTGCCGCCTATTTGCTCCGATCAGCGGTGAATTCACGAAGAAAAATGAGTGCGGTTCGAAGTCTCAAATGATTAAACTAATTTATAATAAATATAATCTTATATTTTTGTAAAATTAAATTTATATATGAATAAAAGTAAAGTAAAGCAAAATCAAAAAAATACAATGTAAATATAGTTCCAGTTGGTAATAACCTGTGTATCAAAATTAGAAAAATTAGTGATACAATAGTAAATTATACTTAAATAATTATAAACATTTAAAATAAAAGAACCATACAACTAGGACAATAATTTCATCCAAATTAAATTCTAGTCGAGGTTTCTTTGGTTGAGTTGTGCTCTTATCGGTTGGAAAAGTACTACGTGAATTACTTATGAAATAATTATACAAAATTCGTTTCTCCGTTATTGCAAACCTACGAATTAATTGCTAATTGAATATATACCATAATATATCAAACTTACAAACAAATTGGTAATTGAGCTATGAGTATATACCAACACAGGCACTGAGGTGATGAGGTCTGAGGCAAAGCAGTCAACACTCACACTCAAGTACTCAACAATCAACAGATTAGATGATTAGTTCAGAAGTTCAGCTTCAGCACCCTGTAGAGAAGCTTCAAGCCTCCAAGGACTTCAGCAGAGCAGCTTCAAGCACTTCCGCACTTCAAGTACTCACCTTGCGCCCTCGCCTCCTCTCAGCACTTCAGCAGAGAAGCTCGGCAGCCAAGCGCCGGGACTCCGGCAGAGAGCCCGGGAGGCCGAGACTCCCACATCCTCTCCTCCTCGGTGGCTGCCAGCCTCCCTCAATCCCTCGGCCAATCGCCCAGTCGAAGTCGGCCTCCTCGGCGTCGGCTCGTGCCCGCCCCTCACCTCCTCCGACCTCCGAGCTCCCCCCACACTCCGGCTAGACAAGCTGGTCCGGCTCCCACGCCCGGCAGCCCAGATCTACTCCCCCACCCGGCTACCGAATCCCTATCTCGGCCCGACAGCCTCCCTCCTCAGGTTAGGTGTCACTCGATTGAATGGGAAATTGCTCAATTGAATGGAGAATTTTGGAACAGGAACAACAGGGGAAGGGAAACGTGCTTTTGTTCCCACTTCCTGTTGCTCTACTTGACTGCTTCTTCTTTTTGTTTGGCGGCTTAGCGCCTCCATGGCAGCCGGGGAGCCCGAGTCGGAGGTTTAAAGTTGGACTTGGGGTTTGGGGCGGGGGGTGGGCTCACCATCAACTCATTCCTCAGGAAGAGAACCAAACCTCTACTGAATCCCTTGAAACTGACTCCAAACGCGTTCGGGGACGCACATGTTTGTTCTTTGCGCCTGTGTGCGAGACATGGTTTTTTTCTTCTTCATAAAAGCAGTATAAAGCTTTAATTTGGAAATCTTGTGTCAAAACATGCCCTTAAATTGATCTCTTTTAAGATACACTAAATCTAATGCGAGTTGTTCATTCTCTTTGATCTAATAATTTAGATTAAATAGAGTTTAGTTATACTACACTTGGTAGTATAAATAGTAAAACCCCTAAGGGTAGACTTGTAATTGTTCATGTGAAAATCGCATACCATAATAGTAATATTTTTAATCTTAGTTGGTAAAGTCTATAATATCTTTACAAAAAGATTATAAATACAAAAAAAATCTATTATACCCTTAACGAATTAATGATCTGATTTGATTTATACTATCACCATATATCGTCGGTAGAATATATCGTAAAATTTCTTCTCACGCTACGAGCCCTCGCTTCTATATATCAACCCAGGTGAGCTCCAGAGTTGGAGTACAAGCAGAGCGTAGCTCAAATCAGAAACGTCCACAGGGGCACACGGCCATTGTACCACGTAACTGGAAGAAAACCAGCAATCAGACAAGAGCTAGCTTTCGTAATGTTTTCCCGTTAGACGCGTACACAGCAGATAATTCAGTCAGTAGTCAGTACTCTCTCCGCACTAGGCAAAGTTTTCCCGTTATTTCTGCTTCGCATGCTCTTCGTTCCTCTACTTGGACGAGAGGGCCTTGCGGACCCTAGACCCCACCCTCGTCTTCCCCTTGGTTTGCTGGGCGTTGTCCACGGCCTTCGCGTCCGCCCGGTGCCTTCCCGTGACGGCCGGCGGCGGCACGGGCACCGGCATCCCCCCTGCAGCGGCCGCGGCCGCGGCCGCCTTCTCGGCGACGTTATTTGTGGTTGCGGTGACGGTAGGATTGCTCACAGGGGCCTGGTCATCACGCTGTGGCTTGTCACCTTTGTTGGCAGCCGGTTTCGGCACCGGAGGCAGCGTCCACGGTGCCGTAGGAGCAGGAGTGGTGCCTGCCGGAGATGGCACCGGCGTAGGTGGTGGCAGCGGAACAGGTGGCGGTGGACCGCCGTGCGTGGCGGCAGCCCCAGGCGCTCCCCCAGCAGCAGTAGCGGTGGGCCCGGCAGCTCCGGGGGCCGCTCCGCCGTCCTGGTGGCGGACGGTGAGGCGGCGAAGAGGCCGGAACGCCGGCCGGGTGTGGAAAGCTCTCTTGAGCCTGTGGCAGATGCTCGGCGGCTCGCCGACAGCGGGGGCGGCCGAAGGCTCCTTCCCGTCCATCTGCATCCTGTACAAACTTCAAGTGCAGCAGATTGGAGAAACAACTTGCACTTATATAGGCAAAATGTTAGCTTACAGGTGAAGTGAACCGGATGGAACGCATTACATTACATCTTTTCTTTTCCTCCGATGCTCTGCGCACAAACTAAAGAGAGAAGCATATGAACTGACGAGAAATGGCATCATATTCCTAAGAAAAAGGTCTCCCTTTACATATTAGAACTAAACCGCCTCTGCCGCCAACTTCAAGAAACAAAGAAGAGCATTTACACTAGGAAAGTATTCAGTGTGCCTGGAGACTATGCTAATCGTCAATTAGTGTGAAATTTGTAATTGCATCTCTCTACGATCAGCTAGTTGATCAGAATCCTCGATTGTTCAGCTTGGCACTGCATTTGGGATTCACAAATCAGAACACATCATATATTGGCCGGTTATGTAGCAGGCTGTTCCGGAAAGACTATTGGACATCCACAGAGCGATTATACGTCCGCTTACCCACTCTATTCACCTTTACCACTAACCCGAATTGCACGGTCAGCTCGCAATTCATGGGTAGCAATTGGACGGTATCACTGCACACGGTTCTATCACAGCAGACGCTCTTGGAATACCATACCTTCACTACTACAGAAAAGTTCATCACAGACGGTTCGTAACAGTCACACAGACGATTTTTGAACCGTCTGAAATTTTATGTCTGTGATAACCGTCTGTGATAACTCTTATCAAACCACGAACCGTCTGTGATACTACATAATCACAGACGGTTCGTGGTTAGAAACGTCTGTGATATGACTTTAGACTTAATTAATTTTTATCGTATTTTCAACTAGCCTCAGGAATTGCTAGCCATGCCCTCTGAAAACTAGCAAGCAGAAACATATCACAGATAATTGTTGACAACTCAAAGTGATCATTTAACTCAAAATCAATTACAAAAGAATGTTTCAAGTATATATTGTCGCTAGAGTTACAAATTGAATTACAACCAGTCAAAGTGAATTACAATATTGAATCAATTGTTTCGAGGTCGTTCATCGGTGTCGACGGCGTGAAACTCTCCGGTGGTGTTAACTATGTCTGCCTTGATGAAGACGCAGAGCTCCCCTCGAACGTGCGTGACCTGGTCCATCTCGAGTGCATTTAACTTTATGTTCAAGCCCTGTCGCTAGCAGGAGTAAAGTAGTAAGCATATATATTTAAATTTATAATTAGAAATAATTATTACGATCGTCCTAGAAGCAATCAATAGTCGCATATGACGGCATCGTAGAATGCGCATAGGTGATCCGTTTTGCCGGGGCCTTTGCAAAAATAGAATTACATATATATACGGTCGATTCGAGACGCAATATTACAGTATGATATATGATTATTGTGTTGTAGCGCATCGAAAATCGCATCACGTGAGTCGGTGTGGCGCTGTTCCTTGTATAAACCTCCTTCGCAACATAGCCGATGAACGCCTACATGATTCAAAAAGTTATCATTTCATAATGTATCCGCACATAAGCAATGAGTTATGACATTTATCGGTATCACGTGGGTGTAGAAAATGATTGTACACACTTACAAAGGTCCAAAGATTGTAGAAGTGAGGCGCCGAGGCGCTTAGGTTGTATAGGTCAAATATATGATACGTAGTAAATAAAATATATGAAATTGCACAAAAAAACTGCAAAGGAGAAGGAAATATTGCAAACAATGCGCTTTAACATATAGCTGAAATATTGCATGATTTTGAGTGCTCTCAGAAGCGAGTTGCAAAAGAATCAACGATTGCCATCTCAACCTGCTTTGTAGTAGTGCCATACTATAAAGAAACAAAGAGAAGCAATAATCACCTCACCCTAACAATTTCCGTAATAAATCATTACACCAAAACCGATCAAAACAGAATGAGGTAAATGGTATGTTAACCATCAAGGGATGACAATGAATAGATTATGTCTTATTACCAATCTAGTGGGTTGTGGGCGTGTTTGCTTCAGAGGTTATATGGATGAGGTACAGGAGGGCATAGCCTCTTCCTGTGAAAGGGAGCCGCCTTGACTGGAAAGATAACAGGGTAGGATGGAGAGAAATTAGAGGGTCAAGATGTAAACTAGAAGAGAAAATTTATTTCTGCATGATAGAAACTGTAGCTTTCCTAATTCTCCTCTCCAAACCCTCCTAGACTCCTCGCTATGCGCCGAAACTTCTACCGTGTAAACACTGTCATTGCTGTGTGAAAACCTACTCCCTAACAAAACTAGACTCGCTAACTTCCTCTCGATGCTAACGTACATCGCCGCTATGCCACAACATGGGAACACTTCCATCCTCATCCATAATCGTGTGGAACTGAGATGCAGAGGAGGGCGGCTAACCGATTTGGATACTTACTTGTTTTCAAGGAACTGCTTGGCACTAAACTAGAATTAGAATTGGTCATACCAGATTTGCTAGTGGAGAATGGAATGGAACGTCAATAAAAATATTTTTTCATTAGCACCGCCATGTACAATATTATTTTTACCATGTAGAGTCTATACAAAATCAAAAGTAGAGCCTACTATCGCTACCTAAACAAATAATTCCAATTCCAAAGCTAAAATAGTCAATGAGATGTCTTTCTAGTATTTTTCAAGTAGGAAAAGATAGATTTGCCAATACAAAGAACGCCATCGTAATACATTAATGCAAGTATACATGTATGTCTAATTGTGCAAATACACAGCATCTTATTGTGTGAACAAACTAAATATAGATCTCTCAGACAAATATATTTGTGCAAATATAACTTACATGTACATGTAGTAGTGAAATTTAACCCTACCTCCCATTTCAAACAAAAGCACACAGAGTAAAATATCTAAAGGTAAAATGCCACATAAACCCTCGTGTGGTCGGTAGGGGGCGGACCGAGGAAACCCTCGCCTCACGGCAGAGAAGGGGGAAGCGTTGGGAAACTCACCGAGTGGTCGGCAGGGCGGGCGGCACCAAGGGAAACCCTGCTCTCACGGCAGAAGGGGCGACGCGAGGAAACTCACCGGTGGTCGGCAGGGCGGGGGCGCACTAGACGGAGGCAAGGACGAAGGGAGGCGCGCCGGCCTGAGGCGTGGACGGAAGGAGGCGGCGCTGGCCTGAGGTGGCATCGTGGAGGAGACCGAGGCGCGGTGGCCGGTGGAAAAGACTAGGCGTAAGAGTGCACAACCGCTCGAGTCGGGCACTTATATAGCCGGATATCACAAACGAATCTATGATAGAACCGCTCAGGATAATAAATCGCGCATTTCCATAAACAAATCGTCGTGATGTTAACTATCACGCACGGTTCTCGCTATGAAACCGCTCGTGATGACTTAACAGAAACCCTAATTTTAATATCACGACGGTTATGTAATCGAATCGTTCGTGATATGTTGATATCACGCACGGTTCATTGCTAGAACCAATCAGGAGGTTAGTCATCACAAACGTGTATTAATAGAACCGCTCGTGATGTGAATGCACACACACATATGTAGAGCCGTCAGATCTCAACGAACGGGCCGTATGCATTGGGCCGTTTCGTACTCATTCCGATCCACCATGAAATCTTAACCGCTGGATCTTCCACGCGGAATATATCTTATGAGTCGTTTTGATTGGGCCGACGACCGCCGATCTTAGATCAACGACCCAGTTCGCGCGGAACGTCAACTGCTCAAAGTTCTTTCGCTAGAGCCGCCTATCTTTAGATCAACGCCCACCTTCATTCAAACGCTCGACCGCCCGCTTTGACGCAGATAACTTGGATCGCTTTCGACCGTTGATGTATAATCGACGGCCCGATTTAGTGGGCCGCTCGATCGGTCCAAACGCACCGCGAATCTTAGCCGCGGCGATGCCAAATGAACGATCGAGATTCGATAGGCCGCTCGACCGCACCAACGCGCTGCGTGGTCGTGGAACCATTGGATCTTGATCCAACGGCTCACAATCGCCGCTTTTGAATCGCACACACACGCGCGGGCCGCGGCATCGGCCCATCCGCCGCTATGCGGTGTGCATTACCGCGACCCACCGGCAAGGTCGTAGCTAGCGTGAAGCTCGTGAGAAAAGTATTAATCGCTTTATAAAATCCGAGAAAGTATTAATTTGCACAATGTTAAATATGTTAACTTCAAAATCATAACTAATTCATTTCAACTCCAAAATGGATGAAACCACTTGATACTTTTCATTTTTGATAAACTTAATATTAAAATTGGTTTCAAGCATGTCTCTGTACCAGAGATTATTATTTTGGAAAATGCACTTTTAAAAATTCTATTGTTACAAAGGAAATTCTTGATAACTTTGTAAATGCATAATTCAAATCTTGGGAACTCAAAATGAGTCAAACTCAACTGTTTTGGACTTGTATTAATATTACCTTTTAAGGTGCATAACCTTCGAATTGACTTGGATGGAGTTAAGGTGGAATTCATTTACTTGAGGTTCTGAGTTGATGTTTCCTCAAGACCAAGTAAACCTCATTCTTATGGAAAATAACCCGGGTCCTCATGCATTGACCTACACCAAAATATACTTCTCTCGAATAAACGCTTCGCAAGAACTTTAGAACTTCTGCACACCGGTAGTTCCGCTTATCAACCGCTTAACTACCGACAGAATCATTTCTTTAAAGGAAATCACTTGAATCTACCAACACATGGCGCCTCGACCGATTTAGTAATCGTCCATAACACACGTGATGCGCTTCCATGTTAACATCAAATTACAATGGAATACGTGCTTAATTGAAATATAGTCCTTCATGATGATCGACGCAAGATATAGCTAGCTTCCTCACCGGGTTCTTCCTCCAAATCGACGTCGTCTCCAAAGGAGGCAACTCGTCAAATTGATTGTACTCTTCCTCATCCATGACATTCTCGACTCCGATAATCCTTCTTTTCCCATGAAGAACTACGTGACGGTTCTTTTATTTGTCAATCTGCTATAAAAAAACTTGGAACAACTTGCTTAGCGAGTACGTAATGGTTCGCCCTTGTATCCTACACGCTTGAGGTTCACGAGTGACGCCTGATTTGTCGACTCCTTCACGCCTCATGGAAGTTTAACCCAATGACATCGAAATGAGGGATCTTGAAAAGCATATAGTCGAGCTCCCAAATCTTCTCTACGAACCCATAGTACGAGTTCAACCTGCGTGCGCCCCCGAGATTGAACCCCTCAGAAATGCATCTATGCGACACCGGCTGCTCGATTGTGCTCTTCCTATCCTGAAAGGTTGAAAACGTGGTACCCATTTATGTCGTGATCCTTGCTATGTCACAATTGTAAATTTTGGTCCTTTGGCCAACCATAGCAGCGCTTTCATCACTTGATGACCTCCAAGTGAATCGTGATCTTTAACCATTCGTTGAACTGACGAAGACAGTTTCTATCGCTATCCAAACCTCCGACCGGCCGGATTTCACATGCACCATGTCTTTGTGCTCGTCGATGTATGGGGACACTTGGGCATGTGTTGCAAGACCGTGAAATGGGCCTCACGATATGTATCTAGATCGAGTGATTGCTTTCCTCCCGATGGTCCCGATACCTCCTCCAGCCTCCTCGTGACGCAGATAGAGGCACACCTATCGGTTCCACTCCGAGCCATGTAGTCCACGTGATAACTCAATGACCTCTTCGCTGCATAACCTTCGATGATATCGCTTCTCCGCCGAGATCGATTCCGACGTAGGACTTCGATTCCCATGTATCTCTCGAAAGGGTACATATGAGGTAGGAACACAGGTCGTGATATCTTTATCTATTTCACAAGGTGAACAATGAGATGGACCATGATATAAAAAATGACGGAGGGAAATACTTCTCAAGATGACATAGAGTCGCCACCACCGGCCTCCGCAGAGGCCGAGTCCTTCAGATCGATGACCTTCGAGCAATTGAGTTAAAGAAATAACACATTCTAAAGATTACCACTTGATCTTGTTTGGTAAGATACTCCTAATTGCAACAGAAGCATCAGTGTAATGCAAGATATGACAATCATGAGACTTCATACCAATTAATTTCAAATCTTTCATGGAAACAAGTTTTTAATATTGGCGAGTAACCTGATTTAACTTTCACACCATGCAAGCTTTGATATAGTTCATTTCTCTCTGCCTTGGACAAAGTGTAGCAAGTCGGGAAGGTATGTTCTGCCCTTTATCGGTCTCTTTCGTGCTAACTCGGTTCTTATGTTCATATCAACCAAGTCACACCGCATGTTAACACCGCTTTTGTTTTGCCACTAATGTTCAGAAGAGACCAATCAAGCTATCACATACATTCTTCTCCACGCATGACGCCGATGCAAAGGCGAACTTCTAAGTGCTCCCAATAAGGCAAGTCCTAAAAATTGACCGCTTCTTCCGTGATGTTTTTCCGAGGGTCCTTAATTTACGCCCTTTCAAGCACAACATCGATATCATTAACCATATCATAGACCTCTTTCCTCTAAAAGCCCTTTGAGTCGAACTGCCCTCCTTATTTTCATCGAATTGTTTCTTCATCTGCGGTATGGGTGAATCGGGAAGGAACCTACGGTGACGATATACACGCTTTTGCGTGAGTTATTCAACCATACACTCTTGCACCATCTAAGCAAAGGCGACAAAGCTTTGGCTCCTTTTGTACCGAACCCCGATAGGTTACCAAGGGCAGGAAAATCATTGATGGTGCAGTAACATGGCACGTAAAGTGAAGTTCTCTCGCTTGTACGCATCCCATACTTGTATCCTTCGCTCCAAAGTGTGACAAGATCTTCCAAAGAATGGTGCTAAGTACACATCAATATCGCTCCTCAAAGCTGCTTCGCCCTTGATAAGTAGTGACATCAAAATGTATTTCCGCCATACACGTACCAAGGAGGAAGGTTGTGCATACATAGATTCACGGGCAAAGTGCTATGCTCATCGCCTCATGTTACCGAAAGGATTCATTCCATTCGTATTCAACCATAACCTTATATTCCTTGCCCGCACCGAACTCTTCAAGCTCCGATCGAAGTTTCTCCATCCGCGTAATCAGCAGGTGTCCGAGCTTCCCATCTTTCTTACGCCTCCGAGTGCCAACGCATCAATCTTGCCTCCTTTTGGTTCGCAAATAAACGCTTCTAAACGTGGGATCACAAGCTAGAGACCACAACATCTTAGCAGAGGTCCTTGCTTCACTTTTAGCAAGATTCTTATGCTTGTATCGGATGCTTTGCACACGGACATACATGCATGTCCGCATACTTTACTGTAGAATATACAATCGTTCTAACATGCATGTATTCTTTCTACTTCCATTCCCAATGGACAAATAACCTTCTTAGCTTGGTAGGTCGTGGCCGGCAACACATTTCTCCTCGAAGGATGTCGCCTAAGAGACCTAACAACGCTTTAAAAATCTTGCCTGACCAACCATTGCTTGCCTTCAATTTCAACAGCTCAAGCATGGTTGACAATCTTGGTATTCCGGCCATGTACCAGGAACAAAGGTTTCCGAGTCCTCCATTAAGCCCTCGAATTTACAAAACTCTCTCTCACCGTAGTTCCTTCTCGTGATCGCAGGAGCATCCGATCCAGATTGTCATCATGCGATCTATCCTCATCAAAAGCACATTCCATACTCCCGAGATATCGTTGACTTCCTACGATCTCATCATTATGACTTTCAGATAATATGCTCTTCACCATGATCGCTCCAACATGTATATCCTTTTTGAAACCCTTCAGATAAGTGAGCTTCTGACCACGCCAGTTGTTAAACATTTTCATATTACCGCAATCAATGCATGGATAGTACATAAATTTTATCCCTTTCTTCAACATATCTCTCGCTTCTGGCTCTCTTAAAAGCAAACACGCCATTAATATACTCTTCACTCACACGGCGCTCAATGTACATCCGGGCCTGTCCATCTACACGTATACACACGTAACAAATTAATTAGTGTTAAATTATATTAATAAACCGCAAGTACCTCTTCATAATGGCCAAACACATTAGTGATTAGTCTATAGCAAACATAAAGGGTTACGATCGTTATACATTAGTGATTAGTCTAGAGTAAAAATAAAGGGTTACAGATCGCTACCCTTCTCTCCAAGGTGGCGCAATGTGAGAGGAGGCAGCAGAGGTGCCGCAATGGGGGAGGAGGAGGCAGGGGTAACAGCTCAAAATGGGGGAAAGGCAGCAACAGCAGCAGGGTGGCCAATGGGGAGGAGGCAGCAGGAACAGCAGGTGGTTGCGCCAAATGTGTAAACATCCCAAAATTTGGTCTGCTTTTAAAATTTTAAAAGAAAAATAACCATTTGAATTTTTCTACTAAAGTTAAAGTTTAATTAGAAAATTCAGAGATCAAAACAATTTAACATGATTAATTCCAACATCAACTATTATCAAAATTATTTTATTTGGATTCTATGGGCTTAGATATATTTTCTAGAATTTTTCTAAGTTCATTTGCTAATTTCTATTTGCCTTTGGATTTTCTCGCTATTTTCTAAAAAGAAAACCTATTCTATTTTCGGAAATGAATCGGGCCGAAACCCAATCACCGCTCCTACCACCCCGCACTCTCGCCTTGCCCCTGGGCCTTTCTCCCGCCGCTCACGTGGCTCCCGCTATGCAAAGCTGGGCAGCCGCTTGCTCTCCTACTGATCGGGTGGTCCCGCCCAGCACCACGCCACTCGTCTGCCTTCAACCGGACTCTCCTCGAGTCCCGATACCGCGACGCCGCCGCCGGCTGCCTGCTTCTTCGCGGAGTCCACTCTCTGGCCATAAAAGGCCACCCAACTCCGCACAATCTTTCGCTTCCTTCCTCCTCCACCGCTCCCCATGGTGCCGCTCCTCTCCTTGCTCAGCCGCACCGCCATTGCCGAAGATTGAAGATCGCCGATCCTCGCCGCCGCCGGATTTCGCCGCTTTCCGCACCTTCGCAGACCTCGTAAGCCTCGCCAGCGCGCAGATAGCTCGGCCACAGGCGCCGCCGCCGCCGAGAGACCCTCCTCCGCTGCGCTCCGTCCGACAACCGCCATCGCCACCGCCACCTTTTCGCCGCCGGTGAGAGCTGCCGCCGAGCTCGGCCATCACCTCCGCTTGCTTCGCCACTCCTCAGATTCCATTTGCTGCTTTGCCACGCCGCTTAGCCGCTGCTTCGCCGCCGCCGCTGGCCCACCACCCGCCTGCCTTCCGAGCTTCTTCAGGCGCGCGGGCAAGCCACCTCACCGCCACCTCTCGCCACGCTCGCCATATTTGCTTATGTGGCACCTTGTTAGCGCTCGAGTGGCACGCCCGTATTTCCATCCGAGCTTCCACCCATGGACTCAATCCACGTGCACACAATACTCTAAGTGGGACCCACCTTCGGTTGATTTTATTTCCAATGAAATATCCGCCGACGTCATAAGTCGATTTTCCCATTGAAAATAAATCGGAAATTAAATTAAAGTCTAAATTAGGTTTTGATTTATTTTCAATCTTTCAAAGCCCATATCTTTTGCATCCGAACTCCGATTGAGCCCATTCAAATTTGTAAATTCATCTAAATTCGAGCTCTATTTATTTATGATTTTTATTTAATTTTTGGAGTTGGTTTTTATCTCTGTTTGATATTTATTTGTTCTATTTGTTTATTTTATGAGTAGACGTTGCTACTTCGGGAAGTTTTGAACAAGGAGAAGTACACCAAGATCAAGATCAATCCTGTGATTTATTCCAAGGCAAGCCGTAGTCCTTTGATCATATTGATCCTATGATTTCAAAAGTATATTGTTTTATACAATTGCATGCTATCTTTATATCAATTGTTTTGGGTTTAGTTATTGCATGTTGTCATTATGCCTCCATTGAACATTTAAATGCCATGAATCCTTTGTCACCCTAGCTTGGATAATTTTAGTTGGACATATTTGTATCACCAACATGGGTATCGATTAGTGCTTAGTCAAGCCTAGTCTCGATGGGTTCATCATCACATGTGTCTTAATGATTTAATCTTGACTTAATGATATATGAAATTGTGGTGGTTAGCCATCGTTGTTAAAACTTGTGTACCATGACAGGGATGTCATTGGTTTCTTGTAAACAAAATTATTTTCACTCAGCTAATGGATGGTGGATTGAGGGTGTGGATTTAACACGCCAGGGTTTGTGGAAAGATCGCCTCGAGTAACTTGTCAAGGACTTAATCTTGTGCGCCATTGAATCGAGCCTTAACTGCATAAACCACATGTCCTGTATGGGCGGGACTCGCTGATTAATTAGCAATATCTTATTTCGGTTCTCGTTTGGAAGAGTGAGTTACGGGCACGACTCACTATGGCGCAAGAGGGGCCCTGCTTGGTCGGATGGAGACATTCGTGTTGAAACCTTAGCGCGTAATCGGGTTAAGAAGGAGCTTTGTAAAGGCTTTGTCACGCGTTTCTAGTCCGCTACCCAAGGTAGTGAGCAGTGGTATCGACGGATGCCAAACCAACTAGAAGAGTCGTGTCTTGTGGGTCAAGTCGCATAACCTCTCGCAGAGTGTGTAAAACTATTCGAATAGCCGTGTCCGCGTTATGGACGTGCTCGGGATTTCACACGGAGATAGAGTTTCTTCTAAAAATAAGTCGGAGTGTGAATGGGAAGTTCACTTGATGAATATAATGTTTGTTCGGTGAATGGGTAATTCACTTGGTGGTTTGTGTCGATGGGTGAATGGGGAGTTCACTTGTCATTGGTTTGGTTGAGAAGTGAATGGTTAGTTCATCGTTATTTCAAAGAAATTGTTTACGATTTATTATTCTTTTCAATTACGATTTCAATCTATTTATTGTATTTGTCATAATGCTGTTTCGCAAAAGAACCATACAACTAACCTTTGTAAGCCTAGCATGAATACTATTTGCATACATTTCCTACTATCTACCGAAAGTGCTTTATGTACTCACGGCCATGCCTTTGTTGATCGCTTGAAGAGTATCAAGTCGCACAGAGTTCTTTCGTAAGGAAGACTATGAAGGTTTTATGATTAGGATGCGTTCTCCACTGATTGCCTCGTGGGCATGTTGATTGGCCTTCCAAGTTTCTCGCCCACCGCAAAAGTTTATTTGTTTCTTTAGCCTCGCGTGGCAAGTTATAAACATTGACCATAAGGTCCAGCTTATTATTATTTGTTATTTTGAGATCTTTCTAGTTAAATCGAATAGATGGATGGTATTTTATCACCGCTTTCGTGTGAGCTAGCTATCGATCCGGGACTAGTTCGTAATACACGAGGGTTCCCGAGATGTATTTTCGGTCCCGACAAAATGGAATGGAAAGGGGCATGTCGGGAGCATCTACTTATAGTGTTAGATATCACGCATTTGCCTTTATAAGAACTGTCAGGATAATATATCACGACGCTTTTTACACGAACCGCCTCAGTGATATTTATTTATCACATACTGCTAACGAAGAACCGCTCGTGATGGGGTGTCTAGTATAGCATGTTTTGTAGTAGTGCTTACTATACATTCTTTCCGACAACAATTGGCGAGAGAATTTTAGACCAAAGAGTCATCGCCTTGACCATGGCCGACGAACTACTTCAAAATTGTACAAACTCCTATCGCTCCACAACCTAAAATGGACATCGCCGATTATGCTTGATACATATCAATCCCACACAAGTACAAAATCTTCTTATGGCTAGCTTTCGTAAAGACTAAAGACTAATGATAATATGACAGCTAAGCAATGGATGACAAATCCTAATTGTGACATTTGCCCAAGATCGAGACAATCGTTCATATCATTCTGTGATGTAAAACTGTGGATCATCTCTGGAAAAAACTAGGATTAGAAACAAAAGCTACCTCATCCAATGACATATTGGAATTTGTGGAAAGAATATCAGCACAATCAATGAGCTACCGAGAGATTTGTCCCATATGTTTTGTAGCTTGTGCCCATTTACTATGGATTATGAGAAATAAGCGGGTATTCGAAAACATTGAAGATGGATCTACCGAAATACAACGTCAGATCCAAATCTACATTAGCCTCTGGACCTACAGGACTAAACCCAAACACCGTGCTCCCCTTCGCCAGTGGAGTCAACTCTTTTTTGTTGTTGTTGTTTTTTTTTTGCCTCTTTGCACCCGGCGTTGTAACACTGTTTGGCAACCATTTTAATACAATGGTCTTATGCGTCCAAAAAAAATGTAATAGGTTGTTCAATATGGTGGTTAAAAAAAGAGAACAGTTTTATCCTCTTGTAACTGGGATCAATCCCGGAGATCCCTGATAGTTTGGTCTATCTTTCTCCGGCAAAGTGGACAGTAAGTTAGCCGTGACGAGCATGTCATACAGAACACAAATCTCCACACCTGGAGAAAGTTTGATGTAGCATGAGTCATAAGAACAAACCTTTGGACGCGATACCGTAATGCATACAAAAATAGTGTCAAAGAAAACAGTCAACTAGTTAAGCAACTACTTTACTATTCTTTCCCATTGTAAAATACAATTGCACTGAGCTTACTTGGTCCTTGTGATCTAGTGTCGGATCGAATCAGAATTCGACCCTCCGTATCCCGAACTAGTCTCATGATAATTAGTCGTTTCATAAAGGTCATCATTGATGAAATCATATTCATACAACTAAATAGTTAAAAATAAGCAACATTATTAATAAATAGAAGCAACAGATTTTATGGTCAAGGTTTTACAATTATTGTCATGCAGGCTTAACGATGTAATAATAAACTCACAATGTAAGAAGATAACTTGTGGTAGTCATTCGACATGCCCACATGCAATCGAGTGGAGAACGCGCCTAGTTCGCATGGTACTCAAAGTACTCCTTCTCATAGAACTCGTGTTCCTTGGGTCTTCCTCAATGACTAATCAACAATGACATAAAACCGTGAGTACATAAAGTACTCAAAGAAGTCATATGGAAATATAGGTAAATAGTATTCATGCAAGGCTTGAACAATGAATAGTTGTATAGTTATTTTGCGTAAAGCAAGATTGACAAATGAATACAAGAAATAGATTGGAAAACACAATTTAAAATATTAAATACATAAATAAACAAGTTCTTTGAAACAACTAGTGAACAACCCGCTCACTTCCCAACCATCACCCAATGAACTACCTGCTCACTTCCTAACCAACAACTATTCCAATATTTTTTAAAAATCTACCTCATGTGAAATCACTAGGCATTGTCCATAACCGGGACACGGCTATTCAATAATTTTACACTCTACAAAGGCCATACAACTTAACCCACAAGAGATAATCATTATAATGTCCGCTTGACACACTTCCAAGGTGTGCGACTAAACGATAATCACAAGGCTTTTACAAAGCTCTGCCTTAACCCAATTCCGCTCGCTAAGGTTTCGTCTACATCTAGCCCTCTTGCGCTGCAAATCTACTCGTGACCAGATTAGAGAGAAAAGCACGGTCAGGAAAAGAAAGATGGATTGGGTTCACGACACGATCATGGTTGCACGCCGCAAGTCACAAAAGTCATACAATTGCCACGCGAATAAATGCGCGTATATGCGTGACATGCATGTGTGTGACTTCAACTATAGTCCTCCTCATGTCACCCCATGTCATGTGACACATATTTCAAGAGGTGGCAAGGACTATACCTTATAAATTGCTCTCCAACCACTTGGCTAGGTAATATGGGACTAAACCATGCATGCTTTGGAATTTTAGAAATGAATGAGTTTTTACACATATAGGCCTAATTCTAACAATCCTCCACCAATTTCAAAAGCAAGCAGCAAAAAATGATGATAAAGACTATTGTGCTGAAGAGTTGTTAATATACCAGCCTTTCAGTGTAAGTCCCGTACGGGTTGAACTTGCACCTAGAATAATAAGATTCATCTTTCTCACAGCTGATGAATGTACTATGCTTTGAATTCATAGCTTTTCGTAATTAGATTTCACTTGAAATCTTAACTGATACTAGGCTGTCAAAGAACCACGTCTAAACGGAGCATTATTTGGTCATACTACCTTATCTGCTCATGAGCTTTCCAGAGAATGTCATATTCTCGTGAACTACAACCTCACAGTTAAGCTCAAGTAGGTGTATTCATTTTAGATATCCTGTAGGCTAATACCTTTTTTCCCTCATTGGACACTATAATACATTAAAACTTTAAGCAATCATTATATAAGTTGAGAGTACTTTGTTTATTAGGACACTGGTACATATTTTATTAAAATGTACTCTTTTGTTCAAACATCAACTTGTTTTTCTCATTGCCTAAGTCACGGGATTTTCGATAAAAAAAATGTATGGGTTACTCTTGAGTTGTAACTCCAATGGGTCTCATTCCCATGTCCATAGATGAACAAAAATTGCCTTCCATGCTAGCCCCTTTGTGAAAGGGCCTGTCAAATTTTTCTCAGTGCGTTTATAATTCACAATAATCACTACGGAGTTTCTCAGGTTTCTGGCAGATTTAAGCCTATGCTTCATGTGTCTCGAGGACTTCATGTTATCCTTCGTACTTGTAATCTTAATCAACACTGTTTGGTTATCATAGTACATTAGGATTGCCAGATTGGTTTCTCAACCGTGGCAAGTCCAATGAAGCTTTCTAAGCCATTCACCTCAACAAAGGATCGTGTCTAGTGCTACAAGCTCGCTTCCATGGTTGACCTCTTCAATATAGCTTGTTTACACGGCCTCCATGAGACTACAACTCCTCTTAGGGTAAAGACATAACCACTTGTGGCTTTGATCTCATCTGCATATGAGATCCAATTTGAATCACTATATCCTTCTAATACAGATGGATACCTAGTATAGTGAATTCCATATGAGGTTGTGCCTTTCAAGTAGCGCAACACCCTCTCAAGTGCTTCCCAATGAGTATCTCCTGGGTTGGAAGTAAACCGACTTAATTTGCTCACAGCAAATGATATGTCAGGTCTTGTGGCACTAGATAGATACATGAGGGACCCAATAATTTATGAATATCTCAATTGGTCTTTGCCTAATCTCTGGTTCTTTCGAAGCTTAACATTAGCATCATAAGGAGTTGGGGAAATCTTACAGCTTCTCTTCATATCAAAACATCTAGATAAGAAATATTTGACCTTGTCAATAACAGCATTGTTTGTTCCAAATATAAGTATGTCATCAACATACAAACACAAAATCACTCCTTGACCCTCCACCATAACGATAATACACACCTTTATCTGCCTCATTCACAACAAAACTGACAGATGTTAAAGTTTTATCAAACTTCTCATGTCATTGTTTAGGTGCTTGTTTTAGACCATACAAGACCATGTCATGTGTCAAGGTGTGACAATGACTACACCTTATAAATTACTCTGAACTAAACCATGCATGCTTTGAAATTTTAGGAATGAATGAGTCTTTACACATATAGACCCAATTCTTACAATGACTGCTCGCTGCGCTGCATCATCAACGATCTGCTCTGCTTCGAGTTTGCACTGTTTCCTGTTCTTCATCGAGCCATATCGTAAGTTGGTCACACGACCAGATTATTCTGTTATAATCATATTGTTGAGTACGTTTAGAAGTACAATAAGTTTTCTACTATTGATATTATTTTATACATCTCTAGTTATTTGTGACCTTCGCCTTATATTAAAATTTGGAATTAAAATATTGTCCGCATTTCTAACAGGAAGAAATGCACGTCCCTCAGCACCAGCCTCATGTACTCCTTTGCCCAAATCAGCCTCGTCCCCCCAAATCCGCGTCCACGGCTCTGTGTGCGAATTCTGATGTGACAGGAACCCAGTGCCCCGCTCGTGCGCTAGTTCGCACAACTATTTCAGCCTCGTTCCGCTCTTGCAATCCGTCTCTTCGTTGAGGAGGCTTAGATGCATGCGTGCTGCTCGCGTTGAAGAAGGCTAAGAACAAAGCATATTGGTTCAGACAGTAGATTAACTGGATGCCGCTTAGAGCTATTGTTAGACCATGTGGATAGGTCTAAAATAATTTAGCTGATGAATAATTGACAATGTTATTTATTGATGTTATTTGAGGCGTGTCGTATTGTGTGGACTTATGTCGGTCAAGTTGTGACGAACTTGTTCCTGGAAAATATGTTGTTTTGATCTTTACATGTGTAGGGTAACTCGGAGACGATCGTGGTCTATGGCGTGGACTGGGAGATGGTTTGGTGCAAAGTCATGGTCTCGAGGGTCGAGGATGCTGGAGGAGGCGGTCAAGCTCGGGTTGGAGCATATGGAGATTAAAGATGGATGATGTGTGTTGGAGCTACGGATGTACGGTCTGCATGCTACGACATGTGACAATTTTTGAGGTGTCCAAAATTGCTTTTGTAATCTGGTATAAAAGCCCACATATTAAGCTCAAAAATTTTAGTGGTATATATATATATATATATATATATATATATATGCGCTGGTGGCGGGTAAAATAGGTGGAGGTGCTAGAGTTTTTAGACTGTGAAATAAAATTGTCGGCGGCGGCGCATCTCGTTTTTCGCAGTCAAGCGGTAGCAGCGCATCGTCTTGTTTCGATCCGTGTGTGGCTGAGGAAATTGCTTGCAGTTATTTTCATCCTCGGTTCGCGCGCCGTTGGGTCAAGGCGCCTGTGCGACGTTCTTTGACTGCCGGTTGATCTACGTCAAGAATTACCGGCTGGTCCAACAATTCATCTATCCATTGCGCTGTTGGTTCAATCTAACACCAGAGCTGTCAAGCTCTTGACGTCGGCGTCGGCTGGCGAGTATTTTATTTGGTTTGATTTCATCTCATCGATTACACCGAATCACTTAATGTCGTAAGGACTTCCAGCCGAAAGTAATGCTGAGGTTCAATTATTAACTTCCGAACAGTTCATGCTTTAATTGGTTTAGCTGGACGTGCAACCTGGTGGAAAAATGGCTTGATGTTATTTGAAGGGATCTTGGCTTTTGTTGGTGCATGTGTGCAAACAGAGTTTTTGCTTGGGTTGATGTGCATGACGTGATTTACAGAAGATTGATGTAACCTTTGCTAATGCATGCATAGCTTTGTCTCTTGGCTGTGACCGGAGGTGCTGCAAGCGGCTGAGCGGACGACGAGTTTTTTTTTTGTTCGTGTGTCATCCGGTGGAAGCGACGCGCGGCTGCACTGGATCTCGCGCTTGGTACGGCTGGAGGCGGTACATTGGTTGTTCGTTTTGCTAGTGGCGGCTGCGAAAAATCTTACGCAATCATTTAACCCCTCTCATTGCGGTTAACGATGCTAAACATGTGCTTTTCGTCGAATTTGATGGTTGATTTTGGTGTAACTCGGTAGCTGACTTCTGAATTTCTGATCAACTTTGTCCTGTCTTGTTCTAGAGGGATGACATGGAGGTGCTCGACGAGCCTCTCTACGCTAATTTCCTGCGCGCCACTGGCGTCGACAGGCCGTACCGCGACGAGCTGCTGTCTAAATTGGTAAGACTTGGACAATGGCTGGCTCTGTTGTGACTCAAGGGTTACCACGAGGAGGGGATGATTTTCTGATTATATTCGCCGAATGCTGCAGTAACTTTCTAATGTCTGATAGTTCTGAGAAAAGGCCTGCTTCCCAATCCATGTCTGAGCCCAATTGAGCAGGAGTCATGGTTTGGTTTAAGCTGATGAGATGGTTGACAGGTGGGAAACTGGGTTTTGATATTAAGCTTATAAGCTGCAATATCTTTATTTAGATTTTTTTTCCCCGAAAGGACGTCTGTGTTAGGCTGGGCACGCCTCTGTTCGAACTCAGGACGAAGACGAGTAAGGAACTCGTAGACACGCTGAAACTCCAGGTTAGCACGCATGCCGTAGCACGAGCAGAGCGGCAAACAAGAAGGTCGAAGAGTCGGTGGACGCCGCATGCAGAACTCTGAGCGTAGAAGGCGTCCACAGTAGCATCACCCTACTTAAGAGAGTGTCCTGGCGAACCACCGATGTAGAGGCATCTCGGAGGGTTCGAGGCCGACGAAGGTGAGTCCACATCAGATGTACCAAGAAAATCCCACAACCTCAGAAGAGAACTGAGGCTGGATACTGGCGATGAAGACAGCAGCAGCCCGAGCGTCGTCGTTGCACCACTGAGTGTAGGTAGTCAAGCGATCCATGTAGAAATCTAGAGCCTCTTGGTAGGCAGAGACAACCTTCTCATCAGCAAGGCCAGCAGCCTCAACAGCAGCCTTGTCGGATGTCGAGGATAGCGCAGCAGACGTAGGCTCCGTCGAAGGAGTAGGGCACGGCGGGCAGGTGACATCGCCAGAGAGGACGCCCCAGAGACGAAGACCACGCTTGTGGATGCGCATGTGAGACATGAAGTCGGTGTAATTAACACCGTCGAAGATCACCGGGCAGCGAGGGAGAGAAACGGTGCCCATTGGTAGGCGGCGCTGGACGGCGCGGCGACCAAGGTAACGTGGTCTAATAGGCGGCGCGACGATTAGACCGACGTTTTTTTTAGTCGGCCGCTTTAAAACGCCGGCCGATTCGGCCCACGCGGCCCAGAGCCGAAAAGAGAGGGGGTGAACTAGGGTTACCCCCTCGCTCTGGCGGCGATGGTGGCGCGGCGGCGGCGGCTTCGCGGCGGCGGCGCGCGGCGGCTCGGCGGTGATGGTGGCGCGCGGCGGCGGCGGCGACGATGGCGCGCGGCGGCGGCTTGTTGCTTTGGCGGCCTGGCTCGGGGCACGGCTCCGTCGGCGGCTGGCGGCGGCGGCCTCGGCTCGGGCGTGGACCGATGGCGCAGCGTGAGGAGAGCGGTGGATCCGGCGATGTGGAGACCGGCGACTCGGGGCGTCGGAGCCGAGATCGGGAGGCGCTGAGCCACAGCCACGGGGCGATCGCAGCGGAAGGAGGCCAACGGGCGGCCGTGAAACCAGCGGCGGCAAGCACCAAGGAGCGCGGCGGCTAGGTCAGAGGACGAGTTGCGCGTCCGGGAGAGGTAACCCTATTGGGCTCTGATACCATGTTAGGAATAGCAACTTGTATTATCAGGGGGTCAATGGGCCAATTATATATACACAAGTACATGTTACAGATAAGGAAACCAAAACATATCTAGAGTCCTACTTAACATATATATATATATATATATATATATATATATATATATATATATATATATATATATATATATATATATATATATAACAGTCTGGAGCTCTTTATGTTGATGCTGATTGAATAGCACTTTCTTTTTTGGCATCAAGTCGTTGTCTGGCTCTTGGACCATTTATAGGTGGAAAATTCTCATTATGTTTATTAATCTCTATTTATTTTATGTGAAAAATGCTACGGTGCGCCATAATCCTGTATACCTCTTTTGCAAGAACAGGGCAATGTTACAATATATGTTGAGAACAGTACTATGTGAATGCTGCATTATGTATCATTCAGTCACTTGGAGTCTTTTCAGTGCAGGATCCTTATGGCAACAAAGTTATCGAATATGTGATTTTTGGACCAGGGGAGAAAAAACATCATTACTGCAAGGTGTGACTTCAATTTTCAAAGTGTTAGCACTTAACTTTATAAATGAGTTGCTACACTGATGTTCATTGATCTCTTAATTTTGTATGTGTAGCACATGGCAAAGCAGCGCCTCCCCAATCTGACAAGCAACCTGATGAAGAAGGGAAGCATTTCATATTGATACGTAACCCTCTAAATATCCTGGTATTTGCCCCCCTTTGTTTTAGTATCACATGCACAGTTTGCTAATTTGTTCTGTTGTACTTGTTCTATAAGCTGGTTTCGCACTTTCAGATTTGCTTTCCCCCCTGATGCTTAACAAATTCTATTGTGTGCATATTACCTTATGCTAATAGCATTCCACATATCCCAGCCATCATTTGATAGAGTTGTCCCACTGTCCTTCCTGGAGCTTGGCGTAGCGGAGCTTGTCTCAATATACAGTGAATTGTGTGAACTTGGAAGTCGTCCGCCTGTGATAGATGCAGATGATCTGCAACGGGATCCTGAGGTAAATTTATTAATTTATTAATGGCTAATTGGATGGGTTTTTTTATTACAAGTATCCATCTTATATAATAGTACATGTCATCTGCCATGATTGTGTAGTAGGCTGCTTTGAAGAGCATGACATTGCAATCCTCAAGCTATTAGCTAGTTTATTTTACACTAATGTTTTGATAGTTTTCCGTATCTATTACGTTTAAGCATTGTAATGCTTGAAGCCCTTCTAATAGTATAGCATTGTTTCAGTCCTTGTGTTACATTTATTCAGACATTTGCAATATGCAAGCCAATATAATGCAGTTTGTTTGCACCACACATGCAGGCTGTCTTGAGCGGACTCTGTGAGGACCTGGGTATTCCTTTACAACCACAAATGCTCAAGTATGTATGTTATACATGATAACTAGGCAAGTTTCGCTCAAATATGTATCTTAGAACAGGCATAGTAAGACTAAAGGTGCTGTGCTTTCTTAGTTCAGTTGGAATCGTTTTTTTCTTCTCCTTTTTATTTAGATGGGAAGCTGGCCCAAAGAACTTTGATGGTATTTGGGCCCCCTGGTGGTATGGGAGTGTACATAAGTCTACAGGTTTCTCTAAGTCCCACCATTATCCTTTGGTAAGCTTGCATCAAACACCTCTCTTCATTTCCAGTGTTTTATTCCTTATTAGTACCTTTATTCTGGTTAACTTTGCGTAGTTAGTGAAAGGGCATGCTGAAAAAAAGATAAACACTAAAAATTACTACCTCTGGTGACAAAAGCTTGTCGTTTTAAGATAAATTGCACATCTGAAGACAAGTACTTTATTTAACCAAAAAGTATTGACAAAAGCCCTCCACAAATTTGACAGAGGATTTAGTTCCATCTGGTATATGAAACAGCGTGAATATTTAGGAGGGAGTTACATATGCATGTGATAGGGGCTGTAGGGAAAATGTGCTTACTGCTTAGATATTGGAAATCACAAGTTTCTGTGTGCCAAGTTGTTTTGGTTGAAATGGCAAATTTGTGGTTCGAGATAGTACCTCAGAAGAATGTTATTTGAGGCTGCAGATGGTTGATTTACATCTTCCATTGGAGAGATTGATCTCTTGATCACTCATACTAAATTTCTTGGTCTTCCTTTCTCCTAATTTATTTGCCCCCAAGTATTTTTACTTTTTGAGAATTTGTACATCATAGGCCCATTTGTTCAGCAGAAATTGTTCTTGAATAAATAATTAAAACAGTTTGGTACCATTTGAAAGGTCTGAAATGAACTTACAAGTTAGAAAATATGGTGTGTATTGATCTAAAACCACAAAATAAACCTGCTAATATATGGCCAGTCCGAAATCACAAAAGACGGCCTAGTTTTCTTCCCAAGTTTACTAGATAGATTTCTCAATTTTGTCCATGACCTACTCATGGTCATGGAATTCCATTGACATCTATTTACTCTGTTGAACCCCATGATGCTTTATAGTGACACGATGTGATTAACTGATTATTTATAATGATGATTAAGCTACGATCAGTGGAGCACCTATTTGAAGAAAATGTATTGCTAGTAAATGAGCACTCTAATTTCTAACAAACTATCCATTTTTTTAACATATAGTTAAGCTCTAGGATTTGAATTGAAAGTTTGCCATCCTTTCAAACAGGTTTCCTTTGACATGCTATCAAAATCCAATTCACTTCATCTTGCTTTGGTGTATCATTTGTTACAGTTCTTAGTTATCATTGACTTTCTTATTCGACGGCAGACTTTTCCATATGCGTTTTATGACCTGCTTGAGCAAAGCTTACCTTTCTACAACATGCTGAAGCGCCAAGTAAGGATAACAACAGGATCCCTGCAACTACCATTACCCGATCCTCCTCTTCCTGTCCCTGCCTGCTAATAAAAAAAATTCTTGTTTGGGTTGGTGATGAGCTTTTGCCCCGTGATAGTGCAAAGGTATGTCACTGGTAACTTTTGGTACGCAACCAGTATTACACCATTAAAATGTTCAAGTTTGAGCAGCTCTCCTCATTCTTTTTTTCTAATAATCTATGTTGTAAAGGTTTCAGTGTTTGATTCAGTTGTACAAGGAGGGGATGCTGTGTGGGAAGGATTACGTATATATGATGGGAAAGTGTTCGAACTTGATGAACACTTGGATAGGTGCAGTGGCTAGTTCTATATTTTGTTTGTATTGCCATTTTGCTTTCTGCTTATGATCTTTGCAGTTACCTTGTCCTCTTTATTTTTTTTATTTTTTTATTATCCAGATTGTTTGATTCCGCAAAAGCTATGGCCTTCCGCAAGTACTCAGTCGCAATTGGGTAACTACTTTTACTTACTGATTCATCGTTGGACTGTTTATTGTATTGCAAGATTGAACGAAACTGAAGCTTTGTTAAATATCTTTTATGCCTTCTTGTGCCTGTTTTGAATTAGGGTTGCAGTTTGTTTTGTTGGCATATGCTAACATGTAGTTTGTCCAATTTTTCTGAGGGCCAACTTTGAAGTTTGAACTATTTCTGAACCAAGTTTTTGTTTGACCGAAACGGCGACTAAAGGGGTTGTTTGTGTGAATAGAAGCACTTCTTTTTCACCTTGATCAGATTTAACTCAATTCCCACTCCAATCACTATGAAAGCTATGAAGATCAAAGTACAAGTACAGCGGAAGTCTTGTGTTGAATCCGACGAATCCCGAGAACACACAAGACCAAAAACACCAAAATCTCAAAGAGATGACACATGGGCGGTCAGACCTGTCAAACCTCTCACAGGGGGGGGGGTCTGACTTCTAGCACGATATATAGTAAAATCAGCACGATTTTAAATCACAACTCGACTCAATTTTTGATCTAGTGATCCAAATCCCCTCAAATTTCAATCATAGCTCATCAAGAAGGCCAGTAACCTATTCCAATCGACGATCGAGAAGATTAAGGCCAAAGTTCTATGAATTTCTTAGATGAGGGAAGGAGGGCATAACAACATAGGAAAATCAAACTTCAATCCTAAAACTTACTTGTGGGTAGATGGTAATCAAGATGATCCTAGATGCATTTTCATATATCACAACAAGCAAGATCGTAGCAAGAAACCAAAGGAAAACTGAAGGCACACCAAAATCCTAAAAGCCGCTAAAGAAATAGCAAGAACAAGAAGAGACTCATCTTGAAGAAATCTTGCTTTGATTGATTTGAGATAGATGTTGGTTTACAACTACTCCACTATGGAGGACAAAAGCCCAACACTTGAGCACACAATCAATCCATCTTTTACAAACCCTAGACTCAACTACACCAAAATCCCCAAATCACATATTAGGATTTTTTTTTTCTCTTTGAATGACTTGAGAACTCCTCATATGGAGATTCTCCTTTTATAGTTGAGGCTAGGTTTAGGGAGAAGACCCTAACGGGCATCCGTTAAGCCCGCAGACAAATGGATCTACACTCACGCACGCTTCTCAAAACGGATAACGAACTAGGCTTCCCGAATCTGTTTCTTCTTGATCTTTATCTCTACTTGACATAAACCGCCTCTCTTTGCGCCGTCTTGCGCCGCGACATAGCCAAAGGTCACAAAGACGATATTTTGGTGAAGTTACCAAAATACCCCTTCTCGGTCTTCCTCCAAAGACCGAGTTCAATCTTCATGAATCAATCCCATTTTTCGCTACGTGTAGGTTGATCAAGGGTTCTTTTCATGTCAGCAAGTTTCTTCCCTCCGACGCTTTGGGGATATGGCGATACCCCATTTCTTCAAAAAAAAAAACCTGATACGACGATACAGATGTGTGTGTGTGTATTAAAAATAGTAAAAATATAAATTATGATACTTGACAAGTTTCAGCTAAGGGTTTACCTTTACTTCAGCTGTCCTGCAATGTATAGAAATATCCCAGTGAGCATATATAAATGAAAATTATATACTTTTACTCCATTTGTCCAAAGATATATGTAAATTTATCAATGTATCATTGTATCCATAAATAGAAATGCAACATCATTAGTTATGGGCTTTATGGCGGCATGTATGTCAAGATGAAATGAACAATAGAAGACCGCCTCATCGCTCAATCGGTTTTAGGCCCTGTTTGTTTAGGCTTTTTCTTTGACTTATAAGCAAAAATGCCTAAGCCTAAACAAATGGGTGCCTTTTTCATCCAGCTTATAAAAAGTTTAAGCTATTTTAAGCCTAAAAGCCATAAGTCAAGTGGGGTGTGCTTTTTTTAGCTTTTGCGGAATGGAATATCTATTTGCCACTGAAATTCACTAAAATTACCCACAAAATGCCATCGTATATAAGGGAAAATCATTCCATTTTTCTCAATTCCTTCCTCCTCTCCACCCCCTTTCCCTTATTCTCATAGACGCCGGCTCCCCTCACCTCCCTCAACGTCACCGCCACGCCCTCCCCAGTGTCGCCTCCTCCCTCCCGACGCCCGCCATCGCCCTCCCCAACGCCGCCACCCTCCCTCCCTTCCCCAACGCCGCCACCCTCCTCCCTTCCCCAACGCCGCCAACCCTCCTCCCAACACCGCTCCCTCCCCGCCCGCCACCTCCTCCTCCCCTCCGACACGCCGCCCCCTCCTCCCCAAAGACCGATGCCGCCGCCCTTCCCCTGTTGCCCGCTCCCTCCCCAAAGCCGCCGCTCCTCCCGACACCGCCGCCTCCTCCTCCCAAAGACCGCCGCCGCCTCCTCCCGACACCGCCGCCTCCCCTCCCCTTCCCTATGCCGCCGCCGCCTCCCCAACGCCGCCATTGCTCCCTTCCCCGACACCGCCGCCTCCCCTCTCCCGACGCCACCGCTGCCGCTCCCCTCCCCTAACTCTCTCCCTCTGAAGCCAAGATCAATGGCACTTAAGCACCTAGTGTAGCCTTGTGACATCTCGTGGTTGCGCAGAGATTTCAAATGAGTTCATGAGTACGAATTTTGAAGAAACTGACCGGGATGGATGCTGACATGTAATCACCATATTATGCCGAAGGTGTTTAACTCATAGAATGGAACTAATCTAACAATCTTTCTAGTACTGGTGTACTTGTGGTTCTCTCTCTTGCTGTGTACATTTCTCATTAAGTTTGCATTTTGGCTGATACCATATCAATATATCATTCATTGCCCTACTTTCTATATTGCTATTTTATATTGGGTCTGCATGTAGCAATTCTTCTTCCATCCAAGTACTAACATGAAATATGATCATGATTTTAATAGTGGCTTGCAGGGCATGTGCAAAGTTACCTCACTTAAAACGATTTTAAGATGGTATAGATGCGGGAAGAATTGCCTTTAAAAGCTTATGGGTTGAGCCACAGTTCGACACCACACCAGCAATTACAAGACATTTCCCCCTTCTTGTTCCTTTTGCTTGTTTCCTCCTGCTCTTTTGAGAGATTACTAACTTGTAGCTTACCGTCCTTCTTACATATACATCTCCGATAGATGTCGAGATTTGCAATTTATTTGGAGATGCCATGGTACACAGACGCATGCACGTACGCGCAAAAATTATTTTGTTTCATATGTATACTTGCACACATCGTCATATTTTTAAATCCAATGTAAAAATAAGTTTAAATACATACTTAATAAGGTCCTTGAAACCATCTTGGACAATTTAGAATTTTTATCCTTCACATACAACCATCTTGGACAATTTAGAATTTTTATCCTTCACATACAACTCAATAAGCCAACATCCTATAAAAAGCCATATTACCAAATACCAAAGCTTAGCTTAAAAGCTCAGTGGCTTATAAGCTGATTAAGCCAAAAAGCTGGCTTTAAGCTATAAGCCAAAAAAAACCTAAGCCCAAACAAACAGGGCCTTAGTAGCAAGTCGTACTGGTGAGTGGTGATGATAGTCAATTCCCAGTTATCTGTAATCATAAGATCCCCTAATGGAGCTGTCAATTCCCAGTTCATCTGTAGTCAATTCCCAGTAGCAAGTTGCACTGAACCTCGAGATTCGGGCGGACAGGGAAAAAGATCGAGGTACACTGACTTTGCTTACTGAACCAAACTTCTTCCTCTTCTGAGTGAGACAAAACCGAAACAGAAGCTGAACTGACTAGAACTTACCTGGTACGACATGTTGAGTTGATTGAGCTTGCTTTGCTGTAACATGATTCAGTCGTCCCTTGCGGATGGCTCTAAATTCCGGATGGCTTGACATAGAGTTTGAGGCACTCCTTGTCCTGATCCTGGCGTAGGGGTCTTGGTTGGTGTAGCTCCCAAGTTGAAAGGAACTTAAGTCACAGCTTGGCGTTTATGAGGGTAATTGCTGGCATAATGCACCATCTCATAGCAATGAAAACATTTGATTCTCGTCACGACGTCCCGTTTCATCGGTTGAACACCAAGATATTACCAAATCCATGCATGACTGAACGGGGTCCTATCATTGGAGTCCTGGGTGCATTGTCTGCTGGTGACATGTTGTAGTATGACTGGTTCATTCAAGGCCTAGAACTGCTTGCTCCATGCTGCGCTTGAAAAGCCATTTTTCTCTTTTGGGACTCAAACAGCTGACGCTGAGCATCCTCTTGCACAAGAGCCTTGTTGACCATCTGCAGAAAATTGGGGTAGTCATTTGACACCAGTTGCACTTTGAGGTTGGGGTTAAGTCCTTCCATGAAGCGTCAAATCTTAGCTCCTTCAGTTGAAACATCTTCCAGTGCATACCTTGACAGTTGCGTGAATTGGTTGAGATATTCTGACACACTGAGGTTACTTTGCTGCAGTTTGTGTAACTCTCGCTTTTCCATCTCCATCATTCCCAAAGGAATGTGAGCCGTACGAAAAGCAACAGAAAACTCATGCCAAGTAATGACCTGGACGTTTTGGTGAGTTGCGCAGTAATTTTTCCACCAAGTTCCTGCAGTGCCTTTGAGTTGATGAGCAACATAGAGAAATTTCTCTTGTTCATTGCATTGTGCCAAGATAAGTTTCTTCTTGACATCCTTAAGACAATCATCAGCTTCTAGTGGATCAACTGAACTGGCGAAGGTTGGTGGCCAAGTTCTCATGAACTCTCCCAGTCTAGACGGAGGCAAAAAAAACTGGGGCAAGAGCTGGTGCAGGCTGATTGATCTGGTTCTGAGCAAGTGCATGTAGAAGTTGCAGTTGCATGGCCATCATTTGCTCCATGTTCATTTGGGGCTGACTAGGAGGTGGTGACGGTAGGGGTTCTTCAAAGCGTTGTTCTGACTGAACTTGTGGTTCTTGATGTTCTTGCGGTGCTTGAGGTGGGTGCGAGAAAGCGGCTCTTAAGGAAGTGATGGCCACAACCTCTTCCACGACCATGGCCTTGACGGCTACAAGGCCTCCTCCATGGTCGCTCCACGACCTCTTCCAGGGTTTTCCATCTGAGCGGACCAGTGTTAGCAGGGGAAGATAGGGAAAAGCAGAGACGAGAAAAACAAAGGAGCTTGCAACAACCCACAAGATCCAAATATTTTACAGAAAAGCAAATTACTTTTTTGCAATAGAAAACAACTTAAAGAAAATCGTCTACTCGATCGATACTCTTAAGCCAGCCAAATGACTCAACACACAGAATGAGCCTTGCCAACTTAGACTATATGGCTTGTTTGACATCGCATCTTTTGCTCACGGTCTTAGACGAATCTTGTATGTTGTTCTTGGAGGGTAGAAATGAATGACGACTTTACGATGCTGTCTTGATGTCTCTATTTCTTGTGGTCTTGATCGTAATGGTAAGAATCGTGTTGAGCAACTATAGAAATTACAAGGGAAAGATGATTCATTTAAAATTGTAAAACGATGAAGGAAGAACTAGGTAAGTAAGAATTATGCTAAGAAGGTAAGGATAGAAAGATCAGAAAAGATGAGGATAACATAATATTATTTTTCTTTTTATAAAATAAATTTTGAACTTTTTACCACTAGCGGTCATTCTAACTAGGCCACATCCTACAGTCGAATCGGATCTGATACCAACTCTGTCGGAACCGGATTTCTACAAACATCTCAAATTTTGGTATTTTCAAAAATTTATTTCAAAATAATTAATTCTAAAATTTGGATTTTAAATTGGAGTTCCTGATAATTCAAAGAGCCTTTTTGAAGTTTTAAAAATAAAAGTAACTATTTGCAATTTATTGGATTAATTTAAAGTTTAATTTGAAATATCAGAAAATGAAAAACATTTTCAATGATTCAAATAAACATCAATTAAATTCAAAATTATTTTATTAAATCTATCCAGGTTCCAAGGATTTTTGTGGAATTTTTTTGGATTTTTTTGGATTTTTTTTCTCTTTATGTCTCCTGTTCATCGTCTTCAAGCTCTTGACTTGCATTTCAAGTTTTCAGTCCGAAATCAGCACAAACTTGACTTGCGTTTTAAGTTTTCAGTCCGAAATCAGCACAAACAATGCTAGTAGTAAATCTTCCTGTTCTCCTCACTCGTTGTGACCCCACCTTCATCACCGTCTAAACGCACGTACAGAGCTTGAAGATGATGAACAGGTGAAAAAAAAAGAAAAAGAAAAGAAAATCCGGACAAATCCAAAAATAAATTAAATTTTATAAATTTTTTTAAAAAAATATCCACAAAAATCCTTGGAACCTGAATAGATTTAATAAAATAATTTTGAATTTAACTGATGTTTATTTTAATCATTTAAAATATTTTTTATTTTCTGAAATTTCACATTAAACTTTAAATTAATCCAATAAATTGCAAATGATTCCTTGTATTTTTAAAACTTCAAAAAAGCTATTTGAATTATCAGGAACTCTAATTTAAAATCCAAATTTTAGAATTAATTATTTTGAAATAAATTTTTGAAAACGCCAAAATTTGGGATGTTATAGTGTTGTATCTACATATATGGATCAAAATCCTACGCAGAATCGCGTGTTACCACGGTTACACGGTTTAATCGGTTGGTCGAGAACGGAAAACCCGGCCGTTTTTCCCGTTTAGCAAATTCAAATTCTAGTTTTCAAATTTTGATGGTTTTTAAACAAATTCAAACGAATTTCATCCGGTTTTTTCCGTAAATCCGTAATCGCCGGAATCGTTATCGCCACCACCGTAAACCGCCCAGAACAGATTTCTATCCTTGGATGGAAGAGGAAATTTGCATACTTTCAGTTAATATGAGGCATTGTGCAATTGCTAAGCTGAACATACATTGTTCTGCAGAAAAAAACTAGAGTCCTCTTTATTGAAGCTAATATTTTTCATATCGAATGCAAATAACAGGTCATGGATCTTGTTGTGAAAGAGTTACATGAACGACACATTAGTCTATCTGAATTTCATGCTGCAGATGAGGTTTGACATCTTATTACATAGACGTTGGTTCATCTGTTTCCTTAGGCATGAGATTGTTCGCGATGCAACAGTGTAATATTTGTCCAGTGCCTGCCTTTCTTATGAAATATGCATATATCCACTGAACTAGACAACATAAATTAGCAGAATTATGTTTTTTTTACTTGAACATTACACTAATCATTTAAGAATTTGAAGTTGCTGTTTTTCTTTCTGTGCAGTTTATACTTTTCTCATTTACGTTAATTAGCGAGGCTAATTGGGGTAGTTATAAGCTTCGATTTGACATGCATTTGTAGAGAATGGGCCATGCAAAATTTTGGTATTTATTTAGAAGAACTTCTAACTAAATAACTCTTATCTTCCTGTTGATGAATAAGATGGAATGCATTTTTTAGTTTATATGTTCTTCATTTCTGTTTATAAGGACCTTCCATGTTGGGTTGGCTATATACATGTGACGCCCCGTGTCATTACCCCTAGGGTAATCACACTTAGGCATACGGATTACTATTCGTCTGCCCGGTAGAACACCGCTCCGACGAATAGCAAGTCATTTTATCAGAGTTGCGCAGCAGAACAATAAAATAGAAACTGTACATCTTTATTACAGTAGTCGCCACATAAGACTAGGGTTCTTACTAAAGCTATTACACAACACAAAAGGGAGCTTCCGCCTCGAGTCTCGCCTCGGACTACCGCCTCCTATTCGCCCCACGAGTCAAAGATGGCTTCCATCTCGCCAAGTCCTCGCCATGGTGCCTTCTCCTCCCGTCTTTGCATTGGTACTGCAGAAGTCCTTCGTCCCACTCGGATGGCTCCTACGGACTAGGATCTAACAAAGGAGAATACTAACAAGGTTGAGTATGTATACTCAAAGAAGCATTAATAGCAAACAATGCACTGCATGACTGATCTCTGGTCTTTATCACAAATTCTAAAATCATCTCATTCTGAAAATAAATCATTAAAACATTAAGTGGCAATTTTAATTCTGAAAATACTACTAGTCACTCGGAAAGAAGAAAGACCCCTAGCGGTTCCCGTAGACTCCAATCCAGGAGACTGGCATGAATTCATGATTTGTATAGCACTGCGCAGGCTTGCGCCACTTTACCCATAGCTATTCTGAACTCTTTATGAGCTAGGTCCATCGCATTTCCTTTGATGCGATTTCAAGTTCAGAATACAGAACGTTTTCCAGGTTACGTGATTAAGTCTCCACCCATTGTTTTCCGTCTTGTGTCCGAGCGCACAGTCCCTCCACCGAGTTCCAACAATGTTGGTTGGGGCGGCTATCATCCGTGCCCAACACTCCACCTTAGGCCGGCTATCCTCCGTGCCCAACATTCCCGTTGTGGAGAACGTAATTACGTAAACAGGTAGCATTTTCTGCCCGCCGAAACGGGGAAATGGTTGGCACTGATTTTACGGTATCTCACCGAGTAAGAGTTTTGTTAGTCCTTATATTATAGCTGTAGGTAAAGGGTCCCACCTCTTACCATCATCATCATCATCATCATCATCTCTTTTCTCTACCAAGGCCCCCTTTACCCACATAGTAATTCTCATCTCAGTTTTCTTATCTTTCTCATCATCTCAATTCAATTTGATTTTGAGAAATAGTTTTGATGCAGTACATATATGATAGAGTAATATACGGTTTACATTTAACATAACTATATTTATGCTCAAAGGGATAGCTCGCCTTTAGAATTTTTGGAAAGGTCGACGATGACGAATCTCTTATCAGCTTCTCCTGTCGGCACTGGTTTGCCCTCTGTAGCAAAGCGGTAGCACGAATAATATATAAATAAATACTTAGTTGAGTTTGAGTGATAATAGACGCATAAAATGCTAATACGATTCCTATGTTAGCCAAATTTTAATTTAATAAAACTTTTCGGAACCGACCCAGTTAGCACTCTTCCGCTAAAAATCGCTCTAGGGCTAAACTCGATCTACTGCCGACACCGCCGAACTCACGTTCTATACTCAGAAACCAAACCACTAGCCTCTAACCCTAATCTATAATCACCTAACTACTAAACCAACTAACCTACCGGCTAAACTCACCCAACCGGCTAAACCCTTCTCTAATCCTAACCCTAACCCTAATCTAAACCTAACCCTAACTCATCTACTCGGCTAATCACTTCTAATCCTAATCTAACCCTAATTACTAATCCTAACCCTAACCCCTTAATCTAACCTTCCCCCCTCTGCCGACACACCCGCACGCCGCCTCTCTCTATCTCTACCCCGACTCCCTCTCGGCGCCGACGCCTCACTCCTCTCTCTCTTTCTCCGACTCCTTCCACCGCGCCCTAACCTCGTGACTCTCTCGCCTCTCCTCTCCTCTCTTGCGCCTCCTCGAATCTCCGCGCCATCGCCTCGGCCTCGCTCCGCCCCGGCCCGGCACTATCTCTCGGCCACGGCTCGGCCTTCTCCAGCTGGGCGGCTGAAGGCTGCGCCGCTGCGCTAGCTCCGCTCTTCCGCCACTCGGCCGCCTCCGGCCTCGGCTCGGCCTGCCGCCCCGCCTCGACTCACTCGGCCACCCTCTCTCTACCTCGCCTCCTCCATTGGTCGGTTTTGGCGCTCGGCGCCGCTGCTCGCTTTCTCTCGCTTTGGCCTGGCCGGCTCGCTCGGCCTCCCGGCCGCCATGGTTCTCGTGTAAGGCTGGCCGGCTCATCGAAACCCTAGGTAACACTATTCCCTAACCCTACTCTACTCCTACCTGGCGCGGCTGAGGTGCACTGGTAGCTACTAGATTGCTCTACTGAGATCTGTGATGTGTGGATGATGAGCAATGAAAACTGATTTGTGCTGGGTGTTACCTTTTGATGGATCTAGGTTGGGGAAGGGATGGCGATCTTGGCTTGGCCGGTGCTCTCCTTCTCGCCTCGCCCCGTTGCCGATCTTTGGGTTGGGTTGTTGCCGCCGCCGTGGCTGGCTCCTCGCCTCTGGTCGCCGCCGCTGCATCGATGGGCTCTACCAACCTCCTTCAGTTGCCTCGCTCGCTGGTTGTGGAATGGAATGAATGGAAATGTGGTTGTGTTGCTGGCTTTGCTGGCTTTGTGATGCTTTGCTTGCTTTGCTTTGTTGATCTGGGAAGGAGAATGGCTTCAGGAGGAGGAATGTATTATCGGGAGGGATGCATTTGTCGTGGTTATGTCATTCTTTGGGGAGATGAATGCAGGTCGGCCGGTTCGGCCGGGTCATTGGGGAATGCATTTGTCGTTGTCGATCGTTGGTGCTTTATCGGGAGATGCATTTGTCTTCTTGGAGGATGCATTTGTCTTGGTCATGGCCGCTTGGTGGGAGATGCACTTGCTGGGAGGGGGAAATGCATTGCTGGCTTGTTGTCGCTCTCGTGGGTTCACCAGCTGGAGCCGCACTGATCTTCGCCGGTCTTCGAGGAGGGAATGCACTGCTTGGCTTTGCTGTAAATGGGAATGTGCTACACTCGGTGATGCTTTGGCTGAGGGTGTGGTTACCGGGGGTATGCCCTGGGGGTTTGCATTTGTGGTTTCGGCAAATGCAAATAGTGGGTGTTTGGGTTTTAATAGTGCCGGATGATGAGACCTACGTATGACAGTGTCGAAGGATCTTGGGTGGTCCGATATCTTGGCGATCAAGGGGCCGACTAACCCGGCTGGTCCGGGATCTTGATTGCCAAGGACCGACTACTCGTGGTACTCCGGATACTTCATCGCACTTCGGAAATCTGACGGCCACTTTCTAAACTCTAACTTCTATACACTACTGCTCACAGGAATACTCTCGACTATGATTACTAACCAATTGCTGGTTTTCTTGCGAGCGAGGAAAAATGGATTGCGAGGTGGCTCTACGTGCAGACGCTCAGAGACAAGGCGACGAGGAAGACTGCTACTACAGACGGCAAGAAGAGAAGAACTAGGGTTTTAATTATTTACTGCCAAAAACATTGTAAATGCTTGTAAAACAAATGTTGTAAAAATCTTTTTGATGCAATGAAATGGAAATATTTTATGTTAAGAAATATGTAAATGGTGCGGGTCGTCACATCCTCCCCCCCTTGGAAAAATTTCGTCCCCGAAATTGCAATCTTTGTGGAGGGGTGTTTTTGGGCTAGGCTCACGTAGTGCTTCTTCCTTTTCCACGAAGCTTCGCTGACGGGGTGATCTTTCTACTGCATTTCTCTTGGGCAAATCTTCTGGTTCCTTAACTGACGGGTTTTTGTAGCCAGAGTCTTCACAGGGATCCTTTGAAAGTTGAACGTCTTGCAGAGAAGGGTCGAGATTTGTGTGTAGAAAGGTGAGGGTCACCTCAAATGGTTCCCTCTAGGTTCAAATATTGAGGTATTAGGGTTGGGTCCTGACTGACTTTTTGGTGGAAGCTTGCTGGAATACGCCATCTATACTTATTTGGAGAGCAGATGACTATTCCAATCAGTGGGTTTACTCCCAGGGATTTTTCCAAAAATTCAGAATTTGCAAAATTCTTCACTCGTGATTCAGAAGATAAAAGGAGTGGGTTCTTTCAGCATTTAAAGGAATAATATCCGAAGAGAGTGGAGGTAATAACGTACCAGTTATTACACCTGATGCTTCTCCAACCGGTTTGGCGATCATGGGTGATAGGTGTGCCGGTTCTCCTTTTCCAGCCTCCTTCGTGACAAGTTGGTGGTCTTCAATCTGCTTCATATAGGTGAGTTGTGGTGGTGCTGGAGCAGGTGGCTTTGGCCTAAATGCTGGCTGTGGTGGGGTTCCAAATGTCCTCCGGGGATTGGGACAATCAATTTTACGATGACCCAGCTGTCCACAATTGAAGCATGCACCTGTATCCTTCAGACAATCCTTTGTCATGTGACTTCCTCTACACTTCCCACATTTAATTGCTAGGGGTACTGGTTGCTGTTGGTTTGCTGGGGGTCTGAAAAGGTGGGTTGAAGGGTCGCTGCTGAGGCGGTCCATATCTTGGTGGCGGTTGCTGAGACACGAAAGGATGACGTCTGGGAGCAGATGAAGAATGGTGATCGGTTTTGGCCTTCTTCCTTCGCTCTTCGGTGAGGTTGGAGTATTCATTCTCCAGAATTATGGCTCTGTTGACTAGGTCTTGGAATTCAGTGATTTTGTGGATGGATAGGAGCATTTTCAGATATGGATGCATTCCATCCAGGAATTTCTCTATCTTCTTCTCCTCGGTGTCGACATCAGCTAGAGCGTAACGGGAAAGATCGTTGAACTGACTCAAATATTCCACCATCTTTTTCCCGCCTTGAGTTAGAGCTCTAAATTCTCGTTTCTTTAATTCCATTCTTCCTGTAGGCACATGTGTTTCGGTGAAACGTATCTTGAACTCAGCCCAAGTGATGGGTTGCTCACTGACACGGTTGCGGTTGTAGTTAAGCCACCAGTAGTCACTGGTCCGGCCACCGTGTGACGCATACCGTACTTTCTCCACATCTGAGCATCCTACTGTATCCAACTTCTTCTCTATCTCTACCAACCAATCACTCGCGTCCAGTGGATAAGTAGCTTTAGTAAAAGTGGTAGGGTGAGTTTGGAGAAAATCACCCAGACTAACCCCACGGACTGGTTGAGAGGTAGTAGGTGCTACTCGGGTTAATAGAGCTTCCATGAAACGGTTCTGTTCTCCCGGCTTCTTTTCCAAGTTCTCTAAGAATATGAGTACATCACCATGATGCCTAGGGAATCTGTTGCTCGTGGGTGGTCTTTGGTGGTTCTGGGATGGTAGTAGCCGGAGGTTGATCAGTGCCGACTCACCGGGTTCACCGCCGATCCTGTGTGGATCTGCCCATGCGCAGAAGTCCTAGTCTCAATTTCAATGCACGATCTTGACTTCCTTGGCCTTCCATCTTCCTTAACAATTTGCTGGGGTAGAGATGGAGGTATTACACTTATCCGCGCAGAGGTTAACCGCTGGTGAGTTGGATTATGACATGCATGATAATCAAATAACATCAAGAAACAATGAGATGCAAAAGATCCAAATCCTATACTAGCCGAGTCTTTCGTGCTCACCACGCTTGAGATCCGCTTCAAGACCGCCCAAATCCATTGTGTTTGGGATCGCCGAGCTTGCCTCGAGTGCGAACCTATGCTACCCTAGATCCACGCGCCCAAGCACGCCGAGATCCGCTCGAGTCCACCCAAATCACATATTTGGGACCGCCAGGTTCATTCTCGAGTACGCCTGTGATTTCGCCTCCTGGCACGCCAGAGCTACACGCCGAGTGCCACGAACCACTCGTCCGGAAATCGATGTGCGTATGAGACAAGACACCTTGATATAGAAGAAGAGGTAAAGAAGCTAAAGAGTATGGTCCAGACTTGTCCAAAATTTGGAAAAGCAGGTCCATACCAGAGTTCTACTCCATGCCTCTAGTCCAGGCACTAGGCTCTAAACCTTATGGTACTGCACTCACAACCTATATTTTCTATCCTAGGTTGAGTTGGAATCTAACCATCTACTCACAAAAGACAATCACACCGATCCTATGACAACAACGCGTTTCCCCGCACTTTCTCGAAAGAAGAACTAACTTAAAGATGGTTCTACGTTAGCAGGAATGTCACTTTAAGAAGAGGTAAGCTTTTCAACATAATATATATCTTTTTGAAAGAGGGCGGTTTGGAATCGAAATTGAAATGAAGGCAAGGATTAATAAAATATTTAGTGCAATATAGCAAGCAAGAAGGGCATACTTAAGGTATTGCTACAGTTTCTATTTTATTAGCGTGGCCCGATCTTATTGCTCTGATACCACCTGTGACGCCCCGTGTCATTACCCCTAGGGTAATCACACTTAGGCATACGGATTACTATTCGTCTGCCCGGTAGAACACCGCCCGACGAATAGCAAGCCATTTTATCGAGTTGCGCAGCAGAACAATAAAATAGAAAGCTGACATCTTTATTACATGAGTCGCCACATAAGACTAGGGTTCTTACTAAAGCTATTACACAACACAAAAGGGAGCTCCGCCTCGAGTCCGCTCTGACTACCGCCTCCTATTCGCCCCACGAGTCAAAGATGGCTTCCATCTCGCCAAGTCCTCGCCACGGTGCCTTCTCCTCCGCTTTGCATTGGTACTGAAGTCCTTCGTCCCACTCGGGATGGCTCCTACGGACTAGGATCTAACAAAGGAGAATACTAACAAGGTTGAGTATGTAGTACTCAAGAAGCATTAATAGCAAACAATGCAATCGCATGACTGATCTCGGTCTTTATCACAAATTCTAAAATCATCTCATTCTCAAAATAAATCATTAAAACATTAAGTGGCAATTTTAATTCAAAATACTACTAGTCACTCTGAAGAAGAAAGACCCTAGCGGTCCTCGTGAGACTCCAATCCAGAGACTGCATGAATTCATGATTTGTATAGCATCGCAGCAGCTTGCGCCACTTTACCCATAGCTATTTCAACTCTTTATGAGCTAGGTCCATCGCATTTCCTTTGATGCGATTTCAAGTTCGTAATACGTAACGCTTTCCGTGTTACGTGATTAAGTCTCCACCCATTGTTTTCCGTCTTGTCCCGAGCGCACCAGTCCTCCACCGAAGTTCCAACAATGTTGGTTGGGGCGGCTATCATCCGTGCCCAACACTCCACCTTAGGCCGGCTATCCTCCGTGCCCAACATTCCCGTTGTGGAGAACGTAATTACGTAAACAGGTAGCATTTTCTCGCTCACAAACGGGGAAATGGTTGGCACTGATTTTACAGCATCTGACCGAGTAAGAGTTTTGTTAGTCCTTATATTATAGCTATAGGTAAAGGGTCCCACCTCTTACCATCATCATCATCATCATCATCATCTCTTTTCTCTACCAAGGCCCCCTTTACCCACATAGTAATTCTCATCTCATTCTCATCTCAGTTTTCTTATCTTTCTCATCATCTCAATTCAATTTGATTTTGAGAAATAGTTTTGATGCAGTACATATATGATAGAGTAATATACGGTTTACATTTAACATAACTATATTTATGCTCAAAGGGATAGCTTGCCTTTAGAATTTTTGGAAAGGTCGACGATGACGAATCTCTTATCGCCTTCTCCGCTTAAGACCGGTTTGCCCTCAGAGCAAAGCGGTAGTACTAATAATATATAAATAAATACTTAGTTGAGTTTGAGTGATAATAGACGCATAAAATGCTAATACGATTTCTATGTTAGCCAAATTTTAATTTAATAAAACTTTTCAGAACCGACCCAGTTAGCACTCTTCCGCTAAAAATCGCTCTAGGGCTAAACTCGATCTACTGCCGACACCGCCGAACTCACGTTCTATACTCAGAAACCAAACCACTAGCCTCTAACCCTAATCTATAATCACCTAACTACTAAACCAACTAACCTACCGGCTAAACTCACCCAACCGGCTAAACCCTTCTCTAATCCTAACCCTAACCCTAATCTAAACCTAACCCTAACTCATCTACTCGGCTAATCACTTCTAATCCTAATCTAACCCTAATTACTAATCCTAACCCTAACCCCTTAATCTAACCTTCCCCCCTCTGCCGACACACCCGCACGCCGCCTCTCTCTATCTCTACCCCGACTCCCTCTCGGCGCCGACGCCCCTCACTCCCTCTCTCTCTTTCGGCCGACTCCTTCCACCGCCGCCCCTAACCCTCGCACTCTCTCGCCTCTCCCTCTCTGCTCTCTTGCGCTCTCCTCGAATCTCGCCGCCATCGCCTCGGCCTCGCTCGCCTCCGGCTCGGCGCCATCTCTCGGCACGGCTCGGCCTCCTCCTTTTGGCGTGGCAGAAGGCAGGCGCCGTTCTGGCTCGCCTCCGCTACCGGCCGCTCCGCCTCACAGCTCGGCTCGCTCGCCTCCCGCTCCGACCTCACTCGGCCGGCCGCCCTCTCTCTCTACCTCGCCTCCTCATTGGTCGGCTCGGCGCTGGCGCTGTCTCTCGCCTTCTCGCTTTGGCCTCGCCTGCTCGGCTCGGCCTCCTGGCCGCCATGGCTCTGTGTAAGGCCCGGCCCGGTCCATCGAAACCCTAGGTAACACTATTCCCTAACCCTACTCTACTCCTACCGCTCACCGAGGTGCATCGGTAGCTACTAGATTGCTCTCATCGAGATCCGTGATGTGGATGATGAGCAATGAAAACCGACAGTCTTTGGGTGTTACCTTTTGATGGATCTAGGTTGGGAGAAGGGATGGCAGTGCTGGCTTGGCTGGTGCTCTCCTCTCTCGCCTCGCCTCCGGTTCTTGATCTTTGGGTTGGTCGGTTGCTTCTTTGCTCGTGGCTCCTCGCCGTCGGCTGCTGCCGATGGGCTCAGTGAACCTCCTTCTGCCTCGCCTCGCTGGTTGTGGAATGGAATGAATGGAAATGTGGTTGTGTTGCTGGCTTTGCTGGCTTTGTGATGCTTTGCTTGCTTTGCTTTGTTGATCTGGGAAGGAGAATGGCTTCGGGAGGAATGTATTATCGGGAGGGATGCATTGTCGGTCGTGTTATGTCATTGGGGAGATGAATCTGTGGGTGGCCGGTTCGCCGGGTCTTGGGGAATGCATTTGCTGTTGCTGGCTGTTGGTGCTTTACTGGGGAGATGCATTTGTGCTGCTGGAGGATGCATTTGCTGCTGGCTGCGGCTGCTTTGCAGGGGAGATGCACTTGCTGGGAGGGGGAAATGCATTGCTGGCTTGTTGCTGCTCTCTGTGGGTTCGCCGGAGCCGCACTTCGCGTCGCCGTCTTCGTGGAGGGAATGCACTGCTTGGCTTTGCTGTAAATGGGAATGTGCTACACTCGGTGATGCTTTGGCTGAGGGTGTGGTTACCGGGGGTATGCCCTGAGGGTTTGCATTTGTGGTTTCGGCAAATGCAAATAGTGGGTGTTTGGGTTTTAATAGTGCCGGATGATGAGACCCACAGAAGTGACAGGTGTCGAAGGATCTTGGGTGGTCTGGATATCTTGGCGATTAAGGGGCCGACTAACTCCGGTTGGTCTGGGGATCTTGATTGCCAAGGGACCGACTACTCAGGGTACTCCGGATACTCTACTGCACTTCGGGAAATCTGACGGCCACTTTCTAAACTCTAACTTCTATACACTACTGCTCACAGGAATACTCTCGACTATGATTACTAACCAATTGCTGGTTTTCTTGCGAGCGAGGAAAAATGGATTGCGAGGTGGCTCTACGTGCAGACGCTCAGAGACAAGGCGACGAGGAAGACTGCTACTACAGACGGTAAGAAGAGAAGAACTAGGGTTTTTATTATTTACTGCCAAAAACATTGTAAATGCTTGTAAAATAAATGTTGTAAAAATCTTTTTGATGCAATGAAATAGAAATATTTTATGTTAAGAAATATGTAAATGGTGCGGGTCGTCACAATACATTTGTTAGCACAATACTTGATGTTTAAATTATATATGAACCGTGTATTCTGGTAATGGGGATTTTTCACATGCAGGCGTGGACAACCGGAACAATGGGTGAAATTACACCGGTGAGTTGACTTTTTTGCACCATGCAGTCATGTTTTTTTTTTCTATCCATTTAATCGTGCTGCTGCCCAATGATTTGCTTAATTTTGAAAAGTGAAGTATGGATTGGATGCAATTTGTTCTGTAAATAATAGCTTGCAAAGATGCCGGTTTATTTTACAAATCTTCTCCTGTTAAGGAACAGTATTTGGTCACTCTGAGAGATGGCCATCTTTTCTTCTACATTGACTACTAGTCTACTACATACGATCTTTTTTCTAAAGTGCTTCTGTTGCTTTTTAGCGAGGTTTTTTTTTCTTCTTCCATTCTGCTGTTTTCAGATACGGCAAGTGTATATTGACTAGGAACCTGTTGCCAGTATTGGCGCATCCTATAGATGGTGCTTCATTGCTGATCTATTCTGCTTCATGGTCGCTAACGTTCGAAGATGCACCGTGCAAAATTGTTGCACCAAACTGGAAACTCTGCATTACAGTTAGTGGAGATTATGAATTCAATAATTCATGGCATGCGCCTGTCTGCGTCCAAAGCTAGTTAGTTACTAGTCACTGTTTCAATTTGTTATCTGTTCATTTCATTCGAAAGCTATTGTTGACTCTGCAATTGTTGTAAAATTAGCGATTTTAGCAAATATTCCGAGTTAAGTCTAGCAATTATTATGATAATTAAAGCATAATTCTAGCAGCATATAATTGACAATAATGACATAAAGGCATATAATATTTTCATGTCAGTTAAACAGGATAATATGTTCAAAAGATAGGACTTGATAACAAGTAAAATCAGCATAATGTTCAGATTTTATTTATTTATTTATTTATTTCAGATATCGAGTTGCACAAGATACAATCTTGGCCCTCACGATACTTATGTCAAAATTTTAATCACAAATTGAATATGACAATCAATTGAGGTAAATTAGGCCTTGAGCTAAAAATTAAATCTTGCTTGTCTAATCATTCACTTCACACAAATCATCAATTCAAAGTCCACTGATAACAGGTAATTGTAACAATTGGCAAGAGGATATAAACAGTGACCGAAAAATCATCACAGTGAACTGAAGATAGTAGCTAAATGAATCAGTGAGCAAAAGGAAGCGACTCAATGAAAACACAGTGAATTACAGTAGATAGCTACTAAAGACCGAAGACCGAAGACCGAATGAATCATATGCACAGAATTGCATGGCACAATATAAAACAACAAGTGATCTTTTAGCTCAAGGCCAGATTATACTTAATTGTTGTATTCAACCTCAAATTGACATCAATACATCATCAAGCATTAATTCGAGCCCACAACATCACTAAGCAATATCTTCTAGTACTAGTGTCAATCCAATTAATCACAATTTGAGACTTCGACTAGTACAACACATGCAAAGAGATGCGCAAAATGGAAAACAGTGATACTCACGATGCGGATGGCACTCAAAGCCACCGAGTCGAAACCGGGCAAGGCACGCTGAAGGCGCTGGCTAAGAAAACCAATCGCCCTGCTGTGCCGCGTTGAACGGGCGAGGTCGTTAGAGATACAATGCCAATTCGCAAACCGGGACACACCAATTTGCGAAGTTGAGGTACAAAGAATGTCACACAAGACCAATCGAGGTGCACCTGCCAAATGCACCAAGGAGCACCAATCAACAAGAAACAGAAGCCCTTCTCCCACACCAAGATCAAGCCAAGGCCAACCGGTTCGCACCCCAATTGACGCAAATCAAAGCCCTCACCTCACCTCAACAGAGAAGAGGAAGCAAGAAGAAAAACCAAGATGTGCAAGGAGGGGAAACCAGTCCTCATCGTTGACGGCACTGGGTCCAACCACAGCGGTGCAGCGGCTCTCAAAGACCCAGCAAAACCGAAAGAGGGACTACGCGGCTACTGCGAACGGCCGGCGCCAGCACTCGAGCCACTCGTGCCTCCAGCGTTGTCACCGCCGCAAGTCTTCCACCCAAAACGCACATGCACCAGAGGAAGGGGGTGTGGATATCGTGAGGATATGTGCACGATCTTAGAATGATGATTCAATTGGCAATGGCTTTATTGGTTTGCAAAATCTCGCGTTTTCGGGTTTGCTCCAGTGCTGTTAGGACACTGGCGGTCAGACCGGCCAGGTCGCCGGTCCGACCGGCCAGTGGAAAGGTCTGACCGGCAATGCTTGCCGGTCCGACCGCCAAATTGATTTGATGGAATTTGGGGCTAGGCCAAAAATAGGTTGTGTAGGTAAGTGAGGAGTCTCCGGATGTGGTCACATAATTTTGGAGCTCCCAACAAAAGTTCTATTCATTTGAAAATTCCGAAGGTTTCGATTTTCGAGTTGGAATTTTGGTTGTCTTTTCAGCGGTCCGACCGCCGTTAGGAATCGGTCTGACCGCCCAAATCGGTCTTGACGGCTGTGTGAAGGCCGATCACGATCACTTGAAGGTTAGCCATTTTGGCATTGATGTGATTTGGTTGTGTTTATTGTGTGAACTTCAATGCCTTATTGTTGCTATTGCATTGCGGAACTAACGTGGGTCAAGTTGTGAAGAACTTGTTCCCGGAGACGATTTGTTTGTCTATTGTCGTGTGTGGCTTGCGTGTCAACGACGCCAATAAGTGAGGTGGATCGACTACGCTTGGAGAGCCGAGGTCCGTAACGATCATGGATGCCGTGAGGTCGTGTGACTCAAACATGGTGCGAATGGGCAAGATGGATCGAACGGTAGTTCGGGTACCGGTTGGATCAGCGGTGCGGAAGTCGGTGCAAGTCTCTAGGAGTTTCCGATGGGATTCGGACGGGAGAGTCTTGCCGACAGGATGAGAGCCGCTGATCAACCTACACGTGGTGAAGCAGGCGATTGCTTCAACAGATTTGTGTGTGTGGGTCCCATGTGTGTGCGGGTCCCAAAAGTGAAACCCTAGGCTTCTCCTATAAATAGAAAGGGGGATGTAAAACCCCCAAGCACCCTAAGCATTCATTTGGTCCCCTTCATCTTTTTTTAGGGTTTGGAGGAGAGGAGAGGAGAAGCTAGGGTTTGGAGAGATTGTGTGTGTGCTCTTTGTTGAGCTCTTGTCCTCCTTGTTGGAGTGGCTTTGTAAGCATCTTGTGAGATCAATCAATCTTGTGATGCTAGCTTGAAAGATCATTTGTCTCCTTTGTGTTCTTCTCTCTTTTGGATGATTTTGGTGCTTCCTTGATTCAAGGGTTTATGCTTGGTCTCTTGACCTATTTTGTCTTGCTTTGATGTGTGGGAATACTCTTAGAATCATCTAGATCATCAACCCCCACAAGCAAGTCTTGAATCAAAGATTTTTATATTTCTAGGGTTTGTGCACTTCTTTGGTAAAACCTTGAGAGATCGTTTCTACGAAGTGGATCTGAAGGATCGTTGCTAGAAATAGGTCTCTAATATCCTTGGGGAGGTGTGCTCCAAATTTGGTCAAGTTTCATTGGTCGAATCAAAAGTTGGACCAAATTTCGTTTTGGATTTGGGTTGTGTATTTTGGCATCGACTAAATCGGTCGGCGACGGTTTTGTAACTGTCCGTCCGACTGCATTTCGCATCGCCTTTAGTGGCGTGTCGAACCAATTTCCAACGGTCCGACCGCCGCTAGTAGCCGGTCCGATCCGCTTGCCTCGGTAATCGATCGCTTTGTACTCAGACCGATCCTCTGAGATCATTCTTCCATTTGTGTCGTGTGGTTAACGGGGTTATCGAATTCAGCACAAGGCTTCCTCTGTGCGCTTACTGATCTTCTTAGCTTTCATAGTTAAAGGAGTAAAGTTCGTGTTGAATTTGATTAAGATGAGAAATTTGAGAAAGCGCCTATTCACCCCCCCCCCCTAGTCGCCTTTACGATCCTACAGGGGGAAACCCCATCGATACCAAAATAGCCCTCAAAATACATCAGCAAATTCTTCAAGGAAGAACAGAAAACGAAACCTATGGAGGTGATTTGTTCATTGTATGATTTCCTTTTGTCTGTATGCTACTTCATATAACGTCCCAAAATTTGGGTTTTAAAAAATATTTTGAGTTGTTTATGTCCCTGAAAAACTTCGCCCATTTTATTTGAATTAATAAAGTTTAAATGGGACTTTCTGAAATTAAAATAATTTAATTTGATTAATATAAACTTCAATTAAATGAAAAACAGTGTTAGTTGGGTTCCTTGTGTTCCAAGTATTTTTTTGAATTTTTTTTATATTTATTTTGCCTCTTTTGAATTTTTAGTCTTTTCTAAATTTCAAATCTATTTATTTTTTCCATTACCTTCGTAATGAATCTCCGTGGCCCATTCCTCCTTTCTCTTTCTCTACCGCCCAACCCGCCAACCACATCCTTCCTCGCCTTGTCCTCAGGCTCGCTACTAGCCTCTGCCGCAACTTGGCCTACCTGCCATCCAGGTACTCTAATGGGCCTGCTTGCCAGCACTGTTGTTGCCGCTACACGTGCACGCACGTACGCGCCAGGGACTCCCAGCTGCTCCACATCGGGCACGCACGCCAAGGCTATAAAAGGATCCACCCTCGTGTGCATCCGCCCCACCTCGGTCTCCTCTCTCCCGTGATCTAGCAGCCTCCACCGAGAAGCCACGAAGCTCCACGCTCCGGTCGCTTCTTTGAAGCCGGTGTCGCGCCATCGCCTCCCGCTCCTCCTTTATTAAAGCCCTCGAGCCGCTGCAGATCTGTGTCATCGGCGCCGCTTTGTCCTCCACACGCGCTGCCGCCACCCACCGGTGCTCCCACTCCTTCTAGATCCGACGCTAACTCTATCTTCTCCACCTCTAGTCGCGCCCGTGCACCCGAAAATGCTTTCTTCATGTTTTCCGCCGCCTCGATGAGTCTCTCGCGAATTGTACCATGTTACCTAGTGTTCTAGCCCCGATCTACGCTACCATATTTTGATTTCGTGTTTCGCCCATCAGACGTTGAGATCTTCTTCTTCTCTCTCATCTCGGTCGACCGCCTTCGCCAAATTGATTGCGCCACCACCGGTGAGCTCACGCTCATCGACCCCACCATATTGATCTCGCGTTGTGTTCTAACTTTTCTTCCTCCCGCCGCTGTGGCATTCTCCTCATCGTCATCATCGAGTAAGCCGTCCGCCGCCGCTTCTTCCTCGTCGTCGGTGATTGCCACCAAGCTCGCCGTCACACTTGCGCCATCGAGTTCATTGCTTGCGTCGATTCCATTTTGCCCCTTTTCGCCCCGCCGCCTCCTTTGCCATCCGTCGCTGCGCCAGTACCAAAGACCCTTCCCTTATTTTTGTTCTCTGTAGCTTCCTCTCTCTCTCTCTCTATTCCATGTGGAACCCCTTGTCAATCTCTCTGCTCCTCTCTTTTCTCACGGTCACAATAGTCCCATATGTTAGTCAAACTTGGTCAATCCTCCCCATGAGATTGGTCCACTGTGGATCGTGATCTCTTTGGACCTGGTCTATGGACCAGTGGCCCACATGTCAACCCCTAATCATATTTTTTGGAATTATTGTAATTCTTGAAAATCCAAAAATATCAGTAGGCCCCACATGTCATACACTCAGCCATTTTCCAATATTCCTGAAACAAACTATTCTGAGAATATTCTATGGACCCCACCTGTCAGTTTCTCTCCCCCTTTTATTTTTCAACATTTTCCTTCCCGGTCAAACTTTCAAGAGCTCATTCTTCCTCATACGAACTCCGATTGAACCCATTCAAGTTTATAAATTCAACTAAATGCAATATCTATCTTACTATATCATTCAATTTCAATTTGGAGTTTATTTAATTTGTATTTTTGAGTTTTGTTTGTTTGTGCACTTTCTCTCTCGTTAGACGTTGAAGTCTCGAAATCGTCTGAAGGAACTGGAGGTCATGGAAGTAGAAAATTGAAGATAAAATAAGAACATCATTTCTATAGCAAGACAAGTTGTACCTTTGACCATGTTGAACCCAGATTTCAAAAATTACATTGATTCAAATTATTGTATTTTACTTTAAGTATTTATTTAAATATTTTGGGATTAAATATTCACTCATTTTATTATATCCGCTTTGCCTATTGTATTACCCTAATCTATTGTTATCCTAGTTGGTTAATTATTTAGTTGGTATTATCATAGCACCATTGTGGGTTGGTTAGATACGAATAGTCTGCTTAGCCATGCAACCGGTCATTGATATCATTTGAGTTGCAAATATAAACTTAACCAAGTGATTATGGAACTGTGTAAAATTGTATGCAGCATGCTGTTACTCGTTGATTGCATGTGTTGCACTTAAGCAACAGGGGGGAAAGATTTAGATTGAGGCAAGCAGATAAAACTATGTGATATGGTGGATATGTGATTGGTTAGAGCAAATGGTAATATGATGGTTATGTGACTGGGAAAAGTGAATGGTGATGAATTAGTTAGAATTTAGCAGTCTCGCCTTGGTCAATTAAGACTTAAATTTATGCGCTATTGAATCGAGCCACAACCGCATTTACCACATTCCCGTGGGATGGGTCTAACGTTGTAAGTTACAGAGTCTCAACATTGACTACTTAGGTCAATTCTTTATTAACCGCGTACTTAAGGAAAATCTATTTGACTTTATTAGTCACATTTAATTACCCGCATTTGAACTATATTAGTCGATTTGCTATGTTAAGCCAACAAGATCGTAATCTGTCATTGTACCATGGGATCCATTGTAAAATGACATCATAGTATTAGAAAGTAGCCAATTAATTGAGGTTCATAATTACTACAAATAGAAAATTAAGAAAAAAGAAAAAAAAATAAGTTGCTAGTTATTCATGCATGCACTACTAGCTATGTAAGCAAGTAGTTGCTATGTATTCAAGTATACATGCACCATTCACTGAACACACACATATGCTATTAATATTTATTTAGCAAAGGGAAAGAATAGGGATTAACATGTGTAATTATTTATTGAGGCGACGTTAATTAGTTATGACATAATTAGTCATAATTAATTAGTTTGTATTAATTAATTAGTTTTAAATAATTAGTTGAAGTTCATAATTATTATAAATAGAAAAATAATTACTGTGAATTGTCCAAGTTCGTTGGCACACCAGACATCCAAGGCCAGAGCTTATTCGCACAACCGGAGTTGCAGGCATCGTACCTTGGGGTGGACAATTCGGGAGTGGACTTGTACCGTCCATCATTCAAGAATTCATTACAGGTGACCCCCAGTTCAGCATGTCTTAGCAGGTGGACATCGACCCTTACCAGACTCACCAGACTGGGGTACCTCCGCCCACTCAACATAATCAACGGTCTCCGTACCCCCTCCAATCCGACGCGCACTCTTCGGACCAGTTTACGTATCCCACAGGACATGCTCATCACAAAACAAGACCGCGCACGCAGACGCAGCCGCAGCGAGCAGTAGCTCACACAAGTGAGACATATTGTATCCCGTGTTATACAATTCCATTTTGGAATATTTGTATTCATATTTTGTTTTTTTATATTTGTGCACATATATTTGCATCTTATGTGTGTACTGTTGCGCCATATTGTATATCAACATTTCTAATAGAGTTGTAATGTAGCATTTCCCCCCCTAATTATGCACACATTCCAAGTCACATGAAATCATAAAACCCTACTTTCTGAAACCTAAATTCCATATTTTCAAGACGTAAACTCTTAATTCCCAAGATAATTTAAGAACACATATAAAATTGTCCAAATATTACACAATTAAGTCCACTGTGTAAGGAGCCTGCAAAACAAAATTCATAATTTGTTAAGCTCATTTTCTATATATTTTTACAAATTTCTACAATCAGTACACTTAAATGAAATTGCAAGAAACAAATCTGAATGGATAAAATTATTAAAAAAATTACAGAAGCAAGTATACCGTATTAGGAGCACCCACATAAAATTTAGCATATTTTTGAACTATTTTGCTATATTTTAAATTTTTCCCAAACACCGCCGAAACCCTAATCGGTTGAAACCCTAACCCTAATCGCGGGAGGACGTGGCAGGCGGCCACCGCAGGCCGGCCGTGCAGCTGGTGGCCACCGCATAACGGCTGTGCAGTAGGCCGCCACCGCACGATGGACGTGTGCGAGGGGGCGACATGTCGGGAGGGGAGGGCTGGCCGCACGGTAGCTGTGAGACAAAGCAATAATTTTGCAAAAAAAAAAATCATGCTATAGTTATTTTTGCAAATATAAGGTGAAAATAAGCTAATACGGTCAAAAATTCCTGCCTTGGAGGCTAGTATACGGTAGAGAGACCTAACTACTGCAACAAAAACACTAGACAACGACTTCGCTAGACTCAGTAGCCTCACAGAGATGCAATCACAGCGTCATTGGTGATGCTTTCAAATATGTCACGTTCCAGGTACAGCAGTAAGCAGTCACTGATCCATTGGTTGCAGGGTTCTTTCATCATTGTACTGTCTATAAACTTCATTGCTGAAGAGACTGTCTTAACGGTAGCAGGCGTCCCAGGAAGGATGAGCGCGAGTTTCAGCAGCAGATAAACCAGCGGATACACAGTGTTCACCAGTCTCCACCATCCTCGCTGAAAGATCGCTCAGTGCATTCAGCCCACGGAATCTGACATTGGAGCGCACATCTGTTATGAAGGCTTGAAGTTGCAGATCAAGTGCAGCGGTGTCAGAATCAGCGAACTCAGATGGATAAAACCGAGAGAATTCGACAAGCTTGTCCTTGTCAAAAGCTTGAAAAGAATTAGGCATGATGAGAGGAACTTTTCTTGCTAAAACGCTTATCAAGCTCCTCGAGTTGTTAGTTGATAACCTTTTGGAAGAAATCAACATGATAATGGTCCAGGTTTATCATCGTTGTAGCTTCCTCATCAGCTTCATCATCGCTCAACCTTATCCTGGGTTCGAATTTCTCCCCCATGGTGGACATATAGATATCATTCTCATTGCAAAATACGCCAACTTTGTTGAGAAAAGTTGTGACACTCAGTACATCTTGCATCGAAAGCAAGCCAAAGCAAAGTCATAGGTCAATCCTCTAAGTATTTTGTATGCCAGATATTTTTCATTGGTTCTTGAGACTTGTTCTTGCACAAAATCAAGTGCATCACAAACCGGAGTGAAATAAGCAGCGAATTTCACAATTGCCTCGTAGTACGAACCCCAGCGTGTTTAACCGGGCTTCTGAAGATCATTATCCAGATTCACTCCTCTCTCTTGGATTAGGGTGAGAACCTTTTCAGCGGACTGAGGGCACTCCTGAATTAGATTCGACAACACATGGACAATTTGGAAAACCTCGTAAACTTCAACCTGTTGTTGGGGAGCAGATACAAGAGTGGAATGCCGCTGGCAGACATGAGGATGAACATAGTACGCTGATGCATTTCCGCTAACTGTGGATGCTTTTAATTCACTGGCAATTTCATCAGTATAGCATACCAAGCCGTAGCCTTGGCCACGCACACTCGACAAGCTCAAACCAGCTTCCGAAAGCATCGAATGCACAGCCAATCTAAGAGATGGCGTCAGCGACCGCATCCGGCGCGGAGCATCGCGATGCAGAACAGCAGAATGCTGAAATAGCTGATCGACCACGAATCCCGCCATGTCCACCAGCATCCTTCCCGGCAGAGATCTCCCTGATCCGTTGTCCAGGAAAGCCATCCCTTCTCTGAAGACAAACCTCATGACCACCCGTTTACAGGACGGATCTTCCGGAGGCTCCTCAATCTTGACATCACGCGCATATGTGCCGGAAGATTCATCGGAGTGAATGCCGAAACCGTAATCTTGGTTACAAGATTGGCAATCAGATGGCTCCATACCCTAACATCACGCAAAATTACAATCAATCCCAAGCAAATCCACAAAAAAAAAATAACTAAAGTACGAGGCTTTAATCTACACCTTACTATGCAGAATCAGACACACGCTTGAGCGTGCATGTTTACCCCTTGCATACACCTACCCTACCATCCTGTCTCAGCACTCAAAAGCTCAATCCTACAGATTTTCTAGCGGTAAAATCTCCCCCCTCCATTCACTCGGCATGTAAAGAAATAGCTAGAAATAGCTGATGGGTCCGTGCCGCATTTGAGAAACTCGCAACCTATGCGGATTTCGTAGTGATTCTTTCGAGGTGAAGAATTACGGCCACGGATGGATTTGGTGATCAAGAAATGCTGCTGTTTAGAGGTGAGGCACAACACTGTTAGTTTAGTCAGGCACGGTCCGTATTGTACATGGCCCGAGTTGACACGGCATAATGGTTTGGACTGTGCTTGTGCTGCCTCCTCAGCACGGTGGGTCGGCCCGGCACGATACGCATAGTGCCGATACGACCCCGGCATGACCTATGTGGCCCGTGTGGAGGGGAGGAGGAGGAGGAGGCTGCCGATGCTGATAAGGAGGAGGGGGATGCCGGTGCGGACGCGTGGCCGGCGCGGAGGCAGCAGGGCGCGGAGCCAAAGGAAGAAGAGAAGAGGGAGGAAGGAGCCACCGGCCACCGAGGAGTGAGAAGAGGGACGGTGGGGGAGGCGACGGCTGGTGCAGAGGGAGGAGCCAGGGGAGGAGCCGAGGAGGCGGCGAGGCGGCGGCCAGCGCGGAGGGAGGAGGCTACGGGGTGTGGACTAGCGCGGAGGGAGGAGGGGCTGGGGGAGGGAGGAGGCGGCTAGGTTGGCGCAGGGGGAGGAGGCGGCGGCTTTGTGGTAGGGGCGCATGCCACTTGCGACATGGCAGTAGGCAGGCGCGACTCGCGGGGAAGGGGAGAGGGGAGGACGAGAGGGGGAGGTGTGTAGGCCACACCACCACGGTGGGTCGTGCTTGGCATGGCATGACCGAGGGCAAAATGGCCGTTGGGGGCATTTTTTTTGGTACGGTGGCATGTTCCTGACATGGCACGGCACGACCCATTTGGTCTGTTTGGATTTTCAAAAAAATCGATCGTTTGATACTTTTAAAAATAGAAATCTTAATTTTTTTTTTTCATGTAATTAGCCACCTTACCTCACCCCGTCATTTAGCACTGATCCATTCCTCAAACTTTCTTTCAAATTCTGTTGTGTAAATTCAAATTCGTTGTGAGATAATTTGGGAAAAAAACAAAAAATGCAAATTTTGAAAAATTCAAATTCTGGCATCAAGTCAGTAAAGAGGTGCAATACTATTTTTGTATTTTTTTTATATTTTTATTATTTGTTATGCTAAGATGGTAGTAATAATAGTGTTTGTTTTGATTTTTGCAGTTTTTGTGATGAAAAATTACAGTAACTTTGATCTTGGTGATTATGGACTTTCACCAGAGGATGTTGCATCCATAGAGGCTGCGGCTGCCTCAAACCAACTGGAGTTGTTAGGGGAAGAGCAAGGCAGAGTTTCGTCATTAGGCTCCACGGCAGCATCTTTGTCGGTGACCACTAGTGAAAATAAGTCGAGGCCGTCTACATCGGGGGTATGGGAGAATTTCGGTAGGAAAACCAAGCCACACGCACATGGAAATGAGGTACCATATGTTATTTGCAAAATTTACCACAATAGATTGTCTGCAAAGTCTACAGGTTGAACATGACACTTGCTTAGACATGCTACAAGATGTAAGACCAGACAAGGATTGGTGATGAGGCAGACACACCTGCAATACAACCCCGATGGTACGATACGTAGCTAGAACTACGATCCTGAGGTAACCCGTCAATCTCTTTGTCGTTTAATTGCTTATGAGAATTTACCGTTAGGATTTGGGGAGTCTACTACTTTTCAAACTTACATTAGGACTGCGCATAATCCTAGATTTTCTACTGTTTCTAGACAGATAATAACTAGGGATCTAGTAAAATACTACAATGAACGATGTAATAAATTAAAGGAACTATTTAGTATGTGCATATTTTTTGTGGCCCTGACATCGGATATATGGAGTGGTCGGGCTAGAGAGGATTATCTTAGTATAGTTGCTTATTACGTTAATGACGACACCTAGTCCACGACCGTAAGTGCTCGAAGTTATGAATGTACGCTCGGTCGAGTCCCCACCACGCCGCCACTATGTGATGAATGAACCACGTGTTTCATATTTCGCATAATACAACACTATCACGGTTGATGATTTAATGTCTCCTAAATCATTAATCAGATAGCGGTTGATTACTTCACCAACCGCCTTTGCGGTTGGTGAAATGGTCAAACCGCCACTTCTTTCCGACGACGCGCCGCTTTCAACGTGTCTCTTCATGAGATAATCGCCACCGCTTCATCAAGTACTTAAGGAGGACCATAGAAGGTCGGAGAGAAGAGAAATGTAACAACAAAGACAAGACACAGGGACAACGAGACATACGTAAGACATCAAGCAAGACTTAGCAAAGTGTTGTGTTTTTAGATACTGTGGTTTGTAATCGTGAGTTCATAGCAATAAAGAGCAAGTCGATCCACCTCAAGTCACGCACATTTTCCTATTTTCATTTATATGTTCATAAGATCGACGATTTGATCGCCGATAACGGGCGCCGCCATCGTCGGGAAGATAGTGCAAAACTTCGTAAGAAGGTTATTTGTTCAACTCATCCGCTTTTCCATTTTCGTGAATTACAAGTATGGCAGAACTTGATGAGGAAAACCGTTCGACTTGGATGACTACTCCAACCTTGACATGGAAGCTCGCATCCAAGCCATGCAACATGGGGAATCTTCCTCCTCCTTCCGATGGTTCGACGCCACCGCATGACAACGAACTTGAGCGGATGGATGAGGATACACCGCTGCGCCAAGAGGCGCTCGAGGAACGGGTTGTTCCGATCGGCCGAACGTCCAATGTTTTTCCAAGACCGCTTTCGACCGCGCAAAAGGTGACAATACTCATTCCCACAACCCGAGGGTCAATATACCTTGACACAATCATGGTCGGATGTGTATTCACCAACGGCCTCGAAATTCCAGGACCAACCGCATCCGTAACGGTAAAATGATGAGACCTCACCAGAATGGGCCGAGTGAGGACGATAAGACTCAGATCCGCCTAATCCGCCAATCAGCCGAGTCCGCCAAGACCTCCGGAGGTTCTCATCTCCGACCGGTCTCCGCGTGGAAGTCTTCGTAGAAGCACCGAGAAGTTCTCCATTAGTCACAAAGGAAGCCTCGTAAGATCGTTGCCGGAAGCATGAGGTCAACATAGATTTTCATCTGTTTCTAGCAGATAATAACTAGGGATCTAGTAAAATACTACAATGAACGATGTAATAAATTAAAGGAACTATTTAGTATGTGCATATTTTTTGTGGACGACATCGGATATATGGAGTGGTTCGGGCTAGAGAGGATTATCTTAGTATAGTTGCTTATTACGTTAATGACGACACGTTAAAGAGGCCTTTTATAGCATCAACTACACGCGTTTAAGGGAAAATCCAAGCAAAAATCCTTTTGACCAGGACCAAAGTTCCTTCAACTTCAGCAATTAACCACTTTAAAATGAATACGGACACTCGAATACCACGATATTTAATGAGTCCTAATCATTAATCAGGGATGAACTTCATCACGCCAATTCATTTAAAGTTCGGCACTGCGGTTAAAACCTCTATTTATTATTTAGTATATAGAGACCATACGCTTCATGGTCGAAACCCTACAACTACGGGACCGTCGTAAGAATTCGGAGGTTACATAATACCCAACACAGCGACATGGTTCCAAACCTAGTCTCAAGCAATCTCAAGTTTGAAACGATGTTGGATTTACGACCTGACATATGCTTTGAGTGTCATAAAAACATGTGCTATATATTCCATACCACCGCACTTTTCCATTTTTTATATGGTTACATGACTCATTGACATATACGCAAATGTTGATACATTATCAGTGACACTCTCTTGACGACAGGCTTTGTTCAACAGCGCTTCTCCATGAAACTGCCAATCCTTCATCAACTACATAGGAGGAATGCGTGATTAAGGAGAGTCTCCAACCTTGAATGATGTAACATCCCAATTTCCTGAGCTTTAAGAATCCTTTAAATAGTTATAGTGAAATTCACCATTTGGATTTATTTGAATATTAATTCGAAAAGCTTAATATTGACTTTGAGTAACAAAACATATTAATATGGTTAATCCCAACATGAACCATTGTTAAAACTATTTTATTTGATTTCTAGGCTGTATATTTTCCGTTTTTAGGAATTTTTCCAAAGTCATTTGCTATTTTCCATGGCTATTTGTATTCTTGATTTATTTAAAGAAAATCTTAGACACGTCTGGAAATCCCAACACTATTCGGCATCCGTAGGCCACTTGGCCTCACCATGCGGCTCGTACGTGGATGCTTGCGTGCCGCTCCGCGGATCGAGCTCACCCGCCACCTCGGATTCTCATCTCGCGTGTCCGCGTGGAAGTCTCGTAGCTCGGAGTTCTCCTTAGTCACTGAAGCTCCTGAAGACGTTGGGACCGCATGAGGTCGCATCTCGCATTCTCTTCTTCCTCGCACTCGCCACCGCCCTCACGCTAGAATGCCGGCAACATGTATCCCCGGATTCTATGCAGGCGTACCAAAACAAATCCGTGTTATCCGACCTATTTCTTGGAATCAAACCGAATGCAAATATCCCGAGTTCAAGGATTCAAAATCCGACCGGTCTCGGACCCAACATTGGGTTCAATTCCGAGCTCCCGCCTATAAATACCCCTTAGGCGCTCAAAATCTCAACCAAAGCCACCCTCGTCGCCGATCGCTCGCGCCCAATTTCAGTTTTAGGTTGAAGCTTCTTCCGCAAGAATGCGCCGCGTGCGCGCTTGCCAGCGATTCGCACAGTCTAGGTGACTCAGTCCACTCCTCCGTGGCGCTCCTCATCACGGCCTGACACTCGTCCAGCAACAGGAAGCCGGCTTTTACCGCTCTTCCCAGCCAGGCACGTTGGCCGGATTCTCCGTCACACCAACCGTGCACATTAGCGCCAAATCGCTCGTACTCCGACGGCGACAGCGACTCGCGTAAATGAACGACCATCGTCCCTCGCCTATCCGCACCTTTTCCGAGCGCTAGAATCGATCTGCGTTGTCGAGCCTTTCGGCTCGTGCGCTGGCAAGTGGTTGACGCCACTTGGATAAACATGCGCGTCAATCCATCAGTTCGCGGATTCACCCGCCGTCAGCGGTGGTGTAAGTGAGGCAATTATTTGCCACATGGGCCCGAGTCGATTTCTTTAAATCTATTTTCTTACAAATTTCTGCGCAAGCATTGCGCAATAATCCGATTTTCCTTTATAAAATCTAATCCGCAAATCTATAAAATCCAAATTAGGTTTTATTTGATTTTCAAACTTCAAGCCCATATCTTTGCATCAGACTCGATTAAGCCCATTCAAATTTGTAAATTCATATAAATCAAGATCTATTTAATGGCCAGTTTATTTGATTTTGGAGTATTGTTTCGCCTCTGTTATTTATTTGTTTGGTTCTTTGTCAAACGTGATGGCTAATTATTTCCGATACTTGGAAGATGTCCAAGAGGGCACTTACCAAGATCAAGACCATACTAGACCTATTTCAAGGAAAGTTATACCTTTGAACATCTTGAGCAATTTCAAAATACTTTGTTTCAATGTATTGCATTCTATTTCAAGTATCTATTTAAAATGTTTTAGGATAGTTATTAATCCAATTTGTTACATCAAGGTGTCTATTGTATGCCATGATCTTTTGTCACCCTAAGTTGGTTATTACTAGTTGGTATTATCGTAGCACCAACGTGGTTGGTTAATCGGTTAGATGGTAGTCATGCCATAATCATCATTTCATCGTCGCAACTTGAACTTATTAATGGAATATGGCTGTGGATAAAGCGGTTGAATGGTAAGCCATTGATCGTAAGGAAAATCCTGCACTTAATCCTTGAGAAGTGGAAAAGAATTCAAGAGGCAAGTGGTGGATGTGTCGAATGGTGGGCACCTACTATCAACTCGTGATTAAACCGAAGTCTTGCCTTGGTCAAATTAAGGACTTAACTTTGAGCCAATTCGATGGCCTAATAAGGCAAGAAGGGCCACATGCCTAGTACGGAATGGGCTAACTTAGTAATTAGAATGTTGTAGTTTGCAAAAGGTTGTATTTAGCTTTTGTGTAAAGGCCCACTGTGCTACATGTGGGCAACAAGTTCCAAAGGACAAGGATGGCGCTTAGAGATGAGTCCAGACGTGTGTTATGCCAATATGTTTTGGGTTGCTTCATAGACTCAGCCCATCCGAAAGCCAATGAGCTGAGATCAATTCGAACAGTTTTTCACCAAACCATCAGGTGGTCGATTGATCGATTCGTGTGGGTAAAGTGTACAATGCCCGCTCAGTGTTAAATCAATCTATTCGAATAGCGTCCTATTATGGACATACATTGAATAATTGCAAAGTTCGATTTTGATAGACTGCTTAAATATCTTATTTGAGCTTTAGAAGATATGGTGTTCTAGATCAAAGGTAAAACCGTAAATCACTTTCATGGCATAGAGTGTTAAATCAATCTATTGAAAGCAGCCGGTTGACATGCTAGGGAACGTTTGACAGCTCGATCATAAGAATTTAAATTTCATTTGCGTGGTTGATTAAACCGATTAATGGAATTCTTGGTGAAACCAATTTAGCGAATTTATTGTTCCACATTGTTTTCAATCTATTATTTGAATTCAATTGCCAAATGTGTGATCATGGTTCGTGGAGATCGCCAATGGATGCCATGTATAAATGCATTCTTTAGATGTCGATGAGTCGGTGATCACTTCGCTAAACAATCATGGGGTCAAGCACCGCACTCCATATAACGAAGATCCTCGAGGTTGACGTTAGAGGTTCCACTCGAGCGCTCTTAGGAAATCATGTCAAGCAATCCGATGGATCCTCCAAAGGTGCTGTGGTTATTTCATTATCATCCTAAATAGGTAAATCGCACCCTTCCTCCAAGCCAACAATTATGTGTTGCATTCAAAGATCGTTATTCTTATCGCTGTAGAAGTGATATTTATCGATGTGACCGTGCACAAGGATCTGGTAGGCGAAGTCAGGCGTTGCAATTGGGCCCATCAGATCATTTGACAAGCTCTCAAAGAGCCATTTATTCGATTAGTACTTTATCTGTTATATACTCGCTAATCTGTAATGGTTAGGAAAAGTAAGGGAAATGGACGATTTTAGAAGATCTTAATAAAGCTTGTCCATTCATTTACCTTCATAAGATTGATATCGTGTAGACTCTACCTCGTGAGTTATTAAGTTTTTAGATGCCTACTCGCGCCATACCACCGATTAGTATGAGTAAAGAGTGAAGAGAAATCTTCATCACTCCATTTGCACTTCTCGTATGTAAAGATGCCTTGGTCTCAGATCCTTGTGCCACTTTTCAAAGATTAATCCGATGACCTCACATGTCAAATAGGTCGACAAATTGTAGCCTCGTGATGACCTGTAGTAAAAGTGTCAACTCGATCATATCTGACCTAAAGAGACTTTCAAAACTTGCAAGACATAACTTCAAAAGGAATCACAAAGAATAGTGTCGGTTGACCCTAAAGTCGTTCTAGTTTTTAGCGTAAGTATCGAGAAAACCCAAGAAAGATATCTCCATCAATCGATGCGGTACATGGCTTACAAGAAGTCGAACAACCGTTGTAAGCGAACAAGTAATTAATAGCTAAAGTTAGGAAATGACTACCTTTCTTTAAACTTCTTTAAAACATGGAAGTTTCAGTGGGACGAGAGCGAACAATGCCTTTGAAAACTCAAAGAGTACCTTACGAGTGCCGGTCCTAGTCTCTCCAAGACCGGGAAACACGTTGATTTACGTAGTCGCAGCCACAAGGTATCGGATTGTCTTGGTCGTAGCCGTGAGCGTCCAACGACGTTATATTACGTGTGAAGTCTTACATGGGCCAAAGGAAAAATATCCACGTACAAAAATTGCTTTATAGTCTCCTTATGGCTTCAAGGAAACTAAGGCATTACTTCGGGCCCACAAAGTGGTCGTACCTCTTGGATATCCCTTAGGTCAAGTCCTTAGAAATAGGGAATCATCGAGCGAATAGCAAAATGGGCGGTGGAACTAGGGACGTTCGACCTCCATTTTATCTCACGAACACTATAAAGTCTCAAGCAATAGCGAAATTCATTCGAGTGGACAAACCGGAATCTAGCGAGGACACGAGTACGCGCCACGGACGAGTGGACAATGTACTTTGCGGTTCCTTAATGCTTAAAGGATCGAATTTGGGTCGTCTTGATATCCCTACGGCGAACACATCAAGTATGCCGTCGGTTTAACTTTCCGCTACAAACAATGTGGCGAGTACGAAGGTTCTTTGGCGGGACTTGAGCGGCTCGTTGCTCGGGATTCGCAAATTGCTAGTGAAGGTGATTCTCAACTAGTAGCGAATCAAGTAGGGAAAGAGTACCAATGCTCGAGTACCAAGATGTCTTCCTATCTGGCGAATGCGGAAATTAAAAGCACTTCTTGGTTTCGGATCAACATATTCCTAGAAAGGAGAACTTTCTAGCGGATCGGTTAGCACGGATGGCCTCTACTAGGTCAACCGATCGCGTGAGTTTTTCTCGAGCAACTCGATTCACCCTCGGTGGTCGAGCATTCCGAGAACATCGATAGTTTACATCAGGTCAATCCTATTGACTCGATAACTTAGATGCTCCACGGATCGGTAACGATCAAGGTAGAGAGCCGGATGACGTCGATCTACAATTATCTTCGCATGACCTAATTCACGAAGATGATGCGGTGATCAGTATAGACGAAAGGCCAAATCATACACTCTAATCGAGCGTACCTTGTATAAGCGAGGATCTCATGGAGTGTTGATGAGATGCATATCTCAATCGGTGGCATTAAATTGCTAACGAAATTCATGAAGGAGTTTGTGGAGCACATCATTCCTACTAGACTGCAGTCGGTAAGGCCTTGGCAAGGATACTCTGCCAATGCGCCTTCATGATGCAAAAGAGCTCGTGGACGAAGTGCGTACAATGTCGTTCATAGCCGACAAGTACATCAACCACAAGCTTTGCAAACAATCCCTCTTTCATGGCCTATTGCAACCTGGGACTGGACATTCGGGACCATTCCAAGAGCACCGGGCTTCAATTCTGTCGTCATAATTGACACGCTTTACAAAATGGATCGAGCCGAGCCAGTTGTAAAGTTACAAGCAAGCCGCTAAGAGGTTCATAACAAAAATGTGATTACGATTTGGTGTACCCGAATCGTATCATCGATACGGTACTCGTTCTCAAGCGGCAATTTCGGAATTTGCAAGAACTAGGAATCAAAATCCATTTCGCTCGTGGCTCATCCACGAGCAATGGAAGCGAATGGCGTGCCAATGGTATCCTAATACGAGGATAAAACGCCGAGTATTCGACCGCTTAATAAACGGTCGGGGCTTGGGTTCAAGAACTTCCTTCGCTTTATGGATGTCCGGACCACGACCGATCGTGCCGGTGAAACACCTTTCTTTTTGGTTTATGGGGCCGGCTATGCTTCCTCCGAATTGAAAATTGGTTCGCTCGCGACCGATTGTTTTAACTTAAGCAATCGGAAGAACATCGACTTGACGATATCAATTTCCTTGAAGAACAGCGGAACCAAGCCTTGATTCGTTCGGCAATCTACCAACAAGCCATGCGAAGGTACTACAATCGTAAGGTGCAACCTCGCAACCTATCTGTAGGTGATCCGGTTCTCGAAAAATTCGAGCCAAGCGGTATGCAATAAACTCTCCCTAAATGGGAAGGTACTTACACCGTGGTCGAGTTACCCGACTGTGCTCGACGATTAGCCATGTCGATGGCGAGGGTTTTGTCAAATTCATGGAACATTGACCAATTGCGTAAGTTCTTTGTTTAATCTTTTCTTTATTTTCTTTTCATTTCGCTTAAATTCTTTTAAACATGATAATTGAATTTGGAGTAGCGAGTGATGTTATTTATATGGCGTTGCCTAATCACAGTCATTGCGGTTCGTATGCTCGGATTATAAAGTGTATAGTTTATGTTTCAAAATTACATTCTACTCGTGTTTGGCTCTTGTGCGGACACGGAAAACCTCCTAGTCGAAGTCTCTCCTTTTTCAGCGTGGTTCCGCCTTGGAAGGAGCTTCCTAGCGACGGTCTTTTCCTCGATCCTCATTGCCGGTCGAACTAAGAGCATGAGCACGTCTTGCGAAATATATTTTATACCTTTATTTCTAGCTAGGTTCATTCAGCCGATTGAGCATCGCATAGAAGTAAAACCACTTATGCCTTTTAACATATGTTTTTCATGTTTTTCCTCTTATCAAGGAGAATTCTTTATTTTCCGACCATATGTTGTTTTGGTAAAGTACTTGATCATTAAAAGCAGTTTACAACTAGCAAACCTACAGGTTCCGACCATAAAGGTTTCCTAGTATTACCACGATCGATTTTTACCGATCGATACATGCTTACAAGTAATGGTTGAGATTTGGATTTATATTCTTGGCCTCGGTGGAACCATTATATGTTCATGAGGAGAAGTGGAGTCGTCGGATCTTCTCGACTACCTCATGATCGTAAGTCCTTCTCGATCACATCATGGTAGTAAGTCCTTCTACGACCGGTCACTCGACCACCTCATAGTCGTAAGTTCTTATCGACTAGTACATGATCGAAAGTTCTTCTCGATCACCTCATGGTCGTAAGTTCTTCCACGACCGGTCACTCGACCACCCTATAATCGATCGAGCTTACGGACAAGTAGACACAATTGATTGGAGCATCTAAACAATCGGTATACATCATTATTCTCGAATAACTACGATTAAACTATACATCACGGTGATAAGCATGCGCGATGTGGAGCGTTACTTCTCGACGGTAATCTCCGATAACTCGCCATCATCGAAAGCATTGATCGCTCTTTGGGTGGAGAAATTGTTGCCCACCGAACACGCTATAAAGGAAGAATCACGGACGATGGAGAGGAGAGGAAGAAAGACACAATCGAGTACAAGACATTGCATTTGGTTTCTCTTGATGCAACGCATACTCAATATAGTCATATAGGAGTATGGTTGTTGTTCTTTTCGGAGAAAGGCCGAACCTGTATAAAATCCATGTGTCATTCCCTCGTGTGATTTGAGTCTTGTAAACCCCGAATCAAACAATCGTAGGTAAGTTCGGTTCTAAAACACCGACAAATATATCGCGATTCCTTCTTACTACATCGGTGATGTGCTTGCCATATTATTAACCTTATAGTCAAATGCGTTTGAAAAGGTTGAATTCGTATATTAAAGCTTTTCGCGATGCAATATCTTACTTGAATAATTCAAACGTGGGAATAGCAACATATAAGAACTTCTATAGAGCAATAGGTGTACGTCCAAGAAAGTTTGGTTTGGACATACCAATAAGATAGAACTCTACTTACTTAATGCTTAAGAGTCTTTTACCATATAAGAGCACTTTTATGTTTGTACTCAAACGCATTATCAAAGCCCTGACGGTAGTATACTATTGAGTGAGCAACATTAGTTCGTTGCTGAGAAGATACTTCAGGTTTTAGAATTTTTTATGAGACTACTATTGCCTTGTCTACTGTCTATTATCCAACATCTCCTATTACTGTGTATAGTATTTTACAGATTGCTAATCAATTGAAAATGTATGAAAATGACTTAGTTTTACAAGAAGTTGTTGCTGTTATGAAAACTAAATACCTTGAATATTGGACAGAAATATATGTCCTACATGCATTTGCATTTATTTTAGATCCTACGGCTAAAATTCAAAGATTTGCTAATGTTCTTGATCTTTTTATTGATGCGACAGGGCTAACTATTCTAACTATTTTTGCAGATGTTCGTTCTCGATTACATGAGGTTTGTCAAAGGTATGAAAATAAGTTATAGGGAGTCCCCTTGCAATCTGGGGTGCAGACTCTTGCTCCTGGTCCAGGTCTTCTTCTTCTCTGATGGCGCCTTCTCAACCATGACCAACCTCTCACCTAGGGGTGAGGAACTATCCGCGATCTGAACAACGATACGGTGGATTTCAATCTTTGGTGACTTGAACTTTTGCAATTGTGGCATGCCCATAAGTTAACATATCCCATGATATCCATACTTGCACGTGACATGTTGATTGTTCCTGTCTCGACGGTTTCCTCTGAGTCTGCTTTCAGTATTTTTAGAAGAATATTGGAGGAGAGAATAACACATCTCACAAGTGGGATGGTGGAGATACTTCTAACTGTAAATGACCGGGAACAAGTTGATTCACAAACACAACCTACACGTATGATTCTTGATGCACCGTGCAATCACCCAAACCGATGACTCCAACCATGTCAATCAAAGAATCCACGACAAATGTATTCGCAAAATCTACTCCAGGCACAAAGAGCGGATGCAGACCGCTCCACGAATTCAAGAGGAATCACAAAAACATCATGTAACAACAGGTATGAGACCCTCGATAAGATGTCGGTAGCATGGCGTCATGATGACAAGACTTCCTTCGGTTGCATGTTCGGCTGTTTTAGACGGAGACGGAGGACAACGTGGGCCCCACCCAAATATACTGCTTCTACGGTGCTGATTCCACGGTGTTTTGCTACAGAGTTTCTAAGTTTCTGCTACCCCTGCCCTGCTACCTCTCGCTGTTTGCACAGCATTCCCTACTGTTACAACACAGAAAATCTGAATCCGGCGAAGGGCAGGTGCACCCAGGGTAGCGTACACGACAAGCTCACATCTCTAACCGATGGCCCACTGCCAAAGTGAGGAGAGGACGCCAAGCTTGTGTAGAATAGGCCTGATTAGACCAGCCCGTATGCATGCAAAGGTGGGGTCCATGCAGCAGACATGTGGGTCCGCGTGACATGCAAAGGTTGCGGAGTTGGAGCAGAAGGTGGTGGAGGTGGAATGTGTGGGGGTGTTGTTTGGAGGAGGACACGGAGCAAACGTGGCAGTGCAATCGGTGGCGACGGCGGTTTTGGAGGAGGAGACGATGCAGGAGGCGGGGAAAGAATTAGTGGCGGAGGTGGAGGTGGTGCAATGGATGGATTCGTTGCTGCAAGTGCCGGAGATGGTGGTGTTGGCGGTGGAATGGGCTGTAGTAGGGCTGATGGTGGCGTCGGAGGCGGCGACCTGCGACGAAGTGCACATTGAAGGCAGAAGCCGGTGGTCGAGGAACTCAGGGGCTGGAGAGGCAGAGGTCGGGCCATGCCACGCGTGGTCGATGCATGGTTGCCTCACAGGGTCGACGTCCACAGCTGTGGAGGCTATTCCTTTTACCTCGAGGGATTGGATGGGATTGGTCCGGGATTTTCCCCACTCAGCCTTATCCAAACGAGCGCGCGTGTTAGGCAAGTAAATTCTCCCTCAGCTGAATATTCCCCGTGGGTTGGGTCGGGATCCGACCGACCTTGGCCCATCCAAATATGCCCCCTTATACGGTGAAATGACATGTGTTTATTCTGTGGTGAAAAAAAATGGACTTGGAGAGGTATGTGCCAAACACGTGAGCTTGATGGCCTTCCTATTCTTGATTTTCTGGTGCTTGGGTTGTCCGAACTTCTCACCTTCCTGTTCTTGATTTACCGGTGCTTGGGTTGTCCGAACTTGGAGACCGCAGTAGCAGGAGAATGCACGCACCAAGTCCTAAAAAGGAAGGCCCAAACAACGAGGAGTCAGATACGATCCCCTCGGCCAAACTGGAGGAGCCGGATCCGCAGGGCTGCCTGTCGTGCAGCAGGCAAAGCGCAGGACAAAGGCTAGCGCCTCCCCAATCCAATCATGGCACGTTACCATTGGGGTCCCACCTAGGGTTGTCAATCGGATTTAAATTATCCGATATATCTGGACTATTCGATTCGTATTCGATACATTGAGACTCCAAAGTGTCAATTAGTCTTGATTATCTGTTTTATTCATATCCAAATTTTTGGATTCGTATTCGATCTGCTTGGCACCTTACCCCCACCTCCCCGGTGCTCTAGCTCAGCTCCCCGTCGCCAACTGTCTCTTCCCTAATGTTCCGCACTGGCTGGCTCCCAACCCCGGGCCCACCTTCTCCCTCCCTCGGCTCACCTTTTTTTATTATCAATACGTAATTTTGTGTGCTCAAAGCTAAAACGGATTATATTTGGAATCGGAGGGAGTAGCCGGTGAATGCACAGACAAATTGTCACGTCGAAGTAATGATGTCATTTTTCCTCAAAGAAATCGATGAGCAACGTACTCCTAGTGTTTTAAGGTGGTGTTTGGTTCAGAGATATTCGCTCTAATCTGATTACAGCGTAACAAATACGGTTAAATCGCGTTTGGTCCAGTTAGGCAGTGATCGGAGTGCATGGAATCGGATACCATTCCGCTCAGACGTGGGTGTAATCGGATTCCTTCACGGTCCCAAGCACTCACTATCCCCTCCTCCCAGCCACAAGGTATGGCTTTTTGATGTAGATGCGAACAATTTCTTATGATGGAATATATGGACCACCTACAAGATATGGCTTTTGATTAAAAAGAGGATATTACTAGAATGGAAAATTTACCTGTTGATAATTTGATGTGGTCGATCGTTTGATCCTGAACTAAAACAATTCAGTTTCAGCTGTACGCTACTGACAAACAAAAAGGGTGCTTCAACTTATCTATGCATGGGGATGATGCTAGTGAATGAGTTCACTATCCATTTCCCATAAAAAAAAATATTGATAATATATTGTAAAACAAATTAGAACTTATGACATTTATGACATTTAGATGCAAAGCGATCGATTTAATCCAAATGAAAATAAAGAGTGGGCTCAAAGTTTTAAATTACTAAACGAATTTGAAACAAAACATAGTCTTGTGCAATTAAATGCATACATGAATAAAAGCAAAGTAAAGTAAAAAAAATACAATAAAGATACATCGCTAATGGAAAGTGCATCCCAAAATATGTAAATATACGCCGGATCAGCAATAATTTCATTCGGATTAAATTCTAGTCGAGACTTCTTTGGTTAAGTTACGCTCACATCGGTTGGGGGGGTACTACTTGAATTACTTATGAAATAATTACGCAAAGTTCGTTTCTCCATTATTGCAAACCTACAAATTAATTGCTAATTGAGTATATATCACACTATATCAAACTTACTAACAAATTGGTAATTGAGTAACAAGAATATACCAGGCACAACAGTCAACACTCAGTTACTCAACAAATTAATTATAAGCTTCAGCAGCTGAGCATCCCACTTAAGTTTTGCTTCGAATGACCCCACCTTCACCAGCTCGGCAGAGCACAAAGAGCTAGACTTGCCCTCCTCCTCCTTCAGCAGCTAAGAAAGAGCACCTTGCCTCCCCCACGCCAAATCGCCTCCTCCGGCTGGCCTCCGAGCTCCCGCTCCCCCCACTCGATTGCCAGCTTGCCCTCCTCCTCCTCCTCCTCCGGGCTCTGGGCTCCAGCTACCACGCCGGGGTGCGCAGATCTGAGATCTCCTTCGGTCCCTCCCCAGTTGTGTCGCCTCCGGTTCCCGGTCCCCCTCCAACCCTCCCCCACCCGGCTGCCGGCTTCCTGCCTCGGCTCGACAGCCTCCCTCCTTGGCCTCCTCGGGGTCTAGCTGCTGGCTCCCTGCCTCGGCCTGATAGCCTCCCTCCTTGCCTCCTCGGCTTCCTTCGGGTCCAGCTACCGGCGGCGACATGGCGTCGAGGACCGCGATGCGGCAGTAACTCCTCATCCCAGCTCTCCTTAGGTCCAGGTGCGCCTCTCCTCGCTCGAATGGGGGATTGAATGGGGAATTTTGGAACGGGAACAACAGGGGAACATGATGTGGGACTGTCATGTGGACTGGTGGGGGACGCCTAGGCTTCGTTGCTTCTGCCCACACGCTTTTGTTCTCACTTCCCGTCCCTCTCGGTTGCTCTGCTTGACTACTGCTTCTTCTTGGTTTGCAAACATGGCAGTCGGGGAGCCGGAGGTTCAAGGTTGGACTTGGGGTTGCGTTGCTTCGGGGGGGTTCGGCCATGGTGGAGGGTGGGCTTCAGCCTAATGAAGCTCCCCGGTGGATTCGCGCCTGGATGTGATGGATATCCTCCTCTCAACTTGGCGTCGGCTACGCCCGTTAATGTGCCATTGCTGCTTCTGCCTCACAAAGCGGTGGCGTCGTCATCGGTCTCCAATCCTACGGTCAACAATACGTCAATGTTTTCCGCCGTCTCGTCGCTTTAAAAGTTTGCTTGTTTTTTTGGAAACATAAAGAACTAAAAGTACGTGTGGGGGAATGATTATAGTCTCCCTCTAGTAAAAAAACATGTCATTTTGAGGCAAGTGAAATTAAACTTTTGTAACTTTAACTACCGATATTTTTAAAATATATTGGAAAAAAATCCATATAACACCCCAAACTTTACTCAAAAATTCGTCCATCATTCCAAACTATAGAACTAGACATCTAGTATTCCAAACTTTTTAATCCAGTTTAAATAACACTGTAACCCTGTTTCGCTGATTGGTATTGCCCGCATGGCGTGATTAGTGCGTGGTTTTGCCATTTGGGCTAAAAAGCTGGCCAAAAGAGACCCTAGTTCATCTTCTCCGATCTCAGTGCAACCTCTCTTCTCTGGTGCCTACCAAAATTCTCAGCGAGCCACACACCACCGCCCCACGTTGTTCCTCGTCTGTCACTACCAGTACGCCACTCCCACTCATCCCCACACTACTGCAGGCTCCAGTGTCGCCAAACCATGACACCATGCATCCGACATCAACACCGCCTGTTCCACAACCACCATTGGACTCCTCGTCGCCCACTGAAGCCCATCACACCGCTATCCAGCCAGAAGACCACTGGAGCTCACCACTGGTGAAGCCTCGCCGCGACCACGCACACCCATCGCCGCCAGCATATGTTGCCCCACCTCGACGCGAACTAAGGCAAGCACTAGAGCCTCCTTGACCTACTGTTGCTCACCCACCTGCCAATTGAGGCGCGCCATCGCCAGAAGGTCGTTACCGACAAAGTCTTCTTCTCCATACCTAGCTTGCCGTCGTGAGGTCTCCAGATCTAGCCGAAGCTGCACACCGCCTTGCGCCGTCCGAGGCCACATCGTCGCCACCCTTGGGGCCGCCATGCTAATTGCGTTCCATTTTTGTTGGTCACTGGCCACTGCCGGTGTCGAGCTCCCAACCACGCATTTACCTAACTTGGCTAGGTTATTATCCTATATGCAAAATAGGCCGCACACCACGCCACGCTGGTAAAACCACTACGCGAAACCGAGTTAGGGTGTGTATTTGCATTGAATTTCAAAGTTTAGGGTACTAGATGTCTGGTTTCATAATTCGGGATGATGGACGGAGGTGTTACATGGACTTTTTCCTAAAATAATTTAGTTTGAATACATGGAAATCATATATGTAGATTTGTGTTGAAAGTATATCAATAAATATTATAATTTTATTAGATTTTATAATATATTATAAATTAGTAGTTAAAGTTGTGTTTTAAGAACCGTATCCATGTCCCAGATAACACGTTTTTGTTTGTGAGAAGTAAAACGAATAGACGTGTGGATAGAAAAAAAAACAAGTACAAATATCCCGGTGCAGTTAGGCCAAAATAAAAGAACAGAAGGTCCAAACCGGAAAACCGCCATTCTTTCCTCTGTGTTGTCCTCTGTCGAGCCCGGAAAAGGGGAAGGCAGCTACCCAAGGAACCCAACCAAAGCAATCAATTAAAAAGAGGGAGAAGGTGGGAGAAATCGGAAGCGATCAGAGAGAAAGGGGGAGAGAGAGAAGCAATTGCTTGCTTGCTTCGTGTACCCAATCCCCGATCTCCTCCACCTCTCTCTCTCTTCGCTGAGATTCGTCTATCTCTCTGTACCCAGATGGACCAGCTCGTCAATTTCATCATCCGCCCGCCCAGGTGAGCCCTCGGTTCCCTCCGCCTCCGCCTCCGTCGCGCCGTCCCGGTTCGGTTGGTGTGGGTTCGGATCTGAGCCGCGGGGGGCTCGAGGATTCGTGTGGTTTTGCCCGTTTTTTTTTGTGTGCGTGTTGTGTGTGGGGTTGGGTCGATCGGTTCGTGCGGTTGCGTGGTCGATCTGTTTGCCTCCAATTCGATTTGCTGGGTTCCTGCGGATTGCGTCTTGCGTACGCGTAATTCCGGTGGATTCGTGGTTGTTTCTAGGATTATGCGTAGTATAGTATGTATGAATGTGGCTTGCAATTCGATTCGATAGAGTGGTCGGAGCTTGGTGCTTGGGGTTGCTGGTGTCTAGCTCCATATGGGGATTAGGGAGGGTGTTCCTCTAAATGTGCGAGTTTTTGATTGGGTTCAGCTTGTAGCGATGGTCAGGTGAGCTCGTCGGATTTTGTTTCTTCTGATTGAAGGACAGTTGCCAATCAACTGTTCACCTGAGCTTTTTATAAGACGCGTGTTCCCCATGGTCAAACCTAAAGTTACAAATGAACGTGAATGCAAGCCCACCTTCAGATGGTCTAGCACAACATTGCGCTCACGAACTCATTACTGTGGCATTTGCTCTCGTATTCTCACTAGTTATATTTTCTTAAGTAGCGCTTCCATTCCAGCTCAACAAGCTACTTTATTTTCTCCATTTCTGAGGATTCCGGGAGCTCCTGGTACCACGAATAGACAAGCTAATAGTGCTACAGTACCTATTCATTACATGACCGCGAGCCGCTATGCTCCGTTGAGTAACTCTTAATTCTATGTTTGTGATTCCATTAACTTCTCTGCTACGTCGTTGCATTGCAGAGCCCACTACAGTCCGAACGATGATCTATTGGAGCAGGAGTTTATGCTGAAGGGAAGATGGTTTCAGAGGAAGGACTTGGAGGTTATATGCTTGAAATTTTACAATACAATGATAACGGATTAACATCAACCTGAGAACTTCCTCTATTTCTGTTTGCTTTGTACTAGTACTTTTGTATGTGCCATACATGTAAAACAAAAAAAATAAAATAACACTACCTATTGTCAGATTCATGGTTGCAAAAAATTAGCATCAACCTGTTTGCCATGTTCTCTGCTTCAAAAAATGGGAATAGAAATTTTGCCTCTATTGTGAATGACATTAAATCTAGTAATAGCATATACATCATTTACGTGCGTGTAGTACTTGATGTCGTAGATGGTCACAGGGTCAGCGGTGGGCACGATGGCCTTGGGGGCGTCATCCAGCAGGGTGGCCACATTATTAAATTTGGAATCATTTAACTAGTGAAGCAGGAGCAACTGCAACTTTGAATTAAGGGAAGTTGGATGCAGTGTATTAACAGCCAAAATCTGCTAGACAAATGCCAGATCTGGTCCATTAGATGTGGCTCATTGGATAACCATGAATAATGTGTATACAAGTTTGAGGGGATCTAGAAAAGATATGGATTCATACTTTATATTGACGTATGTATATAGATATCTATCTGAAATTTCACTGATATGCTAATAAAAGTACCTCCTTAGCTGCTGTTTTAGTTTATTCTTTTAATTCCTTTGACAGTGAAATTCTGTGTAATCAGTAAATTGGCTAGCACTTATCTTTAATTGGGCTATGTGGTTAGATTCCGTGAACAGTGATTTTTCTAATTTCTTTTGAAGGTGACATTTAAAATGTGCCCATTTAATTTTAGACTAGTAGGATACCCTAAAAGACAGTAATACATATCAACATACAGGGTTCTAAACCGAATAATAAATATCAATTTTCTTTCACACACGAATAGATAAAAACATTAACTCCAACTATTACAACACCTGCTACTACTGCTACCCAAAATGAACGAACAGTCACTTTGCATATAAAACTGATTATAAGCACCAAGATGATGAAGCTCTGGTATGTGTTGCACACCTTGGCTATAAAAAATTGAACATCACATTTTATACGGGACACTAAAAGTTTCAAAACAGCCCATATTCCCCCCTCTTTGAGCCGAGCTTAGGCATCAACATGATCACCAAAATTTTTACTCAAGCAATAATTTTTTTTTCAATGAACAAACCTCTCACAAGGAAAAAAAGTTATCTAGTACTTACGATTTTGCAAAGCAAACTAACGCTTTCGAATGAAACACAAAGATTAGGTAAATAAAAGATATGGATAAAGCCATAAAGGTGAAGAGTGATGGGGGACCTAGGAGAGTTCAATCATCCGTATCGTGAGGAACCGTAGAGAGATGAGAAAGAGGTGGCCATAATCCCTCAAATTGTGACCGTTCCAGGCTTCCAGTGACTGAGTTCATGTGGGGGAGCTCTCTGCACAATGTAATAATTATATACATCATGGTGATTATTTTGGTTAGCAAAGCAAGTATTTTTAAACAATAATAGACAGCCAACCGAGTCTAACAAGGTTAGACTAACTGTTTCCCATGTCGGCAAACCAATCCATCTAGGATCTAACGTATAAACTAATTTGAGACCATGGATGCAATTAGTAGTGAAAAATTAGCTCGTACAACAGGTCACACTAATAAAATGAAAATTCTATCAATTAAGTGGCATGGCCTAATTTAGTAAGATACAACATGAGATGACATTATCCTAGACCAAACTCTGTATCATTGAAGAGATTATCTTCAAAATAGTGTAAAAGGTTCAAATTTGAAATCCAAATAAGCATTCCCATCTATTCTGGGTAACTTTCAACTCATGATGGATAATGATTATTCACGAATTTACTTCTGTAACAATAAAAGGAAGAAAATCGCATTTAACCATTTACTTCACATTAAAGGACAACATTTTCCCCATTAAAAAATTAGAGCACTGATTCCTTTACCACTCTCAGAGACCTAATATGTATGTGTATAAACCAGGTCACTCAACAAAATAGATCATGTGTTTCTAAACAAAGCTATTTAAGCAAAATTCTTAACATGGTATCTAGCTTTAGGTGCACAACATTCCAGCTACTTGATCTCATGTTACATGTTTCAATCTCATTTTAGTCCTAGACTTCTAGGACAATTATCCACCAGAAGAAAACAAAGAAATATAATCCCAACACGGGAAAAATGAATTAAGTCCCAACAAACCACCAATCCATTAGCAATTTCAAATCACAAGCACACCAAGGAAGAGGCTTTTGAACTACAGAGTGCTAGATCTGTCCAATTAATAAAATCCAATGCTACATTTCATGAGATGTAAAATGATATAATACCAGAATTGAGAGTCACAACCTCATATCTCTCAATAACCAACGGATGCAAATAATTGTTCTTGACCGGTGTGAATGGCGCCAACATGCTATGCACCATAAACTGGAAAGATCATCACACTTTGCAAATTAAGAATAGCTAGTAAAACATATAGAATCCAACTCTGCATACGTCTTAGTGCATAATAGAGTCAGACTATGTGCCAATTCTACAAATGAAATGAAAATCTGTATACCCATTTTCTTTAGTTGAGTTAGACCGAGGAGATGGTACTGAACTGAAATAAATGATTGAGTATTAAGTCTTGTCAAGTAAGATGGATCCAAATAAGATTTATGCCTATTGAAGAACTTACTAAGATGTTTGAGCAGTAGGGCTTAATCCTGAGCTAGAATGTTGATGACACCCAAACCTCCTGCTATTTAGGACAAAGAATGCTAAAACATGAGTAACCAGTGATTCTATTCAACTTTGTACTCCACAAATTCAAATTTCCATTAACAAAAAAACTTTCAACTCGGAAAATTCGCATAATTTCAACTTTGATTTTGACAACTACAGGTCGAATTCAAAGCTTTCCAATCATTCTTGTATACTTTCTATTTGGAGTCTGAAGCTTTCAACTCGAGCCCAAAAAATCTACGAAAATTGGATTTAAAAACATTGAAATTGGGGATGAAAACTTGCAATTGGGGGAGTTTTCAAGTGGGGATTTACAAAACTTTCAACTACAACCGAGCTCAAAAGGGGGGAAAAGAAGTTGCAATTACGGCTTGCTACCTTAACATGAGAGAAAGAGAAAGAACGATTAGAGAAGATATACCTTTCAGCGTGGACATGTCACATGAGTGGGGGATCTGGCAAGATGCTCTGATGAGCGGATCCTACGTGCCATCGCCATGCGCAGTAGTATTAGCCATTGCCGCCACCGAGAGTCGTCGCCTCGACCCGCACCGCCGGTTGTCTGTGTCACCGGCCGTTGATGCGACCAGGAGCTGCATCGGCAACTGACTCCCCGACTCAGCTCCCGTGGCGCCGAACGACCCCGCCGACGGTTCCTCATGTCCGCCGAAGTCGTCGTCCCGATCATCCTATCCTCGCCGCCGCCACCACGCCCATACCGAGGCGGGAAGGGTGGCTTCTGGCGGGTGTAGCGCGCCGATCCGGCGTCTCTTAACGACGCGGCGGCGGTGTTGGAGTTGTACTTGGCGGCGTGGGCGTCTCGGGCACACCCGTGCGGTGAGGAAGGCGTTGAGGCGGTCGTTGCCCCTCGCCTCCATCTTGCGAGCGCACCTCGATCCACGAGTCTAGCGTGACGGGCGGATGAAGCGATGTGCACGCGAGGCCGTGGTGCTTCTCTCATGGCGTCCCCACTCGGCCGTGACCTCCCACTCGAACTCCACCACCACCGGTGGCGTCAGCACGGAAGAGGGAGGACGGCAGACGGCCGCAGGAAGAGGAGAGAGGCGCCGTGGTGGTGGCGAGGCAACGAGGAAGGCGGGCGAGGTCAAGGAGTGGAGCGAGCCGGTGGGAGGAGTTGAGCGGCGGGTGGGGTGAGCGACGCGAGGATTCGCGCGAGCGCGAGGGAGGCGCGGCGATGAGAGACGGCGGTTTAGCGTGGGGTGGGAGGAGGAAGCGAAGCGAGGTGGCGTTTTTTCCATACGGCGGTGGTTTGGCGTGGGGTGGGAGGAGGGAAGACAAGTGAGGCGATGGTTCTTTTCCATGCGCGCATTGCTTGCCGTGGAGTGGGAGGTAAACTCGAATTATAGTAGTTAAGATATATCGCCTGTTTGTTTAGGCTTAGGCTTTTGGCTTATAGCTTAAAGCCGACTTTTGGCTTAATCACTTATAAGCCCTCACTTTTAAGCCAAGGTTTGGTGTTTGTAATCGCTTTTATGGGATGTTGGCTTATTGAGTTGTGTGTGAAGGATTAAAAGTCGAATTGCCCTTTAAAGGTTAAATGATCTGCTTAAGCATGTATTTAAACTTATTTTGCATAGGATTTCTAAAATAGCATAAAATAGTCTAAATCATAGCATAAAATAAAGTGCAATATTTCAATCACAAAATTTCGTAAGTACATTCGATTTAGATGTTGGGGAGGAGGCGCGCGTCGAGGATGGGAGGATATCGGGCGGGGGAGGGAGGCGTCAGGGGGGAGAGGGAAGGGCGGGCGCAGCGCCGGGGCGACGGAACAACAAAAATCAAACGATTTTGATTTATATACAATGGCATTTGGTGGGTAATTTCAACGAACTTCAGTGGCAGACTGTTATTCCATTCCATAAAAGCCAAAAAAAGCACCTCTCCCACGGCTTATGGCTTTTAGGCTTAAATAGGCTTAAGCTTTTTATAAGCTGAATAAAAAAGCCACCCCTTTGTTTAGGCTTAGGCTTTTTTGCTTATAAGCCAAAGAAAAAGCCTAAACAAACAGGCCCATCATATGATAGATAAGAAATCCACGTTATAGTTACTTTGTCTATTCTATTTGCTTTGTGTATGTCTTATAACATCCTTCCCATCTTTAAGTATTTCTATCGTCACCTTGCATTTCCCCCGTACTATACTGAGATTGATCTACAAACTTCTTCATCATTTTATTGGATGACATATATTACACAAAGTGGACAAAGAGCTTCAACCTTCAAGCTAATCAGGATAAACTTGGGTTTTATCTGTGGTTCGCCATTGTCTATAGCTAAATATGTGCAGTCTCTTTTTTCAGGTCGTAAATGTCCAGGGCAAGAAATTGCAGTGTAGCCACTACATGCCTGCTGCGATTCCTGAAGGAAAAGCTCTTCCTTGTGTTATATATTGTCATGGAAACAGGTAAGGGTACACACACGCACACACACACACACACACACACACACACTATCTTATTGCTTAATATAGGTTGATTTTTCAGTTCGGCAAAATACCTTTCCACCTATCGAGTTGCTAATGAAGTTCAAATTCTAGTACTTACATATATTTGCTAAGATATTCTATTCTGTTGTGTTTGCTAGGCATTAATTGATATGCATTATTTATTTTCCAGTGGATGCAGAGCTGATGCTAGTGAAGCCGCTATTATTCTTCTACCGTCAAATATTACAGTCTTTACACTGGACTTTTCAGGGTCTGGACTCTCTGAAGGAGAGCATGTGACCTTAGGCTGGAATGAAGTGAGTTCCTGTGCAAACAGAAGATAAAAATGACACATGTTCATTTTCCAAACCTTCTGTTTGCTTGTATAGTTTGTGCGTGCAAAATGTGATTAGGCAAACTGAGAAATAAATAATATGGAATAATTTAGTATTTATTTGTGTTTTTGTTCAGAAATAAATAATCTGGAAAAGGATCATAACTGTCAAATGGATGGTTAGTGAAATTGTGAATACTGGTGTAGAAGATTTATGAAAGATAGAGCATTTTAAGCAAGAAATTACTCCTTTTCACACTTGACAAATTGGTATTATTTCTTTCTGCTAATTGAAAGTTTGAACCTCCCTTCCTGTCTCTTTCTTCCATTCTAAATCAACTTCTTAATAATGCCATATTTCCACCAAGCCAACAATGCCTAGTTTTTCATGAGGTACCTAATTAAATGGTTTATATTGCCGTTGAAGAGCACATTGCTGATGATACTCTTTTGTTTTACAGAGAGAAGATCTGAAAGCTGTTGTTAATTATTTGCGAACAGATGGGAACATATCTTGCATTGGCTTGTGGGGTCGCTCAATGGGTGCAGTCACAAGGTATGTTCTTTATGCTGAACCGAATCCTCATTTTCTCCCATACTGGTCACAAATTAGTAAACTACGATACTGTGTCATTCAGCTTAGTATGCTTGTAGGCTTTATGATTCCTATGTAATATTATTGCTTGTGTGTGTGCGTGTGTGCGTGCAAGTCCCACCCTATAGTTCATAGTTGTTGTACATAATCATTCTCTGTAATTGTAGCCTTATTCAGCATGTTTGTACTCTTATCTTTATTTTCAGTCTAATGTATGGAGCGGAGGATCCATCAATTGCTGGAATGGTTCTTGATAGTCCATTCTCTAACATGGTTGATTTGATGATGGAACTAGTGGATACGTACAAATATCCCCTGCCAAAATTCACGGTAAGCATTATTTGATGATGGGGATTCGTCACTTGTTACTAGTAACGCAGAGATGCGGTTGTTGGCCCAGGGACTAGTGTAGTTGATTTGCACTTGTGCTTTACCATGATGCTGTTGGGGCAATTTGTTTCCTACATAACCACCTTATGGCACCATTTCTATGCATAAGCAATTGAGCATGACTACTCAAACCTCCTACTTGAGCTGTGCATGACCTTTGTTATCTGAGAGACTATTTTTTCTTCCTCGTATCAACTAAAATTAGCTCCAATGATGCATGTGTTTCTGTGCACTGCTCCAGATGCAGAGTTTGTGACCACTGTTTTTTTGGTAATTACAACTGTACATGAATTGCTGTTGACTCCTATTAATTTCATTTTATTTTAGATATGCATAACTTTTATGCATACTTACACACGGTAGATTCCATCTTATTTATTATGGAGCTTCTGTTTATTGCTTAGGTCAAACTTGCAATACAGCACATGCGGAAGATTGTCAAGAGAAAAGCCAACTTTGACATCATGGATCTTGATACCATTAAGGTTTGTTATCATCTTAATCTTAAGTTATATTAAATATTGATACTGCTTTGGGTTTTGGGCCAGATGTAATGATTTGCTCCTCATGTACTAGGCTCACACAATTTTACGTGGTATTTTACCCATGATGGATAATTTACTTGGTTTTTTGAAAACCTTGCTTTTTTTTTTAAAAAAAAAAAAACAAGTTACCTGGCTTTAAATTATTCCTATTATGGCTATGTTATTATCATTATGGCTATCTTTAACCTTTTTTCATTTGGGTCGTTTTATTGCACTGTATTTTTCTTTGTTTGAACTTGCTGTATTTTGAGTTTTACATTTGTTGATTCTTTGTTCTTCACATACATTTTTAGTTGCTATTAGCTGACACAAGATTTCTCCAGCCGTTTTTTTGTGTCGTTCTTAATTTCTTATAAATAATAGCACAGCCCAGACTGCCAAGTTGACTTTCGTATACAATTCTTTCTTCATTTCCCCCTTGTTTTCCCTGATTAAACAAGAGCAAAAATCTGGATAAGAAACAGGGGAACTATGCGAGCCTTTTCTCGTTAGAAAAATCAATGAATTTTCTTGCTCCAACTGCTAACTGCACTGTGCAAATCTTATTTGAATAATGCTGCCACTTATCTTTGGAACGCTTATATGTGACTGTTTTGACAGCATGTTGGTACATATTTGGTATCTGAAATGTAATCTTGCAGGTAGCAAAGCGATGTTTTGTTCCTGCTTTGTTTGGACATGCCACTGAGGATGATTTTATACTTCCTCATCATTCAGACAAAATCTATGAATCATATGTTGTAAGTTTCCACCCTTCCCTTCAATGTGGAACATAAATGACTTCTTTTGTCTGTCAAGGTAGTAATATATGATTGATCGAAATGTATCTGCAGGGAGACAAAAACATTATAAAATTTGATGGGGACCACAATTCGCCCCGTCCACAATTTTACTTTGACTCGATCACAATATTTTTCCATAATGTGCTAAATCCTCCTGATGTCCCTGACGATCATTATTTCCTGACACCACATGGCAGCCTTGGTCAGGTAGTACGGATTGATATTTCCTTCACAGTTGATTGAAATATGTTGATTTTTACTTACCTTAGGTTCTGTTGACACTTGACAGGGTCGTTGGGATACAGAACATGACATAGAGTACAGGTTTGCTCAATCACCAACAGGTATGTTTGCAAACTTTGATCTGCACTTATGTTTGGTACACCAATCATGTTAAGTAACTTGTGTGTGATTTGTCCTGGGACAGCCCGTGCAACTACCACAGAAGATGCCATTGCGCAGTTGCGTTCTAGAAGGCTTATGAGTAGAATGGAGGTGGGTGTTTTAGTTGGTTGACATTCTGAACAATGCTACAGTTCTGCTGTGTCATAGTGCCATATTGGTACTGGTGTTAATTGGTTCTCATTTCTGGCTCTTAGCATTCACAAATGGAGGTTCAATTGCTAAAAGAAATATTGTAGTGGAGATCCAAATATTATCAAATAATTTACAATGTTTGATTTCGATCCAGCAGAGAATGACTGTTATATCTTTTGTGGAGCAGCAAACTTAGTCTTGGATTCTTTTGATTGTTTTGCAGGTCCCATCTGGTGCCACCACAGAAGAGAAGGCTGACAGAACGGAGGTGTATTGTTTTGTACTATTTTTTACTTCTTTTTAGGATCAATTTTTATGTCTTTCGTAATGCTGAAGTCCTTTATGTGATCATCCGCTGCCTGACCGTGACTTTCCCTGGTGGCATGAAGCAAATCCCCCTTTAGTACTACTGTCACTGCGGTTTAGAAAATAGAAACACATGACCTGTTGCAACCAGTAACTGTCATTCTAGCTCAGACTGGTTTCCCAAAAACTATATGGTCTAGACAGTGGCGGAGCATGAGGCAATAACAAGAGGAGGCCAATTGGCCACTAACATTCAACAACTTTTTTTTTTTGCGAGGATCAACAACAATTATACAAGTGCTAAATCAACAAAGAAGCCATAGAAGAACTTATAATCAAGGAAGTATTAATTACTAATTAGAGACTGATCTTGTTCATATTTGGGTCACAAAAATACCATATCAGAGCAAATATATGGATAAATTACTCTAAATATCATATCAGAGCAACTATATCGTATCAGAGCAACTATAAAGGCTAAGATGTGATACTTTAGAAAAATCTATACCTTCTCAATTGGTGCCAATTTTCTAACAGAAGCTCTCTAGAATCGAAAGCATCAATGTCCATAATACATTCCTACCCAAATTAAGACCTAATTAGCATAAGCCCTGCCCCAATCTGCCTTGGCTCTTTGATTTCTAAGAAATCTAAACTAGTTTCTTGGCTTACATGGAACAATGGCAGTAAGAGACGAAGCTCCGAGATGGCCAGATGGCCAGAAGCTGCTGCCACAAAATGGGAGCTTCAACCTGACAACCACCGGCCAGACTGCCGGAGCAGTCGCCGATCCTAGTTGAGAGTGTGGGTGAGAATTTGGGAGTCCGGCATGCTATGGAGAGAAGAAGCACTCGTGAGTCGTGATCTAGTGACCCAAAAATGGTGGACATTGGGGAACAAGGGAAGAAGAGGTAGGGAGAGTGAGTCTGTGGGATCAATGAAGAAGCCAAGAAGTGGTGTATTGCTCACTGCCCTGCTCAATGGTCAGGGTGGTGCCCACCCAGATATGTCTGTTTCACTGGTTAAAAAAATGTCTGTTCAAGTAAGAACGTGTGGGGATTAGCAATATAATAACCCTTGGTGGTATTGGGATTATAACTTGAGTATATTTGAAATCGATGCATTGTCATTATGGCACACTTGGAGCAAAAGATAAAGTATGTACTACAATTATGTGATAAACCAAACAAAAACCAGCGAACCTTACTGGACAAAAGAATGTGAGATGCTGCACACTCAGGTTTTTATACTTTTGTCTCATGTGCAAATATATTAAATATGTGCTTCCTTCTGCTTTACCTTAGTCTAAATAATTTTCTTTCATTGTTTTATATATTGCTGATGAGTTTCTGTTGGAATGCTTTGAATCCGTATGGATCAAATAGTAATCTTCTAGCGAGTTTACATAATATTACACCCACGAGCATCACCTCAGATTATTATTGGCTTTTTGAACAGGTAATGGATGGGGATGTCGGTCCCTCCTCATCTAGTGTATCTACTGCGACTCCTCCCAATGGCCGTAATGGAAGGCTGCTCACTCCAACCTCTGATGATGGCGAGTATGTGGAGTACTCAGTTGATAGCTTATCAGATATGCCTTACACCGAGGAAGACGAAGATAGAGTAAGTTATACCTTATCATCCTTCAGAGTTGTCATTATGACTTAATGTTGCACTGTTGTTTGTAGTTTCTTAAGACCTTTATAGAGTTCAACATGCATAAAGCTTTCCAGAATGTGATCTTGAGCTGGGTGCCTGGGTCTCACGTAAGAGGTCAAGGTTATAGGATTGGAGAAGAATGGTTGGTGGTATTGGGAGGTCTGGAGCTGTTAATAGCTTACTATAAGAAGATTGGATTTAACGTAGGGAAAGGAAGATAAGAACCATGCTTAACCTTTTTTTAGCCAAAGCATAACCCATTAATATTCACTTGTCACTATATCGTTGATTGAGCTACGAAAATACACCTCATAACAAGGATTTTACGGATGCAAATGGACGCTGAATTGTAAAATAGGGATCCACCCAAAAGCATGAACGAGTTGTGAGAGATCCCCTGAAATTTGGTGTTAGTATGTAGTTATGTAAATAAATGTCCTGAGGATTACAAGGGTGAAGGCTGATCTGTGTTGAATGCGCTTATACTTTCTAGCATTTATCTTTTGATGTTCCTAAGCTTATCTGTGGTGAATCTGATTTTTCTGTGCTGAAATGCAGATGCTGATGCAAGCTATTATCGAGTCCCTGAAGGATTTCGAGCAGTCAAATACAAAATCTACGCAATCAGTTGCATGTGATGCTGCATCCAAAGAAAATAATGTAGTAAAAGATTGCAATGGTGCAACTGATGCAGCATTGGAGCCAGATGCATCCTCCATCCCGGAGCCAGATGCATCCTCCATCCTGGTGCGTACCACTGATGTTCCTGGCAAGGATGTTGCAGCCTGCAATAGTGAAGCAAAGGCAGCTGTAGTGCAAAGTGCAGATAGCCGCAGTGTAAACGATGCTGTTTCTCTTAATGCCTCTAGCCCGCTAGAATCCAACGGGTCAACTCAGGTCATCAATGGAAAATCTGGCTCGTTGGAATCCCAGAAACCAACGCAGAACGCCAACGGAGAGGGCCGCACAAGAGCAACCCTGGTAGTACAAAAGAGCCGGACAGGCAGCCTGATAGATGGATTGGCACATAAATGGGGTTCTTTGTTCAAAAACAATGACTGAGACAAGCCAGATATACGCCGTTGACAATATATGTTACTGTGTGTTGATAGTCATTAGAGTTGCCTTTGGCTTCACAGCTTGATTGGTTTACCTGTAAAATGAAGAGGGAAATGGTCTAATGAGATACTGTACAAGTGGTTTCAGGGTGTTGGTGTATATATAGAACTAGGAATGTAGCGATCCCATTGATTGTGTAACATGTCTCAACACTACGTTGCTTCTGGTCAATTGGCAGGCTCTTGTTTCTTGCAAATACGTTGTGATATAATGTGTGGGAAGGCCCGTTATTTCCTCTATTATTTGTTAAATTCTTTTTACTGAATGATTAATCCTTTATTAGTAACGAGGGGAGAACTACTCTATGTTCAGGGTTTGCCTTCTCATTTTCTTAGTAAACTCCGAAAATCCGAAACCGAGCCCCCCTTTTTTCATTGGGATCCACCGAAAGCGAACTGGATTGGAGCTGGCTGCTTCCTTCCGTCTCGTGGATCTGGATTGAAAGGCTTCCATCTACAGTCACAAACCACCATATAGCCTAACCATGCGGGGCCGTCCGATCTGGATCGAAAGGCTTGCATCTACAGTCACAAACCACCATATAGGCTAACCATGTGCCGCTTATATATAGCCGAGTGCCGACTAACCGAGTGAGTGCCGGCGCAACAACCGAGTGCCATGTACAAGCCCAACGCCAACTCCTTCCAGTCGTGGGCCATGCGCTCATGCCCAACGCCACCGGCGTCGCCGCTGACCCTTCGTCGTGGGTCATCCTCGAGCGCTTCACCTACTTTGCGCACTGCTACGATGCCACAATCGCCTCCGGACACACCTTCTACGACACCCCCATCGAGGTCTCCTTCTGCCTCGCCGCCCCGCCGCGTCCCACTTCTACGTCTACTTCCCAGGATCCAAGAAGGTCAACACAATGGAAGAGCTAGCCCGTCGTCCTCGCCACGCACGGCGGCATCGCGCTCATCCAGCTGACCATCATCTGCGACGAGTACTTTTGAGCGTAGATGGTCAAACGGCATATCACTCCACGGTTTCGATCGTTCACCACCCAGTTGGTGTCTCGATACATTGGTCGATGAAAACCTCCGAGCACTTAAAGAAGCCTCCCTTGCGCTCACCATAATTCTGAAGACGAAGCATTTGTCAAGACATACAAAGGTAAGAACCGACTTAAAACAGCGAGGGAGAGAAGATTCAGCAATAGTTGAGTCAAGAGAGATATAGGAAAAGTTAAGAAGTCCATTAATCTTGCAAGTTAATTTTTACTTTAGAAAATAGTTTGGACACTCTAAAGACGGCTGATCTAACTAAGGTCAAGACCTACAGTCAGTATGGCTCTGATACCACCTCTGTCGGGATCCAAAAATACAATTCTAGACCCTCTGTGTATTCTGCACTAGTCCACAATCACGCTAGTGCACACAGTGTCAACATATATGAATATCGATCCATACACGACGAAACAATAGAATAAACAAGTAATTTGAATAACAAATAAGGGTTTTAACATTATGGTCGAGTTTACACTTATTAAGTCTCACAGGCTGGTAATAAATAAATAAGCAGTGGAACAAATAAACTTCAGCGGAATCCCATCAATTCACCACAGACAACCGACTGGGATCACGACCCAGCGATCATCACCTTCATAGAACTCCTCGAAGACACGCGAAGATTCCTTCACTTCTGTTGATTGTTTATAGCAAGCATGAGTACACAACCGTACTCACAAGTCATACCACAAAATGCAATTTATAGATGATGACTTATTCCAAAGGAATGGCTTATGTGATTATTTTGCATAAAGCAACATTTGCAATTGAATATAAATAATAGATTGAAAAACATGTTTTAAAACAAATAGACAATAATAGTTTGACAGTTGTTTTCACAAAGACACAAAACATAATCAATTTATTTCACATAGCCATATGACTTAGATCACACAGCTCCCTTCCAAAATGTTTTTATGAAAATCTAACCCTCGTGTGAAATCCCCAAGCATATTTATGACTGCGGACGCGGCTATTCGAATAGATTGTTTAACACTCTGCAGAGATTGTACACTTTACCCACACGATACAATCAGTGTAGCTAGCACTAATCATAACAAAACATTTCAAAAACTTCATCTCAAGCATTGACACTCCCGGTATGCTTTACTGTCGTTCAACCCATACACAACGCTTGTCACGACACACACCGTTGGATAGGGAAGCGGCGAACCGTCCCATGATGTGAGTCGCCACTGAGACTGAAACACACCTCCACCCATCACTGAGATCCTAACCTACAACCTGAGTTGTCAATATCAAGACTCCATAATTTACTAAGTTAGGCTCGTCCCATCAGGCATGTGGTTGTACAGAAGGCCAAGTTCAATGGTGCATAAAGTTAATTCCTTAATTGACAAAGGTCAGACTTTCAAATTCTAACTATGCCACAAAGATTATCATTCCCATTCACAAAGCTCCACCATATCACTTAGTATCCACCACTTGCCTCAGTTCAAATCCTTTCCTACCCGGTTGGTTAAGTGCAACACATGCTATCACAAAGTAATAACACATAGCACACAATTTTACACAAAGTTCTATAGCCACTTAGTCAAATTTATGATTACAACTCAAATGATATGTGTGACTCGTAGCATGACTAAGTAATATTATTTGTCTAACCAACCCAGGTTGGTACTATAACAATACCAACTAAATAATGAACCAACGTAGAGTGACAAAAGATCATGATGTTACAATAAGCCTGGTTGATATAAACAATTAGGATTAATAACTACACCCAAAAGCATTGAAATAAATATTTAAAGTACAATGCAGTACTTTGAATTAAAATAGTTTTGAAAACTGGGTTCAATATGATTAAAGGTATAACTTGCTTTGGAATAAATTCTAATACTGGTCTTGGTCTTGGTGAATTCTTTCTTCAAAATTCCCCGAAGTATCAATGTCTATTCGCAAACGAAACAAATAAAAAAAACAGAGAGGAAAACTAACTCCAAAGATTAAATAAAAATATCAAAAAATAGAGCATAAATTTAGATGAATTTAGGAATTTGAATGTGCTCAATCGGAGTTCGGATGAAGAATATATGGCTTCAGGAAGTTCTAAATCTAAATAAAATACTCAAAAAGGAATCTGAGTATTGTTCATCGCTTCGACTACGGGTGCTCGGAAGGAGTTTCGACCACATGGTCGAAAGATTTCGACTGCATGGTCGTAGAAGGTTACGACTACTTGGTCGTAGAAGGTCCTACGAGTTCACGGGTTCATGGAACAATTATCTGGCTGGTGGACCCACATAGCATATAGACATAGTGTATGGTGCACTGGGTTTACACCAGATCAGATCTGGGTTAGGATTTGGACGTGACACACAAGCGATGACGCGGCCGACCGAGCAGACACGCCGACGGTACGAGTTGATGTGGCAGGTGAGGTGGCATACACGTGTACCCACGAGTATATATGGCACGACACGTATGCTCACACATGTGCTCACGAGTATATGTGTCCCACACATGTGCTCACGAGTATATGTGGCAGATGAGGTGGCACGACACATCGACGGTGAGGCTCGGGTTCGTCCGGCAACGACAGACGATGGTGCTTCACCGGTGGTGGATGCGCGTACTGGGTAGAACAGGTTATTGCGCACATACTGGTACTGGTACTGGTATTGGTACGGGAGGTCGTCGGAGTTGGTCGAAAATGGCGACAAAGCGGCGGAGCAGGTGTGGCAGTTATCGGCGACGAACACCAGTGGCGTCTCGTGGTCGTGAAGGGGTGCTGGAGATAGCTCTGGCGACGACGAAGACGATTGTGCAATATGAAGAAAACGAGCTGCGGTGACGGAATTATCATATTTGGGAGAGGAAAAAGAAGAAACTTTAGGGTTGCTAAATTCTGATATTTGATTTAGAAATTCTCATGTGGCAATTGATGAAATCTGATATTCGCAAAAGAATTCTAATTGGGCTTTTGAACGTTCAGTGTATTAGGTTTTGAATTTTATTCTTTCGATCTTTAGGGTTTATGCTTCATATGATATTTAAAAGGAAATACCTTAAATTTATTTTACTTTTGCATTTTCTATCTCTAGGGTTTCCGTATTTTTTTAATGGTTTATGTGTTTTAGGGTTTCTGCCTTACACCGTTTGTGCCGGCAAAAGAGAAAATGCAATTCAAACAATTATCCAAAAATGGAGGAAAAATGATGGCAATAGATAATCATTGAAAAACTTTATTTATTACAGTTCATCAATTAACGAATGAAAGACATAACCAATTCTTATTATTGAAACTGGAGTATGGTGAAATGAATGAATAGTGTGTGTCTACTCCCTCCCAATAGAGTCATCATCAACGATCACCTAAAATAAATAAACACAGCAAGAATGAGTCCGAGACTCAGCAAGTAGAGTGAATTATTAGACATACAACAGATATGAACAAGACAACAACATTAAAGAATATGAACATAACACCGAATGTATATATGAATGAATGAAATAAATGGATTTAATGAAATGAAAGGTCTGCACACATGCTTATACCGGTATAACTAGTGACACACCCGTCGGTGTTCACTTAAGCCCGCATTTAACAAAATACGGGGATCCAAATCCCATATGAAGAACGTTCCATACGGGTGTTCAAATATGCCCACATTGGAATAGTGGGTCTTACGTGCCCATACTGGAATTGATGAGTCTTTATAATCTACTCCCGTGGATGGAACATGACAATGGATGCATGTAATGAACTATGAATAATGAATGACATCATCTCTAATCATGGGAATAACACATATGAAAGGAACATAAACATTGAATCTTCTCATGTATCATATAAAAACACAATACGAACATCAAGCATTCAGCATTCAAAAATCTTAAGAATATCAAAGTACTTGCCTTCCACGTTGCCACGCGTTAGTAGGCAACGAAGGTCTTCCAAAACCCGAAGCCTCGCCGCCTACACAAGTACTCGAAATAAGAACAACATGTTGCAGGATGCTACCAGCAACGTTCTACAACACCTTCCCGATAACTCAAGAATTAACTAACAGACTTATTCTAAAAATAGACAACCCAATGACAGAAACGAATTTGGACAGCAGCACGGAATAACTCATATCTATTGATCTGGGACTTGGAACGAGGTGAGCCAAGATCCTATGGAAACTTAACGAACATATCTACAAAATTCCAGTTGACAAGATCTCCCAATTCGGCCAAAATAAAACGCTAACCGGTAGACGAAAGTACAAGGCAGATTCTGTCTAGACGAAAAGGACAACAGTAAAAAAATAGATCACAACTTTTGATCTACAACTCTGAGTAGGGCGTTCTTTATCATTCTGGAAATTTTATAAAACTTTATACAATAACCTAGTTGGGTGAAAACCCTGAATCTTGCATTATAATAATCATAATTTAAAAGGCAACTTGACAGTTCATTCTCGTCAAGAATTCAGGACAACATGGAAGATCATACCATAACTTTTGATCCGTACGTCGGAATTAGGTGTTCTTGGTGGCTACAGAAAGCTATGAACAGGATCTAAATATCTATAGGAGATGAACATCTCAAATTCAGTCTCTAAGAACCCAAAATTGGCCACACAACCTACAGGACAGATATGGACTCTAACAGCAGTAGCAATTCGATCCAACAATCTTAATCGATTTCACATCTATTCTGAATCAAACAGCAATGAAAACCTTTGTTACCCTTGTAGAAACTTAGGAAGACGCTGAACATTCCCCACGAAGAAGATCTCCTCCTTGTCCCTCTTCCTTCCTCTCCTTTTTGGCCGGCAAACCCGTAGATTCCCTCCCCTTCCTTCGCGAATAACCAACAGCAGGAATGGTTGGCACCAAGAAGCAGGGGCGAGGCGCCAAGGGGCAGGAGGGTGACATCCATATCAGGGGGTGGCAGCTTGGGGTAGGAAAAGGGGAAGGGGGTGACTTGGTTAGGGTTTAAGGGGAGGAGGAGGGACGGCTTGGGCTGGCCAAACATGGGGCGCCCCCCCTTCTGGCCCATACAGGGTCGGCCAACAGGCTGCCAATGCCTGGGCCAGAAGCCCATACTCCAAAGATTTCCTCCAAAACTGGAATTTTGATAAATCTCCCTCTCCCGAATACAATTATTTCTAATTGATTTTTTTTGAGGTATTACAACTATTCTCCTCGCCGTTTCAATCATTAATATCACAATATCTAGTAGAGCTGATCGACAAGTTTTATTTGGTTTTGGAGCAACACTGAGGGAGATTGGACCCTTCTTCTCCGACTTTGGTGAAACACCACCGCCTCGATTTCGGTCGCCAACAACCTCCATAGGCGTCATCGTCGGGTGTGCTGCATTCCATGAGACCAGATGACTCCTACACGCACCTTCCCAAGCCTTCTAGAAGCATGTAGCTTGTTCTCCATGTGTGCTGCCTTTTCGTCTCCGCATCTAGCCGTCGCATGCTCACCACCGACCTCCTTTGGACTCCACGCCACCTCAGACGACTTCGCGAGGTGCCACAGCCCCATTTTTATTAAACTAGATTATTATGCATCTCATGTGTATGCATTTGATTTCTGGAATATTTGCACAAATTATTGTATTTGTAAATTTTCAAAACAAAGTTAAAAGTATAACTCCAATCGAATCTCCAATTAAAAAAAATAAATACTTATGAAATTCTATGGGAAATAATTTATTTAAACCTTACAATATTTATCATGAATAAATAATAATTTTCTCAAGTTTGTAGACCTCAAATCAACCCTGAGAAAATTCAATTACCAATTCTAAAATCCCTGCAATAAATGATTTAAAAACAAGTAATTAAAACATGGAAAATAATTTTAGAAAATTTGTGTGAGTTCTATTTTGTCCCAGGAACCCCTTTACAAAAATCTAGAATTTTATAAATTTATTTGATATTTTTAAAATTTCAGTCGAAGTAGAGGGGTTTAAAATCCAAATCAGTCATTTACTGTTGGACCGACCGAACCGGTTTGCACTATAGCGACCATGCCAATTGATTCGACTGGACCGAACCACTTTTCCTGACCCGGACCGCACTGAGCCGCTATCCCTCTCTCAATGACCTGGCGGGCCCCACTCGCCAGTCCTATCTTCTTCTTCAGCGGCGCCCGAGCCACGTCGTGCAAGGCGCTGCGCGCGCATGCAATGCTGCCGCCGAGCGCGTGGGACACATGGCTGCTCCTCTGCGCCAGCACTGTTCGATCTACCTCCGTTCCCTAGCCTCATCTCTTCACCTCCCTGCTATTCCCTCTCTATCTCCTCTCTTCCACCGAAGGCAAAGCAGAACCGTCGAGCAAGCTCCAAAGCCGCCCAACCACTCGTGGCCGCTCCGGTGAACTCCGACCTCTGCCGATCGCGTCACAGCGAGCCCTACACCCCAAAGACCTTATCCCCTCTACCAATTTTGGGGATCATCAACCGAGGAGCAGCGCATCACCTTCTTCTCCACCGCCGCCACCATTTGATCTCCATAGTCGATAGCCGCTCGCCATCGCTGCGCCGCCACAGTGCATCTTGTGCTGTGCCACCGCCACCCCTAGCTTTAGTAGCCCTAGGGCAACCCATTTTTTGCAGTTGTCGCCGCCTCCGCACCGCTCCCTCGCCGGCGACGACCCACACCCAAGGTCCTTGTGCTGGTCTCCCTGTTCCTTATCTTTGTGTTCTCTGTTTCACTAAAAAATGGGCTCCAACAGTAGGATCAATCAAATAATTTTGCTATTAGAATTTTTGGATGTCTGTAGAATACCTCAGTAGAGTTAGCAAAGATTGAATTGATCTTGTGAGGAGTTTAGTTCACAACTTCTCTTTTTAGACGAGTTCTTATTAAAAGCTGTTTAAACAAAGAAGATTTTTTGGAGATAACTAGCTTTGTCAGTGGGCTAATGACTCTATTAAGGCAATAGTTAGACTTTGTCTTAATTCAATTAGTGACTTGCAATTATCTATCAAACCTGATGGTTGTCAATTGAGTCAGCAATTGAAATAGCTAATCTATAAATTGAGATCTAAGTGAAATTTGGTTAGTAGAGTTTCAGTTCTGAGAGTTGTCCTGTTAAAGGTTGTATACTGAGTTATCTGAAGAATTTTAGATTTTGTGAGCAGGCTAAAGTCATGGCTAACTCTAATAGTTAAATGTTGTCTTCTTGCTTCAATTGGTCAGTTGTTCATTAATCTATCAGCGGCAACCAATTTGAAAGGCAGTCAATTTAGTAAGCTAAATAGTTAATGATTAATAAATAGTATAAGATGTTTGAATAGAGAAGATAATCTAAAAATGCTTGCAGATGTCAGTGAGTTAAAACTTTGTTAAGTGTAAAAATCAGTTGAGTAAGCATCGTGTTAAGTTATCTAGTCTTGGTATTTAACCTAAAAGAGTAAAACTATCTAGAAAACAAAAGTTAAGTTATGTGAATGTAATTTGACATTAACCTCACCATGGTGATGAAATCATAAGTAAAAGAGTCATCGATGCTCTCTCTAGGACGCATCTCGAATTTGTTATATTCACGTTTATAGACAGTCTGGCGTACTTTCTTGACTTGGGACGAACACTCATGATAAGTTTCGAGAGTGTTCCAAATCTCATGCGCAGTCTGAAGATTGTAAATCCGATCATACTCCTGTCTCCCAAGCCCACTATACAAGAGGTTTTTAGCCTTATTGTTGTTAACCTTTTGTACTTAATCCGAATATCTACTTGTTCAGGCGAGGATGATTGCGGCAGGTGCAATGGCTTTAACCCAAGTTGGTTGCTTGTGGGTATGGGCATGTCAACCTAGTATTCTTCTTTTATTTCCAAGTTTATCTTCCGCTGCGATTTATTTAACTCTGATTATATTTGTCCGCTCGGCTGCCTTATAAAAAATCGGTCCATAAGGCCCTATTTATTGAAATTGTAACATTGATTTTAATAAAATTTCCATATTTGACTATGGTTGTGTTGGACCGAAAAGGCGACTAGAGGGGGGGGGTTGAATAGGAGCACGCTCACTTTTCCACAAATAATTGATTCAGTAAAACTTTACTCCAGTAGCTATGGAAGTTATGAAGATCAGTATATCAGTACAGTGGAAGACTAATATTGAATCTAATTTAAACCCCTAAGCAATAAGACAAAATCAACAAAGATTGAAGCAACTTAATGCACTGGCGGTCGGACCGCTGGGAAAACACCGGTCGGACCGATTTTCTTCCGATCTGACCGGTCAATTGCGGTGATCGATCTTTGTGTCTGTAATGTAAGAACATCCCGATGACAAAGATGAAAATAGATTAAACTTTTGATCTACTAATCCAAACTTGATTAAACTTGGAACACACCTTCTCTATGATATCAGGAAGCTATTCCAATCGAAGATTGTGATAATTCTTGGAAGAATAGCGATCCTTTTCGATTTGATTGAAGAGAGGTTCAAAACTGGGTCAAAACGAAAACTTGATCCAAGATCTTGCTCGTGGGTGATTGATGATCAAGATGATCCTAGATGGGTTCCCACACGTCACAGTAAGCTAGATCACATAAAGAATTCAATCAAAAACTCGCGGATCAAAGAAAGACCCAAAATCATCAAATAGAGATAAAGAACTCAATGAGACAAAACATCGATCAAACTTTCCTTTGATTGATTGATATGATATGGGCTTACAATCTCTCCATCAATAGAGGACAATGCTCAATCCAAGAGCACAAAAATCACATCAAAACATAAAGAACCCTATCCTCCACAAAATCCCTCCCTAAGAAAATTAGGGTTTACAAAAAATAGCAAAAGAGACGAAGCGGAGATGCAGCCACCTCCCTCCCCTATTTATAGTGGAGGCTTAGACCTTCTATAAGTTTGATCCTATTGGGCTTCCGTTAAGGCCCAAAACAAACGGGACACTAACGCACGCATTTTAAAGCGCCGTCTTTATCTCCTCTTGACCTAACTAGCTACACCTTGCGCCATCTTGTGCCTCGGATTAGCTAATAGGTCATCCTTGTCTATCTTGCACCACGCTTGAGTACACTTACCTCACCCGACATCGTCGATCGTTCTGGACCTCAGCTCTCCAAGCCTAGTCCCGATCATCCTCTCCGTTGACCGTCGTTGACCACCAAGCAACTTGCACAACAACAGACAAGTAAACCGAATTTGGGAACAAGTTCTTCACAACTTGACCCATGTTAGTCAAAACATGCATCATGCAACATATATGCCCTGAAACTCATGACTTTGACCTAACAATCAAAAATCGCCGCCACGACGGGCGACGTACTGAATGAAAACCGGTCAGACCGCCCTAGGGCCGTTCTGACCGCCACCTATGGGCCGGTCAGACCGCCAGCTGGGATTTAGCCGTTTTTCCCCTCTGGAAAACCAAAACCTGCTGGAATTTTCAAACCAATAGAACTTTTGACCGGAGACTCCAAAAATTATGAGACTAAGTGCAATAGAATTCCCTCTCTTGCCTACACCCTCTATTTTTGGCCCAGCTCAATTCTCACTTTCTGTAACTGGCCAGTCTGACTGCCACCAAGGCCGGTCGACCGGTCATGAATCGGCCAGACCTGCCACCCTGGCCGGTCAGACCGGTTATAGCCTGACAGCATGCCAACTTTACCGAAAACACGTGAAATGACAAACCATTAACGCCATTGCCAATTGTCATATCATCCTAAGATCTGGAGCATATCCCCATGATATCCACAAGTTGTGATCAATGTTGTTTGGATATGTGCATGTTAGTCATCGATCCTTGGGAACTAACGTGAGCCATATATCCGGGAACCTTGAAATCGGTTTCGTTTCATGGTTAGGGTTGTTCCTTTTGTGCAATCACTTGACTTGAAACGAGTTCGATTTTGGGGTCCCACACGAGGTCATCCCAAACCAGGTGGAGCCAACCCTGAGCTCGGAGCTCCACTACTCTGCCGAATCGCTTTTCTCACCGCGCTCGCTCGCACATAGGACCTCCGACGAGCCGCCGGTAGGTTTAGGTTTAACAATCATTAGCCTTTAACCATGTTCTAAATGTATCATTGACATCTCGACCCTACCAGGGATAAACACGATTAGAGGTTTAAATCACACCGTTTAAACTCTCTAAGTCATCGACATGTGGGACCGTATAGCCGGTTAAGTGATGGTGTAAAGTTATGGAGTACGTTTTCTGTTAAAAGAAGCGTATTTCTTTAATGCATAGATTGAATTTGCATTTTTGGTAAACCGAAGACGTATTCCCTGGAATACGCCTTCGACGTCACTTCGGCTGAGACCAGTCAAAATTGATCGGGTTAAACTTTGACCTTGGGTCCCACCAGTCATCTACTGTGGCTAGCTCAGCGCGAGTATAAAAAGTATTTATTACTTTTAGAAATTTTGAAATGAATTAATTTTGTATTGAAAATGGTTTAAACTTCAAAAATTCATAAGTAATTATCTGAACTCCAAATTGAGTGAAATCAATTTTGTTGGTTTTCATTTTTAAAATAATTTTCAGTGGAACAAGTTTTAAAATTGTTCCTGTCACCAAAAGTTTTGATAAATGGTTTAATTATGCACTTATGTCTTTAACTTTGTAAAATTCTTAAAAAATCCATCGGAACTCCTTTTGAACGGAAATTTTCACCTAAATTATTCTAAAATAATATTCTACCTGCTGAGTAAGTTTCATGAATTTTGGATGAATTTGAATTTTTAGTTAATTTTGATGTTATTCGTTCTTCTCGCTCGATCGATAGATTTTGACGATTGTGTACTTGCAAGAGTGATCTGCAGCAGAAAAGGAATGTCTCCAAAGAAGGCAAGCAATCCCTCCTTTCATCATGTTGATCACATTAATTTCAAATTCTATTATGTTTTTCGCAAATTGTATGTATGCATGCTCTATTTTGGTGTTTAAATTCTCAATCGAGTAGTAGATCCTAAATAGATGCATGAGCTATAGGTAAATATTCATCATTTACCATTGAGCCTAGATGGTTATATCCGCTGTGATTTAGGGCTAGATGGATGAGCTCTAGTCACTTTATGCACTATACGTGTCATGTCGCTTAGCCATGCTTAGTTTCGGTAGAACGAGGATCATCGCTTCGGCGTTGATTGTGATATCACCATTACAATTACTTGGGTCAATGTACTCATGTATCTAGTGTATTTGGAAAAACTAAAACTAAAAATACTAGAATTTAGACTCGAGCAAATGGTTTGTTGGGGTGATTGCTGGATATGTGGTTTGTGCCCAAGTCAACAAGGACAGAATTACTTGCGCCATTGATCCAAGCACATTTGCATGCAACCACATGTGGGGTATATGAGACCTCTCTTGACTTAGTACATTGGGGTGTGTTAATTGATGAGTCGCCAGTGGTAGTCTCTAGGAGAAAAATGTTATGTTGTTCTGTTATTGTTGGGCATGTGCGTGTTGGGTTCCGGATTTTGGTTCCCTCGCCCGAGGAACATCGGCAGTTGCTTATGCTAGGCCGATGTCTCTGACACAGCGTATAGGTTCCTCGTGGGAGCCCAAGGTGGGCGGTTCACTGAGGGTTAACCCCCATACGTGCGACTCTTAATTAATTCATTCCATTGTTAAGCGTCTCGTAGGACTTAGCTCTGTCGATATACCTTCGAAAGTGTGCTTAATAGCTCTGCCCGTGGGTAAAGTTGTACACCCTACAGGGTATAATCTACTCAAATAGCCACGTCCTTGGTTATGGACACATTTGGTTATTTTTCACAAGAATTAGACTCTACATTTTGATAAAATTTGAAATCAGGTGATACGAATGGATAATTCGTGCAATTGTTGTGGTGGCTGTGGGTAGTCACCTCCAAGATGTTATTTATATTTATATTAGTTGTCTCGCTGTTATTTGACCAAATAAAAAACAGATTTGGTCAATCGCCTTACAATCTATAACACTATTGCAAAGAAACTGCCTTTATGCTGAAAATTGCTTAAGTGTAAGCCTTCTTTTGATACTTGAATGCATGTAGCTATGTATAGGTTTGTTATCTGTAAGTTTTGCGAGTATAATTTTGCACTCAATTGCATTGTCTACTTGCTGCAGAGGATGTTGATCCCCAAGGGGTCAACTATCGTGAGACTTACTTTGACTATGAGGACAAGCTCGGCGGGTTACCAGTCGGTTGCCTTGTGGGTAAGGGCAGCCAGTTGGCTTTTGTTACTACCATCTTATGGTTTGGGTTTTTCGCTGTGAACATAAACTTTTGTTGGTATACTTGGCTGGTCGGCCCTTCTGTATGAATTCCAAAGTTGTATATTTAATGTGATGTAATTATTAAGTTTTCAGTAATGTAATAACTTGTGTATGGAATTGATGCTTTATTTTGTGAGGTGTATGTGTACCGCTGTCCAGAGCGGGAAAATTTGATTTGTGATGCTAGGACCATTGGGAAGGTTAAGCATTACAAGTTAAATCGCCCGACGGCCCTCACATGAACTTTTAGGATGTTACAAACCCTACCCCCTTAAGAAGAATCTAGACCTCGAGATTTTGGTAGAACGGAACGAAGAAGATAGAACTAGGAGGAAGAGAGACATAGCGGAGGATGCTGACGCACTCTTAGTTGCTTTGTCGGGTCCTAGTGTGGCTTCTCCGCGTCGTTGTTTTCTGTTTTCTTCATGACAACCACCAATTTTCTGTTGATGGATTGACAGTAATTGTCCATATTCGAAGGAATAGCTAGCCTTGGACATGCCAATATAATAACTATATTCTGATCATCATGTCCTATTTTTCCCAACTAGAATCCAATTATTTTCTTTTAGCCGCTAATTACCGTAACTTAAACTCTAGACCTCCTTTATAATCGATATTACCACCAACTTTTTAGTTTGCGTATACTCTAGTTTTGGCATGATTATTCCCAATAGAAGTTGTTATACCTCCAAATCTAACTATATGCAATCGTAATGGTTTCACATTTATGTATTCAGGTACCCCCTTAAATAAAATCTCCATCGATGCTCGTTGTTTCTTCAACCACCAATAACTCAATTGTTATTATCCACCACGATTATATTGTCACCCTAATACAAGATTCACCATTCTTTGATACCGATCTTAATATCCAAGTCTATCATTATCAATCAAGAGCACCTAGGAACCATATAATTATGATATGCCATTCTCCACCTGTTGATCATAACATCTAGATTAATTCATACATAGATTCCGCATAAGTCCTAGTGATCCAACTTCAAAAATTATGGCTATTCCTATAGATCAACTACCATTCAATTTATCCTAATTGCCCACAAACGTATTTGATTCCATCAATTATCATATGATTCATTGCTATCTAGTCTGCCGATGCTAAATCACTATTTTCTAGAGAAAATTGAATTTTCATTTAGTACTACTTCACTTACATTAATTCTTCTGATATCCAATATCTAGAAATTGCTAACAATCTATTTATTGATCGCATTATGTGTATAGCTTCAATTACTCCTATTAATCCAATCTAAATGATTTTCCTAAGTTTTATGTGATATCTTCCAAGCACTTATCCACATGATTTCTAGTACTCCACCAACATGCCATATATTTGATTCATTCTCAAAATCATAAGATACCCTCGATACATTTTCATTAACTACTTATCGTGCAAGTCCTCTGTGGTATCTACTATACCTGTGGATATAACATGTATCAATCCATTGTCGACGCTACCTTATGTGCCTTCCATCATAACGGTCTATTTTTCTTGGTCAAAGACTGCTTCCATTTAGGATTTGGTGGTTGCGATGCTTACAGCTACGCGGAGAATCCGTCGATGTAGTTTAATCTATTTGGTGAGCAGCCGTTTTAGATGACACTCATTGGGAGTGTGAGACACAAAGTGGTCCACCTCACCGTACCCGAAACATGTGGCGGGTCGATGAGTCCCAAGGGACGGTGGTGTTTGTCCGATTACGGGGAGCTGGTCCTTCTTGGGCAGGGGTTAATGGGCGGCTCTATACTAGGATCTTCGAACTCCACCTTGACATAATGTTTCCTCGATTCGTCCTGGCGAATTTTTGTTGGTCAATTGGTTGTACCCTACCTGAAATGCGGTGATTGCTATGGGTCTTGTATGGACGGTTTGTGTCAAGGTTGGCTTTTGAGGGAGCTTCATCTTGATGTTGCGTGCTTGTTATGTTGGCCTTGACGTCTGGTTGTGCTTTCAGCAAGTTGTGAAGATAGAATAGTATCAGATAGGGAGAATATCGCGGGGATAAGGACACTAACCCATTTTCCTCTTAAAGATTAAAGTTTTAGCATATGGAAAGCTAGGAAGGCTCAAACAATCACACAAATAATGTTTCCTCGATTCGTCCTGGCGAATTTTCGTTGGTCAATTGGATGTACACTACCTGAAATGCGGTGACGCCTATGGGTCTTGTATGGACGGTTTGTGTCAAGGTTGGCAAAATTTGAGGGAGCTTCATCTTGATGTTGCGTGCTTGTTATATTGGCCTTGACGTTTGGTTGTGCTTTCAGGAAGTTGTGAAGAGAGAATAGCATCAGATAGGGAGAAGATCGCGGGGATAAGGACACTAACCCATTTTTCTCTTTAAGATTAAAGCTTTAGCATATGGAAAGCTGGGAAGGCTCAAACAATCACACAAATTTGATATTTGAAATCATCTGTGTTCACAGCACTTGTCCCTGGATCAGTAGCTAGTGTCCATAGTTACATCATTGGATAGCAACACATATCATGAAAATACGAAGCTATCACATAACAATAAATAAAGCGTAAATATACCTTGTGGCGCTTGTTTTGTAGAATGGCTGACTAGGCCAAATACCTTTAAAGAATCAGCAGCGGAAGCAGATTAACACTATAACACGTAGAAGCCTCACGATATACCCACAAGCAATCGACTGGGACCTGCGACCTAGTTCTTGGCATTCTTGATCTTCAGTCTTGACCAATACTCATAATTATCCATGTTGACTTATTTTATGCTTACTGACTAAAAAAATATAAATAGCGAGTATGAGTACAAAATCGTACTTCTTTTATGTTTTATCTACCCTTTGTCACTTCCTCCTGCGAGGAGCTTCTTCGACTAAATTGTTATCTCCCTCAGAAATATCACAAACTGGTAATATATCACTCATTGGTTCAGATATGGTGATATGTTCAAAATTACTATTATTCATAGTTTGATTATCCTCAATTCGAGAAGCACTGCCTGTAGATCTCATAGGATAAATATCCTTAAAAAACAAAGCATCTCTCGACTCCATTATTGTGTTAGCAATAACCTCATGAGTTTCTGATTTTACTACTAAAAATCTATAGGTCATGCTGTTATGAGCATATCTCAGTAAGGCATGATCGACTGTTTTAGGTCAAAGCTCTCTTTTTCTGCTATGGTATGTTGACCTTTGCCAAACACCCCTAAGTTCACGTAAAATTAACATTGGGTTTCTCCCTTCCATCCTCGTGATTTGTAATCTCACATCTTTTAGTGATTACTTTTTTTTAGGATGAAAGTTGTTGTCAATATAGCTTCCCCCACCATAGCTTAGTCATAGCGGTATTCTCCAACATGGCATTCACCAAGTCTGTTAGTGTCCGATTTTTCCTCTCAGTCGCCCTGTTTGATTGGGGTGAGTATGGTGTGTAACTTCGTGAACTATTCTATATTCAGAATAGAATAGGGAGAATTCATGAGAAATATACTCTCCTCCACGATTAGACCTTAGTATTTTTTTTTCTAGTTGGTTCTCAACCTCAGCCTTATAAATTTTAAAATAATTTAAAGCTTCACCTTTTGTTTTCAGTAGATACAAATAACAATATCGTGATGCATCATCAATACGAGTTAAAAAAAATATTGTTTGCCTCCTTTTGTCAACATTCCATTCATCTCACACAGATCGGAATGGACAAGATCTAATGGTGTTAAGTTCTTTTCCTCCTGTAACCCCTTAAATGGTTTTCTAGGTTGTTTTGCTTGCCCACAAGTTTGACATTTTGATCCTTTGTTAATTTCATATTTTAGAATTAAATCTAATATGGACATTCGAGCAATACTATCAAAACCAATATGATAGAAACGAGAGTACCATATACTGGCCTCACATTTATTCAAACCAATTGTAACATTCAGATTATAACAATACTCTAAAGTACTTATGCGGAACAAGCCTCCGCTCTCAAAGACTTTACCAACAATGTTACCAAATTTAGACAATAGAACTTTATTTGACTCAAATACTAGCTTATAATCATCCTTACATAGGAGAGAACCACTAACGAGATTCTTATTTATTGTTGGCACACGCTGCACGTTCTTCAAATGGACGATCTTCCTTGAAGTAAGCCTCGGATCCACCGTGCCAACACCAAGAGCAGAAGCATGTGACCCATTCCCCATTAGGACAGAGGAAGCCTCAGCTGCCTGATATGAAGAAAATAAGAAAATATCAGAACATACGTGAACATTAACTCCGGTATCAACCCACCAATGAATAGGTTGATATGCTGAAGAAACAATAGGTTTATTACCATACCCTCCTATTGAGACCTCGCCTATGATCACGTTGACAACCTTTTTCTTTGGCTGTTCAACATCCTCGCTCTTGCGAAAATAACAGTATTTTGCCATGTGACCGTTTTTTCCACACACAAAGCAGGTGATGTTCCTCATGTCCTTCTTCTCAGTTTTCTTCTTAAAGCTAGTTGTCTTGTTTGGTTTAAAGTCTTTGTTATTTTTGCCATATCTTTTCTCAATAACATTTGCATTGATCTGATTGTTCTGACTAGACATTCTTGGTGCATCTTTTGCTCTTGTCTTTTCTTCTACACCAAGGACATCAATGAGATCCTAATAAGATATCTCTTCCTGTTGTGCTTTCAGAAGTTGTGAAGAGAGAATAGCATTAGATAGGGAGAAGATCGGGGATAAGGACACTAACCCATTTTTCTCTTTAAGATTAAAGTTTTAGCATATGGAAAGTGGAAGGCTCAAACAATCACACAAATTTGATATTTGAAATCATCTGTGTTCACAGCACTTGTCCCTGGATCAGTAGCTAGTGTCCATAGTTACATCATTGGATATCAACACATATCATGAAAATACGAAGCTATCACATAACAATAAATAAAGCGTAAATATACCTTGTGGCGCTTGTCTTGTAGAATGGCCGACTAGGCCAAATACCTTTAAAGAATCAGCAGCGGAAGCAGAATAACACTATAACACGTAGAAGCCTCACGATATACCCACAGGCAATCGACTGGGACCTGCGACCTAGTTCTTGGCCTTCTTGATCTTCAGTCTTGACCAATACTCATAATTATCCATGTTGACTTATTTTATGCTTACTGACTAAAAAAATATAAATAGCGAGTATGAGTACAAAACGCATTCTTTTATGTTTTATCAACCCTTTGTCACTTCCTCGCGAGAGCCTCTTCGACTAAATTGTTATCTCCTCGAAATATCACAAACGGTAATATATCACTCATTGGTTCAGAGATGGTGGTATGTTCAAAATTACTATTATTCATAGTTTGATTATCCTCAATTCGAGAAGCACTGCCTGTAGATCTCATAGGATAAATATCCTTAAAAAACAAAGCATCTCTCGACTCCATTATTGTGTTAGCAATAACCTCATGAGTTTCTGATTTTACTACTAAAAATCTATAGGTCATGCTGTTATGAGCATATCTCAGTAAGGCATGATCGACTGTTTTAGGTCAAAGCTCTCTTTTTCTGCTATGGTATGTTGACCTTTGCCAAACACCCCTAAGTTCACAGAAAATTAACATTGGGTTTCTCCCCTTCCATCCCTCTGACGTGTAATCTCACATCTTTTAGTGATTACTTTTTTTTAGGATGAAAGTTGTTGTCAATATAGCTTCCCCCACCATAGCTTAGTCATAGCGGTATTCTCCAACATGGCATTCACCAAGTCTGTTAGTGTCCGATTTTTCCTCTCAGTTGTCGCCCTGTTTGATTGGGGTGAGTATGGTGTGTAACTTCGTGAACTATTCTATATTCAGAATAGAATAGGGAGAATTCATGAGAAATATACTCTCCTCCACGATCAGACCTTAGTCTTTTTTTTCTAGTTGGTTCTCAACCTCAGCCTTATAAATTTTAAAATAATTTAGAGCTTCACCTTTTGTTTTCAGTAGATACAAATAACAATATCGTGATGCATCATCAATACGAGTTAAAAAAATATTGTTTGCCACCTTTTGTCAACATTCCATTCATCTCACACAGGACGGAATGGACAAGATCTAATGGTGTTAAGTTCTTTTCCTCCTGTAACCCCTTAAATGGTTTTCAAGGTTGTTTTGCTTGCCCACAAGTTTGACACTTTGATCCTTTGCTAATTTCATATTTTGGAATTAAATCTAATATGGACATTCGAGCAATACTATCAAAACCAATATGATAGAAACGAGAGAACCATATACTGACCTCACATTTATTCAAACCAATTGTAACATTCAGATAATAACAATACTCTAAAGTACTTATGCGGAACAAGCCTCCGCTCTCAAAGACTTTACCAACAATGTTACCAAATTTAGACAATAGAACTTTATTTGACTCAAATTCTAGCTTATAACCATCCTTGCATAGGAGAGAACCACTAACGAGATTCTTATTTATTGTTGGCACACGCTGCACGTTCTTCAAATGGACGATCTTCCTTGAAGTAAGCCTCAGATCCACCGTGCCAACACCAAGAGCAGAAGCATGTGACCCATTCCCCATTAGGATAGAGGAAGCCTCAGCTGCCTGATATGAAGAAAATAAGAAAATATCAGAACATACGTGAACATTAACTCCGGTATCAACCCACCAATGAATAGATTGATATGCTGAAGAAACAATAGGTGAATTACCATACCCTCCTATTGAGATCTCGCCTATGATCACGTTGACAACCTTTTTCTTTGGCTGTTCAACATCCTCGCTCTTGCGAAAATGACAGTATTTTGCCATATGACCGTTTTTTCCACACACAAAGCAGGTGATGTTCCTCATGTCCTTCTTCTCAGTTTTCTTCTTAAAGCTAGTTGTCTTGTTTGGTTTAAAGTCTTTGTTATTTTTGCCATATCTTTTCTCAATAACATTTGCATTGATCTGATTGTTCTGACTAGACATTCTTGGTGCATCTTTTGCTCTTGTCTTTTCTTCTACACCAAGGACATCAATGAGATCCTAATAAGATATCTCTTCCCTCTTGTGCTTTAGGCTAGTAGCGAAATCTCGCCATGAAGCAGAAAGTTTGGAAACAATACCTCCAGCCACAAACTTAGAAAGAAAAATGCAACCCAAATGTGCAATCTCCTCGGTCAGTAGCTGAAGCTCATGAGCCTGTGCAACTATCGACTTAGCATCATCCATGCTGTAGTCGAAGAATTACTTACACAGTAGAACCAACGATCATCATCAGTTTTGGCATATTTGTACTCTAGTGCATCCCACAACTCTGTGGCGGATATGAAGTCCATGTACATATCATAGAGTCGATCGCCAGATAGGTCGTATGCATCCAAGGGTTGTGTTGTTATTTGTGTCGAACCTCATGGTCTGTTCAATCATAAATGGATACTGTGGATGGATCACCCAACACATCCCCAAAGACATGAGTCAAATCTTGACCCTTGTCTGCCATCTACGAAAGTTCAAACCAGAAAACCTCTCAGGTTTCATAGCATCAGAAGAAACAACCATTGTTAAATCACAAAAAATGTATGTAATAAGATTTCTGGATTGTTGGAAATGTGGACAATAATTTAATTCTAGATTTTATGATGAGACAAAGATCAAATAAAACTAGAGATGCATAAAGCGATAATAACAGCAGACAACTCATTGTACTTCTAAACATACCCAATAATAGACTTATTAATGAATAGATTGGTTGCAGGACGAACTTACAGTCAGGCGTGATGAAGAACAGGAAGCAGCGTAGACTTGAAGCAGTGCAGAATATAGATATAGCAGCACAACGAGCGGTCGTGCAAATGCGCTGCCCAGAATCCTTATTGGGTCCATGCAGGTGAACTCTACGACAAGATTCACTCTTACCCTCCTTCCCGGTGCATACCGAGGAGAAGAGATGGAATGGTTCAACAGCACAACTTTTTAGCACAGTAGAACCGAGAGGAAGAAGAAGATGGAAGTGTTTTTAATCTTTTTCAGGCGTGGCACCACCAATGCGATCTGACATTGATCTTGGAACTATCGATGGGGCCGGCCATGGCCGACAGCAGGGATGCCGATGCAACCAAACTTAGGTCACTACTTGAAACAGATAATTTCACTCGGGCCACTACCTGAAACAGATAATTTCCCGAGTGCCACTTGGGAAAAAATGTAAAACACTCGTGATCATATTTCCCGAAGGTCAGCTATCAAGGAAAACCACTCGCGATCATTTTGTCAGGTAAAAACGAGTTTCCCGAGTGTTACACTCGGATACATAAATTTGTCGGTGTTCGTTGTACACTCGAAACACCCAACACTTGGAATAATAGTTGATACAATGGGTTCACCACCATAACAAGATACTTTACCGAGTGTTGACACTCTAAAGTAGGGAAATTGTCACTCGGAACATTTATTGCTCGAGTGTAAACACTCGAGAAATCTAGCCACGTGGCGATCCTTTCCTGATGGGTTCCGAAAATTGGCCCGAGTGTATCTCAAACAACCAGACTCGGGAAAAGTTATCCCCGGTGGTGCCGAAAATTGGCACGAGTGTAAACACTTGGGAAATATAACCACGTGCCAATCCTTTCCAGGCGGGTCTCAAAAATTGGCCCAAGTGTATTCCAACCTAGGACACTCGGGAATCATTTTTGTTTCTCGAGTATATGTCAAACAAGGGCACTCGTGAGTTACCGAACAGTGTATGCGCCGATTTCGATTTTGTACGTACGATTTTGCATTTCATTTTGAACTAAGCTGATGGGAAACTCGGAAATCAAATAGACCATACATTCCACAACAAGAAAAATACCACCAATTAGCCACAAATCATTACATATATAGATTCGACAACATTAACATAATTCTCGAGCTCACAATACAACATTCACACACACACACATAGATGTTCAGTACATTGGGCATAGCAGCAATATTAGCCTCAATCTTGGATTTGAAGATCTTTTGAATTTCAAGCTTCTCTTGGTCAGCTTCGACAAGAGATGTTCCAGCGTCAGATTGCGGTTCAGCTGGAACTTCTGCAATACCAAATATTGGTGTTAGCCTTTGTTGACCTACCAAAATTGTGTAATTTTTTTGCATTATTTTGAGTTTGCCTATTCATGCCATTCTAAGTGATAATTCATTTACCATGGTTGCAAAGTAGCATGTTGAACTCATAGTGAGATTACCATAACAGTTTTAGTAAATATTGTCAGGTAGGCCATGTCAATCACTTCTCAAGAATTGAGGCCCAAGTAATAACCAAGACTATAAATTGCGGATTCCTCTGATTATTGGGTCAACAATGTGCAAACCAAAGAAACCAAAATTTCCTCTCTCTCTCTCTCTCCCTCTCTCGAAGTGCCAATTTTTATCCAAAATCACAACAGCAGTACAAGTGTAGAACATAAATGATCCAAAATTACAGCAGCAGGCAGTCATGAAAGAGAGAAAAGGGGAGGTCATAGTGTTGGGCACTTTGAGAGAGACAAGAGCTGGCACCTTATTGCTGTTTTGTTACTTTTTATTACATTCTTTTATTGTTAATTTGATTATACAGGATCAGTGATTTTTGGCATGGACAGCAAGTCATAGGAACATAAATGAAGTTTTTGAACCATTTAATCTTCTAGTAGGATATTGAGCTTGTACAGTAGTTTCAGTATGTCATGTCCCCCTCATTGAGGGTACGAACTGTAAGCAAAGGGTTTTGTATTCAATGATTTTGTATGAATGTTTGTTGAATATACTCATGAGATCAGATTTCACTATTTGCAAGACTGCAATTATGTCTATTGAATATTTTCAAAAACTTCAATAATCCGAAGGATGACAAAAACCAGAAAGCTAAGTAGATAAAAAGGGTAGAAAAATGCAAAGGTATTTAAACGTTGCCTTAATCAACAGAGGCATTTCCCTTTCAGATTAGCAGGACCAGTTGCTTTTGCACTGGAGGGATGAAAAAAAAATATTTATTCACCGTATGAGTGAACAATGGGCGGGCCTTATCCACTCCACGTGGAATAGCTTATTGTTCTTCACAAAATATGTTCTTCATAGATATTAAATCTCAAATTGAATATGTGGTTCAGGAAAGTTGAAAGCCTGAAGTTGTCAACCTATAACATCCATCTCATAAGATACTAGTGATAAGTACACTCATATTAGTAGTTTGTTTATAAAAAGATGTCCATCTCATAAGGTGCAAACGATAAACATTCCAGACTTTGACATCTAGAGATTGCAGCAGCCAGCCATTATAAATATAACAATTTGCAGAAGTTGCAAAACATGTAAAGTAATTTTGGTTTTATTGAAAACTCAGTTTGTTTGTTCGTTTTTTTCGAAAGATTGAAAACTCAGTTGTGGTAATTGGGATCTACAATACAATTTTTTTTTGTCTTTGTTTGTACTTTGCATAACTACAATCTTGGACTCTTTGTTCAAAATTTCGTTAGATGAAGCTATTTACAGTTCTGTGACACCCTGCGGAGAAATATATAATTCTCTGAAGTCCTGTTAGTCTTCAATTCTCTGAAGTACAAAGCTGTTCTAAATTGGTGAGTCGGGTAACCTATTGGCAGCCATAGGGGGAGGAGCAAAGGGGAAGAAGGTCAGTAGCATTTCTGAACAAATGGAAGCAAGGGCACAAAACCAAATTCCTCTCCCTCCTTTATCTGCTTCCGCTTACTTTAGGGTGAGTGAGCCAAAAGATAAAAAGACAGGCCAAGTGAGCAGTTCAGCCTTCATCCATACTTGCACTCTCAAGGGAAAAAAAGAAGCAGCAAAAAGCTAAACAAAAAAGAAACCTTTATCTCTTGTTCTTCCTATGGAAATTCATGAGTAACATGTATGTGCATCATGATGGCTAGTTTGAACACTTTTCACTTAGATGGTCCACACGAGAGTAGGACCAATCACTACTACGAGAGGATCATCACGACGGCTTCAAACCGTCATCACAAACAGCTTTTAATAGTAACGTCTTCATTTATAGTAGGCCAACACGACGGTTTACCAAAAACCGTCGTGATGGCCTACTATCGCAGATGACTACTATCAAAAACTATATGTGATATGTAGGATGTCATAGACGGATATTTTTACTAACCGATTGTGATTGGACATATAACACGATTGACTACTATAAAAATCACAAATATCACACATCGCTTTTGATAGTAGCCGTCGTGATATCCGACATATCACGCATATGGTGGTGGTAGCCGTTGTGATTGGATACATATTACGCGGGTGTTGTAGTAGCCGTCGTGATGGTATACATATCATAGACGGTTGTTAGTAGTAGCTGTCTGTGAGTATCATTCACAAACAGTTTATTCCATAAAACCGTATGTGATAGTTCGTTCTATACCTAAATATTTTGGTTTTTCAACTAGCCTCAAGTAATGCTAGCTATTCCCTCTGAAAACAAGCAAGTACAAAATAGATATATCACAATTGATTTTATATAAAACAACTCAAAGTGATTTAAAAACTCAATATCAATTACAAAGTCACTTTAATGATCTAATTACAAAGTGATTGGATTACAACTCAAAGTGAATTACAATAAATCGGAGTCGCCAGGGTGAAACTCTCCACTCTCTTTAATGATCCCCCCATGATGCAGGTGGCGAGCCTTCCTCGAACTTCCACGAGTACGTCCAGATGGAAGGCAATTTCTGGTATTTTCATGCTCTGTCGTTAGCAAGAGTAAAGTAGTAAGCATATATATTTAAATTCATAATTACAAAATAATTATTAATATATTAACTGGCAAACCTCTCGATACTTCGCTTAGCACTCGTGAATTCCAACATATGACGACAAACGTAGAATGCACATATGTTGCCTGAATGTAGCTACCGTGGCACCTTGCAAAATAGAAGTGTGATATATGATATAGGTATAGTTAGTTCGAGAGGCTAGGTTATGAAGTGTGATATAGGATTACTGTGTTGTAGAAGGTACCGAAAATCGTGTCCTGTGTCGCAATGTGGCGCCCGGTTCATTGTGTGTCCTCTCCTCAAAACATAGGCACTAAATGATCTACGTGATTCTAAAAAGTTATCCTTGTACATTTCAAATGAAAGAAGACTACAATAGAGTTACGTATGGAGGAAATTAGTATATATGTTGAGTACTTTTTGCACAAGGGTGAAGTTGTAGTTCTTATTGACTAGGAAATCAAGGTATATTACCTTGTTCCACTTCAGTACATGATTAAAAAGATCCAGTGGAACCTACTCATATATGCCGCTTTAGTCATTAAACCTAAGTTTGTGTTACATATAAATACAAATAAAATTTGTATAACACGTAGTGAAGTACTTACCCCTGATTGTAGGGCACTAGTATGTAGTCCTCGTATGGGTGAGTATGCAATCACTTCGCTCCGTACTTCTCGACGCAGTTTGCATCTTGAAGGATGCATTGCTCTGAGATCAAATGTGGGCCGAGGAAACCCACCGGTTGTCACGATTGCCAGGTTTGTTGCATCATGTATCTATACATAAGCAATGAGTTATGATATTTATCAGTATTGCGTACATGTGGAACTTGATTGTACACACTTATAGTGTCCAGCATCGTAGAATTGAGGTGTCGAGGGCATCGAGGTTGAATAGATCAAATAAATCTTCGAAGCACACGATGAAGTAGCCTGGCTTGTGGTGAAAATGGTTCTGATTGTAGCTGACAGTGAATCCAGTAGGCCGGTTTTCGCTCGCCTTGTCGGTCTGCCGCATGTACCAGGCATGCAAAGTGTCGCAAGCCAAACCAATATAGTGTAATATTGTGTTGAGACCAACGGCATTCGAGGAGAACGTCCCCGGCTTGTGAGGCGCCTTAATATTCTTCGATTTGGCCTTAGTGCCTCGCGTGCTAGTTGTCTTCCTAGAAGACGACTCGACAAGCTTTTCTTGTTTCTTCGGCGTTGTCTCCACGATACGGGATACGGAATCCTTCTGAAGCGGGGGTTGAGGTGGAGTCATCGAGGCATGGCTGTGTGGAGATCGCGGCACTGCAGGTTCCAGGGCATGTCCCTCTTGGGCCACTGGACAAAAGTGTGCAAGGTATCTCCTAGTGTTATGATATCTTCGCTCGGTGCTTCTCCAATGAGTTGGACATCAAATTATGATGTACCATGTCCACTGGACCTTAACGTAACCTGCGCACGTGGCACGTGCACCACTATCCCTTCCGGGCATTGGAACACCACCCACGCCTCCTCAACATGAATGGATCCAACCAGCCTCACTTGGAGCTTGCAGGGCGTGGGCACCTACAAAACGATACACAATTAGCTAAGATATCCTACAGGTCTATCTTTGGAGCATCCCAAAGATGTACATTACTTGAATGAGGTTGATAGGTAATTGGGCGTCGCCAAGTTCAGGAAGTGCAAGTGTGGACGCGACACTACTCCGATGTTGAGGGGGACTGGCTCCCAAAATCAAGAGGGCGTCTTACGACCGGTTGATGAGTAGATTTATTTGTTCCTGCAATGTAGTTATCTATGCTTGAAATTGTGCCCAAGATCATGTCTATCTTTGGAGCATCCCAGAGATGTTCATTAGATGAAATCCTTTGTTTTGTTACGAATGTTCAGTAAGAGACCAATCAAGCTATCATAACTTCTAAGTGCTCCTAATAAGGTAAGTCCCAAAAAATTGATCGCTTCTTCCAAATGTTCGTCTGACGAATCCTCAATTTACTTCTCTTTCCAAGTACAACATCGATATCCTTAACTATATCATAGACCTCTTTCCCTTTAAAACCCCTTGGAGGTGAACCGTCCTCCTTATTTCTATCAAATTATTTCTTCATCTTGCGATATGGGTGATACCTAGGAAGGAATCTACGGTGCGTATGTACAGTTTGCACAAGTTGTTCACCACACACTCGGTATCATGTAAGCGATGCGGGCTGCTTTGGCTCCTTTGTACTAAACCCGACAGTTACCAAGAGGCGAAAAAATCATTGATAGTGCAAAACAACATGGTGCATAAAGTGAAGTTCTCTCATTTGTACGCATCATATACTTGCACCCCTTCGTTCCACAGTGTCACAAGACCTTCTAACAATGGTGCTAGGTAGACATCAATATCATTCCTATGTTGTTTCGGTCCTTGTATAAGTAGTGACATCAAAATGTACTTCTGCTTCATACACAGTCAAAGGAGGAAGGTTGTATATACATAGATTCACAGGCCAGGTGTTATGTCGGCTGCTCATGTTACCGAAAGAATTCATTCCATCTGTACTCAACTCAAACCTTATATTCCTCGGTTCCGCACCGAAGTCTTCAAAGCTCCTATCAAAGTTTCTCCACTAGGCAGAATCAGCAGGGTGTCTTATTTTTTCATCTTTCTTTCGGTTGCAGGGTGCCAATGCAACAATCTTGCCTCCTTTCGGTTCGCAAATAAACGCTTCAAACAGGGAATTATATGCAGATATCATAACACCTTAACAGGAGGTCTTTACTTCACCTAGATGACCTCATCGTTATTGGAGTGATTCTTACGCTTGTATCGGGATGCTTTGCACACCGGATATACATGCATATCTGCATACTCTTTGCGGTAGAAGATACAAACGTTCGGGCATGCATGTATTCTTTCTACTTCCATTCCCAATGGACAAAGAACCTTCTTGGCTTGGTAGGTGGTTCGGGCAACACGCTTTTCCTCTAGAAGGATGTCCGCTTGGAAACCTAGAAACACAGTGAAACTCTTGTCAGACCAACCATTACTTGCCTTCAATTTCAGCAGTTCAAGCACGGAGGGCAATCTTGTGTATTCTAGCTTGCAGCTCGGGAACAAAGGTTTTGTCGAGTCCTTCATAAGCCCTCGAATTTATCAAACTCTCTTACTATAGTCCCTTCGCATCGTGTAGCATCCGATCTAGATTGTCATCGTGCGACCTACCTCATCAAAAGAATACCATAACCGACGGCATATCGTTGTCTCCTCGACAATGCTACTACCTTCCGTATAATCTGCTCTTCACCGTGACTGGTCCAACATGTATACTCCTTTGTCAAACCCCTTCGAATCAAGTGTCCTTAGATATGCACTAGGTTGGTAAACATCTTCTGATTATCACAATCAATGCATGAATAGTATATAAATCTTATCCCCTTCTTCAACATATCCTGCTCGGTAGATCTTCTAAAAGCAGACACACCATCAATATACTCTTCACTCACACGGTTCTTAACGTACATCCAGCTTCGGTCCATCTACGCTACACACGTAATAAATTAGTGTTAAATTATATTAATAAACTGCAAGTACTCTTCCTATTGACCAAACATGACGAGGACATCACTTCTACTGATATGAACACTCCTCTTGTTGCTGCCATGAATGATGTGCAAGGTCCAATTACTCGGGCATGTGCTCATCAACTCAATTATCAGGTAAATTCATTTCTAGGGCTAAGTGTATTATTTAAGAACTCTATGATGTTGTCTAATGGAGATGATCATTTGCTTGTTCTTAGGAATATAGGAATGGACAGCAAGGAGTTGGTGTGCATCAAGGAAGGAGAAGGCAATAACAATGGCCACAATTCCAGCGAGTACTTAAGGACTTTAAAGCCACCCTAATGGAGATGAAGAATTTGTGGCCTCCAACTCAAAGAGTTTCAACCACCCTCTACTTGGTGCTACGCCACCTTTCCTTAGCCTACAAGGCTTGTATCTGAATCCCCTTAAGGGTTAGTTTAAGTCAAACTTTGTAATGGGCTTATTTGGCCCATGTAGCCCATATGGTCAATCACCTAGGGTTTGGAGTACTGTTCATGTGACACTATTCATATATGAACAGTGTTGTCGCCCCTCCCCCTTCCTCCTTCAGATAGTGGCCGCAATCCCTTAGTTTCGGTGGGTTTTCTTTTTAGATTATTTTGCATACCAGTTTCACCGCTCGTCGGTTTGAGGAATTTCAACTTTGTGAGCTTCATCATCATTCGTAATACAATTTAAGATTGCATCTTCTACTTTCTTGCTTGTGTTCTCGATTCGCATGTAGGAGATAGCCTTCTTGGCAAAGTCAACCATGTTCAGCACGGTTAATAACCATCGGAGCAGTGTTGTAGTGATTGCGAGGGGTTCGATCTGTTTTGGTCAGAGCCTTTGGATCATCAATATCGTGATCTCCACAATCGACATATACCTTTTGGAAGATCAGTCCACAACCACATTAAAACATACTACAAATTTAATAGCGATTAACCCATGGCAAATATAAAGGATTACACATCGTTACCCTTGGAACTCACCACGAATATCCAAAATATCCCGAGATATCTTTTTCTATTGACCAACCTCTCTTTCTTCCTCCTTTATTTGACATAGTCAGAACTGAGGCTCACTATGATGTAAACAAAATTATTTTATACAATACGTACAGGATAAGTCAATGTATATATACATATTGCTCATTGTTCTATTGTAAATCTTAACTGTCAATAACCTCCTTGGATGATAAACCTAGCTATCATCGATCTCTCTAGATTATAATGCATATAATTAGAAGCAAATACTAACCTTAGATCACTAAGAATAAATAGATCTACAAGCACACTTGTAAATCTACGGTATTTAATTCTTTCACCAAACGCCCCAGAGATGGCCGCCTCCTTCAAAGCGATAAGTATATCGAGCAGATCTCACTATAGATAGATTTGTTTGGAGTCGGGACAACCAGTTATTTAATTGCACATATCACAAACCATTCTTTAAAAGAATCATCTGTGATACGTATCACAGACGGTTTTTAATAACCACCGTCTGTGATAATCGTAGGTCTCACAGACGGTTCTTAATAAGAACTGTCTATGACACTGTATACGTATCACAGACGGTTCTTAATAATAATCATCTGTGGTATACACCATTAAATATTTGGTCGTCCCCTCGGATCTATATCTATTTGTAGTGAGAAATGTCTCTAATATATATGTGGCTGCTTTGAAGGAGACGTCCGGCTCTGGGGTGCGTTTGGTGAAAGAATTATATCATAGATTTTTAAGTGTACTTGTAGATCTACTATTTGTCCTTGGTGATTTAAAGTTAGTATTCATTTGTCTCTGATGTTGCTGCTTTGAAGAAGCGCAGAGACGCCTAAGAAAGAAACCAAGCCCACCACAAAGTATCATCTTTTTTCAGAGGGTCATCCACGCAGCAAGAGGAGGATGAGACAGCAGCCACGACCAACTTCATCGAGGCTGCAAGTTCAAGAAGCATGGTTGCTAGGAGACATGAAGAGACTATTTCACTAGCATTCCTCCAAACACAACTGTAGGCCTCGGATGTGCCACGCAGCATGTAGAATCTTCTGCTCATGCTACTTGGGCACATCGGGCTTGCGATGTGTGCGGAGGAATACGCAAAATAGTCTTTTCATGCGCCTCCTAGCGACCATGTTTCTTGAACTTGCAGATCGATGATGTTCATGTGATCAATGTCTCATCTTCCTATGCTTTAACGTAAGACCTCTTATAAAATCGCTTATCGATAATGGTTATTAGTTAATAACCGTCAGTGATACACATGTGTATCACAAATGATTCTAATTACAAACCTTTTGTGATAAATAAACATCACAAACAGTTCTTATTAATAATCATGTCGATCATTATATATCAAGATGTGCGATTTATAACAAGTGCTGATACATATCACGGAGGGTTTATCACTTAATAAATCGTCTATGATAGTTCCTTCCATATCTAAAAACGTTCTATTTTTCTCCTGCTAGCATCAAGAGTATCACTAAAACCGCCTAATTTTACAAGTGTCCTGGAGCATGCTAGAGTTGAAGATGGAGCGCTTCGACCATATCAAGTGGCTGAGAAGATTGTGTGTGTGCATGTATCATTCTTGTAATTTAAGAACCGTCTATGATGTTTGCACTATCCAAAGCGGTTATTGTTGAAAACCGTATGTGATAATTCTGATCGATGGTTTTATAATAATAAATGTAACAAGTGGAACGTATGCAGATTATCACAGAGTTATTCTTAAGAACGTCCTATGAATTATCACATACGGTCCTATTTGACGTACTGTCTATGATAATTACTTATCATAGACGGTTCCTTTGGAACCGTAAAGGTACCATCTCGTGATGAAGCTTCAGGATAGCCTATTTTGTACTAGTGAATATCGATAAATGCACATGTATACAAGTCATGCATTCATTGTATTGTAAAAACAAGTAGAGAGTAGAAAACAAAGGAACCGTCTATGATGAAGCATCCGATAGCTGTTTTGTACTAGTAAATATCGATAAATGTACATGTATACAAGTCATGCATTCATTGTATTGTAAAAACAAGTAGAGAGAGTAAAACAAGTAGGAAAACTATATTGCCAAGACAAATCCATCTAGTAAATTTATTTATTTTTTATGTAGAGAGAGTACCAATGACTCACTTATTTGGGTGACATACTGAATAGCTCACATATAATTGCACTCATTCGCATTATCTTCGAGTGACCTCTCGATAATGGACTCATCCACATGATCTTGGTTTGGACTGCTAACATGTGTACCATCTCGCATCAACTCAAAGCGTTGGATCTGCCATTGACCCTGCCGTTGCTTACATTTTCATAAGAAATCGCATGATAAGAAATCACATTCCCGATTTCTCTCATAGTATATAGCTCAGCGAGCAAAAAAAATGTGAATCGAAATCAGAATAGAAATCAATGTGCAGGAGTTTAGCATAAATCCAGTTAGAAGTTGGAGCTCAATGTGCAAGATAATTCTCTGAATAGTATATAGCAATTCGAATGCAGAGAGGAGAAAATATTCAAATGGGGAGATTTGTTAGGAGGGATGCAAAAGCTACAGAGTTTGATGATAGAGCTGCTTTCAAGACTTTGCAGGTATTCATTGATGTCAGGAACAGGCCACGGGTTCTTCAAATGGAAATGGAAGAGGAAATTCAGAAATTATCTAGTCGATAAGTCTTCATTTTTGGAAATGGAAATGTGGAGGTTTATTGAAATGCTTGAGTTTTCATAATGTAGTAGAAGAAGCTTATTGAATTGAGGGAAAAAAAAACAGAAAACACAATGTTTGTTGGGTCAGTACTGTATTTGGGGATCAAAATTGATGAGACATGTTGTATAAGTTCCATCAAAATGAGGGCTTAAATGTTCTGTATTGGGCCATATGTATTTTAGACTGGCTCCATGGAGGTAGCAGCCAGTGAACGGCCTATGTTTTTAAATAAATTAAGCCCATTAAAGAAAAACACACAGGTACAACGATTCTAATTATCTCGAGCTAGCTAAAATACAAGTTCATGTCTTACGCAAATGAACACAAGTACCCAGCAGTCCATTGTCTGAGCAAAGAGGAAGAAAAGGAGCTAAAAAAGTGTAAACGACAACGGCGTTGGAGGTGGTGGATCGGCGAGGGAGGAGGAGGAGGATGGGGAGGCGGCGCCAATGGCTGTGGATCTGCAGCAGTGGATGAGACGGCTGCGGAGGCGGTGGAGGGAGGGGAGATGGCAGAGGTAGTGGGGGAGGGGGAGATGGCTGAGGCAGTGGATCAGCGAGGGAGAAGGTGGGGGAGGGCGGGGAGGTGGCGCTGGAGGCAGTGGATCTGCAGCAGTGGAGGAGGGGCGGCAGGGTCGGGTGTGGCAGTGGGAGACGAGGGGGAGGGGGAGACGGCGGAGGTGGTGGATCGGCGAGGGAGAAGGAGGGGGAGGGGACTGGTGTGGCGGCGAGATACAAGGGGGAGGCGCCGGGATCGACGAGCGGGGAGGAGGAGGAGGACGGCGAGGCGGCGCCGGTGACGGTGGATCTGCACGCAACAGTGGAGGATTGGGAGGCTGCTGTGGAGGACGGGGAGAAGGAGGAGGAGGGTGAGGCTACTGTGGAGGATTGGGGATCGAGAGTAGGGTTAGCACTTGCGTAGCAAAATAAAAGGGCGTCGCAGTGAGAAAAAAAATTACCGCTATTTCTCTCCCGAGTGTCCTAAAGACTATAGCACTCGGGAATATATTTCGCCCCGTTCAGACTCGTTGATATCCCATTTCCATATGCATGACTGCTGGCTCCCGTCTGCATCTACCGAGTGTAATATAAAACACTTGGTAAAGCTCCGTCTCACGAGTGCTAATTTTTCGTCTTGGGTGTCCTATTAAACACTCAGGGGTTTCCGAATGTTTCTTACCAGACACTCGGTAAAAATATAACTCGATAAAAAGATAGGCACTCGGGAAAAATACAGTTTCTGGTAGTGGGTCACTGCATTAGACATCTTCTTTAAAGAGATTTTTAACGGTGCAGTCAAATCTGATCATTGGTTTTTAAGGGCGGTATAGATTTTTTTTTTATCTTATCTAATGTTTTTCAAGGCGTCATTATTTTTATAGGCGTTTAACTTCAATTAAGTCCCAACAGTATTCACAAATTCTTTTTCTATGATGAGTGTTTTCTGATGAAAAGAAATGATGAGTTTTTTTTAGGAAGCCATCAGACGAGAAGATTAAGCCATCAGACGAGAAGATCATATGAATTAATCGATTCCATTAATGTCAGACGTCTTGAGGTCGATGGTAGTCATGATGACGCTGTTATTGTTGGAGCCGAACGAATTGGTCGTCGCGTAGGTAGTGTAGCCATCAGCACTCGCTTGTCTCACCAACATAATTAAATTATCTTGCTGATAAACCTCCTAGCTACCAAGTAACATAGTTAAATTATCTTGCTGATAAACCTCCTAGCTACCAAGTAACATAGTTAAATTATCTTGCTGATAAACCTCCTAGCTACCAAGTAACATAGTTAAATTATCTTGCTGATAAACCTCCTAGCTACGTACCAAGTAACATAATTAAATTATCTTGCTAATAAATCTCCTAACTACCAACATAATTAAATTATCTACCAACATAATTAAATTATCTTGCTAATAAACCTCCTAGCTACCAAGTAACATAATTAAATTATCTTGCTAATAAATCTCCTAACTACCAACATAATTAAATTATCTTGCTAATAAACCTCCTAGCTACCAAGTAACATAATTAAATTATCTTGCTACCAAGTGCTAGCTTTGAGGTAATGCATGCCAGATATGACTTTGCCGATGCAACCGACGTCGAATAATTTGGCGTTGACCTGCCGCCTACGAGCTGATCGAGTGGCCGCCGCTTCTCTTGGGTCAAGGTTGCAAGTGTTGGGAAGTAATTAACGGCTATGGCCAGATCAGGTGTAATTACAATATTACCCTTAATTAGTCAAACTATCTCTAAGAGAGCTAGCTAGCTCGATCTCTTTGAAACCCGGCACATATGTACAAGTGCAACCACTAAGCAAAGCACATCACCGGCAAAAGAACACCAACCGACCAGTACTATCTCATATCATCCGAGCGGCCAGGATGAGTAGCCACAACCAAGCAGCAAATGGTGGCCGGGGAAACGCCGAGGCCGCGGTCACGAACGCGGCGCACTTCGTGTTCGTGCCGCTTATGGCTCAGGGGCACCTCATCCCGGCTGTCGACACCGCGCTGCTGCTGGCCACCCACGGCGCGCTCTGCACCATCGTCGGGACGCCGGCCACCGCGGCGCGGGTGCGCCCGACCATTGAGTCCGCCCGGGCGTCCGGCCTGCCGGTCCGTCTCGTCGAGTTCCCGCTCGACTACGCCGCGGCTGGCCTGCCTGACGGGGCGGACAACATCGACAACGTCCCGGTGGAGTTCATGGCGGGCTACTTCCGCGCCTTGGCGCTCCTCCGGGCGCCGATCGAGAGCCACCTCCGCGTGCACACGCCGCGCCCGACGTGCGTCGTGTCGGACTTCTGCCACCCGTGGACCCTGGAGCTCGCGGCCGGCCTCGGGGTCCCGCGGCTCAGCTTCTTCAGTATCTGCGCCTTCAGCCTCCTGTGCCAGCACAACGTCGAGAGGTTCGGCGCCTACGACGGCGTCGCCGACAACAACGAGCCGGTCATCGTGCCGGGCCTGGAGAAGAGGTTCGAGGTGACGAGGCGCAGGCCCCGGCTTCTTCCGGGTGCCCGGGTGGGAGAAGTTCGCCAACGACGTGGAGCGCGCGCAGGCCGAGGCGGACGGCGTCGTGATGAACACCTTCCTCGAGATGGAGCCGGAGTACGTCGCCGGCTATGCGGCCGCCAGGGGGTTGAAGGTGTGGACCGTCGGGCCGGTCTCGCTGTACCACCAGCACACCGCGACGCTGGCGGCGAGGGGGGGCACCGCCTCCATCGACAAGGACGAGTGCCTCCAGTGGCTCGACGGTAAGGAGCCCGGCTCCGTGGTCTACGTCAGCTTCGGGAGCATCGTGCACCCGGAACCGAAGCAGGCCGTGGAGCTCGGCCTCGGGCTAGAGGCGTCGGGGCACCCGTTCATCTGGGTGGTGAAGAGCGCTGACCGCCACGAGGCGGCGGCGCGCGCCTTCCTTCGGGGACTCGAGGCGCGCGTCGCGGGGCGCGGCCTACTCATCTGGGGGTGGGCGCCCCAAGCGCTGATCCTGTCCCACCGCGCGGTGGGCGGGTTCGTGACGCACTGCGGGTGGAACTCGACGCTGGAGGCGGTCACAGCGGGGCTGCCGGTGGTGGCGTGGCCGCATTTCACGGACCAGTTCCTGAACGAGAAGATGGCGGTGGAGGTGCTGGGCATCGGCGTGAGCGCCGGGGTGAAGGAGCCGGTGCTGTACCAGGCGGAGAAGAAGGAGATCATGGTTGGGCGGGACGCGGTGGAGGCGGCAGTGAGGAGCGTCATGGGCGGCGGGGAGGAGTGCGAGGAGAGGCGACGCCGGGCGCGCGCGCTCGCGGGCATGGCAAGCGCGGCCGCGCGGGAGGGGGGCTCGTCGCATGCCAACCTGCTGGATTTGGTCGAGCGGTTCAGGGCGGGCGCAGCCGCATGACATTGTTGATAGCGCGCGCTACGCTGCCGCTGATTTATCCGTGTTTGTATTGTTTTTGTTTTTTTTGTTTTTTTTTGTAGTGTGCAAATCGAAGGTGTGGCACAGAGAAGCTGTATCTTGTCTATGGCGTAGAACAGTATGTTTTACTATTTCACTGTTTATTAACTTGTATATAGTATGCAGTTCTCTGCTGTGGTTCAGATTTGTTTTGTTTTGTTTTGAATACGTTCGATCGGTTTGGGTATACATACAACAGTCAGGATTTTTCTGCTATGTTAACAGCATGTTTCTTAGGTTGTCGGCATGAAGCATATTAGAATGTACATGTGTTCATAGGCCTTAAACGTTAGCATATGCATCTATAACTATTACATGGCCATCGTTGGTACCTATCTATGTACCAGCATGATATAGACGAAGGCGATGCCATACGGAAAGATTGGCAGAGTCTTTCAACCATTTCACCGGTGTGCCACATGCGTTTAACAAAAGGATGCGGCAGTACGTAGCTAGTACGACGCGAAACCGAGCTATATAGCATCAAAGTCATGGGCTGGGAACAAAAGCTACACATCATTTTGGCCTACAAAATACAAGGTATATTAAATGGTAGAAACATTGCTGATATATTTGTAAAGGGAAAATGTGTGCGACAGTGTATATGGTGAGAAGCGAAGGGATTTACTCTGTGGTGATGCATGGGTTTGTCGTCCCCTTCTTTGAAGAGCTTTCTGGCAGTGCTGGAAACACTCTCAGAGGAGATGTGCCTGTAAGTATAGCAATCAGTAATCACACTGATATATTATGTATGTGATGGTATGTGAGGAGAACGGGAATTTTTTTTAAATTTCGAGCAGAACAGTACGATAAAGATGTATTGTACTGTTTGGAGGTGGTTCGTGGAGCAAGATCTTGCATTTTGGCTGGGGTCGTGTCCTGGACTGCCTTTTTTTTTTTTGGGTCGGATTGCATGGGAGTGACCTGTATTGTCATAAAATGAGATGTGGTAAATCATGTATAGCAATTAATAAATAGGAATGATGATGAAAGTGGACATGGGTCGAAGATGTTGTGTGTAGTAACAAGTATCTGGCAGTAGTTATACGTAGAGGAGAACATGATAACTCACCGCTGAAACGGAAGAGCTGATCATTGTCGTTGGACATGGAATAGTGATCGCTTGTTGTGATTTGCTGGAATCTTTAGTTTCAGTTCTAGTGATTTGCAATACTGTTTTTCGATGGGGGTCTATTACTGCACAAGCTGTGAAGATGAAGAACCGCCTTCTGAACCAATGGTATGGTGATGTGTTTGGCTCAGTATCACAGGATTTCTATGAATTCTACTCACTTGGAGGTACATCATCAATGTCCTCGACGTCGACGGAATCGGCCATGAAGCACATGCCGGTGAAATCATTTGCCTTCTCTTTCTTCTTGTCTTGAGGGAGCTTCTCCTCCTTGTCCTCCTCACTCTCGGGGTCCACATCGCTCATGAATTGCTCTCCAAAAGCGGTAAGGGCCCGATGAACTACCTTCATGAGCTTGGTAGCATCAAACTTGGACTTATCCCCATGAGGCTTCCTCCAAGCCGCCTTCACCTCCTTGTGGTTGTCCTTCCCTTTCAGCTTGGGGCAGTTTGCCTGAATATGGTTAAACTCTTCACACTCATAGCAAGTCACCGGACCGTCTCTCTTTTTGTTTCTCACATTGTTATAGGCCCGTGTGAATTTTCTAGCTAGAATGGCTAATTCAACCTCAGGGATACTCTCAAGTTCCTCTTCATGGATAACAGATAAACAAGCAAGAGAAAATGCGGAATAAGACTCAAAAAAACCATCAAAAGATTTCTTGAGAGGATCTGCTACCAAAACCATATTCTCCTTCTTGGGATGATCAACTCTCTTGATCTCATGAGTCTTGAGCTTGCTATATAACAACTCCAAAGTGAGAGTAGAAAGGTTGACATTCTCCTCAATAACAGTAACCTTCATCTCCCACTCCTTGGTATTGATTGCAGCCAAGAGGTGGGTGTAATTCTTAGATTGAGAATACTCAATATCAACTGCTCTCAACTGGTTGAGCACCTTGTTGAAGCGAGTAAAGACGTCATCGATACTCTCTCCAGGACGCATCTCGAACTTGTTATATTCTCGCTTAAAGACTGTTTGACGCACTTACTTGATTTGGGACGAACCCCCATGGTAGGTTTCGAGGGTGTGTCAAATCTCGTGCGCGGTCTCAAGGTGATAAATCCTATCATATTCCTGTCTACCAAGTCCGGCATATAAGAGATTCTTTTCCTTATGGTTGTTAGCCAAGAGGGTCGTTGAAGCCGGCGCAGCAACCTCGGGCAAAACGAGCGGGGCTCGAACAACCTCCCATATGGCTTGACATTCGCTCTGAAGGTAGACACGCATGCGTTCTTCCAATATGCATAGTCGAGCCCATCGATGACATGCGGCTTGGTGGAGTACTTCTCCATCGCCAAGTTCAGTGACCGGTTAAGATCAAGATTGAGCTAACCGGGCTTTGATACCACTTGTTGGACCGAAACGACGACTAGAGGGGGTGAATAGGAGCACGGCTTCTTGTTCACCAAGATTGGATTCAATAAGTTTTTCACTCCAATTGCTATGAGAGCTATGAATATCAAAGTACAAGCATATCGGAAGACTTGTATTGAATCCAATCGAAACCCTGGAGCAAAACAACCAAAATCATCAAAAACTCAATTCCCAAAGAGTTGGGCGGTCTGACCTCTCCATGGGCGGTCTGACCTCTCACGGGGGGTGGTCTGACTTCCAGCACGATAAAACTGAAAAATAGCTCGAAAACAAAATCATAAATAGTTCTAACTTTTGATCCACAACTCCAAACTTCAAGAAATTTGGAACACACCTTCTCTAGGATGTCAGGAACCTATTCCAATCAAAGATCGCGAAGATCTTTGTCAAAATTATTACTTTTTTCTGTTTGAGTGAAGGTTGGTCCAAAACCGAGTCAAAATCAAAATATGATCCAAAAACTTGCTCGTGTGTTATAAATGATCAAGATGATCCTAGATGTGTTCCCACATGTCACAGCAAGCAAGATCCAGGCCCGAAACCAAGAAAAAAGGAGTGAAGCAAAGAAAGCTCCAAAATCACAAAATAGAGAGTAAGAACATAAAGAGAATCAACTTGAGCAATCTTGCATAGATTGATTCGAGATAAATGTTGGTTTACAGCCACTCCATCATGCATGACGAATACTCAACACTTGAGCACACAATCAATCCAATATCTAGAAACCTAACCTCTCCACTATTCTCCCTAAACACCAAAACCGTGGTTTCAACAATAAAACAAAAGAGGTTAGATTTGCATAACCAAAGACCCTCCCTATTTATAGTGGAGTCAAGCTTCTAGAAGGTATTCCCTAATAGGCACCCGTTAAGCCCACACACAAACGGGTTTTACTCACGCACGTATTTCAAAGCGTCGTCTTCATCTTCTCTTGACCTAAACCACTTCTCTTTGCGCCGTCTTGCGCTGCGGTTTAACCAAAAGCAATCAAGGCGGTATCTTGGTAAAATTACCAAAATACCCCTTCTCGATCCTTCTCCAAAGACCAAGTTTAATCTTTATGAAGTAATCCCATGCTTCGCCACGTGTAGGTTGATCAACGGCTCTCTTCTTGTTGGCAAGTGTCACCCATCCAGCTCCCACCGAAACCACCATGAGACTTGCACCGACCCCCGCGCCGTTTGATGCAACCCGTCACTCCGAACTTCTTGTTCGGCCATCCTTGTCCATTTTGCGCCATGCTTGAATCCATCGACTTCACCCGACATCCTCGATCGTTCTAAACCTCAGCTCTCCAAGCCTAGTCCCGATCATCCTCGCCGTTGACCGTCATTGACCTCCAAACCACCTGAACAACAATAGACCAAGAAATCGATTTCGGGAACAAGTTCTTCGCAACTTGACCCACGTTAGTCAAAACATACATTATGCAACACATATGCACTTAAAACCATGAACTTGAACTAACACACAAAAATCCCCGTCAAGATGGCCGACGAATAAGTGAAAACCGATCAGACTGCCACCCATGGGCCGGTCTAACCGCCACCCAAGAGCCAGTCTGACCGCCCATCTAAGGACTTAGCCAAATTTCCACCCTGAAAATCTGAAACCTCTCTGAAAATTTCAAACGAATAGATCTTTTGACTAGAAGCTCCAAAAATTATGAAACAAGTGTAGGAGAATTCTCTCTCTTGCCTACACACTCTATTTTTTGCCCAGCTCCAAAATCCAAGTTTCAAAATGGCCGATCAGACCGCCTGAGGTGACCGGTCTGACCGCCACCAGGCCAGTCGGACCGCCAGAGGTGGCCGGTCCGACCACCACTTCTTGGCCGGTCCGACCGCCGCTTCTTGGCCGGTCCGACCGCCATTGGCCGGTCTGACCGCTTCCTCTTAGCTGTTCTGACCGCCAGTGACCTGACAACACAAGAATTTTACTGAAAATGCGTGATTCGATAAACCTTTAATGTCATTACCAATTGTAACATCATTTTAAAATCATGAGTATATCCCTATGATATCTACAGAATAACACTACAGTTCAAGCATGATCCCATCCGGCTCTGTCAGAGCCGGCACCCTAACATGGTAGAAAAATGGCGAGGCAATTCAGATCTAAAACGCGCGCACGAGGGGTTATTATATGCATCTCGTCGTCTCCTCCCCCTGCATGGCAGCAGCGGCATGATGATCCTCAGAAGCTCTCTCAGCTACGTTCACGTGATTCCAGGCAACCGGCCGCGTCGCAGCAGCGCTCGTCGAAGATTCGCGTTGATCAAACGACTTGTATTATTCCTTTTGCTGCAGGTTACTCCGTTTGTTTTTTACTCGTATTAAGGTTCACGGCCAGTGCACTCGTGCTGAGGTGATTATACTTTGGATACAATATAATCAAAATTCTCTTCAATAGTATCAGTCACATCGAGATAACAAAGTACACAAGCGGATCTCATCTGACTCAACCAGCCCGTGCATCCGTACGTTCCGACGGCTAATTGGAGGTTACTAATTAGCACCGCAAATTGGGTGTTAACATTGTTGCTTGTTGTTTTAAACTATGCAGTTTTTATAGAGATAATCACGGTAAGAGGATCCTATTGGTGGGGTGAAGTTGTGGATTTACAATTTCACCGATCAGAGTTAGATGCTCGTACGTTTAAGTAAAAATTTATGACTTGGCGTATTTATCATCGGCCTCCGTCACGTACTCATGTGCGCTAAGAGACCACACTCAGGTATGTGTGAGTGATGTGCGTCTCCTTTGTAATCACAAAAAATAATAATCGTGGTAACAACTAGCAATTCTTATCTGCGAATGGGGCTCTGTGCGTCTCCGAGGCACAGAGCCGACACGTTCGTACGCCTGGGCACGGTGCCGGCTCACGTCTGCGCCACGCTGGCCCCGCCCCTATGCGCCTGGCTCCCGTGCCCTGGTGCGCAGACTCGGCAACGTATCGGTCCGCCGACGACTCCGGCCTTTGCCGCACAGACTCGGTGACTTTTTTGCATTTAGAGTAGAGAGAAAGTTATATTTGCCATTGCACACGTCAACAGTGCTATATTAGCCAAAAACTCTCAAAATGTTATACAGAAGGAAAGTTTAACAGTAACTAGTACTTTGCAAACGATGGTTCCAGTCTGCGATTGGGCAAAATCTGGTTCAGCCGCTGTCACAAACCCGCCGGCGTATCGTGTATTCCCTTATTTGGAGCACTCGTCGTGAGCTAGATTTGTACCGGCTTCGTAGGGCATCATGTCCAGCAATTCGAATTTCCCCCAGGACACTTTCCAAGTTTCAGGGAGCATTTTGTTTAAAAAGTCTCCAACACAAAATCCACGAGTCACATCCCACGAAATCATTCACAAACCAATGTTCAACTCTTGAACAAAATGCTCCCTGAAACTTGAAAATCTGTAGCTATTGCTTAATTTGCACCGCACAGCACTAAGTTGAGATGAATGCACCATGTTACAGCACCAATAACCTGTCAATTTAGCCAAATGAAGCAGATACAGCACTAATCCCTATGTATTCTGAAGGATGAACCGAGCTTAGCTTTATGTCGTTGCAGAACATCTGGCTTCACATTGTTGGCAATCCTCATAAGCTGGTGGTCCGTGCTTCCTCATGCTCATCTAAATAACTCTTCCTCCTCTGACTCGTCCTCGGAGCCACCCTCCAGTTGATCATCCGGCTCAATCATGTCCTCAGCTTCCGGACCTTCTCTCCCTCCCTTCTTTCCCACACCTTCTTTTCCCTCTGTAGTATGAAACATAGAAATTCAGCCAAAGTAAAAGCAGTAGACGTTTGGGATGAATTTTAGAGAAGTGCCACAGAAGCAAAGTAGACTCACCAGATTGAGGGTACAGGACACCTCCTGAACATAGCCCAGATTCAACTTTAACTAGGCGCATAGTCATCCTTGGTCCAATCCCCTGGAGTCTTACAGCACTTTTTCTTGATGCCGGGTTTAATTTGTCTATATCACTTGCTAGACTTACAGTTGCCGCTTCATCATCTGCTTCACTCTCTGATCCATATCCAGCTCTGGCAAGTGAAAAGGTAGATAAAAGGGCGTGTTATAAATACATGATCCGAGGAACAATGGGCATTGGTGTCTTACTTATAAAAAACACTATCAGGCTATAATGTCTGAATCGTTGTCTAATCTCTAAGTAACAAACCATTGAGTTGTAATAAACAGATTTAGTGCAAGTTAACTAGTTCCAGTTTGTTGGTTTCCATTTTGAATCTAAAAAACACTGGATAACAAACTTATTAAATAGCTAATCCTTCCTTCTTAAACATAAAATCTGAAATCAAAAATACCTGGACCTGTGTATTACTTATAAAAACCACAATATCAGGCTATAATGTCTGAATCATGACTCTTATCTAATCTCAAAGTAACAAACTATTGAGTTGTAATAAACAGGTCCAAGTGCAAGTTAACTAGTTCCAGCCTGTTAGTTTCCATTTTGAATCTAAAAACACCGGATAACAAACTTATTAAATAGCTGATCCTTCCTTCTTAAACATCAAATCTCAACCAAAAAAAAAAACAAGGGGCAAAACACCCAAGGTTAGTCATCCAATGTTGAACAGTGGACTTGGAAGACTTGAGAGATGGGCATACATGCTTAAGAGAACAATCAAACATGCTTCCAGATATGAACTTCATGGGAAGCTTCCAATTATTTCAAGCATAGGAATGTCTTCCAAACTGTAAGATTACTCAACGGAAAAGTTCAAACTCTCGCAAATGCTATCATTTCTACATAGTTCCTGGGTTATAGATCCAAGCCAATCCATTCAGCAATGCAACTATTGGAGCTTCCTATATTTGAAAGCATAGAAGGTTTCCTGTCAAATTTGAATCTTTATTTATTTTATTGCTTATCGCTTAGCAACAATTTTCTTATTCTCGATGGCATATGACAATTGATTTAACAGCATAGGATTAATGCTTGTAAGCAAAGCAAGATTATACTGGTCCGGATCAAATAAGACAGTATGGTGTCAGCAAATTTACCACATGCTTGGCAATATCTCCTTACAAGTTACAGTAGTGTAGAAAAGATAAATCAGTTCTTACTTGGTCACATAATCGCTAACATCTTTAAGGTCCCTTAGGTCTGGCACTTGATTGTTTTGCATGAGCTTTCTAATCTTGCGACTGACCCCAACAGGTTGGAGCTTGATGGAGTAATGCCGGAAATCGATTACCCCCTCCTCTTTGTCGTATTGTAACAACAGAATCCTTTGACAGGTTGCCAGCTTAACCTACCATGTAAAATACAATACCATTTTATTATGCGAAAAATAAGACATTAAGTTCCATCATGAAGATATTGTTAAGGATATAAGGGTATTTATGGTATTTGTTGATGTTTTGGGAATCTGTCTGTTGATCTCGTAGGATCCACACATTATTAATTTATAGTGTCAAAACCTAATCCGATTCTTACATAATCAACTTATCCGACTCCCATACGATGAGATATCTAACTCCAACACAAACTCTCCAACACTCTCCCTCAAGATGGGCCGAAAATATCAATCATGTCCATCTTGTTACATATTGTATAACACTCACTAGGACCTAACCCTTTAGTAAAACAGTCAGCTAACTGTTCACCAGACTTGACATACTCCAACTTCAATATTCTACCATCGAGCTTCTCCTTAATGAAGAATCTGTCAATCTCAACGTGCTTGGTACGATCGTGCTGAACTGGGTTGTTAGCAATGTTGATCGCAGATTTATTGTCACAATGCAATACTAAGGGATTATTCCTCTATATTGAAAGCTCAGACAATAAACCATTCATCCATATCATCTCACTCACACTCAACGCCATTGCTATGTACTCTGTCTCTGCAGTAGACCGAGCCACAACCTCCTGCTTCTTGCTTCTCCATGACACAAGGTTACCTCCCACAAAGATGCAATATCTAGAGGTAGACCTCCTGTTATCCACACTGCTCACCCAATCAGCATCACAATACCCTTCCACATTCAGATGTTGATTTTTCCTGAACCAAAGGCCCTTTCCAGGGCTATTCTTCAAATACCCTTTCACATTCAGATGTTGATTTTTTCTGAACCAAAGGCCCTTTCCAGGGCTATTCTTCAAATACCGTAAGATTCGATAAACAACATCCATGTGTCCTATTCTAGGATCATGCATATATCGACTAACTGCACTCACTGCATATGAAATATCAAGTCTTGTATGACACAAATAGATAAGACGTCCAACGAGCCTTTGATAAGCTTCCTTGTCGACTGGATCTCCTGACTCCGCACATAGCTTGTGATTCCTATCAATAGGTGAAGCAATAGGGCGACACCCAAGCATACCTGCTTCTGCCAGCAGATCAAAAACATACTTTCTCTGGGAGAGAACTATACCATTCGAAGAACGGGCAATCTCAATCCCAAGAAAGTATCGAAGAGGTCCAAGATCTTTCACCTCAAATGCTTCCCCCAATCTTTTCTTTAAGGACTTGATTTCCTCGGCATCATCTCCAGTAATCACAATATCATCAACATAGACTGCTAATATAGTGATATGCGATCCTCTATGCCTATAAAACACAGTATGATCTCCATTGCACTGAGAATAGCCCATACTACAGACTGCATGCCTGAATCTATCAAACCACGCCCTTGGAGACTGCTTCAGACCGTATAAAGACTTCTTGAGTTTACATATCTTCCTCTCAGTCTGCCTGTTTTCAAAGCTTGGAGGAATCTCCATGTATACATCTTCTTGTAAATCACCATGTAAAAAAATATTCTTCACATCCAACTGATGTAGAGGCCATCCAAAGTTAGTCGCACAGGAGATCAATGTTCTTACCGTACTCATTTTCGCCACCGGTGCAAAGGTCTCATCATAGTCTATCCCATATGTTTGACTATAACCTTTTGCAACCAACCGTGCTTTATATCTCTCTATCTTGCCTTCAGGAGTTTGCTTAATTATAAACACCCATTTTGCATCCTACTGCCCTTTTTCCTGCTGGAAGTGGAATAAGATCCCATGTGTTTGTTCTTCTGAAGTGCACTAAGTTCCTCCTTCATGGCATCCTTCCATTTAGGATCCTGCTTAGCAGTTTGCCAATCCTTCGGAACATGCACAGTCTGAAGAGATGCAATGAATGCTTTGTATGCAGGTGAAATATGGGAATATGAGATGAAATTTGCAATATCATGCTCAAAGCCATACCGGACTGGAGGCTTTCCTGCATTAGCTCTAGTTTCCCTACGTTGTGCAAGTGGTAACTCTGGATAGGAGTGATTAAAATCAACATTACCACTCGCCCCAAGGGGAGGCAAGGAACTTGATGGAGAGAGACCCGAGGAGGGATTTGGGACTGGATCAACTGGCAAGGCTGGCTGTTCAGAAGGTTTTTCTAGCTGTGGCAATGCCGGCTGTTCAGAAAGCTTCACCGTTGTTGGCTCAGGTGCTGACTGCTTGTCTCTCGGTTTCTCCCCCTGTTTCCCGAAGCGTCTTCGCTGATAAACTTTTAAGTCTTTTTTAGCTATCACATCTCTCGCATATTCTGTTAGATTTGGGCATGGAATTATCCCCACAATAACTTCTTCTCGTTGACTATCACTCTCCTTATTCTCCCCCTCTCGACTTTCATCCTCAATGATAGGAGAGAACTCCAAAAACTGATCAATATTACCTCCACTCGTGTAGTAAGGCTCTAACTCCTGGAATGTCACATCAATACTCACAAATAATTTTCGTTCAATTGGGTTCCAGCATCTATAACCCTTCTGACTTGATGAATAGCCTATGAAGATATATTTCAAAGCATGTGGATCCAGCTTGCCAACTGCTGGTCGGTGGTCTCGTACAAAGCACACACAACCAAACACCTTGGGAGGCACCTTGAACTCCCGCTGACTCAAAAGAAATTCCGCAGGAGACTTCATCCCAAGTATTCGAGACGGCATGCGATTGATGAGATATACTGCCGTTATTACTGCCTCGCTCCATAATCCCTTTGGCACATTCATCTGAAACATGAGTGAACGTGCTACCTCCAATAAATGTTGATTTTTCCTTTCAACCACTCCATTCTGAGATGGAGTTCCTGGACAAGTAGTCTGATGAAGTATTCCTTCTTCTGAGAGATATGTTGCAAACTCATTATTAACATACTCAGTTCCACTATCTGATCGAAGAATTCAAACTTTTGCATCAAACTGAGTAGCGGCCATCCTATGGAAGTCCTGAAAACATCGAAGGACCTCGCTCTTGTGTTTCATCATATAAATCCAAGTCATAAAAGTATAGCAATCAATGAATGTGACAAACCACTTAAAACCACTCACAGAAGTAACTGAGCACGGACCCCAAACATCCGAATGTATTGATATGAAAGGTTCATAACTCCGAAGACCAATGCTACTATATGTAGATCGTGTATGCTTTCCAAACTCACAAGCATCACACACAAATTTACTTTTGTCTACCCTTTTGAATAAATCAGGATATAATCAACTTAAATTCTCAAATGATAGATGTCCCAAGCGACGATGATGTAATAAGACTTCTCCCTCGATTCCTCTTATAGCCACAGCCAATGCCACATCAGCCTGATCAATGTACCACAACCCATTACGCCTTATTCCAGTCTCAATCCTCTTCCCAGTTCTCTTCTCCTGTAACAAACATGAATCCTCATCAAATGTGACAGTGCATTTGAATTGGTCAATGATAGAACTGACTGAAAGAAGGTTGAGAACATGCAAAACAGTGGACAGAGCAATGGATGGTGTACACTCTACAGATCCAACACCCTGAATAAGCTGGGAGGTTCTATCTGCTGTTTGGACAGTTTCAGAATGAGTATATGGGGTGTAAAATGTGAAAGCACTACGTGACCCTGTGACATACTTGGATGCCCCTGAATCTATAATCCAATCAATATGAGAGTGCTTATATGTGGATGCAAGTGCATGTGTCTGAGTACCTTCGCCCACGTGGGCGTAGTTTGCAAAGTTGCCAAAGGAGGTGGAATCATAAGAAGTCTCTAATGCCTTTCTCACGCCACTTTTCCCATCAGATAGCTTGCTCCCTGTCGAATGTGAGCGTGTTCTCCTCTGCCTAGGCCATATTAGCTCTGGGCCAACTCGGCCCCTTCCTCGACCTCCACGACCACCACGACCTCCACCTCGGCCTCCATACTGTGGAGAGGGACAAGCACGGATCAGATGTCCTCTCATCCCACAGTTGTCGCACTCTCTATCATCAGGTATGGCGTATGCGGATCTGACTAGATTGTTGTCCCCCATTACTCGTAGTCGAACTTCCTCCTGCACCATAGCTGAAATAGCCTCTTCCATTGTAGGCAAATTTACCAAGTGAAACATGGCAGCCCTTCTACTCTTAAATTTTGGATTTAGTCCTTTTAGAAAGTGTGTAACTCGTCTGCGTTGCAGCCACACCCTACCAGCCTCGATATCACCAGCACATGTCAACTGCAGTGGATCATAATGATCTAAATCTGCCCAAAGTTGTTGTAGTTCACTAGCATACTCCTGGACGGTCTTTTCCTCCTGTTTCAGGGCCTCCACCTAGCTTTGGACTTCCACCATCATCATCACATTTCCTGCCCCGGAATACATGTTGCTTAGCGTCTTCCACATTGCCGGCGCACTCTGCATCATCTCCACCATCCGAGCGATGGATGGAGACATCGAAGTTAGCAACCAAGCTACCACCACAGAATTGGTGGTGTTCCATATCCTCCAATCAATGCTCGTCTTGTCTGCAGGCTCAACACACATCTCCTGCAGGTAGTGTTCCACCCCCTTTGTCCTCAGAATTAGTTGAACCCTTCTAAACCAACTCAGGTAATTCTTATTTCCTTCCGATTTTACATCATTTGGCATCAGCTCCAGCTTTAAGTCGGATGACCTGCACGCACTTTCCTGACCTATCATACATCGCGAAGAGATCTTGTAACATGCTTCTTATGTCACCTTGAGTTACTAGCGGGGAAGTAGTCTCAATAATTGCCTTCCTCGCAGCCTCAATTTCCTCGGGAGCATCTTCTCAAACGGCCAGAGATGCCAATCAATATCAAGATATGCCGCGCGTATCTCCCACGATCACGGCAACCCTTCACGCATCAATATTCTGTCGGATCTCGATATTTTCTTTTGCCCAATCATACATAACTGCAACCTCTTTTTCCTTCTTTTTTTTTTAAAAAAAAACAAGCAGAACTCTGGCTTTCGGCCGATTTTTCCAAGCAGAACTCCAGCTTCCGGCCGATTTTTCCTCAGCCGTGCTTTGGCTTTTCCCCGCTTTCCTTCCTTCCAGTCGACGCTTCGGCTTCTCCCCATTTTCCTTCCTTCTAGACGATGTCGTTTTTCCTTCCAGCCGAACGCTTTGGCTTCTCCCCGTTTTCCTTCTCGATCGTTCTCCTGAGCGCCTCCTTCGGTTTCTTCTCCCCAAGCCACACGCCTCCTTCCCTTCACTCCTCGGCCTCTCCTCCTCTCTCAAGGCGACCGAGCGACGGCGGTGGCCCGTGCGACCCAAGCGGCGGTGGAGGTTCGCGCAATCCTGAGCGGCACGCAATCGTCCATGCGACACGAGCATCGGCGACCGCTCACGCGACCGACCGGCGGCGGCACGCTCGCGCGCAACCCGGGCGGCGGACGCGGTCGCTGGATCCGGTGCGGGAGCTAGAGGATCCGATCGGGGATGGCGGTGGTCCGATCCAGATTGGATCTGGACGGTGGCTTCGGAGCGACGGACTCGAGGTGAGTCCGATTAGGGTTAGGGTTGGGTGGAAGGGGATGGCTCTGATACCATGTTGATGTTTTGGGAATCTGTGTGTTGATCTCGTAGGATCCACACCTCATTTATTTATAGTCTCAAAACCTAATCTGATTCTTAGATAGTCAACTTATCCGACTCTCATACGATGAGATATCTAACTCCAACACAAACTCTCCAACAATATTTCCTATTGTATTAGGGTTTATTCTTGTGTCCCCTGTGTACCCTATATATATTGCCCATTAGGCCTCTTCAATGTACACACAACATTCATAACATGGTATCAGAGCATATATTAGGGTTAGGGCTTCTTACCTGCGCCGCCTCCTAGCCTCTACCCGTCGCTGCCTCTGCCCCACCCCCGGGTGGACCGATCTTTGCTCCCTGGGGTGGCCTCTCGTCGGCGCGGTCGGAGTGCAGGGAGGCGAACTTGGCAAAGTCGCCGAGGCTGTTCGCGTCGCCCATCTTGGTGCCCGAGCGCCGCCGCCGAAAACCTACCTTCGCCGAGGAAGACAACACCAGATCCCGCCGCCGAATTTGACGTGGGCGTCGTCCCCTTCAACCCCGACAGCTGGGGCCCTCCTTCCATGACGGCCTCCACCCCCTTCGGGCTCAAGGAAGACGTCGCCTGGAGCTCATCTGCTCCATGCCACCGAGGAAGACAACACTGGGTCGCCTTTGAGCTCCTACACCGGATCTGCCACTGCTGGCCTTGGATCCGAGCCATCAGAGCCTCATTGATGCTTCCTACTCCGGATCCGGCCGACTACTCCACCCACGCTCGCCCCTGTCGGGCGGCATTGGCGAGGTGTTCGATTTGGGAGTAGCGGAGATGCGCAACGTGCGGCGGTACTCGATCTCCCCCTCGTCGTACAACATGGAGTAGGCGAGGGTATAACATCCTAATTTTCTGAGCTTTAAAAATCCCTTAATTGGTTGCTTGTTGAAAAACTCACCATTTGAATTTTTATTGATTTTTATTAAAAGCTTAATATAGACTTTCATGACAAAATAATTTAATGTGATTAATCCCAACATCAACAATTGTCAACACTATTTTATTTGGATTATATGTGCTTAGATATATTTTCTAGAATTTTCTGGAATTTTTCCAAGTTCATTTGCTATTTTCTAATTGCTATTTGGATTTTTTGGTATTTTCTAAAATAAAAAATCTATTTAAAATCCTCCGAAACAGTGTCGGGCCGAAACCCAATACTATTCCCGTGCGGCCCGATCTTGTGCGCACCGACTCCTTTGCACGGCCCTTAGCTGGCCTGCGCATCCTCGTCGCAGTTCGCGCCCTCTTCTCCCTCTGATTGGTGGGCCCCATCTCCGCGTCATCGTCATCTCCGAGCCGTCTTTGTCCTCGCGAGTTGGACACCGCGCCCGCCATTATTTTCTTCAAAACTCCACTCGACCATAGCCGATTCGTTCTGGATTTTATGCACTGAGCCTTCAATCTAGAAGCCATATCCGTCCCACACCCAAATACGGTGAAATCAAAGTTCTTATCTCCTTCAAACTCGGGATATCACGCGGGATTTTTTCGGACTCTTTTAGGGCTCTGCCGCCTATACACCCCCTGGCCTCGCCCGAGCCCTATAAATAGGACCCTCGGAATCGCAATGTCGCCCGCACCACGAACCCCCAACCAATTGCGCCCCGATCGCTCCAGTGCCGCCGCAATCAGAGATTTAGGATTTTCGGCCGAGTTCCTTCTCTGACGAATTGCACCGCCGTCATCACCGCCATTGCCTCGCCGACGGTACCATTGTGTTTAGTATTGCTCAGGCTACCTTGTGCACCCCTCCTCGTTGCCAGAGCGTCGCCAGAGCGCCCATCCGACAGCAGCCGCACCTGCTCCACAGCTTTGTCACCAATTTCGGCCAACTCCGATGACCTCCCGCGCCAATACGAGTATCAGTATGTGCGCAATAACCTGTTCTACCCCGTGCGTGCATTCGTCGCCGTTCGCCATTGCTGGACCAACCCAAGCCTCACCATCGTCTGGTCGACATGTCGTGCTACCACATCGGCCATGGCTGTGCTTGTGTGTCACGTCCGAACCCTAACCTAGATCCGATCTGGTGTAACCCAATCCCCCATACACTGTGTCTATGCCATGTGAGGTCCACCAGCCAGATCACTATCCCGTGAACCCGTAGGACCTTCTACGACCAGGTAGTCGTAACCATCTACGACCAGGTAATCGTAGCCTTCTACGACCAGGCAGTAGTCACCGTCTACGACCAGGTAGTCGAAACCTTTCGACCGTGTGGTCGAAACTCCTTCCCAGTACGCATAGTCGAAAGCGATGAACAATATTTGAATTTATTTTTGAGTATTTTCTTTAGATTTAGAACTTTCAGAAGCCCATATCTTTTGCATCCGAACTCTGATTGAGCCCATTCAAATTTCTAAATTTATATAAATTCGAGATCTATTTAATTATTATTATTATTTAATTTTTGGAGTTTTTTTTCCTCTGTTATTTATTTATGTGTTTATTTATTTCGTTTACGAGTAGACGTTAATTCTTCGGGGACTTTTGAAGAAGGAGAAGTGCCTCAAGATCAAGATCAGTACTGTCGGTGTATTAGAACCGATCTTACGTAAAGATTGTTTGATTCGGGGGGTCTCCTAGAGATAAGATCACGCAGAGTGGATTGACACGGGATGTTTAGGCAGTTCGGGCCTTCTCCGAGAGAATAATAACCCTAATCCTGTGTGTATGGTATTTTTGATGATCAAGTAAAAGACTAAGACTCTTACAGAGAATAGCACTTGTGTTCCTACTTGACTGGCTCTTGTTCGCTGCTCCCTTATCTCTCTGATCAATGCCCTTATATAGTCGTGAAGAAGTAGCCGTTTTGCTCTGCAGGAGATGCGCCTGATTAATCCAAGATGCTGAGGCGCATGATGGCGATTATTCTGGCGCCTCGGCTTCTTCACGCCGTCCCGCAATTATCTTCCGGAGATAATGGGGTAATTAACACCATTAATAAGCGGAATAATAGTGCGTGCAGGCACTGCTCGATTCCTTAATCAATTAGACCCACTACCGTAGGTTTGATTATAAGGTGGTCGTAGTTTACCCGGTCGAGAAGAACTTACGACCGTGTAGCGATGAGAAGGACCTACAACTATGTAGTGGTCGAGTTTACCGGTCGTAGAAGAACTTACGACGTGTAGCGAAATGAGAAGGACTTACGACCATGATATAGTCGTAGCAAGACTTACAAGCGTGGGGTGATTGTAGAAGAACTTACAACCACTTATTGGGCTTCTCCCTTATAGATAAGGGGTACCTCTGGGGACTATGCGACATCATATTTACCCATAATAAGAATTATAGATAAAAGATAAAATGAGGATTATTAGATCCTCGTCATCTAGCCCCGACTTCAAGTGAAAGTAACTTATTTGATAAAGGTTTCAGAATGGACTTACGACCATGAGAATGTCGAGAATGATAGTCGAAGGAAAAACTCTTCGATATTTGAGTGCTGCTTTGACCAGGAATTTGCTTGGTCAAGAAGGTTGCTTGCGACTATCAAAAAGTCATAAAAAACCCCTACGACCGTCTGGTAGTCGTAGTAGGGGAATCGGAGAAAAACTCTTCCGATTGATACTTCCTTCGACTAGAAAGACTTGGTCAAGAAAGTAATTTTGCTTGGAGGTGACAATACGTACCTATTTTTTCTCGAACGGACCATCTGGGGAATTGCAACCGGCTCTCATAGACTTGTCCGATGAAGCGGTTCCCGAAGCGGTACAACCATCTCTCATAGACCTATAGCCGAGACGGTTTCCGAAGCGGCGGAGATCGTGTGGTTATAAAAACTTACCAGGAGGTAGACTTGGGTTTTTACCTTTCCCCCAAATCACTCCGCTGTTCTTCGAGCTCTTGCTTTCTCCGTCTTCGACTAGGTTTCATCTTTCTCACGCTAACCCAATCAAAAACTTCTTGCTTCGAGCGAAATGGCCAAGAGAGTTTCGAATGGGAGGAATCGGAGATGGATGCGCTAAGATCAAGATCTTGGTCGATCCGGAAGATCCGAGAAGGCTCGTGAAGTGGATTCCGCTATCGGGCAAAGATCGCCATCGGGGAAAATGGGCAAATCCCCGCCTTCCAAGCGTACAGAGTGCGGCCTTCGATTGCTCGCCCACCCCTTTCTTCTGATGAGTACTCGAACACTTTGGGGTGGAACCGTGAACTTAGGTCCCAATTCCATTACCATGTTGAGCGTGTTCGATATATCGTGCGAGGCGCACTGGGATTCCGCGGATCTCGAGCTGTTCCAATATTATTATGGGATGGCTCGACAAACCGAATCGCCGGAAGTCGTGGTCCAAGCTCCACGACTCAAGTCGAAGGAGTACATTGAGTTTCACCCGGTCTTCGTGGCGATGGAGGAAGAGGTGGTTCACCGAAGGTCACCTCAAGACACCTTTCTTTCGTGGGGAAGGTCATTGAAAGAAATCTTCATGGGATTCAACCTGAAGATATCAGTAGGATTAGCCCTTATATTCAAGCCATTAAGGACTTGAAGGAAGAAGGGTGACGGATGGCATGTGGTGAAAGATTTCATCACACGCCGAATTAGTCCTCTCAAGAAACGAGCATCTCCTATGTGGAGGTACTCGGAAGAGGAGACCCACCCAGAGACTATGAGGAGGGTAAGCAATTGTCGACTTAACTCTCCGCTTGGTCTTTCTCAACTTTGTCTAATATTTTTATCTGTTTACAGATCTTTCACAGCCGAGGTTGACTCAGTCGACTCATCTGTGAGAAGTCCCCGCCACCCGAGGGGCGGTTCCTCAAGTCATTGCGGTTTTGTCCGCAGATGAAAGGATAGAGCGCCTAAAGGTAATCGTAAATCGATTCTCTCTTTAGGACTTTATAGTCGAGAAGATACTTACGACTAATGGTGATCGTAGAATATCTTACAATCAAGAAAAGTCGAGAAAAACTTACGACTTGGTACTAGTCATAGAAAAACTTACGACTAATTAGTGATTCTTCTTTTCTGCTTTGCTTTACGTAAAGTAGGCATGGAAAATCGCCAGACGACGAAGAAGTCGCTCGATGACTATTGGCGCTGGGTTGTCGAAGACAAAGGCTCGGCTCCTCCTCAAGAGACGCCGACTTGTAAAATCTGCGACAAGGGGGAGCAAGCTCGAGCTCGGTCTTTCGACCAAACCTCTACAAGGACTGCGCGACTATAGTTGTATCCGGCCGAGGCCGCGATCGTCGGCCGAGGAGGTTGAAGCGGTTGAATCTCTCAAGCGCAAACCTCGCAAGGCTAAGGTACCTTCTATTATGACACTAATCTTTCGCAGATTGGTGCCACTCCTAGTTTTATTAAGCAAGCCGAAAGGAGAACCGAAGGATTTTATGTCTTTTATGAAGGGCGATTTCATCGACAAGACAACTCGCAATCGAGGGCGATCTGTCGCTTCGGAATGGTCGAGACCGATCTCGCCCATCGGTAAGATCGAGAAACCGAGCTCGGTTCTGTTCAAACTCTACGACCGCACGTGGTCGTAGCCGAGCCAATTGTTGAACCTCACCGCACGTGGTCGTGGAGAAGAAGAGGTCCTCCGCTGGGAGGATTGCTCCAAAATTCCTGGTTAAGACCAGGTTGAGGTATGTGAAATGTCTTCAAGTGTAAGAACGACATTTACCTTTTTCTTTTCACAACTCGATTTGCTTTTCTTTATTTCATCCGACTCTTCTTGACCCGGAATGCCACGAGAAGTCCATTGCTATCCCTTCACCATCGGAGAGGTAACAATGGAGGTGGTGAAGCATCACCCTTGGCCCGGTGGCGATGAAGTCGAGACTTCGAGTGACTCCCACATCTGCTGAAGTCGAACTCACGACTCTTGAGGTAGCGGCTATTATCGTTGAGGTGGCCGCCACGACTCATCAAGTCGAGAAACAAGAGGTAGTAGTGGAAGCCTCTGGTCAAGGTGGTGACCACTGCGACCGCCTGGGAAGGAAATCGAGGAGGCGTTCCTTCCCCTACCCAAAGAGAAATCACGTAACCGTAAGGAGAAAATTTCAACCGTGGTGACTTCTTTGGGCTGCCTCCGTCGTAGGTCTCCGGCCACAGATTCGTGGACCGAGTCCCCATCCCAAAGATATTCCCAATACGGAGAATACTTTTGATAACGAGCGCCTCGAGAAGGTGTGGTGGGACAAAGTCGCGAGGATAGATAAGTCGCAAAGACCCTGACCTTGTATATTCGATTTTGCTAGAACGACTATGAATGTAAGTATCTTGAATACTTATATATGTGGCTTTCCTTCCCTTCTCACTGTTTTCTTTTGCGTAAAGCTCGAGCAAATTGTCTTTGTTGTCGGTGAGTATCATCGACAACTTTTAGAGCTAAGACAAGAGAAAGAACTACTCTGCAGAGGCGAGAGGTGGTAAGTCACTTATCATTCATAGTTGTTTTTGACTTAAATACTGTAAAATGTTTCACGAGAATAGTCATGGAAGAAACTCATGACAAGTATCGATCGAAAAGAACTTACGACTATTTTCGACTGTAGTGGTCGAGAAAGACTTACAACCATATCTTAGTCGCAGAAAAACTTACGACTAGGTCGGTGGTTGTAGAAGTACTCACAACCATTCACTGATGTTTATCTTCGTTCTCGCTTTTTGTAGGTTAAACAAGTGATACGAAGACCTTAGTGACTCACTCGATTGTGAAAAGAGGAGTCGAGGAGGCTAAGGAATGAAGTATTAGTCCTCTCGGATAGACTTGAGAGGTTGTCTCTGATCTAAGAAATTGCAGAAAAAATAAGCAAGAAGTCTTGAACTTAAGGCGCTTTTGAGTTTTAACTTTACCTAACTCTCATTTCTTCTTTAGATAAAGAAAATGAGATCGAAAGCTCTGATCAAGTTGGAGATAAAGCTTTGGTAATTCGGGAGTTTTCCGTATTACCAAGAATAAGGATCAAGAACTCGAGGTTTCGAGAACTCAAGCAATGTAAGTAACTCTTTACCGTTGTCCTTTTGAGTATTTTCCTTTTCTAATGCCAATTTCTTGTTGTAAATTGTCGCCCAATTGAGAAGCCTTGAGGTGAAATCCAAGCAAAGACCTTAATTTGGAATGAGTCCGTCGCATTGCTAAGATGAATGCAGAGGACATCAAAGCATGGGGGCAAAAGTATGTCAAACAAATTGCTTCCCATCGAGAAGAGGTCAAGAAATTGGATTCTCAATTAGTAGGTAAGAAAAAGCTTTTACCTATAATTATCTTTGTGTTATCTTCCTCTAGAAGTATATTTTTGTTTGACCGACATTATTCTTTCGTAACAAGTGGTCGAAAACAAGAAGCTTAGCGAGGCTTCGACTTGTACCCAACAGAGATGGAGTCGATGAAGACTAGTCTTGAGGGCAACATCACTCTCTGAACAATGTGCTTAGTGAGCTACATTCGAGGGAAAACTCCTCGAGAAGATACCATAGCCGCCACACAAGTACCATTGGGGAACAAGTCGGAAAATTGCAAGAAATGGTGACCACTCACGAAGACTAATCAAGTGAATCAATAAGGGAAGCAATGGCCGCAGATGAGTTATGCTTTGGCGAAACTTAAAGCTCAAGACCCCGCCTTAATGTTAAACCAATCGAAGCCGACTCGATCGTCTCCGAATCGAGGCAAGTCGTCGATTGAGGAAATCTGATCGATTGGTAAAAAGGTGGCGGAGGAAATGCAACTAGGCTCTCCCTTCGAGTAATCTTGTAACTACCTTGTAAGGCGCATAATTTTGTTAATGAGTAATATATGATCCGCTTCATTTCCGAAAATCATCTTGTCGAGTAGTTAGTAACTCAAAAGATAATAAACGAATGAAAGACTAAGAATTGAAGTCAAATTAATAACTTTATCCTAGCCCCCGACTATTTGCTTAGATTGTTTAGACAATCTAAATAAATAGTGTTTAAAAATGGGGTTTCTGAAAACGAAGAGAGGTTTATTTAACTTATAGCTTTTGTTACGGTTGTCAAGCACTGGTCGAAAAGAGTAGAAACGACTTGACACTAGGAAGTTCCTTCTAGTGGGCAGGACCACGTGCAGAGAGGAAAGACTTCGACTAGGTGATGTTCCCATCTCGACTAGTTTAATCAAACCAAGAACAGCAACTTGAGTTAAACAAACGTCTTAGAGTACTTTAGTCATTCGTTCGTCCTTTTTTGGTGGACTTCGATAAGTCTTTTCCAGTAGCAAAAGTAGGAGACTGAGCGACACTAGGAAGTTTCCTTCTAGTGGGCAGGACCACATGCAGAGAGGAAAGACTTCGACTAGGTGTGTCTCTTCCTTCGACCAGTTAAAACAAATCGAGTACACCAAAGGTGGTCGAACTAATGTAAGAAAGTGCACTCTGCTTAGAATATTTTTTGAATTTACTGAAAAAATAGATTAAGATTGAGAGAGTTGGCTTTGAGAACATTACGACTAGATAAAACCCGAGCTCTTTGTATTGGCAGAAAAAGTGAGTAACGAGTCGATGCTAGGAAATTCCTTCTAGTGGCAGAACCACATGCAGAGAGGAGAAGTTTCACCGGATGACGCTTTCTCTTTTGGCCGGTAAAGAAAACTGGGGTGTTTTCATATCATAGTCGAAAGATTAAAAAGCACTACTCAAAAATTAAGGCAAAAAGAGGTAGAAAGAACCTGGACTTTTATTGCCCGAGAAACCGGTCACACATAGAATTTGCGTTAACTGGTCGATGTTCCAAGAGTTTGAGAGAACCTGTCCATCTTCCATTGCTAGTCGACCGACTCGCCGAAAGTTACTTCGACCATCGTAAGGACCTTCCCATTTAGGGAAAGTTTATTCTGATTAGACTTGGATTGGCAGAGCCTCAATACCAAGTCACCTACAGCAAGGCTGCGAGGTTGGACCTTACGATTATAGTATCTGCGCAGGGCTTGTTGGTAGACTGCCGAACGGATTAAGGCTAGGTTTCTCCTCTCTTCGAGTAGGTTAATGTCATCTGCTCGAAGTCGTTCCTGGTCTGAGTTGTTGAAGGTTTCAACTCGTGTCGACCGTAATTTTAGCTCCGAGGAAGCATGGCTTCGCTCAAAACTAGAAAAAGGTGTTTCTCCTGTTGCTTTCGATTGGTGGTCGCATTTAACCGCCCATAATATGGAGGGTAATTCTTGTACCCAAGCCCCGAGCGCTAACAAGTCGGGTCAAGACTCGAGTTTTAATTCCTCGCATTATTTGGCCGCTTGCACGCTCGACCGCCCCATTACTTTGGGGATGTGCAACAGAAGCATAGCATAGCTTGGTACCCAACTCGTCGCAAAATTCCTGAAATTTTGCACTTGCGAATTGTTTACCATTGTCTGTAATTATCCGACTCGGAACTCCAAATCGACTAATTACGCTTCTCATCATGAACCTTTTGTCGCCTCGTTGTTATCCGATTCTGAGTTCACTTGATCCATTTTGTGAGCGTGTCAATAGCCACAAAAGGAATTCAAACCTCCGGAGCTTTGGGAAACGGTCCTAGGATATCAAGCCCCAGTCGAAAAAGGCCAAGAAAGAGGTATTGTTTGTAATGCTTGAGTGGTTGGTGTATCCGCTCACCATGGAATTGACACTGGACACACTTTTTAACCACCTCCATAGCATCGTGATGTGGTCAGAGGCCAAGAAAACCTTGTCGAAAGGCTTTACCAACCAATGTTCTATAGGAAGCATGCGTCCCACAGATGCCACCGTATATCGTGAAGGAGTGTTATTCTTCGTTTTGCGGAATGCATCGCATGAGTATTCCTTGGGCTCCTCGTTTATAGAGGACTCCTTCAACCAAAGTATACATTTTGGCTTTTCGGGATAATCGATCGCTCAAGATCATCTTGGCACGGAACCCTTGTAAAGATACTCGTAGATGGGAGTCATCCGTATCCTCGTAATCTAATGAGGCTATCTCAAGAGGAGGTGTTTCGGTTCTTCGACCGAGAGGCGGTTTTGGAGTTGCTCCAAGAAAACTCCTTTTAGCACCGTGGATCGGAAGAAGCCATCCGAGCGGTTGGTCTCATGAGGAAATTATCCTTTCGAGGGATAAATTGTACCTCGAAACCTAAAAATGTTTTTCTAGCTTACGATTTCGATAAGTACCGAGCCATTGTTGAGTTAGAGCATTGGTACTCTTTCCGATTTGATTCACGACTAGTTGAGAGTCTCCTCTCACGAGTAGTCGATTTAATTGAGAGTGCTTTCGCACTCGTATGCCGCCTAGCAAACCTTCGTACTCTGCTACATTGTTAGTAGCACGAAAGTTTAATTGTATGGCATACTTTAAGGTTTCTCGGTAGGAGATACCAGACCACCCGACCCGAGCCACTTAAAGTAAGTGACCCGTCAAAGTACATCATCCACCGGTCGTGGGAATCGTGATCGGGATCTGAGCAGTTCAGATTTGTCCATTCGGCGACAAAGTCGCCAAGATCTGGGATTTTATGGCCGTCGGGACACGAAATGGAGGTCGAACTCCCAAGTTCGACCGACCATTTTGCCATGCGCCCCATTGTTTCCTTATTATGGAGGATTGCTCCCAAAGGAAACTCGGCAAGACTGACTATTTTGTGCGCTGAAAATAATACCGCATTTTCTCGAAGACATGAGGAGGGCATATAGAAGCTTTTGGACTCGAGGGTAACGCTCCTTAGGCCCGTGTAAAACTTCGCTGACGTAGTAAACCGGTCGTTGTACGTTTTCACGTTCTACGACTAGTACTGCGCTTGCTGCCTGTGGCGTGGCAGCTAGGTAAATTAAGAGCGTCTCTTCTGGCTTTGGAGAAACCAGAACAGGAGCACTCGAAAGATACCTCTTGACATCCTCAAAGCGGCGTTGCCTCGTTCGACCACTCAAAACCTTCATGTCTCCTGAGAAGTTTAAAGAAAGGTAGTCCTTTTTCTCCTAGTCGTGCGATGAAACGACTTAAAGCCGCCATGCACCCAGTGAGTTTTTGGACTTCCTTTTTTGTGTTTGGAGGACGCATCTGGAGGATGGCTTTTATTTTTTCAGGATTTGCTTGATTCCTCGTTCGGATACTAGGAATCCAAGCAATTTTCTGAAGAAATTCCAAACACACACTTCTGGATTGAGTTTTAAGCGGTGCTTTCTGAGGTTGTCGAATGTTTCTTGTAGGTCGGTGATATGATTAAGTCTCTTAATGCTTTTTACGACTAGATCATCAACATAGGCTTCCAAATTCGGCCTAATTGAGATGAAAAAGTCGATTGCATTAGGCGTTGAAAAGAAGCACCGCATTCTTTAGACCAAATGGCATTTTGACATAGCAAAAGGTACCAAATGGAGTAATGAATGCGGTCTTTTCTTCATCGTTTAAACACATATTGATCGGTGGTATCCGAATATGCATCTAAAAACTTAATATCTCACAACTGCAGCTTGAATCAACCGGTGATCGTCACGAGGTAAAGGGAAATCATCTTTTGGACAAGCTTTATTAAGATCAGTAAAGTCCACGCACATACGCCATTTGCCGTTTGACTTTTTGACCATTACAGGGTTAGCCAACCACTCTGGGTGGTTGACTTCTCTTATAAAGCCTGCTTTAAGTAGCTTATCCAACTCTGATTTAATAGCATCTCGTCGATCAGGGGCAAATCTCGTAATTTTTGTTTCTGGTACTTTATCGGCCGTAAAGCTAGCCGTGCTCGATCACCTCCACGGGACTCGGGCATGTCGGATGCTTGCCACGCAAAGACATCTGCGTTAGCTCGGAGGAAGGTAATGAGGGCGTCTTCCTATTTGGGGTCGGAAGTCTCCCGTCTGAGCATCTTGAGGTTCTTCTGTGTCCAGAGGAACCTCTTTGACTTGGTCGTTCGGCTTTGGTGCAGCTTTAGGCTTCGACTTGCTAGTCGAAGGCTGACTTTCATCTCGAGTTGGTATTTGACCAACCATCTCGAGGGATCGACGGCCGCATGACTATACGCCATCTTTTGTCACATCGAATGGTAATCACTCCTTTGGGACTGGCATCTTAAGACATTGATACCCGTAATGAGTAGCCATTAAGAATTTTGCCAAAGTTGGTCGTCCGAGTATGGCATTATATGCCGTATCGAAATCGACCACATCAAAGGAGACTTTCTCTGTCCTGAAATTACTTGGTGAGCTAAATGTTAAAGGAAGAGAAACTTGGCCAATAGGTTTGGCTGAAGACCCCGGTACAATTCCATGAAAGGAGTATCGTACCGGCCTTACCTTTGTCCTGGGTACTTGCATCTCGTCCAGGGCATTAGTAAATAATATGTTCAAAGAACTACCACCATCAACCAACACTCGATTGACCCGACAGTTGTTGATGGTGGGTTCGACCACAATTGGATATCGACCTGATCGACTCGTAGTGATCGGGCAGTCATCCTTCTCAAAAGAGATGGTAACTTCCGACCACTTCGGTAATTTATTGACGAGAGGAGTATGTAGAGAATTTACCTCTCGTCCGGCAGCTTTAAGTTGTCGTTTGGAGTCGTATGCCGATGATCCTCCGTAGATGTGCTCAACGGTATGTTGTGGATCTTGAGCGGCATCTCCTCATCATCCGAGCGACTTTTGGCCACTCGTATGTCCTACCCGCTAGAGAGTAGGGAGTGGTGCTTTGTCGTTGTAGTAGTCCTCGAGCTTTCTTTGGAAAACTTCGGCGATTCTATGAGGTCATGTCCTTCCTTTTTATGAAAAGGACACCACCTTGGTTTGTCGTTCCTCGATCGGTATGCTTACCTTTGCCTTGATCGAGTGCGACTTGGTGGTTTGGGGCTCTCCATCTTTCACGGCCAGAACCTCCTTGGAACCACTGGCTTGTGGTTTTTGATTTTTTATTTTCTTCTTGGACTTTTTTGCTTTTTTATCCTTACCAACTTCACCTGGCTCTCGAGGAGTATATATTTCTCGATCGATAGTGTTGTTCCACTCGACTGCCTCAGAAGCAGTTGCATATCGATCGGCCATCTCGAAGAGTTCGGCCACAGTGTTGGGAGGATTCAGAGCAATGTCCTCCGTTATTCTTCTACTGCGGACTCCTTGCTTAAAAGCCCTGATCACAGAGGAATCAGAAATTTCCGGAATTGAGTTACGAACCTGACTAAAGCGTTTGATGAATTGACGCAAAGTCTCGTTGTTGTTCTGTTTTATCCGGTGCAAGTCGTCTTCTTTTCCAGGGCGGTTGTATGTGCCTTGGAAATTCGCCTGTAGAAGATCACAGAGGTGTTGCCAAGAGTAGATCGACTCGAGTGGTTGGTTTAATAACCACGATCGAGCGGATCCTTCGAGCACAGTCGGAAGGTAATTCGTCATTACATGCTCTCCTCCTCCTGCTGCTCGGACAGCTGTTGTATAGATCTGAATAAATTCGATGGGATTTTGAGATCCATCAAATTTCTCCATGTTCACTGGTCGAAAATGAGGTGGCCAGCGAACTGCTCGAAGGTCAGGCGAAAATGCCCGACATCCGGTAATCACTTCTTGACGCCTTCTTTGTAGAAAAGAAGGGTTAATGTCACCAGGTGATCGTATACGACGATACCGTGTGGTGACGACTGCTCGTAGTAGGCCTCGTTCTACGAGGAGAATACTCCTCGTATTCCACTCGTTGTGAATTTCTTTGTCGATGTGGTGAATGATCACCTCTTGAGGGCTTCTTGATCTTCAGCTGATCGAAAGGTATTTCTCCGAATAGGGAATCGATTCGACTTATGGCCGTGTCGATTCCTACGTAGAGAAATATTCGATTGACTGGTAGCTGAGGAAGTCGTATTGCTACGACTACCTGAGTGTTGTCGATGAGGTACCTCCAGTCTTGTCATCACAGTTCGAAGTCTTTGCGTAATCTCTTGAAAGAGATCGTACCACAGCGTTCGAGCAAGCTCTTGGTCGGGATTCTCGAGCAAGTCGTTGATGTTCGGAGTTCTTGTACCTCCTCCGTCGATGTTGAATGCACCGTGCAAGTTCTTACGATCGCAATTTTCTTTCTTCCGACGACATCAAAATCCTCCTCATCGGTCTTTGAGGCCTTCTTAGTGGAGTGCGAGAATGTCGAGGATTTCCTCGCGTTCATCAGTGTTGGTCCTCTCTCGCCAGCGGTGGTGCCCTTGCCATTACCACGAGGGGCGGTGTGTGATCTTGGGAGTGTTCTTATCTCGGCCTCCATGAGGTGACCACGATTTGGGGAAGGGCGAAGACCTCCGTTGATGATTCTCACTTGCGCCGAGGCCTCCCGCTTGAGGAGTGCTCGAGGGACACCATCCGCGACTTGGAGTAATCCCTTCCGTAGGGGAACTCCGGGTTATAATCATCTCCGTTCGCAAATGAGATCTGCGGGAGGCGGCCGAATTTGAGGAAAAGCATGCTTGATCCCACCCTCTCTGGAGTTACCCCGAGAGAGAATCACTAGATTTGGTGGAGTCCTCGGGATGGTGGCTCCGAACTTGACTTACCAAGTCGGACCGTCTTAAGGGACTTGAACACTTGGAGAAAAACTCGTCGCGTTGTGAGTCCTCCCGGGGCGGTCTGGTCGGATTGACCCTTGTCCTTTGAGGGAAATGGCTCCTCTGTTGGGCGTATTGTTGTGGGGATAAGGATCCTCCTCAACTCTATTAATGGGATGGTTTCTGGAGAATAATCTCCAAGGTAACATCACCATCGTGGATGCATCACTCGGTTCATAGTCGAAACCGGCATCCATGTCGACGTCTGCGTAATCCGCCAAGTCAAACCAGTTCTCCTCGTTCCATTCTCCGCCATGATTGCATGAGATTGGAAAAGAGAGTATGTTGACAAGAGATTACGGAAGATCCCCACGGACGGCGCCAACCGCGGTGTATTAGAACCGATCTTACGTAAAGATTGTTTGATTCGGGGTCTTCTAGAGATAAGATCACGCAGAGTGGATTGACACGGATGTTTAGACAGTTCAGGCCTTCTCGGAGAGAATAATAACCCTAATCCTGTGTGTATGGTATTCTTGATGATCAAGTAAAGACTAAGACTCTTACAGAGAATAGCACTTGTGTTCCTACTTGAGTGGCTCTTGTTCGCTGCTCCCTTATCTCTCTGATCAATGCCCTTATATAGTCGTGAAGAAGTAGCCGTTTTGCTCTGCGGGAGATGCGCCTGATTAATCCGATGCTTGGGCGCATGATGGCGATAATTACCGCGCCTCGGCTTCTTCACGCCGTCCGCAATTATCTTCCGAGATAATGGGGTAATTAAGCACCATTAATAAGCGGAATAATAGTGCGTGCAGACCGTTCAGATTCCTTAATCAATTAGACCCACTCGCCTGTAGGTTTGATTATAAGGTGGTCGTAGTTTACCTGGTCGTAGAAGAACTTACGACCAGGTAGCAGTCGTAGAAGGACCTACAACTATGTAGTGGTCGTAGTTTACCTGGTCGTAGAAGAACTTACGACCAGGTAGCAGTCGCAGAAGGACTTACGACCATGATATAGTCGTAGCAAGACTTACAACTGTGGGGGTGATTGTAGAAGAACTTACAACCACTTATTGGGCTTCTCCCTTATAGATAAGGGGTACCTCTGGGGACTATGCGACATCATATTTACCCATAATAAGAATTATAGATAAAAGATAAAATGAGGATTATTAGATCCTCGTCAAGTACCTAGACCTGTTCCAAGGCAAGTTATACCTTTGATCATATTGCACCCAGTTTTAAAATTACTTTGTTTCAATGTATTGCATTCTATTTCAAGTAATTATTTAAATGCTTTTGGGTTAGTTATTAATCCAAATTGTTAGATCCACCTTGTCTATTGTATGCCATGATCTTTTGTCACCCTAGGTTGGTTTATTATGAGTTGGTATTATCGTAGCACCAGCGTGGGTTGGTTAGATACGAGTAGATTGCTTAGCCATGCCACGAGTCATTATTTCATGTGAGTAGAAAATATAAACTTGACTAAGTGATTATGGAACTGTGTGATGAAATTATGTGTGTTGTGTGCTATTACTCATTGATGGCATGTATTGCACTTAATCAACAGGGTGGGAAAATATTTAGACTGAGGCAAGTGATGGATTCTATGTGATATGGTAGAGCTGTGTGCTGGGAATGATAATCTGTGTGACTCAGTTAGAAATTGGAAGTCTTGCCTTGGTCAATTAAGGACTTAACTTTGTGCGCCATTGAACTGAGCCTTACTGTACAACCACATGCCTGGTATGGGACTGGCCTAACTTAGTAGGTTATGGAGTCTTACCATTAACAACTCAGGTTGTAGGTTAAGTTGTGTGGTGGGCTAGAGGTGTGTTTATCACATCGCGGGACGGTTCACCACATCCCTGTCCAACGGTGTGTGTCGTACCCAAACGCTGTGTGCATCGGTTGGACGACAGGAAAGCACATCGCAAGGTTCAATGTTGATATGAAGTTTCTGAAAGGTTTTGTTATGGTCAGTGCTAGCTACACTGATTGTATCTTGTGGGTAAAGTGTGCAACCTCTGCAGAGTGTTTTAATCAATCTATTCGAATAGCCGTGTCCTCGGTCATGGACATGTTCGGCGATTTCAGACGAAGGGTAGATTTTCGTAAAACCTTTGGGAAGGGAGTTGTGTGATCTAAGTCATATGGCTGTGTGAATAACTTGTTTAGACTGTGTGTCTTTGTGAAATCAAATGATAACTTAATATTGTTTATTTGTTTTGAATTATGTTTTCAATCTATTATTTGTATTCAATTGCAAATGTTGCATTTCTGCAAAATAATCATATAAGCCATTCCTTTGGAATAAGCCATCATCTATAAATTGCATTCTGTGGTATGACTTGCGAGTACGGTTGTGTACTCATACTTGCTTCAAACAATCAACAGAAGTGGAGAAGTCATCGCCTGCTTTTGAAGAGGAGTTCTACGAAGGTGTCGATTGTTAGGTTCTTGATCCCAGTCAGTTGCCTGTGGTGAATTGATGGGATTCCACTAAAGTTTATTTCTATTCCGCTGCTGCTATTTTATCAATTGTCAGCTCTGCGTGGCTTAATAAATGTAAACTCGACCATAAGGTCAAAACCATTATTTGCTATTCAAATGAGTCATTTATTCTATTAATCGTCTTGTGTGGATCGATATTCATCTATGTTGACACTGTGTGCACTAGCGTGATCCTGGACTAGTGCAGAATACACAGAGTGTCCAGAATTGCATTTTTGGGTCCTGACAGGGGCCGTCGCTGAGGGCCGTGGTGATGTCGACGCAGTCGAGTACAAGCCGCTTGGCGATGGAGAGCGCATTGCGAGCGGACTCAAAGCCATCGCTGGTCTTCCTTGTCGTTGGTCGCTCGTCGCAAGCTCTACTCGAATCCTCTCGAAGCAATCAAGTCAGCTCGAAGCCTCTAGTGCTTCTAGTCTTCCACGTCGCTGGTTCAGATCTGGACTTGATTGCTTGCACTGGTGTTATTGCTCCTCTTGGTCTTGGCCCCATTGATCTCTTGGATATAACGTAGGCCGGACAGGATCTCGTACTCGTGTCGAGCGGGTCGTGAGTAGGAGACGTAGCCGCATGAGGGTTTCATCGGTGCTCCACTTTGGTGGGAAGGAGAGAAAAGGGCTGATAAGATGGGTTGTTCGGCATGATGGCCCCGAGCGATTACATGTTTTCCGTCTTGTCGTCTTGGCCGACTAATAGCTATTACTGCTGCTAGTATTTTGTGTTTTTTCTTTCTTTCGTTGCGTCCATCCAAATCCGTACCATATTATCTGTGAGTTCGTCTAAGCTATGCGAGTCCATAAAGTTATTGTCAGTCATAGAAGTATAGGAATTTCTTTGGCATGGCAGCAGCCGCTACTCTTCTCTCCAAGCCGCTGCAGATCCGTCGCCCCAAGCTTTTAAGGTCGCCACGTTTGCTGTGCACTGCGTCTATATTGTGTTTCGTGTACTGCGTCTTTATTGCGCTTCTTGTGCACTGCGTCTCTATTGCGCTTCTTGTGCACTGCACCGCCGCCGTCTTGGGCTTCGATCTGCGCCGCCGTGCATCTATATATTCCTATTCGGGTTGATTTGACAGTTCTCTCTATTTTTATCGGTTTCATCATCTTCTTTGTCATGTTGTCGCGATCGACTTTGCGCCCACACCTTGTGCTTTATTGGCTGTCGCAAGATATCGGATGAGAGATCTTTTGTCGACATATTTTCTAAGAGCTGCATGCTACGACGATATTATCAAGACTCATATTTTGGATTTATCATATTTTAGTATCAATCCTTTCCAAATGCAATGCTATTACATACGCCTTGCATTTGAGGGGGGTGTTAATGATATAAGGGTATTTACGGTATTTCCTACTGTATTAGGGTTTAGTCTTGTGTCCCATGTGTACCCTATATATATTGCTTATTGAACCTCTTCAATATACACACAACATTCATAACAGATATCACCTGATACTTATAGTTTCTGGATCAATAACAGGGACCAAATACTGAAAGAAGGTAACCAAACTCTTGAAAGGCTCGCCGAGACCAACAAAGCCACTGAGTACAATCTGCCAAACCCATGAATTTCCACACAAAGGTAAGCTACAAGGTAGCACTATCCTAATAGAAACTATCCTAATGTGTAAGGTAGTTGTTGGTGCTCGCATGCATTTAATTGGTGTGTTGATGTAAATTTAAATGGTCATTTGGTGAGCTTAATACACACGATCAAGGCCTCAACCCCTGTTATTCATTCAGCTGTTGCAATGACAAATATATAACTACAGTGATGTATAGTATATAACTTATTAAGATCTTTATTATACCATTATCATGAAATGAAAGTGGATGATCCGGGTGTTTCCAGGTGATTAATCAAATGTGCCTTTCTACAGGACAGCCCCATTTGCTTGGAACCTCGTAACTGCTGGTTATATTGAGCAAACAATTCCAGGGGTAGGTTTTGCTCTTGACATATATCCAGAACATGCATTCTGACTTGTTATTTTGTACTCCAAATTTTGTTTGCCACAGTCATATTTTCCTTTCTTGAGTATCCACTTTTGTCTTTATGTTGCCCCTATGAAACCAAATCTTCAGAAAAATAAAGAAGGAAATGTAACAATATGGTAGTGGAAGAAATTTTGCTGAGTAGAGTTGAGCACGATGCCCATTGCCTGGTTGGTTCAATGTGGCTTTTACTAAAAGAACGTTAGGTTTTGTTGAACTCAAATAAGGTTGGATACCATTCTATTTGGTTTTGTCTTCGCTTCTTCTGACCTAAATTGAAGCAAAAGATATGAACTTTTATTATGTTAGAAAAAGATAGAGGCTGCTAATATATTATGATCCATTGTCCATGGTATTTCCCCCTATATGCCTGTGAATGTTTATGTTAAGTAAATATCATGTCATGCTGTTGTGCGTTGACCTCCCATTCTTTAGGAAAGTCCTGTCTCCTGAGTTCTGTTACGCTCTTTAACCTTGAACACTATATTGCACCTATGTTATGAAGATTCTTTACCTGTTGCATTAGTGCAACTGCAACCTTATCTGACACGGATGATGCGCTTCCAGGTGATTGTCAGCATAGTTGGTCTTCTTCTATTTGGGAGGTTATTGGAGCCTTTATGGGGTGCTAAGGAGTTACTGAAGTTCATTTTATTATCAATCTCTCAACTTCAGTGTGTGTCTTCGTAACTGCTATTGTTTTGTACTACATAACACAGCAGGAGATCTACCTGTAAGTGCACAATTCTGTAATAGCTTACCAGTAAAATACTTTTGGATATTAGTTGCAGTTTATTGTGGGAAAGAAAAAATGCTTTTGTCTTGAAACTATCTTGTAAATATGGCATATATTCATGAATGCTTTAATAGAAATATTGCTAGACACGCATCATACAGATGGAACCAATAAACGTGTGATTCGTCTGCTCATCCATGCTTGAATTCTTTGATATGAGTTTAGTAGCTCACTTACTTGAAAACTTCAAATGATGGTTCTACCTCCCCTTTTCCTCCTGATAGGATCGGTAACTGATATGATGGAACCAGGGTAATCTACCATGTTTGGCAGCAATCTTTTAGTATAGATGCAGAAATAGGACTTTTCTGATCTTTTTAATATTGGATCTTCATGCTATTTCATGAACGAATTACTTTTCCAGCTTAGTCGTCCTTTACCCATGAATCTTGACATCGCACCTATTTGATTCTGCAGTTACACACCGCTTTCTGGGTTCTATGGAGTTCTTTCAGGATTCCTGGTGGGCATCAAGCAAACTTTACCTGATCAGGAGCTTAATCTTTTTGTGCTGAAGATTAAGGCAAACGTGTTTGTCCACATCTATTACTAATTCATCTAATTTGGTATTCAGTTTTCATTCTCAAGGGTTTTCTAACGCTTCATTTTTCTGTTTACTCAGTGGATTCCCTCTCTTGTTGCGTTTATCTCCGTTGTTGTAAGCTTCTTTCTGAAGGAGTCAATGTCATACCTTCCAATCATAGTATTTGGCATCTACATGAGTTGGATTTACCTGCGTTACTTCCAAAAGAGGCTAGAAGCAGGCCTAAAAGGGGACCCAAGTGATGAATTCTCATTCTCAATCTTCTTCCCTGAATTTTTGAGGTACTGATTTTTCCTAAGTGATCTTGGCAACTGTGCATTTTCTGCAAACCATGTGAAGTCCAAAGCGATTACACAATATTTCTGCAAATACTAGGAAACATTTTAGAATACCCCTTACTATAGACTTTGTTGGCCCAATTTGTAAATCCCGGCCTGGTATATAAACTTCGTGCATACCCAACCAATACTCTGCCATCTAGGGTAGACTCTTAGCCCCTAATAATTCACACAGTTCATCAATCTCTTTTCCTAGAATCTTTATGGGTTCTGCAAAGAGTTCTCGGATACTAAGGGTTTTAAGCCAGCTATACTGGGCAAAAAAAAAAATGCCCAAAGAAATAAACCGGGCCTTCTATATTTGGGTTCATGAGCCCAGATGGGGGGTGTTTTTTTTTTCTGATTCTGGTTCTTGCAAGAGTTTCTTGGACCCAGAACTTATCTGTGCCATATTTAACAAGACATTCTTGATGATCTATCAAAACATGCAGGCCAATTTTGGATCCAATAGCTTCTATATTTCATAAACTTGTTTGTGGGCGATCTGAAATATCTGAAGCCAAAGATGGAGCATTGGATGGACTGCTGCCTGGTTCAGACTCCATTGAGGCAAACAGAAGGAGGTGCTGATCTCCTTTTCCTGTTCGTCCTATCTAGTCCATGTGCGCGACCATTTATAATGGTGACCATATGCTGTTGTATTTATCGAACTGCATCTTTACAAAGCTTGGAAAATACTCAAAAGTCAGTGCAGTATTTATGCCCCTGGTGCTCTTTTTTTTGTGGAAAAGAAAAGTGCCGTGAACATAAATCCTGCACTTTTTCTAGGCCTTGCTTACTGCACTGCTTCCTCTTGCACCGCAAAGCTGAAAATGCTCTGCTCAGAGTGAATGTGGAGTTCCCAGGCAACTCATTCTTGTTTGTTGCAAGCTGCATTCTTTGGCTCCGTTTGGAAATTAGGAATTTTCCCCTATTTCTGTAGGAATTGAACTATTTTTTTGTAAAATTAACGGGTCTTGATGTTTTGTGTTCTGGTATTAACTAAGTTACTTTTTAAGTTGCCAACATGGTTGCAATGCTCAATCTCATTTGACCAACTGTTTGACTGCTGTTGGTTCACTACAGAGAAAGGGGTCAAAGGGCACTGGGGCAAAGATTGGCTGAAAAGCTTAGTCAGGAGCTCGGAGGGCACGCCCCAGCAGCAGGAGGATGCTTCCCCACCCAACCCCCCACACACACACACACACGGGCGTTTGGTTGATTCGCGGGTAGCATTGTGTTGTTGGGAAATTCTCATGCAGCCAGCCAGTAGCCCAATTTTGCAATTTTTCTATACTACTTGTCATCCTGTGTGACTGAGTTCAGTAGTTCATAAGCATGCGTAGCATAGTGGAGAGAATGACCGTATTTGGAGTTTTCGGTTCATTCAGCCTCATTTTAAAGTGAAATAGTAAAAATAATATTCCCTAAATGAAATGGCAAAACTGGCATCTCTACCGTGCGAAAACATCGTGGTAGGGACCTACTGCGCACCCAGACTGCGACAAGGGGTCTAACGCACACTGATCATGGCGGTCACCTACGCACACTCCTACCGCGCCAGCCTTGCCGACATGTCTTGGTCTGAGTGTGGTAGGTTACCTCCTACTGGCTGGTAGATCGCCACGTGATTTGTCGCGCTTTGGGTTAGCGTCACAGTGTTTTCGCGTAGAAGGGATGTTATTTTTATTATTTTGCTTTAAAACATGCTAAATGGGCCAAAAACTCACCACATTTGTGGCATGGGTGGTTGACTTCTGGGAAAAGGTATGCGCTGTGATCTTACTTGACTGGCTCTGAAAAAAAAATGGCTCTATTTTTGTTCTTGCCTTTTGGGTGTTTAATAGAAATTGACAGAACAGTTGCTGCAAGACAGAGAACAGTTTTGTGGGAATGCTAATCTTGAGTTCTGAGACCGTTCGGTGTGATCACTTTGCCTAGGATTTCTATTTCTTGTGCCTTCTCGCCTAAAATGTTACCTGTCAAAGGTTTCTTCTGCGCTGTATGCGATCTTACCAAAACTGTTACCTGTCAGTTTTCTTCTGCATTGTTTTGCGATCTGACCTAAACTGTTACCTGTCAAAGTTTTCTTCTGTGTTGTTATGCGATCTGACCTAGAACCGTCTCATCGGAAGTGCCCAGGGTCTGGCCAGAGGTGTTGAATGCTTGCACTATCAGAAGTGCTCAGGATACGATGCACCGCACAATATGGCCATACCCTGTGCGCTAACTTTACTGAATACATGGTCCAAGTCATGAAGCATTAAATGGAGCGGAATGAGCACATACACAAACCTTAAACTGTATATGTAATTCCAGCTCATCAATATTACATAGTTTGGAGCAATGTCTCAGGTTTCTCGACCAAGTAAAAAACGGCAAGCCAAAGGAGTGCAAATAAAGAAAATGGTGGCTAGTCAACCTCTACTCACATAAATGAAAATCACAAATACCATAAGCACAAAGGTGAAACCAGGGGAAATATTACACAAGCTTACTAGTGAGAAACTTGGAGTTCTAAATACTACAACGGGATACTTTTGCAAGTGCCTACTTCTGCAAGTGGGAGAGGGAGGGAGAGGGTAGCAGATCTAATCCTCAAGCGCCTTCTGAATGTCTTTCTGCAAATTTGAAACCAATGCATAAGAAAACAGCGCAAAATATGTGTGTTGAGTGAGGGAGGGAGATATATACCTCAATTGCCAATGGACTGGTTGCAGTTGAGTACCTGCTGATGACTTTCCCGTTCTTATCAACAAGAAACTTGGTAAAGTTCCACTTGATTCTAGATCCAAACAAGCCAGGTTTGCTAGCTTTCAGAAACTTGTAAACTGGAGCAGCATCCGGGCCATTTACACGCACCTGTGAATTCAAATATCAAAAAGTGACCGGCTTTTCAAAAAAAAAAAAAGTATTCCTGCAACTTGGTTTGTTTATGTGATGGCTATCAATGATTCCCACTGCAAAAAAAAATGACCAAACCTGATATATTGTAAGTCGGAAAGATACATATTCAAATAACAATATGCTTTCGTGCAAAGCAACTAAAATTTGTCTATTTATGTGGAAGTAACAAAAACAATGCCTCTCCATGTTGACATTTTGCTTCGACCACATGACCTCAGATCCAAAATTACTGTATGTTATATACCACATGAGACATAACCTCTGCATAATGTTTCAATGTCATCGTATAGAAATCAGGATGAACAAGGTATAGATGTTCTAACTACCAAGAATAAGCAACTCACAAAAAAGGATGAGTCGGTTCTTGACAAGCAAGCAGGTCTGGCATATGGTTCTTACCTTCTGAAAAACTGGATATTCAGCTTTAAATCTTGTGCAAGCAAAGTCTTTTATCTGCTGGTCAGTGCCTGGCTCTTGTCGCAAGAACTGGTTGCAGGGGAATGCTAATATCTCGAAGTCTGGCCATTTTGGAAGTAAACAAAATTAGTTTTTGTCCTATCTAAGAAGATCAGTAGACTATTCCACAGTTTAATAGAATATTCAGTCCAAATTGAACCAAATTGTACAATTAGAATTTTAAAAGGCAGTTCATCTGTTACCTATATACTGAACTCACTGTAAAGTAACATTTGATGAAAGTGCATAACTGAGCTCGGTACTAAATGCATAACAAACAATCCATCATATAATTTTTCATTGTCAGCCTCCTTGCAGTTCTAGAAGTAAGATTTATTTTCCCATAACAGTGCCCACATTTAAGTATTGTCATGCTTAAACCTCACAACAAATTCTTGAAATGCAAAATCCTTTTAAGGAATGAAGCTAATACAATGGCAACAATTTATTCTATTTCTTACATGAAAACACGAGAGGTCACATTTGGCAATATGCAATTCTAAATAAAAAGATATTGTTATTAGCCAGGAAGAATATTAGGTGGCTGATAACTAACAGCCATGCTTTCCTTAAATTCTAGGCCTTATTCATGAAATTTGCGGGGAGCCTCTAGGATTCAAATCTGTTTGGTATATTTTCGGTGGAACTACATATTGAGAAAAGGAATTTCATCTACCTTCTTACAAAACTCTTGGTTTAGCTCCAAATAGAGTCTAGAAGTTAGTACGATCCTAATCTATCCAAATGGTCCCTTAAATGTGTTTAGATTGAAATTACCAAGCTATGTTCTCCTAGGGAACATGGAACAAATGGATCTTTATTCCTCTTAAAAAAATTCACCTAGCAATATAATGAGGCAAAACTATTCATATAAGTACAACCCCTCTCAAAGTACTTCTAAGGCGCACAGATGCTATGATGGTTGACAAAATAAATTACTTTTGAATGCAGAATAATTCTGTGGCTATTGGTACTCCAGGAAACAAAAGGCACAACACCGCACCTAGTGATTAGTTAACAGTTTAACACGATGAACTCTTATACTATACATTTACTATGCGCCATGCACTTCCTGTGCAGCAGGCCCCAGATGAACCTGAAGACCTACATATTCCATGATGTCTGACAAAACATGATTGGTCAACAACACAAGATTCACGAGCGGAAAAAGGGCTACTGGTAAATGAAGTTTTGGCCTTTGGTGCGATGATGTGTTACAAACAATACCAAAACTTTGCTCCCTCAGGGTAAGGCTAAATTCACACACCTCTCTCAGATGGGAAATTAAGAAGGCCAGTTGATCCTCTATGAATAACGAATAGCATCAACCAATTACAGTCTAGTTTTCGACAAGCATCGGTACGCATTGCTCCAACGCCAACCACAATCTTTCTTTAGTCATGTGGGCGTGCTAATAGCTACAGAGATGCGTAATTTAGACGATAAACAAACACAAATTAAACCAACAACATATACTGACCTTTGTCCATGTACTTCTGATAAAGCTCTGTCAGCTGCGTGTAATTGCTCTCCGTGAAGCCGCTGGTGGAATCAAGAACACCATTTTCAGTACTTGACACACCAAGACAAGGCAAAAAAAAATTATATTAACTGCCACGGAGACGAGACGATACCATTTGGAGGCGACGTTAACAACGAGGAGAACCTTCCCCTTGTAAGTCCCCATGCTCACCTCCTTCCCGCTGCAATCCTGCTCCCAAAAATTGTAAGAAAAAAAATCGGCAAAAGGAAAATTCATGCAAAGAAACGTGATTTCGCGGAGGAGATCCTCGTACCTTGACGGTGAATTCGTGTATGGAGGTCTCCGGCACGGATTCGGCCGCCCCCATCTCGCCCTCTTCGCCTCCCGAACGTAGCCCTCTCTGACCCTTTCTTGATTTTGTCGAGTCTCTTTACAGGGAGAGGGGGAGGCGTCTGTGAGATGTGCGAATTTATAGCGGCGGTGTGCCGGGATCAGGAATGCTGGAGGTTGGGCCCGCGCAGCAGTGGAACAGGCTGTCCGGCCGTCTCCGTCGAAGTTCCCCACGGGTCTGCCAAGCAAATGTGACTGGCTATTTGGGCATGTGGGCCCCAATATCATTTATGTTACGGCAAATGTCATGCCTATGGTATATTCTAGATCGGTCAAAATTAAAATTAAAGCAGCGGCAGAGGGGGTTTTTTTGTGATTGAACCGCAGTAAAAGTTGAAAATAACCCCAGGTTAAACAGGGGATACTGCTAATCATAATCCAATGTATGGTATCCCTCCTAAGAAAGTGTCATTTGATAAATCATAGTATCAAAGCACTTCTTTCGATTAAAAGAAAACTATCTCATGGCCTTCTTTCAACTAGCCAAACACTCGTGCATAATTACAGATGTTGAAAACCCATGCGTAGATACGGATATAAAAAAAGTATTACCCCTAGAATGTTAGCTGCCGTGATTGGCTTTACCATCGTGCTCGGCCGAGCTCCGTTCTGGCTTGCGTCACACCTTCGTCGTCGTGTTTGGCCTACACGGTATATTAGCACCCTAGGCTTCGCCACCACGCCCTATTGTGCTCCGCTATGGCCCAAGTTGCGCCTCCGCGGAACCATCTCTATTAAAGTTTAGTACAAAACAAAGTATACTGTTATCTAGAACCTACTACGAACAATAAACTAAAAAGGCAATATCTAATTGGATATAATGCTCCATTTAAATAATTCCTTCTATCATTATTATTATTAAATTTCACATGCTAAATTGCAAATGTAGAATAGAATAACCGAAACAATGTGCGGGCTCAATCCTACATCACACCACAATCTATACAAAGATCACACAGTTCCAGGGCGTAGCTGGCCCATGGCTAGGCCTCGGGTAGGATGGTTGGAGCTTGAACTTATTTTCGGAAACATAGAAGCCTAAATATAAAGGCTTAGCATAAATTCCCAACAGTATTCACATGGCATCTTTAATCTGAATCTCATGTTGTTGCCTCGGAGGTCTGAAACCCTGCTCCGCCATTGCACACTTCTATTTTTTTTCCATGCACTTCAAGCCTATCAGCTCCCAGATTGTTCATTAGTCATTCAGCCCAATTCGGCCAAAAACAGTGAGCATTACCAGTTTTGCTTCCTGCACCAACAAAACCTTAGAAACAGTAACCGAGGGTTCTCGCATCAGGACAATCCATCACCTGCCAGCAGCCGCCCAAGGGAGTATATCTCTTCCCAGCTGTCTCTGTTAGAGCTCCTGCACGAGCATCACTCTTCATTTTGCATTTTTGCTTTATCCTAAAATGAAAAGCAAACTTCACATCAGAGAGATCCTGGATGGGTTTTCTTCAGTTCTGTGTAATTACTCTAATGCAGAAAAGTAATAAACTAGTGAAGAGCTAAAGACAACATGTGTTTGGTGTCATGCAATCACAAGTTCACCACAACGATATGGAATCCCTGAACAAACAAACAAACAATAACTCAGATGTATTGATTAAGAGCGGGGGGAGGCGAGGGCGGAGAGGAAGAAGCGTAGGCGGCGGCGCAGGCGTTGTTGGGTGAGGAAGAGCAAGAAGCGCACGATGCGAGGAGATAATTTACTGATAACGTGGCTCACATATCAGTAGAGAGGGATAGAGGTGTGAGGGTTAAGAAGACGAACAACCACTAACTCTAATTTTTTAAGTAGTAAAGATTGAGTTGTTATTGCCATCGAATCATCTCATAGCTTTGTTATAATACTGGGATGTTGTTGTCATCGACCTCCTGCACAACCTCGTTACCATTGTTGTATCATCACACATAGACACAACATGTAACTTATCGATCGGCAAGAGCTCCCAAGCCACCGCTAGCTTCTACAGCCCACGAACCTTGTTGACCCCGTGTTCCAACATTATTCCAACAGCTAGCTCGTGTGGTTGCTGCTGCATCTCCTGCACCATCGAGCTTGCTACCTCGCTAACTCCGTGCCACGCTATTTCTGTAGCCATGATGCCGGTGCCCATGCTCGTTGTTGCAGCGCACATGCCTTGTAAAATACAATTAGGAGAAATTACATAGAGGTCATTACTCGTCTCCAAGGAAGAAGGAAACAAAACTCCACGTGTCCGCAATTGACTTGCTTTCTGGAGAAATCCTGATATGACAACAAGAGCATAATCATGAGCTGTCAACGACAACAACCGCAATGAAAAGAAGAAAAATAATTCCTTGGTTATTTATACATACAATTTCTGTTTCATTGTCTTTGATTTCTACTGTACTAACTCCTAGTATTGGAGCTAAATGTGTTTAAGATTTGTGTTAAATCCCAACGTCTACGTACACCAAACCATCGCTTCGAACCACGAATAATCACATTAAATTGTCACATCTTAGAATGAACAACAATCCCCAAACCTTATAACTCCCCTTCCCATGCTTCGTTCACTTGCGACCACCTCCTCTATCGCCCATGAGAAGAATACGCGTGACTATTGGATGTGTCAACACAGAGAGCCACATACGTAGTGTTAAGATTTTTGTAGTGTTCATTACTATTCTATCTATCTTCCTATGAGTTTTTAATACCCTTTTTTTTTGCAAATAAGAGAATATGATTGTGAAATTTTAACAGGCACACATCTTTCCCTTGTATCCAGCATTTTCCTTATATATATTTTTTGACAGCTTGTATAATCTTCAGGCTAGTTTGTATAAACGTGAAAAAGTTTTTTTTGTGCTAGAGACATCTCCAGATTGTATGGATACTTCTGGATTATGTCCATCATCGCTCTGATAATTCTTATAAACTTGTATCGAAAATTTATGAGTTTACACAAGTTTTTTTTTTTTTTTTGCAATAGAGACATCATTGGATTGCGTTGTTTTCTACACACATAAATATGATCTTATTTTTTCGGAGCAAATAAACCATCACTCTTCTCCCCTCACCTCCCCACTCGACCTAGGCTCCTTGTCGCACATTGCATATTCGAACGTCGGACAACAGGAAGACTGTATGGGGAGGATAGTCACCAAAACCAGGCGACGAGCAGTGGTTTTGATTTTTTTTTTTCACGTTCAGACGAAGGATGATTGGTGTACTAAAATGGGAGGATCAGTTATTACATTACACTTTTTTGCATGTATGCGTTAGTTACTTATCTGAGTAGACCATCCAGAATTACATTTTATTAGTTTTGATGCAAATGTTATTAAAACCTCGCAACTAATAATTTTTGTGTTACATATTGTTTCACTAGTGCTATTTATATGTTCTTTCAAGCATATAATTCTTTTTGGTACTCTGTAAACTAACTTTTCTATTGCTGCACACCCATAATAGATAAAGCGGCGTGATAACTAAGCCATAAACCTTGGATGACAAGTATCACCGATTTTCACCGAAATTGCTAGGTTGTTCGTAGTATTACAAAGCAATAGGCATCTAAAGATACAAAATAACAACAGAAGCACTGAAGCTCCAGGTTGAGTCCAAGGGTCATGTCTTTCCTTGATTCCCCACTCACTATCTCAAGAATATTATTCTTGGAACAACATAGTTAGTTATAAGTTAGCAATACTTCTATTTGTACTGTTTAAAATCTCAATGACACCATGATTTATGAAGAAAAAAACACTATAGTGCCATTCTTACTTTACCTTATGTTACTTCTATTTGTCATTTTCCGTGGGCGAAGCTTATGTAAAATCTCAGTGATACCATTTTTAATGAATGGGAGAACAGGTAGCACTAAATATGTTGGGAGCACTATATATGTTCTCGGGTACTACAATGTCATTCGATTTCTATCTATGCATTTAACCGTGGGTTTAAATGTTTAGTACAAAAAAGTGACTACGATTTTTGTGAAAGTGAAATACTAAGTAGGTGCTTCATGCAAGGTGAAGGAGATAAATTATGATTACTTTTTTTTTACAGAAGACAAATTTAAGGTACTAATTCGTATGTGTTTTGCCAATGGCGAGCGGAGACAAGCTACAACAGACAAAATATGAATAATATTTTATGTAAAATTTGGGTTTCTATTGCAACGCATGGACACCATTCTAGTAAGAATCACTACTGCAGAAAAAAAAGTCATCATAGACAGTTCAAAAATATCATCACAGACGGTTTCGTGAGCCGTCTGAGTTTATGGTGGAGTAATGATATGATGTCATCACAGACAGTTTTCGATCCATCTGTGATGCAGACTATCACAGACGGTTATTAACTCAGAACCGTCTGTGATAGCTGATGTATCACAGACGGTTTGTATATAAAATCGTCTGTGATAGCTGATATATCACAAACGGTTTGTATATATCACAGATGGTTTGTAGATAAAACCGTCTGTAAAAAGTGACTACGGTTTTATGAAAGTGAAATACTAAGTAGGTGCTTCATGCAAGGTGAAGGAGATAAATTATAATTACTTTTTTTACAGAAGACAAATTTATGGTACTAATTCGTATGTGTTTTGCCAATAGCGAGTGGAGACAAGCTGCAACAGACAAAATATGAATAACATTTTATGTAAAATTTGGGTTTCCGTTGCATAAAAATTTGGGTTTCCGTTGCAACGCATGGACACCATACTAGTAAGAATCACTACTGCAGAAAAAGTCATCACATATGGTTCAAAAACGTCATCACATATGGTTTCGTGAGCTGTCTGAGCTTGTGGGTCAGTAATGACATGAGGTCATCACATATAGTTTCGATCCGTCTGTGATGCAGACTATCACAGACGGTTATTAACTCAGAACGATCTGAGATAGTTGATGTATCATAGACGGTTTATCCTAAGGAACCGTTTGTGATATTCATTTGTATTGCAAAATCTATTTCTGTTTATTGGCTAGCATCAGGAAATGCTAGCCAATAAACAGAAATAGATAGGAAAAAGAACATCAACCGTCTTCATGAAAAACAATTCCCGAAGAGGCGGTGGCACTTTGATTTTCCAACGATTTTCTGAGAAATATTCAAACAAAATTTTATCCGTTGGACTTCTGTTTAAATTTACCACAAGTCGATAGCCTATAAATAACCATCAGAAGGGCAGAACTTACGCACAGATTTTCCATCTTTCTTATTTCTACTTCGTTTTAAAGTATTTAACTCCAAACCTCTTAAGTTCGAATAGATTTATTTAGAAGAAATAATCGGTCCTTAGAGTTCTTCTACTATAGGTAAGATCGTGGAAAAGATATATTCTACAAAAAAAATTAACTTTTCGACCACCGTGGAAAAGATAGAATCCATGGATCATAACTTCAAGATGGTCGAAAAGTCAAATTAGTCTATGGATTGAAGTCTTCAAAAAATTAGTAGAAGAAAAAAATCTTGATGACCAGGTGAGCGCTTCACTGTCTATGATGTGTGACGAGGATCTAATAATCCTCATTTTATCTATTATCTATAATTCTTATTATGGGTAAATATGATGTCACATAATCTCCAGAAGTACCCCTTATTTTTATAAGGGAGAAGCCTACCAAGTGATTGTAAGATTTTCTACAATCACCCCCCATAGTCGTAAGTCTTACTACGACTACTACCTGGTCGTAAGTCTTTCTACGACCATTACATGGTCGTAAGTCCTTCTACGATCACTACATAGTCGTAAGACCTTTTACGACTACTACCTGGTCGTAAGTTCTCCTACGACTGTGCAAACCACGACCACCTTATAATCAAACCTACAGCAAGTGGGTCCAATTGATTAAGGAATCGAACGGCTCAGCACGCACTACTATTCCGCGTAGTAATAGTACTTAAATACCCTATTATCTTTGAATGATAATTGCCAGACGGCGTGGAGAAGCCAATGCGTCGGTAATTACTGCCATCATGCGCCTATTACTGGCTCAATTAAGGAGCCTCTTCCGCATGACAAAACGGCTACTCCTTCAAGACTATATAAGGGCATCAGGGAGACAGAGAAAAGGGGGAGTCAGGGGGAAATACGAGTTCTATTCTCTGTAATAGTCTTAGCTTCTTACTTGATCATCAAGAATACCACACCACACAGGATTAGGGTTATTATTCTCTCCGGAGAAGGCCTGAACCTGTCTAAACATCCCGTGTCAACCACTCTGCGTGATTTCATCTCTAGGAGACCCCCCGAATCAAATAATCTTTACGTAAGATCGGTTCTAATACACCGACAGTTGGCGCCGACCGTGGGGATCTTCCGGTAATCTCTTGTCAACATACTCTCTTTTTCCAAATCTCATGCAATCATGGTAGGAGAATGGAACGAGGAGAACTGGTTTGACTTGGCAGATTACGCAGACGTCGACATGGATGCCGGTTTCGACTACGAGCCGAGTGATGCATCCGCTAATGGTGATGTTGCCCCCGGAGATTATTCTCCAGGAAACCATCCCATTAATGGAGTTGAGGAGGGATCCTTATCCCCCACAACGATACGTCCAACAGAGGAGCCAATTCCCTCAAAGGACAAGGGTCAATCCGACCAGAACCGCACCCAGGAGGACTCACAACACAACGAGAGTTTTTCCTCCAAGTGTTCAAGTCCCCTTAAGGCGGTCCGACTTGGTGAGTCAAGTTCTGGGAGCCACCATTCCAGGACTCCACCAGCATCTAGTGATCCTCTCTCTCAGGGTAACTCCAGAGAGGGTGGGATCAAGCATGCTTTTCCTACAAATTCGACCGTCTCCCCGCAGATCTCATTTGCGAACGGAGACAGTTATAACCCGGAGTTCCCCTACCTGGAGGGGATTACTCCAAGTCGCCAGATGGTGTCTCTCGAGCACTCCTCAAGCGGGAGGCCTCGAGCGCAAGTGAGAATCATCAACGGAGGTCTTCGCCCTTCCTCAATCGTGGTCACCTCATGGAGGCCGAGATAAGAACACTCCCGAAAATCACACTGCGCCCCTCGTGGTAATGGCAAGGGCACCACCGCTGGCGAGAGAGAACCAACACTGATGAACGCGAGGAAATCCTCGACATTCTTGCACTCCACCGAGAATGCCTCAAAGACCGATGAGGAGGATTTTGATGTCGTCCAAGAAAGAAAATTGCGATCCGTAAGAACCTACCGGGCGCATTCAACATCACGGAGGAGGTACAAGAACTCCAGACATCAACGACTTGCTCGAGAATCCACCAAGAGCGGCTCGAGCGCGCTGTGGTACGATCTCTTTGTCAAGAGATTACGCAAAGACTTCGAATCGTGATGACAAGATCGAGGTACCTCGTCGACAACATTCGGTAGTCGTAGCAATGCGACTTCCTCACCACCGACCAATCGAATATTTTCACGTAGGAATCGACACGGCCATAAGTCGAATCGATCCTATTCGAGAAATACATTTCGATCTACCAAGATCAAGAAGCCCCTGAGAGGTGATCATTCACCACTCGACAAAGAAATTCTAACGGTGGAGTACGAGGAGTATTCCTCGAGAGGCGAGACCTACTACGTAGCAGTCACTGTTACGGGTATCGTCGATACGATCACTGGTGACATTAACCCTTCTTTCCTACAAAGAAGGCGCCAAGAAGTGATTACCGGATGCCGCATTTTCGCCGACCTTCGAGCGATTCATTGACCACCTCATTTTCGCCCGGTGAACATGGAGAAATTTGATGGATCTCAAAATCCCATCGAATTTCTTCAGATCTATACAACAATTGTCCGAGCAAAGCAGGAGGAGGAGAGCATGTAATGGCGAATTACCTTCCGATCGTGCTCGAAGGATCCGCCGATCGTGGTTATTAAACCAACCACTCGAGTCGATCTACTCTTGGCAACACCTCTGCGATCTTCTACAGCGAATTTCCAAGGCACATACAACCGCCTCGAAAGGAAGACGACTTGCACGGATAAAGCAGAACAACAACGAGACTTTGCGTCAATTCATCAAACGCTTTAGTCGGGTTCGTAACTCAATTCGAAATTTCGATTCCTCCGTGATCGTGGCTTTTAAGCAAGGAGTCCGTAGTAGAAGGATAACGGAGGACATTGCTTTGAATCCTCCCAACATCGTTGTCGAGCTCTTGAGATGGCCGATCGATATGCTCGCTTCGAGGCGGTCGAGTGGAACAACACTATCGATCGAGAAACGTACACTCCTCGAGAGGTGAAGTTGGTAAGGATAAAAAGCAAAAAGTCCAAGAAGAAAATAAAAGTCAAAACCACAAACCGGTGGTTCCAAGGAGGTTTTGGCCGTGAAAGATAGAGAGCCCCAAACCACCAAGTCGCACTCGATCAAGGCAAAGGTAAGCGCCCGATCGTAGGAACGACAAACCAAGGTGGTGTCCTTTTCATAAAAGGAAGGACATGACCTCAGAATCGCCGAAGTTTTCCAAAGAAAGCTCGAGGACTACTACAACAAAAGCACCACTCCCTACTCTCGGCGGGTAGGACATACGAGTGGCCAAAAGTCGTCGGATGATGAGGAGATGTCGTTCCAAGATCCGCAACATACCGTTGAGCACATCTACGGAGGATCATCGAGATACGACTCCAAACGACAACTTAAAGTCACGGACGAGAGGTAAATTCCATACATACTACTCTCACAATAAATTACCAAGTGGTCGGAAGTTACCATCTCTTTTGAGAAGGATGATCGCCCAATCACTACGAGTCGATCAGTCGATTTCGATTGTGGTCGAACCCACCATCAACAACCTGTCGGGTCAATCGAGTGTTGGTTGATGGTGGCGATTCTTTGAACATATTATTTACTAATGCCCGGACGAGATGCAAGTACCTGGACAAATGTAAGGCCGTGACGATACTCCTTTCATGGAATCGTCATCGGTCTTGACCAAACCTATTGGCCAAGTTTCTCTTCCTTTAACATTTGGCTCACCAAGTAATTTCGAGACGAGAAAGTCTCCTTTGATGTGGTCGATTTCGACGGCATATAACGCCATACTCGGACGACCAACTTTGGCAAAATTCTTAATGGCTACTCATTATGGGTATCAATGTCTTAAGATGCCAGTCCCAAAGGAGTGATCACCATTCAATGTGACAAAAGATTGCGATAGTCTGCGACCGTCGATTCTCGAGATGGTTGGTCAAATACCAACTCGAGATGAAAGTCACCTTCGACTAGCAAGTCGGCCTAAAGTTGCATCAAAGCCGAACGACCAAGTCAAAGAGGTTCCTCCGACGCAGAGGAGCCCTCAAGACTGCTCAGATCGGGAGGCTTCCGACCCCAAATAGGAAGACGCCTCATTACCTTCCTCCGAACTAACGCAGATGTCTTTGCGTGGCAAGCATCCGACATGCCCGAGTCCCTGTGGAGGTGATCGAGCACGTGCTAGCTTTACTACCGATAAAGTACCAGAAACAAAAATTACGGAGATTTGCCCCGATCGACGAGATGCTATTAAATCGAGTTGGATAAGCTACTTAAAGCGGGCTTTATAAGAGAAGTCAACCACCCGAGTGGTTGGCTAACCTGTAATGGTCAAAAGTCAAACGGCAAATGGCGATGTGAGTGGACTTTATCGATCTTAATAAAGCTTGTCCAAAAGATGATTTCCTTTACCTCGTGACGATCACCGTTGATTCTCTCGCAGTTGTGAGATATTAAGTTTTTAGATGCATATTCGATACCACCGGATCAATATGTGTTTAAACGATGAAGAAAAGACCGCATTCATTACTCCATTTGGTACCTTTTGCTATGTCAAAATGCCATTTGGTCTAAAGAATGCGGTGCTTCTTTTCAACGCCTAATGCAATCAACTTTTTCATCTCAATTAGGCCGAATTTGGAAGCCTATGTTGATGATCTAGTCGTAAAAGCATTAAGAGACTTAATCATATCAGCGACCTACAAGAAACATTCGACAACCTCAGAAAGCACCGCTTAAAACTCAATCCAGAGAAGTGTGTGTTTGGAATTTCTTCAGGAAAATTGCTTGGATTCCTAGTATCTGAACGAGGAATCGAAGCAAATCCTGAAAAAATAAAGGCCATCCTCCGATGCGCCCTCCAAACACAAAAAGGAAGTCCAAACTCACTTTGGGTGCATGGCGGCTTTAAGTCGTTTCATCGCACGACTAGGGGAAAAAGGACTACCTTTCTTTAAACTTCTCAGGAGACATGAAGGTTTTGAGTGGTCGAACGAGGCAAACGCTACCTTTGAGGATGTTAAGAGGTATCTTTCGAGTGCTCCTGTTCTGGTTTCTCCAAAGCCAGAAGAGACGCTCTTAATTTACCTAGGCGCCACGCCACGCAAAGAAGCGCAAAGATTAGTCGTAGAACGTGAAAACGCATAACGACCGGTTTACTACGTTAGCGAAGTTTTACACGGCCTAAGGAGCGTTACCTCGTGTCCAAAACTTCTATATGCCCTCCTCATGTCTTCGAGGAAATGCGGCATTATTTTCAGCGCACAAAATAGTTTGTCTTGCCCGAGTTTCCTTTGGGAGCAATCCTCCATAATAAGGAAACAATGGACGATGGCAAAATGGTCGGTCGAACTTGGGAGTTCGACCTTCATTTCGTGTCCCGAACGGCCATAAAATCCGGATCTTGGCGGACTTTGTCGCCGAATGGACAAATCTGAACATGTTCAGATCCCCAAAGACGATTCCCACGACCTGGATGATGTACTTTGACGGTCACTTACTTTAAGTGGCTCTGGGTCGGGTGGTCTGGTATCTCCTACCGAGAAACCTTAAAGTATGCCATACAATTAAACTTTCGTGCCACTAATAATGTGGCGAGTACGAAGGTTTGCTAGCCGGCATACGAGTGCGAAAGCACTCTCAATTCGTCGACTACTCGTGAGAGGAGACTCTCAACTAGTCGTGAATCAAGTCGGAAAGAGTACAAAGTGTTCTAGCTCGACAATGTCTCGATACTTATCGGAAGTTCGCAAGCTAGAAAAGCATTTTTAGGTTTCGAGGTACAATTCATCCTCGAAGGATAATTTCCTCGCACCAACTTGCTCGGATGGCTTCTTCCCGATCTACGGTACCAAAAGGAGTTTTCTTGGAGCAACTCCAAAGCCGCTCTCGGTCGAAGAACCGTAGACACCTCCTATCGAAATGGCCTCATTAGACTACGAGGATACCGGATGACTCCCATCTACGAGTATCTTCGCAAGGGTTCCAGACCAAGATGATCTTGAGGTCGATCGCTTATCCCGAAAAGCCAAAATGTATACTTTGGTCGAAGGAGTCCTCTACAAACGAGGAACCTAAGGGATACTCATGCGATGCATTCCGCAAAACGAAGGAATAACACTCCTTCACGATATACACAGTGGCATCTGTGGGACACATGCTTCCTCTGAACATTGGTTGGTAAAGCCTTCGACAAGGTTTTTTGGCCTACACTCAGACGATGCTAAGGAGGTGGTTAAAAGTGTGTCCATGTACAATTCCATGGTAGACAAATACACCAACCGGCTCAAGCATTACGGATAATACCTCTTTCTTGGCCTTTTGCGACTGGGTCTCGATATCCTAGGACCGTTTCCCAAAGCTCCAGGAGGTTTCAATTCCTTTTGTGGCTATTGACACGCTCACAAAATGGATTGAAGTGAACTCAGAATCGATAACATCTAAGCAAAAAAAGTTTCATGATGAGATGCGAATTAGTCGATTTGGAGTTCCGAGTCGAATAATTACGCATAATGGTAAACACTCGCAAGTGCAAAATTTGTGAATTTTATGACGAGTTGGTACCAAATTATGCTATGCTTCATTGCACATCCCCAAAGCAACGGGCGGTCGAACGTGAAACGGCCAAATAATGCGAGAAATTAAAACCCGAGTCTTGACCACTTGTTAAGCGCCGGGGCTTGGGTACAAGAATTACCCTCCGTGTTATGGGCGGTCAGACGACCACCAATGAGCAACAGGAGAAACACCATTTTTCTAGTGTTCGAGTCGAAGCCATGCTTCCTCGGAGCTAAAATTGCGGTCGACACGAGTTGAAACTTTCAACAACTTAGATCAGAACAACTTCGAGCGATGATATTAACCTACTCAAGAAAGGAGAAACCTAGCCTTAATCCGCTCTACTGCCTACCAACAAGCCCTGCGCAGATACTATGATCGTAAGGTCCAACCTCGCTGACCTTGTTGTAGGTGACTTGGTATTGAGGCTCGCCAATCCAAGTCTAATCGAATAAACTTTCCCCAAATGGGAAGGTCCTTACACAGTGGTCGAAGTAACCCGCCGTGGTCGGTACGACTAGCGATGGAAGATGGATGAGTTCTCTCAAACTCTTGGAACATCGACGCCACGCAAATTCTATGTGTGACCAATTTCTCGTGCAATAAAAGTCCGTGTTCTTTCTACTTCTCTTGCCTTATTTTTTGAGTAGTGCTTTTTTAATCTTTCGACTATAATACAAAAAACACCCAGTTTTCTTTACACTGGTCGAAAAGCGAGTAACATCATCTAGTCGAAACTTCTCCTCTCTGCATGTGGTTCTGCCCACTAGAAGGAATTTCCTAACATCGACTCGCTACTCATTTTTGCCGCCAATACAAAGAGCTCGGGTTTTATCCAAATAAATGTTCTCAAAGCCAACTCCTCAATCTTAGTTTATTTTTTCAGTGATTTCCAAAAAATATTCTAAGTAGAGTGCACTTGATATATTTATTCGACCACCTTTGAGGTACTCGTTTCGTTTTGACTGGTCGAAGGAAGATACACACCTAGTCGAAGTTTTTCCTCTCGCATGTGGTCCTCGCCCACTAGAAGGAACTTCCTAGCGCCGCCACCTCCTACTTTTGCTATCGAAAAGACTTATCGAGTCCATCGTAAAAGGACGAACGAATTATTAAAGTCCTCTAGACGCTTGCTTAACTCAAGTTGTTTGTTCTTGGTTTGATTAAACCGGTGGAGATGGTAACATCACCTAGTCGAAGCCTTTCTCTCTCGCACGTGGTCCCGCCCAAGAGAAGGAACTTCCTAGTTTCAGTCGTTTCTACTCTTTCGATCAAGTGCTTGACAACCATAACAAAAACTATAAGTTAAACAAACCTCTCTTTGTTTTCGTAAACCTCGTTTAAACACTATTTACTTAGATTGTCTAAACAATCTAAGCAAATAATCGGGGCTAGGATAAAGTTATTAATTTGACTTCAATTCTTAGTCTTTCATTCGTTTATTATATTTTGAGTTACTAACTACTCGACAAGATGATTTTCAGGAAACAAGATGGCCTAGGATAAAGTTATTAATTTGACTTCAATTCTTAGTCTTTCATTTCGTTTATTATCTTATGAGTTACTAACTACTCGACAAGATAATTTTCAGGAAATAAGATGGATCTTATATCACTCATCAACAGATATTGTCTGCCTTACAAGGTAGTTACAAGATTACTCTGAAGGGGGAGAGCCTAGCTGCATTTCCTACGCCACCTTTTTGCCAACCGATTGCATTTCCTCAATCAGACGATTTGCCTCTGATTCGGAGCAATCGAACCCGGCTTCAATTGGTTGCACATTAAGGCGGGGATCTTGAGCTTTAAGTTTCGCCAAAGCGTAACTTACTCCGCTTCGATCGCCTCCCTTATTGATTCAAATTTTGATTAGCCTTCAGAGTGGTCACCATTTCTTGCAATTTTCCAACTTGTTCCCCAATGGTACTTGTGTGAGCAGCTATAGTATCTTTTTGAGGAGTTTTTCCCTCAGAATGTAGCTCACTAAGCACATTGTTCAGGAGAATGATGTTGCCCTGAAGACTAGTCTTCATCGACTCCATCTCTGTTGGGTACAAGTCGAAGCCTCATGAAGTTTCTTGTTTTCACCACTTGTTCGAAAAGAATAAAACCGGTCAAACAAAAATAAACTTCATGAGGAAGATAACACAAAAATAATTGTAGGTAAAAGCATTTCTTACCTACTAATTGAGAATCCAGCTTAACCTCTTCTCGATGGGAAGCAATGGTTTCAAGTGCTTTTTCTCCCATGCTCGATGTCCTCTCAGATTCATCTTAGCGATGCGATGGACTCATTGTAGATCAAGGTTTTCTCTTGGATTTCAAAGATTAAGGCTTCTCAATTGGGCAAGAATTTTCGAACAAGAAATTGGCATTAGAAAAGGAAAATACTCAAAAGGACAACGGGTAAAGAATTACTTACGTTATTTGAGTTCTAAGACCTCGAGTTCTTGATCCTTATTCGTGGTAATACGGAAAACTCTGAATGACCAAAGCTTTTTCTTGAACTTGTCCGGAGCTTCGTGATCTCATTTTCTTTATCTCGAGAAGAAATGAGAGTCGTAAAGGTTAAAGATCAAAAGCGATCTTAAGTTCAAGACTTATCGCTTATTTTTCTGCAATCTTTTAGATGCAGACAGTCTCTCAAGTCTATCCGAGAGGACTAATACTTGTTCCTTAGCCTCCTCGACTCTTCTTTTTCATAGTCGAGCGAAGTCACTAAGGTCTTCGTATCACCGCTTAACCTACAAAGAACGTAAACGAAGATAAACATCACCAATGGTTGTAAGTACTTCTACAACCATCGACCTAGTCGTAAGTTTTTCTACGACTACGATATGGTTGTAAGTCTTTCTACGACCACTACCTGGTCGTAAGTAGTCGTAAGCTTTTTACGACTAGTACTTTGTCATGATTTTCTTCCATGACTATTCTCGTAAAACATTATACGAGTATTTAAGTCGAAAACAATTATGAATGATAAGTGACTTACCATCTCTCTCGCTCTCAAGACAGAGTAGTTCTTTCTCCTGTCTTAGTTTCTAAAAGTTGTCGATGGTATTCACCGACAACAAAGAATTTGCTCGAGCTTTCGCAAAAGAAAACAAAGTGAGAAGAGAAGGAAAGTCACATATATAAGTATTTTGAAGATACTTACATTCATAGTCGCCCTAGCAAACATCGAATATACAAGGTCAGGGTTCTGCAGCTTATCTATCCTCGCGACTTTGTCCCACCACACCTTCTCGAGGCGCCGTTATCAAAAGTATTCTCCGTATTGGGAATATCTTTGGGATGAGGACTCGGTCACGAGATCTGTAAGGTAAGACCCTATGACGGAGGCAGCCCAAAGAAGTCACCACGTGGTTGAAATTTTCTCCTTACGTTCTCAGAATCTCTTTGGGTAGGGAAGGAACGCCCTACAATTTTCTTCCCAGAGCGGTGCACAAGTGGTCACCGCCTTGACCAGAGGCTTCCACAATGCCTCGTTGTTTCTACGACCTCAAGAGTCGTGAGCGCCACCTCAACAAGAATACCGCTACTTCAAGGGTCGAGCTACGACTTCAGCAGATGTGGAGTCACTCTGGGAGTCTCGACTTCATCGGCCACCGGGCCAAGGGTGATGCTTGACCACCTCCATTGCTACCTCCTCAATAGTCAAGGATGGCAATGGACTTCTCAATGAAGCATTCCTGGGTCAAGAAGTCGATGAAATAAAGAAAAGCAAATCAGGTTGTGAAAAGAAAAAGGTAAATGTCGTTCTTACACTTTAGTAAATTTCACATACTCGCACTCGGTCTTAACCAGAATTTTGGGGCAATCCTCCCAACGGAGGACCTCTTCTTCTCCACGACCACGCCCGGTCGAGGCTCAACATCGGCTCACCACGACCACGCCCGGTCAGAGTTTGGACAGAACCGAGCTCGGTTTCTCGATTTCTGGATGGCCGAGATCGGCCTCGACCATTCCAAGAGCAAGATCGCCCTCGATTGCGTGTTGTGCCGATGTAGCATCGCCCTTCATAAAAGACACAAAATCTTTCCAATTCTCCTTTCCGGTTGCCTAACAAAACTAGGAGTGGCGTAAATCTGCGAAAGATTCTTTGTCATAGCAGTAGGGTACCTTAGCCTTGCGAGGTTTGCGCTTAAGAGATTCACCGCCTCAACCTCCTCGGCCGATGGTCGGCCTCGGCTTCAGATATGATCATACCGCCGCAGCTTGTAGAGGGTCCGTCGAAAGACCGAGCTTGAGCTTACTCCCCTTGCTCGGCAGATTTTACAAGTCGACGCCTCTTAGAGGGAGGAGCCGAGCTTTGTCTTTCGACAACCCAACGCCAATAGTCATCAAGACGACTTCTTCGTCGTCTCCGACGATTTTCCATGCCTACTTTACGTACAACAAAACGTAAAAGAAGAATCACTAATTAGTCGTAAGTTTTTCTACGACTAGTGCCAAGTCGTAAGTTTTTACGACGACTCTCTTGATCGTAAGATATTCTACGATCACCATTAGTCGTAAGTATCTTCTACGACTATAAAGTCCTAAAGAAAGAATCAACTTTTGATTACCTTTAGGCGCCTATCCTTTTATCCGCTGGACAAAGCCGCAATGACTTGAGGAACCCCCTCTGAGTGGCGGAGACTTTCGCAGATGAGTCGACTCTAGAGTCAACCTCACCTTGAAAGATCCGTAAACAGATAAGAATATTAGACAAGGTTGAGAAAGACCAAACCGAGAGCTAAGTCGACAATTACTTACCCTCCTCGTAGTCTGGTTGGGTCTCCTCTTCCCTAGTATCTCCACATAGGAGATGCTCGCTTCTTCAGAGGACTAATTCTGTGTGATGAAATCCTTCACCACATGCCATCCGGTCACCCTTCTTCCTTCAAGTCCTTAATGGCTTGAATATAAGGGCTAATCTCGCGATATCTTCTGTGGGTCGAATCCCATGAAGATTTCTTTTCAGCGACCTTCCCGCGAAAGAAAGGTGTTCAGAGGTGACCTTCCAAAGAGAACCACCTCTTTCTCTCCCCGACCACGAAGACCGGTGAAACTCTGAATATACTCCTTCGACTTCGAGTCGTGGAGTTTGAGATCTGACTCCGGAGATTCGGTTTGTCGAGCCATCCCATAATAATATTGGAACAAATCGAGATCCGCCGAATCCCTGTGTACGCCAAGACAGATACACGAACACACTCAACATGGTAATGGAATTGGGACCTAAGTTCACCGCCCACCCCAAAGTGTTCGAGTACTCATCAGAAGAAAGGGTGGGCAGCAATCGAAGGCCGCACTCACAATACGCTTGGAAGACGGAATTTGCTCATTTTCCCCGATGGCGATCTTCGCCCGACAGCGGAATCCACTTTACCGAGCCTTCTCTCGAATCTTCCCAGATCGACCAAGATCTTGATCTTAGCCGCATCCATCTCCGATTCTTCCCATTCGAAACTCTCTTGGCCATTTCGCCGAAGCAAGAAGTTTTTGATTGGGTTATATGAGAAGATGAAACCTAGTCGAGGACGGAGAAAGCAAGAGCTCAAGAACAATGAGTGATTTGAGGAAAAGGTAAAACCCAAGTCTACCTCCGTAAGTTTTATAATCAAGATGATCTCCGCCGCCGAAACCGCTCTCGGCTATAGGTCTATGGGAGTTGGTTGTACCGCCGAACCGCTTCATCGGACAAGTCTGTGAGCGGTTGCAATTCCCAGATGGTCCGCTCGAGAAAAATTAGGTGCGTATTGTCACTCCCAAGCAAAATTACTTTCTTGACCAAAGTCTTTCGGTCGAAGGAAGTATCAATCGGAAGGGTTTTTCTCCGATTCATACTACGACCATCGACGGTCGTAGGGTTTTTACGACTTTTTAATAGTCGTAAGCAATCTTCACGATTGCAATCGCCGAACTGCTTTATCAACAGATCCGTGGAATTCGCTTGCAATTCCCGCACGGTCCTGCTCAGAAAGTTAGGTTAGTTTTGTCACCTCCAAGCAAAATCACTTTCTTGACCAAGTCTTTCCGTCGAAGGAAGTATCGATCGGAAGGGTTTTCTCCGATCGCTTTACTACGACCACTACACAATTGTAGGGTTTTATGACTTTCTCGATAGTCGTAAGCAACCTTTCTGACTAAGCAAACTCCTGGTCAAAGTAATACTCAAGTGTCGAAGAGTTTTTCCTTCGACTATAGTTCTACGACATTTTTCATAGTCGCAAGTCCATTTGCGAATCCTTCACCAAGTAAGTTACTTTCACTTGAAGCTGGGGGGCTAGATGACGAGGATCTAATAATCCTCATTTTATCTATTATCTATAATTCTTATTATGGGTAAATATGATGTCACATAGTCTCCAGAAGTACCCCTTATTTTTATAAGGGAGAGGCCTACCAAGTGATTGTAAGATTTTCTACAATCACCCCCATAGTCGTAAGTCTTACTACGACTACTACCTGGTCGTAAGTCTTTCTACGACCATTACATGGTCGTAAGTCCTTCTACGATCACTACATAGTCGTAAGACCTTTTACGACTACTACCTGGTCGTAAGTTCTCCTACGACCAGGCAAACCACGACCACCTTATAATCAAACCTACAGGCAAGTGGGTCCAATTGATTAAGGAATCCGAACGGTCTGCACGCACTACTATTCCGCGTAGTAATAGTACTTAAATACCCTATTATCTTTGAATGATAATTGCCAGACGGCGTGGAGAAGCCAATGCGTCGGTAATTACTGCCATCATGCGCCTATTACTGGCTCAATTAAGGAGCCTCTTCCGCAGGACAAAACGGCTACTCCTTCACGACTATATAAGGGCATCAGGGAGACAGAGAAAAGGGGGAGTCAGGGGGAAATACAAGTTCTATTCTCTGTAATAGTCTTAGCTTCTTACTTGATCATCAAGAATACCACACCACACAGGATTAGGGTTATTATTCTCTCCGGAGAAGGCCTGAACCTGTCTAAACATCCCGTGTCAACCACTCTGCGTGATTTCATCTCTAGGAGACCCCCCGAATCAAATAATCTTTACGTAAGATCGGTTCTAATACACCGACAATGTGTAACTTCCGATTAAGACTAAAGCCTATACCAAAGGGGAAAAATATGAAAAAGCGCCTACCGAACTGCATATCTTCTGATTTTCTTTTGCTGGAGATCAACCTTGACCACTTTGAACATCAATCCCGAGGAACTGGTTGAAAAGGCTAACCAGTTAGAAAAAAGGTTATAGAAGAAATGTAATTAGGATTTTAACCTTTTGCAACATGCAATATGTATGTTTTGGTCTTTATGAAATAGAACTTTGTTCCTTTGAAGCATAAGTTAAGAAAATAACCTCTTCAACACCGTAGCGTGCTCGGGGGAGGGGAGGAGGCGCACCGGGCTCGGGGGAGGAGGGGCGCCGAGTTTGAGGAGGCGGCGGCTCGTGCTCAGGGAGGAGGCACGCCGGGCTCGAGGAGGGAGAGTGAGAGAAACTTAATCGTTTATGTGATGTCGCGCGGACAAAGTACCATAGAGTCCGAATATAAATAGGGTTGGACATCACAGACGGTTTTAAGAAAATCCATCTATGATATTTAGTAATATCACAGACGGTTTTTAGCGCAACCAGTAACACAAACAGTCGTTAAACTAAAATCGTCTGTGATTGTATTTAATACCGATAGGTTTGGTTAATCGTCCGCGATAGTCTTTTTATAGTAGTGAATAGACGAGCAACTATTGGACCTTTTATAGTAGTGAATAGACGAGCAACTATTGGATCTCCGAAGCTCCTAGTGTCGTACCCGTTTGCCTCATCATCGATGTCTGCTCGCCAATTGCCACTAGTGATATCTCAAAACTATAAGAAAAAGTACAATAGCTATGCAAAAACACTAAGAGGACAGAAAAAATTACAAAATGTATAAATAAGCCGACACACACCGGATCTCCAACCTCACGGCCTCACCTATAGGCTCTCATTATGTATCGTAGCCAACTGACAAAAGCAATATCTTTTAAAGAAAAAATATAAGTAATGCCCAATAACTTTACAGAAACGGTAACAACACACAAAATATATATATATACAAAATATGTACAATACATGCTAGCGCCCACTGGATGTGTAAATCCAATTTTATCTCCTCCCCAAATTTAAGTCTTCATTTGGTACCAGTGAGGATAAATGATAATCTCATTTGGTCAAACCGCTTTCACCTATTTTGGTGTCTGGTTAGCTGCGTTTTTTTAAACCAAGTTGCAAACACATATATTAATACGTCCTAATAGGAGAATGAACGAGTGAAGACGCGAGAGGAGCAAGCATCAAATGGTAGAATTAGTCTAACTTTAGTCTGGCTTGTCACACATACCGCTTGATTTCTTGCAATTGATTTACTGTGGCAACTTTTAAAATAACCATAGCATAGTAACCACTAAGTCGTACCAAGCCTATGAGGTGACAGTGTGAGCTACCACGGTATTTGGTCAAGCCGCTTTCACCTATTTTGGTGTCTGGTTAGCTGCATTTTTTTTAAACCAAGTTGCAAACACATATATTACTACGTCCTAATAGCAGAATGAACGAGTGAAGACGCGAGAGGATCAAGCATCAGATGGTAAAATTAGTCTGGTATGCCACACATACCGCTTGATTTCTCGCAATTGATTTACTGTGGTAGCTTTTAAAACAACTATAGCATAGTAATAACTAAGTCGTACCAGGTCTATGAGGTGACAGTGTGAGCTACCACGGTACTGATAAGACATTCAGATTAAATAGCAGGTAGAGGTGATGCCCTTCTAGTGTCATTTTATAGTGGTTCAACATAAAAAACTTGTTTTCTTACATCAATTTATAGTGGTTCAACAGAAAAACTGTGTTTTCTTACACTAGTCAAGCACAAAAGCAAAGACTCTTTGCCCCCATTAACCCCCCCTAGGCCTAGGAGGATTATGGGCGTGCGGCAGAAAGCCACTCCGTCCACATAGCCAACTCCCCTCTCATGCACACCGCCCCTTCACCCCTCCCACGCTCCCACCGAACTACCAACACACACGACATGAGACAGCGCACTGCATAGTCTTCTCTCAAGTAAACAACTGAAAACGCAAAAACAAAACTGGAAGAGGAAGAGGAAGAGGAAGGGGAAGAGGACCTCAAGCCAAGCGACAGCTCCCCCCTCCCCTCCCATGCCTCCCCCCCTCGCCGCCGACGAAGCCGAAGAGAAGAGGAGGACGACCACCGGGCGCCCCGCCGCCTCCGGCACGAGCCGCGGCCTCTTGCGGTGCCGCCGCTTTACGGCCTCAGGCGGTAACCGTCGTAGAGGTTCCTTCTGAGCTCTGATCGCTGGTGGTGGGGGTGGAGGTGGCGGCGGTTGGCTCGTGGGCGGGCGGGCGATGGCGCCGGCGAGGAGGAAGCGTGCGGCGGCTGCGGCTGCCGCGGCGGCGGCGGCCGCGGCGCAGTGGAAGGTGGGCGACCTCGTGCTCGCCAAGATGAAGGGATTCCCGGCGTGGCCGGCCATGGTGAGTGGAGTAACCATCGGTTTGCTCTTCTCTCTGATCTGTGGCCTCGTAGTGGCTTGGGTAGCCTGGGGTTAGGGGATTCTTGGGGTAGCTTGCTTAGGGTTTCGTTGGGGGTGTGGAAGGCCCGGTCTTTGGGGCTGCGGAGTGGCCATTTTCGCTAAATCTTAGGTTCTTGGATAGTCCCCTACTCCGATTTGGCCGTTTGAGCTGTTAATCCGTGCTAGTTTTGTGGTTTGCTTGGTGCTTATCAGCGAGATTTGGTGTTATGTAGGGTTTCGGATATCATATGCTTAAGAAAGATCGGATCTTTGAGTCAAACAAGCCCTTTTTTGTTACTTTCTGCTGAACTTCCGAGATTAAGTGCTAAGTTCTACTGCAATTTGACCTAGCTAGTTCCAATTCCTGGTAGTTTCTTGGTTTAGCTGCTGCTTTCTTGTTGAGATTTGACGTTGCTGGTGATTTAGGGCGTAAAGGTTGTGGTGGGGATCAGGTAGGTTTAAGTGATATGTGGCTATCTTGCGTCTGCTTCGATATGTCACCAAGATAGGGCTCTGGCAAAGTCTGCTCTTTGAAGTTTGCTAGTTACAGATGTGGTTTTTATTTTTAGTGATTTGCTCTTTGAAGTTTATTTTTTACCGTTGTTATTTTCATTCTCATTGGTTTGTTCTTAGAACTTGCTCGTTTACAAGTACTGGTATGAGGTTCTCTATGGTTTGTCAACGAGTTATGAGTTCCCTTTGGTACGTTTTCAATGTGGATTTTCTGATTGCCTGATAGGAAAGGAAAAATTGTGTTTTTACAGTTAAATGCCACTTTATCATTGTACTGTATTTTTTTTTTCATCTTGGATTTATCATCTAACAATTTGTTTTTTCTATGGTGCCTGAACAATGGACATCAATATGTGGGATAGATTATCTGTTTGCTTTTGTTGATTTGTTATATACATGTGAGATAGTCAGCTGTAAGCGAGGTACACCTCAAATGGTTCCTGACATGTTGAATTTGTTTATGTTTGGATCTTGAAAGACAGGGATAAAGAACTAAAAGATGACCCCTCCTTATGTTGGAAGGTGCACCACTGATTTAGTGTGCTTGGCAATGATTCGTTTGAATATTTGATTTAGTTCTTCAGCAATTATGGATTTCGGTGATTATTTCCCCTAAAGCTTTTCTTTTAGTTCATTGGTTGTGTAACCGGCTGTTGGCTTTTGTCTTTAAAATATGAACAGTAATCAATACATTTTGTAAGATGCGTCGAGGATGCAGATTGTAGCTTCTCATGAAGAAATGGAGCTTCCCTCTTAATTTTTTTCCTCATTTGACGCATCACTGGTTTATTTTGTTTTGGCCCTGTAACATTGGTCGTCTTCAACATGTTTTCTTTTGAAACAAACCCTTCTTGGAGCATTTGGTTAATGAATTCCTCTAGAATTGCATTGATCTGTAGCATAATAAGGACATGATGTGCAGATATTGATTTTGTTAAGGGGTTAGGCTTATCAAGGGCTAACACATGAATTTGCATACTGGTGTTTCATGATGGGTTTCTCTGTAGTTATCCTTTTTGAGAGCACAAAGACAATGTTGGAATGAGGAAAATGGCATTTCTGGTGGCACTATTTTCTTCTATGTTTTGAATCAGACACATCTGTTTAGGAATTATGTCAATGCGAATGGTTTTGTATTGTGCTTACTGACTTCTCTAATTGTTAGGATAGCACAGCTCTAATTGTTTGGATATCTGTGCTCCTTGTGTGATAGATGAGTATCTCATTTGTTCTGCTAGCCCACTATTGAGTATTCTAAGTTTTGCTACTGTTTTTTCCGGCTCAACTCATTGGTTATTGTCTTGTGGCTTGACCTTGCACTTTTTGTCTATTTCGTTGTGTTAATGACATGACTCGGCAAAATTTGCATCTTTACATTGATTAAGATAGTTACATCGCTGCACAAGTATTCTCAAACCTTCTACCATACTTGCCTCCGGATACAAGCTGTACTAAGCATATGTACTTGCTATATGTTGCGCACTTGTCTCTAGTTTCAAGCTTGGTTAAGCATCTATATATGTTGGTCATTCTTATATTGGAGTGTGTATTGTGCATGATTTTAGACAACAAACATTGACAAATAAAATGTTTTTTCATAAGTATATGGTAATTTGATTTAAATGATATGATGATCTCCATTTTAGTAGTTTTTTTGTTTTCTCTCTTCATTTTGCCCCCATTTGTTTGCTAAGATGCTTAAGTACTTCTCTTCTATTCATTCACCTCTGTTATGGTCAGTTAGAACTCCGAACTGTTACATAGTGTTCCCCTAGGCACTGGGCACTAGTCGGGCGACAGACCAACGCCTAGTGCCTAATCGCGGCCTAGGTGGGATAAATCGTCAAGGCGGCCTAGGCGGGAGGGCCGTGCCTAGCACCTAGGCAGGTGCCTAGGGGAACACTGCTGTTACATCAACATCAATGCATATTTCCCATTGTTCACTAAGGCGCTAGGCGCTAGGCACTAGGCACTAGGCAGGTGGCAGACCAGCGCCTAGCACCTAATTGCTGCTTAGGTGGGGCTAGGCGGACGCCTAGGCGGGATAAATCGGCTAGGCGAGCTAGGCGGAAGGGTGTCGCCTAGCGACTAGGTGCAGCCTAGGCGGGCTAGGTGGCTGCCTTTTAGACCACTGATATTTCCCTTCATACCTGTATTCACCAAGGAGGCATGTTGTTAAACTGTGCCTGCCTTCTCTTTTGCTGATGTAGACATTTCACTTAGAGGGAGTTGGGCTCCCGGTTAAATGATTTTCCCTCACATTTTTGGGGGTTTTACTTTTACCTTGTGCTGGAATAGCTCTCATGGAACTGCTCTATAGACTATATGCCTGTTCCTTCTATTTTCCCCTCACTTTTAATCTGGCTTCTTTACTATGGATGGATATTCGTGTGTGCATGAGATATTTGCATGGATTAACATGGATTTTACATCTTCAGAAAATTTTCATTTGTGACTTTGCATGCTGTTGCAGATAAGTGAACCACATCAGTGGGGCCTGTCTTCTGTCAAAAAGAAGCTCCTGGTCTACTTCTATGGAACTAAACAGATGTAAGTGCTATTTTGACTGAACCATTCCATTTTATTTGAATTTATAAGCTGTTTTTGTATCTACCAATCAGCGTCTGTTTAGAAATATCCTATTGTGTTAGTGTCGATTAGCTTATATTCCTAGAGTTTTTTTGGAGGGTTTTTTTATAAAAAAATCTGTTAATAATTGGATTATATACTTGTTACGTGAATGGGTTCAAACATGATGTACGTATTTGTAATTCATGCGTTCTTGGGCGATGACATCAATGCTATCTTTTTTATTTGCATACAACTGTACAAGTTACTTTTCTAAGAGAATTAGGTAGTTTATACAGCTATAATTTACAGATCAGATACACGTACTTCTTCGAATGTACAGCATGGATTAACATCTGGCTGCCAAAATTCGTTTTTTCTTTCTGTAATTTGCATGCAAGCTATGTGATGTTTTTACCACATCTGCATTTTTGGAACCACATTTGAAGTCGCTGATCCTAAGAAGTTCATCATTGGTGGGTGGCATCTCTACACTCCTGAAATCCTTACGCATGTTTTTGTTATATGCAACAAGAAGAATTGGGTAGCAAAAAAATTCTTGAGAGTTGGGAGAGTTGAATTGTACTATTTGGAACATGTTGATCAAGTTAAGATGATTGAGCATTGAGAAAAGTATAATTAGTTGCCTGCACATAGTCCTTTCTGGCTTCTGAGGAAATCATACTGCTAACAGGTTTGGTTGAAGTTGTCATTTTGACTGCCAGTACAATGATGTATAAGGCAAGGGCAAAAACTGCTCCTCGACCTTGAGGAGTTAGAATCCGTAAAATCTGTTTTTTGGTTTTAAAGATTGTCCCCACAATGGACCTTAATAGTATATGCACAGGTGTCGCCGTTTGGGACTAGGAAATGTAAACTTGCCTATATGGAGTGCATGTGGTGGGAGATCCTTTTTTGGCTGTATATAGTTACCATTTTAGGTATGACTATTGCTTTCATACAAGGCGGTGAGGCTTATTGTAGACTGTACTACTGTAGAGAATTTGCCTGTGAATAGGGTTTACTAAATGTTGGTTTGTCGCACATTGGTTATGTTAGGCCCTAGGTGCCCCTTTATATGTTTAAGGGAAAGCGTCACCTCTCAGGGTAGCTTATGGGAGTCAGAAGGCCCAATTGCACAGAATGGAGTTCTTTGAAGTTAATTTCGAGTCCTCAACATTTTCAGCCAAATGAATTGTGCATGGAGACCCGAGCACAATGTCTGGAGGGGGAGATTGGTGGTAACTAAAATAGGAAAATAATTTTCATCAAGAAATATCACAGATAACCTTTTGTCCTAATCCACAGTAATGATAATCATAGATGTTCCGTAGGAACTACATAATAGATGCCGTATTAGAATATGTGTCGTCAAACCTCTTGAACTTACAGCTAATATGCCCAAAAGTACTTAGATTGACTGCATGGAAATAATATTGTCGATTTGTCATCAAAAGTAATAATATTACATTTTAAAAATAATTTCGCTACTATAGTACTATAAATTGATAGTGATTTTTTTAAAATAAAAAAAAAATCAAAACTAGGTATTGACCAAAACAACATCTATTTAGTAACAGAGGGTTGAGGAAGTATTGATTTTTCGGAACTAGAATAAAATAGTGACAAACTGAGAACGAGGGTTAGAAATACCTTTATCCTCATCTTGCCCCAAGGTACCTTTTGCGGGTTAGAAAATACTCTCCATAAGTATCTTCGTTGTTGGTAAATGATATGAGATGGAAATAGGTAGCCTTAATTGGTTGCACCAAGTAGTCATTGTATGGATTATGGACTGTATTTGACCCAATCCGCTTGGGAATGCAGCATAATAACTGAAATTGAAATTTACTATTGAGGGCTCGTTTAATTAGAAAATTGTCAAATTCCAGTCTTTTATTTAGAATTTACTATTTCGAACTATACTGAGGATCTTATAGAAAAAAATGAAGGATCTATTTTTCTGACCTAGCTGGGTTAGCTGTGCACAGAATCTGTGGTATTGAGCTGGATTACCTTACCTATGAACCCTGCATATTTATGTCTGACTTCTAGTTCTTTCTATTGTAGTGCTTTCTGCAACTATGCAGATCTCGAGGCATTCACTGAAGAGAAAAAGAGGTCTCTACTTGCTAAGCGACAGGGTAAAGGTGCTGATTTTGTGAGAGCAGTTGATGAGATAATTGATGCTTATGATTCTTTGAAGGAAGATAGTAACCATAAGCTTGACTTGGATGCCAATGAAGTGAAACCAGGTGTAGAAAATCTTGCTGATAATAATAGCAGCTTGGATACCGAAGGTCTAGTCAATAGCTCTAATATGGATAGTGATAAAAAGCTAGAAGACCATTCCGTCACTGCAAGAGGTCATGGTATTGTCAATTCTGATGAGCCTTCTGTCACTGTAATGGGGAGCGAGCGATGTGTTGTTAATTCTGCCCCTGATGAGCCTACTGAAAACGTATCCATCCTTGATGAAATGAGGAATATCCCTTTGTCTACTAGTTCATTTTCAAAGAAGAAGCTAAGGAATGCACAGCCTCAAAATTGCTACACACGGAGTAGGGTTCCATCTCTACGGAGGTCAAGAAGTTCATTAAGTGTTGTAACCAGAAAGGCTCAGGATTCTGGTAAGCTTTCGGTTGGAACCAGTTTGGCTTCTGTTGATTTGGTTTCTGATGACAATAAGGAAGATTCCATTCTTCATAAATACGTAGAGGATGACAAAGCTAACTCAGGTCCCCCTTCTACACCAGTTGATGTTTGGTTGCATTCCAGTGGAGGCACTTTCAACCAACCTGGAACGCCTGGGGCCAGTAACAGCAATAAAAAATTGAATTCTACTACTAAGGTAACTAAGGTAGATAGTACCTGTAACAGCGAAGCATCTCAAAATGGAGCTTCAGAGGCAGAGTTGAAATCGAATGGTACATCAAGTCTTCCCATGAACACATCAGTAATTTTCAAGAGAAAAAGAAAGCCAAATAGAAAGCGGGTTCCTCATTCTACAGATTTTATGACACCAAATAAGAATGAAGAATTGCAGGCTGAGCTAAGTGAAAACCTTGCAGATTCTCCGAATTCAAAGAATGAAGTGAATAAGTCAGACGGAGATGAGCACTTGCCATTGGTCAAAAGGGCAAGGGTTCGAATGGGAAGGCCTCAATTGGAGGATTCATCAGTTGATGAGCTTGAGGTTCCTAATAATAAACTAGAGCTTGCAATACCTGCAGTAAAATGTGATATGCATGGTACACCGACTACCTGGTGATGATTACTCAGCTAATCGATCATCTGTGGTAAATACTGTTTCAAATCAATCATCCAAATCAGACATGCCTATCCTGTCAGGGGAAGGTCAACCTGTTTGGAAGAATAAAGAATACCAACCAAAGGTTTTAACATTGGATGTGGAAGCTGCTTTGCCTCCATCAAAACGCCTTCATCGTGCTTTAGAAGCTATGTCTGCTAATGTTGCTGAAACTATTAATAGTCTGCCCGAAGAGACAGGATCAAAGCAGTTGGTTATAAGTGGTTGTGTGTCTTCAGAAAACAGCCATTCTAATAAATCTGCAGATGCAGTAGTCAAAACCCCCAACAGATCTGCAATAGTTAAAAGCCCTAGACCATCTTTGAGCACGCATTGTGCATAGCCCAACAGGCAAAAGGCACACCTCTGAATCAAATTTACAAAATAACGATATGCCTACTTCTGCTTCAGTTTCTTCAGAAGCAAAAGATGATGATAATCATATCCTGACAAAAGGCAATATTTGTGAAGAAACCCACATGGACAGCAAAAGTACTGATTGTTTGTTGGTTTGTAATGATGTTGATAATGGTGTCTGTGGGAAAGAGACAGCCCTTTCTATAAAGTTGAATGAGAGTGCTCTTGATGTTACACAGACCATAGCTGTACCTGACGGCTTATCTTCATCTTTGGGGAAAGCTAGTGGTAATGAGGTCACCAAACCAATCAGCAGCAATGAGGATACAAAACCAATTGGCTGCCCTTCTTATGATGTTGACAGAAGTGTTGACAAATGTGCCGAGCCAGTTGACCAAACAAAGTTTCATATTTTTGATAATAATGTGATAAGTGATTCTATACCACATGGTGAGACTGTTTTAACTGAATTAGCAATCAATGTGGGTGATACAGCAAGCACCTCTTCATTGGCTACTAAATATTCCAGTATTCAATCGGATGCAGACACCCGAACATTTGAAGTGTAAGCTCTAATTCATGTCAAAGTAAATATTTGCTTATGTATGCATGGTCTATTTCTTTTCCTTGCTATGTTCCATATCTTTGTTATGAATATTGTGTGTATATTGAAGAGCCCCAATAGTCAATATATATAGGAGTACAAGAGGTGTATGTCATATGCAGTTAAGGCAATACAAAAGACAGATAAGGAAATATAAGAGTCCCTATTCTAACTCCTATTCTAACCACCACCCCCCCTAAATGCAAGGCGTATGCAATAGCATTGCATTTGGAAAGAGTTGACACTAAAATATAGAAAATCCAAAATCCGAGTCTAGCATGCAACTCTTGGAAAATATGTCGAATATCAAAAGATTTCCTCCCATTCGGTGTCGTGCGACAGCTCATAAAGCACAAGGTGCGGGAGCAAAGTCGACCGCGGCAACACATCGAAGAAGAAGATGAAACCGACAAAAAAATAGAGAAGGCTGTCAAGTCAAGCTGAATAGGAATAGGTGGAAGTATGACAGCGCAGATTGAAGCACAAGACGGCGGCGGCACGAAAGAAGCGCGACGGCCTTAGAAGTTCGGGGCGGCGGCTAAGCACGCGGCGGCATCATAACAACTTCTACGATCTGCACGCGGCTCAGAAAGAAGAGCGGGAGTGGCGGCTGTTGCCATGCATAAGACAATTCCTATACTTCTATGACTGGTAATAAATTTGTGGACTCGCATGGCTTAGACGAACTCACAGATAAAGTGGTACGGACTTGGATGGACGCAACGGAAGAAACGACACAAAAGAAAGAAAAGTCTAAGGATAAATATGATAACTAGCAGCAGTAGACATGCAGTCGGACTTGTATCTCATCCAACCAAGTCGCAAGCATCGGCAAATTTCGGTGGGCCCAAAGCAGTAGCAGCCGATGCGCACGACGACAGCATTAGCCACGGAAGCATCCACCCACCTCGAGGCAGCATTAACCACGGACTGCATCCACCCAGCTTGCTGGCGAGCACGCCTACCTCGATGTCCTCCTCGCCGTCTCTGAGCGCAAGCGCGTCCTCGTTCGTGGACGTCGACTTCCGAGCCGAGTTCGAGGTCGCGCGGCCCACCAAGGCCTACCGAGCCGTGCTGCAATGACTACCGTCGATGTTCGTCGGGAGGGAGGACCGCCTGCGCCTCGGCTCGGGAGGCCAGCGGGAAAGGACGAGGTGAAGGCTGCGCCATGGGAGGAGGGCGAGCTCGGGCAGAGGAGGTGGAGGCTGCACCGGATGGATTCGGATCTGGCGTAGCGCTGCCACGGGCGGTGACCGCGAGGTGCATCTGGTGCTGAGACCGGGCAGCACCCTGAGCAGATGAGCTTGGATCCGTCTTCCTCAAGCCATCTCCGATCTGGTCGTCATCATCCCATGCGTGCGACCATGGCCACCGAGGAGGAGGTCAACACCGCCGGCCCCTCAGGCGCGGCGACGGCGGATCCAGTCGATTCGGGGCCCTCGGAGGCGTGGCGACGAAGGTGGGGACTTTGCTAGGGGGGTGTTCGGATCGGCGGTGATGAAGACAAGCAGGCCGATGGCGGCGCTCGGGGCTGAGCGTAGCGAGCTGAGGCGATCAGTGTTGGATCCGAGCGGGGAGAACCGAGGCGCGTGTCAGGGCAGAGCGGGTCGAGGTCCGCCGGCCGGCCGGCCGCGGCGAGATCCGCAGATGAGGCGTCGTCGATCGAGCCACCCCGGAGTCAAGAAACGAGTTGATGCTTGACGGCGGCATGTTGTCAGGAAACGACCAATTGATGCACGACGGCAGCGTCCTCAACTCCAGCATGTAGGATTGGCTGGACCATCTCGACGTCACCGACTTGCTCATGGAGGCCGAATCGTTGGGGATGAACCAACCGGCCGTCGACTTCATCAACTCGTTGGGGATGAACCAAGCTTAACGTCGACTCGCGGGGATGAACCAACCGGTAGTCAACTTCATCAACTCGTTGGCGATGAACCAAGAGGACGCTTGAGGCCCGGATGCGAACGCACGCGATGACAACCTTCGCCGGCGGATGCGGAAGACGGCGACGGGTGAGCGACGCAAGGAGACGGTGGAAGCCGAAGGCGGTGACCTTTCCGCTTCCATCCCGCCGTCGCTGTCCCGGCCGTCGCCTTTCTCCCCATTCCGCCGCCCCAATTCCTCGGATCAGAAGGGCTGCATGTGTTGCTCTCCTCCGCCCTGATCTATCCCAATCCGCCTCCAACGCCGACTCGGACTGCATACTCGATGGAAAACCCGAGCGACTTGGTGAAAGGCACGGCGAGCTTAGCGCCGCGGATCCGCATAATCGAGAGGAGGAATCCGAAAAACCTTATGAGGACGTCGTGGCTGGAGTTGGTGGAACCGGAGGAGACGGGAGCACGCCGCCTTGAAGGTGAAACAGCAAAGAATCCACCGGCGCCGAGTGCCGAACGGGATGGGAGTCCATGACCGTCGTGTCATATGGGTGGGCGACGCCCACAGGCAGCTGCATGTACCCCATCGGCATGTCGGCTGCATGCTACGAGAAGAAGGCCACTGAAGATGACGCCAACGAAGACGTCGAAGAGGCCGCCCGAGCGGAGATTGCTCCCGGGCGGCAGTGACGTCGGAGGCTAGGAGGCGGTGGTGGTAAGAAACCCGAACCCTAACCTTTGCTCGATACCATGATATGAATATTGTGTGTATATTAAAGAGCCTTAATGAGCAATATATATAGGAGTACAAGAGGTGTATGCCATATACAGATAAGACAATACAAAAGACAGGTAAGGAAATATAAAAGAGTGCCTATTCTAACTCCTATTCTAACAATCTTCATGTCAATCACCTTGCAACAATTTTAGTGTGTGTTATTTCTGTTTTGGTCATATTTCTTTTCCAAATTTGTGTTAGTATTTCTTTTTCCTTCCATGTAATGATGTAATGGATAAATATTTCACCTGAAGAATGTCTACTTCTGAAGTTGCACTTGCAAAATATATTTACTTGATAGGGGAGTGTAGGACTTAGGAGAATACCCTATATGCGGCATGTTTACACTGGTACGGATATAGGACATTGATTACAAAAACTAGGTACACGAAGGGTGCTGCACATTTGGCGGGTTGGGTGCCATTTGGCGGTGGGGCTTGAAATGGCAGTAGTGCTTGGTTGTTATTAGGCATATCTATAATAACACACAAAATGCAGGCACAGATTGTGCTCTATTTTGTTTGCATTCAGCTTTAATGCGAATTCTCAGTGTGGGCCGTTGGCTGAGGCTTGGATGAATCAGATTTAGGTGGTATCCCTAGTATGTAATTTAACAATCTGCGAGAGGGTTATTAAAATTGTCCATCCATGTGATCCAAGCTAGCCCATGACTCATGTGGGAAGTGTGCATGATTGCATTTGCACCTAAACGTGGGTTTGCACTAGATTCTACCCCTTGTTTACACGACAAATAAATACGAATAAGAAAAATGCTTGTGTGTATCAACATGACTAGGATTGAATCCCGCACGTTGTTGTGGAAATTCTATTTGGCATGGAAATTTTTGTATTATCAATGGTGGAAGGAAATGCTTATGCATACCATATGAAATAAGAAGTTGTTTTTGTGTGTGAGAGATCTAGACCAGAGATACAATTCCCGGCCAGGGCCGGGCCTGGGATCCAAAATCCCGGCCGGTTTTCCCGGGTTTTGCAAGTTTAAATTTCAAATTTTGAATTTCGGTTGGTTTTTAAGCAAATTCAAACGAAATTCAACCGGGTTTTTCCCGGGAAAACCGGTAACCGGCCAGTTACCGTTCTCGGCCCCCTGCCGGGATTCGGTCCGGTAACGGTTTTTTTATCCCTGATCTAGACAGAAGGGGTTGTTTAGTCTTTAGTATTTCTTAGAAATATGTAGTAAGTTCTAGAGAGTATATTTTAATATGAGTAGTACATTTGTGTTCGTTAGATCTGAATCAGGTGGTGAGAATAAAATGTGGTGATGTGCACTCTCTTGTGCCATATTTTGAACTCAACTTAATAAAGAGATTATATTTGCATTATATATAAAAAGCAAAGGCTTATTAATCATCTTACACCAATCTGCAGATGATAATGTGTGCTGATATAATCTTCCAGATGTGTGCCCTGTTTGAAACATGGGAAAATTGGTGGAAAGGAAGCATCCACCCTCACTTGATGTTACCTTCCTATGAAATTCCTATGTTCTATATGAACCTTTAGTGTGATATCAAATTGATGTTTTCATCCATCAATTAGCATGGCCTTTGGATACTAAATAGCTTGGGTTAATGTACATATCTCAAATATATTGGCAAACCTTCATAATCTATTTTACCGAGCAAAATTGAATGAAAAAAATTGAATGCACTGGCACTGTTGATATTTCATTTCCTACTAAATTCCTATGTTCCATATGAACCTCAGTGTAATACCAAATTGATGTTTTTATCCATCAATATGCACTGCCTTTGGATACTAAATAGCTTGGGTTAATGTACATGTCTCAAAACATATTGGCAGAACTTCAGAATCTATTTCACCCGACCAAAAAAAAAAACAGAATGCACTGTAGATGAGTGGTATTACTAGCACACCATCTTCATTTGCTCGTTGACTAGGAGCTTATTACTTTAGTATTTCCTTTGTAGTTTTGATGCTTTGAGTTGGATTTTCGAAATTTCCTGTACAGATTTGATGCTTTTATGTGTTTGATTTTGAAATTTTCCGATTATAGCTTCTTTGGTCATATCCTATAAATCTTTCCATACTGCATACATGTGGATGTCAATATATCTTTTATGGGATATTTCATTTATCCTGCAGAATCCTTTCTTAAGAGTGGGAATTAGTTGGGACCGGGGATAAAAAAACCGTTACCGGACCGAATCCCGGCCGGGGGGCGGGAACGGTAACCGGCCGGTTACCGGTTTTCCCGGGAAAAACTCAGTTGAATTTCGTTTGAATTTACTTAAAAACCAACCGAAATTCGAAATTTGAAATTGCAAAACCCGGAAAACCAGTTGTGATTTTGGATCCCGGACCCCGGGGAATTTTATCTCTGGTTGGGACTGTTTTCTACCTCCATATGTCCCTAATGTTCTATCCCTTAATCTATATGTTGGTTCTCTCTTGTTTTTAGATATAGAGACTGTTATAGGAATATGCCATTTAAAAGTCTGTGGAGGGTAATTTTTGGGGCCCCAATGGAAATGTCATTGTTATGCGGACATGTCTGAAGTCTGAACAACCTCTATTACTTGAGCTCTAGATCCACTGGTTTGGAGCTTTCTTGCTTTATGTTAGCAGGAATGCTTATTTTTGCAAGAAAGAAAGGAGTATGACGAATTGATGTCCTATTTTTTCTTCTACAGTGCCCTGGAATAGCAAATTGCTTTGGTCTTATATATTGGATCCCGAACCCCCGCTAATATCCTAATTTTTCTCCTAGTAATTAGACGCTTGAAGTGATGATATAACTCTTTCACTTCAACTGAAATGTGAAGCGTAAGTAGAATAATCCTTTGTACATTCTGAGTGCAAGATCTACAGTTTTATGGAAGAGTTGAATATATTCTAGATACGGTGCCCAAATGCACAGTTTCTCTTGTTGTGTCTGATCTTTTCTTTTGTTCTACCTTCTGAGTTGGCGCTTATATTTGTAAGGAAGTGTTCTGGAAAGGCATGACGATACTTATTTTGTCTTGCAGGCATACCTTCTCAGCTTTGGCATTGAAAGAACTGAACCACAGAAACCTAAAGGATAAGAGCACTTCTCCAGATTCAATGCCTATAAAAGAGCTTATTGCTGTTGCACAAGCTAGAAGGTTCTCTCGATCAACTTCCTTTCCAGACAACTTTCTGAATGCCAAGTATATTCCCGAAACTTTAGTCAACACACCTCCTCTCAAGGAAGGATCACAGAGGCAGCTGTCACTTTCAAATCGGATAATCAGGTCGAACTCTACAAATGATAGTGTTCATTATAGGAGTCCTTTTGATAATCCGCAACAGAAGGGGTTGAACAAATTAGCAGGGCACAATGAGGCCAATGCAGCACGAAGGGCTTTTGGAGCTTTCCTTGGTACACTGACAAGAACAAAAGAAAATATAGCACGTGCAACACGTCTTGCTATTGATTGTGCTAAACATGGCATTGCCGGGGAGGTTAGACCATGCATATCCCTCTTTTGTTTAATTATTTTATTTCCACAGAGAATACTGTGTTGTTGTGAGTTGTGACAGATCTTCATTTCACATTCTGTAGCTATGCTTCTATTTAGTGATTATCACCATTTTCTTTCTTGTAGATTTATTTAACACTGTTGCTTTATTTGTTTTGCTGGTGGATTGGCAAATATTTGGATTCTTCTTGGTTTGCTTAGCCTGGTTATGATGCTGTGTTCTCTGTGCCAATTACCAGCTGTTCTTTATTATGTACAACGAGGAACAAACATTTCGGTTCTTAAGTATCGAGCTTGTTTACCAGTAGAAGAGAGCCAACTCTATTAGTTTTTAGTTTCTTTATGCTTTTGACATGGTATGACAACCTATATCATCAACATACGGAGTTGGAAAGAATCAGTGATAATGCTGGCAGGTATTACTTTATAAACATGCATGCAGACTTCAGCTTACCAAGAAAAAGACAAACATGGCCTTTCATGCAGCCAATTGCCATCTAGCAAATTTTCTGATGCTGTTTTTTGTTTCACTGTTTAGGCGATTGATATTATTGTTGAACGCCTGGAAAAGGAATCAAATTTATATAAGAGGGTGGATCTTTTCTTTCTTGTTGATTCAATAACTCAATGCTCTCGCAATCAGACAGGTAACTGTACGGCCTTCCTGTTTTTTTCTCATTATTTTTGTATGGATGGTATTTTTCAGTACTGTATGAAATTTTGCAGGAGCTGGAGATGTATATCCCTCTCTTATTCAGGCGGTTCTACCTCGATTACTTTATGCAGCTGCACCTCCTGGAAATTCAGCATGGGAGAATCGAAGGCAGTGTCTTAAGGCAAGCACCTTCAATTGTCTATTAGAACAGATGCAATGTGCAATGTTCCTTTCCTTTTCTTACAAGTTTGTGATTTGATTGTTAGGTTTTGAAGCTTTGGCTTGAGAGGAAAACACTTCCAGAATACATCATTCGTCACCATATGAGAGAACTTGAGGCTATCAATGAGGCATCATTTGGAAGTTCTCGCCATCCTTCAAGGACAGAAAGAGCTTTAAATGACCCGTTGCGTGACAATGAAGGAATGCTTGTTGATGAGTATGGGAGGTATGCTTGTCAAACTGAAAAATCCCCTAAGCAGTCTCCCTTTTTCATGTACCAGAATTTGGTTTTAAGTCACACGTATTAGCGTGGCATGTTTATATTGTTCATATGTTTATGTGCTTACATAATTAAGGTGATGACTGGATGAATTGCCCATAGATTAAATGGGATCATCATGCATTAGCTTTTGGTACTCCAAGTTAGGGTATGCCTTTTGCCTATATCCTTGTGTCCATAAATGTAAGAGCCTTTTTGTGGTTTGAGCCGATGCTCCAAATATAGGAAGCAGGCAAAGTTGCCACATAATTAGTGTAACTAATCTTCTCTGTGCAATTTTAAGTAATTTTCTTAAGAGCGTTTTTATGCTTCAGGTGCTCTTGTTGGCCGGTTAAGCAGTGTGCTATGATGGATAAATGATGCCAACATCCAACATGCAAATATTGGATAAAAACCCACCAAAATTGAATTGAATCCCGCCTTCTTTGCTATGCTATGTGGAGTGGCACATTAGCTAAAAATATGAAAGAATTATCACCAGAATATAGGGGGAGATACTAACTTGCTTAAAACTGACCAATTTTTAGTGGAGATCCTTTTTGATAATATCTATGAGACAAATCTATTACATAAAACGTGTATTGCATGTGTTTAGTATCCTGTATACTACATGCAGTGCAGAAATCGTGGCTGTTGCATCCAGTGATAAAAAACCGGAACCGGTTGAAATCCGGTTACCGGAAATCCCGGGAAAAAACTAGGCGAATTTCAAAAATTAAAATTTGAATTGCCGATTTTGAAAACCGGTTAGTGGAAAAACCGGTCGGAATTTTGAATTAGAAAGTGTTTAATGAAGTGCATATTTAGCTTATACAATACGTAAACTAGCATATTTAGCTCATACAATACATAATCTAACATATTTAGCTCATATGAAGTGCAAACCGACCAAAAGCAATAATTCAAGCTTATTTAGCTCATACAATACGTAATCTAGTACAAAATAGGTCTAAACCAACCTAGGAAGCGACGAGAGAAGTTAAAAATTCAAATTTGAAATTGAAAATTTTCCGGCCGGTTACCATTCACCTGATCGGCACCGGGAAATCCGGTTACTAACCGGCGGTAACCGGTCAGGATTTTTTTCCCTGGTGGCATCGTTGTTGCTTGATTTCATGATTTGGTGCTAAGAGGGCCTTCAAATTTAACCTCATTACATTAATATAACAAATCACAGTTACACGTGGTGTTTCCTCCAGTTTCTCCATGTTTATTTGTTTTATTATTTTCCACAGCAATGCTGGTTTTCACCTGCCAAACTTAATTTGCACGAAAGTACTTGAAGATGTGGAAGGAAGTTCCTCTGAGGATCGGAGTTTCGAAGCTGTTACACCTGAACAGGATGCTCCAGGTAGTGATGAGAAGGAAGAGTCTCAAATGCCCGTGGATAAGCATCGGCGCATCCTGGAAGAAGTTGATGGTGAGCTCGAGATGGAGGATGTAGCTCCTCCATCTGAAGTTGAAGCTAGCACCACATGCCAACCAGAGCAAAGTGATACCAAGTGTACAACATCAGATCAGCATCCTTCAGATAACAGTCCGCCCCTCCTGATGATAGGGCTCCATCACCTCCGCCATTGCCATCATCTCCTCCACCTGCTCCCATTGCTCAGAGTACGCAGTTGCAGCCTACATTACAGATGACATCCGATCCAGTTGGGCCACATCCTCCAAGAGCTACCTCCTATGTATGCACATTTTGATTTTGTTTCTGCTCAAGAAGAAATTTATGCATTGTTACATTATGAACTTAACGAGTACCTTTTTTTTTTTTGCAGAATGTTCAAAGTCAACAGACACATTCTATTGTGGAGCAGCCAGGCAGCATAAATCCTTCTGTAGCACCATTGCAGCCTCCACCATTCTGTAATTCGGGATATGGTGGGCATCCAAATCAGATACCACCTCCACGGCCAATTGCACCACTCAATCCTCCTGGGCCCCATGGCAATTTCCCTGCACCCCCAGCACCATATCACGGGAATAACTATCATCAACCCCCACCTGCATCAATACCTAATGAGGGATATCATTTGCAACCACCACCCCCTCCACCCCTAAATCAATTCCCTTATGTGCCACCAGAACCCCAACAAAGACCACAACAGTGGGGTAATAACTTTTCATCCCATCCTGAGAGATATCAGTATAATGGACATGATCGAGATCATCACAGACATGATAGAAGACATCATGGGCATGATAGAGATAGACGACGCCACTTTGATGACAGAGGACATCACTTCGATGATAGAGGATATCACGACGATGATAGATCACATTACTTTGACGATAGAGGGCAATATTTCAAAGACAGGGGACATCACTTTGATGAGAGGGCTATTAGGGGATCGATGCACCATGAAGTCGCTGACACGGAAGATTTCTGCCTTTTCCCAAGGTACTTTTCTTGTTTAACATGGCCATATTGTGAGCCTTTTCTTATTTAGCATGCTTTTCATGATATACAGTTCCCTTACACCAGGTTAACTCGTGTTTTACTTTTTCTGTGAAATGAACTTTTGTTGTATGATCACCCAAATTCCAATATCAAGTTGATTTGGTTTGCTATTGATTATTATCCAGGACCACCTATTCCAGACCATTTTGAAGCATCACCAGGCCCAGTGCACTATGGACGACCATCAGATCCTCCACCAGGTCCCTGCGCCGGGTGGTCTATGCCCCCTAGGATGTCTAATTATTCCCCTTCCAGACATTCTGTGGAACCTCCGGTATCTCATGTAGCAGGGGGTATGTTACACTTAAATGTTGCTCTGTTCTGTTTCGTAGTAAGTTGCGTCCATTTGCCTCTACCATTACAATTCAATTTGTCTGGCATAGCTTTTTCCTTGTCTGAAGTTGCTACTATTTTGCCATTATGGTAGAACCTTTTCAAGCTTAAATTGTGAAATTTAGTGAAAAATCAGGCAAGGGAAGGCATGAAAGAGAGACATAATATTGACATATTGTTCATGCCGTGACCAGAATCTTTGCTTCCATTTTATATAGTTTGAAAACAGCTATGCTGAGCCTCATCACTAATTTCTCCCACTTAATAACAAACTTATGTCCCACTTAATAACAAACTTATGTCGTACTATATAAATTGCTTGGTGTAACATGCTGAAGTATGGAGCGAGCAGTTTCAAAACAAGAAACTTCCTTCACACCCCTCTGGTGATTATAAAGTCGAGGATACTAACTGCACCTCTTTTATTGCAGCGCATGGTAGCTGGAGACCAAGATGACATTCTGCTATATCTGAATGGTATGCTATTTTTTTTCCCATTCCTCTGATCGCTAGTCAACTAGTTCTCTTCATTTCTGATTCATCTCGACATTCTGACCTGTTTTCCAGGGTCGATGCCTTCTTTGGTTGGGCTTTTTGTCCATTTGTAAACCTGGAAGGGTGGAACAGTTCATCATTTCCCTCCAAAGGGAGCCTGACGCAACCCCCCACAAGACAATGGGGAGATGGTACCTGCCACCTTGTACATATGTATCGTAGCATGCTTCTGCGCTCAGACCGACCTCATCCAGAGCTCTATTGTAGGGATAGGCTGTCATGTATCAATCTTAGCCATAGATTGTGTTGTTAGCCAGGCTGTCATGTATCAATCTTAGCCATAGATTGTGTTGTTAGCCTAACAGAGTTCAATTTCATTGAGTCTTCATTATTTACGTCCATTCAATGTATCCCTCCGGCCCTCTGACAATTACAACAGCTACTTCAGATGACTTACTGAAGCTGTTTGATTACAGCGTACATAAGCCAAAAAAATAATAATAATTTAAATTTAAATAAATACCAATCATTTTGCCGCAGTTCTTGCCCCAGCTCCTACTGGCATTGCTTTGTTCTCAAACCGCAGGAAACAGCATGCACAACTATTTCTTTGGTAGTTACTGCATTGGTATTCGCTTGTCAGCGGAATGTCAACGTACGTAAGTAGTGGGAATGTTTAGAAACTAATGGTTTGTGCGGTAAACTGAACTGCATCCTCAATCTTCGTTTACATAAAGACACTAACTTTTTCCCTACATCATAAATGGAGTACTGATTATTTAAATTTCTGTGTGAAATGCATCCATCTTTGGCTGGTGGTTTTGGTTGGTCATAGTTATCGTGACATGTGCATACTGCATACACAGTGCTGAGGCATTTGCGTCGTAGCTAACCACGGTGGTGTGACTGCACTGTTTGCATTGCCTACGTGGCATACGCTGTTGCTTAAAGTTATAAAATCGGAGTTTTAGGTTGAATCGATACATTTTTTATTTGTAATAAGTGAAAGTAGTCTTTATTTATATAAAATTATAAAAATAACATCTTAACAAGATCACGTACCTCCCGGTCTGCGTACTGGAACCACTAACCACGACCCACGACCCACGGCAGTCTCGGTCTGCGTACCGGAATCACTAACCACGGCCCACGGCAGGAAGGGATGTGACGGTGCCTGAGCACATGACTGTACAGTGCTTTTGTTATAATAGAACGGTAGTACATCACGCTAGCACTGTTTGCAACTATTTTAGATACTATTTAGCATTGTTTGTAACTATTTTGCAAAACTTCTAAGCTGCGGATTAGGAGTATGGCAGGAACATGTAGTGTATTCTTGCCGCGGTCCAGGAGAGCGGCAGCCTGTAGGTCCTATCTAGGCTGTTGTGGTGATATTTTTATAGTTGCATACAAACATGTACTACTTTTGCTATTACAAATTAAAAATATATCAAATCAACCGAAAACTCATAAAATCATACCCATTTTGAATATGTGCTAGCTGTCATTACCTTAGGATGGTACCTTAACTACTAACCAACTTTCGTGACAATTTTTTTGGGATTAACCGGCTATTGGCATATAATATACTTCTAGCAAAAGTGTGAGCGGTTGCTCAACTGAAAAAGAAAAAAGACAAGATTTCTCTCCTTTAGGCCTTGTTTGATAAATCCAAATTTCCAGCTAATCCCTGCGGATGACCGAGATTTTGAACCGAAAGTTGGTCGGAAATTTGGCTTACCAAACAAGTCACAGTGATTTTTTCAAATATACATTTCTGACGACAACCAAACACAACCTCACGTGATAGTTGTTTCCATGTACGGATTCTAAGTTGATTATTCTCGAAATCTCAATACATAATGGGAATATAATTTAGCTAATGTGAACACCGTATTTCTTGTCCTGATTAGGTCATTTTCAAAATGGATAGCTATGCACACTTGACTGAACATTCAAAAGTGGGAATGTGCAGCTAGCTCACAAGTCACAACAAAGTAAAATTACCAAACACAACTTCACGTGAATTTGCATGGTACACTACTACAATACAAGCTATACTAGACGCCTCATCACAGACAGTTCCACACAACTTCACGCGAATTTGCTTGGTACACTACTACAATACAAGCTATACTAGACGCCTCATCACAGACGGTTCCGTAGAATTATCACAGACGGTTTGTAAATAAAACCGCCTGTAATACTTCACAGACGGTTCTTAATACAAACCGTCTGTGATGAGATACTTACCATAGACGGTTCATGATACGAACCATTTGTGATATGTTATCACAGACAGTTTTTGTATGAAACCGTTTGTGATTCGCAACGCGGGAGTTCGAAATTTTTTGAACGCATGCGTGGGAGGTAAAATATTTTGGCGTTGTCCGTATAAATAATAGCCGAGTCGAGATGGGATGTGCTGGGGAGGGTGTCGAACCCGCAGGACGCCGACATGCTGCTAGACTTCGTCTCCATTGATGTGCTTCGGTCCAAGTTCGCCGCCGCATGCCTCCACGACAAGGACCTCGTCCTCCTCAGCTGTAAGTAAACAAACTTCTTCTTTCTCGATGATTCGATCGATCATGTTAGCTAACCTATGTGTGCACGCACGTAAATGGTAAATGGGTGCAGCGGCTCACATCCGCAATGGCTTCGCTGTCATCACCTCCGACGCTGTGCTCTACAACGACACCTCCACCGTCGACGTCGTTGATTCCTACTCGGGCCTCCTCAGCACTCTCTTCGCCGACGCCATGGTCAAGATGGACAACATCGAGGTACTCACAGGCCGTAAGGGGGAGGTCAGGAAGGTTTTTGTATGAGAGTGATGCATTTTTTCATATTTTTAAGAGTCTCTGAAGATAAAAAGCTCACATAAACTGTGATGGTACCAACTATGAAACAATCAAAATTCAATTTTTTTTGCAATGTAAAAAAGTATCACAGACGGTTCACAGACGGTTCTGAACAAGAACCGTCTGTGATACCTTTTTTCACAGACGGTTTGAAAACCGTCTGTGATGACCGTCTGTTATCACAGACACATAAATTTAGACAGTTCAAAAAAACCGTATGTGATGATGGTTTAGAACCGTCTGTGATGAGGTTTTGTGTAGTAGTGATACCTTTTCTTCCAGACTTCGCAATCCCTCTGACATTATATTAGCTTGTACACAATAGATAACGGACCATTTTGACCAATTAAGAAAGAAACAACTAAGGAACGCTATAGCATTACAACAGTGTAGCAGTAAGTTTCATGATGTTTCAAGAAGTTTCATGAGAACATTTCAAAAGTTTTAGGTTTCAGCGAGTTTCACATGTTTCTAGAAGTTTTTAGAAGATTTCAAGAAAAGTTTCAAACCAAGTTTCAACGAGTTTCATATTTTAGAATACAAGTTTCAAAACAAAAGTTTTAAGAAGGTTTCAACGAGTTTCGACTGACTCACGTGGCTACGAGGCACTACTGCGCTACCACGGAGACGCTCGACACCGGAGCTGGAGGTGAAACACCGCGTCGCCGCCTCGGCTGAAGGGGCAACGCTAGAAGTGAGGGGGTTGCCTCCGTCAATTGTTTGGCTGCACTCCTCACCAAATCTTTGGAGAGAGAGAGATGAGGGATCAGACGACTATGATCTATACCGTTGCAACACTATAGTGTTCCATAATATTTCTCATTGAAAATTTACTTGTATATACTTTTCTAATGTTTCGATACCGTTATATTAGCTTTGTGATATTGCCTGTCAGTCCCTGTGACATTAGTCTAGCAACTTTCTTTGAAAAAACATTAGTACGTCTAACAACAATAGCCCAAAAACAAATATATATTTCCCTTTTTTGTATAACCCAGGAGCCACTGACCTCTCACCAACAGTGCATGCATGCATGTAAACAAGATGGACATGGCTGAGCAAGCTTTGATGCATGCCACCGGTATGAAGCACCTAATTTACAACCATACACCGTGCATCGATCTCTGCTCACTCCTACTCTTTTAGTCTACTTGGTGACGACTTACTTAGTTACTCATCTTTATAAGAAGTGGCACGTAGCTAGCAAGGGAGGACACAGCTAGCTAACCGTACTGGATCATCTAGGTAGCTAGGCAATGGCGGCGTCGGCGCTTCACGCCGCGGTGGTCGCCGCCGTCCTCCTCCTCCTCCCTTCCCTCCTTGCGCCCGTCGCGGCGCAGGCGCAGGCGAAGGCGAAGGCGTTCTGCATCAGCCAGTTCGCCATCGCCAGCCAGGCCTGCTCCATCCTGCCGCCGAGCCCTCCCGAGGACGACGACGACCACCACCACCATCACGATGATGACGACGACGACGATGACGACCACCATGGCGGCGACGATGACCACCATGACCAACGCCGCCGTGGCCACGCGGCTATCAGCATCTCGGCCTTGATGGCGAGCAACGACAGCAACGGCACCGGCCACCACGGCAACCGCACCCGCGGCGGGCGCGGCCACGGTCGGCGTGGCCGTCTGCGCGACGACCACGGCCATGACGACGACGACCATGGAGGGGACGACGACCGTGGAGGGGACGACGACGACGACGACGACGACGACGACGACGACAACGAGCACCACGACGAGGAGCTCCGGGCGTACCGCGACTGCTGCCGGTGGCTGAAGGAGGTGCAGAAGGACTGCGTGTGCGAGGCACTGCTGCGGCTGCCGCCGTTCCTCGTGAAGCCGCAGCACACGTACGTCGTCAGGGTCGGCAGGACGTGCCGGATCACCTACCGCTGCGGCGGCGTCTAGCCGCCGGCATCCGACGTCCGTACGGTCGCATGCATCCATTCGATCATGAAACTACTCATCACGAAGTGTCATTACCTGCACATTCCTGTTTCCCTTATGATTATAGGTTTGGTCATTTGGTTCACGTAGATGATTAGGTAGGTATGACCAGGATCACGTGCTTGATTTATATGTGGTTGGAATATTGGCGGTCCAGTAGTTTTTTAATCATGTCCTGAAAATTTTCTGTGTGTTAATTCCGTTTGGGGTAGATTAATTTATATATAATATATATTCACTACGGGAAACACGTGATTTGCCGAGTGCAAAAATATTTGCCGAGTGCCAAATTTCGGGCACTCGGCAAAGACACGCTTTGCCGAGTGCCGACTCAACAAAATATGACACTCGGCAAGAGGCCTTTGCCGAGTGCCCGCACTCGGCAAATACCGCACTCGGCAAAAATGTCTTTGCCAAGTGCCAGGCACTCGGCAAAGGTAGGCACTCGGCAAAGATTGTAGGGGGGCCTAACGGCATCCGGCGGCATCGTCTTTCTTAGAGTCGCGAACCGTTGGCACTCGGCAAGTAATAACTTTGCCGAGTGTCGAGGCGGCACTCGGCAAGTAATAACTTTGCCGAGTGTCGTGAGGCGCACTTCGGCAAGTAATAACTTTGCCGAGTGTCGTGATCGGCACTTTCGGCAAAGTTATTACTTTGCCGAGTGCAGATAAGCGACACTTCGGCAAAGGTATTAGTTCTTGAGTGCCAACCCTAGGCACTCGGCAAACTTATTTTTTTGGTTTTTGCCACCAATATTTTTGAAGCTTTAGTACACTACCACAAACAACATGTTTAAATTTGGGATATTTTCATTGCCTTTTGGCATATTTCTATAGTTTATTTTGTTTTGTTGAATTTTTCCAAAAAATATAAGTTTGAACTGCAGGTGCATCGAATAATGGATTACATTCGTTCAAAAAATGTTATCCTTGTTTCTTAGTGTAAATTTAGGCTTAATCCAGGAACTGTCTCGAAATTTCGATCAACGTGCTCACGGGGCAACGCCGCCAACTTGCGTGGGAGTGGTTTTTTAATTGTATAAAATGCGATCGAATTCCAAAAATCATGAAACTTGTCGAGTTGTCGCCGTATCGTATGCGTATGCCGTGGAAAAAATTTGAAAAAATTTCGAGCACGCTGTCACGTACGATGCTCACAAACCAGGAGATCTCCTATGTTTCTGAGCATCGTACATGATCACATGTGGATATCTCCTGGTTTGTGAGCATCGTACGTGACAGCGTGCTCGAAAATTTTTCAAAATTTTTCCACGGCATTTGAAATACGATACGACGACAACTCGACAAGTTTCATGATTTTCGGAATTCGTTCGCATTTTATACAATTAAAAAACCACTCCCACGCGAAGTTGGCTGCTGTTCCCGTGAGCACGCTGATCGAAATTACGAGACGCTTCTGATTTAGCCTAAATTTACACTAAGAAACAAGGATAACATTTTTTGAACGAATGTAATCCATTATTCGATGCACCTGCAGTTCAAACTTATATTTTTTGGAAAAATTCAACAAAACAAAATAAACTATAGAAATATGCCAAAAGGCAATGAAAATATCCCAAATTTAAACATGTTGTTTGTGGTAGTGTACTAAAGCTTCAAAAAATAATGGTGGCAAAACCAAAAATAAGTTTGCCGAGTGCCTAGGGTTGGCACTCTAAGAACTAATACCTTTGCCGAAAGTCGCCATCCGCACTCTAGCAAGTAATAACTGAAAGTGCCGATCACGACACTCGCAAGTTATTACTTTGCCGAGTGCCGCCGATCCGCACTCGCAAAGTCGCCTTATCCCTTCACACGTGGCGCTCTCTCTCTCTTTCTCTCATTACTCTCTCCTCTCACCTCTCTCCCTCATTGCCCCGCGCCCCTTCGCTCACGCCGCCACCCAGGCCGCGCCCTCCGCCCTCTGCTCGCTGCCGCGCCGCCCGCCCGCCGCCTCCGCTCTGCGCCACCTCGCCTCGCCGCGCCGCCCCGCCGCGCCATTGCCGCCCCGCGCGCCGCCGCCCGCCCGCCGGCCGCGCCTCGCCGGCCACCTCGCCTCGCTTCGCCTCCCTCGCATGGCGCCGTCCCGTCGCCTCCCCGCCGGCGCCTCGCCCCGTCTTGCCCATGGGCCGACAAGTCGGGCCGCCCATCTTGTACCTCTTGACACCGGCACTTACCCTCCAAGCGCGACCTCGACGAGATCAAGCGCCACGTCATTTACGTCCTCGACAACACTTGCACCAGTGCGTGCATGCATGCTCCATTGATTCGTTCGTTCTGACGAACCGAATTGCATCTTGCATTTAGTTGCATGTATGTTTCGGATTAACCAGAGCAATTGACTGCGGACTCGGTAGGATATATATTCTGACGTTGCTGTTTTGTGGGTCAATTCAATCCAATTCAATGCCCAGGCTGCCGAGTGGCCAGGAGAAGTTCGCAGCCGTTGCAGACCTGCTTTATTGGTTACTAATCCTATAACAATGTGTCCTTCATTTTTGCAAGTCATGTTGTACTCTTTGGCCAGCTGTTAGTGCCGTTTTCTGAAAGCCTGGAGTGAATGCATATTGGTTCAGAGTAACAGCAGCCCCCCCCTCTTAGCTGCGCATTTCTCCAAAGTAGTTTATGAACATGAATGCAGATCACGCATTTTACACATAATATGTAACTGTGTGTGAAATACACGTCCTCTTTGTATATTGCATTGTTAAATTCTTATCCAACCTTGGTTTTGTTTCTTTGCCGATTATCCTCTCTATGTTTGTGGGCCTTTCCTGTCTGTTAAGGTTAGCCTAATAATTTGGTGCTCAGTGCTTTAGTGTTGATTGCAAAGGTAGACCACAGTTGCCTTTTTAGTTATCAGTGGCAACCAGAATTTGGAAACCAATAGGGTTGGGTGTATTCGAAAATCAACAGGAAGTGTAATCAGAGATGATAAAATTGGCATGAGGTTAATGACTTTACTAAGTTTAGTAGTTAAAACGGTTTTTAGCCATTCAAACACTTAAGCTAGCAGTAGTAGCCAAATCTAAAAATCAATAATGGATTGCATTTTCAGAAACGAACAGAACAACCAATTCCTTTTGATGAAGTAAAATCATTGCTAAGGACTGTATTTAGTTATTAGATCACCCAAAACTTTGCTTAACAAATGAGTATTGTACCTGGTAGGAAGGCCTAGTTAGCAACACAGTTTTCTCAGAAAATTTCTTTTAATAGGATGTTTGAACAGGGAAAGAAATTAGGATGCAACTAAGAATAACAGTAGGCTTCTATCATATCCTGATACATGTGCTTAGAAAGTGATTGATTCAATTAGCTCGTAAGCTAGCAGAAACAAGTCCATCTGACAAACAAGTATTGATATTTAAAACAGTGAGCTAATGGCTTCTAATACAAGTAGGAGTTAAAAACTTGTCAAATGGAAAGATTAGTAAGTAAACCTTTTGATGACGTCGTGCTAGTGGTATGTTACATTTTTTTTTACTTGCCATGTCATGTTATTAAACTAACCCCTGCCTGTCTTTGTTTTCCAGAAAATAGGCAGACAAGTTCTGTGGAGGTGCTATCCTAAACAGCTGCGTGTTGCGAGGTATTTGCTATCTGCTACTTGAAACTTCCCATTCTTCCATACAATGCAAGTAATCCTCTGATTGGTCGGCCCAGTTTATTCTCTGGTTAGGCGTAACCTAGTTAGGCGTCTCCCGTTCGAAAGAGATACGGTTGGAAATATGCAGATCTTTGCATATCTATAACCGTATCTGCTTCAATTGTCCACGATTTTTGATAGGCGAGGATGCGTAGATGGGGTTAGTTTCGTGGTCTACTCGATCCGTGATGAGTTTGGCGACATCTCCCTGTTGTTCTCCGGATACACAATCTCCGCCAGACGTGTATTTGGAGAACAATGGGAGGTGTTTGCCAAATTGTCTCGGATAGGAGTAGAGCATGGAAACTAACCTCATCTACGCATCCTCAGTGGGATTAGGACCTATCTTCACCTATTAGATAGGAGAAAGATCGTGTAGATGCATTTGATTCTTATATTACTCCCTGATATGTTAGAGGATGGATGACCGTCATTGGATGTACACGGGCCGAGAAGTCGAGTGATTACACGACTGAATGGATGAACAAGACCGATGCTTTCTTGAACTGCATTTGGCAAGGCCGCTAAAGGACATTGTCTAGTTTTGTGTCCCGCAAGCAAATGTGGAAACAGGAGAAGGGTAAACAAGGTGGACATGGGTAAACATCTTTTGAAGAATGGATTTCGGCGGACTACACCCGTGGGTCCACCATGGTGAAGCCCATCGTATGAGAGAGGAGGTGGTGAGACCACGCGCCGAGGCTTATGATGTCGATGCCGGGTAGCGACATGTTAGATGACTTTCACCAAGGACATTTCGATGAGGGACGTGAGAAGGAGGAGATGGAGGCGGCGCGACAGGCGTTCTACGACATGATGGACTCAAGACGAAACCCCTTCACGATCGGTCAACGGTGTCTCAACCGGATGCCATTGGACGCTTAATGGGGTGAAGTCCGAGTTAAACTCGAGTCGAGAAGGCTTCGATAAGATGTTGGCCGTGATTGGCACCCCGCTCCGAGGGCCACATTCGCCAAAGAGCATGTACGAGTCACGTAAACTCCTTCGTGCACTTAAGATGCCGTATGAGCAGATACATGCTTGTTCGAAGGGTGCGCCCTATTTAGGAAAGAACACAAGGATGCAAAGTATCGTCCCAGTGTAAATCCTCCGGTACCGGAGGTAGACTCGTGATGGCCGAAGAGGCGACTTACGATCCCCGTGAAAATCCTACGGTACCTTAGTTCCTACCGAGGATCCAACGGCTATACATGACCGAGGAATCCGCGAAATGTATGACATGGCACGTAAATGGCAAACGGTACAATCCTCGACAAGATGGTACATCCATCCGATGGTGAAGCATGGACCCGCTTTGATGACAAACATCGTGAGAAAGCGGATGAGGCTCGCAATGTATGCGTGTCGCTACCGGCAATGTATGGGTTCAATCCTTATGGATCGATGGCTGCCCCATACACATGTTGGCCCGTGTTCGTTATCCCCTCAATCTCCCCGCTCTCCTTTCAACGACATAACGATTCTTGTCGTTGATAATTCCCGACACCCGGGAGTAATATGGGTGTGTTCATGGAGCCCGTGTTTGATGAATTGGTTCGTGCTTGGGACGAAGGGGTATGGACATACGACCGAGCTACAAAGACAAGCTTCAAAATGCACGCTTGGTACCACTACTCCCGCATGACTTCTGGCGTATGGGTTATTCGCATACCGTGTGTTCACGGAAGTTCCCATGCCCAATATGCAAGGAAGGTGTGAGGTTCATTTGGTTGCACAAGGGTGGCAAGTACTGCGCTCGTTCGACGGACATCGTCAATTCCTCCTCTTGACCATCCATTCATACAAGACATCAAGAACTTTACGAAGGTGTCGAGTGATGCACTCGCACCATGGATGATGACTAGTGCCGAGGTTCATGCTCACATAGATGCTCTCGTGCCCAATCAAGAAGGTGGTTTTGTGGGATATGGTGAGCAACATATGTGGACTCATAAGTCGGGCTTGACTAGGCTCCCTATTTCGATGACCTTCTTACGCCACATAATATTGATGTAATGCACATTGAAAAGAATGTCGCCGAGGCACTTTGGGCAACACTCATGGACACCGAAAGTCTAAGGACAACCCTAAGGCTAGAGTGGACTCGCAACGTTATGCGATAGACCAAATCAAGAGATGCGACCTCCTAGTCGCGGCAAGACATGGAGAAGGCCTAAGGCCGATTTCGTCTTGAAAAAGGACCAAAGGAGGGAAGTACTTGAATGGATCCAGACGCTAATGTTCCGGATGGGTATGTGAATAATCAAGAGGGGAGTGAACTTAGGCACTCGCGAATCAACGGGATGAAGAGTCATGACTACCACATATGGATTGAGCGGCTTCTTCCGCGATGGTTCGAGGCTATGTCCCCGAGCATGTCCGCAAGTCTTTGCAGAGTTGAGCTATTTCTTCCGCCGACTTTGTGCCAAGGAGCTATCTCGGACCGTCATTGATGACTTGGAAAAGTGGCACCTGTGTTGCTCTGTAAGTTGGAGAAGATCTTTCCACCCGGCTTTTTCTTGGCGATGCAAAGATTTGATTGTGCACCTCCGTATGAGGCACGTATGGGGGCCGTGCAAAGGTAGTTGGTGCTATCCAATCGAGAGATGTCCAAGACTCTTCGCAAAAATGTAGAAATAAAGCCAAAATTGAGGCTTCCATTGCGAGGCATACATTCGGAGGAGGTGTCAAACTTCACAGAGAAATACTACACCGAGAACCTTCCTAGCGTTTATAATCCACCCCTCGTTACAATGTTTGGCGAAAATGAATCGAACCTCGGCCTTTTCCAAGGGCAACTTAAGCGCAAGTGCATCGACCACTAAGCAATTGAAAATGAAGAGTGGCAAAGATCATGCTATATGTGTTGACCAACCTTGTCGAGGTGCACCGCTCATTGGGTAAGTTTTCAACGAACTTGTTTCAATACGCGTCACTCCTTGTTTCTTCGCCCAAATCCCTTGTTTTCGCTAGTACAGGAATTTCTTCGTCAATCTTGGCATGAATCAAGGGATCCTACCCGCAGAAACCGATACCCTTCTTTCACGGTGCGGGACCAGGAGCCCCGATTTCATTTCTTGGTTCAAAGCGAAGGTCTTGCCCAACTTAGCTCGTACTTAGTTCGACATTCCAAGTTGATCGACGTTCAATAATATAACGATCTATCCACGCTTGTGCTAGCAGCCCAAACCGATGCGTCTATAAGTGACGAGTTGAGACAGTTGCAAGCGGCCAGTGTCGTTAGGGTCAAGTCATTTACGGTTATGACGTGAATGGATATCGTTTTCACACGACAAGCTACGAGCGTAGTCGCCCAATCGAAAAACCACAAACAATGGAGTTTTTACGCCCAGACCGATGGCCTCGACTATTATGGAAGAATTGAAGAAATCTACGAACTTGCATTTTATGGTTCCAAACCTCTTAATCTGTCATATTCAAATGCCTTTGGTTTCATCTCGAGTAACGAGACGAACCCCTAAGCTTGGGCTAGTCGAGATTCGACAGATTCCGTCTATCCCGAAAAGATGTCTACATTGTGGCTCAACAGGCCGTCCAGGTTTATTATATGCCATACGCGTGCCAAGACAAAGAGCATCTTAAGGGTTGGGCTATTGTGCACAAGGTATCGCCACACGGTAAACTACCTATCCCAAACGATGAAGATTACAACTTCAACCCAAACACATATGATGGAGAGTTCTTTCAAGAAGAGGGGCTACAAGGAGGTTTGAGATAGACTTAACCAGGCGATAGGAATGGAAGTAGACAATGAAAGGGTTGATGACGAGGACGCTGGAGACGAGGTGCGAAATGTGAAGGACTTACAAATGCTTGAGCGATTACGTTTAGGCAATGACAATGAAGACAACATTCCTCCTTCGGATAGTGTTGATGATTTGGACAATGTTGATAGTGATGACGAGACCTATGATCCAGCTAATCCCAATCATGAAGATTATTTCTAATACATGTAATACTATGTTTTTTGTAATTATGTTTTGTTCATTTTGCATCTATTTCTAATACATGTATTACTATGTTTTTGTAATAATGTTTTGTTCATTTTGCATCTATTTCTAATTACGTCTTGCTTATTCTTTTAATTGCGGTGAGTGAACAAAGATGGCGGGCGACCGTCAGAGGGCCGTGTCCTCGCTTTACTGAGACCACGACCTTTGCGGAGGAGGCGGAGGGTCGGACAGAGGAGGAGGAAGAGGACCGCCGCCGCAGGAGGGGCCGCCTCCTCCCACGCCGCGTGAGGAGGTCTTTGGAGGAGGAGGTGGCGCCTGTGGACGAGTCGGACGAGGAGCTCGGTTCGGCAGACGGCCGAGGAGGAGGTGGCGCCTGTGGGACGAGTTGGACGAGGAGGGGCGACGAGGACGACGACGAGGCGGTAGGCACGGTTCCGCTTCCTCCTCTTCCTCTTCGAGTGTCTACTTGCGAGGTCCCGCGAGCCTCCTCGTGGTCCGCATCCTCACCGACGCCCGTGATTCGCCCAAGGGCAAAAGTAAGTAACTTTAGATGTTGTCACCACTACTTCATATGATATGTTGAAAAAAGAGAAACTAATAATTTTTCTTAATCACTTGTGCAGGCGGGTGGTTGTGTCGGTGGTAGCGCACGCTCCCCAATGGCATCTGGGTCTTCTGCGTAGTAACACTACCCGGCATTGTCACGTCACGGAAGACGGAGCCGCCTACTCGCTTGACCACTACGCCGTCGCCCCGCGCGGAGTACCCCAACAAGGCGGCGCGGGTGAAGGCGGAGTTTTGGGTAAGTCTCCCCGCACAACATTGCTCAATACATCGCATTCATTGGACTTTTCTTGAAATAATGAATGGATACATCGCGCTTGTATGCGAGACCTATTTCGGATGCGATGAGGATTTGAGGCCGGCGGACCGTGGCTACCAAAGCTCGTAAAAACTCATCACCGACATGCATCACGAGGTGCGCATCCAAGCCATCGTAACCTACCACGGGTCGAAGCTTGGAGAGAAGGTCACCAAGAAAGACGCAAGAAACATGACGCTGACCCGGGACCAGTACCTTGAGGTAGATGAAGAACATTAATATTGATTCGTTTTGAGATTAAGTACGTTTAATTTGATCTTCTTATATGTCAAATACTTGATGACGTGTAGATGATTCCTGGTGGTGCCAATCGTATCCCGAGTCTTTGGCGATGATCGTGGACAAGTGGTTCACGGAGGAGTATCTCGGATGCACAGTGATGCCCGCCCGTCGCTTGATGATGCAAGGTCCAGCACACCATCAAGGCAGCCGCAGCCTCTCCGCATACAAACAAGCATGGGTACACGAATTCATTTATCTATTGTGACGCTCAATTCTGCCTGATTTCTAATTATCTTGCTGTCTTTCTCGCAGTCGGCGTCACATAGTGGCCAGCCTTGCTCGGACTTCCAGGCATGGTGTATGGCCCACAAGGGCAAGGCGACGTCCGACGTCTCCTTCAACCTGGAGGACCCGCCCCAGGCGTACACGAACCCGAGCGTCCACACCCGCATCAGTGAGTACACGTCGGCGGCAAGGTCGGTCCATGGGCCAGACCATGATCCGAGCACCCAGGACTTTGATGGAGAGATCGTCATGAGGGTGGGACAAGGCAAGAAGCATGGGCGGTTCTGGCTTGGCGACGGCCTCATCGACACGGCCTCTACTCCATCTCTCTCCCAGATCCGAGCACGGAGCACGAGCGAGCCCGCCATCGCCCGGCGGCGGATCGCAGACAAAGGTCGGTCGACGACTCGAGGTTATTCCTGTTTTACTCGTCGTACATTGATCTTTACACCTTAATTAGCTTTGCATTACTGAAACATTGGAGTGAAATATTGCAGGCCCGGCTGGAACAAGAAATGAGGCAACGTCAGGAGCTGGAGGCCGAGCAGCAGAGGATGTCGGCCCAGCTGGAGGCTGAGCAGCAGAGGCTGGCGGACATTACGGAGTTCCTACAATGTCTTGGGCAACATACGGGTTTCTTTGTGCACCGGGTCGCATTGGCTCCACCTCCGCCTCCGCGTCCTGCAGCTGCAGCTACTCCTGTGAGTATGAAAGTTTTTTGCTTTCGCTTGTGCTTTGCTTGTATGACCTCTACCTTCCTAGATTAGGTATCTAATGTAATCTTGTCTCACATGCAATCTCTTCTCCTTTGTGCAGCCTCAATCGGCGGGTTCGAATAATCCACCTCATGCGCCTCCGAATGATGGAGCTTTTCCTTCACCACAGTCGCAGTGGCCACCTTGGAGATGAATGGTAGTTGTATTTTCATTTCTTGTTCACTTGGTGATGGACTTGTGATATACTTGTGATGCACTTCTAGACTGTGATGAACTTCTGGATTTGTTTGGATGGACTTGAGCACTTATTGTAATATATGTTATGGATGAGATATATATGTGATGGATGAGATGTGATGGATGAGATATATATGTGATGGATGAGATGAGATATATATGTGATGGATGAGATATATATGTGATGGATGAGATATATATGTGATGGATTTGTTTGTCGTGATGGAATGTAAAAAATAAATAAAAAATGCAGTTTTGGGTCACTTTGCCGAGTGCAACACTCGGCAAAGGACCCCTTTGCCGAGTGCCATGGTCATGGCACTCGGCAAAGCTGGGAATGTGGGCGCTGAAACCCCAGTTTTCGGCTTTGCCGAGTGCCAGGACCATGGCACTCGGCAAAGCTTCCATCTTTGCCGAGTGCCAGGGTCCTGGCACTCGGCAAAGATTCCAGATTTGCCGAGTGCCATGGTCCGCACTGCAAAGAAATTTTCAAAAAATTTTAAAAATCTTTGCCGAGTCTTCGGCCGGGTTGGCACTCGGCAAAGAGGCCGTCAACGGGCCGGCGCCGTGACTGAGTCTTTTCTTTGCCGAGTGCTGACTCGGCACTCGGCAAAGCCTTTGCCGAGTGTCCGACAAAAGGCACTCGGCAAAGGTTGCTTCGCCGATAATTTTTTTTCCGAGTGTCCTTTGCCGAGTGTCGCACTCGGCAAAGCTTTTGCCGAGTGCAAAGGGTCCTTTGCCGAGTGCCTGAGGCACTCGGCAAATAGCCGGCATCCAGTAGTGATTGTCTTCAAATGAAAATGATCTCTTAATTAATTGTTTGTAACATATATAGCATAACTATGCTAGATAAGCAATGCAAAGCATGGGTGTGCTTATCAGTTATGTACAGAAGGATTGAGGTTGTATTATTACTTTGTTGCAGAATATGTGAATCGAGGAAAGGAGTTCGTAGAACAGTAGGGAAGCTCAAAGAATGAATAGGGGATCAATACCCCTTTACATATAAGGAGCAAAGGTGATCTAATTAACAACACCGTGTAGACAAAAATGAACAATTAAAGGGCCATTTCATGGGGCCACAATATATATGGTTTAAACTAAATAACGGCAATTTTGTAGGCTTAGATCAGCGACGTCATATTCAGAAATTAAAACACTTCACCTCCTAAATTTGAACTCACACTACTACAGAAAAGGTCATCACAGACGGTTCGTAACAGTCATCACAGACGGTTTTTGAACCGTCTGAAATGTTATGTCTGAGATAACAGGCGGTTATCACAGACGGTTGAAAAACCGTCTGTGATAACTCTTATCACGAGCGGTTTCGGCCGGAACCAAATCGTGATTATAGTATCACGAGCGGTTCGTTGTTGGAACCGCTCGGATATTACATAATCGCGACAGTTCCATCCACGAACCGTCTGTGATTCTTAGTATCACAGACGGTTCGTCGTTGGAACCGTCTGTGATAAGAAATATCACAGATGGTTTCAACTACAAACCGTCTGTGGTTATTCGATATCACTGCAGCGTTCGTTGTTAGAACCGCTCGTGATAAGTCCTTTAACCTAATTAAATTTTTTCGTATTTTCAGCTAGCCTCAGGAATTGCTAGCCATGCCCTCTGAAAACTAGCAAGTAGAAACATGTCACAGATAATTGCTGACAACTCAAAGTGATCATTTAACTCAAAATCAATTACAAAAGAATGTTTCAAGTATATATTGTCGCTAGAGTTACAAATTGAATTACAACTACCAAAGTGAATTACAATATTGAATCAAGCTGTTTGAGGTCGCTCATCGGTGTCGACGGCGTGAAACTCTCCGTTGGTGTTAACTATATCCGCCTTGATGAAGCCACGAGCTCCTCGAATGTGCGTGACTCGTCCATCTCGAGTGCATTTAACTCTATGTTCAAGCCCTGTCGCTAGCAGGAGTAAAGTAGTAAGCATATATATTTAAATTTATAATTAGGAGATAATTATTACGAGATTGACAAACCTGGGGATCGTTCGTCCTAGAAGCAATCAATAGCTGCATATGATGGCATACGTAGAATGCGCATAGGTGATCTCGTTTTTGCTGGCAGCACTGCAAAAATAGAATTACATATATATGTACAATCGATTCGAGACGCAATATTACTTGAGTATGATATATGATTATTGTGTTGTAGTGCGTCTGGAAATCGCATCCCGTGAGTCGATTGTGGCGGTCGCTCCTTGTATAACCTCCTCGCAACATAGCCGATGAACGCCCTACATGATTCAAAAAAGTTATCCTTGTCCATTTAAAACGAAGGAAGACTACAATAGAGTTATGTGCGGAGGAAGACTACATACCTGTCGAGTATTTCTTTAAGAATGGTGAAGTCGTGATTTTTGTTGAGTAGAGAATCAAGGTACAATACCATGTTCCTCTTTGGCACAAGAATCGAAGAATCCGGTGGAACCTATTCGTGTATGTCGCTATAGTCATAAACCGTGTTGAAACGTAATTTGTATAGCAAATATTGAAGCACTTACTCGGTTGTAGGGTACCATTATGTACTCCTCGCCGCTCGAGCAAGCAATCCCATTTTATGTAATTCTCGACGAGGATGCGCCTTGGTTGATTGTTTGCTCAGAGACCACGTGGGTCGAGGAAACCCACCGGTTCTTTGATTCGACGGGCACATTTCATAATGTATCCGCACATAAGCGATGAGTTATGATATTTATCGGTATCACGTGAGTGTAGAAATTGATTGCACACACTTACAAAGGTCCAAGATCGTAGAAGTGAGGCGCCGAGGCGCTTAGGTTGTATAAGTCAAATAAGTCTTGAAGCCCACGACGGCGGCTGTGCTCGTGGAGAAAATGCTCCCTCCGTATCCGCGGTGATTCCAAGATGACCCCCTTCGCTCCGGTCTTGCGCAAGTACCAATCATGCAAAGCTTGACAAGCTACTCCCGAGCTCTTTATTTCGCGCCGAGACCAACGGACTTCGAGGAGTATTTCACGGGTTGGGAGGTGCCTTAATGTTCTTTGATTTCGATTTCTCCTTAACGAGGCGGTGAGGGACGCCTTCCCGTGTGACGCCTCAGGACCGATATGGTGACACGCTTTTCGTGTCCCTTTGTCGCCTTCTCGACGGAAGCGATGTGGCGGCCTTCGAAGCTTTGGCTGAGGCGGACTCATCGACGAGGGTCCTATTGAGAGGCAGGTCCTCTCGATATCGCGCCACCGAAGGGTCCAAAGGCGATGTCCTTCTTGGGCCATCGGATAAAAGTGTGCGTGGCATCCCCTAGTGTTCGATTTCTTCGTTCGGGGAATCTCGGTAGGATGGCCATGAAATTGTCATGGACCATGTCCACCGCACTCGGCGTAACCTCGCGCCGGTTGGGCACCGTCGATCGCTTCTTCCCGGTATGGATACACCATACCACGCCCAAACCTCAATAGGAATCGACCTACTATCCTCACTTGAGCTTGCGGCGTCGGCTCCTACAAAGCGCATACAATTAGCTAAGGCGTCCTATAGGTCTATCTTTGGAGCACTCTGCAGATGTACATTACCTCGATGCCGCCGATCGGTAATTGCACGTCGTCATGTCGAGTAATTATGTGTGGACGCGACGCTACTCGATGTCGGCGGTGACTTGCTCCCAAATTAACGAGGCGGCTTGCGCCGCATGAGTTGATTTACTTGGTTCGCAAGTTTGTTATTTGTTCTTGAAATTGTGCAATAATCACATGTTCCAACCGAGCGTCGTCGTTGGTCCTTGGATCTCTTCCTACTCCTATACGTGTCGGAGTTGTGTGGGAATCCATCCTCCAAGGTACGTAAACCCCAACTCCTCGCGTGCGACCGGGTGCTCCTTGTTTCGTGGTCAGACAATACATCCTTCTCCCGCCTACTTGAAGGAACCTTGGGAACATGCGAAGTCAATTCTTCGCAAGAGAACATCATGTTATTGTAGACACCATGAAGTTATGAACTTATTAACAATTAAGTGGTTCGGAAATTTACAGACGTTGAGACACCGCCTCGTCTGCCGGGTTTGTCGAGAGATGTTGCCCAAGACGTGGGCGATGCCTCGCCTTAACGAGATCGCGCGCCGTCCGAGATCATAGCAAACGGTCGTGCGGCAGCCTCGCCTGCGCCGCCATCTGCGTGGCTTTACCCGCTGCCCGGCCGTGCCGAGTCCGTGGGGTGAGTGTTTTGTGCTCGATAGCTCGGCGCCGCACTTTGCTCCTGAAATTCAGCCGTCGTCTTCATCGCATGAAGGCGCCCCATGTATCCCGCGATAAAAATTGATACGCCGTGAAGGGCGTCCGACCCGTGTTCACGCATCGCGTGACAAGCGTGCTCTTGAAGGTCCTCCACGCTGGGACATCGCCAAGAATACGCGTGCCATCGCACACGTGCTCGGTCCGCTTGAGGAAAGTGAACGAGGCGTAAAGTTCACCCACAACCGGTCTCTCTGTACATCCGCCGAGACTTCGTGTTGGGGTGGTGATGGGGACCCGTTCCTTGCAAGTACCCCGCAGACGGTCCGAATCTCGCGGTGCTTTCTTGGGACTCAGCGGGATCCCGACGTCACTGACCTCCGTGATCGTCATGCGGCCCGAGGGCAATTTGGATATTCCTCGCCTTCTCGCTGCGTACCACCTTGATTGGAGATCCAGACGATTTGGCGACGTCGATGACGGGCGGCGAAGACGGTGCCTCGCCATCTCGCTACTTGCTATCTATATAAGTTACGACGCAATTATTACATAGTATATAAAATTGAGTTTGTACTTCAAATATTAAAAATTAACTCGTTTTGATCCATAGACCGAGTATGGACTATCCGTAAGTGAGTCATGCCGGTGTACTCCGTTAGATGATATTAAAGATAGTAGTCAATATTTGAATGTCCACAAAAGCATTCCGATCTCAGAACCATAGGACATTTGTTGGCAAGCAATGCAAAAATTGTTTCATAAAAGGCATTAATCACAATAGCACCGAAGTTCTACACACGCTCTTGGCATCCATGAAAAAAAATCTAGATACGTGCAAATCCAAAATAGCACCAAATCCTAACAAATCGCAACCAAAATACTTTATAATATACTACGTTTTTCGTCTAATTAGCAAAGCCAACGTGGATCTACACCATATAAGAGAACGTTGATGATAAATACAATGTTATGCCCAACATTAATGTAAGGAGATCAACCATAAGGAGCATAATGTACATATGATTGATTATGGAGTGTGCTCTCAGAGAGAGAGTTGCAAAGGAACTAGCCTTTGCCATCTCAACCCCATTGTCAATAATCTTCATAAATTGAACTAAACAACACAAATTCACAACTTGAGCTCTAAATAATGCTTAACTACTCTGTCTAAAGATAGCAAAGCCAATAGACCACTCAATAAAATTATGATTAACCAGAGATCAAGTTTGATCACGAACAATACTCCAATTCTCCAACAGCTTGATCACGAACAATACTCCAATTCTCCAATTCTTATAATAATGTAAAGAATTATACTTTTATTTAAAGCAGATAATGTATGTGTTACACACAACCGTGGAACATGCAACCCACACCGTAATAACATGTTAGAACAAATGAACTATCTCCAGCAGATTCTATATCCAATGCATCGTATTGAAAACTCGGCTACCAAAGAAATGTATACATAATGAACCCCCAAGACATGCTATGGATGAGACTATGTAACACTTGAAAATGAACCACTACAACCACAACATGCAATCAAGAAAATACTACTACCAATGACTTTTTAAGTTTCACCAATGTCATCAGATTTCTAGAAATAGGTGTTACAACACAATCGGTTGGGGGCACATCAAATATTTTAAATGCTACAATCAACACCCATGATCAAGCCGACCAAACTACCAAAGAACTTATTGGCACACCTCGCATCCCGCACTAGAGCTCAAGTATGAAATGATTATCGGCTCAATCTCGATTTGACCATTATCATCATTGAGCAAACCAAAGAAAGCCCACTGTACAAAATGCAATTTCTTCAGATACCAGAAATAAAACAGATATTGAGAATCAACTAGCACTGCAAATATGTATATGAAAGTACCAGCCGAAGGCAAAGCAAAGGCACAATACTCACTGAAGCGGTGGTAATCAAAACCGAGAAGCACCGCCGGGTCGGGAGGCGTTCGGAGAATGAAGCCGAGGGACGGGTTAATGCCGCACAAGACAACCGAGAAGCACTGGCCGGGGTCGGGGGAGGCGTTCGGAGAGGAGGCGGCCGGGCTCGGGGAGGCGCCGGGCTCGGGAGGCGCCGGTCGGGGAGGCGGAGAGAGAGGAGGCGCGGCTCGGGAGGCGCCGGGTCGGGGAGGAGGCGCCGGTCTGGGAGGTGTTCGGAGAGGAGGCGGCGCGAGGACGACACCGATAGGGTTAGATCAAAACCCTATCGGTGTCGTAACCTATATAATCAACACGCATCACGCACGGTTCTCGAGGAACCATCGTGATACGGCTATCGCTGCGGTTCTTGAGAAACCGCTCATGGATGCGAACATCACGCACGGTTCATGAGAAACCGCTCGTGATGTTTCGGGCGCGAGTGTGGTGAATCGTTGGATCGGCATCGAACGCCCACGCTCGCAGAACGTTCGGACCATCCGAAGCGCGTCGATCCATTTGAACCGCTGGATTCTAAATCGAGGGTCCACATCGCGTGAACGTTCGGACTATCCAACGCCTCGCGCAACGTGAACCGTAGGATCCAAATCAACGGCCCGAGATCAAGCGCTGAAGTTTGAATTCGTCGTGCATTTCGGTCTGTGGACCGTTGGATCCAAGATCAACGGTCCCGATCCGAGTGAACGTTCGGACCGTCCGAACGTCCTGATCCACGTGAACCGTTGGATCCAGATCCAACGGTGAACGTTTAGGGTTTGTGAGCCACGCTGGCGTCAAGCTGGACGCGGACCGCTGGATCCAAGATCAACGCTCCTCGCTCGCCACGCCGATTCTCATTTCATTTTTTCCGAAAGGATTTATTTATCAACCTAAAAATATGATAACTTGTAAAATGCATATCTAATTCATTTTAAATCCTTTTCGGTTGATTCAAATTTTGTTGGTTATGTTTTTAATCAAACTTTAATCTAAAAATGTTTCCAACTCCAGTATAGCTCCAGAAAATTTTTCTAATGAATAGTAGCATTTTTGATTTATAAAAGCTGAGCAAAATTGTCTTGGCCATATCTTTTGCATTAAGAATCCAAATCAATTGGTTCTTGTTGCTAAATTTATTATAAATCAGAATCTTGCTACTGTAAAATTTTTAGAATTTTTGGAGAAGGTTTACCATTGGGTCTTTGCATTTTATTCGGTCTTATCGGTTGCAGGGGAAGAAGGTGAGCCCCAAGGGCCTCACTTTTGCGAAATGTGCTATGGGTTCGACGACTAGCTTGGCGGTCCGGTCGGTTGCCTTGTGGGTTAAAGGCACACTGATTGGCTCTTTTGGTTTTATGGCCATCTTATGGCACTTTTGCTTCCGCTGTTAAATTTCTTTATGTATTTGTCATTTGGCCGGTCGGCCTCTCTTTTGTAATGACTATCCTTTATTTATGTTATCTTCTGGTTGTTGTTTTTGCTTCGGTTCTATGTGAATGAATGAAATTGATGCATGAACTTTGTAAAGAGGTGTGTATATCGTGATTCGGGAAGTATACATGTCTCGAGTCTCGGATTATCTGATTTGTGATGCTAGGACCAAGTGGATGGTTAAGCATTACAAGCCCGATAAACCGGGGTCTCACAGGTATCGAGTTCGTACAAGTGGAATTAAATACTTGACAATTGTCATCAATTTAAAGATCATAAGTCCATAACACATTAACACATGACAATGGAATAAATTAGTTAATTACAATGCAAGAAATTCTTAATTAAAATATAGCCCTTCATGATGATCGACGCGCATATAGCTAGCTTCCTCTTTGGTTCTTCCTCGAGCTCGATGCGATCTCCAAACGTGGCAACTCGACAAATTGATTGTATTCTTCCTCGCCCACTACATTCTCAACTCCGACAATCCTCCTTTTCCATGAAGAACTACGTGACGCTTCTTATTTGGTCGGTTACATATAAGACTTGAACAACTTGGTTAGCCAAGACGAATGGTTCGTCTTTGTATCCGACACGCTCGAGGTCCACGGTAGTGACGCTGCATTTGTCGACCTTCACCGTGGGAGATGGACCCAACGCACCGAAATAGGGGGATCTTGAAAAGCACGTAGTCGATCTCCCATATCTCCTCTATTTTCCCATAGTACGAGCTCCTCAGCCCATCGGTACTGAATGCATCTATGCGGACACCGCTGTTCTGCACTGTGCTCTTCCTATCCTGAGCTGCCGTATAAAATGTGTACCCATTTATGTCGTATCCTTGCCATGTGACAATTGTAAAATGTGGCCCTCTTGCCAACCATAGCAGCAATATCATCACTTGATGACCTCCGAAAGTGATTCGCGCTTTAACCATTCGTTGAACCGACGGTTGTGCTCTCTCGTGATCCAAACCTCCGACCGTCCGGATTCTCACATGTACCATGTCTTTGTGCTCGCCGATGTACGAGGACACTTGGGTCATGTGTTGCAAGACCGTGAAATGGGCTTGAGCGTACGTATCTGTAACACCCTGACTATAAGGAAGTCAAGATGTCACCTACAATCTCTACTCTTCAAATGAATATCATCAAGTAGCATAACAAAAGAAGCGGTTATTGTGAATGTATGAAAACAAGCATTCGTCCTCGGTCTTACTCAACGAAATGGAAGTAAATATTCAAGAAGATAAGTAAACAAGGCCATGTGGGCTTATTACATTGCAACACAAATCATAATTAATGATAATAAAAGTCCTCAAATTGTTTGATAAATGATAGTGAGTGCATCGTGATGAACTACCCTCCATAAGATCATTCTTCCTCGTCATTTACCTAAATAAGACAAGAAAGCAAGAATGAGCCAATAGACTCAAGAAGTAATCAGATGTAACAATCAAACATACAATGAGCCATACATCACAAACACAATTTGAACATATCTCGAAACGAATGTATGAATGAATGAAGTGGAATGGTGCATTGAAGGAAATGGACATATTGTAGCATATATCGGCAGATAGCGAGTGAAGCACCGTCGGTGTTCACTTAAAGTATTCGTATGAAGAACGTTTTATACGATCGTCCAACGTGGCCCACATTGGAATGGTGGACTCACGTAACGTGGCCCACATTGGAATGGTGGACTCACGCACCCATCTTGGAATTGATGGGATTTCAAGTGCCCATCTTGGAATTGATGGGTCTTACTAAAATATTGTATGCATGTCATGATGATCACATGTCAATATGGAATAGTATTCATAAATGAAAAGAACACATGGCATTCATCTACATATACGAACAAATGTAAACATTCATTCACACATCATACGTGACATCAAACATGGAATACAAATTACTTGCCGCGCCACACGAACGGGTTGGGAGGTAATTGTGATACCCTCCACTCACCGCTTCACCGCCTACAATAAAATATAATCGAAATGAGGGCAACGAATATTGCGATGCTACACGTGTCCTCCTCAATCTTCTAGCCAAACTAACCAAATAAAAGTCAATTTGATCAATTTACCCAACCATTTCAATTAACCCTAATCTGGCAGTTTTACTAGAAAATTCACCAATAAAAACCGTAAGTCCAAAAGACCTGAAACCAGTGCTCAAATTTTCTTAACTTAACTGGCTACAAAACTCTAGTTGAGGGTAAACTCTAATTCGGCCATTACAGGGTCTAACCATCCATTGAAAAACTATAACTGCAGTCTGCCCAGAAATCTGAACAGCCCTAAAGAAATTGCTCTAACTTTTAAACCACTGATCCAAATAAATTGATTTTTATCAGCCTGGAAACATGGTGAAATTATCTTCAAAACCTAGTTGGGTGGCTGACCTGATTCTGACTCTAACTAGATCAAAACCTAGGTGCAACTCACTATACCCATCAGTTCTGACAGACAGACCAGCGCGTAGTAAAACAGCCATAACTTTTAATCTACTGGGTCAAAATTCGTGATCCAGGTGCCAAAAGAAAGCTAATGAAATAAGGAACAAAACTCTAGAAGGCGAAATCATCCAATTCTGCCTCTAAGGCACCCAAAACCGAGTTGCAACCTACTGTACAGAACCGATCTACTAACAGAAATTACACGATACTACCAAAAACATGGAATCGACAACTCTAACGCAATCAAACAGCGATGGGGTCTCTCGTTACCCTTGTAGACCCGAAGAACGACGAGGAAAAACTTCCCAAAGCCTTCCCCTCTCCTCCTTTGGCCAGCTCCAATTCCACGAACCCGATTGAAAGGAAATCGCCCGGAGGAAGAACCGAAGAAGAACACTTGGAAGGCCGGGGGTGCAGCTCCGGGGATCTCCAATGGCAGCCACCAATGGAGAGGGAGGCGCCTAGGAGGAGGGGAGGAAGAGAGGGGGCGGCACAAGGGGGAGGAGAGGCGGCTTGGGGGAAAAGGGGGAGGGAATAGGGTTTGGGGGGGGAAAAAGGGGTGTTCCCCCCCTTGGCGGCCCCTAGATGGGTGGCCGGCCCACTAATGGGCCTCTGGTCGCGAATCGCGCCCAAAGTTGCTCGATATTAACGAATACCCCCCCGACGAAAGGAATTTTCCGCTGAAAACACTTTCTTTCGCTCTCTCCGACCTCTTTCTTTCTACCGATCCATTTCCGGAGTATTACATTCTACCCCCCTTAACAGGATTCGACCTCGAATCTAAACACAGATCTTATTCGAAAGAAAACTGCGACTGGAATTATTAACGAAAAACATGTACCATAAACGAACAGTGTCCGATACTTATCGCGACGAGGTCTCCAGCTCTCAAACGGCCTCTCTTCGGACTAGAAAACCACCACCCAAAGACCCAAATCGACGCTCGACCTAACATTCAACCTAAACTTTCTAGGTACCCTCATCGAAGAGGATCAAGGTAAGACCATACTCCATGGTCAACGCCTTAAACTTTAACTCGAATCTTGAATAGTTCACCGCCCACTCAAGACGAGAACACACCCGACGTTATGATTGCCAGCGTGTACCCGAGACGGTCAAAACGAAATACCAACTTTCTAATTTCTGCAACTTTCGAAAACGAAGAGAATCCAATTGAAAATAGAGAGTCCTCATCGCGTCCACTCAATGCTAACTCTCCACCAAAAGGTTAGATTTGAAATTTGACAATCATCTCAAAACAAACCGTTCTCCAAATAAGCAGCTTACAAAGGAACACCACGACCACCAAAGGAGAAATCACTCGAACGCTCAAACCAAATACTTGCGGTTTGTCTGGATTTGGAAAGAATCAACACGCCAACCCAGCGCCAACTCAAAATTGCGGAAGATACAAGTCAACGACACAAAACTCAAACGAGAATCAAGAAAACACCTCATTATCTGATGAACATTCCTTTCCACGACTTCTCTCCTCTAGGAATAAAATTTTCTAATTTGAATTCATCGCATACCACAAGAGATTAAACCTCTTAATTGAACATTATCAAATTATGATCAAATCAAGGACATCATCCACACAATTGTGGAGAGGCTAAATTGAATCCACCGAATACTCTAGACAATTCATTCTACTAACCAAAATCGATTTAATAGAAGGCGTTCAAGGCACCACAGAATAGGCTTCAAACCATCACATTACCTCCAATTTCCAAGAACAACAACTCAGAATCCTTAACTCGCACAAACATGTACTACATCAAAAGGGTTCTATCAATTATCATTTTACTGATCAGGAAGCTCCATTATTCCACTTTCTCTACACATAATCATTGGATGACCAAAGGTCTAACATAACAATGCAAACCCAAATTTAACTTCCAAAACCTCTACACCAGATTGTTCTTATAACTGATAGTGAAATCATCGAATTAAATCTCCAATAGTACCACCATTCTAACATACTCCATCAATGACATCATCATAAATCACCCACACCATCTCGCAATGCTATTCAATTGCGTTACTCTAAAATTCAATGAAGGTTTCCTTACCTCCGATAATCACTAACTTTTCAATCGAATTGAAGTTCTAGAATTTCACTATACCGGTGTTATTCAAGTAGTAACACTATTCAAAGCTTATCAAGTCAAACATTTCTGTGAATCAATTTCTCCAAGGGATACAGATCAAAACCATTTCACATTCTACTACTCCTCCGATAACTTGGTAGCAAAATATCATCGCTACGATTACTCATCCACCACCAAACAGTTGCCAAACTTATCCTTTGCAAACACTTTGCAACCCAAAACTGTGATCCTTTCTCAAATGGAAGAGGCGAACAAAGATAAGTTTATTCACACCGAAAGACGTTGCTCATCACGGCGAGCAGGAAACCAAAAGAAATATTCTGATAAAGGTGATCTTGAAAACGAAAGTCGAGTTCATAATTGGAGGCACACATCCCTCAAAAGAGAATAGTAAATGACAGCCGACACGAAAGAAAGATATTACGTTTGAAATTCGCCATCTCTTGAGCGGAAAGAGCAACAATTTAGGGACGCTTCAAAATAACCACAAGTTTTAATTAAGAATCGATAAGATCCTTCAACATGCCAACTGGCTCGAAACAGTTCATCTACTTGGGAAACACGAGATCCAAATGTTCTCAGCCACAAAACTCGAAACATTTCCATTTACAGGATTTCACGGAAAGCAAATGGATTAACTTCGTCTCGAAGAGATCAACGAAAATTTTCTTTTATTGCAACCTCACTTTGCGAACTCAAACCAAGGAACCTTTCGGACTAAATCACACGAAATCTTTAAAGAACAATAGGTTAATCCAATTCCTCAAGTTACCCAAAATAATCTCGCCATCTGTTGATTCACGAGCTCCAAGGTACCGTGAAAGCTAAACTTGAAATATTCTTATTTGAACGATGTCACCCAAAGGCGATCAATTTACTACAAGTAATAACATCGAGCTCACCACCACATTTAGAAAACATTTCGAAAGACCAACGCGAAAAGAATGGGTTGAATATATCTCAAAAGAAGAGGCACGTGGAAAACGCTTTTCACCAACGGGAAATCACTTACCACTGTGAACGAACACGTAACCAAGGGAAAACCAATTAGGCAATGAACTCATTGAACATAGGTGGAGTCCACAATTGAAAACATAAGCCTCGCAAGAAGAGAATGTCGGACCTTTACAGATAAGAACAACGAGCATTCAAGATCAAAACGCCGCATCATCAAGAACCATTATAACTTTGCAACAAATCGTTTACGCGGAAAACTTCGCTTATCAAAATAAACTTGGACCTCCAAAGAGGTCATGAACACAAAACTCGAAATTGAATCATTTTGGAAACATCAAGAAAGGTGGTTAAAACTTCTTTCTCTATAAAAGAATCAACCTTATTCTCACATTCTCGATCATATCAATAAACCTTCTAAAGGAAACATGACAAATCGGGTTATAGAAATTTTCAAAGATCAAATGGAATTGTAATAACAACTTGTTCTCGAAAAGGAACCTAGTACGAATGCCACAAAGTGAGACAAACCTCTCACACAACACCACAAAACATTAGAAAGAGGTCGCGACACTTTTCCTTTTCAAAGGGAGGTTATAAACTCCAACACTCCAACTACTCCAAAAGAATTGAACTGAGTCAAATTTCTTCAATAAACTTAGTAGAAGATAATTCCGTTATCAAAATACCAAACAGTTAATCAGTCCCCTTAAACAACAAGAGAGATAGGACTCTTACAAAAGAATGATCTTGTCAATAATATCGTGTACAAGTAGCAAAGAAAGCTCAAGAATCGTAAAGACAAGAATTGTTTTGAAAAACATCTAGGGACCAATAGGAACCGTAGCTAACCAGCTTTGTTTGATTACCATCTCCAACTTAATCACCACAAGGCACCCCAAAAGGGTTTTAACACTAATCCTCGTAAAAGAGATGCGTTAAACTTCAAGACGCGGAATGATCCAAAAGAAATACATGGAGCCAATGCTTCCTCGTGTTAATGAACTTGTAATGTAAAACTCTCATTATACAAACTATCAAACGAGTAAACGAGTCGCTATTTTCCAATGAGAAGGAAGGAACAAACATAGAAATATCAATATTGCCAATCGTCAAGATCATTTAAAATAAAAGAAATTCAACACCGAAAAATAATAATATTTTCAGAGAACCATTAAAGACCTATTGATCTCATCACTACCATGAATCATGAACCTAAGGGAAATTCATCAACTACCACGGACAAGAATTTGTCAAAATCGTAAATCAAAGAAGAGAACCTCTGTCTAAAGCATCCCAAAAGAAATATGCAAGATCATTGTGCACTTGATAAAGAACTTGCAAAAGAAATCGCCATTGTTCAAACCTCAAGCGAACACTCGGGTTGAATTTTCCAACAGGGTAAAACAGAACTTCGTGAAAAGGTAAATCTTGCAATTTAACTATGCTTACGTGGAGCGAAATATCACAATAGTAGAAAGAACAATAATTGTTTCAAAGAACGATCGAAATCTACTAGAGATTGCCCACTTCATTATAACCTCCATTCAAAAGAAATTCACGAACTATCGAAACTACAACCGTAAAACCGGATACAAACTTGAGAAGGACAACAACATCATCAATGAGCTCAGCTCAACACGTAACTTTGGAACAGGTAAGAACTTCTCTACTATTACAACACGAGCGATGGTGTAGCTCAGTAAATCCTGGGCGACAACCACGAACTCACCGCCGACGTCCGCCACCGATACGCATAACTAATGCAATCAATTATGAATATATATAGGATCATCTCATGACAATCATAGAATAATTCATAGATATATAGGATATCACATCATATCATAGTTTAACACATCATAGCACAAAACAACTCAACAACGACTCATTAATCGAGTCACAACAATTGGAATGCGAAGCAACAGCTTTACCCAACCCCTCCTAATGCACACAAGGTGTCAATTTAATATGTTTGAATGAACCATGGACCTAAAGCCCGCTCGATACTAATCAGTAACACTCGACTATAAGGAAGTCAAGATGTCACCTACAATCTCTACTCTTCAAATGAATAACATCAAGTAGCATAACAAAAGAAGCGGTTATTGTGAATGTATGAAAACAAGCATTCATCCTCGGTCTTACTCAACGAAATGGAAGTAAGCAGTTCAAAGAAGATAAGTAAACAAGGCCATGTGGGCTTATTACATTGCAACACAAATCATAATTAATGATAATAAAAGTCCTCAAATTGTTTGATAAATGATAGTGAGTGCATCGTGATGAACTACCCTCCATAAGATCATTCTTCCTCGTCATTTACCTAAATAAGACAGTAAAGCAAGAATGAGCCAATAGACTCAGCAAGTAACTGTATGTAACAATCAAACATACAATGAGCCATATATCACAAACACAATTTGAACATATACCGAAACGAATGTATGAATGAATGAAGTGGAATGGTGCATTGAAGGAAATGGACATATTGTAGCATATATCTGGATAGCGAGTGAAGCACCGTCGGTGTTCACTTAAAGTATTCGTATGAAGAACGTTTCATACGACTGTCCAACGTGGCCCACATTGGAATGGTGGACTCACGTAACGTGGCCCACATTGGAATGGTGGACTCACGTACCCATCTTGGAATTGATGGGATTTCAAGTGCCCATACTGGAATTGATGGGTCTTACCAAAATATTGTATGCATGTCATGATGATCACATGTCAATATGGAATAGTATTCATAAATGAAAAGAACACATGGCATTCATCTACATATACGAACAAATGTAAACATTCATTCACACATCATACGTGACATCAAACATGGAATACAAATTACTTACTGCCACACAGAACGGGTTGGGAGGTAATTGTGATACCCTCCACTCACCGCTTCACCGCCTACAATAAAATATAATCGAAATGAGGGCAACGAATATTGCGATGCTACACGTGTCCTCCCTCAATCTTCTAGCCAAACTAACCAAATAAAAGTCAATTTGATCAATTTACCCAACCATTTCAATTAACCCTAATCTGGCAGTTTTACTAGAAAATTCACCAATAAAAAACCGTAAGTCCAAAAGACCTGAAACCAGTGCTCAAATTTTCTTAACTTAACTGGCTACAAAACTCTAGTTGAGGGTAAACTCTAATTCGGCCATTACAGGGGTCTAACCATCCATTGAAAAACTATAACTGCAGTCTGCCCAGAAATCTGAACAGCCCTAAAGAAATTGCTCTAACTTTTAAACCACTGATCCAAATAAAGTGATTTTTATCAGCCTGGAAACATGGTGAAATTATCTTCAAAAACCTAGTTGGGTGGCTGACCTGATTCTGACTCTAACTAGATCAAAACCTAGGTGCAACTCACTATACCCATCAGTTCTGACAGACAGACCAGCGCGTAGTAAAACAGCCATAACTTTTAATCTACTGGGTCAAAATTCGTGATCCAGGTGCCAAAAGAAAGCTAATGAAATAAGGAACAAAACTCTAGAAGGCGAAATCATCCAATTCTGCCTCTAAGGCACCCAAAACCGAGTTGCAACCTACTGTACAGAACCGATCTACTAACAGAAATTACACGATACTACCAAAACATGGAATCGACAACTCTAACGCAATCAAACAGCGATGGGGTCTCTCGTTACCCTTGTAGACCAAGAACGACGAGGAAAAACTTCCCAAAGCCTTCCCTCTCCTCCTTTGGCCAGCTCCAACTCCACGAACCCGATTGAAAGGAAATCGCCTGCGGAGGAAGAACCAAGAAGAACACTTGGAAGGCCGGGGTGCAGCTCGGGATCTCCAATGGCAGCCACCAATGGAGAGGGAGGCGCCTAGGAGGAGGGAGGAAGAGAGGGGCGGCACAAGGGGAGGAGAGGCGGCTTGGGGGAAAAGGGGAGGGAATAGGGTTTGGGGGAAAAGGGTGTTCCTCTTGGCCGCCCCTAGATGGGCTGGCGGCCCACTATCGGGCCTCTGGTCGCGAATCGCGCCAAAGTTGCCTCGATATTAACGAATACCCCGACGAAAGGAATTTTCCGCTGAAAACACTTTCTTTCGCTCTCTCCGACCTCTTTCTTTCTACCGATCCATTTCCGGAGTATTACATTCTACCCCCCTTAACAGATTCGACCTCGAATCTAAACACGATCTTATTCAAAGAAAATCATGATCGAATTATTAACGAAAAACATGTACCATAAACGAACAGGTCTGGATACTTATCGCGCACGAGGGTCTCCAGCTCTCAAACGGCCTCTCTTTCGGACTAGAGAAAACCACCACCCAAAGACCCAAATCGACGCTCGACCTAACATTCAACCTAAACTTTCTAGGTACCTCATCGAAGAGGATCAAGGTAAGACCATACTCCATGGTCAACGCCTTAAACTTTAACTCGAATCTTGAATAGTTCATTGCCCACTCAAAGACTGTAACACACCCGACGCTATGCATTGCTTGCGCGTACCCGAGACGGTCAAAACGAAATACCAACTTTCTAATTTCTGCAACTTTCGAAAACGAAGAGAATCCAATTGAAAATAGAGAGTCCTCATCGCGTCCACTCAATGCTAACTCTCCACCAAAAGGTTAGATTTGAAATTTGACAATCATCTCGAAAACAAATCCGTTCTCCAAATAAGCAGCTTACAAAGGAACACCACGACCACCAAAGGAGAAATCACTCGAACGCTCAAACCAAATACTTGCGGTTTGTCTCGATTTGGAAAGAATCAACACGCCAACCCAGCGCCAACTCAAAATTGCGGAAGATACAAGTCAACGACACAAAACTCAAACGAGAATCAAGAAAACACCTCATTATCTGATGAACATTCCTTTCCATAACTTCTCTCCTCTAGGAATAAAATTTCTAATTTGAATTCATCGCATACCACAAGAGATTAAACCTCTTAATTGAACATTATCAAATTATGATCAAATCAAGGACATCATCCACACAATTGTGGAGAGGCTAAATTGAATCCACGAATACTCTAGACAATTCATTCTACTAACCAAAATCGATTTAATAGAAGGCGCTCAAGGCACCACAGAATAGGCTTCAAACCATCACATTACCTCCAATTTCCAAGAACAACAACTCGTAATCCTTAACTCGCACAAACATGTACTACATCAAAAGGGTTCTATCAATTATCATTTTACCGATCAGAAGCTCCATTATTCCACTTTTCTACACATAATCATTGGATGACCAAAGGTCTAACATAACAATGCAAACCCAAATTTAACTTCCAAAACCTCTACACCGATTGTTCTTATAATCGATAGTGAAATCATCGAATTAAATCTCCAATAGTACCACCATTCTAACATACTCCATCAATGACATCATCATAAATCACCCACACCATCTCGCAATGCTATTCAATTGCGTTACTCTAAAATTCAATGAAGGTTTCTTACCTCCGATAATCACTAACTTTTCAATCTCAATTGAAGTTCTAGAATTTCACTATACCGGTGTTATTCACCAGTAACACTATTCAAAGCTTACTTCAAGTCAAACATTTGTGTGAATCAATTTCTCCAAGGGATACAGATCAAAACCATTTCACATTCTACTACTCCTCCGATAACTTGGTAGCAAAATATCATCGCTACGATTACTCATCCACCACCAAACAGCTTGCCAAACTTATCCTTTGCAAACACTTTGCAACCCAAAGCGTGATCCTTTCTCAAATGGAAGAGGCGAACAAAGATAAGTTTATTCACACCAAAGACGTTGCTCATCACGGCGAGGTGAAACCAAAAGAAATATTTCGATAAAGGTGATCTTGAAAACGAAAGTCGAGTTCATAATTGAGGCACACATCCTCAAAAGAGAATAGTAAATGACAAAATGACACTAAAGAAAGATATTACGTTTGAAATTCGCCATCTCTTGAGCGGAAAGAGCAACAATTTAGGACGCTTCAAAATAACCACAAGTTTTAATTAAGAATCGATAAGATCCTTCAACATGCCAACTGCTCAAATAGTTCATCTACTTGGGAAACACGAGATCCAAATGTTCTCACCACAAAACTCAAACATTTCCATTTACAGATTTCACGGAAAGCAAATGGATTAACTTCGCCTCAAGAGATCAACGAAAATTTTCTTTTATTGCAACCTCACTTTGCGAACTCAAACCAAGGAACCTTTCGGACTAAATCACACGAAATCTTTAAAGAACAATAGGTTAATCCAATTCCTCAAGTTACCCAAAATAATCTCAGTTACCCGTTGATTCACGAGCTCCAAGGTACCGTGAAAGCTAAACTTGAAATATTCTTATTTGAACGATGTCACCCAAAGGCGATCAATTTACTACAAGTAATAACATCGAGCTCACCACCACATTTAGAAAACATTTCGAAAGACCAACGCGAAAAGAATGGGTTGAATATATCTCAAAAGAAGAGGCACGTGAAAACGCTTTTCACCAACGGGAAATCACTTACCACTCGAATCAACACGTAACCAAGGGAAAACCAATTAGGCAATGAACTCATTGAACATAGGTGGAGTCCACAATTGAAAACATAAGCCTCGCAAGAAGAGAATGTCGGACCTTTACAGATAAGAACAACGAGCATTCAAGATCAAAACGCCGCATCATCAAGAACCATTATAACTTTGCAACAAATCGCTTTACGCGGAAAACTTCGCTTATCAAAATAAACTTGGACCTCCGAAGAGGTCATGAACACAAAACTCAAATTGAATCATTTTGGAAACATCAAGAAAGGTGGTTAAAACTTCTTTCTCTATAAAAGAATCAACCTTATTCTCACATTATCGATCATATCAATAAACCTTCTAAAGGAAACATGACAAATCGGGTTATAGAAATTTTCAAAGATCAAATGGAATTGTAATAACAACTTGTTCTCGAAAAGGAACCTAGTACGAATGCCACAAAGTCGAGACAAACCTCTCACACAACACCACAAAACATTAGAAAGAGGTCGCGACACTTTTCCTTTTCAAAGGAGGTTATAAACTCCAACACTCCAACTACTCCAAAAGAATTGAACTGAGTGAAATTTCTTCAATAAACTTAGTAGAAGATAATTCCGCTATCAAAATACCAAACGGTTAATCAGGTCCCCTTAAACAACAAGAGAGATAGGACTCTTACAAAAAGAATGATCTTGTCAATAATATCGTGTACAAGTAGCAAAGAAAGCTCAAGAATCGTAAAGACAAGAATTGTTTTGAAAACATCTAGGGACCAATAGGAACCCGTAGCTAACCGATTTGTTTGATTACCATCTCCAACTTAATCACCACAAGGCACCCCAAAAGGGTTTTAACACTAATCCTCGTAAAAGAGATGCGTTAAACTTCAAGACGCGGAATGATCCAAAAGAAATACATGGAGCCAATGCTTCCTCGTGTTAATGAACTTGCAACAGAAAACTCTCATTATACAAACTATCAAACGAGTAAACGAGTCGCTATTTTCCAATGAGAAGGAAGGAACAAACATAGAAATATCAATATTGCCAACCGTCAAGATCATTTAAAATAAAAGAAATTCAACACCGAAAAATAATAATATTTTCAGAGAACCATTAAAGACCTATTGGATCTCATCACTACCATGAATCATGAACCTAAGGAAATTCATCAACTACCACCAGGACAAGAATTTGTCAAAATCAAATCAAAGAAGAGAACCTCTGTCTAAAGCATCCCAAAAGAAATATGCAAGATCATTGTGCACTTGATAAAGAACTTGCAAAGAAATCGCCATTGTTCAAACCTCAAGCGAACACTCGGGTTGAATTTTCCAACAGGGGTAAAACAGAACTTCTGTGAAAAGGTAAATCTTGCAATTTAACTATGCTTACGTGGAGCAGAAATATCACAATAGTAGAAAGAACAATAATTGTTTCAAAGAACGATCAGAAATCTACTAGAGATTGCCCACTTCATTATAACCCTCCATTCAAAAGAAATTCACGAACTATCAGAAACTACAACCAGAAAACCAGATACAAACTTGAGAAGGACAACAACATCATCAATGAGCTCAGGCTCAACACAGAACTTTGGAACAGGGGTAAGAACTTCTCTACTATTACAACACGAACAGTGGTGTAGCCTGGTAAATCCCAGGACGACAACCACGAACTCAGCTGCTCGACGTCCGCTACCGATACGCATAACTAATGCAATCAATTATGAATATATATAGGATCATCTCATGACAATCATAGAATAATTCATAGATATATAGGATATCACATCATATCATAGTTTAACACATCATAGCACAAAACAACTCAACAACGACTCATTAATCGAGTCACAACAATTGGAATGCGGAAGCAACAGTTTTACCCAACCCCTCCTAATGTGCACAGTGTGTCAATTTAATATGTTTGAATGAACCATGGACCTAAAGCCCGCTCTGATACCAACTGTAACACCCTGACTATAAGGAAGTCAAGATGTCACCTACAATCTCTACTCTTCAAATGAATATCATCAAGTAGCATAACAAAAGAAGCGGTTATTGTGAATGTATGAAAACAAGCATTCATCCTCGGTCTTACTCAACGAAATGGAAGTAAACATTCAAAGAAGATAAGTAAACAAGGCCATGTGGGCTTATTACATTGCAACACAAATCATAATTAATGATAATAAAAGTCCTCAAATTGTTTGATAAATGATAGTGAGTGCATCGTGATGAACTACCCTCCATAAGATCATTCTTCCTCGTCATTTACCTAAATAAGACAAGAAAGCAAGAATGAGCCAATAGACTCAAAGAAGTAATCAGATGTAACAATCAAACATACAATGAGCCATATATCACAAACACAATTTGAACATATACTGAAACGAATGTATGAATGAATGAAGTGGAATGGTGCATTGAAGGAAATGGACATATTGTAGCATATATCGGAGATAGCGAGTGAAGCACCCGCGGTGTTCACTTAAAGTATTCGTATGAAGAACGTTTCATACGATCGTCCAACGTGGCCCACATTGGAATGGTGGACTCACGAACGTGGCCCACATTGGAATGGTGGACTCACGCACCCATCTTGGAATTGATGGGATTTCAAGTGCCCATATGGAATTGATGGGTCTTACCAAAATATTGTATGCATGTCATGATGATCACATGTCAATATGGAATAGTATTCATAAATGAAAAGAACACATGGCATTCATCTACATATACGAACAAATGTAAACATTCATTCACACATCATACGTGACATCAAACATGGAATACAAATTACTTACTGCTGCTGCTACTGCAACGGGTTGGGAGGTAATTGTGATACCCTCCACTCACCGCTTCACCGCTACAATAAAATATAATCGAAATGAGGGCAACGAATATTGCGATGCTACACGTGTCCTCCTCAATCTTCTAGCCAAACTAACCAAATAAAAGTCAATTTGATCAATTTACCCAACCATTTCAATTAACCCTAATCTGGCAGTTTTACTAGAAAATTCACCAATAAAAACCGTAAGTCCAAAAGACCTGAAACCAGTGCTCAAATTTTCTTAACTTAACTGGCTACAAAACTCTAGTTGAGGGTAAACTCTAATTCGGCCATTACAGGGTCTAACCATCCATTGAAAAACTACAACTGCAGTCTGCCCAGAAATCTGAACAGCCCTAAAGAAATTGCTCTAACTTTTAAACCACTGATCCAAATAAAGTGATTTTTATCAGCCTGGAAACATGGTGAAATTATCTTCAAAACCTAGTTGGGTGGCTGACCTGATTCTGACTCTAACTAGATCAAAACCTAGGTGCAACTCACTATACCCATCAGTTCTGACAGACAGACCAGCGCGTAGTAAAACAGCCATAACTTTTAATCTACTGGGTCAAAATTCGTGATCCAGGTGCCAAAAGAAAGCTAATGAAATAAGGAACAAAACTCTAGAAGGCGAAATCCAAAAACGTTTCTTTTTAGGTAAACGGGCTTTCCCCGCCCCACGCCTTTCCTTCTGGTTTAAAAAGCCCGGGAAGGTCCTTTCCGATTCTTTTTCTAATGGTCCTTAGAATTTAGTCCCCGTAACACCTCCTTTGTTTTCCATAATTTAAAAAAACAATTTCCTCTTTTTAGGCATAAGTTAAAGGGTTAATTCTGTTCCCTAACAATCCCAAAAATTGAGTTCTTCCTTGTTCTTCCACGGTTTTTTTCGCCCTTCCCGCACAAATCTTCCAAATTCTAGACCCTTTCCCATAAAACCCAAGGCCCCCTTTTATTTTCCAATTGTTTCCATCAGGGGGGTTCTAAGGAACCACGGGCGTTACCGCTTCCAGTTTTCAAAATCACCGACTCAAAAACATGTCTTGGTCCGACAAGCCCGATAGGTTCCAAGGGGGAAAATCGAGGTGCGAACCAAATTTTAAGCTCCGGTACGCATCCCATCCGCCTCCTTTCCCTTGCAAAACTTAAAGTGGGCAGGTACCACAAATCTTCCCAAAGTTGCTTCCCTTAAAGATTCTCTGTTTTCGCCCCCCAAGGAGGAAGGTTGTCTAATAATTACGAGGGTTCCCCGTCATGTTCCAAAATTCATTCCCCCAAACCCTAACCTTTGTTCCTGCCCAAACCGCTCTTAACCCGCAAGCTCCACGGGCGAATTGCGGGCCACTTCCCTCTTTCTTCGCCCCCAAACAACGTCAACTTGCCTCCTTGCGAAAAAAGTTTCAAAGGGTTCCTGTGAAACAAATCTTACGAGGTCCCTTCGCAGCAAATTCTTCCGTTGTCATGCTCACCAAGCACATTCCAACCCTTTCGGAATACAATGTCGGCACATGATTCCTTTTATTCCTTCCCAACGGCAAAGAACCTTTTACTTTTTGGGGGGAAAGCTTCTCCAAGTGTTAAAAAATAACCCGAATCTTGCGGACCAAATTTTCCTTTTTTTCCCCCGTTCCTGGACCGCTTACCAAACAAAGGTTTCATTCCATTAAGTCCTCAATTTAAAAACTCTTATATTTTCCCCAATCCTTTAATGACCAAACATATGGATCTATCCCATAAAAGACATTCCATACCCCTTTAAATGCGATTTTGAGGGCAATCATTCCGAAATGCCCAGGAGCCCAAATGAAGAAACCCTTATTAAAAGGACCGACGGGGGAAAATTTTCAATTGAATAATGATGGACGAAAATTTTACCCCCAAATTCCCGGGGTTTCTAAAAGAAACAGCCATTAATAACTCCATCACACGGTTTAAGACTCCGGTATTACACTTTAGACTCATATTTAAACCCAAGCCCTTTTAAGACCCCTTGTGATATTATACAAAATGGGTTACAGACGTCGTTTTTCCAAATGGGCTTGGGAAGGGGCGAGGGGCCCGGAATCCGGGGGGAGGCAGGGTTCCAAAATGGGAGGGGGGTACTTACCAAAATGGGGAAGACAAACCGTAAAATTTAAGAATGGGAATTTAAAGACCAAGGGGGCGGAAATATTTTAAAAGGGGGACTGGGCCCCTTTTCTTAAATTAAATATTTTTTAAAAAACCCAATTAAAATCCCCCCCTTTAAAAACCTAAATTTGTTTATCAACCCTTTTTAACAACCCCGTGATTTTTTTTTCGCACGGAACAAAACCCTCAGTTTTTTTGAGGGAACCCTTGGAGGGGTTCAGATAGCACATAGGCATTTGTTTTCAAGTTTCGGAAAGCTTGTTACGTAAACATAATATTTTAAGCACGTAAAAATTATTAGAACATTTATTGGAATTTAATTGTAATTAAAAGTGTAATTTTTCTGCTGGAAATACCCCTTTCCCTTTAAAACTTAATGAAAGGAAAAAAATCCCCAAACCCTTCTCAAGATATACCCCCAATCAAACCAACCCGCTTGTAAACCCCTTCTACAAACACCCATGTTTTTTTTGGAAAACCGAAAAAATTTCTTTTTGTATTGAAAAAGCAACCTACAACATGAAACAGATATTATACATAAACTTAGATGATCACATAATTTACAATACAAAGGCCGACAAGCCAAATAAATGCTCAAGTATCAGAAATACCACCATAAATTTAGTAGATTAAAAGCAAAAAGTCCACCAAAATGCCCATCCAAACCCTCAGCCAACCGACAAGGAGTAAACTCTAGAAAGACCCGTCTCTGTCCCTCCGGTACCGGGACCGAAGAAGGCGTCGTATGGTATATGGTCGCCCTCATTCTCTGAACAACAATTTAATCAAGATTGAGTACATTGTGTACTCAGCAAGACTTGTAGTGTATCACAAAATTGATATATATGCATGGCTAACAAGGGAGGAGGCTCTATGCTATAAGTTATTTTTAGCATTAAGCAAATTTTATTTACAATATCAATCCATAGTATTTTGCAAGGGAAGTTTGAAGAGTAGTTACATATATAGATAAACAACACCAAGTAAGTAATTTGATAAATAATAAATCACAACCCTCCTTGGCTGTGATCAACATCTTATTTTCAGCCATACCATGACACTCAATTCAAATATCACAAAAAATATCCATCCCAATATTTCCCGATGAGATTGTTTTTGCAAAAGTAGAGGCTATACCCGATGGATTGCACTAAGCACGCTCATGACCACGAGCACGGTTATTTAAATAGATTTACACTCCGTAAAGGTATACAATTTTACCCACAATCACTACTACAGAAAAGCTCATCACAGACGATTTGTAATAGTCATCACAGATGGTTTTTGAACCATTGGAAATTTTATGTCTATGATAACAGGCGGTTATCACAGACGGTTCCAACCACGAACGTTCTGTGATACTACAGAATCACAGGCGGTTCGTGGTTGGAACCGTCTGTGATAAGTCTTTAGACCTAATTAATTTTTATCGTATTTTCAGCTAGTCTCAGGAATTGCTAGCCATGCCCTCTGAAAACTAGCAAGCAGAAACATATCACAGATAATTGTTGACAACTCAAAGTGATCATTTAACTCAAAATCAATTACAAAAGAATGTTTCAACTATATATATTGTCGCTAGAGTTACAAACTGAATTACAACCAGTCAAAGTGAATTACAATATTAAATCAATTGTTTCGAGGTCGTTCATCAGTGTCGACGGTGTGAAACTCTCCGGTGGTGTTAACTATGTCTGCCTTGATGAAGCCGTAGAGCTCCCCTCGAACATGCGTGACCTGGTCCATCTCGAGTGCATTTAACTCTATGTTCAAGCCTTGTCGCTAGCAGGAGTAAAGTAGTAAGCATATATATTTAAATTTATAATTAGGAAATAATTATTACGAGATTGACAAACCTGGGGATCGTGCGTCCTAGAAGCAATCAATAGCTGCATATGATGGCATCGTAGAATGCGCATAGGTGATCTCGTTTTTTTTGGCGAAGATTGCAAAAATAGAATTACATATATATATACAATCGATTCGAGACGCAATATTACGGAGTATGATATATGATTATTGTGTTGTAGCGGCGTCAGGAAATCGCATCCTCGTGAGTCGGTGTGGCGGTGCTTCCCTTGTATAAACCTCCCTCGGCAATATAGCCGATGAACACCCTACATGATTCAAAAAAGTTATCCTTGTCCATTTCAAACGAAGGAAGACTACAATAGAGTTATGTGCGGAGGAAATGAATATACCTGTCGAGTATTCCTTTAAGAAGGGTGAAGTCGTGATTTTTGTTGAGTAGAGAATCAAGGTACAATACCATGTTCCTCTTTGGCACAAGAATCAGAAGAATCCAGTGGAACCTACTCATGTATGTCGTTATAGTCATAAACCTATGTTGAAACGTAATTTGTATAGTAAATATTGAAGCACTTACTTCTGGTTGTAGGGCACCATTATATAGTCCTTGTCGTCCAGAGCAAGCAATCCCATTTTTATGTAATTCTCGACGTAGGATGCGCCTTGGTTGATTGTTTGCTCAGAGACCACGTGTGGGTCGAGGAAACCCACCGGTTCTTTGATTCGATGGGCACATTTCATAATGTATCTGTACATAAGCAATGATTTATGATATTTATCGGTATCACGTGAGTGTAGAAATTGATTGTACACACTTACGATTGTCCAAAGATCGTAGAAGTGAGCGTCGAGGCGGTTAGGTTGTATAGGTCAAATAAGTCTTCGAAGCCCACGACGAAGTGGTCAGGTTCGTGGAGAAAATGCTCCCTCCCGTATCTGACGGTGATTCCAGTATGGCCCCCCTCCTCTCGGGTCTTGCGCAAGTACCAATCATGCAAAGCTTGACAAGCTAGTCCCGAGCTCTTTATTTCGCACGGAGACCAGCGGACTTAGGGAGTATTTCACAGGTTTGAGAGGTGCCTTAATGTTCTTGATTTTGATTCTCCTTAACGAGGCGGTGAGGGCGTCTTCCGTGAGACGCCTCGAGGGACCGATATGGTGACACGCTTTTCTTGTCCTTCGCCGTCTTCTCGGCGAGAAGCGATGTGGCGACTTCGAAGCTTTGGTTGAGGCGGACTCATCGAGGTCCTATTGAGAGCGAGGTCTGTCGATATCGCACAGCGAAGGGTCGGTCGATGTCCTTCTTGGGCCATGGATAAAAGTGTGCGTGGCATCCCTAGTGTTCGATTTCTTCGTTCGGGAATCTCGGTAGGATTGCCATGAAATTATCATGTACCATGTCCACCTGCATCCTGGCGTAACCCTGCGCCAGCTGGGCACCGTGCTACACTGCCCCTTCCTGGTATGGGTACACTATACCCCGTCCAGCCTCAATAGGAATCGACCCAACCATCCTCACTTGGAGCTTGCAGGGCGTCGGCCCCTACAAAACGGTACACAATTAGCTAAGGCGTCCTATAGGTCTATCTTTGGAGCATTCCAGAGATGTACATTACCTCGATGTCGTCGATCGGTAATTGCATGTCGTCATGTCCATAATTATGTGTGGACGCGACGCTACTCCGATGTCGAGGAGGACTTGCTCCCAAATTAACAGGGGCGGCTTGCGCCTGCATGAGTTGATTTACTTGGTTCTGCAAGTTTGTTATTTGTTCTTGAAATTTTTCAATAATCACATGTTCCAACCGAGCGTCGTGCTGATCCTTGGATCTCTTCCTACTCCTATATGTGTCAGAGTTGTGTGGGAATCCATCCCTCCAAGGTACGTAAACCCAGACGGCTCGCGTGCGACCTGGGTGCTCCTTGTTTCCCAGGGCCGTAGATAGTACATCCTTCTCCCTGTCTACTTCGAAGGAACCTTAGGAAGATGCGGAAGTCAATACTTCCTGCAAGAGGACATCATGATATTGTAGACACTATGAAGTTATGGACTTATTAACAATTAAGTGGTTCGACAAATTTACTAGGCGTTGAGACACTGCCTCATCTGCCGGGTTTGTGAAAGAGATGCTACCCGAAGACGTGGCTGATGCCCTCGCTCTTAACCAGGCTCGAGCGCGCTCGTCTGAGATCTCATCAAATGGTCGGGCAGCGATCTCGTCCTCCGCCGCCCACTGCGTGGCTTTACCCGCGTACCCAGCGGTGCCGAGTCTATGGGGGTGAGTGTTTTGTGCCTGGAGAGCTCTGTGCACCGCACTTTGCTCCTGAAATTCGGCCGTCATCTTCATCTACACGAAGGCGTCCCATGTATCCCGCGACAAGAAATGATACTTCGTGAAGGGCGTCCAACCCGTGTTCACGTACTGCGTGACAAGCAGGCTCTTGAAGGTCCTCCACGCGTGGCACATCACGAGTAGCGCGTGCCATCGCACACGCGTGCAGTCCGCCGAGGAAAGTGAACGGCGAAAGTTCGATCTACAACCGGTCTCTCTGTACATCCGCCGAGACTTCGTGTTGGGGTGGTGATGGGGACTCGTTCCTTCCAAGTACCCCGCAGACGGTCAGAATCTCGCAACGCTTTCTTGGGACTCGGCGGGATCCCGACGTCACTGACCTCCGTGATCGTCATGCGGCCCGAGGGCAATTTGGAGATTCCTCTACCATCTCGCCTGCGTACCACCTTGATCAGAGATCCAGACGCATTTGGCGACGTCGCTGACGGCGGCGAAGACGGTGCCTCTACCATCTCGCTTACTTGCTATCTATATAAGTTACGTACGCAATGATTACATAAAAAATAGAAGTTACCCATTGGACCTAGATATATGATACGTAGTAAATAAAATATATGAAATTACACAAAAAAAACTGTAAAGGAGAAGGAAATATTGGAAACAAACAAACACACATACAGGGATGTAACGGCACGGCACATCATAAAACGATAATTCCGTTTGGGGTAGATTAATTTATATATAATATATATTGTCTTCAAATGAAAATGATCTCTTAATTAATTGTTTGTAACATAGCATAACTATGCTAGACAAGCAATGCAAAGCATGGGTGTGCTTATCAGTTATGTACAGAAGGATTGAGGTTGTATTATTACTTTGTTGCAGAATATGTGAATCGAGGAAAGGAGTTCGTAGAACTGTAGGGAAGCTCAAAGAATGAATAGGGGATCAATACCCCTTTACATATAAGGAGCAAAGGTGATCTAATTAACAACACCGTCTGTGAATTATCACAGACGGTTTTAATCCAGCCATTCACAGACGGTTCTAATTAAGAACCGTCTGTAATAGTATACAGACAGTTCTTAATTAGAACCGTCTGTGATAATTGGTTATCGCAGACGGTTCTAATTAAGAACCGTCTGTGATATCCTCACCCTATATATGGCGCGCCCGACACACATCTCTGCCGCTGCCCGACACACATTTCTGCTGCTGCCTCTGCCTCTGCCGCCATCTCTGCCGCCATTTTTGCCGCCGCCCGCTGCCTCAAGATCGCTTTGCCATTGCCCACCGCCATTACTCGTGAAGCATCGATTTGCTTGTACATGTTTGTTAAATTCCATTGCATAATTAACTGTGGTTCGCTAGCTGCTGTGTAATCAGTAGCCTTCCGCATGCATGCAGTTGTATCAAACCTATCCAAAATCTCTCATTGGCTGTGAAGGTATCAGGTGTTTAGAGGTAAATAGTGACATACCACTCGGTGATTGCATATGATTATTTTCTTTATAATGTGTATGAAAAGGCATATGTGGTTTTGTAGGCAAATAACAATCTTGGTGTTGGTCAAATTAATTAGTCCAAAGTAATCGCTAATCAATTTAAGTATGTTTGGTAAATAGGAAGCCGTTGTCTTGCCGAGAGAGAGGAAGGGAGGAGAAGGCGAGGATTGTCGAGAGATATTAGGTATTTTCTTCGTGAGCTCCGAGGGTAACGATCTATAACCCTTTATGTTTGCTACAAATTAATCGCTAATCAATTTGACACTAATTTGTTACATGCGTAGTGTAGATGGATCGAAACTGGATGTACGGTGTGAACCGTGTGAGTCAAGAGTACATTAATGGCGTGGTTGCTTTTAGAAGAGCCGCCGAAAGGTGATATATTGAAGAAGGGATAAAATTTATGTAATCGTCTCGTGCATTGATTGCGTAATCGAAGATGTTCAACAACGCGCGCAGATCAAGCGCACTTGATTGAAGGGGTTCCAAAAAGGGTACACATGTTGGACCATCCACAGTGAAGAGCGATTATACCGAAGTTAATAATGACGACATCGCCGAGGAAGTCAACGATTTGCCGGATGTGGACTGTGCTTTTGATGAGGATAGGTGGCATGATGGCAATCTGGATCAGATGCTACGCGATGCAGAAGAGAACTACAGTGAGATAGAGTTTTGTAAATTCGAGGGCTTAAGAGAGGACTCGGTGAGACCTTTGTTCCCTGGCTGCAAACCGGGATACACAAGGTTGTCAACCGTGCTTGAACTGCTGAAATTGAAGGCAAGCAATCGTTGGTCCGATAAGAGTTTCACGGCGTTGTTAGGTCTCCTAGCGGACATCCTTCCGGAGGGAAACGTGTTGCCCAGCACCACCTATCAAGCAAAGAAGGTTATTTGTCCATTGGGAATGGAAGTAGAAAGAATACATGCATGTCCGAACGATTGTATCCTCTACAGTAAAGAGTATGCGAGACATGCATGTATGTCCGTGTGCAAAGCATCCCGATACAAGCGCCAAAATATCGCTAAGGTGAAGCAAGGACCTCCTGCTAAGATATTGTGGTATCTGCCTGTAATCCCATGTTTGAAGCGTTTATTTGCGAACCCAAAGGAGGCAAGATTGCTGCGTTGGCACTCAGAGGAGCGTAAGAGAGATGGAAAGCTAAGACACCTGGCGATTACGCCGGTGGAGAAACTTCTATCAGACTTCAAGAGTTCGGTCGGAACCGAGGAACATAAGGTTAGGGTTGAGTACGGATGGAATGAATCCTTTCGGTAATATGAGCAACCGACATAGCACCTGGCCCGTGAATCTATGTATGTACAACCTTCCTCCTTGGCTGTGTATGAAGCGGAAGTATATTTTGATGTCACTACTTATCCAAGGGCCGAAGCAACCTGGGAATGATATTGATGTGTACCTAGCACCATTGTTGGAAGATCTTGTGACACTGTGGAACGAAGGGGTACAGGTATGGGATGCGCATACAAACTAGAGAACTTCACTTTACACGCCATGTTGGTCTGCAAAGATCAATGATTTTCCGCCCTTGGTAACTGTTGGGCTTGAAGACAAAAGGAGCCAAAGCTGTCGCCTTGCTTAGATGCTACGGAGAGTGTATGGTGAACAACTCGTGCAAAAGCGTGTATATCGGCCACCGTAGGTTCCTTCCTGTGAGTCACCCATACCGCAAGATGAAGAAACAATTCGACGGAAATAAGGAGGACGGTTCAGTTTCAAGAGCTTTTAGTGGGAAAGAGGTCTATGATATGGTTAAGGATATCGATGTTGTGCTTGGGAAGGGACGTAAATTAAGAACCCGTGAGAAGAACATCTGGAAGAAGCGGTCAATTTTTTGGGACTTGCCTTATTGGGAGCACTTAGAAGTTCGCCACCGCATCGACGTCATGCACGTAGAGAAGAATGTATGTGATAGTTTGATTGGTCTCTTGCTGAACATTAGTGGTAAAACAAAGGATGGTGTTAACGCATGACGTGACTTGGTCGATATGAACATAAGGACCGAGTTAGCACCGAAAGAGACCGATACAGGACGAACGTACCTTCCCCCAGCTTGCTACACTCTGTCCAAGGCCGAGGGAAATGAACTGTGCCAGAGCTTGCATGGTGTGAAAGTCCCGTCGATCATCATGAAGGGCTGTATTTTAATTAAGAATTTAATTACTCCATTGTAATTAATTAATTTATTCCATTGTCATGTGTTAATGTGTTATGGACTTGTGATCTTTAATATTGATGTCAATGTGGATGTTCATGGTAATGTTGAGTTGAATTAGATATGAATTTTTGAAGTTAAATTATTTGGAGTTATTTTGGAGTTGTGTTATGAACTTGTCATCATACTGCTTGTAATACCCCGAAAATGAATCGGGTAACTAGAAATTCAGCTGGGAGAAGAGAGGGAAAAGAAAGGAGTAAAAATTCTTAAATTAAGAGGGGGTTTTCTGCATTATTTGGACAACCTGGGCCGCCCACCTATGGCCGGCCAAGGGGGGGGGGGGTTCCCACCTATGGCTGGCCAAGGGGGGTCACATAATTTACAATACAAAGGCTGACAAGCCAAATAAATGCTCAATTATCAGAAATACCACCATAAATTTAGTATATTAAAAGCAAAAGTCCAGCAAAATGCCCATCCAAACCCTCAGCCAACCGACAAGGAGTAAACCCTAGAAAGACCTGTCTCTGTCCCTCCGGTACCGGGACCGAAGACGGTGTCGTACGGTATATGGTCGCCCTCATTCTCTAAACAACAATTTAATCAAGATTGAGTATATTGTGTACTCAGCAAGACTTGTAGTGTATCGCAAAATTGATATATATGCATGGCTAACAAGGGAGGAGGCTCTCAGCGGGATGGCCATGAAATTATCATGTACCATGTCCACCTGCATCTTGGCGTAACCCTGCGCCAGCTGGGCACCGTGCTGCACTGCCCCTTCCTGGTATGGATACACCATACCCGCTTGAGCCTCAATAGGAATCAACCCAACCATCCTCACTTGGAGCTTGCGGTGTCGGCCCTACAAAACGGTACACAATTAGCTAAGGCCCTATAGGTCTATCTTTGAGCATTCGGAGATGTACATTACCTCGATGTCGTCGATCGGTAATTGCACGTCGTCATGTGCAGTATTATGTGTGGACGCGACGCTACTCCGATGTCGAGGAGGACTTGCTCCCAAATTAACAGGGGCGGCTTGTGGCTGCATGAGTTAATTTACTTGGTTCTGCAAGTTTGTTATTTATTCTTGAAATTTTTCAATAATCACATGTTCCAACCGAGCGTCGTGCTGGTCCTTGGATCTCTTCCTACTCCTATATGTGTCGGAGTTGTGTGGGAATCTATCCCTCCAAGGTACGTAAACCCCAACGCCTCGCGTACGACCTAGGTGCTCCTTGTTTCCCAGGGCTGTAGATAGTACATCCTTCTCCCTGTCTACTTCGAAGGAACCTTGGGAAGATGCGGAAGTCAATGCTTCCTGCAAGAGGACATCATGTTATTGTAGACACTATGAAGTTATGGACTTATTAACAATTAAGTGGTTCGACAAATTTACTGTGCATTGAGACACCGCCTGCAAATCGCAGTTGTGAAAGAGATGCTACCCGAAGACGTGGCTGATACGCTCGCTCTTAACTAGGCTCGAGCGCGCTCGTCTGAGATCTCAGCAAACGGTCGGGCAGCGGTCTCGTCCTCCGCTACCCACTGCGTGGCTTTACCTGCGTACCCAGCGGTGCCGAGTCAATAGGGGTGAGTGTTTTGTGCCTGGAGAGCTCTGTGCGCCGCACTTTGCTCCTGAAATTCGGCCGTCATCTTCATCTGCACGAAGGCGTCCCATGTATCCCGCGATAAGAAATGATACTTCGTGAAGGGCGTCCAACCCGTGTTCACGTACTGCGTGACAAGCAGGCTCTTGAAGGTCCTCCACGCGTGGCACATCGCGAGCAGCGCGTGCCATCGCACACGCGTTCGGGTCTCGCTTCAGGAAAGTGAACGAAGCAGAAAGTTCAGTCCACAACTGGTCTCTCTATACATCCGTCAGAGACTTCCTGGTTGGGGTGGTGATGGGGACTCGTTTCCTTGCAAGTACCCCGCAGACGGTCCGGAATCTCGCAGCTGCTTTCTTGGGACTCAGCGGGATCTCGACGTCACTGACCTCCGTGATCGTCATGCGGCCCGAGGGCAATTTGGAGATTCCTCTACCATCTCGCCTGCGTACCACCTTGATCAGAGATCCAAACGCATTTGGCGACGTCGCTGACGGCGGCGAAGACGGCGCCTCTGCCATCTCGCTTACTTGCTATCTATATAAGTTACGTACGCAATGATTACGTAAACAAATATAAGTTACCCATTGAACCTAAATATATGATACGTAGTAAATAAAATATATGAAATTACACAAAAAAAACTGCAAAGGAGAAGGAAATATTGGAAACAAACAAACACACATTGTAATATCCCGAATCACAATTAGTAAGAAAAGAAGGTCGAAGGAGTGAAAGACGAGGTTTAAATCAGAAAAATTAGTCTCCGGAGGGGAGATTTGTAAAAAATTCGCCAACCTGGGCCACGGGCTGCGACCCAGGCCGGCCCAAGAGGGAAGAGCCGGCCACTTAAAAGGGGGGAGGTGCCCCTCCCCCCAACCCTAGCCGCCGGCCTCTCTTCCCCCTCCCTCCCACCTTGCCGCCACCCCTCCCTCTCCACCTCCATTGCCGGCGCCTCCTCCTGGTTGGGCGCCGCCTCCCGGACGCCGCCATTGGTGCTCCCGAGATTGCTCTCCAAGATCCCGGGCTCCTCCTCCGATCTGTCCTCCGGCGGGCCGCTTCCTCGCCGGGTGCTCGCTGTGGTGTGGCCGGCCAAGGAAGAAGAAGGGAGACCAGCGGGGAGCGGTTCTTCGTCGTGCTACGGATCTTCAAGGGTAACGAGCACCCCGGTTATTTGTTTGATCGATTTTTGTTGCGGTAGAGATCAATTGATTCGCGTCGGATTAGAGTTCCAGAAATTACAGATTGGATCAGAATGTTGCGTGGCATGTTACGGTACTTTAGAGGCCGAATTTGGGGTTTTGCCCTTCTAGAGATTTGTTTCTGGTTTCGTTAGCTTTCTTTTGGCACCAAGATCAGGAAAATCCGATCAGTAGTTTGGGAGATATGATTTTTTAAATACGAACTGTCCAATCTTACTGAAATCTGAGGTCAGTAGGTTTGTCCCTCGTTTTTGTTCAAATTAGAGGCCAAATCAGAATCTTCACCCAACTAAGTTATTGTAGATATAGAAATTATATTTCCAAGTTGATAAAGATCATTCCATTTGGATCAGTAGCCTAAAAGTTACACCATTTTCTTTACTGCTGATCTGTTTTCTGGACAGACGTAGATGGGTTGGGTTTAACAGTTAATTAGCCCTCTGTTTTGGCCGAATCAGGGGATTCCGCCAAGTAATGTTTTGTAGCCTGATCAGTTAAGAATCAGTGAGAACTAGTTTCAGGTCGGTTAGAGTTACAGATAATTAATGGCGAATTTTCTTGTGCAACTGCCCGTAGAATGATAATCTGGACTTTTGGTGTAGATGTCAAATTGAACCCTTGGGATGGGTGGGTTGATTAGAGAGCATCGTAGAACACTTGTAGTTGTGCCATATTCGATTATCCGTAATACGTGGCAATGCTTGTGTAGGCGGTGAGACGGTGGGTGGAAGGACACCTTCGTTGTTTCCCAACACGTCACAACACGGAAGGCAAGTGCAATGTTCAATTTGTGTGAATTCGTTGATTTCATGATAACTTGATAAATTATGAATATTCCTGTGATTTGAGTTTGATGTGGTAGAGTTCAATACCTTATTCGATGATACATTGAGTTGAATGCCAAGTTATGCTTTTCATTCCATGCATACATAATTCAGTTGCTGTCCACGGGAGTGGAAACTTGTTTAAGTCCCATTAATTCCAATATGGGCATGTAAGACCTACCATTCCAATGTAGGCAGTTTTGGACATTCCGTATGAAACGTTCTTCATACGGACTTGGATCCCCGCTCTTGGTTAAGAGCGGGCTTAATGAACACCGACGGTGTGTCACTAGTTATAGAGTATAAACATGTGGAAAGTCCATTCTCCTTCAATGCATTCATTCATTCATACCATGTTTTCTTAAATTCATGAAGTAAATGATGTACTTGGAAAATTGTTCCGATTCAGTATTCTTTGTGAATGTATATGTTGTGCTTGCTGAGTTTCGACTCACTCTTGCTTTTATTTATTTTAGGTGAATTCCAGTGAAACTGTTGCTAGCGGGAGGGTGTAGTCCAGCACGTTCCATGCACATGAATAAAACATTCATTCATTAAAATTCTATTTACGTTTCTTCAGTTTTATTTATAATGTAATGGACTGTAATAAATGTCACTTGGAGGTTCATTATTATCGTTTTGGTTAATTCTTGTTTAAATTTATAGATGAACTGTTATTAAGCTATAGATTGTTATCTTGGTTAATCGTTTCTTTAGCATTGATTGCGATGTTAATCTTATGAATTGAATAGTAGGTTGTCTTGTTAGGTGACATCTTGTCTTCCGAATAGACAGGGTGTTACAGTTGGTATCAGAGCGGGCTTTAGGTCCGTGGTGAACAAAGTATTAAAATGACACACTGTGCACAGTAGGTGGGGTTTGGGAAATCCATTGCTTCCGCATTTCTAGTGATTTGGTTCATTATGTAGTACTGTGTAGAATTATTTCGGTACTATCTCTCATGTTGTTAATCTGTGATATGATGTGTTATCCTATTTAAATATATGGATTAATTTTATGATTGTCATGAGATGATCCTATATATTCATAATTGATTGAATTAGCTATGCGTATCGGTAGCGGACGTTGAGCAGTTGAGTTCGTGGTTGTTGTTCGGTTTTGCTGTGCTACACCTTGCTCGTGGTATGAGAGTAGAGAAGTTCTTACCCCTGTTCCATAGTTCTGTGTTGAGCCTGAGCTCATTGTTGAAGTTGTTGTCTTTCTCAAACTTGTATCTGGTTTCTTGGTTGTAGTTTTTTTTACAGTTCATGAGTTTCTTTTGAATGGGGTGTTTTGATGAAGTGGGCAAGCTCCAGTAGATCTCTAATCATTCTTTGAAACAATTATTGTTCTTTCGATTATTGTGATATTTCTACTCCACGTGAGCGTAGTTAAATTGCAAGATTTATCTTTTCACAGAAGTTCGGTTTTACCCCTGTTGGAAATTGTAACTCATTTATTCGCTTGGAATTTCGGGCAGTGGAAGATTTCTTTTGCAAGCTCTTTATTAATTGTGCATTGATCTTGCATATTTCTTTTGGGTTAATTTGAGAGTTGAAGTTTTATGCCTTTCTTATGAGAAGGAGAATGTTAAAACCCTTTTGTGATATGTTGTCATACTTTATCTAAGAGGTTCTATTTAAAAGCATTTTGTGGTATGGTAGGAATTATCAGGTTGGGTTAATATCTTGGTGCAAACCAATGACTCTTAAATAATGTCTTCAAAAGTCAAGTTAATTTTACCTTGATAAATATTAACATCAAATAAGTCTTCTATTTGGATACCTAAAGAATTTGTACAAATGCTAAATTCACCTGATTTTGTCATGCTAAATTGATGTTATAGGTGTGAGGTAATGGATGACGGTGGTTGTAATGACTTCCAAAATGTTATCTTATAAATATTCCATTGCTGAAATTTAAAGTTATTTCATTCCAATTTCTGAACAAAGGTAGGACTATGAATGCTTCCATGATTAGATAATCATTGGTTGTTACTATTAATAGTTAGAGTGCTAGGAGTGCGTGTAATACTGGCGTTGAGTATTAGTAAGGACAAATGAGCTAAATCTAATTAGTGATTTAATCTAGTATGTTTAAAGGGTTTGTCTTGTACTAGAGTGAGCTTGTTAAAAAGAGGTTTGTTTCAGCTTTGTGGCTTTCGCACTTGATTTCTTTTCTAGAATAAGTTATTATTACAATCCCATTTGATGCTGGAGCTTTCTATGACACGATTTGTCATGCTTCCTTTAGAAGGTTTATTGATGTGATAGTAAGGTAAATTGATTGTTACCAGGAACGTATGTTATTGGTCTTAATGAAATGTTCAAGAATATGAGGGTAATGTTGATTCTTTTATAGAGAAAGAAATTTGATTGTCTTCGTGATATTTCTAAAATGATCAAATTTCAAGTTTTGTGTTCATGATCTTTTGGGGTTCAAGTTCTATGTGGTAAACGAGGTTTGTCGAGTAAAGCGTTATGTTGCGAAGTTATAATGGTTCTTGGTGATGCGAGTGCTTCGATCTTGAATGCTCGCTTGTTCTTAATCATTAACGATGATATTCTCTTCTTGTGTGGCCCATGCTTTCAACTGTGGACTTCACTTATGTTATATGAGTTCATTGCTTAATTGGTCTTCCCTTGGTCCTGTGTTCATTGCGGTAGCAAGAATGATTTTCTAGTTCGTGAAAATCGGTTCCATTTGCCTCTTCTTTTGAGAAAGAATCACCCATTCTTTTCACGTCGGTCTTTCAAGTGTTTTCTAATTGTTGTTGTGAGATTGATGTTAATACTTGTAGTAAATTGATAGCCTTGGGTGATATCGTTCAAATGAGAGTATTTCAAGTTTTGCTTTAAGTGGGCTTTTGGAGCTCATGAATTATGTGGTAAATGAAATGAGTTTAAACAAAATGACGATTTGAATGTACTACCAATTATCAAGTGATTCTTGTGATTTGAGATTTAAGGTCGCTTAGCTTGAGTTGGCAAAGTGATATTCCAATCAAAGAAAATTATTTCTTTTGTTGAAGAGAAGAGTGTAGTAGAGGTATTCGAGATTGGATTTTCATTGTTTGAGATTCGATATTATCTTCTTGTGGGACTTGTGCCCTTAGTCGTGGCCTCGTCTTATGTTTTTTAGTTCTTTGCTAATTGCCTACTTCTTACGGTTTTGTGTTTACAATGAGTGGTAAACGTTTTCTAGGTAATCAAAATTATTTCCACTTACCTCTTCTTTTGAGAATGGAGGAACGATTCGCTTTTCAAGTGTCTTCTAAAGTGTATAGAGACGACTAGATAGTGGTGGTCAAGTAAATTATTTTGTGAAGCTTGAGTGCCAAATTATTTAAGGTGCTTAAGAGGAAGAAATGATTTCATGCTAACATTCTCATAGAGAGTTTGATTTAAATAAAATGGTTCTCTTTGGAGCTAAACTTTTACGTTGTTGCGATTATCGTAATCTATAATGAATTGTCATCCAATATCTTCTTGATCTTGTTAGTGGATTACTAGAATATCAAAAGTTTGGGGATCTTGATCGATTGTTTAAAGTATTGGGATTGTGTAACTTACAAGGTCGAGAAAGTGAAACCGAATGGTGTGGTTTAGTGGGCGCCCAAGATTGGTGAAGTTAATCGCTTTGAGTAGTTAATTGATTATCGAGGATGATTGAAGTTATGGTGAGAATATTGTTTGGGTTATGAGAATTTTTTATAAGAGAATGTGAGGGATTCTTGAATTATCGAGAATTCATTGTAGGAGACTTGGAGATTGAAGTTTGGAGCTTTGCATTTTATGCTAGACCTTTGGTCACACAATGATTGTGTGTAGAGAAAGTGGAATAATGGAGTTTCCTGAATAGTAGAATGATAATTAATAGAACCCTTCTGATGTAGTACATGATTGTGCGGGTTAAGGATTCTGAGTTGTTGTTCTTGGAAATTGGAGGTAATGTGTTGGTGTGGAACCTATTCGGTGGTGTCTTGAACGCCTTCTATTAAATCGATTTCGGTTAGTAGAATGAATTATCTAGAGTATTCAGTGGATTCAATATAGCCTCTCCACAATTGTGTTGAGGATGTACTTCGGTTTGATCATAGTTTGAGGATATTTAACTAAAAGGTTTAAGCTCGTGTGGTATGCGATGAATTCAAATTTCAAGGATTCGAGAGAAATTTTATTCCTATAAGAAAGAAACTGTGGAAAGGAATGTTCATCGGATAATGAGGTGTTTTCTTGATTCTCGTTTGAGTTTGGTGTTGTTGACCGGTGTTTTCTGCAATTTGAGTTGAGGTTGTGTTGACATGTAGATTCTTTCTAATTCAAACGAACTGCAAGTGTTTGGTTTGAGCGTTCCAAAGAATTTCTCCTTTGGTGGTAGTGGTGTTCATTTGTAAACTGCCTATTTAGAAAATGGAATTGTTTTGAGATGAATTGTCAAATTTGGAATTTAATCTTTTGGTGGAGAGTTAGCATTGAGTGGGCGCGTTGAGGACTCTCTATTTTCAATTGGATTCTATTCGTTTTCGAAAGTTGCAGAAATTAGAAAGTTGGTATTTCGTTTTGACCGTCTTCGGTTTACGCGCAGCATAACGTCGGGTGTGTTCAGTCTTGAGTGGGCATTGAACCATTCAAGGTTCGAATTTTAGTTTAAGACGTTGACCTTCGAGTATGGTCTTACCTTCGATCCTCTTCGATGAGGGTACCTAGAAAGTTCAAAGTTGAGTGTTAGGTCACGCGTCGTTATGGGTCTTTGGGTGGTGGTTTTCTTGTCAGAAAGAGAGGCCGCTTGAGAGCTAGAGTCCCTTGCGCGCGATAAGTATCCAAACCTGTTCGTTTATGGTACGTGTTTTCGTTAATAAATTCGATCATGATTTTCTTTCGAATAGATCGTGTTTAGATTCGAGGTCGAATCTCGCAGGGGTAGAATGTAATATCCCGAATCACAATTAGTAAGAAAAGAAGGTCGAAGGAGTGAAAGACGAGGTTTAAATCAGAAAAATTAGTCTCGGAGGGGAGATTTGTAAAATTCGCCAACTGGGCGCTGGTGCGACCAAAGCCGCCCAAGAGGGAAGAGAAGAGCCACTTAAAGGGGAGGTGCCCTCCCCAACCCTAGCCGCCGCCTCTCTTCCCCCTCCTCCCACCTTGCCGCCACCCTCCCTCTCCACCCTCCATTGCCGGCGCCTCCTCCCCTGGTTGGGCGCCGCCTCCTCCCCTGGACGCCGGCCATTGGTGCTCCCGAGATTGCTCTCCAAGATCCCCGGGCGCTCCTCCTCCGATCTGTCCTCCGGCGGGCCGCCTCGCTGGTGCTCGCTGTGGTGTGGCCGGCCAAGGAAGAAGAAGGGAGACCAGCGGGGAGTGGTTCTTCGTCGTGCTACGGGTCTTCAAGGGTAACGAGCACCCCGGTTATTTGTTTGATCGATTTTTGTTGCGGTAGAGATCAATTGATTCGCGTCGGATTAGAGTTCCAGAAATTACAGATTGGATCAGAATGTTGGGTGGCATGTTACGGTACTTTAGAGGCCGAATTTGGGGTTTTTCCCTTCTAGAGATTTGTTCCTGGTTTCGTTAGCTTTCTTTTGGCACTAAGATCAGGAAAATCCGATCAGTAGTTTGGGAGATATGATTTTTTGAATACGAACTGTCCAATCTGTCTGAAATCTGAGGTCAGTAGGTTTGTCCCTCGTTTTTGTTCAAATTAGAGGCCGAATCAGAATCTTCACCCAACTAAGTTATTGTAGATATCGAAATTATCTTTCCAAGTTGATAAAGATCATTCCATTTGGATCAGTAGCCTAAAAGTTACACCATTTTCTTTACTGCTGATCTGTTTTCTGGACAGACGTAGATGGGTTGGGTTTAGCAGTTAATTAGCCCTCTGTTTTGGCCGAATCAGGGGATTCCGCCAACTAATGTTTTGTAGCCTGATCAGTTAAGAATCAGTGAGCACTGGTTTCAGGTCGTTTAGAGTTACAGATAATTAATGGCGAATTTTCTTGTGCAACTGCCCGTAGAACGATAATCTGGACTTTTGGTGTAGATGTCAAATTGAACCCTTGGGATGGGTGGGTTGATTAGAGAGCATCGTAGAACACTTGTAGTTGTGCCATATTCGATTATCCGTAATACGTGGCAATGCTTGTGTAGGCGGTGAGACGGTGGGTGGAAGGACACCTTCGTTGTTTCCCAACACGTCACAACACGGAAGGCAAGTGCAATGTTCAATTTGTGTGAATTCGTTGATTTCATGATAACTTGATAAATTATGAATATTCCTGTGATTTGAGTTTGATGTGGTAGAGTTCAATACCTTATTCGATGATACATTGAGTTGAATGCCAAGTTATGCTTTTCATTCCATGCATACATAATTGATTCTTTGTCCACGGAGTGGAAACTTGTTTAAGTCCCATTAATTCCAATATGGGCATGTAAGACCTACCATTCCAATGTAGGCGATTTGGACATTCCGTATGAAACGTTCTTCATACGGACTTGTATCCCGCTCTTGGTTAGAGCGGGCTTAAATGAACACCGACGGGTGTGTCACTAGTTATCCGTATAAACATGTGGAAAGTCCATTCTCCTTCAATGCATTCATTCATTCATACCATGTTTTCTTAAATTCATGAAGTAAATGATGTACTTGGAAAATTGTTCCGATTCAGTATTCTTTGTGAATGTATATGTTGTGCTTGCTGAGTTTGACTCACTCTTGCTTTTATTTATTTTAGGTGAATTCGGTGAAACATTGCTAGCGGGAGGGTGTAGTCCAGCACGTTCCATGCACATGAATAAAACATTCATTCATTAAAATTCTATTTACGTTTCTTCAGTTTTATTTATAATGTAATGGATTGTAATAAATGTCACTTGGAGGTTCATTATTATCGTTTTGGTTAATTCTTGTTTAAATTTATAGATGAACTGTTATTAAGCTATAGATTGTTATCTTGGTTAATCGTTTCTTTAGCATTGATTGCGATGTTAATCTTATGAATTGAATAGTAGGTTGTCTTGCTAGGTGACATCTTGTCTTCCGAATAGACAGGGTGTTACACACATACAGGGATGTAACGGCACGGCACAACATAAAACGATAAGAGCAGCCGGTTTCTAAACTCGTATACCTTTTTACGAGGGGGTAAAACCCAGGTAAAGACACATCCGTCTAATAGCTTAAAGAGATACTACTCTGAAACTACAAAGACAGATGGGATAACTATGGTTTAATAGTTCCTACTTCAATTGCCTAGTATTTGTAGGAATGACTATGGTTTAATAGTTGCACATATTTTGTGTTTGCTGGCGGTTGGGTCTTCATGCTTGCTAGTTGTGCATATTGAACCATGGTTTAGTCTTTGTTGTTATTAACAGATAAATCTATTTGACTGGGAAGGTATAGCTGAGATATTTATGGTTTAGGTATGATACCATATTAGGAATTGAGGGAACCTTCGAGTCAACAACTGATGCATTAGCATTATTATAGTAGACCAATAGGTCTATATATAGAGAGAGCACGCGTATAGAAGAGCCCAAAGTAAGATAATACAGGACTAATCCTATACCAAAACATTGTATATCCTTAGGACCTTAACACATTTGTGTCTTTTTTTATTGATGCAATATCTTCTATTCTATTTTTGATAGTGCAATTTGCAGAAGAGTGTCCGAAAGTGACTAATGGCTTTTGTGAATAGCTTGTGACAAGTTGTTTTACTGCATGACCGTTATGAAGTGACTAGAGACTGTTATGTTAATTCACTAAAGAATTCTGCAAAATCTCTGGGGTAAATCCAAACCTTTGCTATTCTAGTAGCTTGATTAACCCGTTCTAAGTCCTCTCCATACTTGCTTAACACCATAACAATGTAGTCGGCATATATCCCATGATGCTTGCCTCTAATGTAGTGGTTTATTTGCATGACCTAGTTCTGAACATGGGCTGATCCAGAGGCCAGGGCACATGCATTGGGAGCCTGCGAGGCTGTGACCCTGACGCCACATTGCCATTCCCAAAGAGACATTTTTTATGTATGGTTGCTGCAGGCCAATCCATGATGTGTGGCTCCCAATTCCAAATTAGGCTAAACAATAAACACCATTCACTCGTAATTCTATCAACTCCTTACTCCTACAATCGCCAAACCGCATGCAAAGACATGATCACAGTGAGCTAAACACCCACACAAACACAACAGCTCAACCTTAACAGCGCTGCAGACTATGGCAACTTGTTGGCTGCAGTAGGCAATCGGTGATACGGGTTTGATGTGAATGCTATAGTGGAGAAAAGAACCTTAGGGTGGCGCCGGATCGGGGAGGCGACGTTGGGTGGCGCCGGATCGAGGGAGGTGGCGTTGGGTGGCGCCGGAACGGGGGAGGCGGCGTTGGGTGGCGTCGGATTGAGGGAGGCGGCGTTGGGTGGCGCCGGAACGGGGGAGGCGGCGTTGGGCGATTCTGGGAAGAACTAGGGCAAGTGTTAAGAACTAGGGCAAGTGCACAACGATTCGAGCTTATATCGTCTAACATTCTTTAATGGAACCGTCTGTGATGAGTTATTGTAACAACCCCAATTTTAATAAATAGTAATTATATGCATTTTATATTATAATTGTTATTTCTGAAGCATTGCATAAATTATTGTATTTGTAAATATCCTAATCAAAGTCTAACATGTAACTCCAATCAAAGCTCCAAAGAGAGACAACAATAAATACTTATGAAATTCTCTGGGAAATAATTTAATTAAACCTTACAATTTTTATCGTGAATAAAAATCTTCTCAATACAAGTGACACAAGAATTTATTTACATCAGAGCAGATTATGTTTTACAATTTTGAGTAATTTACAAAATGTTAAAATAAAACTTGCTTTGCATGTCGCCAAAAGCCTTCCTTGAAATCTTGCCGTCCATCGTTGTCCAGTCAAACCGTCTTCCTCGACCCAATCCGAAACACCATTCGCAGCTCCATAGTCCGCCAACCAATCAAAAGGAATTAGTTGTTCATAAAGCAATATAATAGAGTTAGAATAAAATAAATTGTCGTCAGTGTACCATAGGAATCATCACAGTTCCCAGATCTACCTAGACTAGTCGGCACCTTGAGTATCGAGACTACCCACACCAACCTAGGCTAACCCAGATTAGTCGGCACCGGGATACCTATGATACCTAGACTAACCTAAGTAAATCGACACTGTCTTATTTCTGTAGGTTCTCATCATTCGGCGTTTAGGGAAATCCAACACTCATATACACTGAATTGCCTCAACTGCAGCGAATACCTTGCATAATGAATTGGTAACCAATGAACCAAAATAACCATAGTCCAATCATATCTTGCAAAGCCATTCGGATAAACACAAGGGCAAAAGGGAAATTCATGGGTCACAAAGGAAATGCAGCCAGATACACCCCCAACCGGGTGCATTTCCCTATTCAAGCCTCACAGCTCATTCACCTCCCAAGCCAAGCACCACCGCAAGCACCAGTCAGGGCACCGCCAAAGGAAACGGCCGAGCAGAGCCCAGCGAAGCACCGAGGGACATCACAGCCGCTTCCAGAGACTTCCCAACCCACTGCAAAACCAGCAAAGCCAGTGCACACAAGCCAAGTCCCATTCAGTGCACCACCGAAGGAAACCAAGAACAAGGCAACCAAAGCACCAACACACCACCACCGTCACCCAAAAACCCCACAGGGAGCAACCGGAGAAGAGGAGCTCAAGGTGATGGGGAAGACTGGCGGAGCGTGGATGCCATCGGTGACAGCAGTGAGGCATCGACGACCATCTGGGCACAGCCAGGCCGACAAGAGCACGGAGGGCCAGAAGCATCATTGAGCCAGGAAGCAGAGGAAGAGGGGAGCACCAGCACAAAACCGGCACTGCCACCCTCTCCTCCCAACCCAGAATCATCAAGAGGTAACCCCCAGTGCACATCAGTATGCATTGCACTCATCCAAATCATTCACACAAATCATTAGATCTCAGTAGAATATTCTGGTAGCTCTCAGTTCATCATCATCACAGAGTAATAGGGAGAGGAGTAGAGGGAGATCAGATGAGGAATTACCTCAGTGGCAACCGAACCCAAGACCCACCTCCACCATCAGTAGCATTCACCACCTCAGATCAACCTCCATAAGCATGCATACATAAATCACCAACTAACATTAATACTGAAATCAACTGGAATTGCTAAAAATCAACATAACTGAAATCAAAATAGAACGGGGAACCAAATCTGGCAGTAGACCGAGGCATGACTGGGCCGGTTCTGGGAAGCCAAGGCGGCCGGGAGGCCGACCGGCCGAGCCGAAGCGCGCCAGGCCGGAGGAGGAAGCTGAGGGAAGGAGGAGTCAGGAGTAGCGGCGCCTGGGGGTGCATCTGTGCCAGGAGAAGAGAGAGGCGGCGCTTGGCCTCCGGCCGCGCTGGAGGAGGAGGAGGCGTAGGGGACCGAGGCGTAGGGGTGCCGAGGGGGGAGAGCAGCCAGAGCCGGGAGTGAGGGAGACCGGGGACGGCAGCGGCGCAGGCGGAGCCGGGAGAGCAGCGGCGGCGCAAGGAACCGGAGCGCAGGGAGCGCCAGGAGCCGGAGGAGGCGCCAGGAGGAAGCGACGCCATGGAGAGGGAGGAGAGATCGGGAGAGGCAGAGAGACCGAGAGAGACGGGAGAGCCAAGAGAGATGTGAGGGAGCGAGAGGAGATAAGGGAGGAGGCGGCAGAGGGGTAAGCAAGGAGAGAGAGGGAGGCGCCACGAGAGAGGATGAGTGTCGGCTGAAGAATAAGGAAGGGAGAGAGAGAGAGAGAGAGAGGAGATTAGGGTTAAGGTTAGACATTAGGGATTAAGTGATTAATAAAAATTGGAATTAAAGGAATAGTACTAACAAATTTCAGTATATAGTAATGGCTATAGATTTAGCTGTTTAAATTGATGTTAATTAGTAAGGACTATTAATACCCTATAAATATTAAAATCGATCAAAGTTTAAGTCGCACACGATTAAATATCAGTAAATCGACTCATAGAAAATAAAATCAAGCGAAGTGTATATAAATTAATCTGAGACTTTAGGGATGAATTGACCGCCATTAGAATTCACCCGATTAAATACAACGACCTGATGTGTTATAAGTTATTCGAAATAGATTAATTAAATCAAACACTGCGACAGCAGATAATAGATGTGCACACAATCACCATCAAAGTCTGCCGAAAGAAGAGAGCATATAAGATGATTGATTTTGACTGTAGGATCATCGTGGATGTATACATAGAATGCCTGGAGAGAGTGTTTGTGAGTACTAGATGTCCTGTTAAAGAAAACAACATCACCTAAACTCTAGGTATCGTCAGTTGTTATGATTCCACCCGAAATTGAATTAACTTTAACTAGTCCATAAGAAATTGAATTTTTATTAAACTAAAATCTATACCTAAATGTATCTAGAATCGTAACCTCATTAATATGTAACTATCATGCATTTTTGAGCATTTTGGATTTCTCGATTTTATCGGTGTTTATTCGCTATTGTATTTTCTCTTTAGATCCCGAATTGCGCAACGTGAACAATAACGCCTCTGAGAGTGAACAAGTGGACACCCAATAAGGCAAGCATCCTCTTTGCACCATGTTGATCCCAATTTTTGAACTGTAGATTTACAAAACACAGTGATACTGTTGCATGCTAATTTCCTAAAAATTAATTGTGATCTGTAAATAGGTAGTTATAACCTAACATTTGTGGCTTACCTTAAATCTGATCATACACTCAACTTAAGGTAGTGCTTTATATTAAAATATTTAGTTTTAGAGAATTTTCTTTGCCATGCAGTCCATAGAACGTTAGTGCGTGGAAAGCTTATCTTGTCAAACATGGGCAATAAAAGAATTTCATTTATTTTGGTTCCTTGTTCGGTTTATTTAAATCAGAAAGGAATTTAAATCTTGTTGATAAAATGATTTTAAATCTGGACAAGTGGATGCTAGTGATGGTGCCTTAGTGCACGAGATTGGGAAATGTGGTTGTCTTGTCTGGATTGATTAAGGACTGAACATTGACTGGACGATTCAAGCCCCAACATACTTCCACACGCAGTGTATGGGCGCTGTTTGGTTAAGTAAAAGGTTAATGCTATTGAGTTGGAAAACAGGAAAGTAAGGACATATGTGTTTGATTTCGTATCTATATCATATGTTCTTAGGAGGGTGAGGCCGTACATGCGTTCCATCACATGTATGTGCCTTAAGGGCTCCGATTGCGAATTAATATGTGCAGCTAGCACAGCTCTACTTTCTGTCATTTAATTTCTGTTGTTCGAATCGGCATTCCCGGCACAACATGTGGGCCCCCGGTTGGCAGGTTCTACTAGTAACTTGAACTGAGCGGGATCAGTCACACATGGGTATTCTAGCTCAATAGTGTTAACTTGTTGAAAAATACCAAATCTTAGTTTACCCGGCCGGCATACCAAAGGCAGTGTGCTATTATTCCGGAGGCTTACGGGCTAACTAAGTCGTGTGGGTAAAGATGTACACCCCTGCAGGGATTAAAACTATTAGAATAGCCGTGTCCACAGTTACGGACAACGCTTGAATTGAATAGATCTTTGTATAGGTTTTGAATTACAACTTGTTGGATACTGTTTTCGGTTTAATAAATATTTATGTGAGGAGTCAGTGGCCGGCAGCCACTTAAGAATTGTTATTATTCTTGATTACATTTCCTTTTATGCAAAGCTTTAGTCTAAATTGATTTATAAAATTTCTTTATGCTATTTCGGTTTGAGACATATTTATACAATGTTTTTGTGATTAATGGGCAAGTGTAGGTTAAGATGTATTGCTTTACGCAAAATTGAACCATTATAACCTTCCTGTTGTTAACCTTATGCATATATCAATTCTAATCCTTTGTATAGGACCTCTCAAACACTTTCTTTTATTTAGTTTGTGTAAGTCTTGTTGAGTACCTTCCGTACTCAGTGGAATTGTCCACTTGTTGCAGGTAAAGAACGTCCTAGTTAATATTTCAAGTTGATGCGGTTACGTTGATGCTTCAGCTTTAATCCCAGTCAAGTTGCCCTTGGGTTGTGGTGCTCCACTGGGAAGTTTGTTTTATTATTTCAGCTTCCATTTTTGTTTTACTCTTAATGTTTTTGCTGTAAATTTTTATTAATGTATTACAATCGTGTATGCTTGTGATATAATGTTGTAAGGATATGTCTATGTTAGCAGCTCATCCTGGGAGCTAACATGAGAGACATATCCGGGAACCTGAATATTGGATTTGTTACTTATTATTATTATACTTCTAGTATGATTTTAATGTGGGAACTGGACTGTTCCTTAATTAAGAATTATACTACTAGTATAATTTTAATTCAGCACATTTCCAATATTTCGGGGTCCTCACATCGTTGGTATCAGAGCTGTGTTGACTGTAGGTTAAAGCCGTAGCAATGGGCGATGTTAGGAATTTGGTTTGTAAAAAACTATTTTCAAAACTAGCAAAAATTGGGCAAAAATATAAGTAATATGATTCTTTTATTTCTTACCCATCCTAGTATCTAATTCTTCACAATTCATTTGATTTGTGCAAAGCAAATTTTCTCCGTTGTTCGTCTCTTTTCTCCAACAGTAGACACGCTAAGTAGTCAATTGGTGAGGGCAATGGTGACAGGACGAGAAGATGTTGCCTTCCCGCAAAATTAGGATTAATTTAGGGATTATTCTTAGATTATATACACCCTAATTATATTGTAGACGCTGGATTTTGGAATATGATCATTTGGTCTCTTTTGTTTCCAAATAGTTGCGCATCGCCTACAGGCAGCATGTATAGCAACTATATCGGAAACTAATTGTGGTTCAATGGAATCTTGTACTAGCCTTGAGCCTTAGTACACCCATTTGGATCTTGAGTTGCAAGGTTCTAGTATTATGCATCCATATTTAATTATCTGGAATTCGAAATGACCCGAAACCAGTGCCCAATGAATCTTAACGCACGACACTACGAAACTCTAGTTGGCTGGGTTCTCGATTCGCCAAAGCAAAGGGCCTAAACAACGATGGAAAACACTAATGATATCCGCCTGATTTCGAGAATAGTGGTAAAGAAAATGACGTAACTTTTATTCTACTGATCCAATAGAGGTGATCTTTATCAACATAGAAATATAATTTAAAGGGATACAATAACCTATTTGGGTGGGAGTTCTGAATGTGACTGTAACTAGATCAAAAACGACGAGCAACCGACAGTCTCCAAAATCTCTGATAGACAGAGTAGTGTGCGGTTAAAAATTCGTATCTCCTAAACCACAGGGTGGAATCTCGAGATCTTCATGCCAAAAGAAAGCTAAGGAAACCAGGAACATAACTCGAGGAGACGAAAACCCGAGATTCGGTCTCTAAGTAATTCATAGTGGCCCGACAAGAAAATCTACCAAAACACGTCAGCTGTCTAGGACAGTCGCGGTAAAACTACCATATCTCCTAAACCGTAACTCCAAATCAGATGATCTCGGTGCCTAAAGAAAGCTAAGATCAAGGGCTACAACTTTCTAAGAGGTGGGAAGATCATAAAACGTACGGAACTTACCCAAATCGGACGAACAAGTATGGTGTACGACAGGGAGGAGGGTGGCGGCCGGTTGGAGAGGGGGAGGAGGGGGTGGCGGCTTGGGAGGGAGTGGGGAGAGAGAGGGGATAGGCTAGGGTTTGGGGATGAGGAAAAAAACCCCCCTTGGTTGGCCCCTCTCATGGGCCCCTCCTGGGCTGCGGCACAGGCCCAGGTTGTCGGAAGATCGCTGAAAACTCCCCGTCGATTCAGGAAATTTCAGTTCTTGTTTGAATTTTCCCTCCCCAGCTGCTTTTCTAATTACCCGATCCGAATCCGGGGTATTACATTCTACCCTCCTTAACAGGATTCGACCTCGAATCTGCACGCCAATCTAAATGTAAGGAAACTACATTCGAATGAAACGGCTATATTCCAAGCTTGAATTGCTCGGACTCGCTTAACACTCGAGCACACATTTACGCGATCGTGCGATAAGGACCCGAGACGGTTAACGCGATAAGCCAACGTTCTCATTTCTACAACTTTCAAAAAGGAAGAGAATCCATCTAGAAATAGAGAGTCCTCATCACATCCACGCAATGCTAACTCTCCACCAAAAGGTTAGATTCCAAATTTGACAATCATCTCGAAAACAAATCCATTTTCCAAATAAGCAGTTTACAAATGAACACCACGACAACCAAAGGAGAAATCACTCGAACGCCCAAACCAAATACTTGCGGTTTGTCTGAATTTGGAAAGAATCAACACGCCAACACAGCGCCAACTCAAATTGCGAAAAATACAAGTCAACGACACAAAACTCAAACGAGAATCAAGAAAACGCCTCATTATCCCACGAATCATCCTTTGCCACAGTTCCTCGCTTCTAGGAATAAAATTTCTCTCGAACATTGAAATTCGAATTCACTGCCTACCACATGAGCTTAAACCTCTTAGTTAAACATCCTCAAATTATGCTCAAATTGAAATACATCATCCACACCATTGTGGAGAGGCTATATTGAATCCAAGAATACTCTAAATAACTCGCTCTACTAACCAAAATTGATTTGATAAAAGGCGTTCAAAGCAACACAGAATATGTCCCACACAATGACATTACCTCCAATTTCCAAGAACAATAACTCAAAATTCTTAGCACGCACGTTCATATACTTCATCAGAAGGGTTCTATCAATTATCATTCCACTGCTCAGGAAACTCTATTATTCCACTCTCTCTACACACAATCATTGAGTGACCAAAGGTCTAGCATGAAAATGCAAAGCCCAGATTTAACCTGCAAGACTTCTACTACAAATTGCAATTATAACAAATAGAGAAATCAATGGATTGAATCTACAACATTCCCACAATTCTAACATACTCACTTATTGAAATCCTCAAAAATTACCCACATAATCTCGCAATCTTATCCAATTGCGTTACTCTATAAAATTAATCAAGGTCTCCATACCTTCGATAATCCTCAACCTTTTAACATGAAATGAAGTTCTGGAATTTCTCTATACCATACGTTCTACTCAATCGTAACACTATTCAGACTTACTTTGAAGCCAAACATTCCATGTGAATCAATATTTTTTTTCCTCAAGAGATACAGATCAAATCCATTTCACATTCTTCTACTCCTCCAATAACTTGGTAGCAAAATATCACCACTACCAAAACTTAACCACCACCAAACAGTTGCCAATAAACACTTTGTAAAACCCTACAACAAAACTTTTGGGTCTTTCTCAAAAGAAAGAGGAGAATAAAGACAAGCTTCGTCACACAGAAAAACGTTGCTCATCACGGCGAGCAAGAAACCATAAGAAATATTCTGATAAAAGGTGACTTTAGAAAACGGAAATTGAGTTCACAGTTGAGGGAACACATCCCTAAGAGAGATTAGCAAATAACAGCTGATACGAAAGAAAGATACTGTGATTGAAACTCGACATCTCTTGAGCGGGAAGAGCAAGAAGTTTAGGAACGACTCAAATAACCACAAGTTACAAAACTTGGCTCAATTCTCAAATTCCCCTACTACACTCGTTCCGTTAACAATAAAATTAATCCTTTGACTTGAAACGCTTTGCCACAACGGTCAAGCTAAGGTCGTTAGTCCAAACCACAAGATCTAATTAAGAACCAATAAAATCTTTCGACAAGACAAATTTGCTCGGAACAAATCATCTACTTGGGAAAACACGGGATCCAAATGATCTCAGCCACAAAACTCGAACATTTCCCTTTACGGGATTTCACGGAAAGCAAATGGGTTAACCGTCTCAAGAGATCGATGAATTTTTTTCTTGATTGCAACCTCACTTTGCGGACTCGGACCAAAGAGCCTTTGGACTAAATCACACGAAACCTTTAAGAAGCAATAGGATAATCCAATTCCTTAAGTTATCCAAATGATTTGATTAAGCGGTGATTCGCTATCTCCAAGGTACCGCGAAAGCTAAACTGGAAATATTCTCATTTGAACGATATCACAAAAAGGCGATCAATTTACTACAAGTAATAACATCAAGCTCACAACCACATTTAGAAAACATTTCGAAAGACCCATGTGAAAAAAATGGGTTGAATACTTCTCAAAAGAAGAGGCACATAAAACGCTTTTCACCAACTGGAAATCACTTACCACTGCAATAAACACGAGAACCTGGGAAAAACCATTAAAGCGATGAACTCATTGAACATAAGTGGAGTCCACAGTTGAGGTCACATGACCCGCACAAGAAGAAGATCAAACTTCAAATGAGAAGAAGGTACTGACTTGAAAGCTAGAAATCTAAATGTGGCAAAAGCATAAGATTCCAACAATATTAGCCAGCAAAAAAAAAATTAGGTAGATCTAGCTAACCGATTACGCTCATCGGGGACATCGATCAAGATAAATTATGCATCACGCTAATAATCTAACTTGAACTCATAGATTATTTACTCACAACCCCTACAAAACAACAGAAAACCTGACAAAGGGTTGCGACACTTTTCTTTTTCAAAGGGAGGTTCTAAACTCCAACACTCTAAATATTCCAAAGGAAATGAACATAGTCGAAATTTCTTCAATGAACTTTGTGAAAGAAAATTCCCATTCTCCGAAATGCCCAACAGATAACCAAGTTGCCTCTATCAACAAAAAGGATGAGGCTATCAAAAGAGAACGATCCATCAACAATCACGTTCACAAGTAGTAAAGGGAGCTCAGCAGTCAAAAGACAAGAACTGTTTTGAAAACCCCTAGGGTCCAATAGAAACCCGAAGCCCACAATTTTTTTTTCAACTTCCGACTTAATCACAACCCAGCACCACAAATGGTTTTAACATTTTTCTTCGGGAAAGAGATATATCAAATTTCAACAAGCGAAGAGATACAAGAGAAATACATGGAACCAATGCTTTCTCATGTTAACGAATTTACAACAGGAACTCTCATTATGCAAATTATCAAACGAGTAACTGGGTCGCTCTTTTCCAATGAGAAAGAAGGAACAACCATGGAAATATCAAGGTTGCCAATTTACAAAGATCACTCGTAGTAAAAGCAATTTAACAATCGAAAAACAGTAATATTTTCAGAGTACCATTAAAGGCCTACTTAAACTCGTCTACCAAGAATCATGAACCCAAGAGAAATTCATCAATCACCACCGGACAAGAATTTGTCAAATTCGAAAATCAAGGAAGAGAGCGACTTACTAAAGCATCCCTAGAGAAATATGCAAGATCAATACACACTTAATAAAGAACTTGCAAAAGAAGTCTTCTAGTACCGAGATTCCAAACGAACGAATGAGTTAAATTTCCCCAACAGGGGTAAAACAGGTCTTTTGTGAAAAGATAAATCTTGTAATGGAACTATTCCCACGTGGAGCAGAAATTTCACAAGAATCAAAAGAACCCTAACTGGTTCAAAGAACGGTCAGAAACCTACGGGAGCTTGCTATTTCATTAAAACTCCAAATTCAAAAGAAATTCACGAACTGCCAGAAACTACAACCGGAAACCAGATACCAGTTCTAGAAAGGCGACAAGTTCATCAATGAGCTCATGCTCAACACAGAGCTTATGGAACAGAGGTAAGAACTTCTCTAATTTCATACCACAAGCGGTGGTGTAGCACCGCAAAACCGGGACAACAACCACGAACTCAACTTCTCGACGTCCGCTACGAAACGCATAACTAATGCAATCAATTATGAATATAAATATGTATATATATCGGATCATCTCATGGCAATCATAGAATAATTTCATAGATAGAGGTTAACACATCATATCGTGGATTAACACATCATAGCACAAAACAATTTAACAACGACTCATTACTCGTGCCACCACAATCGAAATGCGGAAGCAATAGTTTACCCAAACCCTCCTAGTGTGCACAGTGTGTCAATTTAATATATTTGAATGAACCACGGACCTAAAGCCCGCTCTGAAACCAACTGTAACACCCTGGCTATTCGGAAGACAAGATGCCACCTAAGGATACAACATATGAACAATTTACGGAATAAGATTCAATATGCATCTATCCAAATATCAATAACAGGATAACGAGGTGAAAGCAGCCAATACATCAGTGGCGAATAATCAAGAAACTAATCATGGAACGACATGACATGAAGTTTAAACATTACTTATCTGATCCTTCTCTCATCAAGGAATATCAAAGTTGAAACCATTAATGAAAATTATCGAGTAATGTTCTGTGTGCAACGTGTTGGTCTACTCCCTTCCCAAAATCATCAACATCAGGGTGGATCACCTAAATAACATTGAAAGCAAGGGTGAGTTGAAACTCAGCAAGTACCATATTAGAATAATCAATCAAATAGTGGATAAATAAATTCAATTGAATTATGAACAAATCTTGCACCACATACATGATTGAATAGAATGAATACATGAATGGATGGAATGAAAGAATGCACTGAAGGAATGGACTAATCACAGCTTATACCGGTATAGCGAGTGTAACACCCGTCGGTGTTCACTTAAAGTTACCGTATGAAGAACGTTTCATACGGGTGTCCAACGTGGCCCACATTGGAATGGTGGATCACACGTACCCATACTGGAATTGATGGGTCTTTCAAATGCACATACTGGAATTGATGGGTCTTTCAAATGCCCATACTGGAATTGATGGGTCTTTCAAAATTCCACTCCCGTGGACGGAAATTAAAGCATGTATGAATGGAATGAAGCAAGTAATATGAATGTCATCATCTTTTCTCAATTATCAATTTGAAACATATCAACATCATGAACAAGTGCAAGAACATACACGTATACATCACATTATCATGCATTCAATTGAAAACACCACAAGTTAATATGCAGTACTTGCCTATACTGGAATATGAAGTTGAGTAACTTCGTTGATTGAAAACATGAATCATAGAAATATTAGCATGAACACAAACACATCATTCATCAATGTAAAGGATTCAATGTACTTGCCTTTCGCGTTGCGACGCGCTAGCAAGCAATGAAGGTGTTCCCACACGCGATGCCTCACCGCCTACACAAGTGTTCCCGAAATAAGAACAACGGGGAAGTACATTGCTACCGGTGTTCTACAATATCTCCTGACTACCCAATATACCGCACAGACCCGAATTGAAAATAAACTATTCAGCCAGATTTCAGCCCTTCCGATCAGCGGATGCGAGAAAAACATATTTAATTATCTGGAATTCGAAATGACCCGAAACCAGTGCCCAATGAATCTTAACGCACGACACTACGAAACTCTAGTTGGCGGGGTTCTCTGATTCGGCCAAAACAGTGGCCTAAACAACAGTTAAATACACTAACAGATATCTGCCCAGATTTCAGAATAGTGGTAAAGAAAATGACGTAACTTTTATTCTACTGATCCAATAGAGGTGATCTTTATCAACATGGAAAGCTAATTTAAAGGGATACAATAACCTATTTGGGTGGGAGTTCTGAATGTGACTGTAACTAGATCAAAAACGACGAGCAACCGACAGTCTCCAAAATCTCTGACAGACAGAGTAGTGTGCGGTTAGAAATTCATATCTCCTAAACCACAGGGTGGAATCTCGTGATCTCGGTTCCAAAAGAAATCTAAGGAAACCAGGAACATAACTCTAGGAGACGAAATTCCGAGATTCGGCCTCTAAGTAATTCATAATGGCCCGACAAGAAAATCTACCAAAACACGTCAGCTGTCCAGGACAGTCGCGGTAAAACTACCATATCTCATAAACCGTAACTCCAAATCAGATGATCTCGGTGCCTAAAGAAATCTAAGATCAAGGGCTACAACTTTCTAAGAGGTGGGAAGATCATAAAACGTACGGAACTTACCCAAATCGGACGAACAAGTATGGTGTACGACAGGGAGGAGGGTGGCGGCCGGTTGGAGAGGGGGAGGAGGGGGTGGCGGCTTGGGGAGGGGAGTGGGGAGAGAGAGGGGATAGGCTAGGGTTTGGGGATGAGAAAAAACCCCCTTGGTTGGCCCCTCTCATGGGCCCCTCTGGTCTGCGGCCCGAGCCCAGTTGTCGGAAGATCGCTGAAAACCCCCCGTCGATTCAGGAAATTTCAGTTCTTGTTTGAATTTTCCCTCCCCAGCTGCTTTTCTAATTACCCGATCCGAATCCGGGGTATTACACATAATAGGAATTATTGTCTAAATGTTGCCCGTTTACTTACCTTATGCTCATTCTCTCATCATTTCAATTCTTATGCACCAACATGTTTAAGGGGGTAGAGAATACCCCAAGATATGTGTAAGGCATCATAATTCCTACACTTTGATCATGCATATAGTTGTATGTTAACTCAAGCATATCTGATTCACGGGCCTTGGATAAGTAGTGACATCAAAATGTATTTCCGCTTCATAGACAGCCAAGGAGGAAGGTTGTACATATATAGATTCACGGGCCAGATGCTATGTCGGCTGCTCATGTTACTGAAAGGATTCATTCCGTCCGTACTCAACCCTAACCTTATGTTCCTCGGTTCCGCACCGAACTCTTCGAAGTTCCGATCGAAGTTTCTCCACTGGGCAGAATCAACAGGGTGTCTGAGCTTCCCATCTTTCTTACGCTCCTCCGAGTGCCAACGCATCAATCTTGCCTCCTTTCGGTTCGTAAATAAACTGTAACACACTGACCCAAAATCGGCTCAATACCCAGCCCAGTGTAGGCGGACTCCCTTCACACATAGCACCTCACTTACACTTTCGTCCTCGCCGTGTAAAAGGGTTAACCGGAGGTGCTACGTTTGGATCAAATGACATTATATACTACTACAACTCACTTGAGACAAGCAATGTGGGACTAATCCCACCACACAACTCCTCATGGGCCACATGGGCCACACTACGAGCAGGTAGGGTATTACATTCACTTCCCTTAGGGCCGACGCCCTCGGAAAGATACCGCACACGCGTGACAAATGCCCGAACCACCCCTCAAGATAAGTCGCGGCGCCCGGTCAAGCACATATGCCATGCCATGTGGCCACTCTGGGCCCACATGTGCCATGCGCCATATGCCCGCGCCTCGCCCGCGCCGCTACGCAGCCAAGGTTGATGCTCGATACCATCTGTAACACCCCGACCCAAAATCGGCTCAATGCCCACCCCACCGTGGGCGGACTACCACACATAGCACCTCACTTACACTTTCGTCCTCGCTTCGTGTAAAAGGGTTAACCCGGAGGTGCTACGTTTGGATCCAACAGGCATTATATACTACTACAACTCACTTGAGACAAGCAATGTGGGACTAATCCCACCACACAACTCCTCATGGGCCACATGGGCCACACTACGAGCAGGCCGGGGTATTACATAAACGCTTCAAACGTGGTATAACAGGCAGATACCACAACATCTTAGGAGGACATCCTTGCTTCACCTTAGCAATATTCTTACGCTTGTATCGGGATGCTTTGCACACGGGACATACATGCATGTCTGCATACTCTTTACGGTAGAGGATACAATCGTTCAGACATGCATGTATTCTTTCTACTTTCATTCCCAATGGACAAATAACCTTCTTAGCTTGGTAGGTCGTGCTGGGCAACACGTTTCCCTCCGGAAGGATGTCAGCTAAGAGACCTAACAACACCGTAAAACTCTTGTCGGACCAACGATTGCTTGCCTTCAATTTCAGCAGTTCAAGCACGGTTGACAACCTTGTGTATTCCGCCTTGCAGCCAGGGAACAAAGGTTTCCCCGAGTCCTCCATTAAGCCCTCGAATTTGCAAAACTCTCTCTCACCGTAGTTCCCTTCTGCATCGCGTAGCATCTGATCCAGATTATCATGATGCAACCTATCCTCATCAAAAGCACATTCCATACCCTGCATATCGTTGACTTCCTCGGCGATGTTGTCATTCGACTTCAGGTATAATCGCTCTTCACCGGATCGCCCAACATGTATATCCTTTTGAAACCCTTCAGATAAGTGAGCTTCGATCTGCGCCGGGTTGTTAAACATTTTCATATTACCGCAATCAATGCATGGACAGTACATAAATTTTATCCCCCTCTTGACATATCCTGCTCGGCGGCTCTTCTAAAAGCAAACACGCCATTAATATACTCTTCACTCACACGGTTCTCAATGTACATCCAGTTTCGGTCCATCTACACATATACGCATGTAACAAAATAATTAGTGTTAAATTATATTAATAAACCGCAAGTACCCTTCATAATGACCAAACACATTAGTGATTAGTCTAGAGAAATATAAAGGGTTACAGATCGTTACACATTAGTGATTAGTCTAGAGCAAAAATAAAGGGGTACAGATCGTTACCCTTCTCTCCAAGGTGGTGCAATGTGGGAGGAGGCAGCAGAGGTGGCGCAATGGGGGAGGAGGATGCAGGGTGGACAGCTCAAAACGGAATGGGCAGCTGTAGGACCGTAAAGGCGACTAGGGGGGGGGGGTGAATAGGCGCTTTCTCAACTTTTTCGCCTTAATCAAATTCAACACGAACTTTACTCCTTTAGCTATGAAAGCTAAGAAGATCGAGAAGCGTTTATAAATGGAAGCCTTGTGTGAATTCGATAACCCCACAACCACACGACACAAATGTGGAGAATTGAATTCACTATTCGATCGGGTACAAAGGTCGATCGGCCGAGATCGGGCGGCGACCGACAGCAGATTAGCAAGCGGTCGGACCGGCTATTAGTCAAGCGGTCGGACCGTTGGATATCGGTTCGACCAGATCGAAAGGATAAAGCGGCAAGATCGGTCCGCCGTTGTAAAACCGGTCAGACCGATTCAGTCCAGTACTGAAATGTCAAGCCCAAATCCAAAACGAAATTTGATCCAACTTTCGAGCACACCTCCCTAAGGATATTAGAGACCTATTTCTAGCGACGATCCTTCAGATCCACTTCGCAGAATCGATCTCTCAAGGTTTTACCAAAGAAGTGCACAAGCCCTAGAAATAAGAAAAACTTTGATTCAAGACTTGCTTGTGGGGGTTGATGGTCTAGATGATTCTAGGAGTATTCCCACACATCAAAGCAAGAGAAAATAGGTCAAGAGACCAAGCTTAACCACTTGAATCAAGGAAGCACCAAATTCATCCAAAAGAGAGAAGAACACAAAGGGAGACAAATGATCTCTCAAGCAAGCATCACAAGATTGATTGATCTCACAAGATGCTTACAAAGCCACTCCAACAAGGAGGACAAGAGCTCACACAAGAGCACACTCACAATCTCTCCAAACCCTTGCTTCTTCTCTCCTCTCCTCCTAACCCTAGAAAAAGAAGAAGGGGGCCAAATGAATGCTTGGGGGTTTTACATCTCCCCCCTTTCTATTTATATGAGAAGCCTAGGGTTTCACTTTTGGGACCCACTCACACATGGGACCCACACACACACAACTATTGAAGCAATCTCCTGCTTCACCACGTGTAGGATGATCAACGGCTCTCATCACGTCGCCAAGTCTCTCCTGTCCGAATCCCATCGGAACCTCCTAGAGACTTGCACCGACTTCCGCACCGCCGATCCAACCGGTGCACCGAACTACCTGCTCGATCCATCTTGCCCATCTCGCACCATGCTTGAGTCACACGACCTCACGGCATCCATGATCGCTCGACCTAAGCTCTCCAAGCGTAGTCCCAATCCACCTCACCGCTGACGCCGAGACCTGTAAGCCACCTTCACAGCAACAGACAAACAAATCGTTTCCGGGAGCAAGTTCTTCACAACTTGACCCACGTTAGTTCCGCAATGCAATATGCAACAATAAAGCATTGAAGTTCATACGATAAACACTATCAATACACAACAATGCCAACAAGGCCAAGCTTCAAGTCATCGGCGGTCTGACCGCCCCACACGGCCGGTCCGACCGATTCCGGGCCGGTCGGACCGATCCCACAACGGCGGTCGGACCGCCTGAAAAGACTTAGCCAAATTTTCACTTGAAATTCAAACCTTTCGAAATTTCAACCGAATAGAACTTTGACTCGAGCTCCAAAATGATGTGACCACATCCAGAGACTCCCTCACTTGCCTACACAACCTATTTTGGCTCAGCCCAAAACCCGCTTTTAGGTCGCAGTCCGTCGGCAAGCAACCACGGCCGGTCCGACCTCTCCACGAGCGGTCCGATCACCCACATATCCGGTCGATCGCCGTGGTGCGACGACTTTAGAGCAAACCCGAAAATGCGAGATTTTGCAAACCAACAAAGCCATTGCCAATTGACTCATCATCCTGAGATCGTGCACATATCCTCACGATATCCACAATCTCCCCCTTGATGAACACATTGGCAATCTCCCAGAAAATGTGGTTTTTCGATTGAAAAGTAAAACAATCGCTGCTGCATAAAGGCACAACTTGGTCCAAAAGCAAGAAAAAGCCTAGGAACCGACCAAGCTGGCTTCAGAATACTATAAGCAAGTGAGATAAGGCAATGAAAGCACAACATGATTCAATTTCCAGAAGGTAGCCAAAAATCTCACTTAGGTCCATATGAAAGACAAATGTTCTATTTGACCTTTGATCATTGTGAGTCTTCTTCAATTGCAAATAAAATCAGAAAAAGGCAATAGAACCAAGAGACTCATTTCACTATGATCACAAATTTTCAAAAGGTTCATTTTTTTATGAGTGTTCTTTTATATGAAACCTTATGTAAGCTCCAAAACAACATTTTTCTTCACAATCTTTCTCCCCCTTTGACAATGAATTCATCAAGATGCATGGGAAAAGAATGAGTATGAAGGAATGACTTTATTTTTGAACTTTAGTAAAAAGGAGCCATGACCATTATACATGTAGACAGTACAAGTATTATACCAAGCCATATAAAGAGTAGACGCTATATTCAATCATGGCAAAACATGTACTGCCAAGCTAAAACCAAAATAGCAGTCATCTGAGATTAACAGAATTAATACCATGAAAGGTTGCTCAATGTCATAGTTTCACTAAACGCAACCAAAAATGAGTCAAGCCATGTCTATAAGTAAAAAGAGACTCAAAACAAGAACTGAGGCATTTTGAGCATTAAGAGTACACTTTTGAAGCAAAACTCAAGCACTTAGCATTTTGAGCATTTTCCAAAAAAGGATTTTTTTACTGTGCTAGATCTCAAGCCTTGCCGCGACCATCTCAAGCGATAAGCTTAAAAGAGTGATCTAGGTCATCCAAAACTCCCCTGAGTTCATGCCTAGTGCAATGGCAAGCTGTCTCATGAGAAAGGATTGGTGAGATCAGTTTTTTCGCACAGAAAACCTCATTTTTTATTTGCTTGACTTAAGAAGATAAAAAGCTCATTTTCATCTCAAAATAAGTTCAAGACTCAATTCAACCTATATGACATGGCAAGAATCATAAGTGGATCACTAGAGCAAAACTAGTCACAAGATCCAACAAGACATGATTTGATTCAATTTGCTCACAGATATAAAGCTAGCAAGGAGAAAGCTAAGCTAAAACACGACGAGCCATAACAGAAGTCTAGCAGACTTTCACTTGATATGACAAGGTATAGAGTATGAAATCAAGCCATACAAGGATAAAGATCAAAGCTCCACAAGTTTTATTATACAATGCAAGATAATTGAAACGAAACATGCATTATGATACAATGAGTGCAAAAAGAGCAAATTCCCCCCCTCAAAACAGCCCAATAGGACTAATAACCCCTAACTCTCCCATAAGCAAAGAAAAGCGAAGAATCAAGAGCTTTAGTGAAAATATCTGCAAGCTGTTGCTCTGACTCTACAAAGTGAAGTACAACATCACCCTTCTCAACATGGTCTCTAAGAAAATAAAATCGAATATCAATGTGTTTAGTCCTGGAATGTTGCACTGGGTTTTTGGCAATATTAATTGCAGAAGTGTTGTCACAGAAAAGAGGAACACTTCTCAAGGATAACCCATAGTCCCGCAGTGGATAAAATCCAGAGAACCCGAGAGCAACCATCGTGGCGGCAGCTACATACTCGGCCTCACCGTGGATCATGCAAATCAAGACTGCTTTTTAGAAGACCAAGAAACAAGAGATGTGCCCAAGAAATGACAAGTGCCGAAGTACTCTTCCTATCCACTCTACACCCGCAAAATCAAGATTTAAAATGCTCGAATTGAGAGAGCGTAAGAAGAAGAATACGAGTCCAAAGTCAAGAGTATCTTGAAGATACCAAGATACGACGATCGCTTGACGATGAGAAGCACGAGGAAGCTCGAATCGAGCGCGCGCGGACATACGGCAAATTGTATGTCCGGCCTCGACACAGAAGATAGAGGAGGGAGCCAATCATATCGCGGTACTCTTCCGTACACGGGCTCTCCATCCTCATCGTGGTCCAAAGACGGTGGTTGTAGCAATGGGAGTAGACATTGGCCTACTGCTTCCCATATTGAAGCGCCGAAGAAGGTCCTTTGTATACTTACACTGGTGAATGAAGGTGCCTTCTTTCAGTTGCTTTATTTGAAGACCAAGGAAGAATGTTAACTCTCCCATCATGCTCATCTCGAACTCACTGCTCATAGAATCTGAAAATCTGGACACTAAAGCATGAGAAGAACCACCGAATATAATATCATCCACATAAATATGAACCAACAAGAAATCACTGCCATGCCTGAGAGTGAACAAGGTTTTATCAACCATTCTCATTTTGAAATCATTTTCAAGCAAGAAACTCTTAAGCCTGTCATACCAAGCTCTAGGAGCTTGTTTCAATCCATACAGGGCTTTAGAGAGTTTAAAAACATGGTTTGGGAATTTTTGATTTTCAAAATTAGGAGGTTGCTTGACAAAAACCTCTTCTTCTATGAAACCATTCAAGAAAGCACTTTTAACATCCATTTGAAAAAGCTTGAAACCCTTGGATGTTGCAAATGCTAAAAGAATGCGAATGGCTTCCAATCTAGCTACTAGAGCAAAGTTCTCTTCAAAGTCTAAGCCTTCTACCTGGGAATAACCTTGAGCTACCAGTCTAGCCTTATTGCGAACAACGAACCCATCCTCACTTTGCTTATTTTTAAAAATCCATTTTGTTCCAATAACATGAGAATCGAAGGACGCTCAACTAAAGTCGGACTTTTTTCTTTCAAATTTTCAAGCTCTTCATGCATGGCATTGACCCAAGAGGCATCGATAAAGCATGGGTGATATCTCGGGGTTCAAAAGAAGCGACAAAAGCAGAATATGCATGAGAATCAGAGAATAAACACGAGCGAGTGACTCGCTCTTGAAGATCCCCAATCATCCGCTCGGTGGATGTTGTCGCCGAATGTGAAGAGGTGCTCTCGGTGCGTATGGCCTCTACCCCATGAGTTGTCGAGGTAGGAACAGAGCCACTCAGATCGTCGGTGGGGATAGGAGGAGGCTGCTCAGCTGAAACTGGAGTGGTAGTAGCAGGCTCTCCACCCCTCTCAGAGGTAGCTGGAGGATGGTTCGGTTCCTCATCCTCAGAGTCATCATCGACGAAGATGCTTCCTTGAATTTCGTGAACTCTGTACTGCAGCATCGGGTCTAGTACCAGGACTAGCCTAATCAAAAGTGACTTCGCAAGTCTCAACAATTTTGTTAGTGTCAACATTAAAAACACGATAGCCACGAGAATGAGCAGGATATCCAAGAAATATGCCATCAAAACATCTAGACTCAAATTTATCAAGGTTGCCATGTTTAAGAATGAAGCACTTGCAACCAAAAATCTTGAAATGAGAGACTTTGGGAGTATGACCAAATCTAAGCTCATAAGAGGTCTTTCCAACCACAGATCTCAAGAAAACCCTATTGGAGATATAACAAGCAGTAGCGATCGCTTCTGCCCAAAATCTCCTGGGAGTAGAATGCTCATCTAACATGGTCCGAGCCATCTCTACAAGGGTCCTGTTCTTCCTTTCTACAACACCATTCGGCTGGGGAACTCTAGGAGAAGAAAACTGATGCTCAATTCCCCTACCAAGGAAGGTAGAAAAGAAGAATTCTTGAATCGTCCCATTGTCACTCCTAATGGCTCTCAAAGCTCCAGAATATCAACAAACAAGTCTAAGGACCAAATCTCTAAAGAATCCAAATGCTTCGTCCTTAGAAGCGAAAATATAAACCCATGAATACCGGAGAAATCATCCACAACCACCAAAGACAAACCATTTCCCACCGGTGATGAACTCTAGAAGGACCAACTGTGTCTAAGTGAAGAAGGCATCCCGGTCCATCAGTCATTACCAAGGTAAGAGGTGGGTGGAAGCGGACACCATCTTACCATGTCTACTGTGGCGAGCACACAAGATCTCTAATGACCTTCACCTAGGCAAACCTCTAATCAAGTCCTTACAACCGACTCTAGTCAAGTGGTCAAAACCTATATGCCCAAGTCTACGATGCCACAAGACAAGATCATGAGAATCGAGGCTACAAGACACCTAGGACTGAAATCAAGAAATATCAAATTTGCACAAAAGATCTTCTCAAACTGAGATCTCAAAACAAGCTCACCCGAGGAATCTAGAACTCTACACTCACCACTCTTAAACCTCACTTCTAGACCCTCATCAAGCGGTGAGAAAGCAGATAGAAGATTATACCTCACCTTACTTACCAAAGCGACGCTTTAAGCATGAACTTGTCGTTGACGCCAAGACAAGTGCCCTTTGCAAACACGGTCCGGTGAGAAGCATCCCCAAAGGTAATCAATTCGTTGTCGGATGCACGTGTGAGGAGGAGAACCATCTAGAATCTCCGGTCATATGTCGAGAACACCGAGTCAACAAGCCATATGTCCTCCTTCCTCGCACGACGGACCTAAAAGCACAATCGAAAACATCCGTGCCTCAACATCAAGTTAGTGATAAATGATCTAGGAATCCAAGATCGAGAAGCACGATGTCCGGGAGCAAGAGAGAAATAGCGTAAACATGATCGGAATAAAATCATAAGGATGCACATGAGAACCACCTAGACCTCTCCGAAACGATCTACCAAAAGATCGATACTCCCCCTGTCTAGGTGCTACCCGTGGTCTCTCCTCACGATATCCTAATCCAACATGCTGCCTAGACCCACCAAAAGAGTCTACAAAGTTCTCTACAAATCTAGGCCTATATGTGGTACAATAAACAGGCTACCTAGCTCTAGAGACTGTAGCTGGAGAGGGGACTCCTCTAATGGATCTCAAGGTGCTCATCCTCTCTTTTCTCTCAAGTTTTGCTCTCGAGCGTAACTCAACAGTGTGGCCTTCTTTCTTGCAGAAGGTGCAATGGTACTTGACCTTTTGAGGGGTCTGTACTGAAGGAGTAAAAGCACCTTTCTTGCCAGAAAGAGTTTGAGCAAAACCAGCGGATTTGAAAACAACCCTGGATGGCTTAGGAGGTTCTAGCTCAAACAGACCATTCTTCACAACTCTAGCAATCCTAGGTGGGTTTTTCTTGGAATGCTCTAGGGGATTGAAACCTAGGCCACTATTTTTCACGCTCACCTTGGATTGATCAAGTATCATGTTGAGTTTCTTTTTCCCACTCGAAAACTTCTCAAGAGTCACCTTGAGGTAATCATTCTCTTTAATTAGACCCTCACATCTAGTGCACTTGCTAGACTTGATTACCTCATCACGTTTACTCTTAAGAAGGGCCACTTCCACTTTGAAGGCCTCACAAGACACACAATAGGATTCCTTAATCCTATTCAACTGCTCCCTAAATTTGACTCTAAATGCCTCTTGAATCTGACCAATCATGGTTTCAACTTCAGCATTCAAAACACAAGAGTTAGAATCAATGACTTTCTTAGAAGCAGTAAGAGACATGGATTTTTCAATTTTAGCTTTTTCTTCAAGAGTCTTGTTTAAGGCTTCAATCTCAATTGTAAGCTTGGGAAAATTTTCACAAGATGCAGTGGGAAAATTTTCACAAGATGCAGCTCTAGAGTAAACCACCATTTCAGTCATCTCTTGCATCTTAATCCTATTATTCTTACAATGAGAGCATGTGTGACTAGCATCAAATTTTTGCAATTCTTTCAAAGAGCTATCCAGTTTTAATTCTAGCAACGCACAATTTGAGCAAGTTAAAGGAATAGCTTCCATGGCAGTCACATCAAGAGAAATGACATCTAAGCAAACAGAACTAGACTTGAGAGATTCTAGTTCATCAAGAGCATCTTTTAGTTGATTAGCAACAGAGGAATGAGCAGATTTCAAGCTTGTCAATTCTTTAAGCAAGCTAGTGCAGGAATCACAAATATCATCAGGATTAATAGATTTAAGCCTAACAACTTCTAGGTTCAAATTATCAATCATAATATCCTGGCTTCTAATCATTTTTACTTGCTTATGCAATTTCTGTTCAGCAAGCACCAAAGCCCTTTTCATGTCAGCAATTGAAGGGCATACCTCATCAGGATCACTAAAAGGATCCTCATCGTTGGAGGAGTCGCTGTCGTGGCTGTTCTTGGCCATGAAACACATGCCTGTGAAGTCATGAGCCTTCTTCTTGCCACGGGAGTCACTCTCGTCGTCCTCCGTTTCCGAGTCCACATCGCTCATGTTTACGTTCTCTAGAGCGGCAAGGACCCGGCTGACAAATTTGCGATAGTTTGTCTTCTTGGGTTTCGCATCCCTCTCCTGGGGATGTCTTCGAGTCTCCTTCTCCTCCTTGCCCTTTAGCTTGGGGCACCTGGAACGAATGTGATTTGGCTCACCACACTAGAAGCATGTGATAGGTCCACTTCTCCTCCTATTCCTCACCTTGTTGTACGCTCTCGTGAATTTGGTGGATAGGAGGGCTAAGTCATCCTCGGGTAGTTTCTCAAGTTGCTCATCGCTCAAAGAATGTAAAGCAGATAATGAAAAACCAGATGAGCTACAATCGAGAGAATCAGAAGAACAACCCTTGGATTTGTCGACCACTAATGCCATCGACTCTGTCTTGGGGAGACGCGAGATAAAATCAATCTCATGCGTCTTCAACCTTGAGTATAGCTTATCCATGGTAAGCTCACTCATGACAGTGTTGTCATTGATGGAAGTGATCTTCATTCCCCAGACCTTCACATCAAGAGCACCCAAAAGCTGGTGTGCATTTTCGCACTTAAAAGACCAAATCAACGGTAGCGGAGATCATGAAGAATCTTAGAAAATCTTCCCCACAGCTCATCCAAAGACTCACCAGGCCTTTGCTCGATCTTAGAGTATACTTTCTTGAGCTGGTTCTGTCTCACTTCCTTGATCGCAGTGGACCCTTCGTGATAGTCACAAAGAGTCCGCCAGATCTCATGAGCAGACCGCAAGTGAGCAACACGCTCAAACTCAGATCGACTAAGGCCTTGGATCAAATAATTCGAGCCTTCTTGTTGGCCTCCACATCCGAGTGATCATATCGCCATCTACCGCACGACATAAGGGTTTTTTACCTTAAGCCAAATAGCGTGCCCTTGAGCCTCGATATAAGCTTGCATACGAGCCTTCCAATATGCAAAGTCAACTCCATCAAAAATATGTGGCTTGGTTGAGTACTTGTCAGTCGCCATGGCTCCAAAGACCGGTTAAGATCTATGAGAAGAGCTAACCGGCTCTGATACCATTTGTAGGACCGTAAAGGCGACTAGGGGGGGGGTGAATAGGCGCTTTCTCAACTTTCTCGCCTTAATCAAATTCAACACGAACTTTACTCCTTTAGCTATGAAAGCTAATAAGATCAGTAAGCGCACAGTGGAATCCTTATGCTGAATTCGATAACCCCGTCAACCACACGACACAAATGTGGAGAATTGAATTCACTGCTCGATCAGGTGCAGCGGTCGATCGGCCGAGATCGCGGTCGGACCGACAGTTAACGAGCGGTCAGACCGGCTACTAGCTGGCGGTCGGACCGTTGGATATCGGTTCGACCGTGACAGATCGAAGCGGTTCGAAGGGGTCGTCGGACCGCCATCAGAAACCGGTCGACCGATTCACCAAGATGAAATGTCAAGCCCAAATCCAAAACAAAATTTGATCCAACTTTCGAGCACACCTCCCTAAGGATATTAGAGACCTATTTCTAGCGACGATCCTTCAGATCCACTTCGCAGAATCGATCTCTCAAGGTTTTACCAAAGAAGTGCACAAGCCCTAGAAATAAGAAAAACTTTGATTCAAGACTTGCTTGTGGGGGTTGATGGTCTAGATGATTCTAGGAGTATTCCCACACATCAAAGCAAGAGAAAATAGGTCAAGAGACCAAGCTTAACCACTTGAATCAAGGAAGCACCAAATTCATCCAAAAGAGAGAAGAACACAAAGGGAGACAAATGATCTCTCAAGCAAGCATCACAAGATTGATTGATCTCACAAGATGCTTACAAAGCCACTCCAACAAGGAGGACAAGAGCTCACACAAGAGCACACTCACAATCTCTCCAAACCCTTGCTTCTTCTCTCCTCTCCTCCTAACCCTAGAAAAAGAAGAAGGGGGCCAAATGAATGCTTGGGGGTTTTACATCTCCCCCCTTTCTATTTATATGAGAAACCTAGGGTTTCACTTTTGGGACCCACTCACACATGGGACCCCCACACACACAACTATTGAAGCAATCTCCTGCTTCACCACGTGTAGGCTGATCAGCGGCTCTCATCACGTCGCCAAGTCTCTCCTGTCCGAATCCCATCGGAACCTCCTAGAGACTTGCACCGACTTCCGCACCGCCTGATCCAACCAGCTGCACCGAACTACCCGTTCGATCCATCTTGCCCATTCTGCACCATGCTTGAGTCACACGACCTCACCCGGCATCCATGATCGTTCTGGACCTAAGCTCTCCAAGCGTAGTCCCAATCCACCTCACCGTTGACGTCGTAGACTTGCAAGCCACCTTCACAGCAATAGACAAACAAATCATTTCCGGGAACAAGTTCTTCACAACTTGACCCACGTTAGTTCCGCAATGCAATATGCAACAATAAAGCATTGAAGTTCATACGATAAACACTATCAATACACAACAATGCCAACAAGGCCAAGCTTCAAGTCATCGGTGGTCTGACCGCCCCACACGGCCGGTCCGACCGATTCCAGGCCGGTCGGACCGATCCCACAACGGCGGTCGGACCGCCTGAAAAGAATTAGCCAAATTTTACGCTCAAATTCAAACCTTCCGAAATTTCAATCGAATAGAACTTTTGTGTAGGAGCTCCAAAATGATGTGACCACATCCGGGAGAGACCTCACTTGCCTACACAACCTATTTTTGGCTCAGCCCCAAAAACCACTTTTAGGTCAGGCCGGTCCGACCAGCAACCACGGTCGGTCTGACCTCTCCACGGGCGGTCTGACCGCCCCACATATCCGGTCAGACCGCCTGTGGTCTGACAGCCTTGGAGCAAACCCAAAAACGCGAGATTTTGCAAACCAACAAAGCCATTGCCAATTGACTCATCATCCTGAGACCGTGCACATATCCTCACGATATCCACAGCAGCAATGTGCATGGAAGGAGGCAGCAGCAGCAGGGTGGCGCAATGGGGGAGGAGGCAGCAGCAGCAGCAGGGTGGTGGTGCCTCAAATGGAATGGGCAGGGGGGCCTGTCGGAAGCATCTATTTATAGTGGTAGTATATCATAGACGGTTCTTATCACAGACGGTTCTTGTCAAGAACCGTCTGTGATGTGGACGTATCACAGACAGTTCTTTATACGAACCGTCTGTGAAGTATCACAGACGGTTCGTATAAAGAACCATCTGTGATAACACATAGAATCACAGACGATTCTTTAAACGAACCGTCTGTGAAGTATCACAGATAGTTCGTATAAAGAACCGTCTGTGATACGTCCACATCACAGACGGTTAACGAAGAACCGTGTGTGATAATTTTATCACAGATGGTTCCCAAGGAACCGTCTGTGATGAGGCGTCTTCTATTGCCTATTTTGTAGTAGTGAATATACAAATTCTTTAGTTTATCCAGCATCCGTCGATACCACCGTTCACGATCTTTTAGTAAGCAGTCTAGAGTACGTAATGAAGCATTTACATCACCTAGTCCTAGCCTTGCACTAGCCTGGCAATGACAACCCTCACTTCAATCCCGAGTACCTCCCGTCAAAGTGAGGTGTTCACCGTTGTGTCAGCAAGCTTTGTTCCTAACACCGTGGTGAAGGGAGTTCCTTCGAGCATGCCTACCCGATCATGCTCGCACTATTACGATCTACAATTATGCAAGGCTAGCCTTCGATGGCTTAATTAGCTAAGGCCGTCCTATACCGGCACATGTGGTTGTACGCTTAGGTTTAGATTGATGGCACCAGCATTCGGTCTTTAATTGACCCGGGGATCTTCTCCTATATACTTATGAGATACACATCCCACACTCCACAGATTATGATATAACTCGCCCACGTCATAAACTATTTTTTTTCTATTTTTATAGACCATCATTTCAAAATTTCATAAATTCATATTCAATATTTCATCTATTTTTCAATTTTTGTAAAACTAGACCCCGGCTAATTTATAATATCGGAAGTACCACACTACCACCCACGTACAAACAGTTCGGTGGCCATATCGGCCAAAAACAAGTACCTGATGCTCTCTGTTTCAACTATGATACTGAACTTCTATCCGGTTCTGTGACCTCTGTAGGCACTCTTCCTGGAACAGGCAAACCGAGAAATGTTACTTCCACATAAAGCTTCACTATCATGTGGCACACTTAAATATAAGAAATCCACAAAATTAGTCAAGAAAATATTACTTTTATACAAAATAGCACTAAAGCCAATTAGGTGGGACACGACAAAATGCAAGCAGAAAAGTGCAGATTCAGATGCGGGTCTGCAATTCCGAGATGAACTCGGGGACAATCAGCTGTGAGTGATAACAGACGGTAAAACCTCGGTCTAAACAAGATTAACTCTAGCACATCAATGAACACCTAGTCTAATCATTTGAGCGGAAGCGTGAGTGCGTGTACCTGAGCCTGAGGATGCCATCTCGTCTTGAAGATCTGGTCAGCAGTAGAAGAAGTAGCGTGAGAGAGCGTGGGAGTGTCGCGGTGGTGACGACGGCCTTAGGTCTTCGCTCACCATAGCGCGCTGAAGTGATCGGGCTTGTTTTGGACTCTGTAGCCTAGAACCAATAATTACCAAAGCTTGCCAAGTCCATTCCTTTTGTATCGCGCTGGGTGAACGGGACCTGGACCAAGTGGTTGGTGGAGCCCCCGATCAGGGCGCGTAGTGGAGCCGTTACCCCCTTGGATCTCGGAATTCGTTAGCTGAGATCAACCCAACATTCTCCCCTTTGATCGTAAGGCTAACATCATAAGCCCATCCTCAATAAAATAGCAAACCAACATAATGCGTCGCATGACCAATGAAGTGCCATACGACCCCAGTACCTATAGCGTACTATCCCATTTTGAAATGGACATTCATTATACTTAATGGGAGTTGGTTTGTTTTAAGGTCCTTTTTATCCAGAATAAGAGGCTTTCCAATAAACCCATGCCAACAACATGATCACGAAAGATATTGGGTGGTAAGCCTTTAGTAAGAGGATCCGCAAGCATTGACTTAGTACTAATATGCTTGATTCTAATGGTTTGATCCTAGATTGTCTTTCACAACATGGTACTTAATGTCAATGTGTTTGACAGCACCACTTGACTTGTTGTTACTCGCATAAAAGACTGTGGGTTCATTATTGCAGTATAAGGTGAGTGGTTTAGAGATGTTGTCTACCACTCTAAGACTCGAAATAAAGTTCTTAAGCCATACAACCTGCCCGGTAGCCTCATAACGTGCCACAAACTCAGTTTGCATCATTGAAGATGCCATAAGAGTTTGTTTGGAGCTTTTCCACGAGATAGCTCCTCCAGCGAGTGTGAAGATATAACCTGACGTGGATTTCTTAGTATCAACACATCCCACAAAATCTGAATATGAATAACCAATAACTTCAAGGTTATCAGAATTCTTATATGTGAGCATGAGGTGCTTAGTAGCTTGCATATAACGCAAGACTTTCTTAACGACCTTCCAGTGGTCCGTTCCTGGATTTGACTGATATCTGCCAAACATTCTGGTTACAAAAGCTAAATCAGGGTGTGTGCTTACTTGAGCATACATAATGCTTCCGACAGCTGAAGCATAAGGAACCGACTTCATCTGATCATTTTCATATTGGTTCCTTGGACATTGAAATATTCCAAACTTATCGCCCTTAATAATAGGAGCAGGCGAGCCAGAGCACTTATGCACATTGTATCTCTTCAGTACTCTGTCAACGTATGCCTTTTGAGATAAACCTAATACTCCTTTCGACCTATCTCGGTGAATTTCAATGCCAAAACATAAGAGGCATTATGTAATACCTCATAAATCTAGCTAGGTTGTATCGTTTCGAATGTCTGGGAATTTTATTCGAAAACGAGATTTAAAACTTTCCGGAATCGAATCGGTAAAAAGAAAGAAGTCGGAGGGAGTAAAAGAAACAACTTTAGGCGGATTTTTCCAATCAGCGGAGGGGCTAAACGCTATTAGTCGTCAACTTTGGGCGCAGTCACGACCCAGAGGCCCAAGAGGGGCGGCCGGCCCATGTAGGGCCGACCAAAAGGGGCGCCACTCCCCTAAACCCTAGCCGCCACCTTGCCTCCTCCCTCCCCTTGGCCGCCTCCTCCCTCCCCAAGCCGGCCTCCTTGCTGCTCCTTGGCACCTCCTCGCTGTGGTGGTGCCATCTCCGTGATCCCCGGCGCCTCCTCAAGGTCCCCTCCAACATCGCCGTTCCCGCCGCCGCCGACGCCTGCTCGTGCGCCTCGGTGGCCGGCCCTAAGAGAAGGAAGAGAGGGGAAGGGAGGAAGGCCGTGTGCAGCGGATCATAGTCGTTCTACGGGTCTTCAAGGGTAACGAAGGTTCCGATTCGCTGTTTGTATTAGTTTTGTTGCTCTTTTGTTCGTTTGATTTGGTTTAGTCTGCGAATCCAGATCTGTCCAGTTTAGAGCAGTAGGTTGCACGGCAGATTGAAGGCCTTTAGAGGCCGAATCTTAGGTCGATGTATTTTGGAGATATGATCCTGGTCTCATTAGCTTTCTTTTGGCACCTGGATCACGAATTTTCACCCAGTAGATTAAAAGTTATGACTGTTTTACTACGTGCTGGTCTGTCAGTCAGAAATGTTGGATATAGTCGGTTGCACCTAGGTTTTGATCTAGTTAGAGTCAGAATCAGGTCAGCCACCCAACTAGGTTTATGAATATAATTTCACCATCTTTCCAGGCTGATAAAGATCACTTTATTTGGATCAGTGGTTTAAAAGTTAGAGCCTTTTCTTTAGGGCTGTTCTGAATTCTGGACAGACTGCAGTTATAGTTTTTCATTGGATGGTTAGACCTCTGTTTTGGCCGAATTAGAGTTTACCATCAACTAGAGTTTCGTAGCCTGTTACGTTAAGAAAATCTGGGCACTAGTTTCGTGTCGTTTCGAGTTCCAGATAATTAAATATGCTTTTTCTCGTACCGCTGCTCATAAGGGCTGAAATCTGGCAGAATAGTTTATTTTCAATTTGGGTCTTTGCGGTATATTGAATAGTCAGGGGTTATTGTAGAACATCGGTAGCAGTGTTATATCGTTGTTCTTATTTTGGGAACATGCTTGTGTAGGCGGTGAGACATCCCGTGTGGGAACACCTCCGTTGCCTGCTAACGAGTCACTACGCAAAAGGCAAGTACTGTATGCATAATGATATGTCGTTTACATGAATGTTTTGTGCCTTGTTCATGATGTTGATATATCGTAAGTACCTTGTATACTATGTTTGATGCAAAAATGTGATGTGTGAGTGAATGATTATATTTGTTCGTACTTGTAGATGAATGCCCTGTGTTTCTTTTCAATTATGAGTACTATTCAATATTGCCATGGGATCACATCATGACATGCATAAACTACATTTGTAAGACCCATCAATTCCAAAGATGGGCATTTGAAAATCCCATCAATTCCGAATGGGTACATGAGTCCACCATTCCAATGTGGGCCATGTTACGTGAGTCCACCATTCCAATGTGGGCCACGTTGACTGGTCAGATGAAACGTTCTTCATACGATTACTTTAAGTGAACACCGACGGGTGTTTCACTCGCTATACCGGTATATGCTGCAATATGTCCAATTCCTTCAATGCATCATTCCACTTCATCCATTCATAAATTCGTTTCCAGTAAATGTTCAAATGATGATTGTGATATATTGCTCATGGAATGTTTGATTGTTACATACAGTTACTTGCTGAGTCTTTGGCTCATTCTTGCTTTGTTGTTTTATTTAGGTAAATGACAAGGAAGAATGATCTTGTGGAGGGTAGTTCATCACGATGCACTCACTACCATAAACCAAACATTTTGAGGATTTTTACTGTCGTTAATTATGACTTGTGTTGAATTGTAATAAGCCAGTTTGGTCATAACTACCTTATCTCTCAGAATTGTTTATTTCTATTCCATTGATTAAACCTGATGATGAATTCTTGTTTCCGTATAATCTTTCTACTTGATTAACCTGGTCATGTGATTTGATGTTATTCTTCTAAAGAGTAGTGGTTGTAGGTGACATCTTGACTTCCTTATAGTCAGGGTGTTACACATTACCAAGATCCTTCATATCAAAATTGGATGAAAGAAATATCTTGGTCTCAAACAACATATCCTTATCGTTGCTAGCCAATAAGATGTCATCCACATAAAGCACTAAGATGGTGAATTTACTCCCCTTGAACTTAACATATATGCAGTTATCAACTTCATTTTTCTTAAATCCAAAATTCCTTATAACTTTATCGAATTTGAGGTACCACTGCCTCGACGCTTACTTTAAGCCATAAATTGATTTCTTAAGTCGACATCCCATATGCTCCTTGCTCTCCACGACAAAACCTTCCGGTTGAGCCATGAAAACATTTTATTGCAAGTCACCATTAAGGAATGCCGTCTTAATATCCACCTGATGTAGCTCTAAATCATAATAAGCTACAAGTGCCATAACGATTCTGAATGAATCCTTAATTGAGACAGGATAAAAGTGTAATTATAGTCAATCCCCTCTCTTTGTGAGAAGCCTTTTGCTACGAGTCTTGCTTTGAACCTTTCGATATTTCCCTTAGAGTCATGCTTTGTTTTGTAGACCCATTTACAGCCTACTATTTTGACCCCGTCAGGAATTTCTACTACATCATTAATGCTCATAGACTTTAGTTCATCCTTCATGGCATCAAGCCACTTAGAAGAATGTTCACTCATCATGGCCTCTTTATAAGAGGTGGGATCATCTACCTTCCCTATATCATTAATATCCTCATTCATATAAACAACATAATCATTTGGGATGGCATATCTTCTCTCCCGCTGTGATCTTCTGATAGGTTCATTAGTTATTGCAGGAGTTTGCTGAGGCGTTGGAGACTGCTGAGGCTCATCATTAGGTGCGACATTAGGAATTTCATATACCTCAACAGTGGGTGTAACAACAGTATTTGGTACTGGGGGTACAACCTCCTGAAGCACGGGAATAAAGGTCTCTGGGATAAGCGGTGAAGGAATATAAACCCGCTTCTCTCCAAGATCTATTTTCCTAGGCTCCAGGTCCTCGTCATTCTCTAAGAACACAACATGTCTTGTTTCTACAAACTTAGTTATTGTAACACCCTGGCTATTCAGAAGCCAAGATGTCACGCAAAACTATCAAACTACTAAGAATAGCATTAAAGCTGGTTTATACAGATTCAATCAACAATAATTTCTAAAGAATGACAATAAACGATCACCAGATTCATGGAAAAGAATGGATAAACAGATATAATACCACGAACAGTCAAGCAATACCAAAGTTGGATTATTACAACTGAAATTTATTTAACAAGTTGGCTTGACTGAAAGGTAATAATAATTATTCTGGTTGGGTAAAAGTGAAGTGTAGTGTGCCGAACTACCCCACCAAATCATCTTGTCGTCCTCCTCAATTACCTAATTAAAACATACAAAGCAAGGGTGAGTCGAAGACTCAGCAAGTACTAAACAAGAATAATCAAGCATGGAGTGGACAACACAATTCAGTTGAATTACGAACAATTATTGGAACACATACATGTATGTATGGAATGAATACATGAATGGATGAAATGTAAGAATGCATTGAAGGTATGGACTTATCGATTGATATCTTAGGTATAGCGAGTGATACACCCGTCGGTGTTCACTTAAGCCCGTACTTCACAAAGTACGGGGACCCAATCACCGTATGAAGAACGTTTCATACGGGTGTCCAAGTTGCCACATTGGAATGGTGGTCAACACTACCCACATTGGAATGGTGGGTTTTCAAATGCCCATTTGGAATTGATGGGTCTTTCAAATGCCCATCTTGGAATTGATGGGACTTACCAAAACAATCCACTCCGTGGTCATAATGAATTTTATGAATGAACATGATGATTTCTCATGGTATGAATGAATATCACACATTATTGGAAAAGACACATGGCATTCAACAACATGTGTAAACAAGTATGAGTATGCATTCCCACACAACATAATATATCAAGAATGCCACACAAGTTAGTTGCATGTAATGGAATGCAACAACTGAAATGAATGCTAATTCTTTAATCACAAGAATCATCTTCTTGAAATGAAATAAACATCAGGATGGATAGAAAAAGGCATTCACAATTTATCCCAACATCAAGCAAAAATTGGAAACATCACCAAACAAAGATAGGGTACTTGCCTTCCGCGATGTGACGTAATAGGAGGACACGAAGATGCCCCTCCACTCACCGCCTCACCGCCTACACAAATGTATAATCGAAATTGTGGATATCGTGAGGATATGTGCACGATCTCAGGATGATGAGTCAATTGGCAATGGCTTTGTTGGTTTGCAAAATATCGCGTTTTCGGGGTTTGCTTCATGCTGTCGGACCAGTGATCCGACCGGTGGTTTGGGCGGCGGACCGCCTGGACGATCGGGCCGGCGATGGTGGCGGTCGGACCGGCCTGACCTAAAGTTGGATTTTAGGGCTAATCCAAAAATAGGTTGTGTAGGCAGGTGAGGGGAGTCTCCTAGATGTGGTTTCATCATTTTTGGAGCTCCCAGTCAAAAGTTCTATTGAGTTGAAAATTCCGAAGGTTTGGATTTTCAAGTGGAATTTTGGTAAGTCTTTTTGACCGTCCGACCATTGCTGTGGGAGCGGTCCGATCGCTCGAATCGGTCTGACCGGCCTTGTGGGGCTGGTCGGGCAGTGACTTGGAGGTAAGCCAAGTTTGCATTGATGCATGTTTATTGTGTTATTATATGAACTTCAATGCTTTATTGTTGTATATTGCATTGCGGAACTAACGTGGGTCAAGTTGTGAAGAACTTGTTCCCGGAATCGATTTGTTTGTCTATTGTCGGGTGGCTTGCAGTCAACGACGTCAACGGTGAGTGGATCGACTACGCTTGGAGAGCCGAGGTCCGTAACGATCATGGATGCGGGAGGTCGTGTGACTCAAGCATGGTGCAGATGGGCAAGATGGATCGAGCGGGTGGTTCGATCTGTTGGTTGGATCAAAGCGGTGGGATATCGGTGCGAGTCTCGGGAGGTTCGATGGGATTGGACAAGAGAGGCTTGGCGACGCGATGAGAACCGCTGATCAACCTACACGTGGTGAAGCAGGCGACTGCTTCAACAGATGTTGTGTGTGGGTCCCATGTGTGAGTGGGTCCCAAATGTGAAACCCTAGTCCTCTCCTATAAATAGAAGGAGGGATGTGTAAAACCCCCTTGAGGCATTCATTTGGACTTCCTTAGCCTTTTCTAGGGTTAGGGTTTGGAGAGGAAGAGAGGGAGAGATTTTATGCTCCTTGGGTGAGCTCTTGTCCTCCTTGTTGGAGTGGCTTTGTAAGCATCTTGTGAGATCAATCAATCTTGTGATGCTTGCTTGAGAGATCATTTGTCTTCTCTTTGTGTTCTTCTCTCATTTGGATGAATTTGGTGCTTCCTTGATTCAAGTGTTTAAACTTGGTCTTTTGACCCTTTGTGTCTTGCTTTGATGTGTGGGAGTACTCCTAGAATCATCTAAACCATAAACCCCCACAAGCAAGTCTTGAATCAAAGTTTTTCATAATTCTAGGGTTTGTGCACTTCTTTGTTAAATCCTTGAGAGATCGACTCTGCGAAGTGGATCTGAAGGATCGTCGCTAGAAATAGGTCTCCAATTGTAACACCCTGACCCAAATTCGGCTCAATGCCCAGCCCACCGTGGGGCGGACCCGCGCACACATAGCACCTCACTTACACTTTCGTCCTCGCTTCGTGTAAAAGGGTTAACCCGGAGGTGCTACGTTTGGATCAACAGGCATTATATACCACTACAACTCACTTGAGACAAGCAATATGGGACTAATCCCACCACACAACTCCTCATGGGCCACATGGGCCACACTACGAGCAGGCCGGGGTATTACATTCACCCCCCCTTAAGGGCTGACGCCCTCGGCCGCAAACCGCATACGCGGTAAATGCCCAGAACCACCCCTCGGTACACGTCCGTGCGTCCAGTGCCGGCACATATGCCATGCCATGTGTCCACTCCGGGCCCACATGTGTCATGCGCCATATGCCCGCGCCCCTGTCCCGCACGCGCCCGTGCAGCGAAGGTTGATGCTCTGATACCATTTGTAACACCCTGACCCAAATTCGGCTCAATGCCCGGCCATCGTGGGCGGACCGCCACACATAGCACCTCACTTACACTTTCGTCCTCGCTTCGTGTAAAAGGGTTAACCCGGAGGTGCTACGTTTGGATCCAACAGGCATTATATACCACTACAACTCACTTGAGACAAGCAATATGGGACTAATCCCACCACACAACTCCTCATGGGCCACATGGGCCACGCTACGAGCAGGCCGGGGTATTACACCAATATCATTAGGGAGGTGTGCTCGAAATTTGGTCAAGTTTCATTGGTTGAATCAAAAGTTGGATCAAATTTCGTTTTGGATTTGGGTTCATTTTTCAAGATCTTGGATCGAACCGGTCCGCCGGTGTTTCAACGGCGGTCCGACCGCCTCGTATATTCAGATCATTGTCGATCGCCGGGTCGAACTGTTGTCCACCGGTCCGACCGCTAGTTAGTTCTTGGTCGATCGCTTGTTGAGCGTCGGTCCGACCGCCCCCGTAGCTGGATCGACCGCTGTGCCGGATCAACCCTTTGAGTTTAAGTCTCCACATTTGTGTCTTGTGGTTGTCGGGTTTGTCGAATTCAGCACAAGGCTTCCATTGTGTGCTTATCGATCTTCTTAGCTTTCATAGCTAAAGGAGTAAAGTTCGTGTTGAATTTGATTTAGGCGAGAAAGTTTTGAAAGCGCCTATTCACCCCCCCCTTAGTCGCCTTTCCGGTCCTACAGAAATAAGAATAACAAGGTATGACATTGCTACAAGAGCCCTTCCATCCCTCTATCTCTCCCACCCAAACAACGGGATCAATTTTTACTAAGTTTACAAGCTGACCGATTACACGCTAAACTGGCAGCGATACTAGAAAAATCACCATTAATTATCTGTAACTCCAAAAGACCTGAAACCAGTGCTCACTGAATCTTAACATATGAGGCTACAAAACATTAGTTGGCGGAATCTCGATTCGGCCAAACAGAGGGCTAATTAACAGCTAAACACAACCCATCTACGCCCTGTCCGAATCTGGATCGGAGATAAAGAAAATGGCGTAACTTTCAACCTATTGATCCAATGAGAATGATTCTTATCAGCTTGGAAATATAATTTTAAGGGATAAAATAACTTAGTTGGGTGAAGGTTCTGATTCGGCCCTAATTTGAACAAAACCGAGGGACAAACCTCATCGACCTCGGTTTTCGGACAGACCGGACAGTTCGTAATCAGAAATTCATATCTCCCAAACTACAGATCAGATTTTCCTGATCTCAGTGCCAAAAGAAAGCTAACGTTCCCAGGAATAAAACTCTAGAAGGGCCAAATCCCAGATTCGGCCTCTACAGTAGTCTAAACAATAGATGAAAACACTAACAATTATCTACCCAAAATTCAGAACAGTGGTAAAGCAAAAATGATAACTTTCATTATACAGATCCAGTGGATATGATATTTATCAGCTTTGAAAGATAATTTAAAGGGCTACAATAACATATTTGGGTGGAGGTTCTGGAAATGCCTCTAACTAAATCAAAACTTAGGATCAAGCCGACAGATCTTTCTCGTCAGACAGACAGAACAGCGCGCACTAAAAAAAATCATATCTCATAAACCGTAAGGCGGAATCACGTGATCTCGGTGGCTATGGAAAGCTAAGAACAATACCTACAACTTTCTAAGATATGGACAGGACAGAAAACAAACGTATATTACCCAAAATCGACGTACAAGGCGGTGCACAGCAAGGGGGAAGGGGGCGGCTGCTCCAAAGGGGGGGAGGGGGAGAGAAATGTGGAGTTTAGGGTTTGGGGGGTGGGAACCCCGCCCCTCTTATGGCCAGCCACCACATGGGCCCTCTGGGCCGTGGCCTGTGCCCAGTTGTCGTGAAATCACAGAAAACCCCCCGGTGAAAAGATGATTCTGGTTTTTCGATTAGCTCCCTCTTCCAAAACTTTTTCTAATAAGCTGAATTACCTTCGGGGTATTACAGTTATTCTATCAAGACACTAGAACCGATACCCTTTAGATCTTTAAGGGTACCCAATAAAATGGCAACTTACTGTTTTAGGATCTAATTTCCCAATATGTGGATTAAATATATTAGCTTCAGCATGACAACCCCACACTCTTAAATATTTCAAACTTGGTTTCCTCTCAGTTCATAATTCATAAGGTGTCTTCGGTACTGATTTACTGGGAACCCGATTAAGAATATGTGTGGCTGTCTTTAGTGCCTCCATCAACAAACCAGTTGATAAACTAGAATAGCTAAGCATGCTCCGTACCATATCCATAAGTGCACAGTTGCGTCCCTCAGCTACTCCGTTCTGCTGAGGTTCACCTGGTGTAGAATATTAGGCAATAATGCCATTTTCCTGGAGAAACTTAGCGAAAGGGCGAGGAATTTGCCTATAAGGGGCATGTCTCCCATAATATTCTCCTCCATGGTCCGATATTACCACTTTAATTTTTAGGTTGTGCCGATTTTCAACTTCAGCCTTAAATATCTTGAATTTATCAAGTGACTTAGATCGGTCCTTAATGGGAAAAATATAACCATAACGGGAGAATTCATCAGTGAATATGATGAAAGAATCAAAATCATTCATTGATGTCACAGGGAAAGGACCACAAATATCAGTATGAATTAATTCTAATAGTCCTGTGCTGCGAGTGGCTCCCTTCTTTATTTGTTTTACATATTTTCCTTTAATGCAATCAATGCAGTGGCCTGAGTCAGAGAAATCTAATGGTTGGACAATCTATTCCTTAATGAGACGCTCCATTCTACCCTTCGAAATGTGGCCTAAACGACAGTACCACAGTTTCGATGAAGTCTCATTATTCTTTTTACGCTTAGCATCACATATATTCAAAGATACGGGAGATTCTGTAAGGCAAAGCATATAGAGCATGTTTTGCCTAAAAGAAAAACCAACATCATTTGAATTAAATGTAATAATGCATTTATTGTTGCCAAAATTACATTTAAAACCATCATTGTCCAATAAAGAAACAGAAATTAAATTACTTCTTATGGAAGGAATATAGACTACATTATTGAGACGAAGTATGAAGCTGCGATCTAAAACTAATGAAACAGATCCAACTGATTCGACTTCGGCTTCTTGTCCATCCGCGACTTTAAGACTTCGCTCCCCCTTTCTTAGTGTTCTCGCGGTAAGGAATCCCTGTAAAGAGTTGGTAGCGTGTAAAGTTGCACCTGAGTCAATCCACCAAGAATTAAGGGAGAAATTAGCATAAAGAGTTTCATCAATAAACGTTATAGTTTCATTACCCTTCTTGGCGAGCCACTTCAGAAAACCAACACAATCCTTCTGGAAGTACCCTGGCTCCTTGCAGAAGTGACATGCATTCCCTTTAGGTGCTTTAGCAGGAGCAACATAGGGCTTAGGTGCATTTTGCGCCTTAGGCCCTAACTTATCTGAATTTGGGGAGAATTGCAGCTTTTTCTTGGATTTGAAATTCCCTTAGAACTTCCGTTTGTTGGACTCGCTAACTTGATGCACAAAGTCTTTCTTTTCGGTCCTTATTCTCTCTTCTTCCTGGACACACATGGTGATTAAATCGCTCATGCTCTATTTTTCTTTATGAGTATTATAATTTATCTTAAATGCAGTGTACTCAGAAGGAAGAGAAGTCATAATAAAATGGACTAGAAAACCATCGGATATTTCCATGTCCATGCCCTTGAGCTTTCCAGTCATATCGGTCATCATCATGATATGTTCTCTTATGCTGCTGGACCCATCATGCTTAGTGGATAGGAGCCTCTGAATTAAAGCACTGGCTTAAACTTTAGTGGAGCCTTTGAATTTCTCCTCAACTGAAGCCAAGTATTCCTTAGCATTTTCGGAATCAGGGATTGCTCCTCTGATCCCAACTGAAATAGAGGTTTTCATGATTATTAGTGACAGGCGGTTGGACTGCTCTCATTTTTTAGCATTAGCATCATAAGTCCTCTTTTTCTCATCATAATTATACTCACCGTCGGTGGGGGGGAATGGGAGCGCTCACCCTTAATGCATAGTCAAGGTCCAAAACTCCAAGGACAACATGAATTCTTTCTCTCCAAGTGGGAAAGTTGCTCCCCGTAAGCTGTTCAATGTTGTTAATTGTGGCGGCAACATTCGAAGTATTTATTGCTGAACATTAAAATACTGGGAAAAAATTAGAAATAACATAAAAATTTATTGCATGCAATTAACCCTACGTTGGTTTGATTAATAATATGCAAAACTACAGTTCTCATTCATATCACCGTTGGGCAGAAAATGAAAAAGAATTTAACAATTTAATATGGCGACACACGATTACAAACAACGTTGGTCAGTATGTAATCATGTGCATACATAATGCCAAAATAAATCATAAAAATCTCTAATTAAAATATATCGTTGGTTCAATTTTAATTAGAGACAATGATACACTTTTATTTGAGCAATTATCATTAATTAAAACAGAGCACAAAACTTAAATAAAAAAATACTTTAGAAAGAGAAAAATGCGCTGTGCGGCTCCTGCACAGTTCTTTGCTTCGGCCTGTGCTCGGCCCAGCTCCTTCCCGCGCTCGGCCCAACCGGGAAAAAAGCCCATAACGCTGAATCAATGGTGGCCATCAGATCTGATCGGAGGGCTGAGAGCTGCCGCGCGTTTCCACTTCCGCCGGCCAAAACGATGCGAGCCATTGGATTTGTTCGGACGGCCGAGAACAACCGCCTCAATCTCACTCCGCTGGATCCGATCGGGCGTGAACCGTCAGATGAGATCGAACGGCCGAGAACGTCCGCTGCGCAGTATAAAAACGACGAAAATGCAAAACCCTAACCCTAATCCCCATTTCCCTGTTCCTCTACGAAAAAACCGTGCAGCAGCGGTGGCGAGGGACGCGCGAGCATCGGCGGAGGCGCACGAGTGGCGACCGACGTGAGAGAGGGAAATGGAGTGGCGGCTTGAGGCGGCGCGACATGAAGAAGCGGTGCCCCGCAGCCCTCCTTGTCGGCGCGCGCGTGCGACCGAGGTCGCGCGCGCAACGGTCGAGTGGAGCTACGATGGCGCCCGAGACCGGAGCGGGCTCCAGATCTACAAAAAAACCGTAAGTGTTTGCCGCCCCCTTTTTTGCGTTCCGATCTGAGCTTGAGGGTTTTTAAGGTTCGGGATTTCGTTTTCGTTAGGGTTTCCACTAAGGATTTTAAATCCCCTCCTTCTAAGTGCTAAACCGAGCTGGCGAGCCTTAGATCCAGACGAGTATAACTTCGTAGGAGCCACTGATAGTTAGATCCGGGCGAGGGGAACATCTAATCGGGTTCAATATGAGCTAGGGATGCTCTGATACTAAATGTGAGTGATAACTGAGGGTAAAACCTCGATCTAAACATGATTAATCCTAGAACATAAATGAACACCTAGTCTAATCATTTGAGCGGAAGCGTGAGTGCGTGTACCTGAGCCTGAGGATGCCATTTCGTCTTGAAGATCTGGTCGGCAGTAGAAGAAGTAGCGTGAGGGAGCGTGGGAGTGTCGTGGTGGTGACGACAGCCTTAGGTCTCCGCTCACCACAGCGCGCAGAAGAGACCGGGCTTGTTTTGGACTCTGTAGCCTAGAAATAATAATTACCAAAGCTTGCCAAGTCCATTCCTTTTGTATCGCACTGGGTGAACGGGACCTGAACCAAGTAGTTGTTAGAGCCCCCGATCAAGACACGTAGTGGAGCCGTTATCCCCTTGGATCTCGGAATTCGTTAGCCGAGATCAACCCAACATTAGCGATAATTTTCAAAATTCGTGACCAGGCTCCAAATTCTAGCACAACACTAGCATCACAGAAGCAAACCTGGGGATTAAATCAATAAAGAGAAAGCTATCATCACCTGAACAGGTGTCAAGTCGAAAGAGAGACACGCATCGTTAATTGTCCCTCTTCTGCTCAGAAACGCAGGAGAGCCCCCTACCGATCCACGCCGTCAACCCTGTCACCGCCTCCATTGCACTAACACACACACAGACACACCCACACAAACCATAAGCATCCGCGCTAAGAGAAGCAATTGCCAAGTGGAAAACAAACCAAGGAAACAGCCGAATTGGAAGAGAAAAGTACCCGAAGACGAGTGGTGGAACGCGACCGCGCCGGCTGAGTGGTCGGAGCCGGAGAGACGGCAAACGACGATGAAGGAGCCATCGGGGAGTGGAGAGCGATTGCGGGTGTGGAGGGGATGGGGCCAGGGGCTAGGGAGAGGAAGGTGGAGGGGACTGAGGCGGCAACCGGGGGAGAGGAAGGGGAGGAACGGCGGCGGAGAAAGCGTTGAGGGATCGGATGGAGGCATGGAGGGAATTGGAGAGCGACCGCGGGGGCGGAGGGGAAGGTGGAGGGGATGGGACCAGAGGCCGGGGGAGAGGAAGGCGGCGGAGGCCAGGGGAGGGGAAGGGGCACAGCCGCCTGGCGGTGGTGGACAGGTGGAAGCAGGGTAGGGAAAAAGAAGAAGGCGCGCCGGGGTGCGGTGAAGTAGAAGCAGGGTAGTGAGAAACGCCGAAGCGATGACGCGAAGGAACGGTGGGCACGTGAAACCCAAAAAATTCCGACGACCGCGACGTAGGGCCGCTTGGAATCCGACGGGAAAAAGGGCGCGAAACATGCGCCCGTGCGGTAATAGAGAACGCCCGTCCTTTTGTAATGAGTACATCACTCACTATAGCAGCATACCATAGTGAGCGAACCGAATGTGAGGATATTCTCAGAGGATGTAACAGTGGTATTAGTACATGATGAAAATGTGATTAAAACCATTGAAAAATGCTATTACATTTTTAACAGAGAATTCATATTTTAAAAGGTTCTTGAGATGCGACATTTACTAACCAGTAACCAATGAAAAACTGGCTAGTTTCTGTTTTCCAAACTGGATACGGGATACCACTAATTTTGGTTGAAGTGTTACATGCAAACACCAAAACTAAAGAAACACACGCATTCACCTATGATCATCTTATTCACATACCGATCCATTCATCTCTCGAGTTCTCCAAATCCTGCAGAAAATACGTGGAGAACACACGCAAAATTAATCTTGAAACATTCCAAGACAAAAGTGTGTGACCCTTGAATGGCTTAGGTAATTCTGGCCGAATAAGATCTTTTGAAATCAAAACTTGCAAAAAATATTGTCTTCTTATTTTGGGCGGAATGTATGGTATTTGATTTTATCTCAACAGCACGGTATTGTTTCCACAATATTAATTTTGGAGAAAATTGCACTATAGATCACTGAACTTGTGAGGTTGTACCACTTAGCTCGAACTAGCATTTTATGTTCTTAGCCCCGGCTAGTTTTGGTTACCCAAGCTTGATAGGGGACACCACTAATTTTGTTTGAAGTGTTACATGCAAACACCAAAACTAAATAAAGTCATCTCATTCATATACCGATCCATCCTCTCTCGAGTTCTCCAATCCTACAGAAAATATGTGGAGAACACACACAAAATTAATCTTGAAACATTCCACGACAAAAGTGTGTGTGTGGCCCATGAATGGCTTAGGTAATTCTGGCGAGTAAGATATTTTGAGATCAAAACATGCAAAAAATATTGTCGTCTTTTTTTTTTGGCCGAATGCATGATATTTGATTTTACCTCAACAACACAGTATTGTTTCCACAATATTAATTTTGTATACATTTATTAGTGATATCAATTACAAATCTTACATAATAAAATAAAAATCAATAATAGAACACAATATTTGTAAACATGAAAATTGCCGATTGTACAAAATAAAAACCAAAACAAAGAATAGAATTTTTAAAAAACAAGAGCTAGAAGGACCTGGAGGTGGTGAGGCATGATCGATGCCGGGCTCGTCCTTAGTGACTTTGTTGGTGATAATGGGCACACCATCATAAACCTGCATCTGTTAGAGTTGGTCATCTGTGGTGCCGAAGCGTTCAGTGTTTGGTGAGCCTTGACTTGCATCTTGCATGTGATGTGAGTACCATGCATAGCACGAACACAACCCTGGGCTCCAAGTGCCCATATCGGTATATCAACGTATGTGGCATGTCTACTAATTTGAAGGCTTTACGCCCTTGTGTGGCTAGCTAATCCACGGTGAATTAGCGCTAGTATTCACATGCAACTCCCTACACCGTATTAGGGTTTATTTGGATACACAGTAATACGATTCAATCGTTTTAGATTGACATAAAATCCAAACTAAAATATCTTTCAATCCGATAAGATTGGATCTAATACCTCTCTATCCAAACAAGTCCTTAAGGGATTTAAAATCCCTAGAACCTCCGTTGCAATGCCCATTGCTAGCTCCCAACTCAATACCAAAGAAATCAGGCGCATACCACATGGCCTGTCTATATCCTCGCAAAAAATGGCCTGTCTATTACTAGAAGCTAGATTTTTTTTTCAGTTGCACCAAAACAATATAATTTTGTTGGGGTAGGATTTAGGATTTGGGGATTTGAGTTTGACTAACACTCAAATGAAAATAATATGTGGCTACCAATTTGATTTCGGTGCATTTTTTCACATGTGCCACGCAATACTTTGTGGCATGTTATTTTGAGTTATTTGGTGCAAGCATACGAAAAGTGCGTATTCCACTTTTTGGTTCGAGCATAAATCATAAATTACTTTTGTCATGACCAAACATACATACAATTCATACAAACATGTGCATATTTCCATAATGCATAATTAACAACTTTAAAATTATTTTCATCCGGCACCCCCTTCATCACATTCACATATTAGCTTTTCCTATGCATTCTATTCCAGACCCACTGTAACACCCTGGCTATTCGGAATCTAAGATGTTACCTAATGAACTAACATACAACCACATTGCAGAATAATTTAAACTGTAACTCTAAGTACATAAAAAAACCAACTTTAATAGTAGCATGGCAAGAATAAAGACTGAATTCGTCTCAGTATAATCAGGGAGTAATTAAAAAAAACCACTAGTAGCAATTAACTAAACATAACAAGGAGAGAAATATCATCCGGTCTTAACTCTAATTATTACAATTCCTTAATTAATGAAATGGAGACATAATCGAAACTCATTTTTTGAAGGTAAAACATGGTGATCTGAATGAAAAGTGTTGGTCTACTCCCTCCCAACAAAGTCATCATCAACGATCACCTAAATAAATAAACAAAACAAGAATGAGTCGAAACTCAACAAGTACAGTAAACAGTTGATCATACAATGTTATGAACAAGTCAATCTCAATACGAATTATGAACTTATCTCTGAAAACTCATGTGTATGAATGAAATGAATGGATACACTGAAAGGAATGGATTGCACACACGCTCATACCGGTATAGCGAGTGACACACCCGTCGGTGTTCACCTAAGCCCGTACTTAACAAAGTTCGGGGATCCAATCACCGTATGAAGAACGTTTCATATGGGTGTTCGAAATTGCCCACATTAGAATGGTGGGTCTTACGTGCCCATACTGGAGTTGATGGGTCTTAACAATTCCACTCCCGTGGACGGAACACGAACAATGCAAGAATGGAATGAACATATGCAATGAATGTCACTACTATCTTCCACAAGGATTACCGATTAAGAACGGAATATATAATATGGAGTATGAACATGGATCATAACATTAACAGCACATCAACAACATTCAACAGAAATCAATATATCTTAACACATTGTACCTGCCTTCCGCGATGTGACATGCTAGGAGGCAACGAAGGTGCTCCTACACTCGCCGCCTCGCCACCTACACAATTATGTACTCGAAATAAGAACAACATGATATGACAATACTACCGGTGATCTACAATAACCACCTGACTACCCAATACAACGAATAGACCCGAACTGAAAACATACAATTCATCCATCTAAAACGATTCTGGACAGCGGCACGGAAAAATTCATATCTAATGATCTAGAACTAGGAATGACATGAGTCCAGTTCCCAATGAAACTTAACGAGCAAACCTTCAAAACTCTAGTTGATAAGATTTCCTAATTCTGCTAAAATATTTAACTTAACAGCAGGTGAAAATGCCTGACAGACATCTGTCCAAATGATTAGAACAGCAGTGAAGAACATAACATAACTTTTAATCTCAAAGTCCAATTTGAGTGTTCTTTATCAATATGGAAAGATGATAAAAATTATCTACAGAAATCGTTTTGGGTGACAAATCTGAATCTGATTCTAAACAAGTTATATTTCATTAAACAACTTTACTGACAATTGTCATCAAATATCTCAGGACAGCAGGAAAGAATCTATTGTAACTTTTGAACCGTAGCTCCCAGACAAAGCTTCTCTGGGCTAGGGATGACCCACCCAACATGACTCCGCATTCCATCGTGTGGTATGTATTGAACAACCCTTACTTCATATTTATTTCTCATGTTTTCGGTTTCTAACTTGTTATTTCTGTGTACAAAATGATATATAATGGGAGGTGTACTCATTAGTGGGCTCCTTGCGAGGCAAGACAGTCAGGGAGCACATCAGCATGACGACGCACGACTTTAGAGGCGCCATGGACCAGTTCATGGTGAAGGCGAGGCAATGCATCGAGATGACGTCGTGCCGGAGGCAGAGGCATGTGGTGACCCACCAGTATGTGGACAGGGGCGAGCCACGGTGGGTCACTCCCACAACTCCTCATCCGGACGTGGCGAGTGGGTCCTCGTGGCAATGTGCCGAGAGTACTCCAGTATAGTTCGCAGGTACACCTTAAATACTCTCGTGTGCTAGTTTATTTCAAACTTTACTAGTTTCTAACGGTAATTTCTTCTAACAGGTCCTCAGTTCCATCCGTACCCAGCGCAAGACTACGCTGAGCCATCTGCTGCGATGCAGCGACTAGGTATGTCTATCTTGTTTACACGTTTAACGTACTATTTTAACATTTCCTTCTTGTTTACATGCATAACGTACAATTTCATAGATCGTACACGCCTATGGGACGAGGAACTGGTGTCGTAGGTGGGAGCACACTCTAGGGACTACGAGTTCGACGAGGAGTGGGTGCAACGGCGAGAGGGCGGTGGGCCTTCGCACGGCGAGACCACTCCTAGTCAAGTCTCCGTTGGGGCTTCATAGCTTCAAGGTGCGGCCGGAGCGAGCCAGCCGACGCGACCCCCTCTTACGACACCCATGCAGGCTACCCATGTCGGTAGGGTCCATCAGCCGCCAGAGCCTTTGACGTACTCGCACTAACGCCCACAGCCGTTTTGGATGAAGCGAGGGGCCACGTGTGGGGTACGCCCCAAGAGGGCTCGAGAGTCGATGTATCAGTAGTGTTATGTTAATATTGTTTTGTCTATGACTTACATTTTGCTAATCTCGTATTTATGATATTATTTGTTCTTATTATGTGTAAAAGTAACTATGTGAGGGAGTCAGCATCATGACACCCTACACCACACTACTTCTAACCTTTTCGTACACGAAATGACCACACCGTCATTCCTAAGTCATTCTCTCTCTAAGATTTCATTCGGTACTCTCAAATAAATTGGTTGAGCAAACAGACAATTGCATTAGAAAATAACACTTCAATATTTTTCTTATTTCGCCGCCAAAGGGGGTTATTTTTGGTATTATGCCGCCACCGAATGGGGCTATTTTTTGTTATTGAGCCGATGAAATTACATTCCAAATATATTTGGTCAGATCGAAACTCCTAAATTGTTCTCTACTTGATATGTCCTTATCTTTTCAAAAATTATCGGTTGCGCAGACACTTAAAGATATACCAAAATTATACATTTAATTCAATTTCAAAAATGGCTCAGGTTGCCATTTGAATTGACAACAGAGATCTTTTCACCAATTCAAATGGCATCTGAACAATTTCCATGGCGACATGGTCTCTGTCGTCATTTGAAATGACGACAGAAGACCATTTTTGTAATATTTTTACTATTTATTTTGTAATTATTTATTAAAATAATAATATTAAAAAAATCTATGAACGGTTGGAGTCTAATCCCCCATGCCAAGCACAATTCCAGTAACTTCTCTGCCAGCGGACCAAGTCCCCCAGCTAGCTCATATTCCACTTCCAGGTCCAATCTGCTTGCAATAAGTAGCCTCAGCCACAGGATCAAGCGCGGAAACACAATGTCCAGAAGTACATAAAGTTTTTTTTTGCGTACATATATTAGCCCACCTAAAAAATTCATGTATGGTTTGTGCAAGAAAAGGCACTGTTTAGACTATTGTATCAAATTTTTGGGCTCACCTTAAGATTTGTATCAAACTGTGAGGTATTGAAAAATATGAGCATCTCTAGCTAATCAGAGAAAATTGGCAGGAAGCAAACTTTCTCCATGTCTTACCTGTTGGAACTGCTCCCGAAGAGAACACCTGGACACATGCACACGAACACTCTGGAACGCAGATAAAGGAAGAAGAACACATAAGATACAAATATTTTGGTGTTGCCGAACTTCTACACAGCTTTTCCTTTTCTTCTCTTATTTATACTAGCAAATAGCAAGTAACTTACATGCAAATAAGTAATTTAAGCACTACATGCACCTATAGCCACCTTTCCACCTTCAGGCAATTAGCGTCATCAATGTTCATGACTACTAATTCAGCCATGCAAACCAAAACTGAAACTTAAACAACATTAAGGATTATTCAACAAACACTCCCTAATCCTTGATGTGCCGACTCACCGTCTAGAGCTAGTCTCACGCTCGGCAACATGTACATGCTTACGTCCTCGTAGCTACGATATGCACTAACCACTAACACATGACTGATCCAATAACACATGTATGTGCACACAACTGCTGGCTTCACTTGACTACCGATCCACTCACTTCACTGCTGATCCGTCCACTACGTCATGACGCCACGCATGCAACTCTCTTGGACTTAGCCCACTACTATGACTCTATACGGCAACAAAACCAAGTAATATAAATAAACATGATGAACACGTAGACAACAAGATTAGTTCCAACTGAGCTTTAGAGTAGCATCGGTTCGTCATCTACGTCCGTCGCAATGAAAAGTGCCTTATCCTTTACCACCTTCTTCGGTTCAGGACATTCCCAAGAGTAGTGCCCGTAGTTCTAGCAGTTGTAGCACCGAACTTTCACTTTGTTGTAGGTACTCTTCTTGCTGGAGCCGGAGCCGCCTTCCTTGTTCTTGGCCCTGGACCCCCATTGGGCGTGGGTGAGCCGCAGGTGCTCACCTTCCTCCTCACTAACCATGTGGCGTTCCTCGAATGCCTTTAGCCACCCAAACATTTCTTCGACCGACATCACATCCAACTCCTCGAGGTTCTCGAGAGTGCAACGATCGGCAGAAACTTCGGTGTCAAGACCCGAAGAACCTTATCCACCACACAAGAGTCTTGAACCTTCTCTCCCAGCGTTCGCATCTTGCTGAGAGTAAGGGTGACCCTCATGGAAAATGCATCGATTGACTCACCTTTGTGCATATGAAGGTTGTCAAATTCTTTCCTTGCGGTTTGAAGCTTAGCCCTTGTCACGCACTCAACTCCAACGTACATGGACTTGAGAGTCGCCCATGCCTCCTTCGTCGTCCTCTTGCTGTTGAGAGCAAGAAGGGTCTCCTCGCTCATACCATGGTAGATGGCCACAAGTGCCTTCTTATCTTGGCGCCGCTCGACGTCGTCTTCTTCAACGACATCCCACACTCTTTGCGCCTCCATGTACACTTGCATCTTCATTGACCATGCAGCATAGTTGCTACTAGTCAACAACGGGTACTGGAGCGTGACGCTCTCCTCCTTCCCGACTCGCGCCAATGGCCTACCGCGAGCCACCTGCTCACTGCCGCTAGCCACATGCATGCCGCCGCTGGCCACCTCCTCTAGGCCACCAGCGACACGCCTTGACGTCAACGGAGACAACGACCTCGCCATCCTCACCATCACAACTAGGCTCTGATACTAATTGTTGGAACTGCTCTCGGAGGGAACACCTGGACGCATGCACACGAACACTCTGGAACACAGAGAAAGGAAGAAGAACACACAAGATTCAAATATTTTGGTGTTGCTGAACTTCTACACAGCTTTTCATTTTCTTCTCTTATTTATACTAGCAAATAACAAGTAACTTACATGCAAACAAGTAACTTAAGAACTACATGCACCTATAGCCACCTTCCCACCTTTAGGCAATTAGCGTCATCAATGTTCATGACTACCAATTCAGCCATGCAAACCAAAACTTAAACTTAAACAACATTAAGGATTATTCAACATTACTGCCCCTCTACAAGCAACATGAGGTTTTCACCTCGTACGGTTCCTCGTTCTATAAGAATTTTCTGTGGATGACATATGGCAAACTAAGTGATATACAGAAGGCGAAAATACCCTTGAAAATGAGAATTTTTCTGTGGATGATTTAGCATGACAGAATCCCTTCTGCTGAACAATCAACTCGCAGGAATTGGCAAGGTGGTCTGGAATGCAAATTATGTGGGAGAATTGAGGGCACAAATCAGATAATGTTTACTTGCCCTATAGCTAAGTTGTGTGTACGTGGGGTGTCGTGAGGGATACCTTAGTCCTTAGGTTGGAGCGAAATTCCATAGAATATTCAAGATTTCTGGGATATAACCCTTGAGAGGGGTAGGAGCAAAAGAAAGAACATTATGATAACCCTGTTAGGGGCGGTGTGCTGGACTCTATGGCTAAAGCGTAATGATATGGTCTTTAGAGATGGCTTCGTTCCTTCACCGGTTATGTTAATCTTCAAACTGACTTCGTTTATGCGGTGGTGGAAACCATTGGAACGGCAAGGGGAACAACACAGGTTGGAGTCGCTGATGCGTGAGAGAAAAGAAAGGGCGAAGCAGCTGCAAGACATTGAAGGTCAAACAGAAGATCCGGACTTACATTTCTTTAGTTTTGTCTAGTTTGTCCCATGTGTAGTTATCGATCCTTTTCTGAGAACTTGTTATTCAAGTCTCTAGCAAGAACTTATGTAAAACTGGTATTCACAGTTGTATGAACCTTTTATGCTTGCAATCAAGGCAGGGCCATATAGGCCTGTGGTCTACAAAACGGTTACTCGTTCAATTCTTTCGAAGGGATCTTTTCCAATATTTAACATAAAACAAATTTTCCAAAATGAGACAATCCTATAACTCCATAGATTTTTGTTGATCTATAGATATTAAACGTGTGAAATCGTGAATAAAGAACTATATTCCAAAATATCACCTAAAAGTAATGAATTCGGCGTCACTATCATCAGTGTACAGCTTCTAATTCACAGCCAATTCAAAAGCAACAACGAGCCAATGAGCTAGGTTACAATAAGAGCTAGCCAATGCCAGGAGTGTTCTTCCAGTCCCAGTATCAACAGCAAGCTCTAGCCTTCAGAGAATAAAGGAATTATATGAAAACTAATTGAACCTCCTTGGTTTATAGTATAGCTAGGCACATCAAAACTGCAGTATATTACTTAGCTGGTAGGTCAGTAGGACACGTTCAAATGCTAACTATCTAACTGATTAACTACTCCTGTGCATGCACATCCAAGATTGCAGTAGACCAGGCTCAAACACCGGTTTGACAATATCCATATATAAGAAAACGTATTGCTAAACGACCGAATTTGGATCTTTACATTCAAATTTGAACTCAAGATATAAACCGTATAGTTTTTCAAATCTCATCTTGGTGGTTGTACACTCCTATTTATGCTGTACATAAACAGTACACTCCTGTTGTATGAGAATCATGTTTCCATCCAATTAATACCCATGGGAGGGGTGAGGAGGTCGGGGATGGAAGGCTGGAGGAAGAAGATATGGTTATTGTTGTCCTTATTTTTTCATAATGGCATATGTCAAATAATAGGTACTCTGTAGTGGCATATTTCGAAGAATAAACTTTGTAGGCTCATATATCAAAACTGAGAACTTTAGAGTGGCAGGTACCTAAATAACCCTACATAAAATAGTGTCAAGGCCCGGAATTGTTAGATTCCAAACGCACATATGTTTACTGTGCTAGTCACATGATCAGTGGCTAGCACACACATTCAACAACGTTCATATCACATCTATACACAAATAAATAAAATAAAGTAGCACGATATAGATAAACAACCAAGATTAAGTCATACACGACCAAGTTTTATAACATACGAGCCGACAAGGCAAATAGTTCACATATCATAAAGTTTGCAGCAGAAATAACGATAAAAGAGTCACAAAAAACCATCAAGTATGCCTCAACCTACCCATAGGCAACCGACTGGGGTTAAACCCTAGTAATCGGTGTCATCATCACCAAAGCCCGCATCGTAAAAGTATACGATCAGCGGGTCATCATCCACATCTTTTGAATTTGTTCAACAAGCAATTGTGGGTTCAAAGTTGTACCCCGCACGAATTTATAGCAAAGATTATATAATATGCAAGCCTATGTCAAGAGAGATGACTATCCTACCAAGTTTCCCATTTGTGCATCAGGCAAGCTTTCATTTCCAATAATGAGTAATAGATTGCAATTGAAAATTGCAAAAGCATTTGATATTGATAAAATAATAATAAAGTATACATAGCATAAATAAACAGGTGTATTTCTGCCATTATACCAAAATAGCGGCAAAATCCTTTTGCCTAACAAGATATGAATGGCTTCCCTATTCATATATTCCCGAAACCAAGTTGCAAAACATAAAACTACTAAGGCGAGGATTCACCAAGTCGTGCATGACCGGGGACATGACAGTTTAAATAGATTTACACTTTGCAGAGGTCGTAAAACTTTACCCACACGACATAAACATCCCACCATGTCAATCATGTCATGTGATACCGAAGGTACCCGTTTTGAGAGTTCATGACAGAGCTTTTACATTACCGATCCTAACAACAAACCACATTATGACACCTTCTTAGGATATGGAGAGCTCTTCAACTAAGAACTCATACATTGTGTTGCTAAGCTTTGCAGGCCCCGCAAAGCCCCTACGAACAATGATTACCTTCCATGTCCGCAATAGCTCAAATTTTCCAACCTACAATCTACCACCTGCGGTTTGAGTGCTAGAACACGATAAATTATTAAGCTAGGGCCTTTCTATAAAAGACACATGTGATTTGCACTGATATCTTGGGTCTAACTACACCATAGACTCGGTCCTTAGAAACCCAGGCGAGACAACCACAACCAAAGTCTTGTGCACCTGCACCGGTCTCAACATACACTCACACAAGTCTAAAACAAGTTTTAGTTTTCATTTGTTAATCAAAATAATAGAGGTATCTGCTCTGGGCATGTGTAACATCCCAAGTTTTGCAGTCTTTCAAAAATTATTTGAAATTAATGATTTCAAAGATTTTGATTTTATTTGGAGTTGTTGTATATATTAAAGTCTAAATTCAGAATTCCATCTCAAATATAATGTCAAATCTATGTCCAAAATCAAATCAAACATAGGCCAAAATTCAAATTAAAAAATTCCAATTTGAATTTCCCTCTTAGTTTCCTTGGGCCGAAGTCCATCTGCTTTATTTATTTGGGCCACAGCCCAGCCATCCCCGACCCTCCTCTCTCTCTTTCTCTCTCTGCCTTCCTCTGCTTCTTTTATCCCGTGCCCGACATGCATCGCCCATGTTTTGCCCGTGCCTGACATGCATCGCATCTATATTGATTGTCGCGTTGCCCGATTGGAAACCCCCATGTTCACGCCCCGCCATCACCACACGCCTTCAATGGTGTTAACATTTCTTCAATTCCCAAATCAGACCCGAAACGTTGCATGATGACGTTGTGGCTGTGTTCGTTTCTTTGCTCGTCTCGCCCTATAAATGGGAGCATCACCACCGTTTTCCACCCCTTCACACTCCACTCAAATCCCACTACCTCTTGTGCTCTGTCGCCACCGTGCAAGTCTTCTTTCTAAGCGCCAGCCGCCAACCCGTCTCGTTGTTCCCACCGCTCCGGTCAGTTCCCGAAGAAAGTACTCACGTCATCTCATGTTCCCGACCCTACGAATATTTCCCCTTATTCTATTTCACTTTTCGTCACAGTTCACCACCGGATTGGGTCGTCTCCCCCATCATCGACCTAACCGCTATCGTCGTCAAGTTCGCCATCATCGCTGATCATCTTTCCAATTCTTTGCACCCATAGCATCTCCTCCATCTCCTCTACCGTAGCCATCGTCAAGCCACCGTAGCCGTCGCCACCACCGCCATCTTCTTCCCTGGCTCTAGCCACTGTTGTCCTGCCACCATGGACCACCTCTGGCCTGCCCTCATGACCCAAAGGATTCCCCTCACCGTTCTCGTGCTGGTGCTCATGCTGCCTTTCGAAGGGCATCGTCAAAGCACCATTGCCATCGTTCAACCGTGCCTCGGCTGCCACTGAACGTTGGACTCTACACGCATGAACGCCTCCACCGATCACTATCCTAAGGCCAAGCCAACCCATTTTGGTCACCGCTGTCCCGAGCCACCAGACACCTCCTCCCTTTTCTTCCTCTTTCTTCCTTTCTCTGTCGCTGACGGTTGGGTCCTACCTGTTAGCCAACACTATTCCATGAGCGTGATTCACTGTAAACTCTGGAACATTTAATTATTTTAATCCAAGAGAATATTCTCATCTCTCTCATTTTCAAAGTTTTCACTTCCGATCGTACTTTCGAAAGCATGTTATCCTTATACGAGCTCCGATTGATCCCGTTCTTCTTTCTAAATTCATAATATGTCATCAGTACTAATTATATATATTTTTTCATTTTTTGGTGTTTTATTTGTACTGTTTCACACCAGTACAGTCCGACGTTGCCAAAGCGAACTTAGAGCAACCGGAGTGAGCAACAACTACCTACGACGAAGGCAAGTCTTCCTTGATCATGTTGTTCCTACTATTTTCCTAATCTTATTTTTATATCACTCAAAACCAGTATGCATTGCTATTTACATAAAATAATGAATTCAATTATTAGGAATGTTAGCTAATCTTAATTTGATTATATTAGCAAATCCACAGTAATGATTATATTATTGATGGATTAATCTAGAACAGTAGAATTGCTTAGACAAGCTATATCGGCCATTGTCATCCTATGGATGGGAACTATTATAAGACTTTATGCAAATTAATTTGAGAAATATATTGTAATAGGTATTGCCACTGGTTTACTAAATAAATTAAAATGGTGAAAAATATGTTTTAGACTTGGGCGGATGGTAAGTTCATGTGGGTATAGTTGGTGCACAAGAACTTGTAATGTGATAGTTCCACCCGAGTCATAATAAGGACCAACTCTTGTGTCTATTCAGACTGAACATTACTGTACAACCACATGTCTGAAATGGGATGGATTTGGCCAAATAATTTACCAAGTCCAAGCATTGAGCCCATAGGCATTAGTCAGTAGGTGTTATCTGCGATGTGCAGACAATGGTAAATGACGTTCATTTCTGCAGGGCACTTGCATTAGACAATGGTAAATGATGTCCATATTGTAATACCCCGGCCTGCTCATAGCGTGGCCCATGTGGCCCATGAGGAGTTGTGTGGTGGGATTAGTCCCATATTGCTTGTCTCAAGTGAGTTGTAGTAGTTTATAACTTGCATTAGCACTCGGTTGCATTAGACAATGGTAAATGATGTCCATATTCTTGGGCAAGTGGTATCCAAGCATCAACCTTCACGAGCTCGGAGACGGGCGCGCATATGATGATGGTGACATGGATGTCCACTATCTTAAGGTGGTTAGTTCATAGGAGGGTGTCACCTTAAGGGGGTGACCCGATACTGCTCATAGCATGGCCCATGTGGCCCATGAGGAGTTGTGTGGTGGGATTAGTCCCATATTGCTTGTCTCAAGTGAGTTGTAGTAGTTTATAATGCCTGTTGGATCCAAACGTAGCACCTCCGGGTTAACCCTTTTACACGAAGCGAGGACGAAAGTGTAAGTGAGGTGCTATGTGTGGCGGGTCCGCCCCACGGTGGGCTGGGCATTGAGCCGATTTTGGGTCAGGGTGTTACACATATCTTGCAAGTGTTACCAACACAACTGCGAGCTCTCTTGATGATGGTGAAGATGTCCATATCTTAAGGGGTTAGTTCATAGGGCGGGCTGATGTAAGGGTGAGTTATTGTAAAGGCCTTGTGTTAATCACTTAGTCGCACGCCTAAGGAAGTGTGTCATAACTGATATTATAAGTTTATTATCTCGTGTTGATAAAGCTGTACAACCTCTGCAGAGTGTAAAACTATTCGAACAGCTGTGCCCACAGTTAAAGGTAGGCAAGGTGCATTTTCACATGGTATATTTTGGTTTTGCTTTCTAAGAAATAAACATTGAGAATCCGGGAGCAGTTAGGACTCTCGAGTAGTTATTATGGCAGCTAAAGCCCTATCCTTCAAACCTTGGCAGATAGAACCTTGATACTAGTGGTTGGTAGCTAGACTAGTGAAATACTTAGTTTAATTATTAAAACTACTTCTAGCGAGCCAGACTATACCCCAGTTACCCCATAGATGTTATCCTTAGCTTATCATTAGACGTGAATTATGAGCTACTAATGTCCTTTGTGGTAGCCATAACTAATAAAATTAATAAATTAATAAAAGAGCTATTTGAAAAAGTTGTTCTTTGCTTTGTATGTTTGTTTGGTTCTTGGGGCGATTTTAGATCTATTTCCCTTAGAACTTTCCTCCTGTCTTCTAAATCCTTGGAAGACCCAGCAGATGGTGACTACTCGCAACAGAAGTGGCAGCGCTAGGGGACAAGGAAATGAGAACGTTGATTACCAGGAGAATCTAGTCCAGCAACCACCACCTCCTCTGATTGAAGCACCTGATTGGCGACAGATGATGGCCAATCAAACTCATCTGATTGAACTGTTAGCTCAGTCCCTCAACCATAATCAGAATGCTCAATCATCAGCAACATATCATTCTCCTCCACCCCCAACAAGGATAACCATGACAGAATTTATGAGGATGCATCCGCCAACTTTCTCTAGTAGCACAGAACCCATGGATGCCGATGACTGGCTTCGGGCCATTGGAAAGAAGCTGGACATTGCTCAGTGCACGGATCGTGAGAGGGTCTTGTTTGCCTCTCATCAGAAGGCACCTTATTCCGTATCATGTGTAACGTCACTATCTTGACGTGTAAATTTCGATCAATAGAAGAATACAGAAGTACTTCATGTGATCGATCAATCGAAAGTTGCACATCATAGACAATGAAGTGCTCACCTCATCATAGTGATATGATCTTCTACCAATTTCTTGAAGACTTCAAAACCATAGACCAAATTGACTTTCTGACCACCTAAATTGAAATAGACGATCGATTGATCATCCATAGATTTTGTTCTTTCTATGCACGGTGGTTGAAAAGTCAATTTATCCTGTGAATTCTGTCTTACTAGCTAGAAGGGTAGGAGATAAGAACTTTAAGAAGAAATGGAAGTAAGAAAAGATGGGAAGTTTGTGACTGATTTTTTTCTTAGTTCTGGATGCGCGCCCTTCTGATGGTTATTTATAGGCTTAATAACTTGTGGTAAGATTAAATTAATGAATAAAGATAGAAGTCTGACGTATATGATTTATTAGAATCTGCTCCTAATAAATATCATTGGTAACCAAAGGATCACCGTCTTTTTGGGAATTGTTTTTCATAAATATGATTGATGCTTCTTTTCCTATGTTTACAACTAAAGCTGGAGGGCTCATCACAGATGATTTTTAATAAGAACCGTTTGTGATTACAGACGTCATAGACGATTTTTAAATATAACCATCTGTGATAATTCAATCTTTCGGCTCGCGCGATACGTCTTTTCGTCTCGCGCGCCGATGTTACGATGTGTCTCTTCGACGTTTTAGAAGAATGATCATCGCGCGCCATGGTGAGCATGCATGGTATTGAATATGTACACCATGGTGAGCACGTGGAGCATGACGGCGAGGACCAAGGCGAGGAGGTCGGCGATCACCGTCACTTTTCCTCACGATGTCGTCGTCCACATCGTCGGCCTCGTGGCCGCGAGCTCTCCTCAACCCATTGCTGACCTCTGTAGCCTACGAGCCATGTACATATTCTGTTCTTTTGTTTTTGGTAGGTCTGAAGGAGTTAGTATTCTATTCGATTTTTGTTCAGAGTCAGTTTCTGAAGATAACTATAGCGTATCATATCCTAGTTAATGGTTAGAAAGCTTCAGGTGTCCGTTTCGGTTTCAAGTTCCGATAGAGAACCTAATTTTAATTCCTCTGAAAATCTATAAAAAGGAGAAAAACCAAAAAGTCATATCAGTTGATACAGCACAAAATAATCTCGTGTTGATTTCGTTTCTTGTCCAATATCCAGTTTTGAACTGAATTTGACTAGCAACAATGACCTTAATTTAGCCTTTTAATTTTCTCTTATGGAGTAATTCTTGTATTAAGATTCTGCCGTCTTAAATTTTAGTTGCATGACCATGTACAAGGCGTCCAAGGAGCGCGCTGTGGGGAGGCGTGCGGCATTGGAGCGGGAGGAGGCGATGAAGTGGTAGGATAACGAGCACTACCTCACCGTCATCGACCACAAAAGGCTAATACTGGACACCTCATCACAGATAGTTGACCAATACCGTCTGTATTAAATACAATCACAGACAGTTTTGGTTTGACGATCGTCTGTGTTACTCGTTGTGTTAAAAACCATATGTGAAGAGGTAATATCACAGACCATTTGTGTTGAAAATCGTCTGTGAAGTATCAAAGACTGTTCTGATATTACATCACAGATGGTTTTTGTTTGAAACCGTCCGTGATTCGCAGCACAGGAGGGCATAAATTTTTGAATGCGTGCGTAGGAGGTGAAATATTTTGGCGTTGTCCTTATATATTATAGCCACCCCCGCCTTGTTTTCAATCAGTCTCTTCCTCTCCCCTCCCCACACCGAGCTCCAGCGAATGCCCTAGATTCCCCCCACGCTGTTCGGCAAGGAGACGCAGCCTACTGTTTCACGACGCCTCTAGTGAGCGGGCGTTACGGCTCGACCAGTACCGTCAGATCTGGCTGCCCCCCATCTTGGCCTCTGGTGAGCATGAAGTTTTTCCCCCAAATTCCCATCCTTGTTTCCTTCCCACTTTGATTTTGTCCCCTGCATCCTGTCATATTTCATTATCAATGAGGACCCCCATCTATGGTCGACAAGGAAGGCCGATTCGGTTAGAGATGGACACCTCTACTCGACCTCATCCTTGTTAGAGTGTGAGCCATTGATTGAGAGAGAAAGAGAGAGAGAGAGCGAGTATCTTTTAATTACCTTCTTGCAAACTATCGAAAGAGCATATGGAAACTACTGCTCAGCAATTGATTGGTTTGGCTTAAAATTTGATTTTTTTCAATACAAAAAACTATCAGACGGTTTTTACTAAAAAAATCGTCTATGATAGTCTATTTTCACAAATGATTCTGAACAAGAATTGTCTGTAATAATTGACTATCACATACGGTTATTGTTCAGAACCGTATGTGATAGCTTTTTTCACGGATAGTTCAAAAACTGTTTGTGATGATTATATAGTATCACTGACCCATAAAGCTAGACGGTTCAGAAAACCATCTGTGATGACGATTTCGAACCGTCTAGGATTATCTTTTCTATAGTAGTGCCTGCTTCATCGTTGGCCTCACACTTGTCTTTGCGCCCCAAGACATGCAGCGCGACCTCGTGTTCCTTGAACAGGCGGCCATCGCCGACCACAAGGCCGCGGTCTACGTGCTTGGCCTCCTCTTTTGCACAACCGGCGAGACGTGTGATGTTGGGAAGCACTACATTAGCCAAGTCGAGGGTGAGCCAGCTGGCGGTAGGTGTGAGATGGCCAAGAGGACCAACTGGGAGTGCAGGCGGTGCCGGAGGCTTGCTGTAGACATGGTCCAGGAGACGGCGTGGAAGAAGATGGTTGGGCCGTTGGGTTGGGTGTGGGTGCTGTCGGAGGACGGCCACCTGTGCACGAGCACCAGCTGTGGCGTGATGGAAGGGTGGGACGACTACATCATCTTCTACAGCGACGACTACAAGATTATGCATGAGTATGCCAAGTTCTTTGCAGAGGTGTTGAACTACTTGCTGTAAAATTATCGATTTTAGCATAGTTTTAGCAAATATTTATATATAATAGAACCGTCTGTGAATATTATCACAGACGGTTCTATTATGGAACTGTCTATGATGTGAGACCATATCACTGACAGTTTTATTATGGAATCGTTTGTGATATGAGACTATATCACAGACAGTTCCATAATAGAACTGTCTGTGATAAGTATCACTGACGGTTCCATAATAGAACCATCTGTGATATCCCATTATTAATAGAAGCCCGCAAGGGTTTGCACCCCTAACTCGCCACTCCCAAGTGCCCTTACTCTCGCCCGTTCCCCTCCCCACCTAAGTGCCCCCGACCTCGCCGCCATCGCCCAAAGCTTCCTCCCTAACAGCCGTCCCCAAGTCGCGCCTTCTCCCCGACCCCGTCGCCGACACCGCCCTTCTTCCGTCGTTGCCGGTTGTGACACCATGGTTCATTGCACAATACACTCTTATCGTAAGAGTCTTGTGCAATGTCACCGTCGTGACACAACTATGGTGACGCCGCCGCTGCCGGTCCAATCAACCTCCCCTCAGCCAAATGCACCTCCCTACCACCCTGCCTTCCCCTCTTCGACCTCTCCACCAACCTCCCCTGGCTACCTCTGTTGCTTTAGTTTTTGGGTTTGAGCTTGACTTGTTTACCGATGTGGGTTGTTGTTGCTTATGCATACATGAAGGAGATGGATATGGTGAGCTATTGCCGGTAGTCGCTTTGCCAGTTGTACTGGGGTAACTACTCCCCTTGCTCTGTGATGTGGGTGATGAATGATGGGCTATGGTGTGTGTTCTGTGATGTTTGGCTGATATGGGTGAGTTCTCTGTGTATGATGTTGGTTCATGAGATGTGGTTCGGATGGAGCAAAACATCAGTCTTTACACATACAGATTTTTGTACATGTATCTAATCTTATGGTATGTTCCTATATGGTATTCTACTTTTGAAAGATGCAATTCACTTTTCAGATTTGTAAAGGTTGGGCTAATTTGTAAAGCTGCAATTAACATACAAATTTCTCAAATTTTTACCTAGCTTGTGTCTCTGATCATCAATTATTTATTAATTGGTATGTATTCTATTCCAAAACAAGACCAAATGAGTCAAAAACTACTACAACACCTCTGCACCCGCTTGTCACTATTCATTTCACCTTTGTCTGTGTAACCGTGTTCATACCAGTCAAGTTCTCCTCCCTTGTGTCCCAGGTACGTCCTACCATTCCATTCCTGATCTCTTCTCTATACAGTCTTCCAAGCAGTGGCTACTTGTGCCTTTAAAACCAGCTTCATATATATATATATATAATCGTAGTCCCCGAGCCACTTTCGGGGGGTTGTCCACACAGCCTAAAGAGGATAAGACAGCAGTCACAGGCAACTTCATCTAGACTGCAAGTTCAAGAAGTATGGCTATCAGGAGAGCGTGTGGACATCTAATTATCTGGATGTTATCGATAGATAATTTGGACATCACTATGTTCAGAAAATAGCGTTGATGCACAGGTACTCAGTCTGGGAAGTGGCATCATGTATCAGCAACCAAGCAACGTCCTTGGTTGCTGATACATGATACCACTTCCCAGTCGAAGTACCTACGCGTCCACGCCATTTTATGAATATAGCGACGTCCAATTACCTATAGACGACATCCAGGTAATTGGATGTCCACACGCTCTCCTGACAGCCATGGTTCTTAAACTTGTAGGCTCAATGAAGTTGCCTATGGCTGCTGTCTTATCCTCCCCGTGCTACGTGAACGACCCCCAAAGTGGTTGGGGGACTACGAACAGTGTGTGTGTGTGTGTGTGTGTGTGTGTGTGTGTGTGTGTGTGTGTGTGTGTAGGAAGCCTTTTTGCAACTCTTGGGTGTAGTTACTCCCTATTTCGTATCTCACAACGTAGGGAGTATCTTACACAACCGAGAGTATGTATGTGTAGTATACGAGTATATAAGACCACTTATGTGGTATTTATACATTTTTAGAGGTGGTATGTTTAATTTTTTAGACATACTCCTTTTTATATACGAATATGAAGGTATTTACAAAATATACTAAAACTATGGACTCGCTTGCAATTTTTTCTTGTGGTTCACATTAGAGTATCTTATAATTAGTATATGAATATACCCAAAGTGATAAAGGAGTATGCTAAGTTCTTTCATGTGGTATACCTCTGGTATACCACATGAAAGAACTTAGCATACTCCTTTATCACTTTGGGTATACTCATATACTAATTATAAGATATTCCAATGCGAGCCACATGAAAAATTTGTAAGCGAGTCCTTAGTTTTTAGCATATTTTATAAATACCTTCATATTCGCACTAAAAAGGAGTGTGTCTAAAAAATTGTACATACTACCCCTAAAAAGGTGTGAATACCACCTAGGTGGTCTTATATACTCGTATACTACACATAAATACTCTCGGTTGTGCAAGATACTCTACGCTAGAGATACTAATAGGAGTAACTACTCGGGAGTAGAAAAGGCTTCCTATATATATATATATATATATATATATATATATATATATATATATATATGTGTGTGTGTGTGTGTGTGTGTGTGTGTGTGTGTGTGTGTGTGTGTGACTGGTTTTAAAGGCACAAGCAGCCACTGCTTGGAGACTTTATAGAGAAGAGTCATCACAGATAGTTTCATCTACAAACTGTTTGTGATACATCAGCCATCATAGACGGTTTTAGCTACAAACCATATGTGATATATGAGCTATCATAGACGGTTTCCTCTACAAACCGTCTGTGATAGTCTCACAGACGATTATGAGTTAATAACCATCTATGATAGTCTGCACCATAGACGATTCGAAAACAGTCTGTGATGACCTCATGCCATTACTGACCCATAAACTCAGACGACTCAAGAAACCATCTATGATGACATTTTTGAACCGTTTGTGAAGACTTTTTCTGTAGTAGTGTGGATTTATTACGTCATTAGGCTGACAGTTGGGTTGGGCGCACAGTGAACCGAGTTCACGGACAAGTCTATGGGCTGGTGGGTCCCGCGTGCCAATGACCCAGATTTTTAAATTCGGTTTAAAATAAAAACAGATAAATTACTCTATCAGTCCCACACGTTAGCATCTCACAAATTTAACTATTGTCATTAGCGGTAACTTAATTCGTTTGGTGGGTCCACTTGCCAGAGAGAGAGGGAGACAAAGGAGGCGACGGTGGCCATGGCCGAGCTCGCTGTCGAGCTCACTGGCGGCGGAGTGGCGACGACATGGGCCTAACAAGCAACAAAATGGAACGGTGGGTCTCGACGAAGATAAAGGTGGTGACGGTGAAAGAGATTTCTCGCCCAGGTGCTAGGCACACTAGGTTCGGCAGGTGCATGCGACACTAACTAGCGTGGCATCGGAACTAATGGTTATCGGAGTCGCACCGACGACATGCAGTCACTGCTACGTCATGTGTGGCTATGGTGGAGTCTAGGCCAATGACACTAGGTTCAAAATCTAACTAGCACATAAGCACTAGGGGATTACCCATAGGCTCACCATTTTGGTCGACGGTGACGAAGACGGTCAGAGACATCGAGGCGGCGGTGAACAAGAGCGTCGGCGACGGCTTCACCGTGGCAATGTGCTACGACAGGGAAGAAGCTATGAGAACATGTGCATTAGCATGTATGCATGCGGAAGATGGTCAAAGTGATGAGACAGTATTAATCGATAGAAATGACGGTGGCGACCAAAAACAAGGAAGATGTGTCTCGACGACTCGTTGTAGAAACAAGGACATTGAGTAAGGGCTTGCATATATGTATGTATGTATGTATGTATGTATGTAAAAAGTATATAGGTATATTAACCACATCGATTTGGTATTAATTAGTAGATTAGTTATGAAATACACGTTATTATATAATACATGAATCAGCGGTCAAAGTAGTACTGTGTAGGTTGTGTCAATGCCTAAAACATCCTATATTTTGATGGAGGGAGTAGCAGAATGATGTCACATAACTCTTGGAGTATGTATATATTGGCATGCAAAAAATCTCTTGTTAAAATGGAATATACAGAGCAATATAATATACACATGGTAGTTGTTACACAAAACGGAAGAAGAAACAATTTTTACTGATCTGAAAAACATGGCAATAGTACTTATTTTTATGAAATACAACCACTACTTGTTGTAGATCTAAATTCTAAACTAGGTAACACGTACATAAAAAAAAAGAGTAAGCGATATACTCACTCCAGTCAAAAAAGAAAGTCGTTTTAGATATCGATACGGTCCTCAAAATGTAGCTTTGATCACATATCATAAATCTAATAAAATTATAACATTATAAAAATACTTTTTGAGATAAATATACACATATATTATTTTCATGTATCCAATCTAAAATTCAAAAACTTATTGATAGTGAAAGTTTATAATATTTGATAGCAAGTAACCCAAAATGACTTTCTTTTGTCGCCGGAGGGAGTACAAGTATATTAGTTATATGCAAGGAAAATGTGTCCACTGATGGTGTGGTAAGAACTTTTGCAAACTGAAAATCTTGTACATCGATCAGTAGGTTTTGTCAAAGAGATATATCATATACACTTTAATAGAATTGATAAATGGAACGTATAATATATGTATGTTGTACAGATGGTTGAAGCTACTCTAACATACTTTGTTCAAATTAAGGCAAAGAATTGGTTGGAGTACACTCATAAAGTCATAATCACGAAAGACAACGCAGTTGGAACTAGAAAACACAGACCCTTTTTTAGATGATTCTCTTGTTGCGCATCTCTCTCTTCCAAATTATTTCATATGGACCTGGGGATAAAGGTGTAGCAATAGTATTTGACCACCTCTTGACAAAATCTTTGAAAAGAATCCAACATGAGTGGCAGGTGACAATTCACACTATAAAATCTACTCTAATCAAAAGAATAGACATAATCAAAGACAAAAGGAGGGCTCAAACCATACATAACGAAAGGCGATTCTTACTTCCACCGCATCTCATCCTTCTTATCACATTCTAAATATTTTTTTAACCCCTCCAAAAGTATAGCTGAGATCTTTGCATCGTAGCTAAGATCACACTAGCTATAAAGCCTAGAATAGCCTATTATCATATGAAATTTGAAGTTCTAGAGGGGAAAACGAGAATTAAAGTAAAAAAGGTACAAATCATAAAAGAGGAGCGACAGATAAAAGCGCGCTGATGGTCACTTTCACGTAGCATGTATGTATATATCACCTTAGTGCCTATATATAACCCTAATTTAATTTCTAGAACTTAATTTCCATGATGCTTTGGTACACTGTTTCCTTCTCTTGATCAATTTCCATCTAGATATATCATTCCATGCATTATCCCAAAACAATATAAATATCATTAAATTCACTTCTTTTGGGAGAAACAGACAAAAAACTTTGATGCGATTATACATATACAGAAAAGAATCAGTGTTTTATATATTGAATCTAGCGACACACAAAGTGTACTATACCTCATGTTTGTTATGCGACAAAACTGACAATTTCATTTGCAAACATTGCTTAGCCATTGGATTCATTCTAATTTATGTAAAGCAAAGTACTACATATCAACATTCCATGGAGATCGACCATAAGCAATATATATATATCACAGACAGCCATAAAATAAACACAGCAACATGATAACACAAATCAGGGTTTATAATTTTGGTGAAATTTCAGTTATTTCGGCGAAATTTTGTGACTTTTGTTACCCTCTCTAAATAAATACAATTCGTTCAAAAAAAAGGAAACAGTTGAATTTGGACAAATTACGTTCTAAATTCGGCAACATTTGAATTTGGACAGAATTTGGTCAAATTTTGTCCAAATTTCAAGTGCCTATTGAAAACTGACCGAAATTCTAAAATTTTGGTAATTTTGTTCATTTCGTTATCCTCCGAAATAAATTTCAAAACGAAATTGTTTTCCATGACACAAATGCCTTTCGACTATTATTATTGTCATATGAGTTTTTATTATTCGGAAAATAGAGAAATATCCTTAATACTAGTAGCTTAAGCTCATGACACTTGTATCTCCCTCTCCCATGCATCCGTCAATCTAAGCACCACGCAAAGCCAAAGCCAGTAGTAAGCCACCATGTATCAACTTAAACTGTGTCCGCCGATTCAGCTGCAGCAGTATCCGCGACGCCGGCATCGCCTGCATCATCGCCACCGTTGTTACCACCGGCAGCTCCATTGCCGTGCACGTCGGCGGCGGCGCCGTTGACAGCAGCGCCTCCGTTGTTCTCCTCATCCACCGTTGCCAACACAAGCACGTCCAGTGCTGGCAGGATGGGGCCACCGTTGCCGACGTCGGCAACTGAAGCAGGAACAGAGGGCGGGGTCTCGAGGAAGAGCGTCACCATCTCCTCGCACGGCTCCCATACGACCGTCTCCCAGGTCCGCTTGTGGCACACGCCTTCGGCCATGCGCGCGAACACGGAGGTGACGTCGACGCGGCGGACGTCCCAGCCGTCGAGCGTGCTGAGGCGGTTGATCTTCTGTGTCTGCGCGAGGGCCAGGCGGAAGGTGTTGACCTTGATCTCGCGCACCGCGAGCTCGAGCATGTCGTCGAGCTCGGCCTTGCTGGCGGTGCCCCCGCGCTCCGCGCGCAGGTACGCGTGCATCTCGGGCAGGCCGATGGCGCGGCGCACGCCGCGGGTGTAGTCCGCCCCGGCGTCGAACGCCGCGCGCGCCTCGTCCACCAGGCCGCGCTCCACCATGCCGTCGACGCGCAGCGCGGTGTACCACTCCAGCAGCTCCGGCGCGGCGTTCACCCAGAGGAAGAGGCAGTCGTGGGCCGCGCGGAAGTCGGCGCCGTTGCCCTCCACCAGCGCCTCGATGTACGTGTTGGACCCGCCGGCTACGACGGGGAGGCGGCCCGCCGAGAGAACGCGAGCGATGGCCCGGGCCGCCTCGCGGCGGAAGTCCTCCGCGGTGAAGTCGGCGTCGGGGTGCACGCCGCCGAGGAGGTGGTGAGGCACGCCGGCGCGCTCCTCTTTAGTCACCTTGTTGCTGAGTACGGGCACGCCATCATACACCTGGATCTTATCGGAGTTGATAACCTCGCCGCCGAAGCGTTCGGCGAGGGCGATCGCGAGCTTGGACTTTCCGGTGGCTGTGGCGCCCAGCACGAAGACGACCTTCGGCTTCGGGGAGGGGGCCTGCACGTTGACGTCCCCGGACTCCATTGATCAGCAGCTGCCCATGGGAGAAGAGGAGGCAAGCCATGGTTACTTTGTGACGGCACAGGGATACAAGAAGAAATTCATATGGTGGTGCGTAATTTGATAATACATATACACTGCAGGATGTGATTCTGAGTTCTGGCTATAGCTAATTAGCTAGCTAGCTCGTTCATGGAACAATAAATAAGGTTATCCCAGGTTCGGGCCGGTAGGGCCGAAAATCGAAAAAATTCAGTCAATTTTGGTTGAAATTTAAGTCAAAATTTAATTTTTTTCGTAGTCGAAACAAAAAAAACACTAAAAAGTAACCAAAGACCTTCTAGGCTAAGGTTACCACCATGCTGCATGTACACATGTGTTGAGAAATGGTTTCAAATTTATTTTATATTAGGCAAAATTCATCCAAAACTAATTTTTTTTGTCGGTTTGGATTTCCACCGGGAGCAGTAAAACCGATTTTCAGCTGGTTTTTTGAACCATGGGTCACCCTTGCATATTGGCATACATAAAAAACAATATCTATAAGTAAAATTTTAAAGTAAACAGTAGATTAAACATCCCAAAAAACATAGTCAAGTATCTTTTAGTTAGTAAACAGATCGATAATTAATTGTTCTTGCAGTAATCAGCCCCTTAGCAAATACTCTCTCTATGTTCAGTCGTTAACTGCCTTCTAGCTTCGACGCATAGTATCTATAGATCTAGATGTAGCATGAGGTGAACTATGACAGTTCAACACCAATGATTAGACATATTATAAGGGTTTAAAATGAACCAGATCTCCCGCCTGTTTTTCTAACAAGAAGCAAGATGAACCTTTCCGCTAGTACCATGACATCCAACCTAGCTCCAATCCTTTGAGATCAAGGTGGGCAATCGAGGAATTTCTAGGAGCCTCCACTTAGATCTGAAACGCTTATTCAGATCAAACAAAACACCAAGCGCACACCTTTCAAATGGTAATGTGCGCAGGGGATACAAATTAAACCTAGATCTAAAGCTGCCAAATGGCACATCTGCTAAAACAATCAAAATATACCAAGCTTCTGTGAAAAAAAAATTCAAAGAAAGCTAGCTTTATGAGTTTAGGGCAACAAGAAAACAACAGCAGATGTATTCAGAAAAACTCTCGAGAAACAAATCTCATGAACAAAAACATTTGTGCATGACAGCAAGCAGATCTAGATCTACCATGAATCTCACATATATAGATCACAAATCAAACTCTCTCCATGCAACAGGATAGATTATAAGAAATGATCGCAAGCATATGAGAACTAGCACAAGCTAGCCATGAAGCTAGCAGGGTTTTGAAAACTGGAATCAAAACTTTAGGGGGGGGGGGGGGTCCGGTAAGGCCGGTTTGGCCAAAAATTTCAAATCAAAATATGAATTTAAAAAACATCAGTTGAAAATACTGGCCAGAATTTTTGAAAATAAATTTCGGCATAAATTTCATCCATATTAGACAAAATTCATGTAAACCAAATTTTTCGGAAACGATTTTCACCGGCTGATATTTTTAACCCTGGAAGATATATATATATATAGCTTGGCCGCTGTATGTTTAATTACCAGGTGAGGAGATGAGCTAGCCGCCGGCCGGAGATGGGACGCTGGTTGCCGGAGTTTGATCTCAACTCAGAGCTAGGTGAGATCGGTTCTGGTTGAGGGTAAGGATGATTGCAATGAGACGGCCTCTTGTATTTATGCTGGCATCAGGCCATACAATTCTCAAAGCCTTCCCATTAATTGTAGAAACAAACGATGTGCTAATTTTAGTGCACATTAATTAAAATTCATTTCGGATAAACACATATGTACTGCTATACATGGATGAATAGTACCGTTGAACATCCACAAATTTGGTAATATCACATTTGCCCGTAGCATATCCATACATGTGCATTAATGACATGCGTTTAATTACAGCTAGAGTTCCCAAAGTTTTCCTGGAAATGTGAAATATTGCCGGTTGTGTATGCATCATGCCCTCCTCCCTCTTGCAACAAATTCGAGTGAGGTTCGTCCATTAATTCTCTACCATTTTATCCATCATCGATGCATATATACCACACTTGGGCATCTTCTTCACGTAACATGACGAGAACTTGTCTGAAAAGTATTTTAAATTATATAAAATCCATACGAAGTCCGAAAATCACGAAACTTGTCGAGGTGTCATGTTATCGCATGTTAGGTCGTGGTAAAAATTGAGAAGATTTCGGTAAGTTGTGACGCCTGATGCCTAAAACCCGCATATCTCCACATGTGATCCGACGTCACAACTTGCTCAAACCTTCTCAATTTTTTACCATACCACACATGCGATAACATGACACCTCGACAAGTTTCGTGATTTTGACTGTATGGATTTTATATAATTTAAAAACACTTTTCCGACAAGTTCCTCGTCATGTTACGTGAAGAAGATGCCCGAAATTTGATGCGAGTTCGTGGATAGGGACTCAACATACACCAAATACCATGAATAACATTTCTCGAATCACTAAATTGTATTATTCCATCCACCGCAGCTCAAATTTGAAATATTCAAAAAATCATTGAAAAGAAATAAATTAGGGAAATATATCAAAAAAAGTCAAAATTGACCCAAATTTTAAAATTGAGTTTTAAATAATGTATTATAGCACCACAAAAAAACTGGGTTCAAAAAGCCAAAACAAAAACATCTTGCCGAGGGCCTAGCCGGCCCTCAGAAGGGGATTTGGGCCAGTCACCGTCGATTTAGGTTGCCTCGAGGGCCCAGATCCGAGCCTCTCAAGCAAAGATTTTTATTTTTAAAAAAATTTCTTTGCCGAGGGCCATTGGCCGTGCCCCCAGAAGGGATCTTGCCGAGGGCTCGCCAATGGCCCCCGAAAGAAAATTTAAAAAATAAAAATCTTGCCGAGGGCTCTGATCCGGCCCCCAAAGGGCCCAACCCAATCGACTAAATGGCCCGCCCAAAATCCCCGCCACATTTCATTTCCCGCCACTTCGCTCCGCCGCCACACGCCCGGCTGGTTGGCCGGTGCACGCCTGCCGCTCTCGGGCCAGGCCGCTTCGCGCCTGGGCCGCTCGACCAGACCGCCACACAGCCTCCAGCCAGCCCTGGCCCCACCGCCTCAGAGTCGCCTGGCTCGCCTGCCCTCCCGTCTCTGGCCGAGCAGCAGGGAGCTCGGCGCCTGGCCGGCCCTCCGTGCGCCTGCCCCACGGCCTCCCACGGGCCTTCCCGCGCCGCGCCCGCCCCCCCGGCCTCTCGCCGCCTTCCCGCCGGCGCCGGCCTCCACCGCAACCCTAGGTAAAACTTCGTTGTCGGCCTCGTGTCAGATGTGGTTGTGTGGGCCTTCGTGTCAGAATTGATATGAGGGCCTTCGTGTTGTTGTGGTTGTCGGCCTCGTGCTGCTGTGAATGTCGGCCATCCCGCTGCTTTTTTGTAGTTTTGAAACCTCCCGTGCAGGGAGGTGTCCAAATTTTGAACAAACAATAACCTATTGCCTTTTATGCGGAGAAGAGCACGCCTGAGGGGACCCGAGGACCCGATCGCCTTCGCTTGGCGTCGCTGGTTCGCTCAGACAAGCGTCGCCGCCATCGCCGACTCGCCATCGCCTTCCGCTTAGCCCGACTTCACCGACACCCTAGGTATAAATAACCTCTTTTTCCGCATGTCCGTCGAGCCCGCGTGTAACCCGCTTAGGCGCCTCCCGTCCGAAAGAGATACGGTCGTAGGTATGCGGATCTTTGCATATCTCGCGATCGATCTGCTTCGGATTATCCACATTTTTGATAGCCGCGGATGCGTAGATGGGTTAGTTTCATGGTCGCCCGGTCCGAGACGGAGTTTTGCATCACCTCCTCGTTGTTCTCCGTGATACACACTCTCCTTGCGGGACGGTATCGGAGAACATGGGAGGTGCCGCCAAATTGCCTCTGAGAGGAGCGAGCCTCGAACCGACCTCATCTACGATCCGCGGTGGATTAGGACCTATCCTCACCTATTAGACATTAGGAACACCGCGAGATGCAATTGATGGTCACAATACTGCGTGATGTAAATGTTAAAGGATGGAGGACCGCTGGATGTACACGGGCCGAGAAGCTGGAGTGACTACGACTTTGAATGGGTGAAGGGACAGATCGTTTCTTGAAACATGCATTTGGCCCAGAGCAGGAGGACATTCTCTAGTTTGGTGTCCCCGCAAAGAAATGTGACAACAGGAGAAAGGTAGACGAGAAGACCATGGGTAGACATCTTGTGTTCAATAGTTATACACTGGCTACCAAAGTGGATCTACCATGGTGAAGCAGATCGTATAAGAGCGGAGGTGGTGAGAGCACGCCTCGAGGCTTTTGATGATGATGCGGGGTAGCGTACATGCTAGATGACGCCACCAAGCTCACTTCACGAACGACGGAGAAGGAGGAGATGGAGGAATCCAAAGGACTTCTACAAAATGTTGCACTCGCACGTAAATCCCTTCACGAGCGTACAACGATTTCTCAGCTGGATACGGTTGGACGCGTAATGGGGTTGAAGGCCGAGTTAAACCTGAGTCGAGAAGGCTTCGATAAGATGTTGGCCGTGTTTGGCACCATGCTACCGAGAAGCACACTTTGCCGATTTAACTTGTACGAGGCGCAGAAACTCCTTCGTATGCTTAAGATGCCGTATGACAAGATACATGTTTGTCTGAAGGGGTGCGTCCTATTTAGGAAAGAACACAAGGACGCAAATTATTGTCCGAAGTGTAAATCCTCTAGGTACCTGGAGGTAGACTCTGGTGATGGTCAGAAAAAGCAGCTTCCGATCCCCGCGAGAGTGCTACGGCACCTTCCTTTCCTGCCGAGGATCCAACAGCTATTCATGATCGAGGAATCCGCGAAACAGATGACATGGCACAAAGATGGCAAACGGTACAATCCTGGGAAGATGGTACATCCGTCTGATGCTGAAGCATGGACGTACTTCAATGACAAACATCGTGACAAAGCAGCTGAGGCCCGTAATGTACGTGTCGCGCTGGCAACAAATGGGTTCAATACTTATGGAATGATGGCTGCCCCATACACGTGCTGGCCCATTTTTGTTATCCCCCTCAATCTCCCTCCCGGCATCTCCTTTCAACGGCATAACGATTCTTATCGTTGATAATTCCCGACACCCGGAGTAATATGGGTGTGTTCATGGAGCCCGTGATTGATGAATTGATCCACGCTGGGAGAAGGGGTATGGACATACGACCGAGCTACAAAGACAAGCTTCAAAATGCACGCTTGGTACCACTACTCCTCGCATGACTTTCTCGGGCGATGGGTTATTTGTCACTGGTGTGTTCACGGAAGTTCCCATGCCCAATATGCAAGGAAGTCGTGAGGTTCATTTGGTTGAAGAAGGGTGGCAAGTATTCGTTGCTCGACCAAAGATCGCCGTTCCTCCTCTAGACCATGAATTCAGAGAAGACATCAAGAGCTTTACTAAAGGTGTCAAAGTGATCGACCCTAAACCGCACTTGAGGATCTGGTGCCGAGGTTCGTGCTCGATAGATGCTCTCGTGCCCAATGAAGAAGGTGGTTTTGTGGGATATGGTGAGGAACATATGTGGACTCATAAGTCCGGCTTGATGAGGCTCCCTATTTCGATGACCTTCTTCTTGCCACATAATATTGATGTAATGCACACTGAAAAGAATATCGCCGAGGCACTTTGGGGAACTCTCATGGACACTGACAAGTCTAAGGACAACGTTAAGGCTAGAGTGGACGAGCGACGCCAGCGATAGACCGAATCAGCGATGCGACCTCCTAGTGGTCAAACAAGAACCGAAAAGGCCTAAGGTCAATTTCGCCTTGCAAATCGATCAAAGGAGGGAAGTACTAAATGGATCCAGACGTTAATGTTCCTGGATGGATATGCAATAATCTTAGCAGGGGAGTGAACTTAGGCACTATGCGAGTCAACGGGATGAAGAGTCATGACTACCACATATGGATTGAGCGGCTTCTTCCGGCGATGGTCCGAGGCTATGTCCCTGAGCATGTTTGGCTAGTGTTGGCAGAGTTGAGTTTTTTCTTCCGCCAGCTTTGTGCCAAGGAGATATCTCGACCGCCGCCAGACTTGGAAAAAGCGGCACCTGTGTTGCTCTATAAGCTGGAGAAGATCTTTCCACCCGGCTTCTTCTTGCCGATGCAGCATCTGATTGTGCACCTCCCGTCCGAGGCACGTTTGGGGGCCGTGCAGTCGCTGGTGCTATCCAATCGAGAGATGTCTAAAGACTCTTCGCAAAAATGTACAAATAAAGCCGTAATTGAGGCTTCCATTGCAGAGGCATACCTTCGGGAGGAGTTGGCAAACTTCACAACGCAATACTACAAGTCAACCTTCCTAGCAATCATAATCCACTCCTCGCTACAATGTTGGCGAAAATGAATCGACCTCACCTTTTCCAAGGCCAACTCGGCGAGGCAAGTGGATCAACCCGAAGCTATTGGGAAATGAAGAGTGGCGCAAGATCATGCTATATGTGTTGAATAACCTACCGAGGTGCGGCTGCTCATCAAGTAAGTTCTCAACGAACTTGTTTCAATACGCCACTATTCTCGCATCCAACCCCATTGATTCTCGCTCGACAGGAATTTGTTCGTGAATTCGCATCAATCAAGGGATCCTACCGCATGAACAAGACACCCTTGTTTCGCGGGTGCGGGAGCGGGAGGCCTGATTTCATTTCTTGGTTCAAACAAAAGGTAATGTCCAATTTAGCTCAGACGCTCGATCGTCCAAGGTGATCGACGCTTGATTAATATAACGATCTATCATGCTTCACCTTGCGTGCCTGCACCGGTTCGTCCATGAGTGACGAGTTGAAACAAAGTTACAAACGGCCGTGGACGTTAGGGTGAAATCATTTACCGGCTATGACGTGAACGGATATCGCTTCAACACAACAAGTTACGAGCAGATTCGGCCCAAACGAAAAACCACAAATAGCGGAGTTTGTACGCCCGGCACTGATGGCCTCGACTATCATGGTAGAGTTGAGGAAATCTATGAACTCTCATTTCATGGAGACAAACCTCTTAAACCTATCATGTTCAAATGCCATCGGTTTAATCCTCGATCAACGAGACGAACCCCTCATCTTGGGCTAGTCGAGATTCGAGAAGATTCCATCTATCCCGAAAAGATGTCTACATTGTGGCTCAACAGCCGCGGTGTGTATTATACTCGATACGCCAACCAAGACAAAGAGGATCTTAAGGGTTGGGCTATTGTGCACCAGGTATCTCCACATGGTAAACTACTTGCCCCAAACGATGATGATTACAACTTCAATGCAAACACATATGATGGACAGTTCTATCAAGAAGATGGGCTACCAGGCACGTTTGAGATAGTCTTACCCGAAGCAATCGAAATGGAAGTAGACAACGAAATGGTTGATGGCGAGGTCGATGGAGATGTGGTGGTAAATGCCAAGGACATAGCAATGCTTGAGCGATTACTTCTAGGCAATGACTACGATGACAACATAGAACCTTCGGATAGTGTTGCTCATTTGGACAATTTTGACAGTGATGATGAGACCTATGATCCCAATCATGAAGATTATTTCTAATACATGTAATACTATGTTTTTTTTTAATTTGTGTTTTGTTTATATATTTTGAATCTATTTCTAATATATGTACTAATTAGTCTTGTTCATTCTTTGTGATTGCAGGTGATTGAACAAAGATGGCGAGCAGACGTCCACGCCGTGACACGCCTCGGTTTACTGGGAGAGACCGCCTCTCCTTCGAGGTGAGGGTCGCCGTCCCGGCAGCGTCCGCAGGAGGTGACGAGAGGAGGACCAGGGGCGCAGCTGCAGGAGGGGCGGTCTCTCCTCGCCACGTGACGAGGTGCTGGAGGAGGAGCACGTGACGGCCACGGCCATGGCCACGTCCTCGTCGGAGGACGAGAGGGGTTAGCAGATGGGCGAGGGAGGCGAGGCGCTCGAGGGCGAGGGAGGCGAGGCGCTCGAGGGTGAGGGAGGCGAGGGTCTCGAGGGCGAGGGAAGGGGTACCGCTACCCGGACTCCCTACGAGCGAGGTCCCGTGAGCCTCCCTCCGATTCCGCTTCCTCACAACCGCCCAGTGATTCGGCCTATGGCAAAGAGGTAAGTAACTATAGATGTTATCACAACTACTTCATAAGATATGTTGGAAATCATAAGAGAAACTGATAAATTTTCTTAATCACTTGTGTGGCCTGTTGGTTTTGTCAGTACTCCAAAGACGCACTTCGCGAGCATCCTTGGTGTTTTGTGCAGAAATGGTACCCGGCATTGTGCAACTGTCTCAAGAGCCGGTGCAGTGGAGCCGCCTCCAATCGGGACAGTACTGCACTGTCACGGATGACACTTACCGCAACATGCAGGAGCAGTATTGGCGGAGTTTTGGGTAAGTTTCTCTCGCACAACATTGCTTAATACATCTCATTCATTGGTTAAATGTTTTATTGAAATAATGAATGGATACATCGGTTTTGTATGCGTAAATTTTTCAAGGCCAAGAAGGACTTGAGGCCCAGCGATCGGGGCCGCCGCAGCTTGTAGGAAGTACGCCACCGACATGCACCACCATGGGCGCGCCCAAGCCCACATAGATTACTACAGTCGGACTTAAGCGCCCCTCCCAAGCCTCAAGCAAGACTGACATACTGACCCGACCAAGATTTCGTGTAGGCGAATAACATTCATAATGATTCGCTTTGATATTAAGTAGGTTCAATTTCATCTTCTTATATGTCAAATACTCGATGACTTGTAGGTGATTCCTCGTGGTGCCGATCGTATCCCGAGTGCTGGGCCATGATCGTGGACAAGTGGTTATCACAGACTTTGTTGACACGCACGAGAGGCAATGGAATGCGTCGATGAGGCAAGGTCCAACTCACCATCAAGGCGACCGCAGCCTCCCGGATACAAACAAGCATACGTAAGTGATTTCTTTCATTTATTTTGATGCTCAATTCGCTTGATTTCTCACCATCTTCCGCTCTTTCTCGCAGGAGGCCGCGCACCGGCGAGGAGGTCTCTGAGTTCTCTCGTGGGCTATGTCCCACATGGGCGGCGTCGTCCTCTGTCTCCTTCGACCCTACCGCCCGCCTGTGTGTACTCGACCAACGTGTACACTAAAGTCCAAGAGTACACATCCCTGTAAGGGAGATCTATGGGAAGATTACAATGCGCGACCGAGCCCATTGATGCGAGACGATCATGAGGCTCTGAGGAGGCAAGAAGCACGGGCGGTGTGGATTGCAGACGGCGCCATCGACTCCACCACCTGCTCCTCCTCGACGCTTATCCGAGCACCGAGCACGAGCTCCATCCAGCCCATACGCACACGGCCTTCTCCAAAGACCGCAGAGTCCATGCACCTGTAATTCCTGTTTTACTCGTCAGACGCTGATATTTACACACCTAAATTAGATTTGCATTATCGATACATTGAGTGAAATATTGCAGCCGAGCCGCAAGAAACAAAAAGGCAAAGTCAAGAGCGAAGCGGAGGCCGACCGCAAACCGCAGCCCAAAGAAGTCGCGCTCGACACCGCTGGTAAGGAGATAGCTGAGATGATGGTGATCATGCAAAGTCTTGGGCAAGCATCGGGTGTACTGCGATTTCAGCTCCTCCACCTCCTACTCCCGCAGCCTACTCCTGTAAGTATGAAAGTTCACTTTTCGCTTGTGCTTTGCATGTATGTCGGCCTTCGTGCCGTTGTTTCTTGCAGGTTTTGGAAACCTCCCCGTGCGAGGAGGTGTCGCCGAAATTTTCAATTGAGTCTAATCTTTTTGTATTCCTAGATTACTAGATGCAATCTCTAAGTTCCAAAACTGTTTTTCCGGATTACTCACACATGCAATCTCTGCTCCTTTGTGCAGCCTCCGTCTCATGGGTTCCAATCATCCCTGTAGAGGCCACGGGTGATCCCGCTTTCCTTCACCACCGCCTCATAGGCTACCTTGATGAGGACTAGTGCTAGGTGATGTGGTTGGACTTTATTGTAATATTTGTGGTTTATGGTTCTGACTTGTGCTTGGATTTCATGAACTTGTCGTAATAAACATGTGAATGATGATGAACATGTGACTTGTCGTTGTAATATATTGTGATTTGTGGTTCACAATTATGGTTGTGATATATTATGAGAAAATGGGTTCTGTGTGATATATATATGTGATGGTTGATATATATATGTATATATGTATATATATGAAATGCTTGTGTCGATGGAATGCAAAAAACAAAAAAAAATTTAAAATTTCTGCCTCTTTGCCGAGGGCAATGACCAAGGCCCCCGGCAAAGATTCATTGGAAAAATTTCGAACATTTCTTGCCGAGGGCCATGGTTGAGGCCCTCGGCAAAGACTTTTTAAAAAATTAAAATTTCTTTGCCGAGGGCTGGGAAGCCTCTGCAAAGATTTTTCAAAAAGAATAATTCTTTGCCGAGGGTCGTCCCATTGCCCTCGCAAAGATTTTTGGAAAAATTCTGCAACATTTCTTTGCCGAGGGCCATGGTTGGAGGCCCTCGGCAAAGATTTTTCAAAAAAAAAAAAGAATAATTCTTTGCCGAGGGCCATCGGAGACGGCCCAAGAAAGACTCCGCCCCAGCGCCCGGCCGTGGATTTGCCGCTTTTCTTTGCCGAGTGCCGGTCCAGCCCTCGGCAAAGGCTTTGCCGAGTGCCCGATAAAGGGCCCTCGGCAAAGACCCTCTTCGCCGACTCAAAATTCCCCGAGAGCTCTTTGCCGAGGGCCGCCCTCGGCAAAGCCTTTGCCGAGGGTTAATGGGCCTTTGCCGAGGCAAAGAGGCCGTCTCCAGTAGTCCCTGCGACATGCATTGCTCGTAGGGTTCAAAATTTCGGACGAAATTCGGTGAAAATTGGTTCTATCGGGCAGCCCTGGTTAAATTTCAAACCGGTCAAAAAAAATCAGATTCCTATGATTTTTGTCAAATATAATAGAAATTTAGAACCACATCTACACACATAAGCGCATGTTCTATGGTGGTAAGTCTGATAGGCTTAGAAAGGATAAGTCATGTGTTCAAGCCTTATAAATGCACTTTTTTTTAATCTTTTTTTTGTTTTAACATCAAAAAATTCAAATTTTTGGAAGTTTAGGTCGCACCCTAGATCTACAAGACATACGGAGAGATATATTGAACCCAAGTTGATCGAGGTGGACCCATCCAAATAACCAATAATGGCTTCCGGTCTAAATGACCTAAACAATTGGTTATTGCTTATCATGCTCCCTCCAGTCCAATTTACTTAACCCTAAACACTATGCTCAACTCGCTGTCACCGCCACCTTCTTTCCATATCTACAGTGCGCAAGCGCGTTTGCATATTAAGTTTCACGTGCCAACCAATTCAACAAAAAAAACTTAAACCCACGAGAAAAAGTTGACAATGTATTTCAACTCTCTGGGCACCAGGCCTAAGATGCACCAGACCTAAGATGTGGATTTGAAGTGGGGGCTGCAGTTACTTCTTTTAAATATTCTGTTAGGCGGGTTTTTGAACTCAGGACCCCTTAGTTCTCATGCCTTGCATATTGTGTTTCATGTATCAACCAATTTACTCTAAATCGTAAGGTAATAGAAAATGTTGACAATATATTTCAACGGGATTGCTAGCTAGTTGTAACTCTTTCTCGTGGCTTTGGTTGGTTTTCTGGCGACGAAGCCACATGGTCCGTGATCATTATTTGATGGGGTCGAGCTCGAGGAGGATGCCATTATTTGCGACATGGCCAAGGCCTCCGGCTTCTCCGGCTACCGGAGTATCATATCGTCGTCTCACCGCCACCATAGCCATGGCAACTACCTGTAGGAGATCTGGAGATGACATGAGCAAAAAGAAGGCAAGGGTACACCACTATTCTGTGAAATTTCTACATAAGTGATATAAGTTTTTGTAATCAGTGTGGTTTTTTTTTCAGAAGAACTTTATGGTAGTGAGCGTGCCCAATTGGCCAATTCTGTAATCAATGTAATCAAGGTTGATACACGAACCACTAGTAGGATCTATTTAGCTCCCAAGTGCCCAATTCGCCAATTCTGTGACACTGGAGCTTCCCCGATTCTGGTAGTGAACGTGCGCCCAATCTTCTTAAATGCCACGGAATAACAAATCCAGGATGTTTATCATAGATACAGGGCACTTAACACTAGGACGCGCGCATATGTGTCAGCCTAAAAATGTATCCGGGCACTTGTATGCGTGGATAGATATTCAGAAAGAAATGGTGTTTACTATATGACATATTACATGTACTCAGGTACATACTAAATGCTAGGTTAGACAAAGCGTACCAATCACTACCAGAAATCGTTAAGTTCCCGAGTGTCCACAACACTCGGAAAAATACCAAAAACACTCGGGATAATAAACCCCGAAGGCCGACCGTCGGGAAAAAGTACTCGAGATCGTTTCGTTAGGTAAAAATTGGTTTACAGAGAGGTACAATCGGGGGACATAAATTCACCGTGCGTTCGGATTTACACTCGGGAAAAAACCAACACTTGAGACAAAGTTACCACAACGATTTTAGCCACCGTAACGGAATACGTTACCGAGTGTTGGCACTTGGGAAAGTGTTACTCGGGAACATTCCTTTTTTGCTTGGCACGTTGCCCTCCTTGGTTGTCGCCATGTGGCGACCCTTTCCCGATGCATCCTGAAAATTGGTCCGAGTGTAAACACTCGAGAAACCTAGCCATGTGGTGACCCTTTCCCGACGAGTCCCAAAAATTGGCCCGACTGTAAACACTCGGGATTCAAGGTGTGAAGTCTCGTGAATCGTATTTTGTTCCCGAGTGAATGTCAACCAAGGACACTCGGGAATTACCCGAGCAACATATGCACCCGATTTTGTACGTACAATGCATTTCATTTTGAACCAGGCTGACACGAAACTCGGCAATCAAACAGACCATATATTCCATTGCAAGAAAAATACCACAAATTAGCCACAAATCACTACATATATAGATTCGATAACATTGACATAATGTTTGAGTTCGCAATACAACATTCACATATAAAGATATGTAACATCCCAAAATTTTAATTCTGGGATTATGTAATATAAATGCATTAGAGAAATTACTTTGACCATTTGCATATGAAATATACCATGTTGATTTTGGTTTTTGAATTGAAAATCAAAACATGAACTACAAACAAAGAGGTTCTAAAAAGGAAATAGATAAAACAAAGTAAAAATATTTAATGAGAGAATTATTTCTGTCATATTATCCCTACAACAATTCACCAAAACCTTTATAGGAAATCTTGGTAAGAAAAATGATTACAAGTACATAAGAATAGAACCTTGTTTGAATTTTGTAGAAATTCATAAAAGGTTTGAACATCTAAACAGTTTGCAGGAGAAACTAGATTATGTTAGAAGCCTACACAAAAAAAATTATTAAATTTGGACTTCATTTGACTAGTGAATAAAATTGGACAAGAAATCAGCAGAAAATCAAAAATACTAAAAACCCTAACTCTCCCTCACCTCTCTCTTACCGGTGGGCCCCGAGCGTAGGGACCTTCGTCCACCTCGCGCCCGGGTGCGCCAGGGCGGCATCGCGAGCTCTCCGCTGCACCGCCCATGGTTTCGTCAGCCGCCCCCAGTTTTGCGACCAGCTGAACCTACCTGTCGTGTCACCATCAACCCCCGCACCCATCCCCCTACCCGGCCGCGCCTAGCCCTGCCCGGACACCGGAGGCTCCGCCACTTCTTGCCCGCGGTTGCCTGGTCTTCCTCATTGATCTCCCCTCCGCCTATATAAACGACACCTCGAGAATCGTTTCATCTTTTTCCAACTCAGTGTGCTCACTCATTCTTCTTCTTACCCACTCAATCGAGCTTTATTGATCGGAGAGTGCAAGCCCTAATTCGGCTGTGCGTCGCCACCTTTGTCCCCGACGCCGTGAAGGGTTTGGTGTTGCATCTATCACGTCATTTCCCATTCCAGAGATCCTTGATGCTTTCCCCTCACTCCAATTCGTCTCTAGTTCACATGAACGGCCGAATTGTGTTGTCTTCTTCACCTCCGGCCATTTCCGCCACCACGGTTTCCATTGAGGATTCACTGAGCCCCGAGCCAATTCATTGCACCAGGAGCATCGCCTGAGCACAAGGAAGCTTCCCTGACCACGAGACAAGGACCAGCTTCACCCGAACATCTTCCCCACGTAGAGCTCACTGCTGCCGCCTTGGCTCACCAGCGACAGCTCGTCTCCGACCACCTCAGCCCTTCTCCTTGCTCCGGTATGACCATAGCAGCATGTAGATGCTTATGCGCGCGTTAATTTGGCAAGGGCTTTGCTCTTTTAAGCTCTTGCCTTTGCCATAGCTGCGTCGCCGCCTAAAGCCGTCACGCCGCCGCGTCAGGCCATCTCCGGCCATGCCACTGGTAACCATAGCTGTGCAATGATATGGGGATCCCATTTTGGAAACTCTCCAGCATCGCCAAGGCTCTCCATGGCGGCGAGACGCGCGGGCACGAGTGCCACCGCGCGGCCCTGCGTGTCCCGAGCTGACCAACACTGTAGCAGCCATTAAGACCAAATCCCGGTTGGATTTGGACAAAGCCATCATTAGTGCTAATTAAATACTTATCTAAAGCCGCTGACACGTGGGACCGCTACACAGTAAACAAAATCCATTTAAAACATAAGTTGCTAACATGCGGGCCCCAAGCTACTTAAGTGCACAACGCTGGTCCCGTGGACCACACACTGTGCGCATAGGCCCTTGGTCTATGCACTGTACTCATGGACCATGTCGTTGACAGTGGACTCCACTTGTCATTTTTTAAATGAAAATCAAATGAAAATAGAAAATACGCTTTTAGTTTTGAGGAGAATACACTTTCCAAATCTCGAAAGCGTAAACCTCAATAAAACCCAAGGAGAATACGCTTTCCACACTTGAAAGCGTAAACCTTGTTAGAACAAACGTGAGAATACGTTTTTCCTGTTAGAAAACATATTTATCATTTTCTCTGGATTTATCAAACCGAGAGAAATTAAAACCTTAATAACTTTTGCTACAAAACTCCAAATTGAATGAAATTTATCTATAAATTTGTATAAAATCATAATATGCCTGAATATATAATATATTTAATTTTGGTTACTGTTGAATTTATTTGGTATTATTTAATTTGTTTTTGGCTCTTTTTGAATTAGACGTCAATTGCTTCGGTTATTATTGCAAGAGCAAGGCAAGCACCTCCTTTGATGATATTGATCCCAGTATTTTAATTATTGTACTTTATTTTGTAAATCGTATTATGCGTGTGTGTGTTTGTATGAAAATTAAATGAAACTTTAGTCTTTACAAGCGGGCGAGTTATATTGTATTCGGAAAAAGTGAGGATTGTGACTAGCTAGTAGATAGGGTAGAGTTCTCCCCCGTGGTCGATTAAGGACTAAAGCCAGTAACTCTGGGACTAAGACCTAATCAAACAACCATATATGCTAGTATGGGATAGTCGTAGCTAACTAAGTTATCGAATCATAGCATTGCATGATGAGTAGGTAGGAGTAGTACGAGTAATTTCCATTGTCGTCACAACTGCGAATGCCTCGCTTGACAGAGGGTATCTAGGTAAGCGAGGATCCCTCACTTAACGGAGGGTATCCGGTTAAGTAAGGGCCTCACTCAACGGCACGTATCCGAGTGAGTGGGTGAACATTCGTTGGGCTAGTGCAGGGCTAGGACTAGATGATGTAAAAGTTATGTTGCAAGCTCGACTGCTTACCTACAATAGTGAGCGGTGATATAGAAAGTTCCAGGCTAACTGGAACATTCGCGTACTATGGTTAAAGTTCTACACCTCTGCAGAGTGAAAATCTAATTAAATAGCGGCGCTCATGGTCATGAGCATTCTTAGATCGGCTGGTATGGCTATAGTGTTGATTTTCTCGAAAACTGATTAGTCAGAAAATAGGTAATAACATGAACTGCCATGTGAATGGCTAGACTGCTATGTCTATAGCGTGACTGCCATTTCTATGGCTGATTTTTGCTATGTCCATAGTGAGATTGCCATTTCTATGGTTGAACATGAATTTATCAGTGCCATGTCTATGGCGGGATATGATTATATTTTTGCTTGCAACCGAGCATGGTTGTAGGTGTTGTTATTAATTTGATTCATTCCTTATTGCTGTCCTGTACTTATTTATACTGCACTTTCAAATTCTGTTGCAAATTATTACTTATGAATATTGCAAATAAAAATGGCTTTGAGCAAAATAACTTATAGATTAAAGCCTATTTATTTGATAGCCTTGCATCTAATATAATCTTTGCGATACACCTTTTATTTGGCCGATCGGCTGTTGATGTAATAATCTTATAATAGCTTAAGTGAGTACCCCTTTTCCTACTTTAGCATGTGAATGTATGGATGTGATTGCCAAATATTGTGAATGTGTGTGCTCGCCACTAATCCTGGGGTCCTTGTGGAGCTGGTGTGTGGTGAGAGGGTGGAGACGTGGTGGGAGGCAGCGGCGGATGTTGAGGGGGAGAGGTCCTTGTGGAGCTGGTGTGTGTTGGGAGGGAGAGGGAGGCCGGGTGGAGCGAGAGAAAGGCGGCAAGGAAAACGAGGTGAGGAGCTCGATGGAGGAGGGTGAGGACGGCTCGGGTTGGCCTTTTGTAGGTGGGTGAGGCAGAGAGCACAATGTGGAGCGACGGCATGGGCGCGAGCGACAGAGAACAGCGGTGGAATGGGTGGTAGTAGCATGGGTGTGATGCACGGGCGGAAGAGGCGATGCGATGGCTTGAGCGACAGCGATGCCCTTGCATGGCTGCTACGTGGCTTGCTCTGCCACAGGATGATGCTGGAAGGAGAGAAGAAAGGCTGAGCTGCACTGATTTTGTTCAGGAAAGAAGAACAGTGTGCTGGCGTGGTGATTGTAGTTTCAAACTAGCAAACTAGATGTCTGAAGTTCAGACAAACCAGCGATTATCAAATAATGAACAGTAGCAAAAACGAAAATAGAGAATAGAGATCTTTTTGTGGTGTTGTAACTGCGGCTTTTTCTTCTTGTCTATTGCTTATATTTTTCCCAAATTACAAGGCTAAGTAGATCCTTAAATAGGCTGCTAAAACAATGTATACACCGACTCGGATACAAAGAAAACTACAACTCTGATATGGAAACATCTACTTACTACTCTGTTATTTAATAGACTCCAACTCTATCTCTGATTCAGGACTCGATACAGATTCTGAAACATCAACTTGGTAGGATTAGCTCCAACATACACCCTCCTAATCCTTGCCAATTCAAACAACTTCCTTGACACTAAGTAATTTGATCATCCAATGAAAATTTACCCGTCCTAATGCTTTTGTAAGTGACTTTCAGTTGCAATATGAGAAACAGCTACCAGTCCTTCCTCAATTCATTCTCTCATGAAATGATACTCGGTATCGATGTGTTTGCCTCTACCATGAAACACATGATTTTCATTAGTGCTATTGCTGACTAATTATCAACAAATAGTGTGAAAGGCTCGGAGGGCTGTTCAAGCAATTCACAAAGTAATCTCATCAACCAAATACCCTGGCATGCCACTGATGTTGCTGCCATGAATTTCGCCTCACATGATAACAAAGCTACACTTTTCTGCTTCTGTGAGCACTATGTAATCACATTTCCATGGAGATAAAACACCATACAAGATCACCGGCCAAATTGCTATCACAAAATCCGTCAAGCAATGATGTGTTGTCATGCCTCACATACATCAATCCATAATTGATGGTTCTTGCTAGATATCTCAGTATATGCTTTAAAGCTTGCCGGTGTTGTACTGTCGGTCTCTCCATATATCTGCTGATCACACCAACAGAGAACATAATATCTGGTCGTGTGTGTATCAAGTATCGCAAGCTACCTACCACACTTCGAAATTCAGTGGCATCAACTGGTTCACCTATCTCATCTTTATCAAGCTGCAATTTTGACTCCATGGGATACTGACATGGGTTACATTTCTTCATACCTGCCTTCTCAAGAAGTTTCCTCACATAGCTAGACTGTTTGATGGAAATATGATGCTTCCTTTGTTTCACCTCCAGACCAAGGTAATAAGTTAAAAGTCCAATATCACTCATATCAAACTGCAGCATCATCTCCTTTTTAAAATCTTCAATTTTCTAAACACAAGTTCCTGTGATGATAAGATCATCAACGTATATGCCAAGTATTAACATGTCACCATCTGACTTTCTTGTATATAAAGCTGGATCTTGCTTGCATATTTCAAAATGAAGAATCATCAAGGTGTTGTCTAGCTTCTTATTCCAGGCCCTAGGTGCATGTTTTAATCCATATAGTGCTTTTAAGAGTCGGTACAGCTTGCCTTCTTGACCTTTTACTTGAAATCCCTCTGGTTGTAATACATATACCTCTTTAGTGAGATCTCCATTCAAAAATGCAGACTTTACATCCATGTGATGTACTTCCAATCCAAATTGAGCTGCAAGAGCAAAGAGCAATCTGTCTGTTTCTAGTTTGGTAACTGGTGCAAATACCTCTTCATAATCTATGCCATTCTTCTTAATATAGCCTTTTGCCACAAGTCTGTCCTTGTGTCGTACAATATTTCCTCTTCCGTCTCCTTTTATTTTGAAAATCCACTTTAGCCCTATGGCCTTTCTTGGCAGATCAATCAATATCCATGTTTTGTTCTTCTCTATTGAATCAAGCTCAGTTTGCATAGCAATCTTCCAATGGTGTCCGAGGCAGATCAGTCAATATCCATGTTTTGTTCTTCTCTATTGAATCAAGCTCAGTTTGCATAGCAATGTTCCAATGGTGTTCGGTAACAGCCTACTGGAAACTTATCAGTTCATCTGCAGTTATCATCTGTAATTCATCATCCATCTCAATGGGTTCAGTCTGCTCATAAATTTTGGGTAAGCTTCGATAAATAAGTGTTTTCTTGGTGGAGTTTCAGCTTCTTCTTGATTATCTTCAGAAGAAGATGAGTTGTCTTTTAAAACTTCCTGTGGTGAGATTTCCACACTTGACAATGGCGAATTTGGATCTTGAGGATACATTTGATCTGTTTCATCATTGTTTTCTCCTTCAACAGAGAAGGAGATCCACTTATTCAAATTATTTTCTTCTGTTGGCTTTGCCTCCCACTCCCATGCTCTATCTTCACAGTATATCACATCGCGGCTTACAATAATCTTGTCATCATGCGGACTATACATCCGGCTTGATTTGGATCCTGGTTCAACTGCCAGTATATCAACTCCTTTGATCTGTCATATAACTTCCGCATATGAGTGGGCACTCTTGCATATGCCAAGCAACCGAATACTCGAGTGTTCTAGGTTTGGCTTTCTTCCACTTAATGCTTTATACGGCATCTGTTCTTCCAGAGATTTTGTGGGCACCCGATTAAGTATATATACTGCATGTCTTAAAGCTTCAGCCCAAAATCTTCCCGGCAACATCCCGCTTTTTAGTAAACTCTTTGCCATATTCATCACCGCTCGGTTTCTACACTCAACTACACTGTTCTGTTGCGGACTGTAGGGAGCTATAAAGAACCTTTTGATGCCTTTCTCATCACAAATTGATTCGAATTCCTGAGCCAATAACTCACCTCCACGATCAGATCTCAAAACCTTGATAGTGTGATCTGTTTCATTTTCAGCCTGCACTATGAATTTTTTAAGCATGTATACCCACATTACCCAGGAAAAATCATCAATAGGAAATATTTATTATTAGCATTTGAATAAGGGGTAATGGGACCACATAAGTCCACATGAAGTAGCTCCAAAGGCTGTGATGCCCTAAATTGTCCATGCTTAGGGAATGGGTGTCTTGTCTATTTTGTTATGGTGCATTCCTTGCAAAACTGATTTGGGTGATTAATAATTGGCACCCCATGTACCATCCCTTTGTCCATCATTTGCTTTAAAGAATGAAAGTTTACATGACCTACACGATCATGCCACAACCATGTAGTGTTTTGTAGCTGGGCACTTAAGCATATTGGCTTTGTTGACTCTAGTTGAATTTTGTACAATCGGTTTGCCGTTCATATTACCTTCATCAAGAGTTATCCATCCTGATCATGCAGCAATAAGTGAGGTCCTTTTAGTGACATATCACAACCCTCCACGTCAATTGGCCTAGACTTATATTGTTGTTGCATAGTCGGGGTATATAATAGACATCTGTCAACAATCTTTGCTCACCTTTCTTGCATTGTAACAAAATATTGCTTTTGCCTTCTATATGGATAACAGACCCATCTCCAAACTTTACTTGGCCATGAAAACCCTCATTCAATTCACTGAATTTTCCTTTCTATCCTGTCATGTGATTTGAAGCACCATTATCAAGATGCCATAGATTTGACTCTACCCTCTCTTCTCCAACTTTCTTCTAGCATCATAGTTGTGTGTGCTTCTCTTCACAGATTGACAACAGAAGGGCTGGCTCATGAACATTCGGGACTTGAGTTAAGTTTACCTCATCCTTCTTCTTCTTATTACAACAATCAACAGAATAGTGCCTATATTTTTTACACTCAAAACACTTGATGTGACTCCAACATTCTGCAACATAATGGCCGAATCTATTGCAAGTAAAGCACTTGATTTTTGATTTGTCACGATTGCTATTGAACTCACCTTGTCCACGGCCAACAGCAGGGCCATGACCTCCTCTGCCATAACTGCGGCCACCAGCACCGCGATCGCACCCTCGCCAGTTTCCTGAGCCTCAGCCTGTTAGTTCTGTTCTTTTGATCTTTTGGGTTTTGTGTTTCGGGTTCGAGAGAAACCGAGAGTGAGAGAGAGAGTTACCGTCCGATGTAGATGAAGTCGGATTGGTCATGGCGATTCGTCGGTGAAGATCTGCGCTAGGGCAGCGACGGTCGGTGGAGAGGTGCGGTGGTCGAGGCGGCGGTGGTCGATCCCGCCCTCGGCGTGGTTTACAGTAGTCGATCGCGCGGTGGAGGCGGCGATGGGCGTCCTGCCGCTGGCCGCGCCTCTTAGATCGGATTAGGTTTTGTCCGGTGGGGTTTGTGGCTCCGTTCAACCTCGTGATCTGTGCCACCGGCCCCCACCCTCTCTTTTATAGCGCAGTGCAACAGGGGCCCATTAGCCATGAATTTGGGCTATACGCCCCCGATCAGGGCGCGAGGCATTTGGCCGTTGGGCCAAATGCCTCTCCGGGAGATCATTCCAACATTCTCCCCCTTGATCTCATTCTATATTTCATCTCTTAATTGCTTTTGACTTTATTTATTCCATCACAGTTAATGTATAGAACATGTTTCATCGTCACGGTCAATCGCCGATAGATTCAAAAACTACAATACACCCTCCCTGTTATGAAATAGTTACATTAATCTTTTGGGCCATCTTTTAGTCCAGATTCATAGGCTTTCCTTAAACCCATGCCGCTATATGTTCTCTCAACACGCTGGGTGGTAAGCCTTTAGTAAGCGGATCCGCTAACATTTTTATGTACTTATATGCTCAAGACTTATAATTTGATCCCGAACTTTATCTTTCACAACATAGTACTTTATGTCAATGTGTTTGGCAAGACCACTTGACTTATTGTTGTGGGCATACATTATCAGGGTTCATTATCGCAAAGACAACTTAAGTGGTCTATTGATGTCGCCAACCACTTTTAAACCGGTATGAACTTCTTTAGCCGCTCACCGCCTGTAGTCCTCATAACATGCTACAAACTCTGATACATTGTGGACGATGTAGTGACGGTTTGCTTTGAGCTTTTCCACGATATAGCTCCTCCAATGAGAGTGAAGACATATCCGGATGTCGACTTTCTATCATCTCCGCAAAATCGTAATCAGATACCCCACTATATGGAGTAAATCGATCTTCAGATGTCATCATGAGGCCTTTTGTTCCTTGCAAATAACGCAAGACTTTCTTTATCAATTTCCAATGTTCTATTCCGTGATTGCTCGAATCGCCAAGTAACCCAGTAACAAAAGCTAAGTCGTATGCAGTACACTTGAGCATACCGTAAGCTTCCGATACCAAGCATATGGAACCGCTTTCATTTGATCGATCTCATATCGTTCCCGGGCATTGAAAATCCCCATATCTGTCGCTCGACTATAGGTGCAGTGAAGGACTACATTTATGCATCCCAAATTTCTTTAAGACTTTCTATATATGTCTTTTGTGATAGTCCCAATATCCCTTTGTTTCTATCCCGGTGAATTTCGATCCCTAGAACGAACGAAGCTTCACCAAGATCTTTCATATCAAAGTTTGAGGACAAAATCTCTTCGTCTCAAAGAGCGCATCGACATCACTACTAGCTAGTAGGATATCATCCACATACGTGATTAGGAAGATAAATTTCCGTCTTTAAACTTTGTATAGACACGCTTGTCTTCTACATTCTCTTTAAAACCAAATTTTCTTATTGTCTTGTCAAACTTCAAGTACCACTGCCTTGAAGCTTGCTTTAACCCATAAATCGATTTCTTTAGGCGCATCCCATTCTTTCATTTTCTTCCATGACAAAACCTTTTGGTTGTGCCATGTAAACATTTTCCTCCAAATCCCCATTAAGAAATGCCGCCTTTACATCCATCGATGTAACTCTAAATCATAATGTGCTACTAATGCCATTATGATTTCAAGGAATCTTTACATGAGACCGAGAAAATGTCTCATTGTAATCAATCCCTTCTCTTTGTGTAAATCCTTTTGCCACAAGTCGCGCTTTGTATCTTTCTACATTCCCTTGGGAGTCGAGCTTTGTTTTGTAGACCCATTTACTGTACCTCACTGTTTTGGCTCCTTTAGGAACAATTTCCAAGTCCTGCACTTTATTAGTCTTCATGGACCTCATTTCCTCTTCCATGGCCTCAAGCCATTTTGAAGAATTTTCGCTTCTCATGGCTTCTTCAAATGAGGTGGGGTCATCCTCCACTTGAAATTCTTCTCAGATGATAAATCTGATAATCATCGTAAATAGCCGATCTTCTTACTCTTTGAGACCTCCTGGCCTCCATATTTGGTACATCTTCTGCTTGAGGTCGCTGTTGCTCCCCTCATTTGTGGCAATGGGTTCTATAGGATCCTCAAGAACAGGTTCCTCATTTTCATTCATTGTTGCCACAGAGGAACAATAACAGCCGGCACCACAAGATCTTGTACCGCTTGCAAATGACAGCAGGTAGTGAGAAGAATGGCTCTTGAATCATTGGAGTGGGCACATATACCCGCTTCTCTTCAAGATCAATCTCTCGAGCTACCATGCTCCCCTCATCATTTCATCCTCTAAGAAGACAGTGTCTCGCTTCTACAAACTTTGTATATCCGTCTCGACAAGAGAAACGAAACCTTTTGACTTTTCGGGGTAGCCAATGAAATGGCAACTCACCTGCTTTGGGATCTAGCTTCCCAAGGTTTGGGTTAAATACTTTAGCCTCGCAGACTCCCCACACACGTAAGTGGTTTAGTGAGGAACTCTTCCCGTCCACAACTCGCACGGTGTTTTGGGCACCGACTTATTAGGCACTCTATTGAGAATATGAATGGCGGTTTTAACGCCCATCCATAAACTCAATGGGAGTGTGGAGTAGCTCATCATGCTTCGCACCATATCCATCGTGGTACGGTTGCGCCTTTCACTACTCCATTTTGCCGAGGTTCGCCTTGTAGAATATCGGGCTACTATGCAATTTTCCGTAAGAACCTCGCAAAGGTCCAGAACTTGTCCATATGGGGTATGTCGACCGTAGTACTCCCCCACCATCGATCGAACTATCTTAATCTTTAAATCATGTTGGTTTTCAACTTCACTTTAAATATCTTGAATTTATCCAAGGCTTCATTTCTTTCTTTGATTGGATAAATATATCCATAACGGAGTAGTCATCGTGAATGTTATGAACGAGTCATAACCATCCACACTTTTCACAGAAAAGGACCACAAATGTCTGTGTGAACAATTTGTAGAACTCCCGTGCTTCTTTTTGCGCCTTTCTTTATTTTCTTTACATATTTTCCTTTAATGCATTCTCTGCATTGTTCTAAGTCCGAGAACTCTAATAGAGGAAGAATTTCATTCTTAACTAGTCTTTCTATTCTCCCTCAAATATGGCCTAAACGATGCTGCCATAATTTCGACGATTCATTATGAGTTCTCTTTCGCTTTCTCGCTTACGTCAGAGACGAGGATTCAATCACTTTCGCACGCGACGCTCTCATTATCGCATACGACATTCACATCATCACACAATGATAACAAATAAAGCTCATTTTGTAATATGGCAGGACCAACACATTCTTTATTAAATATTATTTCGCACTTGCCATTTCCAAAATTACAATCATAACCATCTTTGTCCAAATTGGAAACACTAATCAAATTCCTCAGTAAAGAGGGAACAAAAGAACATCTCTAAGTAAAAGATTGGAGCCATTAGCTAACTCTAATGAAAGATCGCCAACGGCTTCAACTCTCGCTTGACTCCATTTGCGACTTTAATGCATCTTTCGCTTTGCGTAGTCCTCGCTCGAACGGAATCCTCAGAAGGAATTAGCAACATGAACAGTTGTTCTGAGTCAATCCACCAAGTGGATTTTGAATATTGTACATACAAGCATTCATTTATGAATGTAATAATGTTCTCACCTTTCTTTGCCATTATCATCTTTAAGTAATCGTGATGCTTCTTCTTGTAGTGTCCTCGCCTTCTTGCAAATGAAGGCACCGATCTTTGTCTACAAAGAAATTTGTTCTGTTGAGGCTGATGGACAGAGGCTTTTCCCTTGTTCCTTGAGAAGGAGGTACTGTGGAAGTTCTTTTTCTTGTTATCCTTCACATAGTTGATAGATCCACCATGTGAGGTTTTAATTCTTTCCTCCTCTTGAACACACATAGCTATGCATTTTTCTAAGTCCCATTTATCGGGCTGCATATTGTAATTGACAACAAAAGTGTCAAACTTTTCTGGCAATGAAGCAAAAATCAAGTGAATAAGGAACTCATCCTTGAGTGCCAAATCCATTGGTTTAAGCTTGGATGCCAAGTTGCTCATCCTCAATATGTGTTCTCTTATCCCACCACCAGAATACCTTTCTGTCACAAGCTGTTTAATCAGCTGTGTTGCATATGTCTTTGAAGAGCCAGTAAACTGACTCTTTATTTTATCAAGGTATTCTGTGACGTTGTCACAATCATGATTGAGCCCACAATTGCAGCTCAATCGTAGTTCTTTATCACACCATACATTTCTTGTTGGTCGTGGTCCATTTCTTATGCTCTAGGTCATAAGACATCCGTAAGGGAGCATGATCTCTCGTCTTTTCTCGCCAAGCAAGATCATCCTCATTTTGACCCCTCACCGTGCCGAGGCTCGGTGGGTCGTCAGAGTGAGGACCCACCCACCTCACTAAGATAAACGCTAAGTCTATCTTTTCTTCCACTCTCAATAATTATCTCCTTTGAGAGTGGTATTTCTCGATACAACTCATCAAGTTGTATCCTCCCAAAATGTAGATCAAATAAAGTGAGAACGACATTAAAATTATATGTCTTATTTCCAACGTTGGTCAAAAATACGACATACAATTAAATCAATTTTATCTATACATTAAAACTATATCACCGCTAAGCGTAAATAGAAACAATGTATAAAAATATCAATTAAAATTATAATATGTTATTATCAACTTTGGTGGAAAATAACAATATCATAATTCACAATAAATTCTTAAAAATTAAATTCTCTCGTTGGTTCGAATTTAATTAAAAGAATTATCTATTTGTTATATTTAACTTTTGCAGCGGAAACTGTAATTATTAAAAAATATTCATTATCAGAAGCATTATAACTTATACATTTAATCTCCGGAAATAATAACACGTTGGTGCAAAATTTACAGAGATTTTATACAATTTTTCTATTGAAATTCACTCAAAGAATACTTCAAAATAAATTAAATCATTTTTCGAGTTACCGCTTAAACCGCCGAATTATCGTTAAAACCGCCGAGATCATCGCTCATTCGCCAAATCGCCTGCTCGCTTTTTCGCCCATTATCGTGCGGCTCGCCCACGCTACCGTTAGGGTTTTCAGACGCATTTTCAACCGTCGGATTCGTGATCCGACGGCCGAATCCAACGATCCGCTGCTTGCTTCGCTCGCCGCCGATCTCACCGCCGACGCGAATCGGACGGCTGAGCGGCATTTTCGCGAATAAAACTCGCGAGCGGCCGCGTTCTCCGAAACCCTAGTCTCATTCGCGATCTCCCTTTCTTCGCTCTCTCGCTTCGCCGGAGCAATGAAGAAAACGCGAAGAACAAGAGAGAAGCCGGCCGCTGGCCCCTCGCCGGCGCGCGCTCCCTCGAGAGGGAGCGCCGCCGCCGAGCGGCCCGTGTCGGCGCTTCTTTCACGCGCGACGGCGGCCCAGATCTGGTCCCGAGCGGTCGGCGGCGGCCTTCACGTGGAGCGCCGGCGAGCACACGGCTCAACCGGTCTCCCACACGCCAGCGACGACTCCTGTGAGCGCACGGCTCGCCCGACCCTTCCACACGACCAGGTAAGTCCAGCCTTTTGGATCTAGGGTTAGGGTTTCGGTTCTATTCTTTTCTTTTCGGTTTCTTTTCTTTTGCCATCCGGATCTGAGCCTAGATGGCTCTGATACCATTGTTAGTTCTGTTCTTTTGATCTTTTGGGTTTTGTGTTTCGGGTTCGAGAGAAACCGAGAGTGAGAGAGAGAGTTACCGTCCGATGTAGATGAAGTCGGATTGGTCATGGCGATTCGTCGGTGAAGATCTGCGCTAGGGCAGCGACGGTCGGTGGAGAGGTGCGGTGGTCGAGGCGGCGGTGGTCGAGGCGGCGGTGGTCGATCCCGTCCCTCGGGCGTGGCCGGCTGTAGTCGATCGCGTCGGTGGAGGCGGCGATGGGCAGTCCCGTCGCTGGCTGCGTCCCCCTCTTAGATCGGATTAGGGTTTTGTCCGGGTGGGGTTTGTGGCTCCGTTCAACCTCGTGATCTGTGCCACCGGCCCCCACCCTCTCTTTTATAGCGCAGTGCAACAGGGGCCCATTAGCCATGAATTTGGGCTATACGCCCCCGATCAGGGCGCGAGGCATTTGGCCGTTGGGCCAAATGCCTCTCCGGGAGATCATTCCAACACAGCCTCCTCCTTGAACCCAATTGAGTTCCTTTAGCTGCTTATTTCCCTCCTTTGCATCACTTTTCACAAGTAATGCTTGATCAGTCCTAGCCTTATACCCTTTTGGGAGCCCATCATGTGCTTTAAGAGACCCAGTTACCTCTTCTAACTTCATGCTCTCAAGATCATTAGAATACAATAGAGTTGTGACAATAGGCACGTAATTCTCAGGTACTACTCGCAAGTATTTCTCGACCACCTTAATTTCCTCCAATTTATCACCAAGGGATCGACAATTTTCCTGCAAACTCATCTATTGATTGAGTTTTTCCCATATGCAATGACTCATACTCCCCTCAGAGAGTATGCAAATGAATTTTCTTTACTCAATCCACAACTTCATGCATAGTACGAAGAGCGATCCAGGCCTCACGAGCTGTATCTTTCTCGACATGTTGATTGAGCATTGAATCAGGTATGGCAGCATAGATGAGTGCCAACGTAGTTTGATCAGTTTTCACGTCGACTTCAAAAGCCTTTCCTTTTGGATCGATATTTCCCTTTTGATCGACCTGATCGGCTACTGCGTCCCAGATCTTCTGGGCACGCATGTTCACTTGCATCTTCATATCCCAGACTGGGTAGTTCTCTGAATTGAGAACCAAATATGGAAGAGAGTTTGGGCCTTCTTTTGTTGTCGATGATGACCTGTTGGGCGCCATCTGCTTCCTCTTTTCTGGAGTTGGAGGACCAATTTTCATACACTGCGCTCTGATTCCAGATGTAGTTTCAGACTAGCAAACTAGATGTCTGAAGTTCAGACAAACCAGCGATTATCAAGCTTTTTCTTCTTGTCTATTGCTTATATTTTTCCCAAATTACAAGACACATCAGATCCTTAAATAGGCTACTAAAACAATGCATACACCAACTCGGATACAAAGAAAACTACAACTCTGATACAGAAACATCTACTGACTACTCTATTATTTAACAGACTCCGACTCTATCTCTGATTCAGGACTCGATATAGATTCTAAAACATCAACTTGGCAGGATTAGCTCCAACAGTGATGGAAATGGTTGGCAACCGGTCAGTCAAAGGAACTGTAGGGAGAAAAAGGAAAGGTAGGGAAGAGTTGTTTTAAGAAATTCTCACATGATGATAGATATACTCTGGGACTTGCTAAACATTTCTAATTGGCTTTTAAACATGATTTCAGTTTTTGGGTTTATAATTCATGTAATATTTATAAGGGCAATATCTTAATTTTATTTTGCTTTTGTAATTATTGATATTAGGGTTTCTATAATTTTTCCACTTTGGATTTTTATTATATTGAATCTTTTCAGAAGATTTACTAGCATATGATTTTTTAGTTTATTTTACTTTCATAACCTCGTCTTTTAGGGTTTCGATTATTAGGGTTTTTGTTTTTACATCACCAGCTAGAAGGAGAAAACACAGCTAAAATAACTTCCAAAAAGGCAAGCAATTAGGATGGCAACAGATAACATAAAAAGTTTTTAAAATCCTGTATTTTTATATTCAGACACTTTTGGAATGTTACAACTCATCATCTTCATCCTGCTGAATAGTCTAGGTACCTGCAAACACGTCGATGAAAACCTGCAGTCATTACCATAAACATTCAAGGTAACTTGCTGCACGACATAAGGCGCTCAGGGCAGGGGAAGCGCGGATGCGATGGGAAGAGACTCGCGAGAGCAGAGCTGCGGCGGACGGAGAGGGAGGAGACGAGAGGCAGAGGGGAAGGAGCGAGGAGGAGGAGAAGGGCGACACGGCGGCGGAGGGAGAGCCTGGGGGAGGGGAACGGGAAGTGGAAAGGGGGAGCGGCTGGCCCGCGCAGCGCAGGGCTTGAGCGAGCGCGAGGATGGATGTGCCGGGGAAGATAGAGGAGGGAGAGGGAAGGCGTGGTGGCACTGGAGGGAGGAACAACACCAGAGCAAGGCATGGGAGGTGGAGGGGAAGAGGCGAGCGGCAGGAGGCGCAATCGAGAAGGCTCCGCGGAAGAGGCGAGCAAGGGTAGCGGGTGGAGAGGGATGGAGACGGAGAAGGGAGAGGGGGGACGAGAGCCGAAGAGGGAGAGGGCTGCAGCCGCGTGGCGCCGCAGGGAGGACTGGTGGCGGAGGCACGAACGGGATGCGAAGGGAAAAAGGAAGAGGAAGCAGCAGCCGGGAGGAGAGAGAGGAGAGGGATGAGGGCAGCAGCTCTCGGGTCAACGTGGACGTGCGAGCACCACTCCTTCCCACGCAGCGCACCGGCTCCAATCCGAAGGCGAGCGCACCGTGATTCGATGGACCGCTTTTTCGTACGACGTGTCCCGCACGAGAGATCGGCCTTTCCACCGGTTGTTAAATTCGGTAATTCTCTCTAGCCACAAGTTCCCTGGAGGTATATTGGGCGTCGGTAGCCTAATCCTCATTTAAATAGGGTCTATATAACACACAGGTGACAGCGAAACCTAACCTTTTATCTGCAACATTCATACGTATTACCGTACAATTTTATACATTTTTGTTTTGGTGCCTAAACTGGGCCACCTGTTGATTTTATTAAACCAATCCCCACTCAACAGACTATCTCCTCTCGCAGTATCACCTGATCTCAACCGCACCCAAACCGCCGCCGCCGCCGCCACCGCCACCGCCACCGCCACGACGATGCATCCCCAAAGCCTAACCTCCCTCAAATCAAGCACGTGGCGCCCCTATGCCCAAATAGAGTAACCACCGGTGCTCGGGCTACGCGTTTTTTCCCGTCTACCGAGCCTTGGCCACCGCCATAGTCTTCCCTTCCGACCACACTTGTCGATATCGTCATACCGGTACATACCACCATGCATATTTTGCATATTTTGAAATGTTTCAATCCGAGGTTATATAAATAATTTAATGGAAACAGCTACGCTGTTTGATACCAGAGATAAATAATAATAATGAGATGTTTTAATAGAGAGCATCGGCCAATAATCTCAGTTTTTGGCTTAGCTGCCGAGTGTTCGTGCAATGCAGCGGATCTCAAATAAATATATATAAGTTTTAAACTTGAAAAACCAATATATATAAGGTAATTATTCATGCATCTAAAAGTTACATGCATAGTTCGCATCCTATCAACAAGCTAAAGAGTCTTATCACAAACCATATGCATATGCGTAGATAATTTAATTGTCCACATAAGATCTTTATAGGAATATATACATATATACATATATCTATCCACAAAACATCTCACCAACAAAAGAGGTGGGGAGGTAGATGACGGATTTACCACCACCACCACTAAGTGCTTCTTTTATAATAGTAAAGATTGACACTGTTAGACGATGAAATAACAAAAATATTCTAACCGCGAGTGAATTGACAAAAATAGCATCACGAACACGTCGAAAGACAACACGTGCCTCCTGTCGCGCCCCCACCGTGTGACAGGTGGCCTACCATGCGCCCACCAAGAGGCAGGTGGCGTGGGCAAGCCACCTACCTCGTACTGGGGGTGTGACAGACCTACTGCCGCCTCATGGGAGCCTGTCACGTGACCCGCCACGCGTCCAAGGCGTGATAGGCCCCCTACCATGGCATTTGAGCACGAAAATTAGTATTATTTTTTACAATTAGGTGTAACGATGTCATTTTAGCCCATAATTCGCCAACCTCACGCAGCCGTACCAGACACAGAACCCTCCCTAGATCAGGTCTTGGTACACCATGCATGCAAGCTCTCCACAAAATGCAGTAGACACTAGACATGCCCTCGCCTGAATCGAGAATCGAGACGCCTACGTAGAGTCGTACACTCCCATCGACTGAGAAAGAAATCGGTGGTCTATTGATTCGAGAGCTAGCCGAATAGCTTAACTATCAGTGACATATGCGAACGACCGGTTCGTCAGTAATGAAAAAGGTGGAAAAAATGGCCTGGCTTACAAATTACAATGCGACCGGCCTGGACCATTTTTAATACTGCCGCAGTGCTGTTGCCTTGTTCCGGATGTCCATCCCCCTATCCGGTCATCGCCTGAATCTTGGTGAAGTGCTGAGGTGAGGCGCTATCCTTCCTTCTTGTTTTCTCTTGAATCCCTACCTTTTTTTTTTGCTCATTTTGCTCAATGGTTCTTGTACTCGTCTGTTAGGTTTTGGCATAGCTGGTTAATTAGATCAGTATACTTAATTGTTTGTGTTGATGATGGTTAGAATTTTCCCGAATGAGATTGTGGTCGGCCACCTTCGCCCTGCTTTCTAGTTGTAGATCCGTGGGGTAATTTGCACCGAGTTTTGTTGTATTGTCCAGTTAATGAAATTATATGTAGTTTCCTATCCTAGGATTGAGTTCTTGCATGGGTTTCGCCGCCCTTGATTTGTTCTTTCATAAGTTGTACTAATATATCATACAGCCTGTTAAATCTTTGTTTGCTCCCAGCGCTGAATGATGATAGATCGATACAATCCCTTGAAGCAGCCTTCTCGATGTTGAATGCCGTCGCTATGTACATGGAGTACTCTAGTGCTTAGTGTGTGTAGATTCGTAGACTGCTTCCACATTCCAAAAGGATCCCTTTAGTTCATTGAGCACTTCTCTGAAGAAAAAGGAAGGTAAGTTATTTAAACAAAAAAAGAAGTTAATTGAGCAATGAAGCAACTAATGAACTAAACCATTGTTTTTCAGTTGAATTGATATTGTTAGTTTAATTTGTCCTTGTGCAAAAATAAGCAGTAAATGACCCCAGTCTTGAAGAAAAGATGTGCGTCATCAAGCTTCAAGTGTATGTGCAAGGCAGATGTATGACTGGTTAGGGCTAAGTATGTGTTCCTAGTTTTTTACCGGTCTTGATGTTTAGTTGAAGACCGGATTGCTAGTGTAGTTTGTCGTACTATTAAGAGGGATCTTGACTAGTAGCTTGAGTCAGTCATGTGTTGATAGTGCTTGCTCTAGCTCATCTATGCATGGTGCTGTTGTTTGCGAATGTATTTTGCAAATAGTTGAAACTCATGCATTAATTCTTTGTAGCATGAGACTATAATTTGTAAATGTGTTTTACAAATGGTTGAAGTCCATACAACTACTCCTTGTGGCATGTTGCCGATATTCGTGAGTGTGTTTTGCAAATAGTCGAGGCTCATGTATAATCCTTGTAGCATGATTTTAGTTTGTAAATGTGTTTTGCAAATGGTTTAAGTCCATGTACCTTATTCCTTGTGGTGTTGATTCTAAAAGTTAGCAAATGTGTTTTGTAAATTATTGAGAATCTTGCCTTTAACCCTTGTTTGTATCGCTCATCAATTTGTAAATATATTTTGTAATTGAGTTTGTTTTGAAAGCCAATTTTGCATTTCTCAGGATAATCGGTAGTACCGACGTTGTGTTGGCGGTACTACTGCACCACAGGTATGACCGTGAAAGTGGTGCGGTACTACCGCAACTCGGTCGGACTGAAGTTTAGATGGCGGCACGTGTTTTCCAGAGAGGCACCTTCTGAGCGTATTTTGCTCTCCTGGAAAGCGGTAGTACCAGAGTTCATTTGGCGGAACTACCGCCTAGCGGTACGACCGCATATCTTGAGCGGAACTACTGCACACCGAAAGTTCCAAAAAAATAGTTGGTGGTACGTGTTCTCCAGAAAAGGCCAGTTTTGGACCTCTAAAGGAAGCGGTAATATCCCGTCACATTTCCAACGGCTATTTCAGAGGCTTTTTTATAGCCGTTACTATGCGTCAGAGGAAGTGCGGTAGTACCCGTGCTGTTTTTTTCAGAATCTTGTCTCCAACGGCTAGTTTTTGTGTGTGGGCTATAAATACCCACCTTGGCTGGTTGTATGGGAGGTTGCTAGTGGCATATTCATTACTTTGAGCAAAGATGAAGCTCTCTACACTCTTATGTGCATGTATTGCACTTAGTAGGCTTAAAGAGCAAACCATAAGTGCATGTGTTGCATTAGGTAGTGGATTGTATATCCACTTGAGCTTAGACACTTAATTTGTTCAAGTGAGCGTCTTCGACTTGTTACTCTTGGTTTGCCAACACTTAGATGGGTTGGAGGAGTTGCGTCGATGATCTTCTCAAAAAAGGTTTTGAGAAGGTCCGAGTGGTTATGAGTGGTTTGGTGCTCGCCATCTCCGGAGTAGAGGAAGAACAACCCCAAGTGGATCGAGGTGTTGGTTCGTGTTGGAGCTGGTCCAAGTGGTTGGACTTACCTCGGAGGTGTTTGGCTAAATTCGCGGAGCCGGTCCAATTAGTTTGGGCTAACCTTAACGTGGATTAGGGGAGACCGGCAAGTCTCCGAACACCACGGTAAAACATCATTGTGTTCTTTTGGTTTGTTCCTCTTGTATTTTACTTTGTGCAATTTACATTTCTAGAACTAAATTACTTATAGTCTTTGTATATTTGCTATCATTATCAATAGTCTTATATTGTTGGTGCACTTAGCCAAGACTAGTTGATTTAGGTTTTAATTGAGTAAAACTGAATTGATTTACAATTCCACATAAAACTCGATTTTAGCCAAAAGAATTGAAAAACCGTCTATTCACCCCCTCTAGTCGGCCTTCTCGATCTTACAGTCACCGCTGGCCATCAGTTGCCGCCGGAGCATGGGACTAGCTGCAGATGGATGCGCTAGGGCAGCGCTGGGGTCGGGGCTGCATGGACGGCGTCAAAAGGGGAATGGAGTGTCTTCCGATTGCGATTGGAGAATGGAGATGGTGCGCTAGGGTTAGCCAACGAAATAGACTGGGCTACCAGTTTGGGTCGAATGCACCGGGCCCAAGTGTCTGATATGTGTCCTAGACGTGTCCGATACGTGTCGGAATTTTTTTATTTTTTGCGGTGCTAATTTCAGAGACGCCTGAAATACATGTCCGAGCCGTGTCGGAGCCGTGTCCGTGTCCGACACCGACTCACAACCTTCCCGGCGTCTCCGTGCATCACAGCAACTAAATCACTGTTTTTCAGTTGAATTGATATTGTTAGTTTAATTTGTCATTATGCAAAAATAAGCAGTAAAAATGTACCCTTTAAAAAAACTTTCATGACATGTGCTAGGGGTGATGCCATCAGGCACGTTCTATTGAGCGGACTCAGAATTGGAAATCTCTGTATTTGCACTACGGAAGTTCAATCTTTTTGGCCTACTATTTATCACCAGCGCCAGCTACGGTTTTATTAATGCCAGAATGATATTCGTTATTGTTAGGGAACTCCTAGAAATATAAGTAATGTGTTCAATTAAAACTAGTAAAATCAGGTATATACATTTTAAAAATAAAATAAAAAATCAGATATCAACACCATAAAATGAAATTAGAAGATCTCTCGATGGAGCAGCACTGGCATCGTCGACCTTCTTTCTTCTGCTGCAGTTGACCATGTATCATTTCTTCCAACTGTAACAAAAAGAAGTCGCCAGCATGGCATCACTTAGTGCTGACATTTTACATGGCATACTGAAGCGTCTCGATGGAGCAGCACTGGCAAGTGCAGGATGTGCCTGTGCTGACTTCCAGGCAATATCAAGGGAAGAAAAGTTATGGGAAAATGCTCGCCGATCTCTGTGGCTATCAACAAAATCGCGATGACGTTAGGAGCTTAATTATTTCTATTGGTGGATTCAGAAAGTTCTATGCAGATTGTTTCACCCTTATACTGAACAAGGATGTTTCTGCAGTTCAGACCAACGAAACTGACCTCTTTGCTGAAGAATGGGCTGAGTCTGATTACTACTATGATGACATGGATGAGCTTGAAAATGTCTTGCCTTCAGACTTTGTACCTCTAATCGACATATGGTACAAAGACCGTGCACTCTACTCGAAGGTCATATGGGGAATTCCCAACTGGGATGGCGCAAATGGCTGGTTCTTCAACTGTCCATTCCGGATAGACTTGTTTTATCACTCACCTGAAAACAATGAGAACAATGATGGAGAGGTATTCCTGTCAACTGTCAATGACTTACCATCCATGCACTCAATGGAGCAAGAAAGGAAAGATGGGAAACTTTGGAGGGAGCTTAATGATGGCATAAAGTTGAGCTGGATCATCGTCAACCTAAAGATAAAGCGTGCTGTGAACCTGGCAAGTTGGCACCCACTGGGCGGGCAGAGGCACTGTGTGACAACCCGCATCATTTGCATATTTGTTAACATAAAATATTTTCATTTCATTGCATCAAAAAGATTTTACAACATTTGTTTTACAAGCATTTACAATATTTTTGGCAGTAAGTAATTAAAACCCTAGTTTCTTCTCTTCTTGCCGTCTGTAGTAGCAGTTTCTTCGTCGCCTTGTCTTTGAGCGCTGCCCGTAGAGCCACCTCGCGATCCGTTTTCCTCGCTCGTCAAGGAAGATCAGCAATTGGTTAGTAATCGTAGTCGAGAGTATTTTTGTGAGCAGTAGTGAATAGAAGTTAGAGTTTAGAAAGTGGTAGTCGATTTCCGGTGCGAGAGTATCCGAGTACCGAGTAGTCGGTCCTTGGCAATCAAGATCCCCAGACCAACCGGAGTTAGTCGGCCCCTTGATCGCCAAGATATCCAGACCACCCAAGATCCTTCGACATCTGTCACTTCTGTGGGTCTCATCATCCGGCATTATTAGAGCCCAACACCCACTGTTTGCTTTTGTCAAAACCCCAAATTCAAACCCTCAGTGCATACCCCAGGTAACCACACCCTCAGCCAAGCTTCACCGGGCGCAGCAACCATTTCCCAAGCCCCTCTCATAGAGCAAGCCAGCCAGCGAGCAAAATATCAAGCACAGGCACCAAGAAGTTCTTTCCCCTTGCAAAACCAAAGAATGCATCCCCAAGCCAAAGACAAATGCATCTCCTGGCAAAGAAGAATGCATTCCCAAACAAATGCCTTCCCAAAGAAAGCACCAAACATGACCATCACCCAGATACATCCCACCAAGAAACACCAAGAAGACAAAGAAATGCATCTCCCCAAGATACCAACAACCAAGATGTCTACCAACCTAGATTCATCTCCCCAAAGAAGATAACACACCCAAGAAACCAAAGAAGCCAAGACTATATACATTCCCCCTCCTGAAGCCATTCTCATTCCCAGATTCACAAAACAAAGCAAAGCCTCCAGCCAAAAGCCACCCCTGCCTAGAGCAAGGTGAGATCAGGAGCTCAACCAGCCAGCAACCACCTCCCCTGCTCTGCTCCCCTCACCGAGCCAAAGTAGAAGAAGAAGCAGCCTGGGGAGAGGAGGAGCCGCCACGCAGAAGAAGAACAAATTTACAAACCAAAGACCAAAGAACTGGGAGCCAGGAGCAGAGAAGGGAGAGCACCAGCCCAAGCCAGCACTGCCATCCCTTCTCCCCAACCTAGATCCATCAAAAGGTAACCCCAGCACAAATCAGTTTGCTTTGATCATCACCCATTCACATCACCAGGTCCCAATAGCATCAATATAGATTGCAGTCATTTCCATCTCAGAGCAGTAGGGTTAGGGAGTAGAGTACCTAGGGTTTCCAGTAGACCGGGCTGGGCCATACCTGGGAGCCATGGCGGCCGGCGGCCGGGAGACCGAGCCGAGCCAGGCCAGGGCCGAAGCCAGAGAAGGCAGAGACGGCGGCGCCAGGCGCCGAGCCGACCGGAGGAGGCGAGGTAGAGAGAGAGCGCGCGAGGTCGAGCCGCGTAGGGCCGGGTCGGGCCGGAGCAGCCTAGGGCACCGGAGGTGGTGGTGTGCCAGGGCCGGGCCGCGCCGAGTTAGGTCGGAGCGGGAGGAGGCGCCGGAGCCGAGGCGAGGGAGCGGAGCGACCGGCTGAGGCGGAGGAGGTAGCGCAGGCGGCGCTGGCCTTCGGCCGCGCCACAAGGCGCGAGGAGCCGAGCCGAGGAGCCTGGCAGACCGGAGGAGGCGCAGGGAGCAGCGCCCGGAGCCGGAGGCAGAGCGGCGGCCGGAGGCGATGGCGGCGGAGATTTCCGAGAGAGAGAGCGGGGGAGGCGTGAAGGCGAGAGAGAGGGGAGAGTCGGCGGTGAGGGAGAGGCGCGTGAGAGTGACAGGATAAGGGTGAGGGTGAGGGCGTCGGCGCCGAGGCTTAGAAGAGGGAGAGAGAGATAGAGAGAGGCAGGCGGTGGTGTAGTAGTTTAGGGTTAGATTAGTTAGTGATTAGGTTAGATTAGTTAGTGGTTAGGAGGTGTTTAGGGTTAGGTTAGGGGTAGATTAAGGAAGGTGATTAGATTAGGGGTTTAGTTGGTTTTGTTAGGATTAGTCGAGTAGATTAGCCGGTTAGTTAATTGGTTTCGTAGTGATTAGGGTTTAGTAGTGTAGTAGTTAGTCGGTTGACTAGAAATTAGGATTAGAAGCTAGTTGTTTGGTTTTTGAGTATAGAAGATTAAGAAACCGGTTTAGCCTAAGTGGTAGTGTTGTCGAGTGTTAGGGCGTGAGCTAGGCCGTCGCGGCTGTTAAGCGAGTTAGCAGTAGATCGATTTTTAGCGGGAGAGTGCTAACCGGGTTTGGTTCCAAAAAGTTTTATTAAATTAAAATTTGGCTAACATAGGAGTCGTATTAGCACTTTATGCGTCTATTATCATTCAAACTCAACTAAGTATTTATTTATATATTATTCGTGCTACCGCTTTGCTACAGAGGACAAACCAGTGCCGACAGGAGAAGCTGATAAGAGATTCATCATCGTCGACCTTTCCAAAAACTCTAAAGGCAAGCTATCCTTTTGAGCATAAATATAGTTATGTTAAATGTAAACCGTATATTGCTCTATCATATATGTACTGCATCAAAACTATTTCTCAAAATCAAATTGGATTGAGATGATGAGAAAGATAAGAAAGCTGAGAATGAGAATGAGAATTACTATGTGAGTAAAGGGGACCCTGGCAGGGAAAATGATGATGATGATGATGATGGTAAGAGGTGGGATCCCTTTACCTACAGTTATAATATAAGGACTAACAAAACTCTTACTCGGTCAGATGCCGTAAATTTAGTGCCAACCATTTCCCCGTTTCGACGGGCAGAAAATGCTACCTGTTTACGTAATTACGTTCTCCACAACGGGAATGTTGGGCACGGAGGATAGCCGTCCCAAGGTGGAGTGTTGAGCACGGATGAGAGCCGCCTCAACCAACATTGTTGGAACTCGGTGGAGGACTGGGTGCGCTCAGGACACCGACGGAAAACAATGGGTGGAGACTTAATCACGTAACCTGGAAAATATTCTGTATTCTGAACTCGAAGTCGCATCAAAGGAAATGTGATGGACCCAGTTCACAGAGAGCTCAGAATAGCTATGGGTAAAGTGGTACAAGCTCACAGCAGTTGCTATACAAATCATGAATTCATGCCGCCTCGGATTGGAGTCTACGGAACCATGGGGTCTTTCTTCTTCCGAGTGACTAGTAGTATTTTCGTAATTAAAATTGCCACTTAATGTTTTATGATTTATTTTCGTAATGAGATGATTTTAGAATTTGTGATAAAGACCGAGATCAATCATGCAAAGGTACATTTTGCTATTAATGCTTCTTGAGTACTTCGTACTCAACCTTGTTAGTATTCTCCTTTGTTAGATCCTAGTCCGCCGGGAGCCATCCCGAGTTGGACGAAGGACTTGTGTACCGGCGCAAAGAAGCAGGAGGAGAAGGCACCGTGGCGAGGACTCGAGCGAGATGGAAGCCATCTTTGACTCGTGGGACGCAGTAGGAGGCGGTAGTCCGCAGAGCGCACTCGAGGCGAGAAGCTCCCTTTGCGCTGTGTAATAGCTTTACTAAGAACCCTAGCCTTGTGTGGCTACTCGTAATAAAGATGTACAGCTTATCTCTTATTGTTCAACTGCGCAACTCGATAAAATGGCTTGCTATTCGTCGAGCGGTGTTCTACGCGCATTTAATAGTAATCCAGATGCCTAAGTGTGATTACCCTAGGGGTAATAACACGGGGCGTCACACACTGGCCGACTGATAATGATTTTGTCCTACGATTCGGGTCTGTCCTTCCGGCGAAGGAGGTGCTGCCATGCCAGGTAGCAGAATGCATTCTGCTAATGAAGCTCCCCGTGACAAGTATGGGGACCGAAGGGGGCAGGGGATGTTGAAAATCTAGTCAATATTCGGCATATTTTAATCCAGAAATTAAGCATATAAAACATGACAAACAAGAGCATGGGTGTTCCAACAATGGAGTATTCATATTCGCTAATGAACAGGATAACATCAGATCCTATTAACATATTCATAGCGCACAGAAACAATAACTTAAGATAAGTTCTCAGGATATACCCTCGGGCGGGGCCAGTGTCGGTGACACCGATGCGCCCGCTACCATCAATCGACATGATGACCTATTCGATGTAGTCGATCGAGGCGTGATGCGTGAAGATGTTCGATGCAGAAGATGTTCGCCGGCAAAGGTCGCGAGCAGTTCACCACCAGGATGAAGACGAAGTCACGGAATGAGGAATGAGCAGTCGCGCTAATGCGCTCCCCAAAAACTTGATCGCCCGTCTACCCGAGCAGGTACTCAGACGGATGGAGTTTCGGAGGCCTACTCGCCCAGAGCCTTCTGCGCGCAAGGATCTGAACCGGAGATTACAGAGAGCAGCAACAACGAACGATCACGAGAGTATTCTCAGATCCCTTTATGGGTAGAGAGCCTTTCCTCCTCGATGAATAAAGAAACCGAAGAGACTAGTAACTGCAGTCATTAGTCACTAGCAACTGCCTCCATTACTCCTCCTCAGTAACAGCAAAAAATGAAGAGACTAGTAACTGCAGCCATTACTGCCACGCACACGCACACGCACGGCGCGGCGCGGCGTGGCGAGGCGAGCGAAGAGCGAGCGCCAAGGTGGCTGAGCTCTCCAATTGCACAAGGAGGTTACCACATTCCACCTTTTAAAGTGGTGTAACTCCCATTCAATTCTCCATATGGGACTAATTAAATTTTCTATGTGGGCCTAGGAATTTCATTTGATTAATTGTTAAATTAAAATGGTCCAAACCCAATTAATCCAACAGGGGAGCCATCGACGCTTGCGTTGACGGAATTGAGCATGCAGATCGAAGATATGGGTGGCGTCTACCTGAATGGGCGCTGCAGCCCTCCTCGTCCTGACGGCGCAGAGCGAGCTGAAAGAGGAGAAGATACGCAGCGAATGCCGGTTCGACACGCTCTGCATCGTCAGTGGCATTACAGTATTCACTGCACTCTGCGCCATGTGCTACAGAAAGTATGAGAAATTCTGACACTGGAGACCTCGCTTCGCCTTCCTTGGTACAGTTAGTTGCGGAGTTACTTCATGCGTTGCATCATTCTGGATGATGGGGATTTCAGAAACGTTGCACACTCTTGAGCGCTTGTAGGCTAATCTACTTACCTGATTCGGGCTTTACGTTGGCATATAGAGACGTCCAATTTATATTTCCGGTGGCCATAAATTTACCTACATAACCAAGACTAGCTATGTCCTGTTTTCAGGCGTGCTCCAGATTTGAAACATGGCGTTTCATGCTAATGTGGGTATAAACTGAGGTTAAAATCTAACTCATTGATGAACACCTAGTACAAAAACATTAGGGCGGAAGCGTGATTGCATGTACCGAAAGTTGAAGACGCCATGAAAACTTGTAGGCTCGGTCGGTAGATGTAGAGATGGTGTGGATGAGAGCGTCGATGTTATGGTAGTGACGACGGCCTTTGGTACGTCCTCGATCTTCGCTCACCATAGCGCTCGTGATAGTTCGTTTTTTTAATCCTTAGAAACTCTAGCTAGAGTCGGCCCGCCGAGTCCACACCTTTTTAATCTAGCTCTAGATGAACGGGACCGAAACCAAATCTGTTGGTTGTGCCCCCGATCAGGGCGCGTGCGTGTGGGCTCTGCCTCCTTGGATCTCGGATGTGGTTAGTCGAGATCAACCTAACATTCTCCCATTTGATCATAAGGCTAACATCATAAGTCCATCCTCAATAAAACAGCATGCCAAGGTAATTCGTTGTAGGACCAATAAAGTGTCATACAACCCCAATACCTATAGTGTACTATCCCATCTTTGAAATGGATATTCATTATACTTAATGGGAGTTGGTTTGTTTTGAGGTCCTTTTATCCAGAATCAGAGGCTTTCCAATAAACCCATGTCGGCAACATGATCATGAAAGATATTGGGTGATAAGCCTTTAGTAAGCAGATCCGCAAGCATTAACTTAGTACTAACATGCTTGATACACTACTACAGAAAAGCTCATCACAGATGGTTCGTAACAGTCATCACAGACGGTTTTTGAACCGTCTAAAATTTTATGTCTGTGATAACAGGCGGTTACACAGACGGTTGAAAACCCGCTCGTGATAACTCTTATCGAGCGGTTCCAACCACGAACCGCCTGCGGATTACAGTAGTATCATAGACGGTTCGTGGTTGGAACCGCTCGTGATACTACGTAATCCTGCATCATTCGTGGTTGGAACCGTCTGCGATTCTCAGAGAGTCACGAGCGGTTCTAACCACGAATCGCTCGTGATACTACATAATCACAAACGGTTCGTGGTTGGAACCGTCTATGATTCTGTAGTATCACAGACGGTTTCAACCACAAACCGTCTGTGATACTCTGTGATTTCAGAGTATCACGCACGGTTCATGGTTAGAACCGCTTGTGATAAGTCTTTAGACCTAATTAATTTTATCGTATTTTCACTAGCCTCGTGAATTGCTAGCCATGCCCTCTGAAAACTAGCAAGCGTAAACATATCACGATGATTGTTGACAACTCAAAGTGATCATTTAACTCAAAATCAATTACAAAAGAATGTTTCAAGTATATATTGTCGCTAGAGTTACAAATTGAATTACAAACTACCAAAGTGAATTACAATATTGAATCAATTGTTTCGAGCTCGCTCATCGGTGTCGACGGCGTGAAACTCTCCGGTGGTGTTAACTATGTCTGCCTTGATGAAGACGCAGAGCTCCCTCGAAAGCGTGCGTGACTGGTCCATCTCGAGTGCATTTAACTCTATGTTCAAGCCTGCCGCTAGCGTGAGTAAAGTAGTAAGCATATATATTTAAATTTATAATTAGGAAATAATTATTACGAGATTGACAAACCTGGGGATCATGCGTCCTAGAAGCAATCAATAGCTGCATATGATGGCATACGTAGAATGCGCGTAGGTGATCTCGTTTTTGCTGGCGGCACTGCAAAAATAGAATTACATATATATGTACAGTCAGTTCGAGACGCAATATTACGGAGTATGATATATGATTATTGTGTTGTAGCGCGTACCGAAAATCGTATCCCGTGAGTCGGTGTGGCGCTGCTCCTTGTATAAACCTCCTCGGCAACATAGCCGATGAACGCCCTACATGATTCAAAAAAGTTGTCCTTGTCCATTTCAAACGAAGGAAGACTACAATAGAGTTATGTGTGGAGGAAATGAACAAACCGGTCGAGTATTCCTTTAAGAAGGGTGAAGTCGTGATTTTTGTTGAGTAGAGAATCAAGGTACAATACCATATTTCTCTTTGGCACAAGAATCAGAAGAATCCAGTAGAACCTACTCATGTATGTCGCTATAGTCATAAACCTGTGTTGAAACGTAATTTGTATAGCAAATATTGAAGCACTTACTTCTAGTTGTAGGGCACTATTATGTAGTCCTTGTCGTCCAGAGCAAGCAATCCCATTTTTATGTAATTCTCGACGTAGGATGTGTCTTGGTTGATTGTTTGCTCAGAGACCACGTGTGGGTCGAGGAAACTCACCGGTTCTTTGATTCGACGTGCACATTTCATAATGTATCTGTACATAAGCAATGAGTTATGATATTTATCGGTATCACGTGAGTGTAGAAGTTGATTGTACACACTTACAAAGGTCCAAAGATCGTAGAAGTGAGGCGCCGAGGCGCTTAGGTTGTATAGGTCAAATAAGTCTTGGCCCACGACGGTGGCTGTGCTCGTGGAGAAAATGCTCCCTCCCGTATCTGACGGTGATTCCAGTATGGCCTCCCTCCTCTCGGGTCTTGCGCAAGTACCAATCATGCAAAGCTTGACAAGCTAGTCCTGAGCTCTTTATTTCTGCGCCGGAGACCAACGGACTTCCGAGTGAGTATTTCACGGGTTTGGGAGGTGCCTTAATGTTCTTCGATTTCGATTTCTCCTTAACGAGGCGGCTGAGGGACGTCTTCCCGCGAGACGCCTCAGGAACCGATATGGTGACACGATTTTCTTGTCCCTTCGCCGTCCTCTCGACGGGAAGCGATGTGGCGGCCTTCTGAAGCTTTGGTTGAGGCGGACTCATCGAGGGTCCTATTGGAGAGACAGGGTCCTGTCGATATCGTGTCACTGAAGGGTCTAGTGCGATGTCCTTCTTGGGCCACTAGATAAAAGTGTGTGTGGCATCCCCTAGTGTTCTGATTTCTTCGTTCGGGGGAATCTCCAGCGGGATGGCCATGAAATTGTCATATACCATGTCCACTGCACTCGGTGTAACCTGCGCCACCGGGCACCGTCTGCGACCGCCCTTCTCGGTATGGATACACCATACCCCGCCAAACCTCAATTGGAATCGACCCAACCATCCTCACTTGAGCTTGCGTGGCGCCGGCCCCTACAAAACGGTACACAATTAGCTAAGGCGCCCTATAGGTCTATCTTTGGAGCATTCGAGATGTACATTACCTCGATGTCGCCGATCGGTAATTGCACATCGTCGTGTCCGACTATGTGTGGACACGACGCCATCTCCGATGTTGAGCGGGACTTGCTCCCAAATTATGTAGGCGGCTTGCGCCGCATGAGTTGATTTACTTGGTTCTACAAGTTTGTTATTTGTTCTTGAAATTTTCAATAATCACATGTTCCAACCAAGCGTCGTCTTTGGTCCTTGGATCTCTTCCTACTCCTATATGTATCGGAGCTGTGTGGGGATCCATCCCTCCAAGGTACGTAAACCCCAACGTCTCGCGTGCGACCCGGTGCTCCTTGTTTCCCAGGGCGTAGATAGTACATCCTTCTCCTGCCTACTTGAAGAAACCTTGGGAAGATACGAAGTCAATGCCATCGCAAGAGGACATCATGTTATTGTAGACACCATAAAGTTATGGACTTATTAACAATTAAGTGGTTCGAGCAATTTACGAGCGCTGAGACACCGCTCGTCTCACGGGTTTGTGAAAGAGATGTTGCTCAAGACGTGGTCGATGCCTCGCCTTAACTGTGCTCGAGCGCTTCGTCGAGATCTCAAGAATGGTCGTGCAGCCAGCCTCGTCCCACGCCGCCATCGCGTGGCTTTAACCGCTGCACTCCGCCATGCCGATTCCGTGGGGGTGAGTGTTTTGTGCTCGATAGCTCAGGCGCCGCACTTTGCTCCCGAAATTCGCCATCGCCTTCATCTCGCACGGCGCCCCATGTATCCCGCGACAAAAATTGATACGCCGTGAAGGGCGTTCGACCTGTGTTCACGTACTGCGTGACAAGAAGGCTCTTGAAAGTCCTCCACGTGTGGGACATCGCCAGCAGCGCGTGCCATCGCACACGTGCCTGGTCTGCTTCAGGGAAAGTGAACGAGGCAGAAAGTTCAGTCCACAACTGGTCTCTCTGTACATCCGTGAGAGACTTTGTGGATATCGTGAGGATATGTGCACGATCTCAGGATGATGAGTCAATTGGCAATGGCGTTGTTGGTTTGCAAAATCTCGCGTTTTCGGGTTTGCTTCAAAGGTGGTCGGACCACGACGCGGTCTGACCGGTGGTGTCGGGCGGTCAGACCGCCCGTGGAGGAGTCCGACCGGCCATGGTGGCCGGTCCGACCGCTAAAACAAAAGTGGGTTTTTGGAGCTGAGCCAAAAATAGGTTGTGTAGGCAAGTGAGGGGAGTCTCCTGGATGTGGTCCCATCATTTTTGGAGCTCCCAGCCAAAAGTTCTATTCGTTTGAAAATTCCGAAGGTTTGAATTTTGAGTTGAAAATTTGGCTAAGTCCTTTGGACCGGTCCGACCGCCGTTGTGGGAGCGGTCCGACCGGCATGAAATCGGTCGGACCGGCCCTGTAGGGGCGGTCGACCGGCAATGGCTTGAAGGTTAGCCAAGTGTTGCATTGAGTTGGTTTTGATTGTGTTATCATATGAACTTCAATGCTTTATTGTTGTCTATTGCATTGCGGAGCTAACGTGGGTCAAGTTGTGAAGAACTTGTTCCCGGAAACGGTTTGTTTGTCTATTGTTTGTGCGGTGGCTTGCGTGTCAACGACGTCAACGGTGAGTGGATCGACTACGCTTGGAGAGTGAGGTCCGAACGATCATGGATACCGGTGAGGTCGTGTGACTCAAGCAGTGCGTATCGGCAAGACGGATCGAACGGGTGGTTCGATGTACACGGTTGATCAGCGGTGCGGATATCGGGCGAAGTCTCAGGAGGTTCCGATGGGATTTGGACAAGAGAGGCTTGGCGACGCGATGAGAACCAGCGATCAACCTACACGTGGTGAAGCGTGCGATTGCTTCAAGAGTTATTTGTGTGTGGGTCCCATGTGTAAGTGACTCAAAAAGGAAACCCTAGCTCTCTAGTATAAATAGGAAGGGGGGAGATGGAAAACAAAGCCAAGCATTCATTTTAGCCCCTTCTTCCTTTTCTAGGGTTTGGAGGAGAGGAGAGGAGAACTAGGGTTTGGAGTGTGCTCCTTGTTGAGCTCTTGCCCTCCTTGTTGGAGAGGCTTTGTGAGCATCTTGTGTAATCGAACAATCTTGTGATGCTCAATTGAAAGATCGTTTGCTCTCTTTTGTGTTCTTCTCCCTTTTGGATGATTTTGGTGCTTCCTTGATTCAAAGGTTCATGCTTGGTCTCTTGACCTACTTTATCTTGCTTTGATGTGTGGGATTACTCCTAGAGTCATCTAGATCATCAACTCCCCACAAGCAAGTCTTGAATCAAGATTTTCATATTTCTAGGGTTTGTGCACTTCTTTGGTAAAATCTCGAGAGATCGTTTCTGCGAAGTGGATCTGACGGATCGTCGCTATAAATAGGTCTCTAATATCATTAGGGAGGTGTGCTCGAAATTTGGTCAAGTTATATTGGTTGAAACAAAAGTTGGATCAAATTTCGCTTTGGTTTTGGGTGGAGTTTTTCGCTCGACTCTACCGGTCCGACCGACTTTCAACGCGGTCCGACCGCCGTGTATTCAGCATCGTGGCTTGCCGGTCGAACCGCCGATCCACCGGTCCGACCGCTAGTTAGTTGATCGGTCGATCATTGTTGACCGTCGGTCCGACCGCCGTGGTAGCCGCCGACCGCCATCTCGAAGAAGGAACAAGTGAGTTCTTTTCTCCGGTTGTGTCGTGGTTGAGGGGTTTATCAAACCAACACAAGGCTTCCGCTGTGTGCTTATCGATCTTCTTAGCTTTCATAGCTAAAGGAGTAAAGTTCGTGTTGGTTTTTGATTTAGGCGAGAAAGTTTTGAAAGCGCCTATTCACCCCCCCTAGTCGCCTTTCCGGTCCTACAGACTTCCAGGTTGGGGTGGTGATGGGGACCCGTTCCCTTGCAAGTACCCCGCAGACGGTCGGAATCTCGTGTTGCTTTCTTGGGACTCGGCGGGATCTCGACGCCATCGACCTCGCGTGATCGTCATGCGCCCGAGGGAAATTTGGAGATTAATCGCCTTCTCTTTGTGGTACCACCTTGATCGGAGATCCAGACGTATTTGGCGACGTCGCTGACGGCGGCGAAGACGGTGCCTCTGCCATCTCGCTTACTTGCTATCTATATAAGTTACGTATGCAATGATTACATAAACAAATAGAAGTTACCCATTGAACCTAAATATATGATACTTAGTAAATAAAATATATGAAATTGCACAAAAAAAACTGCAAAGGAGAAGGAAATATTGCAAACAGTGCAGTTTTAACATATAGCTGAAATATTGCATGATTTTGAGTGCTCTCAGCATGCGAGTTGCAAAAGAATCAACAATTACCATCTCAGCCCTGTTTTGTAGTAGTGTCATACCATAAAGAAACAAAGAGAAGCAATAATCACATCACCCTAACAATGTTTAGAATAAATGATTACACCAAAACCGATCAAAACAGAATGAGGTAAATGGTATGTTAACCATCAAGGGATGGCAATGAATAGATTATGTCTTATTACCAATCTAGTGGGTTGTGTGGGCGTGTTTGCTTCGTAGGTTATATGGATGAGCTACAGGAGGGCATGGCCTCTTCCTGTGTGCGGGAGCCGTCTTGACGGAAAGATAACAGGGGTAGGATGGAGAGAAATTAGAGGCGTCAAGACAGAAACTAGAAGAGGAAATTTATTTATTGCTTGATAGAAACTGTGTAGCTTTCCTAATTCTCCTTCCGAAACGCTCCTGAACTCCTGTTGCTGCCGAAGCTTCTCTTGGCGTAAACACCTGCTGCTGTTGCGTGAAAACCTACTCCCTAACAAAACCAGACTCGCTAACTTCCTCTAGATGCTAACGTGCTACTGTTGCTATGCCACAACATGGGAACACTTCCATCCCTCATCCATAACTGGTGTGGAACGGAGATGCCAGAGGAGGGCGGCTAACCGTATTTGGATACTTACTTGTTTTCAAGGAACTGTTTGGCACTAAACTAGAATTAGAATTGGTCATACCAGATTTCCTAAGTGGAGAATGGAATGGAACGTCAATAAAAAATATTGTTTCATTAGCACTGCCATGTACAGCATTATTTTTACCATGTAGAGTCTATACAAAACTGAAAAAAGTAGAGCCTACTACTGCTACCTAAATAGTCAATTCCAATTCCAAAGCTAAAACAGTCAATGAGATGTCTTTCTAGTATTTTTCAAGTAGGAAAAAGATAGATTTGCCAACACAAAGAACGCCATCAGAATACATTAATGCAAGTATGCATGCATGTCTAATTGTGCAAATACACATGCATCTTATTGTGTAAACAAACTAAATATAGATCTCTGTACAAATCTATTTGTGCAAATATAACTTACATGTACATCTAGTAGTGAAATTTAACCCTACCTCCCATTTCAAACAAAAGCACAGCAGAGTAAAACATCTAAAGGGGTAAAATATCACATAAACCCTCGGGTGGTCGGCAGGGGCGGGGGCGGCACCAAGGGAAACCCTCGGCTCTCACGGCAGAGATGGGGGGAAGCGCGGGGAAACTCACCGGGTGGTCGGCAGGGGCGGGGGCGGCACCGAGTGAAACCCTCGGCTCTCACGGCAGAGAAGGGGGGCAGCGCGGGAAACTCACCGGGTGGTCGGCAGGGGCGGGGCGGCACTGGACGGAGGCAGGGACGAAGGGAGGCGGCGCTGGTCGGAGGCAGGGACGAAGGGAGGCGGCGCTGGTCAAAGGTGGCATCAGTGGAGGAGATCGAGGGCAGCGCCGGGCTGGTGGAAAAAGACTAAGGCAGAAGAGTGCACAACCGTTCGAGTTGGGCACTTATATAGCTGGATATCACAGACGGATCTATGATAGAACCATCTGTGATAATAAATCACAGACGATTCCATAAACAAAACGTCTGTGATGTTAACTATCACGAGCGGTTACATTATGAAACCGCTCGTGATGACTTAATAGAGAAACCTAATTTTAATATCACGACGGTTATGTGGCAACCGCGTGCGTGATATATTGATATCACTGCACGGTTCATTACTAGAACCGCTCAGCTGTGAGGTTAGTCATCACAGACGGTGTATTAATAGAACCGTCTGTGATGTGAACAGACACACACATATGTAGAGCCGTTAGATCTCAACGAACGGGCCAGATGCATTGGGCCGTTCGGACCATTCCAATCCACCATGAAATCTTAACCGTTGGATCTTCCACGGGCGGAATAGATCTTATGAGCCGTTCTTTGATTGGGCCGATCGGACCGTCGATCTTTAGATCAACGACCCAGTTTCGCGTGAACGTTCGGACCATTCGAAAGTTCTTTCGTTGTGAGCCGTCTATCTTTAGATCAACGGCCCACCTTCATTCAAACGTTCGGACCGTCCGTTTCAGACGCGTATAAATTGGATCGTTTCTGACCGTTGGATGTATAATCGACGGCTCTGATTTAGTGGGTCGTTCGGACCGTTCGAAACACGTTGCGAATCTTAGCCGTGCGATGCCAAATGAACGGTCGAGATTCGATAGGCCGTTCGGACCGTCCGAAACGCGCCCGTGGCTGTGAACCATTGGATCTTGATCCAACGGCTCACAATCACCGCCTTTGAATCACGCGCGCGTGCTCACGCGGTGGGCGGCGTGCATCGTGCCCATCTGCCGCTGCGTGGAGTGCGCATCGCCGCGTGGCCCACTGGCAGTGTCAGTAGCTAGCGCGAAGCTCGGTGAGAAAAGTATTAATCGCTTTATAAAATCCGAGAAAGTATTAATTTACACACTGTTAAATATGTTAACTTCGAAAAATCATAACTAATTCATTTCAACTCCAAAATGGATGAAACCACTTTTGATACTTTTCATTTTTGATAAACTTAATATTAAAATTGGTTTCAAGCATGTCTCTGTACCAGAGAGTATTATTTTGCAAAATGCACTTTTAACATCTTTATTGTTACAAGGAAATTGATGATAACTTTGTAAATGCATAACTAAATCTTGGGAACTCAAAATGAGCCAAACTCAACTATTTTGGATTTGTATTAATATTACCTTTTTAAGGTGCATAACCTTCGAATTGTCTTGGATGGAGTTAAGGTGGAATTCATTTACTTGAGGCCCAGAGTTATTTCCTTAAGACCAAGTAAACCTCGGTCTTATGGAAATAACCCGGGGGTCCTCACAAATTGATCCACACCAAAAATATGCTTCTCTGGAATAAACGTTCCGCAAGAACTTCAAAACTTCTGCACACCGGTAGTTCCTTTTATCAACGGCGGAACTACCGCACAAAGAATCATTTCAAAGGGAAATCGGTCGGACCGCCCAACACATGGCAGTCTGACCGATTTAGCATTGGTCCATAACACGTGACGCGTTTCCATGTTAACATCAAATTACAATGGAATACATGCTTAATTGAAATATAGTCATTCATGATGATCGACGCGCATATAGCTAGCTTCCTCACTGGGTTCTTCCTCCAGTCTGATGCCATCTCCGAAAGGAGGTAACTCGTCAAATTGATTGTACTCTTCCTCATCCACGACATTCTCAACTCCGACAATCCTTCTTTTCTCATGAAGAACTACGTGGCGGTTCTTATTTGCTGGGTCTGTTACATAAAAAACTTGAACAACTTGCTTAGCGAGTACGAATGGTTCGTCCTTATATCCGACACGTTTGAGGTCCACAGTAGTGACGCAGTACTTGTCGACCTTCACGCCCTGCGGAAGTTTAACCCAATGACATCGAAACAGGGGATATTGAAAAGTACGTAGTCGAGCTCCCAAATCTCCTCTACGAACCCATAGTACGAGTTCAACCCGCGTGCCCCCGCGGTATTGAACCACTCGTGAAATGCATCTATGCGAACACCGCTGTTCTGGATTGTGCTCTTCCTATCCTGAGCTGCCGTATAAAACATGTACCTATTTATGTCCTATCCTTGCTATGTCACAATTGTAAATTTTGGTCCTTTGGCCAACCATAGCAGCGTTTCATCACTTGATGACCTCCAAGTGAATCGCATCTTTAACCATTCGTTGAACCGACAGTTGTGCTCTCTCGTTATCCAAACCTCCGACCAGTTTGGATTTTATTGGCGTACCATGTCTTTGTGCTCGTCGATGTACGGGGACACTTGGGTCATGTGTCGCAAGACCGTGAATGGGCCTGCGCGTATGTATCTAGATCGGGAGTGATTGCTTTCCTCCCGATGGTCCCGATACCCTCCAGTCTCCCCTCGTGACGAGATAGAGGCACACCTATCGGTTCCACCTGAGCCATGTAGTCCACGCAGAACTCAATGACCTCTTCGGTTGCATAACCTTCGATGATACTGCCCTCCGGCCGAGATCGATTCCGTACGTAGGACTTCAGAATTCCCATGTATCTCTCGAAAGGGTACATATGACGTAGGAACACAAGGCCGCATATCTTTATCTCTTTCACAAGGTGAACAATGAGATGGACCATGATATCAAAAAATGAAGGAGGAAAATACATCTCAAGATGACATAGAGTCGTCACCACCTCGCCTGCAGAGCGCCGAGTCCTTCGGGATCGATGACCTTCTGAGCAATTGAGTTAAAGAAAAATAACACAGTCTAAAGATTGCCACTCGGACCTTGTTTGGCAAGATACTCCTAATTGCAATAGGAAGCATCTGTGTCATTAGCACATGACAATCATGAGATTTCATACCAATTAATTTCAAATCTTTCATGGAAACAAGTTTCTTAATATTGGCGGAGTAACCGGACGGAACTTTCACACCATGCAAGCTTTGACACAGTTCATTTCTCTCAGCCTTGGACAAAGTGTAGCAAGCTGGGGGAAGGTACGTTAATCCTTTATCGGTCTCTTTCGGTGCTAACTCGGTTCTTATGTTCATATCAACCAAGTCACGCCGTGCGTTAACACCGTCTTTTGTTTTGCCAATAATGTTTAGTAAGAGACCAATCAAGCTATCACATATATTCTTCTCCACGTGCATGACGTCGATGCAGTGGCGAACTTCTAAGTGCTCCCAATAAGGCAAGTCCCAAAAAATTAACCACTTCTTCCAGATATTTTTCTGAGGGGTCCTTAATTTACGTCCCTTTCCAAGCACAACATCGATATCCTTAACCATATCATAGATCTCTTTCCCTCTAAAAGCACTTAGAGCTGAACCGTCCTCCTTATTTTCGTCGAATTGTTTCTTCATCTTGCGGTATGGGTGAATCCTGGGAAGGAACCTACGGTGACGCATATACATAGTTTTGCGTGAGTTGTTCAGCCATACACTCTCGGTACCATCTAAGTAGTGCGGACAGACTTTGGCTCCTTTTGTACTGAACCCCGACAGGTTACTAAGGGCAGGAAAATCATTGATGGTGCAGAAAAACATGGCGGGTAAAGTGAAGTTCTCTCGTTTGTACGCATCTCATACTTGTACCCCTTCGTTCCAAAGTGTCACAAGATCTTCCAGCAATGGTACTAGGTACACATCAATATCGTTCACAGGTTGCTTCGGCCCTTGGATAAGTAGTGACATCAAAATGTATTTCCGCTTCATACACAGCCAAGGAGGAAGGTTGTACATACATAGATTCACGGGCCAGGTGTTATGTCGACTGCTCATGTTACCGAAAGGATTCATTCCGTCTGTACTCAACCCTAACCTTATGTTCCTCGGTTCCGCACAGAACTCTTCGAAGCTCCGATCGAAGTTTCTCCACTGGGCAGAATCAGCAGGGTGTCTGAGCTTCCCATCTTTCTTACGCTCTTCCGAGTGCCAACGCATCAATCTTGCCTCCTTTCGGTTCGCAAATAAATACTTCAAACATGAGATCACAGGCAGATACCACAACATCTTAGCAGGAGGTCCTTGCTTCGCCTTAGCAGTATTCTTACGCTTGTATCGGGATGCTTTGCACACGGGACATACATGCATGTCTGCATACTCTTTACGGTAGAGGATACAATCGTTCGGACATGCATGTATTCTTTCTACTTCCATTCCCAATGGACAAATAACCTTCTTAGCTTGGTAGGTCGTCTTTGGGCAACACGTTTCTCCGGAAGGATGTCACTAAGAGACCTAACAACGCCCTAAAACTCTTGTCGGACCAACCATTGCTTGCCTTCAATTTCAGCAGTTCAAGCACGGTTGACAACCTTGTGTATTCCGCTTGAAGCCAGGAACAAAGGTTTCCGAGTCCTCCATTAAGCCCTCGAATTTACAAAACTCTCTCACCGTAGTTCCTTTTGCATCGCGTAGCATCGATCCGATTGTCATCATGCGACCTATCCTCATCAAAAGCACATTCCATACCCCGCATATCGTTGACTTCCTCGGCGATGTCATCATTATCGACTTTCGTATAATCGCTTCTTCACCGTGATCGCTCCAACATGTATATCCTTTTTAAAACCCCTTCAGATTAAGTGAGCTTCGATCTGCACGGGTTGTTAAACATTTTCATATTACCGCAATCAATGCATGGACAGTACATAAATTTTATCCCCTTCTTCAACATATCCTGCTCGGCGGCTCTTCTAAAAGCAAATACGTCATTAATATACTCTTCACTCACACGGTTCTCAATGTACATCCAGTTTCGGTCCATCTACACATATACGCACGTAACAAAATAATTAGTGTTAAATTATATTAATAAACCGTAGTACCCTTCATAATGACCAAACACATTAGTGATTAGTCTATAGCAAATATAAAGGGTTACAGATCGTTACACATTAGTGATTAGTCTAGAGTAAAAATAAAGGGTTACAGATCGTTACCCTTCTCTCCAAGGTGGCACAATGTGGGAGGAGGCAGCAGAGGTGCCGCAATGGGGGAGGAGGAGGCAGGGGTAACAGCTCAAAACGGGGGAGGAGCCAGCAGCAGCAGCAGGCTGGCCAATGGGGAGGAGGCAGCAGGGTGGCGGCGCCTCAAATGGAATGGAAAGGGGGCCTGTCGGGAGCATCTACTTATAGTGCTTGTATATAAGAACCGTCTGTGATAAATAAGCTCGTGAAGTATACGGTTCGTATAAAGAACCGTCTGTGATAACATTTAGAATCACAGACGGTTCTTTATACGAACCGTCTGTGAAGCGTATAAAGAACCGTCTGTGATACTTTTATCACAGACGGTTAACGAAGAACCGTCTGTGATAATTTTATCACAGTCTGTGATGGGGTGTCTAGTATAGCATGTTTTGTAGTAGTGATACTAATGGTTTGATCCTGGATTCTGTCTTTCACAACATGGTACTTAATGTCAATGTGTTTGGCAGCACCACTTGACTTGTTGTTACTCGCATAAAAGACTACGGGTTCGTTATCACAGTATAAGGTGAGTGGTTTAGAGATGTTGTCTACCACTCTAAGACCCGGAATAAAGTTCTTAAGCCATACAGCCTACCCGGTAGCCTCATAACATGCCACAAACTCATCTTGCATCGTTGAAGTGTCGTAAGGGTTTGTTTGGAGCTTTTCCACGAGATAACTCCTCCAGCGAGTGTGAAAATATAACCTAACGTGGATTTCTTAGTATCAACATATCCCGCAAAACCTGAATCTGAATAACCAACAACTTCAAGGTTATCAGAACTCTTATATGTGAGTATGAAATGTTTAGTAGCTTGCATATAACGCAAGACTTTCATAACGGCCTTCTAGTGGTCCGGTCCTGGATTTCACTGATATCTGCCAAGCATTCCGGTTACAAAAGCTAAATCAGGGTGTGTGCTTACTTGAGCATACATAATGCTTCCAACAGTTGAAGCATAAGGAACCGACTTCATCTGATCAGTTTCGTATTGGTTCCTTGGACATTGAAATATCCCAAATTTATCGCCCTTAACAATAGGAGCAGGCGAGCCAGAGCACTTATGCATATTATATCTCTTCAGTACTCTGTCAATATATGCATTTTGAGATAAACATAATACTCCTTTGGACCTATCTCGGTGAATCTCAATGCCAAGAACATAAGAGGCATTACCAAGATCTTTCATATCAAAATTAGATGAAAGAAATCTCTTGGTCTCAAACAGCAAATCCTTATCACTTCTGGCCAATAAGATGTCATCCACATAAAGCACTAAGATTGTGAATTTACTCCCCTTGAACTTAACATATATGCAGTTATCAACTTCATTTTCCTTAAATCCTAAATTCCTTATGATCTTATCAAATTTGAGGTACCACTACCTCGACGCTTGCTTTAAGCCATAAATCGATTTCTTAAGTCGACATCCCATATGCTCCTTGCCCTCCACGACAAAACCTTCCGGTTGAGCTATGAAAATGTTTTCTTGCAAGTCGCCATTAAGGAATACCGTCTTAACATCCATCTCATGTAGCTCTAAATCATAATGAGCTACAAGTGTCATAACGATTCTGAATGAATCCTTAGTTGAGACAGGAGAAAAAGTGTCATTATAGTCAATCCCCTCCCTTTGTGAGAAGCCTTTTGCTACAATCCTTACTTTGAACCTTTCGATATTTCCCTTAGAGTCATGCTTGGTTTTGTAGACCCATTTACAGCCTACTGTTTTGACTCCGTCAGGAATTTCTATTAAGTCTCATACATCATTAGTGCTCATAGACGTTAGTTCATCCTTCATGGCATCAAGTCACTTAGAAGAATGTTCACGCATCATGGCCTCCTTATAAGAGGTGGGATCATCTACCTTCCCTATATCATTAATATCCTCATTCATATAAACAATATAATCATTTGGAATGGCATACCTTCTCTCCCGCTGTGATATTCTAAATGGTTCAACAGCTATTGCAGGAGACTGCTGAGGCTCATCATTAGGTGCGACATTAGGAATTTCAGAGACCTCAACAATGGGTGTAACAACAGTATTTGGTACTGGAGGTACAACCTCCTGAAGAACAGGAATAAAGATCTCTGGGATAAGCGGTGAAGGAACATAAATCCGCTTCTCTTCAAGATCTATCTTCCTAGACTCCAGGTCCTCGTCATTCTCTAAGAACACAACGTGCCTTGTTTCTACAAACTTAGTTATCCTATCAAGACAGTAAAAATGATACCCTTTGGATCTTTTAGGGTACCCAATAAAATGGCAACTTATTATCTTAGGATTTAATTTTCCAATATGTGGATTAAAAATCTTAGCTTCAGCGCGACAACCCCACACTCTTAAATATTTCAAAATCAGTTTCCTCCTAGACCATAATTCATAAGGTATCTTAAGTGCTGATTTGATGGGAACTCGATTAAGAATATGTGTGGTTGTTTTTAGTGCTTCCATCCACAAACCAGTTGGTAAACTAGAATAGCTAAGCATGCTCTGTACCATATCCATAAGTGTACGGTTGCGTCTCTCAGCTACCTCATTCTGATGAGATTCACCTGGTGTAGAATATTGGGCAACAATATCATTTTCCTGAAGGAACTTAGCGAAAGGGCCAGAAATTTGCCCATAAGAGGCATGTCTTCCATAATATTCTCCCCACGGTCTGATCTTACCACTTTAATTCTTAGGTTGTGCTGCTTTTCAACTTCAGCCTTAAATATCTTAAATTTGTCAAGTGACTCAGATCGGTCTTTAATAGGAAAGATATAACCATAACGGGAGAAATCATCAGTGAATGTGATGAAGGAATCAAAACCATCCACTGATGTCACAGGGAAAGGACCACAAATATCAATATGAATTAATTCTAAGAGTCATGTGCTGCGAGTGGCTCCCTTCTTTATTTGCTTTACATATTTTCTTTTAATGCAATCAATGAAGTAGTCTGAGTCAGAGAAATTTAATGGATGGAGAATTTCTTCCTTAATGAGATGCTTCATTCTCCCCTTCAAAATGTGGCCTAAACGATAGTGACACAATTTCGATGAAGTCTCATCATTCTTTTTACGCTTAGCATCACACACATTCAAAGATACATGAGATTCAGTAAGGGAAAGCATATAGAGCTTGTTTTGTCTAAAAGTAAAACCAATATCATTTTAATTAAATGTAATAATGCATTTATTGTTACCAAAATTATATTTAAAACCATCATCATCTAATAAAGAAACCGAAATCAAATTCTTCATGATGGAAGAAACATAGACTACATTATTGAGACGAAGTATGAAGCCGCTATCTAAGACTAATGAAATAGATCCAACTGATTCAACTTCGGCTTCTTTTCTATTCGCAACTCTAAGGCTTCTCTCCCCCTTTCTTAGTGTTCTCACGATAAGGAATTTCTGTAAAGAGTTGGCAACGTGCACTGTTGCACCTGAGTTAATCCACCAAGAATTAAGCGAGAAATCAGCATAAAGAGTTTCATCAATGAACGTTATTGTATCATTACCCCTTTTGGCGAGTCACTTCAGAAAACCAACACAATCTTTCTGGAAATGCCCTGGCTGCTTGCAGAAGTGGCATTCATTCCCATTAAGTGCTCCAGCGGGAGCAACATGGGGCTTATGTGCATTCTGCGCCTTAGGCCCTGACTTATCTGAATTTAGGGAGAATTGCAGCTTTTTCTTGAATTTGAAGTCCCCTTGGAACTTCCTTTTGTTAGAGCCACTAACTTGATGCACAAAGTCTTTCTTTTCGGTTCTTATCCTCTCTTCCTCCTAGACACACATGGCGATTAAATTGCTCATGCTCCATTTTTATTTTTGAGTATTGTAATTTATCTTAAATGCAGTGTACTCAGAAGGAAAAGAAGTCATAATAAAATGGACTAGAAAACCATCGGATATCTCCATGTCCATGCCCTTGAGCTTTCCAGGCATATCGGTCATCATCATGATATGCTCTCTTATGCTGCTGGACCCATCATACTTAGCGGATAAGAGCCTCTGGATTAAAGTATTGACATAAACTTTAGAGGAGCCTTTGAATTTCTCATCAACTGAAGCCAAGTACTCCTTAGCATTTTGGAATCAGGGGTTGCTCCCCTGATCCCAACTGAGATAGAGGTCTTCATGATCATTAGTGACACGCGGTTGGACCACTCCCATTTTTCAGCATTAGCATCGTAAGTTTTCCTTTTCTCATCATAATTATCCTCACAGTCGGTAGGGGGAATGGGAGCGGGCAACCTTAATACATAGTCAATGTCCAAAACTCCAAGGACAACATGAATTCTTTCTTTCCAAGTGGGGAAGTTGCTTCCCGTAAGCTGCTCAATATTGTCGATTGTGGCGGCAACATTCGAAGCATTTATTGCTGAATATTAAAATACAGGGCAAAATTAGAAAATAACATAAAAATGTATTGCATGTAATTAACCCTACGTTGGTCTGATTAATAACATGCAAAACTACAGTTCTAATTCATATCATCGTTGGACATAAAATGAAAAAGAACTTAACAATTTAATATGGCAACACACAACTACAAACAATGTTGGTCAGTATGTAATCATGTGCATACATAATGCCAAATAAAACACAAAAATCTCTAATCAAAATATCTTATTGGTTTAATTTTAATTAGAGATAATGATACACTGTTATTTGGTCAATTAACATTAATTAAAACAGTGCACAAATTAAAACCTTAAACATAAAAAATTTGAAATTATCAAAAGTCACTATTTGCCTAACTGTGCGGCCTACGCTCCGACAATTTCCCAGCCCATCAGCATCGGCTCAAATCTGGGATCTCTAATAGTCGTCGAATCTGATCGAACGGCCGAAATCTTCGTGTCATCACACTCTGTTGGATCGGAACGACACGAGCCGTCGGATTCCATCGGACGGACGAGAACCAAAATCGCGCGATATAAAAACCGACCGAAACATGAAACCCTAAACCTAATCTCGTTTCCCCATTCTCCTCCGAAAACCCAAGCGATGGAGTCGGCGGAGACTTCGGCGGAGGCGCGCGGGCGGAGAGCAGCATCAGCAGCTCCTTTGGCGACGACACGAGGGAGAAGCACCGAGCGACGGCTTGAGGCGTCGCGCGGCATGAAGCGGCACCCCCGCAACCCCTCTCGCCGGCATGCCCGTGCGACCGAGGTCGCGCGCGCAACCGTCGAGTGGAGCGACGGTGGTGCCCGAGACGGGAGGGACTCCAGATCTCCAAAAAACTTGAGTTTTCACCACATTTTGACACGGATCTGAGTTTTGAAGAGAGGGGATTGGAGGGTTTTCGGGATTTCGTTAGGGTTTCACTAAGGGTTCCAGATCCCCTCCTTCTAAAATGCTAAACCGAGCCTTTTAAACATTATATCTGGGTGAGTTGAACTTCAGTCGAGACCAATAGGGTTCAAATAGAGCTAGGCACGGCTCTGATACCAAATGTGGGCATAAACTGAGGCTAAAATCTAACTCATTGATGAACACCTAGTACAAAACATTAGAGTGGAAGCGTGATTGCATGTACCGGAAGTTGAAGATGCCATGGAGACTTGTAGGCTCGGTTGGTAGCTATAGAGATGGTGTGGATGAGAGCGTCGATGTCTTGGTGGTGACGACGGGCTTCAGTCTTCGATCTTCGCTCACCACAGCACTCGTGATAGATCGGTTTTTTTTGCTCTTTGATCCTTATAGCCTTAGAAACTCTAGCGAGAGCCGCTGCCGAGTCAACACATTTTTAATCTAGCGCTGGATGAACGGGGCCGAAACCAAATCTGTTGGTTGCGCCCGATCAGGGCGCGTGTGAGGCTCTGCCTCCTTGGATCTCGGATGTGGTTAGCCGAGATCAACCCAACAGCTAGTAGACTTCAATTGTAGCTTTCACTCGGAATTTTCTGCTGCTAAATTTCTTCGGACCAAATCCGTAGGCTAAACCCTGGTGCTTGGTTCTCACTATATTGAGGCATTACGGAGACTAAATTCTTGTATGGCATGCTCACATTCTTCCTTTCTTTTGGATAATTCAACCCCACAGAACACTTTCAAAAGATACTTGTTCATCTCATCATCGTATATGTTATGGTACTTTCCAAGCGTACAATACCATGTCATGTTCTATTGGCACATCGTGTTTATTTAATGAGCTGGACTGATGAGGTACTATGACACCTATTCAATGTGGCCTCTGAACTCTAAAAACGTACATGCAGAGGCTCATGTGCCTGCTCATCCGACTAGAAATAATCAGGCCAGCAGAGTATCTGCATTGAAGCGAAGAGTCTTGGAAGAGAACCATGCATAAGCACAGCTCAGAAGACAGCAGTTAACATGTCTGTAACAGTAGAACATCACCAAAACTAGCAAGAAACGTAAGTCTTAAAAGTCTGAACATCAATATGCATCGTACCAGGGGCGAATCCACTGGGTGGGTATTGATGCATCGTACCAGGGGCGAATCCACTGGGTGGGCTTCGTCAGGCTGAAGCCCACCCTCCACCAGCGCCTGGACACTCCCCGTCTCCCCCCTCCGGCAACTTTGGCTCCCCCGACTGCCATGGCTTCGGGCCTGCGCAAACGCCAAACGAGAAGAAGAACAGTCAATAGAGCAACAAACCAACAAAGCAAATGCATGTGTGGCCTTGCCCTTGTTGAAGCAATGAAACCCAAGCCCAACTCACAGTCTCACATCCACTAGTCCACCGTTCCAAAATTCCCCGATCGGCCGATCCCCTTTCAATCAAGCAATTCACCATTCATTCTTTCAAGCGAGACGCACCTGAGGTCCACGACGCCGCATTGCCGACGGTAGCCCATAGCCAGACTACCAGAGGAGGCCAAAGACAAGGAGTCTTTCGGGTCGTCGGGCTGAGGCAGGGAAGCGGCGGCCTGGTGGGGGAGAGGAGCTGGAGGCGGATCTAGGCAACCGGGCCGAGGCAAGGAGCCGGCGGCCGGGTGGGGGAGGGAGTGTCGGAGGCAGATCTAGGCGACCTAACCGAGGCAAGGAGCAAGCGGCCGGGTGGGGTGGGGGAGGCGGAGGCGGATCTGGCCGGCCAGCAGCCCCACAATGGGTAGGGAGCGCCGAGCGGGAGTCCGAGAGGGAGCCGAGCAGGAGGCCGAGTGGGGGAGGCCTGAGGCCGGGAGGGGCAGTGTCGGATTGGAGCCGGAACAGGGAGGCCGGGTGGATTCGTCGCCCCTGGGAGGCCGGGAGGGGGAGCATCGGAGCGAGGAGGCTGGGAGGGGAGTGCTGGAGCAGGGAGGTTGGGTAGGGGAGGCCTGAGGCCGGTAGGGGGAGCACCTGAGCCGGAGCTGGGATTTTAAGCGGACGGGTGGGGGTGGGGATTGGAGAACAGGGAAGAGAAGCGGTCCGTGCTTGATAGTCTTGAAGTTTTCTTTGTAACTGGTATATACTTGTTGCTCAATTACCAATTTGTTAGTAAGTTCGATATAATAGTCATTCCTCATGGTTGAAACAAAACAAAAAATAGAACTTTTCTATTGGTATATCGCCTCATCGAGCTGATATTGATCCTTCGAGTGGCAACGGCATCTGTTGAGAGAAAATTTTGGCAATGAATATTATCAAAGCAGATTTGCACAACAAGGTATCGGATGAGTGGCTGAATGATTTGATGGTGTGTTACACCGAGCGAGACATATTTAGATTCATTGATGATGACAAAATCATAATATCCTTCTCGGGCATGAAATCTCAGGCATGAAATCTTGCAAAATGAATTTACCATGTGAAAGTCATGATTCAAGCTAGCGTCTTAGTGGTATGATTCTTTTATTTTGAATATTCATGATCATTTATGTACAATTTGCTATTGTATCACTAATTTTTCTAATTTTAATGCATAGGTTGGTACCTACTGGAACCATATTTACATGTTTTGGGGATATACTTTCCATTAGCGAGGTACATTCATTATATTTCTCTTTTATTTTACTCTGCTTTTATTCATGTATGAATTTGATTGTGCAAAAATACAATATTATGTTTGTTATAAATTAGTTTGGTCATTCAAGACTTTGAATCCACCTCATTTTTCATCCTGGATTCGCCACTGCATCATACATCTTAGTGCCAATACAGGATGGCCTTCCAAAACCTCACTAGGAATGCCCATTTGTACCAAACTGGGGGAAATAATATGCACACGGACGGGCAATAACCAGACCAAACTCAGAATAATGTAGGGATGAACCTTGGAGCTGCGTAACTCAGACCGTGTACAAATAAAGAATACCCTATAAAACTTGGGAAAACAGCAGAGAAAGCCGACGGAGATCGCCTCTGGAACATGACCAAGATTGCTGGACCACATGGTCTCTTGTGTGCCATGACACCAATCATGGAAGGGAAAACTTGGAATGTGCAGCATCTGTAGCGGGAAAAGGCGATGCTTCAGAAAAGATCGGCTTTTCTTTTCTGCAATTCTTGCTTCCACCTTGGCTGCTGGTAGAATTCCTCCTTAGTCATACCAAATACAGTCTGGAATTCGCTGTCGGATAAATATGTCTGCACATGCAACACAAATTTAAGCTTAATTTCAAACTCACCTCCGCTCACACTCCAAGAAGTCGATTTAAACATGATGGATAATTTGCAAAATCAGCCTTGGTTGAACAGCAAATGTTATCAGGTGGTAATAAAGGCAGAACAAGGGGTTGGCCACAAAAGAAACAATGATTTATCTGTAATTTTGTTGAAACTTAGCTTAACCGTTGTACTTTTTTTAAAAGGATTAATCATTGTCCTTGAACGAGACTGACAATAACTTCACCGATTTCTGGTATTTGCATGAATTATTATCCAACATGCGGATGTTGAATGCTGGTTATGGAAATATGATTACACAATTTCTTTTAATGAAAATAGATTAACTAATTTTGATTACTCAAGATTCTCTGTTTTCGATTATCTAATAAATCTTTTAATGAAAGTAGATTATCTTGCTATTAAGTTTACAATTTTTATGATCTCTTCCCAAACCAAACATGAATCTTTCGATTCATTTGGGACCCCATTATCCATATCTTCCTTCTTTTAAATGGATATCTTCCTTTTTTCGAGGGCCGTTTCCATATCTTCCTTTTTTTCTAATGATGCACAGGCAATTAACTCACATGTTTCAAGACATGACAAGGAACTAAGACAGCCATATAAATTCATCGCTAAAAGTGTCATGGTTTAGGAAAACCTCAACAAATCTTGAAGCTAAATGGCTAATGCTCAATTGAGAGGGCAGTTTGCCCCAGGAATTTACTGATACTAGTACACAACATTTATTTCTTAATATTTCTACAGGATGTCATTAAATAACATGTTTACTCGAAATAACGACTGCAAAAAATTATGAGAGAGGCATTCATTGATCAATATAAGATATTATCAAATTTAACTACCCTTGCCTATTATGTGGGGATCTATCAAGAGATCTTTCAAATTATAGTCAGTTACCTTGTGGAAATATAAAATGCACAAGCAAAGGACTTCTCATTAGCATGTCTTCTGGGATGAAGAAACGATATCTAATAAACATAACTTAAGTAAAATGCCTCAGTATTTTATTTATGGTTAAGAGAAGTGTTTAGAAAGGAAAACAGAAAACATATAGCAACAACTTTGTTTTCAAGGAGGCAATGAAAATAACAAACCTCTCTGCGTTTGTAATCTATCCCACGAACAGGGTCGGTAGACTTTGATATCAAACGGTCATAGCTAAAGGTGGTTTCACCTCCATTTTCATTAGCAGTTTGTTCCTGTGATACATCGGGTTCTGTTCGGTCCCCCTCAGATGACACTCCATCTCCTGGAGCATCTTTATCTGTATAAAATTCTGAGGACCCTGCTGCTTCAGACTGAGGAGAAGCATCAGATGGAGCTAATTCAGTCTTCTCAGCATCTGCATCAACTGAAGTTGTTGAGATTAGGGCTAAACACTATCTAATAAAAATAACTTGGGACATCTTCATCTACTATTCTTGCGGTTAGTTATCACTCCTCCACAATTTACAAAACAGTATCAGGAAACAACACAACAATAGTGCAATGTCCCAAGTCTTGATGTTGTTCTTTGCTTATTGCAGAGGAAAACGAACAAGGTCCTACTGAAATATGTCTAGGAAAATAAAACATGCAGCGAGCCTAAAATATCTAATATTACTTGATAGCACCACATGAAGGAATTCAAGGAAATTTGGATAGCTACACATTTCAACTGCTATGGTTGTCCTAAAAAAGGTACGCAAGGGCAGAAGGAAATTGTAGGTTAAGCAGTCTAACCTGCAGTTGGAGGTGACCTATTGATGCGAGGACTTTGAGAAGATCCCTCAGCTGTCAAAGCATTGGATAGTGCTGAAACAGCAGCTGCTCTTTGAGAACCTTGACCTGAATGAGATGATGGCTGTGGGCTTTTGGGTTTTGATAACGGATTGAATGCAGAGGATAATGCAGCCATTGCTGAAGCACGCTGAGTAGGCCCACCATCATCTGAGCTTCTAGGCCTATCATTAGACTGAAAAGATCACAGCATTGATTGGGTTGTCAGATCAGTACTTTTTTATTCATAATATTTGGCTAAAAATGTTTAACAATACCTGTTTCCCTAGGGAAGATGGATTGAATGCAGATGAAAGAGCTGCCAAAGCTGATGCCCTTTGAGTTGGTCCACCATCACCTGAGCTCTTTGATCCACTCTGCAAGCAAATATATGCTTTTGAGGTGAAGTAAGAAAACAATCATTCATAGAACGTCGTAACTTTAAGAGCAAAAATGTAACTTACCTCTGAGCGCATTCCAAAAAGAAGGAAAGTTTCTTCTGAAAAGAATTTCCATGAATCTGTTTCAAGGGTGAAAATTATTAGAATGCATCCAAAAACAAGTGTGAACAAAGAGAATGATCCAACCAAATACCACAGCATAAGCAAGTGTAAGAAATCGTGGAGAAATATATCTAAAGAGTACATAATATTCCTTTCAAGATGAAAAAAAATGGCAGCCGATGCTCCTATAATGCAATAGACAAGGTGCATATTTATTAAAATTACAATCATTTCATTTATGGTATATATAGAATTTAAAGGACAAATGCATTTCTGTTGCCCCGGAGTCAATATTTTGTGTCCTTGCCCCGGAAAAAAAATGTGTATAGTCCATGTGGTAGCAGCAGCAGCGATAGCAACTGCCAGATGTCACAGCGAATGATGGAGGCAAGACATAAGAAATGAAAATGAACATTAAAAAGGAAAAGGGAGAGGGGCAGTTTTCTCTTAAGACTCATTGTTGAGTTTGCAATGGGTAAATCTGAGGTTGGAGTATCGGACTTGGACTTTTAAAAGGTCCAACTTTTAAATTAGGTTATTTTAGGAAGGTACGAATGCAATCCCCCAAAATTTGAATAGCCCAGCTCCCAGAGATAAATATTTGAACAATATCAGTTAATAAAAGAGGAGTGCCCTGCAGACTTGTCAAGAGGAACAAATATTCCAAGGAACCATGATAACTTCCTTGCACCAAATATCATATCTCCAAGCCCTAGCCGCCAGCCCCCTCCCCATCCCTGCAGCCTCCCCCTAGCGCCTGCTGCCCCCTGCGCCTCCCCTCCTGACCATGACCTGCCGCTGTGGTGCTGCCCAAGGGAAGCAAGGAGGAGGTACCAAGGAGGCACAGCAAGGAAGGAGAGGAAGAGGAAGAAGGAATGAGAAGGGAAGAAAAGGGAGGAAAGTTAGGGCTTCGTGATTTGTCCGCGATCGTCGTCCAATTTTCACAGGTAACATTCTGTTTAGCCTTGTTTTGATCTTAGATGGTTGACTAATCAAGGTTTGGAGTAGTTTGGTCGTGGGGACTGATGGTTTTGTGAAGCCCTAGTTCGTCGAATTGCGCTGCATAACCTTCTGAGGGTAATTAAAGGTATTTCTGTTCAGATTCAGGGTTTCGGCTAGTTAGAAAAGTTGTGGGAGGATTTCACTAGCTTTCTAGGAAGGACAAGATCACTAAGTTTGGAGTTGTGATAAAAAAGTTATGACATCGGGAAGGTTGTCGTCCAGAAATCGATCGTCAATGACAACTGTCGCGTAGATGTGCTAATTACATACAACAGATGGAATATTTAATTATTGTCATAACTTGAATAAGCTAGGTGTTTCTTAGTAGATTCTAGAACTACCATTGTTTACTACTTTTCATGTTATATAAAAATAGATATGAAAATGTGAAGTATACTGTTTTGTCAGATTCTAGTTTAATCTTCGGGATTGGAAATAGGAACCTAAACGGCGAGTTCAGAAGTTTTGCATAACTAGAATATTGTAGATAATCTTGTGAGATTTCCAGATATTATATGTTTTGCTATGTTTGGAGTTCAGAGTTGAAAGTTATGATCGTTTTGCCACTGGAACAGCGGGTAGTTCGTCCGGTGAAATTGAGTTAGTAGTGTCGGTTTTGTGTGTAGGAGTGATCGTAGTTTGTGTGATGATTTTAGTATTGTTGTGGCGTATTTTGAATGTATTATTGCTTGTTTGTTCAAGGAGTGTTGTCTCAAGCGTTGTGCCATGATTTCATCACCCGGTTCTAGAGGCTAAGAGGCAAGTGCATGGTAGAGTGGTGAACAATTGGTTGTTCATCATTGCCATTGATATTATTTATCATGTTATTTATTATGATTTCGTTAAGCTTATTCATATATTCATCTACATGATATTGAGTTAATGAGATAATAAGAATGAGATATTGAGTTAATGAGCCGAGTTGTGTAAATAATTAATTATGATGTTGCATCATTTACATTCATCATGATAAGAGTACACGAGCTAGGTCGGTGAGAAAGTCATGTAACTATTCCGGTGAGGTCAGTGAGAAAGATACATGACTAGTCCAGAGTACTCTAGATAAAAGCATTACATTTGTAGGGACTAGTTAAAGTCCTACAATGTAGAGACTTGTACCAACGAATATGGGGAAGAGTGTCATCGATGGGTGAACAGTCCGATATACCAGTATCAACTGATGAGATGCATATGAGCATGAGCGTGATGGTGCATTCGCATATATAAGTAAATTATTTAATTTTACCTATATGGAATATGACTTATTTATTTGAGTATTAGAATGACATTAAATAGATAGATGATGATGATTGTTATAAATATTGTGTGTATATTCAAGAGGCCCAATGAGCAATATATATAGGCAGTACAAGGGGATATATGTCATACACATATAAGGAAATACAAAAGGCACATAAGGAAATACAAATGAATTCCTATTAACACTCCCCTCAAACTCATGTGGATCACACACACTCGAGTTTGGAGAGAAAATACAGATGTTGTACCCTAGTCTGTGGCTTCGTGAAGAAGTCAGCAATCTGTAACTCTGAGGGCACAAACTGTAAAGCAAATACTTTCTTCTGCACCTATAAGCAAGTGTATGAAGCATCCACAACAATGTGCTTAGTGAGCTCATGCTTCACTGGGTCACATGCAATATTGATAGCACTTGTACTGTAAGACAAAAGAGTCGTAGGTCTCATCACAGACACTCCAAAATCTGCAAGTAGCTATCTCAACCAAGTAAACTTTGTTGTCACTGTTGTCATAGCTCTCAACTCAGTCTCTGCACTCGAACGGGAAACTGCAGTCTGCTTCTTTGTCTTCCAACCAATCAGGGAGCCAAGAAAAAGCACAGTAAGCAGAGCGAAAAAACAATGGTGACAAGGATCACTAGCCCAGGTCGCATCGGAATACGCATGATGCTGTAGTGAGGTGGAGCTAGGGAAAAACAAACGACGAGAGATAATCCCACGCAAGTAGCGAAGAACACAAAGATGACTGCAGTGAAGATGGGTAGGACGAGCCATGAACCGACTCAAGATGTGAACAACATAAACAATATCAAGATGAGTGCTCACAAGATACACCAAACTCCCAACAAGATGGTGATATCGAGTAGGATCCTCAAGAAGATCACCATCAGTGGCACAAAGTTGTAGGGATAACTCCATGGGAGTCTCAGCAGTGCGAGTGTCAGTCAGACCAGACCGATTAAGAAAATCCTGAACATACTTCTGCTGAGAGAGGTAGTACCCCTCAGGCATGGAAGAGACATCAATCCCAAGGAAGTATGTCAGAGAACTAAGATCAATAATCAAAAACTGCTCACTGATATGCTTCTTCACATACATGATGAATGAGGAATCATCATCAATAATGAGCATATCATCAACATATAGAAGAAGTAGTGTCCTACCCGAGATGAGATATGAACAAAAGAGTAGGGTCGTGGGAACTAACAATGAAACCGACAGCAATAATAACTGAGGTAAAACGCGCAAACAAGGCACGTGGAGCCTATTTGAGGCTATAAAGAGCACGATGAAGACGACAGACGTGCCTATCAGGAACAGAATACCCAGGTGGTGGCTAAATGTAGACCTTCTCATGCAAAACACTATTAAGAAAAACATTCTTAACATCCACCTGAGAGATAGACCACTGGCGAAAAGAAGCAACCGCAACAAGACCGCAACAAGAGTGTGAACAGTGGTCATATGGGCAACAAGGGAAAAAATCTCATCGTAGTCACGACCGTACTCCTACTAAAAGCCGCAAGCCACAAGACGAGCCTTGTAGCGCTTGATAATACCATCAAACGGGTCTTAATCTTGTACACCCACTTGCACGTGATAGGGCGAGCATGCACAGGTGTCCAGGGTGGAGATGGACCTCGGGCCGGTTGGGCAACGACCGAGGCCTCGAGGGAATAGTAATAGGATTCGTGTTATTAATCAAAGCTATTTTGCAGTGCACAGTGACCCAGCCCGAGGCATACGGCCCATCCCAGGCATACAGGCCCCAGGCCCAGGTGCCCAACTCCCAGCCGGCCCAGCTCCCCAGCCAGCACCTCCTCTCAATCTCTAATCCATTCCTCGTTTCCTCTCTCCCTCACCTCATGGCTCACTGGCAAGCACGTAGGCGTAGGCGCGCAGCAGCACTAGCCCTAGCTCCTCTCCGCCGTCGCCTGCCCCCGCCTCCTCTCCGCCGCCCAGCGCAGCCCCCTGCTCCGCCACCCCTAGGCCCGAGCGGCGCCTCCTCAGCTCCTCTCCTCACCCAGCGCTTCGGCCCTTCGCCTAGCGCCCCTCTCCGCCGCTGGCCGCCCCCGCCTCCTCTCCGGCGTCTCCGCCGCCCAGCCCAGCCCCCTGCTCCGCCGCCACCCCCAGCGCCTCCTCAGCTCCTCTCCTCAACCGACGCCGAGCGCCGCCCCCCCCCCCCCTCCTCTCCGGCGTCTCTGCTGCCCAGCGCCCTACTATGCAGCTATGCCACGTCGCCGCCCCTAGTGCCTCCTCTGCGAGACTGCGGCGCCCAGAATCCACCTCAGCGCCTCCTCTACTCAACTAGACTGCGTCTACTCCCGATGAGTAATGAGATGAGTTCGACAATCGAATGGAATGTTAGATGTGTTTGTATGACAGTATGACTTATTGAATTGACTTATGTCTTATGAGTGTGACTGCCGACTGGAGAGTGGAGACAGACAATTTTTGATTAAGAGTAGAGACAGACAGATTGTGATTTACTGATTTGTGAAACCATGTCAATATTGTTGCAAGATTCCTGAGCATACAGGAGCTTGACATTGTCAGCCATATACTCATTTTCTATTCTTATTTGATCACTAGTGCTTCATTGAATATTTTTCTGTTCAGGTGCCAACACATATGATTGTTAGTGGGAACTTGGAATGTCTATTCAGTCTCTCTTTTGAATTATACGAGGAGCTTGTGGTTTGAGTGTCATAGCTACTTGATACCAATGCTGCATTTCCTTAGTTTTTCTTTTACATAAGTTTTGCTTTTTTATGCACTTGCTTGTCTGAAGAACGAAATTTCAGTACCATGCTGCCTTTGTAGGGCATTCCGGAAGGAAGCTGGTACTGTCCATCTTGTAGATGCAGTATTTGTGACTCAAGTGATTATGTTCCTGATACCAACCAATTCACTAATAAGACAATAATGTATTGTGATCAGTGTGAACGTGAATGTATGCTTTTTTTACCACACAATAATAAGATATGCCAGATTTTATATTCAAATCCACTGATATCTTGGTCATCTTATTTTGGTAGATCATGTTGGTTGCATTAGAAATAGAGGCCATCATCTTACCTGCTGTCCGAAAGGGTGCTGGTTTTGCAGTAGGGAATGTTCAAAGGTATGGAAGTACTTAACTAAAATTCTATTTTTATCCTGAATTAATTTGGATTAAAACGTGGACTTATTGATGCTTGTTATGCTGTCTCCTGCACATTAAATGATCAATTTTGATGTTCCATTTTATGTTAAGATATTTCAACATTTGCAAGAGCTTATTGGGAAATCAATTCCAACTCCAGTTGAAGGCTTATCATGTACTATCTTGAGATTTGATAGAGAAAATGCGAGTGACCATGATGATTATGACAATGAGAAAGTTGCAAGATTACCTCGTGCTAGTGATACGTTACATTCTTAATTTTTTGCTATGTTTTATCTATTTTGTTGTATCGTTAAACATGGAATTCAAATTTTATTTCGATTGCGCATTTGTGTTGTACTTTTGTTATACCTCAATGTTGATAGTATTTGGCATTAGTTATAACCCCTTAGTTTTGGGCCCGAGGCTATGTGATATTCTGTCTCCGCCTCTGCAGGTGTCGGTACAATATCCCAAGTCTTCGTACGTCGAAGATCATCAAGCTCCTCTGCCATAGCGAGCTGCCACTCGGAATGAAGAGCATGAGCTATCGGAGCAAATCTAAGAAGATCAGGAGGTCGAAAGGATATCCTGTCACAAAGGACGTAATAGGGAGCATCAGCAGGAGGATCATATGTAGGGTCAGGAAGATACCAGGAGAGGAGACTGGTGAAGAACAAGAATGCCTGGAGTAGTGAATACCAGAGAAACGAGATAGTGGTATTGCAGGAACAAGAGGCAGTGATGCAGGAGGCAGCACCGGAGAAGGAGGTATAGATGGAACCACTGGAGACAGACCAGGGGAAGACTGTGATAGTGGAGAAATGAGTGAAGAGTCAGAAGGAGACAACCACAAAATCGATTCAACGGTGGAAACATGACAAGGAGCCGAATCTTGATAAAAGAAAGGTCGAGATTCGTCAAAGACGTGTCGTGAAATCATGATCCGTCGAGCAGAAGGATCATAGCAGTGATAACCCTTACGCTCAGAACTATAACCAAGAAACACACACTCAACTGACTAAGCCGATAGTTTGGTGCGCTCACCAAGCTGAAGCAGAACACGAAGGTGAGTGTACTGGGGGGCTTGAGAGTAGAGACACTCTATATGACTGACACCCTTAAGAGCAATGGAAGGCTATATATTGATGTGATATGCAGCCGTATAAACAGCCTCAGCTCAGAACTGTGGTGGAACGTGAGAGGCGAGAAGAAGAGTGCGGGAAGTCTCAATCAGATGACGATGTTAGTGCTCAGCAACCCCATTTTGAGCATGGGCGCCAGGACAAAAAGACTGGTAAAGAGTGCCCTGCTCAGAAAGAAATTGTCCAAAAGCGTCAGAACAGTACTCACCAACAAAATCATAGCGAAAAGTACGCAAGGAAGAAACAAACTGAGTATGAGCCATCGTTGCAAAGCTATGATAAATCGCAAGGAACTGACTACGATTAGACTACGATCATGGACTCTTTTTTTGAAGGAGTTACTCATGGACTTATTTAATGCTTAGAATAATGCTCAATACTTGTTGGTGATTCATTAGTTGATTGCTATTATTTTAATTGGTTATCCTGTGACCCGTGGATGGGGTTTTAACTATGATATATTTGCTGGAATTTATTGTTTAAATTAGTACTTAGTGTAGTTTATTGGCATTCCATGTTCAGTGTTATACTGAGGTGTTACAGTTAGTCCAGCCCAACAAATCTAGGAGTGAAACAGATAGCAACACTCATGGATGAAAATCCCGGCCGGTTTTTCCCGTTTTAGCAAATTCAAATTCTAGTTTTCAATTTTGGTGCTTATTTTGAACGGAAAACCCGGTCGGTTTTTCCCGGTTTAGCAAATTCAAATTCTAGTTTTCAAATTTTGGCTGGTTTTTAAGCAAATTCAAACGAATTTCATCCGGTTTTTTCCGGTAAATCCGGTAACCGGCCGGTTACCGTTACCGGCTAGTCACCAGTAAACTGGTCGGTTCCGAGTTTTTTTATCCTTGGCAACACTGACGAAGTTCTCAGTGATGGAACGGGACAAAATTAGGCTGAGTGGAAAGAAAATGAAACAAAAACCATAGAAAAGCTTTCTTATACGAAGTCAGTGTTGCACTGTTTCCCCTTAGGTAAACCTTTTAAAAAAACTGCTACCGCGTACAAATGGATGATAAATAGAACAAAATTAAGTACAAGGAAAAATAGTAAGATACAATGGTAAATATACGATAGCATACCACAGATCTTGTGTTATCCCAGGAGAAGCATGTCCTAAAGAAGCAAGGTTCATTCCCTTCAATGACTTTATACAGAGGCACATCAGGAGAAAGGCCTTCAAAAGTCACTGCATGTACTACGTATTTCTGGTGGAAATGCAGTTATTGCTATGAGTTGAGCAATAATGATATAAATGAAAGCAGTAAGGTTAAAACTTCATGCCTTCATGGCATACCTGCCCAATTTCAAGTGCCTTATGTTTCTCTTTTGTGTCCACACACTGACCTATCCAAACAAAGACTTCCGTGTGTGTATCAAGTATCATCATGTCTTCAGTCAACAAATCATCTTGTGCAAAATTGAAAATTTCAGTAACCTACAGATAAATAAGTTTTTAGAAATTGAAATCCTAAATTACTGGAGCACGAACAAATTAGGGTAAAGAGTAAGATGACAAACCTCCAGCTTCCCTGATAAATGGTGATCATGTTATCACAGATGAAACGAAAACAATAGAAATATAATTAGGCCACTTGTAGAATATAAGAAAGAATTCAGAGTAGTAGCAACAAGAAAAAAAGGTGAAATTCAGTTTTGACTACAACTGACCATTCCTAAATGAGAAAGTATACAAGTGAGGATCTCTAACAACAGCATCCTGTGTGACATTTCTGTTTGTGTAATTCTGCTTTCCACCGAGAGCAAACCAGAAAGCAGAGCTTTCAGTTCTCTCCTTGCAATGTTTGACAGCAGCGCCAGGCTGTAAGGTGGAAAAACATCAGATAATTATAGGGAGCAATAGATAGCTGGGAATTAATGGAAATATCAAATTTTTTCAGTTTAGTCAGAGCAAAGTATTCTGGAGGATTTAGTAGTTCTGTGACAGCAATCATGTTGACATTGTTGCATATGCTCTAAATTTTGCCCGCTGAGGTCAGTGTTTGAAAAGTATAACAACGAACAATGGATGCCCATGACAGCAACTGTAAACAACCATCTTAATTCAAACATCTCATTACTTTCATACATATTTGTTATGTAACTACAAGTCCTCTCCCGAAAAAAAAAACAAATTCTATAAATTTCTCACACAAATGGTGTGTTTGTGCATACTGGTTTCCATTTACTATTGACTAATTGCGTGAAAAAGGTACTTCACAATCAAATAAACAAAGATGCTAAGTATGGTTTGCATACACAATTGAAAAATCATGTTTAGCCAGTAACGGTCAAAATATTATAAAGTTTGTTAATCTGAATTGACCTTGAATCAACTGGTGGTGAAAATAAACTGGTAATTGTACATACCACCAGCATGGTTAACTTTTTTCTTAAAGATCATTTTGTTAGCAGCTTTCATTCAAATCAAAACGCAGGCCTATTTTGTTCTCTACAGGTTCACCTCTAAGTTTACTAAAAATTTCCAATAACCAGGGATAGAAATCCCGGCCGGTTACGGCCGGTTACCGGTGGGCAGCGGGAAACGAAATCCCGGCCGGTTTTTCCGGAGTTTGCAAATTCGAATTTCGAATTTCGAATTTCAGTTGATTTTTAAGCAAATTTAAACGAAATTCAACCGGGTTTTTCCCAGGAAAACCGGTAACCGGCCGGTATTCAGTCCGGTAACGGTATTTCAATCCTTGCCAATAACAGTGGCCATTTCATTTGTTTTAAGGCCCAGAAACTTTCCATTGGACACTTTGGATATCTGGATGCTCATAATTAGCAACAGAAAGTGATATTACATGAGAAGGAAATGCCAAACTACAAATTTTTTGAAATAATGTTCCTAAATATCCTTAACCTTCAAATTCAACAAATTCACAAGTGCGCAAGAAGAGCACATTTTTTTTCCTCTTGGATCATAGAAGTATGCACTAACTAGATGAAGATGATCCTCGCAAAAAAAAAAAAACCTAGATGAAGACGAATATCAAAGGTGGTTTCATTATTTCATACCTTCAAGAACTCAGCAACTTTTGCAGCCCACTGTTGTTGTTCATAAGAACTTCCGTTGCCATTCCATGTAAACATTGAATTTCCAGATTGCAAGACAAAACAATCTGTGGAACTCAAGGATGTTGACACCTTAAAATATTACTGATTAGTTAAATGAGCAGAAATTTGAATTATTTAAGTTCTTTATAGCTCAGGTTTGATGAAGCTATACAAATAAGAATGGCACTGGCCATGTGTGAATTTTTAAATGAGTTGACTCAGCAAAAAAAGGTCATTGTGAAGAAGGAGAAGAATGTGGGTGCCACGAAATTGTAGTATCAGAAATATCAGCTCAATTTACACAAAAAAGGGATCAGGGGTTAGCACTCAATATTTTGAATGGAGTAACTCAGCAGAATTGCAATCAATATACTTATGCGGTTATGCCAGCCTAAATCTTCTATGTATCTATAACAAAAATAGAAATACGAACAAAAAATGTAGACTAACTTTTTGCTCATTTCTCCTGTACTAGCGGAAACATGTTAATGAGCTAGACAACTTACCATCACTCAGTGGATATCAGCACAGTCCTTTCCTTATTCTACTGACCCTTAGCTTGTACTTAGGTTCACTGAAAACTATCATATTTTGAGTTCCCACTGTTCTCAGTTATGATACTCTACAATCTCATGCTAAGACCATCCATTTACACTATGAATATGCAATTAGTCATCTCATGACTCATGACTCTACTTTTGAGTACATAGAATCTCAGCAGTTAGGGACATTATGAAGGGCCATCTTGACAACATAAAAATAACCATCAGATACACTTCCATACTTCAACAAAAAAGGTTTCATTATCACTTTAGATCTTCATAAGCGCAGGTGGAGGCAAATAATACCGCATCAACTTGAAGTGTTTTGTTGTTATGAATTGATGTTCCCGAAACCCGAACAAGAGCAATGCCATCGCCAGAATATGTTTCATCCGTCAAGCCCTTTTCTTCTACAAATTTCTTGTATCCAGAACTGATTCCACCCTGCATGATTTGCCAAATATGCTTAACTGGTACTTTTCGAATTGACATTATAAATTACTATTCAGCTATATAGACCGATGCATACTTAGTTCCTTAGAGAACAGCACTCATTAGTCATTAACTCATGCATAACATGGAAACGGTGAGGACCATACCTTCAGAATAACCATGGGTTGGAAAAGAGCAATAAATTGCGGTGGCTCTTTCCCTAGATGAATACGACCCTAAAATACCACATATAAGACATCAAATCCTTCCTACAAATATAGTATACATTGTCACAATAAAATACAGTACCAGAACAGGTCTTCCTTTCAGTGAATTCCAAATCGCATTAGCTATTTGCAAAGCCATCTCTCGATCTTCCTGTGAAAAATAAACCAACAGTAAGTTCACAGATCCCAGCACAATTGTACGAGTCCCCATAAATTCTTGTGTTGTAAGTATGAAATTTAGGGGGGAAAGGCAAGGAACGAATCCTTTTACCACCCTCAACTCTTTCCGAAGTCCAAATTTCACCCCTTAACTATCAACCAGTGCCGGTGCGAAATCACCCCTACATTGGTTTCACGAGTGGTCCCCCCCTCCTTCGCTGTCTTCCTCCTCTCTCTTTTGTCTATAAGTGGCATTGGAGCCAGGCTAGGCTCGGGCTTGACAGCATGGCCGTCGGCGAGCACCACACCGACAATGTAGTGAACGGGAGCCCGTTGGGTAGTACAGTGACCCACCAGCTGCACAAAGGCCCCACGCGTGCTACATTGCACCACACCCACCGGAGCTCGGGGAGAAAGAAGGGATGCACTCAAATTTGATGGTGTTAAGAGTGTTGTACATTCTCTCTCTCTTGACCCATGTGGCCCACGTACCCTATGAGGCCTATGTAACAATGTCTATATATACCCTCTTAATTAATGAATAAGCTGCATAATTGTGAATAGCAAAACCTTAGCCTCAATTATTCTAACATAGTATCAGAGCCATCTCCAGCCCTACCCCTATTTCCATAGCCAGCTGTCATTATGTTTGCCCCTCCTCCGCCATGGGCTGGCAGGCCCTGAGCCACTGCTCGGTGGTATCATCCCATCCTCTCCCGTGCTTGTCGCCTAGAGCTCCCCAAGTGACAAAGCACACTCTGCTTCATCGTCGCCTGCATCTGGAGTTCCCCCGAGTGATGAAGCATCTGGATCCAACGCCACTTTTGCTCTGACGTCTTCCTCTCCGCACCTCAAGCCATTCTCGCCACGCCTCCCGATTTGTCACCTAGAGCTCCTCCCGCTACTCGTCTCCTGGGGTTAACTCCCCCGACCGATGAAGCATCTGGATCCAACGTCATCCTCGCTGCCCGCCTCTGCTACGACATCGTCCTCGTCGCACCTGTATGATGGATCCAGCGCCTAGAGCTCATCCTCGTCGACAACGCTTCCACCTCTATGTTGTCGCCTCCTCTGGGTCGGTGGGCTGGACCTCGTTGACGCCGACGATGACCATAGCTCTTCCTCCTGTGCAACTACTCCAGCCACCTCAAACACTCATCCTTGTGTTGCTGCTGTTGATGCTCTACTGCTTCGGCGAACTCATCCGCTCATCCTAACGCTGCTGCTATTGATGCTCTGCTGCTCGGTACTGCTCTTGCCCTACCACTGCTGCTGCTCTGCTGTTGATGCTACTACTGTTGTCTGCTGCTTTTGATTGCTCGATCTGAGTGGTGCTGCTTGGTGATTGCTATGATTGCTATTGTGTTGCTACTGTGTGGTTGTGGTCCATCAAGATGGCCAAGTCTGACTCGATGTTTGGAGGCAGTTCATCTCTTGTGTTCATAGATGTCAGGATCGACGGGTTGAACTATCGAGCATGGGCTTTCTCAGTCAAGACTACTCTTAGGGGCTATGGTTTGGCTTCTCATTTGACTGACGATCCTCCTGATCCGAAGAAGGTTGATGCTGAGGCAGTAAAAGATTGGCAGAAAGAGAACGATCGTGTCATGACTAGCCTTGTCTTGAGTGTTGATGTTTATCTGATGATGAGTTTTGAGTATCATACTTCAGCCAAGCAGATGTAGACATACTTTGAGAAGAGATATGTTCAGTCCAGTGGTGTTCTTCGCTTCACATTGCTCAATAACCTTTATAGTATTCAACAACAGCAGGATCGGTCAGTAGAGAAGTATTGCAGTGCTTTCACTCATATCACAGGCCCTCTAGAGTCTGACACCGAAGGCTACCACTGCTTGTCAGTCTTGTGTTGCCAAAGATGAGTATGTTCAGCAGACACTCATGTATTAGTTTGTGATGAGACTTCGATCAGAGTTTGAACCTATTCGTACACGGTTACTCAACTATCCTACTCCTCCGACTTTGACTGAGGTGCTCTCTAGTTTGATTGCAGAGGAGACTCGTCTTCGTTCCCTTATGCCTACTTTAGGATCCTCACCACATGTTGTCCTGGGTCTCTCATAGCGGTCTGGATCTACCAGAGCTACACCCACAGGAGTGTTGGTATGTTCTCATTGCAAGAGGACTGGTGATCTTGTTGACAAGTACTTCAAGTTACATCCAAATCAGCTTGTTGATTATCATGCTAGACGTCCATCTAATCGTCGTCATGGAGCAACTACTGGGCCTCCGAGAGCACTTACTAGAGCAGTCATTGCTGCCACACCCACACCTACTGTGACTTCTGGATCAGTGTCTACTATGACCTCAGTTGCACTTTCTACTCCTAGCGCTGCTCATCCTTAGGTTCTGGACTCAGGTGCTTCTTTTCATGTTACATCGGACAGCTCTCAGCTTATTGCTTGTAGGACCGTGACTGGTGCTGCATATGTTCACACTGCTAATAGTACACCTTGCTCTATTACCCATCAGGGCATTCTCTCTACATATCTTTTCTCTATTCCTGATGTGTCTTTTGTTCCTTAGCTATCTATGAACCTTCTTTCTGTTGGTCAACTTACTGATATGAAATGTTTCATTGGATTTGATGATTCTTCTTGTTTCATTCAGTATCGTCGGAGCAGAAGAGTGATTGGTTCTGGCCATTGCCATAGAGGCTCTCCTAGTCTCTATGTCTTAGACACCTTATATCTTCCTTCCACCGGTACGTCGAAGGCCTTAGTGTCTTCTGCTATATCATCAGCTCAGTCTCCTGTTGGTTCTTCCTTTAGCAAGTGGCATCATAGACTTGGTCATCTCTGTGGAGCTCGCCTCACCACTCTAGTTCACCAGAGTACCTTAGGTCATGTCACTGTTAAGTCTAGTTTTCATTGTACTGGTTGTAAGCTGAGGAAACAACTACAACTTCTATATTCTAGTAGTACCTCTCAGTCTTCTTGTCCTTTTGATTTGGTGCATTCAGATGTATGACATCCATCTCCTTTTGTTTCGAAGGGTGGTCATAGTTATTATGTCATATTAGAGATGATTACTCTCGATATACTTGGATCTATTTAATGAAACATCGCTCTCAGTTGATTTTCATTTATCAGTCTTTTGCTAAGATGGTTCATAAACATTTTTCTTCTTCCATTCAAGTTTTTCGTTCTGACTCTAGGGAGAGTATCTGTCATCAGCTTTTCATCAGTTCCTTTCTTCTTAGGGCACTCTTCCTAGGCTCCGTGTCCTAGTGCTCATGCTCAAAATGGTGTTACTGAGCGCAAACATCGTCACATCGTTGAGACTGCTCGTACTTTTCTCATCTCCTCCTTTGTTCCCTCTCACTTCTCGGGGGAAGCCATCTCTACGGCAATATATCTCATCAACCATCAGCCCTCTTCCAAGCTTCAGGGCAAGTGTCCTAGTGAGATCCTGTATAGAGCACCTTCTCGCTATGCTTATTTTCGTGTCTTTGGTTGTGTCTGCTATGTTCTTCTAGCACCTTGTGAGCGCACAAAGCTGAGCGCTCAGTCGATTGAGTGTGTCTTCCTGGGTTATAGTCCTGAGCATAAGGGCTATCATTGCTACGATCCATCATCACGTCGCATTCACATTTCTCATGATGTGACCTTTGATGAGGATCGACCCTTCTTTTATCATCCATCTACTTGTACCACTCCTTCCGCAGATTCCACCTCCTTGTGTCTACGTCCCATTCCTTCAACAAACTCACCTTCTCCAGCTACACTTCCTCCACCATTTTTTGTTTCACCTCCTAGTGTCTCCCTCCACCAGCTCCACCAGTTTCTGGCATTTATACTTTTTCCTTTCACTATAGTCGTAGAAGAGAGTTTCTTCTGATCCTCATACTCCCTCTCCTCAACTTGACCCTCCGGCTAGTACCACCGACTCTAACGATAGTTCTACTACATCACGGCATGCCCTACATGATCGTTCTTCTACCAGGCACCAAAGAGATGGAGTTTTCTTGTGCCGGTGCAGTATCTGAGCCTAGTACCTGTCAGGAGGCTGCCAGTATACCTGAGTGGCAATTAGCTATAACAAAGGAGCTCGTAGCATTAGAGTGTACATATGGAGTTTTTCTTATAACTTGTAAGTGGGTGTACAAAGTAAAGAACAAGTCAGATGACTCAGTAGAGTGATACAAGGCTTATCTTGTTGCAAGAGGTTTTTCAATAAGCTTATGGTCGAAATTATGATGAGACTTTTGCTCCAGTTGCTCATATGGCCACAGTTCGCACTCTCATTGTTGTTACAGCGATATACATATGGACTATATCTTAGTTGGATTTCAAGAATGTTTTTCTTTATGTGGTGATCTAGATGAGATATATATGCAACCACCAACCACCCGGTGTTGAGGCTTCTAAAGGCTATGTTCATCGCCTTAGGCGTGCTCTATATGGTCTCAAGCAGGCTCCTCATGCTTGGTTTGAGCGTTTCAGTTCCGTGATTCGAGTTGTTGGCTTCACTCCAAGTGAGCATGATCATGCCTTATTTATTCACACTTCTCAACGGTGTTGTACTTTGCTTCTGCTATATGTAGATGATGTGCTGATTACAGGAGACGACATGGATTATGTAGCTTTTGTTTAGAGGAAATTGAGTGAACGGTTTATGATGTCCGATTTGGAACCATTGAGCTATTTTCTAGGGATTGAGGTTCATTCTGATAGTGATGGCTACTACCTCTCTCAGCATCACTACGTCCAGGATCTGCTTACCCGCTCTGGTATAACTAATACACGCAATGCTACTACACCCATGGAGATCCACCTACAGCTTCGACCTATAGACGGTGTACCACTGACAGATCCTTCTTGCTATCATCAACTCGTTGGGAGCCTTGTTTATCTCACTATCACCGCACCGACATTGCTCATGTTGTTCATGTGCTCAGCCAGTTTGTTAGTGCACCCACATCAGTCCACTATTGTCATGTTCTTCGTGTGCTGAGATACTTGAGGGGGACTACGTCCACACATCTGTTCTATGCCAGTTCGAGTCAGCTCCAGCTCCACGCTTACTCTGAGTCCACTTGGGCGAGTGATCCTATTTATCGTCGATCTATCACTAGCTACTGCATCTCTCTTGGTACTTCGCTCATTTCCTGGAACTCTAAGAAGCAGACTGCGGTGTCACGCTCTAGTGCAGAGGTTGAGCTTCGAGCTCTTGCCCCTACCACCTTAGAAATCATTTGGCTTTAATGGCTCTTGATTGATCTCAGTGTCCATTGTGACAATCCTACACTCTCTTTTGTGACAATACAAGTGTCATTCAAATTGCTAGTGATCCAGTCAAGCATGAGCAGACAAAGCACATTGGTCTTGATGCATCCTTCACACGGTCTTATTGTCAGCAGTTGACCATCACCCTCAAGTATGTTCCCTCAGAACTTCAAGTTGCGGGTTTCTTCACTAAATCTCAAACTCGAGAACAACATCGGTTTCATCTACTCAAACTCAGTGCATCAGATCATTCTGATTCACCTTGAGTTTGAAGGAGGTGTTAAGAGTGTTGTACATTCTATGCATTCTCTCTCTCTCTCTCTTGACCCGAGTAACCCATGTAGCCCACAAGGCCCATGTAACAATATCTATATATACCCTCAATGAATAAATAAGTTGTATAGTTATGAATAGCAAAACCCTAGCCGTAGCAAAGAGAGAGTGTGGTGTGGACGTCGACGGTGCCGTAGGATGGGGTACCTGGTGACTCCGTGTAGGTCCACATCGAGCTCATCTCCTTCGGTGGCAAACTCAGGCCAGCGTCCCCACCTCTCCATTTCTTGGATTTTTTTATTTTTGATGTTTAGGGAGAGTTCATTTCTTCACTACATGCGGCAATTTTGTTGCACAGATTGTGAAGGCGCTTGGAGGTGGATTGGGAGGCTTCGGAGTGAGAAAAAAAATGAGAACTTGGTGATATATAGAGTGGCTTTGGGGGAGATTGAGTTTGGGTCGGTTTTTTTTTTTCTGTGATCATGGTTGGATCGCGCAACTGCTTTTAGTCAGCTATTGATTTGTTTTGTTCTTGTTGGCTGCATCTGGTTTGACTGTTCGATTTTTCAATCACACCATGGGAGCTGGCCGCTGGTCACTGGCTCACTGCTGCCACCATGAGCCCATGTGTGGTGGGTGGGTGCCGCGTGGGGGCGGAGGGTTGAAGCAAAGAAGAAACGGGAGGAAAGAGCGCATGAGGGAAAAAAGAAAAGGCTGTTGTGACAGCCACGTGAACGCCACGTCACAAAGAAACTGGGGTGAAGGCCCAATATGCCCAGGTTTTGGTAATTGAGAGGTGAAAGTTTGGCGGTTTTATAGTTGAAGGTAAATTTATATTCTAAAAAAAGTTGAGGGGGTAAAATGGAGAAACAGTAAACAAACTTGTCATGGTGCAAATTGCGAGTAGAATTGATGAAAAAATAATTCGACATAAAGGTGAAGAAGCAGGTATCGATGAACACACACAAAACATTGCATCAACAGGGCGATGTGATGGTCACCCACAAAGTAACAAAAAACATTAAAATATGGGAGAAGTTCCAAAATAGTATGGCAAACTATATCTGAAGCTTGGGAACATTGAAAGGACAATTACCGGTATGCTGTCCTTCCCAATCCAATAGGTTAGATAGAATTCTTCTCTCTTGTCACCAGAATGATATGTATAGAGAACAATATAACAATCTCCGCTGTAAAACTTTCCAAGCTCCTCCTTTGGAAGACTAGTCTTAGCACTGCCATTAACACACCAAACCTGAAATATGCACATATTGTTCTTAGGTTTACATTTCCGTTATTGCAGTTTTATTTCCTATTTTACATGTAGTAATTAAAAAATGCAACGCATAATGCATGATGTAAGATCAACAAAACCTCAAGTTTTCCACCGCCTTCTAGCAAAGGAGGGACATCCTCATTTACTGGGGCGCTGCTTTTCGAGGATCCCTTGATATCAACACCTTGTTGCTTCAACAACGCTAGAGAAAAACAAAATCTTATCAAGAATGATCAAAGGGGTAAATTTTGTTATCCCAATGAACAATAACAAATATACTACCTGCAACTTTCCCTCGGCCTTCCTCCACACTGGCATTTCCTGCTGCGTTACTTACTGGCCACGAGTCAAACTTAGACTTGAATGTATGATTCTCATGACCTTGAATCACTTGAGTTATACTCGTTGTCTTTGGCCTATTTTGATTAACAATGAATTCCTACAAGGGCAAAATTTAGATAGGATTACATCTTTGAATAAGGCAACAAAATGAGAGCGATGGCTTGTGGTTTTACCTCAACTGCCGCACTTGCAGTTTTCCTATCTTCCACTTGTGTTACCCGACCAACCCATACAAACAATTCAGCCCCACAGTCAAGTAAAAAGCACTTATTGTTCTCAAGAATTGATTTTGTCAGAACAGTGTCTTCTAACTTTAATTGACCATTATTGATACTGCAAGCATAACAATTGACAGTATGAGAAAACAATTCGAGATATAAAAATGAAGTTAAGCCACTGAAAAACTGTAAGGCAAACATAGCAATATAGCATACATAGGGGCAGTCAGGCCTAAAAATATAGTAATAGGCTTTATGGACCAACTAAAAGTGTGCTGCCCAGTCAGTCCAAGTTACTGTCAGATAGAGAGGGAGAGTGTAAGTGTGAATGGTTACTTGTATTGCAATAGCTCAATGGACAATATATAGTATAAGAACACACACAAGAGTAAACCCTAAACTATGAGTGGAATACCACAAATAACCTTAACACACCCCTTTCTTAAATGCAAGGCATATGCAATAGCATTGCATTTGAAGGGTTGACACTATAATAGGAAAAATCCAAAATCTGAGTCTTGATAATATCGTTGTAGCATGCAGCTCTTGCAAAATATGACAAGTATCAAAAGACCTCCTATCTAGAGTCGTGCGACAACCCATAAAGCACAAGGTGCAGGGGCTGAGAAAGCAGATACAAACGGGAGCAAAGTCGGTCGCAACAACACAACGAAGAAGATGATGAAACAGACAAGAATAGAGAGCTGTCAAATCAAGCCGAAAAATAATGGATAGAAGCATGGTGGCGTGGATCGAAGCCCAAGACAACGGCGACGCGGTGCACAAGAAGCGCGACAACCTTATAAGCTCGAGGCGGCGACTCAGAGAGAAGAGTGGCAGCTGCTGCCATATGAAAGGGAAGGAGTGGGTCAGGAAGCAATCGGCTGACTGAAAAGGAAATTGTGAATTCACACGGTTTACACGAACTCAAAGATAGTGTCATGAACTTGGATGGACTCAAAGGGAAAAGGACTCAAAGGAGTAGCAGATACTAGCAACAACACTCTTTAACAGCGGGAGAAGTTGCAAGAAGATGGAGCCTGAGAAGCTGAAGCCAGTTGTACCTAGAGAAGCTGGAGCCAGATCAGTCGAAGTTGGAGCCAGTGAAGAAGGAGCGGCTCAGGCCAGATCTGGTTATAAACTAGATTGACCACTCTTCATCTCTTCTTCCCTCTTCCTTCCAGCTGACTTCCCTCCTCTCTTCTCCCTCCGGACGGCTTGGTGACACGGGCAACGAGGAGACGGTGACCGAGGAGAAGAGCCTTGGCCTGCGGGACGTGGGTGGCGAGGCTTGGTGGCGCGGCCCAACAGCAGCAGCGGCGGCTGGTGCAGGCTACGCCGAGGCCAGAGACAACGCGTCGAGGGCGTAGGGGCCAAGAAGGCGGTGTAGAGGAGGATGACGCGGAGACTCGGTAGCGCGAAGGGGCCCGAGGCGGCGCTTGGCGGTGGCAGCCTATGGAGGCGGCGGCTGGTGCAACGACCCAGCGGCGGCGCTGCGGCCTGACGGAGACCCAACGGCTGCGGCGGCGTCTCGGACCGTCCGGTCCGAGGAGGTGCCTCATCGGCATTGGAGGTCAGTGCGCCCCGCCTCGGCGAGGAGATGGACAACCAGATCCGACGAGGAAGAGCTCGATCTTGTCGGATCTGACGACGAAGAGGCTTGAGGACGACGGATCTAGCTGATGATGCGGTCGAATTCGAGGCCGACGTGGTCGACAGTGTAACACCCCAAAAATGCCTGAACGCAAAAATATGGGATTTTAGAACTTTTCATGTGTTATCTATTGCCATCCTTTTTGCTAGCATTATTGACAATTATTTCAGTTTCATTTTCTCCTTTGCCGACACAAGAAAACAGTAAAACATACACCCTGGTACCATAAGTAGCAAAGACACAAGAGCATTGCCCTTTGGAAAATTACATGAAGTATAAACCCTAGAATAAGAGTAATGTTCAAGAGCCGATTAGAATTATTTAACAAATATCATATTATAAACTATCTTCACATGAGAATTTCTTAAATGCTAAGTCCCTTTTCATTATCTCAAGCTTTTTCCTGATCTTTTCTTCTCCGTTTACTACTCCTCTAACAACCAACTGAATCACCTCAAGCCACCTGGGTTGCCACCGAACCACCTCGGCTCGACCTCACCAGCTTCCTTCCCTCCCCGAGTGCATCACCATATCACCCTTCTACTCTTCCCTGGTTACTGTTCCTCCAACCAGTGACTAGCAAAACCCGGTGCAGCCGGGACCGCTCCTTGGTCGTGGTCTCCCGAGCGAACCAGAGTCGATGCGTCTCTCTCCCCCGCTCGGCATCGACACCTACCGAGTTCGGATGCCACGATGCGACAAGGCATGAGCGTTGCGACTACCGTCGCTCAGCCATTACTCGCCATCGCTCAACCCGTCACACCGGTTGCACTGTGCTGCCAACTCTGTCGAAATCGCCAACAACTCCTCGTTACTGAGCCGCATCGCATACAACGCATGCTCTCGGACGACCTCCACCCAAGCAGCTATAAATAGCAGCCCCAAGCCCCATCATTGCCTTTCCTCATCACAAGTGCTAATTCCCCCGTCCTCCATCACTTAAACGAGCTTGAGCTCCAGGTTAGGCTTGAGCGCTCGCTTCGGCCGAGCGCCACCACGACATCGCCATCAGCATTAACGCCCGTCAGTGAAGCTCTTCCTTCCTTAAATGTGTCAGCTCATATTCCATGACCCAAGAGAAGTTCCCCTTTAGTTGATTCCACTCTTTATTCACAGGAGCCGACCTCGTTCTTCCTTCCCTCCGACCAGAGTAGCCCAAGTAGTCAAATCGACTTCGTCGGCCATCACCACCGCTTGGAGCTTCTCCCACCGTCGCTTACCACCATCGCCAGACCATCTTCCGCTAGCTCGTTTCCTCCGCGTCATATCGGTACGTTCCTAGTGGCCACTAGATGCTCATATTCACTCTAGTTGCGCGGAAGCATTGCCGGAATGACGAATGCGTTGTAGACCCAAATTATAGTCAAACCTCCAAGTGGTCGAACCTCCTTCCGCTTGGAATGTAGTCGGACCTCCTTCCGACCAGGTAGTTGCACATCCTTCTGCCTAGAATGTAGTCGAACCTCCAGGTGGTCGAACCTCCTTCTGCTTGGAATGTAGTCGGACCTCCTTCCGACCAGGTAGTCGCACATCCTTCCGCCTGGAATGTGGTCGAACTTCCTCCCGACCAGATGGTCAAAACTCCTTCAGAGCAAACAGTCGAAACTCTTTTTGACCGGACGATCGAAACCCCTTCCGATCAGATGGTCGAAACCCTTTCCGACCAGATGGGGGAAACCGCTTTCGACCATGCAGTCGAAACCCCCTCTAACCATGTAGTCGAAACTCATTCGACCAGTTAGTCGAAACTCCTTTCGACTAAACTCCTTTCGACAGGCTAGTCGAAACTCCTTCCGACCGGTTAGTCGAAACTCCTTCGATCAGTTAGTCGAAACCCTTTCGACCAGTTAGTCGAAACTCCTTCCGACCAGGTAGTCGAAACCCTTTCGACCAGGTAGTCAAGACCCCTTCCGATCAGGTAGTCAAAACAATGAACATTACTCGAAACAATGAACAATACTCGAAACAATGAACAATATTTGAAAACCCCTTTCGACCAGGTAGTCGAAACAATGAACATTATTCGAAAACCCCTTTCGACCAGGTAGTCGAAACAATGAACAGTACTCGAAAACCCCTTTCAACCAGGTACTCGAAACGATGAATAATACTCAAAAACCCCTTTCGACCAGGTAGTCGAAAACCCCTCTAACCAGGCAGTCGAAACAATGTACAGTATTCGAACGATGAACAATACTCATAACCAAGAACTCTTATACGAACTAGCCACTGTCTCGAAAACAACTTGCGTTATCTACTCGGATTCTATGTCCAACACCGAACGCGGTAATGAAAATTGGAAACTAACTCAATCTGCTCAACTAAACCGAAGACACCCCAATTTGGAGTTCATTTGGATTTTTGAATGCAATCTGAATTCATTTGTGCTTATTTCAGTTTTTGGTTAAATTTTGCGTGTATAGAATCTGAAGCTCCCGAAGACCCTCTACTAGACCTAGAGCAAGAGCAGTAGCACCTCGACCAAGGCGAGTCAATACTTTGATCATATTGCACCTAGTCTTTGCAAATTATGATGCTATAAATTATGAAATTGCATTGCTATGATTTATACAACTATATTGGTCTAGTTCATAGTTAATGCTTTAATAATAGTTGTGTATAAACTTCCAATCATTGAACTTAGACACTATCATTTGTCACCCTAGAATTAATGGTTTATATACTAGTTAATAAGTCTGTATCTAAGTGTCATGCTTAGCATTGTTTAGATACATAGTCATGCGGCCATTAAATTGCCCGACAACAATAATTCAAAACATGAAAACCGGATTTGGGCAGTTGAGGCTGGAGCCTGGTTGGTATGTTGGACTAAAGGTTATTTTAAAAACAAAGGAAAACCTAAAAACAGATTTCGACTTGGGGGAAAGAGTGGCTGGTGCTAGTGATGCACGATGGTGGGGTATGTGGATGTACCACCCAAGTTAATAAAGGATCGAGTTCTTGTGATGATCTCTCATGTAAAAACAGTACGACCACAAGTCTATAATGGGTACGACCTGGCTAACTAATTTGTTCGCCTCCTTGCAACCTCGTCATTGGTGGATGTGTAGTGTGTGTATGAGTAGTAGTCACAGGGAAGTTACACGACGCAAATGGAGACCTCCCGGGGGCACGACCCAAGGAAGTGATGCTTAGCGGTGTGGGGTTGAATTGGGGAGGGCATTGTAAAAGTCTTGTGATAATCAACTTAGTCGCACACCTGCGGAAGTGTGTATGGGACATTATAAGTTGAATATATCTTGTGGGTAAAGTATACGAACTCTGAAGAGTAAGAAAACTATCTAGATAGATGTGCTCACGGTCAAGAGCAGTGCCGGGAACTCGCTTGAACTAGCTTTCATTTTTATAAAACCATTTGTGTGTGGGTGTGGAACGGAAAGATGGGGTGGCACCCCAAGGATTTGAGAAAGCCTGGTCGGGGACCAGTGGTAAATACGGGATAGCCTGAGCATTGGGTGGACAGAGCCACTCAATGCTATAGGAGATGGGATCCCCACTAGTACTTTACAAATAAAAACTCAGTTTATAAAACCTATTGGTAAAAGGCTAAGTCTCGGGATTATCTACTACTAATCTAATTCAAACTTGGCTTTGTGCAAATAAAAGAATTATGAACTTCCCTTGACTAGCCTTGCATCTATAACAAACTGCATTGTGTGTTGTACGTTGTGTACTCAGACTCGTCCAATATAATTTTTCAGAGCCACTTGATCAAAACCCATACTTTGTGGCCGCTGGACCAGATGGTGGTGAAGATGGTGAAGCTTAGGCCGGGACCCCAGTCGCTTGCCTGTGGGCAAAGTGAATGGATCCACTACTACTTCTTTTGCTTCCGCACTTATCCCTTACTTTGTACTCTGAACTATGTGATATTGTGGCCTTCGTGGCCCTTTTGTAAAACAGCAGGCCGCTCGGCCTGTTATGTAATATATTTTGTTGTGCATGCGATATTGCGATGTATATGAATGATCCAAGAATGTATCTATGGGTGTTATCTACTAATCCAGGGAATGACACAGATTGACACAGTAGATTCTAAATTACAAATTTAGGGTCCGACAGACGGCGCAAGGGTGGCGGTCGCAAGGGGTAGTGCTGCTACTGCTACTTCTACTGAGGAGAGACTACGGCTAAGAGGGTGGCCGCCTCCGGGAGTGGAGATTGCTCCTCCCGAGGGTAGCGGCAGCGGAGGACAAGCAGAAGCTAGGAGAGAACCTAGAGCTCTGATACCATGTTAGATTGAGAGGGAAAGTACGAGTGTGAATGGTTAGTTGTATTGCAATTATCCAATGGACAATATATAGTACAATGGCACACACAAGAGTAAACCCTAGACTATGAGTGGAATACCACAAATACCCTTAATAGTTACAACACTACAACAATACCAAAAATCCTATCAAACTTATGAGTAAAGAAGCTTTTTGAAAATGTCTTAAACTCTTTATCCTTGCTTCAGCTAGAAAAGGCAGATCACTTAATTTTGCAAGAAAGTCAAGTGAGCTCTTTTCAGAAGAAAATTGTGTTGAACTTTGACCTATTAACAATAATGATCTCTTTCCATAGTATAGTATTGATATTTTATATTCTGGAGTTTCTGGATTTGACTAATCTGTACTGAATTGGCTAAATAATTCGGTATAATCAGGAAGCCATCTTCTGTAACATTAAGCTGTAAATTCCTACTGAACATAGGTAATAACATATCGCTAATTTCCATTTTTCACTCATAAAAAATGTGTTCATCAGAAAGCTAGAAAAGATTGTTGCCACCCATGTACTATATAAGGGCACAATAAAGAAAGGTATGTCCAAATGGTTGTTCTGAGACTTGCAGAAAGGCCCATTCTGGGTGAAGAGACAAGATAATATAATAAAACTACAAATGGGAGATGAAACTGAAGTAAACACAGATTTATTGGAATAAGAAGTATTCATCTTGCCATTAACATATACAATTATAAAACATAATGAAAGAAAATCAAACAAAACAACTGAAGGACTGAAGCTTTCACACAGTTTTTCCAATTTGGAAAAGGTTTCATCAGATTGGAGACTCTGTATTCAAATCCGAAACCACTAACTTCTCAAGAAAATGCGGGTATGTCCATGTTAAGAGTTGTACATTGTACATTCTCTCTCTCTCTTCCTCTCTCTTGACCCATGTAACCCAAGTCTATATATATACCTCTCAATAATGAATAAGATGTATAGTTGTGACTAGCAAAATCCCACTCCCAAATTCTAATGGTATCAAAACACTTCCTCCCTAACCTAACCCTAATCCTATTCCCTAAATCCACTGCCGCCGCCATCTTGCTACCCTCATCCTCTGCTCGGGCCGGCGAGCCCTGAGCCGCACCATCTGGTAGCTCGTCCCTGTCGCCGTAGAGCTCTTCGTTGCTTGACGCCGCCTTCTCACCTGGAGGTCAAGCCCCTGCTCCATCGACGCCTCCATCGCCTGGATCTGTGCCGCACACGCCTCGCCACAGCCATCCTCCTCTCCTCCATTGCTCGAGGATGCCGAGCTTGATCCCCGCATTCTCTATGCGAGATCAGACACCTCCGGATCTGGCGTCGGAGGTCGATCGACGTCGGGAGCTCGTCCTCGCCTCCACCTCTGCGTCCGCCTCCTTTGGGCCAGTGGGAGCTCGTTTACGCCTCCGCCTTCTCTGTGTGGGATCTGGCGCCTCCTCCAGATCCTGTGCCTAGAGTTCGTGCTCACCGCCGCCTCTTCTGGGCTGGCGGGAGCTCGTTCACGCTACTGCCTTCTCTGAGGGTGCGCCGCCGCCTCTTCTGGGCCGGCAGGAGCTCGTTCATGCTACTGCCTTCTCTGAGGGTGCGCTGCCGCCTCCTCTGGACCATGTCCTCCTCGACAATGCCTCAACTCGGATCCGTCACCTGCGGTTTCTCTACTCCACGCGAAGACGATCGGCTGACCTTGACTGAGCTCTGACCTCCACCGATCTCCATCCTCTGCATCACATTCGTTGCTGGTCGTGCTGCTCTCGTCTCTGGTTGTGCTGCTCCTCACCTCAACACCTCCACAACCTCCACGACCAGCACCAAGATGAACTTCTGTTGTTGTTGTTGTTGTTGCCGTGTACTGAGGTTGTTGCTTGTTGCCGTATACTGCTTGGTGCTAGTGTACTTGATCCTATCATGGCCTTGATGGCATTCTTGGTCCTGGACCTATTCGAGGTGATGCTGCTATTGCTTATTCCGTCCCTGCTAGTGTTGTGGAGTCTTGTGCGACTAAGTTTGGTCAGATTCAGACTCAGATGAGCAATCTTTAGGCCTAGTTGTGTCAGTTGTAGACATCTTCTGGTGGATCCACTGGTTTTACTGCACCATCATGTCTGTGTCGGGTGCTTCACTCCCATGGCTGTTGGATTCAGAGGCTTCTTTCCAAGTGACATCTGATGCATCTCAGCTCATATCATGTCGTCATGTTGCACAAGGTATCAAGATTCAGATAGCTCATGGAACATCATGGATGGTCACTCATCAGGGGACTCTTTCCACCTCTCACTACGCAGTTTCAGATGTCTCACTTATCCTCAAGCTCTTCATGAATCTCATCTCTGTCGGGCAGCTCACAGATATGAACTGCTTTGTTGGATTCGATGACAGCTCTTGCTTTGTGCAAGATCGTCGAACAAGAGTTGTCATCAGTACATGTCATCGTCAGAGAGGGTCTGCAGGGCTCTATGTTCTTTATCGTCTAAGTCATGCAAAGATCGTTGAACAAGAGTTGTCATCGGTACAGGTCATCGTCAGAGAAGGTCTGCAGGGCTCTATGTTTTCGATCGTCTGAGTCTCCCTTTATCCTTCATTCTAGTACTGCTACTGCTCCTATTCCTTTATCCTCGCTTCTTAGTCCATCTAATCCTTGTCCTTCTGCATCTACTTCTGTTTGCAAGTCTTCCTCAATGGCATCATTGCTTGGGACACTTGTGTGGCTCACGCTTCTCTATCTTGATTCATCAAGGTGTTCTTGGTCCTGTTTCTGTTGACACAAAATTCCAGTGTAAGGATTATAGACTTGGCAAGCAAGTACAATTCTCATATCCTTCCAGCTTTTCTCGATATGATCGTCCCTTTGATTTGGTCCATTCGGATGTTTGGGCTCCTCCTTTTGCTTCAAAGGGTTGTCACAGTTACTATGTCATCTTCATTAATGACCACACTTGATACACTTGGATCTACTTTATGAAACATCATTTGTAGTTGATTTCTATCTATCAGTCTTTTGCTCAGATGGTTCATACCCAGTTCTCTTCTGTCATTCATGTTTTTCATTCTGACTCTGAAGGAGAGTATCTTTCATTAGCCTTTCGTCAATTCCTTTCTTCTGAGGGTACTATTCCTCAGCTCTCATGTCCTGGTGCTCATGTTTAGTGTTGCTGACCGCAAGCACCGTCACATCATTGAGACTGCTCGTACTCTTCTCATTTCCTCCTTTGTTCCCTCACTTCTGGGGGAAGCGATCTCTATGGCAGTTTATCTCATCAACCGCCAACCCTCTTCCAAGCTTCAGGGCAAGTATCCTGGTGAGGTACTGTATAGATCACCTGCTCGTTATGCTCATCTTCGTGTCTTTGGTTGTGTCTGCTATATCCTTCTAGCATCTCATAAGGGCACAAAGCTGGGCGCTCAGTCGGTTGAGTGTGCCTTCCTATGTTCTAATCTTGAGTATAAGTGCTATCATTGCTATGATCCGTCAGCACGCCACATTCGCATCTATCATGATGTGACCTTTGATGAGGGTCGACCCTTCTTTGATTATCCTTCTACACACCCCACTCCTTCGACAGATTCGACCTCTTTTTTGTATATCTACCTCTCATTCCTTCTTCAGACTTGCCTTCTCCACATACACTTTCTCCACCAGTTTTATGTTCTAGTGTATCTCCTCTCGTAGCTCCACCAGTTTTATCTTCTAGTGTATCTCCTCCTGTAGCTCCACCAGTTTCTGACACTTCCACTTTTTCCTTTTACTATAGTCGCCTACGGAGAGTTCCTTCTGATTCTCATATTTCTATTCCTCTTGAACCTTATAATCCTCAGTCCTCCTCTCCTCTACTTAACCCTCCAGCCAGTACCACAGACTCTGACGATCGTTCTAATACATCACGGTATGCCCTACGTGACCGTTCCTCACTTCAGACACCAGAGAGATGGGTTGTTTTTCTTATGCTTGTGTAGTATCTGAGCCGAATACCTATTGGGAGGCAGCCAGTATATCTAAGTGGCAATTGGCTATGACAGAGGAGCTTACAACATTAGAGTCTACATGCACTTGTGATCTTGTTTCGTTTCCATCTGGAGCTCTTCCTATAACTTGCAAATGGGTGTGCAAAGTAAAGACCAAGCCAAATGGTTCAGTGGAGAGACACAAGGTTCAGTAGAGAGATACAAGGCTCGTCTTGTTGCAAGAGATTTTCAGCATCTTTATGGTCGAGATTATGTTGAGACTTTTGCTCTAGTTACTCATACGACTATAGTCTGTACTCTCATTGCTGTTGCAGCGGTATGCTCATAGACTATATCTCAGATGGATGTCAAGAATACTTTTCTTCATGGTGATCTACATAAGGAGGTTTATATGCAACCACCTCTTAGTGTTGAGGCTCCTACATGCTATGTTTGTCGTCATATGCGTGCTCTATATAGTCTTAAGCAGGCTCCTCGTGCTTGATTCAAGCGTTACAGTTCTGTGATTAGAGCTGCTAGATTCACTCCAAATGAGTATGACACTGCCATGTTTATTCACACTTCTCAGCGAGATCGTACTTTGCTTCTGTTATATGTAGATGTTATGCTGGTAACAGGAGATGACATGGACTATTTGGTTTTTATGAAGAAGAAATTGAGTGAAGAGTTTATGATGTCAGATTTAGGACCATTGTGCTATTTTCTAAGGATTGAGGTTCATTCTGATGGTGATGGCTACTACCTCTCTCAGCATTGCTACGTTCAAGATTTGCTCGCTTGCAATGCTGCCACACGCATAGAGCTGCACTTGCAGCTTCGACCTACAAACAGTGTACCATTGACAATCCTTCTCACTATCGTCAACTTGTTGGGAGCCTTATTTATCTCAGTGTCACTAGGCCCGACATTGCACATGCTTTTCATGTGCTCAGCTAGTTTGTTAGTGCCCCCACATCAATCCAAATCCACTATGGTCATGTTCTTCGTGTGCTGAGATACTTGAGGGGGATTACATCCAGACGTCTGTTATATGCTAGTTCGAGTTAGCTCTAGCTCTACGCTTACTTTTGACTCCACTTGGGCCAGTGATCTTATTAATCGTCGATCTATCACTGGCTACTGCATCTCACTTGGTACTTCGCTCATTGCCTGGAAGTCCAAGAAGCAGATTGTAGTGTCACGCTCTAGTGCAGAGGCTGAGCTACGAACCCTTGCCACTACCACCTCAGAGATCATTTGGCTTCGATGGCTCTTAGCTGATCTCGGTGGCCATTGTGATAATGATACACCTCTGTTTTGCGACAATACAAGTTCCATTCAAATTGCTAGTGATCCAGCCAAGCATGAGTTGTCAAAGCACATTGGTGTTGATGCATCCTTCCCACGGTCTCATTGTGAGCAGTCGACCATCAACCTCAAGTATGTATCCTTAGAGTTTCAAGTTACAGATTTCTTCACTAAACCTCAAACTCTATAACAACATCGGCTTTATCTACTCAAACTCAGTACATCTGATCCTTCTAATTCACCTTGAGTTTGAAGGGGGTGTTAAGAGTTGTACATTCTCACTCTCCCTCTTGGCCCATGTGGTCCATGTTGCCCATGTGGCCCATGTAACCCGTGTCTATATATATATATCCTCTCAATGATGATATGTCTATATATATACCCTCTCAATAATGAATAAGATGCATAATTGTGAATAGCAAAATCCCTCTCCCAAACTCTAATAGTCTGAAGGGTGGTCCTAGCTAGTATAGCGATGTTAGTTTTTACAAAACAGTAACAAAAAGATTAAAAAACTCATTATGATGTGGCCCGTGAGTATGACAACTCATATTTTTCTATTTCTTTTATATGTAGATTCTTGATAAAAAGAAAAGAAAAAAACCTTTTTTTTAGAACGCGCAAAAGAATTGCACGTCATTCCATTAAGAAGAAGAAGAAAGGAAATACAACATTCAATTACAAAGCTACCAAAGCGGCTCTAGGCCATCAGAGCGAAACAAAGGTAAAACTACTCATGGGACCCAGGAAGGCCTAGACAACAGACCGAAGAGGGGGTAGACGATGGAACTACTCCAGCTGTGAAAAAGAAACAAAATCTTAAAAAAAACTACCAAAGCGGATTTCTAACAGTTTTTTAGCATTCTTATTTTAAAGATTTTTTAAAAAAGAAACAAAATCTTAAAAATAAACTAAAATAAGAATGCTAAAAAATGTCAGAAATCCTAAAAATTGAAAGTATGTGATCAGTCTCTACATGCTGCACAACAAATTCATTTTTAAAAGGAAAACTATATTAAACAAATATAATTTTTCAGAAGTGCTTATTAGCAAGACTGTGATCACGCAGGAAATTAGGTACTTTACATAATTTCCGATCATTGACCAACCAGCCCACGTTGTGTCCAACGAAGTGTGGTTGTTAACTATTCACTGGTGGCTCAAACTTTAGAGCAATGCATTAGGAAACTGTTAACATATAAATTTAATTGTAATTCTTCAAAGAATGCACCACGCGAAAATAACTTTATAGCGTGTTCTATAGGGAGGAAGTCGCTGTAGTTCTTTGAAGCAACTGTTTTCAAAAATATCCTGATGGTGTATATTGAAACTCCTACTAAAAGGCAAAAGGTCCAGGTTAACTAAATTCACAGTTTCCTGTAGACTAAAAAAAGAACATACCCGTAAAGCTTTGGGGCTGTAGTTTCAAGAACAACATCATCATCACTTACAGCTTTTTTCCCTATAGGTGCAAAACCTCCAAAAAGGGCCCAGAATTCACCTGAATCTGATTCCGCTTGCAATTTTCCATCGTCTATTATAAAAACATTGTGAGTAGTGTTGACTTGCTGCAGTAAGTTACAATTATGAGGTTTGGCTGTTTCTCATCTCACCAACAATTGCAACATCACACATTCCTTCATGATACTTCTCCTTTAAATGTTGAATCACTTCCAAAGCTTTGGCTCTTTCTTGAATATTGGAGTTTGCGCCATTGAATTGATATATTTTATTTTCAGTATCTAAGATAAAGACATCATCATGGTTCAATGAAGAACGAGCAAAGGGAACCTGAATAAAGAAGACATAGTTTATATAACATGGGACCATAGAGTTAAAAAAAAACATAGAAATCAAGGAGCTGAGATTTTATGCACCTCTTTAACTCTGATAGCTCTCTTCCCTTTGCAAATATATAGTCGTGTTTCAAACTTTTCCTCTTCAGGCTTTTTAAACCCAGAGGCAAAACCTCCCTCCAAGGGTATAATACATGGCTTAAAGTATGATAGGAACTTATCCGATTCATAGCCTTGGAGTTCCCTGTGCTGGACTGCACGACCACCAAGCATGGTGTCAAGTTCGACTGTTTTGATTGCCGCGGTCCCAGCTTCATCCTGCATGACAAAACATCAAGTCAAGAAGTGGGCAGGAAATGCCATTTCTAGGTATAGAAAACTTGAGGTGTTACAGAAAATGTACTTGACTAGAATCTTTCCCAATCCAAAAGTGGATATCAAAAAGATAAGCACCACCTTTGTTACAAGTCGTCTAGAAAAAAGATGAACAGATCATTAAAAAGTATTATTTGTGGGAAGAAATATAAATAGGGCTCTCAAAGGAGAATAGATTAGAAAATCACCTGCAGAACTATATATGAATCTCCACAGTAGAATTTACCATAACCTGATTTTAGCAAAGGAACTGGCTTAAAATCTTCAATTCGCCATATTTCTGTCCCACTGTATTGATGTTAAGGGGCATACAGCATAAAGAGATAAGGAAAGTCTTGCACAGAAAGATTTTTAAAAAAGTCAGCTAAAATAAACCAACAGCCCGCTTCAAGACATCTAAAGGAGGATACGGTTTTTGGCCAGCTCCTTGAAATGCAGGATCAAGCACCAGTTTTGCACTTGACATTGTGCAGCAACCTTACAAAGGTTTAGTTGAACACAAGAGAGAGGCAGGGGGCTCCCCACAAAACAATGCCACAGAACTCTAGGAACCTATATAATGAAAAAAGGAAATAGAAAAGCAATTAAATACCCATCAATAACATTGAAAAGGAAGATTAGTTTAGTTAATCTGGAATTGTAAACATGGATTGAAAGAGCTGTTGTTAAAAAGTAATGATATTCAAACAACAATCAACATATGCCAACAAATGAAGAAGTTAGCTGATGGGACCTAGGAATTAACAACAAATAAGAGCACATCAACAAAGGAAGTAAATCCTGAAAGGATAGCATCATCAATTGCATACAATTCAGTCATGACAAATTGTGCTGCTGGAATTACATAATTTCTTTATCCAACCAAGACAGTAAGTCAGAGCAGAACATGTAATCTAGAACGAACCGAGCACAATGTTCACGTAGATTACATCTGCTTGAACTTCGTATAAATGTAGCTACCTGTAAATCTCACGCAATTGTGTGGCTAAATGCTACAGTATATATCTCTTTATATTTGCAAACAGAGCTGTGTCTGTTATAGAACTCGAAAACATATGTCTTGATTGATCTTTTTCGTTCTCTGGGAATTTCAATCCTCTCAAGTAAAGATGGTGTTTACAATTAACCCTGTTTTTATTACATTATAGATAACACTGCAAAGTTGAGATATTAGTACTTTTATAGAAGAGATATTATGTAAAATATTATACAAGTTTACAATCTTCCCCAAATTGAGCATATTCAAAAGCAAAGAGGGTTTCATTGTTATTGCAGAAACCAACAAAGGAATTGGACTCAATGTCTTCTACTGACATCACAATATCACAGATTACGAAACGCAGAGCACATAATGTGAATCAGGTATTCGACTATATCCATCATAAAAGCAAACAAACAAAAAAAATTGAATAGATACAACCTGGTTGGCATCATACAAGTTTATAAACCACTAAACAAGTTTATACACTATCAGCCAAAATTGCTTGATCCACATAACAACTGTAACAGGCGCAACAGCAGATCAGTCTCCACACCACAGATGTTCTGCCTGTACCCAGACATATATGACCATGAGTAGGCCATATTCTCAAAGGGTGAAGACAGCAATCACCGACTTCATAGTGAGATCATGAATATCGGCTATTGGAGTACATCTCATGCCTGTGACTGCACATCATCACCAGCCTCCCACGACGCCCAATTTTGGATCAGGTGTATTAACTATCTATTCACTCCATTAAATTACCTTCACGAGCCAGTGCTCACTGCAGCCAGGCGGCCACTGATCCGATCGACCAACCGGATCAACGGCAACCTACCTCACTTATTATACCAAAGAAAAAAAAAGAGCGAAGCAATCGCATGGTGGCTTTCAGAATTAATCCGCTGATCACTCACATCTCACCCCCATTCCTAGCGATCGGTTGAACCAGCACCCACAAAGTCGAGCAAACAGACGCCACATTTCACACTAGCCCCACCACCCAAAACGCAACGCTCCCGTAAACACGCAATGGCGGGAGGCATCGCAGCACGCACCCGAACTCCGCCACGATCCGATCGCGCCGCACGCCAGAACGACACTAACGCGGATCGAATCGAAGCCAAGGAGGAACCTCACAATCGACCGGGCGGGGGGACAGAACACTTTGGGAGCGCCGTTCGGCGGGAGTGGCGGCGAGCCGGTACCTGCGAAGGAAGGATCCGACCGGGCGGCGGGCGCGAACGAACGGACGAAGGAAGCAAGGATCGATCGACGGATAGGTGGAGGTGGCTGGCAGGCAGGGAAGAGCGGGGGCGACGGTGCTTAATAAAGGAAGCGGGGCGCTATGATTGCTCCCGCTCTGCCTCTCTGTGTTGCTGTGGGGAAGGAGGTGGGACGGGATGGATCGAAACAGCAGTGCGTAGATCTGATCCGGACGAAGCAGGACTTGCCTTTTTTAAGAAAGGCCCTATTTATACGGCGCTGTAGCGGCGCGGCAGGGGCCACCTTTGGGAACGCGCCAATTTCGCACGTAGTTTACAGGAAACAGTTCCGTCATCGCATAAATCGGAAAAGATCATGCGTATCGAAGAACGCAGTTGTCGCGGGAAACAATAAATCCAATCACCAGTCCGAGGCAACAAGCGGACACACAAAGGATGAAAACATAGTATGTAGATTTTTATTTATTTATTTATTGATCAATCTCTTTTCATGTACAGGAAGATCGTATTTATAGACTAAAAACCCACCAAGGGTAGTTTCAGTATTATGTCTATCAACTCCTAATCCAAAGCTTCTTAACACTCCCTCTGGGACGAATACTACATCATGCATATATCTCATTAAAAACTCCTCTAAAAAACCTAGTGGGAAAAAAGTAATTGGAGAAAACAGTATATTACATCCACAAGTTGTATTGCATCATTGCCTCGTTAAAAATTTTTAAATGGAAAATCTTTAGGAAAAACTCACTAAGAAAAAAACAGAGTGTAACCTCTTTACCTTCTGGATTAAGTTAATCTTCAGGATTAACGTAAAACTTCAGAACCTTAAGTGGATTATGATTCAAAGAATTCTCCCCTTGATTCTTGCAACTCTCCAAGCTGCTTCATTCTAATACCACGAACACATCATTCGAAACTGGATATAGGCAGATACTTAGTGAATAAATCAGTTAGATTTTTACAAAATCTAGTTTGCAGAACCTTCACCTCATCGTTCTTTTGGAGCTCATGAGGATAGAAGAATTTGAGAGTAATATGCTTTGTGATGTTACTTTTAACATAATTCATTTACATTTGTGCAACACAAGCAGTATTATCTTCATAGAAAATTATGGCGGTATTGACGGTGTTAATGCCACATAACTTCTCGATATGGCTAATCACATATCTAAGCCAAATTGGTTCACGTTCATATAGTGCAATAATTTCTAAGTTGTTGGTAGAAGTAGCTACCAAGGTTTGCTTAAGATGGCCGCCAAGATATGGATACACCACAACAAAGTAATATAAATCTATTCTGTGATTTTGCATTGTAGATATTTGACAGATATCTTCAGGATTTAGTAATGATCATCAGGATTTATGCACGATCTCCATGATCTTTGCATTGTCGACCAACTGGATCTAAAATATTAAGTGGTAAAAACAGTCGAGGTGAATTTAAGTAGTAATCATTGTATCAACACCTTTTAGCTTGACTAAGATATTCAAAATCTTAAATATGATAAACATTGTTTAGCAAATGCTCCCCCTAAGGACAACTTCTCTTGAAGTCTCATTGCTCTAATGTCATTCATACATTTTTCGAGAAAGAATACATGCAAGTATATTGTGATCAAATCAACTGGATTACCATAATGCAGAGTCTTATAGATACCTCATTACACATCTTGAGATTTTAAGATAAACACTATTCGGGAGTAACATGCTTAACTTATTAAATACCACTATTTGATTATGCAATACAAGTAGATTATCATTGTAAAGCATATGGGCTAATACTAGTTGCAAAGTTGTATGCCTATCGAATACGATTTATCAAAACCTTTTAGGGTCTTAATATTTTGTAACTATCTTTGGGTGGTTAAAGTTATAACAAATAGTTTGTTATGCACAACTATAATGTATGGTTGTACCACTCTAGAGTAAAAATATAATCAGTCTTAGTTTTGGCATTTAGGGGATTAATTGCCAATATCACTGATGTATATCATATCTTCATGGTACTAGAGGAAACCACTATTCCACTAATTTTTGGTGGAAGATATACTTTATAAGGGCTTGTGTACGCACTTTTGATCTTTAGGTTCCTCATTTCATTCTTTCGGGTCTTGATGGGTCCTTGCCCACTTCTAGGGATCATATAATCATTGGTGTGATTTATAGATCGACTGGTAAGATATTTTTTCTTCAGAGAGATGCTCTCTCTTCCGGGAGATGCTCTTACCATAGATAAAAGACTGTTAGATATAAGTTGTATATATATTACGATTTTGATTCATTTCTTACTAAGAATTTTGTGTCCTCGAGGATCTTATCAAGGATTTTTCAGAACCCATTGACTGCATATTCTATATATTTGTTTATGCCATTTGCTAGAATTATTATGCAATGAAATGTTATTTCATTCATAATAAGATAGTAACAGTCTCTACAGGGACATTTGAACCATAGCTTTCATCACTTCATTATATTCATAATGACCCATCAAGTCCGAACTACCTGATTCCAAGACTTTTATTTAGCAATTTTGGTTCAACCTCATATGCTTTCATTATGTGACCCGATATGAACACTTCAAGCGCTCGGCCATAGACTTTGGTTCCGGATCCGTGTTCTCATAGGAGAAACTTTAGCAATTGTAGAGGTAAAGCAATTATCGACAACTTTTCTCTCATATCCTCTAACTCGAGGGTATCTCAGTGTTAACAAGATCTTTGTCATTTCCCAAACAAAAGATTCTTGATCGTTTCACATTTTCAGCATTGTAATTTGTGCACATCAAATTGTTAGGGCTTTCATCTTCATGAGTTATTTCACCTTCAAGGTGAGTTCTCTTCAAGAGAGTTAAAGGAGTGATTAATAATTGTTTTGACTATTTTCATTAGATCTTAGATCTGTAGGCGTCCCCACAGATTTTAGAACAAAGACGTATAAGTCAATTTCGCATAGCTGGATATACTATTCAACTCGGAGTATTCCACTCTTAGAGACGTATTTACTACAAGTAAACACTATGGTAACTCCTTCATAATTGAAAAGTATCTCACAGGCTCCCCGCTTCCAGCGTACATGAGTATAAACTAAACCTTAAGTTTAGCTTAACTAGTGTGCATACTAAAGATCTTTTTCTTTGAAAAATACGATGGCATTATGACTTTTGGGCATTTATCTCCACTAATGCAGAGATTCGATCTTTATTAATAGCATATCACAAAATTCCCCTATAATGGGCACATGATTGATTGAATTTCAAATCCAATATGATCTGCAACAACTGGTGGTAGCCCAAAGGCGTATGCTACGTACAGTGGTGATAACATGTGAAAAATATTTGATTCCTCCAGCACACACTTATTTAAATAAGGGGTTTGATGATTGTATGTAGTGAGCTAGACTTTTATCAGTACAGTGGCAAGAAAACTGCATAATCCTAATATTTTGTACGATATTCCAACTTCTGGTTGGTTATTAATCTGCGTCGAAGGTCCCTCACGGGGTTCCGAGATTTTTGACTTATTCTATAGACTAGTTTCTTTATTATTTGCCCAAGTTTTGATCCAATTACTCATATCATATTTGAAATAATTTGGATCATTAAACTTCAGGTTTATACATATTTTCTTGTGGTCATAAGCCCTGTGTTCTAACTGCATAAAACTACATAATGCTCTTCAGGACATAAATATAATGCTAGAATATAAAACATTTGACCATAGTTAATCTGCACGGATATATAAGATTTTCTTATGGACTTCAAATATTGTTGAATCACCCAATAGTATAATTATTTGATGGGAATATATATTGTTCAACAAGAACACCACATATTAATTAAGGGTGATAAATTGTATACCTTATTTTAATTTGTAATGCCATAATCATCATGGCCAAATTTAGATCATTTGGGATCAACAAAGTCCAATAAGTCATTTTTCATTTGGGAGCTATATTTGCTTCAAGCAAGTGATATGGCTTGTGGTGGTAATGCAGTTGTAGATTGCACTTGCCAATTTATGCATGTGTCATTTTCGATGAGTATACCATGCTTCGATGCATAGCCAAGCATAGCATATGTGCGACTGCGTCAAGCGGCCGTCGATTTGCTGTGTGCATTCCCGCATGTTGGTGGTCAGCATATTACAATCTACTCAGAGTTTTAGCACAGGTTTGCAATCATAATTCAACAGGAGTACAATTTTATTAGCGTGAAACCAATATATACTCTATAACATTCTACTTACAAAGTTCTTCAATTAAGAAAGCAGTGTGGTGGAAGACAGTATTATATAGACTCCAAGTATTCAGGCTTAAGTTATTATGTACTTATTATAGGAATATGGTGTTTTTATAGCAAATGTGATCCATCATAGATCAATATGACTAGACTTGTTCTGGTGCCACTGAGAGATTTTTTTCCTTTTGCCATCTGGGCCTCTGTGCACTACAAGCTAGTGAATTGAGGCTCTTAAATATCAAAAGTACATGTCCAATATTTTTTTAGCAAGGCATAGCAAAGTAGTTTTCAATTTTCAGGCGTACGGTTTACAAATTTATTCTATGCAAGATTAGTTTACTACATGTAAGGTATACTATTGACAGTATGTTATAGTTAGCAGATTTAATCAACTACTGAGTAGGAGATAAGACTTTAATAGAACAACTTAGACTATTATTTTATTTATGGCATCTGGGAAATAATGATCTAATGCATAAGGTTCCAGCCTAAAGAAAAAAGATAAGGGATGCTCAAGAGGAGCAGGACCAAGCTCCACAGGAGCTAAATCTATACTACTAATGTAACTCGTGAAAGAAAGAGACATCTTTACAAAGTTAAGGGATAACTAGGAGATTACCATATGTCTCCATGGAGCATAATATGAGCTTACCATTGTTGTCATCGAAGATAAACGAAAATCCACTTAGTGATGTCAAACATGTCCTGCATAATTCATGCAATTTTCTATGTTTACAGCTAGTAAAAAAATTTAAATGCATTAAATGAGTGAAAAATAGTAAAGATTAATTTTATATATTCAGTACAATCTCCAGAATTTTCCTAGCTTTTTTTGGATTTTCTGATAATTTTAAGGTCTGGGAGAAATGTTTAGAATTACTAAACCCATTAATTAATTTTCCAAAACACACAATACTAGGGAATAAATAATAAAAATATGATGCTTACAAGGTTTACTAGGTCTAAGGTTGCACAATTTATGGAAGCTCATATACCTTAGAAATTCAGTTTCTAGGAATAAGTTAAGGTTACTACATAAAAAGGAAAATATTAAAGCAAATAACCATAGATCATATTGAGCCGACGCAAAAATTGGATTCTCGAAGGGTTATTCTGCAAGAATATATAAAAATCCAAAATATGTTGTAATTTTCCAAAACTCCAGGGGGTTTTCCACAAATTTTCCTTGTCAGTATAAATATCCTCATAATTTCCAGAATTTGAGGGCCTTTTTGTAAATTTTCCTTATCTCAAAATTATCCGCAAATTCAGCTCATAATTTTTTTAAATCCAGGGGCCTTTTCAAAAAATTACAATTTTCTTAAAAAAAACAAATGGGCCATGATTTTTTTCCCAACCCACCATTGTCCAAACCGACGGCTAGGTTTAACCTAGTCGCACGACCTCCTCCTCATAGAAATGGCAGCGGCTACGGGCGCAATGGGGGTAGCCGCGCATGGTGGGCAGCGCAGCGTGGAGGCAGTTTCGGGCCGCGCTTGCGTGGGGGCGACACCAGCTTTAGGAGCGGCGGTGGCTAATGGTTTGGTCATGGCGCGGTGGCGGGCACGCACGACACACGGGGCTCGACGGGAGCATACGTGGTGTGGCGGCGTGGCCTTAGGAATGGCGGCGACCTCGAGCTCGCGCAACCCTTGCACGGTCTGCGTGGTTGCGGCAGCTCCTAGCGTAGCGGTAGAGGATCCAGCGGGACGGAGGCAACGTGCGCGTGCGGTCGTAGATCGGTTCTCGGCGGCGCGCGTCCTAGTACACATACCAAGACGACAGCATATGGCGCCGACACAGTTGAGAAGTGCATGCATGCGAGCGGCATAGATTGGTGATGCACGCGGTGCTTCTTGCCCGGTGGCGACAGATTGCCAATTCACCTTTTCTCGTTGTTTGTTTGTATGAATAGTAATAATGAACCGAGAATAGTGTTCAACAATGATGATGAACACTAATCTGATCTAATATCAGGTTCACAAATTAATCTGTTAGAGTAATCTAATAGCAAATTAGGAATTCAAAACGGGAATCCTAACGACATACCGATTCGCCGTGTAAAACGATTCGTGTTGATAACGCATTAAAGAACGTAGTAGTCGTAGGAAACAATCAATCTAATCACCAGTGAGAGACAATAAGCAGAAAAATAATAGATGGAATTACAATACAGAGGAATATCTTTACTCATTGATCAATATCTTTCCGTGTATAGAGAAGTCCTATTTATACACGTCTTGGCGTGCTTGTTTCTTCTAGAGTGTGGCGCGCATGGGTTTGATTGTACGGTGATAGAAAGCATAGGCTCCCCGGAATGTGTTTCGGTGTCAGCAGTACGACACGGTTGAAATTCACCTGACTTCCACGTAAGTAAGAAACACACGTGTATAAGCGCACGCACACACATCATAGGCGCATAGGTGTACACTGGGATTTCCATTTTTCAGAATGCAATGAGAAATAAAACGGAGGCCTAAAAAAATAACACATGCCAGCGTGGGACCCGACGGCAGATCACAGCGTGGTTGCCCATGATCGAAATCCCCACTCGATGCCCACATTAAAGAAAAGGGCCCCACATCCAGGCCAGCGTGTAATCATCCCGCTAGTTTAAGATCAATCTTGTTGAAGAACATAGTGTTTGCGGAACGATAGAAAGATAAATATATGAAGATATAGTACGGAGAATCTCTTTATTCAATGATCAATATCTTTCTGATTATAAAGAAGTCTATTTAAAGACTAAAACTTATCAAGATAGTTTTGGTAGTATGTCTATCAACTCTTAATCCACGATTTCTTAACAAACTTCACCAACCTTGCATAGAGGATGTGTCCAGGTGCTGACACGAGGTGGGCCGTGCTCGAGAACGCTGCCCAACGCAACATCCACCTTCTTTGTCGTCGCGTTGCTCCCTATACGCTCGAATGCCACGCTCCAACACCTCCCTCTAACACAAACAAACAAACAAAATACTAAATCGATTTAGAATGAATTTCAGCTCAGTTCGAAAAATAATTCAAATCGATCGGAAAAATTTCAACTTGGGAAATTATTTCAACTCGGGAGATTTCAACTCGAATCGAGGAATGCCAAGGAGGGATTTCAACTTGGTTTTGAGAAAGATCAACTCGATTTCAAAAAAATCACCTCGGTTCGAAATTAAAAATTCAAATCAAGCTCAAAAATCAAACCGATTGCGACATGGCGTGAGTTCCCGGCCGTGGTGGTGGTGGAGTGTGAGTGTCTGCGTCGGCAAATGGACGCCGAGACGAGAGCATCAGGACAGCTTCCATGGTGGTGGCGGCGGTTGGGAAGGACAAGTGCTTGAGCTCCTTTGTTGCGCCCACGAAGCCAGAGCACCACCAGCAATGATAACTAATAAGGCAATGAGCTAGATCCACTACAACAAAAGGGGCTATACTGGACGTCTCATCACAAACGGTTCCCCGGAGCCATCAGTGTTAAATACAATTACATACGGTTTTAGTTTAGTGCACGTCTGTGTTACTAGATGCGGTAAAAAACATCTGTGAAGATATAAGATCACAGACGGTTCATGTTGAAAACCATCTGTGAAATATCACAGACGGTTCTTAACAAGAACTATTTGTGATAATTTTGTATCACAGACGATTTGTGGTTGGAACCATCTCGATATGAACAAAGTCTATTTTTCATACAACTACTGTAAATCAGCCACTTCACAAATATGCCATAAATTATAACAATGAAACACACACACACACAATCTTCTCCAACCACTTGATATAGTCCAGAATACGCTCCATCTTCAACCCCAACATGTTTAGCCTCTGCTCTAGCACAACTTCCATTCTTTACTCCAACCCAGAATCCATCTTTTGCCATCTATTGATGCGCTCCCTTGCTCTGTCCATGGTGTCTGCCCACTGTAAATATTGACATCCTCCAGCCTACAAAACCGTACAAACACCAAAATAACACACACATTTCATAGCTACTGGAGAAACATCCAAACCGTAAGAAATCAAACTCAAGTTTACTTACTGAGAAATAAGGACATCTGTAAAGCACCGACCAATATTTCCTTCGGTGTTGGTGTAGAACACATTTGCTTGCACACGGCAGTTAGGGCAATCCACCCGCCTAGCAGTGGCTAGCGCTAGGGGCCTCCGATTCGGTGAGCTCGACGCCTCAGACATATGGCCCTCACTCAAGAGGAGGAGATGAGATGAGGTGAGACCAGAAGGAGAAAGAACTGAGCTCAAGTACTAGAAGAAGATGAGAAAGCTCAAGATTGGCCCTACTTATGCTGTCGTGCAAATATTTTTTTGGCTATAGAACGATCACATGCGGTTTAGTAGGATAAACCGTCTATGATATGTATCACATAAGGTTATAAACTACAACAGTCTGTGATATATAATTATCACAGATGGTTATTAACAAGAACCATCTGTGATGTTTATTTATCACAGACGGTTTGCAATTAGAACCGCCTGTGATGTTTATCACAGACGGTTATTAACAAGAATCATCTCTGATAAGCACGACTGCTTTGAAGAAGATGATGGGCACACCTAAGAAAACAACCAAGCTCACCACGAAGCATGATTTTCTTCACGGGGCCATCCACACAACATGAGGAGGATGAGATAGCAGCCATGACCAACCTCATCGAACCTGGCACACTCTCCTGGCAGCCATGCTTCTTGAACTAGCAAGGGCTGGTCATACCGACCAACCAGAGATGCTAATGAAGTAAGAGTGTGCCAAGTCGGAATACAATTATGGTATGACCAGCTCTTGTAAGTTCAAGAAGCATAGCTGTCAGGAGAGTGTGCCAGGTTCGATGAGGTTGGCTGTGACTGCTGTCTCATCCTCCTCATGCTGTGTGGACGACTCCCTAAGAAAAGATCATGCTTCGTGGTGGGCTTGGTTGCTTTCTTAGGCATACTCGTCATCTTCTTCAAAGCAGCCGCATCAGAGATAAAGGAATACTAACCTTAGATCACCAAGAATAAATAGATCTACAAACACACTTGAAAATCTATAGTATTTCTTTCACCAAACGCGCCCAGAGCCGATTGCCACCTTCAAAGCAGTCGCATATATTAGACATTTCTCACTACAGATAGATCTAGATCTGAGGGGATGACCAAATATTTAATGATGCATATCGCAGACAGTTATTGTTAGGAATCGTACGTATTACAGATGATTTTGAATAAATACCATCTGTGATAATTCAGAGACCGTCGGTGAGGTCTCCGAATGTCACAGATGGTTCTTGTGAAGAACCGTCCGTGATACGTATCACAGACTGTTCTGAACAATAACTGTCTGTGAGGCCTACGATTATAATAGAAGGTGGTTATTTAAAATCGTCTGTGATACGTATCATAGACGGTTCTTTTTAAGAATGGTCTGTGATATGCACAATTAAATATATGATCGTCCCGACTCTAGACAGACCTGTCTATAGTAAGATATGTCTCTGATATGCGGCTGGTTTGAAGGAGGCTGCTGGCTCTGGGACGTTTGGTGAAAAAATTAAATACCGTAGATTTGCAAGTGTGCTTGTAGATCTATTTATTCTTGGTGATCTAAGGTTAGTATTTGCTTCTAATTATATGCATTATAGTCTAGAGAGATCAATGATAGCTAGGTTTACTATCCAATGAGGTTATTAGCAGTTAAGATTTGCAATAGAACAATGAGCAGCATGTATATATACATTGACTTGTTCTGTATTGTGTAAAATAATATTGTTTACATTATAGTGAGCCTTAGTTCTAACTAAGTCAAATGAAGGAGGAAGGGAGGAGAAAGAAAGAGAGGTTGGTCAATAGGAAGAGATCTCGTGGGATATTTGGGATCTTCATGGTGATCTCCAAGGGTAACGATCTGCAATCCTTTATATTTGCCCTGGTTAATCGATATTCAATTTGTAGTATGTTTGGTCAATTAAAAAGTAATTGCATGCATTAATCTAATTTGTTACGTGTGTAGCGCAGATAGACCAAAGCTGGATGTACGTTGAGAACCGTGTGAATGAAGAGTACATTGATAGCGTGTCTGTTTTTAGAAGAGCTGCCGAGCAGGATATGTTGAAGAAGGAGATAAAATTTATGTACTGCTCATACATTGATTGTGATAATCTGAAGATGTCTACCAACTCGGTGTAGATCGAAGGGCAGTTGATTCGACGGGGTTTCAAAAAGGAGTATATATGTTGGACCAGTCACGGTGAAGAGCAGATTATACCAGAAGGTTGTAACATCGTTGAGGGAGACAACGATATGTCGGATGTGGATTATGCTTTCGATAAGGGTAGGTCACACGATGACAATCTGGATCAGATGCTACGCGATGCAGAAGGGGACTATAGTTAGAGAGAGTTTGGTAAATTCGAGGGCTTAATGGAGGACTTGGAAAACCTTTGTTCTCGGGCTGCAAGCCGGAATACACAAAGTTGTCATCCGTGTTTGAACTGCTGAAATTGAAGGCAAGCAATGGTTGACCCGACAAGAGTTTCACAGCGTTACTAGGTCTCCTAGCGGACATCCTTCCAGTGGGAAATGTGTTGCCCAAAAACACCTACCAAGCCAAGAAGGTTCTTTGTCCATTGAGAATGAAAGTAGAAAGAATACATACATGCCCGAACGATTGTATCATCTACTGTAAAGAGTATGTATACATGCATGTATGTCCGGTGTGCAAAGTATCCCGATACAAGCATAAGAATCACTCTGATGACGGTGAGGGCATTGAGGTGAAGTAAGGACCTCCTGCTAAGGTGTTGTGGTCTCTGCCTATAATTTCCTGTTTGAAGCGTTTATTTGCGAACTGAAAGGAGGCAAGATTGTTGCGTTGGCACACGGAGGAGCGTAAAAATGATAGAAAGATAAGACGCCCTGCTGGTTCTGCCTAGTGGAGAAACTTTGATAGGAGCTTTGAAGACTTCGGTGCAGAATTGAGGAATATAAGGTTTGGGTTGAGTACAGATGGAATGAATCCTTTCAGTAATATGAGCAACCGACATAGCACCTGGCCCGTGAATCTATGCATGTACCCTTACTCCTTAGCTGTGTATGAAGCAGAAGTACATTTTGATGTCACTACTTATCTAAGGGCAGAAGCAACCTAGGAACGATATTGATGTGTACCTAGTACCACTGCTGGAAGGTCTTGTGACACTGTAGAACGAAAGGGTACATGTATGGGATGTGTACAAACGAGAGAACTTCACTTTATGCACCATGTTGTTCTGCACCATCAATAATTTTCCTACCCTTGGTGACCTGTTGGGGGTCAATACAAAAGGAGCCAAAACATGTCCGCACAGCTTACATGATACCGACAGTGTGTGGCTGATCAACTCATGTAAACTATGTACATACGTCATCGTAGGTTCCTTGCTAGGTATCACCCATACCGCAAGATGAAAAAATAATTCAATGGAAATATGGTGGACGGTTCATCTCCAAGGGCTTTTAGAGGGAAATAGGTCTATGATATGGTTAAGGATGTCAATGTTGTGATTGGAAAGGGATGTAAATTTAGGACCCGTTAGAAGAACATCTAGAAAAAGTGATGAATTTTTTAGAACTTTCCTTATTGGGAGCACTTAGAAGTTCACCACTGCATTGATGTCATGCACGTGGAGAAGAATGTATGTGATAGCTTGATTGGTTTCTTACTGAACATTCGTGACAAAACAAAGGATGTTGTCAATGCATGGCGTGACTTTTTTTGATATGAACATAAGGATTGAGGTAGCACCAAAAAAGACCGATAAAGGACGAACGTACCAAGGCTGAGAGAAAGGAACGGTGCTAAAGCTTACATGGTGTGAAAGTTTCATCCGGTTACTCCACCAGCATGAGGAAACTTGTTTCTATGGAAGATATGAAATTAATTGGTATGAAGTCTCATGATTGTCTTGTGCTGATGACACAAATGGTTCCTCTTGCAATTAGAATTATTTTGCCAAACAAGGTTAGAGTGAAAATCATAAGGTTGTGTTATTTCTTTGACTCAATGGCTCAGAAGGTCATCGATCCAAAAAGACTAGATGCTCTGCAGGCCGAGGTGGTGATGACTCTATGTCATCTTGAGATGTATTTCCCTCTGTTATTTTTCGATATCATGGTCCATATCATTGTTTACCTTGTGAAAGAGATAAAGATATACAGTCATGTGTTCCTACGTCATATGTACCCATTCGAGAGGTACATGTGACTTCTCAAGTCCTATGTACGGAATCGATCTCAGTTGGAGGGCAGCATCATCGAAGGTTATGCAACGGAAGAGGTCACTGAGTTCTGTATCAACTACATGGCTCAGGTGGAACCGATAGGTATGCCTCTATCTCATCATAAGGGAATGCTGGAGAGTATCGGGACCATCAGAAGGAAAGCAATCACTCTCGATTTTGATACGTACGCTCAAGCCTATTTCATGGTCTTGCAATACATGACCTAAGTGTCCCCGTACATCGACGAGCATAAAGACTTGGTACACCCACAGAATCCAGACCAGTCGAAAGTTTGGATCACGAGAGAGCACAACCGCCGGTTCAACGAATGGTCAAGTGATGATATGCTGATATGGTTGGCAAAAGGGCCAAAATTTACAATTGTGACATGAGAAGGATACAATATAAATGGGTACACATTTTATACGACGGCTCAGGATAGGAAGAGCACAGTCCAAAACAGCGGTGTTCGAATAGATGCATTTCATGAGCAGTTCAATACCGCTTGGTTGAGATCCTACTATGGATTCGTAAAGGAGATTTGGGAGCTCGACTACGTACTTTTCAAGATCCCCCTGTTTTTGGAGCTATTGGGTCAAACTTCCACAGGGTGTGAAGGTCGACAAGTACGATATCACTACTTTGGACCTCGAATGTATCGGATACAAGGACGAACCATTCGTACTCGCTAAGTAAGTTGTTCAAGCTTTTATGTAAAGGACCTGGCAAATAAAGAACCGCCATGTAGTTCTTCGTGGAAAAAGAAGGATTATCGGAGTTGAGAATATCGTGGATGAGGAAGAGTATAATAAATTTGACGAGTTGCCTCCTTTTGGAGACAACATCAGGCTGGAGGAAGAACCCAGTGAGGAAGCCAGCTATATGCGCTTTGATCATCGTGAAGGGCTATTTTTTCAAACGAAATAACCAAGTGGAATGATCCCACACGGTGAACACCTATTTAGAAAATTATTCCATTGTAATTAATAAACTCGGCATGTAATTAAGGAATTATTCAAATGTAATTAATTCACTAATTAAGAAATTATTCCATCTGTGATTGTATCTACTTTCTTATTTTCAGAGGGCATGGCTAGGATTTCCTGAGGCTAGCCAAAAAATAGAATATTTTTAGCTATAGAAGAAACTATCACATGCGGTTTAGTAGAAGAAACTGTCTGTGATATATGTAGCACAGACGATTCATAAGGCGTCAAAATATTTCGCCTCCCACACACGCGTCCAAAATTTTACCCCCACCCGTGCTGACCATCACAGACGGCTCCATAATAGGTCTGTATGTGATACTTATCACACACGGTTCTTAAATATAACCATATGTGATAGTCTTACTTATTGCAAACGATGGTGGATTAGAACTATTTGGGATATGCTCGCTTATCACATACGGTTCTTTAAGAGAAACGTTTGTGATATGCATTTATAAGTAGGGCCCCGCTAGGGTTTGCGCCCTTGCTCCTCAGTGCTTACTCTCTGGTCCGGCTCTAAAAGAACAGTTTGTGATATGCTCGCTTACCAAAGATGGTACTTTAAGAGAACAGTATGTGATATGCATTTATAAGTAGGGCCCCGCTAGGGTTTGCGCCCTTACTCCTCAGAGATCACTCTCCGGTCCGCCTCCCCAGCGCCCTTACTTTCCGTGTTCCTCTCGAGCCTCCTCGCTCCGCGCCGTCCTCCTCCCCTCCGCTGCCGTCACCCCCGAGCCTCCTCTCTCCGCACCATTGTCCCCGCGTCGTACTCCTCCCCTACGCTGCCGTCATCCCCATGCCTCCTCCTTCCCACGCCGATGTCCTCCCTCTGCGACCCCCGACCTTGAAGTCACCACCCCTGACCTCGACGACGCCTCGCTTCCCTGACCACGACTCCCTCTTTGTCTACGCCTATCATCAAGGTACGAGCTCACCGCTTTGGATTGTGCTAGTAGAAGTTTTAAATTGTGCTGATTTGTTTGACTCTAGCACTGGAAGATATTGAATAGTAATATTGTGGGAGGTACAAGCTCACCGCTTTGGATTATCTAATATTGTATCATGTTATTCATGCTCATCAGATCCCTCTTTTTCATTATGTTGATATTGTCTGGTCATTTTGCTCTATTATATTCGTAGCTTCTGTTCACTGTGATTATTGTTCAGTCATTGTTTATATTCCTGTCAATTGAAATATTGTGTAGTTAGTTCAATTGAAATATTGTCAGTGAACTCTCAATTGATGATTTATTTTGTTGTGAAATTCTATCTTTTAAACATTTTATGCTGATTGATGTAGTACTGATTTGTTGATCTTGTAGTAATATCATTTTTTGATGCAGTACTGATTTGTTAATCTTGCGCGATAGCAAGTTAGCGAGATGGCATTCGCACCGTCTTTGCCGCCATCATCAACGTCTCCGAATGCGTCTGGATCTCCGAGGAAAGCGGTATCTAAGCGACATGTGAGAGGAATATCGAAAATGCCTGTGGGCCGAATGACCATCACGGCTGTTTGTACCGCTGGGGTCCCTGTGCTTCCCAAGAAAGCAGTGGCATCATTCCATACCACCTGTGGTATACTTGGAATGGAACATGTCCCCATCATGACACAGAAATGGAAGTATCTGACGGCTATATAGAAAGTGTAGTTGTGTACTAAAATTACAACGTCATTCGAGATCCCACCAGAAGTCTTTGAACTCGTACGACGACAGGCGTTCCTCGCGATGGGACACGCTTGGAAGACCTTCAAGAGAAAGCTTGTCACGGAGTACTGAACAAGGATCTGAAGCCTTGTACGAAGTATCTTTTCGTGTCATCGGATACATGGGACGCCTTTGCGCGGATGAAGACGGTGGACGAATTTCAGCAGCAAAGTGCGGCGTACAAGACTATCCAGACACAAAACATTCACCCCTATGACTAGGCACCGCTGGGTATGCGGACAAAATCCCAATATGGATGAGTGAGGATGATGTGGCAATCCAGTCAGAGGTCTCTTCGCCATTTGTCAGGATCACAGACGAGCATGCTATATCTAGACGAGGGAGTGTCCCACCGTCTGGTAAGATATGTCGAACTACCTAGTTATTAATAAGTCCATAGCTTTGTAGGATCTAAAATAATATGATGGCCTCTTGCAGCAAACATTGAGTACCTAATCTTCCCAGGGCTCCTTTGAAGCAGTCAGAGAGAAGGATATACTATCCACAGCCCTGGGAAATAAGGAGTACCCGGGTGCACGTGAGGTCTTGGGGTTTACGTACCTTGGAAGTATGGATTCCCACACGACTCCGAGACGTATAGGAGTCGGAAGAGATCCAAGGCAGAGCGCGAGAAACAGTTAAAAGAGGATATTAGTGCACGGATTACTGCACAATTTCAAGGATAGTTAACATCACTGCAGGAACAAGTGAATCAACTCATCAACAAGTCGCAAGATGCCCCTGTGATTTTGGGAGCCAGTCCCCCTCAACATCAGAGTAGCGTCGCGTGCACGCCTACACTTTTTGAACTTGGCGATGTCCAATTGCCTATCGACATCATCCAGGTAATGTACATCTCTGGAATACTATAAAGATAGACCTGTAGGACGCCTTAGATAATTGTGTATTACTTTATGGGTGCTCACACCCTGCAGGCTCCAAGTGAGGCTGGTTGGGTCCATTTCTGTTGAGGCTGGGCGGGGGTGGTGTTTCCATGCCAGGAAGGGATAGTGGTGCGCAGTGCCCAGCTGGCGCAGGGTTACACAAAGGTCCAGGTGGATATGGTACATGATAATTTGCTAGCCGTCTCACTGGAGAAGCACCCGAATGAAGAGATCATAACACTAGTGGATGCCTTGTACACTTATGTCCAGTGGCCAAAGGGGGACATCACCCTTGACCCTGCAGTGCCGCGATCTCCACACGACGACCATGCCTCTCCGACAGTACCTCAATGACTCCAACTCAACTCCCGCTTCAGAAGGCCACCGTATCGGCTACAGTGGAGACGGCGCCCGTGCAGACAGTGCCGAAGAAATAAGAAAAGCGTGTCGAGTCGTATTCTAGGAAGACAAATAGTACTCAAGGCATTAAGGCCAAATCGAAGAAGATTAAGGCACCTCACAAGCCCGGGAAGTTCTCCCTCGGAATGTCGTTGGTCTCCGACACAATATTACAAAACATTGGTTTGGCTTGCGGGACTTTGCCTGCTTGGTACATGCGGTAGACCGATGAGGCATTAGAAGACCGGCCTACTGGATTCAACACCACCTACACGAAGAACCATTTCCTCCACAAGCCGGGCTACTTTGTTGTGGGCTTCGAAGACTTATTTGATCTATTTGACCCTGACGCCTTACTTCTATGATGCTGGACACTGTAAGTGTGTACAATCAAGTTATACATTCACGCAATGCCGATAAATGTCAGAACTCATTTCTTATGTATAGATACATGATGCAACAAGCCCAGCGATAGCGACAACCGGTGGGTTTCCTCGACTCATAGTTGATCTCTAAGCAATGCATCACCCAGGACGCATCCTACGTCGAGAAGTACATAACAAGAGGATTGCTTACTCACCACGACAAGGACTACATGCTTGTTGGGACCCAGAGTATACAACCACAGGACTCTATGTGTATTCTGAACTAGTCCCATGATCAGTAGCTATTCCACACAGTTGCAACATAAATGAAATCATATCCATACAACAAAACAACTAAAGGAGTAGACAAGATAATAATACTTAACAACAAAAGAACCTTATGGTCAAGGTTTTACAGAGCTTGTCACGTAGGGTTAGATCCATGACCAGGTCTATGACCAGATCCACGACCAGGTCTACGACCAGATAAATTTGCAGCGGAACAACACAAACTCATGGAAGCCATTCGATATGCCCATAGGCAATCGAGCGGAGGACGCAACCTAGTTCGCGTGGTCTTCAAAGTAATCCTCTTCGTAGAATTCAGTACTCCCTAGATCTTCTTCGACGACTGATCAACAAAAGGCGCAAAGCCGTGAGTACATAAAGTACTCAATAAGTCGTAAGGAATAGTATGTAGATAATATTCATGCAAGGCTTCACCAGGATAGCTTTATGTTTAGTTTGCAGAAAGCAGTATTGGCTGTAAATACAGTAAGTGGATTGAAAGCACAATTTAAAAGATTAATACATAAGTAAACAAGTTTCTTTGAAACAACTCGTGAACACCCTATTCACTTCCCAAACAACTCGTGAACACCCTCTTCAGTTCCCAAACCACTCGAACCATCCATAACAATATTTTTGAGAAATCTACCCCTCGCGTGAAATCACAAGGCATTGTCCATAACCGGGGACACGGATATTCGAATAGTTTTACACTCTGCAGAGGTTGTACAGCCTGACCCACCAGAGATAATCATCTTATACTGTCCGCCCACACACTTTCGAGGTGTGCGACTACGAGATTATCACAAGGCCTTTACAAAGTTCCATTTTGACTTGATTCTACCCGCTAAGGTTTCGCTTTTCTGGACCCCGTCCTGCGCCATGTGAATCCATCCGTAAACTCGGAGATCACACTACCACGACAAAATCAGACCAAAATATTGCTAATTATTCAGCCAGGTCCACCCCATCCTGGATATGTGGTTGCACAGTATGGCCTGATCAATGGCGCACAAAGTTAAGCCCTTAGTGGCTACTCAAGTGAAACATCCTCATCCAATGTGCTTCCTGCACCCCCTTTGCTGCACCATCATTCGCTTGAGTATGAAATTATTTTTGGTTCAACCCGACCAAATGACAACCCTTGCTGTGACACAATAAATTTTACCAACAGTGGCCGCACCACAATTTCATGTGATCATGAGACCATCGCATAATTAAAGCATGACTAAGCTTAATACGCACCCAAGTTGGTATTACAATAATGTTCAACTAAAATTGCACAACCTATGGTGTCCAGGGATACATGTCAACATGTCAATCGCAATTATTCAAGGAGTCATACTGTCAAATACGTATTTAACTACTCCCAAAACCATTTTTATACAACTAGCCATGCATGTTTATAATAAACAATATAATTTTATAAACTAGGTACAACGTGATCAAAGGTCTATGACTTGCCTTTGTTGAAGATTTGGGATGCTTCAGTCGTGGTCGTCGGGTCCAAGAACTCTTCGAAAACATCGGAATGAAGACCGGGAGAGAGGCTAGAGGAGGAAGCTGGAGAAGGTCAATGGACGTCGAACGGCGATCGAAGACGGCGCAGGTGCTCAGGTGAACTCTGCGGTGGCGAGGAGGTTGAAGACGACACAGACTCCGGTCGGCGGCGGTGAAACTCGAAGCACAGTGAAAAGAGGGCAAGAGAGAGGGGGGGAGAGAGTTGAGGGGACAACAAGAAGAGGGCAAGGGATCCCTGGTGCTCCATTTATAGAGGAGGGAGGAGGACTGGGCAGCAAGATGGAGTGGCGAGATTCGCGGCAACGCAGCAGAGACTACAAAAATTAATGCGCACGTCGCTGAGGAATCAATGACATTTAATGCACACAAGGCTGAGAAAATAACGACATTCAATGCGCACGTTGCTGAGGAAACAACAGCATTTAATGTGCACGGTGCTGAGGAAACAGAGGGAGGAAAGATAAGGTGAGCAGGGGGCTGACAGGCAGGGCTGGTCAAAACTGAGAGGTGGTCGAAACCTAGAGGATGGTCGAAACCGAGAGGATGGTCAAAACCAGGAGGATGGTTGAAACCAAGAGGGTGGTCGAAACCAAGAGGATGGACGAAACCAAGAGGCCGGTCGAAACCAAAAGGCTGGTCGAGACCGAGAGGGTAGTCGAGACCGAGAGGGTGGTCGACACCAAGAGGGTGGTCGATACCAAGAGGGTAGGGATAGGAACGGGCCGACGGGAATTCGAAACCACAAAGAAAGGTGATTTTAAAATACCAGAGAACTCCAACAAACTCAAAACAAACCGGATTTTGAATTAGTTGAAGTTTGATTTAGTCATTTAAATCGCTTTTAATTTCTAAAATTGCAAGTTAAGCTTTAGCGATTCAACAAAACCAAATGGCTATTTTTATTTTGAAAATATTCAAAAACTTCTGAAAATTGGAATGTTACAAACCTACCCTACTTAAACAGAATCTCGACCCTGATATTCGGGCTGACTAGAGAATAGGTGCAGAAAGGCCTTCAGGTCATCTTCCCGCTCCCAGGTGGCTTCCTCTTCAGTGTGATTGTTCCATCGAACCATGCAGAAACGGATGATCTTGCTTCCCGATACTCGCTTTGCCACTTCCAAAATCTTGACGGGCTACTCCTTGAAGGTGAGATCTTCTTGCAGATCAATTGCTTCCAACGACATCTGCTCCTCAAGCACACGCATATACTTCTTCAACTGAGACACATAGAAGACATCATGCACATCCAACAGCTGAGGTAGGAGTTCCAATTTGTAAGAAACTTCTCTCCTAACTAGAATTGGGAAAGGTCTGATGTATCTTGGTGCAAGCTTCCCGCTTACTCTGAATCGACACATTCCTTTGAGAAGGGAAACCTTCAGGTACACGTGGTCTCTAGGTGCAAAAGCTAAGTCTCGATGACGGTTATTAGCATAACTCTTCTGTCTGATCTGAGCGGTCCTCAGCTTTTCTCTAATTGACTGAACTTGATCTTTGGCTTCCTTCAAGATATATGGTTCAAGTACTTGTCCATCACCTGTTTCGGTCCAATACAAGGGTGTTCTGCATTTCCTTCCGTAAAGAGCTTCAAACGGGGACATCTGCAGGCTTGATTGATAGCTATTGTTGTAAGAAAACTTTGCATAGGGCAAACTTTGGTCCCAACTGGTCTTGTTTGCTAGAGCGCAGGCTCTCAGCATATCCTCTAAAATTTGATTTACTCTCTTAGTTTGGCAATCTATTTCCGGATGGTAAGTTGTATTGAAATTCAGGTCCGTATCAAAATGCTATGTAACTTTTGCCAGAATCTTGAGGTGAACTGGGAGCCTCGATCTGACATGATCTTCTTCAGTACACCATGCTGACATACTATCTTTGCCATATACAATTCGGCAAGTCTGTCTCCTGAGTAGGTGGTCATGACTGAAATGAAGTGAGCAACTTTTGTTAGGCGATCTACGATTACCCAGATATAATCATAGCCAGCTCTGGTTCTTGACAGACCGGTGATAAAGTCCATGACGATCTCTTCCCATTTCCATTCAGGCACGCCTAAAGGTTGCAAGAGTCCAGGAGGTCTCTGATGCTCGGTTTTAACTTGCTAGCAAACATCACACTGTGCTACATACTCTGAAATCTCTCACTTCACACTAGTCCACCAATAAAACTCCTTGAGATCTTAATACATCTTCGTGCTTCCGGGGTGAATGGAATACAAGGTTTCAAGAGTTTCTTTGAGTATCAACTGCTTAAGCTCTTTCTGGTCGAGTACACAAATATGTTTTTCAGACCATATGGTTCCTTGCTCATCTTCTGAAAATATTAGGGATTTACCCTTCTTCATGTTGCTCTTTATTTATTTGATATCTGCATCTTTAGTCTGAGCTTTCCTGATCTGACTTTGTAGAGTGGGTTGCACTTCCAAAGTAGCTAAGTAACCTTCATCGACCAGCTCAAGCTTGAGCTTTTGAAATTCTTCTTGCAGTGCTGGCTGACTTTCCTTGATCACCAGAGTATTGCAGTAGACCTTTCTACTTAAAGTGTATGCTACTACATTAGCTTTGCCGAGATGATAATGGATTCCCATATTGTAGTCTTTGATCAACTCCAACGATCTTCTTTGCCTTATATTAAGATCAGCTTGAGTAAAAATGTACTTCAAACTCTTGTGGTCAGTGTAAGCTTCACAACGATTACTAATGAGGTAATAACGCCATATATTCAAAGCATGCACCATGGTAGCCAACTCTAAGTCATGAGTAGGGTAATTTGCTTCATAGGGCTTCAACTGACGGGAATCATATGCTACGACCTTCCTCTCTCGCATCAGGACACAACCGAGACCTTGTCGTGAGGCATCACAGAAAACCTCAAAATCCTTTCGAACATCAGGTAAGACCAACACTGGTGCGGTGGTTAACCGCTTCTTCAATTGATGGAAACTCTGCTCACAGTCTGGTGTCCAAGCGAACTTCTTCTCCTTTTTCAACAACTGGGTGAGATTTTTTGCTACTCTGGAAAATCCTTCTATAAACTGTCGGTAGTATCCTGCCACACCAAAGAAACTTCTGATCTGAGGCACAGACTTGGGTGACTGTAACATCCCAGCTTTTTAGCCTTTGAAAATCTTTTTATTCAGTTGCTAGTTGAAAATCTCAGCATTTGCAATTTGTTTGAATTTAAATTAAAAGCTTAATATGGACTTTAAGGAAAAAATGATTTAATGTGCTTAAGTCCAACATCAACAATTGCCGAAATTATTTTATTTGGATTCTATGTGCTTGGATATATTTTCTAGAGATTTCTAGAATTTTTCCAAAGTCATTTGCTATTTTCTAATTACTATTTGCAATTTCTGGAGTTTCTAAAAAGAAAAAACAAATTTATTTCTTCAGAACAGTGTTGGGCCGATGCCCAACACTATTCCCGCACGCCAGCCCATCTCGCCGCTCGACCGCGCCCTCGTCCGTTGGATGCTTGACGCGTGCCCCCCCTCCTTCGATCGGACGCCCGCGAGCTCGCCCGCCTTGCCCCGTTGGATTGTCGCCGCGTGGCTCCCGCTTGGATCTCGCCCTACCGCACGCGCCGTTTTCGTCTCTCTGTCAAATGGGACCGCGAGGCGCCGCTTTGCCCACACCTTCGTCCGAGCCGTGGCGTTGCAAGTGGGTCCCACGAAAAGCACCGCTCATCGTCTCCGTCGGACTTCGCTCGATTCTCCTGCCAGCCGCCTGCGTCCTCGACATGGGTTCTCGGGTTTCTCGGCCCTATTTAAAGCCACGCCCGTGTCACGAGGATCGCATCCACCCCCGCCGCCTTTTCCCCACAGCCGCTAACCCTAGCTTGCCGTCGTTTCGCCGGAAGCGGAGCTCGAACCTCAGCACCGCCGTGAGCGTCCTCACCGGATTGTGCCGCCATCGGTGAGCTTCAGCCGCCACTGAGCCCACCCCTGAGTTCGCCACGTCGAGGGCAACCCTATGTGCGCGTTCGTTGCCTTGGGGAAGCCCTACCTCGTCGTCGGCACCTTCGGCCGCACCTCTCCGCCGCTCCTCGTGTCGCCGCCGCCATTCTGGTCATCTCCGGTAGGTAGTGATCGTGTCACCAGGATCGCCAGGTCACGCTGATTCCAGGGTGCACCTCCGCCGCCGCTGAGCCGCCGTTATCCGCCGGATCCGTGGTCATCGAAGTGCCGCCGGCGTTCTGCCTCCGTGGCTGCCCACGTGTGCAGCCACATCCCCCGTCGATCTCAGTGTTGGCGTGTCGCCTGTGTGGATGCATCGTCAGAGCCACGTCACCCCGGTCCACCGGGCTAGCTCTCCCTCGGCTCGGTGCACTCGGTCCACCGTGAGCCCGAGGCTGACATGTGGGGCCCACATGTTAATTTTTTTTAAATCTATTTCTTTTTCCAGAAATTCTCGGCTGACGCAAGCATTGCGCAATAATCCGATTTTCCTTTATAAAAATAATTCGGGAAAATCGTTTAAATCCAAATTAGGGTTTTAATTGATTTTTAAAACTTTCAAAGCCCATATCTTTTGCATACGAACTCCGATTGAGGCCATTCAAATTTCTAAATTTATATAAAATCAAGATATATTTAATGGTGAATTTTATTTGATTTTTGGAGTTGGTTTTACCTCTGTTATTTATTTGTTTTTGTTTCTTTTGTCTCATTTGCGCGTAGACGTCGATACTTCGGGAAGTTTTGCAGAAGAAGGAGCACCTCCAGACCAAGACCAATATCTAGATCTATTCCAAGGTAAGTTATACCTTGGATCATATTGAACCCAGTTTTCAAAATACTTTGTTTCAATGTATTGCATTCTAATTCAAGTATTTATTTAAATGCTTTTGGGATAGTTATTAATCCAATTTGTTATATCCACCTTGTCTATTGTATGCCATGATCTTTTGTCACCCTAGGTTGGTTCATTATTAGTTGGTATTATCGTAGCACCAACATGGGTTGGTTAGATACGAGTAGGTTGCTTAGCCATACCACGAGTCATCATTCCATGTGAGTCGCAATTATGAATTTAACTAATGGAATATGGAACTGTGTTATAAAACTGTGTGCTGTGTGCTATTACTCGTTGATGGCATGTGTTGCACTTAATCAACAGGGTGGGAAAAGATTTAGACTAAGGCAAGTGGTGGATCTGTGTGATTGGTGGAGCTGTGTGCTATAAACTTTGTGATATGGGTTAAAACTGGAAGTCTTGCCTTGGTCAATTAAGGACTTAACTTTGTGCGCCATTGATCTGAGCCTTACTGTACGACCACATGGTTAGTATGGGCTGGGCCTAACTTAGTAAGTTATGGAGTCTTGACATTGACAACTCAGGTTGTATTTAAGCTGTGTGATGGGCTGGAGGTGTGATATGTCACATCGCGGGACGGTTCGCTGCATCCCTGTCCAACGATGTGTGTCGTAATCAAACGCTGTGTGTATCGGTTGGCCGGCAGGAAAGCACATCGAGAGTGTCATTGTTTGAGATGAAGTCTCTGAAAGGTTTTGTTGTGATCAACTCTGATCCGGTTGGTTTCATCGTGTGGGTAAAGTGTACAAACTCTGCAGAGTGTTAAACCAATCTATTCGAATAGCCGCGTCCTCGGTTATGGACATGCTCGGGAATTTCACATGAGGGGTAGATTTTCATGAAACATTTGGGAAGGGTTAGCTGTGTGAGGTAACTTGTACAGCTGTGTGAATAACTTGTTTAGACTGTGTGTGTCCTTTGTGAAACCAATTGTTAAATTAATATTCTTTAATTGTTTTCAATTATGTTTTCAATCTATTATTTGTATTCAATTGCAAATGTTGCATTTCCACAAAATAACCACAGAAGCCATTCCTTTGGAATAAGCCATCATGTATAAATGCATTCTGTGGTATGATTTGCGAGTACGGTGTGTACTCACTCTTGCTAAACAAATCAACAGAAGTGGAGGAGTCGTCGCCTACTTTTGAAGAAGAGTTCTACGAAGGTTGATCGTTAGGGTCTTGATCCCAGTCAGTTGCCTGTGGTAAATTGATGGGAGCCTACTGGAGTTTACTTCGTTTCCGCTGCAGTTTATTCTTATTTGTCAGCCTTGCATGGCTTAATAAATGTAAAACTTGACCGTAAGGTCCCAACAGTTATTTGTTATTCAAAGTACTCGTTTGTTCTTATATTCGTTGTATGGATGTGATATTTCATCGATGTTGACACTGTGTGCACTAGTGTGATCCTGGACTAGTGCAGAATACACAGAGGGTCCAGATTTGCATATTTGGGTCCCGACAGTGACTCCCAGTTGAACACATCCTCCACCTTGCTAGGGTTGACGATGACTCCTTCTGCAGACATGACGTGACCCAAGAAGATTACTTCCTTCATCTAAAACTCACACTTGTTGAACTTAGCATAGAGTTGATGATCTCTAAGCTTATTCAAGACCAAGTGAAGGTGCTTTTTTATGCTCTTCTTCACTCTTGGAGTATACTAGGATATCGTCAATAAAGACAATGATGAACTTATCCACATACTCCATGAATACTTTATTCATGAAGTTCATAAAGTAAACAGAGGCATTGGTCAATCCAAAATACATGACTGTGAACTCGTATAATCCATAACGGGTTGAGAAAGCTGTCTTGGGGATATCCTCCTGACGAATCTTCAGTTGATGATATCATGACTTCAAATCTATCTTGGAGAGCACTTCAGCTCCCGTCAACTGGTCGAACAGATCATCGATCCTGGGCAGGGGATACTTGTTCTTGATGGTGACTTCATTGAGTGAGCGATAATCCACACACATCCGCTGAGTACCATACTTGTTTGCAACAAAGATTACTCGAGCTCCCCAGGGTGAAGAACTTGGTCGGATAAAACCTTTATCTTGCATCCTCACAATCTGCTTCTTCAGCTCGACTAGGTCATCAACCGGCAAACAGTAGGGTCTCTTGGAAATGGGGGCAGTTCCCAGAACTAGGTTGATGACATACTCTAGATCCCTGTCCGGTGGCATTCCAGGTAGTTCATTCGGCAAGACATCTGGATAATCCTCGACCACTGGCACATCTTCCAAAGATGTAGCCTTGACACTGCAGACTAGCGATCCACCAGGCTTCTCCATGGAGGCTTCAAATTTTACTTTAGCTCCAACTGGACTGACCAAATTCATGCTTCTACTACCACAATCCAAAACTGCTTGGTGATAAGTAAGTCAATCCATAACTAAAAATCACATCTAAGAACTTGGTGTCGATGATTATGAGGTTGGCTAGAAATTATGTCCCTTCTATGGTTACTTTAACTTTTGGGCACCCTTGGCTTGTACTCAACTCCAAACCAGGGGATTGTACCAACAAAGCATTTTTAAGAGCCAAAACCTTAAGCTGATGCCTTGCAACAAAACTTTGAGAAATAAACGAATGCAAAGCTTCAAAATCAAACAAAACAGTAGCAGGTGCTGAATTTACTAGGAACTTACCCAGCACAATGTCCGGGGCTATCTGGGCTTCCTCCACTATGACATGGTTCACACGACTTCTCCCAAAAGGCTGAGGGGTCTTGGCTGGTGCAACTGGAGTCTGAGGTGCTCGACGACCTGCTCCTGGCATAGGGGTTCTGGTCGAAGTGGCTCCCAAGTTGAATCTGATAGGCGTTGGACCTTGCTTCTACGGGCAGTTGCTGGCGTAGTACCCCCATTGTTGACAGTTGAAACAGGTGACTCCTGCAGCAGGATTGTTGCTTCTTGGCTGCTAGTGTTGGGGTTGTTGTTACTGAAGTTGCGATATCCTAGAGCAGCTGGGCGAGGTGCGGTCATAGGGGTCCTGAAGGTAACAGGAGGAGTAAAACGGCCAGGGGGCTGCACATTCACTCTTGCCCTCTGCGGATGGCTTTGCTGAGCACCATGCTGCATCATCTTCCTTTTACAGGATTCTTCAAGCTCACGACGAGAATCTTCTATAAGCATAGTCTTGTTTCCAAGTGCTGAAAATCTGCATAGTCGTTGCCCACGACTTGAACTTTCAAGCTAAGATTGAGCCCCAGCTTGAAACGCTTTTGACGTGCATCATCTGCGGTAACGTTCTCTTGAGCATAATGAGAGAGTTGAGTGGACTTGTTGAGGTATTCACTCACTGACATGTTTCCTTACCGCAGCTCACGGAACTTGTTCTTCTTCATTTCCACCTTCCCATCAGGAATATGAGAGTGGTGGAAGGCTTCTGAAAATTCAGCTCAAGTGATGTTATGGTGGTTCTCATGGGCGGCAAAGTAATTCTCCCACCATTCCACTGCAGTACCGTCAAGCTGGTGCGCGGCATACATAACCTTCTCGCGGTCATCACATCGGGATATGGCGAGCTTCTTCTCGATAGAGCGTAGCCAGTCATCTGCGTCTAATGGCTCGGAGGAGCTAGAGAACGTAGGTGGATAGGTCCTCATGAACTCTGCCAGCCTTGACTGGGGAAAAGCTGGTGGTGGTGGTTGCGTGGCAGCTGCTTGATTGGTCTGATTCAGCATTGCGACTAGGGCGGCAGCAGTCTGGTTCTGTTGAGTTATCATCTGCTTAAATTTACTTTTTTTAAGGTTGCTTTTCATCTTCCTCTTGGTCTGACATAAAATGTGAATTTTTGCATCATTTAATTTGATTAAGCTCTGATCTTCGGTTGGTATCCATCACTCATAAACTTTAAAATTGTTAGGATTTGTTGGGACCCTTCCAGATTAGAAAGAAATCCCACCAAAAATTGGCATATGCTGCTTAATATGACAAGCACACGGTATTCTTCAGTAAAAGGCAAAAGAATAGTTCTCTTTGTGCTCACCACGCAGCTACACTGTTCTATAGGGAGCCAAAGCCGCCCTTGTATTACTCACCATCAGTGAGCCAATACTGTGACATTTGTATACTGTGATCTGAAAGAAATGAACTTCGATGTAAGGAAGACAGCCGGTGGAAAATCTTTTACCACATTTAATTAGAGATACATTGCAACTATGTCGAAAAACTTCCCTGAGATACATGTTTTCTGGCCTGCCAAGGGCACTTGTTGCATTCCTACTCAAGGTTACTACGGACCGATCGATCTCAGCAATAAGCGTCACCCCAGGTAAGTCCAATCATTGAGTAAATTAATATCTTTATAAATATTTGGATTGGACACATAAAAACTATATATGTAGATTTATCTCAAGAAATACTTTCGTAATATTATTATTTTATTATGTTTTATTAATATATTGCAATTACAATTTATGACCGGAGTATGATCCTATGGGATCCATCACTCCTAAATTTACTTTTTTAAGGTTTGTTTTCATCTCCCTCTTGGTCTGACATAAAATGTGAATTTTTGCATCATTTAATTTGATTAAGCTCTGATCTTCGGTTGGTATCCATCACTCATAAACTTTAAAATTGTTAGGATTTGTTGGGACCCTTCCAAATTAGAAAGAAATCCCACCAAAAATTAGCATATGCTGCTTAATAAGGCAAGCACACGGTATTCTTTAGTAAAAGGCGAAATAATAGTTCGCTTTGTGCTCACCACGCAGCTACACTGTTCTATAGGGAGCCATAGCCGTCCTTGTATTACTCACCATCAGTGAGCCATGTGCTAGAGGCAGCAGTACGGGACTAATCGCTAATTACTTTCTTTTGCCATCCGCATTCTTTGTGCAAACCAAATTAGGCCTGGCCCATCATCACCAACAGAATCAACGTGCATCAAGCCATAAATGATCACTGGAAAAGGTGTTGTTTCGTCAAACATGTCCATATCAAATTCACACTTAGGTCGTCCTGAACAATGTAACCTCTAACAACCGATGTTGAGGGGATCTTAAGACACAAAGATTTGCATAGGTCACACAGCAGCCATCAAATCTTGATATGCATAGCTAAGCATAAATTCCGATTCTGTTGCAAAATTTGTTCCTAAAATAAACTTAGTTGTGAATAACACCTGTTGGAACTTGGAATGATACTTGTTTCTGATCCTTGATAATCATGATAAGTATCAGCGCAAACACTGTGTATTGCCACCAAATACCAATTGTTAAAAGGAACTTAATAAAATTATATGTGTACATGGTGAATTGACCATGCTTTCCTGATAGCAGCGTAATCTAAATGGTACCAAATGCCCATTGTTAAAAGGAACTTAATAAACATTATGCTAGTCTCGTGTTTCGATACTATTTATTCTTATTGTGTGTACATACCATCATATGAGGGGGGTCAGCATCGTAACACCCTACACCACCCTAGTTCTATACTTTTCCTACATGAAATGACTACACCCTGTTCGCAAAGCATGTCACGCTTTTTTCGTATTGCGTTGTCATACGGTGCTATTTTTTATATTGTGCCACCTAAAACGTATTCCAAATATATTTGGTCACATCAAAACTCATAAATTGTTCACTACATATTTTCTTATCTTTTCGAAAATTATCAGTAGCGCAAACAATTAAAGATATACAAAAATTATATATTTAATTTAATTTCAAAATAGATATCCTATCGCCAATTGAACATGTTTTCTATCGCCATTTGACATGGAAGCTATTTCACTGTTTGCAGTGGCAACAGGTGCCATACCGCCATTTAAAATGGCAACATGATTCTATTTTGTAAAAAATGACTATTTAATTTTGTAATTTATAGTTAAAATAATATTATTTTAAAAAATCGCCCTTGCAAGACGATGGAATCGTGGCTCATGAGCTCCTCAACAAGTGACGTCAGGCATCCATTTCCCCTCCTCCTGCTCCCCTACGATCGTCCGCACCGTGCCGCCCTGCTCAGGCCACCTCCCATCTCCTACACCGTCGGTCTTTGGTGTTGCCCCACTCAACATGGCACCACCGCCGCACTTTGCCCGCTACCCTCTCCCTTCTAGTCCCTCTTTCCCTTCGCTTACCTTCCCACCCCGCCAGTGCTCCCTTCCTCTCCTCCGCCCACCGTGGCTCGAGCCCTCGAGGAGGTGGCGAGGTGCATCGTTCTCCTCTCCTATGCTCACCGCAGCCCAGATCGGCGCTAGATTCCCATATATCCGGCGTCGTCGCCTCTCTGCTTGCCCTCTCCTTCCTCTCGATCAACGGCACCGGGCAAAGTGATGATGTGGGTTGGGGCAGCACCCTTCCTCCTCGCCTTTGCTAGCCGCCCACCATGCTCGCCCTTGCCATCGCGTCCTCCCTTCTCCCTACCGACCTGACCCGTGGTTGCCCTAGAGTGGATCAATCGATTTGGGGTGGAGTGGGAGGGACAAGGGGATCAGGGACCAGATTTGGCAATTGTTTCATTTCGCATCGCAAGACATTCCTCTACATCTCTTTATCACTTTTTCATTAGAAAATCTTGTTCTTATGCCTAATACTTTTCTGCTTATGGTTTAGCAAAGCAATATTTATGCAGTTCTTTGGAAGGATTGTACTAGATTTGTAGACATATTTGATTCACAGCCTGAGATGTTTTATACTTTGATCCTTTCTTGTGTCCTCATTATCCAAATTCTTATAACAGGTTCCTTTTAGATTATGTTCTCGTCATGAATTGAGTCACATGTAGGGTATTGATTGATAGAGTGAACTTTGCTAATATCTCATATGTCTAACTGTAATATACCAATTTTGTGTGCGATTACAACAATCATGGGTAGAGGTACTGCTAAATGATAATCCATTGTTCTACAGTCAGCACTTGAAAACTGAAAAAACCAAAATCTCGTAACAAGTCTACGCGTGTAGCTTTGCCTCGGACGCTCAGCCCATCCACCAGAAAGAGTCACAGAGCCCAGTGCCAGCGCCCAGCGACCCCATTGGCACTTACCTATTGTCTGTTGTTTGGTAACTGCTGCTGTGTGATGGTGTACTGCTGGCTGCTGCTTGCTTTAAGCGTCACCCCAGGTAAGTCCAAGTAAATTAATTAATTCCATTCAGCCACAAAAGAGTGATGTTTTAGGATACATACACTTGTGCAGACTACTTTTATAAACTTTGGCCTATTAAAATTATTATGATTTGTTGGGACTCTTTCAAATTAGAAAGAAATCCCTCCAAAAATTGGCATATGCTGCTTAATATGGCAAGCACACGGTATTCTTTAGTAAAAGGCGAAAGAATAGTTCGCTTTGTGCTCACCACACAGCTGCACTGTTTGACAGGGAGCCATAGCCGCCCTTGTATTACTCACCGTCAGTGATCCCTATGCCAGAGGCAGCAGTATGGGACTAATCGCTAATTACTTTGTTTTGCCATCTGCTGCTGTGCAAACCAAATTAGACCTGGCCCATCATTACCAACAGAATCAACGCGCACAAAGCCATAAATGATCACTGGAAAAGGTGTTATTTCGTCAAACATGTCCATATATCAAATTCACACTTAGGTCACACAACAACCATCAAATCTTGATATGCATAGCTAAGCATAAATTCCGATTCTGTTGCGAAATTTCTTCCTAAAATGAACTTAGCTGTGAATAACACCTGTTGGAACTTGGAATGATACTTGTTTCTGATCCATGGTAATCATGATAAGTATTAGCGCAAACATTGTGTATTGCCACCAAATACCCATTGTTAAAAGGAACTTAACAAAATTATATGTACATGGTGAATTGACCATGCTTTCCTGATAGCAGCATAATCTAAAAGGTACCAAATGACCATTGTTAAAAGGAACTTAATAAAATTGGACACATAAAAATTATATATGTAAATGGTGAATTGACCATGCTTTCCTAGTAATAGCAGAGAAGGAATGACATCAACCATGGGAGGATAGTCTGCGGCGGCCTGTCTATTTTAAAAACTTAGGATTTACCAAAACCAAATCCTATTTTAAAAAATACCGTATTTACTGAACTAATAATACCGTATCTACTGTATTTACCATACCGAAAATACCAAACGAGGCCCCAAATGGAAGTTACATCTAATATAAAGCTCCCAGCCGTTTCAGCATGCACATGATTCAAAATTGTTGCAAACCGCGAGGATGTGACCATCATCCCTGAGATACTATAAGGCCTTGGACTTGAGAATGGAAATTACGCTATTCTACTTCAATTTGCAGTGTTTGCTTATCCTGACACGCGGTATCCATCACACATAAACTTTAAAATTAATATGATTTGTTGAGACCCTTTCAAATTAGAAAGAAATCCCTCAAAAAATTAGCATAAACTGCTTAATATGACGAGCACACGGTATTCTTTAGTAAAATGCGAAAGAATAGTTCGCTTTGTGCTCACCACGCAGATTGCATTGTTCGACAGGAGCCATAGCCGCCCTTATATTACTCACCGTCGGTGAGCCATGTGTCGAGGAGGCGTGATATGGGACTAATCGCTAATTACTTTGTTTTGCCATCTCTGCTTGTGCAATCCAAATTAGGGTGGCCCATCAACACCATCTTAGGAATGTGATTCTTGATGGTAGTGACGGAATGCCTTTCATTGCTTTGCGAAACATAATAGATAACAAGATTAGCAAGCCTTACGAGTTTAAGCTTTTGTTAGAAGATACTTGTTATGGTTTGGAACTTTGGATCTTGGCATGGTCTTAAAATAGTTGAGCGTCTGTAAAGTGAGAGAAGAGCTCATTTTACTAAGCAACTTTGTTGCGGCAAGGCATGAGCTTGTCTTTGTGACTACAATGCCTCTGCGTCCTCTCTTTTGCAATGTGAATTGATGCGGTCACTAAGATAATTGTTGTTTCGTGCTATGGTTTTCGTTTGATACTATTATGGGAGGCTTTTTAAATGCGAAGGCATCTACTTCCAAAGCTTTGAGGTGCACAACATGTGGTAATTACCAGATTGGCTATTTTGTGCCTCCAAAAAAATGGTTAGGACTGGAATGGCGGCGATGACGACAAGGTTCTTCGGCCGGCGTTGGAGACGAAGACGTCGGAAGAGACGCTCGGTGACGAATCGTAGGCGACGGCTAGGGTTTCGAGGGCAGCGCATCACAAGGTGCTCCTCCGAGGGTCCTTGGGACCTTAAATAGTTCTAGGAGATGTGCCCTACACGGATTCGACATGGCCACATGGCACTAACAAGGAAGGCCCACCTGGCGGTGACTGCGAGGCAGCGCGAACGAGTGAGAGCCAGAGGCTAACATGCGGGCTTTGCATGTCAGTGGGACGTGGACGCGCGAGGAGAGAGGACGACTGGGCTGCACAGTGCTGGTCCGAGGCAGGAATAGGGTTGGGTTTCGGCCCATTTACACTCTTTGAGATTAGTTATAGTTTTTCCTTTTTAGAAAATACAAAAAATACAAATAGAAATTAGAAAAAATAGCAAATGAACTCAGAAAATTTCTAGAAAATATATCCAATCGCATAGAACAAAAATAAAATATTTTTGTACAATTGTTGATGTTGACATTAACCATATTAAATTATTTTGATACTAAAAGTTCATATTAAACTTTATTAAAATTCAAATAAAATCTCAAGGTGAATTTTCCAACTACCAACTATTCAAAAGGTTTTCAAAACTCAGAAAATTGAGATGTCACAGCCCGCCTGCCTTTGGAGTGTTTTTTGTGATCAGTACTCCGCCTACATAGCTAACCCCTTTCTGTTTTTTGTGGCTTAATTAGTTAATTTGCTGCTACTTAGTCTCAAATGAAATAGTGCCTGGAGTGGTAGTAGCTAACTCTGCCTCTGGGCTCTGGTGGCAGTACTACTACTGGTCTGCTTCCGAGTGCCAGTCTGACGCTGCCACTGGGGCTGGCCGCATTGCCGTAACATTATCGTTCGCAATTCGCGTTAATTTTTGTAAATATGGCATTTACCGATACCATACTGAAAAAATTTAGATTTACTGAAAGCTGAATCATATTTTTAAAACACCGTATTTACTGAACTAATAATATCGTATGTACCGTATTTACCAAATCAAAAATACCGAACGAACACCCCTAACGAGCAATGTAGGAAAATTCAAGAAGGCCCTAAACGGAAGTTACATAATATAAAAAGGTCATAGCCGTTTTAGCATGCACACGATTTAGAATTGTTGCAGACCTCGAGGATGTCACCATCATCCCTGAGACTTGAGAATGGAAATTACGTTGTTCTACTTCAATTTGTCGTGTTTGCTTATCCAGACACGCGGACTTGGGAAAGCACAGGAAGGAGAGTTTTTGACACATATGTCCAGGTACATATTGAGTGTACTGTATAGTAATTTGCCTATGATTTTTTTTTGTTCTTTATCCAAAAAACATTCTTTCTCGAGCTTGACATTTGTATACTGTGATCTGAAAGAAATGAACTTCGATGTAAGGAAGACAGCCGGTGGAAAATCTTTTACCACATTTAATAAGAGATACATTGCAACTATGTCGAAAAAATTCCTTGAGATACATGTTTTCTGGGCTGCCAAGGGCACTTGTTGCATTCCTACTCAAGGTTACTACGGACCGATCGATCTCAGCAATAAGCGTCACCCCAGGTAAGTCCAATCATTGAGTAAATTAATTAAGTCCATTGAGCCATAAAAGAGTTTTATGATGTTTTAGGATACATGCACTCGTGCATACTATTTTTATAAACTTTGGCTATTAATATCTTTATAAATATTTGGATTGCACACATAAAAACTATATATGTAGATTTATCTCAAGAAATACTTTCGTAATATTATAATTTTATTATGTTTTATTAATATATTGCAATTACAATTTATGACCGGAGTATGATCCTATGGGATCCATCACTCCTAAATTTACTTTTTAAAGGTTTGTTTTCATCTCCCTCTTGGTCTGACATAAAATGTGAATTTTTGCATCATTTAATTTGATTAAGCTCTGATCTTCCGTTGGTATCCATCACTTGTAAACTTTAAAATTATTATGATTTGTTGGAACCTTTCCATATTAGAAAGAAATCCCTCCAAAAATTAGCATATATTGCTTAATATGGCGAACACACGGTACTCTTTAGTAAAAGGCGAAAGAATAGTTAGCTTTGTGCTCTGCACTTGTTGCATTATTTGACAGGGAGCCATAGCCACCCTTATATTACTCACCGTCAGTGAGCCCTGTGCCAGAGGCTGCAGTACGGGACTATTCGCTAATTACTTTGTTTTGCCATCTGCTGCTGTGCTAACCAAATTAGGCCTGGCCCATCATCACCAACAGAATCAACGCGCATCAAGCCATAAATGATCACTGGAAAAGGTGTTGTTTCGTCAAACATGTCCATATCAAATTCACACTTAGGTCACACATCAATCATCAAATCTTGATATGCATAGCTAAGCATAAATTCCGATTCTGTTGCGAAATTTCTTCCTAAAATGAACTTAGCTGTGCATAACACCCGTTGGAACTTGGAATGATACTTGTTTCTAATCCTTGGTAACAGGTGACTCCTGCAGCAGGATTGTTGCTTCTTGGTTGCTAGTTGTTGGGGTTGTTACTGAAGTTGCGATATCCTAGAGCGGTGGCGAGAGTCTTGATCATAGGGGTCCTGAAGGTAACAAGAGGAGCAAAACGGCCAGGGTGCTGCACATTCACTCTGGCCCTCTGCGGATGGCTTTGCTGAGCACCATGCTGCATCATCTTCCTTTTATAGGATTCTTCAAGCTCACGACGAGAATCTTCTATAAGCATAGTCTTGTTTACCAGGCGCTGAAAATCTGCATAGTCGTTGCCCACGACTTGAACCTTCAAGTTAGGATTGAGCCCCGGCTTGAAACGCTTTTGACGTACATCATCTGCGGTAACGTCCTCTTGAGCATAATGAGAGAGTTGAGTGAACTTGTTGAGGTATTGACTCATTGACATGTTTCCTTACCGCAGCTCACGGAACTCGTTCTTCTTCATTTCCACCTTCCCATCAGGAATACGAGAGTGGTGGAAGGCTTCTGAAAATTCAGCTCAAGTGATGTTCCGGTGGTTCTCATGGGCGACATAATAATTCTCCCACCATTCCACTGCAGTACCCTCAAGCTGGTGCGCGGCATACAGAACCTTCTCGCGGTGATCACATTGGGATATGGCGAGCTTCTTCTCGATAGAGCGTAGCCAGTCATCTGCGTCCAATGGCTCGGAACGTAGGTGGATGGGTCCTCCCGAACTCTGCCAGCCTTGACTGGGGAAAAGCTGGTGGTGGTGGTTGCGTGGCAGCTGCTTGATTGGTCTGATTAAGCATTGCGACTAGGGCGGCAGCAGTCTGGTTCTGTTGAGTCATCATCTGCTTAAATTTACTTTTTTAAGGTTGCTTTTCATCTTCCTCTTGGTCTGACATAAAATGTGAATTTTTGCATAATTTAATTTGATTAAGCTCTGATCTTCGGTTGGTATCCATCACTCATAAACTTTAAAATTGTTAGGATTTGTTGGGACCCTTCCAAATTAGAAAGAAATCCCACCAAAAATTAGCATATGCTGCTTAATATGACAAGCACACGGTATTCTTTAGTAAAAGGCGAAAGAATAGTTCGCTTTGTGCTCACCACGCAGCTACACTGTTCTATAGGGAGCCATAGCCGCCCTTGTATTACTCACCATCGTGAGCCACATGCAAGAGGCGTGATCGGGACTAATCGCTAATTACTTTCTTTTGCCATCTGTTGCTGTGCAAACCAAATTTGGCCTGGCCCATCATCACCAACAGAATCAACGTGCATCAAGCCATAAAAGATCACTGGAAAAGGTGTTGTTTCGTCAAACATGTCCATATCAAATTCACACTTTGGTTGTCCTGAACAATGTAACCTCTAACAACCGATGTTGAGGGGATCTTAAGACAGAAAGATTTGCATAGGTCACACAGCAACCATCAAATCTTGATATGCATAGCTAAGCATAAATTCCGATTCTGTTGCAAAATTTGTTCCTAAAATAAACTTAGTTGTGAATAACACATGTTGGAACTTGGAATGATACTTGTTTCTGATCCTTGATAATCATGATAAGTATCAGCGCAAACACTGTGTATTGCCACCAAATACCAATTGTTAAAAGGAACTTAATAAAATTATATGTGTACATGGTGAATTGACCATGCTTTCCTGATAGCAGCGTAATCTAAATGGTACCAAATGCCCATTGTTAAAAGGAACTTAATAAACATTATGCTAGTCTCGTGTTTCGATACTATTTATTCTTATTGTGTGTACATACCATCATATGAGGGGGGTCAGCATCGTAACACCCTACACCACCCTAGTTCTATACTTTTCCTACATGAAATGACTACACCCTGTTCGCAAAGCATGTCAAGCTTTTTTCATATTGCGTTGTCGTACAGTGCTATTTTTTATATTGCGCCACCTAAAACGTATTCTAAATATATTTGGTCACATCGAAACTCATAAATTGTTCACTACTTCATATTTTCTTATCTTTTCAAAAATTATCAGTAGCGCAAACAATTAAAGATATACAAAAATTATATATTTAATTTAATTTCAAAATAGATATCCTATAAATCAATTGAGCAGCGACATGTTTTCTATCGCCATTTGACAGGGAAGCTATTTCCCTGTTTGCAGTGGCAACAAGTGCCATTTGACAGGGAAGCTATTTCCCTGTTTACAATGGCAACAGTATTCTATTTTTGTAAAAAAATGACTATTTAATTTTGTAATTTGTAATTAAAATAATATTATTTTAAAAATCGCCCTTGCAACACGATGGAATCGTGGCTCGCACTCCTCGACGGCGACGTCGGGCATCCATTTCCCCTCCCTCCTGCTCCCCTACGATCGTCCGCACCGTCGCCTGCCAGGCCACCTCCCATCTCCCTACACCGTCTTGTTGGTGTTGCCCCACTCAACATGGCACCACTTGCCGCACTTTGCCCGCTACCCTCTCCCTTCTAGTCCCCTCTTTCCCTTCGCTTACCTTCCCACCCCTGCCGTGCTCCCTTCCTCTCCTCGCGCCCACGAGCTCGAGCCCTCGAGGAGGTGGCGAGGTGCATCCGTTCTCCCTCTCCTATGCTCACCGCAGCCCAGATCTGGCCGCGCTAGATTGCCATATATCCGACGTCGTCGCCTCTCTGTCTTCTTGCCCTCTCCTTCCCCTCTGATCAACGGCACCGGGCAAAGTGATGACGTGGGTTGGGGCAGCACCCTTCCTCCTCGCCTTTGCTAGCGCTGCCCACCATGCTCGCCCTTGCCATCGCGTCCTCCCCTTCTCCCTACTAACCTGACCCGTGGTTGCCCTAGAGTGGATCAATCGATTTGGGGTGGAGTGGGAGGGACAAGGGGATCAGGGACCAGATTTGGCAATTGTTTCATTTCGCATCGCAAGACATTCCTCTACATCTATTTATCACTTTTTCATTAGTAAATCTTGTTCTTATGCCTAATACTTTTCTGCTTATGGTTTAGCAAAGCAATATTTATGCAGTTCTTTGGAAGGATTGTACTAGATTTGTAGACATATTTGATTCACAGCCTGAGATGTTTTATACTTTGATCCTTTCTTGTGTCCTCATTATCCAAATTCTTATAACAGGTTCCTTTTAGATTATGTTCTCGTCATGAATTGAGTCACATGTAGGGTATTGATTGATAGAGTGAACTTTGCTAATATCTCATATGTCTAACTGTAATATACCAATTTTGTGTGCGATTACAACAATCATGGGTAGAGGTACTGCTAAATGATAATCCATTGTTCTACAGTCAGCACTTGAAAACTGAAAAAACCAAAATCTCGTAACATGTCTACGCGTGTAGCTTTGGCTCGGACGCTCAGCCCATCCACCAGAAAGAGTCACAGAGCCCAGTGCCAGCGCCCAGCGACCCCATTGGCACTTACCTATTGTCTGTTGTTTGGTAACTGCTGCTGTGTGATGGTGTACTGCTGGCTGCTGCTTGCTTTAAGCGTCACCCCAGGTAAGTCCAAGTAAATTAATTAATTCCATTCAGCCACAAAAGAGTGATGTTTTAGGATACATACACTTGTGCAGACTACTTTATAAACTTTGGCCTATTAAAATTATTATGATTTGTTGGGACTCTTTCAAATTAGAAAGAAATCCTCCAAAATTGGCATATGCTGCTTAATATAGCAAGCACACGGTATTCTTTAGTAAAAGCGAAAGAATAGTTAAGCTTTGTGCTCACCACACAGCTGCCACTGTTTGACAGGAGCCATAGCCGCCCTTGTATTACTCACCGTCGGTGATCCCTATGCAGGAGGCGTGATATGGGACTAATCGCTAATTACTTTGTTTTGCCATCCTTCTTTGTGCAAACCAAATTAGACTGGCCCATCATTACCAACAGAATCAACGCGCACAAAGCCATAAATGATCCTTTGGAAAAGGTGTTATTTAGTCAAACATGTCCATATATCAAATTCACACTTAGGTCACACAAAGAACCATCAAATCTTGATATGCATAGCTAAGCATAAATTCCGATTCCGTTGCGAAATTTATTCCTAAAATGAACTTAGCTGTGAATAACACCTGTTGGAACTTGGAATGATACTTGTTTCTGATCCATGGTAATCATGATAAGTATTAGCGCAAACATTGTGTATTGCCACCAAATACCCATTGTTAAAAGGAACTTAACAAAATTATATATGTACATGGTGAATTGACCATGCTTTCACGATAGTAGCATAATCTAAAAGGTACCAAATGCCCATTGTTAAAAGGAACTTAATAAAATTGAACACATAAAATTATATATGTAAATGGTGAATTGACCATGCTATCCTGGTAACAGCAGAGAAGGAATGGCATCAACCATGGGAGGATAGTCTGCGGCGGCCCGTCTATTTTAAAAACTTAGGATTTACCAAAACCAAATTGTATTTTAAAAAATACCATATTTACTTAACTAATAATACCGTATGTACCGTATTTACCATACCGAAAATACCAAGCGAGGCCCCAAATGGAAGTTACATATAATATAAAGCTCCGGCCGTTTCAAACATGCACATGATTCAAAATTGTTGCACCGCGAGGATGTGACCATCATCCCTGAGATACTATAAGGCCTTGGACTTGAGAATGGAAATTCTGCTGTTCTACTTCAATTTGCGGTGTTTGCTTATCCGGACACGCGGTATCCATCACTCATAAACTTTAAAATTAATATGATTTGTTGAGACCCTTTCAAATTAGAAAGAAATCCTCAAAAATTAGCATAAACCGCTTAATATGGCGAGCACACGGTATTCTTTAGTAAAAGCGAAAGAATAGTTAGCTTTGTGCTCACCACGCTTTGCATTGTTCGACAGGAGCCATAGCCGCCCTTATATTACTCACCGTCGTGAGCCATGTGACAGAGGCAGCAGATGGGACTAATCAAGAATTACTTTGTTTTGCCATCTGCTGCATGCAATCCAAATTAGGATGGCCCATCAACACCATCTTAGGAATGTGATTATCGATGGTAGTGACGGAATGCCTTTCATTGCATTGCGAAACATAATAGATAACAAGATTAGCAAGCCTTCCGAGTTTAAGCTTTTGTTAGAAGATACTTGTTATGGTTTGGAACTTTGGATCTGGCATGGTCTTAAAATAGTTGAGCGTCTGTAAAGTGAGAGAAGAGCTCATTTTACTAGGCAACTTTGTTGCGGCAAGGCATGAGCTTGTCTGTGACTACAATGCATGTGCGTCCTCTCTTTTTGCAATGTGAATTGATGCGGTCACTAAGATAATTGTTGTTTCGTGCTATGGTTTTCGTTTTTTAGTATCAACCGCTTAACTCTTTACGGTGGGTACACAAATATGTTTTTAGGACCTTATGATTCCTTGCTCATCTTAGAAAATATTAGGATTTACCCTTCTTCATGTTGCTCCTTATTTCTTTGATATCCGCATCTTTAGTCCGAGCTTTCTGATCGACTTTGTAGAGTGGGTTGCACTCCAAGTAGCTAAGTAACCTTCTTCGACCGGCTCAAGCTTGAGCTTCAAATTCTTCTTGCTTTCTTTGCCGACTTTCCTTGATCACGAGTATTGTAGTAGACCTTTCTACTTAAAGTGTATGCTACTACATTAGCTTTGTCGAGATGATAATGGATTCCCATATTGTAGTCTTTGATCAACTTCAACCATTTTCTTTGCCTTATATTAAGATCGACTTGAGTTAAAATGTACTTCAAACTCTTGTGGTCGATGTAAACTTCACAACGATTACTAATGAGGTAATAACGCCATATATTCAAAGCATGCACCATGGTAGCCAACTCTAAGTCGTAAGTAGGGTAATTTGCTTCATTAGGCTTCAATCGAGGGAATCATATGCTACGACCTTCCTCTCTTGCATCAGACACAACCGAGACCTTGTCGTGAGGCATCACAGAAAACCTCAAAATCCTTTGAACATCGTAAGACCAACATCGCGGTGGTCAACCGCTTCTTCAATTGTTGGAAACTCTGCTCCTGATCACGGTGTCCAAGCGAACTTCTTCTCCTTTTTCAACAACTGGGTGGGTGAGAGGTCTTGCTACTCGGAAAATCCTTCTATAAGCATCGATAGCATCGCCACACCAAAGAAACTTGATCCGAGGCGTTATTCACGGACTTGAGTGACTCCAGTTGAGCACATCCTCGACCTTGCGATCCGAGGCACGACTTGAGTGACTCCCGATTGAGCACATCCTCGACCTTGCTAGGGTTGACGATGACCAGACATGACGTGACCCAAGAAGATAACTTCCTCATCTAAAACTCACACTTGTTGAACTTAGCATAGAGTTGATGATCTCTAAGCTTATTTAAGACCAAGTGAAGGTGCTTTTATGCTCTTCTTCACTCTTGGAGTAAACTAGGATATCGTCAATAAAGACAATGATGAACTTATCCACATACTCCATGAATACTTTATTCATCAAGTCCATAAAGTAAACAAGTCCATAAAGTAAGCAGAGGCATTGGTCAATCCAAAATACATGGTTGTGAACTCGTTATAATCCATAACGGGTTGAGAAAGTATCCTCTGTGAATCTTGATTGATGATATCATGACTTCAAATCTATCTTGGAGAGCACTGACTCCGTCAATGATCGAGCAGATCATCGATCTGGCGGGGATACTTGTTCTTGATGGTGACTTCATTGAGTGGCGATAATCCACACACATCATGAGTACCATACTTGTTTGCAACAAAGATTACTCGAGCTCCCAGGGTGAAGAACTTGGTGGATAAAACCTTTATCTTGCATCCTCACAATCGCTTCTTCACTCGACTAGGTCATCAGCAAGCGGTAGGGTCTCTTGAAATAGGCGATTCGAACTAGGTTGATGACATACTCTAGATCCACTGTCGGTGGCATTCGGGTAGTTCATTCGGCAAGACATCTGGATAATCCTCGACCAGCACATCTTCAAAGATGTAGCCTTGACATATGCAGACTAGCGATCCACAGGGCTTCTCCATGGAGGCTTCAAATTTTACTTTAGCTCCAAGGTGGACCAAATTCATGCTTCTACTACAATCCAAAGCGCTTGGTGATAAGTAAGTCAATCCATAACTAAAAATCACATCTAAGAACTTGGTGTCGATGATTATGAGGTTGGCTAGAAATTATGTCCCTTCTATGGTTACTTTAACTTTTGGGCACCCTTCAAGCATACTCAACTCCAAACGAGGATTGTACCAACAAAGCATTTTTAGAGCCAAAACAAGGCGATGCCTTGCAACAAAACTTTGAGAAATAAGCGAATGCAAAGCTTCAAAATCAAACAAAGCAGTGGCAGTCTTTGAATTTACTGGAACTTACCCGGCTGACAATGGGGCTATGGGCTTCCTCCACTATGACATGGTTCACCGACTTCTCCCAAAAGGTGAGGGTCTTGGGTGGTGCTGCTAGTCTGAGGTGCTCGACGACTGCTCGGCATAGGGTTACGGTCGAAGTGGCTCCCAAGTTGAATCGATGGCGTTGGACCTTGCTTCTACAGCGATTCTTTGTGCTATTGTTGATTGAAGCGGTGACTCTGCGGCGGGATTGTTGCTTCTTGGCTAGTGTTGGGGTTGTTATTCTTGGATGCGATATCCTAGAAGCGGTGGCGAGTGCGGTCATAGGGGTCCTGAAGGTAACAGGAGGAGTAAAACGGCCAGGGGGCTGCACATTCACTCTTGCCCTCTGCGGATGGCTTTGCTGAGCACCATGCTGCATCATCTTCCTTTTACAGGATTCTTCAAGCTCACGACGAGAATCTTCTATAAGCATAGTCTTGTTTCCAAGTGCTGAAAATCTGCATAGTCGTTGCCCACGACTTGAACTTTCAAGCTAAGATTGAGCCCCAGCTTGAAACGCTTTTGACGTGCATCATCTGCGGTAACGTTCTCTTGAGCATAATGAGAGAGTTGAGTGGACTTGTTGAGGTATTCACTCACTGACATGTTTCCTTAACGCAGCTCACGGAACTTGTTCTTCTTCATTTCCACCTTCCCATCGAGGAATATGAGAGTGGTGGAAGGCTTAAAAATTCAGCTCAAGTGATGTTATGGTGGTTCTCATGGCGGCAAAGTAATTCTCCCACCATTCCATGCGATGCCGAAGTCAGGCGGTGCGCGGCATATAACCTCTCGCGGTCATCACATCGGGATATGGCGAGCTTCTTCTCGATAGGCGTAGCCGATCATCTGCGTCTAATGGCTCGGAGGAGCTAGAAGCGTGGGTGGATAGGTCCTCATGAACTCTGCCCGACCTTGGTGGGAAGGCGGTGGTGGTGGTTCAGTGATGGTGGCGGTTGGTGTTGGAAATCCAAGGTTGCATAAAATGTGAATTTTTGCATCATTTAATTTGATTAAGCTCGATCTTGGTTGGTATCCATCACTCATAAACTTTAAAATTGTTAGGATTTGTTGGGACCCTTCCAGTTAGAAGAAATCCCACCAAAAATTGGCATATCTTTGCTTAATATGACAAGCACAGTATTCTTGATAAAAGCAAAGAATAGTTCTCTTTGTGCTCACCACGCTACTACTGTTCTATAGGAGCCAGCGCCCTTGTATTACTCACCATCGGTGAGCCAATCTGTGACATTTGTATCTGTGATCGAAGAAATGAACTTGATGTAAGGAAGGCAGTAGGTGGAAAATCTTTTACCACATTTAATTAGAGATACATTGCAACTATGTCGAAAAACTTCCACGAGATACATGTTTGGCTGCCAAGGGCACTTGTTGCATTCCTACTCAAGGTTACTACGGACCGTCGATCTAATAATAGCGTCACCCAGTAAGTCAATCATTGAGTAAATTAATATCTTTATAAATATTTGGATTGGACACATAAAAACTATATATGTAGATTTATCTCAAGAAATACTTTCGTAATATTATTATTTTATTATGTTTTATTAATATATTGCAATTACAATTTATGGGAGTATGATCCTATGGGATCCATCACTCCTAAATTTACTTTTAAGGTTTGTTTTCATCTCCCTCTTGGTGACATAAAATGTGATTTTTGCATCATTTAATTTGATTAAGCTCGATCTTGGTTGGTATCCATCACTCATAAACTTTAAAATTGTTAGGATTTGTTGGGACCCTTCCAAATTAGAAAGAAATCCCACCAAAATTAGCATATCTTTGCTTAATAAGGCAAGCACAGTATTCTTTAGTAAAAGCGAAATAATAGTTACTTTGTGCTCACCATGACTACTACGTTCTATAGGGAGCCATAGCCGTCCTTGTATTACTCACCATCGTGAGCCATGTGCTAGAAGCGTGATGCGGGACTAATCGCTAATTACTTTCTTTTGCCATACATTCTTTATGCAAAACCAAATTAGGCTGGCCCATCATCACAGAATCAACGTGCATCAAGCCATAAATGATCAACTGGAAAGGTGTTGTTTAGTCAAACATGTCCATATCAAATTCACACTTAGGTCGTCTGAACAATGTAACCTCTAACAACCGATGTTGAGGATCTTAAGACACAAAGATTTGCATAGGTCACAGCTGACCATCAAATCTTGATATGCATAGCTAAGCATAAATTCGATTACATTGCAAAATTTGTTCCTAAAATAAACTTAGTTGTGAATAACACTGTTGGAACTTGGAATGATACTTGTTTCGATCCTTGATAATCATGATAAGTATCAGTATAAACATGTGTGCCACCAAATACCAATTGTTAAAGGAACTTAATAAAATTATATGTGTACATGGTGAATTGACCATGCTTTCCGATAGCGTAATCTAAATGGTACCAAATGCCCATTGTTAAAAGAACTTAATAAACATTATGCTAGTCTCGTGTTCGATACTATTTATTCTTATTGTGTGTACATACCATCATATGAGGGAATTGACATCGTAACACCTACACCACTAGTTCTATACTTTTCCTACATGAAATGACTACACCACTTAAAGCATGTCACGCTTTTTCGTATTGCGTTGTCATACGGTGCTATTTTTTATATTGTGCCACCTAAAGCGTATTCCAAATATATTTGGTCACATCAAAACTCATAAATTGTTCACTACATATTTTCTTATCTTTTGAAAATTATCGATGCGCATAAACAATTAAAGATATACAAAATTATATATTTAATTTAATTTCAAAATAGATATCCTATCGCCAATTGAACATGTTTTCTATCGCCATTTGACATGGAAGCTATTTCCTTTGTTTGCAGTGCAGCAGTGCCATACCGCCATTTAAAATGGCAACATGATTCTATTTTGTAAAAATGACTATTTAATTTTGTAATTTATAGTTAAAATAATATTATTTTAAAAAATCGCCCTTGCAGACGATGGAATCGTGGCTCGCGAGCTCCTCAGCAGTGACGTCGGGCATCCATTTCCCTCTCCTCTCCCCTCGATCGTCGCAGTCAGCCCCTGCTGAGCCACCTCCCATCTCCTACATGTCTTTGCTGGGTGTTGCCCAGCTCAACATGGCACCACTGCCGCACTTTGCCCGCTACCCCTCTCCCTTCTAGTCCCCTCTTTCCCTTACACCTTCCCACCTGCCAGTGCTCCCTTCCTCCTCTCGCTTGCAGTAGCTCGAGCCCTCGAGGAGGTGGCGAGGTCATCCGTTCTCCCTCTCCTATGCTCACGCGACGGATACGCGCTAGATTCCCATATATCCGGCGTCGTCGCCTCTCTGTCTTGCCCTCTCCTTCCTCTCACGATCAACGGCCAGGGCAAAGTGATGATGTGGGTTGGGGCAGCACCCTTCCTCCTCGCCTTTGCGGCGCCCACCATGCTCGCCCTTGCCATCGCGTCCTCCCTTCTCCCCTACGACTGACCGTGGTTGCCTAGAGTGGATCAATCGATTTGGGGTGGAGTGGGAGGGACAAGGATCAGGGACCAGATTTGGCAATTGTTTCATTTCGCATATAAGACATTCCTCTACATCTCTTTATCACTTTTTCATTAGAAAATCTTGTTCTTATGCCTAATACTTTTCTGCTTATGGTTTAGCAAAGCAATATTTATGCAGTTCTTTGGAAGGATTGTACTAGATTTGTAGACATATTTGATTCACAGCCTGAGATGTTTTATACTTTGATCCTTTCTTGTGTCCTCATTATCCAAATTCTTATAACAGGTTCCTTTTAGATTATGTTCTCGTCATGAATTGAGTCACATGTAGGGTATTGATTGATAGAGTGAACTTTGCTAATATCTCATATGTCTAACTGTAATATACCAATTTTGTGTGCGATTACAACAATCATGGGTAGAGGTACTGCTAAATGATAATCCATTGTTCTACAGTCAGCACTTGAAAACTGAAAAAACCAAAATCTCGTAACAAGTCTACGCGTGTAGCTTTGCCTCGGACGCTCAGCCCATCCACCAGAAAGAGTCACAGAGCCCAGTGCCAGCGCCCAGCGACCCGGCACTTACCTATTGTCTGTTGTTTGGTAACTGCTGCTGTGTGATGGTGTACTGCTGGCTGCTGCTTGCTTTAAGCGTCACCCCAGGTAAGTCCAAGTAAATTAATTAATTCCATTCAGCCACAAAAGAGTGATGTTTTAGGATACATACACTTGTGCAGACTACTTTATAAACTTTGGCCTATTAAAATTATTATGATTTGTTGGGACTCTTTCAAATTAGAAAGAAATCCCTCAAAAATTGGCATATCTGCTTAATATGGCAAGCACGGTATTCTTTAGTAAAAGCGAAAGAATAGTTAGCTTTGTGCTCACCACACAGCTGCCTGTTTGACAGGGAGCCATAGCCGTTGTATTACTCACCGTCGGTGATCCCTATGCGGAGGCGGCGGTATGGGACTAATCGCTAATTACTTTGTTTTGCCATCTGTCTTTGTGCAAACCAAATTAGACACGCCCATCATTACCAGCGAATCGCGCACAAAGCCATAAATGATCCTTTGGAAAAGGTGTTATTTCGTCAAACATGTCCATATATCAAATTCACACTTAGGTCACACAACAACCATCAAATCTTGATATGCATAGCTAAGCATAAATTCCGATTCTGTTGCGAAATTTCTTCCTAAAATGAACTTAGTATGAATAACACTGTTGGAACTTGGAATGATACTTGTTTACGATCCATGGTAATCATGATAAGTATTAAGCAAACATTGTGTATGCCACCAAATACCCATTGTTAAAAGGAACTTAACAAAATTATATGTACATGGTGAATTGACCATGCTTTCACGATATGACATAATCTAAAAGGTACCAAATGACCATTGTTAAAGGAACTTAATAAAATTGGACACATAAAATTATATATGTAAATGGTGAATTGACCATGCTTTCCTAGTAATAGCAGAGAAGGAATGACATCAACCATGGGAGGATAGTCTGCGGCGGCCTGTCTATTTTAAAAACTTAGGATTTACCAAAACCAAATCCTATTTTAAAAATACCGTATTCTTGAACTAATAATAGTATCTCTTGTATTTACCATACCGAAAATACCAAGCGAGGCCCCAAATGGAAGTTACATCTAATATAAAGCTCCAGTAGTTTCAGCATGCACATGATTCAAAATTGTTGCAAACCGCGAGGATGTGACCATCATCCACGAGATACTATAAGGCCTTGGACTTGAGAATGGAAATTAGCTATTCTACTTCAATTTGCGGTGTTTGCTTATCGACCGCGGTATCCATCACACATAAACTTTAAAATTAATATGATTTGTTGAGACCCTTTCAAATTAGAAAGAAATCCTCAAAAATTAGCATAAAGCGCTTAATATGACGAGCACGGTATTCTTTAGTAAAATCTGAAGAATAGTTCGCTTTGTGCTCACCACGCGATTGCATTGTTCGACAGAGCCATAGGCCTTATATTACTCACCGTCGGCGAGCCATGTGTCGAGGAGGCGTGATATGGGACTAATCGCTAATTACTTTGTTTTGCCATCTGCTGTTATGCAATCCAAATGGGATGGCCCATCAACACCATCTTAGGAATGTGATTCGATGGTAGTGACGGAATGCCTTTCATTGCTGAAACATAATAGATAACAAGATTAGCAAGCCTTACGAGTTTAAGCTTTTGTTAGAAGATACTTGTTATGGTTTGGAACTTTGGATCTGGCATGGTCTTAAAATAGTTGAGCGTCTGTAAAGTGAGAGAAGAGCTCATTTTACTAAGCAACTTTGTTGCGGCAAGGCATGAGCTTGTCTTTGTGACTACAATGCCTCTGCGTCCTCTCTTTTGCAATGTGAATTGATCACGGTCACTAAGATAATTGTTGTTTCGTGCTATGGTTTCGTTTGATTACTATTATGGGAGGCTTTTTAAATGCGAAGGCATCTACTTCCATTTGAGGTGCACAACATGTGGTAATTACAGTTGGCTATTTTGTGCCTCCAAAAAATGGTTAGGGCTGGAATGGCGGCGATGCGACAAGGTTCTTGGCCGCGTTAGGCGAGCGTCGGAAGAGGCGCTCGGTGACGAATCGTGGCAGCTAGGGTTTCGAGCGCGCATCACAAGGTGCTCCTCAGGGTCCTTGGGACCTTAAATAGTTCTAGGAGATGTGCCCTACGGATTCGACATGGCCACATGGCACTAACAAGAAGGCCCACTGCGGTGATGCGGCAGCGAGAACGAGTGAGCCGAGGCTAACATGCGGGCTTTGCATGTCGGTGGGGCGTGGACCTTGCGAGAGAGAGGGCAGTGAACAGTCTTTGGTCAGGGCGGAATAGGGTTGGGTTTGACCCATTTACACTCTTTGAGATTAGTTATAGTTTTCCTTTTAGAAAATACAAAAATACAAATAGAAATTAGAAAAAATAGCAAATGAACTTAGAAAAATTCTAGAAAATATATCCAATGGCATAGAACAAAAATAAAATAGTTTTTACAATTGTTGATGTTGACATTAACCATTTTAAATTATTTTGATACTAAAAGTCCATATTAAACTTTATTAAAATTCAAATAAAATCTCAAGGTGAATTTTTCAACTACCAACTATTCAAAAGATTTTTAAAACTGAGGAAATTGAGATGTTACAACCCGCCTGCCTTTGGAGTGTTTTTTGTGATCAGTACTCCGCCTACATAGCTAACCCCTTTCTGTTTTTTGTGGCTTAATTAGTTAATTTGCTGCTACTTAATCTCAAATGAAATAGTGCCTGGAGTGGTAGTAGCTAACTCTGCCTCTGGGCTCTGGTGGCGATTACTCTTCCGTGCCTTCCAGTGCGGTCGTGACGCCAGGAGTGCCGCATTCTTGAAGTAACATTATCGTTCGCAATTCGCGTTAATTTTTGTAAATATGGCATTTACCGATACCATACTGAAAAAATTTAGATTTACTGAAACTGAATCATATTTTTAAAACACCGTATTTACTGAACTAATAATATCGTATATGCGTATTTACCAAATCAAAATACCGAGCGAACACCCTAACGAGCAATGTAGGAAAATTCAAGAAGGCCCTAAGCGGAAGTTACATAATATAAAAGGTCATAGCCGTTTTAGCATGCACGATTTAGAATTGTTGCGGACCTCGAGGATGTCACCATCATCCACGAGACTTGAGAATGGAAATTACGTTGTTCTACTTCAATTTGTCGTGTTTGCTTATCCGACACGGACTTGGAAAGCAGGGAAGGAGAGTTTTGACACATATGTCCGTACATATTGAGTGTCTTGTATAGTAATTTGCCTATGATTTTTTTGTTCTTTATCCAAAAACATTCTTTCTCGAGCTTGACATTTGTATCTTGTGATGAAAGAAATGAACTTGATGTAAGGAAGGCAGTAGGTGGAAAATCTTTTACCACATTTAATAAGAGATACATTGCAACTATGTCGAAAAATTCCTTGAGATACATGTTTTACGAGGTGCCAGGGCACTTGTTGCATTCCTACTCAAGGTTACTACGGACCGATCGATCTCGGCAATAAGCGTCCACGAGTAAGTCCATCATTGAGTAAATTAATTAAGTCCATTGAGCCATAAAAGAGTTTTATGATGTTTTAGGATACATGCACTCGTGCATACTATTTTTATAAACTTTGGCTATTAATATCTTTATAAATATTTGGATTGCACACATAAAAACTATATATGTAGATTTATCTCAAGAAATACTTTCGTAATATTATAATTTTATTATGTTTTATTAATATATTGCAATTACAATTTATGACCGGAGTATGATCCTATGGGATCCATCACTCCTAAATTTACTTTTTAAAGGTTTGTTTTCATCTCCCTCTTGGTCTGACATAAAATGTGAATTTTTGCATCATTTAATTTGATTAAGCTCTGATCTTCCGTTGGTATCCATCACTTGTAAACTTTAAAATTATTATGATTTGTTGGAACCTTTCCATATTAGAAAGAAATCCCTCCAAAAATTAGCATATACTGCTTAATATGGCGAACACACGGTACTCTTTAGTAAAAGCGAAAGAATAGTTCGCTTTGTGCTCCTGCTTAATTGCATTATTTGAGGAGCCATAGCCACCTTATATTACTCACCGTCGGTGAGCCACATGCGGGAAGGTGCGATGCGGGACTATTCGCTAATTACTTTGTTTTGCCATCTGCTGCTGTGCTAACCAAATTAGGCCTGGCCCATCATCACCATGAGAATCAGCATCAAGCCATAAATGATCCTTTGGAAAGGTGTTGTTTGTCAAACATGTCCATATCAAATTCACAGGTCACACATCAATCATCAAATCTTGATATGCATAGCTAAGCATAAATTCCGTCATTGCGAAATTTCTTCCTAAAATGAACTTAGGCTGTGCATAACACCGTTGGAACTTGGAATGATACTTGTTTCTAATCCTTGGTAACAGTGACTCTGCGGCAGTTATTGCTTCTTGGTTGCTAGTTGTTGGGGTTATTCTTTGAATTGATATCCTAGAGCGGTGGGCGGGTGCGATCATAGGGTCTGAAGGTAACAAGAGGAGCAAAGCGGCGGTCTTGCACATTCACTCGGCCCTCTGCGGATGGCTTTCTTGAGCACCATCTTGCATCATCTTCCTTTATAGGATTCTTCAAGCTCAGCGAGAATCTTCTATAAGCATAGTCTTGTTTACGGCTGAATCTGCATAGTCGTTGCCCACGACTTGAACCTTCAAGTTAGGATTGAGCCGGCTTGAAGCGCTTTGCGTACATCATCTGCGATGCGTCCTCTTGAGCATAATGAGAGTTGAGTGAACTTGTTGAGGTATTGACTCATTGACATGTTTCCTTACGCGACTCACGGAACTCGTTCTTCTTCATTTCCACCTTCCCATCGGGAATACGAGTGGTGGAAGGCTTACGAAAATTCAGCTCAAGTGATGTTCGGTGGTTCTCATGGGCGACATAATAATTCTCCCACCATTCCAGCTGCGGTACCCTCAAGGTGGTCGCGGCATACGAGAACCTTCTCGCGGTGATCACATTGGGATATGGCGAGCTTCTTCTCGATAGGCGTAGCGGTCATCTGCGTCAATGGCTCGGAGCGTGGTGGATGGGTCCTCCAGAACTCTGCCACCTTGGTGGGGAAAAGTGGTGGTGGTGGTTGCGTGCGGCTTGATTGATTACGATTAAGCATTGCGACTAGAGCGGCGCGATCAGGTTCGTTGAGTCATCATCGCTTAAATTTACTTTTTAAGGTTGCTTTTCATCTTCCTCTTGATGCGACATAAAATGTGAATTTTGCATAATTTAATTTGATTAAGCTCTGATCTTCGGTTGGTATCCATCACTCATAAACTTTAAAATTGTTAGGATTTGTTGGGACCCTTCCAAATTAGAAAGAAATCCCACCAAAAATTAGCATATGCTGCTTAATATGACAAGCACAGTATTCTTTAGTAAAGCGAAAGAATAGTTAGCTTTGTGCTCACCGCAGCCTTCTTGTTCTATAGGGAATATGCCTTGTATTACTCACCATCGGTGAGCCACTGCGAAGGCGTGATGCGGGACTAATCGCTAATTACTTTCTTTTGCCATCTGTTGCTGTGCAAACCAAATTTGGCCTGGCCCATCATCACCAACAGAATCAACGTGCATCAAGCCATAAAAGATCACTGGAAAAGGTGTTGTTTCGTCAAACATGTCCATATCAAATTCACACTTTGGTTGTCCTGAACAATGTAACCTCTAACAGTAGATGTTGAGGGATCTTAAGACAGAAAGATTTGCATAGGTCACACAGCAACCATCAAATCTTGATATGCATAGCTAAGCATAAATTCCGATTCTGTTGCAAAATTTGTTCCTAAAATAAACTTAGTTGTGAATAACACATGTTGGAACTTGGAATGATACTTGTTTCTGATCCTTGATAATCATGATAAGTATCAGCGCAAACACTGTGTATTGCCACCAAATACCAATTGTTAAAAGAACTTAATAAAATTATATGTGTACATGGTGAATTGACCATGCTTTCCTGATAGCAGCGTAATCTAAATGGTACCAAATGCCCATTGTTAAAAGGAACTTAATAAACATTATGCTAGTCTCGTGTTTCGATACTATTTATTCTTATTGTGTGTACATACCATCATATGAGAATTGACATCGTAACACCCTACACCCCTAGTTCTATACTTTTCCTACATGAAATGACTACACCACATTGCATAAGCATGTCAAGCTTTTTCATATTGCGTTGTAAATGCGATTGCTATTTTTATATTGCGCCACCTAAAACGTATTCTAAATATATTTGGTCACATCGAAACTCATAAATTGTTCACTACTTCATATTTTCTTATCTTTTCAAAAATTATCAGTAGCGCAAACAATTAAAGATATACAAAAATTATATATTTAATTTAATTTCAAAATAGATATCCTATCGTCAATTGAACAGGCGACATGTTTTCTATCGCCATTTGACAGGGAAGCTATTTCCCTGTTTGCAGTGGCAACAAGTGCCATTTGACAGGGAAGCTATTTCCCTGTTTACAATGGCAACAGTATTCTATTTTTGTAAAAAAATGACTATTTAATTTTGTAATTTGTAATTAAAATAATATTATTTAAAATCGCCCTTGCAACACGATGGAATCGTGGCTCATGACTCCTCGAAGCGACGTCAGGCATCCATTTCCCCTCCCTCCTGCTCCCCTCTGATCGTCACTGCAGTGCATCCCTGCTCAGGCCACCTCCCATCTCCCTACCCGTCTTTGTTGGTGTTGCCTCAACATGGCACCACTGCCGCACTTTGCCCTACCCCTCCTTCTAGTCCCCTCTTTCCCAACACCTTCCCACCCCTGGTGCTCCTTCCTCTCCTCTGCGCCCACAGTGGCTCGAGCCCTCGAGGAGGTGGCGAGGTGCATCCGTTCTCCCTCTCCTATGCTCACAGCCCAGATCGGCCGCTAGATTGCCATATATCCGTCGTCGCCTCTCATCTTCTTGCCCTCTCCTTCCCCTCGATCAACGGCGGGCAAAGTGATGACGTGGGTTGGGGCAGCACCCTTCCTCCTCGCCTTTGCTAGCGCCCACCATGCTCGCCCTTGCCATCGCGTCCTCCCCTTCTCCCTACTAACCTGACCGTGGTTGCCCTAGAGTGGATCAATCGATTTGGGGTGGAGTGGGAGGGACAAGGGATCAGGACCAGATTTGGCAATTGTTTCATTTCGCATCATAAGACATTCCTCTACATCTATTTATCACTTTTTCATTAGTAAATCTTGTTCTTATGCCTAATACTTTTCTGCTTATGGTTTAGCAAAGCAATATTTATGCAGTTCTTTGGAAGGATTGTACTAGATTTGTAGACATATTTGATTCACAGCTGAGATGTTTTATACTTTGATCCTTTCTTGTGTCCTCATTATCAAATTCTTATAACAGGTTCCTTTTAGATTATGTTCTCATGTGAATGAATGTGTGTAGACATTGATTGATAGAGTGAACTTTGCTAATATCTCATATGTCTAACTGTAATATACCAATTTTGTGTGCGATTACAACAATCATGGGTAGAGGTACTGCTAAATGATAATCCATTGTTCTACAGTCAGCACTTGAAAACTGAAAAACCAAAATCTCGTAACATGTCTACGCGTGTAGCTTTGGCTCGGACGCTCAGCCCATCCACCAGAAAGAGTCACAGAGCCCAGTGCCAGCGCCCAGCGACCCCATTGGCACTTACCTATTGTCTGTTGTTTGGTAACTGCTGCTGTGTGATGGTGTACTGCTGGCTGCTGCTTGCTTTAAGCGTCACCCCAGGTAAGTCCAAGTAAATTAATTAATTCCATTCAGCCACAAAGAGTGATGTTTTAGGATACATACACTTGTGCAGACTACTTTTATAAACTTTGGCCTATTAAAATTATTATGATTTGTTGGGACTCTTTCAAATTAGAAGAAATCCTCCAAAATTGGCATATGCTGCTAATATAGCAAGCACACGGTATTCTTTAGTAAAAGCGAAAGAATAGTTAGCTTTGTGCTCACCACACAGCCACACTGTGTTTGACAGGAGCCATAGCCGCCCTTGTATTACTCACGTCGGTGATCCCTATGCAGAGAAGCGTTATGGGACTAATCGCTAATTACTTTGTTTGCCATATCTTCTTTGTGCAAACCAAATTAGACACGGCCCATCATTACCAGAGAATCCATGCACAAAGCCATAAATGATCCTTTGGAAAGGTGTTATTTAGTCAAACATGTCCATATATCAAATTCACACTTAGGTCACAGCAACCATCAAATCTTGATATGCATAGCTAAGCATAAATTCGATCCGTTCTGAAATTTATTCCTAAAATGAACTTAGTGTGAATAACACTGTTGGAACTTGGAATGATACTTGTTTCGATCCATGGTAATCATGATAAGTATTAAGCGCAAACATTGTGTATTGCCACCAAATACCCATTGTTAAAAGGAACTTAACAAAATTATATATGTACATGGTGAATTGACCATGCTTTCACGATAGTAGCATAATCTAAAAGGTACCAAATGCCCATTGTTAAAAGAACTTAATAAAATTGAACACATAAAATTATATATGTAAATGGTGAATTGACCATGCTATCCTCAGTAACAATGAGAGAAGGAATGGCATCAACCATGGGAGGATAGTCTGCGTGACGTCTATTTTAAAAACTTAGGATTTACCAAAACCAAATTGTATTTTAAAAAACCATATTTACTTAACTAATAATACTGTATATGTACTATTTACCATACGAAAATACCAAGCAGGCCCCAAATGGAAGTTACATATAATATAAAGCTCAGCCGTTTCAGCATGCACATGATTCAAAATTGTTGCAACCGCGAGGATGTGACCATCATCCACGAGATACTATAAGGCCTTGGACTTGAGAATGGAAATTCTGTTCTACTTCAATTTGCAGTGTTTGCTTATCCGGACACGCGGTATCCATCACTCATAAACTTTAAAATTAATATGATTTGTTGAGACCCTTTCAAATTAGAAAGAAATCCTCAAAAATTAGCATAAGCTGCTTAATATGGCGAGCACCGTATTCTTTAGTAAAAGCGAAAGAATAGTTCGCTTTGTGCTCTGCATTGCATTGACGAGGAGCCATAGCGCCCTATATACTCACCGTCAATGAGCCATGTGATGACGGTATGGGCACCTTGACGTATACCAACGTCTTGTGCCTCAAAGACTCGCTCCGACCCTCCGAATCGCGCGCCGACGCGACTCAACTATGAGGTCTTGCTCAATAGTCACGGCTCCAATGAAATCTTATGCTCTGGGTCTCTCAAAACTTTCTCAAAGATCGAGACGTGAAACACATTATGAACCCCACGCATGGACTCGGGAAGGTCCAAAGCGGTAGGCTAACTTCCCAATTCTTGCAATAATTGAGAACGGTCCAACGTACCTCGGGCTAAGTTTCCTTTGGTACCGAATAGACAATACCTTTAGTGGGAGACACTCTCAAGAGCACTGGTCACCCACCGCAAACTCCAAGTCACGCCTCAAATCAAGATAACTTTTCTGTCTCGCTCGAGCCGCTAATGATTCTCGCCTCACCATGGCCACACGCTCAACGGTCTTCGAATCCCGGTCAGGACCCAAAATCGCTTCTCTCCAAGCGCATCCCAACAAAGCGGCGATCGCACTTCCGCCCATAGAGAACCTCAAATGGCGCGGCTCTAATACTGGAATGGTAACTATTGTTATAAGCAAACTCTGCAAGTGGCAACTGGTCCTCCCAACTACCCTTCCAAGACAAGACGCAAGATCGCAGCATGTCCTCCAAAGTCTGAATAGTACGCCTCGATCGCCCATCTGTCTCGAGGGTGAAACGCAGATTAAGGCGGAGCTGTGTGCCCAATGCACTCGCAGACTTTCCCGTAACTTGAGACAAACTTGGCCCTCGCGTAAACGATGGTCTTTGGCACACCATGCAGTCTTACTATTTCACGCACATAAATAGGAGCTAGATCACTCACTGAATTTGTCGTGCGAATAGGAATGAAGTGCGCAGACTTGCTGAAACGATCCACCACTACCCAAACTGCATCCTTCCCTCGCGGCGAACGAGGTAACGCCACCACAAAGTCCATAGAGATATCATCCCAAGGCCACTGGGGTACCTCCAAAGGCTGCAATAACCCTGCAGGACGCTTGTGTTCAGCTTTCACTTGCTGACAAACACCGCAAGAAGCCACATAATTAGCAATATCCACCTTCATTCTTTTCCACCAAAAATTCTGTTTCAGATCTCGATACATCTTAGTCTCACTAGGGTGAACAGTGTATGGAGTGCGATGTGCTTCCCTCAAGATATCATCTTTGACCTCCGCCTTTTGTGGTACACAAAGACGGCCTTTAAACCTCAAAGTACCAAAATCATCCATGCTAAAATCACTCTCTTTGCCCTCATCCAGACGCTTCCTAACCTCCTGTAATAACCGGTCACTCTGTTGTGCTTCCCGCACACGGTCTGGAATTGCTGACTCAAGAATCAACTGTGTCTCAACATGTGTTGTGCCCGCATAACAATAGGATATACCCATGCGATCAAAATCAGCAATGAGGCAATCTAGAGTAGCAGGAGTCGCCTTGCGACTAAGAGCATCAGCAACTACATTGGCTTTGCCTGGATGATACTGAATAGTAAGATCATAATCCTTGATCAACTCCAACCACCTCCTTTGCCTCAAATTCAGATCCTTCTGAGTGAAGATATATTTGAGACTCTTGTGATCTGTGAAAATATCACAAGGCTCGCCGTATAGATAATGCCTCCAAATCTTGAGAGCAAAGACAACCGCAGCCAACTCCAAATCATGAGTGGGATAATTCGCTCGTGCTTCTTTAACTGCCTCGACGATAAGCAATCACCTTACCGCCTTGCATGAGAACACAGCCAAGACCCACTCGAGACGATCTGAAAAGAATGTGAACCGCTTTCCTGGCTCGGGAAGAGTGAGAATAGGAGAGGTCACCAACCTCTCCTTCAAAATGCAAAAACTGCGCTCACACTCATCACCCACCGAATCTTACCTTTCTCGAGTAAGTTGAGACATCGGTTTGGCGATGATAGAAATCTGCACAAAACGCCGATAATAACCACCAAACCCAAGAAACTCCTCACCTCCTTCGCACTAGTCGGCCTCTTCCAATCCACCACTGTGGAGACCTTACCAGATCAACAAAGAATGCCCCGAGGGTTAATCACATGACCCGTAAAACCCACTCTCAAATCCGTAACTCACACTTCTTCAACTTAGCATAGAATTTGTGGTCTCTCAAAGTATCTAAAACCGACCTCAAATGACGCTCATGATCCTCATTGGTCTTGGAATAGATAAGAATATCATCAATGAACACCACCACGAAATCATCTAGATACTGTGTAACATGTTGTTCATGGTCTCCATAAAATGGCAGTGCATTAGTCAATCCAAAGGACATAACTTTATACTCATAATACCCATACCGTGGAGAAAGCGATCCTCTCTACATCTCGCCACGCACTGATTTGATTATACCTCGATCGGAGGTCGATCTTGAGAATACTTGAGCTCCATTCAACCGATCAAACAAGTCCTCAATGCGGGGCAATGGATATTTGTTCTTGATTGTGATCGCATTAAGCGCACGGTAATCAATACACATCGCCAACTCCCATCCTTCTTCTCGTGAATAGAACAGAGCTCCCCATGGTGATACACTACGCCGATCAAACCTTTAGCCAACAAATCATCCAATCGCTTCTTCAACTCGTCCGAACGGACGTGCTAATCGATATGGAGACATCGAGATGGGACGAGTATCCGGAACAAGATCAATGCGAAACTCCACGTCTCGCGCAGGTGGCAAGCCCGGAAGCCCAGCCGGGAACACATCTAGGTAATCACTAACCACTGGAATCTCCTCAATCTGCGAAGCCACACTCGGTTTCTCAAAGAAGAGCTAAAGAAGCCCAGCCATCGCGCGACGACCCGGAACAAATCAGACCAACATTGAAAGAGAGCGAGGCGCTCCTGAAAAGTCAAAGTCTCCCTGCACGAGGTGCGCATGCAGGTATTCTACGTAAACAAGATATCACGGCTCGATAAGAGTGCAACCAATCCATACCCAAGATAACATCGAACGGCTCCATTTGTATAACTATCAAATTCGCGTGAACTTCTCTCCATCAATAATAATAGAACACCCAGACAAACAAGAGAACTAGCAATAATACCCTGTGAGAACTAACCAACACCGATCGAGAAATCCATCAGATACTCAAGTTCGCTCTCCTAGCAAACGCCGTTGAGACAAACGAAAAGGTAGCCCCGAATCAAAAAGGACTAAAGCATCAAGCGAATCCACAAGCAAAGTACATCACCACGTCAGACGACCCACGGACTCCATTGTGGGCATGGCGACACTCTGTGGCGCCATGGCGAAGAAGACGACGCCGGGCGGCGAGCCCCAACAATCTGGCTTTGTGGCGGTGCAGTAAAGCCGGTCGTGCAACCTGAAGCGGTGCCGAAGGTGGCGGTTGCTAGTAGTACCCTACCGAGGCGCCCAAGTCAAGGAAATGGCGCTACCGGAGGAGCGATCATCATCCGAAAGATCTCGAGCAGACCCATCAAGAAGAAGATGGCACAGCTCCCACTTGATCACGCTAAGCGGGGTTCGCGACACACCCGCCTCCTTGTGACCGGTCGGCCACACCGACGGCAATCTCCGTCCAAGAGCACTCAAGAAGACGGTGTCCTTCACCGCACTTAAAGCAAAGCATGCCCCGCCTCAGGGACAGACGAAGAGCTGGAGTACCTGCAAAAGGACGAGGCGTCGAAGAAGAGAACGGCCTCGGTGCTAGACTTGAAGGATGCGGTCCTCCCTTGAATTTCTTGAAAGTGGGTCGAATGCACTCCACTTCCCTCACTAGAGTTCCTCTTCCGTCACCACCGAAGCAATCGATCCACCGAGGCTATTTTGCCCCTTTGTGAGTGCATCTCCAACTCCATGCCCCTAGCTTGCTCCACAACAGAGTCAGTAGTCACAGAGTGGAGTAGCTCCCAACACATGTCAGACTCAATTGAGACCCAGACGAAACCTCTTGGCTTTCGAAGATCATCGTTAGCACCAAGGGACGGCGAACCAAGTTGTTGAACTCACCTCATACTCAAGAATAGACCTCTTCCCCGAGCAAAGGTCGTCAAGGCAACCTCCATCTTCTCAACAAAAGAGTAGGGTAGAACTTTCCTTGAACTCGATCAACAAAGTCCTCCCAAGTGATCGCCCTTGAGTGGCGGTCCTCGAAGACAACACGCTCCCACCAAATATCCGCTTGCCCTTTCAAATGAAAGGCTACAAACGGACCCTCCGAGGTGAAGACATCTCTAAAGCTCCAAAGCGCCTCTCCATGTAGCGCAACCACCCACGCTCGACCGTGTACCCAGGCAGTCAAACGGATCCAACCTCAACCCCATCCACTCGGTGACATCCGCCTCAGAACCGGTGGATGTGCGACAGAGCAACAACAGATGCCGCGAAGAATGTGGCGCTACCGCTGACGAAGAGCACGGATCTCTCCCACCAACTCTCTCAAGAAAGCGGGGTCTCATCCTCGACCCCAACCGAGGTGGGTCGACAAGAACCCCTCGCCCATCGACTCATACGCTCACAGGAGGTGGCTCCACGGAACCTCGCCGCGGGCCCGACCTCCACGACCGCGCCACCACGACCACGCCCTCTACCCCTCGGCATAACTATCAACCACAATCAACAATACACAATGAGCTCAAAGGTCAAAATAAAATCATCCATCAATGAACAACATAACGGAAGCGTAAAACTATATTCGTACCTCTCTCTAACCTACTGTGCACTAGTGTGTCAAATTTTAGATTGTTTAACCATTAGCAAATTTTAGTTGATTTACTAATACTAAAACAAATTTTAACAATTTTAGTTTGCCTATGTTGTTAATCTATTCACCACGGACCTAAAGCCCGCTCTGATACCAACTGTAACACCCCAGCCCAACACTGAGCCTAGAATGCCACCACACTACTCTCTAAACTAATAATTAACGACACACTATAATATTACAGCAGGAAAACAACAATAAACATATCCATGAATCACAAAAGAACATGCATAATTATGGTTCGAACGATAATAAATAATCAAGTGGAATAAAACCAGGTAAACAGTCCAAAATAGCATCAACCAATGAATCCAAATTATTAAAGCAAATAGTCTAGTCCAAACGTTGTCCTAAACTTGATTCAACCTCTAACATGTCCAAGAGTAATCCAATTGTAAATGAAAAGATTCTTATGGCAAATGATCATGTGTTGTCCATGTGCTCTACTCGCTCTCAGTTACGGCATCCTCGAAGATCACCTAAAGACAACAATAGAGCAAGGGTGAGTCCACGACTCAGCAAACACATCCATAAACAACGAACAATAATAAATCAACGACATTCAATAACTTCATTATCGCATGTGTCCTTCTATTTGATTCTCATCCATTAATCTCATGTATCAATGCAAATCTAATCTACATGTTCACATGCACTTCTTTCACAGATACGGTATAGCATGAGTGAATGCTCGCGACAACATTCACTCTCAAGCCCGCTCCTCCATAAGGATCGGGACCTCCTCCACTCCGTGGAGTTGTGATCATTCATGATCACCGCTCATATGCAAAGATGCTTATGAATGCAAATATGCAAACTCCATCATAAACATCATATCCAACTTTTCATCATGTTTATCAACAAAGATATAATCATGTCATTCCATTGTTTGCAATTAAATAAAATAAAAGCACAACAATAATGGTACTGAAAGATAAAGAATCACGATGATCAATCATTGATCATTTATTTACCATGCACTTGCCTTTACTAGTTGCGACGCACGATTTGGCTAGCAGGTGGCAACAAGCACGACGCCTCTCCTATATTAAATACACAAACTTCAATACAAGCTATAGCAACAAGAATAGCAATCAATATACTTCGCTCCTATCCGACCCCAAATATACCACGTTACGCCGGTACCGAATAGTTACCCGTAGCTGTCTTAGTACTAAAACGAACGTAACTTTTGACTCGAAAGTCCGATCACCACAAACCACCCCGTTCTGGATTCTTTATAAAATTCTCCACATTTTCTTAGATTACGAAGACTTCTAATTAAATCATCTAACCCTCCGTTTCTAGCCCAGAAAACCGATCTGTCCGCTTCGGAACAGCAGTCTTACTAAATTCATTACTTTTGTTTTACTCAACCAAAATTCGCGTTCTCAGATTCTACAGAACTCTTAGACAATTATCTACATCTTTCATGTAGATCAAAAACTCTAATTAGGCAATTTACTATTTTTAATATCTGGTCTACCAGAACAGCGCCGAAAGACGACAACCACAATGACAGCAGCCTTCCGAAAATCATAACTCGAATTCTACTTGTCCGATCGACATGATTAAATATGCTATAGAAAGATATCGAAATTATCTACAACTAACTAGTAGATGACATTTCCAAAATTCGCCATTAAGATATCCGAATAAATCGTACAACGGACAGCAGGTTAAACAAACTCATTAATCGGCCTCTCTATTAGAAAATTATAAAACCTCACTAATTAATCTAGATTATAATCTCTAATACTTACTCGGAATTGTGATGACGCCTCAAGCGCATGCATGCATCACATGGAAATTCTTTTCACACGCACGTAAGGCGCCAGATCTTGGCTCAACAAGACAAAGAAAGAAATCAAGAAGAAGATTTCTCGCGGCTTCCAGCCAGCAAGAAGAAGAAGAAATAGGATCGGCAGCAGCAGCAGCCCACGCAAGACAAAGCGACGCCGCTTGGTGCAACAGAAGAACGCCACCGCGGCCGCCCACGCCGTTAGGCACTCGGCAAGACTCTCGGCAAGCAGGATCCGGCGGGCAGAAGAAGCAAAGAAGTTAGGATCAAGAAGCAGCAGCCCACGCAAGACAAAGCGACGCTCGGCAGTGCGGCAGCAGAAGAACGCCACCATGGCCGCCCACGCCGCGAGGCACTCGGCGCACTCGGCGCGCGAGATCCCAAAAGAAGAATAAGAAGACAACGACCTCCACGCGGCAATCAGGTAATTTGAAAGCAGCAGAAGACTCGCAATGTATGATGGCTCAGCAAAGAAGCGATCGCGTACAGATGAAAATTGTCAAGCACAAGCAGAGGAAATTGGTCAAGCGCGCGGTGGAAAAAAGAAAAGAAAAGAAAAGCTGCTAGGGTTTTCTAGAATTCCCATGATCTATTTATATAGCTCTTAAAAACTCTGAAATTCTATTTTTTTTATGTACTAATTAATTTAATTACACACAGGCCCTTAAGAAGTTAATAATTAATTATTTATTATTACCATTTATTTTTCAGAATATTACACTTTTCTGCTTATGGTTTAGCAAAGCAATATTTATGCAGTTCTTTGGAAGGATTGTACTAGATTTGTAGACATATTTGATTCACAGCCTGAGATGTTTTATACTTTGATCCTTTCTTGTGTCCTCATTATCCAAATTCTTATAACAGGTTCCTTTTAGATTATGTTCTCGTCATGAATTGAGTCACATGTAGGGTATTGATTGATAGAGTGAACTTTGCTAATATCTCATATGTCTAACTGTAATATACCAATTTTGTGTGCGATTACAACAATCATGGGTAGAGGTACTGCTAAATGATAATCCATTGTTCTACAGTCAGCACTTGAAAACTGAAAAAACCAAAATCTCGTAACATGTCTACGCGTGTAGCTTTGGCTCGGACGCTCAGCCCATCCACCAGAAAGAGTCACAGAGCCCAGTGCCAGCGCCCAGCGACCCCATTGGCACTTACCTATTGTCTGTTGTTTGGTAACTGCTGCTGTGTGATGGTGTACTGCTGGCTGCTGCTTGCTTTAAGCGTCACCCCAGGTAAGTCCAAGTAAATTAATTAATTCCATTCAGCCACAAAAGAGTGATGTTTTAGGATACATACACTTGTGCAGACTACTTTTATAAACTTTGGCCTATTAAAATTATTATGATTTGTTGGGACTCTTTCAAATTAGAAAGAAATCCCTCCAAAAATTGGCATATGCTGCTTAATATGGCAAGCACACGGTATTCTTTAGTAAAAGGCGAAAGAATAGTTCGCTTTGTGCTCACCACACAGCTGCACTGTTTGACAGGGAGCCACAGCCGCCCTTGTATTACTCACCGTCAGTGATCCCTATGCCAGAGGCAGCAGTATGGGACTAATCGCTAATTACTTTGTTTTGCCATTTGCTGCTGTGCAAACCAAATTAGACCTGGCCCATCATTACCAACAGAATCAACGCGCACAAAGCCATAAATGATCACTGGAAAAGGTGTTATTTCGTCAAACATGTCCATATATCAAATTCACACTTAGGTCACACAGCAACCATCAAATCTTGATATGCATAGCTAAGCATAAATTCCGATTCCGTTGCGAAATTTCTTCCTAAAATGAACTTAGCTATGAATAACACCTGTTGGAACTTGGAATGATAATTGTTTCTGATCCATGGTAATCATGATAAGTATTAGCGCAAACATTGTGTATTGCCACCAAATACCCATTGTTAAAAGGAACTTAACAAAATTATATATGTACATGGTGAATTGACCATGCTTTCCTGATAGTAGCATAATCTAAAAGGTACCAAATGCCCATTGTTAGAAGGAACTTAATAAAATTGGACACATAAAAATTATATATGTAAATGGTGAATTGACCATGCTTTCCTAGTAATAGCAGAGAAGGAATGACATCAACCATGGGAGGATAGTCTGCGGCGGCCCGTCTATTTTAAAAACTTAGGATTTACCAAAACCAAATCCTATTTTAAAAAATACCGTATTTACTTAACTAATAATACCGTATGTACCGTATTTACCATACCGAAAATACCAAACGAGGCCCCAAATGGAAGTTACATATAATATAAAGCTCCCGGTAGTTCAAAGATGCACATGATTCAAAATTGTTGCAAACCGCGAGGATGTGACCATCATCCCCGAGATACTATAAGGCCTTGGACTTGAGAATGGAAATTACGCTATTCTACTTCAATTTGCATTGTTTGCTTATCCAGACACGCGGCATCCATCACTCATAAACTTTAAAATTAATATGATTTGTTGAGACCCTTTCAAATTAGAAAGAAATCCTCAAAAATTAGCATAAAGCGCTTAATATGGCGAGCACACGGTATTCTTTAGTAAAAGGCGAAAGAATAGTTCGCTTTGTGCTCACCACGCAATGCATTGTTCGACAGGAGCCATAACCGCTCTTATATTACTCGGCGTCGTGAGCCATGTGACAGAGGCGAGCAGATGGGACTAATCAAGATTTACTTTGTTTTGCCATCTGCTCTTTGTGCAATCCAAATTAGGATCGCCCATCAACACCATCTTAGGAATGTGATTATCGATGGTAGTGACGGAATGCCTTTCATTGCCTTGCGAAACATAATAGATAACAAGATTAGCAAGCCTTACGAAGTTTAAGCTTTTGTTAGAAGATACTTGTTATAGTTTGGAACTTTGGATCTTGGCATGGTCTTAACATAGTTGAACGTCTGTAAAGTGAGAGAAGAGCTCATTTTACTAGGCAACTTTGTTGCGGCAAGGCATGAGCTTGTCTTTGTGACTACAATGCATGTCGTCCTCTCTTTTGCAATGTGAATTGATGCGGTCACTAAGATAATTGTTGTTTCGTGCTATGGTTTTCGTTTTTTTTAGTATCAACTGCTTAACTCTTTCTGGTCGGGTACACAAATATGTTTTTCAGACCTTATGATTCCTTGCTCATCTTCCGAAAATATTAGGGATTTACCCTTCTTCATGTTGCTCCTTATTTCTTTGATATCTGCATCTTTAGTCTGAGCTTTCCTGATCTGACTTTGTAGAGTGGGTTGCACTTCCGAAGTAGCTAAGTAACCTTCTTCGACCAGCTCAAGCTTGAGCTTCTGAAATTCTTCTTGCACTGCTGGCTGACTTTCCTTGATCACCAGAGTATTGTAGTAGACCTTTCTACTTAAAGTGTATGCTACTACATTAGCTTTGTCGAGATGATAATGGATTCCTATATTGTAGTCTTTGATCAACTTCAACCATCTTCTTTGCCTTATATTAAGATCAGCTTGAGTGAAAATGTACTTCAAACTCTTGTGGTCAGTGTAAACTTCACAACGATTACTAATGAGGTAATAACGCCATATATTCAAAGCATGCACCATGGTAGCCAACTCTAAGTCGTGAGTAGGGTAATTTGCTTCATTAGGCTTCAACTGACGGGAATCATATGCTACGACCTTCCTCTCTTGCATCAGGACACAACCGAGACCTTGTCGTGAGGCATCACAGAAAACCTCAAAATCCTTTCGAACATCAGGTAAGACCAACACTGGTGCGGTGGTCAACCGCTTCTTCAATTGTTGGAAACTCTGCTCGCAGTCTGGTGTCCAAGCGAACTTCTTCTCCTTTTTCAACAACTGGGTGAGAGGTCTTGCTACTCTGGAAAATCCTTCTATAAACTGTCGATAGCATCCTGCCACACCAAAGAAACTTCGATCCGAGGCATGAGACTTGAGTGACTCCCAGTTGAGCACATCCTCGACCTTGCTAGGGTTGACGATGACTCCTTCTGCAGACATGACGTGACCCAAGAAGATAACTTCCTCATCTAAAACTCACATTTGTTGAACTTAGCATAGAGTTGATGATCTCTAAGCTTATTTAAGACCAAGTGAAGGTGCTTTTTATGCTCTTCTTCACTCTTGGAGTAAACTAGGATATCGTCAATAAAGACAATGATGAACTTATCCACATACTCCATCAATACTTTATTCATCAAGTCCATAAAGTAAACAAGTCCATAAAGTAAACAGAGGCATTGGTCAATCCAAAATACATGACTGTGAACTCGTATAATCCATAACGGGTTGAGAAAGTGTAGGCTACTAGCTGGCGGTCGGACCGGTGGATATCGGTTCGACCCGGCAGAACTAGCGGTCTGAAAACGCCGGCGGTCGGACCGCCGCTTACAACCCGTCGGACCTGTTCATCGAAGATCAAAATCAAGTCCAACTCCAAAACGAAATTTGATCCAACTTTTGATTCAACCAATGAAACTTGACCAAATTTCGAGCACACCTCCTAATGATATTAGAGACCTATTTCTAGCGACGATCCTTCGATCCACTCCAGAATCGATCTCTCAAGGTTTTACAAAGGAAGTGCACAAACCCTAGAAATATGAAAAACTTGATTCAAGACTTGCTTGTGGGGGGTTGATGATCTAGATGACTCTAGGAGTATTCCCACACATCAAAGTAAGATAACATAGGCCAAGAGACCAAGCATAAACCTTTGAATCAAGGAAGCACCAAAATCATCCAAAAGAGAGAAGAACACAAAGGGAACAATTGATCTTTCAATTAAGCATCACAAGATTGTTTGATCACACTAGATGCTTACAAAGCCTCTCCAACAAGGAGGGCAAGAGCTCACACAAGGAGCACACTCCAAACCCTAGCTTCTCCTCTCCTCTCCTCCAAACCCTAGAAAAATAGAAGAAGGGGCCAAATGAATGCTCAAGGGGGTTTTCCATCTCCCCCCTTTCTATTTATACTAGAGACCTAGGGTTTCACTTTTGGGACCCAAATCCACATGGGACCCACACACACATAACTATTGAAGCAATCGCCTGCTTCACCACGTGTAGGTTGATCAGCGGTTCTCATCACGTCACCAAGCCTCTCTTGTCCGAATCCCATCGGAACCTCCCAGAGACTCGCACTGATATCCGCACCACCTGATCCAACCAGCTGTACCGAACTACCCGTTCGATCCATCTTGCCCATCCTGCACCATGCTTGTGTCACACGACCTCACCCGGTATCCATGATCATTCTGGACCTCAGCTCTGCAAGCGTAGTCCCGATCAACCTCACCGTTGACTTCGTTGACCTGCAAGCCACCTGCACAGCAATAGACAAACAAACCGTTTCTGGGAACAAGTTCTTCACAACTTGACCCACGTTAGCTCCGCAATGCAATATACAACAATAAAGCATTGAAGTTCATACAATAAACACAACCAAGACAACTCAATGCAAACTTGGCTAGCCTCCAAGTCATCGACGGTCTGACCGCCCCACACGGCCGGTCCGACCGATTCCAGGCCGGTCGGACCGATCCCATAACGGCGATCGGACCGCCCGAAAGGACTTAGCCAAATTTCCAGCGTGAAAATCCGAAACCTTCTGGAATTTTCAACTCAATAGAACTTTTGACTGGGAGCTCCAAAAATGATGGGACCACATCCAGGAGACTCCCCTCACTTGCCTACACAACCTATTTTTGGCTCAGCTCCAAAAACCACTTTTCGAAAAACCGGTCGGACCGGCCACCATGGCCGGTCGGACCTCTCCACGGGATCGACCCCCGACACAACCGGTCAGACCGCCTGTGGTCTGACAGCCTTGGAGCAAACCCGAAAACGCGAGATTTTGCAAACCAACAACGCCATTGCCAATTGACTCATCATCCTGAGATCGTGCACATATCCTCACGATATCCACAATCTCCCCCTTGATGAACACATTGGCAATTTTCAAGAAAATGTAGTTTTGAAATGAAAAGTAAAAACTTCGCGTTTTAGATAAAGGCACAACTTGGTCCATAAGCAAGAAAAAGCCTAGGAACCGACCAAGCTGGCTTCAGAATAGTATAAGCAAGTGAGATAAGGCAATGAAAGCACCAAAGGATTCAATTTCCAGAAAGTAGCCAAAAATCTCACTTAGGTCCAAATGAAAAACAATTGTTCTATTTGACCTTTGATCATTGTGAGTCTTCTTCAATTGCAAATGAAATCAGGAAAAGGCAATAGAACCAAAAGACTTAACTCACTATGATCACAAATTTTCAAAAGGTTCAATTTTTATTTTATGAAGTTCTTTTATATTAAACCTTAAGTATGAAACCAAAAGCTCCAAATAAAGCATTTTCTTCACAATCTTTCTCCCCCTTTGACAATGAATTCATCAAGATGCATGGGAAAAGAAAGAGCATGAAGGAAAGACTTTATTTTTGAACTTTAGTAAAAAGGAGCCATAACAATTATACATGTAGACAGTACAAGTATTATACCAAGCCATAATAAGAGTAGACGCTATATCCAATCATGGCAAAACATGTACTGCAAAGCTAAAACCAAGATAGCAGTTATCTGAGATTAACAGAATTAAAACCATGAAAGGTTGCTCAATATCATAGTTTCACTAATAAAGCAACCAGAAATGAGTCAAGCCATGTCAATAAGTAAAAAGAGTCTCAAAACAAGAACTGAGGCATTTTAAGCATTAAGAGTACACTTCTGAAGCAAAACTCAAGCACTTAGCCTTTTTGAGCATTTTCCTAAAAAGGATTTTTTTTTACCGTGCTAGATCTCAAGCCTTGCCGCGACCATCTCAAGCGATAAGCTTAAAAGAATGATCTAGGTCATCCAAAACTCCCCCTGAGTTCATGCCTAGTGCAATGGCAAGCCGTCTCATGAGAAAGGATTGGTGAGATCAGTTTTTCGCATTTAAAATCTCATTTTTCATTTGCTTGACTTAAGAAGATAAAAAGCTCATTTTTCATCTCAAAATAAGTTCAAGACTCAATTCAACCTATTTGACATGGCAAGAATCATAAGAGGATCACTAGGGCAAAACTAGTCACAAGATCCAAAAGACATGATTTGATTCGAATTGCTCACAGATACAAAACTAGCAAGGCAAAAGCTAAGCTGAACAAGAAGAGCCATAAAAGAAGTCTAGCAGACTATCACTTGATATGACAAGGTATAGAATATGAAATCAAGTCATACAAGGATAATGATCAAAGCTCCACTAATTTTATTATACAATGCAAGACAAATGAATTGAAACATGCATTATGATACAATGAATGCAAAAAGAACGACTTCCCCCTCAAAACAGCCCAATAGGACTAATAACCCCTAACTCTCCCCGCAAAGCAGCAAAACGAGAAGAATCAAGAGCTTTAGTGAAAATATCTGCAAGATGTTGCTCAGACTCTACAAAGTGAAGCACAATGTCACCTTTGTCAACATGGTCTCTAAGAAAATGAAATCGAATATCAATATGTTTTGTCCTGGAATGTTGCACTTGGTTTTTGGCAATATTAATTGCAGAAGTGTTGTCACAGAAAAGAGGAACACTTCTCAAAGATAACCCATAGTCTCGCAGCGTGGATAAAATCCAGAGAACCTGAGAGCAACCAACGGCCAGCAGCTACATACTCGGCCTCAGCTGTGGACTGTGCAACCGAAGACTATTTTCTAGAAGACCAAGAAACAAGAGATGTGCCCAAGAAATGACAAGTGCCAGAAGTACTCTTCCTATCCACTCTACACCCCGCAAAGTCAGCATCAGAAAATGCTCGAATTGAGAGAGCAGAAGAAGAAGAATACCAGAGTCCAAAATCAAGCGTATCTTGAAGGTACCTGAATATCCGACGTACTGCTTGACGATGAGAAGCACGAGGGGAAGCCTGAAAGCGAGCGCACAGACATACGGCGAATTGTATGTCCGGCCTCGTATTGTAAGATAGAGGAGGAGCCAATCATATCTGCGGTACTCTTCGGTCCACGGACTCTCCATCCTCATCAGGGTCTAGCACGGTGGTTGTAGCAATAGGAGTAGACATTGCCCTACTGCTTCCCATATTGAAGCGCCGAAGAAGGTCCTTTGTATACTTACTCTGGTGAACGAAGGCGCCTTCTTTCAGTTGCTTGATTTGAAGACCAAGGAAGAATGTCAGCTCTCCCATCATGCTCATCTCGAACTCACTGCTCATAGAATCTGAAAATCTGGACACCAAAGCATGAGAAGAACCACCGAATATAATATCATCCACATAAATCTGAACCAAAAAGAAATCACTGCCATGCCTGAGAGTGAACAAGGTTTTATCAACCATTCCCATTTTGAAATCATTTTCAAGCAAGAAACTCTTAAGCCTGTCATACCAAGCTCTAGGAGCTTGTTTCAATCCATAATGGGCTTTAGAAAGTTTAAACACATGGTTTGGGAATTTTTGATTTTCAAAACCAGGAGGTTGCTTGACAAAGACCTCTTCTTCTATGAAACCATTCAAGAAAGCACTTTTAACATCCATTTGAAAAAGCTTGAAACCCTTGGATGTTGCAAATGCTAAAAGAATGCGAATGGCTTCCAATCTAGCTACTGGAGCAAAGGTCTCTTCAAAGTCTAAGCCCTCTACAGGAATAACCTTGAGCTACTAGTCTAGCCTTATTAAGAACAACCAACCCATCCTCACTTTGTTTATTTTTGAAAATCCATTTTGTTCCAATAACATGAGAATCAGAAGGACGCTCAACTAAAGTCCAGACTTTGTTTCTTTCAAAATTTTCAAGCTCTTCATGCATGGCATTGACCCAAGAAGCATCAGATAAAGCATGGGTGATATCTCGGGGTTCAAAAGAAGCGACAAAAGCAGAATGTGCATGAGAATCAGGAGAAATAAACCTGGAGCGAGTGACTCGCTCTTGAAGATCCCCAATCATCTGCTCAGGTGGATGTTGTCACTGAATGCGAAGAGGTGCTCTGGTGCGTAAATGGCCTCTACCTCATGACTTGTGGAGGTAGGAACAGAGCCACTCGGATCGTCGGTGGGGATAGGTGGAGGTCGCTCATTTGGCCCGAAGTAGTAGTAGCAGTGCTCTCCACCCTCTCGAGGTAGCCGGAGGATGGTTTGGTTCTTCATCCTCGAGTCATCATCGACGAAGATGCTTCCTTGAATTTCGTGAACTCGTGTACCAAGCATCGGGTCTAGTACTGGGACTAGCCTCATCAAAAGTGACCGCAAGTCTCAACAATTTTGTTAGTATCAACATTAAAAACACGATAGCCACGAGAATGAGCGGGATATCCAAGAAATATGCCATCAAAACATCTAGACTCAAATTTATCAAGGTTGCCATGTTTAAGAATGAAGCACTTGCAACCAAAAATCTTGAAATGAGAGACTTTGGGAGAATGACCAAATCTAAGCTCATAAGAGGTCTTTCCAACCATAGATCTCAAGAAAACCCTATTGGAGATATAACAAGCAAGAGAGATCGCCTCATTCAAAATCTCCTAGGAGTAGAATGCTCATCTAACATGGTCCGAGCCATCTCTACAAGGGTTCTGTTCTTCCTTTCTACAACACCATTCTCATTGGGAACTCTAGGAGAAGAAAAGCGATGCTCAATTCCCTATCGGTCTGGAAGGTAGAAAAAGAAGAATTCTTGAATTCAGTCCCATTGTCACTCCTAATGGCTTTTAAAGCTCCAGGTATATCAACAGTAATTCTAAGGACCAAATCTCTAAAAAATCCAAATGCTTCGTCCTTAGAAGCAAGAAAATAAACCCATGAATACCTGGAGTAATCATCCACAACCACCAAAGACATACCATTTCCCACGGTGTTGAACTCTAGAAGGACCAACTGTATCTAAGTGAAGAAGCTGTCCTGGTCCATCAGTCATTACCAAAGTAAGAGGTGGGTGGGAAGCAGACACCATCTTACCATGCCTACAGGGTGAGCACACAAGATCTCTAACAGCCTTCAGCCTAGGCAAACCTCTAATCAAGTCCTTGCAACTGACTCTAGACAAATGATCAAAACCTATATGCCCAAGTCTACGATGCCACAAAACAAGGTCATGAGAAACAGAGGCTACAAGACACCTAGGACGGGAAACTGAAAAAATACTGAAATTAGCACAAAATATCTTCTCAAATCTCGAGATCTTAAAAACAAGCTCACCCGAGGAATCTAGAACGCTACACTCTCCACTTTTAAACTTTACTTCTAGACCCTCATCAAGTAGCTGAGAAACAGATAGAAGATTATACCTCAGCTTACTTACCAAAGCGACGTCTTTAAGCATGAACTTGTCGTTGACGCGCACAGTGCCCTTTGCAGTCACGGTCCCGGTAGAAGCATCCCCAAAGGTAATCAATTCGTTGCCGGATGCACGTGTGAGGGAGGAGAACCATCTAGAATCTCCGGTCATATATCGAGAACACCCGGAGTCCACAAGCCATATGTCCTCCTTCCTCGCACGACGGACCTAAAAAGCACAATCAGAAAACATCCGTGCCTCGAGATGGGGTTAGTGATAAATGATCTAGGAATCCGATCGAGAAGCACGATGTCCGGGAGCAACGAGAGAAATAGCAGAAACATGATCAGGAATAAAATCATAAGGATGCACATGAGAACCACCTAGACCTCTCCGAAACGATCTACCAAAAGATCGATACCCCCCCCCTGTCTAGGTGCTACCCGAGGTCTCTCCTCACGATGTCCTAATCCAACCCGCTGCCTAGACCCACCAAAAGAGTCTACAAGGTTCTCTACAAATCTAGGCCTATATGTGTTGCGATAAACAGGCTGCCTAGCTCTAGAGACAACAGCTGGAGAGGGGACTCCTCTAATGGATCTCAGGACGCTCATCCTCTCTTTTCTCTCAAGTTTTGCTCTCCGGAAGCAGAACTCAACAGTATGGCCTTCTTTCTTGCAGAAGATACAATGGTATCGACCTTTTGAGAGGTGCATGCAGAATGAGTGAAAGCACCTTTCTTGCCGTAAAGAGTTTGAGCAAAACCAATGATTTGAAAACAACCCGGATGGCTTAGGAGGTTCTAGCTCAAACAGACCATTCTTCACAACTCTAGCAATCCTAGGTGGGTTTTTCTTGGAATGCTCTAGGGGATTGAAACCTAGACCACTATTTTTCACCCTCACCTTGGATTGATCAAGAATCATGTTGAGTTTCTTTTTCCCACTCGAAAACTTCTCAAGAGTCACCTTGAGGTAATCATTCTCTTTCATTAAACCCTCACATCTAGTGCACTTGCTAGACTTGATTACCTCATTACGCTTACTCTTAAGAAGGGCCACTTCCACTTTGAAGGCCTCACAAGACACACAATAGGATTCCTTAATCCTATTCAAGCGCTCCTTAAACTTGACTCTAAATGCCTCTTGAATCGATTAATCATGGTTTCAACTTCAAAGATTCAAAACACAAGAGTTAGAATCAATAACTTTCTTAGAAGCGAGAAAAGACATGGATCTTTCAATTTTAGCCTTATCTTCAAGAGTCTTGTTTAAGGCTTCAATCTCAATTGTAAGCTTGGGACAATTTTCACAAGATGCAACTCTAGAGTAAACCAAACATTTGGTCATCTCTTGCATCTTAATCCTATTATTCTTACAATGAGAGCATGTGTGACTAGCATCAAATTTTTGCAATTCTTTTAAAGAGCTATCCAGTTTTAATTCTAGCAAAGCACAATTTGAGCAAGTTAAAGGGATAGCTTCCATGGCAGTCACATCAAGTGAAATGGCATCTAAGCAAGCAGAACTAGACTTGAGAGATTCTAGTTCATCGAGAGCATCTTTTAGTTGATTAGTAACAGAGGAATGAGCAGATTTCAAGCTTGTCAAATCTTTAAGCAAGCTAGTGCAGGAATCACAAATATCATCAGGATTAATAGATTCAAGCCTAACAACTTCTAGGTTCAAATTATCAATCATAATGTCCTGCTTCTTAATCATTTTTACTTGCTTATGCAATTTCTGTTCAGCAAGCACCAAAGCCCTTTTCATGTCAGCAATAGAAGGGCATACCTCATCAGGATCACTAAAAGGATCCTCATCGTTGGAGGAGTCGCTGTCGTGGCTGTTCTTGGCCATGAAGCACATGCCTGTGAAGTCATGAGCCTTCTTCTTGCCACGAGAGTCGCTCTCGTCGTCCTCCGTTTCCGAGTCCACATCGCTCATGTTTACATTTTCTAGAGCGGCAAGGACCCGGCTGACAAACTTCCGATAGTTTGTCTTCTTGGGTTTTGCATCCCTCTCCTGGGGATGTCTTCGTGTCTCCTTCTCCTCCTTGCCCTTTAGCTTGGGGCACCTGGAGCGAATGTGGTTTGGCTCACCACATTCAAAGCACGTGATAGGTCCACTCCTCCTCCTATTCCTCACCTTGTTATACGCTCTTGTGAATTTGGTGGATAGGAGGGCTAAGTCATCCTCGGGCAGTTTCTCAAGTTGCTCATCGCTTAAAGAATGTAAAGCAGATAATGAAAAACCAGATGAGCTACAATCAAGAGACTCAGAAGAACAACCCTTGGATTTGTCGACCACTAATGCCATCGACTCTGTCTTGGGGAGACGCGAGATAAAATCAATCTCATGCGTCTTCAACCTCGAGTAAAGCTTATCCATGGTAAGCTCACTCATGTGATGTTGTCATTGATGGAAGTGATCTTCATTCCCGGACCTTCACATCAAGAGCACCCAAAAGGTGGCGTGCATTTTCAGACTCAGAAAATACCAAGTCAACAGCGCGGAGATCATGAAGAATCTTAGAGAATCTTCCCCACAGCTCATCCAAAGACTCACCAGGCCTTTGCTCGATCTTTGAGTATACTTTCTTGAGCTGGTTCTGTCTCACTTCCTTGATCGCAGTGGACCCTTCGTGATAGTCACAAAGAGTCCGCCAGATCTCATGAGCAGACCGCAAGTGAGCAACACGCTCAAACTCAGATCGACTAAGGCCTTGGATCAAATAATTACGAGCCTTCCTTGTTGGCCTCCACATCTGGAGTGATCATATCGTCATCGGCAGCACGACATAAGGGTTTTTCACCTTAAGCCAAATAGCGTGCCCTTGAGCCTCGATATATGCTTGCATACGAGCCTTCCAATATGCAAAGTCAACTCCATCAAAAATATGTGGCTTGGTTGAGTACTTGTCAGTCGCCATGGCTCCAAAGACCGGTTAAGATCTATGAGAAGAGCTAACTGGCTCTGATACCACTTGTAGGACCGTAAAGGCGACTAGGGGGTGAATAGGCGCTTTCTCAACTTTCTCGCCTAAATCAAATACAACACGAACTTAACTCCTTTAGCTATGAAAGCTAAGAAGATCAGTAAGCGCACATTGGAAGCCTTGTGTTGGATTTGATAAACCCCTCAACCACACGACACAAATGGAGAAAAGAACTCACATCTCAATCGGATGCTGGCGGTCCGACCGGCTACCACAGGCGATCGACCGACGATCAATCACGATCGGACGGCTACTAGCTGGCGGTCGGACCGGTGGATATCGGTTCGACCCGGCAGAACTAGCGGATCAAAACGAGGCAGAGGACCGCCGTTACACAACCGGTCGACCAGTTCGATCAAAGATCTTGAAAATCAAGTCCAACTCCAAAACAAAATTTGATCCAACTTTTGATTCAACCAATGAAACTTGACCAAATTTCGAGCACACCTCCTAATGATATTAGAGACCTATTTCTAGCGACGATCCTTGGATCCACTCCATGAATCGATCTCTCAAGGTTTTACAAAGGAAGTGCACAAACCCTAGAAATATGAAAAACTTGATTCAAGACTTGCTTGTGGGGGGTTGATGATCTAGATGACTCTAGGAGTATTCCCACACATCAAAGCAAGATAACATAGGCCAAGAGACCAAGCATAAACCTTTGAATCAAGGAAGCACCAAAATCATCCAAAAGAGAGAAGAACACAAAGGGAACAATTGATCTTTCAATTAAGCATCACAAGATTGTTTGATCACACTAGATGCTTACAAAGCCTCTCCAACAAGGAGGGCAAGAGCTCACACAAGGAGCACACTCCAAACCCTAGCTTCTCCTCTCCTCTTCTCCAAACCCTAGAAAAATGGAAGAAGTGGCCAAATGAATGCTCAAGGGGGTTTTCCATCTCCCCCCTTTCTATTTATACTAGAGACCTAGGGTTTCACTTTTGGGACCCAAATCCACATGGGACCCACACACACATAACTATTGAAGCAATCGCCTGCTTCACCACGTGTAGGTTGATCAGCGGTTCTCATCACGTCGCCAAGCCTCTCTTGTCCGAATCCCATCGGAACCTCCCGAGACTTCATGACCGATATCCGCACCACTGATCCAACCGGTGCATCGAACTACCCGTTCGATCCATCTTGCCCATCCTGCACCATGCTTGTGTCACACGACCTCACCCGGTATCCATGATCGTTCTGGACCTCAGCTCTGCAAGCGTAGTCCCGATCCACCTCACCGTTGACTTCGTTGACCTGCAAGCCACCTGCACAGCAATAGACAAACAAACCGTTTCCGGGAACAAGTTCTTCACAACTTGACCCACGTTAGCTCCGCAATGCAATATACAACAATAAAGCATTGAAGTTCATACAATAAACACAACCAAGACAACTCAATGCAAACTTGGCTAACCTCCAAGTCATCGGCGGTCTGACCGCCCCACACGGCCGGTCCGACCGATTCCAGGCCGGTCGGACCGATCCCATAACGGCGGTCGGACCGCCCGAAAGGACTTAACCAAATTTCGGCGTGAAAATCCAAACCTTCGGAATTTTCAACTCAATAGAACTTTTGACTGGGAGCTCCAAAAATGATGGGACCACATCCAGGAGACTCCCCTCACTTGCCTACACAACCTATTTTTGGCTCAGCTCCAAAAACCACTTTTCGAAAAACCGGTCGGACCGGCCACCATGGCCGGTCGGACCTCTCCACGGGCGGTCTGACCGCCCGACACAACCGGTCAGACAGCCTGTGGTCTGACAGCCCTGGAGCAAACCCGAAAACGCGAGATTTTGCAAACAAACAACGCCATTGCCAATTGACTCATCATCCTGAGATCGTGCACATATCCTCACGATATCCACAGAAAGCTATCTTGGGGATATCCTCCTGACGAATCTTCTGTTGATGATATCCTGACCTCAAATCTATCTTGGAGAACACTTCGGCTCCCGTCAACTGGTCGAACAGATCATCGATCCTGGGCAGGGGATACTTGTTCTTGATGGTGACTTCACTGAGTGAGCGATAATCCACACACATCCACTGAGTACCATACTTGTTTGCAACAAAGATTACTCGAGCTCCCCAGGGTGAAGAACTTGGTCGGATAAAACCTTTATCTTGCATCCTCACAATCTGCTTCTTCAGCTCGACTAGGTCATCAACCGGCAAACAGTAGGGTCTCTTGGAAATGGGGGTAGTTCCTAGAACTAGGTTGATGACACACTCTAGATCCCTGTCTGATGGCATTCCAGGTAATTCATTCGGAAGATATCTTTGACTTCATATTCACGTTCTAAGCAGAAAGTGCAAAGGCTAGAATCAACCGCTCCAGAAGCAACCAACTTGCTAGAGTCTAAGCATTTTTCACATGGAGCAGATTTAACCTCAACTAGCTCAGTCCTAGCATTTTCAAGTTGTTGCAAAGTAATATTATGAGCAGATTGCAGTTTAGCAATTTCTAAGTGCATAGCATGGCAAGATGAACATTCATCAGATTCAAGAGTATTAGCATTTGTAAGTTCTAAAGTCAAACTATCTACTTGTGACTCTAAGTCCTTGTTCTTGGCCATGATAAACTCTAAAGCCTTATCCTGACTCATGAGCTGCTCAAACATATTTTCACATCTATCAGAAAGGACATCATAGGAAGGAGGTACCTCATCGTTTTTTCATCAACGGAGTCGGCCATGAAGCACAAGCCGGTGAAGTCCTTGGCCTTCCCCTTTTTCTTGTTTTGAGGGATCTCCTCCTCCCTATCCTCCTCGCTCCCGGAGTCAACATCGCTTAAGGATTGTTCCCCAAAAGCGGCAATAACTCGGTGAGCGGCCTTCGTCGGTTGGGCAACATCGTACCTTGAGTTGTTCCATTGAGACTTCTTCCAAGCTGGCTTTCCCTCCTTATGATTGCTCTTACCTTTCAGCTTGGAGCAATTTGCCCAAATATGATTAAGCTCATCACACTCATAGCAAGTCACGAGACCTCCTCTCTTTCTGTTTCTCATATTGTTATAGGCCCATGTGACCTTTTTGACTATGAGGGCCAATTCAGCCTCAGGGAGACTCTCAAACTCCTCTTCATGGATTGCAGATAAACCAGCAAGCGAAAATCCAGAAGAAGACTCAAACGACCCATCAAAAGCTCTCTTGAGCGGGTCTGCTACCAAAGCCATGTTTTTCTTCTTGGGATGATCAATCCTCTTAATATCATGAGTCTTGAGCTTGCTATAGAGCAGCTCCAAAGTCAGATCAGAGAGGTTGACGTTCTCCTCAATGGCAGTAGCCTTTATCTCCCACTCCTTGGTGTTGATTGCAGCCAAGAGGTGGGTGGCATTTTCAGACTGAGAATATTCAATACCAACAGCTTTCATCTGATTAATCACTTTATTAAAGCGACCGAAAATGTCGTAGATGCTCTATCCAGAACACATCTCAAATTTGTTATATTCACGCTTATAGACTGTTTGGCGTACTTTCTTGACTTGGGACGAACCCTCATGGTAGGTTTCGAGGGTGTTCCAAATATCATCTGTGATCTCAAGATTGCAAATTCGATCATACTCTGTCTACCAAGCCTATTATATAAGAGGTTTTTAGCCTTATTGTTGTTAGCCAAGAGAATTTCTTTGAAGCCGGCGTAGCAACCGAACTGTGGCGGGACTCGAACAACCTCCCATATAGGTTGTCCTTCGTTCTCAAGAAAGACTCGCATGCGATTCTACCAATAGGAATAGTCGTGCCCATCAAAGATATGCGTCTTGGTGAAATATCTATCCATCGTCAAGTTCAGTGACTGGTTAAGATCAAGATTGAACTAACCGGGCTCTGATACCACTTGTTGGACCGAAAAAGCGACTAGAGGGGGGGTGTGAATAGGAGCACGCTCATTTTTTCACAATTAATTGATTCAATAAGATTTTACTCCAGTAGCTATGGAAGCTATGAGGATCAATATATCAGTACAGCGGAAGACTAGTATTGAATTCAATTTAACCCCCTAAGCAATACGATAAAAACAACACAAGCTAAAGACAAGTCTCAGTGCTGGCGGTCGGACCGCTGGGTCAATGGCGGTCTAACTGCTGACCTGGCGGTCTGACCGGTGGCCTTGGGCGGTCTAACCGCCGGCCTGAAGAACAGATCAAAACAGCTCGATGACGAAGTTACAAATAGATGAAACTTTTGATCTACAACTCCAAACTTGATGAAACTTGTAACACACCTTCTCTATGATGTCAGGAACATATTCCAATCGAAGGTTGTGATAATTCTTGGAAGAATAACTATTCTTTTCTGTTTGATTGAAGAAGGGTTCAAAACCGAGTCAAAACGAAAACTAGATCCAAAATCTTGCTCATGGGTGATTGATGATCAAGATGATCCTAGATATGTTCTCACATGTCACAGCAAGCTAGATCACGTGAAGAATTCAATTAAAAACTCACGAATCAAAGAAAGACTCAAAATCATCAAATATGGAGAAAGAACGCAAAGAGACAAGACATGATCAAACTTTCTACTTTCTCTAGATTGATTTGATATGATTTGGGCTTACATCCACTTTATCAATGGAGGACAATGCTCAATCTAAGAGCACGAAAATCACATCAAACTCTCTAAAACCCTAGCCTCCACAAAAGCTCTCCCTAAACAAATTATGGTTTCAAAATAGCAAAAGAGACGAAGAGGAGGTGCGACCACCTTCCTCCCTATTTATAGTGGAGGCTTAGACCTTCTAAGTTTGACTCAATTGGGCTCCGTTAAGGCCCAAAACAAGCGAGTCACACTGCGCACGCATTTTAATCGTTGTCTTTATCGCCTCTTGACCTAATTAGCTTCTCCTTGCACCATCTTGCGCCGCGGATTGGCCGATAGGTCACCCTTGTCCATCATGCGTCACGTGGAGTACATTGACTTCACCCGACATCGTTGATCGTTCTGGACCTCAGCTCTCCAAGCCTAGTCCCAATCATCCTCGCCGTTGACCGTTGTTGACCACCAAGCAACCTGCACAATACAACAATAGACAAGTAAACCGAATTTGGGAACAAATTCTTCACAACTTGACCCATGTTAGTCAAAACATGCATAATGCAACATATATGCCCTGAAACTCATAACTTTGACCTAACAACCGAACATCGTCGCCACGACGAGCGACGACATAAGTGAAAACCGGTTAAACCGCCCCATGGCGGTCGGCGCCCCCCGGCTGGCGGTCGACCACCACCTATTGGCGGTCGGACCGCCTTGATTGGGACTTAGCCGATTTATTACAAATTCGAAACCTCTTGGAATTTTCAAACCAATAGAACTTTTGACTGGAGATTCCAAAAATTATGGGACCAAGTGCAATAGAATCTCCTCTCTTGCCTACACCCTCTATTTTTGGCCCAGCTCAATCCACCACTTACTGAAGTTGGCCAATTCGACCGCCGCTATGGCGGTCGGACCATCCTAGGCGGTTTGCCCATACGACCGATCGGCCGGTTATGCTTTCGACAAAGACATCAACTTTGCCGAAAACAAGTGAAACGACAAACCGTTAACGTCATTGCCAATTGTCACATTATCCTAAGATCAGGAGCATATCCCTATGATATCCACAATCTCCCCCTTGATGAACACATTGGCAATAATCCAAAAAATGTAATTTAGAGGTTTAAAAAGTAAAATACTTTTATTTTCGCACAAAGTCATAACTTGGTCCATAAGCAAGAGAAAGCAATGGAAATGACCAAGCTGGCATCAAAATAGCATAGGCAAGTGAGATAAGGCAAAAGAAAGTATAAAAACTTTAAATTCCAGAAAAGAGTCAAAAATCTCACTTAAGGTCCATATGAAAGAACAATTGTTCAATTGACCTTTGATCATTGTGAGGATCAAGAAATGCAATTCAAGTTCAGAAAAGCAATAAGACGATAAGAATGAAATTGAAAAAGCTCCCTCTCACTATGATCCTCAGATATTAGAAAATTTTAAATTCTCCAATTTTCTCCCCCTTTATAACAATTTTATATCTTCTCCCCTTTATAAAATATTGATATATTTTCTCCCCCAACATTGAAATATCTTCTCCCCCTTTGACAATGGAGTAATCAAGGAATCAAGCCTTCCTCTCGTCCAGAGATAACAACTGAAGAATGAAGAAAGAAGCATAAGGAGTATGCATGAAGTGCAATGGAGTGGCTTCATTTCTGTATTTTTCAATTTTTGATTACAAGAAGTTTTGGAGAATACCCAAAAGAACAAGCTAGCATCTCTAATATTGCACAAACAGCATATCAAGCCTAACAACGCTAGCAAGATCATGATAAGACATATATATCAAAACTAAGCATTAAGGATCAAAATAAAGCAATAAATTTGATCAATTTAAGCAAAGCTTCAAATTTAGCAAGTTCATCAACAGGGATCCTAAAGTGAAACTGGCCATGTCAAAATGTCTAAGTGAGATCAAAAAGCTAACAAAGACCACATTAAGAGACAATCAGTCCTACAGAGGGCAGGCGTGGCGGGAGGGTCGCAAGAGTTGGGGAATTCACATAGTGGGTTAACTCACAAACACCCGACTTTGAGAAATGGTCCCTGCTGCACGACACCGGTAGTGCAAGGTACGAGATCATGATGACCAACATGTCTGAGGTATACAACGGTGTTCTCAAGGGTGTATGATCCCTACCAATCGCTGCGATCGTGGAGGAGAGCTGGAACCGTACCGTCGGGTACCTTGTTAACAGAGCCATGATGGTCAAGAAGCATCTAGAGGATGACAAGCAATTCTCTGAAGTAATGCACGCGTACATGGAGAAGAAGATCAGCAAGGCTCGTTCGCACGTTGCTCGTACAATGGATGGCGTCAGGCAGAAGTTCGAGATCCGACTCAGAGAGAAGCACGTGATGGGCCACGCTAGAGGGGATCGTAGTAAGCAGGTGTGCACGATTGGTGACGAAGCGCCGTGCACTTGCAACAAGCCGCGGCTTCTCCACAAATCATGCTCTCATGTGTACTCGGTGTGCGCGGTGTGGGGCCAGGCTTCGGAGCGTTACATCTCCGAGTACTATGACATCCACCACCTGTATGCCACTTGGAGTGCTGAGTTCTATTCGTACAGCCTAGACATGCTTCGGAGCGTTACATCTCCACTATAGGGACATCTGGCTGGGGCAGGTGAAGTGGGTGCCGAACCCAGCACTGAAACTCCCTGGTCGTGGAAGACGCCAATCACGACGCATTCGGAACGACATGGACGACAGCCAGCTCGAACAACGTGGTCGCCACCCCAGATGCAGATGTGCAAGATGGTTGGCCACTCCATCAGCCGCTGCCCAAACAGACCTAGCACAAGCGGCGCACCTTAGCGACCAAGATTTAATTACTAAGTCTGATGTTGCATGCTTATTTTAATGCCTTGTTTGAGTTGTGTCGTTGTCAATCCATGCCTTTCTGTACAGACGTAACTTTATGTTGTCTGGGTCATATGTGAACTCATTATGGTCATATCACTTTGTCTTACATTCTGTTATCATAAGTTTCGCTTTATTTTCCTGTGACAAACATTATGTTTTACATGCGGACTAACATGTTGCTTCTCACCCAACAGGAGATGGCGCGACCTCGGTTGGCGACCGTATGAGCTTTCGGCGCATCTTTGGGATGGGCGACACTGATGCCTAGCGTGGTTGTCCGGTGTCGGACCTCCGAGCACAGTCTGGCGCCCAGAGAGAGGTGACATCTTGACAAGTGGTATGTCCTGAGACTATGGGACACCAGCCTCCTGCCCTTTGCCCACATGTTAGACCTACTGCACGTGTTTCAGTTTGACATGGTATTCCTATCTGCACTCGTGGATCGTTGGAGGCCTGAGACTCACATCTTCCTCTTCTGGTGGGGGAGATGACCGTAACTCTGGAGGACGTAGCTATGCCTACTGGTCGAGCCGTACAATCCACAGTGGGTCATGAGACAGTTTGTCCTTTACGTGAGGTGCTACCGCTGCCAAGATGACCCCTCCCCGCGAAGGCCCACCGGTATGTTGTTTTTCGGTATCATACTAGCTGCATGTCTCACTTGGATTTCCTGACATCCCATTTCAAATGCAGGCAAACAAGGAAAGGCTAGAGGAGCGATGACTCGGCGAACCTACAAAGCGATGGGCGGCGTTATCGGGCGAGAAGGCGATGTGACAGACGCTTGCGACGAGTTACGAGCTCGTTATCGGGCGTATCTGCGTACTTGCAGTGGTATGTTCCGCGCACTAGGTACAGACTTACGGGGCCAGCGCCACAGTGTCCTGTGGAGGTCATGCACGATGCCATTGTACAGCAGGTCCTGACCAGCACCGGGCGGTACGCCTTGATGAGACGGTAAAACATTCTTTGTAGAAATTTCGTCCGGCAACATGTTTGTAACATACTATTATTTTCCTTGTAGTACTACCACCTTGAACGTATCCGGCGTGAGGGTGCTGAAGCTCTACGTCGTGGAAACAACAACACATTTGATCGCTTTCGAGGGGTGGTGCGCACCATGACGGACGACGTGAGGACTGCAATTAGGACCTTGCCTTGTGGTCACCATAGTGACATTCACGTACAACATCGCGGACACCGAGGGCATCCTCCACACCCTCCGCACCTCCCTCTACACCGCCCTACGCACATCCGTAGCACTCTGGGAGTCGCCGGAGCTACGGTCGCTTAGCCTCGACGCGCCTCGGGCCACAGGTACGTCATATGTATGCCGGTTGTTGTCATCAGTACTTGTCCGTGCACTCCTTTCGAATATATCTGGCATTACTGTTTGTTCTTGCAGCACTTTCCAGGGGACACCACTCTGCTTCAGCCGTCGTCATCACTGAGGGAGGCGCAGGACAGGACTACCTTGCCGGCACGATGTTGTTCCACTATAGTTAGCGACCCTGACTCGCCGTAGTGCCAGGACAACGGGTTGGGATCATTACCACATGGCATTCAGTCGCACGTGCGGGAGTGCGACCTGTGGTTCACCGAGACGTACCAAGGGTACAACGTGCAGCATTACAGTACAGACTGGCTAGGAGGATCCTCGTCCACGCAACAACCTACTCATATACGCTTTAACGTAGTTACAACAATTTTTATGTTGCACGAAACCAAGGACTAACTCGCCAAGTACCCTTCCAGCAGGAGGAGCACCAGTGGGTGGACAATATGTTTAGGTCTGAACCAGACACCTACACTCAGATCACTGCAGTGGCGCCTCCCACGCAACACCCCTCCTATGGCCCAGAGACATCGCCACTCCTGATAGGTTCATCTTCCCTGAGGATCAGTTACGCCGTTTGAGCAAGCGGCGGAACGATGTACCATAAGTAATGTCATGACCGTATAATGCATATTATGTAATATCATTGTGCATTGTGCCATTGTGATTTATGATAGATTCATATAATGCATTTTTATCTAGAATTGTTTCAAGTTTCAGTTTTTACTATTTTACTTTTGATTTACTACTTTGACAAGCTATTTAAAAATAGCAATCGAGATCTAAAAATTGTGAAATTTTTCAGGTAGTTTTATAAGGTTCTCCAAAACCCAGGAAAAATAATTTTAGGCACTGTTCACAAGATTTATTTGTATTTTAAATTCAAATTCAATTTGAATATGCAAATCAAATAAGGAGCCAATTAAACTCAAAATTCCAAAAAGCCCAAGCAGGCATAACATAGAAGATAGAATCTAACTAAAATATTTTCACACTTGAAGACTTTTTAGTTTTGCCTCAAATTCAATTTGAGTTACTGAATTGGAGACGGAGCATTGGATTTCTAGTTTTAAATTCTAGTATTCAAAATATTAAAAAAATCAACATAAGGTTTACACTCCACTCAGAAGTAAGTTTCAAGATCTTGATATAATTTTATTTTATTTTAGAAAATCCATTTATAAGATTTGGAAGACCAGGTTTTAACACATTTGCTTTGCAACAAAAAGTTTTTAAAAAGTCTCATATTTCACAAATACACATTAGATGTTTAACTAATCCAACTTAGGAATCTTGGGCTGTTACAACTATTTAGTTTTGTATTTTTTAATAATATTATTATTTAATAAATCATTTTTTTAGAATGTTCGTACTAAAAAGGGGGGAAATGCTCAACTACATGTTTTTCAATACATATAAAATGAGTTACTCATAATGCTCGTTGATGGCAATACATGCTCGAGCTGATCGTGATGTCAACTTTTTTTAGAGGTAGGTTGGGATTTTATTAAGGGAAATTTTTGTTCATGCCATTGAAAATATGTGCAATATCAGTTTTGCCACTTTTCCTTTGCTTATTTTGTTTTGCAAATCTTATGTCGATGTGCATTTTGATTTTTCCACTTCATCCAATTTTCTGTAAAGTCAACATGTTTGACCAATAAGGAAAATGCAATTGGTTGTTCTCTATGAAGTCATGATTAGATAGTGTTATGTTAATTATTAGATTAAAATTACTACATTCCAGAATTAGGGTTTTCGTATAACACGAAAGTTGTAGGTCTTCGCCTACGTTTCTGTAGAGTGCTAACTCTTTGGTTTTGGTTAAGCGGTGTAAAAGTTATGGATTTTGGAGTGCGACTATCCAGTATTTCATTGCCGTTAACAGTAGTCGTGTCGACGATGAAGTCGCCGATCTTACAAAATAAAATGAGAAAAATGGCTAAGAGTTCTTGGAGGAGAATGGGGTTGCTCTTTATTGCAATGAACTGGATCTTTACATGGGGTGCCTTTTGGAAGGCGACGGACTAGCCCTGAGTACACTGTATATGTTGCTTGCTATGCTTCAATTGTCTTCAGAATTAATACAATTATCTCTTGATCTTCTGAATCATGAGTGTTGTTCTTATTTGTTGTTCATCATCTGCCTTTAAATACCTAGCGAAGATGTAGCAGTTACTCCAGAAGAAGACACCTTTTAGAAGTGACACGTCTGGTCGGGGAGGTCAGTTACTATGTGTAAACCACCAACTAATCGCCAGTTACTGTTAATAGGAAACAGAACTCTGTAGTAGTTACTATCAGTGACTTAGGGATGTAAAGCGATGTGAGGTTTGGAACAGATAAGACACATGTTCCATTCATCTCACGAAAGCAATATGCTAGGATCAGGACCAAGTACCAATTCATGGATCCTATGAATAGTTATCTCGTCAGGAAATAAGTACAAGACTTTCTCCGACCACGGTACTTGTTGAGCAACCTCTGGGATTCTCACGACCACAGGGGTCTTAGACCTCAAGGGTTACGACCATGAGGTCTTTAATTAAATATTAAGAGTATTAAGGAAATTAATCCTCGTGAGCTACCCCCCTCGAACTTTTAAGTGGATTTGCAATGTGAACTCCTTCCAATGGAATTCATGTTAGGGAACCCCTCATTTAAAGGCTAGAATAACGATGTAGTGCATTCACTTTAAAGTTGAGAATTGCTTTGGGAGCAAGAAAAGATTTGTGTCTATTGGACTTGTGCAACTCCATTTCTGATTAATGGGATGCCTCTATCAAATCCCACAATGGATCGACTAAGCGCTTTGTCGAACCCGGAGCGAAGGAGCGAGTTTATTACAAAATGGGCACGAGGCCAAATAACAAAACATAAGCGGAAGCAAATAGGTAGTAGGCCACACGATGCGCGAGAATCAATCGTGCGAGGCGTAGCCTAAACGTCTGGATCCTCACCATCTGGGTAGTAGTCTTCTCCTGAATAATATATATTCAGCAAGGATGAGCACAACTACCGTGCTCGCAAATTACAACCAATACAGAATTTGAAATGCATGCATAAGTAAACAAAGGAAGGTTGTAAGGGTTTATTTGCATAAATCAGTATTTTTAATTTTAAATAATCATTCTAAGTTTCAAGGCATATTTTTAATCCATGGCTTAAAATCAAAATTTTAAATTGATAATTTTATAGTGGATAACCTCCATATGAAACATGGTAATGGATATCCTCCTATCACATGGCTAACTGCCCAATTTTACCACAAGGATTATCCATCCTAAAACCATGTACAAAGCCATTTAAAAACTAAAAAAACAAAGTCTAACTTAGAGTGGCTTTGCTCAGCATATCCATGACTGTGGACACGGCTATTCAAATAGTTTTTACACTCTGCAGAGGTTGTTCAACTCTACCCACAAGAGATAATCAACTTTTAATGTCCGTTTGACACACTTCCGTAGGTGTGTGACTAAGTGATTATCACGAGGCCTTTACAATGTGTCATTCCAAAGTAGTCATGCCCGCTAAGGTTTCACTTCCTTTGGACTAACCATCCGCTAGAAGCCCCTCTTGCGTAGCTAAGGTTTCACTTCCATTGGGTTAACCACCGCCAAAAACCCCTCTTCGCCAAGTGGAAATCTTGTCTCACCAACATCCACACACTAAAATGGCACAACTAACAATGGAACGTTGTAAATTATTCAGGCTAGCCTATCCCATTCTAGGCTTGTGGTAGTACGATGGAGCTTTGCAAGATGCGGCTCGAAGACCGGTCCTTAAGCGACTTGGCGACTTCCAAAATAACCCACAGGCCTCAACCCTACCAAGATTGAGCAGGTGCATAAACTTCCACCCACCAAGCATCCATTCCGCCCAAGTCTAGACCCATTTTTCACTTTTATTTTTCAAATATATTTACAAAAATCCACCATGATAAAATAATGTCATAGGCTTTTAATCAATACTTACTATTTTGGCTAAAATTTCCCCAAAATCAAATATTTGAGGTCTAAGCAATTTCTAAGTGTATTTTTATTTTTAAATTTTTATTTTACTAAGGTGACAAGAGATTGATGATCCAACATTCAAATTTGGCTATACACAGGAATTGGCTTAACTAGACATTTAAAAAAATGAATTTAAAATAACTGTATAAAATTATGCACGCAATAGTAATTTAAAACATAATTAAATAATTTAAAATCTGGAATCAAAATGATCAATGGTGTAACTTGCCTTGCTCAAATTCTTGGTATTCTACCTCTTCAATAGAATTCGAGCTCTCGAGTCGTCAAAATCTATACACGAAAATAATACAAATTCAAATAAATACAAATAAAATTCAAATAAATTCAAATGAATATTCAAATTAACTCTAAATGAAATAATTTTGGTTTAGTTAGCTAGATCTTGATTTAATACAAATTTAGATATTTGATTCAACTAAATCGGAGTTTGTGTGAAGAAATACGAGCTCCTGGAAGTTTTCAATCTAAATTAAATCCTAAAATTAGAAATTCAGATTTTCCTGAATTATTTTTCTAAAGGAAATTCGATTTATTACATCAGCGTACGAAATTGTGTCATTGACATGTGGGCCTCATAGTCATGGACTGGGTCCACGGGAAGGCACGAGTCCACGGTGGACTCGGCTCACAACATAATACGAAAGTGGAGGCACTGGCGTAGCGGCTGACGTAGGAAGCCACGTGGGTAGCCACACACACCGATGTGCCGAGGTGGCGCTAAGTTGGCGTCGACATGGCTGAGCTACGTCAACCCGAGGCATGGTGGTGCTCGTGATGGCGTCATTGGCGCTCTGCGGCCGACGAGGCGTGCAAAGGTGCACAAAGAGAGAGGGTGGTCGAGAATCTAATCGCTACCTTGCGGCGGAGGCATGTAGGGAATGGTCGTCGGCGAAGAAGCGGCGGTGAGGTTCGGTCGGCGGTGGCGGCGCGACTCGGCGGTCTCTTGGTGAAGCCAAAGGCGCCGCGAGGATCGCGACAACGAGCGATCTTGAGGTGTGGTCGAGGTGGTCGGAAGAGGCAGCGGCCGGAATCGGAGAAAAACGAGGCTTGATCGGCGGTGAAAAACTCAAATGCGGGTGCGAGGCGATTGGGGTAAGAAGAGGCTGAGGTATTGGGTGAGTAGAGAGGCGCTCCTATTTCTCCCTTTTATAGAGGCGAGGGGCGGAAGGCGGAGATCGTCTTGCGGAGGTCCGGCGATGGCGGTGAGCGCTCGGCGTCGGTGCACACGATCAAAGGGCAAGCGGCCAGGGAATGAGTGGGAGGTTCTTCTTTGAATTGTATCGCATTATTGTCGGAAGAATCCGGGAAAGCGGGCATTGATGAAGCTCTAATGCGCGTTAATGGCGGTCGAACGCGAGGCTGGAGGAAGAAGGGTCGGAGATGATGACACTCTGAGCGGGCCCGCTTGTCGGCGGAAGGAAGGCGGTCGGGCGGGCGATGGCCGTCTAATTTTGATCAGGCGGCCCGCGGCATTGGCCGCCGGGGAGGCGGTCGGGTGGACCGATGGCGTCAATTTTGATCGGACGGCCGCGCGGCAGCAGCAGGAGAGGCAGTCGAGGCGGGCGATGGCCGTCATTTTGATCGGACGGCCCGCGGCGACGGCAGCGGAGGGGCGAGTCGACCGCGAAGCCACGAGTCTTTGGTGGGAGGATTCGACCCATCTTGTCTTTGGCGATTTTAATTCATTTTCTAATTAATTTAATTCGAGAAATTCAAAAGGCTTTAGAAAATAGCAAATAAAATCCAAAATTCTGAGAAAATTCACAGAAATTCTCCAGGGCATTCTGGATTTAAATAAAATAATTCCAACTTTTAATTGGTAATATATTTTGCAAATAAATTATTTTAGCTTTAAAGTAATTAAGGAAAAGTTTTTTAAAATTTTCAAAAAATCCACAAAAATAATTAAAGTTTTATTTTCAACTGAAATTTGAAATTTGGGCTGTTACACGCTTTTATGCTCTGAGAAATCCCTTCGACTTTCCTTACACTTTCTTCCCAACAATAATGGCAGAATTCATCTCCAACTGGCCAGCGTCTGAGCTAAGCGACAGGAAACTCAAGAGAATGGAGAAAAGTGGAATGCTTCCTGACAAGACCTTGATTTATTAAAGATCAGTTTGTCGAGAGCATTTCCCAAGCGACAACAGTGAAATCCTGTCTTCCTTGCATATGTCGAGTGCGATTCATATTCTTTGGCGCTTTTAGTTCCTCTCTCGACTCTTTGAGTACTCTGAAATTGAGTTGGTGAATCTTGGCCCCAACTCAATCGCCAACCTTAGCATCTTCATCTATCTCTGTGAAATGTATCTAGGGATTAGCCATATCTAGATGTCTTTAGATACTTCTACAAGATGGCGAAGTGCAGGAAATCGATCGCGTCACTAGGGAGTGCGCTCTCGCCTCCACAATGGGAAGCGAGATGAGAACATTGGATGTACACCAAATCTTTGTGGTTGGTGTGGAATAAGATCTTGTTCTACATGATGCTAACCAAGGGATACAACCTCTGCTTTACCAGTCGGGTGGTCGTTGAGAAGCCTCGATGGAGATCCTCCTCGAAGAAGGAGGGAAGAGTGGGAAATGGATCGAAGCTATCCAATACCTCAACATCAGAGGATTAACTTCTTGGCACGTGGTGAAAGATTTCACCATGTGCTGGATAAGTCCTCTAAAGTTCTGAGAACATACTAGGCTCTGGTATGTTGGTCGGGACGATACAAACAAGGATTCTTCATAATGTAAGTTTTGAATAATTACGACTTGTTAAATTTATTCCAATTGATTATGTTAAATTTATTCCAATTGATTACTTTATAACCTTATAGTCTCTTTCCTCTTTTCTGACCCTTTCCTATGAAGAAATCAAGGATCGAATCAAAATGATTTGTGTTGGGGAACCTAGTGAAAAAGCTGATGTTCCCCAGATCTTAACACTACTTCTCCAATGGATAGAATAGAGAGGCTCGAGGTAAAAAAAATAACAACCTCTTTTCTTCTTTTATGTATTTTTTGATCGGTATGCTATAATGCCTTTTTATCTTTAATGTGCAGATGGTTGGGTCGGAAAGCGGTGAACTCATCAAGAGCTCGGATCTGTTCTTTGCTCGACCTCTTCTACTCAACAACCACTCGCGATGGTTTTCCTTGGAGGTAAAGAAGCGAAAAGAAATATATATTTTAGATGAAGTATGCCATCGTAAACTAACCTTAATTTACAATTTAAGCGGGAGAAATAGAAGATCGGCCGACCAAAGTTGTGTAGTGGTCGTAGCCTCTAGGAGGTCGTGTCGACCGATCGGTTGCTCTTGAAGCAACTATTCGAGTTAACGAAACCATAATATCGGCGGATGGTCGGGTAACTATCTTTGACCAAGTGGTGAGAGATTACTTAGGCGTGCATTCGGAGGAGGTAAGGGTCTAACCCGACCCTACAGTTGAAACAGATAAAATCGGTTGAAAAGAAGAAAGCGGGCGCTCTGGATTTTCTCTAGGAGTTTCAATTTCAAAACCAAAATGACGGATATGAAAAATTTACTGAAATACATACCTTTAGATTTTCTTGTATTCGAAATCTTTATCGACCTTTCTTACATTCTTATAGATCCTCACGGTGTTCGGTCACTTGACGAGCACCCTTTAGGAGAAACTCCTAAAGTAATGATAATCGAGCTAGCCCATTTGGTGGAGGCGCTAATGCACTGCTCGACCGCCCATGACTCCTTGATGGTTTTGACCCGTCTAAGTATACAAAGGTTGGAGAAGAGACCCGATGGGTTGACCAGCTTCTTGGGGTGATCAAGAGGATAAGTTCTTCCTAATCATCGGTCTCCTCGTCACTGGTAACATCCCGCCAGACCTCGAATCTTGACGACAAGAAACTTGAGGCGGCTTGGAGGAAAATCTCGAACTATCATTCAAAGCGGGACACGAAACTATTTACTTGATTATCTTGACAAAGCGGTCGGGTAATACCTACAACCACTTTTATGGCATTTGCTTGGAGTTTATTTAAAACTTAAGAAGCTTTACTATATTTTTCATAGCATCGGTGAAGAACATCGCAGTGGTCGGAGCCCGACCCAACAAATATCTCTCGTAAAAAGGAAAATGCCAAATTGAAAAGTAAGTACTTCTGCTCGACTTCTTCCCTTTTTTCTATTTTATCCCTCGTTGTTTATTAACCCTCCTCTATCATAATTGACAGAATTGGAGGCACATAAAAAAGAGGTTATGGCTAAAGAAACCATCACAGTTGTGCTTGAAAAGAAGTGCAAAGTCAAAGACCTGTCGATCGAAGACTAGTCGACCAGGTTCAATCAGACCTCCCTCAAACATAAGGCAGCTATTGAAGGTTTCGAGAAGAAGACTCAATGTAACTAGTCGTAAACCTAACCAGTTTACTATGTATTTTAAGTTTATATTTTTAACTTTGATCTACTCATGCAGAGCAAGCTCAAAAGTTAGAGCTATTGGAATTGGGCCATATGTGTAAAGGCCCATTCATTCCTAAAATTCCAAAGCATACAAAGCCTTAGATTAGTAGTCTTAGACCAGGGTGGTCGAAGTCTTATACGAGGGGTATTAGACTAGGGTGGTCGAAGCATTAGACCAGTGTGATCGAAGGCAGAGACCAGCATGGTCGAAGTCTTAAACCAGTGTGGTCGAAAATATAGACCAGTGTTGTTGTAATAATGTGGTCGAAGGCATAGGCCAGTATGGGCAAAGCTTTAGACTAGTGTAGTCGAAGACTTAGACTAGTGTGGTCGAAATAATATGGTTGAAGCCATAGACCATTGTGGTCGAAGGCATAGCCCAGTGTGTTCAAAAATCGATCGGATCCTTAGACCCGGTGTGATCATAATATGAGTGGTGAAAGTGTGAACCGATGTACAATCAGTATCAACAAAACACTGCTTAACGACCATCAATAGGTTTTGAATTAGCAGTTACAAGTGGTTTAAGTATGCAATTACGAGAGAGTAATTGTCTCGACCTTAAAATGATCTAGAGACGTCCAAACCAAAAGATTGATTTATTCTATTTTTCCATCTTCCTCTCTCATCAATGTGCTGAAGAATTGAGATGTCGAATCAAGCGAGTCCCTTCTCCTCGGTGTGCTTTGGGAATGAGGGTGAGCGAATATCTTTGAACCATTATGCAAAGTTCACACTACTACGCCGACCACTTGCTTCAAGTCTACGATGCTACCTATTCTTCATCAAGCCTAGCAGTAAGTTAGTTGTACGACCAGTTTTTTTGCTATAGTCGTATTGTTGAGTATGTTTAAAAGTGCAATAAGTTGCTTGCTATTGATATCTCTTTATGGATATCTAATTATTTGTGATCTTTGCCTCATAATCAAATCTGGAATTAAAATATTGTCCACATTTCCAACAAGAGCGAATAGAAAAAGCTCTTGAGTTTGAACAGAGCAAGGAAATGGAGCTCGAAAAGAATCTTCAAGAGAAGATCCTCGCCTTCAATAAGATCCTTTTTGACATGGGGTCGGAATAATTCTTATCAGCCTCTAGGGAACCGGCAGAGAAAGCGAACTATCTTGGTCGACAGCTCAAGATTCTCCAAGGTCTGCTCGCAGCCTCTCGAAAGAACCACGCGAAGACTATGAGAGATGTTGTCGCAGATGGAGTTAGCTTTGCGTTGGCAAAGCTTAAAGCCTCCAACCCCTCCATCAATCTCCGAGTAGTTGAAGCGGACTTCAATTGCTCGGAGGAGGATGCAACCAAGATCTTTGAAGAAATGAAGCCCTTTGGAAACAAGGTTGCAGAAGAGATTAAGGTTAGGTCTCCATCCCAAAGCGACCAGTCTAGTGTCCCCGAAGAATAAATGAATGTAATATGAAATTGACAGGTAAAAAACTTACCTTTTTGTTGTCAATAAATCTTATGTTTTATCTCTCGACTTGTATACTCATATATTTCCTAGCTCCCGATTGCTCTTGTAGTAGAATACCTTACTAATGAAGCAGTAGACCAAGAAAAAGAGCACATGTTACGACCAACATACAAGGCATGCGCTGATTATGTTGTAAAAATGACATAATTAGTACTGTGAAATCACTTTAGTCGAAACCAGCGTATGATTTCGACCAGTTTTAGATCTATTTTCATAATCGAAATACCATATAGTACTTTGTATGGTCGGAAGATGTCATAAAACTTATATTGCCGATTTGAATGAGAAGAAATTATGCAAAATGTCTGCAGAAAACGATAAGTGTTCTTATTTATATGCATTATCCAAGTTGGTCATAAAAAGTGCTAAGAACCAAAGACACGATTGATACTCTACAAAACGTACTCATACTAAAGTTCTAACTGGCAACAAAGATCGTAGGCAAAAGGCCACGCTAGAAAACTCCTTCCAGTGGGTAGGACCACATGCGGAAATGAGAGATTTCAAATAGGAAGTTTTCGGTGTCTCAAACGGGTGCAAAACAAGAGAAGAACATAATGTTGAAGTAAGGAAAGAAAGTCTGTTAAGTCCTTAGGCATGTAAATTACTATATCAAGTTGTGTGTGTTATATCCTTTTTACTTGTTTTCTGTGAGAACAGTGTAAGGTTAGTCATGAGAACCATCGTTGCGATGGTCATGATAAGAACCCTTATGGCGTTCGACGAACATGTCAAAACCAAAAAGTAAAAGGTGTCCTTTACATGGATGATGGAGAGTAATGGATCTTCTCCGGTGATCTTAGACAACAAATAGTATATGACCAAGTAGTAGATAATCGAAATATAAACAACAACACTCATTAGAAAGTAAAGAAACAATCCATCTTTATTGAAATTATAAATGAAAATAACATTTATACATAGAACTTACACAATTGATCAATGTTCCAAGAGTTAGACATAACATGTCCACAGACATAGCAAGTCGTACCAAACCTGGCCGAGTTACTTCAACCACAGTGTATCGATCTTCCCATTTAGGAGAAAGTTTATTACGATTTGCACGACTACGAATTTTCTTAGAACGGATCATCTCTGGATAGACTGCGAGGTTGCACCTTACGACTGTGGTACCTTCTCATGGCTTGTTGGTAAACTGTCGGTCATATCAAGGCCTTGTTTTGTCTTTCTTTAAGGAAATTGATATCGTTGACTCGTAGTTCTTCTTGATTATCGTTGCTATAATAATCTGTTTGAGTAGATCCAATTTTTAGCTCTAGAGGAAGCATGGCTTGACCAGTAAACGAGAAAAATGGTTTTCCCGATCGCTACATTGGTCATGGTCCGAACAACCCATAATTCAGAGAGAAGTTATTGAACCCAAGCTCCTGACCGTTTAATTAAATGGTCGACTACTCAGCATTTTATTCCTTGTATTATTATACCATTAGCCGCTCGACTGTTCAGTTACTCTATGGGTGAGCTACATAAGCAAAATGTATCTTGATACCTAAATCTTATGAAATTTTGAAAATTCCGCTTGAAGCTAGATGCAGATTATTTGTGATTATCATTGGGTATACCAAATCGTGTGATCACATTTTTGTGAAATTTCTTGGTATCTTGGTTGTTACTTGAATAACTAGCTCAGCTTCTATCCATTCTTGTGAATGTATCAATCATCACAAAAAGAAATTCAAAGCCCATGGGTGCCTTTGGGAAAAGTCCCAGAATGTCCAATCCCCAGGTTGTAAAAGGCCAAGAAAAAGGTATTATTTGCAAAGCTTGTGCCAGTTGATGTATTTATCGACTATGAAATTGACATTATACACACTTTGTCATAAGTTCTTTTGCATCATGAAGGCAGTTGGCCGATAATATCCTTGTCTAAAGACTTTACCGACCAGAGTTCTGTAGGAATGATATGCTCCACAAACTCCTCCATGTATGTCAGATAGTAAGGTCATACTATCCTTTTGAGATATGCATCCCGTCAACACTCCTTGAGCTCCCCATTTGTAAAGGGTATGTTCAATTAGAGTGTATGATATGACTTTTCGAGCTGTACGTTCAGCCTCTACATCATCTTCAGAAAGTGTGACATGCTGAAGATAATTGTAGACTTATGTCATCCAATCAATATTGGAATCGATCTGTACGACCTCCAGTGGAGCGTGTGTTTCTTTGGAATGCTCACCACCGAGGGTGTATCGAGTTGCTCGAGAAAAAATCCTAGTGGGAAATATGATCTTGAGGAAGCCATCCATGCCAATTGGTCTGCCAAAAAAGTTATCCTTTCTAGGAATATGTTGGCTCTGTAAACTGAAGAGGTGCTTTTCGAGTTTACGTACTTTTGCTAAATAAGATGGCATCTTGGGACTTGAACATTGATACTCTTTCCCAACATGATTCGCAACCAGTTGAGAATCGCCTTTCACTAATGTCTGCAAATCCGGCGCTTTGGCTACTCAGAGCCCTGCCAGCAAACCTTTGTATTCTGCCACATTATTTGTAGCAGGAAAGTTCAACTGAATGGTGTATTTAATGTGTTCTCCAATAGGAGATACCAAGACAACTCCATCCTCGAGCCTTTGAGCATCAAGAAATCGTCAAAGTACATGGTCCACTCTTCGTGGTGTTCATACTTGGGCCCTTGGGTGGGTTCAGTGTTCGTCCATTCGGCAATGAATTCTGCTAAAGCCTAGGACTTAATTGCTCTTCGTGAAATGAAATGGAGGTCGAAGCCCCCAAGCTTGACCACCCATTTTGCTATTCATCCTTATGATTCTTTGTGTTTTGAGAACTTGACTAAGTGGATATCCAGGTAGTACGACCATCATATGGGCCTGAAAGTAATGCCTTAGTATCCTCGAATCCATAAGGAGACCGTATAGCAACTTTTGTACCTATGAATAGCGCTCTTTTGGTCTATGTAAGACTTCGCTTACGTAATATACTGGTCATTAGATATTGTCACGTTCCACGACTAGTACAACACTGACAGCTTGTGGCATTGCAGCCAAGTATATCAATAATGTTTCTCCCGATCTTGGAGATACTAAGATCGAGGCATTCATAAGGTGCATTTTGAGTTCTTCAAAGGCATCATTTGCTTCTTTAGTCTATTCAAAACTTCCATGTTTTCAAAAAAGTTTAAAGAAAGGTAATCATTTTCTCCTAACAGTGCTATGAAATGACTTACTTATTGTGCGTCTGACTAGTTAGTTTTTTACTTCTTTCTTTATGGTCGAAGGCGCATTTGTTCGATGGCCACTATTTTTCTTTGGGTTAATTTCAATTCCTCTAGCGAAACTAGGAATCCAAGTAGCTTTTGGAAGAAACTTCAAACACGCACTTCTCGAGTTTAACAATGTTATGCCTTCTTAAATTATTGAAAGGTTCTTGCAAATCGGAGATATGATCTCTAACATTGATGCTTTTTACGACCAGGTCATCAACATAGAGCTCTAAATTCTGACCTATCTATGGACTAAAGTTCTTTTTATATTAGCCTTTAAAAAGTACCACCATCATTTTTGAGACCAAATGACATTTTAACATAACAATAAGTGTCATATGATGTAATGAAAGAAGTTTTATCTTCATCATCTTTACTCATATTAATCTAGTGGTACCCTGAATATGCATCTAAAAAATTTAACAACTCACACCCGGAGGTAGAGTCTACAAGTTGATCAATGAGTGGAAGGGAAAAGTCATCCTTCGGACAAGCTTTATTAAGATCTATGAAATCGATTCACATTCGCCATTTTCTGTTAATTTTTCTAACCATTATAGGATTAGCGAGCCACTTTGGGTGGTCGATCTCGTGAGTAAACCCGACCTTGAGAGCTTGTCAATTTCGCCTAGATTGCCTCCTTAGATCGGTGCAAAGCGCCTTAGCTTTTGCTTATCTATTTTTTGTCAAGCCGAAGAGCTAGCCTGTGCTCGATCACCACCTTGGGGACTCTGGGCATGTCAGATACCTACCTAGTGAATACATCTGAATTGGCTCAGAGGAAAGATATGAGCAACTCTTCCTATTTAAGATCGAGTCCTGACATGACCAGCACCTTTTGGATGTTTGTACTTGCATTTCTAAACCCAAATGACGCCTTGACGCATTCCGGAGAAGCGTCTTGTCGAGTGAAACTTCCTTGGTATGGTCGGAGGGTTTTGGGGCCATCTTTGGTCTTGAGTGCTTGACCTGCATGGAAGGTGGATTAGTATCCCTGGTCGGAAGTTCATCGACAAGTTCTAGGGATTTCCGATCGCATGCATATGCCATCTTTCTATCCCCTCGAACTGTAATGACCCCTTTTGGTCCTGGCATCATTAAACTCTGATAACCGTAATACGTGGCTATCAAGAATTTTGCCAATGTCGGACAACCAAGAATTCCATCGTATACAGTTTCAAAATCAACTACATCAAATGAAATCTTCTCTGTTCAGAAGTTATCTGCTCTTCTGAACATAACCGATAGGCAAAGCTACCCTAACGATTTGATAGTAGACCCTGTAACTATACCATGAAAGGCATATTTAGTAGGTTTTACTTTTGACTTGGGAATTTACATTTCTTCTAATGCTATCGTAAACAAAATATTTAAAGAACTACCACCATTTACTAAAACTCGATTAATTGTACAATTATTTATTGTAGGTTCTACAACAATAGAGAACCAAATTGGTCGAGTTGAAAGGATAAAGCGATCTTCTTTGCTAAAGGAGATTACTGTCTCCGACCATCTAGATGGCTCGACGGCGATCGGAGATTCGGCAAGGTTCACTTCCCATTCCACGGCCTTTAGATGGCGTCTAGATTCGTATGAGGAGAACCCACCAAAGATCATATCGGCGGTGTCTTTGTAGTTCTGATACTCCATCTCTTCGTTGCCATCTTTGTCCTTCTTGGAGCTTGATCTTCAAGCTCTTGTATGGAGGAAAATGACCCTTACGAATAATATTCTTCTAGTTTCTTACGCTAGGCTCGGCGGTCGCAAATCATGCCACCCCACGATGAAGTGGATACAACTTCTTGTTCTTTACGTATTGATAGGTGAAGCTTTTGCTTTATTCTGACCAAGAAATAATCCTTATTGCCATTGGTAAATTTCTCCGAGTGCAAAGACCTCTTGGTTGTTGGGCTTGCTATTCTTCTTACCTTTAAGAGCCTTCTTAAGTTTCTTCTTTGATTTATCCAAGCCGGTTGAGGATTTTATCTTTTCGATCAATGGTCTTATTCCATTCGTAGCCTCACTAGCATTTGCGTACCTACCGACCATGTCCAATAGATCGGTGGTCATTCATGGAGGATTCATTGTGATGTCCTCTATAAATGTCAATTCCTTAACCCTACCTTGAAAGCCTAGATATGCAGATGAATCTGCGACCTCGGAATAGAGTTACAAACCTAATTTGAACCTTTCGATGTATATTGTCGAAGAGTTTCATTTGGTTCTTGCAGGATTCGATGAAGATCGTGTTCCTTTCCAGGGCGATCAGACGTCCCCTGAAAGTTCACGATCAACAGGTTACAAAGTTGCTCCCACGTATAAATTGATCAGCCAGGTGGGTTGAGTAACCACGACCAGGGTAGATCCCTCGAGTCACAGTGGGCAAGTAGTTTGCCAACACATTATTATCGCCACCGACAACTCTACTTATTTGGTAGTGTAGATCTGAAGAAACTCTAATGGATTTTGAGTTCCATTGAATTTCCCTAAGTTCATTTGGTCGAATTTGTCCGACCGGTATGGCTACTGAGTCTGCCAAGAATTCTCGACAGCTCGTAATAGAATCATGACACCTTCTTTGAAAAGGAGCTGGATTGCAATCAGTCGGGACCGATTCCTCATATTGGCATACCAAGTATCCGGTGTGCCAATTCAGTCGTGGACGTTAGTATAACGCCTTCGATCGATCGCCTAGTTTAGATGATATCGAAGATCACCTGAGCTAAGCGGTTGTTCTTCTTGACGAGGGGGAGGAGTGGATGCAAGCAAGAGCCATCTCCCATCATGACTCCTGTGTCAAAATCTTTGAGGAGATCTAGGCATCGAATGGTCTCCAATCCGACCAGGCTGACCCCTGCTAAGGGAGGAACGCTAGGATGAAGTCAAAGTATGACTTTGTGAATTCCTTTGTTCCCTGTATATTTATGTACGTTGCATGGTCTACTAAAGAATTTCTGATACCTACCCTACAAGTTGAGCATAGCTCAGAGTCTCTGCTAGAGTGGGTCCGGGTTATTTAAAATATTACAAACTCATTGCAGGTTTTGTATTGTTACTGATGGTCTCGAAGGGTTCCTGCTAGCAGAAGGGACCCTCTGGCTTGTCCTGTTAGACCCATCATGCGTAGTGGGGTATAAACAGGTGAATTAACCTATCGATGTCCACCAGCTCCACTGCCTCTGTCATTTCGGGTTGGTGCTTGAGTGTCCACACCATTTCCATCAACAGGTGTTGGCGGGATAATCTGTGGAGGACCGTGCACGGCATCTTGATTGGTATCACCGAGTGCATTAACTCATGCCTCGGCTGACAATCTTCCAACGAGCTCCTCGTAACTAAGGAGAGCCTTCCACTACTTTGGCAAGGAGCATCCACGGCGTGGAATAGTTTGATATTACCGTCTCGGAGGGCTTTGTGGTGGACTCGGCATTATCCGGTGGATGCCCGACCATTTGTTGAGTTTTATCATCTTTACTTGGCCTTAGACTGGTGGCAATTTCATTGACACCCTTACCAGGTGTCGGTTGGCCGCTGAAATACGTAGGAGTCGTTGGCGAATATTGGTAGGGATATCGAATCAATAATGTGAACACATGTTAGAGAACATGGTGTTAGGTTGACCCACCTTGAGACACTGCTGAAATTGTTATGATTTCATGTGTTATCAGTTGATCTCAAGCAATGATGATGTATAATCCTTAGACCTTAGATCAACATGGTTTTTTACATGTGTAAGAGTACACTTTGGAGTTGTCAAACGCTACTTCGTAACTGGGTAGTTATAAAGGTAGCTTTTAGGTATGTTGTGAAACATGCGGAGGAATGTATTGGTCGAATATGTGATTTGCTCCTCCTAACATAACAGGAGAGATATCTGGGCCCTCGATGTGGTCGGATAAAGAAAGTGCATGACCATGCCACTGGTGGTTGAAGAGTTCGACCACATAAAGTTATCCGATACTCGATCGAGAAAGTATTGAATAGTCCATGGATGGCACAACATCTCACCTGGAATTCAACCAAATATCGAGAAGCAAAGAGAGAATACACCAGCCGGTCTTTCAGTTTGATCAGATATGGACTAGTCGTATGGAGATACAAGCTGGTCGTAGGCTGGTCAAACATGATCACTAAGTGGTAGAAAACCTAGTCGTCGGGAGTTCTGGTAGTCGAGACCATATATGAGTGGTCGTATAGAGAAATGGTGGGCATTAATGATATGGACACAGTCGTAGATCATATTGTATTAAGGGTCGTCCGATATAATTTGTGTGTATTCAGAAATTGTAATGTCCTGCTAGGTACCACTAACGACTCGTGGTCGGAAAAGGTTTCCGAGTCACAACCGAACTACACATGAACCTACAGGGTCACACACCTAACGGGTTGGAATAAATCAGTACATATACGATTAGTCAAAGTGTTGGATAGGATCCATCACGGGCACTATATAGAGATGCTTGAGGCTATTAGGGATAGCGAAGTAGAGACAAGGATATGTGAGTTGTTCAACCAAACCCTAGCCGCCATCTTCTTGAGCGTGCCTTCTCGTGTGACTTGGTGCTAGCACACCAGCGTACAACGTTCCTGTCCTGGACGTGTGGATACCGTAGAGGTGCTACTACGATTGTTGTTGCGCTTGAGGATGATCAATAACATTGGCGAGGAACTCGATTGGTTGTTAGAGGAGACGATCGACTACGAGGACGATCGACTTATGAGGACGCTGGATGATCGACTATGACCACTACATTGATGCGCTTTTCGTTGGATCAGGCTGCTCCAACTCTTCTTCCGCTGCATTGCGCGTCTGGCGGTAACGATCTGTGATCTCTTGCTTGCATGATATCTTGGTTTTCGTGATAGAATTTTTGAATTATAAGCTAGCGTAGCCTGCCCGTATCCCTACAGTGGTATCGGAGCCATCCTGTATAGTTTGTGATCTAGATCGGTCACATATATTGGATATGTGTGATGGTATATTGGATCTATTCTTGGTTTGGTGCAGTAGCGTAGATCGGTTCATATGGATGAAACGATCTAGGCACTGGTCGATAAGATCGATCGGGTTTTAGTGGTAGTAGATGGGTTTGAGAAGAGGTATAAGTTGAGAGCACTAGATGATTTACTCAACTTGTTTACGACTGCCTTGCATGATACTCCTACTAGTCGGAATTCCGCCATTGGAGTATGCCGCAGTGCATGGTCATATCAAGGCAGTGATCAGATTAGTTCGAAATAGGGTTAATATGATTAGTATGATGATTTTTGAGGCTCGGTTATGTGAATAAGATTCATGTCCTGAAAATTTTTCCGAGAGTGCTGCCCCTTCGAACCCCACCTACTAACCGGCTAGCAGGACCGTCGAGTGTTGGTGATATGCTCCAGAGGCAATCATAGAGATGATTGTATCACGTCTATATTTATGTGTTATTGAATAAGTGTTATTCTGTTCCTTGAATGAATCATCAATTATAAAGATTAATGAGTATGTGACTTGTTGGTGAAGCTCTTTTAACTTATGATGATGCTGTTCTAAATGTATCCCTAGTCGGATGTCACTAGTCGGAGCACTAGTGACTCTATCGACCAGCACATGTATTGATTGATGACCATGCTTCACTGGTCATAGATATAGGGATATCGAATCAATAATGTGAACATATGTTGGAGAACATGGTGTTGGATTGACCTACCTTGAGACACTGCTGAGATTGTTATGCTTTCATGTGTCATCAGTTGGTCTCAAGCAAGGATGATGTATAATCCTTAGACCTGAGATCAACATGGTTTCCTACATGTGTAAGAGTACACTTTGGGGTTGTCACTGGTGGTCGAAGAGTTCGACCACATAAAGTTATCTATCACTCTATCGACAGATTATTGAATAGTCCATGGATGATATATCATCTCACCTGGAGTTCAACCAGATATCGTGAGGCAAAAGGAGAATATACGAGCTGGTCGTTCAGTTCGATCAGATACGAACTGGTTGCATAGAGATACGAGCTAGTTGTAGGCTGGTCGAACATGATCACTAAGTGGTGAAACACAGTTGTAAGGAGTTCTGAACTAGTTGAGACCAAATATGAGCTGGTCCTAGGTTGGTCGAAACTTGATCCTAAGGAGTTGCGAACTGGTTGAGACCAAATAGGACCTGGCCGTCTGATATAATTTGTGTGTATTCGAGAATCGTTATGTCCTGCTAGGTGTCGCTAATGACTCGTGATCGGAAAGGGGTTTTAGTCTGGCAGATTATGCATGAACCTACAGGGTCACACACTTAACGGGTTAGAACAAACCAGTGCAGATAGGATTCATCAAACATGTTCGGATAGGATCCATCACGGGCACTATTTAAGGAGATACTTGAGGCTGTTAGGAAGACATAGGTAACAAAGGAGACACGCGACAAAAGTTGACGTGAGTTGCTCCAAACCTTAGCCGTCATCTTCTTGAGAGAGCCTTCCCGTGCGACTTGGTGCTAGCACACCAGCATACGGTGTTCCTTCCCTGGACGTGTGGATACCGTAGAGGTGCTACTGCGGTTGTTGTTGCACTCGAGGATGATCCACGACATTACAAGGAAAGCAATCGGTTCTTTGGAGGAGGCGGTCGGCGGCGACTATGCTTGACGATCTACTACGTTGAACGATCAACTACGTCGGACGATCAACTACGACCAGTACATCGACGTGCACTTCGTTGGACCAGGCTGCTCCAACTCTTCTTCCGTTGCAGGCGTGTCTGGTGGCAACGATCTGCGATCTCTTGCTTGCCTACCATCCTGGTTTACGTGGTAGAATTTTTTAATTGCCAGCTAGCATAGCCTTCTCGTATCCCTTCACTGTGGTCGTAGTCACGTGATATGGTATTATGTGTCATGTCACCCGATAGAATTGGATTCTATGCATAACTCGTTTTTGCAATGATTGATGTGAATAGTATGGTCCATTGTGTATATGATGCATGTATGGATTTTTCATGGCCTGCGTGTCATGCTGTGAGATAGACATCAAGCTACATATTATTGTATAACGGTATGCGTACCGACGTGTGATGCTTGATATTATCGTCTGTAATTCATTACTAGCTCTTAAGAGTAATTGCTTATTAAATGAATGCGGTCGGAAAATTCAAGCATGTTGGTTAGAGGACAGGAAACATGGTGATGGAGATCATCATGATAAGGATCATACTATTTCACAGTTTAATATGACTATTTGAGAGTGTTTATTTCTGTCTTGCTATTTCATCATACTTTATCATTAGATGTTTTAACATGGTAGAATAGTATCCCTTAAGAAAAATTAAGTTAATTTAATATCTTTCTAATTGCTGCGACCATCACGATTTTGATCGTTAATTGGTGGGTCTACCATAGTAGGTGTCATTGACTATATTAATAAGATGGGGGTGGGTGTCGGACACCCATATGCATAGTATTGGTTTAACTTAACAAGGCTATCAAAACAGTTTTGGGCCTTGGGGCATGGTACTGTTGGTTGCTGGGGCATAAAGATGTTGCCCAACAAACAAGAGTCATATGTGATATGATTGGCAAGAGACTACCTATCTAAAATTACTAGGTTTTTAGCAGTGATGCAATAGCTCACTAAGACTTAATGATTTTTTGATCTTGAACTCACTATATGATGTTTGAGGGAAACATGGTTTAGAATATATAGTGGGAGTATCTTTTATTGACTGTTGATGATCAATCGACCAGGTATGGACTAGTTGTATAGTGATCGACCGGATCCAAACTAGTCATATAGTGATCTGACCGAGTCGGACCGATCCTATGATGATATGACTGGTCGGACTAATAGTATGACGATACGATCAGTCGGACTAGTCGTATGGTGATACGACCGAATTGAACTAGTTGTATGGAGATACAAACGGTCGTAGATCGGTCGAACACAACCACCAACATGGGTGTCTAATAGAAGATCTTAGATAAGCATAGTGTTGAATCTTTGTATATTTTTACATTGTAGATCATGACACCTATTACTTCTTACGCACCTACCTTTAACTTACGATCTATTCTTGAGAAAGAAAAAGCTGAATGGTACAAACTTTATTGACTAGTTTAGTAATTTGAGAATTGTTCTCAAATAAGAAAAGAAGGAATATATTCTAGAGGGTCCCTATCCCAGGAACCGAGTGTCGATGCTCCTTGTGTTGATAAAAATGCTTCGTGAAGCATTGCAGCAGCGTAGTCGATATATCTTGCATAATACTTGCGACCATGAACTATGAGCTTTAGAAGCAATATGAGACCACATACGCTACAATATGATTGTAGGTGCGAAGGGTATGTTTCAAAATCAAGCAAGAGGCGAGAGGTTTAACACCTCTAAGGTATTATTTTCTTGTAGTATCGGAAGGTAACCCGATCAGTCCTCATGTGATTAAAATAATTGGTCACATTGAGAGCTTAGAAAAGCTTTGTTTTCTCCTTAGCCAAGAGTTGGATACTGATGTGATTTTCCAATCGCTCCCTACGAGCTTTGAGCCTGTCATATTGAATTTTCACATGAGCGACATAGAAATCAATGATCGAGTTGCATAGCATGCTTAAGGGTGCTGAGGAGAGCATTAAGAAAAGTTCTAATCATGTGATGATGGTTCAAAAGACTACTAACTTCAAAAAGACAGGTAAGTCAAAGGAAAAGGGAAAAGGGAAATGAAGGACTCAAAATAAGATTGAGGTCCCATAGCTAAGCTTAAAAGTTCAAGTGGGTCCTAAGCACGAATCGAGAATGTTACCATTGTCATGAGACTATGAATTGGAAGAGAATGCAAGAAGTACTTAGCAGAGATGAAAAAGAATAAGAGAAGTAAGACTTAGGTTCGGTATAAATGTTATAGAAATTAATCCTGCCTTTTCTCCGACCAGTTCTTGGGTATTTGATACCAAATGGTTGCTCATATTTGCAATTCAATGCAGGGACTGATAAGGAGTAGGTACCACTAATGACCTGCTAGGTACCACTAATGACTCGTGGTCGGAAAAGTTTTCTGAGTCACAATCGAACTACACAAGAACCTACAGGGTCAAACACTTAACGGGTTAGAACAAACCCGATGCAGATACGATTAAATCAAGCGTGTTTGGATAAGATCCATCACGGGTACTATATAAGGAGGCGCTTGAGCCTATTGTGGATAAGGAAGTAGAGACAAGGATACGTGAGTTGTTCCACCAAACTATAGCCACCATCTTCTTGAGAGAACCTTCCCATGCCACTTGGTGCTAGCTTGCCGACGTCTGACGTTCACCTTACTGGGCGTGTGTATAGCGTAGTGGTGCTCTGCGGTTCTTTGTTGGGCTTGAGCGATCTCGACCATGACGAAACTTCGATTGGTTGTGGCGGGATTTTAGGTGGATTATTAGTTTTGTCCAAGGAGTCTTGCTTGAGTTTGGTGCTACCTTTATATAGTTCAAGTTTATGTGGCTAAAGGCAAGTGCATGGTAGAGTAGTAGACATCGGTTTTTTGTCACTTGTCTTTACGATTAATTTGCAATGACATTTATGTATGCCTAGTCAAATGCCATGAAAATTATTATGATTCAATGATGATGATATGATTATGACAATGGCTTTACTATAGTGATGATATGATAATGATGATGATGTGATAATGATGACGATATGACTATGGTGATGACATGGTAATGATGATAACATAATGATAATTGATAATGTTAATAGATAGTGGAGAATATTGCATTAATTGCATTCATATCATGAAATTAGGTATATGAGCAGTCGGTGAGTAAGTCATATAACTATTCGGAGCGATCAATAAGAAAGTTATATGGATAGTGCGGAGCACTCTAGAGAAAGACCTACTTGATAGGGATTCCACAAGAGTGAAGGATGGACCCCATATGAAAAGGATAGGGCAAGAGTGTGTTATCGATGCGTGAACACTACGCTATACCGGTATAAGTTATGTGATGTGCATGTGGATATGTAGTATAGCCAAACATTGCATTAATGAAAAGATGATAAGGTTAAATGAATACATGAATAATGATGATATTATTATTTGGACAGTAAATTATTTGTTTATTATTATGCACTTCTTGAGTTTTGGACTCACCTTTACTTTGTTGTTGCTTTTAGATAATCATTGAAGGCGGCATGTGTGGGATGGAGTAGCACATGTGCATCACATGCTATGAACGACAAAGACATTCTTTAATTAGTTGCCTTCCATTAAATCTAGAGGCATGACACTTTCATTTATAATTAATTATTAGACTTGGTTATCATTAGTTTAATGATTAGAACTTTGGTTTGTTTAATATTAACTTGATTATAATATTTGTTGACATCCAATGTTTAGAGCATGGTTCGGGTGTTATTGGTGGCGTGTGACTGGCGTTTCTCGAGCACACGGTGACTTAAGCATTCTTGGGCACATGGTTCCAAGCTGTGCAAGTTAATACTTTATGTATTTATATTGTTATGTTTATTGATAAGCGACCCATTGAGGGGGTTTTATTACATGCATTGCTTGCTGGAATTACTGGTGTGGTTTAAATTGTTAGTGAGAATGATTTAGGTGATATTAGAGCTCGATATTAGGTCGTCTTTGTTATATAAGCGCACTTGACCTCGTGAGATCATATATTCACCCTAATCTCTATAATGCAAGTGAACAAAAAATCAACCCAAAGTCAAACGAAAACAACAACAAAAAGAAAAAAAAAATCCATAAACACCCTCACACTCATCTACTTTTTTTTTAATTTGCCTATCATATATAATTATCGTTTACTTGGCTCTTATAAGTTAAGTTGGCATACAAATATCCTCAAGACCGTATGTTAGCACTACTTCTCGTGGTTTTTTTTATTATTTTTGACACTTGTGTTAGTGGTGTCAATACTTATTTCAATGATGCTAATACATATTTCAATCATTTGAGTGATTTTGGTAGTTGTAATACAACATTTAACTACTAATGTTCAATGCTGAAATCGTGTATTAAACAAGCGAAATAACTCATATTACTCAGGAGTACTGAAATCACTTAAATAAGTACTAAAATCATTCAAATAAGTGCTAAAGATAATTAAAACTATGAAAACATAATGAGAAGATCTAAAGATAATTAAAACTATCAGAAAATAATGTGAACATTTGAGCTACGTGGTATTTGTAAGCTAACTTTACTTATAGATGGCAAAGAACCAAAAATAAGATATACTAGGCATTTTGAAAACTACGTGACTAAAAATGAAATTAAATAATTTGATAGCTCTAAGAATTTTGCTTCGTCCAAATGGAAAATCATCATCATCTCGGAGAGCGGTGCGCAGACGGTCCAAATCAACGCCCCACCCCATTATCCAGACCCAAATCATCACCATCGCTCACCTCAGTCCGTCCAAATCAACGCCCCACCCCATTATCCAGACCCAAATCCATCACCATCGCTCTGACGTGATCATCATTTGATATTCCTCACACCAAACTACTGCCACGGCACGGCCAAGGAACCGAGCCGGAGCGCCGCGAAGCCACCGGCCGAATTCGCCATGAGACCGCGGGCGCCTCTTCCTCTCCTCCCCTTCCTCCTGCTCCTCGTCCTCCTCCCGTCGCCGGCGGCTGCGGCGGTGTCTCCGCGAAGGGGCCCAACCTCGTGGGAGGCGCTCCGCGCGGCGGCCGGCCGCAGGGCGGCGTCGCCGGCAGAGCAGGAGGGAGCGGCCGCTGGGGTGCTCCGCAGGCTCCTCCCCTTCCACGCCCGCAGCTTCCGCTTCCAGATCGACTCCAAGGTCGAATCACGTCAATTCCAACTCGGGAGACGAAAACCTCACAGTGAGTGCTATTTGGATAAAATTAGTGACTGTTTTGCTTTGCTCGCTCCAGGGCGGCGTCTGTGGCCAGTTGAGCTGCTTCAGGATAAGTTATGTCGATGGCTTGGGCAAAGGCGGAGCAGAGATTCTGTACGCTTCTCTTTTTTCCCACCTGTTTTTTCTTAACAAAATTGTACTAGCTTTCTCAGCGGTGTAGATTTAGAGATAAGTCTAGCTTGTTAGTTACTTGCTATGAAATTGTAGGCTTGGGTAAGGAGTGGTTTTGAAATGATGTCCACCAGTCCACCTTGACGCTATATCGCGTGCTTTACCGCTAATTTGATGTGCTGATGAGCTTGAAATAGTAAAGTATGCTTGATCAAGTACCTCATTTGTTTGCCTGATTGATTGCGCTGTGCAAAGTATTTATTGCTATGATCATTCGTTGTTTGGCCTCCTTTAGTCGCATTGCTTTGTTATGGTTCAGTTGCAAAGGCGAATGCAATAACTTCTTTACGGTGTACAGTATCCAGGGTACCTCAGCTGTTGAACTTGCATCTGGTCTCCATTGGTATCTCAAGTACTGGTGTGGCGCACACATTTCTTGGGATAAGACTGGTGGTGCCCAATTGGTATCAGTTCCTTTGCCTGGGTCTCTGCCGCGAGTGAAGGGGACAGGAGTGAAGATTGAGCGCCCCGTTCCGTGGAATTACTATCAGAATGTTGTCACCTCCAGCTGTGAGTTTTTTTGTGGTTTTCTTTTCCTGTTCTCGTAACCTTCATTCTGCTCGTAGTCGCTCACTCTTCAACCTGCAGCTCCAAATCCTTCATTATACTCAGACCTCGTATGTTGATTTGCTGATATCTTTCTATCACCTATTGTGCTCTCAAAAATAGTTTCTCCCTTTTGTTGACTTGTGGATTCCTTGATCACCTAGGTGTACTGCAAAACAATTTTTAAAAACTACCATGGCCGCGTCTTTGTTTGAATCTACTATTACTAACGCACATGTCAAATTGAAGTTTTATTATTTGGTCTAGTACATTCCAGTCCTACTAAATTTTTCTCGTAAGAAATTTTGATTTGTTGACTCAACCCATTTCATAGATGTACCTTTCGTTCTATTCGATATTTAAACGCATTTCTTAATTTTGAAAGAAATATCTCTGAAATCTTGCCAGTTGCTAATCTTCTTTACGTGGATTCCAACTTTTTCACTCTCTGATAAAATTCATGGAGCATCTCTATAGACTCCTTTGTCTGGTGGGATTGGAAAAGATGGGAGAAAGAAATTGACTGGATGGCACTTCAAGGAATTAACTTGCCCTTAGCATTTACTGGGCAGGAAGCTGTTTGGCAGAAGGTGTTTAAGGTAGTGTAACAGACACAACTATAAATCTGAAATGTTTTGTCAAGTTTTTGGAGCTTAATTTTGTTAACATATTACAATTAGTGTTTAGTGTTATGAATATTACGTGTATATTTATGAGGCCCAATAGACAATATATACAGGGAGTGCAAAGGGGATATTATAAGGGAATATGCTATACACGTATAAGGAAATACAAAAGGCATATAAGGAAATACAAAAAAAATCATATTCTAACACCCTCCTCAAACTCATGGTGGATCACACACGTTGAGTTTGGAGAGAAAATACAAATATTGTACCCCAGTATGTGGCTTCGTGAAGAAGTTAGCCATCTGTAACTCTGAGGGCACAAACTGTAAAGCAAGTACTCCCTCCTCCACCTGTGAGCGAGTGTATGAACCATCTACACCATTGTGCTTGGTGAGCTCATGCTTCACTGGGTCACAGGTAATAATGATAGCACCTGTACTGCCAGACAAAAGAGTCGTAGGCCCCATCACAAACACTCCAAAATCTGCAAGTAACCACCTCAACCAAGTAACCTCTGCTGTATGGTTATTAAGTTGGCAAGTCGACACTACTATTCTAGTTACCGACTTGCCGACTAGTCGACTAGTTGACATACACTGTTCATATGACAGTGATATGTATGTACGCATGTATATATCATATACCTTGTATTGCAGTGATTGAAAAGTACATATATAGCTTGAATTAAAGAGAGGATCGATGGCCTACATGTTTTGAGTTCAAACCCCCTTCATTTGACTTGTTGAGGTATGATTTGAGACCTTCATGCTACAAAATTAAAAAACAAGAATGAGCATATGATGAAGATAAACTGTGATGAACTCATACAATACCTTCAAGGGAGAGTAATATAGCGCCATGAATTAAAGAGAATAATACAAATTATACAACATAACAACCAAGTTCTCAATGAAGTTGGAGTTGAAGATTGCTCTGCCATGATGCCTACATATGCACAAAACAGAGAGCTATCGTTAGTTCATAAAATCACAATCGCACAAAGATGTCGTTTTGTGCATTAGTGCATATCTTCTTCAGTCACAATCAGTCAATCACAATTCACAGGTGACTGCAATTCAATTCTCTTTCTGTGCATAACCGCATATCGCCTCCCTTCTGTGCATATCCCATTATCCCCTCCCTTAGCCCCAAATCGATTGAAATATCGAATCAAAGACGTTCGTCGAACCTCCAGAGTCTCCGGAACCTCCACTCTCCAGAACCTTGACAAACACGAAGTCCACCGAACTCCAGTCTCTCCAGCCCCACGAAGCCCCACAAAGATCCCTCATCCCCTCCCTTAGCCCTCCCCCTCGGCCCTCAGCCTCACCTGGGCGATGAAACAGAGGAGAGGAGCATACTTGGGCAACAGGAGCGGCGGGAGTTGTGGCCTTCACCTCCTCCAGCAGGCGAAGGAGTTGCGACGAGCCGAGGGGCGATGACGAAGGGCGACGGAGCTGCGACGACTTGGTCTGCCTTCAATGGGCGAGGAGGAAGGGCGACGACTGGATCTGCCTCCGAGGGGTGAGGACGAAGGCTGGCGGCGCGATGGGAGCTGCCTCTGAGGGCGGTGGCGACTGGATTTGGAGCTCTGGAGTCACGCGTGAGCGGTAAGCCCCCGACTGCCCTCCCTTTATCTCTTTGCCACTACCTCTAACAGCCGAGCCCCATGTCCCGTCTCCGAAGTCGCCTGACTTGCCGCCGCCTGGTTGACTAGTCAACGGGCAAGTCAACGACTAGTCGACCAGTCGCCTAACTTGCCGGCGCAAGTCGAGTCGCCACCTCTAGTCGGCACTTCTCCGACGACTTGTCGACGAGTTGATGACTAGTCGTCGACTAGTTGACAACTTGATAAGCATGCTCTGCTGTCACTGCTGCCATAGCTCTCAACTTAGCCTCTGCACTCGAATGAAAAACTGCAGTTGTCTTCCAGGCAACAGAGAGGTGCTAAGAAAAGCACAATAAGCAGAAAAAGAATGACGATCAGAAGGATCAGTAACCCAGGTCGCATCGGTAGAGTTAGGGAAAAACAAACGACGAGAGATAGTCCCACACAAGTAGTGAAGAACACGAAGAAGGCGATTGTAGTGAAGATGGGTAGAACGAGCCATGAACTGACTCAAGATATGAACAACATAAGCAATATCAGGACAAGTGCTCACCAGATACACCAAACTCCCAACAAGATGACAATATCGAGTAAAATCCTCAAGAAGATCACCATCAGTGGCACGAAGCTGTAGGGATAGCTCCATGGGTGTCTCAGTAGTGCGAGTGTTAGTCAAACCAGACCGATCAAGATCCTGGACATACTTCTGTTGGAAGACTCAGATGGGATTGTTGAGCGCAAACATCGTCATCTAATTGAGATTGCCTGCACTCTTCTCCTTGCCTCTTACGTTCCACCACAGCTGGACTGAGATTGTTTCTACAACTGCATATCTCATCAATATATAGCCTTCCACTCCTCTTAAGGGTGTCAATTCTATAGAGCGTCTCTACTCCCGAGCCCCCTCCAGTACACTTACCTTCGTGTTTTTGGATGTACTTGTTTTGTTCTGCTGCAGCCTCGTGAGCGCGCTAATCTATCGGCTCAATCAGTTGAGTGTGTTTCCTGGTTATAGTTCTGAGCATACGGGTTATCGCTGCTATGATCCTTTTGCTCGACGGATCATGATTTCACGAGAGGTTGTCTTTGACGAATCTCGACATTTGTTCTATCGAGATTCGGCTCCTTGTCTTGTTTCCACCGTTAGTCGATTTCATGGTTCTCTTTCTGACTCTTCACCCATTTCTCCACTATCACAGTCTTCCTCTAGTCTGTCTCCATTGGTTCCTTCGTACCTCGCCTCGTCTTGCCTCCTGTGATACAGCCTCTTATTCTGCGATATCACCGTCTCGTTTCTCTGGTATTCACTACTTCAGGCGTCCTCGTCCTTCACTAGTCTCATTTCCTGGTATATTGCCGACACCCACATCTAATCCTCTTGATGATGCTCTGCATTCGTCATTCGTGGCCGGACATCCTTTGACCTCTGATCGTCTTGGATTTGCTTCGATGGCTCATGCTCTCTCCATCGTGAGCCTAGTTCTTCTGTGAAAGTGCTCCTCATTACGAGCTCGCTATATCAAAGGAGCTTGATGCTCTTCGATGTACGGAGACTTGGGATATTGTACCGACACCTATGCATGCTCGTCCTATCACGTGCAAGTGGGTGTACAAGATTAAGAACTGGTCTGATGGTACTATCGACCGCTACAATGCTCGTCTTATGGGTCGCGTCTTTCAGTAGGAGTACGGTCGTGACTACGATGAGACTTTTGCCCCTGTTGCTTATATGACCACTGTTCGCACTCTTATTGCGGTTGATTCTGTTCGCCGGTGGTCTATCTCTCAGCTGGATGCTAAGAATGTTTTTCTTAATGGTGTTTTGCATGAGGTCTACATGCAGCCACCACCTGGGTATTATGTTCCCGATGGGCACGCCTGTCGCCTTCATCGTGCTCTTTATGGCTTCAAATAGGCCCCTCGTGCCTGGTTTACGCATTTTACCTCAGTGATCACTGTTATCGGTTTCACTGTCAATTCCCACAATCCTACTCTTTTTGTCCATGTCTCATTTGGAGTAGGACATAGCTTCTTCTGTATGTTGATATACTCATCACTGGTGATGACTCTCCATTCATCACCTAGTTGAAGAAGCATCTCGGTTGGCAGTTTTTGATGACTGATCTTGGTTCTCTTACGTACTTCCATGGGATTGCCAGGACAAGAAGACTGGTAAAGAGTGCCCTACTCAGAAAGAAAATGTTTGAAAGCGCTAGGACATTACTCGCCAGCAGAATCACAACGAAAGTACGGATGGAAGAATCAAACTGAGTACGAACCATCGTTGCAAAACCATGATAAATCGCAAGAAACTGACCACGATTAGACATAGGGAAAATCCATGTAAAACGGGAATAATCATCAATGAAGATCATATAAAATTTATGCTCTCCTTTAGAGATAATAGGCGCAGGTGCCCATACATATAAATGAACTAAGTTAAAAGGACGAGAAAACAAGGACTTACTAGAATGATAAGGAAGTTGTAGCTGCTTGCCCAGCTTACAACCCTGACAAAACATCGCTGTGTCAATAGTAACACATCCAAAACACCCTGACAAACTAATGAAGAAAGACGAGACCCATACAAGTGACCTAAACGATGATGCCATTGCGTAAAAACTCCAGAGGTGGTGGCAGCAGTGGCGGTGGAGGTAGACGTAGAGGTGATAGGAGCAACTGAAGTGGATGGAAGGTGGAGGTGGCCAAGGATGTAGAGACCACGACAATCCTACTGGCGGCGACCGATGCGTATCGGTCTGGCGAAATAGGAGTGAGTCAAAACCAACCCTACAGCTGAGATCGTTAAGCTGACTCACTGAGAGAAGCTGCGTGGTATGTTGGGGAACATGGGAAACAGCTGGAACAGAAAAATCAGTGGACAAAAGAGTGCCCTAACAGCTGACAGATAGAGTAGTACCGTCAGCTGTCTGAACAAAGAGAGGAAAAACAGGAAGTCCTACTGAAGTGAGAGATGTAGAGTCCAGTGTCATGTGAAAAGAAGTACCAAAATCCAGAACCCAAGAAATACCTACAGGAAATGTCTGAGCTAGACTAGCAGAACATGTTGAGCTTTGAGAGAGCTGCTGAAGTAGAGCCTGACAGAACTGCTGAATAGAGTTACCTCGCTAAGAAGGTCCTGACGTGCTGGTCTGCCCTCCCGTCGAGGAAGGGCCTCTCTGCCCCACCTTGGATCGTACACCCCCACGTGCCTTATCCCGCTATTCGTACCTCACAACTCTGGTAGTCGTGCCCGAAGTTCTTGCAATAATTACATTGAACCCCAGTTGGTGCAAAAATAGTAGCAGAAACAGACACATGAGGAGGGACTGTAGTCGAAGTAGAAACCGTCAGTGTAGTCAAAGAAGGGGTAGCAAGCACAGCTGGAATAAACTGTGCTTTTAACCCACTGCGAAGCTCCTCAGCACGAAGTGTCGAAAGAGCCTTGGTGACAGTCGGTCGTGGTGAGTGACTCGGCAGTTGAGCCCTGACAGGCTCAAACTCTGGGCAAAGACGTCAGACGAAATCATAAAGCGGGCATCACGATCCGCCAGCCCGACTTATGACACTCACAGCGCAATGGAGAAGCTTGGCTCGTCGGTGGCGCCGTAAACCGCTAGGGTTCGAAAGAAGTCGTTGATGGAGTCCTGGTGAAGCGTTTCCAACTCACGCTGAAGTGAAAAAACCGAGCATCATTTGCTTTCTTGGTATCACTCACACAAGTACTCGTCAGGTATCTTGTCTCCGTGGATCTTGGACTCTAGTGCTTCCTTTCACATGACATCAGATTCTACCCACCTCACTTCTGTGAGTTCCATAGTTTTTCCTTCTACTGTTCAGATTGCAGATGGTACCTCACTTCCTGTTGCAGGCCGAGTCACCCTTTCCACTTCTTTTCATGTTTCTGCAGTCTCATGTTCCTCAGCTTACTATGCAGCTTATGTCTGCTAGTCAGATCACTGATCACGACTATCGTGTTGTTCATGAGTTCGACTCTTGTTGTGTTCAGGACCGCTACACGGGGACTCTGCTTGGTACTGGTCCTCGGCGCTGTGATTCGTAGCGTTTTTGGGAGCTTGACTGGCTTCATCTTCCTTCCGCTGTCTCCACTAGCTAGTCAGCCACTACCACTACCTCTGGTCTTGCTGCGTCCTCCACTACATCCTTCCCTCAGTGGCACCATCTCTCAGTCATCTCTGTGGTTTGCATCTGTCATCACTAGTAGGTCGTGGGGTTCTTGGATCTGTTTCTAAGGATATCTCTTTATATTGTATGGGTTGCAAGCTTGGCAAGCAGCTGCAGCTCCCCTATTTCTATATTGATTCTATTTCTACTCGTCCTTTTGATCTTGTTCACTCTGATGTTTGGGGTCCGGCTCCCTTCATTTCGAAAGGGGGTTATCGATACTCTGTGATCTTTATTGATGATTATTCTCATCACACTTGGATCTACTTTATGTCCTCTCGCAGTCAGGTTCTCTATTTACCAGAAGTTCGCCACCATGGTTCCAACCCAGTTTGATTCGGCCATTCTTGTGTTTCGTGCCGACTCTGCTGGTGAGTATCTATCTGCTGCTTTGCGTCGCTTTCTCGCTGAGTAGGGTACTCTTCCCCAGTACTCTTGTCCTGGTACTCACACTCAAAACGGTGTCTCTGAGCGTAAGCATTGTCACTTGCTTGAGACCGCTCGCGCTCTCATGCTCGCCTCTTCTGTTCCCCCGCACTTTTGGGTCAAGGCTATTTCCACTGCTGCTTTTCTCATCAACATGCAACCTTCCACTTCTCACCGAAGTACAGTCAACTGTTCTACTCCTGTCGAGTGCCGCTATGGTTGAGCCCCATAGTACAGTCACCTTTGTAGTTTCGGCTATGTATGTTTCGTCCTTCTTCCACCTTGTGAGCGCACCAAGCTGATTGCTCAGTCAGTTGAGTGTGCTTTCCTTGGCTACAGTCTTGAGCATAAGGGTTATCGTTGCTAAGACCCTGTTGCTCGCCGGATGAGGATATCTCGAGATGTCACTTTCAACGAGTCTCGACCTTACTACCCTCGCCCCCCACAGCCAGGTCAGATTCTTTTAAGTCGATCTCCTTTTTGACTTTTCCTGACTCTCCGCCTTCCACTATTGTTTGGCTTCCTCCACCTTCTTTGACTACCTCTCCTCTTGTTGCACCTGTTCCACCTCCGCCGGAGTATCCTTCCCGCTCTTTTATTGAGATTCCACCTTTTACTTTGCACTACTCTCGTTGTCCTCGGCCTACTCGAGTTGAGCCTCCGTCTCTACTGGGTCCTATTCCCAACTCTTCTTCTCCATCCTTGCTGGGTGCCGCTCCACCTTCTCCAGATACGATCTTTGTGATCGTCACACTGTCAGGCCGCTTGAGCGCTACGGTTTTGCAACCGCTACTCCTTCTGAGCCTACAGCCTACCGTGAGGTTGCTGCTCACCTAGAGTGGTAGCTCGCGATGTCTGAGGAGATTGCTGCTATGGAGCGTACTTACACTTTGGATCTTGTGTCCCTACTTGCGCGTGTCACTTCCATCACGTGCAAGTGGTTGTACAAGATCAAGACCCGCTCGAATGGTTCCCTTGAGCGCTACAAGGCTCGTCTTATAGCGCATGGTTTTCAGCAAGAGCATGGTCGTGATTACGATGAGACCTTCGCTCCTGTTGCTCACATGATCACTATTCGCACTCTCCTTGCTGTGGCCTCTGTTCGACAGTGGCATATCTCTCAGTTGAACGCTAAGAATGTCTTTCTCAATGGCAAGCTGCGTGAGGTCTACATGTAGCCGCCCATTAGGTATTCTGTTCCTGATGGTATGGTTTGTCGCCTTAGTCGCTCTCTATGGTCTCAAATAAGGCCATCGTACTTGGTTTGCTCACTTGTTCTTTGTTGTCACTGCTGTCGACTTCTACGCTAGTGATCACGACCCTGCCCTCTTTGTTCACACCTCTCGTCGGGGCCGGACGCTCCTCTATGTGGATGATATGATCATAACTGGAGATGACTCTCAGTACATTGCCTTTGTGAAGGAGCGTCTCAGTGAGAAGTTCTTGATGTCTGATTTGGGTCCTCTTTGTTACTTCCTTGGGATTAAGACCACTTCTACGCCCGAGGGCTACTATATCTCCCAGGAGCATTACATTCAGGATATCCTTACTCGCGCTTGTCTTACTGATGAGCGTGTGGTGGATACTCCTATGGAGCTTGTTCACCTTCGGCGTACTGATGGTGAACTTTTTGAGGATCCCACTCGCTACCGCCGTCTTGTTGGGAGCCTTGTCGACCTTGGGATCACTCGTCCTGACATCTCTCACCTAGTTCACATCCTAAGTTTTGTTAGGAATAACAACTTGTATTCTCAGGGGGCCAATGGGCCAGTATATATAGACAAGTGCAATATGCAAATAACCCCTTATAACAATGGGGAATAACACAACTATACATATATCTCTAACACCCCCCTCACTCATGGTGGATCAACAACATTGAGTTTGCAGAGGTAGAAGCCATGTTGTGCTAGAGTCTGGGCCTTCGTGAAGAAATCCGCTATCTGAAGCTCGGAAGGCACATACTGAAGAGCAATCACCTGATCATGCACACAAGACCCCATGAAGGAAGCATCAACACCAATATGCTTGGTGAGCTCATGCTTCACAAGGTCACGGGCAATACTGATAGCACCTGTACTGTCTGACAAGAGAGGAGTTGTAGTGACATAAACACCAAAATCCTCAAGTAACCACCGTAGCCATGTAATCTCTACTGTCAAGAGAGCCATAGCTCGTAACTCAACCTCTGCACTCGAGCGGGATCTCGCGATCTGTTTAGTCTTCCGTGCAATGAGAGAACCACCAAGAAAAACACACGATGCGAGAGATAGGCCGCGATCGGATGAATCATTGGCCCAAGTAGCATCAGAATAAGCTGGTCAGAACATTTGGAGTGTGGAAAGAAGAGACGGCGAGAGATAGTCCACGAAGGTATCGCGAACTCGAATAAGGTGGGTGTAGTGGACTGAGTGGGAGGCGAGACGAGCCGACTCGAATGTGAAGCTGGATAAGTGATATCGGACGAGTAACAACAAAGTAGACAAGACTCCCAACAAGATGGCGATAGCGTAGTCGGATCGAGAAAGAGGCTCGCCATCGAAGGCGGAGATGAACATTGAGCTCCATGGGAGTCTCAGCGATATCTTGTCGATGAGAGAAATGCGATCAAGAAGATCCTGAATATACTTCTCTTGGGACATAAAGAAACCATCTGGAGTGGAAGTAACCTCAATCCCAAGGAAGTAACGAAGAGGGCGAAGATCGACATGAGGCGCTCGCTCGGGCGAGCCTTGACAAAGGCAATGTACTCGAGTCATCTCTGGTGATCATCATATCATCAACATATAGAAGAAGAGTCCACCACGAGGCGAAGTGTGGGCGAAAAGAGAGATCATGATCACTAGTGAAAAGTCGCGGCAGTGATCACAGAGGAGAAGCGCTCAAACCAAGCACGAGGGGCTTGTTTAAGGCCATAGAGAGCGACGAAGACGACAGACCATGCCCTTAGGAACAGAATACCCAGGTGGCGGATGCATGTAGACCTCCTCACGCAACTCGCCATTAAGAAAGACATTCTTGACATCAAGTCGAAAGCGAACCATTGGCGAGCAGGCGCCACCGAAAGAAGAGTGCGGACGGTGATCATGTGGGCCACGGAGCAAAGTCTCGTCGTAGTCACGACCATGGATTGAAATCTGGCCGTGCTTGGCGATTCTGGCCGATAGCAGGTTTCACCGGTGAAGTGGATTTGAAATCTGGCGTTTTTCGAGTTTGCAAATTCAAATTTCCAATTTCCAATTTCGATTGATTTTAAGCAAAATTTAACGAAATTGACCGGAAAAACCGATTCTGCAGATGCGGGCCCGCCAGAATCGCGCCGATGCGGTTTTGAATCCACAGTCACGACCATGCTCCTCTTTGGAAGCCACGAGCAACAAGATCGCCTTATAGCGCTCAAGAGAGCCATCGAGCGAGTCTTAATCTTATAGACCCACTTACGTGATGGGGCGAGTGTGATGGAAAGGAACAAGATCCCAAGTACCGATGCGCTGAGAGCGACAATCTCCTCGGCCATAGCATGCTACCACTCAGGGTGAGTAACAGCATCCCGGTAGGAGATAGGCTCATGAGTAGCTGCACCAGCAAAACCAAAGCGGGTAGGAGGCCGAATAGACTGATGATCGCGGAGACCGTAGCGAGGAGATGATGACCCATCGAGGGAAGATGGAGCATCAGGAGAAGATGAAACATCAGGGGAAGATGGCTCATCTGGAAGAGCCTCAATCTGGTCGGCGAGTGTAAAGAGTGGGAGGAGCACGAGGAGCGCGAGGCGGCAAGCAGTGGTGACATGGCGGAGAGGCCTCAAGAGGTATATGTGGAGACTCAGTGGGATGGGTGGACGAGGGCAAGACAGAGATGGGTGTATCTGGAAAAGACAGGGACTCCATAGAGAAAACCAAAGGAGTGGCAGGACGTGGGTAGAAGGGACGAGACTCGTCAAAAGTCACATCCCGAGAAATCCGCATCTGTCGACCAACAGTGGTCCCAAAGACTGATAGCCCTTGTGCTCGGCCTTGTATCCCGAAAAACACACTCTACAGACTAAGCAGTCAGTTTGGTGCGTTCTTGTGGTGCAAGGAGAAGCGTAGCAAACGCAATGACCAAGCGAGCGAAGGCGAGTAGTGCGGAGAAACATCACAGAGGCGCTCAACGGGGATCTCACCAAGAAGCGAAGAGGTGAATGTTGGCGAGATAGGTGGCGGTGGAAGCGGCCTCGGCCCAAAAGTGAGGTGGAATAGGCGGCAATCATCGAGTGCGGCCGTCTCGGAGGTGGCGATGCTTGCTCGGCGACACCATTCGAGCATGAGCACCGGGGCGAGAAGGCGGCGAGGTGCCTCGCTCAACAAGAAAGCTACGCAGGTAACGAGAGAGGTACTCGCCAGCAGAGTCAGCACGAAAAACACGAATAGGAGTGGAAAACTGTGTGCGAACCATGATAGCAAATTGTTTATAGATAGACAAAGCCTCACTACGAGAAGACATAAAATATATCCAAGTGTGGCGAGAGAACCAGGGCCCCCGTGTGGCGGTCCTGAACACAACAAGAGTCAGAGTCAAGAATGACCCGACAACCAAGGTCAGTAATCTGTCCAACAGAAAGAAGCTGCATGGTTAGGCAAGGAACATGAGCAACAAAAGGAACATGAAATGATGAGTTGCTAAGAGGTCCTCGATCAGAGACAGAAAGAGGTACCATCAGCAGTAAGAACACTGACAGGGGAATCAAGAGGTGTAATGAAAGATAAAGTGGAAGAATTAGAAGTCATGTGAAATGATGCTCCTGAATCAAGAATCCATGGGAAGGTACCTGACTGTGTAGAAGGTGGTCTCTCATTGCAGAAGAGTCGATGAGAGAACTGCGAGAACGTTGAGGAGAACACAAGCGGCAAGTAGGCGTCGAAGTCTGGCTATCTCCTGCTCTGTGAGAGAAACTGCTGAAGGAGTCGATGTAGAAGTACCGGTGCCAGTTCTAGTGCTAGGAGAAGAACGACGTGAAAGATGCCGCTGCTTCTTATAGCACTGGGACTCAACGTGGCCGACCTTGTCGCGATAGGAAGCGGCGAGGCGCACCGCCAGATGGAGGCGGCCACCACCACCTATGGCGGCCATTGGCGGCGATGTCTTGAAGCGTGGAAGCGATCGGTGTAGCAGTGGACGAGCGGCGAGCACGGAGGAGTGGCATCGGACAAAGCATCACTTAGGCGAGTCTCTCTCGCACGTATCTCGGTAAGGGCCTCTAGAAGAGTGACACGAGGTGGCGTGCAAGAAGTCAGCGCGCCTCTACTCGAACTTCGGGGCGAAGGTGAGTAAGGAACTCGTAAACACGTTGGAACTCAGTCGGCCACGTGCGGCCGGGTATCACAAACATGAGCGACAGCCAGCAGTGCGAAGAGAATCCAGCTAACGCCAGACAGCAGAACTCTGAGTGTAGGAGTCAACAGTAGCATCACCCTGCTGAAGAGAGTGCTCGGACGCACCACTGACGGTGAGGGCATCTCAGGAGGGTTCGTAGCCGACGAAGGTGAGTCCACATCACGGACGATCGAGAGAGTCCCACAACCTCATAAGAAGCTGAAATTTGGACATCGGCGATGAAGACGGCTGGCCGCCGCGGCGTCGTCGCACCACCGAGTGTAAGCGATCAATCGATACATGTAGGAATCCAGAGCCTCTTGGTAGGCGAGGCGACCTTCTCATCGGCAAGACCGGCTGGCCTCGGCAAGCAACCTTGTCTGCGTCGGGGCAGCGCAATGACGTAGGCTCCATCGGAGGAGTAGGGCAAGGCGGACATGTGACATCGCCAGAGAGGACGCCCCAGAGACGAAGACCACGCATGTTTGCGCACATGTGAGACACGAAGTCGGTGTAATTAACACCATCGAAGATCACCGGGTAGCGAGGAAGGGAAACAGTGCCCATTAGTAGCGTATTTGACGGTAGCGGCGACCAAGGTAACATAGTCTAATAAGCGGCCCGACGGTAGCGGCGATCGACCAACGTTTTTTTAGGCGGTTGCTTTAAATAGTCGCCAATTTGGCCCACACGGCCCACCACCGACACGGCTGAAACGGGGAAGGGGGAACTAGGGTTCCCCCTTCGGTCTGATGGTGGTGGCGGCGGCTTCTTGATGAGCGGCGGCGGCGGCTTCTTGCGCGGCGGCGGCGGCTTGTGGCGGCACTTGGCGGCCGACGCGGCGGCGGCCTGTCGCGTGGGAGTGAAGGCGAGAACTCGGGCGGCGCGATCCGGCCGTGAGCAAAGACCACCTGTGGCGGCCGATGGTGGAGGTTCACCCCTTCTGCGGCGGCGGTGGCGACAACCCTTGCGGCGATGGCGGTGGCGGCAACCCTCGCGACAATGGCGGTCTTCACGGCAAGCACCACCGCTGTGGCGGCCGGTGGTGGGCGTCGGCAGCGTGGCGGCGGGAGCCGAGCGAACGCGGTGCGTCGGCGTCGGGAGAGAAGCCAAAGCGGCCGGCGAGATCGAGCACCCTGATGCCCTCCTCGGCTGCCTCTCCGGAGTGGAGCGACGAGGCGGCGACGACCTGGAAGCCTCGGCGGCGTCGGCGGGCGTAGATCGGGCGGTGTCGGCGTCGTCGACGGCAGAGTGTCGGCCTGGGAATGGTGGCATAGCCTGGAGGCGTCGGCGGTAGAGAGGGAGCAGCCTAGCGGCGGTGGGATGGAGGGAGGCTGGCAGAGGCGGCTAGGGCAGGACGGGTTGCGCGTCCGGAGAGGTAAGCCTAGGGCTCTGATACCATGTTAGGAATAGCAACTTGTATTCTCAGGGAGCCAATAGGCCAGTATATATAGATAAGTGCAATATGCAAATAACCCCTTATAACAATGGTGAATAACACAACTATACATATATCTCTAACAAGTTTGTCTGCTCTCCCTCGGCCCCTCTGACCACCTTCGTGTTCTGGGATATCTTCGCGGGACCATCACTCGTCGCCTTTTCTTTCCTCGCTCCAGTTCCTTATAGCTTCAGACGTACTCTGATGCGACCTAGGCTAGCGATCATTCTGATCTCTGGTCTTTTTCTGCCTATTGTATTTTTCTTGGTTCCTGCTTGATTGCCTAGAAGACAAAGAAGTAGACTGCTGTTTCCCGATCGAGCGCTAACGCTGAGTTGAGAGCCATAGCGTCATTAACAGATGAGATCATCTGGCTTCGGTGGCTACTTGAGGATTTCGGTGTTTCCCCTTCTACACCGACTCCTCTCTTATCAGATAGTACTGGTGCGATCAGCATTGCTCAAGATCCCGTGAAGCATGAGCTCACCAAGCACATTGGAGTGGATGCTTCGTACATGCGATCGCAGGTGCAAGACCAAGTTATTGATCTTCAGTATGTGCCTTCAGAGCTTCAGTCAACAGATATCTTCACCAAGGCAGACTAGAGTTTAGTATATCTTCTACCTCTCCAAACTTAGTGTTGTTGATCCACCATGAGTTTAAAGGGGTGTTAGATATGTATATAGCTTATTATATATTGGCCCTTTGGCTCATTGGAATAGATAAGAAGCCTCATTCCAACAATTTGTAGTTTATTTATAATATTTTGTTGCATTTGAGCCCTTGTTGATTATTGACTTCTATTCCAGAGTTTTAATGTCACCGACAAGGATTTAAATGACTTTTTTGGTGGACCAGCTTTCCTTGCTTGGGCTAGAATGGGGAACTTGCACGGGTAAGTTAATAATAAATTTATTACAGATTATTTAATTGGCAAATAGTTGCAAGACAAATAGCTCAATAATTATAAAGAAATGAGGATATTTTGTTTCTGCTGTGGCTGTTTGTTTATTAGTTCATAGAGCATGGTTAATTGCCTTATGTATCACAAAAGGGGACTTCGCAAGATGCCTTTAGTTTGAGAAAATTCTTTTCATGTAGTTATCCTGTTTGATTCTTTTCGTTTTGAATAAGTGTCCCCAGATGACAGAATTCTTCTTTCTGGCTCTTTTTTTCTTAGAAGTTCATTTTGACCACATTATAGCACTGCCCGGAACATTGAATTAGTATTTCTGTAGTAACACTTTGTATGCTAAATATGATTATTTGGACAAAGGATCACTTGGTTGGTGGTATATATTTGTTGGCATGACTTAAAAAAGCAATGCATTTATTTTTAGTTTTTTTTAAAAAATCTTAGGTGGGGTGGACCACTTTCACAAAATTGGCTGGATCAACAATTGACATTGCAGAAGAAAATACTCTCTCGTATGATTGAGCTTGGAATGGTCCCAGGTATTGTTTTATTTTACAGTCCAGCATTGCAGTTCTTTAGTATTGTTTTTCTATTTATGCTAGACAAACTTTGGACGTATGCCGTCAGACCTTTCCTGCTTTTCCTGCTGTCTTTCAAGTTTTCTCAGTTCTCACATTTATTGTTCTCTCCATCTACTTTTAAATAATGTATTCTTGCGCTTCAGTTGACATATCATTATACCTTATACTAGTGATATGCTGTTAGTATAATGCACTAAATGTTTGCTTCAGGTTAACATACAATACATTGCCATTTTCAGTTCTACCATCGTTCTCTGGAAATGTACCAGCTGTGTTTAAAACATTGTTTCCATCTGCCAACATAACCAAACTTGGTGACTGGTAATGTATTCTCCTGTGTCATTCCGCTGATATTGCCTAGCACTTTATGCTAGTTTAGGCACTACCACATTTTTTATGGTTTCCCTTTGCATTGTTGTAGTTGAAGTTACTCATCATTATAGCTGATTTTCATCATCACATCAGAATACCTATTTTGTAACTATGGTTAGTATGGAGCCTTAAGTCCAAATTCAGTGCTGATGTATTCATGATGTCTCATGGAAAGTAACTCCCAGTGTTAAACGAGGAACTCAAAGTGGCCTTGATGCGTCCGGAAGATGGTCTTCATGACATCGTCGGGATGCATGCGCACCTTGTGATAGCGACTGCTGGAGAAGTAATGTGCGCCCTTCAACTCGTCGAGCAGCTTGTCAACGACCGGAATATGGCATTTATCCTTCATTGTTTGTGAGTTTAAAGCGTGATAATCGACGCAAAAACGCCATGTATTATCATGTTTCTTGACAAGCAAAACCGGCGAGGAAAATTCAGAAGTGCTGGGCCGAATATTGCCTTGAGCTAACATGTCGTCACATTGTCGCTCGATTTCATCCTTCATCAATTGTGGGTATCGGTACGGTCGAACGGCCACCGACGCTGATCTTGGCAATATGTGAATATGGTGATCTTGGCGACGAGGTGGAGGCAGGCCGCGAGGTGTCTCAAAAACATCCTCAAATTCCTGTAGAAGCTCATCTAGAAGGTCTTTGGTTGTGCACCCACGCGTCTGCGGCCCGGTTGTCGTAACCTCGAATCCTTTCCACATGACCTGATGGTCAGTCCTCCAAAAAGCCATTGTGAGGTGACTGAAATCCCGCAATATAGGGCATAACGTTCGGAGCCATTGCACGCCCAGAACGAGGTTGAACCCATCTAGCAGGATGGCGTAGTAGTCCACCGAGAAAGTCTCTTGTTCAATGATAATAGTTGTGTTCACACACACACACCCGCACCTTTGATGTGATCCCCATTGGCCATTGGCCACAATGACCATGAGACCCGGCTGTGGCTCCATGGACAGGCCAAGGCGGCTCACTAGCCCAGCATCAACGAACGTGTGTGTCGACCTTGAATCTACCAATACGCTGTAAGGCTTCTCCTTGATGAAGACTTGTAGCTACATCGTTTTTCCTATATGAATACCCATGAGCGCGTGGAGCGAAATTTCTGGAGTGTCGTTTGTTCTTTCTTCAATGGTTTTGTGTCCTACCTCGATGTAGTAAATTCCCTTGAACGAGCAATTGTGATTTCTTGTGAACTTCTCAGGGCAGTTGTAGCACAACCCCTTCAAACGTCGCTTGTTCATCTCCTCTGTGTAAGTCGTCGAAGCGAGAACTGCGGTTGCACACGACCACCACAACCACCGGCATCGGCAAAACTCCGCCGTGGAAGGAGTGTTTCCAGCGATGCAGGAGGAGTTGCGGCGGTCATTTGGTGGCGTCGAGTCGCGACTGAAACCATGGTGCGGCGGTGGGTGTCTTGGCCATGCGATCCTTGCGTCCTCCGTCATCCGTGGCGAGCCGCGTTCGAGAGTGCGTTGCAAACTCATCGCCGTTTGAAAATTCGTCGAATTTTGAAGCTCGATGTCCGTCTGAAGCGGTTGTAGGAGGCTTGCCGTGAATAATTGGACCTATTGAAGAGGTGAAAGATGCTCCACCCGACACGACGGGCCAAGAAGCGCTTACGTAATCTTCCACGAACCTTATGCGCGGTTGTGCGTGCTTGTCTAGCGGATTGCTACGGATGGGAGGTCCAAGCGTAGGTTGACGAAGTTGGCAAATTGGACCCAAGATAGAATACCTTCCTTGCGCTCGAGTTGGAAGAACCATTGTTGTGCCAAACCGGTGAGGTGATATGAAGCCACCACATCTTTTCTTCCTCCAAGCATCCTTTGTCCGCAGAAGAACTGCTCACATCTGTTTAACCATGGCAGCGGATTACCGTCGCCGTCGAACATCGGAAAATCCAGCTTGTGAAACCTCGGCGCCACGCGACGCCCTTCTCCCCGATCGCGGTGGCTATCGCTGCTAGGTCAATTGATGAATTCTTGCCAAGTCCAGTGGGTTGGCCGTTCTCAAGCCTGGTGATCGCCGCTCATTTGCTGCCGTTGCTGCTGCGATATTCGCTGTTGTTGCTGCGCCATGATCTGCTGCTGGTCCATGAACTGGGAGAGCTGCTTGCTGAGGTCTTCCATGGAGACCGGTTTGCCCATGGGAAGCGTGGATGAAGGCCCTGATATCAAATTGTTATGGGTTGGCTTTTGTCGTGGTTTTGTGTGTAGAAAGAGGCGGAAGAAGATGATCTTGAGGGTTCGGATGAGAACACAGAAGGTAGCGAGGGGGACTGTGTTCGCCCTTGAACGCACGGCGAGGCATGTCCTCAGCCAGCGAGCAAAGCTCTGAACGCGTCTAGCTAGTTAGAAGAAGACTAGTTTTATTGCTTGCCGTTCGACATGATACAAAGGCTGATTATATAGGTTACATAGCTCGTACGTACTAACTCCTCTATCCTATCTAGACTCTTCTTCCTAACCGACTCAATCTCAGTAGCGTATTCCATCTCCTAACAAGAACCGGTCCGGACTCTAGTCCTAGACGTTCCTGCAACGTCCAAACCGGCGGCTGAACTGGACGCTTGCCCTCATTTCCATCTTTGATACGTCTTGCTGTAAAAAGAGTCCACGACAACAAGTATTTCAGTTTTGTTTAACTTGTAACTGTGAACTTGCCTTTTCAATTGACTTGGTTAGCATAACATGGGGCTATAGACACAGTTATCTATGAGCTGCCTAGTTAAAGGGTAACAATGCACTCATGATAGCTTGGAGTTATACACCCTCTTATTGTTCGGAAGAAAGGAGTAATTCAGATTCAAGTTCTTCACACTACAGTCTGAGGGTCTAAAACTATCAAACCAGTGTGTACTGTTAGTACTCGTATGATTTTCAGCAATAAAATATCAGTTGACTAGTATTTCAGTAAGCAAACTTCTGCCTAACACGTGCCTATATATCAGATTGTCTGAATGCTGATTTTTCCGCTTCAGCCCATGAATGCTGGTATTGACACATTCCTCTGCTTCAGGAACACTGTTGATGGTGATTCTAGGTGGTGCTGCACTTATCTTCTTGATCCTTCCGACACATTGTTTATTGATGTGGGTCAGGCTTTTATCAGGCAACAAATAAAAGGTCTGCATTTCTTTCCATGCAAAGATATTAAACTTCATTTCTTCCAATTCCATACGTCTGTTTTTCCCCGGATAGCTTCACAAAGTTGCTGAATGCATTAATAACAATGCACTTTTGATGTGAGTTTTCAAAACCTGTATATGGAGTTTTTTTAATCTTTTAATCTTTTTGGATATATGCAGAATATGGCGACGTCACTAACATATATAATTGGTAACTCTTACTATTCTGCTTCTTTGAAGTATTTCATCGGATGCTGCATGCATACTTTATGTTCTTGCATGTTAGATTACTAGGCTCGAATACCATATACTAATTTGGTGGAAATGGTTTATTTTCCTTATCACTTACGGAGATGATCGACTGATTGTTCAGAAAAAAAAGACTATTATGAACCTTGGTGCAGGAAGCGTTGAACGCAAAGTAATTGAACATATAAGATACTTAATATGGAGTAAGTTTCATGGCGAGGGATAAAAACCTGAATGTTAAAAATGTGAAGGGCAAAAGATTGATCTCAACAAGCCAACACCAGGAGTTGCTCCTAAATTGTAAACAATGAATCAACGTCTTTTCCTTGGAAGATGTAAAGGGAGAAGATTCTCTGTATTTTGATGGATTCAACTGAAATAATCTATGTTTCCTCTCATACTATAGATGAGACAAACATTCTGAAATTTAATTTTAGATGGATTTTCCAATCCAAACTGAACTTAATGCTGATTTAATCAGATATCTGCACACCCAAAGTACCAATACAATTGTAAGAATGCTACAAGTGGCTATGTTTTCACTCTAGCAGTGGGGCTGTTTAGTGAAATCTTCTAAACAAACTATCCTTACATGGTCACTATGGAGGTGAGTTGATAGCACTTGACTAGCGATTGTAGAGTCATAATGGATTAGAGAACTCCTTTCGACCTACAGGTGTTGGAAAAACCAATTCGACTATATTAACCTACGCGATAACCAAACCGTTTTGGTTAATGCAAAGAGTAGTAGGAAGGACAATATGAAGTCTTCAAAACATATAAAGAGACGACTTAAGTCGGTAAAGTATGCTAAAGAGACGAGTGTTATTTCTGTGGAATACATCCAGTCTGAAAGGAACTTGGTTGATCCTTTCACCAAATGAATGGCACAAAAGGCCATCTTTGCAACGTCAAAGTGAATGGAGCTCATACCCTTATAAAGACCCACATTGTTGGTAACCTATTCTAGTAGATTGGAGATCCCGTGAACTAGGCTCTAGGACAACAAACTGTGTGGGATCAGAGAATACATCTAAGGGTTTCATTAGCTGTAGTGCTCTTTCTGTATGGGAGGTTGAGCAATAGCTCTTAATGAATTCGATACCTATATGGCATTAGGAATCGTCCTACAGTATTCCCTGAAGAATTCACCTACGTGAATATGATCACGAGGTCGCGATCAAAGAAAGATAAGGGTATACTTTCGTAAGTACTCATGAGCTAGATACGGGGACATGACCGTAACGTCCCAGCCCGAGAAGGAAAAGGGCAAGCCAGCCAGCACAGAATGTAACTTGGGCGAAAACTCTCGCACCAAGGTATTGGATCAAGGCGAAGTCCTACTTTGTCTATGCAGAGTCGTAGTCCTTGTTGCTAGGCTTTGGATTCAAACCCACAAGGTATCCATCGTGGAGCAATTTGTATATTAAACAAGATTTTGAGCATCTTTTGTTAAGGGTATTTGTGGTATTCCACTCTAGTCTAGGGTTTACTCTTGTATGTGTCCTTATACTATATATTGCCCCTTGGGCTATTGCAATACAACTAACCATTCACATCTGCACTTTCCCTCTCCATCTAACATAGTATCAAAGCTAAGGTTCAAAACCTAGCCTTCATCCTCTTCCGCTACCCCCGAGAGGAGCAATATCCACTCTCGGGGCGGCCACGTTACTCTTAGTCGTAGACTTTCCTCATAGAAGCAGCAGCAGAAGCATCTTCATCTTCAAGCAACCCTCCTCGTCGACGAATCCAGCGAGATCGAGCTCTTCCTCGCCGAATCCTGTCACCGCCGCTCGATTCTACCGCCGTGCCACCTCTGCTCGCATGGAACTCGAGCCGACGCAACCCTCGAGTCTGCGTCACCTGAATCCGCTCCAAATTGCCTTGGATCCAGCCGCGCCGCCTCAGATCGTGCTACCTCGGGCTTGATCCTGCCACCGCGCCACCTCTGCATGCCAGTCTCCACCTTCGTGCGATCCGGGCATTCCCGCGCCGCTGGGTGCTCCCGACGCCTCCCACGCGCTGCCTCTACTTCAAGTGCCGCCCGGTCCTCCCTGTCGCCACCGGATCCGGGCTCTCTGCTGCGCCGCCTCCGGAGCCTCCGCCACCGGATCCCCCGGGCTGGTCCGTCGCGCCACCCCTTAGGCCACCGCTCTAGGATCTCACCGAGCTCCGGCTGTGTGACGGCCGCCGCCCCTGCTGTCAACCACTTCTGCGATGCTATGCTCCTATCTAGGGTCGTGAGCACAAGAGTTGAAGGGGAGGCTTGTGGATGGAGTCTTCAGCAGCGACGCCATTGGAAGCTACCGTGTTGACGACAGGAAAGGCTCTTGGGGCAGGTGATGGGAGAAGCGGAGGAGTTGAAGAGGAGGTGGTTGGGAGTATAGAGTTGATCTGGTTTAGTCAGATCTAGCCGAAGCAGCTCCGACTCAACCGGCTCTTGATTCTCAACTGGCCCCAGCTTCACTTCTCCAGCTCCACCTTCTTGCAGCTTCTTCCACTGTTAAAGAGGGCTGCTGCTAGTATCTGCTGCTCCTTTGAGTCCTTTTGCCCTTTTGAGTCCATCCAAGTCTATAACTCTGTATTTTTTAATTCGTCTAAGCCATGCGAGTCCACAAATTCCTTGTCAGTCAACTGATTGCTTTGCTAGCCACGATCCGTCCTCTTGGATTGAGTGTGGTCCTCTTCTTTCCCTTACGCATGGCAGCAACTGCCGCTCTTCTCTCTGAGCTGCTGCGGATCGTAGAAGTCGTTATGATGCCGCCGCTTCTCTTTGAGCCGCCGCGCTTCTTCTGCACTGCACCTCCGCTGTGCTTCTTGTGCACTATGTCGCCACCGTCTCGGGCTTCGATACGCGTCACCATGCTTCTATCTATTTCCCTTCGGCTTGATTTGACATATCTCTCAATTCATATCGGTTTCATCATCTTCTACGTCGTGTTGTCGCAGTCGACTTTGCTCCCGCTTGCATCTACTTTCTCAACCCTTGCACCTTGTGCTTTATGGGTTGTCGCACGACTCCGGATGGGATGTCTTTTGATACTCGACATATTTTTCCAAGAGCTGCACGCTATGATGACATTATTAAGACTCGGACTTTGGATTTTCCCTATTGTACTGTCAACCCTTTCAAATGCAATGCTATTGCATATCCCTTACATTTGAGGGAGGGTGTTAAGGGTATTTGTGGTATTCCACTCTAGTATAAGGTTTATTCTTGTATGAGTCCTTATATTATATATTGCCCCTTGGGTTATTGTAATACAACTAACTATTCACATTTACACTCTCCACCATCTAACACTTTTATCAGATTGATAAATTGGTGGGGACTGTTGTATTTTGAGGGCCATTTGGTAATTTCTCAATTAGAGAAAAAGAATAAATGAAAAATAAAATAAAAAGGAGTGGGGCCCACCTGTCAGGGAGAGAAGATCATGAGATAAGGTTGGAGACTCATCTCATCGAGCGCATCCGCTTGATCACGGCTTCCTCGCATGGCAGTGGTAGTCTTTGGAGGCGGGCGCCCAGGCGCCTCGGCGTCATTGTTTGCTGCGATCGCATCGCCCATCTCTGCCTCCTCTTCGTAAGGTGGCTCCTCTCCTCTTTTCTTTACCCGAAAAACAGTGACCTTCCCCCCCCCCCCCCCATATTTTGGTTCTTCTTCCCCGATTGGGCTTTGGAGCCGTTGCGCCTCAGTGGCTAAGCTCGTGCTTGTCGTGGTGAGGACTAGATCCCCCTCCTCTTTGCGCATCTCGGTTTTCCTCTTGCTTACTCTTCTCTGTTGAGGTGCGGTGAGGGATTTGGTTTTGCGCCGATTGGAGGTGAAATCCAGTCGGCTCTAGCTTGATCTTAGTGTGGAAGAAGGCTTCGTTTTTTTGGTGTTTGGTGCTTCGTAGGTGCATTCGGCCGGTGCACCTTGGTTGGCTCTTGTGCGACATTCTCTATACCTCGACTTCGCAAACTGGTGTGTCCTGGCTTTGTTAATTGTCATTGTATCTCCGTCAACCTCGTCCGTTCTTCGCGGCACAGTGGGGCGATTGGTTTTATAAGACAACGCATTCGGCGTGCCTTGCTCGATTCTACTAAGTGGTTGTGAGTGCCATCTGCAGTGTGAGTTTGATCTTTTTAGTTTTTTTTTGCATTGTGTGATGTGCTAGTAGAAGTTTCAAATTATATTGTATTTGGATTAATCTAGCACTTGGAGACATTGCTTAGTAATGTTGTGAGCTCGAATTAATGCTCGATGAGGATAGTTGTCGACTTGTCATATAATGAAATTGGATTGATAACTAGATCAGACTTGAGCTAATTGTGTTCCTTACTGTTGTCGTTCATCTCTAGCATTTCGGCTCTACTACTTTGTGGTTTGGTTGCATTATGCCTACTAAATTTGATTGATTTGTGCTCTGTGATGCATCTGTTTCTCTGTTGGCCGAAAGCAGTAAAGGTTGTAATCTCATTTTTGCACTGTGATATAGTTTATCTTCTGTTGGCCGAAAGGCTTAAGTGCAATTAATGTGATTTGATTTTTTCACTGTGACAAAATCAATCCTCTGTTGGTTGAAAGTATAAATTGTTATTTATGAGATAATTCTTGACATATTAGTAAAGCATTAATTTGAGCTCAAAAGTTTGATTTATTGTTGTCATATCTAATTAGTGAAGAGTATAGACAAATATGGTGAGGAGGCCAAGATTTAATCTTGATTTTATTTGTTTTCGAGTCCTATCTTATAAGCATATTATCATGTTTAATTGAAATGAAGATATTACATCTTTATATGTTTATTCTGCCATTTATATGTTGTTGGAAATATGCTTTAATTGTCGTAATCTGTGTTACCAGGACACACGTAGACTCCTTGCGACACGTATTAGACACCCTATGGAGAGTCCTTGTGAGGAGCAGAAGGGAAGAACTAGCTCGATGATGGTGTTTAGATAGATCTGTTGCAGAAGGACGAGAGGAGAGAGATGTCGGTGCTCTGACATGATTTAAAGAGCTGTTAGAGGAAGGAGTCAGGGGTGGAGTGGTAGTGCTTAGTCGAATGAGTATCTGAATGAGAGTGAGGCTGGTCTGATGAGAAGAGAGGGAAAAGAAGGCTAGAAGAGCCGCGAGAGACCCTAGCTGTAGTACTTCTTTATTCATTTTTACATCTAACGAGGCATTTGACAGCTTTTGCTATAATTTTTAAAAGGTTGAGTGGTGTTTAGCTGGTCCTTTCTTGTGACTAGGTGATATCAACAGTATCTAGGATCTTTTGTGGTAGTTATATAGTGCTGTGGTAGTGTACCTAACTTAAATATTTTATTGCATAAATCATTTTATTTTAATTTTTAAAGATAAATGAATATATATTAGGCGAATCCTATTCCTAGTGCTTGCGAATTAGACACCGAATCCAAGTCGAATTCGACGCCCATGTCCGTGTCCAAGTAACACTAGTCATAATTGGTGCTGAAATTATTTATGAATATTTGCTAAAACTGCTAATTTTACAACATACTTTACAATCAAAATTGTTGCTTTCAGTGACACATTCAATGAGAATACACCACCCACAAATGAACCAGCATATATTTCATCACTTGGTTCTGCTATCTATGAAGCAATGTCACGAGGTAACAAGGATGCAGTGTGGTTAATGCAGGTGTGTGTGTACTCTTCTTTGACCTTTGAAGCTTAAAAGACTATTTATTTAATGATCTTGTCATATCCGGAAAAAAATGATTGTCATAACAGCAACAGGTCGTTAAGATGGTCGTAATTTGTATCAGTGGGGAGGGAGGACAGTCATTTGGCAAAATAAATAAACACATAAATAAATAAAGATGAAAACGTGAACAAATGCATTATGCAGTCAAATGTCCACAGAGTAAAGTGGAAGTAAGTATATGGAGTACTCTATTAATACTGGCTCCTGTCCCAGTTTGTAGAAAAATAAAAAAGGTGATGTCTTACCATGTCCTATACCAGTGGAAAGTCATTAGCTCTAAGTCACAGTTTTTAGCAGACATAATTTTCATGAACACACAATTGGCAATTTTAAACACTAGCCGGGTGTCCGTGCGTTGCAACGGTTTTCAAATAAACATAATATAAAAACCAATATCCATAATTTGCATCTAATCAATAAGCCACATATAGTCTTATCCAGAAAAGATACTACCAACACAAAAGGTGGGGAGGGGAGGTAGTATGGCAGATTCACCAGTCACCACCACCACTACTAAGTCATTCTTTTATAATAGTAAAAATTACTAGTCTCTAAATCTCTTTACTCGATTTAGGGTTGGTTATTCTACTCAGACGCAGCTTTCTGGAAGGAACCTCAAATGAAGGTAAGCTCTTATCATGATTTCAAAAAAAATTATTGCGAGCACTCATAGAAATGAGGTAACTTGTAGAGTAAGGGTTAATGCATACCTTTTTTTTAACAAAATCAAATTTTATGCATACATTTTAAGTTCTAATAAAAGCAAGGTATTTGCATATAGGTAACAAAAGCCCCTATCTGTTAGTTTTTGGTAAGTAAAGTTGCTGCCTGTCCTTTAGATGCAGATAAACATTGCACCTTTTGACTTTCAGGCGCTACTTCATTCCGTTCCATTTGGTAAGATGATAGTCCTTGATTTATTTGCTGATGTCAAGCCCATATGGCAAATTTCCTCTCAATTCTATGGCGTACCATACATCTGGTATGTTTTCATTTATTTTTTGTTTTCTTTTCCTACCGTTCAAACCTTCCTATGTTTCTTAGATATCACTGTTAGTATTAAACATATGCATGGAAGTTTTCATTGTGCCAGCCAAGTTTACTAATATATTAATTGCTTAAACTAGGTGCATGTTACACAACTTTGGTGGCAATATTGAAACGTATGGCATACTTGATTCAATCTCATCTGGCCCTATCGATGCGCGTACAAGCTACAATTCAACTATGGTACATTTCATTTCTTATGGAATCTTCATAGATTTGAGTTTAGCATGTGAGATAAAATTATCTGTTATCTGCTGCATCAAAGTTGAGGTGAATCTATCTCTTAATTTATTTGGTTGCTGGAATTCAGAGCTCTTTACCATTGATCTGACATTGCAGATTTGTATAATGGATGTTTCAGGAGTAAAACATTTTTAATACTTCTTCTAATATGAATACTTACATCTGACCTTTCCTCTTCTTTAGGTTGGCGTTGGCATGTGCATGGAGGGAATAGAGCATAATCCAGTTGTGTATGAGCTTATGTCTGAAATGGCATTCCGTAGTGAAAAGGTTGAAGTTGAGGTAAATATGACAAATATATGCCTGGCGTGTTATGAATTATAGTTTATTCCTCTTATGCCATCCCATTTCTTCATTCTGTAGTCTACTTAGTGTTATAAAATATAAACTGCCATCCTAGTCAAAGTTTTCAGCCATATAAAGGGTAAATGAGAATTAATATGTTACTACATGGGGTTTTTAAATTGAAAGATTAAATGATACTTAATCTGGTGAATGTTAGAAAATTGAGAAGATAATTTTGCTATTCACAGTTATGCATCTTATTCATTATTGAGAGGGTATATATAGATGTGAGATTACATAGGCCTCATAGGCTACATAGGCCACGTGGGCTAAGAAAGGGTGAGAATCTACAAGACTCTTAACATCCCCCTTCAAACTCAAGGTGGATCAAGAGGATCTGATGCACTGAGTTTGAGTAGATGAAGTCGATGTTATTCTTGAGTCTGAGGTTTAATGAAGAAATCTGCAACTTGAAGCTTAGAGGGTACGTATTGGAGTTCGATGGTCGACTGCTGACAATGAGACCGTGTGAAGGATGCATCAACACTAATGCGCTTTGTCAACTCATGCTTGATTCAACAATCTGAATGACACTTGTGTTGTTATAAAACAGAGGTAGGATTATCACAATGAACACCAAGATCAGCCAAGGGCCATCGAAGCTAAATGATCTCTGAGGTCTAGCGACAAGGGCTCGAAGCTCAGTCTCTGCACTAGATCGTGACACCACAGTCTGCTTCCTGGACTTCCAGGCAATGAGCGAAGTACAAAGAGAGATGCAGTAGCCAGTAATAGATCGATGGTCAGCAGGATCACTCGCCCAAGTGGAGTTAGAGTAAGCGTGGAGCTGGAGCTGACTCGAACTGGTATAGAACAGACGTCTGGACGTAGTCCCCCTTCAAGTATCTCAACACACGAACAGTATGATCATAGTGGACTGAGGTGGGAGCATTAACAAACTGGCTGAGCACATGAACAACATGAGCAGTGTCTAGCCTGGTGATAGTGAGATAAACAAGGCTCCCAACGAGCTAACGATAGTGGGAAGAATCTGTTAGTGGTACACCGTCTATAGATCGAAGTTGCAGGTGGAGCTCCATGCTTGCCAAGTCTACAACCCTTGTGCTGAAATTTTGTGTCTAACAACAAGACCAAGAACACCTTGATGAATCAAGATAGAGAGGCGTGAGCCACACAAGTGCCCCAAGCAATGATGCTATTGAGGAAAAGACTCGCAAATAGAAATAGATGCAGATGGACAAGGAGTAAATGGAGCAACAACAGAGGATAAATGAATAGGAGCAGGAGCAGTACCAGAAATGGATGATAAAGAGAGACTCAGACGATCAAGAACATAGAGCCCTATAGAACCTCTTTGACGATGACCTATACCGATGACAACTCTTGTTTGACGATTTTGCACAAAGCAGAGCTATTATCGAACCCAACAAAACATTTCATATCTATGAGTTGCCTAACAGAGATAAGATTCATGAAAAGTGTGGGGACAAGTGAGACATCTCAAAATGCGAAGTGAGAAGTGGAAAGAGTCCTATGATGAGTAACCGTACATGGCGTTCCATCAGCTGCTTAAATCTTAATACCTTGTGCAATAGGACGACATGATATGAGCTGAGATGCATCAGATGTCACATGGAAAGAAGCCTTTGAATCCAACTGCCATGGGAGTGAAGCACCCGACACAGGACATGATGGTGCGATGTCTGGGTGGATCCACCGGAAGATGCCTGCAGTCGACACAACTGGGCCTAAAGATTTCTCATCTGAGTCTGAATCTGACCAAACTGAGTTGCACAAGACTCCACAACACTAGCAGGGACAGAAGAAGCAATAGCAGCATCACCTCGAATAGGTCCAGGACCAAGAATGCCATCGAGAGCCATGATAGGATCAAGTACACTAGCACCAAGTAACAACCTCAGTAGTACCAACAACACAGGAAATAGCGGATCATGATCCACAACACGACAAGCTAACAGTAGCAAGGCAACAGCAATAGCACCAAGCAGCAGCACAATAGCATCAACCGCAGTAGAGTTGATGGATCACAATCAACAACACCGGCACAATAGCATCAACAGTAGCAGGGCAATAGGGATACCAAGCAACATAGAAGTAGCGTCAGAGGTCGCCGTTGGAAGGTTAGGAAGTCGGCACTAGGCGGAGACGAGAGGCTTGGCACCTGAGCTGAGGAGGTCGGCACCGGGCGTAGTGACAGTCGCCGGAGCTGATGAGGTCAACACCAGGCGGGGCACCAAGCGGGACAACGGGCGGAGGCGGGTCATCCAGGCAGCGGGGATCCGGTCGACACCAAGTGGAGACAACGGTTTCGGGCGGGCGGCGCGGCGGTGACTTCGGATCCAGGCGGCAACGCTGCACCGGGAGGCGAGAGATCGCAAGATCCGAGCATGAGCATGCTGGATCCCGCCGAATTTGAGGAGATGAGGTGGAGACAACGAGTCGCGAGTCACGCGCATACGTTGATGAGGATGAGCTTGCAGATTCGTCGTGCTCCCTGTTAGTGGAGAGCGGATCTGGCGTAGGTGCAGCGTCGAAGAGGTTGATCTCCAGGCGCTAGATCCGTCGCAGATCAACCGTGCTCCCTGTTGGCGGAGAGCGGATCTGGCATCGGTTGGTTCAGTGGCGTGTGGATCTGGTGCGGCGGGCTCGGGTGAGCGTGGCGCGAGGTGCAGAGCAGCGGGAGGCGGCGGCGCAAGGTGGAGAGTAGAGGTGGCTCGGGTCGGAGCCCATCGACCCGTGGGAAAGATCTCTGGGACAATGACGATGGTTTTTGCAAATAGGGTTAGGGTTGGAGATGCTCTGATACTATGTTAGAAAATTAAGTGGAGAATTTTGCTATTCACAACTAATTAACTATGCATCTTATTCAGTATTGAGGGTGTATATAGACATGGGATTACATGGGTCTCATGGGCTAAGAGATGGAGAGAGAATGTACAAGACTCTTAACGGTGAATAGGTAGCTTATGCTAAAACTCTCATTGTTTCCCTCTTGTAGTTCCAGTAAGACCATGAGATTAATTATATTTTCTATATCTCTAGAGTCAAATGGTGACGGCTGCAGCATCGAAAAAGGTTTACAAAGAATATCAACTTTGTAGTTTTAATTTTTAATTGTGTTTTGGTAAATCTTTTACACGGTCATGTTAACAAGAGGTGAATGTGGTGCATACTGTTGTACAGATCAGTGTGACAGTGTCTATCTCTTTTCTTTTGTGACTAGCTTGCCATGGTTTTGCTCTGTATTACTGCTTTGAATTTGTCTATGTGTTACATGTATTGAAGTTGTTAACCACGTCTTGTACTTTGATAGGTTGATTATCTAATCATTGTTCTTAATCTTCCAGGATTGGTTGAAATCATACTCCTATAGGCGATATGGTCAATCAAATGTTGAAACAGAGAAATCTTGGGGAATCCTGTATCATACAATATACAATTGCACGGATGGAATTGCAGTTTGATTTCATACAGATGCTCCTTTATTGCAACTGTGCAGTGCTTGTTGACAGATTCATCTCTTCTTTCATATGTTGATTGCAGGATCATAATTGGGACTACATAGTTGAATTTCCTGACATAAGTCCAAGTATATCAGTTGTGAGGAAACCTAGGAGGTTCTTCTTAAGTGAGATCTCTACAAGTCTACCACATCCACATCTATGGTATTCCACAAAGGAGGCCATCAAAGCCCTTGAACTATTTCTTAATGCAGGAAATGATCTTTCAAAAAGTCTCACATACAGGTATGCTTCGTAATAATCATTTGTTTTACAAGCATTCTGATGGCAGGCATGCATCCCTCTGAAGTCTTAACTTTGGTCATGTACATATTACGGCCGGCCAGCCATAACAAGCACCACAACCAACAGCAGTGCACAAGGAGTTGTTTCATGCAGCCCGTATGTGCACGTATGCACATGTACAAGCTTCGGCAGCAGCAATAGCATGCGTATAAGATTAGTTAGTTGGTTAGGAGATTAGTACGGCTTGGTTTGGTTTATATATTTGGTATCCTTATCTTTAGTTTATCTCCATCTCCAATATGGCTATCAATCTTTGTATTCAGCAACCAAAAAGATGAATAAACAAGTTCCTAATCCCTAAAGTCCTACTCTGGTCTATCTCTCACCCTCGACCAGCTATTGTAGATCCATTCCTCCCCTAGTGGTGCCCTCCTTCACCTAGCATCGTTCTACTTCAAGTTGTCGCCTTCCAACCTCTCTCCGACAAATATTTACCCTCTTGATGTATGTTATGGACTGATTTTGGGAGGGCTAGTTGGGGTAGAGATTGAAGAAGATAGATTGGTACAGCAAGAGGACAGAGGAAGAACATCACAACTTTTGATACCAGCTTTTTTTCAGCTATTGTCAACTCTATTCCTCTAATAACGATAGGTTTCAGCCCTCAAGCCCCACACCGGGTACCAAATCCTAGTAGCAACAACAACAACAAAAAACTTGTGACTGTTTTCACCTCTTTTATGCTGATATATGCAATTCATACCAACTATATACACAAAGGAAACATAAAGATTTTATTTTTGTTTTTAAGTTTTGCTGGAAACAGGCAAAACTTAGCCTGTTCCTAGGAGTCACTGGCAAGTTACAAAGAATGTTTTCCTGAATGATGTTCCATCCGGTAACAGATGGTTACCAGCAGTAACTGGAACCATATGACCTCTGCAAACAACTTTAGGTGTGGGATACAAAACCCTGCCTCCCAATCCCAGAAAAATAAAAGAAGTGCCACTTTATCTTAGTTTCATTCCTATTTGATCTGCTACACCTTTTCCGCAGCGTGCTTGCATATGCATCTTAGTTTGTTTCTCGGTCGTGTCAAAAGATTCAAGGCATAAGTAGAGTCAATCCACATATGCTGGGTTTGGAACAGAAAAAAGTCTGAAATTTGGAGCTCTCTTCTGGGTGAAATGCTCATGTGCCATTGTAAGTATGTATGTGGAGTACTCATGGTGAAAAGAGTCAAGAAAAGGGTGGCAGACAGGCAGAGTGCAATAGTTGTACAACAGAGGCAAAGTGAAAGCTTTGACAAAAATACGACAACACAAAACAAAATCGCGAATATACTCTTGAACACAGAAGCAAGCTATATGTTAGAATTTTCAGCTATGATGCTCAATTGCTTAGTAAATAAAACAAATTCTTCTGCATACCCATGATTTTGCTTTTTTTAGTATTAATGGTAACTGTTATTGCAGGTATGACCTTGTTGACCTAACAAGGCAGTCACTGTCAAAATTAGCAAATGAAGTGTACCTTGATGCTTTGATGTCTTACCAAAAGAAAGATTCAAATGGTTTATATTTTCACACAAAGAAATTCCTCGAACTCATTTTGGATATTGATACACTACTAGCTTCTGATGATAATTTTCTGCTGGGCCCTTGGTTGGAAAGTGCAAAAAGCCTTGCTACGACTGAAGATGAACGAAAGCAGGTGAGTTTCATACTATTCATCTAGTATTTGTATCCTGGATCAACCTTTTTTGTTCTTGTGGACTGAATTGAACATTTTTACCAGTACGAGTGGAATGCTCGAACACAGGTGACAATGTGGTATGACAACACAAAGACCGAGCAGAGTAAATTGCATGATTATGGTAATATATAGTACTTTACTTTTGAAGTGGATGCTGGCTATCTATATGATAGTTCACCCCTGCATTACTAACTCTGCACTTTCTTTTTAACACCTCCTTATCAGCCAATAAATTTTGGAGTGGGTTGCTGAAGAGTTACTATCTTCCAAGGGCATCGAAATACTTCACTCGCTTATCAAGAAGCCTGCAAGAGAACAGGAGTTTTCAGCTGGAGGAATGGAGAAAAGATTGGATTTCATATTCTAATGAATGGCAGTCCGGGAAGGAGCTGTACGCTGTAAAAGTCACGGGTGATGCTTTGGCAATTTCCAGGTCACTCTTTAGAAAATACTTCAGCTAGTGGCGGCCAGAACTCTCGAGTCTGATGTGTCTCAGTCGACGAGGAAAATAATGCATACACGAGGAATGGACCTGAATTGTAAATCAGTAGTTTCACTCTTGATTACGCAAGTAGTCCCAAATAAGGTTCTACTTTAAATACCATTTGCGGTGGGTACTGTACATCTATCCTTGCAATTGTACTGTAATAATTCAAATTCAGCCACCGGATTTGTCCACATTTCCATTTACAGTGTAGTGAAGTTGCATTTGTACCGAGACTAGCTCAAGAGGTTCGTGTTTGTTAATTTCTCTGCCCACTTGACTCGTGTTTCAATGGCTTTTGCCACTAGCTCTCTGATGGATCTAGATTGTGCATTTTAAGCCCACCAATATAAGCAAGATGCAGGATTACAAGTAATCCAAAAAATAACGGTAGATCCGTTTGGTTCTGTTAAAACCACTGTGTTGATCATGTAAGTTGCGAACTTCAAAAGATTTTTAAACTGGTAAGATCTGTATGTAAAATCCGATTTGTCTGTGCATGAAAGCATGCCGATCTGCAGCTGTACGATTTAGAAAAGCACATTTGCCTCTAATCTGAACCTGAACCTTCTCGTTTCATCTCTTTTATTAGTCAACAAAAGTGCAGCAAAACTAAGAGCAGAGAGCAAAAGGCAAACCTGTGATCGATTCCCTTGCAATCTTCAACTCTTCTTGCCATCATGCTGCTGCATACATGTTCGGCGATCGACCAGGAATTCAGCATTCAGGGAGCGGCACGCCCGCGAGGAAATGCCGGACGACGGGACGAGGACGAGCGCCCGCCGCCGCCGCGGCTGGTAGCTGGGGTCCTGGTGCCCGGCTCCTCTCGCCGTACTGCACCACGTACCCGCCCACCTCTCTGCCACCACCCTGAGCCCAAAGATGGAGCAAGCTACATTATGGGATACTAGATCATTCGGCGCGCTTCGCAAATCTCAACGCAACATGCTGGAGCTCAAGGCTCGGGCTGAACACGTTGCCGAAGAAGATGCGCCGGAAGTAATCAACAACAACACTTGAGTGTGTAGAAGGGGACGACGGTGTCGGTCACCCAGCAGTACAAGTCCCGGCATCTACGCTTGTCTTTGTCATGGCGGCTCGGCAGCCGCTTGATCCCCGACTCCAGCTCACTGGACTGGTGCGAGTGGAGCATGCAGAGCTCAGCTATCCACGGGGCTTCTTGCTCCTTGTCTCTCGGGGTCATTCCGCGACCACGAACTCATGGTCGCCGCGGCACAGGAGGCCAATGCCTTGGAGGAGAGCGGGAGGGGTGAGCCCTGTAGAAGTAGTCTCGACTCGATGGGCTCGATTGAGCCTACTGTAGGAGGGATCATTCCGATCGGCGAGGGCGATCAGCCGAAGGAGCACGCGGTTGCGGACTCGCGGTTGACCGCCACGACCTGGGGCTCCGCGTACGGCGGTGCGCGCTGCAGCTGCGCGGGCTCCGTGGACGACGACTCGCCCTTCTTGGAGCGGAGGCCGGTAACCGGCACGCCGTTGGCCTGCCAGTCCACGTCGAGGCGTGCGGTCCCCGGGGGCGCCACCGCCCGGCCGGAAGGAGACGCGGACGGGTTCGCCGGTGGAGGTGCCTTCGACCGCCGACGTCGGGTGGAAGGATTCGTACCCCTGCCCGTGGCGGACTTAGGTGTCGAGCATCACCAAGCCGCGGAGGCGCTTCTAAGGGCTGGGGGTCATTGTTCATGACACGGCAGGGAAGGAGGCTGCTGGGGAGTAGGGGGAAATGCAAGCTACTTGTATTTGTATGTCGAATTTGTATATTTCTAGGGGAAGATTCGAATACGAATTCAAATAGAACATACCTCTGTCTAGAAATAAAATGGTATATATATGCGTAAAGCCTGTATTTTATAGTGTGCACACTTGTACTTTCCTTATGTCAAATTATTTTACGGTGTGCACGATTATATTTTCCTTGTATCAGCCCAATTGCGCAAACAATTTCACTAGTTGTGATTAATAGCACGTAAACAATTTCACCAGTATATATACGCACATTATGGCAGTACAACGAGGGTATCCCTAATACTTATACATCTTCTTCTATTGGTGATGATCCACATACTGATCTACAAATCATAAGTGAAGCTACAACTAATACAAGTGCAGAAGTGCATGTTGGTCCACTGACTAGAGCAGGAGCTAAACTTCTAAATCAATAGGTGTTTTGTTTCTTAATGAGTCTTCTATTATCATTGATGAAAATTGGATACTACCTCATGCAAATATTTTATGCATTCTCAGGTTTGAACATTTGAAGCCTTTGGAACCGAGAGGGAGGCCGGAGCCAAAGCAATGGAGGAGAAGCTCATGTGGGTCAAGCAAGAGGAGAGAAGCCTAAGAATCCAAGCCCAATTCGGAGCTTCCACAAGCCAAACCAAATTCAAACTCATAATCAACTCAGAATTCAATTTGGATTCGGTTCGGGACAACCCAACAAACTCGTAATAAAAAAGGTCATAACAATTTGAATCATTTTGACATGAAGGTCTATAGTAAGCTTTAAATAAAAAAATACTAAAAATTAATAGAAATTCAAATATTGTATTTTTCAACAAGTAATTATTCAAAAGATTTTTAGAGCTCAGAAAAGGCGCACCTTCATGAAATGCCTGAGGAGAAATCCTCAGAACGAAGGAGACATCGGTACTCTAGACGTCACCACAGGGACCTCATCCGACTGCCCGACTCGAGGCAGTCCACATAGGGGACGTTGAGGTCGTGGTCACGTGAAGCATGAACAATTGTAATATGTGATTGCCAATGTTCACATGATTTTATGTAATAATGTAATAGAAAGCGGCATTAGCAAAATAATTACCAACCACAAATAGAAACCAAATTTATACGACAAGTCATAAAGTTGGGATTACGCTCTACCTACCCTACGGAGCTAAATAAAACTGGGATTATTTTGATTAGGCTATACCTACCCTAATTAGCCTCTACATACCCTAATTTGCTACTCTGAATTTTCTTTACAATTTTAAAACGTGTCACGCTATTTTTCTGGTTATAAATTAATTTTCGACATTAACAATATAATTACCGCACATAAATGGGGAGCTAAATAAAGTTGTGGTTATTTCGATTAGGCTCTACCTACCCTAATTAGCTGCTCCGAATTTTCTTTGCAATTTTAAAACATGTCATGCTATTTTCCTAGTTAAAACTTAATTTTCGGTATTAACAATATAATTACCACGCACAAATGGGGAGCTCAATGAAACTGGTATTATTTAGATTACGCTCTACCTACCTCGTACACGGCTCAAATGATGTACTACATAATTGGACTATATTTATCTAATCTACTAAATTCTATGTCGCTATTTTTGTCTGCTAGCCGACAATATTTTGACATAATGTATAAAGTTTCAAAAATTGTACTTACAAGATAGCCGATCGATCCGATGCTCCGTCTATCTCTTCTCCGCGACGAACTGACAAAGCTTCGCTACCATTCTTCTCTTCCTCTCCTCCTCTCTTTCTATTTTTTCTGGATTTAAAATGAGCTTTGGAGTGAATTTTTAGGGTTTTTATAACTGAATTACTGTCGCTAGTTGAACTGATGATAGGAGCACTATTTAACTTATTGTTACCAGTTCAACTGGCGACAAGAAGTTGGACCGGCGACAGGAGGGATATGGCACCTATCGCCAGTTGAACTAGCGACAGACTCCTGTCGTCACTTCAACCGGCGGCAGAAACCCATTTTTGTAATTTTTTGGGCTGTCTATTTATTTTTGTAATTTTTTAAAATAATATTATTTTAAAAAAAAATTCCTCAATCTTTGATACCCATACAGTTTACTCCTCATCCACATGCTGGTGACAGGTGGTGTATATATCCAAGTTATGCCTATACTCATCGCATGGTGGATTCTCTTGAAAACATTACGCATTCGGTAATTTAACTTTTTTTCCCCAAATAGTTATGACCGTTGAACAACAACATGGCATGGAGTCATTCTGCTACTTATTACACTTTTTATATCTTTACATGCAGTGACAGTAGCTTAATTCGTGTTGATCGTCTTCGGTACCATACCAGAAAATAACTTATTAAAAAACAGCTTCTTGAACCATGGTTGTTTTGCTCTCTCTAAAGGTTTGCCCATTTGGCGTTTTTTCCGTTGCAAATCACTTCATCTTTTTAAAGTTTATTATCACACTTACAGTTTTTCTCTTCACTAAATTTAGGTTGTAATAACTAACTTGGAACATGGAAAGGTCATCGACCTTGAAAGGTAAATGTTGCCTGATGCTTCCGCAGATGACGATTCATCCTACTAAAAGGTGACTATCATGTTTAGTATATATGTTCAGTATATGATAAAAGAAGAGTGTATTTTGTTTCTAATTTCTTTGACGATAATTTTATTTCATGCTTTTTATTCATTATGCTTATATACTCTTTTATACACGTTGGATATTCGTATTTATATACTTTTATACTACTAAGTTACTATTATTAGTATTAAGCTCATATAAAAAGAGACAAGTAGCTAAATATGAATTTATCTACGTTATTGCAGCTGACAATGATCCACATCCGTACCCGACAAGAAAACAACGACAGCATCCGAGCCCCGTGCCATTAAACGCTTGTTAGCTTCTAGTTCAGATCAAAGACGCAAGCACCGGTTGGTTTTTTCGCGATTCGTGTGGAAATCGAACGGTCTCATGTGTTCTAAACGGGGCCTTAAGTCCGACCCCGCTGGGCCGGGCAGCGGACCTACACCTCCCATCTCTTTCGCCCATCGTAAATTCTCTCCCCTTTCCCGGATCACACAGCCTCCCTCTCTCTCTCTCCCCCCCTCTTCACCTCCCAGCTCCCACCAAACACTCCCTGTCTCCCCCCGACTCCTCTTCCTCGAAACCTCCGGCCGCCCAGCCTCCGCGCCTCCTCCCCCGCGACGTCAGCTCGGCTGGGCGGCGACGACAGCGCTCGACCGCCGGTTCGATCGGGAGCGGGAGGTCAGGGCCAGAGGTGAAGCGATCCGTCCGGCCTTGCGACGAACGCCATGGCAGCAGCGGCCGTCGCCACCTCCACCTGCGCCCACTGGTTCGTGGCGCCCCGTCCCCCTCTCTCGCGCTTTCCGGTTTCGTGAGGTTCGTGTGGAATGTCTCGCGTGTCCGTGGTGGGGTTCCCCCTGATTCGTTGGTCTCATGGGGTTCGGATCTGAGCTGGGTAGATCCGACTGGGTTGGTCTCAGAAGAATCTGTTTGTTCGATTCTGATCCAGCGTATGGCACGATCAATTGATGTTGATGGCGTTCTATCCATAAAAAGCTCATTATCTGGTGTACCAGAATAGGTGGCCACTAGTAATCTGGGGAGTACTTGTGGAAGAAAGTTGCCTTTCGTAAATTTTATCCAAAAATGCTGGCAGCAGCAGCAAGTGTGGCATTATAATTGAACCGAGATAGCTCTTAACTGTAACAAAATATGAAGTTTTGTGATGTCCTAGTCCGTCGTGTACTAATGCGTGGGCATGTATTTGCTAGTCCGTCGTGTACTAATGCGTGGGCATGTATTTGCTAGTATCATTTTGCAACGGAAGCCATCAAATTCATTGGAGGGGAAACACTTATTAGATGATTGGCTACTGTAGTTATGGAGAGAGCGCTTAGAATTGGCAAGTGACGTCTAGTCGAAGTAATCCAGTGCCAGTTGGAGAAAACAAATGTAAGAGATTGGAATATGATTCGTGGTAAGTGGTAGCGGGACATTGTTGAATGTTGATGCATTTTGATATATCAGGGCATAGCTGCGTTTTACTTCGTCAGTTTTTCATTCTAGAATGCTTCTAACTACTACTATCGTCCAGTTCTACGCAACTTATGACTAGTGGTACAGTTTTAGTTTGATGGGCATCACATTCATGCTTTATTGCCACATTGGATCTTGGTTACCAATTTGTTTTTGTATGTTCTTTTTCTTCAGCCAGCGAGACATCCCATATTCAAACATTGACCTGCATTCTGCACACTGTGCTCGTAACCTTCAAAAGTGTGAACACTGTGGAGAAATGGTTGCCAGGAAGCTTATGGATGAACACTACAATGAAAACCATGCTCCGGTATGTTTGCAATCTCATCCTAAACGTGATGTTTTGGATTTTCAGAACATTTCACCATATTCGTTCTCCTTGTGTGATCTATGCTACATGTTTCCGTTTTGGTGTGTTCCATTTGTAGATCTTAGCTGAAGTAGATAGAAAGACAGGCTTGATTGCACAAGTGGTTGGCTCTTCAGTTAATAGCAGCAATTATAGAAACTAGTTGTGTTGGAATCAAAATTGCAGACAATTATGATCTTCTTCCAACCACCATATTAGTTTGTTCGCTTCTTCTTGTACGTGCAAATCAGATACACACATTTCTTCTGCTACATTGGCCAAATGTGTGATACAGTTTTTGTATCCCAATTGAAACCTGGGGTAAATGCAACATTGCCATTCCATAGGAACTAGAGGAGTAAAATGCACATGTTCCAGGATTTTGAGAACAGATGCTTTATTTATTTGCAAGGTACACTAACTGTATCTTATGACATGCAGGTAAATTGCTCTCTTTGCAAAGAAACCTTGCAACGTGAGATCTGGGATCTTCATAAGAGCGAACAGTGCCCACAAAGGATTGTTGCGTGTGAATATTGTGAGTTCGAATTGCCTGCAGTTGATCTTCATGAACACCAGGTATAATTTGTTGTTGCCTTTGAAACTACATATTTATTGAAATTTGTTTGATATATGTTCTGATCATAGTAGTTTGAGATGCAGGATGTATGTGGAAACCGAACAGAGTTTTGTCAAACATGCAAGAAGTATATTAGACTCTGTGAATGGATAGGGCATGAAATACAGTGCCATGTAAACTCAAATGGTTCTGCAGAATCATCAAGGTAAATACATAGACACTTCTCTAAAGAATGCTGAATTTTGTATCATTCATATAACTTGGTATGATCCGATGTATGGTCCATTTTAATATGAGTGTTGCGTACTTCTTTGACTGCTTACTTTCAATGAACTTAGATTTTCGTACCAAGCTAAACCATTATGAGAAAATCATATACCTTAGCCTTGATCCTTACATGCTCAATCAATGTAATGTCAAATCATTTCAATTTGATATTTCTTATTTGGTTTGCACTTTGCTGAGTTTTTCCTGCCAAGATAATAATTTGTCGGAGTAATGGAACTGGCATACTTATATGTTGATCGTTTATTCTTTTTATTCTATTTGGATGCTTCAAATTGAAGCGCCAGAACCATTCCAGAGAGAGAGGTGCGCCCTCCACCGCCGGTACGACCAGCACGACCTGCTCACGGTTCACGGCACAAGCGACTGCTCTTCACAATTGCAGTGACCGGAATCGCCGTTATGATTGGGTCAATACTGTTCCAAAGGGAGGAGAGCATCTAGGTCGCATGGACTTCCCTTGTCGAGTTGTTTCCAACAGCGGTATCATAAGAGGTCTCCTAATGTATAATTACCCCCATAAGCAGTGGATAAATCTTGTTTGTTTGAGAGTACAGTTCCATACATGGCGTTGTCCAAACTTGAAAATCGAAATAACCATCGAAAGTATCTGCTGTTCTCAATGCTATATTTTTAAGACGCGTGTAATAATCTATATTTATCCTTTTCGAATTGGACTTGATCTGATGGATCTGGGATTCTGCTGCTACTAGTTAATCTGCAGAGATCTATTCCATAATGTAGTAATGCTATATCAGAATTTGCAATATCACACTGCCCCAGTCCGTGCGCCGCTGATCACGCTGCTCGCTTGTCTGTGGAGCAGCCTACCGCATTTTGCTTGTAATTAGATTGTTTTCAAAGAGATTCGTTAATGTTGTGTGCTACTTTTTTTTAACGATTTAATCATTTTTAAAAATATTTTAAAGATAACATTTCTCTAATTTTATTTTTAATTCTGACATCTTTGGTCAAGCTATGTACTACGGTGTGTTTAAAGCTATCACGATAGCTATCCGAGCCAGCGTACGTCTGTTTTTGGAGTTAAGTTCTGTCACGCTAAGAGGAGCGGTGTGATAGCACTCGTTTGTCACGCCGAGATCCATGACGTGATAACGTGTTTTTGCCGCGTCACGTGTTATGGCGTGGCTAAAGAGATCAAAATTAGAAATAAAGTTAGGAAGATGAAAATGCTACCAAACGCTATAGTGTTAGTTCCGTTTCTAACGGAATATGTGGAGATCATCGGATCCATTGTATCAGACGGCATCAGAAATTCCCACCTCTCTTTTCCATTCACGTCTTGTGCTTCATCTTCACGTAGTTAACAAGGGAATGGAGAGCGGGAACGCTGATGAGGAGTCTCCAGCACCGAAGTCGCCGCCACAGCGATATCGCCTGGTGGAGTCGCACGACTACGCCGTCGTTCAGATGGCATCCATGGAGTCCGGATCCTCTGCGGTGCCAAGGTGATGGCATGATGCACATTTCGTGCTCATTTCGTGCGTAGTTCATTTGTGGGGGAGGCACACCTGTGTAGGGATCATCGGTACCATTGATATGGATTTTGCCTAGGCCTTGCATGCTTTAGCGGCGTCAGGCATGGTCACAGCGAGCGAGCGCGTGGCCAATATGGATGAGGGGGCACGAGCGCGACCATAACGGGCAAGCATGGTGTAATGGCCACTAAAGCAGTTTCATTGGCTGGCTGGCGGAGATGCAATTTCATTAAGTTTTATGAGGTTTAATCCCAAGTCTCATAAAATTTCATTAAGTTTCATCGTGTTTCATATAGTTTCATCAAGTTCCATATAGTTTCATACAGTTTCATCCTGAATCTCATGAAGTTTCATTAAGTTTTACAAAGTTTCATCCCATGTTTCATATAGTTTCATGAAGTTTCATCCCAAGTCCCATGAAGTTTCATAAAATTTCATCCCAAGTTTCATCGCGTGTCATCAAGTTTCATATAGTTTCATTAAGTTTCTTCCCAAATCTCATGAAGTTTCATTCAGTTTTATGAAGTTTCATCTCAAGTTTCATCGTGTTTCATCAAGTTTCATATAGTTTCGTTAAGTTTTATGAAGTTTCACCCCAAGTCTCATAAAGTTTCATTAATTTTCATAAAGTTTCATCCCAAGATTTATCGTATTTCATCAAGTTTCATCATGAGTCTTATAAAGTTTCATCCCAAGTTTTATTGTGTTTCATCAAGTTTCATATAGTTTTATGAAGTTTCATCTCAAATATCATGAAGTTTCATTAAGTTTCGTGAAGTTTTATTCCAAGTTTCATCGTGTTTCATATAGTTTATGAAACGCCATAAGATTTAGAATGAAACTTAATGAAATTGTATAAAACTGACTGAAACTTGCTACTAAAAATATGGAGAAACAATGACACTTGATGAAATTTAATGAAACATGTCCCAAAATAACTGAATGAAACCAGACGAAACTTGGTGAGACATAATGAAGCTGAGTGAAACTTGCTCTACAAAATATAGAGAAACAATGATACTTGATGAAACTTAATGAAATATGTTCCAAAATAACTTCATGAAAAGATAAAACTTTATGAAACTTCATGAGACATAGGATGAAACTCCGTAAAACTTAATGAAAACTGTGTGAAACTGGGTGAAACTTGTTCTACATAATATGGAGAAACAATGATAGTCGATGAAACTTAATGAAACATATCCCAAAATAATTAAATGAAACTTGATGAGATACGATGTCACTATTAAAAACTTGTCCTGGACAAAAAGATAAAATTTTATGAAACTCCATAAGACTTGGGATGAAACTGTATGAAACTGTGGGAAACTTGCTCTACAAAGTATGGAGAAAACAATAATACTTGATGAAACTTAATGAAACATGTCCCAAAATAACTTCGTGGAACTATATGAAACTTGATGAGACATAACGAAACTGTATAAAACTGAGTGAAACTTGCTCTACAAAATATGGAGAAACAATGATATTTGATGAAACTTAATGAAATATGTCCCAAAATAACTGAAAGATACTAGTTGAAATGATGTGACACGTTGTCACTATTGTCACTGTTGCGCTTGTTGAAAATTTTTGAACATTATACTCGCTTTTTCATGTAAATGTGCAGGTTTGATGAAAAATTGATGTTGGGTGAGTCGTACCGTTGAAAAGATGTGACATGATGTATAGTTGTACTGTTGGGTGAGCCTCTTAATAGTACAATATTATGTAGTAGCTCTGTATCTTGAAAATATTTTTTAAAAATAGATTTAATCATTAAAAAAGTTCGCCGAGCAACTCACGTAAAAGGGAGGAATGCAAATTTTTAAAGGACAAAAATAGTACGCAGACTAAGGTGTGTTTGCGCGACTGCACCGTCACCCCCACTTCGTCTATTCTTTCCCTTTTAGTGCCCATGCGGTTGCTTTCTGGTCTCTCTCCTCTTTTTTCGATAGATGCGCTTTGCAATGTCACAGACCGCACGGCCCCTCCACCACGATCAACCAAAAACAAAGTCTTTTTGTTATGGGACTGTGGATAAGTTGTCCAAAAAATTATTGTTTTTAGTTATTTATTTATACTTTTAGATTTTCATCTAATAGCATAAAAACGTTATAAAAAAAACTAAACTAGTCAAAAGTAAATCTAAGTGAACCCTACAAATACAAAAAATAAATAGAACAAAAGGTTACAATAGAGCTATGCTAAAATTGCACATCACTTGGAGCTGTAATTTTAGGCTTAGTACTATACAGCTGTAGATGACTGATAGATAAAAAAAATTAGGCAACTAAAAATTGGCAATCCGTTTTTGTTATATCTTCGTCGTTAAAACACTCTCTCGTTGTGAGCAGTTTGTGTAAAACACCACAGAAGGCTGCGAGCATTCCGTTCTGTGTGAGTGTAGAGTTATTTGAAAATTACAAATTCAGGCCATGTTGTTCTCGTGCTAACTCATCCTTACTATTGCATGGTTCGTCGTCCACACCTGTAGTTAATGACAACTTGACGCCTGCCGTGGGCATGATCTTTGAAGACGATGATGCAGCCCTCGAGTTTTACAAAGCATATGCGCATGTTGTCGACTTCTCCATTCGTATTGGGCAGCGGACGACTACAAACGGTGTTTTGCAATGGAGGCGGTACTATTGTAGCAGACGTGGCTGGAGGGAAGAAAAAGGTAAGGACAAGTTGGAGGTCAAATTGAAGAGGTCATATGAGTCTAAATTGAGTAGGTGCGGGTGTGAGGCCATGTTTGGTATCAAACGGACTAAGAACAATAAGTTCATGTTAGACACAATCGTAGAAGTGCATAACCATGGTTTTGTCTCACCTAGTAAGCAACACTTGATATGTTCTAATACACAAGTAAATGAGAAGGCTAAGACCACATTGTTCGCATGCCATCAAGCTAGCATTGGGACATCTAGGGCTTTTAGATATCTTCATGACATTGAGGGTGGGTTTAAGAATGTTGGATGCACCAGGAGGGATTCGCAAAATTATCACCGCACTTTGAGAGAGGGTATAAAGTCATTAGATGCTCAGATGTCCCTTGATAATCTAGCTAGAAAGAACGAGAACAATGCTGTATTTTATTTTGACTATGTCATTGACGACAAGGGTAGGTTGGCCCATGTGTTTTGGGCGGATACAACCTGCAGGAAGAATTATGTTCATTTTGAGGAGCTACTATCATTTGATACAACATATAATACAAACCAATATGACATGATATTTGCACCATTCATGGGAGTGAATAACCATAGGGGATGTGTTCTATTTGGGGCTGCAATGCTGATCGTCAGATGATTGAAACGTTCAAATGGTTGTTCTGTACTTTCTTAAGATGTATGACACGTGCGGCACCTGGGCTTATAATAACTGATGAAGATGCGGCCATGAAGAAGGCAATTCAAGATGTATTTCTTAATACAATGCATAGATTTTGCATGTGGCACATATTGAACAAACTCCCAACAAAGATTAGGCCAGATTTGAGGGATAATCGAATCTTTTACAGTCGTGTCAATTCATGTGTGTATCCCTCAGAAACTCCTGAAGAATTCGAGTCACGGTAGGCTGATATTATTCCAGAGTTCGGTTTGCAAGATAATGAGTGGTTAGCTGGTCGTTATAGTATTATTGCATCTTGGGTACTGGCTTACTTTATGGACATACCCCTGGTAGGAATTCTAAGAACAACCTCAAGGTCTGAAAGCACCAATTCTTTTTTCAATCGATTTATAGGTTACAAACATGCTTTGGTTAAGTTCTGGATCCGCTTCGACACTAAAGTCGATGAACAAAGAGAAAATAAGCTAAGAGAAGACAATATCACCTTTCACACGAAGCCTCAGTTGAAGACACCATGGGCAATAGAGTTGCATGGCAGTGAAGTCTTCACACATGAGGTGTTCGCGAAGTTTCAGAAGGAGGTTATTGCTGCTAGGGACAACTGTGTTGTTGAGAGCACGGCACAAGTATGCGGCCTTAAAGTAACAGCAGTGAAGGAGGATGGCAAGAAGGTTAGAAAAGTCACATGTGACACTAACACCATGATTGCTCAGTGCTCCTGCATGCTGTTTGGCACTCATGGAATTCCTTGCCGCCATATTATCCTTGTTTTACGAGGTGCATTGCTGAATGAGCTTTCTAGTCATTATGTTTTGAAAAGGTGGACTGCTAACTGCAAGAGGGAGGTTGTATTTGATGAGAATGACAATGTTCTTGAGGTGAAGCCCAAAGATCCCACGGAGGAAGAAATTAAAAAGTTGGCTTCTGAGATGCGAAAGAACTTGGAAGATTTGATACATCGAGCTAGTCCTTCACTTTCTTACATGCAAAATGCTAGAGGGAAACTTAAAAGTTTTATGCATGAGATAAACCAGGAAATTCCTGCCCGGCAGCAAAGTAGAGTGGAGGAAGTTGAAGCGTATCTTGGGTGCGGCATCCTTGATCAGATCGATATATTGCCGCCAACAGACAATGTCACTGGAGGGAAATGCAAGAGGAATCGGCCTGGGGAGAACAAACAAAAGAAGTCTAAGGGAAAGGCCGCTCGTATGTGTAGGACATGCAATGAGATCGGCACCCACGACAGCCGCAACTACCCTTTAAGGAAGCAAGCAAAATAATCATGCCCATACAGAATTCTGGTATGACTTGTACTAACTTTATAGCATTCCATTGATATTTTGTTCTAGTACTCATTGTCTAACATGTTCAATATTCATATTTTCTTTGTAGGTGGCTACAAAGGAGGTGGCTTAGCAGGAGTTGTAATATTTGCTTTGTTGAAGTGCACTGCATGTTAAGCAACTTGTAATATGCAGTACGAACTTGTCATATCTTATATTTTGCATGCAGGTTCTGCAATGATCTTATGGACTTGTAATATGTTGTATGGACTTGTAATGACCATTAGCATTTTCTTCTGTTGACATCTTACTTCTGATTCATTTGGCTCATCTCATTTCAGCTTATGGACTTGTAATATATTTGTATGGACTTGTAATACTGCTTATGGACTTGTAATATGTTGTATGGACTTGTAATGGAATCCTAGACATGGACATTATTTCGAATTTCTGTAATGTTGTATTTCAGTTTTTTGAATGGGAAGACATTGTACAATATCAGGTTCACCTCCAGCTATCCACTCAAATTTAAGGTTGAATAAAGATCGGGCTAGCGAAGGACGCATGCTACGGATGAGATGGTCTTCAATCTGAGATGAAGACAATACAATATTAGGTTCACCTCCAGCTATCCACTCAAATTTAAGGTTCAGAACAGCATCAGGCTAGCAGTGTCACAGAGACATACAAATCTGCACTAAAAGGATAGAAACATTCCTAACACTCCTCAATTCAAACAGGATAGAAACGTCATGTTTCATACATTGAATATACAACACTACATTGCTAACAGGATACAAACATTGCTAACACTCCAAAAATTCATACATCCAGAACCATTACATAGAAACAACATAGCCATTACACATTTAATTGACATTCTTCGCAATGAATAATCCTAGGAAGAACATTAAACATGCAACAAGAACCATTTTAAACTTCACATCTGTAGCCGCCGATTTCAGGATAGACTTGTTAATCTAGACCAACGACTTGTTCATGTTAGCTAAATGTGCCAACACGTTGTTGTCAACAGGGGAAACCAATGGATATATTTGGTGTGCATTGCTGAACTTTAATCCAGCCAGATGTGTCTCATATTGATCTTTCCACATGAAAGTGTCACAACTGCTAGCATACTTCTGCACAAAAACATAGCAAGGTTTTGTATTGGATTGGAAACAGATATATCGCTAAATAGAGATAGATATATTGATCTGAATCCAGAAATAAGGTTTTGTATTTGATAAAACTTACGCCGATGTTGTTAGGCCATTTGTAATACTCTTTTCCTCGATTCTTCGAGCTCCCAGGCACTGCCCAAATCATCTTCTCACCGCATTTTTGGGCATGGCACAAGTTGAAGCCCCCTATAACGACTAGGCGCAACCGGCTTGGAGCAGCGCAGATGGGGTAGCGGGGCCATTGCACGAAGACTCGGCGGCGGCGGTGTGCCGTCAAATCCTCCTATGCGTGGGGCTCGGGCTGGCAGCAAGCAAGGATGGCCGCAGATGCAGATGGGGCGGCAGCGCCAAACCCTAGCGCCCTTGAGCTGGTGAATGGGGCTCGGGCTGGTGCGAGGGGAGGCGAACGAATAAACTTGAATCGGCGCGGGGGGTTTTCGGAAAGCAGTCGGAAGCGGGAGGTGAGGGAAAGCTATGCCGTTGATTACGAATTGGATGGACCGGATCATCTATGTCCATATGTGCACACAAGTGTGTATGTCCATACGATATGCCGCCGACAATTAGCCCCAGTGTAGCAACTTACCAACTCTTTGCTGCTAGCAATTAGCAAAAACTTAATCTGCTAGTAGTTATAGATGTCGATGAGTATCAAGGTGTTGGCGACTAGCAATTCTAGGTGTTGGCAATTATACATTTCCAATTTTAACTTATCACTATGTCACAAAACAGGCGAGTAATATGGATCTTATTTTGTTTTGTTCGCTTTAGTGGACACAATGGTTTAGCGAAACGCAAATTTAAAGATTAAACAATGAACTAGACTCGCAGTTTGTATCGCGCAAACTCGATTCGTTGGACCTATTGTGTGGGTGTCAAACAAGTGCTTCTCTACGCCTTAAAGTGAATCGCACCTCAATCCTTCCCTCACACCCCGTGTCTGACGACACACGGGGTCGCGCGTTGGTAAGAAATGCAAATTCCAGGAGAATGGAACGAAAATGTAGGAGACAAAAAATACTGAGAAGAGAACAAGGGCACAGGGAAACGGGTTTTTTTTTTTACCTGTAGGGGATTTTGGGATATGAGCCCGTATTTTTGGGCCTAGGAGGAATACTAGAAGTGTATATCTACACAACCGTATGGCATCAATTGAAAACTACGGTGTATGGCGCAGGCGTCGGCCCATAATGTCCTCTCCCTCAAAATTCTTGATTTTTTTTAAAAAATATTTTTTCAAAAAAATAATTACAAAATTAAATAGTCAGAAATTTTTTTACAAAATTATGTGTGTGTCGTCATTTGGAAAAGCAACAGACTTTTGTCGTTATTCCAATTGGTGACAGCAGCCCTATTTACTACATGTCGCCAGTCCACCTTCCAGTCATCATTTCAAGTGGCGATTGAAAGTGAATAGTATTCCTATCGCTAGTTGAAATAGCGACAGCAAACCGTGGGTTGCTGTCGCCAGTTCAACGGACAACATGATCTAGTTATTTAAACCCAAAAAATCGGTGAAAATGTCATTTTAATTCTAGAAAAAAGAGAATAGATGGAGAAGAGAGGGGGAGAAGAGACGTAGTGAAGCCCTACAAGTTCATAGCTGGGGAGAGAGAGACGGAACATCAGATCTGGTTGGCTATTTTGTAGGTACATATTTTTTTCAACTTCGTACATTATTTCAAAACTTTGCCGGTTAGCAAATAAAAATAGCGACATAGAACTCAATAGATTGGATAATTTTAGCTATTTTATGTAGTACATCATTTGAGTTATGTATAGTTTAGTTCGCCGTGCAGATACTATTTATGTTGCAGTACTCGAATGATTTAGAATAAATATGCAAAAATAGGAAAACACATATTAAAAATCTATACAAATTATAGAATAGCTAAGTAGGTTGGCTAGAGCTCAATCAAAATAATATCAGCTTAATTTTGCTTTCCATTTGTGCGCGATAATTATTCTATTAATGCCGAAATTTCTTTTTAAACTAGGAAAATAGCATGACACATCTTAAATTGTAAAAAAAAAATCTGCAGTTGATATATAGGTTACATAGAGATGAATTAAAATATTATGATCTTTATTTTTTTTTGTTTACATTTGCACATGGTAAATATTTTAAAAATGATATATACACTTTTTAAACAAGTAGCAAGGCACATATTGAAAATATATATAAATTACAGAGCAGTTTAGTATGGTTTGTAGAGCCTAATTGAAATAATCCCAATATAATTCTGATTTTTGTTTGTGGGCGGCAATTATTTTGTTAGTGCCGAAAATACTTTTTAAACTAGAAAAATAGCATGACACATTTTAAAATTATAAAGAAAATCCAGAGTTACTACATAAGTTACGTAGAGCTGAATTAAAATATTATAAAATTTATTAATTGTTTTTATTTGTACATGGTAATTATTTAAAAAATGCTAGAGACACTTTTTAAATAAGAAAAGTGGCAAGATACCTATTGAAAGTCTATAAAATTGCAGAATAGCTTAGTAGGGTTTGTTAGTACGTGTGGTTCAGATCCGACCTCTCTCTCTCTCTCTGCTCCGTTTTTTCTCTTCCTCTTTTTGTCTCCAAACTGCTTTAACAGATCTGGTTGGTGGAGAATTTGTTCATGCAATTGTTGCTGATGGGAAAACGGGTCCATGTTCTTGTTTTCTCTGGAATTTTTTTTATGCAATTCTTGGTTATGGCAAAAATGTAACACCCTTTTTTCCTTGCATTTTCTTGAAGACAAAAAGTTGAAAAATGAACTGAAAATGAAAATTTTCTTGCATTTTCTTGAAGGTGGGAAATGCAAATGAACCAAAGGTGACCTTGCATTTTCTTGACCACGGGAAATGAAAAAAATGAACCGACAAGCATTGCAGTTAGGTTCTTTTCCCCTCTAATTTCCCATTTTCTGTTCTTGAAGTTCTAGTTCAATCTGCGTTAATTTCCTCCAAAACTGAGATTAATAATGAGTACAGTCTGTGCTAATGAGTGTACAAAAAAATTGAATCTTTGCACCCAAAAAATTGTACAGCAAATTTGCACCTTTGTACAAATCCAATTTTTGTACAATTTTTTTCTGTACAATATTATTTTTGCAAAAAAATTGCAAAATTATTTTTGTACAAAAAGTGTACAAAATCCGAAATCTGTACAAACAAAATATTTTGATTCTTTTGAAAATTTGAATATGAATATGTACAAGATTTGAATGTTTACATATATGTATAGAATAATTTGAATCTTTGTATAAAATTCGAATTTTGTTCAAAATAATTTGAATCTTGTACAAAATCTGAATTTTCTACAGAGAAAAATCTTGACACATGAGGGCCCTCATGGAATAAGTGGTGCAAAGAAAAACTCAATACACAAAGAAAATAACAAGGTCTTGTACATGTACGCACATATCTTGACGCATGATGGCCGATGGATGCGGTAGCGGCAGATGCCCATATGGGCAAAACTGCTTTTACCATCACAGGGAATGTCTATTTTGAGGTTACTCTCGCCAACCTTTGATTGAGGGCAAATTCAGCTACTACCACGTGGCGTCACTTCCCTTCCCTTTCTCTTTTCAACTCGCTTCTTTCCCTCTAATATATAAAAATTTGATTCAAAACTTTCAAATGAATGAAAACTTTTATCTAAAAAACTTTTGATTTTGATTTTTTTATTAAAACACTTTCGATTCGAAAACGTTTCATTCAACCAAAAACTTTCGACTCAAATAATTTCAATTCAACAACCTCCAGTTGGAAAAGGGAGAAGGAAAGTGGGAAAGGGATGCCACCATGTGTCGTGACAAGAAATGATTCCATAGATAAATAAAGTGGGGGAGAAGGGAGAGAGACAAAGGGCATGTTTGGAACAGCTGTGGCTTTCCTGAAAAATAGCTTCCGGTTGTGCTGCAGGGCTTCCGGCTGGCTGAAGATATTTGGTATTTGGCTGTCTAACTTTAGGTAGGCTGGCTGCAGTTTTCAAGATGAAAAATGTCTTAAATGCCCCTGATGGCAATAATGGCTTGTTTGATGTCGTTTAACGCAATTAACAACGTTTAACGACGCCTAACAACAATTGACGATTATTAACGACGACTAACGGTAGTCAACGATAACTAACGATATTTGACGACGACTAACGATAGTTAACAAGTGACGATAACTAACGATATTTGATGACAACTAACGATAGTTAACGACAAGTGATGATAACTAACGATATTTGACGACAATTAGCATATTTTAATGACAATTGACAATAACTAACGACATTTGACGACAATGTGTATTTAATGATAATTATTACAATAAATAATTATTACAATAAATAATTATTAAAAATAATTATTACAGTGAATAAATATTTATAATAAATAATTATTAAGATAAATAATTATGACATAAATAATTATGACAAACAATTATTACATAAATAATTCATGCCCCCTCCACTTTTTCTAGGCTAGGGACCGGCATCGGTAGTGTTAGGCACCCCTACCCTCACACGTACCTCAAAAAATAAAGAAGTAACGAAGGGAAATATAGATGCCATGTAATTACAAGTAATTGAATTTGCCAGCAGGTAAATAACAATATGACCAATACTCTATGAGAATTTGGAATAGCTCTCTAAAATCAAACAAGAGCAACCATTAAAAGCTATTGTCGGAGATGAAGAGATGAACAACAATACATCCCAAGTATAACAACATTGCATCCTTGCTACCAGATATGCAAATTGCGGAGGTTTAGACGCCGCACAGAAAAGGGAAAGGGATCATTGCAAGCCATCAACTATCCAGAATGAGTCTTAATCAAGTAAAGGAATTAGATATTAAGTTATTAACAATCAAGTTGTGCTAAAAGTCTCACCAAAACAGTTCTACAAGTATTCCAAATATATTTGGCTAGACAGGCATGCCAAGGTGAGTAAAATAATAATAGATAAAACTAGATAAGATGACCAAGAATAAAGATTGTTTCTCAAAAATTGTACAAATTTCATGAGTCTAAACCCAAGTGCAACAAATAATAACACATCACAGATCACACAAGTTCTTCAAATTATCAATAAAGTATAGTAGGCAACCATAATCAAAATTGTCCAACAGGACAAACCACAGATAAATTATTCAAGGAAAAAATAGTAAGAAATTAAAGGTCTAACAACATGGAAGAACTCTTGCATATGCTCTAGTCCAAGTTGACTCTAACATGTAGGATATGGCATGTAATTGTATATCCTTAAATCACTTTGGACAATAGGATAGTTCATGAGAAGTTTCAAAAAGAGCATATGAAGTTATAAGATCAGAACACTAGTGCAAAGCAATAACTTTAAGTCTATTTAAGTCTGTAATGTCTTAATGAAACAACATCAAGTCTACATGTCATGAATTCAAAATGATGCATCGTGTCATGATTTTCATTTACTGAGGCATGATACACAACTCCAACTAAATAATCAATGTCATAAATAAAACTAAAATTTGCACCTAGCAGGCAAATGAAACAATATATGGAGACAGATGGGGAAAAAAGTTAAAACTCAATTCTTTCATTCATTTGGACAATGAAACCACCACAAACTCTATGTATGTCCTCAGTTATCATATATACGATATTTCAAATGATTGTCAAAATGCAAGTCATCGATTCAAAGAATAACTAGATTATATGTATAATCTGATCAAAATTTAACAAATGGTTGTAAGAATACAATTCATGAATTCAAAGAATAATGAGGCACAAGAACAACAACAACTATTGACATTCAATTAGAATGCATCCATAGGGCAGCAGCACGGGAGGAGGACAGAGAAAAGGCGGCGGCGGCGGGAGGAGGAGGGAGGAGGAGGGAAGTAGTGCGTACGCGGGAGGAGGGAGGAGGGGCAGTGCCGTTGGTGCGGGAGGAGGAGGGAGGCGGTGCCGAGGGAGGGAGAAGGAAGTGATGGGCTGAGGAGAAGGGAGGTGTGTGGGCATGGGAGGAGGGAGCTGGGCGGGAGGGCGGGCGGGGAGGGGGACCTGGCTGGCGGGGGATTTTATGGAGTGGCAATTGGTGGGTAATTACCCTCGGACTTCAGGATAGAGGTTGTGAAAGCTGCGAAAGCTTCCCATGGGCGGGGAGGGGGGCCTGGCCGGCAGGGGCTTTATGGAGTGGCAATCGGCGGGTAATTACCCGCGAGCAGCTTCCCACTTCTAGCTTTCGCACGTTGTAACCGAAAGTGGCTTCAACGAAAAACGGTCGCGAAAATTCCCCCGTTTAGAACGGCTTCCGACTTTTCCGAGCAGAAGCCGGAAGCTAAAGCCGTCCCAAACACGTCGAGATGTCGTCACGAAGAGAGAGAGGGGGGCGTCCTCAGCAAACAAATTGGTGAGGGTAACCTCAGCTTAACAAAACCGCCATCGTAGTACCGCAACGCACCAGACCACCTAATGCACCCACGTGGCTGAACTGGTAAAGAACATCGGCGGCTCAATCATCCGTACATCTATCGCCTCCCCGTCGGCGTCTCCACCACCAGTTGGCTCGACGTAGCTAGGGGAGAGATCCACAGACGAGCTACCTAGGCCTAGGGCAAGCATTGTAACGTCCCCATTTTTTAGGGCCATCAAACTCTTCACAACTGCCCAGGGTGTGCAATTGCGAAGTAAGTAGCATCTCAAGTAAGCTTTCGAATTACAATAAAAACCAAACTTTTATTATATAAGATTAAGACTTAACAACCAGTTTTGACACTGACACGGGCCTCCAAGCTCAAAGTTAATATATTACAAGACAAAAGAACTTCAAACCACAGGCACACTTGAGCACAGTCAAGACCTAATAACAAGGTAATCATTGCCATCTAGGGGTCCACCAAAATCCTGCTCATTGAGATCCTCATCATTTTTCCAAGTTTCCTCTGTAGATGGTTTGCATATTTTTCAAGAATGAGTACTACTACCGTACTCAACAAGCCACATAGAAATCCTAATTAATTACATGCTAGGATTATCAAAGGAAGAATGGTACAATTTTACCATAACAAGCATATGTAGATGCATTTTATATTTGAAGCAGTTTACCTTTAAAACAGTAAAACAATAATAAATAATAACAACAGGGGTTTCTCAACACTTGCAATTACCAACTTAACATCTCAAAATCTCTACTTATGCCTCATGTATTGGAATCACCCATGAACACAGCTTCATTAACCGGAAGCACGGCGTATTCGAATACCATTTGTTATACTCTGTAGAGTTGCTCAGCTTTACCCACAAGATACCTCAAGCTCATACTTTCATGTAATATACATGCAACACGTTAGCGTGCGACTGAGCTGAGATAACAAAGCCTTTTCACTGCTCAACCTTTTTAGTCTCTACCCGGTAAGTCTAGGGATCATACAAACCTCAGAAGACTACCGGCCAATAGTAGAACTTGCACCCCGATGCTGACGCCACCTACCTTATGAAGACCAGCGAGTGTCCCATCAGGCCCACCCCTGTCCCACTCTAGATTCTGTAGATATTCAATCGGATGAGCAGTATACTAAGCCAGGGAGGAATGACCACACCTGTGGTTGAGCGGTTTTCTGTGTCTGTTACTTTGGCACAAGGTTCTTGTCCTTTCCTGTCTTACAGTGAGACGATGGATCAATACCAACACATGGTTGTCCACCCTCCAGGGCTCACCTTTGACTCACTTTTAACACGAGTCTATTGGGTTGTCCAACTTCCTGGTCTCAACCCTCAACTCTTTTCCAAAACCATTGGCGAATAGCCAATACTGCTTTTCAGAATTTATCAACACATTTTGTTGCAAAGCTAAAATATCTAGTCATTATTTTATGTAACCTAAACTTGTCAATGTGAATATGGCCTACAAGAGTAGACGGCCTGGTATGTGGGGTAATAGGATTATTCTAACCATCATGGTATTCAAAAGTATTATTTCAATATTTAAAGTAATAGGCACAAATACAGTAATGAAAATAATAATATAAATACATGAAATATTGGCTCAAAATGATCAAGGAATGTGACTTACCTCCTTACATAAATTCTTCTAGTAGCTCATCTTGTTCGGCATCTTCTAGGGCTTGGTCGTCGAAGTCGGGACCTAACGTAAAATAAAATAAAGCAAACCAAATAAAATCCGGCTCGACAAGGAATGAGTTGGGAATAACATGCAGGTAAAGAAATTCGAAAAGAAACAAAAGAAATGTGGTGTGGGGGTAGGAATTTATTTGGTGCTTATTTGGACTGAACGGAGTGGAGAAATGAGTTTCTAGGCTCGAAACGGACGAAATGGATATATAATGTCGAATTAGTGTTTTGGGGATGAATAGTACTAATTTTATTATTCATGAACAAAAATGGGTAGTGAACAGTCATCAGGGTACTGTTTTCTAGAAATGAACAGTGATACTTTTCTGGAAATGAACAGTAATTGGTTTACTGTGCTGTGAACAATGTTTGTCGAATAGTGATGAACAATATTGGGCTTCACCAGGGTAAGGGGTGTAAGAGCATCAGTGAGGCGAGGGGAGTTCAAAGAAGGTGTCGGTGGAGCTCAGGGTGGTCTGAGGCGCTCTGTCCATGGGAGCAGTGGGTGGCGCGGAGGAGGAGCTCGTGCCAGAGGTAGAAGGGAGGGGAAGCAACGGAGGCGATGAATTTCACCTGGTCGGGGAAGAAGAATAGTGGGAGCGGAAATTCTTCAAATTCACCGGCTCTGGTGACGAATGGGCAAAGGAGAGGTGGTGGAGTTAGAGGTGAGGTAGAATGCGAGCCGAGGGTGGGCTTTTATAGCTCGGGGAAGGCGGTGGGAGCAGGGAGGCGGTGCGACAGTGACGGCAACATGGTTGGCCGGGCGCGGTTGGGCGGTGCAGGAGAGGCAAGGTGGCGCGACGAAGGCGGTGGAAGGTTTGGAGGCGGTGCGTGGCGCGGAGGTGGCAGTGACGGAGGCGAAGGGCGGGGATGCCAAGGAGAGGTGAGGTGGTGCGGTGTCTGGGATGACGCGGGGAGATGAAGAGGGTGGCGGCCAGGGAGAAAATGCACCACTGTAGAAGGAAAACGGGAATACCCGAAAAAGAAAGCGTAAATTGGGCTAGAGTTTCTAAAAAGGGAAAGGAATCAAATTCAACCAAAAGATTCAAAAACTCTTGAAATTTCGAATTTTCAGGATGTCTCAAGCATCCTCTCATCTCTCCACCGTCTCCTTAAACAAACCAGGGCAACGAAATCCCAGCCCCTTCTATTGTGTGTATACTTTCTTAGAGCAGCCGTGTACTTTGGAGTTTGGAGCAGCCGTCGCCGCGCGCGTCGACGCCCAAGATCCCAGCTGCGGGCCGCTGCTCTGCGACTCGGGAAGGCGGCCGCGGAGGTCCTGATCACCAGCACCACCACCAGGAGCTCGGGGAGGGAGGCTCACACTGCACACGAGATCGATCTAGGGCAAGGACTCCTGCCCAAATCCAAGCTGTGTCCCAATTTGTGCATCAAATACGCCACAAGGCTGAAATTGATGTCACAATCTGTGTATTTTCCCCCTATTTGTGTTCCAGTGTTATGTCCAACTTTTTCCTGCATTTTTTTTTCTTTTTGGTTTCAATATACTGCGTCCCAGTCTGTCTAATTTTTGCCCCAATCTTTCCTGAAATCGGCTGGCAGTGATAATGTTTTGAAATTTTGCATTGGCAGTGCCAAAAAAATTGCGAGCACTTTGATGGAGTGAAGCAATTATGGCCAGCCAACACATTGGAAAGTATAGTGCTGAGCAGGGATCAAAATCCCGATCCCGGGAAATTTCGGAGGACACTGGTATCGCACGGATCGATTATCAAAAATTCAAAAAAACTGGACGAATTTGGATTTCAAATTTTGAACTGCGTCTTTCCCGGGGGCCGGTAACCAGAAAACCGAAATTATAGAAAATGGTAATTAGCAAATTGAAATTTGGAATAATGCAAATATTAATGAAAAAGTGTTTCAAGTTGTACATAAAAAGTCCTCCTTGGTAGCTTCACTCTCTAGAGCAGTCCTCTCGTCCAAGTGTTCTAAAGCATGTAAAAAAAAAAAACATAAGTTAATGGTAATGAATGATAACTTGACTAGTATACTGAAAAAAATAACGAGTAGTAATTCATACCAATACATTGTCGAGAAACGCGAAGGTTGTGAAATAAAGTCATTGTTATCATAGAGTACATGTCCTTCAAATTGAGCTATGTGAGTTTTGTATTGATCCCAAGTGTGTGTTTCGTGGGCATATTGTAGCCAATGATTGTAAAGTTGTTGGTAATATTCGGGTTTGACCCACTGGTAAACCATTCTAGCATTGGCATTGAAGAACACAAGACCATAATGGGAACTAGGATCAGAAGAGATATCTGACAAATGAGAATCATCACCAGAAGGCAATAGATTGGCATCTCGACATCCATAAGTCCGAGCGGACCTTGAGCTAGCATGGGATTCATAGGAAGAAGAGTCATGTGGCTGAGATTGATCTTTTGGGCGACCCTTAGCCCTCGTGTAGGTCTTATGACTTGGTCTTGAAGCATGACAATCATGGTCTTCATCCTGAGTAGCATGCGTGAAGTTTTGCTCGCAAGTAAATTTCAATGGTTGGTCTTGTCCTGCATCATAACCTGTCCCACCATCAGCACCATCATCGGACGACGGAGAGCTACTATCACCAGACTCTTGGTAGTGGACTTCATCGGATGGTGGACTTTCATTTCTTCGTCGATTCCCACAATATCCTCCTCAATAGCCTTTTTCTTCTTCTTATCAGGCACTTGTTTCCTTGTTTGTGTAAGTGATGCAAAATTCGTAGCCATTTTTTTAGTTGGTTGGCTACAATATTTTCTTTTCCCAAGATGACTCTTGCCAATATTTTTCTTTCTCCATTGCACTAACGGCTCATCATCTAGTGCTTTGTCCAATTCCTTTTGAGGATGACATCAACTACAATCGTAGATGGCATGGGGCTCACCTTCCTCGTCTAGTAGGGGCTCTGATTGTATCACGGAGCTATCAAGCCACTCATAGATTGGGTTCTCTTTGCCGTACATAGTGGCATTTATTAGATCACCAAAAGGATCTACATCCCTATCTTCATTTCTAGTCTCATGCTCTTGCAATCGTAGCCTTAAATTGTAGTGGACATACACAAGTTTATGTAGTTTCTTATACCCAAGACGGTTCCTCAATTGTGTATTTACTAATGCAAATGTGCTCCAATTACATTCACATCTACTAGACGAAACACATTGTGAGACAATCCGCAAGGCATATTTTGTTAATGTTGGTGTCTGCGCTCCAAACGTCATCCACCATGTAGCTACAAGTAACATCAAATTTATGTTAAACTCATAGTGATGGGTCATTTACCATGTATATGTAAGTTCATAACAACATACCTGCAGAATGACGATTAGCACTCATGTAAGCCTTATTTGAAGCAAATAAACCTCGTCGATTACGATATAGTTCTAGCTCGCCCAGAGCCTGCACTGCGTCGTCGGGTGTATCGGCTATTCTTTGAATAGCCATTGTCAGGGAAGCAACGAGGGTTGGATTCTTCCCCAAACTATATAAGTTGTGGCTCTGCAGGTTTAGCAACGATTTTGTGCAAATAAACACACTTAGAATGTTAGAAAAAATACAACAAATCTATGATATTTATTTGGATTTAGGAAACTATGAACTTGCCTGGAACTTATATGTGCGGTCCTTCATCATTGCAACTCTTCTATTGATAATCTTTATGACACGATCATAAGTGGCCTTATCTTGTTTCAGTATGTCTTCAAGTTCGAAATTGAGTTCATACGTCTTTCCAACCATTCCTGCCACTGTTGCGGGTTTCTATTGGTCTACATATCTTAATAGTAGGTAAATTGGTTCTACCAATTTTATGACCTAATCCATAGTCGACCACCATTGTCTACTTGTGAGACAGGAATACATGTATTCTCCTTCCTTGGTCGTACTCAAATGGTTGGAGCCCCATACATTTGACACCACCCACTTCGTGAACTTTGCTTTTTTATCCCCAAAACTTTTCAAGAAAATGAATATGGTTCCAAACCTTGTGGCGTTTGGACGAACTATCTCCCCTCTAATTTGTTGGAGCATTTCATTATGGAGTGACTGTGGTTGTATAGAAACCGACAAATCCTCTTAGCCGCCTTGACAACTGCATCAACCTCCTCGAACTGACCAATATCCTTCAACATGAGGTTGACGGTGTACGTTGCACATGGCTGCCAGACTAAAGTTGGATACTCTTCAATTACCAGTTGGCATGCTTTCTTATAGTTCGCACCATTGTCAGTCACAATCTGCATGATATGTTTAACTCCAACTTCTTCCACAACTCTACGAATCCCACGATACAAAAAATCAGCATTTTGTATGCCACCAGTTGCATTCACTGACTTATGAAAAAAAAATTCTTCCATTGCAGTACAACATGAAGTTAATGATACTTATTTGTGTAGGCCCAGTCCATGAATCACACATAATAGAGACTCCGTATATATCCCAGTCTTCTTTGAACTGTGCTACGTACTCCTTTACCTCTTGTTCGTTGGTATCAAGATATGTCCCATCGATTTCATGCCCTTTTGGTGACGGAACCCCTTGGCCAAGTTCTTGTGTCTCTTTGATGGCGGCATAAAAATAAGGACACTCTGCCTTAACTCCAGCAATGTCATTATTATGGAACCACTTAGACCAAATTTTTCCAAGTTTTGACTTTGCTTCTCCGCGAAGTGTTGTATCAATGCTGGGTTGGACGGGTGCTCGACTGCGCAAAATATCAAGATCAACTCATGGACTGTGACCTGCCAAACATCCTCGAAAAAGCATTGCTTCCTGTACCACTACCTCTGCCACTTCCATTTTCCCTTCCACTTCCACTTCATGTACCACTTCCACTACCATCACCATGTTCAAACGTCGCACCCCTGGCTCTGGCCCTTTGTTGCAGCTGATGTACCTCTAACGACTCTCGACGAGCCTATTCCATTTGTATTTCCTCGTTATCATCAAAGGCATCTTCATATGATGGACCATGAGCTACAGGCTCTCTTGCAGCTTGCTCCATTCGCGGTCGTTCATCTTTAAAAGATTTCTTTCTTACCTTCGCTTCTTCAAGACTTGCCAGCATGAGCCTTCGGACTTCCGTTGGAACTCCACTGCAAGCAACAACATCTCCGTGTCTCCCAGCAAGATGTTCTTTTAGGCGGGTGACACCTCCGCCTGATTTTATTAGATTACAATATCTGCACTTTCAACCAGCACCTCCTAGTCTCTCTCCATGTTCCCAAATATTGATGGATTTAGGAGCCATCACCTACAATAATCCATACAAGATGAAAAATGTTATATTGGTTGATTGTATTTTTTCTCGTGTCATTTTCAGCACCCTTGGTTCATTGTATTGGACTATAATTACTCTAGTATTTCACTAGCTAGTTAGCGCTAAGATGCAGTACTTGAAGTGTCAGTCATGAATCATATTGACAAGTGATGAAGCAGGGATAGGTTTGCTTTATGATTCAAGTAATGCTTGAAGTGTGAGTCATGAATCATGATGCATTTTGCCACCATGCAGCAAGCAACAAGTAAGGTAGTAACCGTATATACAACAAATTTTTTTTGCATGCAAGATGGTTTTCTACACTACGATCTCTCCTTACTTCCTACAAACAATGAACACAAAAACTTCACAAGTAACCATGGTGAGTCAGTAGAAGAACGAAGTTACAGACCTACTGCTTGTGCTGCTCCTGCTTGCTTGTGCTTGTGCTTGTGCTTGCTTGTGCTGCTGCTACTACGTGTGCTGCTGGCCTGCTAGTTGTGCTACTGGAAATTGAGGGAGAGAGGGAGGGAAGAGGGAGGCAATCAGGGAGCAAGAAGGCAAAAAGAAGTGGGGAGCAGTGTCGGACCCCGGATTTCTGCATCCGGATCCTCTGTGAAATTACTGTGCTATTCCCTGGATCAGTAGCTAGCACTTCACAAGTACATTGCTGAATCAAATCATACATGGCGTAAAATCATTTCATTCATTAATTTACACATCAGAGTTTACATAGACCGCTTTGGGCCAATTTTTACAATAAGGGCCAAACAAGCCAAAAGAATATATTACAAAAGATAGCGGAAGCAACAACGGAAGCAAAGGGGTGAGGGCACATCTTACCGCAGGCAAGTGACTGGGGAACCCGTGTAAGCCCGGTATTATCTGAAACTTCGAACAATATAGGAGGTACACAAGAACCAACGGAGTCAGCTAGACTGGGGTGAGACTAGAACAACTAAGGACTAAACTACGCTTCAACTTTTCCCGGGTCTTCAGACTTCTGGATCCTCATTGTAGTAGACAGCTCCAGGGTTCCTGTTTCTGAGGGTTTGGGGAAAGAGCGAGGATGAGCACAACTACCGTGCTCGCGAGCCAACACACACGGATGCAATAATATACATGCAAGGTGTAACAAGGATGGTTCGGGTTCTTTTATTTGCGTAAAGCAGCATTTGTAAATACAAATATTATAAGAATCCTATCACTTAGCATTTGGACCAAATTGCATTTTTAAAGAGATTAATTGTGCAATAATTAACCAAAGCAGAGGCTACCTCCACCTTCATGCTTATATTTTGTTGGTGGTCAAACCCACCTAATACCAACGCTGGGTAGGAATACCCAGGAAAAATCCAAATCAAGGGCTAGGTGAGCCCCGCACATTTTCCATCCCAACCACAAAAGTTTTTGAAATAGAACTATATCTTGTAAGTTCCATTGCCCGCCCTTGACCGGTAGGCACTTGTCGTCGAAACAGCTTTTATTCTCTGCAGAGATTGTACATCTTTACCCACAAGAGATAATCGACTTGATATGTACACACGTTTCAGTAGACATGTGAATCAAGGGGAGATTATCACAAGGCCTTTACAAGGCATCCCTCATTGCTCATTGCACCCGCTAAGGTTTCATCTGAGAGTGGTTACGCTCTCCCTCTGCGTCAACCATGCCCCCAAACCCCCTCTTGCGCCACACGGCGGCTTGTGCCAGCGTCACGACCCGTGTCCACGACGGCTTAAGCCAGCGACACGACTCGTGGGTCACTCCAGTGGTCCAACTCACAATGGTGGATACAAATTAGTCAGCCAGGTCGACACCATTATAGACTTGTGGTTGTACTGTTTTACAATAGGAGGTCATCACAGGATTAGGTTCTTAAGATCATCTGGGCGGTTCTTACCACATACCATCCACAAAAATATCCTGGCTACATTAGCACCCAACCATTTACCCGCCACTTATCATCCGCCTGGATGGGTATTAGCAAATTTTAGAGTTTTGGAGAGGTATAAAACAAATTATCCAACTAATTGGTCATTCTCCCAATGACCGCCCAAAACAATTGTTATGATAAAAGGATGGTGATTTGGGGTAGATAATACCCGTACTTAAACAAGTCTAGCATGGCGTTTAAGTACGACCTATAACTAGTAAGTTACCGATATTTACTAGGGTGACAAGGGTATTGGGAGTTCAACTTTCAAGGGATTGGAATAATAATTTATTAATCAACAAGTAGGCATTTAACTACCTTAGAGTGTTTGACATACATTTGCATAGAAATTAAAGCATGCATTTTGATACTTTAAAAGAATATAATTTGCATAAAATGTAGGATCAATATGATCAAAGTGTTGACTACTTTGGGCTATTTTACGTGGCCTTGATCTTACTCAAAGCCCGATTAGACAGAGGTTCAAGTCTTGATCGGCGTCTTTGCTTGAATCTTGGATCTGCTGGAGTCGTCGATTCTTACCGACTTGATTTTCTAATTACGCAATAACGATTGAAACACCAAATAAATCCAAAGAATTCAAGAGACCAAATAAAACACAAGAGCCTCAGAAAGATTGCGGAGTACGGCTTGAGAAAAGGGTTTGGACGATACTGGAATATTTGATGAGTCAAACGTCCAGTTGGGCGAAAGGCGGAATGATAGAGAATTTCTGCCCAGAGGGAGGATTCAAAGGAAGCTATGGTCAAAATGAGCTTTTGCCGGAATGCTCTACTGCGGATTCGAAAGACTGCAAGACTATCATTCGACAAGCGACCAAGCAACTCGACTACCGGTTCTAAACCAATCTAGAATACTTGATCGATACAAAATCCAATGGCGATTTAATACCAAACTCAGCTGCCAGATAATACTCATTGATTCAAAAGCTAGCTACTCAACTTATTACTATTATTGCTAAATCAAGTCACGGATTCTATTACCAAACCACAAATCATTTCCAAACAATACGAATTGATAAAGTAATCAAATCAATACTTCCAACTTTCACTAAATATCATTATTTCCACAATCATTGACCTACGGACGAAACACTAACCAACAGCTAACAATTGATTAGCAAATCCAATAGACAATACTGCACTGAAGATTAAAACTATCCCGAGTAAGCAGGATCACATGCAACAATTCAACTTAGTGCCAAAACACTTATACTGAGGATCAGTAATCTCAAACAAATAATCAATACTCAACAAAACATTCTACTAATCTAGTGCAACATTTCTTAACCGTTGGATCGATGACAACCTCATTTCTATCGCAACGATCCGGGGAAGCAATTACGAATCAAATATTGACAATCGAAATATATGAATAACGATTAATCGCAATATCTACAACAACTCAAATGACAGGCTAGCGACTAATGACAAAATACACCAAATACCAAGCCAGATCAAAACAAAGCCTACTACTGAATAATACTCAAAGCGACAATTCCTAATAATCACTGACAAAACTCTGGACTGGATTAAATACAAACAATAATCACAATAGTTCACTGCTAGTAATTTCAACATAGCCACTGATATTAAACACGGGATACAATTACTCACAGGCAACAAACCAAAATATCGATAACAATTCACCATCAAACATTGATACTTCCACGAATATTGATCACTGCTACAGCTTTCCAAGGAACCGCAGAAGAAATGATCACAGCAAATTGATTTACTGATAACAACTATTGATCAATAATCAACAATCGAAGACAACACAGGTGATTCAACATATACATCATCTTCTACAAATGATGATTATACCAATCACTACTAATCAAAACAACTTTGGATCGAGAGCTAAAATTGACACAATCATCTGTCAGAGTTTTGGCACACACTAACACCAGCTGACATTCACAACCCATCACTGCCACCACAAGACATTAAGGGGCAATATCAACCACAATCAAAAATCGGAGAACACATAATCAGCAACACTTCCATCTCATCACAGACGGAAGACTGGCAGCCACATTCGAGCATTGCTATTGCTTCGCTTTGGATCCTCAGGGAGCATTCGGCAGAGAGGGACAGGGCAAGGGGAGGGAGACTCGGCCATGGCAGAGGGGGTTCTGAGGGGGTGAGCACAGAGAGCAGGGGAGCAGAGAGCGGGCTCAGGCGGCGGCAGCCGAAGGCGGGCAAGGCCAGAGGGCACCGGGGAGGTGGCGCTGGGTAGGAGACGACGGCGGCCGGGGCTTTCGGGTGTGGCGGCCACCCAAAGGCAACAGCGGCCGAAGAGGGGGAGAGATCAGGGGGAGGTGCGGGAGCACTAGGGTAAGGAGGGGAGGCTTACCGAGGGTTGGGGGAGGCGGTGGAGCACCGGAGGAGGTGGGTGACGGAGCTAGAGGGCCGCGCGGGGAGAGCTTGGTGAGGCGGTCCCGGGGAGGCGTGGCGGCTGTTCTTGTGTTGGGGAGGCTCGGGGTGTCGCCGTGGCGCTCACACGCCACGGCGCCCGGGCCGAGGCGACGGTGAGGCGGCCGGGCGAGAGGGGGAAGGAGCCGGCGGTGTCTTCGTTTGGGGACTCACTGGGAGAGGGAGGAGCAAAGCGGGAGGAGATGGAGGACACTGGGCTATTTATAGCGGAAGGAGGGGAGCCGGTGGAGGAGCCGACGGAGGCGACATGGCGACCATGGCGCCGATGGGGCCGCAGATGGGCGACAGCGTGGCGATGGCGTGGCGTCCCATGGCGCGGCGACGGATCGGCGATGACGCCGGTGAAGCGAGCGAGGATGGAGCGGCGCTTACCGGGCCCCGATGAAGGCGATGCACCGTGGAGCAGTGAGCGAGGGAGCGATTGGGGCGACGTGCGGTGGGGCGAAGTTGGTGGAGGTGACGCGAGGTGGGGCGCGCAGGCATGGCGCAGAGGAGCGGTGGAGGTGGGGCGAAGGCCGCAGATGGGCCGGCCGAGTGGGAAGAAGGCGAGGCCGGGCGAAGGAGACGAAGGGTCGGCGGCGCGAGGGAGCGAGAGGAGCGGCGAAGGCGGCGATTCGGCCGAGGCGCGGGAAGAAAATGAGGCGGCGCGCGAATCACCGAGACGCGAGCGAGAAGGCGAGCGGACGGGAGAGGAACGGCGACGCACGAGAGGATGGAAACAAGTGGAGCGAGCCATGGGTGGGCGGAGGAGAAAGGAGATTGGGCAGGGAAAGAGGGAAAGAAATTGGGTTGGCCCAAACCGGAAAAAGGAGGCAAAATTTTAGAGGAATCAAAAATCAAAGAAATTAAATTCAACTTGAATTTTGAATTTGAAATTTCAAGATGAGTTTGAAACACAAACCGAGCTTAAAAGAGCTCGAGAATTTTAGAAATTTAAGTGGCGAACGAAAATCAACGAAAATCGAATTTAAATAATCGGCGCTAAATGCTATCTGAAAAACGGGGTGTTACAAGCAGGCTGGGGAATAAAGGGGATGAAGGGGGCCTACTGCACATGCAGGTACAGCATAAAGAAGTGCAAAGGAATCCAAAGAAGAAAAAAAATCTGGACAGTTTTTTTCGTACCGCTCCCCCGCGGTTACCGGCTGGGTATTTTATCTATGATGTGTGCGATTGCGAGGATAACTTGAAGGCCTGAATTGGCATGTCATTTGATAGCCGGGAGCATGGAGAGGAGTTCTACAAAATATATGCTGATCATGTTGGGTTCTCGGTTCGCACTGGGTCACAAAATATAGGTGAAGATGGCGTAGCATTGTGGAAGCGTTTCTTTGTTCAAGGCAAGGTTTCTGGAATGAGAGAGAGAAGGCCATTGCAGAACACAAGAAACCTAAAGGGAATGTCAAGCTTACTAGGTGTGGTTGTGAGGCTATGATTGGATTCAAGAGAAAAGCTGATGGCAGGTATGAGGTCGCCCGGTTCATTGAATCCCACACACGAACTTGTCTCTCCAAGTAAGAAAAAAATCATCTAGTCTAATAGAGATGTAACATCAGATGATCACATGTTTATTGATATTTTGAAAAAGAAGCAAAGCGTCTACCCAACCTTCTTCTTTCATTACGAACTAGATAACAAGGACAAATTGAAATATGTGTTCTGGGCAGATAGCACCTGCAGAATGAACTATGCTATGTTCGGTGATGTTGTTTACTGTGATTCTACATATGGCACCAATGGACATAGCCTGATATTTACATCTTTCAGCGGAGTTAACCATTACAAGTCTTGTGTTACATTTGGTGCTGCATTTCTAGCTAATGAAAAGATCGAATTGTACACATGGGCACGTGGCTATTTCAAACTTCTCTGAAGGCAGTGGGTGGGGTTGCCCCTGAACTTGTCATAACAGATGAGGACCCTAGCATGAAATCTGCAATTAGAGATGTCTTTCCAACCACTAAACATAGACTTTGTTTGTGGCAAATTCTTAGGAAGCTCCCAGAAAAAGTTAGTCCTATTTTAAACCGCAATACAGAATTTAACAGCCAATTTAGGGCATGTTTATGGGGCTCAGAGACACCAGAGGAGTTTGAGTCAAAGTGGTCTTCTATAATTGTAGAGTTTGGCCTAGAAAATAATGTATGGTTGCGTAATAAGTATGAGATGTGTGAATCATGGTTCCTTGCTTACTTTCAAGACTTGTCCATGTTAAGAGTCTTGTACATATTAGTTAGTCTTGTCTATATATATCTTCTCAATAATGAATAAGATGTATAGTTGTGAATACAGTTGTGAATAGCAGAATCCTTCTCTCAAAAGTCCAACACGATATCAGAGCCTAGCGTTAGAGTTACGGACTAGACCCGTTCCAGCCGCCGCCATCCTCCAGCGAGCCGTCATCGGCGTGCTGGTTCACTTCCTTCACCAGCCGTGGGCCTCTGCTTCGTCCATGGTCGCCTTCGATACCATCGCCGTTGATACCATCGATACCCTTACCGCCACCACCTCCTGGTGAAGAATCTAGACCTGTCATTATGAGTTAATGGAGTATTTTGGTGATTAATGACAAATCTATATGTGAGACTAACTCTTTTATTGATATACCTATTGTGTAGTTTTATTTGGATGAAAAGGTGAAAATCGTAGAGGTATGCATTTGACATCATATTCTTATATCTTGTTACATTCCTCGAATCCAAAATATAAGATGAACTCCACTAAAAGTCTAACTTGAATATGTGCATATATCTTTATTACATATTCGTGTATGCACACATTTAGGGGGAGTTCACTTTATGTTTTGTGGTTTCATTAGTATTGATTAATATTATTTTATCCACATATATTAAGGATCTTTATTTTGAAACATATCTTTTGACCCACCATTATGAGTTAATGGTATGTTATAGTAATTAATGACAATCACATTGTAGAACTAACATTTTTCATAAGTTGGATAATTAGGTTATGTTCCATGATGATGGTGACTTGGCATGACATCATAAGTTGATCGGCATCAAGTCAAAGTTCAAGAAGAGAATGCATCATATGGTGATGCACATCAAAATTCTGAAGAGGAGATGATCATGAGTTGATCATCAAATCAAGAAAAGATCCATTATATGTTGATGGAGGTCAAGCGAAGGATGCATCATGTGTTGATGCATATTAAGATCTCAAAGAAAAGATGATCATGAGTTGATCATCAAGTCAAGAGATGATCCATCATGTGTTGATGGAAGGCTTATGAAGAATGCATCATGGGTTGGTGCATATCCAAGTCAAGAACTTGAAGTAAAGAAGACCATCATGTGTTGATGGAAGTCAAGTGAAGAATGCATCAAGGATTTATGCATATCAAGTCAAGTACCCAGACTTGAAGAAAAAATATGTGTTATCAAGCTTCAAGTGAATGTGCAAGGCAAAGGTATGACTAGCTAGGCTAACGATGTGTTCCTAGTCTTTTACCGATCTTGGTGTTTGGTTGGAAGACCGGATTGCTAGTATAGATTATCATAATATTAAGAGGGGTCTTAACTAGTAGCTTGACTTAGTCATGTGTTGATAGCTCTTAATGCTTGCTCTAGTTCTCGTTAGCATGTTGTCAATATTTGCGAATGTGTTTTGTAAATGGTCGCGGCTCATGCATAATCCTTGTAACATGTGACCTTAGTTTGTGAATGTATTTTACAAATGGTTTAAGTCCATGTACCATATTCCTTGTGGTATTGATTCTAAAAGTCAGCAAATATGTTTTGCAACTTGTTGATAATCTTTTCTTTAACCCTTGTTTGCATCGTGCATCAATTGGCAAATGCGTTTTGCGAATTGAATTGAAGCAAGGTGTGTAATCTATTTTGAAAATCGGTATGACCGCAAGCGATAGGCGGTACTACCGCAGGTTGGTAGTACCAATATTTACATGGCGGTACGTATTTTCTAGAGAGTGTGTTTTTAAGAATTTTGATCCTTTTTGAAAATCAAAACGACTGCATTTGAACTGCAGTACTACTGCAGGTCGGTAGTACCGAAATATAGATAGCGGTACGTAATTTAAAGGGAGTGTATTTTGAGTGTTTTGATCTTCTTTCATAATCGGTACGACCGCATTTGAACTACGGTACTACCGTAGGTCGGTAGTACCAAAATATAGATGGCGGTACGTAAATTATAGAGAGTGTTTTTCGGAGTTTTGATCTCCCTTGAAAATTGGTATATGACCGCATAATCTGAGCGGTAATACCGGAGCGCGGTAGTACCGATATTTTCATGGTGGTACATTTTTTCCAGAGAAGGTGGTTTTCTGAGAATTCTTGTGCTCTGGAATACAGTAGTTTTGTTCTAGCCGAGCGGTATTACCGTAGCGCGGTAGTACCAATTTCTAGTTGGGGTAGTACCGCAACTTTATGAGTAACGACTAATTCAGACCATTAAATGCTACTGTTTCGGCCGTTGAGCTGAAAATCGGTATTACCGGGTTTCAATGACGGTACTACCGCAAATCCTGATTTTTCAGGAAGTTTGTTCCAACAGCTAGTTTTTCTTGTGTAGGTATAAATACACCTTGTGGCCGGTTAGAGACAAGGGTTGCTGGTGTCATATTCTTTCCCTTGATCAAAGAGCAAGCCATCTCATCTCTTATGTGCATGTGTTGCACTTAGTGGGCTTAGAGAGCAAACCCTAGTGCATGTGTTGTATTAGGTAGTGAATTGTGTATCCATTGAGCTTAGACACTTGATTTGTTCAAGTGAGTATCTCCGACTTGTTACTCTTGATGTTTGCTGACACTTAGACAGCTTGGAGGAGTTGCGCTGGTGATCTTCTCAAAGAAAGTTGTGAGAAGACCCGGGCGGCTGTGAGTGGCTTGGTGCTCGTCATCTCCGGAGTAGAGGAAGAGTAACCCCGAGTGGATCGAGATGTTGGTTAATGTTGGAGTCGGTCCAAGTGGTTGGACTTACCTCGGAGGTGTTGGCTCAATTTGTGGAGTTGATCCAACGTGGTTGGGCTTACCTTAACGTGGATTAGGGGAGACCGGCAAGTCTCAGAACACCATGATAAAAACATCATTGTGTCATTGCGATTTGTCTTCTTGTGTCTTACTCTATTGAAATTTACATTCCTAGAATTAAAGTACTTATATGTCTTTGTATGTTTGCTATCATTATCAATAGTCTTATATTGTTAGTGCACTTAGTCAGGACTAGTTGATTTAGGTTTTAATCGAGCAAAACTGAATTGATTTATAATTTCGCATAAAACTCGGTTTTGGCCAAAAGATTTTTAAAACCGTCTATTCAAACCCCCTCTAATCAGCCTCCTCGATTTTACAGGAAGTTTTACTGCGGGATCTGATCGGGCTTTCATAAAGCAAAAGCGACTTATTTCGCAAGAAAAATAATAATATCTTTTCCTCGCGCGTAGACGAATCTGATTTGGATTTGGTATTTCATTCTTGATCTCAAGTAGTTCACAAAATATCTTTAGCTTTCTTGTTACCTAAGTAGAAAGATTTCAATTTGTATTTTGCTACTTGTTTGACCAGCCACCACTTCTATAGTAGCAACCACCATTTCAATAGTGGCATTGTAGAACCATCCCAAAAAGGCTATAAAAGGAGGGTTGCCTCCATGTAATGTAATAGGAAATGGTTATATTGATGATCATGAAATGAGTTGTGCCACGAAGGCTTTAGGGCTCTGATACCCCGATACTTTGGAAAACTATCGTTCTCGTACACGATACGACACCGATACGGTAGGATACGGTGCGATACGATATCACGGAGTGGCGGTGTAATTTGACTTCAAAAATAAATAAATAATTTCCTGGTACGTTGTCAATACTCCGCGATATATTTCCGATACGCGAAGCCCAATTCATTTAAAAGCCCATTCCATTCCAAAAGGCCCACACCCAACCTCAGGGAGCTACTGCCAACCCTAGCTCCTGGCTCGGCTTACTCCTCACAAGTTGTCTCTTGCCCCAAGCCGCCCACCGCTGCGGTCAGCACTCCCTCCAGCGCCCCTTCTCCTGCCTCTCCACCGCTGCTCCTCCCTCCGCCGCCCCTCCTCCTTCCTCCCACCCGACGCCCCTCCTTCCTCCTGCCACCTTCCCGATGACCGACACCCCTCCTTTCTCCTGCCGCCTTCCCAACAACCGACCCCCCCCTCCCGACACCCCTCCAACCTTCCCAATCCAGGCAGTCCTTTGAAGAGCACTGGGAAACATTTGCTCAGTCAGGACAACACATATACCAGTGGAGATGAGGAGGAAGGCAGTCGTGCAAGGTTGGACTCCATTCTTTCCTATCTCGTGCTTTTAAAATTTTATTTGTGTCCAGAGTTAAAAAAACCCGCAGAATCGGCTTTTTGGGTTGAGCTGAGAAAAAATATCAGACGAAATTTTTTAAATTCAAATTTGAATTTTTGACTCCATAATGTCCTTCCCTAGTTGGTTTAGGCATTGTTATGCTAGATTATGTATTGAAACATTAGTTTTTAGTATATTTAGCACTATATCTTAACTACTATAATTCTGAGTTTACCCCTCCCACCCCACGGCAAACCGTCGCACATATGGAAAAAAGAACTGTCACCTCGCTTGTCTTCCCCTCCCCTTCCACCCCACGTCAAACCGCCGCCCGCATGGAAAAAGAACCATCGGTTGGTGGTGACGGGGGGCGGGGGCTTGGTTCTGAATTATGAATTATGAGGTGTTTGACATGATTTTCTTTGCTACGTGTTATTTGAACTTCTTTTTTGAGGTTTCGTTGCAACGCACGGGCACCTTACTAGTAAAACATAAAGGAGGACTTTTTATGTACAATTTGAAACACTTTCTCATTAATATTTGTATTATTCCAAATTTAAATTTGTTAATTACCATTTTCACCATTTTCAGGTTTTTCCCGATTTTTTAGCCGGTTTTTCCGGTTACCAACCGGTAACCGGTCCGAAGAAAATCCAGATTTAAAATTTGGAATTCAAATTCGGCCCGATTTTTTTAAAATTTCCCATTAACCGACCGGTTACCGGTACCGAGATTTCGATCCCTGTTTGTGTCACTTTGGTAAAAACACAATTTTTTGTTCATGTCAAGAGAAAATGTGCAGAAAGCCAATTCATCACGCAGGAAGACATGGAGCAAAGCAATCACATTTCATTGATTCATTTTTCTAATTTCATCCAGGTAATCTCATTGTCTCAATTGCTTGTAGCCTCTATACATTTTTCTAATTTTTAAATACATATATATTCGTCGTATCCTTGTTTTTAGAAAATTGTGTATCGCTATATCCGTATCGTCGTACCGGTATCGCGTATCGGTGCAACATAGCTTTAGGGTTTACCCCCTTTGTGTTATCTGTGTGTTTGAGAGTAGACACTTGTGCATAAATTGAGGAGTTGGTGTTCTTCAAATCATATTGAATCCTTATGGTTCAACCACATGATTCTTTCCCTTCGATTGGTTCGCGTGTTCTTTGTTTGCATCTAAACAGTTCCTTGCTGTTCTAAGATCGTAAACCAAGAATAGTTATCTTGCTCTACTATTGTTTCACCGTGAAATATCAGGTTAACCCTATGGGAGGAAATGATTCGGGGCTCGACCATGAACCCGTAGGGTCGGACCAATCTTTCACCATGGAACAACGGTATAACAAGATAACTATTCTTGATTTACGATCTTAGAACAAGGCGTTGTTTAGATGCAAACAAAGAACACGCGAACCAATCAAAGGGAAAGAATCACCTGGTTGAACCACAAGGATTTGATATGATTTGAAGAACACCAACTCCTCAATTCACGCACAAGTGTTTACTCTCAAACACACATATAACACCAAGGGGTGAATCCTAAAGCCTTCATGGTACAACTCATTTCATATTCATCAACACAACCATTTTCTATTACATTACATGGGGATAACCCTCCTTTTATAGCATTTTGGGATGGTGTTACAGTGCCACTATTGAAATGGTGGTTGCTGCTGTAGAAATAGTGGCTGATCAAACAAGTAGCAAAATACAAATTGAAACCTTTCTACTTAGGCAACAAGAAATCTAAAGATATTTTGTGAACTACTTGAGAAACAAGAAAGAAAGGTCAAATCCAAATTGGATTTGTCTACGTGCAAGGAAAATGTATTATTTTCTATCTTGTGAAATAAGTCGGTTTTGCTTTCCAAAAGCCCGGTCAGACCGTGCAGCAAAACTCCCCAACATCTTCTCTTGGATAATTTGATGCGACCTAAGAGCTCTTTCTAGTTGATAGATATCTTGATCAAGATTATATTATGCATGCTGTCTATATCTGCATCACCTTTCAGTGTCATTGTAATGTACCAGACATGTCATGTATTTATCAACAAACTAAATTCTATTCTGTAGCTATTTTTGGAACCATGTAACTGGTGCGGATGTTGGCACTAAACATGTAACTTAAGTTCCTCACGAGGAACCATTCTGGAGTTGTGAATATGTTGCTTGTTTTATCAAATCCTGGAACCATGAAATTCTTATCATGTATTACCAAATTCTGTTACAAATAATCTTTCAGTGCATAACAGGTAAATGATGGATTCCACTTGCACTTGTGCTCGATGTTGTTCTGAATGTTGTAAAGTCTGGTTTGTCCTGAATTTGGTGAAGTTTTTCGAAGTTGCAGTGCTAATAGCACTTCTTTTTTGACAATTTTTTTAATCAGGTTCTGAATTTGTATCTGGTTCTGAAATTGTATCAGGGATGAACCTTTCCTTGTTTAATGAGTTTTTATCAGGTTATGAGATCGTGTTCTGAAACTGTGTCGCGGATGGTTCATGTTGGACATTTGCTTATGTAATAGAACCTTCCAGAACTTTTTGCCAGTTTGAAATGTCATGTTCCAATTTGAGAAGATGATGTACTGCGATTTTGTACATGCAGCAATTAAATGGCAGAAGCATCCAACTACCAATGTAGCAGCAAGCAGTTGCTAGCAGGTAACCACCAGCAGCAAACATGTTACTCTGCAAAAAGTAATGACTATTTTAAGGTTTTTCTGACTGTTTAACTCTTGAAGTTTCCTCTATTTTGAGCAAATCTGAATTAAGGTTTGGAATGGCACTTTAAGTCTATAACTGCCTTTTTTCCTTTTAATTTAATTTTCTTCTCGATTCAGTTGATAATTAGCTTAGTGCTATTTGTTAGTGATGGAAGTTGTTTCAGGGTGCAGTTTTTGCCAAACTACTCTTGTTGGAGTATCGCTAGAATAAACATGGTGATATGGCTTTATTTTGTCATAAGGGCAGGGAACTGGCAAGTGGAATGATTCTAGCAAGGAAGTCCTTGTCTTGCTGACATGGCCTTTACTCATGAACAGTATGCGATCTTTCCCACTTATTCAAAATTTGCAAATCACCTTGTGTTAGCATTACATGGAAGTATATAAAACTGGATATATGTAACATCCCAAATTTTGCATTTGTAAAAAAAATACTTTAAAATAATTAATTCAAATATTTGGATTTTAAATTGGAGTTCCTGCTAAATCAATTCAAATTCCGAATTCCAGTTTTTAGAGTCTTTTTTAAGCTTTAAAAATTAAAAGGAACAATTTGTAATTTATTGGATTAATTTAAAAGCTTAATTTGATATTTCAGAAAATAAAAATAATTTAAATAAATAGCAATTAAATTCAAAAATATTTTATTAAATCTATTTAGGTTCCAAAGATTTTTGTGGAATTTTCTTGATTTTTTTTCCGAATTTATTTTATTTTTGAATTTTCTTCTCTTTTATTCGATTCTCTCCTGCTCATCATCTCTGCTTTGTTCGTGCATGTGTAATGTGCTTAGTCTGAAACCAACAGTAAAACGGTCACATTCATTCTTTTTACCATTTCTCCCTACTCAAGCAACCAAAATCAATTCCGTTTGAAGCATTATGACTCTACAACTGTCACCCACGTCATGTCTCCATCAAGTGCACGTTTCCCCCCATCAACCACAATTAATTTTGCCGTTTCTATTGTCATTTAACTTGAACCGAAATCGTCGTTGGCATTGATGTTTGTATCCCCGTTGATTCGTTTCATGCCAACCCCGATAAATGGAAGCATATCACCCCTAGCACATCTTTCCCCTTCCCTCAAAGTATCACCGCCAATCGATCTCCGTCGGCGACAAATTTCTAGTTTTCTCGAACGTCGATTACCTCAACCAATTTGAGCATTCTTTATTTTGGTGAGTTTTTCAATCATCTTATCACGTCACATTGTGTTCCCGAGCACGGTGAACAATAGCCCTCATTCAATTTCACATTTCGTGTAGCAAATTGCTTGAATTTTGTCATTCCTCCACCTAGGCCGAATTCACTCCCAACGATCTATCTTCCTCATCGATGTGTATTTCTTCGAGTGAACTGCGTCACCGTATGTTCCCAGTGATTTCCTATCAATCCCTCACCTCAATTTGTTCAATTTCACTCTGTGGTTTGCCGTCACCATTGTCATCCATTTGTTGTCGCAGGACGCCGTGGAGAGACCAACTCGGCCATCCTCTTGCCAAACCGACTGCACCTACACACTCCTTGGGCCGAGGCCATGCCCGTGCTCACCTCCGTTCATCCCCCCGAGTCGCTGGACCACAACCACCGTGCGCAACCCCGTCGTCGTCGTCACTCCATGTCGCTTCACCGCTGCTGTAGCGGCTCGCGCGGCCGAGCCACCACCACCTACGGGTAGAGGAACTCTGTGGGGTTCCATTTTGGCCATTCACTGACCACCCCGCCACCTACCTTGCTGGCGCCACTGCCATGGCTGAAGCTCTCCAGATTGCCCTGTTTTCTTTCATTCTGGACATGGTCTTCTGTTGAATGAACTTGAGTCTATGACATCTTGGTCCCACCAACCTTAGGCTCGTCCTTTTCTTAGCTTTGCTTCAAGTATTTCACATGCTTTATGGCTTTATTTAACCTTTGGGGGAGAAAAACCAATATTACCCTTTATGCTTTGTTTGAAAAATGTATGACATTAGATAATGTCAGTATTTGAAAAATAAAATAAAATGATAAAAATATGTTTTAAACTTGGGTGGATGGTAAGATCAGGCGGGTGCAGTTGAAGCATGAGATCTTGTATTGTGTTAAGTTCCGCCCAAGTCATATTAAGGACTGACGCTTGTGATTGTCCAAACTAAACAATACCGTACAACCACATGTCCTAAATGGGAAGAATCTGGCTGAATAATTTACCAAGTCCAAGCATTAAGCTCGCAAGCTGTAGGTGGTAGGTGTTACCTGGGAAGTGCATACGATGGTAAAGGACGTCCATGTCTGTTGGGGCTTATGCCGGGCGATGGTAATTGACGTCCATGTCCTGGTAGGTTATCCCCCACAACGGTGAGCTCCAGGTCGATGGTAAATGACGGTCATGACTTGGGGTTAAGCTCATCGGGCGAGCTAATATGAGGATAAAGTATTGTAAAAGCCATGTGATAATCGCTTAGTTGGACACCTAAGGAAGCGTGTCATAGCCGACATTATAAGTCGATTATCTCGTATAGGTCAAGCTGTACAACCTCTGTAGAGTGTTAAAAATTATTCTAATAGCCGTGCCTACGGTTCTAACATCCCAATTTTCTAATCTTTAAAAATCTCTTAAATAGTTAGTAGTTGAAAAATTCACCCTTTGGATTTTATTTGAATTTTAATAAAGCTTAACATGGACTTTCAGTATCAAAATAATTTAATATGATTAATGACTCCATGGTAAAAACTATTTTATTTGGGTTCTATGTGCTTGGATATATTTTCTAGTTTTTTCTAGAAATTTCTCAAGTTCATTTGTTATTTTCTACTTGCTATTTGTCTTTTCTGTAATTTCTAAAAATAAAAAGCTATTTAAAATCTCAGAAATAGTGTCGAGCCGAAACCCATTTCCTATTCCTTCCCAGCCCATCTTCCCGCGCCAGCTCGCGCCACGCGTCGTGCCTTTGTCCCTCTGCCAGGTGGGCCCCGCCCGTTAGGTGGTCGTGGTCGCCCTTCCCATCGTCTTCCTTGCGCCGTGTCTCAACCACGTTCGCCATGGCCGCGCTTGGAGGCTCCGTCCGACAATGGAATCTTCAACAAGAAAATCTTGTGTTGACATTATCCTTTTAATCCTCATACCTTCCTGCACCCGAATACAATCGAATCGTATCATGTATCCCCTTCAAACTCGGAATCGATCTCGTGACCGAAACGAACTCGATTTGGGGATTTCCAAATCTGGTACGTCTGAGGCCTATAAGTAGAACCCCTGGGTTCGCCTTCTCGTCTTGATCCCGAAACCCAAGCCACCGCACCCTTCAAGCTTTAGCACCGTCGCATTGGAAGTTTTAGGGTTTTCGCTGTCGCCACTCGTTTTCTTCATAATGTGTCGTCACCTCGTCGTCATCGACCACGCCGTCGTCTTCGCCATCACCAGAGCTATCTCTAACGCCCCTTCACGACCAAGTGACGTCTCTGGTGTTCGTCGTTGACAATAGCCGCACCTGCTCCGCCGCTTCGTCACCAATGCCGGCCAACTCCGATGACCTTTCGTGCCAATATCAGTACCGGTATGTGCGCAATATCCTATTCTACCCAGTGCGCGCATCCGCCGCCGGCGAAGCACCGCCGTTTGTCGTTGCCGGTTTAACCCGAACCTCACCGTCGTCTTGTCGACGTGTCGTGCCACCTCATCGGCCACATCAACTCGTGAGCACAAATGTCATGCCATATCTTCTCATGAGCACAAGTGTCGTGCCACATCTACTCGTGGGCACACTTGTATGCTACCTCACCTGCCACGTATACTCGTACTGTCCGCGTGTCTGCCGGCCGGCCGCGTCAGCGCTTGAGTGTTCCATCCGGACCCCAACCCAGATCCGATTTGGTGTAAACTCAGTCCACCATACACCGTGTCTATGCCATGTGGAGTCCACTAGCCAGATCACTATTCTGTGAACCCGTGAACCGTAGGACCTTCTACGACCAGGTAGTCATAACCATGTAGTCGTAGCCTTTTACGACCATGCAGTCGAAATCTTCCGACCATGTGGTCGAAACTCCTTCTGAGTACGCGTAGTCGAAAGCAATGTACAATACTCGATGGATAGTGCTCGATGTATAGTTCTCGATAAACAATACTTGAATTCCTTTTTAAGTATTTTTTTAGATTTAGAACTTCCAGAATGTATATCTTCTTCATTCGAACTCGATTTGAGCCCATTCAAATTTCTAAATTCATCTAAATTTGAAATATATCTTTTTGACATTTTTATTTAATTTTTGGAGTTGGTTTTCCTCTCTTTTTTATTTATTTTGTTTAATTATTTTTGTTTGCGAGTGACGTTGATACTTAGGGGAATTTTGAAGAAGAAGTAGTTCACTAAGACCAAGACCAGTATCAGGATTTATTTCAAGGTAGGTTATACCTTTGATCATGTTGAACCCAGTTTTCAAAACTACTTTGATTCAAAGTACTATATTCTACTTTAAGTATTTATTTAAATGCTTTTGGGTTAGTTATTAATCCTATTAGTTTATATCCACCTTGGCTATTGTATTATCATGATCTTTTGTCACCCTAGGTTGGTTCATTATTTAGTTGGTATTATCATAGCATCAACGTGGGTTGGTTAGACGAATAGTATTGCTTAGCCATGCTACGAGTTACACATATCATTTGAGTTGCAATTATAAATTTGAATAAGTGACTATAGAACTTTGTGTAAAATTATATGCTATGTGTTATTACTTTGTGATAGCATGTGTTGCACTTAACCAACAGGTGGGAAAAGATTTGGACTGGGGCAAGTGGTGGATACTAAGTGATATGGTGAAACTTTGTGAATGGGAATGATAATCTTTGTGGTATAGTTAGAAATACGAAGTCTTGTCTTGGTCAATTAAGGACTTAACTTTGTGCGTCATTGAACTGGGTCTTTCGTACAACCACATGCCTGGTGGGACAGGCCTAACTTAGTAGGTTATGGAGTCTTGGCATTGACAACTCAGGTTGTAGGTTAGGAGCTCAGTGACCGATGGAGGTGTGGACTACCAGGTAGATCACAACACGGGTCGGTTCGCCGCTTCCCTATCTAACGATGTGCGTCATACCAAAATATTGTGTATGGGTTGGACGACAGTAAAGCATACCAGGAGTGTCAATGCTTGAGATGAAGTTTCTGAAAGATTTTGTTATGATTAGTGCTAGCTACACTAGTTATATCTTGTGGGTAAAGTGAACAACCTCTGTAGAGTGTTAAACAATCTATTCGAATAGCCGCGTTTGCGGTCATGGACATGCTCGGGGATTTCACACGATGGTTAGATTTTCATAAAACATTTGGGAAGGGAGCTATGTGATCTAAGTCATATGGCTATGTGAAATAATTTGATTAGGTTTTATGTCTTTGTGAAAACAACTGTTAAACTACTATTGTTTATTTATTCTAAACATATTTTTCAATATATTATTTGTATTCAATTGCAAATGCTTCTTTATGCAAAATAACCACATAAACTATTCCTTTGGAATAAGCCACTATCTATAAATTGCATTATGTGGTATAACTTACGAACGATTGTGTACTCATGCTTGCTATAATTAATCAATAGAAGTGGAGGAGTCTTCTCCTGTCTTTGAGGAAGAGTTCTACGAAGGTGATGGTCGTTAGGCCTTGATCCTAGTCGGTTGCCTATGGTGAATTGATGGGATTCCACCAAGTTTATTTGTTCTGCTGCTTATTTAATTATTTCTAGCCCTATGAGGCTTAATAAATGTAAACTCGACTATAATATCAAAGCTCTTATTTGTTATTTAAATTAATCATTTATGCTATTATTCGTCTTGTGTGGGTCGATATTCATCTATATTGATACTGTGTGCACTAGCGTGATCCTGAACTAGTGCAGAATACACAGAGGGTCCATAATTATTTTTTTGTCCCGACAATGGTCAAGGGCGGACAAGGTGTGTTTTTATATGGTAGATTTTGGTTTTGATTTCAAAAGAGTAAATTTTGGGAACCGGGAGCAATTGTGACTCTCGGGTAGTTTTTCTGGCAGCTAGAGCCTTATGCTTTTAAGCTTGGCGGCTAGAGTCTTGACACTAATTGTTGGTAGCTAGAACCTCCACTAGTGATACAATTAGTTTATTTATAAAAACTACGTTTGTCAAATGTGCTTTATGAAAACTGCTAAAACTAAAATATTGCTTTGTGCAATAGAACCATATAAGCCTCATTTGTTAAATTTATGCATATGAATCTTTCTCAAGACTCGCGGAGTTCTTTATGTACCCACATGCTACACTCAAAATAAATCTCAGAAGCCTTCAATGATGCCGAGGACGACTACGACTACTACGCCTGTGGCTTTGATGAAGGACATCCGGAGTTCTAGGTTGCGCTCTCCAGTCGAGTGCCGGTGGGCAATTTGATGGGCAACCACTCGGAGTTTATCATTTGTTGTTTCCGCTGTTGTAAGACTCAAGGCCTTTTGACCTCTTTTGTAATAAGTGGTTATAAGGCCGGTACTCAGTTGTTATTAATGCTATTTCGTGATTCAAACTTGTTATCAACGATGTTTTCACTGTGTGTACTAGCTACTGATCATAGAACTTGTGCAGAAATACACAGAGGGTTTGAATTCAGAAATCCGGTCCCGACAATATCTTACTCATGATCAATGCATATTTTGTTGCAACTTAACCTGTCCTTTTTTTAATCAGCTTATCTTCTTCAGAGTTGTAGACTGTTCATGTAGAAATCAAGAAACCAGCGAAGAGATCGCATGCAGAGAAATGGCATGTGTTGTGGCCCATTAATTTTGATGTGCAGAATTATTCATGCCTGAACTTACGAAGAGCTTGCCTTTGCTGTATGCACTCTGCAAATTGTAGTAGTACCATATATCAGTGTCTAAGGCTTCTTTGTGCTGCGTTTACTTCTCCCCTGTGCGGTCCCTGCGGAGCCCTTGGAACCAATTCTAAGCAAGGTTATGCATTGAATCTTGATTGTCAGAATATGTTACTCTGGTCCAGTAAGATGAGCATTAATGAAATGCCATTACTGAAACTACCAACTGAATGTACTTTTGCTATTTACATTGTTTTTTCCCATTTTCCCTTGCCATCACATGTTTCTCGTTGTTTTTTCCCCATTTTCCCTTGCCATTGTTACGAATAATGCTTGTATTGAATATAAGGTCAATGGCCAAAGATATATACACAACGCGACGCCCCCTCGTCTCCTCGCTCCCTCGCCTCGTCTCCTCGCTCTCTCCGGTCTCGCGCTCGCCCGCTGCCTCTCTCGCGGGCTCGCGGCCTCGCCTCGCCTCCCTCCCCGTCGCCTCCCTCCGTCTCCCGGTCGCCGCCCTCGCCGGCGTCGCCGCCCTCGCCGGCGTCGCCGCCTCGCCTCCACCGGTCCACCCGTCGCCTCCCGTCGCCTCCACTCCGTCGCCTCCACCCCTGTCCCTCGGTCGCCTCCGCTGGCTCGCCCCTCGCAAGGGGAAGGGAGCGGGCGGGAGGAGGGGGAAGGGGAGGTGGTCACAGCGTGGCTGGCAGGCCAGCGGCGGCGAGGCGCGCGCCCGGCCCATCCCTTCTTCCGTCGCCTCGGCTCCATCCCCTTCCCGCCCTTCCCAACCTCCTCCGCGGCCGGCGCCGCAGGAGGCGGCAGCGGCGCAGCGCCTGCAAGACGGCGTAAATGGCGCGATATGCAAGCGCCACAGGCGAGCGCGGCGGCGAGGGCGAGGCACCTGCGCACTGCCAAGCGGAGGCTGCGGCGGCGTACCGGCCGGGCCGGCCGTGCTGCGGCGTAGCCGTCAGGTTGCGGCCGAGTTCGCGGCGGTTTTAAGTTTTGCGTCTTGCGTGCCGACGCCGGCGGCAGCTGACTTACGCGGCCGAAGACGCATTAATTATTCGACCGGGCCGGCCGGTGACTTGCCACGTGTCGGGCGGGCGTGCCGGCCGTCTTTGGGCGGTACAGAGGTTCCAAGATATACACAAAGGGAGGTTACAGATAAGAAAATCAAATAATATCTAGAGTCCTACTCTAACACATATATCTCTAACATATATATCTCTAACACCCCCCTCAAACTCATGGTGGATCAACAACACTGAGTTTGGAAAGGTAGAAGCCGTGCTGTGCTCGAGTCTGGGCCTTCGTGAAGAAATCCGCTATCTGAAACTCTGAAGGCACATACTGAAGAGCAATCACCTGATCATGCACACAAGACCTCATGAAGGAAGCATCAACACCAATATACTTGGTGAGCTCATGTTTCACAGGATCACTTGCAATACTGATAGCACATGTACTGTCTGTCAAGAGGGGAGTCGGTGTAGTAACAGAAACACCAAAATCCTCAAGTAACCACCGTAGCCAAATAATCTCTGCTGTCAAGAGAGTCATAGCTCGCAACTCATCCTCTGCACTCGAACGGGACACTGCAGTCTATTTCTTCGTCTTCCAGGCAATAAGCGAACCACTAAGAAAAACACAGTAAGCAGAGATAGACCGGCGATCAGATGGATCGCTGGCCCAAGTAGCATCCGAATAAGCCTGAAGCTGTAACGAGCTGGAGCGTGGAAAGAAGAGACGGCGAGAGATAGTCCCACGAAGGTATCGCAGAACTCGAAGAAGGTGGCTGTAGTGGACCTGAGTGGGAGCAGAAACGAACTGACTCAGGATGTGAACTGGATAAGTGATATCCGGACGAGTAACAGCAAGGTAGACAAGACTCCCAACAAGATGACGATAGCGAGTCGGATCAGAAAGAGGCTCGCCATCAGATGGTCGGAGGTGAACATTGAGCTCCATGGGAGTCTCAACATTACGCTGATCAGTGAGGGAGGCGCGATCAAGAAGATCCTGAATATACTTCTCTTGGGACATAAAGAAACCATCTGGAGTGGAAGTAACCTCAATCCCAAGGAAGTAACGAAGAGGACCAAGATCCGACATAAGGGCGCTCACTAAGACGAGCCTTGACAAAGGCAATGTACTCAGAGTCATCTCCGGTAATGATCATATCATCAACATACAGAAGAAGAAGAGTCCGACCACGAGACGAAGTGTGGACAAAGAGCGCGGGATCATGATCACTCGCTGAAAAGCCAGCAACAGTGACCACAGAGGAGAAGCGCTCAAACCAAGTACGAGGGGTTTGCTTAAGGCCATAGAGAGAGCGACGAAGTTGACAGACCATGCCCTCAGGAACAGAATACCCAGGTGGCGGATGCATGTAGACCTCCTCACGCAACTCGCCATTAAGAAAGGCATTCTTGACATCAAGCTGAGAAACATAACAGTGGCGAACAGACACCACCGAAAGAAGGGTGCGGACAGTGGTCATATGAGCCACAGGAGCAAAAGTCTCGTCGTAGTCACGACCATGCTCCTGCTGGAAGCCACGAGCAACAAGACGCGCCTTATAGCGCTCAAGAGAGCTATCAGAGCGAGTCTTAATCTTATAGACCCACTTACATGTGATGGGACGGGAGTGAGATAGAAAAGGAACAAGATCCCAAGTACCAGTACACTCAAGGCAGCAATATCCTCGGCCATGGCATGCTGCCACTCAGGATGAGTAATAGCATCCCGGTAGGAGGCAGGCTCATGAGTAGCTGCGCCAGCAAGAGCAAAACGGTCAGGGGGCCGAATCGACTGGCGATCGCGGAGAGCGTAGCGAGGAGAAGACGGCCCATCAGGGGAAGATGAAGCATCAGAAGAAGATGAATCATCAGTAGAAGAGGGCTTATCTGGAAGATCCTCAAGACAAGGTCGACGAGTGTAGACGAGTGTAGTGGGGGAGCCTGAGGAGCCGCAGGAGACGAAGCAGGCGGCGACAATGGCGGAGAGGCCACAGGAGAAATATGTGGAGACTCGATGGGGCCAGGTGGACGAGGGCAAGACAGAGATAGGTGTATCTGGAAAAGTCAAAAAAGACAGAGACTCCACAGAGGAAGCCAAAGGAGAGACAGGACGTGGGTTGAAGGGACGAGACTCGTCGAAAGTCACATCCCGAGAAATCCGCATCCGTCGACCAACAGGATCCCAGCACCGATAGCCTTTGTGCTCTCAGATCAGATCCCGAAAAACACACTCAACAGATTGAGCAGTCAGTTTGGTGCGTTCTCGAGGGGCGAGGAGAACGTAGCAAAGCGCAGCACAAATGCAACAAAGGCGAGTAGTCGGAAGGAGACCACAGAGGCGCTCACTGTGGATTGCGCTCAAGAGCGTAAGAAGGTGGATGTTGACGAGATAGATGGCAGTGGAAACAGCCTCGGCCCAAAAGTGAGGTGGAATAGAGGCGGCAATCATTAGGGCACAAGCCAACTCAAGAAGGTGACGATGCTTGCGCTCAGCAACATCATTCTGAGCATGAGCACCAGGACAAGAGAACTGAGCGAGAGTGCCCTGCTCAGCAAGGAAGCTGCGCAGGTGATGAGAGAGGTACTCGCCAGCAGAGTCAGCACGAAAGACACGAATAGGAGTAGAGAACTGTGTGCGAACCATAGTGGCAAACTGTTTATAGATAGACAAGGCCTCACTACGAGAAGACATGAAATATATCCAAGTGTGGCGAGAGAAATCATCTATAAATATGATATAGTATCGATGACCCCCTTTCGAAACGAAGGGAGCCGGACCCCAAACATCAGAATGAACAAGATCAAAAGGACGCTGAGACACTGACTCACTATGAGGATAAGGAAGCTGAATCTCTTTGCCTAACTTACAGCCCTGACAATCTAAAGATATGTCTCCTGAGACAGATCCCAGAAGACCACGACGAACTAAAGATGACAGACGAGATCCACACAGATGGCCAAGACGGTGATGCCACTGTTGGAAAGAACCGGTAGACGGAGTGGCAGAAGCGGAGAGACTGGCAGCGACGGTGGCAGTGGAAGGAAGGTGAAGCTAGTCAAGCTCCCAAAGACGCTGGGAGTCAAGACGCCGAGGACCAGAACCAACCAGAGCTCCCGTGTGACGGTCCTGAACACAACAAGAGTCAGAGTCGAGAATGACTCGACAACCAAGATCAGTAATCTGCCCAGCAGAAAGAAGCTGCATGGTAAGGCGAGGAACATGAGCAACAGAGGGAATATGAAAAGATGAGTTGCTAAGAGGTCCTCGATCAGAGACAGAAAGAGAGGTACCATCAGCAGTAAGAACACTGACAGGAGAATCAAGAGGTGTAATGAAGGGCATAGTAGAAGAATCAGGAGTCATGTGAAAAGATACTCCAGAATCAAGAATCCACGGGGAGGTGCTGGACTGTGGAGTTGGTGGTTTCGCAGTGCCCGAAGAGTGAGTAGCAGAACCGGCAGAACCTGTCGAAGGAGAACCTGAAGTAGCAAGCAGGCGTCGAAGTCTGGCTATCTCCTGCTCAGTGAGAGAAACTGCTGAAGGAGTCGATGCAGACGTCGATGTAGAAACACCAGTGCCAGTGCCAGTGCTAGTAGAAGAACGACGTGAAAGATGCCGCTGCTTCTTATAGCACTGGAACTCAATGTGGTCGACCTTGTCGCAGTAGGAGCAGTGAGGACGGCCACCGCCAGATGGAGGGCGACCACCACCACCTGTGGCAGCCGCTGGAGGAGGTAGTGTGCTAAAACGTGGAGTAGCACCACGTAGGCGAACAGAAGCCATCGGTAGGCGGCGCTGGACGGCGCGGCGACCAAGGCAACGAAGTCTAACAGGCGGCGTTGGACGGCGCGGCGGTTAGATCAATGTTTTTTTTGGCCTTCTTTTCTTTTAAACCGACCAAAACGGCCGGCCTGGTCCAAACGGCCCAGCCGCAATCGGGAGGGGAAACCTAGCCCCTTGCCGGTGCGATGGCGGCGGCGCTCGCGTTGGGGCGGCGGCGGCAATGCAGCGGCCGGCCAGAGCAGGTCTTGCGCGGGAGGTGGCGCGAGGCGGCCGTCGGCCGACGGCAGTGCGGCGTCTGCCGAGAGAGCGCGGCCGGCGACGGAGGCGCCTTCTGGCGGCGGCCGGCGACGAGCGGGTGGCTGCGGAGGTGGCCGGAGGCCGGCACTTTGGGCGTCCTACCGATGGCGTGCGCGCGCGAGAGCTCGGATGGAGGTCGCCGAGGATTGAGGTGCCAAGCGTGGCGCCGGGAGGAGCGGCCGATCTCGCAGAGGAGCCGCCGATCTGGAGTTCTCGCCGAGCGTGGTTCGCGGTGCGTGTGGAGGAAGATGCGATTGGGGAATTGGAGAGGCGATGGCAGCGGTGTCGGTGACGAGTCGGCGCGGTAGTCGACGGCAGTATCACCCAAGCAACGACCTTAAAGCGTTGGCTAGTGTCGCGGCGATCCAAGGCAAAGAACGGCAAGAATGAGCGTCGGCGACGGACTGGAGGCGTCGGCGGCGCGATAACGGCGAGCTGGAGGCAGAGGAGGGTTGCCGAGAGCCCAGGGCCTCCCTCGCCTCCCTCGCGCTTCTTCCTGAGCGGCGGATACGGCGGCAGCGTCGGCGTCGGCGCAGATCCGAGGCAGCGGAGTTGTCGGGCGACGACAAGAGGCGATGCCGGAGTCGTCGGGCGACGACAAGAAGTGATGCCGTCAGAGCGGCGGCGGCGGGGCGACAAGCGAAGCAAACCCTAGGTACGCTCTGATACCATGTTATGAATAATGCTTGTATTGAATATGATGCCAATGGACCAGTATATATACACAAAGGGAGGTTACAGATAAGGAAACTAAATAATATCTAGAGTCCTACTCTAACATATATATCTCTAACAGCCATCACATATTTCTCGTAATCGTATTATTAAACTTAAGATATCTTTTCCAAAATAGAAAGGTATTAGTACACATGCTGAAGTTATGATTTGCGGAACATAAGCTTGGCGGTAGCTCTGTCTGTTCTTTATAAGAAAAAAAACAAGCAGAAGCAGGATTTGTAGTTGTCTATCATTGGATGTAACTAGCAGACCTAGTTAATAAGCTGGACTATATATTTCTAAGATGTCATGCCCCTTTGCTAAATTATTTGAGCAGCGCTTTATGAATCTTCTTGCAATTTGTTATCATCTTCGTACGCTGTGATTGCAACAGTCAATCTTGGACTATCTTGGGTACCAAGCACTGGATTTTCTCATCTGGAATGTTTTGATTTCGATCCATCCAAATGTTAAATTTCTCTTTTCTCTAGAAAGCTGGTGGCCTGTCTGTCATCATAGTTGCAGTCATTGTTTCTTGTTTACTCATATCATGATTGAATGGCTGCATGGCCATAGTGGGAATTCTCTTCAATAAATTGAGCTTCTTTTGAGACCTAAGACTGGGGACTCTTATTACCAACTATGCGAGGCCATTGGGATCATGTAAAACATCGCAGGCATTCGAACATTCCACGAAGCTTCTCTTCTTTGTTGATCTTGAAATATTCAATATTGTTTCTGGAGTGAAAATGAAGGAGGAATGCTGGGAGTTTATTGAGTGAAACTAAACCTAATGATCTGAACTCCCCATATCACTGTAAATGTTCCTGAAATGCAGTGGTCCATTTTACTGAAATACCTTTGAGAGATATGAGTCAAGACGTCGAGGGCCAGAACCAACCAGAGCTTCCGTGTGGCGGTTCTGAACACAACAAGAGTTAAAGTCAAGAATAACCCGACAACCAAGGTCAGTAATCTGCCCAGCAGAAAGAAGCTGCATGGTAAAACGAGGAACATGAGCAACAAAGGAACATGAAAAGATGAGTTGCTAAGATGTCCTCGACCAGAGACAGAAAGAGAGGTACCATCAGCAGTAAGAACACTAACAGGAGAATCAAGAGGTGTAATGAAAGACAGAGTGGAAGAATTAGAAATCATGTGAAAAGATGCTCTAGAATCAAGAATTCACAGGGAGGTACCTGACTGTGTAAGAGGTGGTTTTGCAGTGCCCGAAGAGTCAGTAGCAGAACTTGCAGAACCTATCGAGGGAGAACCTAAAGTGGCAAGCAGACGTCGAAGTCTGACTATCTCCTGCTCAGTGAGAGAAACTGCTGAAGGAGTCGATGCAGACGTCGATGTAGAAGCACCAGTGCCAGGGCTAGTAGAAGAACAGCGTGAAAGATGCCGCTACTTCTTATAGCACTGGGACTCAATGTGGCTGACCTTGTTGCAGTAGAAGCAGTGATGACGGCCACCGCCAGATGGAGGACTGCGACCACCACCTGTGGCAGCCGCTGGAGGAGGCAATGTGCTGAAGCATGGAGCAGTCGGTGTAGCAGGTGGACGAGCGGCGAGCACGGAGGGTAGTGGCATCAGACCAGCATCACTCAGGCGAGTCTCTTCTGCACGTATCTCGATAAGAGCCTCCAGGAGAGTGACACGAGGGTGTTGTGCAAGGAGTTGGGCACGCCTCTGCTCGAACTCAGGACGAAGGCAAGTAAGGAAATCGTAGACACGCTGAAACTCCAGGTCAGCACGTACAACCAGACAGTACGGGCAGGAGCTACGGCCAGCAATATGGAGAGAGTCCAACTGACGCCAGACAGCGGAGCTCTGAGCGTAAAAAGCATCAACAGTAGCATCACCCTGCTGAAGAGAGTGCTCCTGGCGGACCACAGACAAGTAGAGGGCATAACCAGAGGGCTTGTAGCGCTGACGAAGGTGAGTCCACATCTGAAAAACCGAAGGGAGTCCCACAACCTCAGAAGAGAACTGAGGTTGGACACTGGCCATGAAGACAGCAGCAGCCCGAGCATCGTCGTCGTACCACTGAGTGTAGGCAGTCAGTCGATCCTTGTAGGAATCTAGAGCCTCTTGATAGGCAGAGGCAGCCTCATTATCAGCAAAGTGAGCGGCCTCAGTAGCATCCTTGTCGGCTGTCGAGGGCAGCGTGACAGGCGTGGGCTCCGTCGGAAGAGTAGGGCAAGGTGGGCAGTTGACATCGCCAGAGAGGACGCCCCAGAGACGAAGACCACGCATGTGGATGCGCATGTGAGACACAAATTCGGTGTAATTAACACCATCGAAGATCACCGGGCAGCGAGGAAGGGAAACGGTGCCCATTGGTAGGAGGCTCTGGACGGCGCGGCGACCAATGTAACGAAGTCTAACAGACGACGCTGGACGGCGCGACGGTTAGAACGACGTTTTTTTTATTTTCTTTTCCGGGCCGGCTCAATTAAAAGCCGCACGGCCTGCCAATCTTCGGCCCACACGGGCACGCAAGGGGCACTAGGTTTCCCCGGCAATGGCGCAGGCGCCGTCAGAGAGGAAATGGCAGCGCCCACACCCACTGCTGTGGCGATGCGCAGCAGAGCGGCGTCCTCGCCCACTGGCGCGGCAACGCAGAGGCGGCGTCTGGGAGAGGTAGCGGCGAAGCAGAGGAGGCAGGCGTCCTCACCCCGCGCGAAAGAGGAGGCTACCAGAGCAAAGTGAGCGATCGACGAGCAGCAAAGCTCGAGCTCTCGGCGGCGACAGAAGCTTCGGGCTCGAGGTCCACGCAAGACGAGCGGCGGTGATGAGTGCGTCGCGGCCCGGCGACGCAGCGATTCGGCAAGCCGAGATGAGGGAAGGTGGCCGGCGGTGGAAGGCGTGGTGGTCAAGAGCGAGGCGATTGGTGGTCAAGAGGAGGAGGAAGCCGCCGCCGATGGCTAGGGCATACATAATTTACTCTGATACCATGTTAGGAATAGCAACTTGTATTTTCAAGAAGCCAAAGGGCCAGTATATGTATACAAAGTACATGAGGTGAATATGCAAATAACCCCTCATAACAATAGGGAATAACACACTATACATATATCTCTAACAGCTATCACAGCAGCAGCCAACTTTTGTTCAGATTTTCAGGTGAATCAGATGTCAGTTCTTCAGAGCAGATTTCTCAAGACGTTCTTGCTTCTATGTTTAAGCAAAAATAGTAAACGGTACATAATTGCTTATTTGTAGAAAACCTTAAGTGGGTTTTTGATATATTTTTTCACCGAGATTGTTTAACAGTGAAAATTCCTAAATTTAAAAGCTAATCCCAAAATTACGTTAACCTCGTGTAAATGAGGTTTACTACTTTGCACAATCCAAACATGACAAACACGCGACTAAATCTTGAAAGGAATACAAATTACTCCACCTATTAGCTTCGAGCCGTATGCGTATTATTTGGCGTGGGCATGTAGGGCCCAAGCTGCACACCAATCCAAAGGTTATGGACCAGAGACAGGTCAACATTTTCATGCAGCACTCACTCATTCATTCATGGCATGCTTTTGCCTGGCCTACCAATTTTTTTGGAAGAGAAGACTTATGATTCTAGCATTTCTACCCTGATGCATTGGCAATGTATCGTTGATCAGAAGGCAGAAGTTACTGCCTTACTGTGCCATGAAAATGGTTAAAACCACTGCTATGATCTCCTCTGCAGAAGCTGATGTGGCCACTTCCAGAATAGGTCGAGATTGGCAGCAGGGGTTGAGCCCATGAGCATGTGATGCACTGTTCCCTTGTTCAGTAGAACTAGATTCTACGTGTAAGCAAATTTTACTGCAAGTATATGTAATTATGTACTGCTCAAGAAAAGCTAGATCCATCTCCTCGAAAAGAAAGAAAGAACGCAAAAAAGAGAAGAGTTTAGACCTAATCCGGTGATTGGATGCAGCATGGTCATTAGTTCTTGATGATTTATTATCATTGTTAGTACGAGAATGCTTATCGCAGCAAAAGCAAACCCTTTTTTCCCTTTCTTGTGGGAAGGGAGAACTATACCATTTTTGGATTCTGTTTTAGATAGCTCAAAGCGAGTGCTCACATCACATGACGATTTTGCCATCCGACTTTTTCATGCTTTTTCGCATGCCCTTTTCCGATTTTTCTGAATGGTGTGAACTTTTGCTGTCATTTTAGCCCCAACATTATATTTACAAAAATAATTAGAATTCACTTCTAATAGAAAAAAAGTGAATGATCTTAAAAACTACTACATCTGATCACAAATATATATCGTTTTGGGATGCGTACAGACAAGCTTTCAAAACTTTAACTATCGATATCTTTTAAAATATTTAGATTGGATAGATGAAAATTATATGTGTATGTTTTCTACGAAAAGTACTTTCATAATAACAATAGAAATTAGTTGTCGAAGTTATATTTTGAAAGACCGTCGATATTCAAAACGATATGTATTCGTGACCGAAGGGAGTAATTAGCAAACACTGAACAGATTTTCAAATAAAGATGACAGCTTCGAGTAACGCTTGGGCGATTTCACTTCAGAAGCAATCGATGCACGCGCGGCGCGGAAGGCTAAATCCTACGGTGTTGAAGCTACTATTACGTATACGGCACACCGCAGTCGTCATGTTTTGTCATTTTCGATTTAGAACAACTGCTTTTACTTCAGTTACTTTGCTTGATTAATTACTCTGTAAACCGCGGTCGAAAAACTGGGTATTTAAACCCTTGTAGCGCGGAATGGAAGCAAGGATGAAGAGCATATTCTCTAGTTCATTAGCATTAGCCTACATTAGCTGAAGCCCTAGTTTGTTGCTTCGATATCGTTCCAAAAATCATCCTGAAACTCTGTTCTGGTATCTTGTTTCAGCGTGTTTTCTCAGATCATTTCCGTAAGTCGTGTCAGATAGTATCCGGGATCCGACAAGGGTGCACCTTAAGCGAACGATAGAGATTAGCAACATGCAGAGGTGTCAAACCTATAATCTGAACCATCCAACTCACGTCGGATCTAATAGCAACGTCCCGTGATTATCTCCAACTCGTCATCCACCGTTTTTATTACTCATCCGCCAAAAAAAAAACATCACAAGGAATCGTGTAATCACCTCAGGAGATGTATACACACGCCCGAACAAAAATACGTTCAACCTGTAGATTCGCAGCAGCCCGGCAAAACGAAGATTTTTTTCGAAGCGATCGATCGCGTGAAATGCCATGATGATACCAAACGCGTCCAAAGCGGGGCGTCGCGAGTGTGTGGTCCGGCGCTAGCATGGCCGAATCTGAAAGGATCCATGCGTCCGTCCATCCTTGCTGTAGCAGGTGGGCAAAGAAACAAATTTAAGAAAAGCAAACAAAGGTAAAGGACTATAGGTGGTGGTAACCCATTGTCCAAAGGCCCAACCACCACCGGCGCCCCCACTGACAGATTAAGGGCTGGTTTAGCATGGCTAGCTCCTCGTGGCTGGGTTGTAAAACTGAAAGGTTAGATCGAAGACGTTTGGTGTTTGATAATTTAGTTTTTAGATAAGTTGGTTTGTTGTTCTGAGTTAAGAAATATCTGAAATACCCTTGAGATAAATGATAGCTTGTTTGGTGCCGATTAAGGGATATTATGAGTGAATTTGATTTGTTTTAAGCATTGAACGTATTAAATTCTAGGTTTCTAAGTATGAAATACAAATGTTACATAGGTTCTTTGCTTTGTACTTCACATGATTGTTTATAAATTGATTTCAATTGTTCTTGTTCCACTACTGGATCACTGTGAATTACAAACTAGCTATAAATTCAGACACGTCGAGGCAACAAATTCAGATATTTTAGGATTTAGATTAGAAACTCACGATACAAAACTCAATCCAGTTCTACCAGAGCATTATTTAATCACTCTCATATCTGAACTAATTGGTAGATCTAAGCATAACCAGTGGTGGAGCGCTGTTGGGGCTAAAGAAGGCTCCTGCCTCCCCTTCCTCAACTTTTTTTTTGTTAGTATGTAGATACGAGTCTATGTAGTATTGGCCTATTTAGATTTCAGAACACTACAATTAATACTTAACTTCATTCCTCTTCATGACACATCCATATATCCACTCCCATCTCCTGACCTCTTCTTTCTTTGCAAGTGTGACAAATTGACTCCATTATTTTTGCCGAGCAATGTTGAATTTGCATTTTCTAGTTTGAAGATCATAAAAATAAGGCCGTGTATACAAGATGGAAGGTGACTTTCTTACCGATAGCTTGCTAATACACCTATAAGAGGAAATCGTAGCTAATTGTAATTATAAAGACATAATTGTTGGTTTTAATAATATGAAGAAAAGAAGAGTGTACCTTTAATTAGTGCTAGTTTTCATGGTTCGCTTGTGTTTTAGTTCTTTTTTTGTGTGCTTTTGGAGTACTTTATACACACACACATATTTATTTATTTATATGTATGTATGTATATATTGTGACCCAAAAATGAACAATATCAATCTCTAATAAATCTATTATTAAAATTCTATCAAAACTTTTTAGTTGATTTAGCACTTGTGTCACTCATTGTTGACTCGCATTGAACAATTGGCCTCCGCTTGTGTTTCTCTCATGCTCCACCACTGAGTACAACCAAGTTACATTCTCCGTATATCCAGTGAGCACATACTACGACAAATCCTAAAGGCTTTTGTTCAGATGTAATGTTACAACAACCATCATTCATTCATGATGTATAAATAGGAATTCGAATTTGATCATAGGGTCATACAGTCATGTTGGAAAGCATGTACAAGCTATCATTTATTTATATATCTAAATTACAGATCTTATGTACACAACAAAACAAGAAGAGGTCAAATAGCTTGTTCATATATGAACAACTTGTATTATCCATTAGCTTTGAACACCTTCACATCTACTTTCTTCTTGGCTTCCAAGTTTCAAATTGGATGGGAAACAAAAGAACAAGTTTCATAATCAGATGCAATACCGCACAACAAACATCAAATTCCTACCATGCCAATTTAATGCAAATTTCATAAATTGGCAAATATATAATCACTGTCTACTAGCAAATACATTACCAATGTCCAACTTACTTGTTGTTTAGCACAGTAATTCAATTTGTACTACAACTCAATAAATTCATATATGATGTCTCATATATTAGTGAGAGGAATCCTGAAACTAAATGGTAATTGCAGCATCGGCGACCAAAGGAGGCGTCCTGAGGTGGCGGCGATGGGCGCCGAGCGGAGGCGGACGGGGGCGACGTGGACGGCAGAGGTGGTGGAGGGAGCAACAGAGGGAGGTGTTACAACGGAGGGAGAAGGCCACCAATGCTTGTGATCTGGAGGCGTGGAGGCTTGGGGCAGTGGTGCCGAGGGAGGAGGCGGAGGTCGGGGCGACGCTAGTGGGGTCGAAACCCCAGTCGCCACACGAGTCGGGTAGGGGGGAGGAATCAGGTGGAGGAGGCGAATGGAAGGGAAGAGGTGAACTAGTGGTTTTTATACCAGGTATAGAGTGGGTAAATATTTGTAACTTTTATGGGCAAAGCCCAAACTCCATCCCACAAATGACATCTAAGCTACCCCTAGCCCACTTTGCTTTCGGCTTCTTCATGTTGTGTTGTTCTTCCGGTTTTTTCATAAACGGCTATTGAAAGTCACTTATTTAGGACGATTTTTTTTTACTTTTTCTAACGAAAAGTCAAAACCGAATCTGTCTCAAAAGGGGCCTAACTAATACAGCCTCAACATTTTAAAAAAATAGCGTGGCACTGACACACAGCTAGAGCACAATTATGCAAATGCCATTTTTTGCAATGTTAATTGTCCCGGTTTGTCGTGATATAATATGTAACAAGAAGTTGAAAAGTAGATGCGTATCTGATTGAAGTAAAACGTAATGGTAGGAATTGACAAAACATACTACTAAAGGTACATACTAGCTCTTTACGACTGTCATATACTTTTCTTTGCACTATTAAATTGCTTTTAAAATTGTGTAACCCTCGAATGCTTATGCCCTCCACCACCTCTCATCTCTCCTTCAATGCCTTGGGAACCAATTCCTCATTCTTGCTCATGCAATCCTAACATGTGCAATGATCGAGTTGCATTCACCACCTCTCATCTCACCTTCAATGCCTTGGCTACTAATTTCTGCTCATGTAACCGTAACCTATGCAGTTATCGAGTTGCAAATGATGCTTTGTTGCGCTTGCCCTTCCTTAGTCTTAATTTTAATTCGGTAGGTTTTTTCACACACTTTTGAGTTCTCAATAACATTATGAATCTAGCGATGCGAGTGCACCTACAAAAATATAGTACATATTATAAATGTTAAAGCAAACCAGATGACCCAAAATACACATGATTCCCCTAGAAAAAAGCCACCCACTATCCATTAATTCTTCGAGAGCTGTTTCAGGATACACACATAGTTCCTTCACGTAATTCCTCTCACGGCTATCCCTAACTGTTTTAGCCAAACGTCATGTGCTGAAATTAAGATAAAGAAGAGAGGGACCAAAACGGAACAGAGCTGCAAATACAGAGCTAAAACCAGATCAACAACACCATCACCTACTGGCTCTTCTTCTTCTTCTTTTTTGACCACATCCACTGGCTTGTTTAGCTACCGGAGTTACTAATACAAGCAAGCATCCGAGAAAGCTAACACAGCAAAGCAAGGCCCCCAAGCAAGCGTACCAACGCCCGAAAGGCTCCAAAGCCGCCAGCCCCAGCCAGCCCCAGCCCGTAGAGAGCAAGGGACAGAAAGCGGCGTGGCGATCACAACGGCATCCTGTGCTGCGCTGCGCTGTGCTACCATCCGCGCGTCGCTTTCCTCCCCGGTAGGCGTACAACACCACCACCCCCCTCCTCCTCCCCACCTCCACCTCCTCCCCAGAAAGCGAAGCGAAGCGAGCGAGCAACCACCGCCACAACCCAAACCCAAACCCTAACCACCACCGCCCCCACCCTCCCGACCTACCCTTCCGTCCCGTGCCACGCGTGCCAGATCGGCTGCCGCCCGGGGCCGGATCCAATGCGGCGACTGCTCCGGGTGCTCTAGTGTCGGGCGGGGGGTCGGTGCTCGGATGCGGCCGATCTGAGGCGGCGGCCAGGGGGAGGACGAGGGGATGTCGTCCGCGCCGGCGGCGGGGGCGGCGTTCGACCGGTACCAGCGTGGCGGCGTGGCGGCGGCGGCCAGCGGCAACACGGTGCGTCGCGTGCTTGCGTTGCGTGGGTGGCTTCCTTGCGTGCGCGGTAGTGGCTGGGCTGGGCTGGGTTTGGGATTTGGTGTGGTTTTGCGTATCTCTCGGTTTCGTGTACCGGCTGCCTGCTCTAGAATTCAGAGGGTTTGAGCCGCGACTGTACGCCGCTCTAGATTGGTCTTAGTCTTGCTTGCATCGCACGAGTTGCTGTTTCGCTGGTAATGCTATTAATATGCTGGACTGGACTTGGGTTTGATCGCATTGGAGGCGCCGTGTAGAGTCTACGTCTTCTTTGGGCTCCCAGGAGCTTCGACTTTCCGGACTGATGATGATACTGGCGGGTTGCTGGCAATGCGGCTTTACATTTGGTTTCGGAGGATGCGAATTTACCATTGGGGCGTGGCATGGATTGGACATGGACCTGCATTTATGGAGGTTCTGTTCCTTGCTTAATATGATGGGAGCATTTGTCAGTCTGATTCTGACTTGAGATGGATTTCGGTTTTGTTTAAATGGTCCTAGAGGTGTTATGGTGGGACAAGCGATGTTGGTTGAATTGGGGCAGAGTGGATAAAGGAGTTGAGGGCGGGAGATTTGCAGTATGTTAAGGTGGAGCAAAAAATGGTTAGATCATATGGTAAGGTTAAGGAAGAAGGAATATTGTGGTTGGAAGTAGGGACAGCATGAGGGGGGTGGAGAGTGTAGGAGGTGGATACACTCATACACGCAAATACAGGTATTGTTGCAAGATCCGGAAAGCAGGGAATTCTGCATGGTTTGATGAGTTTGGGGTCACAAAGCATGTGGATTTCATGGAAGTACCAAACGCCGTTTGCCACTACTGCCGGCCTTCCATAACAGTTCTAAATACTAAATATGCGTATAGCCTTGGATAAGTTAAATCGAACAGTTTCAATTAGTCCTAACGCTTAACAAAACAAGAGGGAAGAAAATGGCACAGTGTCACTCTAGATTCCAGCTGATTCACTCACCTCATTGTATCTGGAAGTTTGAAGTTCAATATTACCATGGCCTGATCATCGACACACATCTAACCGTTGCACAATGTAACCCTAATAACCAAAACCTACCGTATTAATTATCTGAGGCCTAAGCAGTAAGCACAATGATTTGATCAAAATATCAATTTGGGAAATCTTGAACCTGTTTATACTCACCACATTTAGCATAGAGCAATATGCTTTCAGTTAGCACTAGAGTTCACATTAATTAATTGAAAAAAATGTGATGATTCATCAGATATGCAGGTTTTCCATTCCATTTTTACTCTGATCATGCTATGGATTCTGGATGTTGGTCTATAGAAGTGCTTGATTGAAAACTACATAATGCAGTTTTTTAGTCTATTACCATTTTCTGTTCACCTACATTTCTGATGTCATAATAGCACGCTCACCAGGTTTTCAAGAGTGGACCTCTCTTCATATCATCCAAAGGTACTCTCTCTCTCTCTTCATCAATATTGCTTCACCCAGTTTATGTGATGCAAACCTGCAAGGTCAAGAAGTTAAAACTTTTCCATTTGCTTTAGTCCTGTTGTTTCAAGCCTTTGAGGCAATGCTGCGAGTTTTTTCTTCTTGTGGTGACGATCATAGAAGCCATCATTCCGCAAAGATGCAATAACATTTTTTCTTCTTGATACTGAATCTTTCCCTATTGTTGATTGGTTGCTCAGATTCTATAGCTAAGTGGAAGGGCCAGAATGTTTGTAGTTTCCTAAGTAGGACAATAAAGCAGTATTTTACTGATGATCACATCACATATGTATGTACGAACTTAAAAAATTCTGTAATTATCTAGAAAAGAAAAGCTTTTCTCAAATATCAGTAAGATATGCTAGTTTCATGCATGTGAAAAGTGAAGGAATCATCAATGCTTATATATATATATAATTAGTTTTGATTCTTCTGATATCAGTAATTAATGTTAGACAAATATTGTGTTCACACCGACTGTTTGGTTCGGGATCGTGTTCACACCGACTGTTCGGTTATATATATGTACCCTGCCTATTGGCCTCATCAAGTAATTCTAGTGCCATACGATTGCTTTCATGGTATCAGACGCTTATGTTTTTTTCTCTCTCCTTCCGTTGCCCTAACCCGCGCGCCTCTCGGTTATGCACCCGCGCCCCCATTGCGCATCCTTCCCGCCTCATGCTCGGCTCGCTCCACCCGCCTCCTCTGCCGCCGTCCGAGGCCGCCTCGAGGTTGAACGCGCCGCGCCGCGCCGGCGTGCGTGCTCTGCAGGCGAGGCCCGTGCTTGAGGAGCGCCCGCCAAGAGGCGGCCGCCGCTCTCAGCCGAGCAGCATAGGCCAGGCGCCGAGGCGCGGCGCCGCCGCCGCCTGCCGCGGCGCCACACGCGCGTGCCGCCAGGCGAAGCGGCGAGGCCGCCATCCCAAAGAAGACGACGCCGCCTCTACTGCCGGCGGTGGCGGCGGTGGTTCTCTCACCGCTCCGGGACGCTCTCACGACGACGAGGCCGCCGCCATCATCAACCTCCACGCCCAGCCGTCGGCGTCCGAACATCCACGCCTCGCCCCGCCGTCCTCGACGCGGAGAACAACAACTACACATTGGCGCCACGGATGCTCTCGGTTCTTGGGAAATTCTCCTTCGGCGCCATGTTCTCACCAACGCCGCCGACCACACCTACCCCGACCGGGAGCGCATGGATCGTGTCGTCATGACGTGGCTCCTTGCGCGTCTCTCCCGATCTCGAGGAGATTGTTGGGACAACCATGCATCGCCATCGCTTCGCTCCGTCGGCTCGCCTCGAGCACGGTTCCTCGGCAGCCGCGAAGCGGCAAGGCTCTACCTCGACGCCGCCTTCCGCCACTTCGTCGAGCGATCTCCCATCACCGACTCTCTGCGCAAGTTCAAGTCCATGGCCGATGCCCTAGGCGACTTGGGCGAGGTCGTCACTGATCGTACGCTCGTCCTCAACGTCATCCGCGGCCTCAACGAACGCTTCGCCTCCATCGGCATGCACCTTCAACGTGGGCGCCCGTTCCCCACCTTCCTGGAAGCCCGGACCGATCTGTTGCTTGAAGAACTCAACATGTCTCATCGCTCGGTGCCTTCCCCGACCGCCCTCCTTACCTACGGCGCTGGCGGCCCTGCTGGTCCGCAACCCAACAAGCTCACTGCACCACCGCAGCAGCCTCCCAGCGCCTCTCCTGGAAACGGCGGCAACTCCGGGAACTCCGGCGAGGCGACAAGCGCGGCGCGCGGCGGCGGGCAGGCAGAGGCGGCGATCGCACGCCCGCGCCTAGTCCAGCTCTCTCCTGCGCGAACCAAAGCGACATCTGCGCGCAGCTCCTCCAGGCGGTCCATGGCCCAGCTTCTACAAGCCCTGGTCCGGCTCCATCAGCATGTGGCCTGGGAATCGTCCTCCCCTGGCTCTGTTGCCGGCTGCTCGTCCTCCTCGTAGCGAGCCTTCGTCGCCGGCCCGGTGGTGTGGTCGCCCGGCTACTACTACCCCACGGCTGGCATGCCATCTGGGGACAGCAGGTCCGCTTCCTCCTTCAACAGTGTGTCGACTCGCCAAGAACACGATGGATCTTCGACACCGGCGCCACCTCGCATATGACCTCCGACGCCGGTACTCTTTCCCACACCTCTTCCCAGTGGTATCCTCTTCCATCTTCCATTGTTGTCGATAGCGGATTGCTTTACTTCCGTCACCTCCACTGGCACAGCTCATCTTCTCGGTTCATTATGTCTTAATAATGTCCTTGTTTCTCTGGGTCTTATTAAGAACCTAATTTCCGTGCGTCAGTTCACTTCTGACAACAATTGTTCTGTTGAATTTGACCCTGCTGGTTGTTCTGTGAAGGATCGCATTCCAGAGAGTGATCACGGTGCAATAGCTCGGGCGTTGTACCTCTTCGCCCCTCTGGCGCGTCATAACTTCCTGCTGCACACCTCGCCACCACCGCTGCGTCCACTCTATGGCATCGTCGTCTCGATCATCCTGGATTTGAGACTCTGTCCAAACTTATGGCTTATAACAAAGACATTAAAAATACTATATGTCATGCTTGTCAGCTCGGGCGTCATGTTCGTCTTCCTTTTCCTGTGTCAGCATCACGTGCTTATGTGGACGTTCCCTTTACGCCTCAAGTCTGACACCTTTTCGACTCTATCTAATTTCTTTGCTCTTGTTTCCACACAGTTTGGCCGCACCATCCAGTCTGTCCAATGCGACAATGGGCGCGAGTTTGACAACTTTAGCGCCCACACCTTCTTCCTGACCCACGGCACTCACCTCCGAATGTCGTGCCCTTACACCTCTGCTCAGAATGGGAAGGCTGAGCGCGCCATCCGCTCTCTCAACAATGTGGTTCGGTCCCTCCTCTTCCAAGCCTGTCTTCCTCCTCAGATTGGGTCGAGGCTTCGAACACCGCCACCATTCTACTCAACATCTTACCAACCAAACGCAGCTGCCCCGTGACGCCTCATGAAGCCTTGCTAGGCTCTCGCCACAGATGACCATCTGCGCGTCTTCGGTTGTCGTAGTTATCCCAACTTGACCGCCACCGCGCCCACAAACTTGCTCGCGCTCCACTTTGTGTGTCTTCCCGGCTACTCGCTCATCATAAAGGCTACTGTTGTCAGACACCAACTCCAACAAGATCATCATATCTCGCCATGTGATCTTTGGCGAGTCCTCCTTTCCTTTGCCGAGCGGCGGACACCCTATCCATCGCGGACTTGAGTTTTGGACACCTTTACTAATCCGCCCGGTGCCCATGGGCAAACACGGTCTTTTTACTGCAGGATCACCATCACGCATTCTCTCGCCGCGACCGCCATGTGCGGTGGGTCTCAGCAGCGCCTCATCGTGACCGCCACGTGTAGCGGTGTCCACCGGCTTGCCCTTGCTCGCTCCGCCACAGCGTCACCAAAGACCTCGACTACGCCAAGCGACCACGTCGCGTTGCCGCCAACATCATCCACATGACCACGTCGCGGCTACCGGCGTCCCTGCGCCTCCCCTCCTGACGGCCGCCAAATCGCCGGCTCGCGTCACCGCTCAGTGTCTGGCCGGCGCCCTCGCCTGTACTCCGGTGCCTCCACTGCGTCTCGGCGCCTCGGTGGTCCTGCGTCCCTTCCAAAGGGCGCGATTGCCATTCCCGTGGTCAATACACACTCCATGACCACTGGTGAAACATGGCTTCCGGCAACTGCTGCGTACAATACTGCAGCTGCATTGCTCTCTGATACGAGGACATACCGGCCGCTCTTGCCGACCCAATGGCCTTGTTGCCATGCTAGATGAGCATGCTGCCCTTCTCCAGAACAACACTTGGGATCTTGTTCCGCGCCCCCCTGGCGCGAATGTGGTGACTGGCAAGTGGATCTTCAAACACAAGTTTCAGGCTGATGGTTCACTGGAGCGCTACAAAGCTCGCTGGGTCCTCCGCGGCTTCACACAGCGCCCAAGAGTTGATTTTAGAAACCTTGACCCGTCGTCAAACCGACTACCGTCGAATCTGTGCTTTCGCCGCCCTCTCCCGCAACTGGCCTATTCGACAGCTTGATGTAAAGAATGCCTTCCTCCATGGCAACATTGATGAGACAGTTTACTGCGTGCAGCCCTCCGGGTTCGAGGATTCCTCTCATCCAGATTACGTCTGCCGTCTGAACCGTTCCCTCTACGGTCTCAAGCAAGCGCCTCGAGCATGGTACAGCCGTTTTGCAGCTTACTTGGTGTCTCTCGGGTTCATGGAAACCAAGTCTGACACCTTGCTCTTCGTGTTCCACCATGGTGCTGAACTCATCTACCTGCTGCTCTATGTGGATGACATCGTCCTCACAGCTTCGTCGACCACACTCCTCCATCGCACCATCACTGCTTTGCAGCAGGAGTTCTCGATGAAAGACTTGGGTGATCTCCATCACTTCCTCGGGATGCAGGTTCAGCGGCGGTCTGATGGTCTTTTTCTCTCGCAGCACCAGTATATGTAAGAGATTCTAGACCGCGCGGGCATGGCTGAGTGTAAGCCCTGCTCCACCCCGGTGGATACCTGTTCTAAGGTTTCAGCGCTGGATGGCACCCCCGTCAGTGACGCCACTGATTTCCGGAGTTTGGCTGGTGCACTTTAGTATCTCACCTTCACACGTCCGGACATCTCCTACGCCGTCCAGCAGGTCTGCCTTCACATGCACGATCCTCGGGAGCCTCACCTTGCCGCCTTGAAGCGTATCCTGCGGTATATTCGTGGCACTCTACACCTTGGGCTGCTTCTTCGACCTTCAACACAGTTCGATCTGGTTGTCTACTCCGACGCCGATCGGGTGGGTACCGTGTCCGATACCCGCAAGTCCACCTCGGGCTATGCCGCGTGTTCCTCGAGGATAGCCTCGTCTCCTGTCCTCCAAGCGCCGAACAACGCTCTCAGGTCCAGCCGGCCGAAATCGTGGTGTGGCTAATGCCGTGGCTGAGGCATCCTGGCTGCGCCAACTCTTATGTGAGCTCCACTCCCCACCCAGCAAGGCTACCTTGGTGTATTGCGACAACATCAGCGCCATCTACATGTCATCCAACCCGGTTCAGCACCAACGCACCAAACATATTGAGATTGATCTTCACTTTGTTCGGGGCGTGTCGCCATTAGTCTTGTCGCGTTCTTCATGTCCCGACATCATCCCAGTATGCCGACATTTTCACCAAGGGATTGCCTACGTCTGTCTTTACCAAGTTTCGGTCCAGTTTGAACGTCTGTAAGTAGACGCTCAGACTGCGGGGGCGTGTTAGACAAATATTGTGTTCACACCGACTGTTCGTTTCGGTCTCGTGTTCACACCGACTGTTCGGTTCGGTCTTGTGTTCACACCGACTGTTCGGTTATATATATGTACCCTGCCTATTGGCCTCATCAAGTAATTCTAGTGCCATTCGATTGTTTTCAATTAACATGAATGTTGTATGTGCCTTGTCAGTGTCACCAACTTATGTGGGAAATAGAAAACTGTTATTACTTACGGAGCTCCAAATCAAACACTAGTTTGTTAGATTGCCTTGTGTGCCGAGCTGCAAGTCAACCACTAAATCAGTTAACCATTTCACTCTGTATATCTGAATCATGATTTGATCAAATTGATTCCCAGCAAATTCAGGTGCACAAGCAAAATAACCTTTTTTATTTGAATTAAATTACATGTTGTGAGAGTCTGATGTTTGGATTTCATTTCAGTGATGTCCCGCATGGCTAGTTACAATGTTCTTTAATAATTTTTTTATTTCTGGTAACACCTCTTGTTTTTTGTTGTGAAAGAGAACTCTTGTATATGTACTTTTCAGGAATTGGATGGAAATCATGGAAAAAACGCTGGTTCATCCTCACACGAGCATCATTAGTTTTCTTCAAGAGTGATCCTGTTAGTGTGTCTATCCTTATTTGTTTCCTTTATTGGGAAGTGCAGTACTTAGTCGGTTGGAAACCTCTATGTAGCGTATTGCCCAAGATTCTATTATGATGACTCATAACGTTTGAACTGTTTCCTGCAAAAGCTCAACTATAATAGAATGTGAAGTTAAATGACATCGACTCTTGAAACTGCTAGAATACGATTCTTCTTGTTGGTCTAATAGGTTTAAGCGTTTCCTTCCAGGATATGTTTCGTCTGCATTGCTTCCTTTCTGTGCACAACTAATTTCGATAGTTCTATTTGGTTTCAGTTTTCGTTGCATCTTTTGCATGCATACCGAAACTGTGATCTTGCATTAGTATTCAACATTCAGGTTTAGTGATGATAGCAGACCGATTACACTCTATGCTTCTGTCGAATAAGATTTCTCTTATGTTATTTCGGATCCAATAGTTCTGTTACTTCTGTACATTCATTGCATAAAAAATCCAATCATTCAAGAATGGTAATATGTGCTTCTCAGCTGTGTCAAGCAACTTGTTCTTCCCTACTCAATTAGGGAGTTTGGTTGAACTATTTGATGTCCATTTCCTTTCTCTTTTTATTTCACTTGTCCAATTTATATCTTGTGTAAGCACTACTTATTTCTCACTTCTTGACTAATACCTTTTGCTGGGATTGCAGAATGCCTTGCCTCAGAGAGGTGGTGAAGTGAATGTTACTCTGGGTGGGATTGACTTGAATAATTCTGGGAGGTATTTATCTCATTCTAGTGATTTTGTTTTCTCTCTCCTTTTTGGGATGTTGTACATCAATAATACTGCATTAAAAGCACTTTCACTTGCAGTGTCGTAGTCAGAGAAGACAAAAAATTGCTGACTGTCCTTTTTCCAGATGGTCGTGATGGTCGCGCATTCACCCTTAAGGTATGATGGCCTTTCCTTTTCCAACTTAATAAATTATACCTTCTAAGCAAAAATGAGAGGTTATATAATAGAATATATGTTCATGTTGCTGAGAGGTTATAATTATATAAGTGGACATATGTTCATGTTCCTTTTTACCTTTGCTTAACACAGGCAGAAACCTCTGAAGATTTATTTGAGTGGAAAACAGCATTAGAAGAAGCTCTTGCACAGGCTCCAAATGCTGCTCTTGTGATGGGACATAATGGAATATTTCGTAATGACACGTCTGACACATATGAAGGAGCTATTCCAAACTGTTGGTGTCCTTGTGCTGTTGCATTTTTTTTTCATTCTCAAGTGTTTGGAACCGTCTTTGTCGTTCAATCATACCTTCCCCAATTGTTTGCAGGGAGAGAGAAGAGGCCAATCAAGTCATTAGTTGTTGGGAGGCCAATTCTGCTTGCACTTGAGGATATTGATGGCAGCCCATCTTTTCTAGAAAAAGCTCTGCGCTTTCTTGAGAAACATGGTGGGGGCAAAAATAATGTTAACTAGCACCAATTTTAGACCTGGAGACTTTGGCTGTTGCTAGTTAGATATCTTTATAACATTCATTTTAATTGTTTACACAAAACTTTTCTTTCAGGGATAAAAGTGGAAGGAATTTTGCGTCAGGCTGCTGATGTAGAGGAGGTTGACCGGAGGCTGCAGGAATATGAACAAGGTTTATGCCATTTCTTAATTAATTAATTTATTAGTATGGTTCATTGGTTGTATTGGGAGCTCTCTTGTGTTGGTGCCTGTATTGGTGTCTTTGTATTGATCATCTTGTGTGCAATTTAAATGCTGTACCTGTTTCTATTCCATACCAGGAAGGACTGAGTTTGCACCAGACGAGGATGCTCACATTGTCGGTGACTGTGTAAAGGTACCCCAGTCATTGTAGTTATCAGAAAACTTTTGGTCCGTCACACAGCACGAATAGTTCCTTTTCTCAACTGTTTTCATGGAAACATCTCTGCAGCATGTTCTCCGAGAGCTACCATCTTCTCCAGTGCCTGCTTCTTGTTGTACTGCATTATTGGAAGCTTTTCGTAAGTGTTATGCCCAGTTTAAGCTAAATGTTCTTGCCCTGTTATGTGGTATGTCATGTAAAAATTGTTGGCCTTCAATTTTGTTGGGGATTGCCTCCCCACCCCCTTTCATGTTTAGTTAACGATGATAAGTTTTTTTATAGCAAAAATGATAAGTTTATTACCACAATTTTTCTTCGATTTGAAATGCCCCCTACTGATCTTTCTACCGAAATATAACAGCAAACCACAACCGATGTTAAAACAATAGTAGTCATTGTTTCATTGACATGTGTGCTTGGCGGTTGGCACCATCCTCTCCACCGCCACAAACAAGCCAAACAGTTCTATCTATTCAATTTGACTCAAGATTACACATTTGATGTTAAATGAAATGCCCTCGGTGTAAAGATTTAACCTCAGTATAAATTCTTGTGGGCAGCATATCCATCATCATGAAGGCTAAACCTCTGTATAAATTCATTTTTGGGATGGCTATGGCCTATGTTACAAAAAAATCTTATAGCTACAAAAATTTCCCCATTTTTTTCCTCCCACATTTTTTCCATCCCCCGTCATGTGGAGCACATTTTTTACTCGACGGCCGGAGGCCAGCAGGACAGTTAACGATGGCAAGTTCGGATTGTTAGTTATTTACTTTCAGCTTAGGAAAGGTTTGCTAACCGGGTCAGTTTAAGATAAGTTAGGCAGTAGTGTTTGATCTGTATTATGAGTTTGTATTCGAGTCTATTGTAAGAACCAAGTCTATTTAAGAAAAGGCATATGCGCTCTAGAAAGTAACCAGAGACTAATATCCAATTCCTTCTGTGCTTCCTCTTCTAGTTCTCTTCCTGCGTTGTCGTATTTTCTAGTTACTTATCAGCCTTTGTCGCTACGGCTCCCGGGAAGCAACGTCCAGGGCCGAAGCCTCCGGTTTCCCACAACTATTCGTTGCGATCGGGAACAAGAGGTGACAACTTGGTATCAAAGCTTATGGCAAGCGATCAGGCAGCAATGGAAGCGATCCACGAGCAAATTGTGACCCTGACGGCAACCGTGACAACACAATGGAATCAGATGAAGGAACGTTTCGATCGGCAAGAAAATCACATCGGGGAGATTGGTGATCGCCTCGCCAGTCTGGAAACTCGAAGGGATGGCTTGCTGCCGATTCCTGCTGGCCTGGTCCCGGGAGCTCCCATCCATGCCAATGGAGGTTTGCAGATGGCTGAGACCTCGCTTCCATCAACTAGAATTTCCAAAGTATGAAGGACTTGAAGATCCCCTCGGATGGCTGCAGAGGTGTGAGCAATATTTTTCGAGGACAGAAGACCCCCAGAAAACGAGAAGGTCTGGCTTGCATCATATCACCTCATTGGCGTAGCACAACAATGGTACATTTAACTGGAGTGAGACGAAGGCGAACCAAATTGGCGTTACTTCAAAGAATACCTCAATTTGCGGTTTGGGCCGTCCATACGTCACAATCCGTTAGGCGAGCTCAAAGAATTGACCCAGATAGGTACGGTCGAAGAATACCAAGCGAAGTTCTTGGCCATCCTTTGTTGCGTTGACAATCTGCAGTCGAGACAACAGGTTCGATTGTTCACTCCCGACCTCTGGGAATCGATCCGCACCGATGTTGAACTACAGAACCCTGCTAGTCTTCAAATGGCCATGGCATTGGCAAGAGCATACGAACGGCGAGCTCAGGTCACGGGTTAGGTAGCGATGCCGCAACCAACACGGCCGGTGACGACACCCACGAGCTCATCAACTACCACAAACATAGCCCAACCCACCCTACCCATCTTGCCGACACTGAAGTCGGGCATGGGATCAGAACAGCCCAGCCGCAACATGCACCGCCATTATCTAACATCGGAGATGGAACAACGACGCACATCGGGTTTATGCTACAATTGTGAGGAGAAATTCACTCCTAATCATTGCTGCAAACGGCTGTTCCTGTTATTGTTTCCAAGTGGCAACTCTGACAGTGACGATAGCCAAGATAATGAGGATGGTTTAGAAGAACCGGGCATCTCGCTCTATGCTTTGATAGGCATTAAGCCGCGCGCGACCAATACCATGCAACTTCGGGTGACGGTGGGCACAACATCTCTCTTAGCACTACTTGATTCAGGCTCTACACATAACTTCATCACCCCTACAATAGCTCCTCACGCCGGTGTTTGTGTACAGCCGCACCCTAGAATGCGCGTGTTGGTTGCTAATGGTGATCAAGTTCTGAGCGTCGGACTCTATTCGGCCATGGCGCTCTGAAGATTGCAGCCGAAGAATTCCAATTGGATTGTTATTCTCTTCCACTGGATGGCTTTGACATTGTGTTGGGTATTCAATGGCTGCGTATGCTGGGTCTGATCTTGTGGGACTTTGAGGCCTTGACGATGTTCTTCTAGTGCGATGATTGCAAAGTGCAATGGTGTGGTTTGGGCACACCAACAGCAGCCGTTCGGGCATACCGCATAGATGGGGTCGAGATGATGGAAACCCTCTTGTCTGAGTTTGCTGAGTTGTTTGCGGAATCGACGACGTTACCTCCTGCAAGAGCTCGCGACCATCATATTCATCTTACCTGGGACTCCTCCAGTATCAGTTCATCCATACCGTTATCCTCAGCTTCTCAAGGACGAACTTGAGCGTCAGCGTGGGGTGATGTTACGCCAAGGTATCATAAGTCTAGTACGTCGGCCTTTTCCTCACCGGTGCTCCTAGTTAAGAAGCATGATGGTTCATGGCGTTTCTGCGTTGACTATCGCGCCATCAATGAAAAGATGATCAAGGATAAATTCCCAATTCTTGTGGTGGATGAGCTTCTCGATGAGCTTCGTGGTGCCAAATTCTTCTCCAAGCTTGATCTCCGGTCGGGTTATCACCAAGTGCGCATGCACCCTTCCGACATCGCCAAAACAACGATCCGCACACATGAAGGCTCATTTGAGTTTCTCGTCATGCCGTTTGGGCTGACGAACGCACTGGCCACATTTCAGGCATTAATGAACAGTATTCTCCGAACCTACTTACGTCGCTTTGTGTTGGTTTTCTTTGATGACGTCTTGATTTATAGTCAGACTTGGGCAGAGCATCTACGACATGTCAGCGTGGTTCTTCGTCTTCTCAGACTGCATCAGTTGTTCCTTAAACGGTCGAAATGTTTTTTCGGGGAGAGGACCGTGGCTTATTTGGGACATGTAATTTCAGCAGATGGGGTTGTGATGGACGAATCCAAGGTTTAGGCAGTCCGCACTTGGCCTACACCTCGTTTTGTTCGAGCACTTCGTGGCTTCCTCGGCTTGGCGGGATATTACCATAAATTTATTAAGAATTTTGGTGCTATTGCCGAACCCCTTACGCGTCTTCTGAAAAAGGTGGCGTTCTTATGGACTGAAGATGCCACCTGCGCCTTCCTCAAATTGCAAGATGCATTGTCCAAGGCACCGGTACTACAACTTCCTGATTTTGGGGCTGATTTCATTGTCGAGTGTGACGCTTCCGGTTCGGGTACGCGCCTTGGTATCACGACACTATGGTCTAGGGGCATATGAACGCGAGCTGATTGGATTGGTTCAGGTTGTCCGCCATGGGCGATCGTTTCTTTGGGGACATCGGTTTCTTGTCCGCACATATCATTATAGCTTCAAATTTTGTTAGATCAACGCCTTTTGACGATCCCTCAACATCGTTGGGTGAGTAAGTTATTTGACTATGATTTTCATGTGGAATTTAAACCAGGCCATTCCAACATCGTTGCTGATCCACTCGCGTGACGCGATCAGGACAGTTCCATCTTTGCCTTGTCTACACCGCAATTCGTCCTTTTCAATGATCTTCGGCAAGAGGCAGCTCAGAATTCTGACTTATCTACACTACGTGATCAGATTGTCGCGGGCAGTATTGTTGCGCCTTGGACATTAGTTGATTTTGGTCCTTCACAACAATCGTGTGCATGTTCCGCAATCATCTTTGGTGCTTTAGTCAATTATGCTCTCATCTCATACGGGGCGGGGCATGAGGGAGTTCAAAAGACTTTACACCGCCTCTGTGCTGACTTCCATGTCCATGGTCGCAAGTTGGTCCAGGAATTTGTTCGCTCATGTGCCATATGCCAACGCAATAAGTTTGAGAATTTGCATCCTGCCAGTTTGCTTCAACCATTGCTAGTACCTTTATGTATTTGGGAGGATATTGGAATGGATTTTGTGGAAGGATTACCACATGTTCATGGGAAGTCGGTCATTTTGACTGTTGTCGATCGCTTTTCAAAGTATGCACATTTTATACCTCGCGCTCATCCATACATGGCAATTTCAATGGCTCGGGTGTTCTTTGACGATGTGGTACATTTCCATGGGATTCCTTGTTCTATTGTGAGTGATCGGGATCCAATCTTCACGAGTAACTTATGGTCTGAACTTTTCGGTCTGTCCGGCACCAAACTCAACCTCAGTTCGACGGTCAAACCGAGGTGACAAACAAAATTATTGCTATGTATCTTCGATGTATTACTGGCGACCGGTCTCAATAATGTATTTGTTGGCTTCCATGGCCAGAATATTGCTATAATACTTCTTTTCAGACTTCTCTTCGGGAGACGCCTTTCAAGATTGTATATGGCCAGGAACCTCCTTCCCTTCGACCATACACTGCGCAGGATGCTCGTATACCAGCAGTCGAGCAGCTCCTTTAGGAATGAGATCAACTTTTGGCTGACGTTTGTGATCGCCTTCTTCTGGCACAACACCGCCATAAGCTTTATTATGACAACAAACATCGAGAGTTGCAGTTTTCAGTCGGACAGGGCTTTAGGCTTCATCACTGGCAGGCTTTGTCACTAGCACATATTGTCAATTGTAAGCTCGCCCCTCGATACTGTGGACCGTATCAGGTTTTGGCGAAAATTGGGGATGTCACGTATCGTTTGCAGTTACCACCACAGGCACATATCCACGATGTCTTTCATGTGAGTTTATTGAAGTTTTATCATGGTGAACCGCCGCCGCTACTGGACCTGCAGCAGGGTCTAGTGCTTCCAACTCCTCTCCAGGTGGTACGGGCTTGTTTGTGTCGTTGTGTTAGTCAAATTCTAGTGCACTGGGAAGGATTATCGGACTCGGAAGCAACATGGGTTCCAGTAGCAAAGTTTCGTCATTAGTATCCCCTTTTTCAGCTTGAGGACGAGCTGTTTGCGAGGAGGGGAGAGATGTCATGTGGGGCACAATTTATACTCGACGCCGGAGGCCAGCATGACAGTTAGCGATGGCAAGTCCGGATTGTTAGTTATTTACTTTCGGTTTAGGAAAGGTTTGCTAACCGGGCCAGTTTAAGATAAGTAAGGCAGTAGTGTTTGATCCGGATTATGAGTTTGTATTCGAGTCTATTGTAAGAACCAAGTCTATTTAAGAAAAGGCATGTGTGCTCTGGAAAGTAACCAGAGACTAATATCCAATTCCTTCTGTGCTTCCTCTTCTAGTTCTCTTCCCGTGTTGTCGTATTTTCCTGTTACTTATCAGCCTTTGTCGCTACGGCTCCCGGGAAGCAACATCCAGGGCAGAAGCCTCCGGTTTCCCACAGCTATTCCTGTTACTTATCAGCCTTTGTCGCTACGGCTCCCGGGAAGCAACATCCAGGGTAGAAGCCTCCGGTTTCCCACAGCTATTCGTTGCGATCGGGAACAGGAGGTGACACCCCCATTCCCACTTGTAGGGTTAGTGATGCATGGTGGAAAAAGTGTATGTAAAGTGCATAAAATACAAAGACACGTATCATAGTCACTCATATATATAATTTTATTCCACATGATCTAAAAACACTGCCAAGAGTTTATTTCTATAGCCTATAGCTAATGACAAATGCGTAGGATACAAAACCAAATCCCTTTTCTGTATCTATTCATATAAAAGCACATGCTTACTTACAATTATGATTATGTCTTCTCTCAATTTGGGATAGCCTGTGGATAATGACGAGGTGGGGACAATGACCTTGTCAATTATGTAGTTATTTTGCTCCAATATTTGGTAGGCTTCTATCTGGTGTCTGGCATGTTCCCCCTGTATGACCTCTGATTATCTGTTGATACAGCCTAAGTTCTAACAGATAGTTGAGTTGATAAGTATATTTCTCACTAGATATTATTACGTCACAAAACATTTGCAGAAATCAAAACAATTGCTATGAATCTAGCTAGGATTCTACATGCTTTTCCATATCCTTTGCTGCTTTTTATTTGGCTAATTGTCTCTATTCTGTTTTACTTGCCTAGGACTGGAAACTAAGGAAGCTCGGATAAATGCTATCTGTTCAGCTATATCTGAGACATTTCCTGAGCCTAATCGGCGGTTGCTACAGAGGTTAGTTTCGCAGTTTCCTTGTAGCAATGTATATATTTTTAGTATTGGATGACATCTATATGCCCTTTCTGGGAAGTTCTATTGCCCTCATTTGACTTCTCTTGGTCTGCCGGTTTATGCTAAATGCTTTGTATTATTTATCTGCTGATTCAACCTGAGCATGTTATCATTGGCTTGCATATGCTACTTGCACATGCAATAATAATATCTCTATCTATTAATATGGACATTTTACCTTGCTCTCAACAGCTCAGTTTTTTTTTAAAAAAATTCTTTTGCCTTCCTGAGTTTATATTTCACCAACTGGGACATTATAAAAAGTCTCAAAACCCCCCTCCCAAATAAAACACATACTAACTTGGTTATTTTGGTCTTGGTCTAAGTGATCTTTATCAATGTTTGTTGTGTTTGATCCGTTAGAGTAAAAAACACTTAATCATTGCAGGGTACTCTTTCCTCATGGAGATTTTTGTTTGTAGGATTTTGAAAATGATGTACACTGTTGCTTCTCATACTGCTGAGAATCGAATGACCGCATCAGCAGTTGCTGCCTGTATGGCCCCTCTCTTGTTGCGGCCACTTCTGGCAGGTGAATGTGAGATGGACGAGGTATTTGATATGGATGGTGACGATTCTGCTCAGCTTCTTGCTGCTGCAAACGCCGCTAACAGCGCTCAAGGCATTGTCACGACCCTCTTAGAGGAATATGAGAGTATATTTGATGTAAGATTCATTGATGCTGCAAGTTCTTTTGCCTGCAAATCTTTAGGTGGCTTTGCTCTTTTCTGAGAGTTATTGTAGGCATTAGTTTTCAGTTTATAATCTGTTGATTTTATTACTCTATTGGAATGCTAATGGTCCATGCTGCACATATGAGTTATTTCTACCTGTATGTGTGGTAATTATGATATGTGAGTCAACTATTGAAAGTATGAAACACTTCGCTATCTACAGAAGCATTGCTTCTTTGTCATTCCATCTGTCTCCCGGATGTTGTGTTTTATTTCTTTGCATATATCTTTCTATTGATTATTTATATTTATCATTTTTACAGGATGAACACCTTCTCAGATGTTCCCTGTCACCTGAGTCTCAAATTGAAGATAGTGGTAGTGAAGCATCACCAGATGATGTAAATATGGATGCCAAGGCTAATGGATTTCATGATGCAGAAAATGATGTAGATCAAGAAATGGATGATGACAATGGTGCAGAACGTATACATAGTGGAAAATTGAGTGAGAGCAGTGGATATGCTGGCGGTGACCTCTATGACTACAAGGTTTTGATATGCTTCCTGCCTTTTAAGTTTCTCATCTGTATTTGTGCCTGGTGTTATACTGTTATTACTAAACATATACATATGCCTTATTTGGTTTGACAATCTGTGTGAGTAGTGGGTCTGTTTGTGACCTGATGGCACTTTTGTAGCTGGAAACTGTGAACGTTTAATGTAAGTGTGTTAGTTTACCGGAGGACAAAAGATGATGGATATTGGATGGCCTATTATAGCCCCTACTAGTATAGATCAATACCTCGATCCCCAGAAAATAACTAAATTGTCCCAAATCGATATCATAAACTGTTTACTCAACTTCTTCTTCACAAAAGCCATATAATCCATGTCGTCTCCTGGGATTAGCATATCATCTACATATAGGAGAAGCAAAGTACGACCCCACTGAGAAGTGTGAATAAACAAGGCAGGGTCATGCTCACTTGTAGTGAAACCAGCAGCTCGAATCATGGAATTGAAATGCTCAAACCAAGCACGAGGAGCCTGCTTGAGACCATACAGAGCACGCATAAGGCGACAAACATAGCCTGTAGGAGTCCCAACACCTAGGGTTGGCTGCATATAAACCTCATGTAGATCACCATAAAGAAAAAGCATTCTTGATATCCATCTGAGATATAGTTCATGTGCTTACAATAAGAGTATGGGCTATGGTCATATGAACAGCTGGAGTAAGTCTCATCATAATCTTGACCATAAGCTTGCTGAAAACCTCTTTCAACAAGACGAGCCTTGTATCTGTTAGAATAGATGTTAGAATAGGAACTCTTTTGTATTTACTTATCTGCCTTTTGTATTGCTTTATCTGTATATGACATACACCTCTTGTACTCCCTATATATATATTGCCCATTGGGCCTCATCAATACATACACAATATTCATAACATGGTATCAGAGCAAAAGTTAGGTTTAGGGTTTACTGTAGTCGTCGCCGCCTCCTAGCCTCCGCTAGTCTTCCGCTGCCAGCTGCCCTCAGGAGGAGCTGTCTCTGCTCCTGGGGACGGCCTCTCGTCGTCCAGGCTCATCCTCGCTGTGCACGCCTGGAACACCAGCCGCTTCTGCTGCCGGTCGGGGAGCGGGAGAACTTGATGTTGCGGTCAATCCGCCGCGACCGCAGCTGCGCCATGTCCAGCGTGTCTGCGTGATTCGTCGCCATGATAACGCGCACGTTGGTCGACTGGTCGACCCTGTCCATATGGGCGAGCAGCTCCATCAGCACCCGATGCACCTCGCGGTCGCCAACCGTGGCAGCATCCTCAAGGACGCTGCGCCAGATCCAGATCCATCTGGCGCATCTACTGCCTCCGCCTCGGCCGCCCTTCTCGAGGCTTGCTGCCACGCCTTCGCAGCCGCCGGGAGAGATTCCGCACCGCTGCTCCTCCCCAGCCTGAGATCGCGAGCTCTGTGCGTCGCCCGTGCTCAGCGCCGACCCGGCCAGATCCAGCGATCCCGAACGTGGATCCAAGCTTCTTCCTTGTTGTCGATGTCGACGCCGCCTCCAAGCTCCTTTGCTCTTTCGCTGGGTCTCCCGAGCTGCCTATGCCTCGTCTGTCGCTCGTGGCGCATCTACTGCCTCCGCCTTGGCTGCCTGTCCAGAGCCGTCTCTGCCTGACGTTCCTCTTCACCGCCTGGTCCGTCGCCCTTTGGGTGTTCGTTGGGTACTCCAAGGTGAAGGATTTCTGTGTGGTGCGCCTCAACTTTTGGCTCTTCCTCGCGCTCTACGCGCTCTGGCCGCTGCTTGCGTCGAGCTCTGCCGCCCCTAGCGCGGCCTCCCTTGCTCTGCCTCCGCTCCGATCCGGCTGGATTGGTTTGTGTTGCGGTGGTGTGCTGCTTTTGGTTTGACTGTTTTTCTGCTTGGGAAGGTAAGCAGAGGGAGATAGTTGCAGTTTGGATGCTCGATTTGATTGGGATGGCTCGGTTGTGAGAAGAGGGAGATGGTTGGAGTTTTGATGCTCGATTGGGTTGGCTATTGGGATGGCATGGTTGTGCCTGGTCATCGAACTACCTGATTATGTTGCTGCTAATTAGTCTTTTCTTTCTTAGTGGTTTCTTCCATTGCGTCCATCCAAGTCCGTACAATTTTATCTTTGAGTTCGTCTTAGTCACGCGAGTCCACAAATTTATTGTCAGTCAAAGAAGCATATGAATTCTTTTTGCATGGCAGCAGCCGCCGCTCGTCTCTGAGCCGATGCACATCGTAGAAGTTATAGTGCCGCAGCTTATCTCTTAGCCGACGCTCCGAGCTTCTAAGGCCGCCACACTTCTTCCGACACTGCCCTTCCGTTGCGCTTCCTGTGCACCGCACCGCCGCCGTCTTGAGTTTTGATCTGCGCTGCCATGCTTCTATCTATTTCTCTTGACTTAATTTGACAGCGTTCTCTATTCATGCTGTGTTGTCGCGGTCGACTTTGGTCCCGCTTGTCTCTACTTCGTCAGTTCCTCCACCTTGTGCTTTATGGGTTGTCGAACGGCCCTTGATGGGAGATCTTTTGACACTCGACATATTTTCCAAGAGTTGCATGCTACGATGATGGTATCAAGACTCGGACTTTGGATTTTCTATATTTCAGTGTCAACCCTTTCCAAATGCAATGCTATTGCATACGCCTTGCATTTGGAAGGGGGTTGTTAGAATAGGAACTCTTTTGTATTTCTTTATCTGTCTTTTGTATTGCCTTATCTGTATATGACATACACCCCTTGTACTTTCTATATATATTGCCCATTGGGCCTCATCAATACATACACAATATTCATAATAGTATCGCTCTACTGAACCATCTGACTTGTTCTTTACTTTGTACACCCACTTACAAGTTATAGGAACAGCTCCAGATGATAGCGGAACAAAATCCCAAGCGTCTGTACATTCTAATGCTGTGAGCTCCTCTATCATAGCCAATTGCCACTCAGGTATACTGGCAGCCTCCTGATAGGTACTAGGCTCAGATACCGCACCTGCACAGGAAAACCCCATCTCTCTAGTGCCTGAATAGAAGAACGATCACGTAGGACATACCGTGATGTAGTAGAAAGATCGTCAAAAAATAGCTCAATTGTCCCAAATCGACATCATAAACTGTTCACTCAATTTCCTCTTCACAAAAGCCATATAATCCATGTCATCTCCTGTGATCAGCATACCATGTACATATAGGAGAAGTAAAGTATGACCCCACTGAGAAGTGTGAATAAACAAGGTAGGGTCATGCTCACTTGTAGTGAAACCAGTAGCTCGAATCACGGAACTAAAACGCTCAAACCAAGCATGAGGAGCCTGCTTGAGACCATATATAGCACGTCTAAGCCGACAAACATAGCCTGTAGGAGTCTGAACACCCGGGTTTGGCTGCATATAAATCTCATGTAGATCATCATGAAGAAAAACATTCTTGACATCTATCTGAGATATAGTCCATGTGCGTACTACTGCAACAATAATGAGAGTACGAACTATGGTGATATGAGCAACTGGAGCAAAAGTCTCAATCTCGACCATAAGCTTGCTTAAAACCCGTGGCAACAAGACGAGCCTTGTATTGCTCTACTGAATCATCTGATTTGTTCTTTACTTTGTACACCCACTTGCAAGTTATAGGAACAGCTCTAGATGGTAGCGAAACAAGATCCCAAGTGCCTGTACATTCTAATGCTGTGAGCTCTCATATCCAATTGCCACTAAGGTATACTAACAACCTCCTGATAGGTACTAGACTCAGATATTGCGCCTGCATAGGAAAAACCCCATCTCTCTAGTGCCTGAATAGAAGAACGATCACGTAGGGCATACCGTGATGTAGTAGAACGATCGTCAGAATCGGTGGTACTGGCCAGAGTGAGGAAGATTGAGGATCAGATGGAACTCTTTGTCTGCGACTATGAAAAGGAAAAGTGAAAGTGTTAGAAACTGGTGGAGCTAGTGGAGGAGACACACTAGGACGTGAAACAAGAATTGGTGTAGAAAGTGTAGCCGGAGAAGGTGAGTTTGGTGAAGGAATAGGAGGTAGACACAAGAAGGTGGAATCTGTGGAAGGAGTGGTACAAGTAGAGGGATGATAAAAGACGGGTCGATCCTCATCAAATGTCACATCATGAGAAATGCGAATGCGACATGTTGATGGATCGTAGCAACAATAGCCCTTATGATCAGGACTATAACCCAAGAAGACACTCAGCTGACTGAGTGCTCAACTTTGTGCGCTCACGAAGTGCTAGAAGGACATAGCAGACATAACCAAAGACATGAAGATGAGCATAGCGAGAAGGTGCTCTATTTAGGATCTCACCAGGGCACTTGCCCTGAAGCTTGGAAGAGGGCTGACGGTTGATGAGATAGACTACTGTTGAGACCGCTTCCCCCAGAAGTGAGAGAACAAAAGAGGAGATGAAAAGAGTACAAGCAGTCTCAATGATGTGACGGTGCTTGCGCTTAGCAACATCATTCTGAGCATGTGCACCAGGACACGAGAGCTGAGGAAGAGTGCCCTCAGAAGAAAGGAACTGACGAAAGGCTGATGAATGGTACTCTCCCCCAGAGTCAGAACGAAAAATACGAATGGAAAAAGAAAACTGTGTATGAACCATCTTAGTAAAAAATTGATAAATGGAAATCAGCTGAGTGCGATGTTTCATAAAATAGATCAAAGTATATCGAGAGTGATCATTAACAAATATGACATAATAACTATGACCACCCTTCGAAGCAAAAGGAGATGGGCCCCATACATTTGAATGCACCACATCAAAAGTTCAAGAAGACCAAGAGGTACTACTAGAATATGGAAGTTGTAGTTGTTTCCTCAGCTTACAACCAACATAATGAAAACTAAACTCAATAGTGACACAACCTAAGGAACCCTAGTGAACTAGAGTGGTGAGGTGAACTCCACAGAGATGACTAAATCTATGATGCCTCTTGCTGAAGGAAGAACCAATAGGAGACTGAGATGATTATATAGTAGAAGACACTAAGACCTTCGACGTACTTGTGGAAGGAAGATGTAAGGTCCAAGATATAGAGACTAGGAGAGCCTCTACAGCGATGATCAGAACCAATCAATCTTCTGCTTTGACAATGCTGAATGAAACAAGAAGAAGAATCAAATCCAATGAAATAGTTCATATCAGTAGTTGACCAACAAAAAGAAGGTTCATAGATAGCTGAGGAACAAAAGGCACATAAGGAACAGAGAAGCGAGATATAGAGATAATGCCTTGATGGGTAATAGAGTAAGGTGTACCATCAGCAGTGTGAACATATGCAAGATCGATCCACGGCTTACGAGCAACAAGTCGAGAAAGTCGTCCGATGCAGGAATAAAATCCTTCAGAATCGCCCTACGGTTTTCTCGAGTTTTGTAAATTCAAATATCAAATTTCGAAATTCAGCTGGTTTTTAATCACATTCAAACAATTTTATCCCCTTTTTTTCCGGTTTGAGCAGAAAGTACGGTTATCGTTCGTCACGGCCGTGAAATGCCCTAGGACCGGGTTTTGGATCCCTGGTCCGATGTAACATGAAAAGAGGTACCCGAGTCTAGAACCTAAGGATGAGAAGTGCTAGGAGCATGCCCTGATGGGTAATAGAGCAAGGTGTACCATCAACAGTGTGAACATATGCAGCATTAGCCACGGGCTTATGAGCAGCAAGCTGAAAGCTGTCCGATATAACATGAAAAGAGGCATCTGAGTCCAGAACCTAAGGATGAGCAGTGCTAGGAGCAGATGGTGCAACTGAGGGCATAGCAGATATTGATCCAGAAGTCACAGTGGGTGTGGGTGTGGCAGCAGTGACTGCTCTAGTAAGTGCTCTCGAGGGCCGGTAGGTGCTCCACGATGACGATCAGATGGATGTCTAGCACGATAATCACCGAGCTGATCTGGATGTAACTTGAAGCACTTGTCAACAAGATGACCAATTGTCTTGTAATGAGAACATACTAACACTCCTGTGGGTGTAGCTCTGGTAGATCCAGGCCGCTTTGAGAGACCTAGGACAGAATGTAGTGAGGATCCTGAGGTAGACATAAGTGAATGAAGACAAGTCTCCTCTGTAATCAAACTAGAAAGCACCTCAGTCAAAGTCGGTGGAGTAGGATAGTTGAGTAACTGAGTACGAACAAGCTTAAACTCTGATCGAAGTCCCACCACAAACTGATACATGAGCGTCTGCTGAGCATACTCATCTTTGGCAACACAAGACTGGCAAGCAATAGCAGTCTTCGGTGTCATAGACTCTAGAGGGCTAGTGATATGAGTGAAAGAACTATAATACTCCTCCACTGACTGATCCTGTTGCTGCTGAATACTATGAAGATTCTTGAGTAATGTGAAGCGAAGAGCACCACTGAACTGAACATCTCTCTTATCAAAGTATGTCCACATTTGCTTGGCTGAAGTATGATACTTTAAGACTCATCCTCAAAGAAACATCAATACTCAGAACAAGGCCAGTCATGACACAATCAGCCTCTTTTTGCCAAGCCTTTATTGCCTCAACATCAACCTTCTTCGGATCAGGAGGACCGTTAGTCAAATGAGAGGCCAAACCATAACTCTTAAGAGTAGTCTTGACTGAGAAAACCCATGCTCGGTAGTTCAACCCGTCAAGCTTGATGCACGTGAACACGAGAGATGAACTATACCCAAACATCAAGTCAGACTTAGCCATCTACAACCACATAGTAGCAACACAATAACAGTAGCAAAACAATTAACAGTAGTTCTGAGCAGCACAATCAACAAAGCAGCAAAGCAATCCACATGAGCAGAACAACAAAGCAAAGCAAAAGAGAAGTATTAAGTGGCTTCGCTTGCTAGTCGGAGCAGAGCAGCACTTGCTGGAGCAGAGGGAGTGGCTTCGCAGCACTTGCTGGAGTAGGGGGAGTGGCTTCGCTTGCTAGTCGGAGCAGAGGGTGCTCCAGGAGGCGCGGCGGTGACGAGGGTGTCGTTTGCTCCAGGTGACAACGCTGCAGTCGAGGAGGGCGTCGCCGGTCACTGGAGCGGTGGACCAGGGAGGTAGCAGAAGCAAATCCGGTTGCGTGCAGGCGTTACGGATCTGTCTAGGCAGCGACGCAGCGGTGATGATCCAGGTGGCGACACGGCGGTGACGAGGCGCAGAAGCAGAGGATCACCACTGGGAGGCTCCGGGAGGCATGGAAGCACCAGATCCAAGCGGATCCAGGCGACGACGCGGCGGTGAAGATCCAGGCGGCGACACAACGGCGACGAGACAGTGACTCTAGGAGGCGGCTCGGGAAACTTCGCTCAGAGGAGGCGAGCGAGGATAGAGCAGAGGAAGCGGCGGCGCATCGGGATCCGCCGCTCAGGGTCCGTCGGCCCACGGCTGAAGAAGCTCAACGACGGCAGCAAAATGAAAACTTGGGTTAAGGTTGAGTGGCTCTGATACCATGTTAGAAAAGATAAGAGGAGGAATTTTGCTATTCACAACTGTGCCTCTTATTTATTAATTGAGAGGGTATATATAGACTGTTACATAGGCTAAATGAGCCACATAGGCCAAGAGAGAGGATGTACAACACTCTTAACACGAATGACTTGGGTGAAATACTGGTTGGTTTTTGTTGTTACCTATAAGTATCAAGTTTGTGTGCAATTTAATCATACCAGTTCAAGGATATACTAGTAAATTTCCTGTTCCATGTATTGTAATGGTGAGAGCATGAGATATGGATCCATTATGCTTTAATAATTACTATGTGGTGTTTATGGTTATAGCACAACATGCCCAAGGGCTAGCATCTTTTGGTAAAAGCCTTAATTTATATACATTTACATATGTTGTTGCAGTTTGCTATTGATAGCATTGTTTTCATGATTTCATGTAAGAACTATCTTGAAGTTTTGATAGTTGGATTTCTTAGTTTTGTTATAGCATGCTCATTTGTGTAGTTCCCTTTCTGGTTCAAGTTTCTCCCATGCTGAGCAGCAATTCCTAATCTTAATGCTGTATTTTTCATGTCCTGATCTTCATGATGTATTTGCTTTGTTACTTATTGTACCTCTCCTGATTGAATGGCAGGTCGTTCATGCTGATGATTCAGATGTTGAACGCTCTGTAGATGATAAGGCATCGGGAGCAAAGACGGATTTAAGCAAAGGTCCAAAAAATCATTCAACCGAAAATGGTTCAGCAAATGTGGAAACATCGCTGAGTGAAAAGAACCCTTCTAAACCAACATCCGGTCATGTGACTCCATTGTCTATGGGAGAGATCCTTTCGTCTTTGGATCCTGGAATTTCTTTACCTAATCACGGTGCTGAATATTCTGTAGACAGACACTCAACCAAAATAAATGGATCTCATTCTCACCCGGTGAAACGCAATAACTTTTGGGGCAGGAATAGTGTAAGCAAGAACTTAGTTATGTTTCACTTCTTTTGCCTTTCATGGAGCCAATGAGTATGCATAATAGTATAATACACTGCCGAGTCACCTTTTTTGGCCCATTGAATTATGGTTTCCTCCATACTGTCCTTGAAGTTGTTTTTGTAATTATCAGAAGTTTCAGTCAGTAATCTGATTTATACGCATGGTTTATGTAGGCAAGAAAAAGCCAACATTCAGAATCAGTTGACTCATCTGGTGAAGAAGAGTAAGTTCTTTTCCACTAAGAACCAATATTATGTGTTTACAGTACTGTTTCATTGAGTGTGGCTGTTGATAGTTGTGATTGTGAGCAGATGTATTGCATTTAGGTCATTGTATACATCATCTATGATTGTTCTGATTCATGTAGCATTTATCTATTGTTCCTGCTTATTTAGAAATATCATTGTATTGGAAATTCAGTACTTAACGATGATCATTGCAGATTAGACCTAGTGTAGAAATTTAACTTTTGTTAGCTTCCTGACTAATTGACTGCCACTACTGCCTGAGTGATTTATGAACAAGCACACTTGTTTCATAGCTTGCTGTTCTTTTCTTACATGCATCAATTGATTTTAATTTTGCTATGCAAATAAACCTTTCAGGCTAGCTATTCAAAGGCTTGAGATAGCAAAAAATGATCTGCAGAACAGAATTGCCAAAGAGGTAGGGGAAAAACTGCACATATACTAACTAATTTTTATCTATCATCTTCCTGTAATCTAATGGAAAGTGTCTCAGGCTAGGGGTAATGCAATTCTACAGGCGAGTTTGGAAAGAAGAAAGCAAGCATTACATGAACGCCGTTTGGCTCTGGAACAGGATGTATGCATTCCCTTGCCTTGTCAAATTTGCTTGTTCATCGTATGTATCATTATTTTTTATTTGAGGGAAAAAGTACCATTGTGGTCCCCCAGCCCCAGGGTCAGGTCCAGTTTACATTGAACTTTCTAGGTCACTATGGTCCCTCAACCCTGGGAGCAGGTTACCTACAGGCAGGGTTCCAAATCTCAGAATTTTTAAAAATCTTACTCCCATTGGTTTGCCAGAAAATTGCTGGTTTCCTTTTTATTTTCCAGATGACTTTATTTTATGCCTTATCAGTAGGTGGCTTTGCTTGTCAGTAGGGCTGTTCATTCCTGGTTTCTGACGGGTTATGCTGGGTTTCCAACCCACCCGCAATTTCTTTAGCCGGGCCGGGTTAAGTGGGTTACGAGGGTTGGTGGGGTTATGAAGGAGCAGGTTATGTTGGGTTGGGTTACACGGGTTAAATGGTGGTGTTGCTCGATGGGAAAAGAAACGGAGTGGACTCCCAGGAAATGTGAAGAATGATGGTCTGCTGGACGGTACAAAGAGAGCTGGGCCTGATAGAAAAGCAAAATGAGCATGCATCATCACAATTTCTCAAGTGAATTTCTATATTTCCGATTTTTTTATTAGAATTTCTTAAAAATGCTAAACATGAAGTTGAAAATCGCTTTACTTACTGCGAGAGTGAATACAATAATCCAAGAAATAGACTAGGATTTCAATCAAAACTAAATACAAAAAACCAATAATAAATTAGAAAAACAACAACTACCCAATGTAGCCATCAAGAAAGTCTCTTGTCCCCAGAGTTTCTTTTACTATCCAACCTTATCCTTCATAAAATACAACCAAACTCCACAAAAAATATAGCCCAGGTCTGCAAAAGTTGGGTCAATCGCGTGTATTAGTCTCATCTCCTCAACCCGGGGTTCTCATCTGATGAATTTTCAAATCAAAGATGCAAGGTGGCAGGAGCAGTCGTCCCAGAAGAGGAAAAAAAAGAATGAAGAGGACAGGAACTCGTCAGTGGCACTTGTTACGAGCGGCTGAGATGGCATACGGATTCGGCGGATTAACTGGTTCTGACCCATAACCCATTTAACCCGGACGAGGAAAAGGATGGTTTGGCCATCAACCCAACCCAAACCGTTTGAACCTGCCCATCACGGTTCCAGTTGGGTTGGTCCGGGTGGGTTGGCGGTTTGCCCTGAAGGTTGGCGGTTTGCCCTGAACCGTGAACAGTCCTACTTGTCAGTAACTCAGAGGCTAGGTAGGCTTGGTTAATTTACTGATGGAAGGTTTGAGTTGGAAACACACCCAAAGTTGAGGAATCATAATAAGATAGTGTGCACAAAATTCACGGCATAAACATAGTCCAAAGTTGTGGGGCCAAAATGGTTCTTTCCTTATGGTAGTTTTGGTGCATTATTGTGGAACAGGTTCGGATATACTAAGTGGTGGCTGATTATTTTGACAATAGTTTCCACAATTGTTTATATCTATAGGTGTCCAGGTTGCAAGAGCAGCTACAAACTGAGAGGGATCTTCGAGCTGCATTGGAGGTTGGGTTGAGCATGTCTTCCGGACAGTTTTCAAGTTCACGTGCTGTGGACTCGAAGGTACCTTTAATGATTGCTCTACTTGCTAAACTTATTTTATGGAGTCTCATTGTCCTCCCTTGTTTTCCTTAAGACAAAGGCAGAGCTTGAGGAGATTGCTCTTGCTGAAGCTGATGTTGCAAGGTTAAAACAGAAGGTTGCGGAGCTCCATCTCCAACTCAATCAACAGCGCCAACACCAATATGGCCCTTTGGGAGATGCAAACGATCGTTATCACCGTGTTCCTGGTCATTTTTCACAGCAGTAAGACACCAATCCTTTACCACTTTTTCCGTTTTTGGTCTCCATTTATGATATTGCTGGATCTTTGGTTCTGGCATCTTTTGATTTTCTTCAGCTGTTGGAATTTGGTGGGGCATGTTAATAGTTCTATTTAATCCAGGCAGTCATTTCTTTAAGCAGTGCAGAATTGTGCTGCAGCTGGTTGTAACTCGGATTTGATTGTAGGCATTATTTCACTGTAACGAATGTTTGTGCAGTCATAATTAACAATTCAATGCATTGGATATGTTATATTTCCCTAATTTACTTTCACATTTTGATGCTATTTTATTGGTACCAGAAACTTTGTTCAACCAGGATTTGACATGAACATTGCCTTCTGCAATCAAGAGAAGCAGAGAAATGAGGTTTGTTAGGAATTTTCCCCTCTACACTTCCTGTTCTTAATGATCATGCTGAAACTTGTGGAAATTGGAATTTCAACAACTTGGCTTGTGCACATGAATAATTCAATGCACTCTTATAGTGCTCTATAAATAAATTACTAATTCTCAGTTTTGAAATAATACTGGCATTGCTCATGTACTCATGTCTGGTTATTTAGTGGACAGCTGTAAGCAAAAACTAAGCTATGGAAACCAAAATATCTAAGGATCATGTCTTGCTTTCTCAGTATAGCTTTTCAGGTTCATCAGTTTTGATGGTGTTTGTCTAAGTTTTGTATCGCTGGTTCTAGATTCCATCATTAGGAATAATATCAAAATTCAGCCTATTTTCTATCCAAAATTTGCCTGGGCACAAATTGAAATTTTGTGCTTATTATTTTAAGCGGAACTCCCACAAGTTTGCAGTATCTTGGTAAAAGTGGGCCAACCGTTAGTCTGGAGCAGGGTACAAAAACTGGCGGCTGGTTTTCGGTTTTACCAGTGGGTACTGGTAGCACCACAGTTACCGGTGGTGACATGTTGTTTTGGCCCATTCTTACATGTTTTGACTTGTGGCTTGCAAAAAAATACTATTTTACATTATAACATTTTTAAGAGTTGACATCACAAGGACAAGAGGGAAATGAACCCATTTGTGTTATGAGTGGCTTCCCCATTGAAATCTGATGTAAAGTTGGCACTGCATCCACCAATACCGACATTGGGTCATTTTGGCAGGAGAGCTCAGTGGATACATCACAATGGAGGAACATCAAGCAGCATGTGCTTCCTTATGGTTCTTCAAGGCCACTCACCCGCAAGCTTTCCTTTGATGCGTCTTCAAGTGATTCAAGAGGCATGGATGCATCCACAAGCATGTCAACAGAGAGCACTTCTATGACCATCAATGTCCCAAAGTTAGCTGAGGTTGGGGAAATCACAATGCTTTATGGTTATATACACCATAAAAAAGAAGATTATTCATATTTGTTGTATGACAGGGTGCTGAATACGGGAGGCAACCAATGGTGGCATCTTCCACTTTGGTAGAACTAACAACTAGGCTAGATTTCTTTAAAGAGCGGAGGTCACAACTAATGGAACAACTCCATAGTCTCGATTTAGGACATGGATCTGCTTCACAGGGTTTTCCATACAAGCCGCCTTCTCCTTGGAATAGTCCAAGGTAGGACGCTCATTCAGTTACATGAATGTATATTCTTGGTAGAGATTCTTTACCCTCCGTCTTTATCATTTGTAGAAACTGCTGGCGAGAATGTAGATTTATTTTTGCCTTTTATAGGGGTTCATCGTTTTGTTGATGCATGAGGTGATCGAGTGTGATGTTGTAGTCTCCTGTATGTAATGTGTCGTGTGTGCCATTTAAACAGGTTACCGGTGTTGTCGCAGTGTATATGCATTTTTGTGTGGCTGCTCATGGAAACTGGACAGGCTGGCTCCTTGTATGGTGTTTTGATTCATACCTAGTGCAAAAAGGCGAGGAAAGCAGGATGAAATGAGAATCCAGCTTGAGTGTATGGATAATCTGTTGAAGAATCGAGGCTGTGTTTTAATCCGTGCCAATAATTTGCAGTACCTGTTAGTTTGTTACACAATGAACCATACTCCATTTAGTGGGCCAAAAAGGCTAATATGTACAACTAGAGTGGATATTAAGCAAATAACCCTCTATACAAGTAACTAAAACACTCCTCCTCACAGTAGATCACTAATACTGAGTTTGGAGAGTTAAAAGTTGTGTTGAGTTCTAGTCCATACTTTGGTGAATAAATTTGCAAACTAAAACTCTAAAGGTACATACTGAAGAGTAATGGCTTGTTCATGCATTTGTGATTTTATGTACGAAACATCTACTTCGATGTGTTTGGTGAGCCTATGTTTACTAGATCTCGAGCTATGCTGATTGTATTAGTGTTTGATAAGAGAGGAGTTAGTGCAGGAACTGAAATACCGAAATCCTTAAGTAGCCATCGAAACTAAGTGATCTTAGTTGTTAATGACGTTATGGCTTGTAATTCAGTCTTAGCACTTCAATGAGAAACACTAGTCTTTTTGTTCTTCTAGGTAATCAAAGAGGAATTAAGGAAAACACAATAAGATAGAAAAGATTGACGATCAGAATGATCACTAGTCCAGATCGTATCATAATACGTTGAAGCTGTAGAGAGCTAGAGTGAGAAAAGAAAAGACGACGATTGATGGTCTCATGAAGATATTGCACAACACGAAAAAAGTGATTATAGTGGAGCTGTGTGGGAGTAGAAACGAACTAACTATGAATGTGAACTAAGTGAGAAATGTTAGGTCAAGTGATCCCAAAGTAGATGAAACTCCCGACAAGATGGCGGTAATGAGTGGGCTCCTTAAGAGGCTCACCATTAGTTTGCCGAATGTGAAAACCAAGCTCCATATGAGTATCCAAAATGCACTGATCCGCGAGACAAGTGTGAACAAGGATATCTTGAATGTAGGGAGGTAGTAGCCCTCAGGCATAGAAATGATCTCAATTCCAAGGGCATAACGAAGAGAACCCAAATTAGACATCAAGAACTGCTCACTAAGACGCTCTTCACAAAATCAATGTACTAAGAGTCATCCCCAATAACGAAGGAGTGTCCGACCTTGAGGAGATGTGTGAACAAAGAGAGCTGCATATATACCCCCTCACACAACTCGCCATTGAGAAATATATTCTTTGATGTCTAGCTAAGAGATGGACCAATGTTAAACAGAGGCCATAACAAGGAGAGTGCGGACAGTGGTCAAGTGAGCGACAAGAACAAAGGTCTCATTGTAGTCAAGATCATACTCCTGTTGAAAATCACGTGCCACAAGACGAGCCTTGTAGCGTCTAAGAGAGCCATCCGAGCGGGTCTTGATCTTATACACCCACTTGCACGTGATAAGAGTGACACGCACAGGTAAGTGCACAAGATCCCAATTTCCAGTACGCTCTAAAGTAGCAATCTCCTCAGACATCGTGAGCTACCACTTAGGGTGAGCAGCACCTTCACAGTAGGTCATAGGCTTAGAAAGAGCAGTGACTACGAATCCGTAGTGCTCAGGAGGCCTGATAGTGCGACGATCTTTGGGAGGAGAGGGTGGAGTAGGACCCAATATGGAAGGAGAAGAAGAGCTGGGAATAGGGATCTGTAGGACCGTAAAGGCGACTAGAGGGGGGTGAATAGACGCTTTCTCAAATTTTTCGCCTTAATCAAATTCAACACACACTTTACTCCTTTAGCTAAGAAAGCTAAGAAGATCAGTACACGCACAGAGGAAGCCTTGTGCTGAATTCAATTACCCCCTTAAACCACAATACACAAATGTGGAGAATTAAACTCACTGGGCTGGTCTGGACATGGGCGGTCTGACCAGTAGACAAAGGGCGGTCCGACCGCTAGTAATCGGTTCGACCGCCTTTAACGGGCGGTCAAAGGTGGCGGTCTCGCTCGTTGCTAAACCGGTCTGACCGATTTAGTCCAGAATCGAACCACAAAGCCCAAATGCAAAACGAAATTTGGTCCAACTTTTGATTCAACCAATGAAACTTGACCAAATTTGGAGCACACCTCCCTAAGGATATATGAGACCTATTTCTAGCGACGATCGTTCAGATCCACTTCGAAGAATCGATCTCTTAAGAATTTACCAAAGAGGTGTTCCAAAACCTAGAAATATGAAAATCTTGATTCAAGACTTGCTTGTGGGGGTTGATGATCTAGATGATTCTAGGAGTATTCCCACACATCAAAGCAAGATAAAATCGGTCAAGAGACCAAGCATAAACAATTGAATCAAGGAAGCACCAAAATCAACAAAAGGGAGAAGAACACAAAGGAGACAATCGATCTCTTAAGCAAGCATCACAAGATTGATTGATCCAACAAGATGCTTACAAAGCCACTCCCTCAAGGAGGACAAGAGCTCAAACCAAAGAGCACACACAATCTCTCCAAACCCTAGCTCTCTCTCCAAACCCTAGAAAAAGGTGGAGGAGTCCAAATGAGTGCTTGGGGGCTTTTACATCTCACCCCTTCTATTTATATGGAGAGTTAGGGTTTCACACATGGGACCCACACACACACACATGGGACCCACTCACACACATCTGTTGAAGCAATCGTCTGCCTCACCACGTGTAGGTTGATCAGCGGCTCTCATCATGTCGGCAAGTCTCTCCCGTCTGAATCCCATCGGAACCTCCCAGAGACTTGCACCGACTTCCGCACCGCCTGATCCAACCAGCTGCACCGAACTACCCGTTCGATCCATCTTGCCCATTCTGCACCATGCTTGAGTCACACGACCTCACCCGGCATCCATGATCGCTCGGACCTCGGCTCTCCAAGCGTAGTCCCGATCCACCTCACCGCTGACGCCGTTGACTCGCAAGCCACCGCATGACAATAGACAAACAAATCGTCTTCGGGAACAAGTTCTTCACAACTTGACCCACGTTAGTTCAACAATGCAATATGCAACAATAAAGCATTGAAATCCATACATAGAACACATTCCATACACATCAATGCCAAAAAGGCTAACCTCCAAGTGATCGGCGGTCTGACCGCCCCACACAGCCGGTCCGACCGATTTCAGGCCGGTCGGACCGATTCCATAACGGCGGTCGGACCGCCCGAAATGACTTAGCCAAATTTTCATCTTGAAAATCCGAAACCTTCTGGAATTTTCAAATGAATAGAACTTTCGACTGGGAGCTCCAAAAATTATGTGACCACATCCAGGAGACTCCCCTCACTTGCCTACACAACCTATTTTTGGCTCGGCTTCAAAACCCACTTTGAAACAGACCCGTTCGGACCGGCAAACACTACGGTCTGACCGCCGATGCCACCGGTCAGACCGCCTGTGGTCTGACAGGCTGAAGCAAACCCCGAAAACGCGAGATTTTGCAAACCAACAAAGCCATTGCCAATTGACTCATCATCATAAGATCATGCACATATCCTCACGATATCCACAATCTCCCCCTTGATGAACACATTGGCAATTTCTTAGAAAACGTAGTTTTAAAGTTTGAAAAGTAAAAAATCGTAGTTTTCGCATAAAGGCACAACTTGGTCCATAAGCATGAAAAAGCCTAGGAAACGACCAAGCTGGCTTCAGAATAGTATAAGCAAGTGAGATAATGCAATGAAAGCACAAAAGGATTCAATTTCCAGAAAGTAGCCAAAAATCTCACTTAGGTCCATATGAAAGACAAATGTTCTATTTGACCTTTGATCATTGTGAGTCTTTTTCAATTACAAATATAATCAGAAAAAGGCAATAAAACTAATAGACTTAACTCACTATGATCACAAATTTTTAGAAGGTTCATTTTTTTATATATGAGTTCTTTGATATGAAACCAAAAGCTCCAAAATAACATTTTCCTTCTCAATCTTTCTCCCCCTTTGACAATGAATTCATCAAGATGTATGGGAAAAGATAGAGTAAGATGAAATGACTTTATTTTTGAACTTCAGCAAAAAAGAGCCATGACCATTATACATGTAGACAGTACAAGTATTATACCAAGCAATATTAAGTGAAGAAGCTATGTTCAATCATGGCAAAACATGTACTGCAAAGCTAAGACCAAAATAGCAATAATATGAGATTAAAAGAATTAATACCATGAAAAGTTGCTCAATATCATAGTCTCACTAAAAGCAACCTAAAATGAGTCAAGCCATGTCTATAAGTAAAAAGAGACCCAAAATTAGAACTGAGGCATTTTGAGCATTAAGAGTTCAAATATGAAGCAATTTAATCAAGCACTTAGCATTTTGAGCATTTTCCTAAAAATGATTTTTTTTTCATTGTGCTAGATCTCAAGCCTTTCCACGACCATCTCAAGCAAGAAGCTTAAAAGAGTGGTCTAGGTCATCCAAAACTCCCCCTGAGTTCATGCCTAGTGCAATGGCAAGCAGTCTCATGAGAAAGGATTGGTGAGATCAATTTTTTCGCACAGAAAATCTCATTCTTCATTTGCTTGACTTAAGAAATTAAAAAGCTCATTTTACATCTCAAAATAAGTTCAAGACTCAAATTAACCTATATGACATGGCATGAATCATAAGAGGATCACTAGAGCAAAACTAGTCACAAGATCCAACAAGACATGATTTGATTCAATTTGCTCACAGATATAAAGCTAGCAAGGTGAAAGCTAAGCTAAAACACGAAGAGCCATAAAAGAAGTCTAGCTGACTATCACTTGACATGACAAGGTATAGAGTATGAAATCAAGCCATACAAGGATAATAATCAAAGCTCCACAAGTTTTATTATACAATGCAAGATATTGAAATTGAAAAATGCATTATGATACAATGAAGGCAAAAAGAGCAAATTCCCTTCAAAACATCCATGCCTTAGTACTGGGGTTAGAGATAAACGATCTAGGAGTCCGAGATCGAGACGCATACGATACTGAGAATAATGAAGAAGCAAACAATAAAATGATTAGGAACAAAATCATAAGAATGCACACGAGAACTACCTGGACCTCTCCGAAACGATCTACCAAAAGATCGATACTCCCCCTGTCTAGGTGCTACCCGTGGTTTCTCCTCACGATATCCTAAACCAAAATACTGCCTGGACCCACCAAAAGAGTCAACAAAGTTCTCTACGAATCTAGGCCTATATGTGGTACGATAAACAGACTGCCTAGCTCTAGAGACTACAGCTGGTGAAGGGACTCCTCTAATGGATCTCAAAACGCTCATCCTCTCTTTTTCTCTCAATTTTTGCTCTCCGGAAGCTAAACTCAACAGTGTGGCCCTCTTTCTTGCAGAAGGTGCAATGATACTTGACCTTTTGAGGGGTCTGAACTGGAGAAACAGAAGCACCTTTCTTGCCAGAAAGAGTTTGAGCAAAACCTGCAGCTTTGAAAACAACCTTGGAAGTCTTAGGAGGTTCTTGCTCAAACAAACCACTTTTCACAACTCTTGTAATCTTATGTGAGTGATTCTTGGAATGCTCTAGGGAATTAAAACCTAGGCCACTATTCTTCTTACTCACTTTAGATTGATCAAGAATCATATTGAGTTTCTTTTCCCCACCAGTAAACTTCTCAAGAATCACTTTGAGGTAATCATTCTCTTTGGCTAAAACTCCACATTTAGAGCACTTTCTAGAATTGATTGCCTCATCATGTTTGCTCTTAAGAAGAGCCACTTCCACTTTTAAAGCCTCGCAAGAGACACAATAGGAATCCCCAATCCTATTCAACTGCTTCTTAAATTTGACTCTAAAAGCCTCTTGTATCTTACCAACAATAGTTTCAACTTCAGCATGCAACATACAAGAGGAAGAATCAATGACTTTCTTGGAAGCAGTAAGAGACATGGATTTTTCAATTTTAGCTTTCTCTTCTAGAGTCTTGTTTAAAGCTTCAATCTCAATTGTAAGCTTAGGACAATTTTCACAAGAAGCAGCTCTAGAGTACACAACCATTTCTGTCATCTCTTGCATTTTAATCATATTGTTCTTACAATGAGAGCAAGTGTGACTAGCATCAAATTTTTGCAATTCTTTCAAGGAGCTATCCAATTTTAATTCAAACAAAGCACAATTTGAGCAAGTTAAAGGAATAGCATCCAATGTAGTCACATAAAGAGAAATGGCATCCATGCAAGCAGAACTAGACTTGAGAGATTCTAGTTCAACAAGATCATCTTTTAATTGATTTTCAACAGAGGAATAGGCAGAATTTAAGCTTGTCAACTCATTAAGCAAGCTAGAGCATGAATCACAAAAATCATCAGGACTAATTGATTTGAGCCTAACAACTTCTAGGTTCAAGTTATCAATCATAGTGTCCTGTTTCTTAATCATTTTAGCTTGCTTATGCAGTTTTTGTTCAGCAAGCACCAAAGCCCTTTTCATATCAAGAAGTGAAGGGCATACCTCATCGGGATCACTAAAAGGATCCTCGTTATTGGAGGAGTCGCTGTCGTGGCTGTTCTTGGCCATGAAACACATGCCCGTGAAATCACGAGCCTTCTTCTTGCCACGGGAGTCACTCTTGTCGTCCTCCACCTCCGAGTCCACATCGCTCATGCTCACATCCTCTAGAGCTTTAAGGACCCGGCTGACAAACTTGCGATAGTTTGTCTTCTTGGGTTTAGCATCCCTCGCTTGAGGATGTCTTTGTGACTCCTTCTCCTCCTTGCCCTTCAGCTTGGGGCACTTAGAGCGAATGTGGTTTGGCTCACCACACTCGAAGCAAGTGATAGGTCCACCTCTCCTCCTATTCCTCACCTTGTTGTAAGCTCTCGTGAATTTGGTGGATAGGAGGGCTAAATCATCCTCGACAGTTTCTCAAGTTGTTCATCGCTCAAAGAATGCAAAGCAGATAATGAAAATCAGATGAGCTACAATCGAAAGAATCAGAAGAATAACCCTTGGATTTATCGACCACTAAAGCCATCGACTCTGTCGTTGAGAGACGCGAGATAAAATCAATCTCATGCGTCTTCAATCTCGAGTATAGCTTATCCATGGTAAGCTCACTCATGACAGTGTTGTCATTGATGGAAGTGATCTCCATTCCCCAGACCTTCACATCAAAAGCACCCAAAGGCGGTGTGCATTTTCCGACTCAGAAAAGACCAGGTCAACAACACGGAGATCATGGAGAATCTTAGAAAATCTTCCCCACAGCTCATCTAAAGACTCACCAGGTCTTTGCTCGATCTTGGAGTAAATTTTCTTTAGCTGGTTCTGTCTCACTTCCTTGATCGCAGTGGACCCCTCGTGATAATCACAAAGTCCGCCAGATCTCATGAGCAGACCGCAAATGAGCGACACGCTCAAACTCCTATCGACTAAGGCCTTGGATCAAAAATTCGAGCCCTGCTGTTTGCCTCCACATCTGGGGTGATCATATTGTCATCGGCTGGCACGACATAAGGGTTTTTTTACCTTAAGCCAAATTGCGTGCCCTTGAGCCTCGATAAAGGCCTGCATTCGGGCCTTCCAATATGCAAAATCAACTCCATCAAAAACATGTGGCTTGGTTGAATACCTGTCAGTCTCCATGGTTCCAAAGACCGGTTAAGATCTATGAGAAGAGCTAACCGGCTCTGATACCACTTGTAGGACCGTAAAGGCGACTAGAGGGGGGGTGAATAGACGCTTTCTCAAATTTTTCGCCTTAATCAAATTTAACACACACTTTACACTTTTAGCTAAGAAAGCTAAGAAGATCAGTACACGCACAGAGGAAGCCTTGTGCTGAATTCAATTACCCCCTTAAACCACAATACACAAATGTGGAGAATTAAACTCACTGGGCTGGTCTGGACATGGGCGGTCTGACTGGTAGACAAAGGGCGGTCCGACCGCTGGTAATCGGTTCGACCGTCCTTAATAGCGTTCAAGGTCAGAAAGGTGGTCGGATCGGCCGCCGTTGCTAAACCGGTCTGACCGATTTAGTCCAGAACCGAACCACAAAGCCCAAATCCAAAACGAAATTTGGTCCAACTTTTGATTCAACCAATGAAACTTGACAAAATTTAGAGCACACCTCCCTAAGGATATCTGAGACCTATTTCTAGCGACGATCGTTCAGATCCACTTCGAAGAATCGATCTCTTAAGGATTTACCAAAGAGGTGTTCCAAAACCTAGAAATATGAAAATCTTGATTCAAGACTTGCTTGTGGGGGTTGATGATCTAGATGATTCTAGGAGTATTCCCACACATCAAAGCAAGATAAAATCGGTCAAGAGACCAAGCATAAACACTTGAATCAAGGAAGCACCAAAATCAACAAAAGAGAGAAGAACACAAAGGAGACAATCGATCTCTTAAGCAAGCATCACAAGATTGATTGATCCAACAAGATGCTTACAAAGCCACTCCCTCAAGGAGGACAAGAGCTCAAACCAAAGAGCACACACAATCTCTCCAAACCCTAGCTTCTCCTCTCATCTCCTCTCCAAACCCTAGAAAAAGGTGGAGGAGTCCAAATGAGTGCTTGGGGGCTTTTACATCTCACCCCTTCTATTTATATGGAGAGTTAGGGTTTCACACACGGGACCCACTCACACACATCTGTTGAAGCAATCGCCTGCCCCACCACGTGTAGGTTGATCAGCGGCTCTCATCATGTCGGCAAGTCTCTCCCGTCCGAATCCCATCGGAACCTCCCAGAGACTTGCACCGACTTCCGCACCGCCTGATCCAACCAGCTGCACCGAACTACCCGTTCGATCCATCTTACCCATTCTGCACTATGCTTGAGTCACACGACCTCACCCGGCATCCATGATCGTTCTGGACCTCAGCTCTCCAAGCGTAGTCCCGATCCACCTCACCGTTGACATCGTTGACCTGCAAGCCACCTGCACAGTAATGGACAAACAAATCGTCTCCGGGAACAAGTTCTTCACAACTTGACCCACGTTAGTTCAACAATGCAATATGCAACAATAAAGCATTGAAATCCATACATAGAACACATTCCATACACATCAATACCAAAAAGGCTAACCTCCAAGTGATCGGCTGTCTGACCGCCCCACACAGCCGGTCCGACCGATTTCAGGCCTGTCGGACCGATTCCATATCGGCGGTCGGACCGCCCGAAATGACTTATCCAAATTTTCATCTTGAAAATCCGAAACCTTCTGGAATTTTCAAATGAATAGAACTTTCGACTGGGAGCTCCAAAAATTATGTGACCACATCCAAGAGACTCCCTCACTTGCCTACACAACCTATTTTTGGCTCGGTTTCAAAACCCACTTTGAACCAGACCCGTCGGACCGGCAAACACTACCGGTCGGACCTCTCCACGGGTGGTCTGACCGCCGATGCCACGTCTGACAGGCTGAAGCAAACCCCGAAAATGCGAGATTTTGCAAACCAACAAAGCCATTGCCAATTGACTCATCATCCTAAGATCATGCACATATCCTCACGATATCCACAAGATCATCAAAGACGGAAGCTCAATTGAGGACAGGAGTAGGCCGATGATGTAAAGTGTAGTGTAGTGGAAAGGGAGAGATCTTAACAGAAGAGCTAGAAGGAACCTCTGGGGGAGAGAGTCGATGGAGCCGAAGGAGAGGGAAGCGAAAATGTTGAAAGCAGAAGCGATCGAAGTGGAGTGTTGAGGGTCGGGAAAGGTAAAAAAAGAGATCGACTCAATAAGAGAATCTAGGATGACAGTAGCGGGACGAGGGTAGTAAGGTAGTGACTCATCGAAAGTGACATCATGGGATATTCTCATCCGGCGAGTAACAAGATCGTAGCAGTGATAACCCTTATCCTCAAAATTGTAACAAAGAAAAACACACTCAACTGATTAAGTAGTTAGCTTGGTGCGCTCACGAGGTGGAAGAAGGACGAAGCAGACACATCCGAAACAACAAGTGCGATGGTACTCTGGAACCCGATCGTAGAGATGCTTGGCCGGAGTAGAACGCTGAAGAGAAGTGGAAGGCTAAATGTTGATAAGGAAAGTGGCAGTGGAGAGAACCTCAACGCAGAAGTGAGGTGGAACAGAAGAGTCAAATAAGAGAGCGCGGGCTGTCTCAAGCAGGTGACGATGCCTGTAACATGATTATATGCTATATCTTGGTATACCCATCTACCCGAGCAAATGTGGGTGTTTATGAGCCGGCTGCTGTTCATCAGTTGTAGCTTATAACAACCTGGATTGGTTGTCTAACCCGGGATTAACACCCCTAGATTCTTTTTATTCTACACTGGTCCCTGGAACAGTAGCTTGGGTACACAGTAAACAAATATGGTAACAAGCACATCTTGCACAACTTTATTAATAATTATAAGAGTTTATTACAAGAATGACTTAGAATCCAACAATAAAGAACACAACGAAAGACGGAGAAGTACTAGAGCCTAGCAAATCTGCCATAGGCAATTGACTAGGGTAGCGACCTAGTCGTTGAGATCCTCAACAATTGTGAAGTTAGTCTCCTCTGAACAATATTTTATTAAGCAATAGTGAATACAAAAATATACTCCGTAAGTTACACCCATAATAGAGTTAATACATACATGGATATTATGGACCGCGGCGGCCATTTCAGAATCCGACGAAACCATGGGCGAAAAGAGGGAAAATGGGTCGGAATGGGGGCAGTGTGACGGGGGGTTTATTATTGCACATGTTTTAGCGAGAAAGGGAAAGAAAATGTAGGATTTGAGGACCTCCCGAGGCGCCGCATTGGTGGTCATGCGGAGAAAGAAGGAAGGAGGAAGAAGGGACAGCTGCCAGGCGAGGCTTGCATGGCGGTGGGAGGGAGAGAGAGAGGCAAGGGAGGTAGATCGATGGGGCCGGAGGGGCGGTGAGAGAGAGAGGAGGAGGGCGCAGGGGGTGGCAGGCTAGGCCGGTTGGCGCGCGTGGGTCGGGCGCAAATGGATCAAATGGGACGGAGGGAAAGGGTTTCGGCCCGAAAGGAATTTAGGAGATTTAAATCAATTTCTGAATATCAAAAATAGCAATAAATCAAATGGGCTTTTAGAAAAATAGCAAATAGAGTTAAAAAAAATTCTGGAAAAATTCACATAAATTCCTTGAATTATTTTGAACTTAATAAAATTATTTTCAACTTAAAGTTGGATTTTAATTTCTAAAAATAGGAAAACCTTTTTAAAATCCAGAAAATTCTAGGAAATTAATTAAAATTTCTTTTTAACTTTAAAATATAGAAAATTCAACAAAACTATATTAAAATTTTAGAAAATCCAATAATGTAATAAATTTATTATTTTTCATTAATTTTTTTAATTAATTTTAGTAACATAACTTTGGGATGTTACAAATTACCCCCTTTAAAAGAAATCTCGTCCCCAAGATTCAAAGATGCTAGAAAGAAAGTTGGGAATACTTGGTCTTTAATTGAAATTGTCGTCGTACATACCCTGCTCCACATTTGGCGGGGCCTGAGTTGTGATGTTGTATAAACGCCCATTTCCATAGTTTTTGCGGTTTGCTTTTTGCCTTCATGGTGTTGACAGTTGGAACTTCAAAGCTGTTCATGATGACTGGATTTGTGGTATGTTGCTTCTTTGGGCATTTACTAGCAAAATACCTAATCTTATGGTAGTTGAAGCACGTGATTCCTACAACGTAGGATGAGTCCTTCTGTGATTGGTCACCCTCAGATGTGTTGGAGGACCCAATGTTGATAGGACTATTCATTGTTGGCGTTTCGGTTGAAGTTGTTGGCTGGAGTCTCACTTGATGCGATGAGCTTCCTATATCTGTAGGGAAAATTCCAGGTATGAACCTTTGCGTAGCCATTCTTCTCTTACAGTTCTCTATCTCTAGGTGCTTGCCTTCCTGACGAATCGCCTTGTGGACTAGCTAGTGAAAATCAGTGTACTCCTGGGAGATCATCTGTATGGATAGATCATCATTAAGACCATCAAGGAATCTCTCTTGCTTGGCTTCATCTGTTACAACACATTCTAGTGTGTGACATGCCAGTTGATTGAACTTATGCAAGTATTCATTAACTGTGCAGCTTCCTTGGCGCAACTTACATAATTCCTTTTTCTTCAAGGTGATCATGCCTGAAGGAATATGTGGTCAGCGAAAAGCTTGCACAAACTCATTCCAAGTGATTGCTTGAGCATTGGCATGCGAGACGCTGAAGTTGTACCACCATTCAGAAGCAAGTCCATTCAGTTGGTGAGAAGCAAACAAAACTCTTTCACGATCACTACACTATGAGATGTCTAGTTTCTTCCTGATAGCACGCAACCAATCATCTGCATCCATTGGCTCTGTGCTGCTTGAAAAGGTTGGAGGGTGTGTTCTCATGAACTCTGACAATATGGACTGCGAAGGTGGAGCTTGGAAAGCTGGAGCTTGCTGGGCTTCGTTGTTATTGATGGACTGAGCAAGTAGTTCGATCAGATGGTTCTCATTGGCCATCATCTGTTGTCATTATGATCCATTGACTGGTGGTGGTGAAATTGAGGCATTGCCATTTCCAGGGACATAATTATTGGTGTTGGTTCCACTTTCAGAGCGACGAGTGTTCACCATTTGCCGGTTACTCCAGAGGGTTAGGGAAGGTGACAAAGGTTAGGGGAGAGACAAAGAAGGAGAACTAAGGGGGATAGAACAACACAAAAGTCCAAACGAAACAACCAATTCAAAAGCTTTTCAAAATAACTTTATTAACTTTATTCATTGTTCTACCCGAACAATACTCTTAAGCTGGTGAAACAACTCAATGCATATAATGAGTCTTGACAAACTTGGACTATATGTCTTGACTGACATCGCATCTTGTGCTCGCGGTCTTCAATTAATGAATTTTGCATGACGATGCTCTCTTGATGGCTCCATATCTTGTGGTCTTGAACGTAGTGGTAAGAATCATGCTGACCATCTATAGAACTTTTGAAGGAAACGAGGATCCGTTTAACATTATAAAATGGTGAAGGAAGAACTACGTAAGAAAGAATTACTATGAAGAAGGTAAGGATAGAAAGATAAGAAAAGATGAGGATATCACAATATAGTTTTCTTGTTGTATAAAATAAGTGTTGAAGTTTTCCAACTAACGACCATTCTAACTAGGTCATGGCGTACAATCGATATGGCTATGATACCATGTCTATCAAACCCGTGAGTAACAACCCGAGATTCTGTGTATTCTACACTAGTCCCTGAAACAGTAGCTACTGTGCATAGTAAACAAACATGGTAACAACCACATCTCCTACAACTTTATTAATAATTACCAGAGTTTATTACAAGAACAACTTACAAGCCAACAATAAAGAACACAATGAAAGACGAAGAAGAAGTAGAAGAGCCCAGTAAATCTGCCACATGCAATTAGTGCTGGCCAAATGGGCTGGGCCTCCTAGACCAGCCCGAGGCATGACACTGTAGGCCCGACCTAAGCACGACACGACCCACACTGTTCATGGCCTGTGCCAGCCCGGCACAAGAGCTCGGGCCATGCCTGGGCCGCCACCACGGCACGATGGGCCGGCCAGACAAGACATGAACAGTGTCAGGCCATGCCGAGAACGACACGAGCACAAAAGGCCCAGCACGGCCCATGCGGCCCGGAGAGTGCGGCGCCACGCGCCCGCGCCGACGCGTAGGAAGAAGGGCGGGAGGTCGGGAGGAGGCCAGAGCAGAGAGAAAAGAAAGGGCATTACAGACGAGGAGGCATTAGGGACGAGGAGGCGAGGAGGCCGGGAGGCGCGTCGGCATCAGCGTCGGCGTTGTTGACGAGGAGGCGGGGAGGCGTCAGCATTGCGAATGAGGAGACGGGGAGGCCTGTCGGGTCGTCAGTGTTGTGGCGAGGAGGCAGCTCGACGGTGAGGAGGCGAGGTGGTGACCGTTGACTGGTGAGGAGGTGGCGGGGCGGCAAGGAGGCGGCACCGGCAGCGGTAGTGCGTCGTGCAGCACTACCGCGGCACGCGCACCGGCGAGACCAAGGGGAGAAGAAGGCGAGGGGATGGGGCGACCGGGTTGTGGCGTGCTCATGGGCCCTGCCTGGCACGGCATGACCCAAAAAAATCCGGCTGTTGGGATTTTAGCCGTTTTATTTTGACCGTTGGGGTCTTTAAAAATAGGGAAAATTTCAAAAAATCCGGATTTTTTTCTATAAATAGCCACCATACCCCCCTCATTTAGCACCCCTTCATTCTCTATTCTCTCTTTGAAATTCTGTTGTGCAAATTCAAATTCATATTGAGCTAATTTGGCAAAATTCAAAAATTTGTGCCAAAATTAGGGGAAAAAAAATCAATTTTCAGCAGCAAGTCAGCGAAAGAGGTATAATACTATTTTTCACATACTTTATTGTTAGTGTTTGTTATGCTAAGATGAAAGTAGTAATAGTGTTAGTTTCGATTTTACAGTTTTCGTTATGGATAGTCCTTACAACATCTTTTCTCTTGGTGATTACGTACTTTCACCGAAGGAAATTGCGTCCATGAAGGCAGTTGTGGCTGCGTAAAGCCAACCGGAGGTTTCACCGGAAGTGCTGTCATCAGGCTCCATGGCAGCATCAGGCTTCATGGCATCCGGAGAAAAGAGGTCGTGACCATCAACATCGGGAGTGTGGGAGAATTTCGACAGGACAACCAAGAAAGATGGAGCGAGAAATGAGGTACCATATGCTATTTATAAAATTTGTCACAATGAATTATCTGCAAAGTCTACAGGTGGAACGGGGCACTTGCAAAGGCATGCTACAAGATGTAAGGTGAAGCAAGGATTGGTGATGAGGTAGACGCAGCTGCAATACAACCCCGACGGTACAGTACGTAGCTGGGACTACGATCCTCAGGTAGCCCGCAAATCTCTCTGTCGTTTAATTGCTTATGTGGATTTACCGTTAAGCTTTGGCGAGTCTGCTTCTTTCCAACTTGCATTAGGACTGCACATAATCCTTGATTTTCTTTCGTTTCTAGACAAACAACAACTAGGAATCTAATAAAATACTACAATGAATGTCGTAATAAAATAAAAAACTATTTACTATGTGCACATTTTCACCCTAACCTCGGACATATGGAGTGGTCAGGCTAGGGAAGATTACGTTAGTGTGGTTGCACATTATGTTAATGACGACCAGGTAATGGAGAAAATGATTATTTGTTTAAATTAATTGATGTAGCACATACGGGTGAGAATATTACGAACTGTATTATCAAAGTCGTGGAAGACTTTCGTCTTACAGACAAAGTATTCTCAATTACTTTAGACAGCACCGCTTCAAACTCTAGGGCTATGGACATTCTTACTCCAGTGTTGAGTACAACGCCGATTCTTTCTTGCTACATCAATGATGCGCTTGTCATATTATCAACCTTGTAGTCAAATATGGTTTGAAGAGCTTGAGTCCGTATATTAAAGATGCGATTTCTTTCTTGAATAATTCTAACGTAAGAATAGCACAATATAAGAACTCCTGTAGGGCGATCGGTGTATGTCCGAGAAAGTTTGGTTTGGACATAGAGGTAAGGAGGAACTCTACTTACTTCATGCTTAAGAATCTTTTACCATACAAGAGCACTTTTTTGTTTTTATTCAAACGCACTATCAGAGCGCTGACAGCAGTATACTATTGACTGAGTAATATTGGTTCGTTGCTGAGAAGATACTAGGGTTTTTAGAAATTTTTATGAGGCCACTGCTGGTTTGTCCGCTCTGTACTATCCAACATCTCTTATAATCCTGCATACTATTTTACAGATTGCTAATCAATTGAAAATGTACGAAAATTACATAGTTTTACGCGATGCTGTTGTTTCCATAAAATCTAAATACATTAAATATTGGAGAGAAATCCCTTACCTATATACAGTTGCATTTCTTTTATATCCTAGGTGCAAATTTGATGCATTTGGTAGTGTACTTGAACTTCTTAATGATGCTACAGGGCTAGACTATACTGACTATTTTGCAGAAGTTCGTTCTCAGTTATATAGGGTTTACCAAAAGTATGAAAATAAGTTTCGGGGAGTCCGCTTGCAACGACCTCTAGTAGCCCCTGCCTCAAGTAGCAAGACTAATATGTGGGGCAAGATTTTCGGGGCATCTTCCTCTAGGTCCAGATCTTCTTCTAGTACTTCTACATTCCAGCCTGTTCAGCCAAGACCCATAAGGAGCGGGGAACTATCTAACTTTCTAGACAGCGATACGGTGGATTTCAACTCAGAAGGCTTCGAAATATTGCAATGGTGGCAAGCACATAAGTTAACATATCACGTGCTATCCATAGTTGCACGTGATGTGTTAATTGTTCCTGTCTCGATGGTTTCCTCTGAGTCTGCTTTTAGTCTCCCTGTAAGAATATTAGAGGAGAGAAGAACAAGTCTCACAAGTGAGATGGTGGAGATACTTCTATCTATGAAAGACTGAAAATAAGTTGATTCACGAACACAATACTCTGTGGAAAATCCAGAGTTGTCAGAGGTGTTCAAAAATTTATACTTAGACAAAGACACCGACACATAGAATAAAGATGTATCATGTATGTAGAATTATAGAGCTATAGGTTGTACTCTTTTTCCTTTGCCAAGGTTTTCTCAATTTGAGTTTTTACTTTGTGAAGGTTTTAACGAGGCTGTCAGTTAGACATTAATAAAGCTCTGTATTATATTTTCAATAGGATTGTCTCATTTTTTTTTCAATTTTCATGTCTACTTCTGAATTTTATACATTTTTCTAATTTTTCTGGTTTTTTTGGATTTTTTTTGTCCTTGCAGGCCAAACGGGCCAGACTTGGCCCGATGGGCCAAACGTGCTCGTGCCAGCCCGGCACAACACGAAGCTCTATCGGGTCATGCCTGGGCTGGCTCCCCGGCATGTGGGCTAGTTCGGCATGAACCATCTAATAGCCGGGCCAGAATGGGCCATGCCTGGTCGTGCCCGGGCCGGGTTGGGCCGCCCATTTGGTCATGTCTGCATGCAAAATCGATTAGGGTAGCAGTTTAGTCATTGAGATCCTCAGCAACTGCAAAGTCCTTCTCCTCTGAATAATATTTATTAAGCAAGGGTGAGTACAAAAATGTACTCTCGAAGTTACACCCATAATATAGTTAATGCAATGCATATAGAGTTATTTGTGCAAAAGTAATATTTGACATTTTAAATACAATAAGTTTAAAAGCTCAAATTTTACAATACCCAAAATTGAATTTTAATGAATTAATAAAGGTTAGTGTATGCGCCAACCTAACACTAACTTAAACATGTCACCAACCCAAGGCTTCAACCCACATTTTTCTCATGAACACACATCCATGTCATAAACCATTTTGTAAAATATTTTGGAAAGAAAACCAAAGTCTAACTTTGAGTGGCTTTACTCAACATGTCCATGACCGTGGACACAACTATTCGAATAGTTTTATACTCTAAAGAGGTTGTATAACTTTACCCACAAGAGATAACCAGCTTATACTGTGTAACATCCCAAAAATCCCAATTTTGGGGAAGTATAGTGGTTTTCAAATTTCTTTTAGAATAGATTCTACACAAAAATCTAGTTTATGTCAAAAACAAGATACTATAATATAGAATTTTGGCTACAAACTCATTTTCATTTAAAATAGGTTTTTCTTGAGCTAAAACCTTTGGGAAACATTTGTATACATTTTGCAACTAGTTTCTCATAAGATTACCAATAGTTACGAATTTTGTTACTTTTGGCAAAAAGGCTTAATTTTGGAAAACATGACTAGCACTTAATTTATTTGGGCACACTTAGAGATGTGATATACATATATATGACTTAGCACCCCCCTTAATGTGCCACACACCATCTTGCTCGAGATTGCAATAATGAAGATTTTGAACAAGAGTGATAACGCATTTTGAAAAAGATTTTCATGAGTGCATCCTACATAAGGCTAGGGGCTAGATATTTTAATGTAAGTACTTGTTACCGAAATGACATTGGTTCTTGATGTAAATGATTATCCTTGAGCTTTGCTCCAATTTGATATGATGGAATCCACCTCTATATAAGTAAGCCAAGACTTCAATGCCTCTCAGAGTACCTATTTAGCATTTCAGATACCTCTTGGTACCCAAACTAGGTTGGGTGCTTTAATATTAGTCACAAGCAGGGAAACAAAACCGGTCAGTAACTGGCAGGCCGGTTACCGACGGTTACTGAATTTCCCGGTGGGGTCCGGGATCCAAATTCCTGGCCAGTTTTCCTAGGTTTTGCAAGTTCAAATTTTAAATTTTGTATTTTGGCTAGTTTTTAATCAAATTCAAGCAAAATTCAACCGGATTTTTCCTGAAAAAATCGTAATCGCCTACACGCTGCTTTTTTTTTCGACGCGCGCGTGATTTCCTAACCGGTTTTTGGATCCTTGGTCACAAGAGATTTAGGCACCCAAATGACCCTTGTAATGATTTTTGGTGAGCTAACAAGTCTAGCAATTATGTAATACCCCGAATACCGATCAGAGAGAATGTTTTCGGGTGATGGAATTAATTGAAAACTCAAGGGTTTTTGGGGAAATTTTGGAACTTGGGCCTCCTGTAATACCCCGAAAATTAATCGGGTAATTAGGGAATCAACCGGAAGAAGAAAAGGCAATGAAAGAAGTGAAAATTCTTAAAAAGGGAAGGAGTTTTATGCATTTATTTGACAACATGGGCCGCGGGCCGCGGCCCAGGGGGGAGCCCACTAGTGGCCGGCCAGGGGGGGCATCTCCACCCCTAAACCCTAGCCCCACTACTCCCTCTCCCTATTCCCCCACAAGCCGCCACCCCTCCCTGACCTTTGGCCACCACCCCCTGCTCCCCTTGCACCTCCCCTATGCCACCACCTCCCCAGCAGCAGCACCTCCCTCCCCGGCGAAGCACCTTGCTATGGTCCATTGGAGGGAAGGCGAGGAGACGACATTTGGAGGGCGGACCAAGAGGAGTTAGCAGATCGGTTTTCTTCAGCGTGTTTTCTGATCTGACCACATGTTAGAAAGTTGTAGCTCCCGGTCTTAGCTTTCTTTGGGCACCGAGATCACCTGATTTGGACTTACGGTTAAGGAGTTATGGTAGTTTTACCACGACTGTCCAGTAGATCTGACGAGAATTGGCAGTTGTCTTGTCTGCCCATATTGAATTCTTTAGAGGCCGAATCAGAAAGGCCACCCAAAATGAATGTTGATAAGGAACACGATTTTTAGAGTTGGCAATCAAAAGTTATGAACTTTTAACCGCGCGCTGTTCTGTCTGTCTTCGATCTGGGGACTGTCGGTTTGTTCCTCGGTTTTGATCTAGTTAGAGTAAGATTTAGAACTTCCACCCAACTAGGTTATTGTAGACCTTTAAATAATATTTCTAAGTTGATAAAGATCACCTCTATTGGATCAGTATAATGAAAGTTACATCATTTTCTTTAATGCTGTTCTGTAATCTGGGCAGATGTCTGTCAGTTGCTTTCAAATGTTGTTTAGGCCACTGTTTTAGCCGAATCAAAGAACCTCATCAACTAGAGTTTTGTAGCCTGGTTCTCTAATATTAATTGAGCACTGGTTTCGAGTCGTTATGAGTTAGAGATATTTAATTATGATTTTTCTCGTACCGTCGATCAAAAGAGCTGAAGTCTGGCGGAATAGTTAGATTGGATTTTGGAGCCGTTGTTTACGTGGGTTGGTTAGAGGGTTATGGTAAGACACTTGTAGTCACGTCATATCTTGTTATTCTTATTTCGAATAATTATTTTTGTAGGGGGTGGGGCAGTGAGTGGAGAAACACCTTCGTTGCCTCCTAGCACATCACAGCGCAGAAGGCAAGTACCTTGTCTGATATTGTTAAATGACGATTTTGCTTGTGGCTGTACCACTAGACTTGTTTTCATATGTTTTTTATGTACTGTGATATTCCCTATTGATGTGTGATAGTCGTTCATTTCATAAAAAATGCATAATGTTCATGCATCAATTCATTTGGACGACGAAAGTGGAAATTTGTAAGTCCCATCAATTCTAGAATGGGCACGTAAGACCCACCACTCCAATGTGGGCAATATTGGACACCCGTATGAAATGTTCTTCATACGGTATTTGAGATCTCCGTACTTTGTTAAGTACGGGCTTAAGTGAACACCGACGGGTGTGTCACTCACTATACCGGTATAAGTTGTGAGCAGTCCATTTCTTCATTGCATTATTCCATTCCATTCATATCCATATATGTTCAGAGATGTTTTCATAAGCAGATTGTGATTTGCTTTGTTCGCTTAACGCTTCGCTGTCTGTTAAAGTACTTGCTGAGTCTTTGGCTCATCCTTGCTTTGTGTGTTTTATTTAGGTAAATGAGGAGGAAGGCAAGACCTTTTTGAGGGGTAGTCCAGCACGCTGCACATCACCTTTATCAAATCAGAAATAATATTGTTATCTTTCATTCATGTCAACTATTTGTTAAATTTCCAAATTGTAATAATCCAATTTTGGTATCGCCATCGTACGTTTTATTATGAATGTTTCTATTCCTTCTCATGAAACTGTTAATCGTTTATCGTTGTTCCTTATGGAATTTGGTTATTTAAGCGTGTTTAACCCGGCATTATTGTCGGGACCCAAATATGCAAATCTGGACCCTCTGTGTATTCTGCACTAGTCCAGGATCACGCTAGTGCACACAGTATCAACATTGATGAAATATCACATCCATACAACGAATATAATAATAAACGAGTACATTTAGATAACAAATAACTGTTGGGACCTTATGGTCGAGTGTTACATTTATTAAGCCATGCAAGGCTGACAATAAAGAAATAAAGCTGCGTGAAACGAAATAAACTCCGGTGGCTCCCATCAATTTACCACAGGCAACTGACTGGGATCAAGACCCTAACGTTCAACCTTCGTAGAACTCTTCTTCAAAAGCAGGCGACGACTCCTCCACTTCTGTTGATTTATTTAGCAAGAGTGAGTACACACCGTACTCGCAAGTCATACCACAGAATGCATTTATACATGATGGCTTATTCCAAAGGAATGGCTTCTGTGGTTATTTTGCAGAAATGCAACATTTGCAATTGAATACAAATAATAGATTGAAAGCGTAATTCAAAACAAATAGACAATAATAAGTTAACCTAAGATTTCACAAAGGACACACAGTCTAATCAAGTTCTTTCACACAGCTGAACAAGTTATCTCACACAGCTGACCCTTCCCAATTGTTTTATGAAAATCTACCCCTCGTGTGAAATTCCCGAGCATGTCCATAACCGAGGACGCGGCTATTCGAATAGATTGGTTTAAACACTCTGCAGAGGTTGTACACTTTACCCACACGATGAAACCAACCGGATCAGAGTTGATCACAACAAAACCTTTCAGAGACTTCATCTCAAACAATGACACTCCTGGTGTGCTTTACTGCCATCCAATTTGTACACACCCTTGGAACGACACACACCATTGGGCAGGATGCAATGAATCGTCCCGCGATGTGACATATCACACCTCCAGCCCTTCACACAGCTTAAATACAACCTGAGTTGTCAATGTCAAGACTCCATAACTTACTAAGTTAGGCCCAGCCCATACTAGGCATGTGGTCGTACAGTAAGGCCCAGTTCAATGGCGCACAAAGTTAAGTCCTTAATTGACTAAGGCAAGACTTCCAGTTTTTCCCAAATCACAAAGTTTATATCACACAGATCCACCATTCACAGAATCCACCACTTGCCTCGGTCTAAATCTTTTCCCACCGTTGATTAAGTGCAACACATGCCATCAACGAGTAACAAAGACACAAAGACACACAGTTTCATCACACGCCCATAATCACTTAGTCAAGTTTATAATTGCAACTCACATGAAATGATGACTCGTGGCATGGCTAAGCAGTCTAATCGTATCTAACCAACCCACGTTGGTGCTACGATAATACCAACTAATAATTAACCAACCTAGGGTGACAAAAGATCATGGCATACAATAGACAAGGTGGCATAACAAATTGGATTAATAACTATCCCAAAAGCATTTAAATAAATACTTGAAATAGAATGCAATACATTGAAACAAAGTATTTTGAAAACTGGGTTCAAAATGATCAAAGGTATAACTTGCCTTGGAATAGATCTAGATATTGGTCTTGGTCTTGAGGTGCTCCTTCTTCTGCAAAATTCCCCGAAGTATCGACGTCTACTCGCAAACGAGACAAAAGAAACAAAACAAATAAATAACAGAGGCAAAACAAACTCCAAAAATTAAATAAAATTCATAAATAAATAGATCTGAATTTTATATGAATTTACAAATTTGAATGGGCTCAATCGGAGTTCGGATGCAAAAGATATGGGCTTTGGAAGATTGGAAAATCAATTAAACCCTAAATTGGATTTTCTCGAATTTCCCGAATTAATTTTATAAAGGAAAATCGAATTATTGCGCAATGCTTGCGTCAGCCGAGAATTTCCGGAAAAAGAATTATATTTAAAAAGAATTCTGACATGTGGGACCCACTGTCAGTCTCGGGTTCACGGTGGACCGAAAATCAACCGAGGGAGATCTGCGCGATGGGCCGCCACGCACGCGCGTGTCTTGGCGCCGTCTGGCGCCACGCTGCCGCCACACCAAAGACTGGCCGACGCCGGCGCCGAGCCGGGCGACAACGGCGGCGGTGGCGCCGGACCGATGGTCACCGGCGAACGCGGCGACTTCACGGCGATGAGTGATACCAACGTGTAGAGGAGGCTAATCGCACATGGGCTTGGTTTGAGCACACAGGGTTGTGAGATGGCCGTGGCGAGGAAGAAGCGGCGGAGAGAGCTCGGGTTTTGTCGGACGGGCGCTCCGGCGATGCTCCGGCGACGAGAAGGTGCGCACGAGGTAGCCTGTGACTTGCTGATCACAATGGTGCAGTCGGTGGAGCAAGGGCGACGACGACGGCGGCGCAATCCACGGAGAAGAAGTTCGGCCGAAAACCCTAAAGCTTGGAATGCGGCGGCGCTAGAGGCGATCAGGCGATGGGAGTGGCGGATTAGGGTTGCGGAGGTCCAGGCGGTGCTAGGGGAGTATTTATAGGCTCGGAGACGCCGAGATTTGGAAACCCCCAAATCGGGTCCGAAACGGCCGGGTTTTTGAATTCAAAGATTTTCGGAGATTGAAACCGATTCGAGGTTTGATTTGGTTTGAAACGGATAAGGAATAACCGGAGATATGATTTGGCGGGGTCGGCGCGAAGAATCAGCAATGGATACGCGTTTGTCGGACGCGGCTTCGAGCTCCAGCAATGGCGGGCGAAGGCGCGGGCGCGAGGAAGAAGAAACTCCGCGGAGACGACGACTCGGCGGTGGTCCCACCTGGCAGAGAGAGCGAGGGCGAGTGGGTGCAGCGCCGTGCGATGGAAATCCAACGGCTAGAAGCGAACGCGGGCGAGCGAGCGAGCGAGATCAGCGGGCGAAGCCACGCGGCGACAATCCAACGGGTCAAGGCGGGGTTGAGCGCGTGCGTCCGATCGGAGACGAGGGCACGCGTCGAGCATCCAACGGACGAGAGCGCGGCCGGGGCGAGATGGGCTGGCGCGGCTGGAATAGTGTTGGGCTTCGGCCCAGTACTGTTCCGAAGGATTTAAAATAGGTTTTTCTTTTAAATAAATCCAGAAAATGCAAATAGCAATTAGAAAATAGCAAATGACTTTGGAAAAATTCCAGAAAATTCTATAAAATATATCCAAGCATATAGAATCTAAATAAAATAGTTTTGACAAATGTTGATGTTGGGAGTAAGCACAATAAATCAATTTGTCCTTAAAGTCCAATTTAAGCTTTTTAAATTAATATTCAAATAAATCCAAATGATGAATTTTCTTGCTACCAATATTTAAAAGATTTTTAAAGCTCTGAAAATTGGGATGTTACAAACCTCCCCCCCTTAAACGAATCTCGTCCCCGAGATTCCGGCTAACTAGAGAAAAGGCTAGGGAACTCGGCTTTCAACTCTTCTTCACGTTCCCACGTTGCTTCTCCTTCTGAGTGGTTACTCCATGGACTTTGCGTAAACGAACGGTCTTGCTTCAGTGCGGCGCTGCGACATCCAAAATCTCGACAGTCGCTCTTTGTATGTGAGATCTTCCTTGATTCAATTGACTCAACGAGTGCGCTCTTCGCACACGAAGACACTTCTTGGTGAGAGACATGAAAGACATCATGCACTCTCGCTAACGATCGTGGTAGCTCCAACTGTACGCAACTTCTCCACGGCGTTCCAAAACCTTGAATGGACCCACATACCTTGGAGCAAGCTTCCTTTGGTGTGGAATCTCTTAACACCTCGAGCGGAGTAACTCAAGATACACAAAATCTTCTCGTTCAAAGCTAAGGTCACGACGACGATTATCGGCATAACTCTTTTGCTCGGATGGGCTATCTTTAGTCTTTCTCGATCATAGCAACTTGTTCTTTGCTTCGAATGATATCCGCCCGAACACTACACGCTCAAATTGTTTCGACCAATTCAATGGAGTTCTGCAGGCACGACCATACAAAGCTTCAAATGGTGACATTTGCAAACTCGCTTGATAACTGTTGTTGTACGAGAATTTCGCATACGGCAAGCTTTTATCCCAACGGTAGCATTAGCTAAGGCACGTGCTCTCAACATATCTTCTAATATCGGTTGACTCTTTCATCATCCATCCTGTCTGGGATGATAAGCGAAGATGAAATTCAGATGAGTTCCTGTGGCTTCATGTAGACTCGCGAAACGAGAGGTGAATTGAGATCCTCGATCCGACACTATCTTCTTAGGTACACCGTGCATCGACGATTTTGCCATATACAATTCCGCCAAGCGGTCTCCGGAGTAAGTGGTTTTGAGTGGCAAGAAATGGGCAACCTTAGTCAAACGGTCCACTATTACCCAAATCGAATCATAACCTGATTGAGTCTTGGGTAAACCGTAATAAAATCCATACCGATCTCTTCCCACTTCCATTCTCGTATCTTGGTGGTTGTAGCAATCCTGCGGCCTCGATGCTCGCCTTTACTCGACACACGCCGCATAAGGCAACGAACTCGCGACGCCTCGCTTTAAGTTTGGCCACCAAAACTTACTCTTAACATCGATACATCTTAGTGCTTCGTGGTGAATTGAATACTTTGAGTCATGGGCTTCTTCGAATCACCGTCTTAATCCATCCACATCCGGTACACGATACGCCCATTGATCCACAAGATATCCCGATCATCTATGGTGAAGTCTTTAAATTTTCCTTCGCCATCTTCTTCACGAGGTCGACAAACTCGTAATCCTTGGGTTGCGCTTCACGAATCTGTTTCTCGAGTAGGTGTACTTCCAAATTGGCCACAAATCCTTAAGAACAACTTCTAGTCAGTAGCTTCGGAATTCCTCCAAGTTCTGAACACAACTCTTTTGCTTCCAGAGCATTGCAGTAGCTCTTACGACTCAGTGCATCTGCAACTACATTGGCCTTACCAGGATGGTAATGGATTCCAAGATTATAATCCTTTATTAATTCCAGCCATCTTCTCTGTCTCATGTTCAAATCGGTCGAGTGAATATGTACTTGAGCTCTTATGATGCATGTAGACTTCACAAATGATTCCGATGAGATAATGTCGCCAAATCTTCAAAGCATGCACTACTGACTAATTCCAAATCATGGGTAGGATAGTTCTCTTCATGAGGCCTTAATTGCCTTGACGCATAAGCGACAGCTCTTCCTTCTTGCATAAGGACACATCCTAATCCTTGACGCGAAGCATCACAGTAGATATCAAAATCCTTACTAATATCCGGCAAAACTAGCACTGGGGCTGAAGTCAAACGCTTCTTTAACTCTTGAAAACTTTCTTCACAAGCTGGGGTCCAAATAAACTTCTTCTCTTTCTTCAACAATTGCGTAAGAGGTTTAGCAATCGTTGAGAACCCTTCAATGAAACGACGATAGTATCCTGCCATTCCCAAGAAACTACAATTTGAGTAACCGTCTTGGGTGCTCCCAATTCATTACTGACTTTAACCTTCCGGTCAATTGCTACTCCTTGGTGTCATCACATGACCGAGAAAATCAACTTTCTTCTTCCAAAAGTCACACTTGCTGAACTTGGCATACAACTGATGTCCTCTGAGCTTCTCTAGGATTAATCTCAAATGTTCTGTATGTTCTTCTTCTGACTTTGAGTATACCAAAATATCATCAATAAACACTACCACGAACTTATCCAAATATTCCATGAATACTTTGTTCATCATGTTCATGAAATAGGCAGGGGCATTAGTCAATCCAAAAGACATGACTAGAAATTCATAATGTCCATACTAGGGTTGAGAAAGCGGTCTTTGGTACATCCTTAGGACAAATCTTTAAGCGATGGTAACTTCGATCGCAGATCGATCTTAGAGAATACTCGGCTCCTTTCATGCGGGTCGAACAAATCATCAATTCTGGGCAATGGGTATTTGTTCTTGATGGTGACTTCGTTGAGAGAACGATAATCAATACACATTCTCATACTTCCATCTTTCTTCTTGACAAACAAAACTGGCGCTCCCCATGGCGACGAACTAGGTCTTACAAAACCTTTCTCTAGTAGTTCTTCTATCCGCTTCTTCATTTCCACAAGTTCATCGTTGGCATCCGATAGGGTCTCTTGAAATTGGTCTTGTTCTCGGCACTAGATCGATGACAAATTCAATGTCACGGTCGGTGGCATTCTGGTAACTCCTCGGAAATACATCGGATAATCTCGACTCTGTGTACGTCTTCCAAAGCTGTCTTAAGACTGCTGACTACCAAATGTCCATCACGCATTGAGGTGGCTAGAAATTCTACTTTCTTTCTGTGGTATCCTCAATTATTACGGCTCTTGCCACAATCTAGCATCGCTTTATGTTTGGATAACCAATCCATACCAAGGATGACATCTATGGTGCGAGTGTCTAGAACTATTAGGTTGGCTAGAAACTCAACTCCGACTATGAGTAGCCTAGCTCCTAAACATCCAACTTTAGAACTTAGCTCGCTCGGTATTGGACTAACAGAGTATGCTTAAGATGCATAACTTCCAATTTGTTCTTAGTTGCAAAATTCTAAACAAGCGAATGCGAAGCTCCGTAATCAAGCAGTAATCGATGGTAATCGAATTTACTAGGAACTTACCCAAGACAACGTCGGGTGCTTCTTGGGCTCCTTCTAGAGTGGCGTGGTTGACACGGCCTCGACCATCGATGGCGGTGCTCCTCGGATTGACCGGTAGCTTGAGAAGTTCCTTGATGGTTGCCTTGTACTGGTGTCTTGGCTGGTGTGTTCCCAAGGTTGAAGCGTACTGGAGTGATAGTCCCATTCTGCGGACAACGGTTGGCGAAATGCCCGGCCGCGGATGTAAAGCAAACTCGGTTGTATTCGTGGGTTGCTTATGGATTGGGGTTGGAGTGCGGGGTTGCGGAAGTTACGAGCAATCTGGCGAGGTTTGAAGTTGGTGCAGGTGGTCTGGTAGAATTCTGTGGTGGAAAACGGCTAAACTGCGGTGGAATCATTCTTGCCCTCAGCTGGGGTTGGTGACTTCCTTGCTGAGCCATTCTGCGCTTACGATGATCTTCCAATTCCTTGCGCTTATCCTCTAAAATCAAAGCCTTGTTGATCAACTCTTGAAAATCAGGAAAGGTGTGGGCGATCAAGTTGACTTGAAGTCCGATGTTCAATCCTTTCGTAAAACGACTCGACGAGCCTTGTCGATGAGCGACATCTTCTCGCGACATATCGAGCAAGTTGAGAGAACTTGTTGAGGTAGTCGATCAACGACATTCCTCCTTGCTTGAGAGCACGAAATTCATCCTTCTTCAGATCCATGATTCCTTCTGGTACATGATACTGGCGAAAAGCAGTTGTGAACTCTTCCCAAGTAATGTCTTGCGGCGTTCCATGCGCTGCACAAAAGTTTTCCCACCATTCGGCGGCAATGCCTTCCATCTGATGAGAGGCGTACAGAACTTTTTCATGATCGCTGCATTGAGTGATCAGCAGTTTTCTCTCAATAACACGTAGCCAATCATCAGCTTCTACTGGTGAGACATGTCCAGAAAAGGTTGGTGGACGGGTCCTCATAAACTCCGCCAACTTGGATGATCCATTGTGACCATGAGCAACTGGGGCTCCATTGTGATGCTGATTGTTGTTGTTCTGATTATTCATAGCTTGCATCTGATTCATCATGGTGTACATCAGCTGGGTCTGAGCTGTCATGAATGCCCCAAAATTCTGCAGATCAACTGAAGGTGCTTGTGGTGGAATTGCTTCTCCGGGGATTTGTTCCTGTCCTTCTGATACCGGAGTATCGGAACCACTTGCAGCAGCTTGACGAGTCTGAACCATCTGGTGAATCTCCAAGGGTTAGATAAGGTAGCAAGCACGAGATAAGTTGTAGAACTAAGCGGGTAGGTAAAACCCAACAACATATTTTAAGAAAGCTCAACTGAAACTCTTATATTGATTAAGATAATAGTATGGCTTGCAACAAATGCCTAAGGGCCTTTGCAGCTCATACTTGCACACAAAAATAAGGACGAACTTAAGCACACCAAACTACCGCCTAAAGGGCGACTCAAGACTTAAAACTGGCTAAGCTCAAACAACGCGAGCAGACTACTCAATCAAATAGCCTCATGACCTTGACGGTGCTCCCTTTCTTGTAGACACGAAAGTGGTGGCATCCTCGCAAACCGATCCCGATGTCCCGGATGGTGCAATAGGAGCAGTCCGCCGGTGCTTCAGCTCGCGCCTCTGCTGGCTCTTACGGTTCGGTAGGTCCATCGACTTCTTCAGGTCTTCCTCTTGATGTCTTCTTCGTGTCGTCCATAAAGAGTTTCTTCTAATATGGCGATCCTTTCTTGACTCTCTGAAGAGTCTCATAGGTACCTCCACTCAGAGCGGCTAACTCCAACGATTCCTCCTGACGTGGAATCGGGCGAGATGCACGACGGTGGCGTTGTCTTCTCCTCCGTGAGACGGAAAGCGTGCGACAAGATCCACGTCGGAAGTGCGGGGATGATAACGGAAAAGCGTGTCACGGCTCTCGAGTAGATGTTGCAGATCCTCGGGATGGCAAGGCGTGAAGACTCTGGATTGCTTCAATCCAAATACTCCTTCGAGTGAGATGTTCAATGGTTTACTCGCCTTGGTGTTCGCTGGCGTAGGCGGTCAAATGGCGATCACTCCACGATCTCGGCGTTCACAATCCAAGCACCGCCACGGTACAATGGACGATCGAACCCTCCAAGTACTTGTAGCAACTTCCAAAGCTCGTGGCAAGTCCTCCCTTGCGCTCTCCATAACTCAAGACGAGGCATCTGTCAAGATGGACAAGGATATGAAAACAACTTTAAAGCAAAGTGGGGAGAAAGAATTTCAGCGATAGTTGAGTCAAGAGAGACATGAGATGAGTTAAAGAGTTCAATTAATCTTGCAAGTTAATTTTGCTTTAGAAAATAGTTTGGACTCACTAAGAACGGCCAATCTAACTAGGGTCAAGACCTCGATCAATATGGCTCGATACCACCTCCGCCGGGACCCAAATATGCAAATCTGGACCTCTGTGTATTACGCACTAGTCCAGGATCACGCTAGTGCACACAATATCAACATTGATGAAATATCACATCCATACAACGAATATAATAATAAGCGAGTACATTTAGATAACAAATAAGCTGTTGGGACCTTATGGTCGAGTGTTACATTTATTAAGCCATGCAAGGTGACAATAAAGAAATAAAGCTGCAATGAAACGAAATAAACTCGGTGGCTCCCATCAATTTACCACGAACAACCGATCGGGATCAAGACCCTAACGTTCAACCTTCGTAGAACTCTTCTTCAAAAGCAAAGACGACTCCTCCATACATTGATTTGTTTAGCAAGAGTGAGTACACACCGTACTCGCAAGTCATACCACGAATGCATTTATACATGATGGCTTATTCCAAAGGAATGGCTTACGTGGTTATTTTGCGAAATGCAACATTTGCAATTGAATACAAATAATAGATTGAAAGCGTAATTCAAAACAAATAGACAATAATAAGTTAACAATTAAGATTTCACAAAGGACACACAGTCTAATCAAGTTCTTTCACACGGTGAACAAGTTATCTCACACGGTGACCCTTCCCAATTGTTTTATGAAAATCTACCCTCGTGTGAAATTCCGAGCATGTCCATAACCGAGGACGCGGCTATTCGAATAGATTGGTTTAAACACTCTGCAGAGGTTGTACACTTTACCCACACGATGAAACCAACCGGATCGAGTTGATCACAACAAAACCTTTCAGAGACTTCATCTCAAACAATGACACTCTGGTGTGCTTTATCGCCGTCAATTTGTACACACGGCCTTGGAGCGACACACACCATTGGACAGGATGCAATGAATCAGTCCGCGATGTGACATATCACACCTCCAACCCTTCACATGGCTTAAATACAACTGAGTTGTCAATGTCAAGACTCCATAACTTACTAAGTTAGGCCCACCCATACTAGGCATGTGGTCGTGCAGAAGGCCCAGTTCAATGGCGCACAAAGTTAAGTCCTTAATTGACTAAGGCAAGACTTCGATTTTCCCAAATCACAAAGTTTATATCACACGATCCACCATTCACAGAATCCACCACTTGCCTCGGTCTAAATCTTTTCCCACCTCGTTGATTAAGTGCAACACATGCCATCAACGAGTAAAAGACACAAAGACACACAGTTTCATCACAGTTCCATAATCACTTAGTCAAGTTTATAATTGCAACTCACATGAAATGATGACTCGTGGCATGGCTAAGCAGTCTAATCGTATCTAACCAACCCACGTTGGTGCTACGATAATACCAACTAATAATTAACCAACCTAGGGTGACAAAAGATCATGGCATACAATAGACAAGGTGGCATAACAAATTGGATTAATAACTATCCCAAAAGCATTTAAATAAATACTTGAAATAGAATGCAATACATTGAAACAAAGTATTTTGAAAACTGGGTTCAAAATGATCAAAGGTATAACTTGCCTTGGAATAGATCTAGATATTGGTCTTGGTCTTGAGGTGCTCCTTCTTACGCAAAATTTCAAGTATCGGCGCTACTACTGCAAACGAGACAAAAGAAACAAAACAAATAAATAACAGAGGCAAAACAAACTCCAAAAATTAAATAAAATTCATAAATAAATAGATCTGAATTTTATATGAATTTACAAATTTGAATGGGCTCAATCGGAGTTCGGATGCAAAAGATATGGGCTTTGGAAGATTGGAAAAATCAATTAAACCCTAAATTGGATTTTCTCGAATTTCCGAATTAATTTTATAAAGGAAAATCGAATTATTGCGCAATGCTTGCGCCACCGAGAAATTTCGGAAAAGAATTATATTTAAAAGAATTCGACATGTGGGACCCATTATGAGTCTCGGTTCACGGTGGACCGAGTGCACCAAGCAGGGAGATCCGCGCGGTGGATGGGCCACGACGACGCGCGTGTCTTGTGGCTGATCTGGCGCCACGCTGTTTGCCACACCAAAGACCGGCCGACGGCGCCTTTGGCGCCGAGCCGCCATAACTTCTTGGCGCATGGCGCTCGAGACCGATGGTCACCGCGAGGCAGCGGCGACTTCGCCGGCGATGAAGTGATACCAATGTAGAGGAGGCTAATGCGCATACATGGCTTTGGTTTGAGCACAGGGTTGACGGAGATGGCCGTGGCGAGGAAGAAGCGGCGGAGAGAGCTCGGGTTTTGTCGGACGGGCGCTCGGCGATGCTCGGCGACGAGAAGGTGCGCCGCGAGGTAGCTCGTGACTTGCGATCACAATGGTGCGATCGGTGGAGCAAGGCGGCGACGACGGCGGCGCAATCCACCGGAGAAGAAGTTGGCCGAAACCCTAAAGCTTGGAATGCGGCGCTAGGCGATCAGGCGATGGGAGTGGCGGATTAGGGTTGCGGAGGTCGAGCGGTGCTAGGGAGTATTTATAGGCTCGGAGGCGCCGAGATTTGAAACCCCAAATCGGGTCCAAAGCAGTAAGTTTTTGAATTCAAAGATTTTCGGAGATTGAAACCGATTCGAGGTTTGATTTGGTTTAAACGGATAAGGAATAACAGGAGATATGATTTGGCGGGTTGGTGCGAAGAATCGACAATGGATACGCGTTTGTCGGACGCGCTCGAGCTCCAAGCAATGCGCAAGGCGCGCGCGCGAGGAAGAAGAAACTCGCGGAGGCGACGACTCGGCGGTGGTCCCACTGGCGAGAGAGCGAGGCGAGTGGGTGCGGCGCCGTCGATGGAAATCAACGGCTAGAAGCGAACGCGCGAGCGGCGAAGCGAGATCGTGGCGAAGCCACGCACGCGACAATCCAACAGGTCAAGGCGGGGTTGAGCGCGTGCGTCCGTCGGAGGCGAGGGCGCGTCGAGCATCCAACAGACGAGAGCGCTACGGCGAGATGGTGGCTGGTGGAATAGTGTTGAGCTTCGCCCCGATCGTTCGAAGGATTTAAAATAGGTTTTTCTTTTAAATAAATCCAGAAAATGCAAATAGCAATTAGAAAATAGCAAATGACTTTGGAAAAATTCCAGAAAATTCTATAAAATATATCCAAGCATATAGAATCTAAATAAAATAGTTTTGACAAATGTTGATGTTGGGAGTAAGCACAATAAATCAATTTGTCCTTAAAGTCCAATTTAAGCTTTTTAAATTAATATTCAAATAAATCCAAATGATGAATTTTCTTGCTACCAATATTTAAAAGATTTTTAAAGCTCTGAAAATTGGGATGTTACAATTATTGTACATTCTTAGTATTTATTAGATTTACGTGACATCTTGGCTTCCTAGTAGTCAGGGTGTTACAGTTGGTATCAGAGCGGGCTTTAGGTCTGTGGTTAGTAGAAAAATATTAAAATAACACACTGTGCACAGTAGGTGGGGATTGGGAAATCCTTTGCTTCCGCATTTCTAGTGTTGTGATTCATTATGTTGTACTGAATCGAATTGCTTATGTACTATCTTTCTTGTTGTTAATCTATGATATGATGTGATATTCTATATCTATGAATTAATTCTATGATTATCATGAGATAATCCTATATATAGTTATATAATTGATTATATTGATTATGCGTATTGATATCGGACGTTGAGAAGTTGGGTTCGTGCTTTTCAAGTTGATAAATAATACAATTTTTAGAGTTGGCAATCAAAGTTATGGAATTTTTACGCGCTGTTCTGTCTGTCTGAGATCTGGGGACTGTCGGTTTGTTCCTCGGTTTTGATCTAGTTAAAGTCAGATTAAGAACTTCCACCCAACTAGGTTATTGTAGCCCTTTAAATAATATTTCCAAGTTGATAAATATCACCTCCATTGGATCAGTAGAATTAAAGTTACATCATTTTCTTTACTTTGCTGTTCTGAATTCTGGACTGATGCCTATCAGTTGTTTTCAACTGCGGTTTAGCCAACTGTTTTGGCCGAATCAAAGAACACCGTCAACTAGAGTTTTGTAGCTCTATGTGTTAATTTTCATTGGGCACTGGTTCCAGGCCGTTTCGAGTCCCATATAATTATTTATGATTTTATTTGTACTGCTGTCCAGTTGGTTGGGCTGATGGCTGAAATGAGTATTGTCCATTTATATTCGTGGTTTGTGTTGGTTAGTCGGAGGGATAGTGTGGGTCTCCCGTACCTAAGCCATGCCACGTTATTCTTATTTCGGGATCATACTTGTGTAGGCGGCGAGGCATCGCGTGTGGGAACACCTTCGTTGCTTGCTAACGCGTCGCAATGCGAAAGGCAAGTACGTTGAAATTCTTTACATTGATGAATGATGTGTGTTTGTGTTCATGCTAATATTTCTATGATCCATGTTTTCAATCAAATATGTTAATCAATAGTCATATTCCATTACATGCAATTCCAATGTGTTAAGATATATTGATTTCTGTGGAACGCTCGTTGTTGGTTGTTGTGCCGATGAGTTGATGATCCATGTTCATATTCCATGATGTACATTCCGTTCCATTTGATAATCCATGAGGAAGAAAGTGATAAAATTCGTTGCATATGTTCATTCAATTCATGTGTTGTTCATATGCATTCCACGGGAGTGGATTTGTAAAGACCCATCAACTCCAGTATGGGCATGTAAGACCCACCATTCCAATGTGGGCGTTTCGGACACCCGTATGAAACGTTCTTTATACGGTAATTTGGTCCCCGGACTTTGTTAAGTACGGGCTTAAGTGAACACCGACGGTGTCTCACTCGCTATACAGTATGAGCATGTGTTACCCCCCCCCCCCCCCCCCCCCCCCCCCCCCCCCCCCCCCCCCCCCCCCCCCCCCCCCCCCCCCCCCCCCCCCCCCCCCCCCCCCCCCCCCCCCCCCCCCCCCCCCCCCCCCCCCCCCCCCCCCCCCCCCCCCCCCCCCCCCCCCCCCCCCCCAAAACACTATGGTGAGGCCCGGAATTATTTCAAAACCACCCATTAAGGAGTTCGGAGGATCCTTATCCCCACAAAATCGTCAAAGAGCCAATTCCCTCAAAGGACAAGGGTCAATCAAAGGGGCCCTCCGGGGATCACAACGGGTTTTTCTCCAATTTCCCAAGTCCCCTTGGCGTCCAGGAATCAAGGGTTTGGAACCCCATTCGGGATCCCAACTAGTGTCCTTTCGGGGTAACTCCGGAGGGTGGGATCAACAGTTTCAAAGGGTCGGCCGGGTTTGGATCTCATTTGCAGGGGGGATTCCCAACAGGGATTCTCCAAGGGTGGGTCCTAAGGTTAAGCGGGGGTGCAATGAGAACATAAGAGGTCTTGTCCTTCCCAAATGGGAAGACCCTGGAGGGAATAAGAAACTCCCAAAAGACACCTTGCCCCCGTGGTAAGCGGGCACCGGGTTGAGAGAACCAACCTACGTGAGGGAGAAACCCGACCCTCCCCAAAAGGCCTAAAGCAGATGAGAGGTGTAACATCCCAATTTTGAGCTTTAAAATCTTTTAAATATTAGTAGCAAGAAAATTCATCATTTGGATTTATTGGATATTAATTTAAAAAGCAATATGGACTTAAGGACAAATTATTTAATTGCTTAACCCAACTCAACAATTGTCAAAACTATTTTATTTAGATTCTATATGCTTGGATATATTTTATAGAATTTTTGAATTTTCCCAAGTCATTTGCTATTTTTAATTGCTATTTGCATTTTCGGATTTATTTAAAAGAAAAACCTATTTTAAATCCTTGAAGATCTTGGCAAGCCAACTATTCAACGCAACCTATCGCCGCTCGCTCATTGGATGCTCGAGCTGCCCTCGTCTCGTCGGACGGCGCTCAACCCGCCTTGATTCGTTGGATTGTCGCCGTGGCCGCCGTGATCTCCTTCGCTTCGCGCGTTCGCTGTACGTTGGATTCCATCGCGCGGCCTGCACCTCGCCTCGCTCTCTCGCGGTGGGACCAGCTAATCGCTCTCCGGAGTTTCTTCTTCCTCGCGCCGCTTCGCCGCCATTCTTTGAGCTTCAAGTTTATCAAACAAAACCGATTCGATTGCTTATTCTTGGCGCGACCCGCCAATCATATCTCGGTTTATTCCATATCCGTTTCAAACCAAATCAAACCCGAACGGTTTCAATCTCGAAAATCTGGATTCAAAACCGTTGTTTGGATCCGATTGGGGTTTCAAATCTCGGCATCTCGGTCTATAATACTCCCTTAGCTCGCTGAACCTCGTAACCCTAACCGCCACCTCGTGCTCGATCGCTAGCGCCGTGCATTCAAGCTTTAGGGTTTCGGCGAACTTCTTCTCCGGTGGATTGCTGCCGTCGCGTCGCCCTTGCTCACCGTGCACCATTGTGATCGCAAGTCACGAGCTACCTCGTGCGCGACCCTCTGTCGCCGAACATCGCCGGCGCCGTCAACAAAACCGAGCTCTCTCCGCTTCTTCGCCCCGGCCATCTCGTCAACCCGTGCTCAAACCGGTGCCTGTGTGCGCATTAGCCTCCTCTACCGTTGGTACCACTCCTGCCGTGAGTGCGCGTCGTTCGCCGTGACCATCGGTCCGGCGCCACCGCCGCGTTATCGCTCGGCGCCGCGTATCGCCGAGTCTTGTGTGGCGAGCGTGGCGCCGGATCGGCCCGACACGCGTCGTGGCGTCCACCACGCCGGATCTCCTCGGTTGATGCACTTCGGTCCACGTGAACAGGCTCGCATGGGTCCCAATTCAATTTTATTTAAATTTAATTCTTTTTCCGGAAATTCTCGTGCGCAAGCATTGCGCAATAATCCGATTTTCCTTTATAAAAATAATTCGGAAATTGAGAAAATCCAATTTAGGGTTTAATTGATTTTCCAATCTTCCAAAGCCCATATCTTTTGCATCGAACTCAATTGAGCCCATTCAAATTTGTAAATTCATATAAAATTCAGATCTATTTATTTATGAATTTTATTTAATTTTGGAGTTTGTTTTGCCTCTGTTATTTATTTGTTTTGTTTCTTTTGTCTCGTTTGAGTAGCGTCGATACTGGAAATTTTGAGAGAAGGAGCACCTCAAGACCAAGACCAATATCTAGATCTATTCCAAGGCAAGTTATACCTTTGATCATTTTGAACCAGTTTTCAAAATACTTTGTTTCAATGTATTGCATTCTATTTCAAGTATTTATTTAAATGCTTTTGGGTGTAGTTATTAATCCAAATTGTTATGCCACCTTGTCTATTGTATACCATGATCTTTTGTCACCCTAGGTTGGTTAATAATTAGTTGGTATTATCGTAGCACCAACGTGGGTTGGTTAGATCGATTAGACGCTTAGCCATGCCACGAGTCATCATTCCATGTAGAGTTGCAATTATAAACTTGACTAAGTGATTATGGCGTGTGATGAATCTGTGTGTCTTGTGTGCTATTACTCGTTGATGGCATGTGTTGCACTTAATCACAGGTGGGAAAAGATTTAGGCGAGGCAAGTGGTGGATTACTGTGAATGGTGGAGCTGTGTGCTTATTAAACTTTGTGATTTGGGTTAAATGGAAGTCTTGCCTTGGTCAATTAAGGACTTAACTTTGTGCGCCATTGAGCTGGGCCTTCTTATGCGACCACATGCCTAGTATGGGTGGGCTGACTTAGTAAGTTATGGAGTCTTGACATTGACAACTCAGGTTGTATTTAAGCTATGTGATGGGTGGAGGTGTGATATGTCACATCGCGGACGTTCATGCATCCTCGCCAATGGTGTGTGTCGTTCCAAGAGTGTGTGTACAAATTGGGCGATAAAGCACACAGAGTGTCATTGTTTGAGATGAAGTCTCGAAAGGTTTTGTTGTGATCAACTCGATCCGGTTGGTTTCATCGTGTGGGTAAAGTGTACAACCTCTGCGAGTGTTTAAACCAATCTATTGAATAGCCGCTCCTCGGTTATGGACATGCTCGAATTTCACACGAGGGTAGATTTTCATAAAACAATTGGGAAGGGTCATGTGTGAGATAACTTGTTCATTGTGTGAAAGAACTTGATTAGCTTGTGTCCTTTGTGAAATCAATTGTTAACTTATTATTGTCTATTTGTTTTGAATTATGCTTTCAATCTATTATTTGTATTCAATTGCAAATGTTGCATTTCGCAAAATAACCACGAAGCCATTTCTTTGGAATAAGCCATCATGTATAAATGCATTCGTGGTATGACTTGAGTACGGTGTGTACTCACTCTTGCTAAACAAATCAACGAGTGGAGGAGTAATGCTTTGCTTTTGAAGAAGAGTTCTCGAAGGTTGAGCGTTAGGGTCTTGATCGATCGGTTGCTCGTGGTAAATTGATGGAGCCACCGAGTTTATTTCGTTTCATTGCAGTTTATTTCTTTATTGTCGACCTTGCATGGCTTAATAAATGTAAAACTCGACCATAAGGTCCCAACAGTTATTTGTTATTTAAATGTACTCGTTTATTCTTATATTCGTTGTATGGATGTGATATTTCATCAATGTTGACCTTGTGTGCACTAGCGTGATCTGGACTAGTCGAATACAAGGGTCCAGATTTGCATATTTGGGTCCGACGAGGTGGTATCGAGCCATATTGGTATAGAGTCTTGACCCTAGTTAGATTGGCGTTCTTAGTGAGTCCAAACTATTTTCTAAAGCAAAATTAACTTGCAAGATTAATTGAACTCCTTAACTCATCTCATGTCTCTCTTGACTCAACTCTCTGAAATTCTTTCTCTCCATTTGTTTTAAAGTTGTTTTCTTATCCTTGTCCATCTTGACGATGCTCGTCTTGAGTTATGGAGGCGCAAGGAGGACTTGCGCGAGCTTTGGAAGTTGCTACAAGTACTTGGAGGTTCGATCGTCCATTGTCGTGGCAATGCTTGGATCGTGAGGCCGAGATCGTGGAGTGATCGCCATTTGACCATCCCGAGCGACACCAAGGCAAGCAAACCACGCACATCTCACTAGAAGGAGTATTTGGATTGAAGCAATCCAGAGTCTTCACGCCTTGCCATCGAGGATCGCAACATCTACTCTCGAGCGTGACACAGTTTCCGTTATCATCCCGCACATCGGCGTGGATCTTGCGCACGTTTCCGTCTACGGAGGGAAGACAACGCCACCGTCGTGCATCTCGCCCGATTCTGTGCTCAGGAAGAATCATTGGAGTTAGCGCTCTGAGATGAGTGACCTATGAGACTCTTAGAGATGAAGAAAGGATCGCCATATTAGAAGAAACTCTTTATGGGCGACACGAAGAAGACACAAGAGGAAGACCGAAGAAGGCGATGGACCGGTGAACAAGAAGAGCGCGGTCTGTGAGCGAAGCACGCGAAGCTGCACGGGACACTGCTCCTATTGCACCATCCCGGGACATCGGATCGGTTTGCAGGATGCCGCTCACTTTCGAGTCTACGAGTGGAGCACCGTCAAGGCTGGAGCTATTTGATTGAGTAGTCCATTGCGTTGTTTGAGCTTAGCGTTTATGTCTTGAGTCGCCCTTTAGGCGGTAGTTTGGTGTGCTTAAGTTCATCCTTATTTTTGTGCAAGTATGAGTGCGAAGGCCCTTAGGCATTTGTTGCAAGCCATACTATTATCTTAATCAATATAAGAGTTTGATTGAGCTTTCTTAAAATATGTTGTTGGGTTTTACCTCTCAGCTTAGTTCTACACCTTATCTCGTGCTTGCTACCTTATCTAACCACAGAATTCACGGATGGTTCAAACTCGTCAAGAGCTGCTGCAAGTGGTTCCGATACTCGTATCGAGAAGGGCAGGAACAAATCCTGAAGTAGTTCCACCACAAGCACCTTGTTGATCTGCGAATTTTGGAGCATTCATGAGCTCAAACCGGTGATGTACACCATGATGAATCGGATGCAAGCTATGAATAATCGAACAACAACAATCGACATCACAATGGAGCCCAGGTTGCTCATGGTCACAATGGATCATCAAGTTGGCGGAGTTTATGAGGACCCGTCCACCAACCTTTTACGGACATGTCTCACCGATGAAGGCGATGATTGGCTCGTGTTATTGAGAAAGCACTGATCACTCAATGCGGCGATCATAAAAAGTTCTGCGCCTCTCACGGATGGAAGGCATTGCCTTGCTGAATGGTGGGAAAACTTTGTGCTAGGCATGGACAGCATAGACATTACTTGGGAAGGGTTCTCGCTTTTCCAGTATCATGTACCGGAAGGAATCATGGATCTAAAGAAGGATGAATTCCGTGCTCTCAAGCAAGGAGGAATGTCGTGTGATTACCTCAACAAATTCTCTCAACTTGCTCGATATCTTGCGAGAAGATGTCGCCATGACAAGGCTCGTCGAGTCGTTTACGAAGGATTGAACACTTGGACTTCAAGTCAACTTGATCGCCCACACCTTTCACGATTTTCAGAGTTGATCAACAAGGCTTTGATTCTAGAGGATAAGCGCAAGGATTGGAAGATCATCGTAGCGCGAATGGCTCAGCAGAAGTCACCAACCCGGTGAGGCAAGAATGATTCCACCGCGTTTAGCCGTTTTCCACCACGATGCGGACCACCGCACCAACTGCACTCGCCCGTTGCTCGAACTTTGCAACCTGCAGTCAACCCCAATCGATAAGCAACCCACGAATACAACGAGTTTACTTTACTCGTCGGCCGGGCATTTCCCAACCGATGTCGCAGAATGGGACTATCACTCCAGATCGCTTCAACCTTGGGAATACACGGCCAAGACACCGTACAAGGCAACCATCAAGAACTTCTCAAGCTACGGTCAATCAGGAGGCACACGCCATCGATGGTCGAAGGCCGTGTCAACCACGTCACTCTAGAAGGAGCCAAAAGCACTGACGTTTCTTGGTAAGTTCCTAATAAATTGATGCACGCATCGATTCTGTTTGATTACGGGCTTAGCATTCGTTTGTTTACGGAATTTTTGCAACTAAGAACAAATTGGAAGTTATGCATCTTAAGCATACTCTGTTAGTCCGATGCTTGGAGGAGCTAAGTTCTAAAGTTGGATGTTTAGGAGCTAGGCTACTCATAGTTGGAGTTGAGTTTCTAGCCAACCTAATAGTTCTGACACTCGGACCATAGATGTCATCCTTGGTATGGATTGGTTATCCAAACATAAAGCGTGCTAGATTGTGCGAAATAGCGTGACAATTGAGGATACCACGGAAAGAAAGTAGAATTTCTAGCCACCTCGATGCGTGATGGACATTTGGTAGTCAACGATCGAAGACGGTTTCTTTGGAAGAGCGTCACGTAGTCGAGATTACGGATATATTTCGGAAGAGTTACGGAATGCCACGGACGCGACATTGAGTTTGTCATCGATCTAGTGCGGAAACGCACCAATTTCCAAGAGACCCTATCGGATGCCGATCGATGAACTTGTGGAAATGAAGAAGCGGATAGAAGAACTCTGGAGAAAGGTTTTGTAAGACCTAGTTAAATGCCATGGGAGCACATGTTTTGTTAGTCAAGAAGAAAGATGGAAGTATGAGAATGTGTATCGATTATCGTTCTCTCAGAAGTCACCATCAAGAACAAGTACCCATTGCCGAATAGATGATTTGTTCGACCAGATCTATACAACATGTCCGAGCAGGGGAGGAGGAGAAGCATGTGATGGCGAATTACCTTCCGTTGTGCTCGAAGGATCCACTCGATCGTGGTTATTAAACCAACCACTCGAGTCGATCTACTCTTGCAACACCTCGTGATCTTCTACAGGCGAATTTCCAGGCACATACAACGATACGAGAAAAAGGCGACTTGCACGGATAAAAGCAGAACAACACGAGACTTTCGTCAATTCATCAAGCGCTTTAGTCGGGTTCAGTAACTCAATTCGGAAATTTACGATTCCTCGTGATCGGGCTTTTAAGCAAGGAGTCTGATGAAGAATAACGGAGGACATTGCTCTAAATCCTCCCAACAACATTCTTGAACTCTTGAGATGGCGATCGATATGCAATGGCTTACGAGGCGGTCGAGTGGAACAACACTATCGATCGAGAAACATATACTCCTCGAGAGCCGGTGAAGTTGGTAAGGATAAAAAGCAAAAAGTCCAAGAAGAAAATAAAAAGTCAAAAACCACAAACCGTGGTTCCAAGGAGGTTCGAGCTGAAGAGATGGAGAGCCCCAAACCACTAAGTCGTACCCGATCAAGGCAAAGGTAAGCTCGATCGTAGGAGCGACAAACCAAGGTGGTGTCCTTTTCATAAAAAGGAAGGACATGACCTCCATGCCTGAAGTTTTCCAAAGAAAGCTCGAGGACTACTACACGACAAAGCACCACTCCCTACTCTCGGCGGGTGGGACATACGAGTGGCCAAAAGTCGTCGGATGATGAGGAGATGCCGTTCAAGATCCATAACATACCGTTGAGCACATCTACGGAGGATCATCGACATCGACTCCAAGCGACAACTTAAAGGCTGCCAGGACGAGGTAAATTCTATACATACTCCTCTCGTCAATAAATTACGAAGTGGTCGGAAGTTACCATCTCTTTTGAGAAGGATGTGCCCAATCACTACTGAAATCGATCAGTCGATATCCGATTGTGGTGAACCCACCATCAACAACTGTCGGGTCAATCAGTGTTGGTTGATGGTGGCGTTCTTTGAACATATTATTTACTAATGCCCGGACGAGATGCAAGTACCGGGACAAAGGTAAGGCGATCGATACTCCTTTCATGGAATCGTACCGGGGTCTTCAGCCAAACCTATTGGCCAAGTTTCTCTTCCTTTAACATTTGGCTCATCAAGTAATTTCAGGACAGAGAAAGTCTCCTTTGATGTGGTCGATTTCGATACGGCATATAACGCCATACTCGGACGACCAACTTTGGCAAAATTCTTAATGGCTACTCATTACGGGTATCAATGTCTTAAGATGCGAGGTCCCAAAGGAGTGATCACCAGATCAATATGTGTTTAAACGATGAAGAAAAGACCGCATTCATTACTCCATTTGGTACCTTTTGCTATGTCAAAATGCCATTTGGTCTAAAGAATGCTGGTGCTTCTTTTCAACGCCTAATGCAATCGACTTTTCATCTCAATTAGGCCGAATTTGGAAGCCTATGTTGATGATCTAGTCGTAAAAAGCATTAAGAGACTTAATCATATCAGCGACCTACAAGAAACATTCGACAACCTCGAAAGCACCGCTTAAAACTCAATCGAGAGAAGTGTGTGTTTGGAATTTCTTAGGAAAATTGCTTGGATTCCTAGTATCCGAGCGAGGAATCGAAGCAAATCTGAAAAATAAAAGCCATCCTCGATCGTCCTCCAAACACAAAAAGGAAGTTCGAAACTCACTTTGGGTGCATGGCGGCTTTAAGTCGTTTCATTGCCGACTAGGAGAAAAGGACTACCTTTCTTTAAACTTCTCGGGAGACATGAAGGTTTTGAGTGGTCGACAGGCAAACACGCTTTGAGGATGTCAAGAGGTATCTTTCAGTGCCCTTGCGGTTTCTCCAAAGCCGGAAAGGCGCCTTAATTTACCTAGGCGCCCGCCCAGCGGCGCGATTAGTCGTAGACGGGCTAAGCCGGTTTACCGGCGAAGTTTTACCCGGGCCTAAGGCGTTACCCTCGGTCAAAAACCTATATGCCCTCCTCATGTCTTGAGAACTGGGCATTATTTTCAGCGCAAAAATAGGCTTCCCGGAGTTTCCGGAGCAATCCTCCATAATAAAAACAATGGCGCATGGCAAAATGGTCTCAACTTGGGAGTTCGACCTCCATTCGTGTCGAACGGCCATAAAATCGAGATTTGGCGGACTTTGTCGAATGGACAAATCTGAACCTTCGATCCCCCGATTCCCACGATGGATGATGTACTTTGAGGTCACTTACTTTAAGTGGCTCGTGGGTGGTCTGGTATCTCGGGGAAACCTTAAAGTATGCCATACAATTAAACTTTGGGCCACTAACAATGTGGCGATCGGGTTTGCTAGGGGCATACAGGCAACACTCCAATTCGTCGACTACTGTGAGGGGACCTCAACTAGTCGTGAATCAAATCGGGAAAAAGTACCGGTTAACTCAACAATGGCTGGACTTATCTTAAGTAGAAAAACATTTTTAGGTTTGAGGTACAATTTATCCTCGAAGGATAATTTCTCAGAACCAACTTGTCGGATGGCTTCTTCCGATCCAGGACCAAAAGGAGTTTTCTTGGAGCAACTAAAACCGGTCTGGTAAGAACCGAGACACCTCCTCTTGAGATGGCCTCATTAGATTACGAGGATACGGATGATTCCCATCTGAGTATCTTTACAAGGTTCCGGCAAGATGATCTTGAGGCGGTCGATTTCCCGAAAAGCCAAAATGTATACTTTGGTTGAAGGAGTCCTCTATAACGAAACCCAAGGGATACCTGCGATGCATTCCCAAAACGAAGGAATAACACCCTTCACGATATAATGGCATCTGGGCGATGCTTCCCGAACATTGGTTGGTAAAGCCTTTCGACAAGGTTTCGGCCCTGCATTTATGCTAAGGAGGTGGTTAAAAGTGTTCATCCAATTCCATGGTGACGGATACACCAACCCAAGCATTACAAACAATACCTCTTTCGGCCTTTTGCCACGGGCTTGATATCCTAGGACCATTTCCCAAAGCCGGAGGTTTAATTCCTTTTGTGGCTATTGACCGTTCACAAAATGGATTTAAAACCAAAATTGGGATAACAAGAAAAAAGGTTCATGATGAAAGCGAATTAGTCGATTTGGAGTTCAAGTCGGATAATTACAAATGTAAAAATTACAAGTGCAAAATTTGGAATTTTGCGGAGTTGGGTACCAAGTATGCTATGCCTTGCCATCCCCAAAGCAGGGGCTGACGTAACGGCAAATAATCGAGAATTAAAACTCGAGTCTTGACCCTTGTTGCGGGGGCTTGGGTACAAGAATTACCCTCCATATTATGGGCGGTTAAACGACCCCAAATGACAACGGGAGAAACACCATTTTTCTAGTTTTGGGGGCCATGCTTCCTCCAACTAAAATTGCTGACCCAGTTGAAACCTTCAACAACTCGGACCGGAACAACTTGGCGATGACATTAACCTACTCGAGAGGAGAAACCTAGCCTTAATTCGGCTACCAACAAGCCTAATACTATGATCGTAGGTCCAACCTCGGCCTTCGAGGTGACTTGGATTGAGGCTCGCCAATCAAGTCAATCGAATAAACTTTCCCCAAATGGGAAGGTCCTTACCAATGGTCGAATTTGGCGGGTGCGACTAGCAATGGAAGATGGACAGTTCTCTCAAACCTTGGAACATCACCACGCAAATTCTATGTGTGACCTTTCTGGGCAATAAAAGTCAGTTTTTCTACTCTTTTGCTTTATTTTAGTAGTGCTTTTTAATCTTTCGACTATGATTTTAAAACACCCGTTTCTTTCCCGGCCAAAGCGGCGCATCGTGAAACTTCTCCCTCTGCATGGGTTCCCCACTAGAAGGAATTTCCTAGATCGACTGTTACTCATTTTTCCCAATACAAAGAGCTGGGTTTTATCTAGTCGTAATGTTCTCAAAGCCAACTCTCTCAATCTTAGTCTATTTTTTAGAAATTCAAAAATATTCTTAGAACTTTCTTACATTAGTTCAACCCCTTTGGTGTACTGATTTGTTTTAACGGTGAAGGAAGAGACACACCTAGTAAGTCTTTCCTCTCGCATGTGGTCCCCCACTAGAAGGAAACTTCCTAGTGTGCCATCTCCTACTTTTCCTTGGAAGAGATTTATCAAGTCCACCAAAAAGGGGACGAATGACTAAAGTCCTCTAAGGCGTTTGTTTAACTCGTTTGCTTGGTTTGATTAAACTAGCGGAATGGGAACATCACCTAGTCGGCCTTTCCTCCGCTGGTCGCCCACTAGAAGGAACTTCCTAGTGTCAGTCGTTTTACTCTTTTGTCAGCTTGACAACCGAAAAAAGCTATAAGTTAAATAAACCTCTCTTTGTTTTGAAACCCCATTTTTAAACACTATTTATTTAGATTGTCTAAATAATCTAAGCAAATAGTCGGGGCTAGGATAAAGTTATTAATTTGACTTCAATTCTTAGTCTTTCTTTATTATCTTTTGAGTTACTAACTACTCGACAAGATGATTTTGAAATAAAGCGGATCAATATTACTCATCAACAAAATTTCCCTTACAAGGTAGTTACAAGATTACTCAAGGGGAATTTGCATTTCCTCCCACCTTTTTGTTTGGGATTTCCTCAATCGCGACTTGCCCCGATTGGGACGTCGGCCATTGGTTTAACATTAAAGCGGGGTCTTGAGCTTTAAGTTTGAAAGCGTAACTTCGCGGCTTAGCCTCCCTTATTGATTAAAGATTAGTCTTGAGTGGTCACCATTTTTGCAATTTTGACTTGTTCCCCAATGGTACTTTGGTGGGGCTATGGTATCTTCTCGGGAGTTTTTCCCTCAATGTAGTCACAACACATTGTTGGTGATGTTTTGAAGACTAGTCTTCATCGACTCCATCTCGTTGGATACAATCGAAGCCTCCTGGCTTTTGTTTCACCACTTGCAAAGAATAATATCGGTCAAACAAAAAATACTTCTAGAGGAAGATAACACAAAGATAATTTAGGTAAAAGCTTTTTCCCTACTAATTGAGAATCCAATTTCTTGACCTCTTCTGGGAACAAAGGGTTTAATGCTTTTGCCCCTGCTCATGTCCTCCATTCATCTTAGCAATGCGGACGGACTCATGCGGTAAGGTCTTTGCTTGGATTTCACCTCGAGGTTTCTCAAGGGCCAATTTCAACAAAAATTGGCATTAGAAAAGTAAAAATCAAGTCTACCTCGGTAAGTTTTTATAACAACGATCCCGCCGCTTGGAAAACTCGGTATGGTCTATGATAGATGGTTGTACCGGCGGGAACCGCCATCGGACAAGTCTAGAGCGGTTGCAATTCCCCGATGTGGTTAGAAAAAAGTAAGGTCGTTTGTCCCTCCAAGCAAAATTACATTCTTGACCAAGTCTTTTAGTGAAGAAGTATCAATGGAAGAGCTTTTTCTCGATTCCCCCACACCACCTGAGGGGTTTTATGACTTTTGATGTAAAGGCAACCTTCCCACCAAGCAAATTCGGTCAAAGCAACACTCAAATTGAAGAGTTTTTGACTATCATTCTGACATTCTCATGGTGTAAGTCCATTCTGAAACCTTTATCAAGTAAGTTACTTTCACTTGAAGGGGGGGCTGGGCGAGGATCTAATAATCCTCATTTTATCTTTTATCTATAATTCTTATTTGGGTAAATATGATGTCATATAGTCCCGAGGTACCCTTATCTATAAGGGAGGAACAAGTGATTGTTTCTTCTACAATCACCCCATAGTGTGAGTCTTGCTACTATATCATGGTCGTAAGTCTCGACCACACATAATCGTAAGTCCTTCTAATTCCGTTAAGTCCTTTTACATTGCTACCGTTAAGTTCTTCTCACCGGGTAAACTCCCACCTTATAATCAAACCTCTGGTAGTGGGTCCAATTGATTAAGGAACCACGGCTGCACTTTATTCCGCTTTTAATGGTGGTTACCCCATTATCTGGAAGATAATTGCGGGCTGGAAGCCAAGGCGCTAATTCGCCATCATGCGCCCGTTGGATTAATTAGGCGATTCCGGACAAACGGCTACTTCTTCACGACTATATAAGGGCATCAATGGAGAGATGGGGGAACAAGAGCTAGTCAAGTAGAAACACAAGTTATTCTCTGAATAGTCTTAGTCCTTTCGGATCATCAAGAATACCATACACACGGGGATTAATGTTGTGAAGGTTGAACCTCACCTACCCGGAGCGGGAAAGAGCTACCACTAGTGAAATTGAGGTGTTTGGCTTAACTCGTGGAGCTGGTCAAATTCATTTGGGCTTACCTCATGGACTAGGGAAGACCGGCAAGTCTCCGAACAACATGGTAAAAAGAAACCGTGTCATTGTGGTTTGCTTTCTTGTGCTCAATTTATATTCAAGTGTTTTATATTTTTAAAATTAAATTGATTGCTTGTTGTGGATATCGTGAGGATATGTGCACGATCTCAGGATGATGAGTCAATTGGCAATGGCGTTGTCGGTTTGCAAAATCTCGCGTTTTCGGGTTTGCTCCAAGGCTGTCAAAGCCATCGCGGTCGATCGGCAGCCGCGGTCGATCGCCCGTGGAGCGATCCGACCGCCATGGTGGCGGTCCGACCGCTAAAACAAAAAGTGGGTTTTTGGAGCTGAGCCAAAAATAGGTTGTGTAGGCAAGTGAGGGGAGTCTCCTGGATGTGGTCCCATAATTTTTGGAGCTCCCAGTCAAAAGTTCTATTCGTTTGAAATTTCCAGAAGGTTTCGGAATTTCTCGCTTGAATTTTGGCTAAGTCCTTTGGACCGGTCCGACCGCCGTTGTGGGAGCGGTCCGACCGGCATGAATCGGTCGGACCGCCCCAATGAAGGCGATCGGCAGCGATCACTGGAGGTGAGCCAAGTGTTGCATTGAGTTTGTTATGAGTGTGTTATTCTATGAACTTCAATGCTTTATTGATGTATATTGCATTATGGAACTGATGTGGGTCAAGTTGTGAAGAACTTGTTCCGGAAACGGTTTATTTGTCTATTCTTCGTGCGTGTGGCTTGCGGTCGGCGACGTCAACGGTGAGTGGATCGACTACGCTTGGAGAGCCGAGGTCCGTAACGATCGGGGATACCGGGTGAGGTCGTGTGACTCTAGCAGGTGCAGAATGGGCAAGACGGATCGAACGGGTGGTTCGATACAGCTGGTTGGATCAGGCGGTGCGGATATCGGTGCGAGTCTCTGGGAGGTTCCGATGGGATTCGGACAAGAGAGGCTTGGCGACGCGATGAGAACCGCTGATCAACCTACACGTGGTGAAGGTGCGATTGCTTCAAGAGTTATTTGTGTGGGTCCCATGTGTAAGTGACCCCAAAAAGGAAACCCTAGCTCTCTAGTATAAATAGGAAGGGGGAGATGGAAAAAAAAACCAAGCATTCATTTAGCCCCCTTCTTCCTTTTTCTAGGGTTTGGAGGAGAGGAGAGGAGAACTAGGGTTTGGAGTGTGCTCCTTGTTGAGCTTTTGCCCTCCTTGGTGGAGAGGCTTTGTAGGCATCTATTGTGAGTGAACAATCTTGTGATGCTTAATTGAAAGATCAATTGCTCCCTTTGTGCTCTTCTCTCTTTTGGATGTTTTTGGTGCTTCCTTGATTCAAAGGTTCATGCTTGGTCTCTTGGCCTACTTTATCTTGCTTTGATGTGTGGGATTACTCCTAGAGTCATCTAGTTCATCAAACCCCCACAAGCAAGTCTTGAATCAAGATTTTCACATTTCTAGGGTTTGTGCACTTCTTTGGTAAAATCTCGAGAGATCGATTCTGAAGTGGATCGACGGATCGTCGCTAGAAATAGGTCTCCAATATCATTAGGGAGGTGTGCTAGAAATTTGGTCAAGTTTTATTGGTTGAATCAATAGTTGGATCAAATTTCGTTTTGGATTTGGGTGGAGTTTTTCAAGATCTTTGGACTCACCGGTCCGACCGGCCTTTCAACGGCGGTTCGACCGCCCGTGTATTCAGACCGCTAGTTCGCCGGGTCGAACCGCTGTCCACCGGTCCGACCGCTAGTTACTTGTCGGTCAGACCGCTGGTTGACCGTCGGTCCGACCGCCCGTGGTAGCCGGTCAGACCGCAAGATCCGATGAAGAACAGTGAGTTCTTTTCTCCATTTGTGTCGTGTGGTTGAGGGGTTTATCAAATCCAACACAAGGCTTCCGTTGTGTGCTTACTGATCTTCTTAGCTTTCATAGCTAAAGGAGTAAAGTTCGTGTTGGTTTTTGATTTAGGCGAAAAAGTTTTGAAAGCGCCTATTCACCCCCCCCCCTAGTCGCCTTTCCGGTCCTACACTTGTCATCCGAGGATTGCAAACCTTGACATAGACTTAGTGTTGGTGCACTTAATGAGATAGTTGATTTGGACCTTAATTATGCAAAACTGATTTGATTTACTCTTCCACACATAAACTCGGTTTTAGCCAAAGAAAATTTAAAAACCGTCTATTCACCCCCCTCTAGTCGGCCTCCTCGATCTTACAGACACATGTAGACACACATGCAATGACAGAGCCGACACACGGTGTCCACGTGGATTTTGGCGCTGAGGTGCACACGTGGCGGCCATGTGGCTCGACAGCGGCGGCGGCGCACGGGGACTAGAGGTCGCCAACGACTGGAGGCACGCCGGCGGATGGTGAGGGGTGGAATGGAGAGAGGATACTACGGGGAGGGTGATGCTCACCTTCATGGTGGCTAGGCGCAAAAGGATGGCTAGTGGCAAGTACGGAGGTGGTAGTGCGATCGGGTTGACGGTAGCGACGAAGCCCCGATGGCACTCTGGCGAAGACAAGGTGCGCACGGCGTAAAATGCGGAGAGGCGGTTCCGAAGGTGAAGACAACGTCGGCAAAGATCCACTAACGGCAGCACAATCGGCGGCGAAGACGCTAAAAAACCGGCGAGGAAGAACTTGAATTCCAGCAAGGAGAATGGGGGAGGAGAGTTGAGCTTCGGGTGAAGGATGTGGAGGAAGAGGGGCACCCAGTGCTCATTTATAGGGGCAGAGGCGCACGGAGGTAGGAGATCAGGCGCGGCGGCTATTGCGCAATCTGGCAAAACCTCGTGCGAAAAGAGGGAAAACGGGCCAGAATGGGGCCGGTGTGACGCGGGGGAAATTATTGCATGAATTTTAGCAAGAAAAAGGGAAAGAAAATGGGGATTCGAGGACCTCCTGAGGCATGGCATTGGCGGTTGTGTGGAGGAAGAAGAAGGAAGGAGGAAGAAGGGGCGGCTTGACAGGCGGGGCCCACATGGCAGTTGGATGGGTAGAGAGAGGCACGGGAGGCTAACCAGTGGGCCAGAGTGGCGGTGAGAGAGAGAGAGGAGGCGTGTAACATCCTAATTTTCTGATCTTTAAATATCTTTTGAATAGTTATTAGTTGGAAAATTCACCATTTGAATTTTTATTGAATTTATTTAAAGCTTAATCTGGGCTTTTAACATCAAAATAATTTAATGTGATTAATCCCAACATCAACAATTGCCAAAACTATTTTATCTGGGTTTCATGTGCTTGGATATATTTTCTAGAATTTTTCTGAGTTTATTTTCTATTTTTTAATTGTTAATTGAATTTTTTATATTTTCTAAAATAGAAAACCTATTTAAAATATTCTGGAATAGTGTCGGGCCAAAACCCAACACTATTCTCACGTGGCCCAGTACTATGCAACCAAGTTCGCTCACGCGCCGCGCCGCTCCGCTGACAGGTGGACCCCACCTGTCGGTCTCCCTCTTTCTCGCGTCACGCTCTCGCCCGCATCTGCCGACGCTTGGAGCGCTGACCGGACACGCTCCCGCGCCCGTATCTTCCCGTGCCACTGCCAAGTGGGTCCCACTCGTCTCCACCACGTCATTCTCCTCTCGACCACGCTGCGCCCGCCATTGCCGAGAGCTCGAGCTCCATCGACAAAGGAGATTCCGGCCCGATTTCTTTGCGTTGACCCCACTAATCTTTAGCCTTATCTCTCCCGCACCTGTTTCGGTTAGAATCAAATCCCGAATCAGCCTCTATCTCCTAGAATCCCAGAGTTCATATCCGTGTTCATCTCGGACTCCATTTGGGATTTCCCAAATCCGGCACCCCCGGCCCTATATAAGGTACCCCCGGGATTGCAGCACCGCCCGCATCAAAAACCCTTCAGCCGTCGTACCTCCAAAGCCCCAGCGCCGCCGTAATTATGTTTTTAGGTTTTCGGCTGTCGACAGTTAAAACTAGAATTTCGCCGCCGTCAGTGCCGCCTCGTCGCCGTTGAGCACACCACTGGGTCTGCCATCACGAGAGAAACCTCTAGCGCCCATCCGCACCACCGGAGTCCTCGTCCAACAAAACCGAAGTCTGCTCCGCCGCTTCGAGCTCACCACCGGCCGCTGCTGTGGTTCCCGAGCGCCGGTAAGGGTGTCACTAGATGCGCAATAACCCCAGCTACACGCTGGTACCCCTCACCGGTGACGATATGCCAACGTTCGTCGGAACCCTCGGTTCTCGAGCGCCACCGCCGTCGAGCTAACATGAACATCCACAGGTGCAGCCATCTCAGTGCCTGAGCCTACGTGTCACCCGCGTGTCGCTGCATCAGCGTCGCGTGTGTACCCACGTGGCTTGTCCACCGCGTCCAGATTTCATCGATTCGGTGTACCCACGTGGCTTGTCCACCGCGTCCAGATTTCATCGATTCGGTAGACTTAGTCAACCGTGAGCCATCTCACTGACATGTGGGTCCCACATGTCAGAATTTTTTTATTTATTCTTTTTCCAAAAATTCATCGTTGACACCAGCATTGCGCAATAATCCGATTCTTCTTTAGAGAAATAATTTGGAAATTCAAATAAATCCAAAATTAGGGTTTTCTTTATATTCAATCTTCCAAAACCCATATCTTTTGCATCCGAACTCGATTGAGCCCATTCAAATTTCTAAATTCATATAAATTTGAGATCTATTTATTTATGATTTTTATTTATTTTTAGAGTTGGTTTTGCTTCTGTTAATTATTTATTTTGTTTATTTATTTTGTTTGCGAGTAGACGTTAATACTTCGGGAACTTTTGAAGAAGTAGAAGTGCCTCAAGATCAAGATCGATACCTAGATCTATTCCAAGACAAGTTATACCTTTGATCATATTGAACCCAGTTTTTAAAATACTTTATTTCAATATATTGCATTCTATTTCAAGTGATTATTAAAATGCTTTTGGGTTTAGTTATTTATCCAATTTGTTATATCCATCTTGTCTATTGTTATGTTATATTCTTTTTTCACCTTAGGTTGGTTCATTATTAGTTGGTATTATTGTAGCACCAACGTGGGTTGGTTGAATTCAAGTAGTTTGCTTAGCCATGCCACGAGTCATCATTTCATGTGAGTTGCAAATATAAAGTTGACTAGGTGATTATGGAATTATATGATAAACTGTGTGTATTGTGTGCTATTACTCGTTGATGGCATGTGTTACACTTAATCAACAGGGTGAGAAAAGATTTAGACTGAGGCAAGTGGTGGATACTGTGTGATATGGTGGAAACTGTGTGAATGAGAAATATTTTGTCTGTGTGACACTTAGTTAGAAATTGGAAGTCTTGCATTGGTCAATTAAGGACTTAACTTTGTGCGCCATTAAACTGAGGCTTACTGTACAACCACATGCCTGGTATGAGACATGCTAACTTAGTAGGTTATGGTATGACTTGCGAGTACGGTTGTGTATTCATGCTTGCCTCAAATAATCAACATAAGTGGAGGAGTCTTCGCCTGCATTTGAGGAGTTATACGAAGGTGTCGATCGTTAGGGTCTTAATCCCAGTCAGTTGCCTGTGGTGAATTGATAAGATTCCGCTGGAGTTTACTTTTGTTTCGTTGCTATTTATTTCTCAATTGCTAGCTCTGTGTTGCTTAATAAATTTAAAACTCGACCTTAAGGTCACAACAGTTATTTGTTATTCAAATTACTCGTTTAATTATTATTTCGTGTTGTGTGAATCGATATTCACTTATGTTGACACTGTGTGCACTAGCGTAATCCTGGACTAGTGCAGAATACAAAGAGGGTCCATAATTGCATTTTTGGGTCTCGACACGGGGCAGGTTGGGCCAGTTGGTGGGCGTGAGCTAGGCAGGAAAATAGAGTAAATGGGTCAAAGGGAAAGGGTTTCAGCTCGAAAGGAATTTTGGAGATTTAAATTAATTTTTAAAATTTTAAAAATAGCAATAAATCAATAGGGCTTTTAGAAAATAGCAAATAGTGTCAACAAATTCTAGAAAAATTCAAATAAATTCCTTGAATTATTTTAAACTTAATAAAATTATTTTCAACTTAAAGTTGGTTTTTATTTTTGCACATAAATTATTTTAAATTTATGAAAATTAGGAAAAACTTTTTAAAAATCCAGAAAATTCCATGAAATTAATTCAATTTCCTTTTTAACTTTAAAATCCATAAAATTCAACAAAACTCTTTTAAAATTTTATTAAATCCAATAAAATAATAACTTTAGCATTTTAAATTAATTTTAGTAACAAGATTTTGGGATGTTACATTAGTGCCATACATTGCGTACCATGTTAGGAAAATCTGGTGCCAATTTGTTATGTGAAGTGATCAGGAGCTGTTGCAAAAGCCATCTGTTTGATAGTTGTGGCACTTTGGTTTTCTAGCTAAGTGGTTAGAGTTTTGACTTTCACATGTGACTTTTTAAATATAATTCCCGTGGCTTGTGAGCTTTAAGAATGACTACATTGGTCAATTGTTCTCCCTTAAAAGTAAAGGAAGTTGTCGTTTACGTGTGACTATCCCTAGTCCCAAGTCCCACCAGCCACATTGCACAAGATTTTCCGTGCTTTTCATACCAGCAATTCAAAAATACCCAGGAACACATGGAAAATGAGGTATCACCCTGCTTTTATCGTAATTTCACTTGGGTGGGCCAAGATAGTCAGGTCATACTCTATTGCCATAAACTTCAGCAATGAAGAATCTCTCTTATAATTCTGTTGGATTTTAAAAGGCTTGAAGTCAGTTACATAAGATGAGTACCTCTTTAATACCAGATAAACAAAAGAATGGTGACATGTTACCTCAGGTAAAACATTTACATCTCTGAACTTGTCATTACAAATTTCTCTGTAATTGAATCTTCAGGTGTGCCGAAAGTGCACACGAAAAAAAGAAGAAAGAATCTTCAAGTCTATTTTATGAAAGAAAGAAGACTGTTCAACCTGATTATTGAAATGCACCGCTGTCTCAAACTGCTGTCTCAAACGGAGCCTTGTTTCTACATGAGAGCCAGGTGAATTCCTCGGAGTCTGCAAGCAGGGGCTTGATCATCCTGATGGCTTCTGCTCAAGCTGTTTCTCATCCAGTGCAGTCTGGTGACTGATGATGTACAAGACTACAAGTAGAGACATCAGACCCTGCCGCAGTGTGAGCAGCATGATATTTCGACAGTTCGACATTGAAATCCATGTCAGAGGTTATGGTAGCTCTCGAGTCTCGATGTGTTTTCAGCTGTCTACCTTGTCTTCTTGGAATGCTTTGTGTACAAAATCTTTAAAGCGTCTGGAATATTGTTTTGGATCTACTGCTGAAATAGATGTTGGGTCGTACTGGAAAGACTTGTATGCATGCTCAAGCTTTTTGCTGATATCATAATCTTGAAGTATGTCTATAATCCCAAAATACAATATAACTTCGTAGAACTCCCCAGTAGGCTCTCCAATAAGCTGCGATTCACAGTCACTCTTTCGTACTGTTAGTTCAGCTCTTGTTGGCATGTTTGACCCAAGTTTTATCGTGGATAACCTGTCCACCCAAAGAATCTTTAGTTATGTTAACTTTAGAACTTAGAAGGCACGAATAGAGCCAAATCATCTCTATCAGATGCAAATTCAAGGGAAGAGGGGGGGGGGGTTAAAATGGCATCACATGGGTACTAATCAATGCTCTTGTCATCATGTATGTACAGCACTATCTCCATCTTTCATGTGAGTGGTTATGTAGTGCTACCTACTGTTACGTTATTCAGGAGCATACACAAGTAGATCCAACTCAGCCAGCAAAATATCAAGGGAATGGACAAATGGCAGGGTTCAAACAAATATCGCCTCCATGTAACTTTTAGTCTGGGTGGAGTCTATGGGGCATACCAGTGAGGCACATTTTAATTCTAGTAAGGCACAGCCGCACAGGTGAACCAAAGGCGACATAGAGAGAGGAGGTTTGCATCTTGAACTGTCCTAGGACTCCATCATCCCCTTCCCCCGTTGCGTACCTTATCTCCCCTCTTCTCCCAATGCATGAAGCCCATTGAACATTACATTAGGATCAAGACGAACATCATGGAAGCATGAGCCGTCTCAATATTACGAGGCAGATTATAATAGCATGTGCATGTCTGACAAGTATTGGGAACAACAGAAAATGTAATGTGCTTTAACTAAGTTAAGAATAATGAAGTATCTTATTTTACCTGTTTGGATCAGTATCTCCTCTAGACAGGTGAGGTGATGACGCTCTGCTGCTATCACTATCAAAGGAACCTTCAACCAATGAACTTTGTAAGGTATACAACAGCCATGTCAAAAAAGTTTTTAAAATTGTTTTAATTTTTTCAACCAACCTCCAGTTGCTAGCTTATCTCTCTTATCTCTAAAATGTACACCCACCAAGAGACTGTAATCCATAATGTTTTCCTGCTCGAGAAACTCGCAGTCCCTATCAACTTGCCTGCTTCAACAAATCAACTTCGAAATTAACGTAGGGAGTAAAAATGTGATGGTTTCTCATTGGCACTAGCCTCACTCACCTTTGGAACTCTTGGTACCAGTGTTTTTGCAATCGAAAGATAAAGTTAAGATCGAGGTCTTTCAAAGTAGTGTACTCATCGATTTCTGTCTGTGGCTTGTCAGTTGTACGTCCAAGGGATGAGCCTTTCAGATCAAATCGCCTATGAATAGAGTAATCAGAACAGAATAGATTTCCCATGATGACAAAACGAACCTGAGTAATAGTACAGCAAACTGATGATTAGGCAAAATATATAAGCTTAGGAAGAAAATATTTATTAATAAAGTAGCTGTAGCATGACAAGCAAATATATGCTAAGTTCTGACCTTCTTTTGGTTAGCTCCGGCTAACTTGACACAATGCAGACCAAAAAATTTGGTGACCAGAGTGTTCTCGAATGCCCGGACATGATTGTAGTAAGCTCGAAGCATCTTCAGAAATATCTACATGATAACAAGTGTTCCGTGTATTCAGTATAAAACTATTGGTTGTTGTCGAAGTTCAGAAAGCATTTGGACAAAGGTAAGCACAAGGCACAAACCTTTACTTCAGATTTCTTCATCGTCTTTATCATGTACTGATCATTGCTCGTCAGATAAAAGAAGCTTCCACTCTTACCAGGGGATGAGAGCTCTCGGAGAGCCTGGTCTCCACAAAGAGATAACATGTAGTCTGCTGCATCAACCTTGAACAACTTGCGCAGTGTCCTGCGATCCAGTTCAGGACAAATTGTGTGTTGAACCACTGATGAGCATGCATAAGCCACAATGCAGGCACACACATGAATTAGACATTGGAGTGATGACCAACCGGAACACTTGTGGGCAGTAATCCTTCCATTTGAAATCGCAAGAATTGTGTGGCGGGGTGTATTTTGAGCCTTCTGGAGGGAACCTTGTCCATACTTTCTCCTTTGGGTCAAAAGCTGATGACTTCAGATCAAGCGTAATCGGACCTTGCTTTCCTACTGCATGCCTGTTGCCCAAACAAGACAATAAGCGCATGAACAAATTTCTTTTCAAATGTCAGAAAAGACATGACATTCTAGTATGAGAAGATGTCTCTACCAAAGAGCAGAAATATGTAATTGCAAAAGTATGCTTTTGCCTTGCAGTATCTCCCTGTTTCTTATTGTGTTACTCTGTATGACTTAGAGTTCGAGATGATGACAACTATCCAGCAAATTTCGTATTGTTGTTGGAAAATTCGCAACAGAAGGGTGAATATCTTGTACCATTATGATCCACTGCCCTTAGTTGAAATGCCACGTAGCATGACTTTCCAAGCGTAAGCTGTCAAGCTGAAAATCATATGGCTCAGATCAAGTTAAGCCAGAATCTCTAAGGCTATGAGCACATCAAATTTCCACCCGCATCCATCCCCACCTCCGATTTTCGGTCGAAAGGTCTACACGGTGTTATCACTCGTGCCATTTGAATGGAATGGCAGAGGCAGGCCATACGAATCCTCTCTACAAAGTCGTCAAATTCTAATCACCCGCCTCTATTTCAGCTTTCAACCATTACAAGAATAGGCATTAGGTGGTGAATTGTCTAACCTTTCATGCTTCCTACACATGCAAACAATTTTTGAAATCTCAAATCCACAGCAGGAGGCGAAAATCAAACCATTTGTCACTCGTCATTGACTCCCTAACCAAATGCAAATTCCTCTGTACGGCAATGTCGTTACATAAGATGAAATGCCCAACTAGCATACATTGCCTAAATTAAATAATAATCCTTCAAAGGGGGAAAACAATTCACGCATCCACGCCAAGGCTGGATGGAGAGATGGCCAAGAAGGTAGCCAAGAACCACTGGAATCAAGGAGAGAGGCGGCCGAGAAATGCACCTGATGCCGAGCTGGAGGTTGAGCATAAGCTCGTAGTTCTTGTGCCCCTTGGCGATGGTCTCGCCCTGCCGCCGCGCCCCGCGCGACCTGCCGCCGGCGTGCGGCCCCGTCGCCGGCGACGGCGGCGGCAGCCCCCTCCCCTCGCCGGCGTCCTCCACCCTCACCGTCGCGGCGCGCCCCACCTCCTCCCCGCCGCCGACCTCGCACCGGCACCTCCGCCTCCGCCTCCGCCTCCGCCTCGTCCCCTCCGCCTCCTACACAATGCCGCACGTGGTGCCCCCATCCAGAGAGCCCCCCACCCCGACAACCTCGGATCTTTTCAAAGTTTCTATCTCTCCTCCTACCCGGAAGTTTTGCTCGGCACGGACGCCGAGCTCGCGCGCCCGTTCGCTGCCCTCCGAGCCGAGGTGTGCTCTTCCGGATTCGTCTCCACCACGTGCCGTATCAGCAACGAGCCACGTCACCTTCTTTCTTACTTTCTAAGCCAGACATCGATCACGGCAGGTATAGCAATGGTACCCAACCAACTTTGTAGTGGGCTAATGCAATTGTCTTTGTTTGTGCGTCAAATTAACATAAAAAAATCTCTAAAATTTTACAGATGTACTACTCAATTCACTGTGTGTATAGAATTTCTAAGTGTAGATTCTTTCTATGTTAAAAGTAACAAAAAAAATGACAAATGATAAATTAAAAGGAAAACGAAAACAATAAAATACTACTATTCACAACAGTCTTATCTTTTTTGTTTCTTATAACACCGCCTGAATTGGAAGTTGAAAATTTAAAGGATACTAAAACACACTACAAACTACGTCATCAAATTTGTGCATAGCATACTATCAATACTGGTATAATTGTGTGAGTAAATTGTATAATTTGTGTATAGCATACTTATTAGCTAGTACCGGTACAGTCGTAGGGGTAAATTGTAGAGTTTGTGAATTTCGACGGATCCGCTTATACCACCCTTGATAGAAAGACGTGGTGGTGTGCTTGCTAAGTTTTTTTTTTCTCTAAAAAAAACTGTTTCATACATAGGAAAAGCAAAACCGCGTGTATATAGAGTTCCATATACATACGCCGCTCAATACGCTTTGAGATTGGGGCACAATTCACCGACACAATTCACCTAGACCTATTCCAATGTAAGTTATACATTTGATCATATTGCACTCAGTTTTCAAAATACTTTGATTCAAATTATTGCATTCTGTTTTAAGTATTTATTTAAATGCTTTTGGGTTTAGTTATTAATCCAATTTGTTACATCCACCTTGTCTATTATTATGTCATGATCTTTTATCACCCTAGGTTGGTTCATTATTAGTTGGTATCATCGTAGCACCAACGTAGGTTGGTTAGATACAAGTAGATTGATTAGCCATGCTACGAGTCATCATCTCATGTAAGTTGCAAATATAAACTTTACTAAGTGATTATGGAACTGTATGATAAAACTGTGTGTGCTGTGTGTTGTTACTCGTTGATAGCATGTGTTGCACTTAACCAATAGGGTGGGAAAAATTTAGACCGAGGCAAGCGGTGGATACTGTGTGATATGGTGGAAACTGTGTGAATGAAAATATTAGTCTATGTGACATTTAGTTAGAAGTTGAAAGTCTTGCCTTGGTCAATAACTTTGTGCGCCATTGAATTGAGCCTTACTGTACGACCACATGCCTCGTATGAGACATGCCTAACTTATTAGGTTATGGAGTCTTGACATTGATTAATTAGGCTGGTAGGTTAGGCTGCGTGACCGGGCTGGAGGTGTGATTCTCATATCTCGGGACAGTTTGCCGCTTTCCTATCCAACGGTGTGTGTTGGACCAAGCGCTGTGTGTATCGATTGGACGCTGGTAAAGCACATCGGGAGTGTCAATACTTGGGATGAAGTTTCTGAAGGGTTTTGTTATGATTAGTGTTGGCTACACTGATTATATGTTTGTGTTGGACCGAAAAGGCGACTAGAGGGGGCTGTGAATAGGAGCACGCTCACTTTTTTCACAAATAATTGATTCAATAAAACTTTACTACAGTAGCTATAGAAGCTATGAAGATTAGTATATTAGTACAGCGGAAGACTAATATTGAAACTAATTTAAACCCCTAAGCAATAAGACAAAATCAACAAAGATTAAAGCAAAACAATCTGCTGGCCGGTCTGACCGCTTGGTAGATGGCGGTCTGACCACTGGTATTGCCGGTCTGATCGGTGGGACACAGCGGGCTGACCGTTGGGCTCCAGAACAGATCAAACAGCCCGATGACGAAGTTGCAAATAGATGAAACTTTTGATCTACAACTCCTAACTTGATGAAACTTGGTACACACCTTCTCTAAGATATCAGAGACCTATTTCAATCGAAGATTGTGATAATTCTTGGAAGAATAAAGATCATTTTCCGTTTGATCGAAGAAGGGTTCAAAACTGGATCAAAACGAAAACTTGATCCATGATCTTGCTCGTGGGTGATTGATGATCAAGATGATCCTAGATGGGTTCCCACACATCACAGTAAGCTAAATCATGCGGAGAATTCAATCAAAAACTCACGGATCAAAGAAAGACTCAAAATCATCAAATAGAGAGAAAGAACACGATGAGATAAAACATTGATCAAACTTTCCTTTGAATGATTGATATGATATGGGCTTACAGCCTCTCCATCAATGAAGGACAATGCTCAATCTAAGAGCACGAAAATCACATCAAAACATCAAGAACCCTAGCCTCGATAAAAACTCTCTCTAAGAAAATTAGGGTTTGCAAAAATAGCAAAAGAGACGAAGAGAAGGTGCAGCCACCTCCCTCTCCTATTTATAGTGGATGCTTAGACCTTCTAGAAGTTTGACTCAATTGGGCTCCCGTTAAGGCCCAAAACAAACGGGACACATACGCACGTATTTTAAAGCGTCGTCTTTATCTCCTCTTGACCTAACTAGCTACACCTTGCGCCATCTTGTGCCTCGGATTATCTAATAGGTCATCCTTGTCCATCTTGCACCTCGCTTGAGTACATTGACCTCACCAGGCATCGTCGATCGTTCTGGACCTTAGCTCTCCAAGCCTAGTCCCGATCATCCTCGCCGTTGACCGTCTTTGACCACCAAGCAACCTGCACAACAATAGATAAGTAAACCGAATTTGAAAACAAGTTCTTCACAACTTCACCCATGTTAGTCAAAACATGCATCATGCAGCATATATGCCCTGAAACTCATGACTTTGACCTAACAATCGAATATCGCCGCCACGACGGGCGACGAACCAAGTGAAAACCGGTCAGACGCCCCTAGGGCCGGTCTGACCGCCCACCCTGGCCGGTCTAACCGCTAGCTATTGGCCGGTCAGACCGTCAGTAATGACTTAGCCGATTTTCAACCTCTGAAAACCGAAACCTACTGGAAATTTCAAACCAATAGAACTTTTGACTGGAGACTCCGAAAATTATGAGACCAAGTGCAATAGAATCCCCTCTGTTGCCTGTTACCTCTATTTTTGGCCCAGCTCAATCCAACACTTTCTAACGTTGGCCGGTCCGACCGCCGCATGGACGATGGCATCGATGACGGCCCGCGCTACCGACCGGTCGATCGGTTATGACCGACAAAGATCGAACTTTGCCGAAAATACGTGAAACGACAAACCGTAAACGCCATTGCCAATTGTCACATCATCCTAAGATCTGGAGCATATCCCCATAATATCCACAATCTCCCCCTTGATGAACACACTGGCAATAATCCAAAAAATGTTATTTGGAGGTTTGAAAAGTAAAATACTTTCGTTTTCACACAAAGGCACAACTTGGTCCACAAGCAAGAGAAAGCAATGGAAACGACCAAGCTGGCATCAGAATAGCATATGCATGTGAGATAAGGCAAAAAAAGCATAAAAACTTTGATTTCCAGAAAAGAGTAAAAAATCTCACTTAAGATCCATATGAAAGAACAATTGTTCGATTGACCTATGATCATTGTGAGGATGAATAAATGCAATTCAAGTTCAGAAAAGTCAATAAGACAATAAGAATGCAATTCAAAAACTCCCCGTCACTATGATCCTCATATTTCAAAAAATTTCAAATTCTCCAATTTCTCCCCCTTTTTATCATTTTTATATATCTTCTCCCCCTTTGTACAACAATGATATATCTTCTACCTCAACCTTGAAATATCTTCTCCCCCTTTGACAATGGAGTCATCAAGGAATCACGCCTTCCTCTCATCCAGAGATAACAAATGCAGAATGAAGAAAGAAGCATAGAAGGAGTATGCATGAAGTGCAATGGAGTGGCTTCATTTTTGTATTTTTCAATTTTTGATTACAAGAAGCTTTGGAGATTACCTAAAAGAACAAGCCAGCATTTCTAATATTGCACAAATGACATATCAAGCCTAACAGCGCTAACAAGATCATGATAAAACATATATATCAAAGCTAAGCACGAAGGCTCAAAAATAAAGCAATAGATTTGATCAATTTAAGCAAAGCATCAAATTCAGCAAGTTCATCAACAGGGATCCTAAAGTGAAACTGACCATGTCAAAATATCAAAGTGAGATTAAAAATCTAACAAAGACTATATTAAGAGTCAATCAAGTCCTGTATTGAATCATTTTGCTCATTTTTCTCAAACGCCCATTTTTCAACAATTTTCTCATTTGCACTGAAAATTGAAGTTGACTAATGATCTAACTTAGTGACAAGATCCTAGACTAGGAGCCATCCACAAACTCATCCTAAGCTTAGAACAGAAGTTGATTAAAGGTATATCTTAGTGATGCACAAACTCTTTCTAAGCTTCTACCAGGGCGACAAATATTGAGATTCATGTCATTTCTGACAAGCTGTCCGCATGAGATCGTCTAGATCATCAAACTATCTCCAAGTTCATATCTTTGACAAGCAGTCTCGCAAGACTAGTTTGGCACAATTTAAGCATAAGACAATCTTGATTTTTCATGTTTCACAAGAGAAGTTTTATATTCTCAAGAACACAAAAGCTCAAGTAATGGTCAATTTTAGATTCAAGAGTTAACAAAACAATTCTAACAGGGCCAATGTCACAAAAGGAGCACTAATTGTGCAACAAGCTAAAACATCCACAAATTACAGTTTTTAGTTCGAGTGTTTAGAATTCTAGCTCACACAGCAAAGACTTATATGTATATGTGAAAACATGATAATTCTTGCAAGTCAAGGAACTAGAATAGCATTGAGCAAGAATTGAAATACTAAAGCTCCAAAGGGTAATAGGCAAAGCTTCATCAATTTTAAAAGATAAGCAGAAAATCTTATATTACAATGCATCTTTTTGGATACCACTTGTTAGATTTTTCATACTGACGAGGATCTAATAATCCTCATTTTTATCTTTTATCTATAATTCTTATTATGGGTAAATATGATGTCACATAGTCCCCAGAGGTACCCCTTATCTAAAAGGGAGAAGTCCAATAAGTGGTTGTAAGTCTTGCTACGACTATATCATGGTCGTAAGTCTTTCTACGACCACTACATAGTCGTAAGTCCTTCTACGACTGCTACCTGGTCGTAAGTCCTTCTGCGACTGCTACCTGTTCGTAAGTTCTTCTACGACCAGGTAAACTACGACCACCTTATAATCAAACCTACAAAGTAGTGGGTCCAATTGATTAAGGAATCGAACGGTGCGCACGCACTATTATTCCGCTTATTAATGGTGCGTAATTACCCCATTATCTCGGAAGATAATTGCGGACGGCGTGAAGAAGCCGAGGCGCCAGAATTATCGCCAAAGATGCGCCGTTCATGGATTAATCAGCGCATCTTCGCGAGGCAAAACGGCTACTTCTTCACGACTATATAAGGGCATCGATCGAGAGATAGGGGAGGAACAAGAGCTACCAATTAGGAACACAAGTGCTATTCTCTGTAATAGTCTTAGTCTTTTACTTGATCATCAAGAATACCATACACACAGGATTAGGGTTATTATTCTCTCCGAGAAGGCCTGAACCTGTCTAAACATCCCGTGTCAATCCACTCTGCGTGATCTTATCTCTAGGAGACCCCGAATCAAACAATCTTTACGTAAGATCGGTTCTAATACACCGGCGGCTGGCGCCGTCAGTGGGGATCTTAGGTAATCTCTTGTCAACATACTCTCTTTTTCCAATCTCATGCAATCATGGCAGGAGAATGGAACGAGGAGAACTGGTTTGACTTGGCAGATTACGCAGACGTCGACATGGATGCCGGTTTCGACTATGAACCGAGTGATGCATCCGCTGATGGTGATGTTGCCTTCGGAGATTATTCTCCAGGAAACCATCCCATTAATAGAGTTGAGGAGGGATCCTTATCCCCCACAACAATACGTCCAACAGAGGAGCCATTTCCTCAAAGGACAAGGGTCAATCCGACCAGACCGCCTGGGAGGACTCATAACGCGACGAGAGTTTTTCTCCAAGTGTTCAAGTCCCCTTAAGACGGTCCGACTTGGTAAGTCAAGTTCTGGGAGCCACCATTCCAGGACTCCACCAGCATCTAGTGATTCTGTGGATATCGTGAGGATATGTGCACGATCTCAGGATGATGAGTCAATTGGCAATGGCTTTGTTGGTTTGCAAAATCTCGCGTTTTGGGTTTGCTTCTTCTTTGTCGGACCACGGCGGTCCGACCAGGTGGAGTGGGGCGGTCGACCGCTTGCGTGGACGATCGGGCCGGCAATGGTGGCCGGTCGGACCGGCGACCTAACTTTGGATTTGGAGCTAATCCAAAAATAGGTTGTGTAGGCGGTGAGGGAGTCTCCGGATGTGGTCCCATCATTTTGGAGCTCCGGTCAAAAGTTCTATTGAGTTGAAAATTCCAGAAGGTTTCGGATTTTCAAGCTAGATTTTTGGCTAAGTCTTTTTGACCGGTCCGACCGCCGTTGTGGGAGCGGTCCGACCGGCCTGATATCGGTCGGACCGGCCTTGTGGGACGGTCAGACCGGCAGTGACTTGGAGGTGTGTCAAGTTCGCATTGATGCATGTTGATTGTGTTTAATGTTTGGTTATCAATGCTTTATTGATGTATATTGCATTGTGGAACTAACGTGGGTCAAGTTGTGAAGAACTTGTTCCCGGAAACGGTTTGTTTGTCTATTGCTGTGCAGGTGGCTTGCAGGTCAACGACGTCAACGGTGAGTGGATCGGGACTACGCTTGGAGAGCTGAGGTCCAGAACGATCAGGGATACCGGGTGAGGTCGTGTGACTCAAGCATGGTGCAGGATGGGCAAGATGGATCGAACGGGTGGTTCGGTGCAGCTGGTTGGATCAGGCGGTGCGGATATCGGTGCAAGTCTCTGGGAGGCTCCGATGGGATTCGGACAAGAGAGGCTTGGCGTCGATGAGAACCGCTGATCAACCTACGCGTGGTGAAGCAGGCGATTGCTTCAACAGTTGAGAGTGTGGGTCCCATGTGTGAGTGGGTCCCAAAAAGTGGATCCCTAGTCCTCTCCTATAAATAGAAGGGGGGAGATGTAAAACTCCCTTGAAGCTTCCATTTGTTTCTCCCCTTGCTTTTCTAGGGTTAGGGTTTGGAGAGGAAGAGAGGGAGAGATTGTATGCTCCTTGGGTGAGCTCTTGTCCTCCTAGTTGGAGTGGCTTTGTAAGCATCTTGTGAGATCAATCAATCTTGTGATGCTTGCTTGAGAGATCATTTGCCTCCTCTTTGTGTTCTTCTCTCATTTGAATGAATTTGGTGCTTCCTTGATTCAAGGGTTTTTACTTGGTCTCTTGACCCATTTTGTCTTGCTTTGGTGTGTGGGAATACTCCTAGAATCATCTAGACCATCAATCCCCACAAGCAAGTCTTGAATCAAAGATTTTCATATTTCTAGGGTTTGTGCACTTCTTCGTTTAATCCTTGAGAGATTGTTTTGAAGTGGATCCGAAGGATCGCCGCTAGAAATAGGTCTCCAATATCATTAGGGAGGTGTGCTCGAAATTTGGTCAAGTTTCATTGGTTGAATCAAAAGTTGGATCAAATTTCGTTTTGGATTTGGGGTGGATTTTTCAGTACTGGACTGAACCGGTCTGACCGGTCTTGTAACGGCGGTCCGACCGCCAGTATATTCGATCATTGTCTTGCTGGTCGAATCGTTGTCCACCGTCCGACCGCTTGACTAGTTGCTTCTGGTCGATCATTGGTTGAACGTCGGTCGACCGCCTTGGTAACCGGTCCGACCGCCGGTGCGAGATCAACCCTTTGAGCTTAAGTCTCCACATTTGTGTCGTGTGGTTGTCGGGGTTTGTCGAGTTCAAAGACAAGGCTTCACTGTGTGCTGCTCGATCTTCTTAGCTCTCATAGCTAAAGGAGTAAAGTTCGTGTTGAATTCGACTTAGGCGAGAAAATTGTGAAAGCGCCTATTCACCCCCCCTCAGTCGCCTTTCCGGTCCTACAAGTGGTATCAGAGCCGGTTAGCTCTTGTCTATAGATCTTAACCGGTCTTTGGAGCCATGGCGACTGAGCGATATTCAATCAGGCCACATGTTTTTGATGGAGTTGATTTTGCATATTGGAAGGCCCGAATGGAGGCCTACATCGAGGCTCAAGGGCACGCGATTTGGCTTAAGGTGAAAAACCCTTATGTCGTGCGGTACCGATGACAATTTGATCACTCGGATGTGGAGAACAACGGCGAGGGCTCGAATTTCTTGATTCAAGGCCTTAGTCGATCGGAGTTTGAGCGTGTTGCTCACTTGTCGCTCGCTCATGAGATCTGGCGGACCTTTGTGATTATCACGAGGATCCACTGCGATCAAGGAAGTGAGACAGAACCAGCTTAAGAAAGCATACTCCAAGATCGAACAAAGACCTGGTGAATCTTTAGATGAGCTGTGGGGGAGATTTTCTAAAATTCTTCATGATCTCCGCGCTGTTGATCTTGTCTTTTCTGAGTCAGAAAATGCACGCCAGCTTTTGGGTGCTTTGGATGTGAAGGTCTGGGGAATGAAGATCACTGCCATAAATGATAACACTGTCATGAGTGAGCTTACCATGGATAAGCTTTACTCGAGGTTGAAGACGCATGAGATTGATTTTATCTCGCGTCTCCCCACGACAGAGCCAATGGCTTTAGTGATCGATCAATCTAAGGGTAGATATGCTGATTCCTTTAATGTTAGCTCATCTGGATTTTCTTTGTCTGCTTTGCATTCCTTGAGCGATGAGCAACTTGAGAGACTACCCGAGGATGACTTAGCCCTCCTATCCACAAAATTCACGAGAGCCTACAATAATGTGAGGAGTAGGAGGAGAGGTGGACCTATCACATGCTTCGAGTGTGGTGAGCTCAACCACGTTCGCTCTAGATGCCCCAAGCTAAAGGGCAAGGAGGAGAAGGAGTCACAAAGGCATCCTCAAGCGAGGGATGCTAAGTCCAAGAAGACAAACTATCGCAAGTTTGTCAGCCGAGTCCTTGAAGCTCTAGAGGATGTGAGCATGGAAGATGTGGACTCGGAGTCGGAGGACGACAAGAGTGACTCCCGTGGTAAGAAGAAGGCACGTGATTTCACGGGCATGTGCTTTATGGCTAAGAACACCACGACGACTACTCCTCCAACAGCGAGGATCCTTTCAGTGATCCCGATGAGGTATGCCCTTCACTTCCTGACATGAAAAGGGCTTTAGTGCTTGCTGAACAAAAATTGCATAAGCAAGTTAAAGTGATCAAGAAACAGGATACTATGATTGATAATTTGAACCTAGAAGTGGTTAGGCTCAAATCCATTAATCCTGATGATTTCTGTGATTCATGCTCTAGCTTGCTTAATGAATTGTCAAGCTTGAATAATGCTCATTCCTCTGTTGAAGATCAATTGAAAAATGCTCTTTCTGAACTAGAATCTCTCAAGTCTAGTTCATTTGCATGAATGCCATTCCGCTTGATGTGATCGCTCTAGAAGCTACTCCATTAAATTGCTCAAACGTGCTTTGCTAGAATTGGCTGGATAGCTCTTTAAAAGAATTGCAAAATTTGATGCTAGTCACACTTGTTCTCATTGTAAGAATAATCGAATTAAAATGCAAGAGATGACCAAATGGTTGCTTATTCTAGAATTGCCTCTTGTGAAAATTGCCCTAAGCTTACAATTGAGATTGAAGCTTTAAACAAGACTCTTGAAGAGAAAGCTAAAATTGAAAGATCTATGTCTCTTACTGCTTCCAAGAAAGTTATTGATTCTTCCTCTTGTATGTTGCATGCTGAAATTGAAAATGCTATTGGTAAGATACAAGAGGCTTTTAGAGTCAAATTTAAGGAGCAGTTGAATAGGATTGGAGAGTCCTATTGTGTGTCTTGTGAGGCTCTGAAAGTGGAAGTGGATCTTCTTAAGAGCAAACATGTTGAGGCAATCGATTCTGAAAAGTGCTCCAATTGTGGAGTTTTGGCAAAAGAGAACGATTACCTCAAAATGACTCTTGAGAAGTTTTCCAGTGGGAAAAAGAAACTCAACTTGATTCTAGACCAATCCAAGGTGAGTGTGAAAAACAGTGGCCTAGGCTTTAAGTCCCTAGGGCTCTCCAAGAATCTCACACCAAAGATTGCTAGAATTGTGAAAAGTGGTTTGGTTGAGCAAGAATCTTCCTTGTCTTCAAAGGTGGTTCTTAAATCTGTAGATTCTGCTCAATCTCTTTCTAGCAAGAAAGGTGCTTCGTCTCACCGAAGACGGACCCTCAAAAGGTCAAGTACCATTGCACTTCTGCAAGAAAGAGGGCCACACTGTTGAGTTTTGCTTAGGAGAGCAAAGATTGAGAGGAAAGAGAGGATGAGCGCTTTGAGATCCATTAGAGAGTCTCTTCTTCACGATAGTCTCTAGAGCGGGCGACCTATTCAACAGTACCACATATAGGCCTAGGCGTGTAGAGAATCTTGTTGACTCTTTTGGTGGGTCCAGGCAGCAGTGTGGTTTAGGATATCGTGAGGATAGACCACGGGTAGCACCTAGACAGGGGGAGTATCGGTCTTTTGGTAGATCGTTTTGGAGAGGTCCAGGTGGTGCTTATGGGCATTCTTATGATTTTGTGCCTAATCATTTTTCTCTGCTTCTTTTGTTTGTTCCTGTGCCTCATCCATCTCGAAGATGGACTCCTAGAACTTTTATCTCAAATCCCAATCTTCGAGGCTTGGATGTTTTGAGGAATTTGCTTTTTCATTTTCATTGTATCATAATGCATTTTTATTTCAAATGTTGTGCATTGCATAATAAAAATTGTGGAGCTTTGAGTATTATCCTTGTATGACTTGTTTTCATATTCTATACCTTGTCATGTCGAGTGATAGTCTGCTAGACCTCGTTTATGGCTCTTCGTGTTTGGCTTAGCTTTTGCCTTGCTAGCTTTATATCTGTGAGAAATTTGAATCAAATCATGTCTTGTTGGATCTTGTGACTAGTTTTGCTCTAGTGATCCGCTTATGATTCTCGTCATGTCTTACAAGTTGAATTGAGTCTTGGACTTATTTTGAGATGAAAAATGAGCTTTTTATCTTCTTAAGTCAAGCACAAGAAAAAATCTCTGTGCGAAAAAACTGATCTCACCAATCCTTTCTCATGAGACGGCTTGCCATTGCACTAGGCATGAACTCGGGGGAGTTTTGGATGACCTAGATCATTCTTTTAAGCTTATCGCTTGAGATGGTCGCGCAAGGCTTGAGATCTAGCACAACAAAAGGAGAAAGAAAAGAAAAATTGCCCAAAAGGGCTAAGTGCTTGAGCTTTGCTTCAAAAGAATTCTCTTATTGCTCAAATTACCTCAATTCCTGTTTTGAGTCTCTTTTTGCTTATAGACATGGCTTGACTCATTTTTGGTTGCTTTTAAGTGAATCTATGACATTGAGCAACCTTTCATGGTTTTAATTTGTTAATCTCGATTTCGCTATCTTGGTTTTAGCTTTGCAAGACATGTTTTGCCATGATTGAATGTAGCTTCTACTCTTTATATGGCTTGGTATATCTCTTGTCTTGTCTACATAGAAAATGGTCATGGCTCCCTTTGCTAAATTTCAAATAAAGTCATTTCTTCATGCTCGTTCTTCTCTCATGCATCTTGATGAATTCATTGTCAAAGGGGGAGAAGGATTGAAGAAAATGCTGCTTTGGAGCTTTTGGTTCACATAAGGTTTCATGCATAAAAGAACACACACACACACACAAAAAAAAATTTTGTGAACCTTTTGAAAATTTGTGATCATAGTGAGTTGAGTCTCTCCGGTTTTATTGCCTTTTTCGATTTGAATTGCAATTCAAGAAGACTCACAATGATCAAAGGTCAAATAGAACATATTGTCTTTCATATGGACCTTAGTGAGATTTTTGGCCATCTTCTGGAATTTGAATCCTTTTGTGCGTTCAATGCCTTATCTCACTTGCCTTCACTATTCAAGCCACTTGGTCGCTTCTAAGCTTTTTCTTGCTTATGGACCAAGTTGTGCCTTTATGCGAAAACGACGATTTTTACTTTTCAATTTGAAAACCACATTTTCTTGAAATTGCCAATGTGTTCATCAAGGGGGAGATTGTGGATATCGTGAGGATATGTGCACGATCTCAGGATGATGAGTCAATTGGCAATGGCTTTGTTGGTTTGCAAAATCTCGCGTTTTCGGGGTTTGCTTCTTCTTTGTCGGACCACAAAGCGGTCCGACCGTGGAGTGGGCGGTCGATCGCCTCGTGGGACGAATCGGACCGGCAATGGTGGCCGGTCGGACGGCTCGACCTAACTTTGGATTTCGAGCTAATCCAAAAATAGGTTGTGTAGGCAGGTGAGGGGAGTCTCCTGGATGTGGTCCCATCATTTTTGGAGCTCCCAGTCAAAAGTTCTATTGAGTTGAAAATTCCAGAAGGTTTCGGATTTTCAAGCTAGATTCGGACAAGAGAGGCTTGGCGTCGATGAGAACCGCTGATCAACCTACGCGTGGTGAAGCAGGCGATTGCTTCAACAGTTGAGAGTGTGGGTCCCATGTGTGAGTGGGTCCCAAAAAGTGGATCCCTAGTCCTCTCCTATAAATAGAAGGGGGGAGATGTAAACCCCTTGAAGCTTCCATTTGTTTCTCCCTTGCTTTTCTAGGGTTAGGGTTTGGAGAGGAAGAGAGGGAGAGATTGTATGCTCCTTGGGTGAGCTGTTGTCCTCCTAGTTGGAGTGGCTTTGTAAGCATCTTGTGAGATCAATCAATCTTGTGATGCTTGCTTGAGAGATCATTTGCCTCCTCTTTGTGTTCTTCTCTCATTTGAATGAATTTGGTGCTTCCTTGATTCAAGGGTTTTTACTTGGTCTCTTGACCCATTTTGTCTTGCTTTGGTGTGTGGGAATACTCCTAGAATCATCTAGACCATCAATCCTCACAAGCAAGTCTTGAATCAAAGATTTTCATATTTCTAGGGTTTGTGCACTTCTTCGTTTAATCCTTGAGAGATTGTTTCGCAAGTGGATCCAAGGATCGTCGCTAGAAATAGGTCTCCAATATCATTAGGGAGGTGTGCTCAAATTTGGTCAAGTTTCATTGGTTGAATCAAAGTTGGATCAAATTTCGTTTTGGATTTGGGGTGGATTTTTCAAGATCGATCGAACCGTCTCGACGGTCTTGTAACGGCGGTCCGACCGCCAGATATTCAGACATCATGTTGATCGCTGGTCGAATCGTTGTCCACCGTCCGACCGCCACTAGTTGCCTTGCCGATCATTGGTTGAACGTCGGTCGACCGCCCTTGGTAACCGGTCCGACCGCGGTGCCAGATCAACCCTTTGAGCTTAAGTCTCCACATTTGTGTCGGTGGTTGTCGGGGTTTGTCGAGTTCAACACAAGGCTTCCGCTGTGTGCTTCTCGATCTTCTTAGCTCTCATAGCTAAAGGAGTAAAGTTCGTGTTGAATTCGACTTAGGCGAAAATTGTGAAAGCGCCTATTCACCCCTCGATCGCCTTTAGGTCCTCTGATTCTCTCTCTCGTGGTAACTCCAGAGAGGGTGGGATCAAGCATGCTTTTCCACGCAAATTCGACCGCCTCCCCGCAGATCTCATTTGCGAACGGAGATTATAACCCGGAGTTCCCTACCGAGGGGATTACTCCAAGTCGCCAGATGGTGTCCCTCGAGCACTCCTCAAGCGGGAGGCCTCGAGCGCAAGTGAGAATCATCAACGGAGGTCTTCGCCCTTCCCCAAATCGTGGTCACCTCATGGAGGCCGAGATAAGGACACTCCCGAAGATCACACACCGCGCCTCGTGGTAATGGCAAGGGCACCACCGTTGGCGAGAGGACCAACACTCGATGAACGCGAGGGAAATCCTCGACATTCTCGCACTCCACTAAGAAGGCCTCAAAAAACGATGAGGAGGATTTTGATGTCGTCGAAGAAAGAAAATTGCGTCCGTAAGAACTTGCACGGCGCATTCAACATCACGGAGGAGGTACAAGAACTCCGAACATCAACGACTTGCTCGAGAATCCTACCAAGAGCTTGCTCAACGCCAGTGGTACGATCTCTTTGTCAAGAGATTACGCAAAGACTTCGAATCGTGATGACAAGATCGAGGTACCTCATCGACAACACTCGTAGTCGTAGCAATACGACTTCCTCGGCTACCGATCAATCGAATATTTTCACGAGGAATCGACACGACCATAAGTCGAATCGATTCCCTATTCGAGAAATACCTTTCGATCACCAAGATCAAGAAGCCCTCAAGAGGTGATCATTCACCACTTCGACAAAGAAATTCTAACGAGTGGAATACGAGGAGTATTCTCCTCGTGAGAACCGAGGCCTACTACGAGCAATCAGTCACTGCAGGGTATCGTCAGATACGATCACCGGTGACATTAACCCTTCTTTTCTACAAAGAAGGCGCCAAGAAGTGATTACCGGATGCCGCATTTTCGCCGACCTTCGAGCGATTCATTGGCCACCTCATTTTCGACAAGTGAACATGGAGAAATTTGATGGATCTCAAAATCCCATCGAATTTCTTCAGATTATACAACAATTGTCCGAGCAAAGCAGGAGGAGGAGAGCATGTAATGGCGAATTACCTTCCGATCGTGCTCGAAGGATCCGCCGATCGTGGTTATTAAACCAACCACTGAGTCGATCTACTCTTGGCAACACCTCTGTGATCTTCTACAGCGAATTTCCAAGGCACATACAACCGCCTCGAAAAGAAGACGACTTGCACCGGATAAACAGAACAACAACGAGACTTTGCGACAATTCATCAAACGCTTTAGTCAGTTCAGAACTCAATTCCGAAATTTCGATTCCTCTCGTGATCGGGGCTTTTAAGCAAGGAGTCCGCAGAGAAGAATAACGGAGGACATTGCTCAATCCTCCCAACATCTTTGTTCGAACTCTTCGAGATGGCCGATCGATATGCAATCGCTTCGAGGCGGTCGAGTGGAACAACACTATCGATCGAAACATATACTCCTCGAGAGCCGTGAAGTTGGTAAGGATAAAAAGCAAAAAGTCCAAGAAGAAAATAAAATCAAAACCACAAGCCGCTGGTTCCAAGGAGGTTCGCCGTGAAAGATGGAGAGCCCCAAACCACCAAGTCGCACTCGATCAAGGCAAAGGTAAGCATCGATCGTAGGAACGACAAACCAAGGTGGTGTCCTTTTCATAAAAAGGAAGGACATGACCTCAAGAATCGCCGAAGTTTTCCAAAGAAAGCTCGAGGACTACTACAACCAAGAAAGCACCACTCCCTACTCTCGAAAGGGTAGGACATACGAGTGGCCAAAAGTCGCCGGATGATGAGGAGATGCCGCTCCAAGATCCACAACATACCGTTGAGCACATCTACGGAGGATCATCGACATACGACTCCAAACGACAACTTAAAGTCACGGACGAGAGGTAAATTCTCTACATACTCCTCTCGTCAATAAATTACGAAGTGGTCGGAAGTTACCATCTCTTTTGAGAAGGATGACCGCCCGATCACTACGAGTCGATCAGTCGATATCCGATTGTGGTGAACCCACCATCAACAACCGTCGGGTCAATCGAGTGTTGGTTGATGGTGGCGTTCTTTGAACATATTATTTACTAATGCCCCGGACGAGATGCAAGTACCCAGACAAAGGTAAGGCGCACAATACTCCTTTCATGGAATTGTACAGGGTCTTCACCAAACCTATTGGCCAAGTTTCTCTTCCTTTAACATTTGGCTCACCAAGTAATTTCGTGACAGAAAGTCTCCTTTGATGTGGTCGATTTCGACACGGCATATAACGCCATACTCGGACGATTAACTTGGCAAAATTCTTAATGGCTACTCATTACGGGTATCAATGTCTTAAGATGCCAGTCCCAAAGGAGTGATCACCATTCGATGTGACAAAAGATGGCGATAGTCTGCGACCGTCGATCCTCGAGATGGTTGGTCAAATACCAACTCGAGATGAAAGTCACCTTCGACTAGTAAGTGAAGCCTCAAAGTCGCACCAAAGCCGAACGACCAAGTCAAAGAGGTTCCTCCGACGCAGTAAGAACCCTCAAGATCTGCTCAGACGGGAGACTTCCGACCCCAAATAGGAAGACGCCCTCATTACCTTCCTCCGAGCTAACGCAGATGTCTTTGCGTGGTAAGCATCCGACATGCCCGAGTCCCTGTGGAGGTGATCGAGCACAGGCTAGCTTTACTACCGATAAAGTACCAGAAACAAAAATTACGAGATTTGCCCGATCGGCGAGATGCTATTAAATCGAGTTGGATAAGCTACTTAAAGCAGCTTTATAAGAGAAGTCAATCACCGCAGTGGTTGGCTAACCTCAGAATGGTCAAAAAGTCAAACGGCAAATGGCGATGTACGTGGACTTTACCGATCTTAATAAAGCTTGTCCAAAAGATGATTTCCTTTACCTCGTGATCGATCACCGTTGATTCAACTGCAGTTGTGAGATATTAAGTTTTTAGATGCATATTCGGATACCACCGATCAATATGTGTTTAAACGATGAAGAAAAGACCGCATTCATTACTCCATTTGGTACCTTTTGCTATGTCAAAATGCCATTTGGTCTAAAGAATGCCGTGCTTCTTTTCAACGCCTAATGCAATCGATTTTTCATCTCAATTAGGCCGAATTTGAAGCCTATGTTGATGATCTAGTCGTAAAAGCATTAAGAGACTTGATCATATCACCGACCTATAAGAAACATTCGACAACCTCGTAAAGCACCGCTTAAAACTCAATCGAGAGAAGTGTGTGTTTGGAATTTTTCAGAAAATTGCTTGGATTCCTAGTATCCGAACGAGGAATCAAGCAAACTGAAAAAATAAAAGCCATCCTCCAGATGCGTCCTCCAAACACAAAAAGGAAGTCCAAAAACTCACTGGGTGCATGGCGGCTTTAAGTCGTTTCATCGCACGACTAGGAGAAAAAGGACTACCTTTCTTTAAACTTCTCAGGAGACATGAAGGTTTTGAGTGGTCGAACGAGGCAAACGCCGCTTTGAGGATGTCAAGAGGTATCTTTCGAGTGCTCCTGCTCGTTTCTCCAAAGCCGTAAGAGACGCTCTTAATTTACCTAGCCGCCACGCCACAGCAAAGAAGCGCAAAGATTAGTCGAGAACGTGAAAACGCATAACGACCGCGTTTACTACGTCCGAAGTCTTACACGGCCTAAGGAGCGTTACCCTCGTGTCCAAAACTTCTATATGCCCTCCTCATGTCTTCGAGGAAATCGCATGCATTATTTTCAAAGACAAAATAGTCAGGTTGCCCGAGTTTCCTTTGGGAGCAATCCTCCATAATAAGGAAACAGCGGGACGCATGGCAAAATGGTCAGTCGAACTTGGGGAGTTCGACCTCCATTTCGTGTCCCGAACGGCCATAAAATCCCAGATCTTGGCAGACTTTGTCGCCGAATGGACAAATCTCAACTGCTCAGATCCCCAAGACGATTCCCACGACCGCTGGATGATGTACTTTGACGGGTCACTTACTTTAAGTGGCTCGGGTGGGTGGTCCCGTATCTCCTAACGAGAAACTTTAAAGTATGCCATACAATTAAACTTTCGTGCTACTAACAATGTAGCAGAGTACGAAGGTTTGCTAGCTGGCATACGAGCTGCGAAAGCACTCTCGATTCGTCGACTACTCGTGAGAGGAGACTCTCAACTAGTCGTGAATCAAATCGGGAAAGAGTACCAGTGCTCTAACTCAACAATGGCTCGGTACTTATCAGAAGTACGTAAGCTAGAAAAACATTTTTTAGGTTTCGAGGTACAATTTATCCCTCGAAAGGATAATTTCCTCGCAGACCAACTTGCTCGGATGGCTTCTTCCCGATCCACAGTACCAAAAGGAGTTTTCTTGGAGCAACTCCAAAAACCGTCTCTGGTCGAAGAATCAGAAACACCTCCTCTTGAGATGGCCTCATTAGATTACAAGGATACCTGGATGACTCCCATCTACGAGTATCTTTACAAGGGTTCCGTACCCGAAGATGATCTTGAGGCAGATCGATTATCCCGAAAAGCCAAAATGTATACTTTGGTTGAAGGAGTCCTCTATAAACGAGGAACCCAAGGAATACTCATGCGATGCATTCGCAAAACGAAGGAATAACACTCCTTCACGATATACACAAAGGGCATCCGTGGGACGATGCCTCCTACAGAACATTGGTTGGTAAAGCCTTTCGACAAGGTTTTTATGGCCTACAACATGCACGATGCTATGGAGGTGGTTAAAAGTGTGTCCAAAGTACAATTCCATGGTAGACAGATACACCAACCGGCTCAAGCATTACAAACAATACCTCTTTCTTGGCCTTTTATGACACTGGGGCTTGATATCCTAGGACCGTTTCCCAAAGCTCCAGGAGGTTTCAATTCCTTTTGTGGCTATTGACACGCTCACAAATGGATCAAGCTGAACTCAGAATCGATAACAACAAGCAAAGAAAAGGTTCATGATGAGAAGCGTAATTAGTCGATTTGGAGTTAAGTCGGATAATTACGCATAATGGTAAACACGCAAGTGCAAAATTTCGTGAATTTTGCGACGAGTTGGGTACCAAGTTATGCTATGCTTCGTTGCACATCCCCAAAGCAATGGGGCGGTCGAGCGTGCAAACGCCAAATAATGCGAGGAATTAAAACTCGAGTCTTCGACCGACTTGTTAGCGCTCGGGGCTTGGGTACAAGAATTACCTTCCATATTATGGGCGGTCAGACGACCACCAATGAGCAACAGAGAAACACCATTTTTCTAGTTTTGGAGCCGAAGCCATGCTTCCTCCGAGCTAAAATTGCGGTCGACACGAGTTGAAACCTTCAACAACTCGGATCAGAACAACTTCGAGCAGATGACATTAACCTACTCAAGAGAGGAGAAACCTAGCCTTAATCCGCTCGCGGCCTACCAACAAGCCTGCGCAGATACTATAATCGTAAGGTCCAACCTCGCACCTTCTCAGAGGTGACTTGGTATTGAGGCTCGCCAATCCAAGTCTAATCGGAATAAACTTTCCCTAAATGGGAAGGTCCTTACACGATGGTCGGCGTAACTTTCGGTGGTCTGTCACGACTAGCAATGGAAGATGGACGAGTTCTCTCAAACTCTTGGAACATCGACCCGATTACGCAAATTCTATGTGTGACCATTTCTCGAGCAATAAAAGTCCGTGTTCTTTCTACCTCTTTTGCCTTAATTTTTGAGTAGTGCTTTTTAATCTTTCGACTATGATATGAAAACACGCAGATTTTCTTTACACGGCCGTGTTTAGAAACGCTATCCGTCGAAACTTCTCCTCTCGCATGTGGTTACGCCACTAGAAGGAATTTCCTAGCATCGACTGCTACTCACTTTTTCCGCCAATACAAAGAGCTCGGTTTTATCTAGTCGTAATGTTATCAAAGCCAACTCTCTCAATCTTAGTCTATTTTTTCCAGAAATTCAAAAATATTCTAAGTAGAGTGCACTTTCTTACATTTGTTCGACCACATTTGGTGTACTCGATTTGTTTTAACTGGTCGAAGGAAGAGACACACCTAGTCGAAGTCTTTCCTCTCTGCATGTGGTCCTGCCCACTAGAAGGAAACTTCCTAGTGTCGCTCGCCTCCTACTTTGCTTTGGAAAAGACTTATCGAAGTCCACCAAAAAAGGACGAACGAATGACTAAAGTACTCTAAGACGTTTGCTTAACTCAAGTTGCTGTTCTTGGTTTGATTAAACTAGTCGGAGATGGGAACATCACCTAGTCGAAGCCTTCCCTCTCTCAGACGTGGTCCCGCCCACTAGAAGGAACTTCCTAGTGTCGAGTCGTTTCTACTCTTTTCACCAAAGGCTTAACAACCGTAATAAAAGCTATAAGTTAAATAAACCTCTCTTTGTTTTGAAACCCATTTTAAGTACTATTTATTTAGATTGTTTAAACAATCTAAGCAAATAGTCGGGGCTAGGATAAAGTTATTAATTTAACTTCAATTCTTAGTTTTTCTTTCGCTTATTATCTTTTGAGTTACTAACTACTCGACAAGATGATTTTCGTGAAATGAGGCGGATCATATATTACTCATTAACAAAAATTGTCCGCTTTACAAGGTAGTTACAAGATTACTCAAGGGGAGAGCCTAGTGCATTTCCTCCGCCACCTTTTACCAATCGATCGATTTCCTCAATCGACGACTTGCCTCGATTCAGATAATAAGTCGGCTTCAATTGGTTTAACATTAGGCGGGGTCTTGAGCTTTAAGTTTCGCTAAAGCGTAACTTCATCGCATCTTCGATCGCTTCCTTATTGATTCAAATTTGATTAGTCTTTGAGTGGTCACCATTTCTTGCAATTTTCCGACTTGTTCCCAATGGTACTTGTGTGAGCACTATGGTATCTTCTCGAGGAGTTTTTCCTCGAATGTAGCTCATTAAGCACATTGTTCAGAGAGTGATGTTGCCTTGAAGACTAGTCTTCATCGACTCCATCTCTGTTGGGTACAAGTCGAAGCCTCATGAAGCTTCTTGTTTTCACCACTTGTTTCAAAAGAATAATATCGGTCAAACAAAGATATACTTCTAGAGGAAGATAACACAAAGATAATTATAGGTAAAGCTTTTCTTACCTACTAATTGAGAATCCAATTTCTTGACCTCTTCTCGATGGGAAGCAATAGTTTCAAAGATGCTTTTGCTCCCATGCTCGATGTCCTCTCAGATTCATCTTAGCAATGCGACGGACTCATTGCGATTAAGGTCTTTGCTTGGATTTCACCTCGAGGCTTCTCAATTGGGCAAAGAATTTCAACAAGAAATTGGCATTAGAAAAGGAAAATACTAAAAAGAATAACAGTAAAGATTTACTTACCGTTAATCGAGTTCTAAAACCCTCGAGTTCTTGATCCTTATTCGCGTGTAATGCGGAAAACTCTGAATAACCAAAGATTTTTCTTGAACTTCGTCCGAGCTTCCGTGATCTCTTTTCTTTATCCGAGAAGAAAGGAGGGTCGAGTAAAGGTTAAAGATCAAAAGCAGCCTTAAGTTCGTAACTTATCGTTTATTTTTCCCGCAATCTTTTAGATGCAGAGAGGTCTCTCAAGTCTATCCGAGAGAACTAATACTTCATTCCTTAGCCTCCTCGACTCCTCTTTTCACAATGAGTGAGTCACCTAAGGTCTTCGTATCACCGCTTAACCTACAAAAACAGAACGAAGATAAACATCACCGAATGGTTGTGAGTACTTCTACAACCACCGACCTAGTCGTAAGTTTTTCTCGCGACTAAGATATGGTTGTAAGTCTTTCTACGACCACCACCGGTCGTAAATAGTCGTAAGTTCTTTTCGACCGATACTTACGTCATGAGTTTCTTCCATGACTATTCTCGTGAAACTTTTACGAGTATTTAAGTCAAAACAACTATGAATGATAAGTGACTTACCACCTCTCTGCCTCTGCGCAGAGTAGTTCCTTCTCTTGTCTTAGCTCTAAAAGTTGTCGATGATACTCACCGACAACAGCAATTTGCTCCAGAGCTTTCTGCAAAAAGAAAACAGTGAGAAGGGAAGGAAAGCCACATATATAAGTATTCTGAAGATACTTACATTCATAGTCGTTCTAGCAAAAATCGAATATACAAGGTCCGGGTGCTGCAGCTTATCTATTCTCGCGACTTTGTCCCACCACACCTTCTCGAGGCGCCTGTCAAAAGTATTATCCGTATTGGGAATATCTTTGGGATGGGGACTCGGTCACGAGATTTGTAAGCGTAAGACCCCACGACGGGAGGCAGCCCAAAGAAGTCACCACGGTTGAAATTTTCTCCTTCCGGTTCTCGTGATTTCTTGGGTAGGGGAAGGAACGCCTCCACGATTTCCTTCCCAGAGCGGTGCGCAGTGGTCACCACCTTGACCAGAGGCTTCCACACCGCCTCTGTTGTTTCTACGACTTCGAGTCGTGAGCGCCACCTCAACAAGAATACCGCTACCTCAAGAGTCGAGTTACGACTTCAGCAGATGTGGGAGACACTGGAGTCTCGACTTCATCGGCCACGGGCCAAGGGTGATGTTGACCACCTCCATTGCTACCTCCAAGAGTCAAGGGATAGCAATGGACTTCTCACAGAAGCATTCCGAAATTTCAAGGAGTCGGATGAAATAAAGAAAAGCAAATCAAAGTTGTGAAAAGAAAAAGGTAAATGTCCTTCTTACACTTCAAGACATTTCACATACCTCGCACTCGGTCTTAACCAGAATTTTGGAGCAATCCTCCCAACGGAGGACCTCTTTTCTCCACGACCACGCCCGTCGAGGTTCAACACTGGCTCGGCACGACCACGCCCGTCAGAGTTTGAACAGAACGAGAGCTCGTTTCTCGATCTTTGGATGGACGAGATCGGTCTCGACCATTCCGTATAAAGATCGCCTCGATTGCGTGTTGTGCCGATGCAAAGATCGTCCTTCATAAAGACACAAAATCCTTCCAGTTCTCCCTTTCAAGTTTCTTAATAAAACTAGGAGTGGCACCAATCGCGAAAGATTCCGTGTCATAATAGAAGGTACCTTAGCCTTGCGAGGTTTGCGCTTGAGAGGTTCAACGCTTCAACCTCTTCGGCCCGACGGCCGCGCCTCGCTCAGATATAACTACACCGCCGCAGCCTGTAGAGGCTTGGTCGAAGACCGAACTCGAACTTGCTCCCCCTTGTCTGGCAGATTTTACAAGTCGACGCCTCTTCGAGGAGGAGCCGAGTCTTTGTCTTCGACAACCCAGCGCTAATAGTCATCGTAATCGACTTCTTCGTCGTCCGGCGATTTTCCATGCCTACTTTACGTAAAGCAAAATGTAAAAGAAGAATCACTAATTAGTCGTAAGTTTTTCTACGACTAGTACCAAGTCGTAAGTTTTTTCTACGACTAGTACCAAGTCGTAAGTTTTTCTACGACTTTTTCTTGATTGTAAGATATTCTACGATCACCATTAGTCGTAAGTATCTTCTACGACTATAAAGTCCTAAAGAGAGAATCGATTTCGATTACCTTTAGGCGCCTATCCTTTCATCTGCATGACAAACCGCAATGATTTGAGGAACCGCCCTGAGTGGCGGGACTTTCACAGATGAGTCCGACTGAGTCAACCTCACCGTGAAAGATCCGTAAACAGATAAAAATATTAGACAAAGTTGAGAAAGACCAAACGAGAGTTAAGTCGACAATTGCTTACCCTCCTCGTAGTCTCTGGTGGGGTCTCCTCTTCCCGAGTACCTCCACATAGGAGATGCTCGTTTCTTCAGAGGACTAATTCGGCGTGTGATGAAATCCTTCACCACATGCCATCCGGTCAGCCCTTCTTCCTTCAAGTCCTTAATGGCTTGAATGTAAGGGCTAATCCTACCGATATCTTCGGGGTTGAATCCCATGAAGACTTCTTTTCAAAGACCTTCCCACGAAAGAAAGGTCGTCTTCGAGGTGACCTTCCAAAGAGAACCACCTCTTCCTCCGGCTCGCCACGAAGACCGGTGAAACTCAATGTACTCCTTCGACTTCGAGTCGTGGAGCTTGCATCATGACTTCCGGCGATTCGGTTTGTCGAGCCATCCCATAATAATATTGGAACACTCGAGATCCGCGGAATCCCTGTGCACGCCGCACGATACACGAACACACTCAACATGGTAATGGAATTGGGACCTAAGTTCACCGCCCACCCCAAAGTGTTCGAGTACTCATCAGAAGAAAGGGGTGGGCAGCAATCGAAGGCCGCACTCACAATACGCTTGGAAGACGGGATTTGCCCATTTTCCCCGATGGCAAGGTCGCCCGATAGCGGAATCCACTTCACCGAGCCTTCTCTCGAATCTTCCCAGATCGACCAAGATCTTGATCTTAGCCGCATCCATCTCCGATTCCTCCCATTCGTAAACTCTCCGCCATTTCGCCGTAAGCAAGAAGTTTTTTTGATTGGGTTGGCGGCGGAGAAGATGAAACCTAGTCGAAGACGGAGAAAGCAAGAGCTCAAGAACAAATGGAGTGATTTGGGGAAAAGTAAAATCCAAGTCTACCTCCCGTAAGTTTTTATAATCAGACGATCTCCGCCAGACGGAAACCGTCCCGCTATAGGTCTATGATAGATGGTTGTACCGCCGAACCGCTTCATCTGACAAGTCTATGAGAGACGGTTGCAATTCTCCGATGGTCCGCTCGAGAAAAAGTAGGTACGTATTGTCACCTCCAAGCAAAATTACATTCTTGACCAAGTCTTTCTAGTCGAAGGAAGTATCAATCGGAAGAGCTTTTCTCCGATTCCCTACCACGCACCATCGACGGTCATAGGGGTTTTTATGACTTTTGATAGTCGTAAGCAACCTTCCCGATAAAGCAAATTCTGGTCAAAGCAACACTCAAATGTCGAAGAGTTTTTCCTTCGACTATCATTCTACGACATTCTCATGGTCGTAAGTCCATTTACTGAAACCTTTATCAAGTAAGTTACTTTCACTTGAAGTGGGGGCTAGATGACGAGGATCTAATAATCCTCATTTTTATCTTTTATCTATAATTTTATTATGGGTAAATATGATGTCACATAGTCCGTGAGGTACCCCTTATCTAAAAGGGAGAAGTCCAATAAGTGGTTGTAAGTCTTGCTACGACTATATCATGGTCGTAAGTCTTTCTACGACCACTACATAGTCGTAAGTCCTTCACGATCGCCACCGGTCGTAAGTTCTTCTACGACTGTGTAAACTACGACCACCTTATAATCAAACCTACAAAGAGTGGGTCCAATTGATTAAGGAATCGAACGGTTCGCACGCACTATTATTCCGCTTATTAATGGTGCGAATTACCCCATTATCTCTCGAAGATAATTGCCGACGGCGTGAAGAAGCCGAGGCGCCGCATTATCGCCAAGATGCGCAAGCATCGGATTAATCAGGCGCATCTCCCGCAGGGCAAAACGGCTACTTCTTCACGACTATATAAGGGCATCGATCAGAGAGATAGGGGGCAGGGAACAAGAGCCAGTCAATTAGGAACACAAGTGCTATTCTCTGTAATAGTCTTAGTCTTTTACTTGATCATCAAGAATACCATACACACAGGATTAGGTTATTATTCTCCTGAGAAGGCCCGAACTCGCCTAAACATCCCGTGTCAATCCACTCTGCGTGATCTTATCTCTAGGAGACCCCCCGAATCAAACAATCTTTACGTAAGATCGGTTCTAATACACCGACACATACCATTTGTTGGGTTTTTCATATGAATGCAATATGATACAATGGAATGCAATAAAATTCCAAAAACCTAAAAAGTTCAAAAAGACCAATAAGTTCAGAAAATGAACAAGAAAATATCAAAAGAACAAGGTAAGATTAGAAAAGATCGAACCCCCCCTCAAACCAACCCATATGGATAAATTACCCCTAATTCGCTTATCAAGATGGCAAACCTAGTTGGGTCTAAAGGCTCGGTGAGGATATCGGCCAGTTGAGGTTCGGACTCCACAAAGTGTAGCACAATATCACCTTTTTCAACATGGTCTCTAAGGAAGTGATAGCGAATATCTATGTGTGTGGTCCTAGAGTGTTGCATAAGGTTCTTAGAAATATTAATAGCAGAAGTGTTATCACGGAAAAGAGAAACACTAGCAAAATTTAACCCATAGTCCTTAAGAGTGGTTACCATCCACAAAATCTGACTACAGCAACTAGCAACAGCTACATATTTAGCTTCAGCAGTTGATTGTGCAACAGTGGACAGCTTCCTAGAAGACCAAGAAACAAGAGAAGTGCCTAGGAAGTGACAAGTGCCTGAGTTACTCTTCCTATCTAGCCGATAGCCCGCAAAATCAGAATCTGAAAACCTCCGAATGGACAAAGATGACGAACAGGAATACCAAATGCCATACAGAAGGGTAGAGTGTAAATACCTGAATATGAGCTTAACGGCTTGGCGATGGGAAGATCTCGGAGACGCTTGAAACCTCGCACAGAGGTAGACCGTGAAGTGGATGTCCGGTCTCAAGGCCGTCAGGTACAGAAGGGAACCGATCATGCTGCGGTACTCGCATTGATCCATGGTTTCTCCTTCCTCATCTGGATCCAAAACAGTCGAAGTTGCCATGGGAGTGGAGATTGGCTTGCAGTCACCCATGTCGAAACGTTTGAGCAAGTCCTTAGTGTACTTCGTCTGATGGATGAAGATCCCTTCCTTGCATTGCTTGATTTGAAGCCCCAAAAAGTAATTGAGCTCTCCCATCCTACTCCTCTCAAATTGCCTGGACATAGTCTCAAAAAGCTGGAAATAAGAGCATGAGAAGAACCACCAAAGATAATATCATCAACGTAAATTTGAGCAAGTAGGAAGTCATTACCACGCCTAAAAATGAACAAAGTCTTGTCTACCTTACCCATCTCAAAATCAGTTTGAACACATGATTTGGGTACTTGGGATTCTCAAAGCCTGGGGGTTGCTTAACATAAACTTCCTCCTTTATGAAACTATTTAAAAAGGCACTTTTAACATCCATCTGATATAATCTAAAACCCTTAGGTGCAGTAAATGCAAGCAGAATACGAATGGCTTCTAGTCTAGCAACAGGAGCAAAGGTCTCATCAAAGTCTAACCCCTCAACTTGGCTAAAGCCCTGAGCTACCAACCTAGCCTTGTTTCTAATCACAGAACCATCCTCATTTTGTTTTTTAAGACCCAGCGGGTTCCTATAACATTATGGCCACTAGGAGGCTCTACTAGGTTCCAAACTTTATTCCTCTCAAAATTCTCTAACTCCTCATGTATGGCATTAACCCAGCTAGAATCCGATAAAGCATGTTATATATCGCGAGGTTCAAAGAAAGTAACAAAAGCAGAATGAGAGTAGAGGTTTGGATCATTATACCTAGAGCGAGTGACTCGCTCATGGAGATTACCTATTATGTGATCAGGAGGGTGCTGCCTTTGAATGTGAAGTGGTGCACCCGCAGAAGAAAGCATCTCTTCAACCTCCGCAGGTATTGCTGATGACGAAGATATAGCAGGAGCCTCATCTGAAGGCGAAGTAGTCACAACAGGTTCTTGTGCTGGAATAGGAATGTCAACAGCAACAGTTGGAAGAACATCAAGTCCTTCATCATCTTCCTCTATGAATATGCTCTGTCACCTGTGTATCACCTGAAATATCGGATCTAGCTCCAGAGCTAGTCTCATCAAAAGTGACATTGCATGTCTCCTGAACAAGGTTAGTTTCAACATTAAAAACCAAAAAACCCCTCGAATGTGCAGGATAACCCAGAAATAAACCATCAAAAATTTTTGATTCAAATTTATCTAGATTTCCTATTTTGAAAATAAAACATGTAGATTCAAAGACTCGAAAGTGCGAGACAGAGGGTTTTCTACAAAATCGAAGCTCATAAGCAGTCTTGCCCAAAGAAGGTCTCATAAAGACATGATTAGCAATATGGCAAGCAGTAGCAACAACTTCGGCCCAAAACCTCCTCGGCGTGCTATACTCATCTAGCATCGTCCTAGCCATCTCGACTAGGGTCCTGTTCTTCCTTTCCACAACGCCATTTTGTTGAGGGACGTGTGGAGAAGAAAACTGATGCTCAATTCCACGCTCAGCACAAAAAGAAGCAAATGAGGCATTCTTGAACTCCGTGCCATTGTCACTGCGGATCGCTCTCATGGCACTCGGAAATTCAGAAGCCAAACGAAGAACAAGATCATGATAATAATCAAAAGCTTCATCCTTCGAAACAAGAAAGAACACCCAAGTGTATCTAGAAAAATCATCGACTATGACAAGAATGTTCCATTTTTCACCAATTGACCGAACTCTAGCAGGACCAACAGTATACATATGAAGCAACTGTCCCAGTCCGTCAGTCATGACCATAGTCACTGAAGGGTGTGAGGCGGCAACTTGCTTGCCATGCCTATAGGGCTCACAAACAGCATCTTTGACGGCTTTGAGTTTGGGCAAACCTCTCATGAGCTCAAGGTTGCTAACTCGCGTCAGATGATCAAAACCAATGTGCCTCAAACGACGGTGCCAAAGCCAAAACTCAGAAGAAGAAGATGAAATTAAGCATTTGAAAGAACCAGCAAGAGATTCAGAAAAATCAGCTCCAAAGATCCTACCAACTCTAGTAATCCCAAAAACAAGCTCACTAGTTGAATCAAGCACCCGATAAGTATTTTTCTTAAATATAGTCTCATAGCCATCATCAAGAAGTTGAGACACAGAAAACAAATTAAACCTTAGCTTGTCCACAAGGGCGACGTCCTTGAGGATGAAGTTATCGTTCACCCTGATCGATCATGTTCCTTTAATTTGCCCTTGTTTATCATCTCCAAAGGTGATGAAATCATCACCTGTCGACCGCGTGAAAGAGGTGAACCATCTTGAGTCTCCGGTCATGTGGCGTGAACAGCCGGAGTCGACGAACCACGTGTCCTTACTCTTTCCGCGGTAATCCTTAAAATCAAGGAACAGAAGAACGATGTGTCTCAATACTGGGGTTAGTTAAACAAGACTTAGGAACCCAAAGATCTTGAGACACACGCCTCATGCAGTAGTATGCAAAGCAGAAGTGCTATCTTTGATTTTATTTGAAGTTCTGTTATGAGCAATGGTTAAAGTAACATGAGAGTTATCCTGTCTAGGAAAATGATGAGGAACATGTGACACAAATTCTAAACCAGTTTTATTCTTTTCTATGTTACCATGTCTCATAGAAGCTCTAGGTTGATTAGATGAAATTCTTGTAAAATTTTTCTTATCATGTTTCAACCTACGCCAACAGAACTCAATCAAATGCCCATCCTTTTTGCAATATGTGCAATGATACTTAATACCATTGGGAGAAGCACCCTTAGACTTAATAGATGGTTGGGCAATACCTGCGGATTTAAAGATAGTTTTTGCAGGTTGTGTTTTGAATTCAATTAACGCATTTTCCAAGACTTGAGTAACTTTTGGATTAGAATTATTTTGAACGTGATTGTATCATAATCCTTGCTTCTTATAGGGAGTTTTAGACTTGTCCAAAATCATGTCTAACTGTTTCTTACCTTTAGAGAATTTTTCTAAGGTATTCTTAAGACAAGCATTTTCTTCTTCAAGATTAACACATGATTCACAGATTTTACCTTTAATGACTCTAACATATTTCTCCTTATATAAAGCAGCTTCAAGTTTAAGAGCTGGACATGAAGTACATGTAGAAGACTCAATACTGTCCATAAGTTTGGCATATTTAGCTCTAGCTGATTCTAAGATATCTTTAACTTCATGTTCGCGTTCTAAGCAAAAAGTGCAAATGCTAGAATCAACCACACTAGAAGCAACTAACTTGCTAGACTCTAAGCATTTTTCACATGGAGCAGATTTAACCTCAACAAGTTCATTCCTAGCATTTTCAAGTTATTGCAAAGCAATATCATGAGCAGATTGCAGTTTAGCAAATTCTGAGTGCATAGCATGGCAAGATGAACATTCATCAGATTCAAGAGTCTTAGCATTTTCAAGTTCTAAAATCAAATTATTTATTTGTGACTCTAAATCCTTATTCTTGGCCATGACAAACTCTAAAACTTTATCCTAATTCTTGAGTTGCTCAAACATAGTTTCACATCTATCAGAAAGAACATCATAGGAAGGAGGTACCTCATCGTTGTCGTTGTCAACGGAGTCGGCCATGAAGCACAAGCCAGTGAAGTCCTTGGCCTTCCCTTTCTTCTTGCTTTGAGGGATCTCCTCCTCCTTGTCCTCCTCACTCCTGGAGTCAACATCGCTTAAGGATTGATCCTCAAAAGCAGCAAGCACCCGGTGAGCGGCCTTTGTCAGCTTGGCAGTATGAAACCTTGATTTGTTCTATTGAGGCTTCTTCCAAGCTGGCTTTCCCTCCTTGTGGTTGCTCTTACCTTTCAGCTTAGGGCAATTTGCCCGGATATGATTAAGCTCACCACACTCATAGCAAGTCACGGGACCTCCTCGATTTCTGTTTCTCATATTATTGTAGGCCCATGTGACCTTTTTGACTATGAGGGCCAACTCAGCCTCAGGAAGGCTCTCAAACTCTTCTTCATAAATTGCAGATAAACCAGAAAGCAAAAATCCAGAAGAAAACTCAAAAGACCCATCAGAAGCTCTCTTGAGCGGGTCTGCTACCAAAGTCATGTTTTCTTTTTTGGGACGATCAATCCTCTTGATCTCATGAGTCTTAAGCTTGCTATAGAGCAGCTCCAAAGTTAGGATCAGAAAGATTGACATTCTCCTCAATGGCAGTAGTCTTTATCTCCCACTCCTTGGCGTTGATTGCAGCTAAGAGGTGGGTGACATTTTCAGACTGAGAATATTCAATACCAACAGCTTTCATCTGATTAATCACTTTATTAAAACGACTGAAAATGTCATCGATGCTCTCTCCAGGACGCATCTTCAATTTGTTATATTCACACTTATAGACTGTGTGGCGTACTTTCCTGACCTGGGACGAACCCTCATGATAAGTTTCGAGAGTGTTCCAAATCTCATGCGCAGTCTCAAGATTACAAATCCGATCATACTCCTGTCTCCCAAGCCCACCATACAAGAGATTTTTAGCCTTATTGTTGTTAGCCAAAAGGGCTTCTTAAGCCGGCACAGCAACTTCGGGCACAACGAGCAGGACTCGAACAACCTCCCATATAGCGTGTCCTTCGCTCTCAAGGAAGACTCGCATGTAATTCTTCCAATAGGCATAGTCGTGCCCATCGAAGTTATGCGGCTTTGTGGAGTATCTATCCATCGCCAAGTTCAGTGACCGGTTAAGATCAAGATTGAACTAACCGGGCTCTAATACCACTTGTTGGACCGAAAAGGCGACTAGAGGGGGTGAATAGGAGCACGCTCACTTTTTCATAAATAATTAATTAAATAAAACTTTACTCCAGTAGCTATAGAATCTATGAAGATCAGTATATCAGTACAGCGGAAGACTAATATTGAATCTAATTTAAACCCATATGCAATAAGACAAAATCAACAAAGATTAAAGCAAATAAATCTGCTGGCCGGTCTGACCGCTTGGTAGATGGCGGTCTGACCATTGGTATTGCCGGTCTGACCGGTGGGATACGGCGGTCTGACCGCCGGGCTCCAGAGCAGATCAAACAACCCGATGACGAAGTTGCAAATAGATGAAACTTTTGATCTAAAACTCCAAACTTGATGAAACTTGGTACACACCTTCTCTATGATATCAGGGACCTATTCCAATCGAAGATTGTGATAATTCTTGGAAGAATAAAGTTCCTTTTCCATTTGATCGAAGAAGGGTTCAAAACCGGATCAAAACGAAAACTTGATGCATGATCTTGCTTGTGGGTGATTGATGATCAAGATAATCCTAGATGGGTTCCCACACGTCACAGTAAGCTAAATCACGTGGATAATTCAATCAAAAACTCACGGATCAAAGAAAGACCTAAAATCATCAAATAGAGAGAAAGAACGCAATGAGACAAAACATTGATTGAACTTTCCTTTGATTGATTGATATGATATGGGCTTACAGCCTCTCCATCAATGGAGGATAATGCTCAATCCAAGAGCACGAGAATCACATCAAAATATCAAGAACCCTAGCCTCCACAAAAGCTCTCCCTAAGAAAATTAGGGTTTGCAAAAATAGCAAAAGAGATGAAGAGGAGGTGCAGCCACCTCCTTCTCCTATTTATAGTGGAGGCTTAGACCTTCTAGAAGTTTGACTCAATTGGGCTCCCGTTAAGGCCCAAAACAAACGGGACACATACGCATGCATTTTAAAGCGCCTTCTTTATCTACTCTTGACCTAACTAGCTACACCTTGCGCCATCTTGCACTCCGGATTAGCTAATAGGTCATCCTTGTCTATCTTGCACCTCGCTTGAGTACATTGACATCACCCGGCATCGTCGATCGTTTTGGACCTCAGCTCTCCAAGCCTAGTCCCGATCATCCTCGCCGTTGACCGTCGTTGACCACCAAGCAACCTGCACAACAATAGACAAGTAAACCGAATTTGGGAATAAGTTCTTCACAACTTGACCCATGTTAGTCAAAACATGCATCATACAACATATATGCCCTGAAACTCATGACTTTGACCTAACAATCGAATATCCCCGCCACGACGGGCGACGAACGGTTCGATCACCACCCGGCCGGCGGTCGGACCGCCAAAGAATGACTTAGCCGATTTTCAACCTCTGAAAACCGAAACCTACTGGAAATTTCAAACCAATAGAACTTTTGACTGGAGACTCCAAAAATTATGAGACCAAGTGCAATAGAATCCCCTCTGTTGCCTGCTACCTCTATTTTTGGCTCAGCTCAATCCAACACTTTCTAACGTTGGCCGGTCCGACCGCCGCTTATGGGCGGTCAGACCGCCGGATGGACGAGTCTGACCGCCGCCCCTGGCCAGTCAGAGCGGTTATGGCTTGACAGCACTGAACTTTGCCGAAAACACGTGAAACGATAAACCGTAAACGTTATTGCCAACTGTCACATCATCCTAAGATCTGGAGCATATCCTCGTGATATCCACAGTTTGTATTGTAGTTGTACACATATTAGCCTCCATCAGTGTTACAAAGCATTAGCCAACAACTGATCACACGTTAGCCTCCATCAGTGTTACAAAACAATTCTTGGACAAGAAAGCTACAAACTAGATCTAGGTATAAGACCTTCGCTAATACACGTTTGTATTGTAGTTGTACACATATTTGGTATAAGACCTTCGCTAATACACGTTTGTATTGTAGTTGTACACATATTTGCTGATTCCTATTATATCTCTTTGTATGATTTGTTTGCCTGATATACCTCTGTTATGTTGTTTGTACAACAGTGCCTACCAAATGTGGCTACATGACGCAACGTCTATTTTGTTTCTCAACTCCGCATCTATGCTAGGGTCTACACAATAATGTCTCTATGTTACCCAAACTACCGTTTGTTTATCTCAGTATTATGCCCCGTCTATCTATCTGAACGTTTTAGATATATGTTGCTGTCTCTGAACCTTACAAACACGATGCATTTTGCAATCTTTTTATAACCAGTGCCTATAGTCACTTTATTATGGACAATCGTCTTTATCCTGTATACCACTTCTCATTCTGTCCTATATTACCATTTCTGCTTCATAATAATCACTGGCAGACGTTGTTCTGCCAATATATATCGTCGTTTTATACGCTTCTGAGTTTATTCTGACGTCAGGCAATTATAGGCTATAAAACATAGCATAGCCCTAACATAACATATAGGGGCTGATCTACACTGTGTAGGCCGGGATCAAGTGTCAGTGACATTGACGTCCTTCACTCCGACCCACATAGCCCCTCGGTATACAAGCATACCCACGTACGTACCCCTTAGTACACAAGCATACGACCCTTTATTACAAGCTACAAACAGTGTAACGAGTTCATAATAAGGCTGACAACATTTTTCCTGGATCCGACCTGCTTTGCAATCGATTAGAGAAGCCATCGCTCATACCAGCATTGACCTGGTGCGTTATATCTTGTACGTCTGATATTCCAGCACAGCACTCATCCTGTTCCTAACCCGGCCATCAGCGTGAGTGAAAAGAGCACCTGATCGTGGTCGATATATGGCGGAGTGAAATGCAGATGCTAACAGATTCAGTTTGGCTACAGTTGTTCTTTGTTGAGACAGACTCGATGGGCTGGATCGGAGGTTTTGGACTTTGACCGCTCGGCTTACAGTGTTGTTTGTAATAGAAAGGGAGTATCTTTCTTTTCTTTTCTTTTTGTTGTTCAGAATCGAGTTTCGGGGTCGGACTTGGCCAAACCATGGCACGCGTGACTCAACCACCGGGTACCAGCACAGGCCCCGCCGTTGCCATCGGTCACGCGCAAAAGACCGGCAATCACATGTACAAATCCTCCTCGCGCGCGCCACCTCCTTTCGCCGTTTCGCGCCCACTCGCTGCCGACCATATAAACCATACAGGCGCGCGAGCGTGCGAATCAAACAATGGCATTTTGCCGGCGGGCGGGCGCCGTGAAGGCAGGAGCTATCTGCATCCTGCTGCTCCTCCTGCCGGCCGTCGGGCTCCAGCCAGTGGCTGCGCAGGCGCCCCAGCCCGAGGAGCCCGTGACGATCGAGCAAGAGGGCGGCGGCGGCGGCGGCCTTAAAAAATGGATATTCATAATACTTAATGGGAGTTGGTTCGTTTTAAGGTCTTTTATCCGTAATCGGAGGCTTTCCAATAAACCCATGCAAGCAACATGATCACGAAATATATTGGGTGGTAAGCCTTTGGTAAGCGGATCATAAGCATTGACTTAGTACTAATATGCTTGATACTAATGGTTTGATCCTCGGATTCTATCTTTCACAACATGATACTTAATGTCAATGTGTTTGGCAAAGACCACTTGACTTGTTGTTACTACATAAAAGATGCGCGGTTAGTTATTATCGCGATATAAGGTGAGTGGTTTAAATCTTTATCAACCACTTTAAGACCCGGAATAAAGTTCTTAAGTCATACAAAACTGCCCAAGTAGCCTCATAACATGCCACAAACTCGACTTGCATCGTTGAAGATGCAGTAAGGGTTTGTTTGGAGCTTTTCACGAGATAGCTCCTCCGGTAGTGTGAAGATATAACCGGCGTGGATTTCTTAGTATCAACACATCCCTTAAAATCTGAATCTGAATAACCAACAACTTCAAGGTTATCGGTATGCTTATATGTGAGCATGAGATGCTTAGTAGCTTGCATATATAGCAAGACTTTCTTAATGACCTTCCGATGGTCGGTCTGGATTTGATGATATCCGCCAAGCATTCCTGTTACAAAAGCTAAGTCGTATGCGTGCTTACTTGAGCATACATAATGCTTCCGACAAGCGAAAGCAAATGAGCATCTTCATCCGATCGGTTCATATTGGTTCCTTGGACATTGAAATGTCCCAAACTTATATCGCCTATAACGATAGGAGCGGGTGAGCGAGCATTTATGCATATTGTATCTCTTTAGTACTCATCAGCGTATGCTTTTTGAGATAAACTTAATACTCCTTTGGACCTGTCGGTGAATTTCAATGCCAAGAGCGTAAGAGGCATCACCGAGATCCTTCATATCAAAATTGGATGAGAGAAATCTCTTGGTCTCAAACAAAGATATCCTTATATTTGTTAGCCAATAAGATATCATCCACATAAAGCACTAAGATGGTGAATTTACTCCTTGAACTTAACATATATCGATTATCAACTTCATTTTCCTTAAATCCAAAATTCCTTATAACTTTATCAAATTTGAGGTACCCTTGTCTCGATGCTTGTTTTAAGCCATAAATAGATTTCTTAAGTCGACATCCCATATGCTCCTTGCCTTCCACGATAAAACCTTGGGTGCTGAGTCATGTAAACATTTTCTTGCAAATCGCCATTAAGGAATGCCGTCTTAACATCCATCCGATGTAGCTCTAAATCATAATGAGCTACAAGTGCCATAACGATTCGAGCAGATCCTTAGTTGAGACGGGAGAAAAAGTGTCATTATAATCAATCCCCTCTCTTTGTGAGAAGCCTTTTGCTCTGAGCCTTGCTTTGAACCTTTCGATATTTCCTTTAGAGTCATGCTTGGTTTTGTAGACCCATTTACGCCCTCTTTACCATGACTCAGTCAGAATTTCCACTAAGTCCCATACATCATTAGTGCTCATAGACTTTAGTTCATCCTTCATGGCATCAAGCCATTTAGGAAAATATTCACTCATCATTGCTTCCTTATAAGATGTGGGATCATCTACCTTCCCTATATCATTAATATCCTCATTCATGTAAACAACATAATCATTTGGGATGGCGGATCTTCTCTCCGCTGTTGATCTTCTAATAGGTTCAACAACTATTGCAAGAGGGCGAGGCGCGAGGAGACCGCTGAGGGCTCATCATTAGGTATGACATTAGGAATTTCGTGAGACCAACAGCAGTGGGTGCATCAAAGTATTTAGTCTTTGGAGGTGCAACCACACGAAGTCTGAGAATAAAAATCTACAGGATAAGCGGTGAAGGAGCGTAAACCGCTTCTCTTCAAGATCAATTTTCCTAGGCTCCGGGTCATCATTATTTTCTAAGAACACAGATATCTTGTTTCTACAAACTTAGTTGTTCTATCAGACAATAAAACCGATACCCTTTAGATCTTTGAGGTACCCTATAAAATGGCAACTTCTTGTCTTAGGGTCTAATTTTCCAATATGTGGATTAAATATCTTAGCTTCAAAGACAACAACCCCATACTCTTAAATATTTCAAACTCGGTTTTCTCGATCCATAATTCATAAGGTGTCTTAGATGCTTGATTCTACGGGAACCCTATTAAGAATATGTCTTTCTTGTCTTTAGTGCCTCCATCCATAAACCAGTGATAAACTAGAGTAGCTAAGCATGCTCCGTACCATATCCATAAGTGTACTGCGTTCGCTCTCTCGATACCCCATTTCTTGAGGTTCACAGTGTAGAATATTGGGCAACAATGCCATTTTCGAAGGAACTTAGCGAAAGGGCCAGAATTTGGCCATAAGGGGCATGTCTCCATAATATTCTCCCCACGGTCCGATCTTACCACTTTGATTCTTAGGTTGTGCTGATTTTCAACTTGACCTTAAATATCTTAAATTTATCAAGTGATTGAGATCGGTCCTTAATGGAAAAAATATAACCATAACGGAGAAATCATCGATGAATGTAATGAAAGAATCAAAACCATCCAGCGATGTCACGGAAAAGGACCACAAATATCGGTGTGAATTAACTCTAATAGTCTGAGTCATGCGAGTTGCTCCTTCTTTATTTTCTTTACGTATTTTCCTTTAATGCAATCAATGCGAAGGTGCGAGTCGGAGAAATCTAATGGTTGGAGAATCTCTTCCTTAATGAGGCGCTCCATTCTCCCCTTGAAATGTGGCCTAAGCAGATGCTGCCACAGTTTGAAGAAGTCTCATTATACTTTTTACGCATAGTATCACACACATTCAAAGAAATCGGTGATTCATTAAGGAAAGCATATAAAGCTTGTCTTGTCTAACAGAAGACCAACATTATTTGAATTAAATGTGCAGGCAGCACGGCAACGGCACCCGCACCCACGGCGGCGGTCGAGCGCGAGGCGGCAACAGCGGCGGCGCGGGCGGAGGCGGGAGCAGCGTGAGGAAGCTGGCGAGCAGCATCGACTGCCAGATCTGCGAGGCGACGTGCCGGGTGAAGTGCCTCATAAACAACCTCTTCCAGTGGGGCGCATGCTACCAGCGCTGCAAGACCGACAACTGCAACGACTGGTGTAGGTAGCTATCGCTCCAGGTAACGCAGTTGGTAGTTCGGTACACATCATATGAATCAAAGCGTCGAACGGGGGACGTATCCTTGCACCTTTTTACAATTTTCATCAAACGCTCGTACATAGATATGCCGCTGCAGTCCCAATCTTATCTATGTAGTGGTATGTTTATGATTGATAAAATTTTCATCAATCTCTCGTACGTAGATATACCGTTGCAGTCCCAATCCTATCTGTCTATATATGTAGGGTATGTTTATGATTGATGGTAGCAGACTAGCAGTAGTACTAATTTTGGAATGACCGAAAAGTTGTGTGATCGAATGTCGATCAAGTATATATGTAATTTCCACGCGCACAAACACTGCATGCTAGTGAACTATAGTACTATATATCCATACCATCAATATTGCATGTGGATGTGTGTAGTGGATAGAGAGAAAAGATGATAAGAGTTAAAGGTTCCAATGCACATGTTAGATGAGTGATTGAGACAAGTGGTACTAGAGTTCATTAGCATATATATATATATATATATATATATATATATATATATATATATATATATATATATATATATAGACACACACACACACGCACACTAATATACGCCTGGCGTAAAATAACTTATCTATGCTTAGGCCAACCCACCGCGCGGGGACCGAGCCACCCCTAAAGAGCGCCAAATATGCTATTTTGGCCCACTAATCCACGACCCCCCACGCTTGACGTCATGTATTTAGTGTGCGCTACGATGAGGTTGAAAGTAATTGTAATAGCAATTTTACCGCCACACGTATCACCACGTTTATTTTTTATGATTGTTTCATACGTGCATGATTGGATGTGCCAGTAAACTACAAGTGGAGTCCAGTAAATCTTTGTGTAATAGGACAGTAAAGTCATGTTGTGGTTGTAGTAAATCTTTTTTTTATGCAGTAAATTTTTTAATAAACACACAAAGAGGTTTTTATTTGCAAAACTTGTATTATTTTGCTACCCTCGTCGTTATCAATATGCTGGTGAAAACCATTCGTGAATAGGAGCTTCTAATCAAAAGTTATTACTAAAACAAGAAAAAAACATTCATGAACAAAACAAGGTATTGATTGTTTGCTAGTTGGTTGTCAACTTGTCTGTACTAGTTGGCTAAGATGACAGTAAAGTCATGTGAAAGTTGTAGCAAATCTTTTTATAACATAGAAGGAAAGTCATGTGGAGTTTACAATAATTTTTTTGTAACAGAGCAGTAAAGTCATGTGGAGGTTCTAGTAATTCTATTTGTAACAGAGTAGTAATGTCATCTGGAGGTTGTCGTAAATAAATTTAAGCGATACAATAAATATTTTTTAGTAAACACACATAAAGATTTTTATTTGCGAGATTTATATCATTATGTTACCCTTGTCGTCACCAAGCTACTAGTGAAAACCGCCCGTGAATCGGAGCTTCCAATCAAAACCTGTTGCTAAAATCAGAAAATAATTAGTAAACACACAGATATATTTTTATTTGCGAGGCTTATATCATTCTGTTACCTCGTCGTCACCAAGTTACCGGTATAAACTGTTCGTGAATCGGAGCTTCCAATCAAAAGTTATTGCGAAAACAAGAAAAGAAATATTTATGTACAACACGAGGAATCAATTGTTTGCTAGTTGGCTGTCTACTTGTATGTACTAGTTATCTAAGATAATAAAATCATGTGAAGGACAATAAAACCATGTGAAGGTTGCAGTAAATCTTTTTAGCGATGTAGTAAATCTTTTTTAGTAACACACAGAAAGGTTTTTATTTACGAGACTTATATCATTCTGTTAACCTTATCGTCACCAAGCTACCAGTGTAAACTGTTCATGAATAGGAGCTTTCAATCAAAATTGATTGCTAAAATAAGAAAAAAAATATTCATGTACAAAACAAGGAACAAAATATTTGCTAGTTGGCTGTCAGCTTGTCTGTACTAGTTGGCTAAGATGATAATAAAGTCATTGGATGATTGCATTAAATCTTTTTTAGTAAATACATAGAGAGATTTTTATTTGCGAGACTTATATCATTACGTTACCCTCGTCGTCACCAAGCTACTGGTGCAAACCGTTTTTGAATTGGAGCTTCCAATCAAAAGTTATTGCTAAAATAAAAAAATTTATGTACAAAATAAGGAACCAATTATTTGCTAGTTGGCTATCTACTTGTCTGTACTTGATGGCTAAGATGACAGTAAAGTCATGTAAAGGATATAGTAAAAAAATTAGCGATGAAATAAATATTTTTTAGTAAATGAACAGAGAGGTTTTTATTTGCCAGACTTATATTATTCTATTACCCTCAACATCACCAAGCTACGGGTGTAAACCGTTCGTGAATCGGAGTTTTCAATCAAAAGTTATTGCGAAAACAAGAAAAGAAACATCCATGTACAAAAATAAGGAATCGTTGTTTACTTGTTGGCTATCTACTTATCTGTACTAGTTGTTTAAGATGACAATAAAGTCATGTGAGGTTGCAGTAAATATTTTTTCGTAAACGCACAGAGAGATTGTTTTTTGTGAGACTTATATCATTCTGTTACCCTCGTTGTCACCAAGTTACCGGTGAAAACCGTTCGTGAATTGGAGCTTTCAATCAAAAGTTATCACTAAAACAATAAAACAAACATTCATGTAAAAAAATAAGAAACTGATTATTTGCTAGTTGGCTGTCTACTTGTCTGTACTAGTTAGCTAAGAAGATAGTAAAGTCACGTGGAGATTGCAGCAAATCTTTTTAGCAATGCAGTAAATCATTTTTTAGTAAACACACATAGAGGTTTTTTATTTGCGAGACTTATATCATTCTGTTATCCTTGTGTCACCAAGCTATCGATGTAAACCGTTCGTGAATCAGAGCTTCCAATCAAAAGTTATTGCGAAAAAAAAAAAAACATTCATGTATAAAAAAGGAACGAATTATTTGCTAGTTGGTTGTCTACTTGTCTGTACATTTTGGCTAAGATGAAAGTAAAGTCGTGTGGAGATTGCAGTAAATCTCTATTAGCGATGCAGTAAATCTTTTTTAGTAAACATGTAGAGATGTTTTTATTTGCGAGACTTATATTATTCTGTTACCTTTGTCATCACATGGTATCGGCGATAACCGTTCATCAATTGACACCAATGCTATGGGGACCCCCGAGTTATATTCATAAGACCTAGACCTTCCCACGGGCAAGATAAAAGAACATCCAAGGGAATGACCTACAAGCATAAGATCATAATAAATTATATATGCCCTCACACCACATGTGTTTCAATCCAATAAGCCCCGCTCCCCTTACTTGACTAATCCAGCACCAGTTCATCCAGCGTGTGGAGTACGAGTTTTACTTGAAATGACAACCCAAAGTTCGGTCGTTAACGATCCAGACAAGTCTACCACGGTACCTAAATGTCGTGCACCAAGGCATCCACACTACTAGCCACTTGTCCAGACCTAAATCATTTTTAATTTTAACAAATTTCAACTCAAAACTGGAATCATAAATTTGGACAGAAAAACAAAGACGTAAAGTGATTGGTGTTTCCCACGATTGACGAGCTAACCCCCGTTTACCGAATTACCATATCTACTTGACTTGACTTGCATGGCTAAGCATTAACATAGATAGTAGATACACCATCACAAACATCTACCTTAAGCATATATGTAAGAAGTGGGAATATCATGTATAACCTACAAGAGTTAGGACATAGCTAACTACACTCACAAAATATCGATATTTCAAAATAGCATGCATGCAAGGATATTTGTAACTCAAAATAACGGTGAAAAATCTGGGATCAATATGGATGCAAGATGATGCTTGCCTTGCTGGTACTCTACTTGCTCACTCTCAGGCACATACTCGCACACTTCCTACAACTTGGAATCTAGAGAGAAAGAATGATATCGAATAAACATCGAGAAAGTTGAAAAATTAAAAAAAAATAATGCTAAAAAATGTATGAAATTTACACAGTAGTGAGATTATGATTTTATATGAATTTAGGTGAAATGATTAGTTCAATCAAAATTCGTATGAGAAAGTTATGGCCATCTGAAAATCAGCCGCGAGAGAAAATACCGGAAAAATGCTTGCCGTTGCTTTAGTCCAAAATTTATTATTTTCGCGAAAACTTCTAGAATAGTGGTGGAGACAAAAACTATAGGGTCGGACAAAGAATAAAATTTTATGAACAACCCAATTGGATTCATCTCATTTGGAGTTCATATGAATTTTCAATGTTAATTGAATTTTCAGTGTAAAAATAATTCCTTTCAAAATTTTCTACCGCATTAAATACTTTTTAATACACGGACTGACCTGGGCTCTATCAATGACAGATGCGGCTTACATATTTTCTTTTTCTTTTTCGTTTATTTTCCAAAGGAAACATCTGCTGACATGTAGGTCCTACATGTTATAAGTTTGGTTCATACGAATAGTGCATGGACTAGGGTCCATGAGCTCGGTCCACCGGTCCATGGACCAGAACTCAAGCTCGGGGCCCACACGTTATTGAAACATAGCGACAATTAACCGACTGCTTATGATTACATAACCCTAATTACCAAGATTTGGGTATTAATTATGTGCTACAATTGTTGCCAGTTTTCCGACAAAACAGAGAGCTCTTGGGCACTCCCTCGCCACGCGTGTCGCTAGAGAGATGATGCACGACGGTGGCCGGGATAGGCCAGAATGGAACCCCCACGTCCTTGCGGACCTACCGGAGGTGGCGTTTGGGCTACAAGCCAACTTCAAACCTGATGTCGCTTCGAGCAAACTAACGCAAACACTAGCATCTGGGAGGCCTAGGAAACTTACTGGAGCGATGAGGGAGGGCGGAGGTGCACGGTGGAGGGTTGGCGGCGACGACCGAGGCGACGGCGATGTGGTTGACGTTGGGAGGGCGACCTGAGCAAAAGGAAGGCAAAGAAGAGACGGTGAAGCTTAAGTAAGGTTTGGAGATTGTCTGAGAGGAACCAATTGGGTAATATCTTACCAGACCAGAGTTGGGGAAGAAGGGGGAGGTTTTGGCCGGAAATGGAGACGATGAGGCGAAACTGGCTACTCCCCGGATGAAAATCCGATTAAACGCACTAGTGAGCTCAGGGGAATGAGGCCGACCTTCCAGACATGTTGGTGTATCAGAAAGCTCACCAGGGTGTGAATGGCAAAGCGACGCAGCTACAGGCATGCTACAGAGATGACAACGGTGAGCTCGTGTTCCAGCTACTTCGCTGAACGGCGAGGTTCCGTCTTAGCAAAAATGGACACGGAGTGCAGCGAGGAGAAGAACGGCGGAAAAACGGGCGGACTTACCACAGAGAGGAGGGAGAATGGCCAGGCTCGTCTGAGCTGCTGAGGGAGACAGAGTAGAGTTTTGAAGGGTAGGGAAGTGGCGAGAGGCGACGACGTCACTTCGGGGTGGCACTGGGTTGGGTGGCGACGACGGTGGCGAGACGACGTGAGGCTGCATGGACGGAGACGGAGCGTGCATGGCGGCCAGTGCGCTCACGAGGCAGAAAGCTTCAGCTGTGTGGAGGGAGACAATGTTGATAGGTGGGGTTGGGCGGTCAGTTACAGAGTGGCGGGTGGCGGGTGGCGGGTGGCGGGATTGGTTCGGGCGCAATTCAACACCCGGTTTGCTAAATGGTTTAAATTCAAACCCCCACATTGTCCTGGTGATCTACAATAGCAATCTAAATTCAAAAATTCTAATATTTCTCAGAGAGGTTCCTGAGGTTACATAGAACACATAAAAATTTCTACCATTGTTGTTCATGTTTTATTTGCTTGTTTTAAATCATTTACAGTAGGGGTTTTCGATTGGAGTTAGAATTTTCACAGGGTTAAGTGTGGTCCTAAAATTTTCATATTTATTCATGATAATTATTATAATTTTTAAATAAATTATTTACCAAAATTTCTCAAAAGTATTTATTCCTAATTTCATTTGTAGCTTCGGTTTGAGTTATAAGTTTAACTTTGATTTGAAATTTTCAAATGCAATAATTTGTGCACATGCTCCAGAAAACATACGCATGCTCATGAGATGCATACTAATTCAATTTAATGAAAGTGGGGATGTGACATACCTCCCCCTTAAAAAGAATCTCATCCCTAAGATTCTATCGGATCGATAAATAGGTTGGGATACTCGGTTCGCATTCGGTCCTCCTGCTCCCAGGTTGCTTCGTCTTCCGTTTGGTTTCTCCACTGAATTTTCAAAAGCTTGACGGTGTGGTCCTCATTTCGCGTTCCATCTCATCAAGGATGCCAACCGGATGCTCCTGGTAGGAAATATCGAGTTGTAAATCGAGGTTCTCGTACTTAGTTTCTTCTGCCGGAACACAAATATATTTCTTCAGTTGTGAGACATGAAAGGTATTGTGCACCACTGAAAGGGAGGTGGGCAGCTCCAATTGATACACCATAACTCCTTTTTTTTTTGCAAGAATTCGGAACGATCTGATGTAACGAGGTGCCAATTATCCCTTCATGTGAAATCGGTGTGTGCCCTTCAGTGGTGTGACTCTAAGATAAACATATTCACCTACCTCAAAGCTCAACTCATGTCGACGACGGTCTGTATAGCTCTTTTGGCGAGACTGTGCCGCCCGCAAGCGGTCTTGGATCAACCGAACTTGCTCTTCTGCGTCCTTCACCAAGTCCGGGCCATAGAATGGTCTCTCCTCGGACTCGGACTAGTTCAACGGCATCCTACAATATCTCCCATATAGCGCCTCGAAAGGCGACATTCGTATGCTTGATTGAAAGCTTTTGTTGTAGGAGAATTCCGCATACGGCAAGCACTTCTCCCAATTTTTGTTATAGGACAGCACACAAGCTTGGAGAAGATCTTCTAATACTTGATTCACCCTCTCGGTTTGCCCTCCCATTTGTGGGTGGTATGGCTCTAATACCAACACCGTGGGGACCCCCGAGTTATGTTCATAATACCTAGACCTTCCCACAGGGAAGATAAAAGAACACCCATGGGAATGACCGTCCCGATCTTACAAAAATAACTATGAGCCTTGTCGACGATCAAATCGCCGATCTTATGAATATATAATGAAAAGAGGAAAATGACGCGTATCTTCTAGAAAGTAGTGAGACTACTCTTTATTGCTTTGAACTGGTATTACAAAGGGTGTATAAAACTTAGACTAAAGACTAATTCGGGAGTACAAGGCTCTTGAGGGAGTCTCCCAAATGATCTTCACTGCTCGCCTCCTATCTTCAGTCCGCATTCCTCCTTATATAGTTGATGAAGGGTTGGCAGTTGTCTCTAGAGGAGACGCCTGTTCGGGAAGCAACGCGTCTGGTTGAAGAGAGGTGTCTGTTGATAATGTATCAACTATCGTGCGGTTATATATCCATGAGTCATGTAACCGTACTTCAGTATCGTAACGTCGCGTGGTATGGAATATACAGCACATGTTCCATTCGTCACACGGTAAAGCATATGTCTGGTCGTAGATCCAGACATCAGTTCAAAGCCTTGTGAGCATTTGACTAGTCGGAGACTTGGTTTGGAACCATGTCCGACCAGATTGGGTACTATGTAACCTCTGGAATTCTTACGACCAGTGAGGTCATTAGCTTTAGGGTTTACGACCATGAAGACGTATGGTCTTTATATACTAAATAATAAATAGAGGTTTTAATCCTCGTCAAGCCTCTAAGCACTGAAATCCAATTTAAGTAAGAGGACCCGGCTGGCAACGAACTAGAAAATCGACCCGCATACTACTCGAAGAAGTAGACACCAAGCCGATTCTCAGCAGCCCAAGCCAGGCATAAATGAATAAAAAAGTATTTCAGAACCTCGGGTATGTGTAACGTGTTAGCTCCCAAGATCAGCGGCTAACACGCACATACCCTTAACAACATTGTTTGAAGCCATCCACAAGACATACGATAAGATAACAAGGTAACATACACAAATATGACTTATGTCCCTATTTTTACATAAGTGGCCGACCGGCCAAATTCAAAAGATTTAACAACAAGTATGTAGCGGAAACAACGTAATATAAACCAAAAGCACCAGCTAGGTGTACCCATCCCCGAAGGCAACCAAATGGGGGTTAGAAACAACAACATTCCTTAGTGTCACCGAAATTGGCGCTAACGAAATGATCAAGCGAATAATCTTCCTCACCTGCAGCAAGTGGACAATCTAGTTGAGTACAAAAATGTACTCGCAAGACTTATATGATATAAAAACTATACACGCTAGAGGTTGTCCAAAAGAGAGGCCTTAATGGATTAGTTTTGCATAAAACACCCAATTTTTCAGCCCTACACATACTAGTTTGTAATTGACATTTAGCAAACAAATTTTTAGCAAAAGAAATATAAATGACAATGATATATATATATATATATATATATATATATATATATATATATATATAACAATACCAAAGTGGCAACCCACTTTGATAAACTAAATTTGAATGAATCACCCTTCATGCCGATACTGAGTAGTAACCCACATCAATTTTTTAATTAGAGTCTAACGATGATGTCTTCCAAACAAGTGATCATCCGTAACTGTGGACATGGCTATTCGAATATATTAATCTCTGTCGGGGAGTACAACTTTACCCACACGACTTGATCTGCTCGTAAGCCTCCGGATAAGGACACACTTCCTAAGGTATGCCGGTCGGGGAGATCGAGACTCATTATTTTTCAGCCAAACGACCCTATTTAGTTGAACCACCCATGAGACCGAGTCCCACTTAGTAAAAATTGCTGATAGAAAATGCTAAGAGGGCTCCCAAGTTGTATTGGAGATGCGAGTATAATAAATAGGAACAAGTGGGTAACCCCCAACTTGAATATTAGTATGTGGGTAACCCCCAATATAAGAAAAGTGTTCACCCGAACATTATAGTATTACACTGGATTCCTACGAGCATAAAATCATAATAAATTATGCCCTCACACCACATGTGTTTCAACCCAATAAGACCCGCCCCTCTTACTTGACTAAGCCAGCACCAGTTCATCCAGCGTGTGAAAGTATGAGTTTTACTTGGAATGATAGCCCAAAGTTCGGTTGTTAAACGATCCGGACAAGTCTACCACGGTACCCAATCTCGTGCACGAAGGCACCCACACTACTAGCCACTTGTCCAGACCTAAATCATTTCTAATTTTAATAAATTTCAACTCAACAATCGAATTCAGAGATCTGGACAGAAAAACGTAGACGTAAAGTGATTGGTGTTTCCCACTATTGGCGGGCTAACCTCGTCAACTGAATTACCGTATCTACTTGACTTGACATGCATGGTTAAGCATTAACATAGATAGTAGATACACCATCACAAACATCTACCTTAAGCATATCTGTAAGAAGTTTGAATATTAAAGATAACCTGCAAGAGTTAGGACATAGCTAACTACACTCACAAAATATCGATACTTCAAAATAGCATGCATGCAAGGATATTTGCAACTCAAAATAACGAGAGTGGAAAATATGGGATCAATATGGATGCAAGATGATGCTTACCTTGCTGGTAGTCCACTTTCTCACTCTTGCGCATATACTCGCACACTTCCTGCAACTCGGAATCTAGAGAAAAAGAATGATATAGAATAAACATCAAGAAAGCTGAAAATTTAAAAATGCTAAAGAACACATGAAATTTACACAGTCATGAGATTATTATTGATGAATTTAGGTGAAAGAATTAGTTCAATCGGAGTTCGTATGAGAAAGTTATGGCCGTCTGAAAATCTGTCGGGAGAGAAAATACTGGAAAAATGCTTGTTGCTTTAGTCTGACATTTATTATTTTCGTGAAAATTTCCATAATAGTGGTAGAGACAAAAAAATACAATGTCTAACAGAGAATAAAATTTTATGAACAACCCAATTGGATTAATGTCATTTGGAGTTCATATGAATTTTCAATGTTAATTGAATTTTTAGTGTTAAAATAATTCCTTTCTAAATTTCCCACAACATTAAATAGTTTTTATACATAGACTAACCAAGCCTCTGTCAATGACAAATGGGGCTTACATATTTCCTTTTTCTTTTTCATTTATTTTCTAAAGGAAACATCTACTGACATGTGGGTCCTACGTGTCATAGGCTTGGTTCATACGAATAGTGCATGGACTAGGGTCCATGTGCTTGGTCCACCGGTACATGGACCAGAGCACACTATGCATTCATTTGGTTGGACCAGGATGTTAGTGACTCTAAGGAAACCCAAGAGTTAATGAGCTTTATTAACTCAAGCTCGGGGCCCACGGATCATTGAAACATAGAGACAATTAACCGACAGCTAATGATTACATAACCCTAATGACCAAGATTTGGGTATTAATTATGCACTACAGTTGCTGTTGGTTTTTCGACAAAGTAGAGAGCTTCCGGGCGCTCCCTCGCCGCGCGTGTCATCGGCGAGATGATGCACGACGGTGGCCGAGGAAGGCCAAAATGAAACCCCCACGTCCTTGCGCTCCTACCAGTGCCGACAGTAAGGCTCATGGTGGTGTGTAGCGGCGGTGCGCCAGAGAGGAGCCAACTTCAAACTCGACGTCGCTTCGAGCTAACTAATGCATGCGCTAGCATCTAGGATGCATGAGAAACTCACTAGAGCGATGAGGGAGGGTAGAGGTGCACGGTGGAGGGTTGGTTGCGACGACCGAGGTGGCGGCGAAGTGGTTGACGCGGGGAGGGGAACCTGAGCAAAATGAAGGGCAAAGAAGAGTCAGGGAAGCTTAAGTAAGGTTAGGAGATGCTCTGAGAGGAACCAATTGGGAAATGTCTTACCAGATTGGAGTTGGGGAAGAAGGGGAGGTTTCGGCCAGAAATGGATACGACGAGGCGAAACCGGCTACTCCCTGGATGAGAATCAGATTAAACACACTAGTGAGCTCACGGGAATGAGGCGGACCTTCCAGACATGTTGGTGTATGAGAAAGCTCACCGGGGCGTGAATGGCGAAGCAGCGCAGCTGCCACGACGACGATGAGCTCGTGTTCCAGCTGCTCCGTTGCACGGCGAGGTTCCGTCTTAGCAAAAACGGGCACGGCATGCAACGAGGAGAAGAACGATGGAGAAACGGGCAGACTTACCACAAAATAGGGAGAATAGTTGAGCTCATCTGAGCTGCCGAGGGAGAGAGAGTGGAGTTTTCAAGGGCAGGGAAATGGTGAGAGACGACGACGTCACTTCGGGGTGGCGACGATGGTAGCAAGACGACGTGAGTCTGCATGGATGGAGCCGGAGCGTGCATGGCGGCCAGTGTGCTCGCGAGGTAGAAAGCTTTGGCCGCATGGAGGAGGGAGACGATGCTGACAATTGATGGGCAGAGGATTGGCTACCACGACAGAGGATTGTGTGCCATGGCAGAGGATTAGCTGCAGCGGCAGAGGATTATGTGCCGCGGCAGAGGATTACCTGCCCAAATCCTACCACGGCAGAGTATTGGCTGCCATGGTAAAATCAAAGATTAAGGAAAATTCCAAACCATGGTAAAAATCCAAGCCATAGTAAAATCAGAGAGAGGAAAATTTCGAAACCATGGTAAAAATCCAAGCCATGGTAAATCTAAAATCACAGACGATTCATAATACAAACCATCTGTGATGAGTATCTCATCACGGACGGTTTGTATTAAGAATTGTTTGTGATGAGATGCTTATCACAGACGGTTCATGATACGAACTGTCTGTGATATGTCATCACAGACGGTTTTTGTATAAAACCGTTTATGATACTTTTGTTTTGTTGGGTGGGAAAACGAAAATTTGCACTTAATGGGCGGGCTGCTGAAAATCTCTTTATATTAACAGAGTATTCCATCTCCTCCTTTGCCATCTCCATCTCCTCCTCTGCCATTTCTCCTCTACCATCTCCGTCTCGCCCTGACCTTGCGCTCCGGCCTCCCCCGAGCTCATCTCCCGCGGCCTCCTCCACCTCGCCCCAGTCTCGTCGTCGCCGGCCTCCCACGACCTCGTCACCCCGGCCTCCACCACTTCGTCGCCCCGTCCTCCCCTGAGCTCGTCGCCCGCGGCCTCCTCCACCTCGCCCCAGCCTCGTCGTCGCCAGCCTCCCACGATCTCGTCGCCCCAGCCTCCCACGACCTCACTCTCTACTCCCCCCTTTTGCTCTATGATGTGGATTACTACTGTGATGTGTTAGTGCTCTGTGAATGGATTGAGTTGATGCTACTGTGATGCGGGTGATGCTGTGTTATTTTTAGTGCTCTGTGAATGAATTCAGTTGATGCTACTATGATGCTATGGCTATTGTGGGAAAGCTAACAAAAAGTTCAATACAAAAATGCATATCAGATTCATTCGCGAGGCTCCAGATGAAGTGAAAACCCGTTTTTGTTTTTTTTTTGCAATAGAAAAAGCTATCACAGACGGTTCTAAACAAGAACTGTTTGTGAAAATAGACTATCACAGACGGTTCTATTCACGAACCGTCTGTGATAGTAACTATCACAGACGGTTCGTGAATAGAACCGTCTGTGATAGCCTTTTTCATAGACGATTCAAAAACCATCTGTGATGATCTGATGTCATCACAGACACATAAATTCAGACAGTTCAAAAACCATCTGTGATGATGGTTTAGAACCATCTGTGATGAGGTTTTGTGTAGTAGTGTGTGGATTCCGGATGCATGCCAACTGAAATATTTCTTTTCGTTATTTGATTATGTTATTATGTGTGAAGAAAGTAATGTTGAATATGAGGATTTGGGGTTCCGTTGCAACTCACGGGTACCCTACTAGTGTGTGTGTGTGTGTTTGTGTGTATAAAGAAAAATGGTATGGTACTCTTGTGAGTACGTACTCTCAATTCGCATATGCCACTTAAATCGTATGACAACATATCTTAATCTATTTGAGCATACTCCAATAATGATTATAAGATACCTCAAAATGAGTTCAATTAATTTTTTATTATTAAAGTCCACTTTTTATAGCAAACATTGTGTATATACTTCTTTTTATATATGAAAAAGGTATAACAAAAATAAAGGGTTCCAATGGAAATTTTGTAATCAAGTCATATTTTAGTATCTTATAATTGGTATTTAAGTATACTGGAAGTGATAAAAAATATAATATGTTCATTTAAGTGGTATATTAGAAGTGTGAGTATATAGTCCCAGGAGTACAAAATGAGCATTATATATATACCGTAGCGTTATTCAGCACTTGTAGCTATTATGTTCGTGTGTTGCAGCCTAGGCCGCGCTATGCGCGGCCTGACAGCCCACGCTTACACTGCGCTAAGCGCGGTTAGCCAACGCTCCGCCTCCCACTCAAGATCGATAATAAAACCCTCACGCGAGCTTCAAAATGGCAGAAAAAACCTCACGCGCACGAGCGCTCCGCCTCCCGCTCAAAATCGGCAGTAAAACCCCCTGCGCACATGAGGATCAATGGTTAAAGTCTCGGTGTCGCCTAATATGATAGTAAAACCCAATATCAAAGCAAATATCGGTAAATTCAACAACAAAACGAAGATCACACGTCACCTAAATCGGCAGTAAAAAAAGAACTGTTACTACCAGAATCGACTATAAAACCAAAAAATCACTAGTACGATGTGGGTCGGACTGAAGTTGATAGTAAAGCTATTCCCGGGGGGCATTGGAACGGTTGTAACAAAACTACCGGTATACTCACGTGTGCCCAGCTAATTTTACTGCTGACTCATTTATTTTTTACTGTCCTCTCGCCCGTTTACTGTGTTCAACGAGGCTTACTGTTTTTTCTCCTCTGAATTACTATAATTACTTGAATTTTTACTGTCTTGGATTTGTATCTAATTACTGAACCTATTGGCTAGTTTTGCTTCACACCTAAATGAGTTTTACTGTAAAACAAACTTATCAATATGACTACTTGATCCCCTGTTCCTTTGGACAAAACAAATGCTCCCATATGTCCTCCCGTGGTGTGAAGCAATAAAAAAAGGTGAGTGATCCCATGCATCCTACTAAACGCGCTCCCCACATATATAACTGATCATAAGATCTCCCTCCACCTCCCCCTCCCCACATTCGCCTGGTCATTATAGCTTCTCCCCACCCCGCCACCCCACCAGCGATCCCTTCTGACAACAATGACTACTAGAGGTCAAGCCTGCTGGCGCAGGGGAACCTAGCTCGACGGTGCTCATTCTCCGTCACTAGTGTGGGTCAGATCTTCCTACAACGCATGCAAATTCCCCCCAACATTCATTGCCATGCCCGACGGAACGGCGGGCGACCAGTTTCTCTACGCAGATAGCTACGTCGTCGGTAAACGTTGTACCGCAGGCTATAATACCCTCCTCCACGCCTCAATCCTCATGCCACCCCTCGTTGTTTTACTGTGTTTGCCCGCCATTTTTACTACTAGTATGTCATCATTTATTGTGTTTTGCACTCTTCGATATTTACTATCGTATCTAGTGTTATTAACTCATTTTCTATTGTATATTACTGTGTTTACTGTAACACTCTGTCTATTCGGAAGACAAGATGTCACCTAACAGGCCAACCTACTATTCAATTCCTAAGATTAACATCGCATTCAATGCTAAAGAAACGATTAATCAAGGTAACAATCTAGAGCTTAATAACAGTTCATCAATAAATTAAAACAAGAATTAACCAAAGCGAGAATAATGAACCTCCAAGTGACAATTATTACAATCCATTACATTATAATTAAACCGAATAAACGTAAATAGAATTTTAACGAATGAATGATTTATTCAAGTGCGTGGAACGTGCTGGACTACACCCTCCCGCTAGCAACAGTTTCACTGGAATTCACCTAAAAACAAATAAAAAACAAGAGTGAGTCGAAACTCAGCAAGCACAACATATACATTCACAAAGAATACTGAATCGGAACAATCTACCAAGTAATTCATTTACTTCCATGAATTTGCGAAAGCATGGTATGAATGAATGCATTGAAGGAGAATGGACTTTCCACATGTTTATCGCAGATAACTAGTGACACACCGTCGGTGTTCACTTAAGCCCGCTCTTAACCAAGAGGGGATCCAAGTCCGTATGAAGAACGTTTCATACGGAATGTCCAAAGCGCCTACATTGGAATGGTAGGTCTTACATGCCCATATTGGAATTAATGGGACTTAATCAAGTTTCCACTCTCGTGGACAGCAACTGAATTATGTATGCATGGAATGAAATGCATAACTTGAACTTCATCTCAATGTATCATCGAATAAGGTATTGAACTCTACCACATCAAGCTCAAATCACAGGAATATTCATAATTTACCAAGTTATCATGCATTCATCGAATTCACACAAATTAAACATTGCACTTGCCTTCCGTGTTGTGACGTATTGGGAAGCAACGAAGGTGTCCTTCCACCCACCGTCTCACCGCCTACACAAGCATTGCCACGGATTACGGATAATAGAATATGGCACAGCTACACGTGTTCTACGATGCTCTCTAATCAACCCACACACCCCAAGGGTTCAATTTGACCTCTACACCAAAAAAAGTCCAGATTACCTATCTTCTGGCAGTCGTACGAGAAAATTCACCATTAATTGTCTGTAACTCTAAAAGACATGAAACCAGTGCTCACTGATTCTTAACTGATCCGGCTACAAAACATTAGTTGACGAAATCCCCTGATTCGGGCAAAACAGAGGGCTAATTATCAGTTAAACACAATCCATCTACGTCTGTCCAGAATTCAGATCAGTAATAAAGAAAACAGCGTAACTTTTAGCCTACTGATCCAATGAGAATTATCCTTATCAACTTGGAAAGATACATTCGAGAGCTACAATAACTTAGTTGGGTGAAGGTTCTAATTCGACACCTAATTTGAAAAAAACCGAGGGACAAACCTACTGACCCCAGTTTTCAGGCAGACTGAACAGATCGCATTCAAAAATTCATATCTCCCAAACTACAGATCGGATTTTCCTGATCTTGGTGCCAAAAGAAAGCTAACGTTCCCAGGAATAAAACTCTAGAAGGGAAAAACCCCAGATTCGACCTCTAATGTACGGTAACTTGCCGCGCAACGTTCTGATCCAATCTGTAATTTCTGGAACCCTAATCTGACGCGACTCAAATGATCTCTACCGCAACAAAAACAGATCAAACAATGAACCGAGGTGCTCTTTGCCCTTGAAGACCCGTAGCACGACGAAGAACCACTCCCCGCTGGTCTCCCTTCTTCTTCCTTGGCCGGCCACACCACAGCGAGCACCCGGCGAGGAAACGGCCCGCCGGAGGACAGATCGGAGGAGGAGCGCCCGGGGATCTTGGAGAGCAACCTCGGGAGCACCAATGGCCGGCGACCAGGGGAGGAGGCGGTGCCCAACCAGGGGAGGAGGCGCCGGCAATGGAGGGTGGAGAGGGGGGGGTGGCGGCTAGGTGGGAGGGGAGGTGGCCGGTTAGGGTTGGGGGAGTAGTGCCCCCCCCCCTTATATGGCCGGCCCCCCTCCCTTGGCCCAGGTTAGCGGAAAACTCCGATAACCCTCTGGATGGAAAATTCTGAAAAAACTAATTCTTTCTCTCCTCCGACTTCCTCTTTACCGAATGCGATTCAGGAGAAATTTAAATCTCGTTTTCGAATAAATTCCAAACTATACAACCTAGCTGGATTTATGAGGTATTACACTCTATCCCCCTTAGAAAAGATTCGACCTCGAATCTACGCGACAACTCGAGAAAGAAAGATGAACAACTTAAATAATTACCCAAGTGAACATGTCGGTATTGTTCTCGCATGCGGGACTCCAACTCCCAAGTGGCCTCTCTTCGCATCGATGAGACCAAAGGATTTTAACATACTTCAAGGTTTTGTTCCTCAAAACCCGCTCCGATTCTTCTAATATCTTCACCGGTCGGGATTCAATGGTAAGATCTGCTCAATAATCAAAGGCTCCAAAGGAATGACTTGGTCCGATCCTCGTAAATTTCCGCAACATTGACACATGAAATACAATGTGGACCCCTTCATGGAGTCGGAAGGTCCAAGCGGTAAACTAGTTTTCCAATTCGTGCCACGATTGGAAAAGGTCCCACATACCTTGGACTAAGCTTTCCTTTTGTGCCAAACCTCACCACACCTTTGGATGGCGACACTCTCAACGTAACCGTCACCCACTTGGAATTCCAAATCCCGCCTTCTCACATCTGCGTAGCTCTTATTGGCTCTCGAGTACCAATGATTTTGCCTAACTTCGCCACTCTAGCCATCGCTTATTGAACCCAATCGGGACCCAATCGCCGCTCTCCAACCTCATCCCAACACAACGGGACTCGCACTTACGCCCATAAAGAACCTCGAATGGTGCCGCTCGAATCATGGCATGATAATCAAGTATTATAAGCAAACTCGGCCAACGATAAATGATCTTCCCAACTTCCTTTCCAGGATAAAACACAACACCTGAGCATATCTTCCAATGTCTGAATTGTGCGTTCAGACTGACCATCCGTTTGTGGGTGAAAAGCTGTGCTAAGACGAAGCTGTGTACCCAAAGCACTCTGCAAACTCTCCCAGAACTTGGAGACAAATTTAGCATCTCGATCAGAAATAATAGTTTTGAACTCCGCAACCGCACTATTTCCCGCACATAAAGGGGAGCCAAATCACTTGCCGAATTAGTTGTGCGGATAGGAATAAAATGAGCAGACTTATTGAGCCGGTCCACAATGACCCAAATAGCATCCTTACCTCGTTGCGTGCGAGGTAAACCGACTACAAAATCCATAGATATATCATCCCACGGCCACACCGGGACCTCCAGAGGTTGCAGCAATCCCGCTGGCCGTTTATGCTCAGCCTTGACTCGCTGGCAGACTCCACAAGATGCTACATATTGCGCAATATCAACCTTCACCTCTTCCACGTAAGTTTTCTTTAAATCTTTGTACATCTTGGTCTCTCCAGGGTGCACTGTATACGGAGTACGATGTGCCTCCTTCAGAATCTCATCCTTAATCTGAGCCTCCTGGGGAACACAGAGGCGGCCTTTAAACCGTAATGTATCAACCTCATCTATACTGAAATGGCCTTGCTTGCCCTCAATACAACGCTTTCTCACCCGCTGGAGCATCTGGTCATGCTGCTGTGCTTCTCGCACTTGATCCGGAAGTGCTAACTCTAAAAGCAACCGAGTCTCCGCCTGGGCGGTACCCGCAAAACAATAGGAAATATCCATACGCTCAAAATCAGCGATAAGACAACTGACAGTAGATGGTGTCGCCTTGCGACTCAAAGCATCCGCTACCACGTTTGCCTTGCCTGGATGATACTGAATTGTGAGATCATAGTCCTTAATCAGTTCTAACCATCTCCTCTGTCTCAGGTTCAAATCTTTCGGTAAAGATATATTTCAAACTCTTGTGATCAGTGAAGATGTCACAAGACTCGCCGTACAAATAATGGCGCCAGATTTTTAAAGCAAGAACCACTGCGGCCAAACTCGAGATCATGAGTCGGATAATTCGCTCATGCTTCTTCAACTGTCGCGACGCATAAGCAATCACTTTGCCCTCCTGCATAAGTACACAACCGAGACCAACTATCGACGATCTCGAATAAATGGTGAACCGCTTCCGGGCTCGGGAAGAGTCAAAATCGAGCGCCACCAATCTTTCCTTTAATGCACAAAATCTGCGCCACATGCTTCCGACCACCAAATTTAACTCCTTTCGTATCGGTGGGACATTAGTCTAGCAATAATGGAGAAACCTTCCACTAAACGCCGTAATAACCCGCTAATCCCGTAAAACTCCTCACCTCCTTGACATTGGTTGGTCTTGCCCACTCTACCACCGTAGAGATCTTGCTAGGATCAAGCGATATACCATCTTGATTGATAACATGGCCTAGAAACCCCACCTCAGAAATCCAGAACTCGCACTTCTTCAATTTGGCATAGAATTGGTTCTTTCTCAGTGTTTCAAGTACCAACTTCAAATGTCGAGCGTGATCCTCTTCCGTTTTGGAATAGATCAAGATATCGCCAATAAATACGACAACAAAATCATCGAGGTATTGGTGTAGCATACCGCTCATGGCCTCCATGAAAATCGCAGGAGCATTCGTCACCCAAAAGACATAACTTTGTACTCATAATGGCCATACCTCGTGGAAAAAGTCGTCTTCTCGATGTCCTACTCCGGACACGAATCGATTGTACCTCGATCAAGGTCAATCTTCGAGAATATTTTGGCCCCTTCAATTGGTCGAAGAGATCCTCGATACGAGGTAATGGATATTTATTCTTCACCGTTGCTTGGTTAAGAGCCCGATAATCCACACACATGCGCCTAACCGCCATCCTTCTTCTTGGTGAAAAGCACAGTGCTCCCTGGTGAGGCGCTTCGTCGAATCATACCCTTGGACAATGTGTCGCCCAACTGCTTTCTTCAATTCTTCTTGAAATGGTCGTGCCAACCGATAAGGAGACATCGATATGGGTCGCGTTCCCGGAATAAGATCAATCCGGAACTCCACTCTCCGTACGGGAGGCATCCCAGGCAGTTCCGCAGGGAAAACATCAGAAAACTCATTCGCAACTAATATCTCCTCGATACGCAATGAAGAGCCAATCTTTTCATTGAGGGACCAAAGCAATCCATAGGTTGATGCACGACGGCTAGGGAACAGACTAGCAAAGATTTAACGCCGAATCGACGTGCACTCCTCGAATACCGATTCTTCACCGGAAGGAGCTTGCGAGTCACCGTCTTCCGTAAACAGATCTTGGCGGTATTGGAATAACCAGTCCATACCCAGAATGACATCAAAAGGTGCCAATTGAATTACTATAAGGTTAGCGGTGAAAACCTCACCATCGATATCAATAGAACAGCCCGGACAAACTGTAGAGCTGGAAATAAGACCCCCCGGAGAACTGACTACCACGGACTCAGAGATGAACTGCAGACTCAAACTCGCTCTTCTAACAAACTCCAGGGACACAAACGAATACGTAGCACCAGAATCAAACAATACGAAAGCATCATGCGAGTCAACTAGTAAAGTACCTGTCACCACGTCCGGTCGCCTCATAGTATCTGGAGTGGGCATGGCGTAGACTCCTGGAGGCGTCGGGGCGGAGGAAGCTCCGACACTCTGCGAGGGGTGCCCAAAAACCGCTGCGGGAGCAACAGACGACGGAGGTGCAGCCGGAACGGGGTTCCAATAGAACCCTGCTGGAGGTGCCTGAGGAACCACTGAAGGAGGAATCCACCACGAGGTGAGGTGCGTAGTGCCGCCAGAGTTCGAACCAACCACCGTGAACGCTGGAAGATGAAGCTGCTGGAACGGGCTCCCACCTGATGATACTCACCGGGTTCTGCTTGCAAACCAACGCTTTGTGGCCATCCCGACCACAATGACGACATGACCCCCTGAAGGAACACTCCGAAGCTTGATGCTCCTTACCACACCGGAAACATTTCATGCCCTATCCTGGAACAGGACGCACCGATGGAATGGAAGACAAAGGACGGGGCGCCGAAGAGGAAGACTGCCACTGTCGGGCAGGACGAGTGTTGTGACCCTTCTGAAACCTCTTGGGAGCGGGTCGCTGAAAAGACCCATTCCCTCCACCAAAACTCCGTTTCTGCCCACCACCGAATTGCCAGTAGTGACAGAACTAACAGCAGCATGACCTTGCGGAGCAGTACCTTTCTCCAACTCCATTCCTCTAGCTTGCTCGACCACCGAGCTGAAGTCACGCATGATCCGCCGCCTCGTAATCTGGCGATACTTTGGTTGAGGCCCGCACGAACCTCTTAGCCTTCTCTTTATCATCATTAGCCACCGCTGGTACAAAGCGCACCAGGTTATTGAACTCAGCCTCATACTCAGATACCGTCATCTTCCCTTGCTCAAAAGTCAACAGTGTTTGTTCCATCTTCTCAACGAAGGAGTGCGGATAGAATCTGCGCCCGAATTTCTCCACGAACACTTCCCAAGTGGCGGGATTCGACTGGAGTCCTGGAAGACGTAACTCCTTCCCACGGATGTCGACTTGACCTTTCAAGCGAAAAGCCACGAACCGCGCTCTCTGCACTGACGTCAGCTCTAATGCCCCAAACTGACGCTCCATATATCTCAACCAATCCGCAGCCTGGACCGGTGTGCCAGCTCCATCAAAAGTGTCCAAACGAAGCGACATCCACTCCCGAAGATTCATCCTAACCTCGGGTGGAACAAAGATGCGAGAATGTGTTCTACTGCGAGGTGCTGCGAGAATGGTCGTCTCGCAATTCTTTGGCGGAGTAGCTGGTTCTCTCTCATAAGGTTCTGGATAAGTTCTGCAGATACAATAGGAGGCTCTGCGACCGGAGGAGCGGCAGAGGCAATCTCCTCCGTGGCAGCCTCAGCAACTCCCTCAGACCGAGAAGAAGACACGGCCGGACCGCGTCCCCGACCTCGACCACGGACCGGTGGACGTCCACGACCACGGCCTCTCGCCATCTAAACACCACCACACAAAGGATCAAACAATTCAATATCAGAACATAAAGGAATGACTTGAAGAAATGCGGAGCAAAGTTATACCCAACCCTTCCTATCAGGCACAAGGTGTCAAGTTTTAAGTTATTAAAGCTGTTGACAAATTTTAGTTTATCTTGACAACCCTAAACTAGTTTTAGTAAATTTTATCAATCTACTCACCACGGACCTGAAGCCCACTCTGATACCAACTGTAACACCCTGTCTATTCGGAAGACAAGATGTCACCTAACAGGCCAACCAACTATTCAATTCCTAAGATTAACATCGCATTCAATGCTAAAGAAGCGATTAATCAAGGTAACAATCTAGAGCTTAATAACAGTTCATCAATAAATTAAAACAAGAATTAACCAAAGCGAGAATAATGAACCTCCAAGTGACAATTATTACAATCCATTACATTATAATTAAACCGAATAAACGTAAATAGAATTTTAACGAATGAATGATTTATTCAAGTGCGTGGAACGTCTTTGGACTACACCCTCCCGCTAGCAGTTTCCACCGAATTCACCTAAAACAAATAAAAACAAGAGTGAGTCGAAACTCGGCAAGCACAACATATACATTCACAAAGAATCTTGAATCGGAACAATCTACCAAGTAATTCATTTACTTCCATGAATTTGCTTAAAGCATGGTATGAATGAATGCATTGAAGGACAATGGACTTTCCACATGTTTATACTCAGTATAACTAGTGACACACCCGTCGGTGTTCACTTAAGCCCGCTCTTAACCAAGAGCGGGGATCCAAGTCCGTATGAAGAACGTTTCATACGGAATGTCTGAAACTGCCTACATTAGAATGGTAGGTCTTACATGCCCATATTGGAATTAATGCGACTTAATCAAGTTTCCACTCCCGTGGACAGCAACTGAATTATGTGTGCATGGAATGAAATGCATAACTTGAACTTCATCTCAATGTATCATCGAATAAGGTATTGAACTCTACCACATCAAGCTCAAATCACAGGAATATTCATAATTTACCAAGTTATCATGCATTCATCGAATTCACACAAATTAAACATTGCACTTGCCTTCCGTGTTGTGACGTATTGGGAAGCAACGAAGGTGTCCTTCCACCCACCGTCTCACCGCCTACACAAGCATTGCCACGGATTACAGATAATAGAATATGGCACAGCTACACATGTTCTACGATGCTCTCTAATCAACCCACACACCCCAAGGGTTCAATTTGACCTCTACACCAAAAAAAGTCCAGATTACCTATCTTCTGGCAGTCGTACGAGAAAATTCACCATTAATTTTCTGTAACTTTAAAAGACATGAAACCAGTGCTCACTGATTCTTAACTGATCCGGCTACAAAACATTAGTTGACGAAATCCCCTGATTCGGCCAAAACAGAGGGCTAATTATCAGTTAAACACAACCCATCTACGTCTGTCCAGAATTCAGATCAGTAATAAAGAAAATAGCGTAACTTTTAGCCTACTGATCCAATGAGAATGATCCTTATCAACTTGGAAATATAAATTCGAGAGCTACAATAACTTAGTTGGGTGAAGATTCTAATTCGGCCCCTAATTTGAACAAAACCGAGGGACAAACCTACTGACCCCAGTTTTCAGGCAGACTGAACAGATCGCATTCAAAAATTCATATCTCCCAAACTACAGATCAGAATTTCCTGATCTTGGTGCCAAAAGAAAGCTAACGTTCCCAGAAATAAAACTCTAGAAGGGAAAAACCCCATATTCGGCCTCTAAAGTACGGTAACTTGCCGCGCAACGTTCTGATCCAAGCTGTAATTTCTGGAACCCTAATCTGACGCGACTCAAATGATCTCTACCGCAACAAAAACCGATCAAACAATGAACCGAGGTGCTCGTTACCCTTGAATACCCGTAGCACGACGAAGAACCACTCCCCGCTGGTCTCCCTTCTTCTTCCTTGGCCGGCCACACCACAGCGAGCACCCGGCGAGGAAACGGCCCACCGGAGGACAGATCGGAGGAGGAGCGCCCGGTGATCTTGGAGAGCAACCTCGGGAGCACCAATGGCCGGCGACCAGGGGAGGAGGCGGCGCCCAACCAGGGGAGGAGGCGCCGGCAATGGAGGGTGGAGAGGGGAGGGGGTGGCGGCTAGGTGGGAGGGGAGGTGGCCGGTTAGGGTTGGGGGAGTGGTGCCCCCTTATATGGCGGCCCCCTCCTTAGCCAAAGTTAGCGGAAAACTCCGATAACCCCCTGGATGGAAAATTCTGAAAAAAACTAATTCTTTCTCTCCCTCCGACTTCCCTCTTTTACCGAATGCGATTCTGGAGAAATTTAAATCTCGTTTTCGAATAAATTCCAAACTATACGACCTAGCTGGATTTATGAGGTATTACATTTACTGTGTTTTGCTGATGTCAAAACAAGGACGTCCCCGACCATATGGTGCCCTAGGTCTGCATGAAGTTCGATAATGAGGGTGGTGCTTACCAGTTCTGCTATTGGTATGTGCGACATGCTGGTTTTGGCATCAGAAAGAGTTGGAGCAGGAAAACAATCAAAGAGTTCTGCTGCACTCTAGAGGGTAAACACGACTTCTACATGTCTAGACACCTCCAAGAGGATTAGGTGCATGGCATTCGTGAAACCGCATAAGTGCCTGAAAGATGGCTTCGTATTCATGAAGTGGGTTTTGTTGGAACACAACCATCAACTAGCTAGGATGCCATCCTTGGTCACGTTCATGCAGTCGCACAAGAACTTTGATCCCTCGTTGATGGAGCTCGTCAACACCATGCAGAACGGCATGATCCAACACAACGCTATGATAAACGTTTTGTCGGATATGCACGGGGGGTAGCATAACATATCATTCACCACGTGTGACCTAGAAAATAGGTTTTTACTGTTTGTCTTTGGTTGTGTGATCGTGATGAATTTCCGTCCTTTCCTTATTCGCGTTATTACTGTACAACTGTTTTGACTTACTATTTCCCCATATTCTCATTTTTACTACCGTATTGCGTGTGTTTACTGTTAGTTACCATCCATTGTACTGACTAAACCCAGGAAAGCTGCGAATACGCGTGCTGATCACACCAACGATGTGAATAAGTTGATGGCTTTTTTCAAGGAGTGTCATTCGCAGAACGACAAGTTCTACTATAGCATACAAGTGGACGATGACGGCGTAGTGAAAAATGTCTTCTGGAGCCACGCAAGCTGCCATGCAGAATACATTGATTTAGAGACATCGTCACATTCGACACAACCTACAGAACGAACCGGTATGAGATGCATCTGGCTATGTTTGTTGGCTTCAACCACCATTTGCAAAACACCATGTTCGGGGTCGCGCTGCTCCGTGATGAGAAGGCAACATACTTTGAGTGGTTGTTCAGGACGTTCCAAACTTGCCTGGATGGTAAAGACCTCGTCTGTATGCTAACCTGTGATTCGCATACCGTTCAAATGTAATTACTACATATGGTGATCGAGTTTACTAGCTATCACATGTGTGCTTTAATGTGTTCTCTGTATCTAGTTCGGAATGTATTGCCAATGTTGGTAAAAAAATACTACGTCTCTGCCTGAGTTTTACTATCTAATGTGTTTTATTATATTGTAGATCAGGACCCGGCCATGGTAGCTGCCATCCCGCGCGTCTCCCCACAGATGTAGCACCAGTTGTGTAGGTGGCACGTGCTGAAGAAGTACAAGCCGAGCCTGAACAAGCTATATGCAGAGGTCGACAGGCTGAAGGAGCATTTGGTTTCTGTCATAAGCCATCCGCTTACTCCTACAGAGTTTGAGAATGTGTGGGAGAATTTGGTAAGAGAATACCGCCTTGAGCAGAACCAGGCCATTACTAGCCTCTATGACCTTCACGAAAGATGGATCTCCACGTACTTCAAGAAAATGTACTGTGGTAGGATGACATCCATGCAGAGAAGCGAGAGTATGAACAAGATGATAAAGTGGAACTTCGTGGATAACATGACTTCGCTCCACCAATTCGTGCAGAAGATGCACCATGTGCTGCAAAAGAGGAAGCACTCCGTGGCTCAAGAAATGCACTATTCCACGATATGTAGATAAAAAAGATTTATTGTGTCTTACATACGCATTTACGTCAATTTCTTACATAATTTATTGTTATCTCTCTTATTTTACTGCGTCTCTCACCCCTCTTTTTTTACTGCAATCCATTTATTCTTTATGTACCTCCTTTGTGACATATATTGTCTTGCGTGCTATCAGAGCCAATCGGTGAGAGCCACTCTGTTCCCGTTCGAGGAGCAGCTGAGCAGGGTGTACACGCTGAGGTGTTAAAAGAGTACAAAGAGACCTACTTCTCCAGTACAGCCTTCCACATAAGGGCAGACACAACCCGAGATGGTCGATTCCTCGTGTCTCACGAGAAACAGTCTACGACATTCCCGTGGTCACATCACGATTTCAAGGTGGTGGCCGAAGAGGAAACGGTATATACAATTGTGAATGCAAATGTTGGGAGCACACTGGTACTTTTACTATCTCTCGGCTAGTCGATATTGTTCAATTTATTATACTTTTACTGTCCAGTGCGTATAGTTAGTTTACTACCGTCTATGCACATTTACTGTTAATCCATCTCCGATTTACCACCCGTAGGGCTGTTCTGTACGCTCCTGGTGTGAGTGTTCACCCACTTGCAGGGCGAGAGTATCCCCAGCCGCTACATACTCCGTAGGTACACTAGGAATGCTAGGCTGGATGTGTCGTACGACAGACACGATGTCATGTAGGTCGGACCCGATGGAATGATTGAGATGTATCGGCACACCATCTTACTGACGGAAGCTATGGGCATGGTGAGGTTAGGGTGCAGATCGAGTCTTGCGTACGATAGATCCATGGAGGTTCTCAAGGCGCATCGCATGCTTCTTGATATCATACCCAACAACGTTGGCCAGGTGGCTGATGAGAATGCTGCGCATGATAAAGCAGACGATGATACGATCAACCCATCAGCACCTTGTCTGTCACAGACAGGTCGCAAACAAGCCAACGACGAACCAGAGCAAAGTTCTGCATTGGTGGGGAAGAAGATGACGAGGGCGTGCAACATATGCGACCTGAAAGCTAGTCACAACAGTGTTACCTACGAACACTACCCCAAAACAGAGGGCGAGGGGGCAGGAGTGGCGGTGGTAGTGGTAAGGGGAGGGAGGAAGGGGCAAGGAAGAGGAAGGTTCGGTACACGCCACCAGCTGATTAATGGAGATGAAACAGAAGATGACAACGCTAATGACTGTCTTTCCGCAGGGTCGGATGATAGTGACACGTGCTGAATAGCCATGTTCTTTATTTACATTTCAGTAAACCATTTACTGCATTGCCGTATGTGTGTTACTGTGGTTCGTCTGCTAACTGGAAAATAGAACTAGTTGTTTGGCTCGCCTTGCATATTTTATTGTATATTTGAACTCTCTCACTACAAATATCACATGGTATTACTGCTTTTTTTACCGTGTTGACCATAATCTATTACTGTCTTCTGTATATTGGCTACCGCTTTTTTTGCGAAAAGAACGCAACAATCAATTGGTCTTGTTCGTTCTACTGACATGTGGTGGCTGTTTTACTGTACGACGCCAATAACATTACTAAGGTATATTTTAATATTGAATTACTGCATTTGTAAAAAATACTTTACTTTTAAACCATACACATTGCCGCTCTGTCTCCCCGATGCATCTCTTCGTCTCCCCCAGATGACTTATAAATATAACATGTTATATTATCAACTTGCGAAGCATTGCATACGCGAGATGCCCCCAAAAAAGCCTCCCCCCATAGTAAAACTCTGAAAAAACATAGCACAAGCAAAAAAAAAAAGAACAAAAATGACACCAAGCTCTTTTTCTGTTCCACTGCAAACTATAGTTCTAAACTACCAAGCACTCATATACAATCAGCTCTCTTGGCGGAGCTTGATCGAGGCTACAGACCATGATTATGTGCGGCCTCCTCCATGCTCCACCACCGTGTCTACCGGAGAGGGTGGCTGCAATCATCTGCACTCTGCGTCTTCTGCTAAGCCGGACCAATGTACTTGTGTCCGACGTCCGGCGAACCAACCTCGTCCTGGATATTGTTCTCATGAACTATGTGGATCGAGTCAAAGCATCCATCCAGAGAATTGAAGACTACATCGGCCGACAAGACGAAAAGATCCACGACACTGAGACCGTGGAAGAGGCGAACGTCTTCATCTAGACAATCGTCGACAGGCTTCCTTCACTCAATTGGCACCAAGCTCGGCTCGCCGCTGTGAAGTAGCAGGTGGAGGCGTATCTCCACGTATTCCCTTTTCCAGCCCCCGGCGAACTCTATGAGCGGGCTTACGAATGACTGATGACTGCGATAGGGTCCTGCCTTGGCCACTAGGGCTTTCTTTCTTTACCCTTTCTTCCCTTTTTTTGTTATTATCGAGCAATGTAAATAAGAAAACTACGACCGGCCACGATATTTTGGCCGAATAATATTTAAGATTTTTTTCTCCTATTCTTTACTATTATGTGCATATAACATTACTGCAATGTTTTCTTTTTGGTTTACTGCTGGAACACAAAAAAAGGATACAATACAAATGAAAACACGACAAAATACAAATTTACTATATAATGATCGTTTACCTCTTCCTTCATGTGCTTTTACTGTCACACTACCTTTTCGCTATACTGCTCGATGAACATTTACGACAGAAAAAATATTATGTGATAGCTCTTTGCTGTAAAATGTGAGCGCAATTACCGAGCTTCTATTTTATTCGTAGTTACAATATACGTGTCATGTTTTACTATATTGTGGCCTTACAATTTACTGTACTACCTTCACATTCCCTTTTTTGTATGTTCGCATGTGCATAGCAGAAAATACGACACCAAATCAAACCAAACCCTTGTTTTCCCCCCAAAAACAAATCGTACAATGCCGCTCAGGCGACCCAATGTGTCTCTTCGTCTCCCCCACTACGACTTATAAGGATATTCTCGGTAGTAAAATATATTATAACTTTATTATCTTATCATTGTGTTTTTACTATCAAATACATACGTGCTCGAATAAAAATCGCATGCCACACGAAAAGCAGTAAAAACATATAACAACTTTACTATCTTATCCGTTATGTTTTACTCTCAAACAAACGAGCTCGAAAAAATTCGCATGTTGCGAAAAGGCGGTAAACTGATTCACATCTTACTATCACGTGTCGTGTTATTTACTATCAAAATTGAATCCCGCGCACAGTGCAGGCGTTTCTAGACCGCCGTATGCTGGTTGTGCGTCCGCGCATCACATCTGGCCTGCGTCGCACGCGGTAGATTTAGGAAACTTTTTTTCTACTCTCGGGAGTAGTTACTCACTATTCTATATCTCACAACGTATGGAGTATCTTGTGCAACTGAGAGTATATATGTGTAGTATACGAGTATATAAGACCACTTAGGTGGTATTTACACTTTTTTAGGGGTGGTATGTATATTTTTTTGGACATACTCCTTTTATGTGTGAATATGAAGGTATTTACAAAATATGTTAAAAAACTATGTACTCTCTTGCAAATTTTTCGTGTGGTTCGTATTAGAGTATCTTATAATTAGTATATGAGTGTAACCAAAGTGATAAATGAGTATATCAAGTTCTTTTAGTTTGTATATCATAAGTGGAAGTAACTACACCCAGAGTATAAGATATTAATCCATATATATATATATATATATATATATAGTTCGTACTCTCGGGAGTACATACTCCTGCTTCGAATATACCACTTAAATAAATATATTATACTTCTTTATCATTTTCAGTATACTTAAATACCAATTATAAGATACTCCAATACGACTTGATTGAAAATTTTTCATTGAGTCCTTTATTTTTGCTATATACCATTTTTCATATATAAAAGAAGTATATACACAAATTTAGCTATAAAAGGTGGACCTTAATGATTTTTTTCATAGAACTCACTTTGGGGTATCTTATAATCATTATTGGAGTATGCTTAAATAGATAAAGAGGTATCATCATACGATTTAAGTAGTATATGAAAAGCGGGAGTACGTACTCCCAAGAGTACTATATCATTTTCCTCTATATATATATATATAGGGAACGTATCTAGTGTTAATGAGTAATTCAGTGCTAAGGTGCTAATACAAATCTTAACCGTTGGATCTGAATTGAACAATCAAGATTAATACGGGTTCCCACCTCTAAACCATTTAATTATTTTGTATACTCCCACCTTCATTAATACGTGTTCATTAAACACCATGCATACTCCCACATCCAACGGTCAAGATATGGCAAAGTGCGTAGCTTATGTGTATATATACATACAAACATGAGATGTGCGTTGTCGACGATCAAATCGCCGATCTTATGAATATATCAATGAAAAGAGGAAAAGTGTGCGTGACTTCAGGGAATGGATCTGACTTGCTCTTTATTGCTATGAACTCACAATTACAAACACAGGGAGTATCTAAAAACACAACACTTTGCTATATCTTGCTTGATGTCTTCTGCTTGTGCTGTCTATGCTGTACCCCGTGTCCTCTGTTGTTCTCCGTCCTTCCATGACCCTCCTTAAATAGTTGATGAAGCGATGGCAGTTATCCCATGAAGAGACATCCGTTGGGGAGCGACGCGCCTGGTCGGGAAGAGACTGCAGTTTGGCGGTTCCACTAAGCGTAAAGGCGGTTGGTGGCGTCAATCTATTCTGCGATTAATGATTTAGGAGGCGTTAAATCATTAGCCGTAATAGTGTTGTATTATGTGGAATATGAAACACGTGATTCATTCATCACATAGTGAGTGGCGTGGTCGGAGACTCGACCCAGATGCCTATTCATAGCTTCACGAGCACCTACCTAGTCGTGGACTATGTTTGAGACTTTGTCCGACCAGGGTATTTATTATATAACTTCCGTAATACCTACGACCGATTAGGTTGGTAGTCTTAGAATTCACGACCACGAGCGTATGGTCTTTATTGGGATAACATATGAATATTTTAATCCTCAACGGCTAGCCCCGAACTTTTAAATGAATGTTGGTCGTGCGGACACGTTTTCGATGCAATCATATCGAGCAGACCTCTCATTAAATGCCGTGAGACTCGAGGCGATGCGTATTCATTTTAAAGTTGAGAAAGCTTTGGAAAAAGGAAAAAGCCTTTACATCGCTAGATCAAAAGGTGTTTGCCGTTGGACTTCTCGAGTCGATTCTGATGAAATGCCTATAAAATGACCCGGTGAGTGCTTTAAACCTTTACGCTTCCATCTCCAAGAAAATCTTCCTTGAGTTCTTCACCCAAAAAGGAAAGCATCATGTCGGACCTCATCATGGCGGTCGATCTCCGATCCGAGCGAGAAAAGATTGAAGAGTTTGGAGAAGGTTGGGTTGTTACCCGACGGAGTTTGATCTTTTGGAGATCGGCTTTTGGAAACCTTGCCCAGCGGCGAGGAGGAGAAATCCGGTGTTCCTCGCGACGTTGAGTGCGGGCTCAAGCTTCGGCACATCCTTTTCTTTCTCAAGTGCTGGAGTTTTATGAGGTTGAGTTGATCAACCTTGCTCCTAACGCCATTGCAAACCTAAGCATCTTCGTCTACCTCTGCGAAGCGTACTTGGGGATTCCACCGTCGATGGAACTCTTCAAGTATTACTATCGGATGGCGAACACGAAGAAAACAACCAGCACTCCTGGGGAATGTACCTTAAGGCTTCACGACGGTAAGGCCGACGAGTATATTCGTATGTACTCGAAGTCCTCCTGGTCGTCATGGAAGAAAAGCTGGTTTTATATGAAGGTTACGCGAGAAGACGGCCTGTATTACAGCGGTAAGAAGGCGGTCGAAAATTCGCGCTGGCGTTCCTCTTCGAAGAAGGAGGGAAATGTTGGGAGATGGATTGAGGCTATCCATCTCTTGAATGTCAGGGGTTTAACTTCCTGGCACGTTGTAAGGGACTTTTCCATTAGGAGGATTAGTCCTTTAAAGACCAGAGAACACGCTCGATGCTCTGGTTCATTGGTGGCGATGATGCTACCAAAGATTCTGATCCAGGTAATTTTTTAGAAAATCCCGACCAGTTTATTTTGCGAGTTGATTATTTTCGCAAAACTAAGATCTTTCATTTGCATTTGCAGTCTTGTCTTCTGAGGACGTCAGAAATAGGATCAAAATGATCTGCGCTGGCGAACCTGATGACAAGGCTAGCTTTCCTTTAATCCTAGCACTTGTGAGTGCCGAGGAGAGGACCGAAAGACTTAGGGTAAGTGTATTAACTTCTTTCCACCTTTACAGTTATTTTCGATTAGTTTTAATCCTCTTTATGTGTAGTTGGTCGGACTTAAGATCAATGAGGCTACGGAGACGTGTGAGCCTATTGATTATCCAACCCGGCCTTGTGATCGCCGAGGCGTGGTCATGCCGAGGTAAGCAAGCGAAAGAAATAACACGTAAGATGAGGTATATTCTTCACCGATTAACTTTTGCTTGTTAAATCGGTGGCAATCAACGAGTCTCGTATAGTTGTCCATGAGGCGGTTGTTCACGAGACCGGTGAAACCACACTTTACGATCCGAGTCGGGGACCGTGTTCTCGACCGGATAGCGAGGACATCGCTTCGATCTTACGATCGGGAATGTGGAAAATGTAATTGAACCTACGATTCCGGATGGTGGGAACAAAGAGAGAAAAGCAAGCGCGGACTTTAAACCGGTAGCGCTATAAGATCAAGACTAAGAAAACCACGGTATGTACAATTTTATATGAAAAACATACCTCGTATATTCCAAGTAAAATTGAACTTTGTGTTTCTCTTGTGTAGATCTCTTTGAATCCTCGGTCGCTCACCAGACCAATCCCATTCAACAGATCAGCGATCGGAGGTAGTCTGGCCATTGTCTTCCTCGGGTAGGACATCTTGAGGATGATGTGGTTGGAGGAGCCCCAGAGCCAACTTTGGTTACGAACTGGGCTAGATCCGTAATAGTCACTATGCCATTAGCGGAGGTAGAGACCATCACGATCTTCCACGGGTTCCAATGCACGAAGGTCATCCTCCAAAACTAATAAGTTTCCTTTCTCAACTCGATTTGCGTGAGTAAGGAACTTGATGATTATTGGGGAGAATATCGGATCGCTCGACGCAGCGGGCCGATAAAATTTATACCGATTACAACGATGTCGTAATTCGAGTAAGTGTCTTCAATCTCTTTCATAACCTTTCTTGAGGTTTTCAATAAGGTTTATGGAAGAAATGCTTTTTATGCAGCATATGATCGAAAACCTCGCTACGGTCGGAGGACTAACCAGGCGAGTTAGGATTTTAGAAGAAAAACATTCTGAGATAGAAAGTAAGAGTTTCTCTTCTTTTTTCCTCATTAAGACTTTCCTTTTATTCATTCTCCCTTATCAGAGATTCTTTTGATAGATTTAGAGAAAATAAAAGAAGATGCTTTGGCTGAAAAGGCCAAAGGAATAAAGCTTGAAGAAGATCTTCAGGCTAAAAACCGGTCGATCGAAGTCTTGACGACCAGTAATAAAAAGCTTCTGGATGATTCCAGGAAGAGAGAGGAAGGTAACTGGTCGTAGCCATGACTCAGTATGTTTTCCAATCTTTTTACTTAATACTTGCTTTGTCTATGCAGAACAAAAACAAGCATTGACCAGAGTGAAGAAAGCTCTGGAATTTGAGCAAGACAAAGGGGCAGCTCTCGTGCTTAGCTTGGATGAGAAAATCACATCGCTAAACAAAATGCTCTTTGATATGGGCGCGGGATCAAGCTTGCCCTCTTTGAGCGATCCAGTAGAGAAGGTTAACTACCTAGGCTCTTTGTTGGAGGAACTCAAAGTTTTGCTCAAGACCACTAGGGAGAACTATGCCCACTCCGTTAAGGAGTCTATTGCTTGTGGAGTCAGTCTTGCTTTGGCAAAGCTGAAAGCTTCCGACCCATCAACTAACCTTCAAGCCATCGAAGAGGATTTCAACTGCTTACCCGCAGAGGCAAATCAGATCCTCGCAGAGATGAAACCTCTAGGTGAAAAGGTCGCAGAAGAGATGGAAGTCGGATCCCCATCTAGCAGTAGTTAGCTTAGGCATTCTCTTAGTAGTTTAGCTGCAGAAAAAACAGTGCATACAAATGTAAAGACTTACCTTTCTCTTATCAAGAATAGAAAAAATTCTTTTATTCATCCGGTTAACTTGTGAATTTATGTATTACCTAGCCCCCGACTGTTATATAGTAGAAAATCTTTACTATATAATAGTGGAGCGTAGAGAACACTGCTCAAGACCACTAGGAGAACTATGCCCACTCCGTTAAGGAGTCTATTGCTTAATGAGTCGGTCTTGCTTTGGCAAAGTGAAAGCTTCCGACCCATCAACTAACCTTCAAGCCATCGAAGAGGATTTCAGCTGCTTACATGAGAGGCAAACTGAGTGCATACAAATGTAAAGACTTACCTTTCTCTTATCAAGAATAGAAAAATTCTTTTATTCATCAGGTTAACTTGTGAATTTATGTATTACCTAGCCCCATTGTTATATAGTAGAAAATCTTTACTATATAATAGTACGACTGAGCCAAGAATATAAATCAAATTTCAACCATTACTTGTAAGTATGTCTTGATCGGTAAAAAGCGATCGTGATAATACTAGGAAACCTTTATGGTGGGCAGTGTAAGTTTAGACTAGTTGTAAATCTGTTTTTAATGATCGAAGTACTTCACTAAGACAACGTATGGTCGGAAAAATAAAGAATTCTCCTTGATAAGAGGAAAAACATGAAGAACATATGTTAAAAGCGACATGGTGGTTTTACTTCTATGCGATGCTCAATCTTGGTCGGAATGAACCTAGCTAGGAAATAAAGGTATAAACTATATTTCGCAAGGCGTGCTCATGCTCTTAGTTCGATTGGCGGCGAGGATCGTAGGAAAAGGCCGTCGCTAGGAAGCTCCTTCGATTAGGCGGAACCACGTGCGAAAAAGGAGAGACTTCGACTAGGAGGTTTTCGTGTCGACCGGTAGCCAAACAAGAGTAGAACGAATTTTGAAACATAGACTATACACTTTATAATCCGAGCATACGAACGCGATCGACGAGATTGAGCAACGTTATATAAGTAACATCACTCGCTACTCAAAATTAATTATTCAATTTAGAGAAATTTAAATGAAATAAAATGAAATGAAGAAAATTAAACAAAGAACTTACGCAATTGGTCAATGTTCGAGAATTTGACAAAACCTGCCGTCGACATGGCTAATCGTCTTGAGCACAGTCGGGTAACCGACCACGGTGTAAGGACCCTCCCATTTAGGGAAAGCTTATTGCGCCTGCTTGGCTCTGAATTTTTACGAGAACGGATCACCTATAGCTAGGTTGCGGTTTGCACCTTACGATTGTAGTACCTTCGCATGGCTTGTTGGTAGATTGCGAGCGTATCAAAGCTTGGTTCCGTCGTTCTTGAGAAATTGATATCGTCAGTCGATGTTCTTCTGATTGCTTAAGTTAAAACAATCGGTCGGCGAGCCAATTTTCAATTCGGAGGAAGCATAACCGGCTCCATAAACCAAAAGAAAGGTGTTTCACGGTCGCACGATCGGTCGTGGTCGGACGACCCATAAAGCGAAGGAAGTTCTTGAACCCAAGCCCCGACCGTTTTATTAAGCGGTGAATACTCGGCGTTTTATCCCTGTATTAGGATACCATTGGCACGCTCATTGCTCCATTGCTCGTGGATGAGCCACGAAGCGAAATGGATTTTGATTCCTAGTTCTTCGCGAATTCACGGAAATTCTTTGCTTGAGAAGCTGAGTACCGTTATCGATGATGATCTGTTGGGTACACCAAATCGTGTAATCACATTTTTGTTATGAACCTCTTAGCGGCTTGGTTGTAACTTTTACAAGCGGCTCGGCTTCGATCCATTTTGTAAGCGTGTCAATCATGACGAACGAAATTGAAGCCCGGGTGCTCTTAGGAATGGTCCCGAATGTCTAGTCCCAGGTTGCAAAAGGCCAAGAAAGAGGATTGTTTGCAAAGCTTGTGCTTGGTGATGTACTTATCGGCTATAAGCCGACATTATCGCGCCGTCACGAGCTCTTTTGCATCATGAAGGCGGTTGGCGATAGTATCCTTGCTGAAGGCTTTACTGACCGTGGTTACGTAGGAATGATGTGCTCCACGAGACTCCTTCATGAATTTGATTAGCAACTTAATGCCGGTGATTGAGATATGCATCTCATCAACACTCCATGAGATCCTCGTTTATACAAGGTACGTTCGATTAGAGTGTATGATTTGGCCTTCGTGCTATCTGATCGGCCTCTACATCATCTTGAGGAATTAGGTCATCTTTGAAGATAATTGTAGATCGGCGTCATCCGATCTCTACCTTGATCGTCACCGATCGTGGAGCATCTAAGTTATCGAGTCAATAGGATTGATCGATGTAAACTATCGATGTTCTCGGAATGCTCGACCACCAGGGTGAATCGAGTTGCTCGAGAAAAACTCTGGCGGGACGGTTGACCTAGTAGAGGCCATCCGTGCAAAGCGATCTCGCTAGAAAGTTCTCCTTTCTAGGAATATGTTGGATCTGGAAACCGAAGAAGTGCTTTTCGAATTTCCGTACTTCCGCCAGATAGGAAGACATCTTGGTACTCGAGCATTGGTACTCTTTCCCTACTTGATTCGCTACTAGTTGAGAATCGCCTTTCACTAGCAATTTACGAATCCGAGCGAGCGAGTGCTCGAAGTCTGCTGACAAACCTTCGTACTCGCCACATTGTTTGTAGCGGGAAAGTTAAAGCCGACGGCATACTTGATGTGTTCGCGGTAGGGGATACCAAGGCGACTCGACCCCGATCCTTTAAGCATTAAGGAACCATCAAAGTACATTGTCCATTCATCGTGGCGCTCGTACTCAGGTCCCTGCTTAGATTCCGGGTTTGTCCACTCGGCAATGAATTCTGCTATTGCCTGAGACTTTATAGCTGTTCGTGAGATAAAATGGAGGTCGAACGTCCCTAGTTCCACCGCCCATTTTGCTATTCGTCTGATGATTCCCTATTTCCAAGGACTTGACCTAAGGGATATCCATGAGATACGACCACTTTGTGGGCTGAAAGTAATGCCTTAGTTTCCTCGAAGCCATAAGGAGACTATAAAGCAACTTTTGTACTGTGGATATTTTCCTTTGGCCCATGTAAGACTTAAACTACGTAATATCTTTGGTCGTTGGGCGTTTTCACGGTCTCGACGATTACACCATGACGACTTGTGGTGTTGCGACCACGTAAATCGATGAGTGTTTCCCCGGTCTTGGAGAGACTAGGGCCGGGGCACTCGTAAGGTACTCTTTGAGTTTTTCAAAGGCATCGTTAAACCACGTCCACTCGAAACTTCCATGTTTTGAAGAAGTTTAAAGAAAGGTAGTCCTTTTTCCCTAACACGGCTATAAACGACTTAGCGCCATACAACCGATTAACACGGACTTCCTTCTTCGTGGTCGGGGCGCATCGATTGATGGCGATATCTTATTGGGTTCGCCCGATACCTCTAGCGAAACTAGAAAACCGAGTAGCTTTCAGTGAAACCCCAAACACACACTTCTCGGATTCAACTTGAGGTTATGTCTTCTCAAGTTATTGAAGGTCTCTTTAAGGTCAAGCATGTGATCGCCGGAGTTGACACTTTTCACTACCAAGTCATCAACGTAGGCTTCCAAATTTCGACCTATTTGTGGGCTGAAGGTTTTTTGCATTAATCTTTGAAAAGTGGCACGACATTTTTGAGACCAAAGGGCATCTTTACATAACGATGAAGTGCCAAATGGAGTGATGAAGGAAGTCTTCTCTTCATCTTCTTTACTCATGCTAATCTGGTGGTACCACGGTAGGCATCTAAAAACTTAATAACTCACACCGGAGGTAGAGTCTACAAGTTGATCAATGCGAGGAAGGGAAAATCGTCCTTCGGACAAGCTTTATTAAGATCTGTGAAGTCTATACACATCCTCCATTTCCCATTACTCTTCCTAACCATTACGAGGATTAGCGAGCCATTGAGGTGATGTACTTCACGAATGAATCCGACCTTTAAGAGCTTGTCAATCTCGGTGGATGGCATCCTTCCGGTCGGTGCGAAGCGTCGAGTTTACGCTTGGCCGGATTTTTATCGGTGGGCGCTAGCTTTGTGCTCGATCACCTCCACAGGGACTCGGGCATGTCGGATGGTTGCCATGCGAATACATCCTTGTTTGCTCGGAGGAAGGAGGCGGCGACTCTTCCTATTTAGTATTGAGTCTGCTCCGTCGGCACTTTTGGTGAGGATCCACCATCATTGCTTGACATGGCGTTTCCTAAAGAAGCGCCTTTGTCGATAGAACCTCCTTGGTGCAGTCGGATGGTTTGGGCGTTATCTTGGAGTGCAGGTGCTTGACACATGCGGATGATGAGTCGAATTTACGGTGGTAACTCATCGACCAGTTCTAAGGATCTTCGATCACATGCGTATGCCATTTTGCGATCTCCACGAACCATGATCACACCTTTCGGTCCTGGCATTTTCAAACTTTGATACCCGTAGTGCGTGGCTATCAAGAATTTTGCTAACGCCGGACGACCAAGAATTCCATTATATGCGGTTTCAAAATCAACCACGTCAAATGAAATTTTTAGTTCGGAAGTTATCGGGACTTCCAAGCGTAGCCGTAAGGATACTTGTCCTATCGGTTTGGCAGTAGAACCAGGAACTATGCCATGGAAGGCGTATTTCACCGGTTTTACTTTTGATCAGGAACCCTGCATGTCTTCTAAAGCTCCCGAAAACAATATATTTAAAGAGCTACCACCATCTATCAAGACTCGATTGACTTTGCAATTATTAATAGTAGGTTCTACGATAATAGGGAACCTACCTGGTCGAGTTGATGAGACGAGGCAATCTTCTTTGCTGAAGGAGATTACGGTATCCGACCACCTTGATGGTTTGGTAATGGTCGAAGGTTCCGATAGGTTGACCTCTCGCTCCATGGCTTTCAGGTGACGGCGTGAGTCGTATGAAGAAGAACCTCCGAAGATCATATTGATCGTGCGCTGAGGCTCCTGGTACTCCATCTCTTCGTCGCCATCCTTGTCCTTTTTGGAACTTGTTTCCCTCAACTCTTGGATTGCGGGGAGTGGGCCTTTACGTGCATAAAAATCTTCCAGCTTCTTTTGCCAAACACGGCAAGTGCGCAAGTCATGCCCTGCCTATTAGTGAAGTGGACACCACTTCTTACCCTTATTATGGCCATCGGTCGGAACTTTGGCCTTGCCCGACCGGTATAGTCCTTCTTACCCTTGAGCGGTTTATCGGAACCGCTAGGACTTCCTTGGCGCCCATCTTGCGGTGCTTCTTCTTTTGAAACCTTCTTGGGATTCTTTTACGACTTCTCAAGGCGAGGTTGAGGATTTTATCTTTTCGATCAATGGCTTGATCCATTCAACCGCCTCACTAGCGGCGCATACTTATCGACCATATCAAAGAGTTGGCGGTTGTTCGTGGAGGATTCATAGCGATGTCCTCCGTAAACGCCGATTCCTTAAACTCGCCTTGAATGCGAATCACGAAGATTACGCAATCTCGGAATAAATTTGAACTGGCTAAACCTCTTGATGTCTTGTGGAGAGTTTCCTTTGGTTCTTGCCGAGTTCGATGGAGATCATCCTCCTTTCGAGGCGATCGTCGTACCACGAAATTCACAATCAACAAATCGCAGAGCTGTTCCCAAGTATAAATAGATCCGACCGGTTGGTTAAGCAACCAAGACCGGGCCGATCCTTCCAGCACCGTGGGCAAATAATTGGCCATCACGTTTTGATCACCACCAGCTGCTCTGATGGCAGTGGTGTATATCTGGAGAAACTCTAATGGATTTTGAGATCCATCAAATTTATCCAAGTTGGCAGGTTGGAACCCATTAGGCCAGCGTCTGACTTGGAGCCTGCAGAAAAGGCTCGACAACACATGGCGATTCATAGCGCCTTCTTGGAAAAGGTGCGGATTAGGATCGATGGGAGATCGGTTTCTTCTAATTGAGCGCAGAGGCTCCGTCGTCCCGATCTGGTCGCGGACGTTATCATGACGTCTTTGACCATTAGCATGGTTTAGATGATGACGGAGATCATCTGGACCAATCAGGTGCTCTCCTTGGCTGGGGGAAGAGGCCGTCGTTCGAAACAACCTTCTTCCTTCATGACCTACTGGTCGGAATCGCCGAGGAGGTCTAGGTATCGGTGGATGACCATGCTGCCCTCTACTGAGGGAGGAGCGTTGAGACGAAGTCACCGTTAGACTTTGGGATATCCCTTGCCCCTGCGCTTCCGTCTTGTTGCGCGGTTCGTTGAAGAATTTCCGATACCTGCTCCACCAATTGGGTAAAGCCCGGAGCTTCACCGAGCAGGTCGATATTATTAAGAATATTACGGATCGACACAAGTTACGAGCTATTACCGAAGGTCTCAGAGGATTCATTGAAGATGTTGGTGTTCGGAGACCGAAGTTCCTCTGGACCTTTGGCTAACCCGTCATGCTGTCATCCTTGGTGAAATTGCGCCACGCGTATTAGGCGATGGGCGTCCATCGGCTCCGTTGCCTCCGGTAGGTGGTGCTTGATCGCCGCGCCATCTCCATTAGCGGTGGTGGCGAGGCGGGGTGTGCGAGGGCGTGAGTGGCATCACGATCGGTATTTCGATCGCGTTGACCTCATGCTTCCGACAGCGATCTTCCGAGGAGCTTCCTTGTGATTAGTGGAGAACTTCTCGGTGCTCCTACCGAGACTTCCACGATGGAGACCGGTCGGAGATAAGAACCTCCGAGGTCTTTGCGGCGGGCTCGGCTGATTCGGCGGATTGCAGGCCGGATATTGAGTCTTATCCTCCTTACTCGGCCCATTGCCGGTAAAGGTCTCATCGACACCGTTACCAGATGCCGGTTGGTCCCTGGAATTTCCAGAGGCCGTTGGTGAATACCTATCAGCCATGATTGTGTCAAGGGTATATTGACCCTCAGGTTGTGGGGCTGAGGTATTGTCACCTTTTTTGCGGTCGGGAAGCCGGGCTTGGAAGAACGTTCGGACGTCGAATGGTCGGAACAACCGTTCCTCGAAAGCGCCTCTTGGCGCAACGGTGTATCTTCATCCATCCGCTCAAGTTCGCTGTCGCCAGCGACTTGCGAACCATCGGAGGAGGACGAAGATTCCCCATGTTGCATGGCTTGGATGCAGGCTTCCATGTCAAGGTTGGAGTAGTCATCCAAGTCGAACCGATTTTCCTCATCCCAAGTTCTGCCATACTCGCATTTACGAAAAATGGAGAAAGCGGATGAGTTGAACAGAGAACCTACTTCCGAAGTTTTGCACTATCTTCCCCACCGACGGCGCCAGCTGTCGACGATCAAATCGCCGATCTTATGAATATATAAATGAAAAGAGGAAAAGTGTGCGTGACTTGAGGAATGGATCGACTTGCTCTTTATTGCTATGAACTCACAATTACAAACACAGGGAGTATCTAAAAACACAACACTTTGCTATATCTTGCTTGATGTCTTCTGCTTGTGCTGTCTATGCTGTACCCCGTGTCCTCTGTTGTTCTCCGTCCTTCCATGACCCTCCTTAAATAGTTGATGAAGCGATGGCAGTTATCCCATGAAGAGACATCCGTTGGGGAGCGACGCGCCTGGTCGGGAAGAGACGGCAGTTTGGCGGTTCTACTAACTGTAAATGCGGTTGGTGAAAACGTCAACTGTTCTGCGGTTAATGATTTAGGAGACGTTAAATCATTAGCCGTAATAGTGTTGTATCATGTGGAATATGAAACACGTGATTCATTCATCACATAGTGAGTGGCGTGGTCGGAGACTCGACCCAGATGCCTATTCATAGCTTCACGAGCACCTACCTGGTCGTGGACTATGTTTGAGACTTTGTCCGACCAGGGTATTTATTATATAACTTCCGTAATACCTACGACCAGTTAGGTTGGTAGTCTTAGAAGTTACGACCACGAAGACGTATGGTCTTTATTGGGATAACATATGAATATTTTAATCCTCAACATGCGTGTCGTGTCCTTTCTTTCAGCTTGAGTGATTATTCTACAAGCATATATATACGACAATTATTAATCGCATGAACCGCACGTAGACCAAACTAACTCAAACAAGCAAGCTGCAGGTTGTGTATAATACAGTGGTCGTTGAACCACATCTCGTGTTGCCGCATGGCGGTCATGCGCGAACAAACTGATATGGCGTATGAGACAGGTCACATGGCGGTGGGGAGGCGTTCTCCAACGGTGGTCATGCGGTAACAGGCTGACGTGTCGGTGGGAGAGGCAATCTTGCACAGCTGTCGTACAATAACAGTGGTGTATTTGCCGAAAATTTCCGGAGACTATCATTCCCGTAAATAAGAGTGAAAAAAAATACTAATACGGCCAGAAACTTTATTCTTTCTTTCAGCACGAGTGACTATTCTACAAGCAAGATATATACGACAATTATTAACTGCGGGAACCGTACGTAGACCAAACTACTCAAACAAGCAATTAAGCTGCAGGTTGTGTATAATACAGTGGTCGTTGAACCATATCTCTACCGATCTACCGGGTCGATGTCACAAGGAATGCATGTTCTATTTTCCAGTATCAATCCTGTCCGACTTTTCAATGACTAAACTAGTACTATATATGCACAGATGGTTGCGCGGTGGACTCGATCTGATAGAAATAAACATATCTGAATCACCAAGCACTACTCCAAAGTCTAAAGCTATATACGAACCACTGCTTCAATTTAGAGATCACGCCCAGACAATTAAGCTCATAAACAATTAATCCAGTGATCACATGGAAGTCTCGCGACGCAATAATTAAAGATTACCACTATACTTTAAGCTTGCAATTGACTCGACCTCGCGGCCCCGGATAGGTATTTGTATACGAGATTAATTTGGACCGTTCCATGCACGTTTTCTCGGTGTCTCTAAGACTAAAAGGGAAAGAAAAAATTACAAATCCTCGTGTGTTTTTCTTTTCTTGCGCTAGCTTTTCCATGGGCCGACTTGGTGTCCGCATCTGTACGTACGTGATCAGCATGGGCAAGATAGACGCACTATATAGATACTGGTTTCGTCCGGAAGGCTTAATTAATTTTAAGCTGCTTAATTAAGACCATGCTAATTTCCAAAACGTAGTATATTTTTTAGCAGCAGCATTAATTGCGGTGAGTGTGTATGTGTGTATGCACCGTTTCATGCTATTCGAAGGTAGGCAATGAAATTGGCTTCGCTGGTGCTGCACACAAAAAAACACAACTTATTTAATTTAATTAGCTGATACGTACTACTACACTAATAAATTTCAAGTACGTAATCATTCGGATGAATACATAACACCAACATTTTGATATCCATATGTTCGTCTCGTTGGGCCACACATATACCGATATACCTAATCTTTTCTTTGTTTTCTCTTTAAATTAAACATTTGTTTACCATTTAATTATTTTTTCAATCTAACCATCGGAAGAATTCCGACACCCGCCGCAGGCCATTCTTTAATTTGGATGACGCCGCTCATGTATCTTTCGTGAGCTCACTGATCGTGATGTTTGACCGAACTACGGAGTAATTTGTTTTGACCAATAAACGCCATTGATTACTGTCTAATTATGGGTATAATTATGTCAGCTTAAGTAAACCCAGCTCAATTATTATTTTTTAATTAATTAATTTGAAGATTGAATATATAGTTAATTCGCGTTTACTTTCTGTTTCAGTTCTTTAACAAGTGTTATGACATCGAGCATATGTTGAACGAATAATTAATAACTAATACTCTATATTTGTCAATGCATACAAATCACAGAGGTGAAGACTACAGTCTGATCTAGCTAATATGCACACATGCATACAATTATTCCTCTCTCTCTTACCTGCATCATAGCATGCCAAAAGCATTAAAATCCTACATCTTGCACGGATCGATCCAATCTGTGGATGCATTAATGCATGCTTTTTAATAAACTGTCCAATCATGTGGATAAGACATTGCATGGGTAATCACAAAATCGGAAGATAAATTAAATAAAGTGAACTAAAAACCAGTAATTGCTTAATGACAAACCAATAATGTTAGCAGTGTGGCTCGCAGAGCCAGGAATGAGTATGTGGGTGGACGTCTAAAACACAGGACCACTCCAGTTCAAAATACAAATTGACACTGTCATCAAAATGCACCTTTCACCAATAATTACTATTGTAATATATTTATAAAACAGAATAAAATTATAATATTATAAAAATACTTTTCAAAATGAATCTATAACACATATCATTACTACAGAGAGGGTCATCGCAGATGGCTCCAAACCGTTATTACTGACGATTTTTAAACCGTCTGAATTTATGTGTCTGTGATGATATGGGGTCATTACATACGGTTTTTGAACTGTCTATGAAAAAGCTATTACAAACAATTCTAAACAATATATGTCTATGAAAAAAGCTATCACAGACGATTCTGAACAAGAACCGTCTGTGATATTCGAAGATATAGATCATAGATTGTTTGTATTTAAAACCGTCTATAATGATTCACCGACGGTTATTAACAAGAACCGTCTATAATAATTATGTATACAGGACAGTTCTAGTTATCGCTACATATCATAGACGGTTCTAAAACACAGGACCGTCTGTGAAAACTTTGGAACCTTCTGTGATGAGACGTCTAGTATGACCTATTTTATAGTAGTGTATGATTTTCATACATCTAATTTAAATATTTAAAAAGATTTCAATAACTAAAGTTTTCAAAGTTTGACTACACGTATTCCAAAATGTTTTTTTTTGAACTGGAGGGAGTAGGCAAAAACTTATCCAATACACGTTAGCAGGGTCAATTGAACCATAGTTTTTTACAAAACAACCCTATACTTATAAGAATTTCTATAGAAGTCCATAACATTTTAGAGAATAGACCCCATAGACATTAAATCCTGGCTACGCCATTGCACCCAACCAGACCGGCCCAGGTATATACGCCCCTGAGTAAAGGTAATCATATTTCAAAAATCACATGCAGAACTTGCACAAGCTATGTACACACATTTCTGCGAGAAAGGGGGTTATATTTCAAAATTTTAACTGCACATTTTCTAGGACATTATACATTTCTGAACGAAGGGGGTGGAAACTAAAACGACTTCGTCGATATCTCCATGTATATTCGCTGCACATTCACATCTATACACCTACACAGGTAAACGGCAACTACAAGTAATTTGCTGTGCCATACAAGCTATGTACACACATGCATGTAGATCTTGCTGCGAGAAAGTCGTGCCTTTGGTCGTTTGATGCCGTTAAATTAATTAGTATACTACATGCTGATATGCATGTGGTGCCGCATATCAGCACATAGTATACTAATTGATTTGACGGCATCAAGAAACTAAAGGAACGGGAACGACTTTGTCGCAGCAAGACCTTGCGGTAAATGTACCAGTCGCTATATATGTAGTAGCTAGTCTAAGTTAAAAATCCTTTGCTTGGACTTTGTCCTCTCCACACCACGCATCCACACCCTGCATCTGCTAGCTGATATCCGTATCCGTAACCGTAAGAAGCGAGGAAGCAGACAAAGGCACGCGCACAGTACGTACGCCGTCGACTTTTGACTGGCGATTGCTGCTGGCTTGTGTTCCATGCGCTAGCTGCACGCACGCGGTCGGTGTCAAACCAAACCCCTTACGGCGCGCGCGTCCATATTAATATAAGCAAACTGGGAAGAGTACAAGCGTACAATACAACCCTCGTCCGTCGCCAGTGAACCCTAGCTAATAATAGCAACTCTAGCTCGATCTCTTCTTACCGGTTCGTCTCGCGCGCCTACTATCCTCTCTAGCTAGCTTGCTTGCCATGGGCAAAGGCCGCGTGCTGACGATGATCCCGTGCTGCTTCTGCGTCTCGATATCGCGGCGGCGGCGCACGGCGCGGCTGGTGCTGTGGGGCGGGGAGGCGCGGGTGGCCAGGCACGGGAAGCTGGCGGGGCAGGTCATGCTCGACTTCACGGACAGCGTCGTCTGCTGCGCCGACGGGTTCTACCTCGGTCGCCCCGCGCCGGTGCTCGCCATCGAGGACAAGCTCGTCGCCGGCAGGACATACCTCGTGCTCCCCGTCGACCGCCTGCCGCAGGGCTACGACGCGCTCACCGCGGCGTCCCTGGCCGCGCTGTCCTACCACAGGGCCGGCCCGGCGGGGTCCATCGCGGGGGGGCCCAAGAGCCCGTTCGAGTACGTCAAGGGCGACGACGGGCGGACGGTGATCAAGGTCACGCCGGAGTTCATCGTGAGGGCCATCACCGCGAGATCAGGCTGCGGCGGCGGTGAGGCCTCCGGTGAGGAGGGGGACGGCGCGTGCGGGGGGCTGTGCAGCACGCCGGAGCTGAGGAAGCACTACGAGCAGCTGGTGGGCGCGGCGAGGGGGCGGCCGTGGTCGCCGCGGCTGGAGACGATCAAGGAGCGCAAGGCGCGGAAGGGCGTGGTGCTGGTGAGCCCCGGGAGGCTGTCGCCGGTGGCGGTGAGGCTACTAAGGCTGGACAAAGGAGAATTAAAGGTAGCCATCTAGGTTGGTTAGGTACCGTACTACCAACTACATCAAAAATGACTATATACGTTTTATTACAGACGGTAGTACCGTCAGTGTTGTAATTATTACAGATAATTTTACAAACGTTACCGTTTAAATTACTAGCGATGGTTAGAACCGTTTATGATACATCATTATCACAGACTGTTTTTAATATAAAAAAATCGTCTGTGATAATTTTGTATCACACACGGTTTGTGATTGGAAGTATCTGTGATATGTTTAATGTTTCGGCTCCTGCGCGATTCGTCTCGCGCGCCGACGTTACGATGCGGCTCTTTGTCACTTCCTTGTTTTATAATAATGGTCATCTCGCGCCATGGTGAGCACGCACGGTATTGAATACGTACGCAGCTAGCTATAGTATCGTCGCTCGCCATGGTGATTACGCGGAGCATGACGACGAGAACCAAAGCGAGGAGGTTGACGATCGTCGTCGCTCTTCCTCATGAGGTCGTCGGCCTCGTGGCCGCGAGCTCTCCTCAGCCCATGGCTGACATCTGTAGCCTTACGCTCGTCTTTGCGCACCAGGACATGCAGCGCGGCCTCGTGTGCCTCGAGCGGGCGGTCGTCGCCGACCACAAGGTCGCGGCCTACGTGCTCAGCCTACTCCTCTACACGACCAGTGAGGTGCGCGACGTTGGAAAGTACTACATCAGCCAGGAGTGCAAGCAGTGTCGGAGGCTCGCTACGGATGCGGTCTGGGAGGTGACATGGAAGAAGATGGTCGGGGACGCAGGGTCGGGTCACTACTACTGTTGGACCGAAAAGGCGACTAGAGGGGGGTGAATAGGAGCATGCTCACTTTTTCACAAATAATTGATTCAATAATATTTTACTCCGGTAGCTATGGAAGCTATGAAGATCAATATATCAGTACAGCGGAAGACTAATATTGAATCCAATTTAAACCCTTAAGCAATACGATAAAAACAACAAAGACTAAAGCAATTGAAAGCACTGGCGGTCAGACCGTTGGGTCAATGGCGGTCTGACCGATGACCTGGCGGTCTGACCGGTGGCCTTGGGCGGTCTGACCGCCGGCCTGAAGAACAGATCAAAACAGCCGGATGACGAAGTTGCAAATAGATGAAACTTTTGATCTACAACTCCAAATTTTATGAAACTTGGAACACACCTTCTCTATAATGTTAGGAACCTATTCCAATCAAAAATTGTTATAATTCTTGGAGGAATAATGATCCTTTTCCGTTTGATTGAAGAAGGGTTCAAAACCGGGTCAAAACGAAAACTAGATCCAAAATCTTGCTCGTGGGTGATTGATGATCAAGATGATCCTAGATATGTTTCCACATGTCACAGCAAGCTAGATCACATGGAGAATTCAAGCAAAAACACGCGGATCAAGGAAAGACTCAAAATCATTAAATATAGAGAAAGAACGCAATGAGACAAGACATTGATCAAACTTTCTTTTGATTGATTTGATATGATATGGGCTTACAGCCACTCCATCAATGGAGGATAATGCTCAATCCAAGAGCACGAAAATCACATCAAACTATCAAAAACCCTAGCCTCCACAAAAGCTCTCCCTAAGCAAATTAGGGTTTCAAATAGCAAAAGAGACGAAGAGGAGGTGCAGCCACCTCCCTCCCCTATTTATAGTGGAGGCTTAGACTTTCTAGAAGTTTGACTCTATTGGGCTCCCGTTAAGGCCCAAAATAAACGGGTCACACACGCACGCATTTTAATGCGCCGTCTTTAACTCCTCTTGACCTAATTAGCTACATGATGAGGATATCTCTACTAATTATGAGGGAGGAGAGGGAGGCCGGAGCCAAAGTAATGGAGGAGCATAAGGAGGAAGGTAACCATATTTGTTGCCTACTGATGAAGGACAAGAAGGTCAAAGCGGTTGGGAAGGAGAAAGTCAAGCAGTCCATGCGGCTGATAAAGGAGGAAAGAAGCCCGTGTGATGGGAGAGCAAAAGGAGACTTAAAGCTAAAGTTTTGGATAAGATTTTCAAGCCCAATTCAGATCTCCCACAACCCAAACCGAAATCAAATTCGGAATAAACTCAGAATTCAATTCGGATTCGGAATCAGCCTCAAATTCGGATTCGGAATCAGCAGGACAGTCCGGAAAAAAAAGGTCATAACTTTCTCATACGAAGTCTGATTGAGGTGTTTTTGGGCTTGTTGGAAAGCTAACTTCAAGCCCTATCCAACGGATCCTGGATCACTCCGAAATTCCTCCGGAGTCAAAAGATATGACCGAAACAATATGACGGTTGTAAAACTAGAGTTTCCTTTTGTTTTAGATTGAGTCGAATTGGAGTAGGAGTTCTAATTCGAATTAGAGTAGGAGTAGGGCCTCTTGGCCAGCCATGAGGAGGTGAAGGGCACTATATATTGAGGTTAGACCCCATTGTAACCTCGCACCAGTTTATGTATAAGAATAGAAACATAGCTATTGCTTGTTCTTTCAAACCGAGTTCATGCGAGGACTTTGAGAGAGGACTAGGCGATCCATTGGTTCGCTCGCAATTCAAGGTCAAGCCGTCGCTCCATTGGGAATTGGGGACTTGGCGATCGTCGCTCGTGGTCTCGCGACGATCAACTATCCGTGTGTTTTGGGCGTATTCCAAAGAGTTGAGGGTTCGTGCATTGGCGCGAGTGTTCAGCTAGCGACATCGTCTACTTCGCATCAGTTATCCACGGTTCCTCACCGAGAAGATCGGGTATTCCCCCGTATCATATGGTATCAGATTCTAGGTTTACTCGGTGAGAGCTATTTTACCCTTAGTTTAGATTCGTTTTTCTGTCCTATAGTCCATTAAACCGAAAATTGCAACACAAAAATTTCAAACCCTAGTTTCAATCTGTTATTTCTTGTGAGTTTTGTTAGGTTTTAGTCCATTAGAATTTTTTGTTTAGTGCTGATCTAAGTGTTTCCTTTGCGTACCTTGTTCCTTGTTTCCTTCCAAAAAAAAACCAAAAAAATCCAAAATTCAAATTCGATCCCTGACTCAATTTTCGTTAAATCCGAGTTCAATTGGTACCTTTGCTTGTATTTCGTCGTAATATTTTGCGTCCGAGCTCCGCTTCACTTATATCCTTTCATCCTGTGAGACTAGCTTTTGATATTGTATTAGGGCTGCTTATTGAACATTGTTTACACCTTGCTGAATTTTTGGGCTTATGCACCCACGAGGGTAGCAAAACACTTTCGGCCATTGAGAAAAGCAAAAAAAAACAAAAAAGAAAACAAAAAATAAAAAAAAGGCAGCCGCACAATAGCAAGAGCCACGGCATTAAAAAAAAGTATAAAAAAACTGAGAGCATAAAAATAATTTTTGCGAAAGAAAAGAGAGGAAGAAAAAAAAATTCTTTGGCCGATTACTCTGAGATATACATTTTATTGGTTGCTACAAGATCGACCCATCATTATTTCAGATTGTGTAGTTATTTTTTTGAGCAATCTTGTGCCCTACTATTTTCAATTGCAATTGGCTAGCGTCTCTCTTAGTACTTGGTGCAAAACGAGCTAGCTTAATCTCATTTTCAGATCCCGTCTCGCTAGCTCATTCCTTTGTTTGCATTGAGTCACATTTGTCTTTGCGTGTGCGTTCATCCTTTTCACTTAAACCCATTGGATCAGCACATAGGCAAAAAAATCTAGCTTGGATTATTACTTAACTTTACAACAACTTGAATATCAGTTTGCATATGTTATACACATACCATACCAAACTCCACCTACACCCGTTCGTGTACTACCTTTGCTCTTGGTTACGCTCATACATTACCGGGTTGAGGTCGTTCGCTATCACAAGTATCGTTTTGCAGTCCTTGATTCACTCTGGAACGGTAAGCTTATCTTGTTTTCGTGATGTTGAGTTGCGGCGAGAGAGAGAGAGTCGTTTTATTTTACTAACCTGGATATAATCGCGTTTGCTATTTGTGAGTTGTTGCCATGTCAGGTCATCATGAGGATCTATCAGTTACATGGATGGAGTACACTCGCTTGCGCAGGATGTTACAAAAGCAACTTCTTGATCGTGATAATGGTGTGCGCGATGAGCTTGGGGTTGTTCGGTATAAATTGAACAACCTCGGGGAGGAGGTTACGCAGCTACGTACGGACATCAACAACAACTTCTTAGAGCTGCGCACCATGTTCAACCACCCCAACGTGCATCGTAAGGATTTTTTCACTAAGCCCAAATTTCCTATCCCTATATTTTCAGGTCGTGCAGATGTGGAAGAATACCTTAATTGGGAGCTTGAAATTGATACAATATTTCGGATGCACAACTATTCCAATGAGAGGAAGCTCTTACTTGCGTCCAATGGTTTGGTTGATTATGCCACACATTGGTGGGAGCAATTTGTTCGTAAGCGTATGGAGCGCCATGAATTGCCGATTATCACTTGGGAGCAGATGAAACAGCATTTGCGTGCACGTTTTGTACCTTACCACTACAAGCGTTCCCTAGTGGAAAAATTGACAGGGCTGCGACAAGGTTTGAAGTCCACTTGTGTGACACAAGAGAAGGAGACCGAGCATGGGATTTTCCCTTCGGTCCTGGCTTCATGTAGTATTGCTCCATTGCTTCATGACGAGATTGTGGTTACTCGTGATTGCTCCATTGCTGACCCACAATCTTTGGTGGATGCGATGTATCCAAACCCATGTGAGAATGAGAGCCACATAGCCAAAGCCAAATTGAGTGAGAATGATAAAGAGAGTGAGCTGTGTGATTCCACCATATGTGAGGTTGAGAGCATCTCCATTGAGTGTGAGAGAGATATACCAACAGAAAATAGAGAAGTAGATGATAGCCAAAGTGTTGTTACTGCTGAAATTAACGATTTACTCGCTACTTCTAGTGTTGTTTCTCACATTGTGCAGGTTGATATTAAAGAAGAGGAATTGAATGTTCAACAACCGACATCGTTGAAGTAAAAGACGAGGAGATAACCACGGTTGGGGATGGAGTGCTTGTTTGCCCGTGGTTTTGTCATGATGATTTGATACCTACAACACCTATAATAACCGAGAAGGACGCTAAAGGTAACAATAATGGTGTTGAATTCAATATTCATCATGCAAAGGTACGTAAGTGTGAAAACTCTAGTGTTCCTTTGAATATTCTATGTTCTGAATTTAATACGCTTAATTTATGTAATGTGGAATTGATTACTCATGATAAAGTTCTTACTAGAATATCCCCTGATGTATCTTTATGCTATCTCATGTTCGATGAACCCATAGAGCTATCTAGTGTGATTGAGAGAGTATCTGAAATTGTGTGTTTGAAATCGCTAGCTAGTACCTACACAAATACTTATAAATTTAATTTGATTGGAAATTTTGGTGTAGACAACACGTTTCATGTTTCTCGAATATGCATTACTTGTGATCAGCTTGCTGAATTGAAAATGCATGCTTGGAACAAACCATCGCTTGGCAACTGTCATGATCACTTAGAGATGAGTTTAAATGTGAGTGTCTACTGTTTAGACATATTTGTAAAGCCTGCTCGGTCATCTTTTGTTGAACAATCATGTATAAACAATCAGAGTAGTGCAATTGAAGAATGGAATAAACAAACAATTTTATCGTCTACATTATATAAAACTGATGTTGTAAGGATGAAATATGATTATATGAGCAATTTGTCTACATTTGGAAATGAATTTTGTCTGTCCATTCATAATTTTGATACATACTTACAAAAGTCAAAGACAACTTCATTTCATGGGTGGGGCAATAATGTGGATAAAAGGCATGTCGAGATGAATACATCACATCTATCTAATGGCTATTGTTATACTATTCCTGATCTGCAAAACCAAAGGGTTTGTAAAACGGATGATAAATACATATACCATGCATATACATTGTTTCCTTTGTCTATCACATTTTCAGGCTATCAAAAGCCGAGGACGACTTTTTTTGAAGAAAGGGAGGATGATGAGGATATCTCTACTAATTATGAGGGAGGAGAGGGAGGCCGGAGCCAAAGTAATGGAGGAGCATAAGGAGGAAGGTAACCATATTTGTTGCCTACTGATGAAGGACAAGAAGGTCAAAGCGGTTGGGAAGGAGAAAGTCAAGCAGTCCATGCGGCTGATAAAGGAGGAAAGAAGCCCGTGTGATGGGAGAGCAAAAGGAGACTTAAAGCTCAAGTTTTGGATAAGATTTTCAAGCCCAATTCAGATCTCCCACAACCCCAACCGAAATCAAATTCGGAATAAACTCAGAATTCAATTCGGATTCGGAATCAGCCTCAAATTCGGATTCGGAATCAGCAGGACAGTCCGGAGAAAAAAGGTCATAACTTTCTCATACGAAGTCTGATTGAGGTGTTTTTGGGCTTGTTGGAAAGCTAACTTCAAGCCCTATCCAACGGATCCTGGATCACTCCGAAATTCCTCCGGAGTCAAAAGATATGACCGAAACAATATGACGGTTGTAAAACTAGAGTTTCCTTTTTGTTTTAGATTGAGTCGGAATTGGAGTAGGAGTTCTAATTCCGAATTAGAGTAGGAGTAGGGCCTCTTGGCCAGCCATGAGGAGGTGAAGGGGCACTATATATTGAGGGTTAGACCCCCATTGTAACCTCAGATCAGTTTATGTATAAGAATAGAAACATAGCTATTGCTTGTTCTTTCGAAACCAGAGTTCATGCGAGGACTTTGAGAGAGGACTAGGCGATCCATTGGTTCGTTCTGCAATTCAAGGTCAAGCCGTCGTTCCATTGGGAATTGGGGACTTGGCGATCGTCGTTCGTGGTCTCGCGACGATCAACTATCCGGTGTGTTTTGGGCGTATTCCAAAGAGTTGAGGGTTCGTGCATTGGCGCGAGTGTTCAGCTAGCGACATCGTCTACTTCGCATCAGTTATCCACGGTTCCTCACCGAGAAGATCGGGCATTCCCCCGTATCATAGCTACACCTTGTGCCTCGGATAGCCAATAGGTCACCCTTGTCCATCTTGCACCACGCTTGAGTTCATTGACCTCACCCGACATCGTCGATCGTTCTGGACCTCAGCTCTCCAAGCCTAGTCTCGATCATCCTCGCCGTTGACCGTCATTGACCACCAAGCAACCTGCACAATAATAGACAAGTAAACCGAATCCAGGAACAAGTTCTTCACAACTTGACCTATGTTAGTCAAAATATGCATCATGCAATACCTATGCACTGAAACTCATGACTTTGGCCTAACAACCGAACATCACCACCACGAAGGCCGGCGATTCAAGTGAAAACCGGTCAGACCACCCCCAGGGCCGGTCTGACCGCCCACCCTAGCAGGTCTAACCGCCATCTATTGGCCGGTCAGACCGCCAGTTGGGACTTAGCCGATTTCAACCTCTGAAAAACCAAAACCTACTGGAATTTTTCGCATATAAAAAGCAGTATGTCTAAGAAATTATACATACCACCTCTAAAAATGTATAAATACCACATAAGTAGTTTTATATACTCGTATACTACACAGACATACTCTCGGTTGCACAAGATGCTCCCTACGTTGTGAGATACAGAATAGGGAGTAACTACACCCGGGAGTAGGAAAAAGGCTTCACACACACACACACACATACATATATATATATATATATACACATGAAGTCGGTTTTAAAGGCACAAGCAGGCACTGCTTGGAGATTTTATAGAGAAGAGATCAGGAATTGAATGGTAGGACCCTGGGACGCAAGAGAGGAGAACTTGACCGTCATGAACACAATTACACAGACAAAGGTGAAATAAATGGTGAGAGACAAAGACTATCACAGATGGTTCCTTAGGACAAACCGTCTGTGCTACATCGCTGTCATATACGGTTTTATCTATAAACCGTATGTGATACATCAGCTGTCACAACCAGTTTCATCTACAAACCGTCTGTGATACATAAGCTATCACATACGGTTCTGAGTTAAGAACCGTCTGTGATAGTTTGCATCATAGACGGCTCGAAAACCGTGTGTGATGACCTTATGTAATTACTGATTTATAAACTCAAACGGCTCACGACACCGTCTGTAATGATATTTTTGAACCGTTCGTGATGATATATTTTTGCAATAGTGACCGGGCGTGCAGACTAATTAAAGAACCTTCGATCAATTTCATGCCGCTCTGTTCAGCTCAACTCGTTGCTTGATGTTTTGTTTTGTGGGGCTCAAGCAATTGTACGTGTTGATTTGGACAAATCGATCGACGAACCGGCTGCTGGAGAGTTCTCGGTTTGTTCAGCAGTGTTAGGTTGATTTAGGCGCTTGATGATTTGTGTAAATTAATCGGGCCTGTTTGCTTTGTTGGGAGAAAGTGTACAGATCTCGGTCTCAATTGCATGAACAGAAATGCTCAGCGTACGTGTGCGATTAAACTCCAATAAAAGGCCGGCGCACGCTGCGTCAATTGATCTCAGGGCAATTTGGCCCCTTAATTAGATCTGACAAAGTTGATCTAGTCCTCCTCCAAATCGAAACAACGTGGCTAGCTCCGTGCGTATAGCTCGTGCGCGCGATCGAGTGGCCTGGCGATCCCGACGTAGGTACCTACGTGTGCGCGGCTACGGCCAGTCTATGGTTAGATCTAAGTGAAATTTTAGGGGTATACAAAGCATCGAGTTTAATATTATTTTACTTTATTTAAACTCACGTAGTATGGATGTGCGCTATGTAGATTTTACTCGTTCACCCTGCATACACGTGGTAATATGTATGTTAACATTCGGTTAATTTAGTTTCGAATCCGCCGCTGGACCGATGGATAGATGTACGGTTATTATGTGAACGCGTACAATTATTATGTGAACGTGCACAGCTATCATGTGAACGCGTGATCCCTCAGAAGAGAAAGCGTTATGCACGTAGAAAGCCGATGCACTATCATGTCTAACATGTGGCAACATGGCTAGACGAGTACTCTGGGAGCAGCAAATTTTCGGCGTGCCCATGGATTGTGATCAACAAAACCAACAAAGTTTTACTTAATTCATTTTTTCTCAATTCATAAACCAAGAGACTGCCATCCTTTTCCTATATAAATACGCCTTTCGGTTCTCAAGTTACAGCATTCTCTCGGTTTATAAATGTACGAGGGATTGCACGTTCTCTAAGAAATACATTTGACTGTTATTTTTAATAATCATCATACGTTAGTTGGAGAAATCACAATGGTTTGGAAGTATGTCTCGCAACAATTCTATTGGCGGTACAATCTGACCAATTTAGATATTCTTTTTGGATGATAGTGATAAAATTAAGTAAGAAAAAGCTGGCCACACGCGTGCATATATATTACTGACAAGCATTTGTAATGAGAGGGTAATTTCCAGCATTTTCACTTTCAAATATTAAGCCAGATCAGTGAAAAGTAAACTTTCAAGAAAGTCTAGGGTAATATATATGGACTAGATCCGGTCGTTACTGATATGCATACTATGTCACCATATATATATATGCATTGGCAACCAAGTCTTGGTTTCCGTACGCGATCGATCAGCAGCGATTTCAAGCACGTTGTAGAGACGACTTTTGATTCGGCGCTGTCGTGCTTAATTAGCTAGCTAGCTGTATGCATTGCATGTCTAATTTGTTCAAACGACCATCCACTGGTGCTACTGGTCAATTAATCCCTTGTGGCGTTAGGAATTCGTTTTTGGTTTGTGTCGTCCATTGAGTATTCCTAATCATAATTCGTGATCGACTCAACGATTCGACATGCATGGACGTACGTACGCCATGAGTGCGATCGATTTCGCATATGGCTGATTTAAACTTTAAACCGTGTTTATATATACAACATTATTTTTAATTAGTTGTTGACATTAATTAGGTGAACAAACACACACACACACATATATATATGGCAACACATGAATCGATGCAACCCTTCATCACATATGTCCATTCACATGAGAAACCGATACATGCATCAGTTAAACATCATGACAATTAACATGTACAAGCGGGATTCAAAAATATAATTGCAACCCTTCATCACATATGTCCATTCACATGAGAAACCGATACATGCATCAGTTAAACATCATGACAATTAACATGTACAAGCGGGATTCAAAAATATAATTCTGGATTTTCTGTGTATTCTACACTAGTCTAGGATTATACTAGTGCACACAGTATCAACATAGATGAATATCGATCCACACAAAACGATTAATAGAATAAACGACTAATTTGAATAGCAAATAAGGGTTTTGACCTTATGGTCGAGTTTACATTTATTAAGCCTCGCAGGGCTGACAATAGATAAATAGCAGCAGTGGAATAAAAATAAGCTTCAGCGGAATCCCATCAATTCACCACAGGCAACTGACTGGGATCAAGACCCTAACGATCGACACCTTCGTAGAACTCCTCCTCAAATGCAGGTGAAGTCTCCTCCCCTTCTGTTGATTGTTTGAAGCAATTACGAGTACACAACTGTACTCGCAAGTCATACCATAGAATGCAATTTATACATGATGGCTTATTCCAAAGGAATGACTTATGTGATTATTTTGCAGAAAGGCAACATTTGCAATTGAATACAAATAATAGATTGAAAACATAATTCAAAACAAATAAACAGTATTAAGTTATCATTGGATTTCACAAAGACACACAGTCCAAACAAGTTATTAACACGGCCATATGACTTAGATCACACAGCTCCCTTCCCATGGTTTTATGAAAATCTACCACTCGTGTGAAATTCCCGAACATGTCCAAGACCACGGACGCGTACGGCTATTCGAATAGATTGATTTAATACTCTGCGGAGGTTGTACACTTTACCTACAAGACACAATCAGTGTAGCTACCACTGACCATAACAAAACCTTTTAGAAACTTTATCTCAAACATTGTCACTCCCGATGTGCTTTACTATCGTTCAACCGATACACACAGCGTTTGGGTACGACACACACCGTTGGACAGGGATGCGACGAACCGTCCCGAGATGTGATAAACACACCTCCAGTCCATCACACAGCTTAACCTACAACCTGAGTTGTCAATGGCAAGATTTCATAACCTACTAAGTTAGGCACATCCCATACTAGTCATGTGGTTGTACAATAAGGCTCAGTTCAATGACGCACAAAGTTAAGTCCTTAATTGACCAAGGCAAGACTTCCAAACTCTAACTAAGACACACAGTTTATCATTCACAGCACACAGCTCCACCAATCACATAGAATCCACCACTTGTCTCAGTTCAAATCTTTTTCCACCCTGTTGATTAAGTGCAACACATACCATCAACGAGTAATAGCACACAGCACACACAGATTCTTTACACATATCCATAATCACTTAGTCAAGTTTATAATTGCAACTCACATGAAATGATAACTCGTGGCATGGCTAAGCAATCTACTCGTATCTAACCAACCCACATTGGTGCTACGATAATACCAACTAATAACGAACCAACCTAGGGTGACAAAAGATCATGGCATGCAATAGACAAGGTGGGCATAACAATTTGGATTAATAACTAAACCTAAAAGCATTTAAATAAATACTTGAAATAGAATGTGATACAATGAAACAAAGTATTTTAAAAATTAGGTGCAACATAATCAAAGGTATAACTTACCTTGGAATAGGTCTAGGTGCTGATCTTGGTCTTGAGGCACTCCTTCTTCTTCAAAAGTCCTCGAAAAATTAACGTCTACTCGCAAACAAATTAAATAAATAACAGAGGAAAAACCAACTCTAAAAATTAAATAAAAATTATAAATAAATAGATCTCGAATTTATATAAATTTAGAAATTTGAATAGGCTCAATTGAAGTTCGGATGTAAAAGATATGGACTTTGAAAGTTTGAGTATTCTTAATTATGCATGCGTCGTGATCGACTCAACGATTCGACATGCATGGACGTACGTACGGCATGAGTACGATCGATTTCGCACGTGGCTGACTTAAACTTTAAACTGTGTTTATATATACAACATTATTTTTAATTAGTGGTTGACATTAATTAGGTGAACACACACACACACACACACACATATATATTTGGAGATTGCTACATCTACATGACCAGAGTTCGAGCAAGATACTCTAACAAGTTGAGCAGCTGATATGAAAATTTGAGGGCCAACCGGAAATATTTAGTCTAGCAATCATCATACTTAGACCATTTAGTATAAGAACCATTTATGTAAGTTATATGGGCCATTTCATTGTGAAGTAATTTAACAAGCCCAACTCACACCTCTCCCCACTCCCACCCATTCGGCCCCAAGGAGGCAGGAGGTGAGGTGGGTTTCCCGGGCGCCCCGCGGTCCGCCCACCTATGACACCCTCCTCTTCCCCACACCAGTGTCGCTCACTTCCCACCGGCGCCGCCCTTCTCTTCCTTCCACCGACGCCGACCTCCACCGCCTCCCACCTCCAGCTGCTTTGCCGCCTAACTTGGTCGTCGCCCCCCCCCAAGCACTGTCTCCCTCAGTCGCCTCCCTCCGTGTTGGCTCTCTCTGACACCTCCCAGTTGTGCCACCACCAAAGGTTTCACATCGCCAACCCAGCATCCTCCGTCGCTGATCTGGACAACCACAGGCAGCAACCTAGGGATTCACCTTCTCCTACCTCCCCTTCGTCTTTGACCGGTGCCACCTCTAACCACCGCCGCTGACCTCCGTCCACTGCCCAGACAGCCTCCCTCCACTAGGATTTACTCTCCTCAAGATCGAGCTCCTCCCATCCTCCATATCGACAACCACTGAGCAACAACAGTCTTGTCTCCGGTCGGCCGTGCGCTGGTGCTGCTACATGTTGAAATATTCACGAATCATCAAGCAGCTAGCTTTATCTTGTAACAGTTTCTAAATTCTTCTTCAATTGATTACTTCCTACCGATGTGTATGCTTGTATGTAGCTCAAGTTTGTTCATCTGTACCAAATTGAAATGTTGAATGCAAAATTAACTTGTATGGATGATTTCATAGAAAATTATGTAAATTTGTTGAATCCTTATTCAAGTACACGGGTGTTCAATTAACTTGGAAATTATGAATGTGTTACGTTTAACGCTTAGATTTACATTTGTGTGTCATGTGCAAAAAAACATAAATCAAATCCACTCATAATGTCCTTTAAGTGAAGGTTGCTTCAAAACCGAGTCAAAACCAAAATATGATCTAAAAACTTGCTCGTGGGTAAAAGATGATCAATACGATTCTAGATGCATTCCCACATGTCACAGCAAATAAGATTCAGGCCAGAAACCAAAGAAAAATAATAATAAAATCAAAGAAAACCCTAAAATCACGAAAGAGAGAGCACGAACAAGAAGAGACTCATCTTGAGTAATCTTGCTTGGATTGATTTGAGATTGAAGTTGGTTTACAGCAACTCCATTTTGGAGGACAAAAGCTCAACACTTGAGAACACAATCAATCCAACTCTCTAGAACCCTAACCTCTTCACTTTCCTCTCCATAAACACAAATTAGGGTTTCCTCAAAATAAGGGTTGAGAGGTGCGTAACCAGCACGCTCCTCTTTTATAGTGGAGGCTAGCTTTTAGAAGGACATCCCTAATGGGCACCTGTTAAGCTCACACACAAACGGGTTTCACTCACGCATACATTTCAAAGCGTCGTTTTCATCTTCTCTTGACCTAAACCACTTCTCCTTGTGCCGTCTTACACCGCGGTTTAGCCAAAAGCCATCAAACGCGGTATTTTGGTGAAGTTACCAAAATACCCCTTCTCGATCCTTCTCCAAAGACCGAGTCCAATCTTCATGAAGTAATCCCATGCTTTGCCACGTGTAGGTTGATCAACGGCTCTCTTCATGTTGGCAAGTCTCTCCCATTCGGCTCCCAACGAAACCACCGTAGCACTTGCACCGACCCCCATGCCACTTGATGCAACCCGTCGCACCGAATTTTTCCCTCGGTCATCCTTGTCCATTTTGCGCCATGATTGAGTCTTATGACTTCACCTAACATCCTCGATCGTTCTGAACCTTATCTCTCCAAGCCTAGTCCCGATCATCCTCGCCGTTGACCGTTGTTGACCTCCAAGTCTCCTGCACAACAATAGACCGAGAAATCGATTCTAGAAATAAGTTCTTTGCAACTTGACCCACGTTAGTCAAAACATGCATCATGCAACACATATGCACTAAAACCCATGAATTTGACCTAACCAACAAACATCGTTGTCAAAACTGGCCAGCGAACAAGGCAAAAACGGTCAAACCACCACCCATGACCGGTTTGACCTCCCCTGGTCGGTCTATCCGCGACCTGGCTGGTCTAACCGCCCAGCCTAAGGACTTAGCTAAATTTCCTCCTTGAAAATTCGAAACATCTCTGAAAATTTCAAATGAATAGAACTTTTGACTCGAAGCTCTAAAAAATTATGATACTAAGTGTAGAATAATCTTCTCTTTTGTCTACACCCTCTATTTTTGGCCTGGCTTCAAATTCAACCAAACCTTTCTAGCCGGTCAGACTGCCTCCCTATGGCCGGTCTGACCGCCAGAGGTGGCCGATCTGACTGCCAGAGATGGCCGATCTGACTACCTACTGTCTGACAAAACTTGAATTTTGCCAAAAATGAGTGTTTCGATAAACCTTCAACACCATTGCCAATTTATCATCACACTAAGATCGTGAGCGTATCCCTATGATATCCACACATCATTTGCCTCATGGGCATTCCAGATATTTTTCAACTCAGAACAGCCAGCCAGCTAGCCAGGCTAACTAAAAGATAGGCTATCAAACACCAAACGTCTTCAGCTCAGTCGTTCAGCCCTCCAGTCATCAACTCAGCCGAAAGTTGTTTTTCAGAAAACCTACAGTCGTGCCAAACACGCGCGCGCAAGGAGGCCGATTACCAAAATTATTTTTAGGCAAAATGAAATAGATGTACGTATGGTTTCAGCACCGTTTGGAACGGAGAATTTTGCACAAATTTCAACTGAAATAATTGTCTATTCTAGTAGGAATCAGGGGAAAAACCTGAATCGCAAATGGAGCATCACATATTGGCACTAGGGATCATTTCGTTCCTTTGGATTGGTTTGGACCAGTAGAGAAGGACGCCACGCTAGTACCCACATAGCCCTTCCTCAAATGCAACATATGGTCAAAGAATTTTTTCTGAACATCAGCAAGAAAAAAGATGATCGACCGGATAGAACAATCGGATTTGTTATTATATCGTCTCTCTCAAGGGCAATGTCGTGTATATTTATAGAAAAATGGATAAGCGTGATATTTGGACTTGAAACTATTTGGAGATTGCTACATCTACATGACCAGAGTTCGAGCAGCTGATATGAAAATTTGAGGGCCAACCGGAAATATTCTGAGACAAGCTAATGTTTGTCTCGAAAACACATTGAGGCAAGATATCCAGCCTCAGAATTGGATTGTTTGCCTCGAATGACAAGACCATATTGAGACAGACATGCTGTGTCTCAAAATACAATTATGAGGCTAATACTTTGCCTCAGAATACCATTTTGAGACTAACACTATCAAGTTGCCTCAGAATCCCTTCTTTCTTGTAGTTTATGCCGGTGGGAGTTAATGGTACTTCAATTGTGCTTGTCCCTAAAGGAGATCAATTATAGAAGGTTTGAAGGATTTTTGGCTGATCAGCTTGTGTAACGTGATATACAAAGGTGGTGTCAAAATGTCTTGTGAACAGACTGCAGCCTGCTTTGGGTGATATTATCTCACCAACTAAGAGTGCTTTTGTGCCGGGGAGCCTGATTATAGACAATGCTCTCATTGCCTTCGAGTGCATTCATGCCATTCAATCTGGAAGATGCTCTAGCAGGAACTATTGAAGTAACCTTGTGTGTGTGCTGGCCGAAGCTTCATTCACGTGACTGGTTTGGAAACAAATGGGTTTTGTAACGTCCGTTTTTTGGTTTGTGAATAGTATTTACTTTTATCAATTGGTTTCAAAAATTTATTTCAACTTAAGTTGTATTTTCAAAATCTGTAGCATCTTCATGTAACTGGTTTGGAAACAAATGGGTTTTGTAACATCCCATTTTTGGTTTGTGAATAGTATTTACTTTTATCAGTTGGTTTCAAAAATTTATTTCAACTTAAGTTGTATTTTCAAAATCTGTAGCATCTACTACAATTTTAAAACCTCTCTTTTCAGGCCCAGCCCATTTTTCTCCCACTTGGGCCGGCCGTTTCCCCTCCTCCTGGTCGTAGGCCACCTCCTCTTAGCCTTTTTCGCCTGCCAAACCTCTTTTTTCCCTTCGGCCAGCTAGCCCAACTTCCCTCCCCCTGCCTTTCTTCTCTCATGTCCTGTCACCCTCGACCGGTCAGCGCCCTCCCCTGGTCTTCTATCGACCAGTCCCATCGACTAGTCTCGTCGCATGTCCCGCCGCCGCGTTAGCGCCACGGCCGAACTCCTGCGTCTTCTAGCCCTCTGCCACCACCTGCTCCCCTCCACCTGCTCTTGACTCCGGCGCCTCCGTCGCCCCGTCTCGTCGCCAGCGTCTACTCATGTCGGCCCCGCCACCTGCGTCGCCCGCCCGAGTCGTCGCTCCCGTCGCTTCCCACTGTGTGCTCCTGCTTGTCCTCTTTGACCAGGGCGCCCATGCCACGACCACCTCGGGAACCCGCGCCTCTCTGAGTCTCTGACGACTCTAACTTCCCCCCTTCGGCTATAAGAAGCCCTGAGCCCCTCACGTTCCTCCCCCTCATCTCTCCTTCGCTTCTGGTAAATACCACAAGAGAAAAACCCGAGCAGCCCTTTCTCCTCCGAGCTCCCCCACTCCCGCTCATGCTGCAGCAAGTGCCCGAAGCCCCGAGCTCCGAGTTTGAGCAACTGTTGCGCCTCCTTCCCGTTTTTGCCGCACCAGTGCAGCCCTCTTCTGCCTGCGTCGATTCGTGCCCCAGAGCTCCTCGAAGTGATCCCCTCACTCGGTTTCAATTTTGTGTCGCAGGAACTAACGTCTATCCTCTTCTCCTTCAGTTTCGGCCAACCACTTCACCGCTGTCTCCTTCGTCGCCGACCGCGAGCTCCCCCGTCGTCATTCGACCTTCTCCTACCTCCCTCTCGGTCTTGGTAAGCTCCCTTTCTCCGTGCCCGGTACTCCCTCTTTCCTTTTCGACCTCGCCGAGCAGTCGAAACTCCTTTTCGATCATGTCTACGACTACGTCTATGACCATGTCTACGACTACGTCTATGACCATGTCTACGACTACGGCTACGACCACAACCAGGTAGTTGCGTTGTCGAAATCTCCTTCAGACCACACTGCATTGTCGAACTCCATCCGACCACGCCGTGTTGTCGAACCTCCTTCAGACCACACTTCGTTGTCGAACTTCTTCCGACCACACCGCGTTGTCGAACCTCCTTCAGACCATACTGTGTTGTCGAACTCCCTCCGACCACGCCGCGTTGTCGAACCTCCTTCAAACCACATTGTGTACTCGATACCCTTTACAACCACATGTAGTCAATACCCTTTTCGATCACATGTAGTCGATACCCATTACGGCCACCTGTAGTCAAACTCATTTTGACTACGTCTTGTAGTTGCAGCTCCTTTCGACTACGTCTTGTAGTTGAAACTCCTTCCGACTACGTCATGTAGCCGAACCTCTCTAACCGTGTCAACTCTAAGCCAGCAGTACTCGAAACCAACAGTACTCAAAATGAACAGTACTCGACACGAACAATACCCGAAGCCAGCGGTACTCAAAGCCAACAGTACTTAAAATGAACAGTACTCGGGCTGGAAGTACTCGAAGCCAGAACTTCAGAAGCTCCGTTCTCCTCAGTTACAACACCGATTCTAGTTATTTTTGTTTCTAAATTTGTCTAAATTCAAGACCTTGCTAATGGCACTGGTCTTATTTAAATTGGAGCTCATTTTCTATTTGTTGTGTACTTATTTATTCTCTTTACTTGTGGATTCTTTTTCGGTACATTCGTCCTAATAGAGTTCGAAGAAGCGGGAGATCTCTAGTTTGATCAAGCACAAGACTTTCAAGACTCTCTCCCCTTCACTCGAGGCGAGTCAACACTTTGATCATTTTGAACCTATATTTTACGAAAATTATATTCCTTTAAATTACCAAAATTGCATACTTTAATTATTTAAGCAAATGTATGTTAAACCTTAAGATAGGTAAATACCCATTTGATAACTAATTAATTATTATACCATCCTTTGGCAATTGAATCCATTATTCCATGTCACCCTAGTAACTGTATGGTAATTACTAGTTATATGTTATACTTAAGCGACATGTTAGTCTTGCTTAAGTACCAGGGTATTAAATACCCTAATCATCATCTTTTAATCATAAAAGTGGTTTGGGCAGTCATTGTGGGTAAATGACTGGACTATTGTGATAATGTATTTTATTCACCAAAAACTCTTTTAAATTATTGTTAACTTATCTGGGTGGATGGTATGGTGATGGGTGCTGTTGGAACACGAGAGTGGTTGGTATGTGGTATGAACCACCCAGATTGATTAAAAACTTAATCTTGTCATGACATCCCATGTAAAAACAAGTACAACCACAAGTATGTAAAGTACAACTTGGCTTAGTATATTTGTTAGATTCTGAAAGTCATCTCACTGGTGGAGGGGTGAAGTAGTGTAAGCGCAAGCTTGAATGGGACACCGATGGTGAAGTTGCCAGCTGCGCTAGACATTGTGGAAAGTCGTGGTCCATCTATGTTAGCGACTGTGGTGAACATCCCACACATCTTATGGGCATGGCCTATATGGGTGAGATGGTAGAAGGGGCGAAATAATTTGAAAGGTTATTGTGACGATCGCTCAACTACATGACTAAGGAATCATTTGGGGTAATGAGTTTGATTGTCTCTTGTAGGTACAGTGTACAACCTCTGCATAGTCTAAATTGTTTAAACAGTCATACCTACAGTCAAAGGCGGACATGGGGACTTAACTTGAGTTAGTTCTATTTATAAAACCTTGTGGATAAGATGGTTATAGTGTTGGCTCACCTAGCATGAGGTTTGGATTTTTCCTGGATCGTCGTACTCGTACCCAGTGATAATAATAGGTGGAGGTAACCACAATCAAAATAAGCATAAAGTGGAGGTAACCTCTGATACATTAGGTCTCTCCTTTGTAGATAGAAACTGTTGTTTGGTTTCCAATTGTAACTGTTGTTGTCCGACAATATACACAGTATACGTGGTCGATTGTGCTGTGCGACATTTCCCCAAGAACCAATCTAGGTTGCTTCTTCTACATGGTATCAGAGCTAGCCTCTTCTACATCATCATGTCTTTCACTCATTCCACCATCTCCTCCACGGCGCTATCAAGCGCATCTTTAATGACGAACACCAGCAGTAGCTCTTCTGCCAGCCTGCACAGCAGCTTCTCCGTCGGCCTGCTGCCCATGCTGTCCTTTGGCCACATGATCAGCACCAAGCTTGGCCGGGACAATTACCTCCTGTGGAAAGCACAAGTGCTACCTTACCTCAGAGGTCAACATCTTCTCAGTATTGTGGATGGTTCAGTCTCTACTCATGAAGCCATGACACCGAAACCACCATCGATGAAGCCAAACTGGTCCCAAATCCCCAGATTTGGATACGGCAAGATCAACTCGTTCTTAGCTTTCTTCTATCATCACTTTCGGCGGAGGTTCTAGGGCAGGTTCTGTTCCTGTCTACTGCTAGCAAAGTTTGGTTTGCTCTTGAATGGATGTACTCGTTGCAGTCCAGGGCGAAGATCATCCAAGTGCGCATGCAGTTGGCTAATACCCAAAAGAAAGATCTCACTGCGGCAGAATATTTCATCAAGATGAAGGCCCTGGGTGATTCCATGGCATCTGCTGGACTTCCACTCCAAGTAGAAGAACTAACTTCTTATATACTTGCAGGTCTAGATGCAGATTATAATCCATTAGTAACCTCTGTTACTACTCAGGTTGATCCGTTCACCCTCAGCGATTTCTACGCACATCTTCTGAATTTTGAGATGAGACTCGATCATCAGAACTTCACTCCTCGGTTCGGTGGTTCCTCGACGAATTCAGCATCACGTGGTCAAGGAGATCGCAGGAGAGTTTGTGTTTGTGGTCGTGAAAATCACGATAATTGTGGTCATCATCAACATGAGTCCTCCAAAGGGCTCTACAACAACAATGGGGGTGGATTAAGGCCGGTTTGTTGGCAAAATAGGGCATATTGCTCTAAAGTGCTACCATCAATTTGACTAGTCCTATCAAGCCGACGACACCAACAGGGTTGCAACATCGGCTACTCACAGTTATGGCATTGATACAAATTGGGACACTAATTCTGGTTCCACTGATCATATCATTGTCGATCTCAACAGGCTGACTATGAAGCGAAGTACAATAGGCGTGATCAAATTTAGATAGCCAGCGGGTTAGGTATGCCTATTAGTCATATTGGTCACTCCCAATGTTGGACACCAGGTGTGGAATACCCGAAACCCTCGTGTGCGTACTGTACTAGTCTCATGATCAGTGGCTAGTACACACATCCACAACTTTGGCATACACATATATACACAATATACATACAACTCAAAACAAATATGATACTTAACTTAAATGATTACATCACTGTAACATCCCAGAAATTACCATTTTTGGGAAGACTTAGTAAAAATAAATTGGAAAGCAAATTTTGGGCATATTCTATATGGAAATTTTCATATGCATGATTTTTGAAATATTTGTATAGAGCAAATATTTGAAACAAAAACTTGTAAGAATTTTTGGAAAAATCACAGAGCATATAAAATTCTAAAAATTTTACAGGATCAGCTATACTGGGTCAGGAGCTGACGCAAAAAAAATTGTAAATTTTGGACTATGTTTCCTTAGTACAAAAATCCAGCAAGCACCTAGCCAGAAATCATAAATTCAAATAATTAAATTTCCCTCTCTCCTTCGAGCCAAAATTGAGCCGACCCATTTCCGCTCGCCCAGCTTTAGCCCATGCCAACCTCACACGCTCTCCCTCACTGACGTGTGGGCCCCACTTGCCAGAGGTTGTCTTCCACATCGCTTCGCCAGTGCGCCTGCAAACACCTCGCCTGCTTCGTCCACTCACCCATGGATTCCCCATCGCTGCCCACAATTTTGCCCCTCACCTACCTCCATCACCTCCGCCCAGCCTCGCCCATGTCATCTACCCCCTTAATGGGGCCTAACCAACGCTCTGGCGGAGATGTCGAAGGCGAGAGCACGAGTTCTCGCCACGCCGCCTTTTTCTAGTTGCTCGTCTCGCGCTCTACTCGCTACTACTTAAGCCCTCGTGTGTGTCACCATCTCCCTAGCTCACCCCACGTTCCATCATGTGCTTTCTCTGAGCTTCTAGCTCTCTAAATCGCTAAGAACGAGCGCGTCATTCCCGACGCCGATGAGCGAGCTCCTCCGTGCCATCTTCTCTGGTGAGCGTCCTTGCCCTCGGCACGTGCGTCACCATAAGTCCCTTGCCTCACTAATGCTCCCTCTATGCTTTAATGCAGCTCCAAAAGCCCTGTGACGTGGACAAGCCATCATCTTCTTCACCTCCTACGCAAACCACTCTCTGGACCTCTTCGTTCCCAACATTCTGGTGACCTTGAACCTCCCTTACCCACGTTAATCTATGTCCTACACCTCATTGACGCTTTCCCCTCGGTTGATGAGGATTTAAAAATAGGGAATCCCCCGAATCGATCTTCTTCCTCATTTTCGGCCGCTGCAACCATTTTTCAGTTAGCCTCCACCTCGATGAGTCTTTGGTCGATTCCTTCTACCCTCACTGTGATAACCCTAATGATTAAATTAAGCTAAGCGATGATAAATAGTAATACGAAGTAAACTAAACTCATCAATGCAGTAATTACAAACGAATTGAACACATAACAAAATCAATAATATTTGGATTACATTATCAGACTTAATAATAGAATTTTCAAATAAAACATACATCATCATTATAAACTCAGATATAAATTACAATATGAATTTTTAAGTCATATTACAACATTGTTACATCCTCAAATTAATTACAAGAATTTTTTTATAACAGATCAAAATAAAAAGATTACAAAATTGAGTACATTACAAAAGAAAATTAATAAAATCTTGCATGTCGCCGGAGCCTTGCATCCTTGTCCTTCTATCCCATTCCTCGGCCAAGTCGATGCACTATCCACATTTCCATCATTTGCCAACAACCAAAAGACCAGTAGCAAACCAAAAACTATAAATAAAAGTGAAGGACCGAAATGGCAACAGAGGGGGGGTGAATGGTGCCTAAAAATTTAATAACTCCCCTTTACTGTATTTAATCAAGCCTACAAAGATCTCTGGAGATCTAAAGAAAGTAAATGAAGCAAGATCAAATAACAAAAACAAGCCTCGGTCGTTTCTTCAGAAATCGGAAGCTCGGCCAAGAAGGTGCGGAAGTTCCGCTATGTAGTTCCATTTGTGTATGGCGCAGTAGTTCCGCTATGCGTTCCGCTTTGTAAAATCGGAAGCTCAGATTATCCCGATCAAGAACGTAACGCTCGGGTTTTGTCCAAAATCCAAACTACTTTTGATTTGTTGATCTTCTCGGTCAAGTTTCACAGACATCATCCTAAGCAACATCTTGACCTCATGGAGAAGAATCGCAAACAAAGATTCAACAATCAAGCCAAAATTGGATTTCTTGAAGAAGGGCAAGAAAGACCAAAAACCGAAATAGACTCGATTCTCGATTCTTAGCTCATGAAACTTTGAGTATGTAATAGCAATATCAAAACGACTCTAGATATCAAGTTTCATGCTATTTCATAAGACGAATCAAAAGATATGCCAAAACCCTAGATATTCAACATGAGCAGAGAGGGAATAAAGATAGGCATAAACATGTAATCAAAGACTCGAGTTTCATTGATAGAAGTCAAGAAATCACGGAGGAAACACAGAGGATTGATTACAAGTATTTTCGATTCATTCTCTCAAAAGCAAAACAAACCCTTTTGGTGGAGCTAACCCTAATTTCCTCTCTCAAGGTCTAACCCTAACAACGGGGTTGAGCTCTATTTATAGCCTTTGCTTAATGGGCCTCCAACCCATTAAGCCCGCTACACCGAACGGAACCGCCTCCACTTGTGCCGCTTTGCGAAATCCCGTTCGCCCTTGCGCACCTTCGGAAGCCTCCGTGCGCCTTGCCGTCCTTGACACGCAACCACCTCAAGATTCACGCCGTCTTCGACACATCTGACCGTTCTGACCTCAACGCTGCCTGCGCCTAGTCCGATCACCTCGTGTCTCGCCACGACTTCGTCTCGATGTCCTGCAGTCAACACAGACAAAAACACATCACATAGCATTGCACAATATCATAGCATCAACATTTGTATAAGACTCAAACTCATACAGAATCAAAATCACAAAATATCCTTCTCTGCACAGTTCTGGACACAATCGGAAGTTCCTCACTTTACCTTGCGGAAGTTCCGATTTCCGGAACGTCCGCACTTGTCAGGATTATCGGAAGTTCCGCGCTTAACACTGCGGAACTTCCGATCTTCGGAACATCCGCCTTTCCAGATTTTCAAATCCGATTACCATCTCAGAGGAACACTCAATGTCAGTATTATCGGACACTCCGCTACCCCTTGTGCGGAAGTTCCGATTTCCTTCAGCCGAACTCAAAACCCTGGTAAATCGGAAGTTCCTATTTCCAACGCCGGTAGTTCCGATTATCGGAACTTCCGCTCCATACACAGCGGTAGTTCCGATTTCCCTGATTCAGCACAGAAACAGTCCATACCGAAAAACTCAACTCTCAACCTATTCAACCACGATGTCAAATACTCATCACTCAGAGTGGAGGACCTCTCACATGGTCTCTCAAAAAGTTAGAAGTAGAGAAGGACTGCCGTCAGATTTTATGAAGCTCATGAAGGTTCCCAGACTGACCTAGTTCAATCCGCACCATCTCACTTCGGTGGGTTTCATCAACCAGCGGTTTTAGAAATCCGACACCCACGTATATGGACTTACCTCAAACCGTACAAAATCCAGATAATAGTAGCAGAAGGACCAAAGGTCCATGAGCCAATAGTCGACTATGAGAGCCAAATGGATAAGGGGAGGGCAAAAATGACATGGACAGGCCAAGGGAAAAAGGCAGACTTCCTCTGCCTTAATTCCTCCTCCCCCACAAAGCCTCACAAACCCTTCATTCACAAGCACAACCGAGAGCAAAGCAAAGCAACAACAAGCCACAACTCCTTCACAGCCAAGGCAACCATCCTGAATAAGCACAACTAGCACAACCACAAGCCAAAACACCACTACCATCCCAAGGCCAAGCCAAGCAAGCCAAAGAAAGCCACTCACTGCCATCCGAAGAGCAAGCAAACACTACTACAGAAAAGCTCATCACAGACGGTTCTAAACCATCATCACAGACGGTTTTTGAACCGTCTGAATTTTTGTGTCTGTGATGACACGAGGTCATCACAGACGGTTTTTGAACCGTCTGTGAAAAATGCTATCACAGACGGTTCTATTCACGAACCGTCTGTGATAGCGACTATCACAGACGGTTCGTGAATAGAACCGTCTATAATAGTCTGTTTTCACAGACGGATCTATTCACGAACCGTCTGTGAAAACATATTATCGCGAGCGGTTCTATTCTCAACCGCCTGCGCGATAGTCTATTTTCGCGCACGGTTCGTGAATAGAACCGTGCGTGATATTCTATTTTACGACGGTTCTAAACAAGAACCGTGCGTGATAGTTACTATCACAGACGGTTCTTGTTTAGAACCGTCTGTGATAGTTTTTTCTATGGCAAAAAAAAAAAAAGCACAGACGGTTCGTGGTTAGAACCGTCTGTGATTTTAGGGTTTTACCATGGTTTGAATTTTTTCTTACTCTGCCGTGATAGGGTTTGGCAGCCAATACTCTGCCGTGGTAGGGTTTGGCAGCCAATACTCTGTCGTGATAGGGTTTGGCAGCCAATACTCTGCCGTGGTAGGGTTTGGCAGCCAATACTCTGCCGTGATAGGGTTTGGCAGCCAATACTCTGCCGTGGTAGGGTTTGGCAGCCAATACTCTGCCGTGGTAGAGTTTGGCAGCCAATACTCTGCCGTGGTAGAGTTTGGGCAGCCAATCCACTGCCGTGGTAGGGTTTGTGTAGCCAATCCCCTGCCGCGGTAGGGTTTGGGTAGCCAATACTCTGGCGCGGTAGGGTTTGGCAGCCAATACTCTGTCGCGGTAGGGTTTGTGCAGCCAATCCCCTGCCGCGGTAGGGTTTGGGTAGCCAATACTCTGCCGCGGTAGGGTTTGGCAGCCAATCCACTGCCGTGGTAGGGTTTGGGCAGCCAATCCAAACCCTAGTGGTTAGAACCGTCTGTGATGAGTATTTCTTCACAGACGGCTCGTGGTTAGAACCGTCTGTGATATTCTCGGTATCACAGACGGTTCATTGTTAGAACCGTCTGTGATGGTTCACAGACGGTTCTAACCACGAACCGTCTGTGATATGTAGATATCACAGACGGTTCATCTTGGAACCGTCTGTGATTACTTTATCACAGACGGTTTCCAAGAACCGCTCTGTGATGAGGCGTCTTCTATGGTCTGTTTTGTAGTAGTGAAAGGACAATGGCAGAGAGTAGCCAAGCATCACCCACCAGTGCTACAATCAAAACCCACCCATAGAGAGCAACCGAAGGAGAGGAGCGCAAAGGATAGGGGGAAGACGATGGAGCCAGGACAATAGTAGCGACAACTAGAACCAACAATAACTGCCAAGGACCACGCTAAGCCATCAAGAACAAGGAGGACTAGCAGCGACCAAAGGGAGCACCGGCGAGTCCCATCATCACCACCACTGCTATTCCATTCCCAAACCTACCAAGCCCACAAGGTAAACCACCGTTTTTCCTCATTTCTATTTTTTGCCCAAGCTGAACCCACCACAATAGCATCATCCAAGTCCATCACAGAGCAAATGGGGGAAGTAGGGTAGAGAGGTGAAGGGAGTAGAAGGGAGGTTACCTCGGAGACCACGGCAACACCATTGCCATAGCTAGCCATAGCAGCCCACCTCCATCATTCACCATCCATAAGCAACAACCATCCACAAATCATAAAAAGAATCAAGCAATCATGAAAACCGAAACATCAGAGAAAGGGAAAGGGGGAAATGAATCCCAGTGAGGGAGAAGCTGAGGGGGTGGCGCACGGCAGCCGGACGCACCAGGGCCGAGCCAGGCGTGGATGAGCCAGGAGGGAGGGCCGAGTCAGAGTCGAGTCAGGCCAGGAGGTGGGCGAGCCGGGTGCAAGAGGCGAGCGCAAGGACCTGGGCGAAGGTGCCAAGAGCAAGAGCAAGCACCAGTAAGAAATAGGGAAAGAGAAGAAGAATGAGGGAAAAGAAGAACCAAGAAAGAAATGGAACCAGTAGGCTCTCGGCCAAAAAGATAAGGAATAGAGAGAAAAAGAAAAGAAAATAATAAAAATATAGAGAGATATATATATAGAGAGATTAATAAAAGGGGAAGAAATTGGGTAAAGGGGTAGAAAACTATTTTTAGTGAGAACTGGTAGTAATAAATTTAATAGCAGAAATGAGCACGAGTGATAATATGTGTCGATGTTGTGTAGATGTTGGACCAAACGAAATCATAAGCCGCGTGAGAATAATTAGCAATAGCCCGACTGATAGAAAATAAAAGCTAAAAAAAGTGTAAAACTAATCTAAGACTAGATAAATAAATTAATCATCGGTGGAACTCACTAGATTAGACAAATAATTTGATGTGTTAGAAATAATTTAATCGTGATGGAATAATTAAAATAAACAAGCACCGATAAATATCACCCTAGCATACACTGGCCAGGGTCTGTTATTAGCAAACGAGAGTATAGGCAACCTCGATCCTAGAGCAAACAGACTAGAATAACCGTAGTTGAGTGTTAGCTTAACAGAGGATCCAAAAAAATGCTATTAAATTAAAATTTGCTAACAAAGGAAATCAACTGATCTATGTACGCATAGTAGCACTAAAAGAAACTAAGTATTTATTTGTTATTCGCACCTGCCATATAATTACAGAAGACAAAACGACACAGATGGGAGTATCTGATCCAGGTTTCGTTGACACCGATCTTTTCTACGATTACGAAGGAAAACCTATCTCTTGAACATCAACCTAGTTATATTAAATGTAAAAGTTACTCTGTTGTATCATATATGTACATGCATCAAAACTATGTCACAAAATCAAATCGGATAAAAGATATAAAGATAAAAGAGATGATAAATGATAAATGAGATGAGAGCAATACAGCTGAGATGAGTAGCTGTACTGAAGTGAAATATTATGATGATATAGGGGGCCCTTGGCAGGAAAAGAGAATAGGGAAGAGGCGAGACCCTTTACATATGGATAGGATATAAGGACTAACAAAACTCTTACTCGGATAAGGGGTTGTATTTAAATGTCAACCATTTTCCCATTTCGGCAGGCAGAAAATGCTACCTTGTTACATGGCTATACTCTCCACATTTGGTAAGTAATATTGCATGGGTTGAGTTATCCGAAAGTGGAGGATCCAAGGCGCTATAGTACCGCAAGGTGGAGTGTTGGGTGCTGGGAAGTCCGGCCCAACCAACATTATGGGAACTCAGTGGAGGACTGGGTAAGCATCCCAGGACACCGATGGAAAGTAATGGGTGGAGACTTAATTACGTAACCGGGAAAATATTCTGTATTTTGAACTTGATACTGCATCAAAGGAAATGCGGGAGACCTAGCTCGAAGAGGTATCAGAGTAGCTATGGGTAAAGTGGTACGAATCCTGCGCAGTGCTATATATCAAACCATGAATTCATGCCTATCTCTTGGATTGGAGTCTACGGTGAACGCTAGGGGTTTATTTTCTTACCGAGTGATAAGTAGTTTTTTAGAATTAAAAATTGCCACTTAAATCTTGGTAAACTATTTTCCAAAAAAATGAGTTAGAAAATGTGATAACAAACATATAAGAGTCATATAGTGCATCTTTGCTAATACATGCTTGATGAGTACACTAGTACTCATTCTTGCTATTATTCTCTTTTGTTAGATCCCAGACCGGACGGAAACTATCCTGAGTGGGATGAAGGATACGCAGGTGCTGAGGAGGCCGCAGGAGGCGAGGGCGCTTACTATAAGGAACAGCGCGAGGTGGACGCCTTATTCGGTGAGTGGGACAAGTAGACGACCGGTGGAACGGGGCAGGCAAGCGAGGGGAATTCTTTCCCGTTGTAATTAAATAATTGTATAAAATACTATAACCTTGCGGGGCTAACTGTGTAATAAAGTATAGTTTATATCTTATTATTCTTCTGTGTTAACTCTGGTCAGACTTACTATTCATTAGAGTGGTGTCCTACCGGACAGACAAATAATAATCCGTATGCTTAAGTATGATTACCCTCCGAGGTAATGACACAGGGTGCTGCACTCACCATCCTCAGTATGCATGCAAGTTAATGTGCATATCCTTGTAGCATCTCCATCCCTACAACGACCTGTCACCGCAAGCTTCCTTCGCGTCGTCGCTGCTCAACGTTGCCAAGCCACTTCGAGCATTCCCCTACGCCGTTGAGGACCTTGGTGAGCTTCTAGTAGTCCCCTATAGCTTTTGTGCGCGTTAGATCGAAGGATAACCTAGCGTACCATAGAGTTCGTCATGGACGATCATGGTGCCACCTCAAGAAGTGTTGTCACTGCCGATACGGTGACCATCGGTCACGAGCTGCTGCATGTAGCATATTTGTAGCTTCCCAAAGCCAATGCACACCCTCTCTTGCCATCGATTTTCCCTAGTTGCAAAACCCACCTAGAGCCTGAGGAGCTCTGCTACTCTTCTCTGGTGTAGCAGCACCTTCGGCCATCTTTCTAACCCCCACCACCACCTGGTGGCATCGCTGTCGAGAGCGGAATCCATTTTCCCATCCCTGAGCCTTGCAATCGAGCCATTCACCACCGACGAGCTCGCCAAGTCGCTCGGCCATGAGCCCAAGCCTCCTCTCTCTCTCTCTCTCTCTCTCTCTCACTGCCATCCTATTTGAAGCATGATCAGCCTTGACACATTGATACCTTTACTGTTAGACAATGAATGATGTCAGTTTTTCGAATGTGAATTTGGCATAACTGCTTAGCTTGGCAATTGTCTTTACAAAAATAGAAACATTTACTAAAAATGTTTAAAATTGGATTTTCATTAACTTTTTCGGCTAGTCCCACCTGTCATAGGCTCATTACACTTAACCTCTGTTATTAGTGTTAACTAAATCCTAAACACGAGTGGGTCCCACCAGCTAGAGAGAGAGGGAAGGAGTAGAGCTATGTGCATGGCTGAGCGCCATGGTGAGCTTGCCGCTGGCGAACAGTGCGATGAGCAGCGACGTTGAACGGACAGAATGGAAAAAGGAAAGCAAGGTGAAGCTATGGGTGGTGGTGGCGGCGACAGAGATGGCCAGAGGCGACATTGCTACGGTGAGGAGAGGCGGAATGCCTGGGGTCTACGATGTACTTCAGTAGGAGGCTTCCCCGGGCTAAAGGAGTGGCGTACTGGGCTCAATGAGTCCAGGTGATGCTAATGGACCTGGTGCAGGGACCTAAGATCATCGAAGGCGAGCCGGCGGCATGCAACCGTGGCAGTTCCATGGGTGGCTAAGAGGAAAGGTGTACTAGGGACTCGCCTTTAGCGAATTGATGCATGCATGAGGATCAGTCACTCAACACGACCACAAGGGTGAAGAAAATGAGGCCGGGGAAGGGTTAAGGTGGATTGTCGACAACGAGCAGCAGCGGCACAGAGGAGGTTCACGACAGCAACTCACCACAGCAACAGAGGAGCTACAAGGAGTGTCGCCTTAGCCCATTGAGGTGCTAGAGATTGTGTAGGCGCATGGAATCGGTCCGAGGCTGTCGGACCCAGGGCTTTGAATATCTGAAGCCCTTGTGTGTGCGCCGTACTAGTCTCATGATCAGTGGCTAGTACACACATCCACAACATTGATAATCACGTCCATACATACATACATACAAAATGAAACAAATATGGTATATAACTTAAGCGATTACAAACTTTACATTACATAGGCCGACTGTCGGGACCCGAAAATACATCTCAGGAACCCTCTGTGTATTCTGAACTAGTCCCAGATCAGTAGCTAGCTCACACAGGAAACAGTGATAAAATACCATCCATTCATTCGATTTAACTAGAAAGATCTCAAAATAACAAATAATAATAATAACTGGACCTTATGGTCAAAGTCTACTTAACTTGCCATGCAGGGCTAAAAGAACAAATAAACTCTTGCAGCGAAACGAGAAACTTGAAAAGGCCAATCATCATGCCCACAGGCAATCGAGTGGAGAACGCATCCTAATCCGCAAAACCTTCATAGTCTTCCTGCTGAAAGAACTCCTGTGCAGCTTGATATTCTTCAACTGATCAACAAAGGCATAAGCCGTGAGTACATAAAGCACTCAGCAGGCTATAGGGAAATGCATGCAAATAGTATTCATGCAAGGCTTACCAAGGGTTAGTTGTATGGTTCTTTTGTAGAAAACAGTATTTTCGACAAATACAATAAATAGATTGAAATGCGTATTTGAAAAGAATAATGAATAATTACACAATTTCTTTGAAACCAACAGTGAACTAAGCATTCATTTCCCAACCAAACCAATGGTAAGTGAATTCCCCATTCACCAATCGACACAAACCACCAAGTGAATTACCCATTCACCGAACAAACATTATATTCATCAAGTGAACTTCTCATTCACACTCCGACTCATTTTAGAAGAAACTCTATCTCCCGTGTGAAATCCCCAAGCACGTCCATAACCGCGGACATGGCTATTCGAATAGTTTTACACACTCTGCAGAGGTTGTACAGCTTTTTCCACATAACACGACTTCTCTAGTTTGTTTGGCATCCGTCGATACCACTCTTACTACCTTAGATAAGCAGGCTAGAGCACGTGACACGGCCTTTACAAAGCTCCTTCTTAACCCGATTACGCGTGAGGTTTCAACTTTGAATGTCTCCGTCCAGGCTGACGGGGCCCCTCTTGCGCCACAGTGAGTACGTACCCCGTAACTCACTCTTCCAAGACAGAACCAGAATTAAGACGTTGCTAATTAATTAGCCAGGTCCCGCCCATAAAAGATATGTGGTTGTACGGTTAAGGCTCAGTTCAATGGCGCACAAGATTAAATCCTTGACAAGTTACTCAGGCGATCTTTCCACAAACCCACAACGTGTTAAATCCACACCCTCAATCCACCATCCACTCGCCTGAGTGAAAACCATTTTGTTTAAATGAAACTAATGACATCCCCTGTCATGGTACATGAGTTTTAACAACAGTGGCTAACCACCACAATTCCATATATCATTAAGTCAAAATTAATCATTATGACACATGTGATGATAAACCACATCGAGACTAAGCTTGACTAAGCTCTGATACGATACCCATGTTGGTGATACAAATATGTCCAACTAAAATTATCCCAGCTAGGGTGACAAAGGATTCATGGCATTCAAATATTCAATGGAGGCATAATGACAACAGGTAAAATCTAAATCCAAAACAATTGATATAAAGATAGCATGCAATTGTATAAAATAATATACTTTTGAAATCATAGGCTCAATATGATCAAAGAACTATGGCTTGCCTTGGAATAAGTCCTGGTATTGATCTTGATCTTGGTGTACTTCTCCTTGTTCAAAACTTCCCGAAGTAGCAACGTCTACTCGCAAAACAAAGCAAAAAAACAAATAAATACAAAACTGAGATAAAACGAACTCCAAAAATTAAATAAAATTCATAAATAAATAGATCTCGAATTTAGATGAATTTACAAATCTAGATGGGCTCAATCGGAGTTCGGATGCAAAAGATATGGGCTTTGGAAGTTTGAAATTACATAAAATCATGAAAATCAGATTTTATGAATTTGCTGATTTATTTTTCAATTGGAAAGTCGACTTATGACGTTAGCTGACGTCAGCAAGGATATTTCGGCCGGAATTAAAATCAACCGACAGGTGGGTCCCACTTGGAAGTGATTGGGTGCATGGTAGACTCGGTTCACCGAGGTTTGGCTCGGGTGGGAATCTGGACGCGCCACATGGCGGCTGACAGGGACGCCACGCGGGACAACGAGGTGATGTGGCGCTGGCGTGGATGCTGACCTGGCTGCTGACTCAACACAGAGAACAGAGCAAAGGAGGCAGCGACCGGCGGCAAAACTAGCAGCGCGGCGACGGCGGCGAGGTGGCGGCGAGGTGGCGGCGGGGCAGTGGCAAAATGGAGTCCCAGGAACACGACAGTGCTCTGGGAGGTGGCGGCTGAGCTCGGGGGGAGGCGACGACTAACCGGCGGCGGTGACAATGGCGGTGGCGGCTGTTGTCGGACGACCCGGCAACGGCAAAGGAGCGGTCCTCGGCCACGGGCGACGGCGTCACGGCGGAGATCGTGCTAATGCGCACCCAGTGGCGGTTGAATCACGGCTGGGGAGGGTCAGGCGGCGAAGAATTGCTGCGGCGGAGGAGCTTCAGCCGTCGGCGATCTTTCGTCGATGGCGGCGTCGAGGAGACGACGAAGGGGCGGCGCCTTAGGGCTTTGGTGGAGATGAGAGGGGCGAAGAGTTTGACCCGGGGTCCGGGCCTTATATAGTCGAAGAAGGGAGAGCCCGAGGTGGATCAATGGCGTGCGTGCGAAGTCGTCGGCGAGATCCGGACGCAGGAGACCGGGACGGAGACAGTGGAGTGGCGCGTCTGGGGCCACCCGACAATGGAAGAAGAAAGCGTGAGCGCTGGCCGGGCCAGTCGCGTGGGAAAGGCCGGAGGAGTGGGCTGGAGCAGCGGGCCGGACTCGAAAAAGTGGTGGGCTTCGGCCTGCTACTGTTCAAGGGGAAGTTTAATAGGTTTTTCTTTTTAGAAAATAGCAAAAAAATCCAAACGGCAAATAGAAAATAGCAAATGAACTCATAAAAATTCTAGAAAATATATCTAAGCCCATAGAATCCAAATAAAATAATTTTTGATAATAGTTGATGTTGGGATTAATCATATTTAATTATTTTTTATCTCTGAAAATTCCAATTAAGCTTTAACTTCAGCAGAAAATTCAAATGGCTATTTTTCTTTTAAAACTTTAAAACATACCAAATTTTTGGGATGTTACACCGACCGGCCAAATAGAACTCAAGTATCAACAGAGTGCAGCGGAAAGCATAGTAAATAAACCAAAATGGTCCGGCGGTATGCCTATCTGGACTGGATTTCTGAATCCGAACCCTCTCTATATTTCTGCACCAGTCCATGATCAGTAACTAGTACACACAGTAGAAATATTGTTAATAACAAGTTCGAATCAAGAAATAACATTAATAAATAACTGAGCACCAGCCTTATGGCCACTTATTACAAAAGAAGTCAAAAGACCTTGAGTCTTATAGCAGGGGAAACATCAAATGATAAACTCCGAGTAGTGGCCCATCAAATTGCCCACCGGCATTCGACTAGGGAGTGCAACCTAGTACTCCGGGTGTCCTTTATTAAAGACACAGGAGAAGTAGTCATAGTCGTCCTCAGCATTATTGAAAGCTTTTGAGATATATTTTGAGTGTAGTATGTGAGTACATAAAGTAATCCGCGAGTCTTGGGAAAAATGCATATGCATAGCTTCATCAATTGGTCTTATAGGGTTCTTTTGCACAAAGCAATATTTAACGTTTAAACATGTTTTATAAAGCACATTTGACAAAAAGCAGTTTCAATAAATAAATAAATTGTATCACTAGCGGAGGTTCTAACTACTAAGGTTCAAAGTATAGGGGTCTGGCTGCCCAACTGGTTCTAGCTACCAGAATATCTACCCAAGAGTCCCACTACTCCCGGGTTCCCCAAAATTCACTCTTTTGAAAACAAAACCAAAACTACCATGTGAAAATGTATCTTGCTCGCCCTTGACTGTGGGCACGGCTATTCGAATAGTTTTACATTCTACAAAGATTGTACAGTTTGACCCACATGAGATAATTAGTTTATAATGTTATCCTCACACACTTCCAAAGGTGTGCGACTAAGTGATTATCACAAGGCTTTTACAATACCATGCTCTAATACCAACCTACCCGATGAGCTTAACCCCAAGTCTGGACATCTTTTACCAGCGACCTGGAGCTCACAATTGTGAGGGATAACCTGCTCGGACATGGACGCCTATTACCATCGCCCGGTGCAAGCCCCGATAGACATGGGGGTTCCTTACCATGCTGCACGACCCAAGAAGAAACATCTATCAACTACAACCTACGGGCATAATGCTAGAACATGGTAAATTAGTTGGCTAGGTTATTCCCATTTAGGACATGTGGTTGTATGGTATTACTCAGTTTGGATAGTCACAAGTGTCGGTCCTTAATATGACTTAGGAAACTTCCAACATTACCCAGGTCTCGATCATTCAAATGAATCGATCCGTGCATCTTGCACCAACCTTAACAATCCTTTTGCCCAAGTCCAAACAGATTTTCATTATTTTATTTTATTTTGAAAACTAATAGCAATACCTAGTGACATACATTTCTCAAACTGTTTTGCATAAAAGGTATTAGTCATTTCCACCCATAGGATAAACATGACCGATAAAGTTTGTCTAAGCAGTTCTACCATTTTTATATTAATCCATCAATAATGTATTTATATAAACCAATAATAAAGTATCTCCGTAATCCCATAATAATATATTCCTCTAATTCAACGTTGTTATAATCCTATAATCCAAGAAACATATATTCCTATAATCTAACAATGATGTAATCCTATAACGATGTATTCCAATAATCCAATAATGATATATTATAATCCAATCATGGTATAATCCTATGATTCAATAATGAATTATTTCTATAATCCAATAATGATGTATTTTTTTAATCCAATTAATTCCAAAAAGTTTACGCATTCTATAAGATTCAACTAATTCACCAAAATTATCATTATGAATTGTTACGGAAATCCATCCTTTTCTTCTTTTAATCGCTACCTTCATTGAATCAATTTAACAATACTAAATTTCCAACGACCACTTAGTATAATCAATTTAATTCAACTAAAACTTGATTTAAATCAAATCTTTCTTTTGATCCCAAACAATCAAGTTAGTGCTTCATGATTAGACACTTCCATGATATAATCGGTTCCACCAAGTTAAACTTTATATTTATTATCAACAATCTATATAAACCACAAAGATGTTATTCTTCATTGTATACATCTAATTCCTCAATATTGTATTTCCATAATGTGACAATAATTTATTCATAACTGAGGATTTTATGTACTAGGGCGACAAAAGATCATAGATAATCAACATCAAAAGATAACAATATCAAGTTAGGATTAACTAACAACCTAGGATTTGAACTTATCATTTTAAATGAAATAGCAATGCATAATACTTTAAAACTAAAAACAATATTTAAAAATTATAGGTACAAAATGTTCAAAGGAGACTCGCCTTCGTTGAAGGTTGAGGTCATTGCGTCCGGTTGGTCCAAATTTATGTCAGCGGTGTCGAATTCTATATGCACGAAACGATACAAATAAATAACAAATAAACAAATAAAATCTAAAAAATATATAATAAATATTGGAAGGTAGATAATGAATTTAGAAGAAAGAATCAACTGATTTAAAGTTCGTATGAAGGAGAACAAATATCTGGAAGTTTGATAACACAAGAAATGATGAAAGTTTAGAAGTTGTACTATTCTGGAGTTTATTGTGTCGGTTGATTCGGTTGTTTAACACGGAAGGACAGAGCAATGAGAGCAAAAGTATTTGAGCAAATGACATGAATGATCCACTTACTAGTGAATCAATAGAGAAGAAAGAGAGCAAAGGAAGAGCTAATGACATGTGGGGTCATATTGACATAGACACAAGGGCAAGCAACAGAGAACAACACAGAACGAACAGAGAGCTCTGTAGTGCTTCAGCCATGGTGGCGACGCCGGTGAGGTAGGCGGCGGGGCGATCGACAAACCACAAAAATGGGACCCCATTGATGTTGCAATTCCACAGGTGGCGACGGCACGGCCGGCGACGGCCCGAGATAGCGGCGGTAGCACTAGGAGCGGTGGTGGTGCACGGGTGCACGATGGCTCCGGCAGTTCAGTGACATGGGGAGTGAATGGACGTGAGCATGGGCATGGCCTCGGCCCAAGGAATGCATACGTGCGGTTGGTTTGCCAGAGATGGTCCAAGGCGACGCCTCCATGGCGACCGGCGACCGGAAACGAGCGACGTCGATGGTGGCATACTCCGGCGATTGTGAAAACGAAATCGAGGTGGGGATGGGAAGAGGATTACTGAAAACATGATGTGATGCAGTTGGTTCAGTCGAAGGATCACCAGAGAGGAGGAGCAACACAGAGGCGATGTCGTTGGACCTCGGGAAGAAGGTGGATGGCGTCGGGCGTTCTGGACAAACGGCGGGGAGTTAGGGGACGGGGCTTGGGGCGAATCGAAAAGGGGAGTCGGGAACACACGGTGCTCACTTTATATTGCGAAGGTGGTGCTCGAATTGATAGGAAACGTCTGAGGAATAATTGGGCAGTTTCTGGTGTAAATGGACGTAGACGACAAAATAGAAAATTGATTGCAATTGGTGGAGAAAACGTTCAATTGATGGAGGCGTAATGTAGGGAAGGTTAGTGGGAACATTTTGCTTCAGACAGAATCGAATTTGGACGCTTGAGTGAGGAGAAAGAATTTCAGAGGTGATGGCGCTGTTGGTTCGGTTGAACAATAGAAGAGCAGCTGCGCGCAAGAGGTTGAAGATGAATTCGAAAAGGGAGGAGAGAGAAAAAGAAAAAAAGAAAATCCAGAAAAATTCAAAGATAAAATATATCCAAGAAAATTACAAAAAAAAACTTGGGACCTTAATAGATTGAATAAAATAATTTTGAATTTAATTGTAGTTTATTTTAATCATTTAAAATATTTTTCTTTTTTGAAAATTCAAATTAAGCTTTAATTTAATCTAATAAAATGCAAATGAATAATTTTATTTTTAAAGCTTCAAAAGGACGTATAAAATAAAATAAATAATTTTTAATAGTTATGAGAGCTATGAAGATCAATATACAAGCACAGTAGAAGTCTTGTATTGAATCCAATCTAAACCCCAGAGCAAAACAACAAAAAATAACCAAAACTCGATTTTCAAGTGTCGGGCGGTCTGACCTCTATGTCAATGGCGGTCTGACCGGTCACCTTGGGCGGTCTGACCTCCAGCCTGATGAACAGTGAAAACAACCCAAAAAAATAAAGTTGCAAATAGGTGTAACTTTTGATCTACAACTCCAAACTCGATGAAAATTGGAACACACCTCCTCTAGGATATCAGGAACCTATTCCAATCAAAGATCATGAAGATCCTTGGAAAAGTTTTAACTTTTCACGTTTGAGTGAAGGATGGTTCAAACCCGAGTCAAAACAAAAACTAGATCCAAAACCTTGCTCGTGTGTTAGAGATGATCAAGATAATCATAGATGAGTTCCCACATATCACAGCAAGCAAGATTGGGGGCAGAAACCAAAAAAAACTTAAGAATCAAAGAAAGCACCAAAATCACAAAATAGAGAGCATGAATGAAAAGAGACTCATCTCAAGATAACTTGCATAGATTGATTTGTGATTGTTGCTGGTTTACAGCCACTCCATCCAGGAGGACAAAACTCAATACATGAGCACACAATCAATTTCTTCTCAAGGATCCTAACCTCTCCACTCCCTAATCTCAAAAGCAAACTAGGGTTACAAAATAAGCGAAATGATCAAGGAGGTGCTACAGCACCCTCCCATATTTATAGTGGGGGCTAACCTTCTAGAAGAGTTCCTATTGGGCACCTGTTAAGCCCACACACAAACGGGTTTAACTCACGCACGTATTTTAAAGCGTCGTCTTCATCTTCTCTTGACCTAAACCGCTTCTTCTTACGTCGTCTTGCACAGCGGTTTAGCCAAAATCAATCAAGATGGTATTTTAGTGATATTACCAAAATACCCCTTCTCGATCCTTCTCCAAAGACTGAGCCCAATCTTCATGAAGCAGTTCCATGCTTCGCCACGTGTAGGTTGATCAACGGCTCTCATCATGTCAGCAAGTCTCTCCCATCTGGCTCCCACCGAAACCACCATGGCACTTGCACCGACCCCCGCGCCGTTTGATGCAACCAGTCGCACTGAACTTCCCGTTCGGTCATCCTTGTCTATTTTGTGCCACGCTCAAATCCAATGACTTCACTCGGCATCATTGATCATTCTGAACCTCAGCTCTCAAGCCTAGTCCCGATCATCCTCGTCGTTGACCACCGTTGATCTCCAAGCAACCTGCACAACAATAGACCAAAAAATCAATTCCGGGAACAAATTCTTCGCAACTTGACCCACGTTAGTCAAAACATGCATTATGCAACACATATACACTGAAACCCATGAACTTGACTCCACAAACAAACAGCGCCCCTACGAGAGCCAACGAAACAAGTGGAAACTGGTCAGACCGCCACTCAATGGCCGGTTTGATCGCCCTCTGGTCAGTCTGACCGCCAGGGGTGGCCGGTCTGACTGCCCAGAAGGGACTTAGCCGATTTTCAACCCCTGAAAACCGAAAGCTCTCTGAAAATTTCAAACGAATAGATCTTTTGACTAGAGACTCCAAAAATTATGAGATCAAGTGCATTAGAATCTCCTCTCTTGCCTACGCCCTCTATTTTTGGCCCAGCTCAAAACTCCAATAATTTTAATGGTCGGTCCGACCGCCACCCATGGTCGGTCCGACCGCCAAGGGTGGTCGGTCAGACCGCCACTGGTCGGTCTGACCACCGCCCTAGCCGGTCAGACCGCCTATGACCTGACAGCACTGGACTTTTGCCGAAAACGCTTGATTCGACGAACCTTCAACGACATTGCCAATTGTAACATCATCCTAAGATCATGAGCATATCCCCATGATATCCACACATATAGTGAACCTGACTGCTGGAGATTGTACTTGCATAGTCCCGGCTTTGCTACATGTCCCATGCTCGCACATCGTCACCACATGTCGCGTGCGCGGCGTAATTCACCTTTCGAACACCTTCATTGCCGAAGAATTCTCAAAGCTAGCCATGATGAGGACTTGGGAGAAGAGGTTCGAGTCTTACCTTGATGAATATATGCATATATGCTTCTAGGTTCTCTTTCTTATTGAATGAAATGATTGAATTAATGAATATATGCATATATGTTTCTAGGTTCTCTTTTGTGTTGAATGAAATGATTGAATGGATGAATGAATGAAAATATGCTACTAGGTTTTCTTTCTTGTTGAATGAAATTATTGAATGGGTGACTGATTGAATGAATGAATGAATGAATATATGCATATATGAATGACTGAGTAGATGATTTGTTGTTGTTGTTGTCTGTTGAGAGCGATACTATCGCGCCAGTGACCATGGCGTGACATAGTGGTCCTATCACGCCAGGATCCATGGCGTGACAGGACTTAGCACCAGAAGCAGGGGACCGGGTTTGCAACGCCTCTAGAATTGCCCAAGCACTGGTGTGGCGGCACGATTAGTCCATGCCAGTACCATGGTGCGACAGAGTGGTACTGTCACGCCAGGATCCATGGCGTGGTAGGACTTAGCACCAGAAGCGAGGACCGGGCTTGCAACACCTCTGGAATTACCCAAACACTAGCGTTGTGGCATGGTTAGGCCACACCATTGACCATAGTGTGACAGTGGTCCTGTCACGTCAGGATCCATGGCGTGATAGAACTTAGCACCAAAAGTGGGGGACCGGGCTTGCAACGCCTCTGGAATTGCCCAAGCACTGGCGTGGCGGCATGGTTATTCCACGCTAGTTCCTATAGAGTGACATATTAGTACTGTCACGCTAGGAGCCATGGCATGACATAACTTAGGACCAGAAGCGAGGGACCAGGTTTGCAACACCTCTCTGGAATTGCCCAAGCACTAGCATGGCGGCATGGTTAGGCCACATTAGTGCCCATGGCGTGATAGGATCCGCCCTAGAAAAGACTAAAACACTCCCTCTCCAGCTTTTCAGACTAACAAGACCGCACTATGCCGCACCAGCTACTCACATGGAAACAACCACACTCTATCGCCAGCTTTTCAGATCAATATGACAACACTCTACCTCGCAAGCTTTTCAGACCGAAAAGACCACACTCTGCAGCACCAACTTTTCAGAGTGACATGACAACACTATGTCTCGCCAGCTTTTCTGACCGAAAAGACAACACACTTAGAATCAAACTGGTGAGACATAAATGACCACATTGTCTCACACATCCTTTTCGAACCGAAGTAACAACACACTGCGACGCTCCCTTTTCATAATTGAACACACTACGCCACGTCACCTTTTCACACCGGTTTCTTCTGTGTTCTCCCTCCACCATGAGCATTATACCCTACCTTCTTATAAGAAGAGGTGGAAGAGATCTGGGGGAGAACACTACACAACTAAACCCAACACTTCATCAAAACTTGGTTCACACAACTAACAGGAAGGAGATGTCGGACTCGAGGATGTTGCGAAAGCCCAAGTAGCTTGCCGAGAGGACTAAACCATAAACGGATACCATGAAGTATATGCCAGTACCACCGAAGTTCTCACGCCTGCAATGTGTGTGCAAACTACCGGCTAAGATCATCCATTTCATACACCCGGCGGCGGCCGCTCGGGCGTACTACGCATGCAACCACTACCTCGTAAGCGTATCTTGCACACACAAAGATTTTCACATATCATGTTCCATTCCACAAATCCCTAACTACACCCGTGCATAATGGCAGCCGGAGATGCAATACAACTTCTTCCAATAGATCGACGGACCGGACATGTACAATAGGGCGTTCATCCAGCAGAAGTACATATTAAACTATGTGATGCAAACAGAGACCTTCAAACACTGGACACCTTACGTACCCGACCCAACTAAAAAGGCATCAGGCGAGCCCAAGAAAGTAGGGTGGTGGTGGAGGACACACGAAAAGAAGATGAGTACAATGGGGCCAAGCTGGCGGTGGACAAGGGGATGACTCCTACGAGTAAGACCGTCGGCTGTACTAGCACTCCGGATCGAAAAGGTAAGTTATGTTCAATATGCATCGTAACTATTAATTTGGTCTGACGTTGTGTTATTCTAATATCATTCAAGCGTTCAGTCCGTCTCGCGGGACATGGGTGACTTCGAGACTGGCTGCCACTGCCGCAGGCAGCAAGGAGACAAGGGGAAGAGAGCGATGGCCGCCAAAGTTAAAGATCTTTGTTCCAATCGACTTTATTTCTTTTCCAAAAAGACGCATATGTATCGTATGTGTATTTCAGTTGGTTGACTCGTGCATGATGTCGTTTCTTATGCACATAACCAAACCTTGTGTGTTGTGTAATTTACAACAGCATTATAAAGTCTATTTCAATTTGCAACTACATTGTAAAGCTGACTTCAAATCTCATTCTCTTTTTGCATTCAATTTTTGGCGTAGCAAGGCAAGGCATAACATAAAATTAAATGTCCAAAAGGCGTGTTCTGGAAAAAAAAAAGGTACTAAATGTTCTTCAACCCCTAAGTGACGACGAGCACCACTTATCATTGCAATAGGATAGGATATGTCTGCATGTTCATCCATCTCTTCATTCAAACTAAGAACATTACAGGTTCGAAAAAAGATCTACTGTCTAGGATTGTGCATTTAGTTAGCATCGTTCAATTCTTGCTATCTCAAATCAGGTTTAAACTTTCTTAACCAAATGTATGTGCAAAATCAAATGCTTTGAACGTTGTACATGGCCACATAAAACAGTGAATTTGTGCTTTAAAATTTTATATTTCCTACCAAATGGTCCACGTATCTTTTGCAATAATTGTAAGATTTTTTTTCATTTGAAAACCCTTTCAAAAAAAATAGTCACGCTATGAGTGCGGGTGTGACAATGACCACATCTCCACGCTGGCATGGTGTGCGAGTGTTTTGCGTGCTCAGTGTGACAACATGTTTTAACCAAGTCACATACCATGACGTGACTAAATATATTAAAAATAAAAATAAAGTAAAGTTAACTAAATATTAACTTTAAAATATTATTTGAAAAATGATTAAATAAAAAAATCAGCGGGCCCAGACGAACGCCGCAAGGAAACAAAAAAGCTTCACAGCTTTCACAGGACAAAAACAACCGGAGAAAAAAAAAGGAAAACGCAAAGACAAGAGGGGAGAGAGGCTTTAATTCGAATTCTCTGTGTCATCTCGGCCTCTTCTCCCCCTCGCCAACCATCGCCGCTGCAGACCGCACTGGGCGAGATAGCCGTGCCGGAGCCGGCCTCCATCCTGGCCCCTCTTCCCCCGTGGTAGGGCGCCGTTCTCGAGTCGTTGCTGCTTTCTCTCCCTTTTTTCTTTTCTTTTTTGGAATTTCAGGTTTTGGGGAGGGGGGTGAAAGATTGGGTTTTTAGGGTGTTCCGGAGGTGTTCTTCGAGTCCACGGGTTGATTCCGTTCGAGTGGTTTAAATGCGGGCGTAGCGGCTGTGAGGCGTAGGGGTTTTGCGGCTGCGTGCTTGTTGGTTGCTTGGTTTGGGGCAAAGGGTTGCTTCTCGATCTGATGTGGTTTCGTGCCGTGCAGATGCGCTTGTTTATTGGCTAAATCAATCTTTCTCCCCATTAACTGTGTGCGTTGATTGATAAAATTTTAAGCTTTGATTTCTTAGTCGCCCGTCTGCCACTATTTCCTGTGCATAATGGCTAGTAGAGCATGTACAATGTACAATGCAAGTGCTTAGATTGATGCTTAGCAAATAAAAACTGATTTTTTTAGCTACGTAGGAAGGTGTTTATTTTGTAGCATTGATGCTTTAAGCAGGCATTTGGCAGTGTTTATGTATATAACTATATCTAATTAATAGATACACAATATCTAAACACCTATAAAAAAGATGTTTGCATCTAAGAAAATGAATTTATATGGATGTTTAAAAATATGATTATATTCTCTCTCTCTTTAAGCATTCATGTATAAGCATTTTGGATTGTACATTCCCTTAACGTAGCTCGAGATGGTGTGCTTAATGCGGATGTGGTGATGTATGTGCTATTGTCATGTTGCAAGTTGAGATTGATGCACTTACAGGCTCAGTTTCCTACGAATTTCTGTACTCAGTTTGAGCTATTGATGTGTTGATCTTAGAGCTAAGTTGCGCGGATGCCCTCTTTGTGCTCATAATTTGGTTGTTAGACTCTGCTCACACGTTTGATATTGCATTCCCGAAAATTTTGGAATTGTTAATGGTTATATTATATTTAGTTGAAATATTTTGCTAGTCATTACTAGTACGTACTTCTCCTCTACCAGTGTTATATACTTCCTTTCCAACCTTTGCATTGGATTATTAGCTAAATATAGAAAAAATTGTCTCTCTCAGTTAGTTATTATAGTCAGTAGTTGCAGACATTAGGGTTTAGCTGCAAGGTTTTCTATGTTCTTTTAATAAAGATAGCCTTTTACTTCCTCAAAAGAAGCCATGCTTCTAAATAAAGAGAAAGTATTAATTCAATTTAAATGCACTTAAACTACAAGTGCACAAATGAATGAAAAATGCAATCCAACTGTCACCGTCTTTCTCAAAATGTACATTTCTTCTTCTAACAGGTGTACTAAAAAATTTCTTAATATAAAGCCTGCAGAAAACATAAACATGCACTATGACACTTTTGATATATTTGTTGCATATGTAGTAGGAACTAAGAAGACCTGTCTCGTCGACACTTGAAAGTTTCATGTGAGGCACTAGCCCATGCGCTCTCATGATTTCTGCTCCATTATGGCCCTATCTCTTTCAAAGCCTTTAAACAGTATCCAATCATATAAAGAGACTGTGTTGGAACTGAGCAATTGTGCTTTATTGTTTTTTTCCGTCCTTGTTTAGTTCTCAAGCTATAAGGCAAATATTTGTATTTTTTCCCTAGCAGGACTCTACTATCTCTGAAGTTTGCCAATGGCCTCAGCTGCCTATATTGATGATTCCAGTTCTGAGGTTATCGATCCTCCAAAGTCCGAGGTACTGGATGTTACTGAACTTGTTGGCGATCATGTTCATCATTCACCAAAACCAAATGTGGTAGTTTCTAGCAGCGTGCGTGAACTTCTGGAATGTCCAGTCTGCTTGAGTGCCATGTATCCTCCTATACATCAGGTGCGCATTTTTCATTTGTACTGTTCCATTACATTTTTTCTTCTAAAAAGGTTATCTGCTTATATTGAATTAGTCATGTTCAAATGTAGTCATTTGGATAACAAAATATGGATTAGTCTAAGAGTTGCTTTGAGTATCCTGAGTTCATAATTTCTATCACCTTTCTATTGTGGTCCGTCTAAAATTTCCTAGGTAATTTCGTACTCCAGTGTTTACAAAGCAGTGAAGCACTCTTGTTGCTTTCTGTTATTTCCAGTGCAAAACGGTCATTCTAAGCTGCTTTCCCACTTATGCTCTGTTCCATTATTGAAATGTTATTTTGTATGCATAAGCACCAAAAAAACAAGTTGACTAAACTGTATGTGCACGACACACATTCTTTTACTATATTGTAATGCCATATTTTGTGTATGCAGTGCTCTAATGGTCATACATTGTGCTCTGGATGCAAACCAAGGGTTCACAATCGCTGTCCAACTTGTAGGCATGAACTGGGTAACATAAGATGCCTTGCTCTCGAGAAGGTGGCTGCATCTCTTGAACTTCCATGCAAGTACCAGAACTTTGGTTGCTTAGGCATTTATCCTTACTACTGCAAGCTGAAGCATGAGTCACAGTGCCAATATAGGCCTTATAGCTGTCCATATGCTGGATCTGAATGCACAGTTGCTGGTGACATTCCGTACTTGGTAAATCACTTGAAAGATGATCACAAAGTTGACATGCACAATGGAAGCACCTTCAACCATCGCTATGTCAAGTCAAATCCTCATGAAGTTGAGAATGCCACCTGGATGCTTACGGTATCTCTTGCCGACACCAACATTTTGATTAAGAATTTCCATCGAGCATTTTTTTACCGTTGCTTACTTCTGCAAAGATAAAAATCATTTTATGTAGTAACTTTTGTGGACCTCTGTCAACAAAAAAGGAGAACTTTTTTGGAGTAGTCAAATACGATCACGGTGTGTGTTTTTTATGCCAACTGTTTTTTGTACATATATGATGAAGATGCCGATCATGTTACATACTTGTTGGACCATTATAGTTTCAGTTATGAAAACACTATACATGTACAGATCCACCTGCATCCATTTCCATGTAAAAGTCTTGACTATTTTTCAGCAGATTAACTAACATTTCAAACATCTTTATCTGCTACCTTTCCTCATCTCACTGTTTTATTTAAGTGCAATCCAAAATATGATCATTCCTTTTTTTTCCATCGAACCAAGTAAACTAAGCAATTATAATGTCTATATCTAGGTTTTCAGCTGCTTTGGCCAGTATTTCTGCCTACATTTCGAAGCATTTCAGTTGGGCATGGCACCTGTCTACATCGCCTTCCTGAGGTTCATGGGAGATGACACGGAAGCAAAGAACTACAGCTACAGCCTGGAGGTCGGAGGCAATGGTCGCAAGATGATCTGGCAAGGGGTTCCCCGGAGCATCAGAGACAGCCATCGGAAGGTCCGTGATAGCTATGATGGGCTAATCATCCAGCGGAACATGGCCCTGTTCTTCTCCGGAGGTGAAAGGAAGGAGCTCAAACTGCGGGTCACTGGGAGAATTTGGAAGGAACAGTTAAATGATGAGTGAATTCATCTTTTCTCCTGGCATGAGCCCATGAATCACATTGCTAGAACTGTAGCCATAAATAGGCGGTGATTCTGAAGCCAACAAGTTGTATTAATTTTTAGCCTGTTCTAGCTATCATCTTCTGTTAGATTGGTGCCTGTGGATGACGATGTCACTCAAAAGAAATCTGAGTGGTACTGATGTAGAATTCATGGCAATCTCTTGTTTGCTTTGGACTGCTTGAGAGTCGCCATTCTGTGGTATAGGGGAATCTAATGGCAACTAATGAGATTTAAAGGATGTAGCTTCCGTCTGTATGAAACTCAATTTCCATTGGCTCGTATGTTTCTAGCGATGTCACTGCAGGATCTGCGACTGCTTGAGAATTTGACCATGTTGTAGCTAATCAAGGTGAAGTGACATGAAGCACGAACACTCGAATTGGAGGATGAATAGCTATTACAGTAAAGTTGCTACTTGATATGCGAGAATGGAACAGGGGTTTTGAAGCCTTGAAGAACGCACGGGTCATTTGCCATATTAAAGGATGAATTGAACTGCTGGATGTAAGATTTTTGAAATCTGCATCATGGGAGTCCGGAGACCTGAACAAGGACAAACAATTAGTAGTTCTGCTCGTACGCTGTAGGAGCAGTAATGCCGTGCCCGTACGTTCCGACTTCCCTTCACATTCTCTACCGTCGTATGCACAATGAAGTTATGTTAGTGGCGCAGCTTACAGAGCAATATGATACCAGAACCATTCATATCTCACGCGACAAAAGAAGGGTCCCTGAGATCACCAGTAAGGAGCTGCATTTTGCAATAAACGTGGAGCAGTAGTCAATAAAGGTGAGCTCCAATGCAAGTCTCATAAGGTCCACCTGACTGTGACTTGAGATAGAAATTTGGATCAATCAGTTCATAACAGGAGGCCTTCAAAAATTTGTGGTGTTTTGGTTAGAGGGATCCTTGGGTAGAATGGTTGTTTGGAATATATATATATGATCTTACCATTGCAAATAAAAAGGATATAAATTTATTTGATTATGCCATCGTAACAAATAAAACCGATCCGTGATGACATATTGCACTTAACCAAATCCAAACCTTCAGTTCATCGACTCGTAATAAAAGACAATTGATGCACTTGAAAGAAGCCTCATCCCGAGTGCCTGCTATTTTCTTGTTGATGTTAGCTGTTATGATTAGATGATGAATAATCAGGAATTATGTAAAACTCCACATGAACAGGTATAACAGTCAAAGAAGAAAATTTTCTTCCCAAAACAACGCACCTCATTCGAAATAAAAGAAAAATATTGTAAAAAACCAATGCCGTGAAACAACTTACATACTGCGTTCTTAGTTCTTTCATTATTTGTGCAAGAAACATATCCATGGACGTGAACTAGTCAACTAGGTTCACCACTCTGTCAAACACAGATGAAGCATAGTCTTTGCATGTCAGTTACAACAAAGTACATCCCTAGATGATGACGGCAACAATTTTTTTGGTACATTCTGACCAATGGCTTAACAGGTTTTAATGGATGGCTTTGTCAATTTCAGACTCGGTGGCACAAATAACTAATTAGTAAAAGAGAACGGACGTACTAATCAGGAAGAACACACATTTACAGTACTGATCTTACTGTTCTGATTACCTTGAATGCTGACTAGCTGATTTTAAACTGGTTGAGTGAAACAATATGCAGGAAAAAAAATTATCCGAAAGTTCGAATTGAACTTTGATGATGAAACAATCCTTTACAAACTAAACATTGCAAACAATGCTACAATTCTTCAAGAAAGGTGGAACAAAATAGGGAGACATTCAATACTACAATTCTTCACATACATATTTCAAAGCAGCACAATGTTCATCTATCTATTCACCTAGAAGTCAAAGCAAACCATCATAAAGATGCATCAAAATAGGGAGACATTCAACAATAATGATTATCCCAAACCCAATTACCTACGCTGATCTAGCAGACTCCAGTGCAGAATATTTGATACATTTCATAAATAAACAGACATACAAGCACCACTTGTTAATTAACAAGTGCGAGACTTTGCCGCACTGCAAATTGGCAAGAACTCATTTGTTCTCCTCCGCCAACCACTAACATGGGTACATAACCAAGATTCACAGGCAGTGTTCACCTGGGCGTTAGGCGGGCAGTGGGTGACCGCCTAGCGCCTAGCCTGCCGAACAGAAACAGTGAGGGGAGCCACTGCTAGGAAGTGGAGAAGAGCAAGAAGAAAAAGATAGGAGAGAAAAAAAAAAAGAAAAGCATACTGTTCACAAATGGGCCAGCCCATAATCGCTGATTCCTCTCTCGAGTCTGACCCATAACCGGCCACTGCACAATGCGTTCGGCCTACACTCGCCCGTATCGTCTTTGCTCTTCCCCTGCCCTCCTCAAGCTCTCTGAGCCAACGCCGATGTCGTCCTATTCCCTTCCCGTCCTCTCCCAGATTCAGTCTTCCTCTCCCGTACTCTTCCCCCTTCCTCATGGCGGCAGGCAGGGTGGCGGAGTCCGACGGCGGGGAAGGTGGATCCAGCAGCGAGGATGGCGGATCCAACAGCAACGGAGGCCAATTTGATCGGTGGCAAGCCGGAATCGGCAGGGCTGAGATAAGTTCTCTTCTCCTCTCTCTCAGCACTCTCTCTCTCCCATCCTCTCCGCCACCTTGGAAGGCCGCACCTTGCCCGCCTAACTCCACTGGGACCGGCATTGACCGCTCAGGCGGGCCAAGCGCCCATGAGGGTGATTATGCCCGAGTCGCCTCGGCCAGCGTGGCGCCAAGCACCTAGGCGGCCAAAGCGGCCGCCAAGGGGAACACTGTTCACAGGCCAAGAAATCAAGAAAGGCGCTTGTCCATGGACCTAGCTCTGTCGATGAAATTCAAACTAGTTGTTGGACTGAATTAGATAAACTATGAAGCATAATTGATGAACAATCAAAAACAGAATAGAATAAGCATGGGCATAGAATGTAGAAAAAGTTTCATTCTAATAGGACCCATAACATCACATATCAAAAACCTCAAAAACTGAGTACTTGTACTGAAACCCTAAAAGATATAACATAAGATAGTCTTGGGAAGCATAGGCAAATTTGCTTAGAACTGGACTCGGACAGCTCAATCGAACAAGCTGAAACCCATGTCATCATCACTTTCCTCCTTTGCCTCCTCCTGACAATAGTAAACCAAAAAAGATTTTTAAGTTGTTGAACACAGTATTAGTTGTGACAATAAAAGTGTTGCCTAGATGTATGATAGCTCACCTTCTTCTCCTCAGCAGCCGGGGCAGCAGCAGCAGCTGCGCCACCAGCAGCTGGGGCTGTGGCTGCAGCAACTGGAGCAGCACCACCACCTACAAACAAAATCAATGCACAAATAAATACATGCTTGTTTCAGGAGCATGAAATTAAACCATCAACAGAGCAATGCAACAACCAAACACAGACAAAATCCCCATTCCACTGTAATTCACTAGCGTTGATAATACAAAAGCAAATGAATAATTTTAACTCGATTTCACTGTAATGCATCCAGCATAGATAGTACAAAAACAAATAAGTAATTTTAACTCGATTTCACTGTAATGCATCTAGCGTTGATAGTACAAAACACATGCACAATTTTAACAGAGACAGCCAAATCATGCAACCCAATTGCTAGGCAAATAATACAATAGTTCCAGAATAACATACGCAATAGGCAAGCCTTTAAGCTTTCAGCTTCCAAAATGAAATACTAGATAAACGATTACAACAAGAGCTACAACTACACTTACTTAACATGATCCAGGCAAATACTTTTTGTAACATGCCCAAATTAGCAACGGGTAACTTCCGACAAGTAGTAACAAATATCTGTAAGTACCATAGCTAAAAGCTGCTAATTCATAAAGAATAAGCAAACGGACACAGACATAAAGGCGCAGTGATAAGAGAGCGAGTAGAGGGGGCAAAGGAAAGTATACCAGATCCGACGGAGAGGATGAGGTCGTCAACGCTGCGCTTCTCAAGGAGCTTGGCGAACAGAGCAGGCCAGTACGACTCGACCTTGATGTTGGCCGCCTTCACCAGCGTCGCGATCTTCTCGGACTGCTCGTCCGTCACCAAGAAATGGCCAAGATCAGACAACGAAACCAACCAAGAAACGCACGTAGAGAGAATGATAGCGAGATAGAAGAGCGAACGGTGATGGGGATGCCGTCGTCGTGGAGAATGAGGGCGGCAAGGGTGCAGGCGACCTCGCTGGACGACATGGCCTCTTCTTCTTCTTCTTCTTCTTCTTCTTCTTCTCACCGCAACAGAACTACGATCTCTGCGAGGAACCACACGGCGACGATATTAGATGCAGCGACCAGCAAGAGGAAGGCGAGATAGTAGAAGGAGGAGGCGGCGCTCTTACCAGAGGGAGGCGAGAGAGGTGGAGGCGCAGGAGGCAGGAGGGTTCTAGGGTTTCGAAGGCGGCGGCGTTGGTGGAAATTATAGTGGGATTAGGGACTCGCTGGCTAGGGTTTCGCGGGAGGAGCTTGGGCCGGACTGGGCCGTCTCGTAGATCCGCTTCCGTTTTCTCCGGATCGGATCCGATCGTCGCCTTTCAGGATTGGTTGGGCCTTTCGATATGGATTTACATCAAACATGCATGGCAATAGCTGCGAGAGGTATGGGAAAAGCCATTTGGTTAGCTTCACTTTTTTCAAGGGAGGGTGTGTTTAAAAATTAGAACATAAGAATTTCACGAGTAATTTCATCGAAAAGTATAATAACTATGTAAGTTTCGTGGAATTTATGTGTTTTGACTTTCAAATAGGGCCTTAGCTTCTAAAAAGGAAGGAGGAGCTCGAATTTGCCTATTTTTCCATGGTTCCTCACAAATATCTTCCTTGGACCATTCTATCCCCCCGAACAAAATCCCTACCCACCCATCCGCTCCTCTCTTTGGGTCCCCTAGATCCATCCACTTAAGGCTTATTTAGATATATTGTGATCCAACCCAATTCTTTTGGATTGACTCAGAATTTAAACTACAATCTCTTTCAATCTGAAGGGATTGGTTCTAACCACTCCCTATCTAAGGGGGTGTTTGGCATGGCTCTAGAGCCCAACTCCAGGCTAGAGCTGGGTAAAACTAGCCAAACACCCCAACTCCAAAAAAAATTAGAGCAGCTTAACTCCATAGAGTTTTTGGAGCTCTAGTTCATTCTCTTGGAGCACCTATTTTCCAACTCTACAATCATCTGAAATAGATCTAGACATGGAGTTTCAAAGAAATTACCCACCTTTGCCATCGATTACACACTCCAGCCCAACGAATCGTTTTTTTTTTCTATCCTACCCACCGCCCGTCCACTCCTCCATTCCCATCGCTTTGCACGCCGCGCCGCGCCACGCCGCGCCGCCGCCGCCGCCTTGCGCGCCCGCCCGCCCCGCCGCCGCCGCCCGCCGCCCGCCTTGCCGTCTCCGGCCCTCCTCCCCGATTGTGTGGTGCCCGTCCTCCCGGTGCGTTGGTGCGTGGTCCTCACGGGTGGCATTTCGTGTGATAGCGATTCGGTTCGCCCTCCTCGGCTACGTTGCCCCTCTTCGTTCGCGTGCTCCGCCTGCCTGGTTCGTGCTTCTTCTTTCTCATGTCCTTCCCCACTCCTACTGCTCCGATGTGGTTTATATGACCGCCCTTCGTCCACCACCCACCAAACCGCCTTCGCCCACCACCCACACCTCACCTCCTCCTCCCCCACCGCATAGGTGATTAGGGCCTCCTCGGTAAGCTTATGATAATCCAATCCACCTTATTGCGTCCAATCCCTCAGTAATTTCTTTGGTTCCATCTGACTCTTGTATGCCATGCCCCCCTCATTGAAATTGTAGAGTTCGTTCGCCAAGGAAATTTTGTTCCTTGCACGCGATTAGGTTGGTGTCTCAGCTGAAAGTGTCGCAATCTTCGTGCGATTGCCTCCGCTCCGCACACATCACGATCTTTGGTAGGGTTATCGGCATCATTATCACATTATCACGGTTTAGATAGAGACAGAGATAGAGCGCAAAAAAAGGGGCCTCCTCGGTAAGCTTATGATAAAGGTTGTGTGCCCATGGATGACAAGGTTGGATTCATTTAGAATTCCAATACTGACAAAACAGGCACGAGAACACTGAATGTGTGTGTGAAATGAAAATGTGGATTTATCTCAGTTAGTACATCTGATGGTTGGCCTTACTTTTTACTCATGCTATTAAATATGTGAAGGATTTAGTTCGGTGGATAAGCTTGTGAAGCCTGAAAGGCTATCTTGGTCTTGCTAAACATTAGGCCATGTGTAAAAAAAAACATTATATTTGGAGCCATGTCCTTTGCAACTGATGTTAGTTTTAGTGTAATGTGCCTTGCCCATTTCTTCTCAAACCATGTGTTTTCCCAGAAGATCGGTTTCCCTTGGATGTCTATTCCCATTTATCGATGAGAAGCGCCTAAGTGCAGAACTGCATCTATTGTTCTAGTGGTTTGGTTTGAGCGTCTTATTAACCCGGTGGCCCAATTTAGGTGTGCGACCTCATGCTTTAGTGCATTAACTTGATCGAGGAAAAGGTCTGCATGAGAATTCTAGATGAAATGCATGTCACGACTTTCACTCGTAAGTAGGCATACTTGGTAAAATTGAGTTTGATTATTTTGGGCGTCGCGTTGCTCTTCAATTAATGTAATCTACGCAATGCTATGGATTATAGGATCATTTCAATTTTCAATTGCAAACTACACATACACCACGATAATTTGGTGATCTCATTTCCTCACCATCGTGAACCATGATATGATTGAGACCGCATTTTCCATTAACATTTTCATGGTCGGTTGCACCATTTTGTGATCATGTTCATGTTAGCAATCTGTGTATGTTACGAAAGCTCGTCTTTGAGTTGCTATAGATCTGGAAATTGATTGGAGCGTAGAGAACACTCGGATCCTATGTGGTTTGATGGCGAACAAGTTGAGAAAGGAAATCGGCCAAATACATTCTTGAATTGATTGGTTATCTTTGCGGTTGAAAAAGGATTCAAAGATAGGGCTGTATTGAATTAACCAAGGCGCAAATCAAGAACAAATGGGATAAATTGAAGGAAGATTTCAAGGCATGGAAAAAGCTTAAGATGAGGCAAGCAGAACCGGTTGGAACCGTAATAATGGCACTATTGATATGGACGATGAATGGTGGAAGAAAGCTAGAGCTGTAAGTGTTATATGTATTTATAGGAATGTTACCTTTTAAATTAGTTGCTGTTATTATTTGTACTAATATGTGTTGCTCTCTTGGATATTTTCAGGACATTCCAGGCTGCGGGAAGTTTAGGAAGCAACCCCTTCAAAATGAAGATGAGTTGACGACTTGTTTTCAAGGCATCGTTAATATTGGTGTTGACCATTGGTCCCCTTGTGGCGGCAATGCAACACCTACAGGTTGATAGTGCGACACAAGAACCGGCACAAGGTGAGGAAGGTGCGCGAGAATGTGCGTCGAAGGTTTGGCTCAAGGTGAGGAGGTAGAGGAGGTACCCTTCCCTGGTAGTGCCAAAAGAGCGGCAAGACCTGTCCAAGATACAGGCAAGAAAGCTAAGACAGCGAATGCAGTCCTCATTCAAGAAGCTGTCACTAGTATGGCTAGTTCAGCAAATGAATATGCTTCCAAGAAAGAAGGAAAATTCACTATTGATCAAGTGATGGAGGCTGTGATTGCTTGTGGTGCCGATTATGAAACTAATGAACACTACATGGCCACTGAATTGTTTGTGAAGAAGGAGCAAAGGGAGATGTTTATGACCTTGCCTACTGATGACATTAGGTTCAAGTGGCTTAGTAGGAAATATAATGACAAGCATGGAAAGTAGGAGTGCTTCCTATGGCTTGTCTCTTGTATCCTGCAATATGTTTTATTTTCCTATGATTGAAGACTTGTAATAATATGCTTGACATTTGTATGAACTCATTTTATGAACTCATTTTATATTATGCTTTACATTTGTATGAACGCATTTTATAATTTGCTATACCATTTTATTTTACAGATGTCTACAAGTGAGAGTGATGAAAATAGCGATGATGATCATCAATTTTTTTCTCTCATTCAAGGTGGTGCTAAACTTGTAGAAGCTTATGTTCACATTTGTATGGACAAGGCACCGCCAAGGACCTCACAGCTCAGTGGAATGGGATGGGTGATTGAGACCCTAAACACTCCGAGGGAATGCCACACAATGCTTCGGATGAACAAGGATATCTTTTTGGATCTACATGATGTCTTTGGTTGAGAGGTATGGTTTGAGACCGTCAAAACACATGAATACCTATGAAATGCTTGCAATTTTTCTATTCACATGTGGTGGATGTGAGTCAAATAGAAGAGGGCAAAATAGGTTTAAGCACTCTGGTGAAACCATTAGTAGGAAATTTCATGAAGTTCTTGATAGTGTGGTTGCAATGGCTGAAGATTATTTGAGACCAACTGATCCTAATTTTCGGACAGTTCACAAAAGAATAAGGGATGACAAAAGAGCATATCCACACTTTAGGGATTGCATAGGAGCACTAGATGGAACTCATATTCGTGTTTCTCTTTCACCTGAGGAACAAGTGAGGTACATTGGTAAGACAGGAATTGCTACTCAAAATGTGCTTGCCGTTTGTGATTTTGATATGCGATTCACATATGTGGCTGCGGGTCAGCCGGGAGCTTTGCATGACACTAGTGTACTGTACCATGCAATGGAAGTGGATGCGGAAGTCTTCCCACATCCTCCACAAGGTAAAAAATATTTTATCCAGCTCGTTTTGTCCTCAAATGTGTATTGTACCATGCAATTCTTATTTTCTTTTCACATGTGTAGGCAAGTACTATGTTGTGGGCGCGGGCTATCCTAATCGTCCAGTTACCTAGCTCCATACAAGGGTGAAAGGTATCATTTACGAGTGGCATCGAGGTATGGAACCAAACACTCCAAAGAGAAGTTCAACCGGATCCATTCATATGTTCGTAATGTTATTGAACGTTCATTTGGACTATTAAAAATGAAGTGGCAAATTCTTTATAAGATGCCTCCATATTCCATGCTCACACAAAAAAAGATTGTAGCTGCTACCATGGTTCTCCACAATTTCATACGTGAGCATGCTAGTGGGGATGTGGACTTTGCGAATTTCGATCGAGATCCGAACTATGTGCCTACTATCCCGGAAAGGTACAACAAATATGATGTGTCTCAACATGCCTCTGATGGATCCACTTCGGAATCAAGCTTTGTGACTATGGACTCATTTCGTGATAGTTCGGCTACATCCGTCGCCTTAGCTTGGAATTAATGTAATTGTATTTTGAAACTATGGACTTGTATCTTGGATAATTTGGTTGGACATGATTATCTTGATATATGTTGGTACTTTAATTTATTTACATGCTTGTCGGACTTGTATCTCGGATTCATACAGTTTAGCTAAGCGATACATGAGAACATACGTGTTACTGTTATGCTGCTGCACGCATCATTGAACTCCACTCATGTCAACCAAGGGCAAAGTGGGCAATCCACACAGACAAACCACAATTCTGGAGCTGAGAGTACCCTTCTAGCCAAACACTCCATACAGACAGCTTCAACTCCACTCAGAGCCAGCTCCACCTGGAGTTCTGGAGTGGAGCTGCTCCAACTGGAGTTAGAGCCATGCCAAACAAACTCTTATGACATATCCAAGGCTAAACCCGCTTAAGAAGATCTTTTTAAAAAAGAAGTATGCCATGTAAAGCATCCATCTATAAGAGTCTAACCCTCTAATGCAAGTATTCTTCTTATTGGTGCTTAGTCCTCTTTTGCAATGGCTGGATGGACAGTTACAAGCATCGACTCTTAGTCAAGTGATTTCACTTTTTAAGCACCTATAGTTATCTTATATAGCAAAGAAAACCAGGTTTTCCCTCTAAGCGGCTAAGTTGGAGGTGGCTTTAGACTTGTTTGCTCCTCTTGCATGCCGGCTTCCACCACCGCCTCCTCCCTTTGCTTACGGCGCGTGAACAAATTGTCAATAGCATTATGATACCATGGATCAAGCTATGGTGTCATTGCCATGACATGGGGCGAGCAACGGTAAGCCTGGATCGAGCTAATTAAGGCAACTAGATCATTCGGCGTGCTTCGCGTCGCCCTACCGAACAATGGAAAGAACATTGAATCATATGGAAAGCTTAATCAACTCCATAGTAGAAACATCACAATTTGCAAACAAAATACTGTCGACAAAAGTTCAATCTTCTGATATGTTGTAACTTACAATTAATAGTATATTGGAGTGACAACCAATTGTAATGGAAGCCCCAATTTTACATGTCTCGGACTCAGGAGACAACACAGCTAAATTTTACATATCTCAGGACGAAAACACAAGGCATCGTCACAAATTAGCAGTGGAGTGGAGGTTGTACTATTGGATAAGTGATCCACTGAAATGTTCTCCAGGTATGCACACAATGGGGGCTGGAACTTCAGTACGTGCCGAACTGGCTCAATTTTTGGCCTTGCAATGTCCCCCCACTTTGCAAACTTACAGTCTGCAAATCCATAGATATTTCAGTAAGCAAAAAAATGGTAGTGTGCTTGCAGCTCGTCATATTAACAATACAGTCATGTTAATCCTACAACACAACTATATTGCCATATACTGAATAAATATGGAAGGTTTTGCCATAGGAAAGAAAAGTGAAAATACGCGGCTAATTGAATCGAACTTTAGCAATACATCACCAACTCGGCCCATGTTACGGGCGTGGGCCAGCTGCAATGAATCCTTGACAGAAGCAACAATCCCACAAATTGAGGAGAATAAATTGATTAGTTTCCGTATTTAGTTATAGTTTTTATTGTCTAGTTTGGAATATAATCTTTATTAGTTGAAATGCTTCGATTTGATTGTTAGGTGGTCAGCTCTATGTAAGCACCGCATTGTCATCTAATTTCCTTAAGAAAGAAAGAATAACAAGTTCATTATAATCTCTAGCCTCCTCTCTCCCCAAAGCCGCCACCGCCACCGACCATCCTATCGACGGTGTTTACCCGTTATGGTCTAAGCAAGACCATAACAATTGGTATCAGAGTCACCCTCCATAGCTTCTGTTCAGCATGAGACTCGCTATGGCCTCGCTAATGGCGAAGGAGAGGCCGTGTAACGCTGCGTTGGCCATGAAGTCGCAACTGAAGACGCCACCGCTGCCACCCACGACGACTCCTCTCTCTTAACATTCTTTATGGGAATCCTGTTTAGGACATGACATGAAGTCAATATAGCCTCCCCCCACCATTCTTTGGAAAGACCCATTGTGTCTAACATGGCGTTAACCAAATCAGTTAGAGTGCGGTTCTTTCTTTCAGCAACCCTGTTTGACTAGGGTGAATAGGGAGGCGTCCTCTCATGGATTATACCATGTTCCTCACAGAATAAATTGAACTCATTAGAAAAGTACTCGCCACCACGATCAGACCTAACCCTTTTGATTTTCCTTTCAAGTTGGTTCTCAGCTTCTGCCTCATAGATTTTAAAGTAGTGAAGAGTTTCATCTTTAGTTTTTAAAAGATACATATAGAAGAACCTAGTAGAGTCATCAATCAAAGTCATGAAATATCTCTTACCACTTTTTGTCAACACACCATTCATCTCACACAGATCTGAATGTATGAGTTCTAATGGTACCAAGTTTCTTACCTCCGCGGCCTTATGAGGCTTACGAGGCTGCTTTGATTGCACACAAACTTGACACTTAGAACCTTTGGCAAGAGTGAATTTCGAGATTAACTCTAAACTGACTAACTGCATCATGCAACCAAAATTTATGTGACAAAGTCGTGAATGCCAAATACTAGTCTCATTACCACTTCAAACATGGTTCAAAACATTACTACACAAATCTGAAAGAGATAGGCGGAACAAGCCTCCACACACATAGTCTTTACCAACAAATTGTCCACACTTGGACACTACAAATTTATTGGACTCAAATACCAGTCTAAAGCCATCTCTACACAGAAGAGATCTGCTGACGAGATTCTTATTGATAGATGGCACATGATGCACGTTCTTCAGTTGCACAATCTTCCTCGAAGTAAACTTTAGATCGACCGTACCAACACCATGAACAGTGGCATGTGACCCGTTCCCATTAGAACGGCTGAATCCCGACTGACCTAGTAAGAAGAGAACAATGAAATATCAGCACACACATGTATATTAGCACCAGTGTCTATCCACCAATCGGTAGATTGACATATGAAAAGAACAGTAAGTAAATTACTATACCCTGATGTTTCCGTCTCAGTGGTACCAACAACAATATTAGCAGACTTGGAATTCTGCCCTTGCTGATTCTTCCCACCCTTGCGTTGGCTGCAATCCTTGGCCCAATGACCAGGTTCGCCACTCACAAAGCAAAGGCCATCCTTTGTGTTTTTCTTCTTCTTCTTGAAGCTAGTTGTTTGTGCAGTCTTGTTCTTGCCTTTGAACTTTTGAGCTTCGTCATTCTTCTTCTGCACCACATTGGCACTAGAATGTTCCTCATTACCTCTAGTGTGTGTATCTTTTACCCTCGCCTTCTCTTCAACATCAAGAGACCCAATGAAATTTTTAACAGAAAACTCTTGTCTCTTGTGTTTCAAAGAAGTAGCAAAATTCCTCTAAGAAGGATGAAGCTTAGCAATAATGCCTCCCGCGACAAACTTGTCCGGTAACACATACTTGAAGTGCTCAAGTTCTGTGGTCATGGATTGTATCTCATGAGCTTGTTCAACTACAGAACGGCCATCAACCATTCTATAGTCATAGTATTGCTCCATGAGATACAATTCACTGCCTGCATCCGAAACCCTAAACTTGGTCTCGAGTGCATCCCACATCGCTTTCCCAGTTTTAATCACCATGTATGCATCAACTAACTTCTCACCAAGAACACGAACCACGACACCTTTAAAGAGGTTATCAGCAGCCTCAAACGCTTGCTCTTTTTCAGGAGTAAGTGTTCCTTCAGGTTTTGCCGTTTGCCACATGGAAAACGTTCATGACAGTTAGCCAAAACACCATCTTGGTGCGCTACCTCTTGTAATTCGCACCATCGAACTCAAAGGGTTTGAGCGCAGCAGCAAAGCCAGTTGACGAAAAATGCCTATAATAAGGTTTTTGGATTGATAAAGATATGAGCATTTTTCGAATTACTTTAATCCAGAAATATGCTAGATGAATCATGGAAAGAACTTTTGCCTTTTTATAAAGCAGGAAATCAAGAACACTATAGGTATACGAATTTTTAGATGGACAGAAACTAGCATTCCTATCTCAGTGTTCAAGGCAACAACAGATAATAAAGCTAACCAAACAACAAGTGTGAGATAAGTATACCCAGATCCAGTGGAAGAAGCAACAGCAGCAGGAGTCTTGGTGAGGTCGTTGTTCGTCATGGCGTAGTAGACGTCGTGCAATTGATGTAGACGTAGCAGAGAATCGAATGAAGAGGAAGCAGCGAGCAGTCGTGCGAACGCTCCCCAAAAAACCTTATTCGTCCTTACTCGTGCAAGCCTTCAAGGACGAGGGTTCCGGAGGCCTGCTCTCCCGGTTCGATCGTACACGCGCCTCGCCGGGATGGAGATTGCCAGATCCAGCAACAAACTCTTGGGTTCTGTCTTAGTATTTCGTAGAGCGAATCGGAGAAAAACCAGTTTTAATAGCCAAAAACAAAGAGGCCAGAGAGTTGCCAAGGAAATGGTCGTCATTGATTTGCCATCAATCAGTGTTAACCGCAGCCATTACTCACTAGTAACTGAACCGTTACTACCAGCCGTTTGTTAACGCTACAAGTCGGAGCGTTTCGATTTTCGAATAGATAAAGAAAAACGCGCCCGCACTCGACATTCACGTGCACGCACGTGCGGCGAGGTGAGGCGAGCAAGCGAGCGCGTGCGTGTGTTAGTTCTCTCCAATTCCACAAGGGGGCTACCACGTTCCACCTTGTAAAATGGTGTAACTCCCCTTCAACTCTCCATGTGGGACTAAACAGTTTTAGCACGTGCACATGGACCTTTGAGATTTTCAGGAATTAATTAGAATTACAAATTTGTGCTTAGCCCGTATTAATTCCAACATGTTGATCATCTCAATGTCTTCAACAAGCTTATCACGCAGCTGATTAGCGTGAATGAGAAAATTGAGGGGAACGATAAGGTCGTCATATTGGCATTATCTTTACCACCATCATAGGAGCAATTGGTGATGAATATTATCGTATGGAAAAATACTCTCAACTTTAATGAGACAGTTGCATATCTATTAGAGGCGGAGTCCTTGAAGAAGCCATCAGAATATTCATCCTCGGGTGATCAAGCATTAGCTGTCGTAGGTATTGTAGAACAAAAGTAAAAGTCATAGGGAAAAAAAAGGCAAGAGCAAGGGCACACATGTATTCTATCTATATGACAAGGAAGGTCATATGATAAAAGATTGTCTAAGTTTGAAGCAAATGAAGGGTGCATACTCAGTGGTGGTAGCGAAAGATGATTCGGACGTATTAGTCGTCAGTTAATCAGGTATTTCTCATGGATGTTGCTTCCAAATACGTTCATCGAGGAAGATGTTTGGTGAAGGAACTCTACGCCTGGCAGATAGAACCGCTCACTTGACGGATTACAAGGAGTATGCAATTACTAAGGTGGGAACGGTTACATTGGAGATGTATGATGGAGCACATCGCACATTGGCAGGAGTTCGGTATGTTCCTGGCTTAAAGAAGAATCTAATATCAGTGAGGTCGCTTGAATTCGAAGGTTGTGAGGTATCACTTCAAGGTGAAGTCATGTGAGTAACTTGCAAAGGGCAGGTGATCATGAAAAGTATCCAAAGCAATAGAGAATACTGATTGATAGGTAAACCTAAGGGAAGGGCAACCTAAGGGAGGTCTGATAAAAATCCTGGCCAGGAAAAGTAAATCGTATCGTCAGCGATGGGTACTCAGATCTCATTTGCAGTTATGTGCAGAGCTGCAAAGATGGTTGCAAAATCTGACAGTTGCAAAGGCGAAAGTGTGAGCTGTTGGAAGAAGGAAGACGTGGTTGGACCAACCATGGGTACTAACGAGCAGGTGTAACTCGGAGGAAGTACAAACCTATGGCATGGAAAGTTGTATGAACATGAGATGTGGTTAACCAAACTATACAAGAAAAGAGCTCTCAGGTGGAGGGTCCGAGCGGCCAAACCCGGATACCGACACGCACATTGCAGTGATGTGCATGAGCCTCTATGGTGGGGGTACTCCTAAAGATGGGAGGAAAATAGCAAAAAAAATGGAAAAAAAAACAAAAAAGACGGAGCTGACTTGGAGCGAGTTCTTGGAGGAGCATGGTGACTTCAACAAATAAGAGTCAATGTGAAGATTGTTGAGTATGGTGACTCATATCCTAATCTATCTGGACTTAGAGAGGTATGCTACAAAGAAAACTAGATGAATCCTAATAGGATTAGGACTCCTACTTCTCTTTGACGGAGAACTAAGGGACTATATAAACCCATGAGGGGTGGCCATAGAGACCGAAGCAATGAAGAAGCAAGCCAAGCAAAAGGAACTCATGACTCATCCAAGGCAGAGGGCGCACGAGAGGATTACAACCTAGGTTATTCTTTAGCACTATATTCTTATATAGGGCAAGGATCCTGAAAGCGTATAGAGTTTTGGGTAATGACGCAATAGATTGATAAAAAGTTTAAGGTACACGGGTTACATATATATAGCCGGTCGAGGTTGGTGTGAACACAAGACTGAACCGAACAGTCGGTGTGAACACGAGACCGAAACGAACAGTCGGTGTGAACACGAGACCGAAACGAACAGTCGGTGTGAACACGAGACCGAACCGAACAGTCGGTGTGAACACGCCCGTGATTTATCCGTCTAACACGCCCCCGTAGTCTGAGTGGGAGGAGGCCGGACGTTCAGACTAGCCCGAAATTCGGTGAAGACGGAAGTAGGTAGACCCTTGGTGAAGATGTCCGAAAACTGCGACGACGTAGGCACGTGAAGAACACGGACGTGTCCGAGAGCAACACGCTCACGAACAAAGTGTAGGTCGATCTCCACATGCTTGTGCGCGATCTTTCAACCGGGTTCTTTGGAGAGATAGACATCACCGACGTTGTCGCAATACACAACGAGCGCGACGCAAAGGTATGCGCACTCGAGAATAATCGGCGTAGCCAAGTAAGCCAACAACGCCGTTAGCCGCGGCGCGATACTCGGCCGGCTCGGCCGAGAGAGGCGGTGTCTTTGTCGTTTGGAAGACCAGAGATCAAGTTATCACCAAGAAAGACCGCGTGGCGGAGGTAGACTTGCGTGTGTCGGGGCGGCCCATTAATCGGCGTCGAGAATAAACCACCCGATTCGATTGGGAGCGTCGGTGAAGAATGAGGCCATAGTCGAGGTGCCACGAAGGTACCGCGAACGCGTTTGACCAAAGCGAGATGAGGTTCGCGAGGATCATGCATGAAGAGATGACTTGCCGGCATAGTCAATATCCGGCGAGTGAAGGTCAAATCTTGGAGAGCACCCGGCTAGGCTGCGTAGTGTGTCGGGTCATCCACAGAGTACCATCAGAGAGCTTGGAGTGAGTATCAATGGCGTCTTTGCAGGTTTGCAATCGGACATCCCAAAGACGCTCCAATATGTCGAGGATATAATGCACTGGAGAGATAAAGAGCACCATTCGTTGACTCACGAAAGACCCAAAAGTGATGAAGTGGCCCCGGATCCTTCATAGAGAACTCACCCAAGAGCAAAGAATAATCCGTGAAGAAGAGTGTCGAAGAAGCGTTAATATAATGTCATCCACATAGAGGAGCAAATAGGTCAGATCCCATCCTCAGTTGAAGATGAATAGAGATATATCGGACTTGGCTTCTATAAATCCCAGTGATGAAATGTAAGATGCAAATCGGCTGTACCATGCACGAGGAGCCTGCTTCAAGCCATATAGAGACTTGTTGAGTCGACAGACGTAATCCGGATGGGCAGAAGCTGCAAACCCGGAAGGCTGAACACAGTAGACAGTCTCTGCTAGTGTGCCATGAAGAAAGGCATTCTTCACATCCAGCTGATGGATAGGCCAATCTCGAGAAAGAGCCAATGTGAGAACTGTGCAAACCGTAGCAGGCTTCACCACTGGACTGAAAGTTTCATTAAAATCAATGCCAGGCCGCTGAGTGAAGCCACGAAGAACCCAGCGAGCCTTATAGCGCTCAAGAGAACCGTCAGGATGAAACTTGTGGCGATAAACCCATTTGCCTGTGACGATGTTGACGCCAGGTGGACGAGGAACGAGGTCCCACGTCTGATTAGACTGGAGTGCATCGAATTCCTCGGTCATAGCTTGGCGCCAATTGGGATCAGCCAGCGCACTGCGGAATGTCTTCGGAACTGGCGAAAGAACTGCTGCATGTAGGTTGAGGCGATCCGTTGAAATACGGATACCCGATTTGGCACGAGTAACCATACGGTGATCATTAGCTACCGGTGGAGTCGGAGCAACCAGATGGCGACCGGTACGTGTGGCCACAACTCGGGGTGCATGGGTGTCAACAGGAGCCGGTGCGGGAGCAGCATTGGCGCCAGGAGGTGCTGTGGCTGCATCGTCAGGAAGCATCGGGGGAGCACCAGGTGGGCCAAGCGGTGGTGCAGCCTGCGGTGCTGAGAGATCAGCAGGCCACGGCGTAGGGAGGCCAGAAGGGCCAGACGATGTCACGGGGGCAGCAGGGGGTGGCCCGGAAGTTGGCCCGCCTGCAGCCGAACCAGGCCAGATGGGCCCCGCGACCGAAGTAGGCCCAGGGGAGTGTGCGTGTAGTACAAGTCCTGAGGGCGGTCTGGTCGAGCCATCGCAGACGATGAGGTGTGGCTGGTTCACTGGCACCGCCAAGGTGATGTACCATTGGGGCGCAGGACCGCCGACCGCCACGTGACGTCGTGAGAGCACGCAAGAGGAAAATGCCCAAGGCGGTGGACCGAGTCCATGTTAGCTAGAAAGTCAAGGTCGGTCGGCCAAAGCGATCGTGGGAGGTGGCAAAGGGAAGGATGTTTCATCGAAAGTGACATCTTGGGATATGATAATCCTATTCGATGAAAGATCGAGACAATGTAGCCCTTATGTTCCGATGGGTAGCCAAGAAAGACACATAGAGTAGACCGGGAGAGAGCTTATTAGCCGTGGAGGAGAGGTTTGGGTAGCATTGACACCCGAAGACACGTAAGTGGGAGTAAGAGGGATGAACACCAAATAGAGCGAAGTGTGGTGTGAGGAACTGGAGTGTCTTCGTGGGGTGAAGATTAAGCAAATATGTGGCGGTGTGGAGAGCGTCAACCCAATATGATGGTGGGAGGCTAGCTTAGAACATGAGGGAGCGCATGATGTTGTTGGTGGAACGAATGATGTGTTCGGCCTTGCCATTTTGTTGAGAAGTGTGTGGGCATGACATGCGGAGTGCAACGCCATGAGTAAGAAAGAAGTGACGGGCGTAGGAGTTGTCAAACTCGCGCCATTGTCACATTGGACGCGTTGATGGTGAGGCCGAATGCGTGCGGACATAGGCAAAGAAATGCGACAAGGTGGAGAAGGTGTCCGACTTAAGGCGCAGTGGAAAGGTCCACGAATAGTGCGAGCAATCGTCTAAAATAATGATATAATATTTGTAGCCAGAGATACTAGCTACAGGAGATGTCCAAAGGTCACAATGAATTAAATCAAAATTTGAAATAGCACGGGAGCTAGAAGTGGCAAAAGGTAAACGAATGTGACGACCAAGTTGACAAGCATGACAAATAGACTCGGTAGCCTCATTAGTATATGAAATAGCCGGAAATCTTGGCTAGTTTGCAGAGGGCCTCGGTGCCAATGTGACCAGGACGACGATGCCAAAGTGTAGAAGGTGCGATGGCGGCGAGCTCGTGGCGTGGGTGGACATGGCAAAGAATGGATAGAGGTAGCCGGAACTATTGCACCTGGCGATCACGCTCCGAGTGCGAAGATCCTTGACAGAAAGACCATATGGATCAAACTCAACGGAACAGTTGTTGTCAATGGTAAATTGTCTAACAGAAATTAAGTTTTTAATAATATGTGGAGTGACAAGAATATTCCAAAGAGAAAATTGACCGTGAGGAGCGGAAAGGGCAGTAGATCCGACGGAGGTAACGGGAAGAGATGATCCGTTACCCACTATGATAGTAGAGTGAGAGGGGGGAGGAGGGTGGGAAACTGAGATGTTACCGGCATCCGAAGTCATATGAGATGTGGCGCCGGAGTCCATGTACCACTCCCCAGAAGGAGGCAGGGTGAGGGACATAGTGTTGAACGAGTTCAATAGTCGCTTGGTCCCACCGCCAAAGACTGATATGGGATGCCGGCCGGCCGCTGCTGTCCGTTGGCTCTTTGAAAGCGCCCGACGGGCCTCCACCAGTCTTTGCAGGATGGGCGATAGGGCGCGCCATGGTGAGCCGTGGGGGGCGCGAACTGGGCTGCTGCATGAAGAGCAGAGGGAGGCGCGTGGGGCTATTGCTGCACTTGATTAGGCCGCGGACCGAGAACAGATTGTGGGCCGGAGTGTGGCCAGACTTGGACTGTTCCGGTCCATGGATTCGTAGGACGGAGGCTTACCCGCGCAGCACTGTGGGCGCTGGAGCCAGTGCTTGACATGCCCTTTGTGCCGTAACTGGCGTTGCTGCCACCGGAGTTAGATGGGTTGTTGCCACTGGTGCCGCCGTTGCCGTCCCCGCGGTTGTTACGGCCACCGCGCGGTTGCGGTTTTGTTGTTGTCGCGACCGCCACCGCTGCCGCCGCTGCAAGCACCGCCTTGGCCCGTGGCGAGGAAAGCGGATGAAGAGCCGCCGGGCTTGTTCTTCATGGAGAGCTCCTCAAGCATGAGGTCCGCACGGACTTCGACGAAGGAGGGGAACGGCTTCGACCGCTTGATAATAGCGGCCATGTGGTCAAAGCGCTCGTTCAGTCCACGTAGCACGGAGAGGACGAGGGTGCGATCGAGGACGGGTTCGCCAAGATCGCCGAGAGCGTCGGCCATGGTCTTCATCTTCGGCAATAGTCGGAGATGGATAGATCGCCACGGCAGAGGTTGCGAACTCGGCGCCGAGGTGCGGCGCGCGTCTCCTTGTTCCCAGAAATTGTTCCTCGAGGTCGAGCCAAACACGACGTCGCCGCCGCATCGGCATCATAACGAGCTCGACGAGGTGGCGGAGATGGTGCCAGTAGACCGGTGAGGACCGTGCACTCCATGCGACACCAATCTGGAATGTCGGGGTGCACGTCGTCGGAGAGGACGTGGTCGGAGAGCTCGTACTTGCCGACGGTGAGGAGGAAGAGGCCACGCCACTTGGTGTAGTTCGGCGTGTCGAGTCGAGCACGGCGAGGATGAGGGAGCGGATGTTGAGGACGGCCACCGCTTGAGCGTGAAGGGTCGCGATGGCGCGCTTCAAGGGCATCCTGTTGGCGCCGTGAGCACGCTCGCGCCGAGGAGGCGCCGGTGGTCGGCATCAAGGCGAGCACGCTCGGCGTTGATGCGCGCACGCTCAGCCTCAAGGCGTGCGCGTTCGTCCTCGGCGTGCTTCTGGGCGCGTTCGGCCTCTTCAGTAGCGAGGCGCTCGCGCTCCTCAGCGGTGGGATCACCATGGCACCGGGTGGAAAGAAGGAAGAGAGACAGGAGGAAGCGCGCGGGCGAGAGATGGCGGGCGCAGTAGTAGCGGCGGCGATTTAACGCCGGCGGCTATGGTGCGGAAGCGAGGGTCGCAGGATGCGAACCACTCATGATACCATGAAAGCGTATAGAGTTTTGGGTAATGACGCAATAGATTGATAAAAAGTTTAAGGTACACGTGTTACATATATATAGCCGGTCGAGGTTGGTGTGAACACAAGACTGAACCGAATAGTCGGTGTGAACACGAGACCGAAACGAACAGTCGGTGTGAACACGAGACCGAACCGAACAGTCGGTGTGAACACGCCCGTGATTTATCCGTCTAACAGATCCGAGGGTTGTAGAGAGCGACAATCTCTTGGTACTCTTTTGAGGTCATGATTAAAGAATTTGCAGTCAACTTCGCCAAACCTTTCTCTCTCGTCGTGGTACTTCGTCGCCGTTATTTCGGTTCTCTCTACGAGATTCATTTACTTTGTTCTTAATACCGTGAATGCTCATGCCGTATCTCACAAACTCTGATCCGATCTGGGAGTTGATGCGCATAAGAAGGGGTATCAGAGTGTAATCATGACCATGTTAACATACATTGATACCTCAGATCAAAGTGCTTTGGGAAAATTGCTCTGCTTTGGATTGGAAGTTTCAACTTGTCAAAAGTTTTTTATGTATTAATGCATTGTCCTACTAATGATAAACCACATACCAAACAAGGAGTTCAATTTGATGCAAGTTTCAGCCAGAAACTGAAATAACTCCAGGAATATAGGTTCTTGAATGTTTTTGTTGTTGTTGATATTACTGAGGAAGAGAAGCACTTTGGTAGTTGGTAACTTGGTATGATGCCCGAATAGTTCAAGGTGGAGATGTGTTTTTGGCAACTAATATCGGGGTTTTGTGGATTTTTTGTTTGTCTTTTGGATCCATCTTTCTAGTTAGTAACAATTGTTGTGCTAAGTGCTCATGGTTTTAAATTCATTTAGGTTTACTAATGTGTTTAAAACTAAAGTAATGTGTTATTTTTTAATATGAAAGGTTGTTTTTCTCTAAAATATAATATGAGAATTTTGATGGGAGTTCTGTCTGTCTGAAATAAATCAGCAATTCAAGAACTGGCTTCCTTGGTAAGACACAAGGGAATCGTCTTCGTATTATCCCAGCTGGCAGAGTTGGTTTTGTCAGAAAAGTAGTGGAATGCAAGGAATCTAGAATTGGAAAGAAGCCGATCGAAGTTCCATCAAATGTTACCCTCACACTAGAGGAGCAGTTTGTCAAAGCTAAAGGTCCACTAGGGGAGTTATCGCTAAGCTATCCAGGTGAAGTGAAAGTTGTGAAAGAAGAATCTGGTAAGCTGAGAGTCTACAAGACAGTGGAAACCAAAAGGGCGAACCAGATGCACGGCCTTTTCAGGTAAGACTGACAAATAGAAACTACAAAATGAGTGTGCCTATTTCATTTTTCGCTGGTTCACTGCTCATAACGTGTTCAATTGTTTCACCATTTTATTCTTTGTGTCCCTATCATTTCCTGGCATTCCTAAAATTAACTACCAACTTATCATCTCTCTGCTCTCATCACAACTCCATATTTGAGCCATCACTTCTTGCAATCAAGAACAGTAGTATGGAAAATGTCCCATAAACACAGGAATCACATGGGTATTTGATTGTGATACCACCAGTGTCTTAGAAATAAGTTGTATCACACATGCTATTTGCCATGTAGGAATAGATAATCACATTCCTACAAGCCTATTAGCTTCTACAACTACAAGGATCTAGATTATATATAGCAGTATTTAACTTGTATTTGTCAATCTCTGATCCCCTATCTTACCAATAACCAATATAGGGATGATCTCTCTTGTTTATCTATGCTTTTGAGTGTACACTGAAGAAAATCTAATCCACCTTGAAGGAAGAAACCCTCACAGTTGTAGTACGTTGGACAAATATTTGGATATGAATGTTTTTCTACTTGCATTTATCATTCTCTGTTCTCTATTCATATTTTGAGGAAATAGCTGACATAGGCTATGTTATTGCCACTTTTCTGGAGTTCAGGAACCGCAAAATCAGCTTTTGTCCATACACCAAATATCATCTAGTGTTTGTGGCAATTGGGCTATGATCTCTCCTTGTATTATTTCAATAATTGGGCTATGATCTCTCCTTGTATTATTTCAATATATAAAAGGAATGTGTAAATTGGGAAAAACACCCACCTTGGTTAAGGGGTTTTCAAATACAAGTGTTTTGTGCGTGAGCAAGTATTGATAAAAGGTGTGATTGGTCAGCGTTATGTAAATTTTATTTGCCGTGTGCATTAAGGACTGGACCTTGTACAGAATGATGTTTGCAAATTTCTTAACCATCGCTTGGTTATATTAATCATCTTGCAGATTTATGATCTTGCGACGCCTTGCCCTTTACTTATTCCTCTGAAAACATGGGTGCAAATATTCCATGCAACATCATCGCAGGGGTGTCAAAAGGATTTGATAAGAAGCTTCAGTTAGTGGGGGTTGGGTACCGTGCAGCGGTGGTGGGTAAAGATCTCGTGATGAACCTGGGATTCTCGCACCCTGTTCGGATGGCTGTCCCAGAAGGGCTTCAGGTTAAGGTGGAAGAGAACACCAGGATCATTGTGAGTGGCTACGACAAGAGCGCGATTGGTGAATTTGCTGCTGCTATAAAGAAGTGGAGGCCGCCCGAGCCATACAAGGAAAGGGTGTTCGATATGCCGACGAGGTTGTCAGAAGGAAGGAGGGCAAAGCTGGGAAGAAGAAATAGAGGGCTGTTTCATAGTTTTGCAGGTTTCATACTTCATTTCATTATTCCTCTGTAATCCATCCATCTTTTATGTACTAGAACCCAACTTATATGAAAATCGTGCTCTTCGGCTCTTTCGCGACTTTGTAGAGATGCTGCTGTTTTCATCAGCCCATCATCAGCTTCAGCTTCAGTGGTTCAATGCTAGTATTTATTGGAAAACCCATCAACACTTGGACACAGCTGACAATTAATGTCACAAGACTTGCCGTGAAATTTTGTGTACAAAAGTTGGGGAAATTCCTCTTACTAACATAGTAGTTGATGGCGTTTGGCTTTGAGAACTGCATCTGCCTGTTGCTCATTGTTTTGTCAAACACCAACCCAGTGCCTAGTAACAATCACAGCTTGTGCAGCCACGGTTGATGATGAAGATTGAAAGGAGAAAAAAAGAGTTGCCGAGAAGGGTGGTCAATGAGCGAGCCAAGCTGCAACAATAACCCCATCGCCGCCACGCCACGTCCGGGGCCGCGCTGCGCATCCATACGACTAGGTGTATGATGCCCGAATAGTTCAAGGTGGAGATGTGTTTTTGGCAACTAATATCGGGGTTTTGTGGATTTTTTGTTTGTCTTTTGGATCCATCTTTCTAGTTAGTAACAATTGTTGTGCTAAGTGCTCATGGTTTTAAATTCATTTAGGTTTACTAATGTGTTTAAAACTAAAGTAATGTGTTATTTTTTAATATGAAAGGTTGTTTTTCTCTAAAATATAATATGAGAATTTTGATGGGAGTTCTGTCTGTCTGAAATAAATCAGCAATTCAAGAACTGGCTTCCTTGGTAAGACACAAGGAATCGTCTTCGTATTATCCCAGCTGGCAGAGTTGGTTTTGTCAGAAAAGTAGTGGAATGCAAGGAATCTAGAATTGGAAAGAAGCCGATCGAAGTTCCATCAAATGTTACCCTCACACTAGAGGAGCAGTTTGTCAAAGCTAAAGGTCCACTAGGGGAGTTATCGCTAAGCTATCCAGGTGAAGTGAAAGTTGTGAAAGAAGAATCTGGTAAGCTGAGAGTCTACAAGACAGTGGAAACCAAAAGGGCGAACCAGATGCACGGCCTTTTCAGGTAAGACTGACAAATAGAAACTACAAAATGAGTGTGCCTATTTCATTTTTCGCTGGTTCACTGCTCATAACGTGTTCAATTGTTTCACCATTTTATTCTTTGTGTCCCTATCATTTCCTGGCATTCCTAAAATTAACTACCAACTTATCATCTCTCTGCTCTCATCACAACTCCATATTTGAGCCATCACTTCTTGCAATCAAGAACAGTAGTATGGAAAATGTCCCATAAACACAGGAATCACATGGGTATTTGATTGTGATACCACCAGTGTCTTAGAAATAAGTTGTATCACACATGCTATTTGCCATGTAGGAATAGATAATCACATTCCTACAAGCCTATTAGCTTCTACAACTACAAGGATCTAGATTATATATAGCAGTATTTAACTTGTATTTGTCAATCTCTGATCCCCTATCTTACCAATAACCAATATAGGGGATGATCTCTCTTTGTTTATCTATGCTTTTGAGTGTACACTGAAGAAAATCTAATCCACCTTGAAGGAAGAAACCCTCACAGTTGTAGTACGTTGGACAAATATTTGGATATGAATGTTTTTCTACTTGCATTTATCATTCTCTGTTCTCTATTCATATTTTGAGGAAATAGCTGACATAGGCTATGTTATTGCCACTTTTCTGGAGTTCAGGAACCGCAAAATCAGCTTTTGTCCATACACCAAATATCATCTAGTGTTTGTGGCAATTGGGCTATGATCTCTCCTTGTATTATTTCAATAATTGGGCTATGATCTCTCCTTGTATTATTTCAATATATAAAAGGAATGTGTAAATTGGGAAAAACACCCACCTTGGTTAAGGGTTTTCAAATACAAGTGTTTTGTGCGTGAGCAAGTATTGATAAAAGGTGTGATTGGTCAGCGTTATGTAAATTTTATTTGCCGTGTGCATTAAGGACTGGACCTTGTACAGAATGATGTTTGCAAATTTCTTAACCATCGCTTGGTTATATTAATCATCTTGCAGATTTATGATCTTGCGACGCCTTGCCCTTTACTTATTCCTCTGAAAACATGGGTGCAAATATTCCATGCAACATCATCGCAGGGGTGTCAAAAGGATTTGATAAGAAGCTTCAGTTAGTGGGGGTTGGGTACCGTGCAGCGGTGGTGGGTAAAGATCTCGTGATGAACCTGGGATTCTCGCACCCTGTTCGGATGGCTGTCCCAGAAGGGCTTCAGGTTAAGGTGGAAGAGAACACCAGGATCATTGTGAGTGGCTACGACAAGAGCGCGATTGGTGAATTTGCTGCTGCTATAAAGAAGTGGAGGCCGCCCGAGCCATACAAGGGAAAGGGTGTTCGATATGCCGACGAGGTTGTCAGAAGGAAGGAGGGCAAAGCTGGGAAGAAGAAATAGAGGGCTGTTTCATAGTTTTGCAGGTTTCATACTTCATTTCATTATTCCTCTGTAATCCATCCATCTTTTATGTACTAGAACCCAACTTATATGAAAATCGTGCTCTTCGGCTCTTTCGCGACTTTGTAGAGATGCTGCTGTTTTCATCAGCCCATCATCAGCTTCAGCTTCAGTGGTTCAATGCTAGTATTTATTGGAAAACCCATCAACACTTGGACACAGCTGACAATTAATGTCACAAGACTTGCCGTGAAATTTTGTGTACAAAAGTTGGGGAAATTCCTCTTACTAACATAGTAGTTGATGGCGTTTGGCTTTGAGAACTGCATCTGCCTGTTGCTCATTGTTTTGTCAAACACCAACCCAGTGCCTAGTAACAATCACAGCTTGTGCAGCCACGGTTGATGATGAAGATTGAAAGGAGAAAAAAAGAGTTGCCGAGAAGGGTGGTCAATGAGCGAGCCAAGCTGCAACAATAACCCCATCGCCGCCACGCCACGTCCGGGGCCGCGCTGCGCATCCATACGACTAGGGTGGAAACAAAAAGATCGGTAGTGCAATCGTTGGGTCGGTTTAAAATCATTTTAATTAGACTTGTTATTTGATTAAATATTAAAATAAATAAATTTTGAATGAAAAATAGATTTCACTATAGTTCACCTCGTTAGCTCAATTCTAAAAATACTTTCAAACTATAAATCAAATGATATTAAATCAAATGGTGTTAATTTCAGGAAGAAAAAAAAACTCTGTAAGACGATTAATTAGCTCGATATCCACCCCTACGTATGACGTACGGGACACGCACCTCGCGGCGCGAGGCCCGGAACACGTCTCAATTGTATAACTCATTTAGTACTATTATACCATCTTATATTAATAAATTTGTATATTTCTATATAAACATACGATAAATTTATAAAAATATCTTAATTTTATTCAAATTTGAGTTGTTATTAGGAGAATGTTTTTCACTAATTCCATGTGAAACGAGAACATAAGAAAAATCATTCCAATAATTAAATAGAGAGCGAGAATAAAAAAACATTCCCCACGGTAAATTGCCCAGTTGCCATCCTTACTTGGGCTAGAGCTGGGACTTCGGTCGTGCTTTTTTGGGCCAGTTCGAAATCCGGTCGGCACGACACGATATAAGCACAGCACGACACAACACGTAATGGGCCGACCGCACGCACGAAATGCGGCTCGTTGGGCGGCACGACACGTCACGATCAGTTAGGTCGTGTTTAGGCCAGCACGGCACGAAATAGGCCCAACCTTCCCGTTCTTACCCAATCAGCCCCTCACACCGGCTTAGCCCAACCAATCATCCTCTTCTGCCACCCGGCTTGGTCCACGGTGTCTTTGTCTTCCTGGACGGCGGAGGCGGCGGTTGTCATCTTCTCAGACGTCTATAGTTACTTAGGGCTGGATTTGGACCGATACAGCGGGCTTTGGGCCATATCTGAACCTGACCAGAGACGAGACGGTCCGACATGGTGGAGTGACCGGACCGAACTGGCACAACACAACACAGCACAAAACACGACAAGCTTAACCGTACCAACACGTAACCTGGGCCTTCCCCAGTACAGGCGTGGAAGAAGCCCTCGCACTTCCTGTCCCGCTAGCACTGGCTACATTTTGACTCTGCCCCTAGTCTACGTGATGTGATGGTAAAGTGCTTCACAGATGATGAAAGTTTTAATCAAGCTTACAGCGTAAACATCATGGGATCGAATACAACTTGAGCTCTTAAATGACATGTACTATCTTTACTGGGAGATAGAAGGCATATACTATCTTTTTTTAACGAGGAGAAGACATATAGTACTATCTAAAGAAGTGTTTTAGCCTTCAAAACTGGTGAAATTGTACGTGTCACTCAAAAACTTGTTAATTCGAGATATGTCATCCAAAACTAGGTATCTTGGTTAAATATCACTCCGTGCTTTATTTGAACGGTTTTGTCCTTCACGCTTGCTCTTATCCTCAATAGGCTTTTGCCACGTCATACCGATCATCTCTAGAGATTCTCTGGCAAACTCCAAGACTCCGTGGAGCTGATTGGCAATGCATCACTCTCTCACCTCACCATCTTCCCTCACTCCCCACCACCCCGATCTGACATGGCGACCGCTTCACCTCGCGGGCGGTGAGCGGAGGAGGGCGCGGCGACATAGCATCCTGTGGGGCGAGTGGCGTGGGGCAGTGTAAGAAGTCGGGCGAGCTCGACGTTGTCCACAGCGTTGCCCAGTCCCGGACGAGAGGCTACGGGGAGGACATCGATCGTCTTCCTCAGCCGCCATGTTGGTGGAGGTTGTTGATTTGGCCAAGATGGAGCCTAGAGGTCGTCGGAGTTGGTGGAGGTTACTAGAGTTGAGGGATGAGGTGCAGGTGAGTAGTAGAGACATGATGGGTGGAAAGAGGAAGGGGATGGACTGGCAAGATCTCCGTTGGAGATGTGTGGGATTTGGGCGGGATTAAGTATGGAGGTCGCCGGAGTTGGTGGAGGAGGTGGTGGTGAGTTGTGGAGGAGGATGGTGAGAACGACGAAGGATAGAATTGTCCAAATAAAAGTATGAAGTGGCATTTAGCCAAGCTATCAAGTTTTGGAGTGGTATATCTCAAATTTTAAGTTTTGAAGTGGTATATCTCAAATATTATGTTTTGGAGTGGTATATCTCGAATCGCCATCTTTTTTAAGGGACATATATCCAACTTTGCCTTCAACATTCAAGTCTAGAAATGGATATTTGAGGATTGCCGAGATGATCATATGTCATTGGGATATGAAATAATAAATCATCAAATACACATATTTATATTGACAAATCCTCACTTATTCCTTTTAAATTACCCCGCAAATTTCCTTTCCATACAAAAAAAACAGAGATCGAGAGAAATTACCACTTGCCCCGCGAAGTCCAAAACTTCCCAGTTCCCACCCTCCACGAGAGCCGAAGGAGAGAGCAAAGGAAAGCGAACGCCGCGACGCGATGCTGTACGTCGTGGGGCTCGGCCTCGGCGACGAGCGCGACATCACGGTGCGGGGGCTCGACGCCGTCCGCCGCTGCGCCAAGGTCTACATGGAGGCCTACACCTCCCTCCTCTCCCTCGGCCTCGACCCCTCTGCGCTCGCCAACCTCGTGCGTCTCTTGGTCGCTCGCCACCTGTTCGTGCAAATGCCCGCGTGGCTGGCTCGATGCCGTCGCTCACGTCTCGTTGCTTTTCCCCGCGCAGGAGAAGCTGTACGGGAAGGAGATCACGGTCGCCGACCGCGAGATGGTGGAAGAGCGCGCGGACCAGGTGCTGCGCGAGGCCGCCGACGCGGACGTTGCCTTCCTCGTCGTCGGCGACCCGTTCGGGTAATGATTGCTCTTGTTCGTTTCGCTGTTTGAGTTGGCTCTGCGAGGGCGTGCACATACAGCATTCGCTTGCTCATTTATCACATGGAGGTTTGGATGCGTTGTCCGCGATTGTGTGCTCTTGCGGAGTTCGTGACCGTGAACATGAGGATACCCATGGCAGTGCACTCACTTGTTCGTATGTGAACGTCCTTGTGTGGATTTATATGCATATTCTACTTTATGCGTACTTATGTGCATGCATTCTTTTAAACTTTTATATGTTTGTGTGTCAGTTAAGTATTGGTAATGTAGTATAGTTGTGCATTGTCACTTACATTTCACAGGCCTCAATTCATTGCATGTCTTTGGGGTTTAAAATCAATTTTTGTCAAAAGGAAAAATACCATGTACCTCATGTCATTCTCCATCTGTATGTATTATGTGTATATATGTGCACATGTTTTAGTTGAGTCCACTTTTGTTCGAGTGGAAAAGTAGGCTCGCTTGTGTAGGCATGCATTTTGTTTTACTGTTTGTGTGCATATATGCCATTGTACATGCATGCAAGTCTGATTAGGGGCATGGACTCCACTCAGATGTGAATTTTTCGGGAAAAAAGGGGGAGACCCCCATTTTCCATTATTAGAAAACACTACGAACTGAGTTCACAAAGTTCAAAACGAGAACAGGAAAATAGCATCAGACTGCAGACCACGCTGCCACATCTGAAAACACCACACTGCTCACTTAACTCTACCTTTATCAACTACTGCCCTATTACCAAAAAAGATCTTACTACAACCTTGCTACTCCTAACACAACCACCTAACTTTGTATCGTCCAGCAATTATTCTTGTCCAAGACGACTAGCTTTCACCCAGATGTGATATCCATGCAGTGTTCTCAGCTTGTGTTAGTTCTTTAAGTTTTATTTCTTGTGTATTTAATTCCAATGAGATTTGGGCAGGGCAACTACACACACTGATCTTGTTGTTCGTGCCAAGAACATGGGGGTAGAAGTGAAGGTAATCCACAATGCATCTGTCATGAATGCAATTGGAGTTTGCGGGTTGCAACTTTACCGCTATGGAGAGACCATCTCTATACCTTTCTTCACAGAGACATGGAGACCGGATAGTTTCTATGAGAAGATTCAGAACAATCGCCGGCTTGGGCTGCACACACTTTGCCTACTAGGTTCATAATACTTGCTTGACCTTTTCAAAATGGTGACATGTTTTCCAGTAAACATTTCCATAATAGAATTGAATTTTGGTTATTGTAAGTAGTAACGACAGATGCAATCAATGTTCAAAATATTTATAGATTGCAACACAATTAAGGTATAGTTCTGATGATTTGAGCATATAAAAATTGTTCTATATGAGAGTACTAGTCACTTGCTTTTCTTAGTCGTTAATTTTTTGTAATTTAGTGCAGCATCTACTGATCCTAGATTGTCAAACATTGTTGTCAATGGTGATTTTTGTTGCATGCAACGCTTCAGATTTCTAGCCTAAGTTATTTGAACAACAAAAATCTTTTATCACCATGAGTTTTCAATATTACTGCTTGTACTATTATCACCTTGTCTGCTACTGCTAGTGGACTTGGTTCGGTGTTTTAAATATAAAAAGCTGATCAATTCAATTATTTAATGCAGATATTCGTGTTAAGGAGCCAACGCTCGAGTCCTTATGCAGGTAATTTCCTCTCTTTTTTGTCTATCATATTCAGTAGCTCACAGTGCAGAATTACATTTATTATGATAATTAGCTATGCTCAATGTTCTGTGAAATGCAAGCAGCTCTTATTGGTTGTGCTTGTTTTGCTGTTATTTAGGATATATCTATCACTTGTCATTGGGTTTAATTTGACTATTCACTTTCAGAGGAAAGAAAGTGTATGAACCACCGAGATTCATGACTGTGAACACTGCAATAAGTCAGCTTTTGGAGGTGGAGGGAGTGCGCGGGGGATCTGGTATTCTCTAGCCTCTGAACTTATTTTCTCTAGCTAGCTTTCTTGAGAAAAGCTCTTCTCAAACAGGAGTATTTGCCTGTCCTGCATCGGCAAATATTGCATTTTTTGTGCAGTGCTTTAAATGTTCTGTTTATCGTAGGCAATTGGGTCTTACTGTGAGAGTAACATTTAAAGATCATTTGTTTCCAGCATACGGCTCGGATTCACTATGCATAGGTGTAGCTCGCCTCGGAAGTGATGATCAGAAGATTGTTGCTGGTCCTATGAAAGAACTACTAGATGTTGATTTTGGTGCACCCCTTCACTGCCTTATCATAGTGGGAGAGACTCATCCTGTGGAACAAGAGATGCTAGAATTCTACACGACCAAGTAGCCGATCTACAGTGTTTCCATGTGAGTTTCACTCCTTGTGATTAAAAGGAAACCAAAATTTGTACTTTTTTTTCTTGTCACTAACGTTGGATAAGTACTCATATTACATCTCCACATTATTTAATCAGGAACTTGTTGCCTTGATGCATGATCCCAATACGATGGCTTCTCTTGAATCGTCCGCGGGCGATACTTTGACGTTTGCTCCAGTCTGCAATTGGAATGTACACCAGTGGTAGTTTACTGCTCGATCGGGCTCACGTGTAAGTCAAATCTGAGATCAACTTTATTTTTTGCCCTTTACTGAATATTCTCGACGCGACTTTGGAACCTTGTTATTTACAATGTGTGGGTGCGTGTGCGCATGTGTTCATGTAAAATCAGCTTGAATATTGCCCATCAAGAAACGCTTGTATTTGTTAAAACCATATAAACTCATGAGTGAATTCGCTTGACCCGTGCTGTTTGTATTCTTCCATGTTCTATACGTACGTGTCACATGTCGTTTGCAGATTCATATTTCACTACTGCACAGCTCAATTTGAGAAGCCTTCCAGTCAAAAAGCATGAACAGACACGACGAGCGGGATTTTTTTAATCGCCAGATAAGGGACCAGAGATGCATCATTCGTTGCATTACAAGCACTTTTCGTTTACCGGATAGGGGTGTACTGCTCCGTCTGCAACTGGTGCAGCGCGGCTTCAGAGCCGAAGCTATGGTGGCTCGGCGACCTCTGGGATCGGGACCTCGTCGGCGTCATGGGTCCCTTCACCCGTGGCGACCGCTGCGCGACCGGCGGCCTGCTGGACCGAGCAAAGACGATGTCGCTGGCGATGGAAGGGATCGGCGACAGCAGGCGGTCGGCGAACGGGAAGCATTGCTCCGAGTAAACGTCCGACGCGCCGGGGCGCTCCTTGGGCGTGCTCATCGACCGGAACTTGGCCTTGGCGGACGCCGTGGACGCCATGTACCCCGGGAACGGCGTCGGCGAGCACGCCGCCACCGCGTCGTCGTCCCTCGCCGTCGCGTGACTCGGCCGCACGAAGGACCGCCTGGCCGAGTAGCCGAGCTGCCTGCCGTCGTCGTCGTCGTCGTCCGGGTGCTGCGAGCCGAGGCAGGCAAGGGAGTCCCTGGTGCGAAGGACCGGCGCTGGCGGCTGCTGGTGCTGGTGGGCGATGGCCCTGCACGGGGACTGGTGCGCCACGGGGATGTCCTTGTCGAACGGCCGCCATCCGACCCATTCCTCCAGCCAGCCCCACCTCTGGTTGAGCGTCTCCAGCTCGTCCTTGGACATGGGCTGCCTCCTGATGCCAATCTTCTCCTAGATACCCACAACATCATGACATGACATGGCATCAGTACTCGATCTGCAAAGCTAGGCAATACAAACACACACCCAAGTAATGGCTGGGTGAACCACACGCGCACGCGCGGAGGTGCTCTCAAGTCCGAAGAATCTCCCGCGAGATGGTCCACCGACAAACCGGTCCAAGATGAGCTGCACTGCGCGTGTGGGCCGAGACCGAGACCGAGACCCGTCTGTCAGTGACAGTTGGCGTGCACACTACTTGGCACAGGTTATTTGCAGTACCCCTGAATTAGGGAGCACATGCTGCAATGTCAGCGAGGAGGGGAGGAGTCCGCGTACGTTCTGCAAGGCGGCGTACTGCAGCGCGCGCACGCGCTTCAAGGCGGCCTCCTCCCTGCTCCTCGTCATCGCGCCCATCTCTTCCTTTGAGAAGATGCTGCCGTCCCACCCCTTGCTCTTCTGCTCCTGCTCCTGCAGACGCGAAAGAACAAGGGAGCAAGTATCCTCAGCGACGACGGGGTCAATCGTTTCCCCGACACTCTCTGCATTCACCGGTGCAGTAATTTGCACGGCGATCGAAATATGCCAAGAAGACGCCCCAATGCAACTAACTGATTGATGCAAATGTGTAGAGTAGTGTATTGTAGACTACTGGCCACCCAACCGCACGCCGCCGAAATGCAACTGACGCGCCGAGTCACCTCTGCGGCCAACTTTTAGCCCACATGCACCGCACGTTCGTCCCCAAATCATTCGCACGTTCGTCGATCCTTTTTTTTTCTTCGTCCCGGCTGACGAAAACGGCCTGAAGAACTCACCAATAAACCCGCGTGTAGCGCGGCGGCGTACAGCTCCCGTCCTCTCCCGAGCAGGGCGTCCATGCCGACGGCCGCCGCCCTGGCGCGCTGCCGGGCCTGGATCTTCATCAGGGACTCCAGGCCCCGCAGCGTCGCCGCCGTCTGTCGCCGCGCCGCCTGCCCGCGGATCAGCGCCTGCAGCCCCACCAGGCCCTTGAGCGCGCGCAATGCCCTCCGCGCCTGCGTGACATGTGCATAGTATTGTAAGCTCCTTGAGCACTAAAGGCAACCTACCAACCAAACACATCCTACACGACGACAGGATGCAATGCTCGCTTACGAGGTATCCACGGTAAACTGATTGGATCGCAACGGCGGCCTGTTCTTGGTTGGACGGTAGGGGATGCGCCGTCGCCAATGCCGGCTGCCCGGTGAGGCGGACCACCTCGGCGGCCGCATGGGCAGCTGCGACGGCCGCCTCCGCGGCCGCCTTGGTGGCGAGGGCAACCGCCATCGCGTGCTTGCTCTGCTCGTCCTCCGCCTGCCTGATCTGATCCGTCACCGGCTCCGGAGCCGTCAGGGCGACCGACTGCTGGGTCTTGAGCTTCCCTACCAGCCATCTCTTGCTCTTAACCTTCCGAACAAGATTCATTCGTCAGCTTTGTGGATCAATGAGTTGTGCAAAGATTATCAAGATCGCGTAAAGAAGTGCAAACCTTTTCTGGTTTCTGTTTCTGCTTGGGTTCGGAGATGAAGAGCCTCTTGATGCGCTCAAACCAGCCCCTTTTCGTCCTCTCCATGTCGCAGTGTGGTTACAACTCTACTCTGTACTGAGGAATATCTGGAGCAAGAAACGTATCACCATTACCAGAAATGTAAAGAAATAATCAAGAATTGGTTGTTCATATGTCTCACTCGTAAGATCTACGGAAATGTTGACAAAAAGTGTAACAGGACGGCACTTTGCTGGTAACACAGGTCACTGTCAGTGTCTGTGCAAATGAAGAAATCGTGAAGGGGAAAAAAAATCAAAACCAAAACCAAAACCAAAACAAGAGGATTGCATTGGATTTAGGATTGCCGTTGCCTTGTCAGTAACCTCAAGTTTATCCATTTTTAATCATGTAGTGTGTGCCATTTCCAGTCTAAGCGCTGGTTAGTGGAGTGCTTTCTTGTCATGTCTTGTCTAGAGTTAATTCAAGATAGAAATAAAACCAAAACACCAACCGGGATGCCCAGAACGGGAAATCAATTTCAGAAGCAGGATTTCGATGCGACAATTTAGAACAAAACTGTTCTCCGCAGAATGTGAAGATTTCACTTCAAACCGTTACATGGCAATTGAACGGGAGTACCATAAACAAACAATCAGACATAAGAGACTTACTCCAATTTCGTCTGAACTACTAGCTCTGAAATGAAACCACAATGGAAGAAGAAACAGGGGGGATGGAAAAACACAGATGAATAACTCTCCCTGAGAACAAAAAGAAGTAGAAATTGGAGTGCTGATATGAGAATACCTCGTAGGGGAATGGTAGGGGACTCTCAGACTGAGTGATCCAAGGACCCCTCAGTCTCAGCAGCTTCTTGTGGAGCTGATGGCACAGGCAGGAGGCTCATGTAGACAAATCATGCTCATGCTCACCATACGAGGGAACCAAATTCCAGTGGGAAGCCAGCAGGTCATGCTCGCCATCTGAGAGAAGAGAACCCCGCATGAGAAGAGAACTCTCCCCCCCCCCACCCCCCCGCCACCCAATTTATATAAGGTGGCACATTTGCTGAGAGCCCTTCAGATTTTGCAAGGTGCGAAGCGCCCTTCACCTTCTCCAATCTTTGCTTACATCATGACCCCTCACCTTCACGCGAGCCTACCGCTTTGCCGAGTTGTTGACTTTGAGAAAGAAGATTAGAATACATATTGATAGGCTTATATATTTTAGTATGCACACCCTATAAAAAATACATATATATATATATGAACATAAAATGTTAATTCTATGCAAATATATAGTTTTAATTACATTTAACATAGCATAAACGATTAAAATATTCTATTTTTGTTAATTTATTATGGTATTACGGAGACGACGCTAAGCAGATAATAAAAAGGAGTTACCCAGGTCAACGAAATCTCTATTGGGTTTTCCAGAATCAATTACATATCTGAACCAGCCCGTTAAAGCATGTGGGTCTCGATTTTTTGGGCTCAACCACCAGGGCTTATCCGTGTTTTATAACTATGGTACAAACAAACCGGTGCCCACTTGAGATATATGAAAAAAAAAATTGGTGCGATGTGAAATAATCACACGAGTGTAAGTCTATGAACCCTAAAAGGACATTTCTTCAATTGATGGACTTGTTTTCCACGGGACAAAGTTGGACCCTCAGATCCAATCCACCCCAATCCACCAAGGGTGCATGTAAAGGCAGGCAATAATGCCAGCAACCAATGTGGCAGGCCATGCTCAGAGGAGGACCGGAGGAAGAGGGAAATGAACCGTACGATCATCCTTTCATGCACACAAGCCTATGTCTATCTGAGCCATTATTAAAACTTGTTAACATGCAGAAAAGATAAAGAGACGGGCTCTCCATTTAGCTCAGAGATGCCAAGCGATTTTTTATAAAAAATAATAATAATATATTTTAAAATAAAATTACAGAAATAAATGTATGTTTAATAAAATTACAAAAATAGGCTTCTATCAATATTTTCCAAATGACGAAACGGCCCTATCACTATTTGAATTGACAACAGGACTCTGTCGACCACTGAACAATATTAAATGCCAATGTCGTCATTTGAAATTACTATTTGCCTAAATTTAAGGCAAATCATCATTCCAAATGACGACAGATACCCCACAGTTTCTTGTCGCTATTTGGAACAGTGACATAATCTCTTCTATAAAAAGCCCAAAAAATTCTACTGAAATTCACTTTTAATACGGAAAAAAGAGAAAGAAGGGAAGGGAGGGGAGGAGAGAGCAGCGAGCGCTGTCTGTCGATCGCCCACCTTGCAGGTAATTTTTTTTGTGTAACTGAATGGATTATATAGTTTTAGATGTATGGTTATGTAGTGTAGTATATTGTAGTATATCATTTTAGGTGTGTATAGTTTAGTTTTAGATGTGGTTAATTGTACAAATCTTGTTAATGGTGCATTGCGTAGATATGTCGGTCGCGGTCAATTTCAAAATTTATTATGGTCAAGGGACTGTTTTGTAGGGGCCCAGGGGGGTTGATTTGTGTTTATTTCCAATCGGTGATCGTCAACCTAACAAGACCAGAGCAACACATGGGGTGTTGTGGTGCGATGGTTGTATTGCACCTTCGAGTTGGACCATACTCTACACGATCTAAAATTATGCTGCGTCGCTACTCGGACACCACAGGGCACACATTAGGAGTTAGTGCAGTTGAAAAAGAATGAGGTTATGGCAGTCATACCTAAGCATGCGAGGGAGTGCGGGTGGAATTTGGTCCTTCTGGTCCAAGCATATGTTAAAGTTTGTCTGCATATGCGGCAGAACAAGGGCTTGTTCGTGGTGGTGCCGAAGAAGCTGAGGACTCCAGTCACATCACGACATAGAACGGTCAAAGGTCGGGGAGTTGCTGATGTCACCGATGAAGACAGGGTCGTAGAAGCTCCTTTGGTCCGGGAAGCTAGTGGGTTTGCAGGCAAAAGTGAGGAGGTCAAAGCCCTAGTTGAAAGGATGACGCTCGAAGACCGGGACTATGAGGCATTGTCGGAAGATGAAGATTCAGATGACGAGGATGGTGGAGAACAGAAGGTGGTTCCATATGAGTGGAACACATACTAATTCAACAACCTCGTCATGGATGAAGGATTCTGTATACCATGGGAGTACCACCAGAACGAGGCGAGGCAAGGAGCGGGCCATATACAAATGCAAGAAGGTGGTACAGGAACACATGAAATTTTGGGCCTTGTCGCTACGGGCGATCATTCATGATAGTGAAGTCAAACCCTAGGTGCTACGGCCGTGGGATGCTCTTAGCGAGTGCATGTATTCTAGCTTAAGTGGGACGTCTATTGAAAATGCTCTATAGTAATCCCTTACACATATGTCGTCTCTGAATCAATGCAATCTCACAAGAACCTATCATCGGGCTTCATTACGAATGTCATGTACGACGAGATCGTGCATAACCTGGATTTCGAGCCACGATCCATCATTCGGGCAATAGAGTCAAGGTTCTAGTACACAATCAGTTATGGTAAGACGTAAAAGGCAAAGTAGAAGGTATTTGAAGCAAGGTTTGGTACGTTCGAGGACTCGTACCATAACCTGTCTGGTACATGGATAACACACATTTGCAGTTCATTGGTAAGAGGGTATTGAACTGAGCATTCTTCTCCTTTGGTGTATGCATCAATGCATTCTGACACTGCCATCCAATCTTGTACATGGATAACACATTCCTGACTAGGAAGTACAAATAGCAGATACTTACTACAATTGTGACGAACGGGAATAACCAGGTTCTTTCCGTGGCATTTGCCTTCGTCGAAAGTGGGAACATGGACAATTGGTTGTAGTTTCTGATGAACGTGAAGGTTTCTATTGTTCAAGGTCGTCCTAACATATGTGTCATATATTATCGGTATACCGGACTGTTGAGTGCAATAACTTAGCTACAACAAGAGGAATACGAGCCACTTCCATTGGTGAATCTACAAAGTAGGTGATGCATGAGGGACATGAGTGTAAACTTTTACAAGTAGTTTTACAACAAAGACTTAATGAAGCTTTTTTAAGCGACTGTGTAACCAGAACTAGCAGAGAATGTTTGATGCACTTTGGGAAACTCTAGATGAGCAGATGAGGATGCACGCACATAAGGGAGGCAGCGAAGAAACCCGACATAAGCGTTGAAAATCTCCCCGAGTCATTGCCCTAGTTACCCACAGATGGTCCCGTGTGACGATTAAGATCGATAGGCAGGTGAAATACTTCTTGGACTGGATTGAGCACGAGGCTAAGGTGAAGTGGTCATTACTACATGATAAGGATGGTTCCCCGTATGGTGTCACAAAGAATCTAGCTGAGGTGTACAATTGGGTCATATGTAGCGCAAGATGCCTCCCTTTGGTTGGTATTGTGGAGGTAGTTATGCATGGTACCACAAAAATACTTTATTGATCGAAGCAACATTGTGTCGCTCTCCATGACAAAGGATAGAGTACTGTACCCCTCCATGATCACCAAGTACATGGAGGAGGAGAAGAGCAAGAAGGGTGAGATGCACATGGTATTCAAGATGGGCACAAGTGAGCGTCGCTTCGAGGTACTTTGTAGGGAGAAAGGACATCGCTGGACGAACCATGATAGAATCATCCACGAGTGCACACTTGGCCGTGTTCGTTGCATATGCACTTGCAACAAGCAACTTCTTCTGCATAAGTCATGCTCATATGTGATGACCGCATGTTCAACGTTGGTGCACTATCTTGGCTAATACATTTATGAATATTTCACTAAGGAAGAGATTATACTAACATGGAGTGCAGAGATGTATGGTTACGATGTGGTTGACCATTTCACCAGCCATCCTACCTGGTGGCAGCAGATATGGCCCGCTGATATTAATAGGTTGAAGGGAATGGTTGGCCGGTGGTAGAGACGTCGTATAAGGAGTGACATGGACGAATTAGAAGCATGATGTCATACGAAGAAGTGTTCTATTTACAGGGAGTTCAACCATACATTCAAGTATTGCCATGTGAGAAATAGACAATATGAAGGAGAGGTCAGCTAGGGATGGCAATCGGGCGCGGCGGTTATGGGTAGTGCTCGCCCATACCCATGCCCGTGATCCCGAATTCCCCCCACGGGCATACCCGTGAAGGACGATGGGCGAAAAACCTCGCCCATGCCCATCGCCCGTGGGCATGCCCGTTTACCCGCGAATAATGCATCGCCGCCCGTGGGCATGCTTGTTACCCACGAGCAATGCACACATCAAGTTCATCATAATTCACACATCAATGGTGTATCACACATTCAACAACTAATAAAGTTCATCACAATTCACATATCATGTTCGACAAGACAACTAATCAAGTTCAACAAATAAAATAAAAATACAAACTGACATAGTTCCTTACACATGCAGGTAGGTTACGGGTAATCGGGCGAAGCGGGTACGGGTGGAGCTTACCCATGCCCACGCCCGTTTACCCGATGGGCAAGGAATTGTGCATGTGGGCAAAGAAAGACACCCATACCCGCCTCCATTAGGGTATTCGTCCGCGGGCATGTAAGTAATCGGGCACAATTGCCATCCCTAAGGTCACCTGTCCAGACGACGCCGCGGGGACCTCACCCGACCGCCCACTCGAGGCGGGCATCGTGGAGGTCGACATGGTGGACGTGGAGGTGACGGCCACGAGGATGGTTTACCTTATTGAAATATGTTGTGATAAATATTTTTTTACTATCATTGTGATTTATCGAACAACTATGTGATGACGTATGTCCTATTTAGTTATGTTATCCAATGTACTGATGTTATATCATGTGTTGAATAATTGTGCGCAACCTATGTACTACCGCTAATTACAAGTTTGTTTGTCGTATGCTTAATGTTGTTTCTTATTACTTTATGTTTTTGTTTCTTATTATGAATAATGTAAGCACTTAATTTCATGATTATGTTTACCGCTAATTTAATTTTTTGTGCAATTTTTTCCAGGTTCTGTCGCCATTTGGAATGACGACAAGAACGTGTTGCCAATTCAAATGATGGCTATCTCTGTCGCCCTTCCAAATGGCTACAAAGACATTTGATATTGTTTGGTTGGCGACAGAATCATAGTAATCCTATTGCCAATCCAAATAGCGATAGAGCTATTTCGTCATTTCAAATGATGGCAAAAGCTTATTTTTGTAGTATTATTAAATAAGTATTTATTTTTGTAGTTATATTAAAAATATATTATTTAAAAAATCGATGACATGCTAGTGATGCCACGACAATGCCCCTCCCATGAGCTCGTTGTGGATCTTGGATTGTGCATGCAAATTGCAAAGCAAGACTGTGGGGGGTTGGAAGAGGAAAAGGGGACAGTGGCACTGCATAATGTGACCAGTGTTATGTGCCGCCCTGCTGATTTGCAGTTACTTCAACTTTGGGCAGTAGGTCATTTAGAGTGGTCATATGCCCACATAGTTGAAAAAAAGATCCAGCTCTTCTACGGTAAATGCGGAAGAATATTATTTTACCTATATAAATAGTACACTAAAGCAACAGACGAGAAAGTATTGTAGCAAACTATTGTAGCAATACTGTTACGATGGGTAGCCTTCGCTTTTCGATTGCTTCTAATTCTAGTGCGCTATGTCGAGAGTAGAGCTGTTCAAACGCCGGGTTGAGCTTGAAAAGCCCGGCCGAAAACGGGTAGACTTGGCCCAAAATTTTGTTTTTTTATTTTAAAATATTATTTTAATAGTTTTTTTGAAATAAAAAATTAATATTTAATTTATTTTCAGAATTAAAAAAATTAGTTTTTTTTATTGTTTTCAATAAGTCTTCGGGCTGGGCCTTTGGGTCGGAATTGTAGTCCCAAGCCCGATCCAAACAGGATTGAATTCGAGCTGAGCCGACGGGTCGAGTCACATGTGCACAGTACAAATTCGAGAGAAGCTATGCACAGATCCCCGTCCGACAAAAAACGGCATGCAGCTAGCACAACAACTCTGTACCTTTTCCGAGAGAAAGCTACAATGCCTGCAGAGATCAGGTGAATTGCTGAGACATTGTCATCGTTGCACCTACTGACAGCAGTACATTGGTACAGTCAGATCAGTACTGATTATTAACCAGATGGAGCCGCTTCATAAACAAGCCGTACCTTATCCCCAATGCAGTAGTAAAATGCAAGCAAGCAGCTCACTGTGCTGATATGTCCTCTGCACATGTAAGGCTTAAGACCTGCATCTGCATCTGCATCAACTTGTTTTGTGAGCGAGCATATGACATCATCTCACAAACATCCTCAGAAAAAAAGTTGCAGCAGCCTTGCAGGGCTGCTCTGGCAAGCCACTGGTTAGCTGTTTATGTGCACAAATTAAATGGAGTTGCAGTCCCTGCCAAAGATTCTGCAAGCCAAATTATATAATCCAGCAGTGGATGATCAGTGCAGTGAAGTGAAGTGGATAAATCGGTTCGACTCTTTTGACTTTGAGCAAGCTGGGAAAATTCTACTCTGCATTGAGATCTTAACCGCATCAGGTAGAAACAGTAAGTTTTCCCAGTTTATAACAGTTTGGCACCCAACGCGTACGAAGGCTGTGCAGCTCCGTCCACTGAATCCCGCGAGCGGAGACGGGGAAGCCCGTCGAGAGCTGCACGCTCTGCATATATAATGCGGCAGCAGTAATTCCACAGCACAGCTCGCTAATACACGCAGCCTCAAGTACCGACCTACCTTCACTGCGATGGGCTGAAATTAGCTACTGGTTATTAGTAAACTGAAAAACTCATAAGAGATGGCAGCCCAGCATTAGGGGGGAAACGGCTCCGATACTTGCCGGCCGATCCGGGTTTATTCGGATTGGGTTAGCGCCGGTTTGGATAATCTTTGACTAGCGTTGGCTCGAAAACGAATATAGCTAGTTTTTATCCGAAATGAATACGAACATGGTGTGACAACGTACGACGGCAATTGCTACGGCATCGGCTAGCCGGCCCTAGACATTATTCGGTGAAGAAAATGAAGCAGAGCAGGTTGAGGTCGACGTCGGCGTAGAGGAAGAGGAGGTCGCCGAGGTCGACGCTGGGGTCGCTCTCATGGAGAGGCTGAGCAGAGGGACAAATAGGAGACGGAGAGGACGACAACGCTGTTCTCGACAGCTGCTTAGCGATGAAGCTCATCGGAGGAACGGCGAGAGGAAGCAGCGTTGTTGAGGCCGTCGGCGGCGGCCGCGATGGAGGAGGCAGAGGAAGAGTTAGCTAGGGACGACGACAGGTGGTGAATTGGTGGCGTTGGTGACCAGTGTGTGGCGGAGATGGGTGGATCGCTGGCGAGATCGCTCGGATCTCTGGCAGTCGGAGGTGGAAAATAACATGGAGCTCGAGAACACAACGTGACGCGGTTGGATGGGCAAGATCCTCACCGGGGTGGCGGGAACGGTGACGCAAGGTGCGTGATACGGCCATATCTACAACCAAAGCATTGCAAAAGGTAAGACAAAATGTTGTGAAGGCCGATAGGGTGGATGGGGATGCTGGCCAACGAGAGGGAACGTTCTCTCGGGATAAAACCCTAACGCGTGCGTGCAGTCAAGAAGGATATGTGGTGGCATGGCGTGAGGTTGCATTAGCGTCGGAAGAAGCATCAAGTGCATGGAACAAGTTCGTGCAAGAAGCTAAGAGGAGGAAAGCCCACAACACAAGAGAAACCAAGAGGAGATTTGGCCATGCATGGAGAGGACACGGGAACATGGCATGTGGGTGGTCGGTTTGGATCCAATTGATGACTAATTGGTGATTAATATTTTATTCCAAAACTAGAATAGTTTAAATTCTAATTTTTAAAAAGAAAAAAGTATTTTTGCTTGGATTCTTATTCACGTGAGCGATGGCAACTCGGATTCTTGTTCACATGAGCGATGTCGGACTGCATCTTGTAGCAATCGGACCTTGTTCATCCGATTTTTGTGCTTGCGTGGGAGGCTATATAAACCCCCATGGCGCACCATATGGAGGACAAGTTATGATTTAGATAATAAAAATCGAAAAGCCGTTTTGGCGCATATCGTGTGTTCTTTAGTCGTGATATGAGTTGGAGAGATTGAGGGAGAAAGATTGAGAGCAAGATCAAGATATCTATCTCTTGTTTTGGAGTACTATTCACCTAACGCTACTACTTGCAATTCAATCTATTAGATTGGTTTGTTAGTATATTGATTTTCTTACAATTCAATTCACCGAATTGGTTTGTGAGATTACTCTTGATATTCGAGTGTACCGTGAAAGATTGGGCCAACAATCGATTCATCTAATCAACTAGGTGGATCCTTATCAGGTGGTATCAGAGCTTCAGTTGCTCACGGTACTTCGTTGCTACGACGATCAAGTATCGACATGGTCGATACGAAGGACATGAAGTTGGTCATGCAATTCAGCTACACTATAGATCAATGTGAGGAGGATCCACTCCACGATCCGAGCTACATATTCTTCAATCGGTGTCGAGTGGGAACACAGATTGTGCTATGATGATCGTCTGGGAAGCTTGACAAACGCGCAAGCCAAACACTTGTGGATGATTGGGGTTGATCACAAAGCCACATCCGAGCCATATCTATTGCTTTGGAGGTTCAAGCACATTCGATCACAAAACAAGTGGAGGTAAAATTTTCTTTGGATGGGTATCTGCTTGTTGTTACTTGTGACGTGATTCCTATGCATATGAGAGCATGTTCGTTGGTGATTGGTGCATATTGGTTGAAAGAACAACACATACATCGAGTTGCATCACGCCCGTCATGTGGTACTCCTTTCCATGGAGAGGAACACGAAGGACATTACATCTTGGTCCTCGTCAAGGTACTTTGAAGATAGCAATGACGAGACAAGGCCCAAGGAGACATTAAAGAGCGGCAAAGGCTAAAGGCCAAGAAGCGTGAAGAAGAACGGTTGGTAGGGAAGAACAGAAGAAATTAGAATTGGCGACCCTTCTTTCCACCCAAAAACAAGAAGAGGTGTCGTTCCATGATGACAAAACTACTAGTGAGGCACCACAAGATGGTCTTTGTATGTCGACCAAGGCGGTTCGAGTTGACAACACTTCCATTCTCTCAGCAGGCGGCGTGAACCAACGTTTTCAAATCGAGTGCAAAATCAATGGCAAAGTCTACAAGCTTATCGTTGATGGTGGAAGCTACAACAATATCATTAGCAACGATTTGGTGCAAGCTTTGGGGTTGACAACTGGCGACATCGAACCGTATTATGCACAATGGTTACATAATGTCATGGCGAAAATTACTCATCGTGTCAAAGTTTGTTTTTCAAGAGGAGACTATCACGACAAAGCGAGTGTGACGTCGATGCCTATGCATGCATATCACTTGTTGTTGGGCGTCCGTGGCGATATGATCGCAATGCTACGCACCACAGGAGGTCCAACAAGTACTCTTTGGTGCATCGAGGAAGATCATATACCTGTGTCCTATGCCGAGAATTCTATTCATCTTTGAGGAGATCATAGCTAAAAAGCGATCGTGAAGACTACCACGACGGAGATTCACGAGGTTACACAAAAGACGAGGACGTCTTTTCTTGAAGAAAGGGAGGATGATACGCCATATCTACAACCAAAGCATTGCAAAAGGTAAGACAAAATGTTGTGAAGGCCGATAGGGTGGATGGGGATCTTTGCCAACGAGAGGAGCGTTCTCTCGGGATAAAACCCTAGCGCGTGCGTGCAGTCAAGAAGGATATGTGGTGGTATGGCGGCAAGGGTTGCATTAGCGTCGAAGAAGCATCAAGTGCATGGAACAAGTTCGTGCAAGAAGCTAAGAGGAGGAAAGCCCACAACACAAGAGAAACCAAGAGGAGATTTGGCCATGCATGGAGAGGACACCAGAACATGGCATGTGGGTGGTCGATTTGGATCCAATTGAATGACTAATTGGTGATTAATATTTTATTCCAAAACTAGAATAGTTTAAATTCTAATTTTTAAAAAAGAAAAAGTATTTTTGCTTGGATTCATTCACGTGAGCGATGGCATCCGACTCGGATTCTTATTCACATGAGCGATGTCGGACTTGATATCTTGTAGCAACCGGACCTTGTTCATCCGATTTTTGTGCTGCGTGGGAGGCTATATAAACCCCCATGGCGCACCATATGGAGGACAACTTATGATTTAGATAATAAAAATCAGAAAAGCCGTTTTGGCGCATATCGTGTGTTCTTTAGTCGTGATATGAGTTGGAGAGATTGAGGGAGAAAGATTGAGAGCAAGATCAAGATATCTATCTCTTGTTTCGGAGTACTATTCACCTAACGCTACTACTTGCAATTCAATCTATTAGATTGGTTTGTTAGTATATTGATTTTCTTACAATTCAATTCACCGAATTGGTTTGTGAGATTGCTACTGATATTCGAGTGTACCGTGAAAGATTGGGCCAACAATCAGGATTCATCTAATCAACTAGGTGGATCCTTATCAGTGCGGCCGGCGCTTGGGACGATGATGTCCGCGACGGTGATGGTGCTTCGGGGACATAGAGTTCGAGGGGGTGTGAAGTGGGTGAAGGATGTGCTGAGGCTTCAATTTATAGATTAGGTCGGAGTTTGAACAGATGTGATCGCGGCTGTATTTGTTTTGATTCGTATTCGTATTCACTCCGTATCTGTATTTGAGATTATTCATATTCGCATTCGAATCCGTTGGTATTCATATTCGTTCCGTATCCGATAAAAACAAATATGGTACATGCATTATCCGTCCACATCTGAGACGTTTTCACCCTAGCCTAACTTCCAATGCTATGCTACTATTCTTGTGTTTGTTCTGAACCAGTTTGTGGTGGTTGTTTCTACTTCTCTTTGAGATTATGTAACCGAATTACGAAATTGGCTTCGTGGCTTCGATCCATTGTTTGCAAGGCGTGGTGGGGGCATGTTGGGAGGTCGCAATTGGCGGGAACGACACACGAGTTTGGGAAGGAAGCAGAGCGACTGTCCCGACAAGCGGGGACGCGTGCCTAGGAGGAGCAGGATCATTTAGACTCACCACCCACACTAGAGTCCATGAATGATTGTTTTAATTACCCACAAGATGCACACGTTAGGCGTTAGCGTTACACTACGCAAGACGGTGAAAAAGCAGTCCCATGGTTAGTTTCTCGAGGCTGCGAGCCCGATCGTCGATCTTTTCCCATATGCTCCCCACCCACAGGCGAACACGGCATGCATACGAGGTATGCATGCAGTGGCGGATCCAGGATTTTCAACATGGGTGTTCGAAGTTATATACATGTTGTACAATGTAAAACATAAATGTTCATAATCAAAGCATAAAAACAACAAAGTTCAAATTGTTCTTACTAGAGTACAGCCAAACTCCCGGTGTGGCATCCTCTTCATTTTTGAATACTCTGCGGTCTACATGAAAACAAAAGCTTTACATAAATAATTGGACATTTAAGACAAAATAATCTTCTCATTTATCTAACAACTAAAACTACATAACCTATTGAACTATGTAGAATAATTTTCATCTTTTTATCTCAAATCTGAAATAATCTCTCTTGGACTTGCTCCGGTAGAACTCCACCAGTCACCGGAGGACGATCGGACAGTCGACGGAGGATGACCAAACTCGGTGTAGCATCCATCTTTATATCTCAAATCTGAAATCCCAATCCTCCCAACTCCTCGGTCCCTCTTTGCTCGAGGCTCGGCCAGAACTCCCTGACCATGAGACCCGGTGGTGGTCCCCATCTTCTTCTTGCTTTGCTTTTCCCCAAGACCCCACTGCTATTTCTCCTGGCTTCCTCCGCCCTCTGGCCTAGCCGCCTAGGCGCCTAGCGCCCTCCCAGGTCTGGGCCTCTGGTGGCCTGGCTCTCTCGGCCGGCGGCCTAGCATCCCTCCTCCGGTCCTCTGGCTCCCTCCAGCTCGGCCTAGCGTCGGTCCGCCGGTCCGCCCTCCGCCTCCCGCCTCAGCGCACCCAGCGCCGCGCTCGCCTCCCCCAGTGCCGGGCGGCGAGCTCGCACTGGCCGGCGGCTCCTCCAGCGTGGCGTGGCTCGCCGCTCGGCGACTCCTCCCGCCGTGGCCGCTGCCGTCTCCGACTGGCCCGGATGCCCTGGGCTGCCGGCACTGGGATTGATTTGAATCTGGAATCTGGATCACCGGGGAGGCAAGAAACCAACCGAGGAGGCGAGGAGCTCACCTTGACCTCACAGCATGCCGCCGCCTGCCGCTGCTCCTTGCGTCGGTGCCGGTGGCTGGTCCTGCTCAGCCTCGGCGCTACCGCGCGCCGCAGGGCTTCCCTCCCCTTGCCACTCGCCGCGCGAGGCATCCTCCATCCCCGGCTCCGGTATCGGCCGACTCGTGAGGGACTTGCCGCTAGGGGATTTCACGAAGGGGATGGGGTCTGGGACTTTGGGGACTAGTCGTCTCAGCGCCGACTCGTGAAGGCGTGATCGCGTGAGGCTCTCGGCTGCTTCGGTTGGGCCGCCGTGGTGGGCTTTGCAGGTGGGGCGTGGGCGCGTGGGGGGTTTGGCGAGTGGGCTGCAACCTGCGTGCGTGATCAGAGGAGATGAGGAGGTATTGTGCAGTTTAGATTGTATTTTAAGTATTTACTAGTATATATACCTAATACACCTAATAAATACTGAGTTTTTTTTTCCAAAAAAATGGGTGTACATCTGTACACCCATGTCCCTATACTACATCCGCCCCTGCATGCATGCCTCGTGTCGTGTCTGGCCTCTCGCATGAGTATTAACAAGGCCTGTGCCCATATGTTCCCCTAACCAGTCGTGCATCCGGGGTATGGCCATGTGTCGGACCGAATATCCAAATCTAGATTTTTTTAATATTCTGAGCTAGTTTTATGGTCAGTAGCTAATTCATACAGTGACAATATTGATAAAAATTATACACATACAATGAAATAGCTAAGAAAGAAGTAAATTATTATTAAATAGAAGCAGTGGGCCTTGTGATCAAAGTTTATATAATTTGTCACGCAGGGCTTAAAAGATAAATAAAACTCTTGCAGTGGAAATAATATAACATGTGGTGGCCATCCGACATGCACACAAACAATCGAGTAGGGAGCGCATCCTAGTTCTCATAGTCTTTAAAGTACTCATTGTATAATTTATAGATTCTCGAATTCTTCCTCAACAACTAATTAACAATGGCATAAAGCTATGAGTATGTAAAGTACTCAGCAAGTCGTAGAGAATAATATGCAATTAATATTCATGCAAGGCTTAAACAAGGAATAGTTGTATGATTATTTTGCAAAAAAAAACAATATTGACAATAAATAGATTAAAAATATAAGTGAAAAGAATATATAAATAAAGTAAGCAATTGGTTTGAAACAGTCAATGAACTACTCGTTCACTTCCTAACCAACAACCAGTGAATTACCCGTTCACTGCCCATCCATTCCACCATCCAAATATTTTATAAAATCTTTAAACCTCGTGTGAAATTCCTAGGCATTGTCTATAACTGGGGACACGGGGTTCGAACAGTTTAACACTCTGTAGAGGCTATACATCTTGACCTACGATAGATAATCAACTTATAATGTCGGCCATGACACGCTTCCGTAGACGTACAACTAAGTGATTATCACAAGACTTTTACAAAGTTATGTCTTAACTTAGTTCTACCGCTGAGGTTTCACCATCGAAGGGTTACATCCACCACATTCGTGGGCCTCCTCTTGTGCCATGTGAATCTACTCATAAACCCCGGAACCCACACCACACACGGCAGAACCATAATCAAGACATTACTAATTAATTAGCCAGGTCCATCCCTTACTAGACATATGGTTGTACGATAAGAACCAGATCAATAGCTCACAGAGGTAAGTCTTTAGTGATTACTCAGGCGAAACCACCTCATCCAAAATGTGCTACATGCACTCCCTTTACTGCACGATCATTCGCCTTAGTATGAAACCATTTTGTTCAACCAAGCCCAGTGACATCCCAAGCCATGGCACAATAATTTTTACAACAGTGGCCACACCACAATTCCATATATCATTAAGTTCAGTTACCATGATTTATCTTGTGAATAAGAGATCGTCGTATAACTACGTATGACTAAGCATACTACGTCACCCATGTTGACATTACAATTATGTCCAACTAAAATAAACCCTTCCTACGGTATCAAATGATACACTGTGTTCACAATATTCAAAGTGGCATAATGTCAATTAGGTAATTAGTTACTCTTGAAAACAATTGATATAAAATTAGCATGCATATTGATATAAAATAATATAATTTTTAAATAATGGGTACAATATGATCGAATATCTACGACTTGCCTTCGTTAAAGATTGGAGTTACTCCTGGAGTCTGGTCCAAGCTGGCTTCAGAAACATTAGAGTTTATACGCGTAAAACAAGACAAGTAAATAACAATAAATCCAAATACAATCAAAAAAATATAAAATAGGTGTTGATAGAGAGATATTGAATTTAGATGAATTTAGGAATAAGAATTGACAGAATCGCAATTTGTATGAAGGAGAAGGAACACTCAGAAGTTTGTCGGAAAAGGATATTGCTAAAAAATGGGAAGGAGGGGAATATTATGCTAATATTCCTTTCGGATTAAATAATATAAAAAAATAAGAGCATATGACATTTGGGCATGCGGGGTCCATGTGTAAGAGAGAGGGAGTGAGATAAAGAGAAAAGAACAGAGGGGGAAGAAACAGAGCAAGGCTCTGGCGGCAGTGGCGCATGGCGCCGGCGGCGTGGGGTGGCCGGCCGAGGGGCAAAATGGAACCCCGGCGGGGTGAGGGTCCCACGGGTGGCGGCGGCCTGGCCGAAGCGCCACGGCGGCGGCGACAGTGGTGTCGGCGGCGGCAATGGTGCACGGGCGTGCAACGACGATGGTGTTGCGGTGACGCACACATGAAGGCATGGTGACCTGGGGATGGATGAGGCGGTGGGGCGACTATGCCAGCGGTGGGGAAGAAGGCGGCAGCGGAGCTTCTTAGCGACGAATTGGACGATTGGTGAGGGGGGAAATGAGGGGGGACCTCGGGAACACGCGATGACGCACCTAGATCGGCTTGGAACTCACCAGAGAAGGAGATCGAGCGATGGAGGTGATTTGATCGGAAAGGATGAAGAAGGCAAATACGGTGACGAACTGCAACGAAATCCAAGATTGATTGTGGTGAAAAGAACATGGAGTTTGAGAACACAACGTGACACGGTTGGATGGGCAATATCCTCACTTGGGTGGTGGGAACAGTGACACGAGGTGGCGGCCGACGCTCAGGACGATGATGTTCGTGGCGGCGATGGTGCTCCGGCGACAGAGAGTTCGAGGGGTGATATGCAAACGCCTTGATTTAAGATGCATGCATGCGAGTTGGCCCGATCTTCCATCGTAGGAGAAATCCGATAACTTGAGTTGCGACGTTGACGAAGGGGCGGCTAACCACGATCCGATCGTGACCAGCAACCTCGCAATAGCTACACCGCTCCTCGATTGGTTACCAACCGTGTCAAACACAATTGGCCTGTTCGTGAAGAACGGCTCCAGCAAATCCAAGAGAAGACACAAGAGCAACAGTGGAAGAATTTCACTCGAAGATGAAATATTGATGAGACCCAATTGTTTTACCGTGGCTAATAGCAACATGCAAACAGAAATCAAGTCTGCTCCTCTGGGGGGCACACAAGCCAACATATACTAATTGTTTTCTTGTGTTTTGCGGCATCCACCTTTCCTGCATGCATGCATACACATGTTTCCTTTTGTTGGCACCACACAAATAGCAAGGATAGCAAGGATGGAAGACATGGTGTGGCAGCAGCAAATCAGATGCATGCATGCACAAAGTTTCCTTTCTTTTGATGACATAAAAATAGGAAAGGTTGATTTTCTCTCCTTGTTTCTTGGCATGGACATGCAATTCCCTTTTTTCTTCCTTGACTCCTTCTCACGCCAGCAATAGTGGGTGGTAGTAATTTTCTCTCTCCTGATTTACTTCCCATCCATATGCAGCAACAAGCTCTTTATTAAATTTTCCTTTCATGCGCATATTCTCTATCTGCGAGTTCTCCAATAATTCCTTCAAATGTAGAAACAAGTAAACAAAAATCATTAGGCAATATCATTTGTTCCATAATTAAATAATTAATTTGCCCAAGAAACGAATTCACCTGTTGTCCAAAGCGACGTGCACAGGCTCGTGTCATTGGACCTTGTATACTAGTTGAATCTTGTATGTGCGAGCTACCGATGTCCTCATCAAGGGGGGTGTAAAGGGGGTGAAGGAGGTGCCGAGGCTTCAATTTATAGGCTTGGCCAAAGTTTGAACGGATGCGATTGCGACGAGAATTGTTCGACAGATTCGGCAGGATTGAGAACGGTCGACAATGGCATGAATGCTTGCGATAAAGCAGGGAATTGAAGGCGCACGGTGATGGCGGGAATTGATGGCACGGCTGCACGGGGGCACAAAGTGGGACGCGCATGGCCTGGGCAGCGCCAGTGCTAGGCACAGCTAGGGCGCGGCGCGGCTTGGCGCTCGGCTCGGCTGGAGGAGGAGCAGAGTAAGGAAACAGAGAGGAAAAAGAAAGGAAAGAAAGAAAGAAGAAAATGAAAAAGAAAGTGGGACAGACAAATGCACTTCAGCCCAAGAGAGAATTTGTGGAAAAAAAATTCAAATTACACAAGTTGGATTTGGATTTGGAGACGATATCTGAAATTTGAGATGATGGAAAAATGATTTGAATTTCAGGCTTGGATTAAATAATTGCAAAAACCCAAAATAAATCCAACACTTTAAAAATAATTAAATTAAATTAAATTTTACAATAAAGAAAATAAATTTTGGGAAAATATTTTTATATAAAAATTTAAAATTCCAAGAAATAACAAAAGAACTTAGAAAAAACTAGAAAATCCAGAAAATCAAATAAACAAGTTTTGAATTTAATTTAAGTTTATTTATTCACATTAAATTGTTCTAATTTCTGAAATTTTAAATTAAGCTTTAATTATTTCAAGAAAAATATTCAACTAGTTCTTTTTTATTTTGAAAATTCAAAAAGACACGAAATTTGGGATGTTACACCCTATTTGGGGGGCTTAATCCCAATTTCCAAAAAGCTAGAAGCCCCCCAAATAGGCCAGCTTTGAAAGTGCTTTTGGTGTAAGACAAATTTAAAGTCATAGCCAAAGCCAAAATGGGGGAAAGGTGCTTTTCGGGGTTTTTTTTGGTGTGTTGTGGTTAGGACATTACCACTAGAAGTTGGTGGAAATTACCAACCAAATGTCACCCCCATAAAAGCCATCAACATCCCTTTCTCCACGTCATTCTCTCATTCCCCCTCCCAACTCCGATTCCGCCTCTATCGCCTCCCTCCCGCCCCACTCCACCCGGTCGCTTGCCTCCCCTTCGCCCGCCGCTTGGTCACCGATCCTGACTGCTCTCCATCGCCTGCCTCCCCCTCCGCCCGGCCTCTACGCTCCTCCCTTGGCCCCAAACTCCTCCCCGACCTTCTCCAGGAGCCGTTGGGTTGGCCTCCCGCTGTCAACGCCGCCCTCGACGCCGCTGGCAACTCCTCCTCCTGGTCGTCCCTCTTACCATAGCCGCATGCAAGATCGAGGAGGCCGACTAGGAGTCAATAGGCGGTTTTTAATTTTTCTTTGGCTAAAATCGAGTTTATGTGTGGACGAGTAAATCAAATCAGTTTTGCATAATTAAGACCTAAATCAACTAGTCTCACTAAGTGCACCAACACTAAATCTATGTCAAGGTTTGCAATCATGGGATGACAAGCAATCAATTTAATTCTAAGAATGCAAAACACTTGAATATAAATTGAGCACAAGAAAGCAAACCACAATAACATTATTTCATTTTTACCGTGGTGTTCGGAGACTCGCCGGTCTCCTCTAGTCCACGTTGAGGTAAGCTCAAATGAATTGGATCGGCTCCATGAATTAAGCCAAATACCTCAATTCGACTAGTGGTAGTTCTTTCCCGCTCCGGGTAGGTGAGCCTCCAACGCCGTCTAAGAGTCGGCAACCTCCAAGAGTAATAAGTCAAGCCTATTGCTTTACTCTCACTACGAGCAATGAATGCACATGCTCAAATGGATATGAAATCTACCTCTAGATGCAACACATGCAACTAGAAACCTCTCTCCTTGCTCACAAGGTGCAACACATGCACAATTGAGAGGAGAAGCTCACACTAGCTTAAAAGAATGAAGTGGAGTGCTAAGAGATAGTCCTACAACCGGTCAAGGGAGTATTTATAGGCCACACCATAAAAACTAGCTGTTAGAGACCGAAATCGGCAAAATTAGCATTCTGGTACTCTCGCCATAGGGTGGTGGTATTACAACACCTCTTGTTCAATGACTATTTTGGGGTTCATTAAATGCAGAAAACTAGCTGTTACAGTATGGTATGGTACTACCACACTCACATGGGTCGGTACTACCACACCTCTCATGGGGTACTACCGACTTCCAGGGGAGGGAAAAGCTCCCAAAAACACTTATATGGAAATTAGCTACCACCATGTAGGTTTTGGTAGTAACGTGGTGAAGTACTACCACATTCTGAGGGGCCAGTATTACCTTTGGGTGGTCATACTGTAGGTATTAGGGTGGTACTACCATGGGCAAATCTTAGCACGGACGATACTCAGAAAAAATATCATAACTTTTGACTCTGATATCGAAATTACGTAATGTTGGGTTCTATGGAAAGCTTATTCAGAGGACTACACAACCCATATATTTGCATGATCTCAAACACATTAGATTAACCATAAAGTATAAGAACTCCAAATAGTCACTACCATAGTCTAAGTACAAGGAAACAACAAGCAATCTTACACCATGCCAAGGGAAAATGCATGATTCCCAATAATTTGCAAAACACATTTGAAAACTTAGATTATACCACAAGGAGTAGGTATATGGAATTCAACCATTTGCAAAATACATTTGCAAAGTATAGTCACATGTTACAAGGATTAGATGTATGAGTCTGAACTATTTACAACACACATTCACAAATAATAGCATCATGCCATGGAGAGCTAGAGCAAGCGGGATTAGGCTATAAACACATGATGAGACTCAAGATACTAGACAATACCCCTCTTAATAGTACGACAATCCTATAACAGCAATCCAGTCTTTCAACCAAACACTAAGAGCGGTAAAAGACTAGGAACACATCCTTATCCCTAGCTAATTATACCTTTGCCTTGAGTGATGACCCACATCTTTATTTCAAGTTCGGTTCATTATCTTGATTTGCATCAACCCATGATACATGCTTCACTTGCTCTCCATCAACACATGATGGGTTTTCTCTTAACTTGATGATCATCTTCTCTTCAGGATCTTGATATGCATCAACACATGATGCCATCTAAAGTCTTCATCATCATGGAACATAACCTATTCATCTAACTCATGAAAAATGTTAGTCCCACAATGTGATTGTCATTAATTACAAAAAAATATACCATTAACTCATAATAGCGAGTTTACATTATTCAATATTTCTCTTTATGATAATTGATGACAACCACAACAATTGCAAATAATTAGATATAAAACAATATGAGTGTATATGAATTACACAAGTTTTATCTACTCAAAGGACATATTTTAAAGTAGAGATCCCCAATATATGTGGATAAAAAATATTGATCAATACTAATGAAACCACAAAGCATAGAGTGAACTCCACCTAAATGTGTGCATACACGAATGTGTAATAATAATATATATACATATTCAAGTTAAACTTTTAGTGGGGTTCAACCTATATTTTGGATCCGAGGAATGAAATAAGATATAAGAATATGATGTCGAATGCATACTTCCATGACTATCACTTTTTTTTTTATCCAAATGGGACTAAATAATATCATAGTCAATAAACGTGCTAGTCTCACATATAGATTTATTATTAATCACCAAAACTAAATTAACGGAGCTTGAACTTACACCGCAGCATCCCTCCCCCACCATCTCCAGTCCCGATTTGTTCCTCCTCCAACCCTAAGGTAACTTCTCTTTCTCAGATATGGTAGTTTTATGCTTGTTTGCTAGTACCACGAATAGAATGATTTTATGATTGATGTGGATAGAATGGTAGATCTTGCGTGTTTGTCATTATTTTTGTGGATTGCTTTGCATAGAATGTGCCATGTGATTTTTCAGTAGTCCACAGAATCACAACATATTATAATAATTTGCAGAGTCCGCATGGTCGAACGCGTAATTGGCCAAGTCATCCATGTACTAATCAAGGGCAATCTGAGAGTATACTGAGAGCTGTGCTCGATCAGCTGCACACACAGAGAAAAAATAGCAATACACAAGTAGTAGAATTTCTGTGTAGCTATTGTCATTAGTTTGTTTCAAATGGATATGAAATATGAATCGATTAGTGCAAGGTAGCATGAACAAGCTGGTGCCTGGATTTCATTCATTAGCTCCCTCTCCATCATCTGCATCACAAGTTTTTTTTACATAAAACAGTTAAACATTAGGACGTGTTATAGGGTTTATCATATAAATTTTTTTGTTATGTGAGGGGAACAAGAAGTAAGCATATAATTTGATTATAACCGCACATCGTCCACAAAAAAATTGGTCTCCACCAGCAAGACACAACATTGACCGTAAGTTGACATCACATAGATCAAGTGCATTTGCAGATACATGAAGAAAATTATACCTCAATGTCGCCCATAAGCAAATTGGCCATCATTTGCATCACATGTTATATTCATCATGGTAATATATCTTAAACTAGGAACCAATTATGGACAATTTCCTATTTTATTTTTCAATTGAAGATGCAAGGGAAGCTATACCTCCATTTCAGCCATAACCGCATCCTTGTCCATCACCATCTCAGATGTCCTTCACATTTCAACATGTTTAAGAACTTGTGGCACAACAGCCTGGCATGAAGCATGCAAATCCAACAATCTTTTGCTAACCAGCAAACAAGTAGGAATTTGTTGGCACTGTCTCATTGCTCAATTATCTTCTGTGACTGTAGTTTGGAAGTATTAGTGGGCAATTTCTTCAAATGGAAGGAGATGTGCACATTTCTAGGGGAAAATGTAGTAGTTAAAATTTATCTCTTTTGATATTGTAATTTGTATTTTTTTTTCTCACTCTTGGTGTACTCTAATATTTCGATTGTACCTATGAATATCGCAAAGAAATATAGTTATTTTCTTTGAAGCAAAAATTGCAATGTGGTGCACTTCGAGTTACATTCTCCAATGTTAATTCTTTAATAATTTCCAATTCTAATCATTGCAAAAATATTGAGAAATTACGTATGAAAGAAAGTAGGAAATTAGTGATATTTTGTCCTTTTTAGCAAACAAATAAGTATTAGCTTATGTCAGAGATATATTTCATCAATATTTTCGTAAAAATAATAAAAACAATGATATTTACACTAAATCAACACACAAACATGCCTTCAGAACCCTCAAGGGCATTTCAGAAATTCCATCATTCTTCCAAAGTCAACGATAAGCTAGCCGAGCAAAAGGAAGGTCATCAAACAATCTTTTAGGAAAAATGATAACCATCACTAAAATTGTTTTTAGCCAGAAAGCCAAAAATAGCTTTTAAGAAAATCTAAAGCTCCCCAAGCAGGGGCCTATATCGGTCACTCTGTAGATTGGGCAAGCTAGATATTGATTGAAGAAGCTAGGTCCTCTACCCTACATATGGTGTTTTTTCCTAGAATTTTTGAAAATATCAAAGACATGGTTTTCACGAGTTTTGAACTTTTAGGTGGTTTTCACCAGACACTCTCTCTTCACATGAAACAATCCAATTCCTGCAGTATTTGGGAAAATTCACGTGTTCCAAATGTGATTGTAGGAATATGCTTTAATCATGGAATATTTATATACTTATCAGCTATTTCGTCATTTCAAATGATGGCAAAAGCTTATTTTTGTAGTATTATTTAATAAGTATTTATTTTTGTAGTTATATTAAAAATATATTATTTAAAAAATCGATGACATGCTAGTGATGCCACGACAATGCCCCTCCCATGAGCTCGTTGTGGATCTTGGATTGTGCATGCAAATTGCAAATCAAGACTGTGGGGGTTGGAAGAGGAAAAGGGGACAGTGGCACTGCATAATGTGACCAGTGTTATGTGCCGCCTGCTGATTTGCAGTTACTTCAACTTTGGGCAGTAGGTCATTTAGAGTGGTCATATGCCCACATAAGTTGAAAAAAAGATCCAGCTCTTCTACGGTAAATGCGGAAGAATATTATTTTACCTATATAAATAGTACACTAAAGCAACAGACCAGAAAGTATTGCAGCAAACTATTGTAGCAATACTGTTACGATGGGTAGCCTTCGCTTTTCGATTGCTTCTAATTCTAGTGCGCTATGTCGAGAGTAGAGCTGTTCAAACGCCGGGTTGAGCTTGAAAAGCCCGGCCAAAAACGGGTAGACTTGGCCCAAAATTTTGTTTTTTTATTTTAAAATATTATTTTAATAGTTTTTTTGAAATAAAAAATTAATATTTAATTTATTTTCAGAATTAAAAAAATTAGTTTTTTTTTTATTGTTTTCAATAAGCCTTCAGGCTGGGCCTTTGGGTCGGAATTGTGGTCCCAAGCCCGATCCAAACAGGATTGAATTCGAGCTGAGCCGACGGGCCGAGTCACATGTGCACAGTACAAATTCGAGAGAAGCTATGCACAGATCCCCGTCCGACAAAAAACGGCATGCAGCTAGCACAACAACTCTGTACCTTTTCCGAAAGAAAGCTACAATGCCTGCAGAGATCAGGTGAATTGATGAGACATTGTCATCGTTGCACCTACTGACAGCAGTACATTAGTACAGTCAGATCAGTACTGATTATTAACCAGATGGAGCCGCTTCATAAACAAGCCGTACCTTATCCCCAATGCAGTAGTAAAATGCAAGCAAGCAGCTCACTGTGCTGATATGTCCTCTGCACATGTAAGGCTTAAGACCTGCATCTGCATCTGCATCTGCATCAACTTGTTTTGTGAGCGAGCATATGACATCATCTCACAAACATCCTCAGAAAAAAAGTTGCAGCAGCCTTGCAGGGCTGCTCTGGCAAGCCACTGGTTAGCTGTTTATGTGCACAAATTAAATGGAGTTGCAGTCCCTGCCAAAGATTCTGCAAGCCAAATTATATAATCCAGCAGTGGTTGATCAGTGCAGTGAAGTGAAGTGGATAAATCGGTTCGACTCTTTTGACTTTGAGCAAGCTGGGAAAATTCTACTCTGCATTGAGATCTTAACCGCATCAGGTAGAAACAGTAAGTTTTCCCAGTTTATAACAGTTTGGCACCCAACGCGTACGAAGGCTGTGCAGCTCCGTCCACTGAATCCCGCGAGCGGAGACGGGAAAGCCCGTCGAGAGCTGCACGCTCTGCATATATAATGCGGCAGCAGTAATTCCACAGCACAGCTCGCTAATACACGCAGCCTCAAGTACCGACCTACCTTCACTGCGATGGGCTGAAATTAGCTACTGGTTATTAGTAAACTGAAAAACTCATAAGAGATGGCAGCCCAGCATTAGGGGGGAAACGGCTCCGATACTTGCCGGCCGATCCGGGTTTATTCGGATTGGGTTAGCGCCGGTTTGGATAATCTTTGACTAGCGTTGGCTCGAAAACGAATATAGCTAGTTTTTATCCGAAATGAATACGAACATGGTGTGACAACGTACGACGGCAATTGCTACGGCATCGGCTAGCCGGCCCTAGACATTATTCAGTGAAGAAAATGAAGCAGAGCAGGTTGAGGTCGACGTCGGCGTAGAGGAAGAGGAGGTCGCCGAGGTCGCCGCTGGGGTCGCTCTCATGGAGAGGCTGAGCAGAGGGACAAATAGGAGACGGAGAGGACGACAACGCTGTTCTCGACAGCTGCTCAGCGATGAAGCTCATCGGAGGAACGGCGAGAGGAAGCAGCGTTGTTGAGGCCGTCGGCGGCGGCCGCGATGGAGGAGGCAGAGGAAGAGTTAGCTAGGGACGACGACAGGTGGTGAATTGGTGGCGTTGGTGACCAGTGTGTGGCGGAGATGGGTGGATCGCTGGCGAGATGGCTCGGATCTCTGGCAGTCGGAGGTGGAAAATAACATGGAGCTTGAGAACACAACGTGACGCGGTTGGATTTGCAAGATCCTCACCGGGGTGGCGGGAACGGCGACGCAAGGTGCGGCCGGCGCTCGGGACGATGATGTCCACGACGGCGATCGTGCTTCGGGGACATAGAGTTCGAGGGGGTGTGAAGTGGGTGAAGGATGTGCTGAGGCTTCAATTTATAGACTAGGTTCGAGTTTGAACAGATGCGACCGCGGCTGTATTTGTTTTGATTCGTATTCGTATTCACTCCGTATCTGTATTTGAGATTATTCATATCCACATTCGAATCCGTTGGTATTCATACCCATTCCGTATCCGATAAAAACAAATATGGTACATGCATTATCCGTCCACATCCGAGACGTTTTCACCCTAACCCAGCTTCCAATGCTATGCTACTATTCTTGTGTTTGTTCTGAACCAGTCTGTGGTGGTTGTTTCTACTTCTCTTTGAGATTATGTAACCGAATTACAGAAATTGGCCTCGTGGCTTCGATCCATTGTTTGCAAGGGCGTGGTGGGGGGGGGGCATGTTGGGAGGTCGCAATTGGCAGGAACGACACACTAGGTTTGGGAAGGAAACAGAAACAGCCTGTCCTGACAAGCAGGACGCGTGCCTAGGAGGAGCCAGGATCATTTAGACTCACCACCCACACTAGAGTCCATGAATGACTGTTTTAATTACCCACAAGATGCACACGTTAGGCGTTAGCGTTACACTACGCAAGACAGTGAAAAACAGTCCCATGGTTAGTTTCTGGAACTGCGAGCCTGATCTGATTTGATCTTTTTCCCATATGCTCCCCACCCACAGGGCGAACACGGCATGCAGACGAGGTATGCATGCAGTGGCGGATCCAGGATTGTCAACATGGGTGTTCGAAGTTATATATATGTTGTACAATGTAAAACATAAATGTTCATAATCAAAGCATAAAAACAACAAAGTTCAAATTGTTCTTACTAGAGTACAGCCAAACTCCCGGTGTGGCATCCTCTTCATTTTTGAATACTATGCGGTCTACATGAAAACAAAAACTTTACATAAATAATTGGACATTTAAGACAAAATAATCTTCTCATTTATCTAACAACTGAAACTACATAACCTATTGAACTATGTAGAATAATTTTCATCTTTTTATCTCAAATCTGAAATAATCTCTCTTGGACTTGCTCCAGTCGAACTCCACTAGTCACCAGAGGACCAGTCGACGGTCGACCAGAGGATAGCCAAACTCCCGGTGTAGCATCCATCTTTATATCTCAAATCTGAAATCCCAATCCTCCCAACTCCTCAGTCCCTCTTTGCTCCGAGCTCGGTAGAACTCCCTGAACCATGAGACCCGGTCGGTGGTCCCCATCTTCTTCTTGCTTTGCTTTTCCCCAAGACCCCACTGCTATTTCTCCTGGTTTCCTCCGCCCTCCGGCCTAGCCGCCTAGGCGCCTAGCGCCCTCACTGGGTCTGGGCCTCTGGTGGCCAGCTCCTCTCGGTGGCGGCTAAGCGTCCTCCTCCGGTCCTCCTGGCTCCCTCAGGCTCGGCCTAGCGGCGCCTCCGCCGTCCGCCCTCGCCTTCCCGCCTCCAGGCCTTGGCCCAGCGCCGCGCTCGCCTCCCCAGTGCCGGGCGGCGGAGCTCGCACTGGCCGGCGGCTCCTCCCCATGCGCGGCTCGCCAGCTGGCCGGCTCCTCCCTCCGCTTGGCCGCTGCCGCTCTGCACGACTGGCTCGACGCCCGTGAGCCCAGGCTGCCCGGCTGGGACTGGATCTGGAATCTGGAATCTGGATCACCGGGAGGCAAGAAACCAACCAGGAGGCGAGGAACTCACCTTGACCTCAGCTGCCGCCGCCTGCTGCCTTGCTCCTTGCCGGTCTTGGTGGTGGTCTGCTCGACCTCGGGCTGCTGCCGCCAGGCTTCCTCCCTTGCCACTCGCCATGAGGCATCCTCCATCCCCGGCTCCGGCATCGGCCGACTCGTGAGGGACTTGCCGCTAGGGGATTTCACAAAGGGGATGGGGTCTGAGACTCTGGGGACTAGTCGTCTCAGGGCCGACTCGTGAAGGCGTGACCGCGTGAGGCTCTCGGCTGCTTCGGTTGGGCCGCCGTGGTGGGCTTTGTAGGTGGGGCGTGGGTGCGTGGGGGGTTTGGCGAGTGGGCTGCAACCTGCGTGCGTGATCAGAGGAGATGAGGAGGTATTGTGCAGTTTAGATTGTATTTTAAGTATTTACTAGTATATATACCTAATATACCTAATAAATACTGATTTTTTCCCCAAAAAAATGGGTGTACATCTGTACACCAATGTCCCTATGCTACATCCGCCCCTGCATGCATGCCTCGTGTCGTGTTTGGCCTCTCGCATGAGTATTAACAAGGCCTGTGCCTATATGTTCCCCTAACCAGTCGTGCATCCGGGGTATGGCCATGTGTCGGACCGAATATCCAAATCTAGATGTTTTTTTTTAATATTCTGAGCTAGTTTTATGGTCAGTAGCTAATTCATACAGTGACAATATTGATAAAAATTATATACATACAATGAAATAGCTAAGAAAGAAGTAAATTATTATTAAATAGAAGCAGCGGGCCTTGTGATCAAAGTTTATATAATTTGTCACGCAGGGCTTAAAGATAAATAAAACTCTTGCAGTGGAAATAATATAACATGTGGTGGCCATCCGATATGCACACAAACAATCGAGTAGGGAGCGCATCTTAGTTCGCATAGTCTTTAAAGTACTCGTTGTATAATTTATAGATTCTCGAATTCTTCCTCAACAACTAATTAACAATGGCATAAAGCTATGAGTATGTAAAGTACTCAGCAAGTCGTAGAGAATAATATGCAATTAATATTCATGCAAGGCTTAAACAAGGAATAGTTGTATGATTATTTTGCAAAAAAACAATATTGACAATAAATAGATTAAAAACATAAGTGAAAAGAATATATAAATAAAGTAAACAATTGGTTTGAAACAGTCAATGAACTACTCGTTCACTTCCTAACCAACAACCAGTGAATTACCCGTTCACTGCCCATCCATTCCACCATCCAAATATTTTATAAAATCTTTAAACCTCGTGTGAAATTCCTAGGCATTGTCCATAACTGGGGACACGGGGTTCGAATAGTTTAACACTCTGTAGAGGCTATACAGCTTGACCTACGATAGATAATCAACTTATAATGTCGGCCATGACACGCTTCCGTAGGCGTACAGCTAAGTGATTATCACAAGACTTTTACAAAGTTATGTCTTAACCTAGTTCTACCGCTGAGGTTTCACCATCGAAGGGTTACATCCACCACATTCGTGGGCCTCCTCTTGTGCCATGTGAATCTACTCATAAACCCCGGAACCCACACCACACACGACAGAACCATAATCAAGACATTAATAATTAATTAGCCAGGTCCATCCCTTACTAGACATATGGTTGTACGATAAGAACCAGATCAATAGCTCACAGAGTTAAGTCTTTAGTGATTACTCAGGCGAGACCACCTCATCCAAAATGTGCTACCTGCACTCCTTTTACTGCACGATCATTCGCCTTAGTATGAAACCATTTTGTTCAACCAAGCCCAGTGACATCCCAAGCCATGGCACAATAATTTTTACAACAGTGGCCACACCACAATTCCATATATCATTAAGTTCAGTTACCATGATTAATCTTGTGAATAAGAGATCGTCGTATAACTACGTATGACTAAGCATACTACGTCACCCATGTTGGCATTACAATTATGTCCAACTAAAATAAACCCTTCCTACGGTATCAAATGATACACTGTGTTCACAATATTCAAAGTGGCATAATGTCAATTAGGTAATTAGTTACTCTTGAAAACAATTGATATAAAATTAGCATGCATATTGATATAAAAATAATATAATTTTTAAATAATGGGTACAATATGATCGAATATCTACGACTTGCCTTCGTTAAAGATTGGAGTTACTCCTGGAGTCTGGTCCAAGCTGGCTTCAGAAACATTAGAGTTTATACGCGTAAAACAAGACAAGTAAATAACAATAAATCCAAATACAATCAAAAAAATATAAAATAGGTGTTGATAGATAGATATTGAATTTAGGAATAAGAATTGACAGAATCGCAATTTGTATGAAGGAGAAGGAACACTCAGAAGTTTGTCGGAAAAGGAAATTGCTAAAAAATGGGAAGGAGGGGAATATTATGCTAATATTCCTTTCGGATTAAATAATATAAAAAATAAGAGAATATGACATTTGGGCATGCGGGGTCCATGTGTAAGAGAGAGGGAGTGAGATAAAGAGAAAAGAACAGACGGGGAAGAAACAGAGCAGGGCTCTGGCGGTAGTGGCGCATGGCGCCGGCGGCGTGGGGTGGCCGGCCGAGGGGCAAAATGGAACCCGGAGGGGAGGTCCCACGGTGGCGGCGGGCCAGCGCCACGCGGCGGCGACAGTGGTGTCGGCGGCGGCAATGGTGCACGGGCGTGCAACGACGATGGTGTTGCGGTGACGCTCACATGAAGGCAGGGTGACCTGGGGATCGATGATGCGGTGGGGCGACGATGCCAGCGGTGGGGAAGAAGGTGGCAGCGGAGCTTCTTAGCGACGAATTGGACGATTGGAGAGGGGGGAAATGAGGGGGGGGGGACCTCGGGAACACGCGATGACGCACCTAGATCGGCTTGGAACTCACCAGAGAAGGAGATCGAGCGATGGAGGTGATTTGACCGGAAAGGATGAAGAAGGCAAATGCGGTGACGAACTGCAACGAAATCCAAGATTGATTGAGGTGAAAAGAACATGGAGTTTGAGAACACAACGTGACACGGTTGGATGGGCAATATCCTCACTTGGGTGGTGGGAACAGTGACACGAGGTGGCAGCCGACGCTCAGGATGATGATGTTCGTGGCGGCGATGGTGCTCTGGGGACAGAGAGTTCGAGGGGTGATATGCAAACGCCTTGATTTAAGATGCATGCATGCGATTTGGCCCGATCTTCCATCGTAGGAGAAATCCGATAACTTGAGTTGTGACGTTGACGAAGGGGCGGCTAACCACGATCCGATCGTGACCAGCAACCTCGCAATAGCTACACCGCTCCTCGATTGGTTACCAACCGTTTCAAACACAATTGGCCTGTTCGTGAAGAACGGCTCCAGCAAATCCAAGAGAAGACACAAGAGCAACAGTGGAAGAATTTCACTCGAAGATGAAATATTGATGAGGCCCCATTGTTTTACCGTGGCTAATAGCAACATGCAAACAGAAATCAAGTCTGCTCCTCTCGGGGGCACACAAGCCAACATATACTAATTGTTTTCTTGTGTTGTGCGGCATCCACCTTTCCTGCATGCATGCATACACATGTTTCCTTTTGTTGGCACCACACAAATAGCAAGGATAGCAAGGATGGAAGACATGGTGTGGCAGCAGCAAATCAGATGCATGCATGCACAAAGTTTCCTTTCTTTTGATGACACAAAAATAGGAAAGGTTGATTTTCTCTCCTTGTTTCTTGGCATGGACATGCAATTCCCTTTTTTCTTCCTTGACTCCTTCTCACGCCAACAATAGTGGGTGGTAGTATTTCTCTCTCTCCTGATTTACTTCCCATCCATATGCAGCAACAAGCTCTTTATTAAATTTTCCTTTCATGCGCATATTCTCTATCTGCGAGTTCTCCAATAATTCCTTCAAATGTAGAAACAAGTAAACAAAAATCATTAGGTAATATCATTTGTTCCATAATTAAATAATTAATTTGCCCAAGAAACGAATTCACCTGTGTCCAAAGCGACGTGCACGGGCTCGTGCATTGGACCTTGTATACTAGTTGAATCTTGTATGTGCGAGCTACCGATGTCCTCATCAAGGGGGGTGTAAAGGGGGTGAAGGAGGTGCCGAGGCTTCAATTTATAGGCTTGGCTAAAGTTTGAACGGATGCGATTGCGACGAGAATTGTTCAACAGATTCGGCAGGATTGAGAACGGTCGGCAATGGCATTAATGCTTGCGATAAAGCAGGGAATTGAAGGCGCACGGTGATGGCGGGAATTGATGGCACGGCTGCACGGGGGCACAAAGTGGGACGCGCATGGCCTGGGCAGCGCCAGTGCTAGGCACAGCTAGGGCGCGGCGCGGCTTGGCGCTCGGCTCGGTTGGAGGAGGAGCAGAGTAAGGAAACAGAGAGGAAAAAGAAAGGAAAGAAAGAAAGAAGAAAATGAAAAAGAAAGTGGGACAGACAAATGCACTTCAGCCCAAGAGAGAATTCGTGGAAAAAAAATTCAAATTACACAAGTTGGATTTGGATTTGGAGACGATATCTGAAATTTGAGATGATGGAAAAATGATTTGAATTTCATACTTGGATTAAATAATTGCAAAAACCCAAAATAAATCCAACACTTTAAAAATAATTAAATTAAATTAAATTTTACAATAAAGAAAATAAATTTTGGGAAAATATTTTTATATAAAAATTTAAAATTCCAAGAAATAACAAAAGAACTTAGAAAAAACTAGAAAATCCAGAAAATCAAATAAACAAGTTTTGAATTTAATTTAAGTTTATTTATTCACATTAAATTGTTCTAATTTCTGAAATTTTAAATTAAGCTTTAATTATTTCAAGAAAATATTCAACTAGTTCTTTTTTATTTTGAAAATTCAAAAGACACAAAATTTGGGATGTTACACCCTATTTGGGGGGCTTAATCCCAATTTCCAAAAAGCTAGAAGCCCCCCAAATAGGCCAACTTTGAAAGTGCTTTTGGTGTAAGACAAAGTTAAAGTCATAGCCAAAGCCAAAACGGGGGAAAGGTGCTTTTCGGGTTTTTTTTGGTGTGTTGTGGTTAGGACATTACCACTAGAAGTTGGTGGAAATTACCAACCAAATGTCACCCCCCATAAAAGCCATCAACATCCCTTTCTCCACGTTATTCTCTCATTCCCCCTCCCAACTCCGATTCTGCCTCTATCGCCTCCCTCCCGCCCCACTCCACCCGGTCGCCTGCCTCCCCTTCGCCCGCCGCTTGGTCACCGATCCTGACTGCTCTCCATCGCCTGCCTCCCCCTCCGCCCGGCCTCTACGCTCCTCCCTTGGCCCCAAACTCCTCCCCGACCTTCTCCAGGAGCCGTTGGGTTGGCCTCCCGCTGTCAACGCCGCCCTCGACGCCGCTGGCAACTCCTCCTCCTGGTCGTCCCTCTTACCATAGCCGCATGCAAGATCGAGGAGGCCGACTAGGAGTGAATAGGCGGTTTTTAATTTTTCTTTGGCTAAAATCGAGTTTATGTGTGGACGAGTAAATCAAATCAGTTTTGCATAATTAAGACCTAAATCAACTAGTCTCACTAAGTGCACCAACACTAAATCTATGTCAAGGTTTGCAATCATGGGATGACAAGCAATCAATTTAATTCTAAGAATGCAAAACACTTGAATATAAATTGAGCACAAGAAAGCAAACCACAATAACATTATTTCATTTTTACCGTGGTGTTCGGAGACTCGCCGGTCTCCTCTAGTCCACGTTGAGGTAAGCTCAAATGAATTGGATCGGCTCCATGAATTAAGCCAAATACCTCAATTCGACTAGTGGTAGTTCTTTCCCGCTCCGGGTAGGTGAGCCTCCAACGCCGTCTAAGAGTCGGCAACCTCCAAGAGTAATAAGTCAAGCCTATTGCTTTACTCTCACTACGAGCAATGAATGCACATGCTCAAATGGATATGAAATCTACCTCTAGATGCAACACATGCAACTAGAAACCTCTCTCCTTGCTCACAAGGTGCAACACATGCACAATTGAGAGGAGAAGATCACACTAGCTTAAAAGAATGAAGTGGAGTGCTAAGAGATAGTCCCACAACCGGTCAAGGGAGTATTTATAGGCCACACCATAAAAACTAGCTGTTAGAGACCGAAATCAGCAAAAATTAGCATTTACGGTACTACTGCCATAGGGTGGCTGGTACTACAACACCTACTGTTCAACAGCTATTTTGGGGTTCATTAAATGCAGAAAACTAGCTGTTACAGTATGGTATGGTACTACCACACTCACATGGGTCGGTACTACCACACCTCTCATGGGGTACTACCGACTTCCAGGGGAGGGAAAAGCTCCCAAAAACACTTATATGGAAATTAGCTACCACCATGTAGGTTTTGGTAGTAACGTGGTGAAGTACTACCACATTCTGAGGGGCCAGTATTACCTTTGGGTGGTCATACCGTAGGTATTAGGGTGGTACTACCATGGGCAAATCTTAGCACGAACGATACTCAGAAAAAATATCATAACTTTTGACTCTGATATCGAAATTACGTAATGTTGGGTTCTATGGAAAGCTTATTCAGAGGACTACACAACCCATATATTTGCATGATCTCAAACACATTAGATTAACCATAAAGTATAAGAACTCCAAATAGTCACTACCATAGTCTAAGTACAAGGAAACAACAACAAGCAATCTTACACCATGCCAAGGGAAAATGCATGATTCCCAATAATTTGCAAAACACATTTGAAAACTTAGATTATACCACAAGGAGTAGGTATATGGAATTCAACCATGTGCAAAATACATTTGCAAAGTATAGTCACATGTTACAAGGATTAGATGTATGAGTCTGAACTATTTGCAACACACATTCACAAATAATAGCATCATGCCATGGAGAGCTAGAGCAAGCGGGATTAGGCTATAAACACATGATGGGACTCAAGATACTAGACAATACCCCTCTTCATAGTACGACAATCCTATAACAGCAATCCAGTCTTTCAACCAAACACTAAGAGCGGTAAAAGACTAGGAACACATCCTTATCCCTAGCTAATTATACCTTTGCCTTGAGTGATGACCCACATCTTTATTTCAAGTTCGGTTCATTATCTTGATTTGCATCAACCCATGATACATGCTTCACTTGCTCTCCATCAACACATGATGGGTTTTCTCTTAACTTGATGATCATCTTCTCTTCAGGATCTTGATATGCATCAACACATGATGCCATCTAAAGTCTTCATCATCATGGAACATAACCTATTCATCTAACTCATGAAAAATATTAGTCCCACAATGTGATTGTCATTAATTACAAAAAATATACCATTAACTCATAATAGCGAGTTTACATTATTCAATATTTCTATTTATGATAATTGATGACAACCACAACAATTGCAAATAATTAGATATAAAACAATATGAGTGTATATGAATTACACAAGTTTTATCTACTCAAAGGACATATTTTAAAGTAGAGATCCCCAATATATGTGGATAAAAAATATTGATCAATACTAATGAAACCACAAAGCATAGAGTGAACTCCACCTAAATGTGTGCATACACGAATGTGTAATAATAATATATATACATATTCAAGTTAAACTTTTAGTAGGGTTCAACCTATATTTTGGATCCGAGGAATGAAATAAGATATAAGAATATGATGTCGAATGCATACTTCCATGACTATCACTTTTTTTATCCAAATGGGACTAAATAATATCATAGTCAATAAACGTGCTAGTCTCACATATAGATTTATTATTAATCACCAAAACTAAATTAACGGAGCTTGAACTTACACCGCAGCATCCCTCCCCCACCATCTCCAGTACCGATTTGTTCCTCCTCCAACCCTAAGGTAACTTCTCCTTCTCAGACCTGGTAGTTTTATGCTTGTTTGCTAGTACCACGAATAGAATGATTTTATGATTGATGTGGATAGAATGGTAGATCTTGCGTGTTTGTTATTATTTTTGTGGATTGCTTTGCATAGAATATGCCATGTGATTTTTCAGTAGTCCACAGAATCACAACATATTATAATAATTTGCAGAGTTCGCATGGTCGAATGCGTAATTGGCCAAGTCATCCATGTACTAATCACGGGCAATCTGAGAGTACCGAGAGCTGTGCTCGATCAGCTGCACACAGAGAGAAAAAATAGCAATACACAAGTAGTAGAATTTCTGTGTAGTTATTGTCATTAGTTTGTTTCAAATGGATATGAAATATGAATCGATTAGTGCAAGGTAGCATGAACAAGCTGGTGCCTGGATTTCATTCATTAGCTCCCTCTCCATCATCTGCATCACAAGTTTTTTTTATACATAAAATAGTTAAACATTAGGACGTGTTATAGGGTTTATCATATAAATTTTTTGTTATGTGAGGGGAACAAGAAGTAAGCATATAATTTGATTATAACCGCACATCATCCACAAAAAATTGGTCTCCACCAGCAAGACACAACATTGACCGTAAGTCGACATCACATAGATCAAGTGCATTTGCAGATACATGAAGAAAATTATACCTCAATGTCGCCCATAAGCAAATTGGCCATCATTTGCATCACATGTTATATTCATCATGGTAATATATCTTAAACTAGGAACCAATTATGGACAATTTCCTTTTTTTTTTTTCAATTGAAGATGCAAGGGAAGCTATACCTCCATTTCAGCCATAACCGCATCCTTGTCCATCACCATCTCAGATGTCCTTCACATTTCAACATGTTAAGAACTTGTGGCACAACAGCCTGGCATGGAGCTTGCAAATCCGACAATCTTTTGCTAACCAGCAAACAAGTAGGAATTTGTTGGCACTGTCTCATTGCTCAATTATCTTCTGTGACTGTAGTTTGGAAGTATTAGTGGGCAATTTCTTCAAATGGAAGGAGATGTGCACATTTCTAGGGAAAAAATGTAGTAGTTAAAATTTATCTCTTTTGATATTGTAATTTGTATTTTTTTCTCACTCTTGGTGTACTCTAATATTTCGATTGTACCTATGAATATCGCGAAAAAATATAGTTATTTTCTTTGAAGCAAAAATTGCAATGTGGTGCACTTCGAGTTACATTCTCCAATGTTAATTCTTTAATAATTTCCAATTCTAATCATTGCAAAAATATTGAGAAATTACGTATGAAAGAAAGTAGGAAATTAGTGATATTTTGTCCTTTTTAGCAAACAAATAAGTATTAGCTTATGTCAGAGATATATTTCATCAATATTTTCGTAAAAATAATAAAAACAATGATATTTACACTAAATCAACACACAAACATGCCTTCAAAACCCTCAAGGGCATTTAAGACATTCCATCATTCTTCCAAAGCTGAAGCAGTAAGCTAGCCCGACAAAAAGGAAGGCTGTCAAACAATCTTTTAGGAAAAATGATAACCATCAGCTAAAATTGTTTTTTAGCCCAGAAAGCCAAAAATAGCTTTTAAGAAAATCTAAAGCTCCCCCAAACAGGGCCTATATACGGTCACTCTGTAGATTGGGCAAGCTAGATATTGATTGAAGAAGCTAGGTCCTCTATCCTACATATGGTGTTTTTTCCTAGAATTTTTGAAAATATCAAAGACATGGTTTTCACGAGTTTTGAACTTTTAGGTGGTTTTCACCAGACACTCTCTCTTCACATGAAACAATCCAATTCCTGCAGTATTTGGGAAAATTCCTTTGTTCCAAATGTGATTGTAGGCATATGCTTTAATCATGGAATATTTATATACTTATCATTTATCAATGTAATAGTATGTTTTAGGGGCTATTTGGTGCACACCAATTTCAAAGGAATTTCTCAAAAATCTCATATGAAGTAGTTCTATTTCCACCTAAATAAAATTCAAACAGGCCTAACAAACACAATTCATTGGAAAATTGAAAATAACCTTTGTTAAAGCCCATGCAAGTGAAGACTAATGAACACATTGTTTGTATGATATTTAGCAAACTATACCTATTCATCAATCAATTCCAACAAAGACTAGGGAGCCGTCCAAACAACGCCCACAAAAAAAGTCTCAAAAAGGAGAAAATTGGATACACGCCGCTGCTCAAATCCACACTCTACGATTTGTTATTCCCCTCTCGTAATTGATCATTTGCCACTCGGTTCATCTAATTCTCTAGCATTTGCCACTTTCGCATTATTTTAAACTTTTTTGAGGGGCAAGAGTGCCATTCGGTTATTATCCCCCCTTCATCTTCTTGCTCTGTCTATCCACCTCGTCGATGTTAAGCTCACCACCTTCGGCTCCTTCCTCTCCTCCCGCCTATTCCACTGCGACCCCTTTCCTCTACGCCTCGCCCCTCCGCACCCACCCAGAAGGAAGCCGCTTCCCCCTTCCTCCCTCACCTCGACGAACTCGTCGCCAACTTCGCACCCCCTCCCCCTCCCTCCTCCTCCACCGCATCATGCGATCACGTCCATGTCATCAACACGCCTCCTCGTCTTCCCCTACTCCCCTCGCGTGGCCACATTTCCCTCGCTCATGCGGCCATGGCGTCCCTCCTCTTCCACCGCATCGCGTGATTGCGTCCATGCCATCAACGCACCTCCTCATCTTCCCCTACTCTCCCCTGCGCGATCACACTTCCCTCGTGCATGAGACCATGGCGTCCCTCTGCTTCTGTCTTGCTTCACCGCCCACCACGATAGCAAAGTTGTTTCCACACTTGGCCTCCTCGCGGACTCCGCTCTGCGCACTGGTGGCACCTGACCTCACCTCCCTCGCCCACCGCACGCCCGCCGTTTTCGGGCCCCCAATAGCACCTTTCGCTCTGACTCCCTTGTCTTCAGCCTCCTCCTAGGTCTCCCCCGGACATAGTAGAAGGCTAGGGCAAGAAGAACTATATGGGAGGAAAGAGAGGGGTAAATGATCATTTTGTGTGTAGACAGTTGTCGACGATCAAATCGCCGATCTTATGAAAATATATAGAAATATAGGAAAATAATGCGTATCTCCTAGAAGAGAATGGCGTCGCTCTTTACTACTATGAATTGACTGTTTACAAGGAATGCCTACGATCAGGCAAAGGATTAATCCTAATTACACTGAGTATGATGTTGGCTATGCTCTTGTCTTCTTTGCCTCCCAGAGTCTTATCGTCTATCCCCCCTTGATCCTTCCATACTCCATCTTTAAATAGCTTCTGAAGAGGTGGCACTTGTTCCTGGAGAAGACGCCTGTGCGAAGCGTTGTGTCTGGTCGGAGGGAGGTGGCAATTGATTAAAGTATCAACCGCTGTGCAGTTAAATGTTGGTGAGACATTCAACCATTAGTCAGTGTCTTAGGATTATGTAACGTCGTGTTGTATGGAGTATACAACATGTGTTCCATTCATCACACGGTAAAGGATATACTTGGATTTGGATCCAAATATCAGTTCATGGCTTTACGAGCAGTTAATTGATCGGGGACTAGGTACATAACCTTGTCCGACCAGGGTATTTATTATGTAACATCTGCAATCCTTACGATTAGTGATGTCGTTAGCCTTAGAGGTTACGACCACGAAGACGTATGATCTTTTCTTATGTATTAAAGTAATACATAGAGGTTTTAATTCTCGTCAGCTAGCCCTCGAACTTTAAATGAATGGGTCGTGTGTAAACACTTTCTTCATGAAATCGTATCGGGAAGACCCCCCATTAAATGTCGTTACATTCGAAGTGATCTGTATTCATTTTAAAGTTGAGAAACTGCCTTGGGACTTGAGAAGCTTTTTTGTCTGTTGGAGTTCTTCTAACTCCCGGATATAGTTGCGGCTATAAAAACCCATGTGTGTTGATGTTAGGGTTTTTACACCCTCTGCTTTCCTCTTCATCTTCCAAAAGGAAAAAAATCGCCTCCGCCTCTTGTTTCTTGTTCATCCAAAAGAATCCGCCATGTTGGATCTCATCACCAACTGGTCGGTTTCTGATCTGAATGAGAAAAAGCTTGAAATTCTGGAGAAGATTGGGTTGCTACCCGATAGAAATCTGATTTCTTCGAGATCAGCTATCAGGGAGCATTCTCTGAGCGGTGAAGATGGAGAAATTCATGTTTTCCTCGTATACATCGAATGCAGTTTTACAGTATTATGGAGTGGAACTGGTTAATCTGGCCCCCAATGCCATCGCCAACCTTAGTATCTTCGTCTACCTCTGCGAAGCATATTTGAGGATTCCCGCAACCATGGATCTTTTCAAGTACTAATACAGAATGGCGAATACGAAGAAGACGGCCGGTACACCCGGAGAGTGCACCTTGCGCCTCCACGACGGAAAAGTTGTTGAGTACATTTCCATGTACTCAAAATCTTTGTGGTCGTCATGAAAGAAAAGTTGGTTTTATATGAAGATAACGTAGCAAGACGGCCTTTACTATAGCGGTAGAAAGGCGATCGAGAATCCGCGATAGCACTCCTCAAAGTAGGAGGGAAAAGTAGGGATATGGGTTGAAGCCATCCAACTCCTTAATGTCAGGGGGTTAACCTCCTGGCATGTGATGAGAGACTTTTTCATGCGTCGGATTAGTCCCTTGAAGGCCAGAGCTCATGCGATGCTCTGGTATATTGGTCGTGACGATGCGACCAAGGACTCCAAGGAAGGTAAATTCCAATGGATTTCGACAAGTTTGCTTTACTAGTTGATTACTTTTGTAATCCTAAAGTCTCTCATTTATTGTTTACAGCCTTATCTCCTGATGAGATCAGGAGTCGGATCAAGATGATCTGCGTCGGAGAGCCTAGTGAAAAGGTCGTCTTCCCTCTGATCTTAGCGGTAATTACCGCAGAAGAGAGGGCTGAGGGACTCAGGGTAAAAATATAAACTATTTTTCATCTTCCCAATATTTTCCGATCGGTTTTACCTAAAATCCTCTTTGATACGTAGTTGTTCGGGTTGCGGATCAACGAGGCCGCTGAAACTTGTGAGCCTATTGACGATCTGGCCATTCCTACGATCACTCAAGATATTGGTCTCGTAGAGGTAGGTAACCGAAAAATATTTATTGTCAGATGAAGCATGTTCATCGCCTGACTAACTTTGTTTGTTGATCTAGGCGGTAATCATTGAGTCCCATGCAGTCGCTCAAGACTTGCCAGTTACTGTTGAAGCAACTGTTTTGGAGAGCAACGAGTCTACACTCTCCGATCCAACGATCAGGAGCTTTATTCTTAACCAACTAGTCGAGAAGATTACTTTTGATCTACTGTTGGAAAATATAAAGGGTACAACCAACCCTACCAGTTGAGAACTGGCGAAATAGGTTGAAAAGAAGAGGAAGGCGAGCGCTACGGATTTTAAACTAGCGCGCTTCAAGGTCAAGACCAAAAAATCGACTAGGTATGTACAAATGAAGTACTCATATGAGTGCATACCTTAAATGTCGTTGGTGATCTTGAACTCCTGAATTTTCTCTCTTCGTTTCCGACCAGAATATACTGGAAGATCAAGTGGCCGAAGAAGTCCTCAAACAGAACTTCCTTCGGGATAGAGTTCCTGGGGAGAAAGTGGTCGAGGAAGCCCCTGAGCAGGCGTCAGGCCCAGAACTTGTTCTGGATACTATGGTGATCATAACTCCATCGGCAGTGGTAGAAATCCCCAAAGATCCTCAACAGGTTCTGACTCTCGTAAGTAATCCTTTCCAAACTAACAAGTTCCCTTTTCCCCCTCGATTTATTGAGGGTAAAGAGCTTGATGACGTTTGGGGGCAAATATCGGACCGTCAAGCCAAGACGAGTCCTAATAATATTTTTGCTGAATATAATGACGAGACAATTTGAGTAAGTATCTGCAACAATTTCCCTAGTTTCTCTTAAAGTTTACCAGAAACTTAAGGAAGAACGCTATCTATGTATCACATGGTCGAGAACTTTACTGTGGTTGGAGGACTGACCCAGCGAATAAAGACCCTAGAGCAAAAACACTCCGAACTAGAAAGTAAGAACTTTCTACTTAACTTATTTTCTTCTTCGTGACTCTATTTTTCTCCTTTTAATTATTCTCTCTTATCATATTTGATAGATTTGGAGAAAATAAAAGAAGAAGTTGTGGCTAAAGAAGCCATAATAACTTAGCTTGAAGAAGAATGCCAAGCTAAAGACCGGTCGATCGCGTTCATGATGACCAGGCACAAAGAAGTTTTGAAAACTTCTGAAAAGAAGATTGAAGGTAACTAGTAGTAAACTTGACTTAGTATTTTGTCTCTTCCAATCATTCTTCCTTAACACTTGTCTTGCTTATGTAGAACAAAATCAAGCGCTTACTAGAGCGAAAAAGGTTCTAGAATTTGAGCAAGACAAGGAGGCAGCTCTTGAGTGTGTGTAACACCCTGGCTATTCGGAAGGCAATATGTTACCTAAAGAACTATCATACAACCACATTGCGGAAGAATTTAAACTGTAACTACTCTACGTACATAAAGAGATAAACTTTAATAGCAGCATGGCTGGAATAAAGACTAAATTCATCTTAGTATAATCAGAGAGTGAATAAAACAAATCACTAACAATAATTAACCAAACATACCCTGGAGAGAAATATCATGCAGTCTTAAATTTATTTATTACAGTTCCTCAATTAACAAATGGAAGACATAATCGAATTTATTATTGAAGGTAAATTACGGTGAACTGAGTGAAAAGTGCTGGTCTACTCCCTCCCAACAAAGCCATCATCAACGTTCACCTAAATAAATAAAGAAAACAAGAATGAGTCGAAACTCAGCAAGTACAATAAACAATTGATCATACAAAATTCTGAACATGTCAACCACATTATGAATTATGAACTCAGCTCTGGAAACATATGTGTATGTATGGAATGAATGGATGCGTTGAAAGGAATGGACTGCACACATGCTCATACCGGTATAGCAAGTGACACACCCGTCGGTCTTCACCTAAGCCCGTACTTAACAAAGTCCAGGGATCCAATCACCGTATGAAGAATATTTCATACGAGTGTCCGAAATTTACCCACATTGGAATGGTGGGTCTTACATGCCCATACTGGAGTTGATGGATCTTTACAATTCCACTCCCGTGGACGGAACTTGAACAACGCATGAATGGAATGAAACATATGCAATGAATGTCACCACTTTCTTCCGCATGGATTATCAATTAAGAACGGAATGTACATCATGGAGTATGAACATGGATCATATCATTAACAGCACATCAACAAACATTCAACAGAAATCAATATATCTTAACACATTGTACTTGCTTTCTGCGATGCGACGTGCTAGGAGGCAACGAAGGTGCTCCTACACTCGCCGTCTACACAATTATGTACTCAAAATAAGAACAACATGATATCAAATGCTACCGGTGATCTACAATAACCCACCGACTATCCAATACAACGAATAGACCCGAACTGGAAAAATACAATTCATCCATCTAAAATGACTCTAGACAGAGGCACGGAAAAATTCATATCTAAATATCTGGAACTCGGAACGACATAAGTCCAGTGCCCAATGAAACTTAACGAGCAAACCTACAAAACTCTAGTTGACAAGATTTCCTAATTCTGTAAAAATATTTGACTAAACATCAGATGAAAATGCCTGACAAACATCTGTCCAGACGACCAGAACAGCAGCGAAGAACATAACATAACTTTTAATCTATAAGTCCAATTTGAGTGTTCTTTATTAATATAGAAATATGATAACATTATATACAGAAATTGTTTTGGGTGACAAATCTGAATCTGATCCTAACCAAGTCATATTTCATTAAACAACTATACCGACAATTCTCATTAGGTTTCTCAGGACAGCAGGAAAGAATCTATCGTAACTTTTGAACCGTAGATCAGATTCTGGTGATCTTAGCGGCTATGGAAAGCTAAGAACTGCGGATACAATTCTCTAGTAGGGGAGAACCTCCAGATCGACATCTAAGAGGTCGAAACTGGGTGCGTAACATTCTGGACAGATTCTGGAAATTCTACCGTAGCAATTCGATTCAATCTTACTAATCAATTTCTCATCCAATAGACATCAAACAATGAAACCAACTTGTCGTTACCCTTGAAGACCCGCAGGGAGATGGTGATCAACCTCCCGAAGAACTCTCCCTTTTCTCCTTCTTCCTCCCTTCAATGGCCGGCCACAACGGGGGGAAACCGGTTGGATGACAGGGCAGGAGGAGGCGTCGTCGGGGAAGACCTTGGAGGGCAGCACCGGGGATCACCAGGGGCTGGCACCAAGGGGAGGAGGTGGCGCCAGTTTGGGGAGAGGGGGGTGGCGGCTCAAGGAGTGAATGGGGAGGGAGAGGGGAGAAGGGGGGCCGGTTAGGGTTGGGAGGGGAGTGGAGGCGCATGGGCCATGGGCCTGGTTCGCGCTCCCCCTCCTTGGCCCACTCTTGACCGGCCATAGGCCTGCCAGGGTTGCATTAGCCTGGGCCGGAGGCCCAGAGTCCAAAAGTTTTTCGAAAACTTTGAATTTTTAAAAAGTTCTCTCTCCCGAATAAAATCCTCCCTAAACGAAATTTGGAATATTACAGTGTAATCTTGATCAAAAGATTACTTCACTTAATAAGATGATCTTCGATATGGGATCAGGATCGAGCTTGCCTAACTTGAGAGATCCAATGGAGAAGATGAACTACCTGGGGCAACTTCTGGAGGATCTCAATAGCTTGCTCAAAACTACTACATAAAATTACTCCCGGTCGATGAAGGAATCTATAGCGAGTGGAGTTAGTTTTGTTTTATCAAAACTGAAGGCTTCTGACCCCTCTACTAATCGTAAGCTGTTGAAAAAGATTTCAACTGCTTGCCTAAAGAGGCGACCAAGTTTCTCAAGGAAGTAAGGCCTCTTGGAGACAAGGTTGCAGGGGAAATAGAGTTCGGATCTCCGTCAAGCAGCGATTAGCCGGGAGATCAGAAGTAGGAAATTATAATGTAAGATTTTTGAAAATGTAAAACTTACCTTTCTTTCATCAATGAAATCTTTTGTTCATTCGGTCGACTTATGAAATATTCATATATTACCTAGCCCCCGATTATTTTATAGTAGAAGATTTTACTATATAAACAGTAGGCCAAGAATATGAACTTAAGTCTCAACCATTGTTTGAAAGTACGTAGTGATTGTTTGAAAAACTGATCATAGCAATACTAGGAATCCTTTTTGGTCAGAACCAGTATCAGGTTCCGACTAGTTGTAAATCTATTTTTCATAACCAAAGTACCTACTAAAACAATATATGGTCGGAATAAAAAGACTTTCTTTGATGAGAAAGAAAAAATGCAAAAAAAAGAGTATGGAATAAACGATAAGTGGTTTTATTTATATATAGTAACCAATACTGGTCGAAAGGACTACTAAGAAATGAAGATATAAAACATATTTCACGATACGTGTTCATGCTCTGGTCCGACTGGCACTGAGGATCGTAGGAAAAGGATCGTCGCTAGGACGCTCCTTCCACTAGGTAGGACCACGTGCGGAGAATGTGAGACTTCGACTAGGAAGCTTTCTGTGTCCGACCAGTAGCCAAACGAGAGTATAACATAATTTTGAAATGAATAAATATAATCTTCATAATCTTAAGCATATGAATCGCTAGACGACCAGAGTATAGGTACAGACATATAAACAATATCACTCGTCGTGAGAAATTAAAGGAATGGCTGATCTTTATTAAAAATAATGGAAATAAAATAAAATTTAAACAAAGAACTTACGCAATTGATCAATGTTACAGGAATTAGACAAAACTCTTCCATCAGACATGGCTAATCATACCGAGCCTGGTCGGGTGACTTCGACTACAGTGTATGGACCTTCCCACTTGGGAGAAAGCTTATTGCGATTTGCTTGGATCTGAATTTTTCTGAGAACCAGATCACCTACAGCTAAGCTGCGAGGTTGCACCTTGCGACTCTAGTACCTTCGCATGGCTTGTTGATAGATCGCCGAATGTATTAAGGCTTGGTTTCGTCGTTCTTCAAGAAAATTGATATCATCAAGTCGTCGTTCATCTTGATCGTTTGTATTAAAACAATCGGTTTGAGCGGAGCCAAATTTTAGTTCTGGAGGAAGCATGGCTTTAGCACCATTAACCAAGAAGAATGGTGTTTCACCGGTCCCACGACTGGTCGTGTTTGAACGGCCCATAAAACAGAAGAAAGTTCTTGAACCCAAACTCCTGACCGTTTTATCAACTGATCGAATACTCAGCGTTTGATCCCCTGCATTATGATACCAGTGGCACGCTCAACTGCTCCGTTGCTCTGTGGGTGAGCAACAGAAGTGAAACAGACTTTGATACCAAGTTCATCGCATAATTCCTGGAAATTACCGCATGAAAACTGCTGTACCGTTGTCTGTGATTATACGATTGGGTACACCAAATCGCGTGATCATATTTTTTATAAGAAATCTCTTAGCGGCCTCAGTTGTAGTTTCAACAACTAGCTCGGTCTCGATCCATTTTGTAAACGTGTCAATCATGACGAAAAAAATTCGAAGCCCGCGAGTGCTCTTGGGAAAGGTCCCAGAATGTATAGTCCACATGTTGCAAAAGGCCAAGAAAGAGAAATTATTTGCAAAGCTTGTGCCGGTGATGTACTTGTCGGCTATGAAACTTGCATTGTACGCACTTTGTCACGAGCTCTTTTGCGTCATGAAGGGCAGTTGGCCAATAGTATTCTTGCCTGAAGGCTTTACTGATCAGTGTTCTGTAGGAATGATGTGCTCCACATACTCCTCTATGAATTTTGGTTAGCAACTTAATGCCATCCGATTGAGATATGCATCTCATCAACACTCCATGAGATCCTCATTTATATAAGGTACATTCAATTAAAGTGTATGGTTTGGCTTTTCGAGCTATACGATCAACCTCTACATCATCTTCATGAATTTTATCATGTTGAAGATAATTGTAGATCGATGTCATCCAATCTCTACCCTGATTGTCACCGATCTGTGGAGCATCTATGTTATCAAAATAGATTTGTACGACCTGATATGAAATATTTATATCCTCGGAATGCTCGACCATCGAGGGTGAATCGAGTTGCTCGAGAAAAACTCTGGGTGGGACGGTGGACTTGGTGGAGGCTATCCGTGCCAGCTGGTCTGCTAGAAAGTTTTCCTTTCTAGGAATATGTTGGATCTGAAAACCGAAGAAGTGCTTTTCAAGTTTTCGTACTTCCACCAGATAAGATGACATATTAGTACTTGAGCATTGATACTCTTTCCCCACTTGATTCTCTACTAGTTGAGAATCGCCTTTCACTAGTAATTTGTGAATCCTGAGCGAACGAGCTGCTCGAAGTCCTACCAGTAAACCTTCATATTCTGCTACATTGTTTGTAGCAGGAAAGTTAAACTGGATGATGTAATTGTTGTGTTCGCCAGTAGGGGATATCAAGACGACTCCAGCCCCCCAGCCTTTGAGTATCAAGGAACCATCAAAGTACATTATCCACTCATCGTGGTGTTCATACTCGGGTTCTTGCTTGGGTTCAGGGTTTGTCCATTCGGCAACGAATTCTGCTATTGCGTGAGACTTTATTGTTGTTCGTGGGATGAAATGGAGGTCGAACGTCCCTAGTTCAACTGACTATTTTGCTATTCGTCCTGACAATTCTCTATTTCCAAGGACTTGACTAAGGGGATATCCGGTAGGTACGACCAGTTTGTGGGCCTGAAAGTAATGCCTTAATTTCCTTGAAATAATAAGGAGATCATAGAGCAGCTTTTGTACCTGTGGGTATCTTTCCTTTGGCCCATGTAAGACTTCGCTTACGTAATATACTGGTCGTTTGATGTTTTCGCGTTCTACGACTAGTACACTGCTGACAGCTTGTGGTGTTGTAGCCACATAAATCAGCAATGGTTCTTCCGGTCTTGGAGAGACTAAGACCGGGGTACTCGTAAGGTACTCTTTAAGTTTATCAAATGCATTGTTTGCTTCCTTAGTCCATTCGAAACTTCCAAGGTTCCAAAGAACTTTAAAGAAAGGTAATCTTTTTTCACATAACCTTATTATGAAATGACTTAGCGCTGCCATACAACCGGTTAGTTTTTGGACTTCTTTCTTTGTGGTCGGAGGGCGCATCTGGTCGATAGCCACTATTTTCGCTGGATTTGCTTCGATACCTCTAGCCGAAACTAGAAACCGAGAAGTTTTCCAGCGGAAACTCCGAATACATATTTTTCCGGATTTAACTTGAGGTTATGCATTCTCAAGTTATTGAAAGTCTCTTGTAAGTCGAGAATGTGATCGCCAGCATTGATGCTCTTCACAACTAAATCATCAACATAGGCTTCTAGATTTCGACCTATCTGTGGACTAAAGGTTTTGTGCATTAACCTTTGAAAAGTCGCATCAGCATTTTTGAGACCAAAAGACATCTTAACATAGCAGTAAGTGCCATATAGAGTGATGAAGAAAGTTTTCTCCTCATCTTGTTTACTCATACTAATCTGGTGGTACCCTGAATACATATCTAAAAAACTTAATAACTCACACCCGGAAGTAGAGTCTACAAGTTGGTCAATGCGGGAAGGGAAAATAATCCTTCGGACAAGCTTTATTAAGATCTGTGAAATTAATACACATTTGTCACTTCCCATTACTCTTTCTAACCATTACATGGTTAGTGAGCCACTGAGGGTGGTTGACTTCACGAATAAACACAACCTTGAGGAGCTTGTCGATTTCCGACTGGATTGCTTCTTCCGATCAGGTGCAAAAGCCTTAGCTTCTGCTTGACCGTTTTTTGTCAGGCTGGAGAGCTAGCATGTGCTCAATCACCTCCCTGGGGACTCCGGACATGTCGGACGCCTGCCAGGCGAATACGTCCTAGTTTGCTCGGAGAAAGGAGACGAGCGACTCTTCTTATTTGAGGTTGAGCCCTTCTCCAACCAGCACCTTTGGGATAAACACGTCAGTGTTTTCTGACCCATGTGACGACTTGGCGTTCTCTAGAGAAATATCTTTGTCGAGTGGTAGCTCCTTTGTCTGGTCGAATGGTTTTGGTGTCATCTTTGGTCTGGAGTGCTTGACCTGCATTGCAGATGAGTTAGTTCTTCTGGTCGATAGTTCATCGACCAGTTCAAAAGACTTTCGATCGCATGCATAAGCCATTTTTTATATCCTCAAACCATGATGTCTCCTTTTGACCCTAGCATCTTTAGACTCTGATAACCGTAATGCATGGCTATCGGGAACTTTGCTAGAGCCAGACGTCCAAGGATTCCATTATATGCGGTTTGAAATCGACCACATCAAATGAAACCTTCTCTGTTCGGAAGTTGTCAGGCCTTCCGAACGTAACCGGTAAGAAGACCTGCCCTATCGGTTTTGCGGTAGAACCAGGGACTATGCCGTGGAAAGCATACTTCACTGGTTTTACCTTAGATCTGGGAACCTGCATTTCCTCTAACGCTCCGCAAATAAAATATTTAAAGAACTACCTCCGTCTATTAGGACTCGATTGACTTTGCAATTGTTAATAGTAGGTTCAATTATAATAGGGAATCTACTTAGCCGAGCCGACGGGATGGGGCAGTCTTCTTTGCTGAAGGAGATTACTGTTTCCGACCACCTTGATGGCTTGATGGCGATCGGGGATTCTGCAAGGTTGACCTATCGCTCCACGACTTTCAGGTGATGTCGTGGATCATATGAGGAGGATCCTCCGAAGATCATATTGACCGTATGTTGAGGCTCATGGTACTTCATCTCGTTGTCACCATCCTTGTCCTTTAAGAACTTGCTTCCTCGAGTTCTTATATTGAGGGGAGTGGGCCTTTACCTGCATAGTAATCTCCTAGTTTCTTTTGCCAGACTCGATAGGTGCACAAGTCATGCCCTGCCTGCTGGTGAAGTGGACACCACTTTTTGTTCTTTTTATATCCATCGGTCGAAAATTTTACTTTGCCTCGACCGGTGTAATCTTTCTTACCCTTGATAAACTTGTCAGGAATCGCAAGTACTTCTTTATCATTGGGCTTGCGGTGTTTCTTCTTCTTGAGAGCCTTCTTGTGTCTTTTTTCTGACTTTTCAAAGTCAGGTCGAGGGGTTTTATCCTTCCGATCAATGGACTCGCTCCATTCAACCGCTTCGCTAGCAGCTGCGTATTTGTCGGCCATGTCGAAAAGCTCGACAGTCGTCTGTGTAGGATTCATAGTGAGGTCCTCCGTAAACCGTCGATTCCTTAGACCTGCCTTGAAAGCTTGAATAACAGAAGATTCTGCGATCTCTGGTATTGAATTACGAACCTGACTGAACTTTGATGTATTGACGAAGAGTCTCATTAGGTTCTTACCGGATTCGATTTAGGTCATCTTCCTTTCCAGGGCGATCGTATGTACCTTGGAAATTTACAATTAGGAGGTCGCAAAGTTGCTCCTAAGTATAGATTGACCTGACCGGTTGGTTGAGCAACCACGACCGAGCAGACCCTTCAAGTACCATAGGTAGATAGTTTGCCATCATATTTTTGTCACCACCAGCAGCTCTGAAGGCGGTAGTATAGATTTGAAGAAATTCTAACTGGTTCTGGGTCTCATTGAACTTGTCCATGTTGGTAGGTCGGAACCTGTTGGACCAACGTACAGCCTGGATCTCTACAGAGAAAGCTCGACAGCCTGTGATTGATTCATGACGCCTTCTTTGGAAGGGTGTTGGATTGTAATTGATCGGAGATCGGTTTCTCAAATTAGAATACCGGGGCCCCAGTGTTCCTATTCTGTCATGGACGTTAGGATGACGCCTCTGACCACCTGCTTGGCCTAGACGATGTTGGAAATCATCAGGGCCAAGCGATTGATCCTCTTGATGAGGAGAAGGAGTGGCTGTTTGAAATAACCTTCTTCCCTCGTGACTTCTTGGTCGAAATCGTTGAGGAGGTCTTGGTATCGACTGATCCCCAACTCGACCATGCTGCCCCTACTGAGGGAGGAACGTTGGGATGAAGTCATAGCTTGACTTCGTAAACTCCTTTGTTCTGATGCGCTTAAAATCTGTTGCATGGTTTCTTTGGAGGATCTCTGATACCTGACCTACTAGTTGGACAAAACCTGGAGCATCTGTTAGAGCAGAGTCAGTGTTATTTAAAATAATTTGAACACGCTGCAGGTTCTATACCGTCACTGAAGGTCTTGGAGGATTCATAGTAGTTGTAGGCGTTTGTAGATCCGAACCTTCCCCTGACCTTGTGTTTGGTCCCGTCCGACCCATTAATCTAGGTTGGGCAGAACCTGGTGAATTAATTGATTGACGTTTATCAGTTCTGTTACCTCCGACATTTGGTGCTTAATTGCCCGTGCTATTTCCATCAATATATGGTGGCGAGGTAGTGTATGTAGGGCCATACACGGTATTTTGATCCGTATTTCCAATCGCATTGACCTCGTGCTTCCAGCAGCAATCTTTCAAAGAGCTTCCACTGTAACCAGTGGAGAGCCCTCCAGTGTCTCTACCAGAAGTTTCCACGATGGAGACCGGTCGAAAATTAGTACCTCCTGAGGCCTTTGGGGCGGACTCAACCTGATCCGGCGAATAGCCTATCGTATGCTGAGTTTTATCATCCTCACTTGTCCTATAGCAAGTGGGGGGTTTCATCGACACCGTTACTAGATGTCGGTTGGCTCCTGGAATTTCCAGAAGCTGTTGGTGAATACTTGTCAGCCATGATCGTATTGAGAATATACTGATTCTCGGATTGCGGGGCTGAAGTTTTGTTACCTTTTTTGCCGGTCGGAAGGACTAGGCTTGGAGAGATCTTTGGACATTCCGAACTGGTCGGAATGACATGTCCCTCTGGATGCACCACTTGTTGTGGTGGTGCATCTTGATCCATTCGTTCGATTTCCCTGATGTCTGCAACATGCGAATCTGCGGAGGAGGATGATGACGATATACCGTTCTCATCCATGGCGCAGATGCATTCCTCCATGTTGAGGTTGGAGTAGTCGTCCAAGTCGAACTAGTTCTCCTCGTCCCAACTCTCTACCATAGTCGCATGAGCGATTATGAGGAACATATGATGATTTGATGAGCGAATAATTTCTTCAGAAAATTTGCAACTTCTTCCTCACGGACGGCGCCAGCTGTCGACGATCAAATCGCCGATCTTATGAAAATATATAGAAATAGAGGAAAATGATGTGTATCTCCTGGAAGAGAATATGGTCGTTCTTTACTACTATGAACTGACTGTTGACAAAGAATGCCTACGATCAGGCAAAGGAGTAATCCTAATTACACTGAATATGATGTTGGCTATGCTTTTGTCTTCTTTGCCTCCCAGAGTCTTATCGTCTGTCCCCCCTTGATCATTCCATACTCCATCTTTAAATAACTTCCGGAGAGGTGACAATTGTTTCTAGGGAAGACGTTTGTGCGAAGCGTTGCGTCTGGTCGGAGGGAGGTGACAGTTGATTAAAGTATCAACCGCTGTGCAGTTAAATGTTGATGAGACATTCAGCCATTAGTTAGTGTCTTAGGATTATGTAACGTCGTGTGATATGGAGTATACAACACGTGTTCCATCCATCACATGGTAAAAGATATACCTGAATTTGGATCCAGATATCAGTTCATAGCTTTACGAGCAGTTAACTGGTCGGGGACTAAGTACGTGATCTTGTCCGACCAGAGTATTTATTATGTAACATTTGGAATCCTTACGACCTGTGAGGTCGTTAGCCTTAGTGGTTACGACCACGAAGACGTATGGTTTTTTCTTATGTATTAAAGTAATACATAGAAGTTTTAATTATTGTCAACAGTATTCCCTGTATGCCCGCATTATTTTAATTGGTGACAGACACTTATATTTGTATTTTTTAAATATTTATTTTTGTAATTATTTTTAAAATTAATATTGTTTTTTAAAAATCTCAAAGTGAGCAACGACGTATATCCAATTTCCCCCTTGAAAAGTTACTAATAGAAGGTAGGAAAAAGAGAACAAAATGGTTTAGCAGTAGCCGATCAGATCTCCACCGTCGTCGTCTCCCTCCGGATCTCTCAAATCCCCGCAACTCTCACACGCCCTCCTCGCCACAAGTCCAATCCCATCGCGCACGCCGCACGCCGCACGCATCCACCGCCACCGCACGCGAGATCGAACTCCCCCCACCACGACCACCCACCGGCGGGCGGTGCGAGCGGTGTGCCGGCAGGTAGGCTCGCCGGGGCGAGATGAGCGGGCACGACTCCAAGTACTTCTCCACCACCAAGAAGGGCGAGATCCCCGAGCTCAAGGAGGAGCTCAACTCCCAGTACAAGGTGCTCCCCCTCTCCTCGCCTCGCCGCTATCTCTCCCGTGCCTATCATCTCCTCGTGTAGCTTGCTGTGTGCCTGTGGATTGGTTGGCCTGGATCCAGATCTGGGCGGGGCGTTGGGTGCCCAGGCGCGACCGGTTCGAGATCTGCGGGTTTTCGTTGGTTTTCTCGTGGGGGTTCGGTCGTGTTCGGAGTATTGGATTTTGCGTCGCGAGTGCAGATTTTGGTGTTATGTTTTGGACGAAGGAGATGAAATTTATAGAATTAGGTGCAGGAATTTGCTGCTCTAGTTGTATAAGAATCGTTCGGACGGATTCTGGTTTGGATTGTTTTGGAGCGAGATGAATGGGCTGAATTCTGATCCGTCTCGAGGCTTTGAGTGAAAGCTGTATTGGTCCGAATTTAGTGACTGCTCGAGGTCTGCTTAGATGAAATAGGTAGAAAATTGGAAGTGTATGTGCACGGTTCAGTGCATTATCTCCACCTGGTTCAGAAACCATGTGCATATATTTACCTCCACTGCTCCACATATGCATTGCTAGAGAGCAATTTTACTTGATTGTTCGCTTTCAGTACATATTGATGTTGTAATTAAACTGTGAATGCTGTAGAACTTGCACCTTGTTGACGAGGGAACATGTAATTATACTGTTTGTACGACTTTGCATGCGCGTGTGCAAAGTAGTTAAAACAGTAAGGAATGCTTGGGTAGTCTCACCACTTTCCCATGTTGCAAGCAAAACATACTACACCATTTTGTTTTGGTTTCTAGTGAATTTGAGGTGCCTATTTGGCTATTTCGACCTCCTGGTGATGCAAAAAGTTGTTTCATGTTGCGGTGTTGCTTATATGCTGTAAATGCATGTTGTATTGCGAAAAGAAAGAAAAAAACATATTAAGACATAAGCACCAAGGCCCAAGCACATGCTGTCAGGAATCATTGGTATAAATAAAGATTGTGCGATTCGAGCTGAATCATAAATGTCAATTTTCTATTACCGTGTTAGATTTTGAAAACTTAAATCCTGGGCTTTATAATATGAAGTTAGTTGAGGGATGAATTGAAGCTTGCTAGGTAGAAAGACTTTTTTGAGCTTTTGTTGGAAACGTGGTTTGCAGGATAAGAGAAAAGATGCTGTCAAGAAAGTGATTGCTGCTATGACCGTTGGAAAAGATGTCTCGTCATTGTTTACGGACGTTGTGAACTGCATGCAGACTGAGAACTTGGAGTTGAAGAAACTAGTATATTTGTATCTCATCAACTACGCTAAAAGTCAACCTGACCTAGCCATACTTGCAGTGAACACATTTGTTAAGGTAAGAAATTATAACCATACTTGCAATAAACATTTGTACAGAAAAAGAGAGGCTATGATGTGATAAGATATAGGACCTAGACATAGCAACTAATCAGAGGATTGGTGACTCGAAACTTTTGCAGGACTCGCAAGATCCAAACCCATTGATTCGTGCTTTAGCTGTGAGGACAATGGGTTGCATCCGTGTGGACAAAATCACAGAGTATCTCTGTGATCCTCTTCAAAGATGTCTCAAGGTTTTTTTGTTGCTTCTACAGTATTTTTTTAATTAAAAAAATATTAAACTGACTTCTTTCATCTAAATAAATATATATTTGGGTCTTGAATTGTTTCCACAGGATGATGATCCGTATGTGCGGAAGACAGCAGCTATTTGTGTTGCTAAGCTTTATGATATAAATGCTGAGCTAGTGGAGGACAGAGGATTTCTAGAGGCCCTTAAAGACTTAATTTCTGACAATAATCCAATGGTAGTTGCAAATGCTGTTGCTGCTTTGGCAGAGATTCAAGACAGTAGTGTTCGTCCAATCTTTGAGATCACCAGCCATACACTGTCAAAGCTTCTGACTGCTCTGAATGAATGCACAGAGTATGATGCAGTATTTGCTATATTGGTTTTTGAACTCTGCATTTTTCTAACGTTGGCTGCTTAACATATTTGGTAATTTTGCAGGTGGGGACAAGTTTTCATTCTTGATTCTCTGTCAAGGTACAAAGCAGCAGATGCAAGGGAAGCAGAAAATACAGTGGAACGAGTTACACCCCGTCTCCAACATGCAAACTGTGCAGTTGTTCTTTCTGCTGTCAAGGTACATTAACATGATTCACATTTACTAGAGCATAGTATGGTTTAGACAGGGTCCCATTCAGTTTGTGTATATACTATTCAGTAACCTGTCATGCCTGAATAGAGGTACTGCCCAGTCCTCACTGCATGGGTATCAGGGTAGGAAAAACTTGTTTCCAAGGACAAAACAAAATTAATACATACTCCTGTTGATTATGTCTGGGTATCTTCTAATTAGGTCGCACATTTCTTCTGTCATCTTGAGTTTGTATCATGATAAATTGTAGGAACCAATGAATTCTAACATTGGATTGACTTGTATGTTTCTTGACCTTTTGGTCGAACAGGACTATGATACATCTGCATTTTACTAGTTGAGAATGCCAATTCATCTACTATTCAATGCAGCATTTGCTGTTTATTTTCCATTTTCCAAATATGTGTTCTGTTTCTTGTAGTAATATTTTAACCTATTGGTTATCTCCTTCTATATCAGACATGAGCTTTTGCTGATGCTATCTTTTTTCTTTCACATAGATAATCCTTCTACAAATGGAGCTCATTACTAGCACGGATGTTGTTCGGAATCTCTGTAAGAAAATGGCACCCCCTCTTGTTACACTTCTGTCAGCAGAGCCTGAGATTCAGTATGTAGCATTGAGGAACATCAATCTGATTGTTCAAAAAAGGCCTACAATACTTGCACATGAAATTAAGGTTATACATTTGTTTCTCTTTTGAGCTATTCTTATTCATTTATCATGTCACAGTGTGTCTTTTAACTCAATAGTATGTCTGGCAATAGGTCTTCTTTTGCAAGTACAACGACCCAATATACGTTAAGATGGAAAAGTTGGAGATTATGATAAAACTTGCCTCAGATCGAAACATAGATCAGGTACAGAATCTTCTATTCTTGTGCATGTCGCTATTGATTCTAGCTAATGTTGATTGGAGTGTAAGATTATTTTCAACTGCAGTTTTACGCTATTCTGGTCTCATGCATAACATAACAGAAGTACATAAACTAAAGAAAACACATTCTGGAAGTGGGAACAAAGGTTCAATAAAATTGTCTACAGTTGTTAAATTTATTGAACATCTTGCTCCTTTCGGAAGTTGGTACTAGATGATTTGTTTTCTTCAAGTTTCCATTCGTAAGCTAACAGTGGTCTTTCTAGGTGCTATTGGAGTTCAAAGAGTATGCCACAGAGGTGGATGTTGACTTTGTTCGGAAAGCTGTTCGTGCTATTGGAAGATGTGCAATTAAATTGGAGAGAGCTGCCGAAAGGTGCATCAGTGTTTTGCTTGAGCTGATTAAGATAAAAGTTAATTATGTTGTGCAGGAAGCTATAATTGTTATCAAGGACATCTTTAGACGCTACCCAAACACGTACGTGCCTTTGCATGAAAGCTCGACATTGTATATTTTGGAGCTATGGAACTATCAGAGTTCTTCCTTGCTCAAGGAAATTTTGTTAAAAAAAATTGTTTTCTTGCTGAATATGCAGATACGAGTCTATCATCGCTACACTTTGTGAAAGTCTGGACACTTTAGATGAACCGGAGGCTAAGGTATTAGTCTACGAACACAGCCCTCGGTAATTTATTGCATGTTTTGTTCACTTGTTTCATTTTATTTAGGCATCAATGATTTGGATAATTGGAGAATATGCCGAAAGAATTGACAATGCTGATGAACTCCTTGAGAGCTTCTTGGAAACATTCCCAGAAGAACAAGCATTAGTTCAACTGCAATTGCTAACAGCAACCGTTAAGTTGTTTCTTAAGAAGCCAACTGAGGGGCCCCAACAGATGATACAGGTTACTATTCTCAGTTCCTTGCGTATTTAGTTGTGCAGATGATATTGCTTAGAGATTGTTGAGCACAGGATAACTTTTGACTTGATGTTAGGTGTGTTTGAATACTTCCTTATTTGGTATCATGGCATGTCATGGATGCTCAAAATATGGCTATTGAAGCCTTTAGAGCACCAAGCATAGTGTTGATCTGTGCTACAACGTTAATGGTTAAAATAGTCAATTCTCTGTGTTGAGAAGGAGAAGGCTTTCCTAAGGGTACAATATATTCACATTTTCCTTAGCTGAATGATCAATTTATGCAAAATGAGTTGTTGCTAATTCCAATAAGGCAATAAAAATGAATGCCCTGCTCCTAAAAAATCCTTTTTTTATTAACTTTGTTCATCACAGTTACCTGTCTAATTTGTGTTGTTTCATGTAGGCTGTTCTGAATAATGCAACAGTTGAAACGGATAATCCTGATTTGCGTGATCGAGCATACATATACTGGCGACTTCTTTCTACTGATCCCGAGGTATTGTATGTTTACACTTTACACCTCTTGATCCAGTGTTTTGTTAGATATCCATGTGACCACTGAGTGATGTGTGGCTTTCCACAGGCAGCAAAAGATGTTGTTCTGGCAGAGAAACCTGTGATCAGTGATGACTCCAACCAGCTTGACTCTTCACTTCTTGATGAGTTGCTAGCAAACATTTCTACCCTTTCATCAGTTTATCACAAGCCTCCAGAAACATTTGTCAGCCGTGTTAAGGCAGCTCCTAGGGCTGATGATGATGAGTATGCTGATACAGCTGAAACAGGGTATTCGGAGTCACCATCTCAAGGAGTTGATGGGGCATCACCTTCCTCTAGTGCTGGCACTTCATCCAATGTACCAGTGAAGCAGCCGGCAGCTGCAGCCCCAGCAGCTCCTGCTCCAATGCCAGACCTCCTAGGTGATTTAATGGGTATTGATAATGCTATGGTACCCGTTGACGAGCCTACAGCACCTTCAGGGTCAGCAAAACTTTTTTTTTACAGTTTTTGCTCTAGTTCTGCTTTGACATTTTATTCATGTTATATGGCTTGAGCAGTTTCTTGACCATTTTGATTTTTCTGGTTCTTTTCTTTTGCAGACGTCCACTACCTGTTGTATTGCCTTCAACCACTGGCCAAGGACTCCAGATTAGCGCACAACTAGTGCGACGTGATGGCCAGATATTCTATGATATATCTTTTGAGAATGGCGCCCAGAGTGTGTTAGATGGATTTATGATTCAGTTTAACAAGAATACCTTTGGTCTTGCAGCTGGTGGACCACTTCAGGTGCCAGGAAGTCTACACTTACTCTAACCCCCGCGTGAAAAATTCAATTTCATGTACTGAACTTGGTGTCCTTCTATGAATAAGGTTCCTCCACTGCAACCTGGGGCCTCAGCCAGGACGCTTCTCCCTATGGTTTTGTTCCAGAATGTCTCTCCTGGAGCACCAAACTCGCTACTGCAGATTGCGGTGAAAAATAATCAGCAACCAGTGTGGTACTTCAATGACAAAAGTGCGCTGCATGTCTTCTTTGGTGAAGATGGTAAAATGGAGCGAACGAGTTTTCTTGAGGTAAAAGCTAAAACTTTTCTTTGGTGTGGTACTGCATTGGTGGTAATAGTGGTTGATTTTATTCACTCAGCAGTTTCCTTGTCTAGCTGAAGTTTGAGGTGATTTTATCTGATTGCAGTCCTGGAAATCTTTACCTGACGACAATGAGTTTTCAAAAGAGTACCCCAATTCTGTCATCAACAGCATAGATGCTACCATTGAAAACCTTGCAGCATCAAATGTGTTCTTTATCGCCAAGCGGAAAAATGCAAACATGGACGTTCTGTATCTGTCTGCGAAGATTCCGCGTGGAATTCCCTTCCTAATAGAGCTTACTGCTGCAGTTGGTGTTCCTGGCGTGAAGTGTGCGGTAAAAACTCCAAATAGGGAGATGGTGCCTCTCTTCTTTGAAGCAATGGAGCCTCTTATCAAGTGACGCCAAATTGAAGGATTAGTGTTCCTTCGAAATTGATCAGTTGATGAGCTACTATATGTGTGTGAATGCCGCATTGTTTCACGGAAGCTGGTGTGAATTGTATTTGTTGTTTTTGTATTAGATCACTATTTAAACTGCTAGTTTCCGAGTTTCAAAGTTTTCCTTGAGAAATACTCAACATGGTCATTTTTCTTGCATAATTTGTATATCTTGCACTGTTGGACATGGACATTCTTTTTCTTGTAATGCCATAGCATATGAAAATATGACTAGTTTTCAGCAGCTGATGCAGTACAGATGTAATGTTGTTTTTAATTTACCTGAGCTATGGTCAGATGCCGCTGCTTTTCCCTTCAAAGAAGTGGCCACAATCCCACGACGTCAGCTCGTGCTGATCGGCGAGCTCGGGGCCGTCGGACCGCGCGTCGAAACCCGAGAGCGGCAGCGTCCCGTCGCTCGGCCCGCCCTCTCGCATGAGCGCGCGGTGGTACGATCGCGCCGCGAAACGGTCGCCGGGAGCGTCGTCTTCGTGGCCGCCTTGTTGGCCTCCGGCGCGACCTCGGGACGGAGCATCGGGTTGTGGAGCCTGGCCACGAGCCCTTGGAACGCCCGGTCCGCATGTCTCGTCCTCCATCGTGTCAACATCCTCGGCGCCGTAGGACCGCTCGACGAGCAGCCGGAACGAGGCTGCGAGCCAGGCGCGCCTGTAGCCGGGATCTCGGCGAGTAGGAACCAATTTGTCGGGCTGGCTAAGCAGGACGTACTCGGGCACGGTGGCCATGTGTACCTGCGCTTATACGGGCGGATCACCTGGCACAGTGAACACTACTCTCGGAAGCCCAGGTCGAGCTGGACGTCCTTCGCTAATCAACGAGTGGACTTTGTGGTCCTCGATACAGATAGGCACATGGAGACGAGACGAGCAGTCCGATTCGATTTCGGCTAGTCGGCCACGTGTTGTTTGCGTTAAGGAGATTGTTGCTGCCGTCCGGGGCGTCCGATACTGGAGGCAATGACCACCGCGTCCCCACACCATAAACCACTCATTCCTTATCCCCGAAATAGCTTCATCGTTTTGTATCTCTCTCCCTCGTTCCATCGGACCGGCGAACTCCGTTCAAGCTGGCGAGCTCCCACCTCGCTCGACGTCCGCTTTTTCCCGGGCATCGCGCTCGAGAAGTTCAACCGGCGGTTAGAGCTCGCTGCAGCTCGTGCTCGAGAGTTCATTTGCCGCAGCGAGAGCTCTCGTGCAGAGCTGTCCCCTCCCGAGGAGCGGGTAGGGCTCGCTGGATCTACCGAAGCTGGAGGAGGCGGGATGAAGCAGAGGAACATGAGACGGGGCAATGAGGCGATGGTGCGAGGGAGTACACAGACATCCTCCTCTAGTATCATTTTCCTGTTTTATTGTAACAAGTTTCTAAATTGTTGCACTAAGTGTTTTTATTTATTGCAATGTGTTTTCTCAAATGTTGTAGCATAAGGATTTTTGTTGTTATTGGATTATGAATTTGTTGCACACGATTTTTTGTTATTGCAGTTGGGTGTTAGTTTTGTTGCATCCATTTTTTTTATTGCTATTGGTTGTGATTGTTGCAACCGTGGGAAATTTTGTTGCATGTTAATCGCATTGATGTTCCACCTCATTGATAATTTTATTGCAAAGCGTCTTATGGAGTACTAGTTCTTGCGGTTCACGAATTTTTGTTGTGCCAAATCGAGAATACCGTCTGGCTCTCCCTCCTCTGGCAAGCTGGAGCTCCGATGAACCAACGGGTATCAGAGATCGCCACGAGAGACGAGACGGGCTCCTAACGGATTTTTTCTGCGCCAAATTGAATGGCCCGAAATCAATCCAACAAATATATGATGATGGAGGGAGCGTACTCCCATCGTCCGTCGTTAGCTACTCCCTTAATTAACTCTTCCCCCGAATTGGGTTCGGATTAAGCACACCGGCAGGTACTTAAAACACGGGCCAGCAGTACACGGGCCCTTAGTATAGACACATGGCAAAAAAAAGTTGGTTATGTTAAGAAACAGGGTCCACGACCAGAGAGTCCTGTCCAGGTAGGCTCCTCATCTATCCAATTGCCTATATAAAGGAGGGGAGACTTTCAACATTGTACATCGTTTTCAAAAGAGTAATAAACAGAAGTTTGAAGTTCCATAATATCTCTGTGTTCAATCTACTATTGTGTTATTGTGTTTTTGCATTGTTCTTACGATTCTGAGTTTGTCTACGAGGTAATCGCTCGGACTGAACTCGCCAACGACAGTTCCTCAATACGTTATCAACACGATTGACTTTTCTCGGATCGAAAGGTAACCATCGAAGAACGACACTCGTAGATTGAATTGTATTTTCTAGATCGCTTTTAATTCTGCAAATTTGCTTTCTAGATTGGTTTCTACGGTGCAAATCCGTTCTAAATTACCGTGAGCCGACTTGAAGTCGCTGACACAATGTCGATCGATAGATTGCATGAAAAAGTGGATGTCGATTGTACCATAGATTGAAAGTTCTAACCTACCGCAAGCAGACTTGAAGTCGCCGGCCAAGCCAATCGGTGGTTGTATGAAAGAACAGATATTGATTGCACAACATTGCATTACATTACATGAACAGTAACTCAAATCAAAATTTGCCCCCGTACGGACTCCCCTCGGTGCGCCGGATGCCGCATCGCCACGGCTCCCCATGGTCGTGCCGCCGCACGACGCTCCTCTGGCCGCCTCGCCTGCGCCCTTGAAGCACAGCCACCGCATGGCTGCCCATACTGACCACCGCTACCAACGCGCGGATGACGCCCCGCATGGCCACCGGCCCCGCGGGTCCTCCCTTCTTGCCGACACCTGACGGAACCTCCACCGCTTTAGAGCCACCGCGACGGCCACGGCAGAAGCGGATAGAAAAAAAGGAAGGAAGGGGAAGGCTTGACATCTCCGGACGGCAGCCTCTCCGCATGGCTCCGCCGGAGCCAACCGGCTCGCATTTGGAGCGCGCCGCTCGGCCCGCCCGAGGCCGGCCACCCGTGGGAGCTCACTGTCGCCACGGACCGAGCTTGAGCACCGCCGCACCGCTTGAGGCGTCACCGGCCCGCATCGAGGAGCCACCGCTTCGCCGCCTAGCGGCCGATCGCGCCACTCGAAACCGCCGCACGGGCTCCCACCATAGAAGTTGCCCGCATGCGTGCCCGCCTGAAGCCTTCCGCAAGGGGCTACCTGCGAGGCCCCGTGTTCCACCGAACGACGCCTCCACCCACGTCAGTCCCGCACCCGGCGGCCCCGGCCGCCTCCGCATCCTACCATGAAAGCCGCGCGGTCATGGATAGGGGTAGGGGAAACCCTACCCCATCGATCGTTTTTTAAGCGGCCAAGTGGGCCGGCCCCTTTTGGGTTGGGAAGGCCGAACGGGCCAGGTGGCGTGGCCCAATAACCAGAAAGGAAAAAATTCTCAAAATTTGTGAAAAAATCCATCGGAATTCTAAAAATTACAAAAAAAAAATCGCAAAGAAAGAAATTTTGCAGAAAGCCCCTTAGAATTTTTTTGAAAATTACACAAAATTATTCCCAAAACTGAAATTTCACGCTTTAACCCCTTAAAATTGCAGAATTCGCTGAAAATTCATTTTCCAGCAGAAAAGGGTCTCAATAATTCAAATTTTTAATCGATTTTTTTTTGCATTTAAAGCATGTTTAACTTTGTTGTTATTATTTCTATGCAATTTTATATATTATATTTACTGTTTTTTATTATTTGTGATTGTTTATATTACTTTTAATCACTAAAAATAGGAGTAAATGATGACAAATGCATAGAAAATAGGGAATATTATGAGAATTTTTTCAACTATTTTATACAAGTTACCAGCAGTAATCTTATGCACTTTTTGCATGAATATGCATATGACTGGCATTACGAACCAGGAGTTCGAAGAGCTGGCCCAGAATGGTTACAATTACCTGACTTATGCATCAGATGTCGAAATTGTACTTGGAGCTAAGAAGCTCTGTGCTGCTATTGGACTTGGCACCTTGAAGTACGCCACTCCAACTGCTGAGGAGAATGATCAAGCATTTCATTTCCTCAGACACCATCTCTGCCTAACGCTCAAGAATGAGTATATGGCAGAAAAGAACGCACTACCTTTACGGACCGCACTGAAGAAGCAGTTCAAGAAGCTGAAGTACACCATTCTTCCTCGGGTAGAGCAAGAATGGAACCGACTACGTTTTGCTGACTACAAGACTGTGGGGGAGTACAATTCTGCATTACACAGAATTTGCACTGAATGTGGTAAGGTAACCATAGATGAGCAGAAGATCAAGAAAACTCTCTCTACCTTTCATCCAAACGCGATGCAATCCGCACACAACTATCGTTAGGACGACTACAAGGAGTATACCGAACTGATTGACATCATGCAAGTTGTGGAAGCTCAAGATGACATTCTCAGAAAGAACTACATCTCACAGGCACCTAGTAGAAAAGTTGGCCATGAAGTCAATGCAAGCAGCCACAAGTGAGGAAGCCTCACTTGAAATAAAGAGGCGAGAAGGGTATGGTCATGGGTCACAAAAATAAGAAGAATGCTCAAGCCAAGAAGGGTGAACAAAAGAAGCGTGATGAGAAGTCCTATGGTCATCAGGACCAAAATTGCTACAAATGTAGCACTTGGGGACATTGGTCACGTGTTTGCCGTGAGCCGCAGCATGTGATTGATGCTTTCAAGGCTAAGAAGAGGGTAAAGGACAATATGAGGCACACCTCGTCATTGTAGGCACAGAGGATCCACAATCATGGGTTGCACCCATGGATATGGATATCTCAGTAGTAGCCCCCATCACACCTTCTTTAGACATCACAGCGGTAGTAGCTGTTGTTGCCGAAGAAGAGAAGTTGGACATGGAGCAGATTCAGGCAGAAGTTTCTTCATACTTTGCTAATTCAGTCCAGTGCACGCATTACACTTAGATTTTATAATCATTTGCAGTTTATGGCTGTGATAGAACATTGAATTTTGAATAATGGTTGCAAACTCTACGAGAGCAAAACAATAATATCTTATGATGAGTCCTGCAAGATTTTTCCAGTATTAATAATAGCAAGTTGTGTTCTGTTTTGAAGTATTTTACTTATGTGTGTGGATTGCTTCCTACCCCATACTAATAAATACTTTATATATCAGAACGCGTGTGGCGCTCTATGGAGGAAGTGTGCTTAGTAGATAGCGGCACAACGAATACCATATTGAGAGAGACAATACTTTTTCAGTCGATCAGCAAGAATGATGGTAGTCTTACGACAATTACAGGCATCGATACTTGTATAATAGGCTCAGGAAGAGCCACAATTATACTCCCGATGGACACAACATTGGTCATTGAAGAAGCTTTGTTGTACCGAGAATAGACTAAGACTCTCTTAAGCTTTAAAGATATTCGCTCTAATGGTTTCCATGTAGAGACTGAAGAAGAGTATGGTAAAGAATATCTGCTTATTACAAAACACGAAGAAAATAGGAAAAGGGTATTAGAACGACTTCCTTCATATGAATATGGGCTATACAACACTCACATTAAGGCACATGTAGCCTATACTGTCCTGAAAATCACTTTTAGAAGCTCTGAACTTTTCTGTCTGTGGCATGATAGATTAGGTCACCCCAGTCTTAGAATGATGAGAAATATAATTACTAATTATCAGGGATACAATGTCAATGTAAAGAATTTTTCGAATCAGGAAAATTTTGTGTGCCCCACATGTGCCACCAGGAAACTGATTACTAGACCCTCTACTATGAAAGTAAAAGATAAATTTCCTGCATTCCTGGACTGTATCCAGAGAGATATTTGCGGTCCGATACAGTTCCTGTCAAGGTCATTGAGGTACTTTATGGTACTCATCGATGCTTCCTCGAAATGGTCGCACGTATGCTTATTATCTACGAGAAACCATACTTTTGCAAAAGCTAATCTCGCAGATAATTAAAATTAAGAATAATTTCCCTGATCATCATGTGAAGTCCACCAGAATGGACAACACCGAAAAATTTACTTCAAAGACGTTTGATGATTATTGTATGGTAATAGAAATTACCGTTGAGCATTCCGTACCACATGTCCACACCAAGAATGGACGAGCAGAGGTATTAATTAAGAGAATTAAGTTTATTGCCCAACCGCTCTTGTAGAATTATAATTTACCAACTACATGTTGGGGACACACAGTCCTACACACAGCAACTCTCATCAATTTTACCTATGCAACTAGCGCAAGGGTCAGCACCGAAAATCTCTCATCTACGAAGGTTCAGTTGCAAGGTTTATGTACTTATACCACCACCGCAGCGAACTGTAATGGCCCCCCTCCGAAAGTCTGGACCCCTTGACTGGAGATTTTTATATAGCCTGCTTCGCTGACAGCATATTTGATGAGGATAATTTTCCGTCATTAGAGGGGAAATCAACCCCTTGATGAAAAATATCAGAAAATGACGTGGCAAGCCATGGGAATACATGCACATGACTCGCGCACTAGTGAAGCAAATAGAGAAGTCCAGAAGATAATTGATTTGCAAGCATTAGTTAATCAACTGCCTGACCACTTTAGTGATTTGAAGAGCGTGACCAAGTCGCATGTGCCTGCACGCAATGCGCCAGAGAGGGTTGAAATATCTAAAAAAAATTGAAGGTATCTCTAATCCCATCCAGAGGCCTCAGAACAAAAGTATGAGAACTCCAGCCCTCGAATCCCAAGTAACCGAGGACGCCTCGCGAAAAAGGATAAGAAGGTCTTGACACAACTGATCACTGAAGTTCCCCATAATCAGAAGGGGAGCCTGTTGAGACATAGCACTAGTATGGAACCTTCAGGAAAATGCATACCGGATTTGAATATTCCCACACGGAGGGAGACATCAGCATGGATGTGTGTACACACGTCGGTGCTAAAAAACTAAAGGACTTGCCCCCGTAATTGGAAGCAGTGGTGGGCAAATAGGAGCATTAGCAGAATCGCTCCATGAAGAAATAGCTATAAATTATGAGATCACAGGAGAATCTATGAATAGAACAACAGCCAATGTCGATATTTATTTTGCAAAGAAAATTTTCACAATCATCGATCTCGATCCAAAGCATGCATCGCTTGCTGAATGTACGAAAAGATCAGATTGGAAGAAGGCAATAGAAGCAGAATTATTATCCCTGAATAAAAGAGATATATTTTGGCCTATAAGCTGCACGCCTCCCCATGTGCACCCCGTAGGGTATAAGTGAGTATTTGTTCGAAAGAGAGATACAAACAATGAAGTTGTAAGACATAAAGCAAGGCTTGTTGCACAAGGTTTTACTCAGCGACCATGAGTCGATTATGAATAAACTTATTCCCCGGCCATGGACGAAACTACCTTTAGATATTTAATCTCAATGATTGTATACTTGAATTTAGAAATAAAATTGATGGATGTGGTAACTGTATATCTTTACGGGAACTTGGATTCAGACATTTATATGAAGGTATCAGAAGGTATCCCTGTCCCGAACCAAGATAGAGCAAATATAAATCTGTACAGTGTGCAACTCAGAAAGTCACTATATGGACTGAAACAATCAAGCATAATGTGGTATAATCGCTTGAGCGATTTTTTCTGCAAGAAAGGCTACATGAACAACAAAGATTGTCCATGTGTTTTTATACGACGATCCCAGGATAGATTCTGTATAATCTCAGTATATGTAGATGATTTGAATATCATTGGGACCCTGTAAGATATTAAGAAAGCAAGCTCTTACCTGAAGTCGGAGTTCGAAATAAAAGACTTGGGTAAAACTAAATATTATCTAGGTTTGTAGCTTGAGTATCCCTTGAAGGGATTTTACTATATCAATCAACCTACACTCAGAAAGTGTTAGAACGGTTTGAATTTGAAAATGCATATCCTGAAAGTACTGATGGTCGGGAGATCCTTGCAGTAAGATAAGGACTCGTACAGACCTAAAGAAGAGGGGGGAGGAAGTTCTGAGACCGAAATTCTCGTACCTGAGTGCAATAGGAGCACTCATGTATTTAGCAAATTGTACTAGAAAGGACATTGCATTTGTAGTGAACCTACTAGTAAGGAATAGTACAAAACCTACCAAAAGGCATTGATAGGGAATAAAGGACATCTCCGATACCTCCAAGGAAGCAAATTTCTTGGTCTATTTTACAGAAAGAACTAAGACCTAACTATGAATGGCTATGTAGATGCTGGGTACCTATCAGACCCGCATACAGCTAAGTCGCAAATGGACCATGTATTCCTATATGGTGGAACTGTAATTTCATAAAAATCGTCTAAGCAAAGTATTGTATCTACTTCAACGAACCACTCGGAAATCATAGCATTGTACGATACCTCACGGGAATGTTCTTGACTTCGGCGGATGATTCACCATATCCAGCAGTCATGTGAATTGAATACCGCGCAAACTCCCACTATTATCTATGAAGATAATACAGCTTGTGTTGCACAAGTGCAGATAGGTTATGTGAAGAGTCCTCTCACAAAGTATATCAATCCCAAGTTCTTCTATGATCATGAATTGCAAAATATGGACGGGATTAAAGTACTGTATACTAAGTCATGTGAAAATCTAGCAGATTTATTCACTAAGTCACTTCCAGCGTCTAGCTTTGAAAGATGCATACGTGGAATTGGAATGATAAGGCTTAGAGAAGTGCAAAATTCAGGTGGAGAATCTTCACATACTCATTATTAAAGCTTAATTACGAAGATTGAGTGCCCAAAAATAAATCCTAGAGATTAAATGAACTTGAGTGGATTGTACTCTTTTTTCTTTGACGAGTTTTCCTGAAGTTTCCTGACTAAGATTTTTAACGAGTTAATTCGTGCAATGCAGCGGAACGCATGTCATGTACTCTTTCTCCAAATTTATCCCACTGGGTTTTTTTATTGAGTTTTGACGAGACATGGATATGTTAAATGAGTACCCAAGGGGGAGTGTTAAGAAACCGGGTCCAGGATCGGAGAATCCTGGCCCAGGTGAGCTCCTCATCCATCCAGTTGTCTATATAAAGGAGGGGGGACCCTCAACATTATACATCATTTTTAAAAGAGCAATAAAGAGAAGTATGAAGTTTCTCATATCTTTGTGTTCAATTTACTATTGTGTTTTATATTCTTGTATTGTTCTTACGATTCTGATTTTATCTGCAAGGTCCAAATCGGCCGTGGCAAGCGAATCCCCGCGTAGTGTCCGTCGGTGTAATGGTCTTTCGACTCTGGGGGCGTGCATGCGCGGTCCATGCGTTCGCCATCCTGTCTGACATATGGGTTGTGGGCCGAGCAAGCAACCACTCCTATCAAGACGCACGGTTACTCTGGTGACATATGTGTTGTGGGCCGAGCAAGCAACCACTCCTATCAAGACGCACGGAGTGTGGGCTTGTAGTTGGAGCGTCCTATATTTCTAATGTAGTATCGGACGCACGATCGGTATCAGTACCGTTTTAACTTTCTGGTTGTGTTGGGTGTTTAGCAGAATAACAGCTCATGTGTTACTGTAACTATTAGCACTTGGAGGCTACAGAGTTCTAGATTATAAGGATCATTTACATTGTTTTGGCATCTTTAATATCATGCTCCACTCTGCAATCTGCACGGCCAAAACTAGCATGTTAGGCAAATCTATAGATCGATGCGATATGTCCATATCCTGCGTACTGTGAATTTATAATGGTGTAGTAGATTTGATCCGTATGGATTCAACATGTTCTACTACTCGCATCACCTCTCTTCATCGTCTACGTCGGTAGAGCTGAGGGTACGGCGCAATACAAGCTCGGCAACAACACCTCGACATGCTAGAGGTAATATCATCTTCTTTAATCCGTAGCGAAGTATGGGCATTCAACTAGCGCTGTTAAAAATACCGTCGGGTACACTTTTCAAGGAAATACGAGGTACATACGGCAAGGCATATGGCAAGAGAATGTAAGCATATTTCACAAGCTAAGGGTTCGAGACGATACAAAATATCTTCCTGCGGTGGCAAGAGCGGTTCGAACGGCAGATCAGTAAAAGGGGGGCACTAAACAAACCTGTTTCTAGCACAAGTGTAGAACAGTTATAAGAGGTGAAGTCAATGCCTCAGTCCAACTCCATCGCATTATCCTGCGCGCTGCTCCTGCATGACCAAATCTTTATCGTTCTATCATGTGACACAGTCACAATCTTCTGTCCATCTGCATAAACCATAGATAAACGACCAATTAGAAGTTTAGATATGACATGCTTGAAGCTTCTGTAGGACTTTCATAAGTGGATGACGTAATACTGCGTCATTCTCTTGACAGAAAATTATACTAGTATATTACCTAACATACCAATCCATACAGTTCACATTTTTTTAGGATCAACAGTCCAGGAAAGGTGATATATCATATTTACCCCGAAAAGGTTGTGGAAGAATTGACATATTCAACATAGGAAAAGAGATGGGTGCACCACCAAGCATAAGCAATGAAATGGTGGGACACGACAATGTTATAGATGATTAAAGGTACAAGTAGAAAGGTTCCAAATGTATACAATTTTAAGAAGGGTCATATAAAATGGCATATATTTATAAGGTGTTACAACTTGCAGTTTCATTCATCACAAAACAAAACTTAGTTTTAACAGTTCTCAGTAACCCAACTGCCCAAATAACTGCTACTAGTTCATAAAAAGAATGTTCATCTTGGGTAAGACAATCTAACAGTGCACACGGTAATTGTTCTATAAATATCCAAGTAGACGATCAGAAAAGAGAAAGAAAGATACCAAACATATAGTTCTACACAACAAAGATGAACAAACGCTTAAGCAATTGCGTACCTCCACTAATATCCAAACTAGTGACCTTTGACTCGTGGCCCACCAAGCTTTTGATTGGTTTGTAATCCCGAGCTGACCACAGCTGAAATAAAAAATAAATATATATATATATATATATATATATATATATATATATATATTAGAGGCAAGTAAACTAAACAGGGGGAAAGAAATAAACCGATCTAAATCAAATACGAGGCATACCGCTGCTTTGGTGTCATAGGAAGAAGTCGCTAAATAATAACCCTCTTGGGGTTCAAATTTCACATGTGAAATAAGACTCCTATGTGCTGGTATAGAATATAACATTCTTTTAGTCCTCAAATCCCATATTCGACAGAAATTGTCTTCACTTCCAGTTGCAACCAGATAACCATTAGGGGAGAAGCTGACTCCTAGGACCTGAAATAGAAAATAAAATCATGTCATATACAAAATAATAATTATATTTCCACAACAAATACATGTAAGCACAGACCAAGTAACACAAAGCAGACTTGTCCTAATAGGCAAATTACAGGAAAGGTACTCAAGAAGGTTTCATGCTATGAACTTACAGGTTTCACATGCCCCATAAGGGTACAGTACAATCTTCCTGATCTTAGATCCCACACTCGAGCATACGAATCAAGACCACAAGATGCAGCTAAAGAACCATCTGGGTGAAAACTAACTCCATATACACTTCTGCTATGCCCCTCTTGGAGTAGAAGTTCGTTTCCAGTATTAATATCCCACAATCTCCAAGTCTTGTCAAAGCTAGCTGTACCCAGGTACTTTCCAGATGGATGAAAAGCAAGGCGAGCAAGACGATCCAGGTGACCATCAAAAGACATTAAAAGAGACCCATCGGTGTTCCATAATTTGGCAGTTTTATCAGCAGAGGCTGTTGCTAAGCAGTTATCGACTGGAGAAAAGGCAACATCAGTTGCACGTCCTGTATGACCTTTCAGGGTTGCAACTTTAGTTATTTGTGGCATGCTCCATACTTTGATGATCCCGCTCCAGGAACTAGAGAATGAAGAGGAAAAAAATAGTTATTTACTGAAATGGAAGCAAGAACACGAGATCCATATTAAGGTTCAAAATCAAGGTAAAGAAAAGGTATCAATCATTCCTACAATCATCTAGTTGCACATGACAATGCTAACAAAGAAATACCAACTTAAATGAGTTGTGCTGTTGTTCAACTTAAGTTTACCAAACTTATTTAGTGTGCGCGAGAACATCTAAGTAATTTCAATTAGCATCCCAATTGAGCATCGATGGAGATACTCTCACTACTGTTAGTCTGACAATCCTGCATACTGCCAAGACCGCAGCCCACCCAAAATGGGCCTAATTAATATGCAGGATACCACCCTCCATCTACTTGAAGAGAACAAAAAGTGGTCCTGGTTCCTAGCAGCCCAACCATTTGAAATACTAAAATCTCTAATGTTACAAATCACAAAAAAAAAGGAAAGGAAAAGAAATCAACTGAGTCATTCATCTAGCTCAGTAATTCATCAGAAACAAGCATTTCTCTATAATACTATCAAACTAATCCTATATCGTTTCATGGAGAAGTATTAGAAGTTTAGAACTGCAAGTTCATCATGTGCTAGCTACACTTGGCTCACTGTGAAAACAGTCATCACTGCAATGTTCAAGCAGAAGTGCATGGATCTATGAACCAGAGTATAAAATTGAAGTGACATGGACATCTGCGATAAATTACAGCGATTCAGATTGTTTTCAGCCATTGCCAAACCGAAAATTGAAAACAAATTTTACTCAATTGGACTATGTTATTAACCCAAACAGGTATGACATGCTCATTCGCAACAATTAAGAGTGTCGCCAAGCCCAAAATTAAGAACTGAAATCAAATAGAAATTATAACCCAACAGTGTTAGACAAGCATCCCTCACACTAATTAAGTCATACGCAAACAAAACCACATGCAATTCTTTGATATTAAGAAGCCGTGCCTTGTAGCGAGCACTGACGCATCGCGAGAGAAGGAGCAGCCAGTGAGCGGGCGGTCGTCTCCAATCTCGCTACACTCAAGCACGAACTCGCCTGCCTGCTTCACGACAAGGTCGGCCTCTGCCTCGGGGTCCTCGTCGGGGTCGTCGTGGCGGCGCTTGGCCCTCTCGATCCTGGCCTTGGCGCGGGGCAGCGAGTATCGCGCGATGTCGACCCGCGCCTGGAGCAGCTCCTGCGTGCCCTCGGTGAAGAAGGGGTACTGGATCTGCTCCGCTTCCTCCTCGGCGCCCTGCTCGTCCTCCTGCGCGCGGAGGAGGCGCTCGAACTGGCCCTCGGCCTCGAGGCGGACCATGAGGGCGCGAAGGCGGTCGCGGCGCTCCATCTCGCGCTCGCCAAAGAGCGTCACGGGCTCGCCGAGTCGGCGGAGGCGCGCGCGCACGGCGGAGTCGTTGGTGGGCACGGCCATGGCGTAGGCGCGCCGCCGCTGGAGGAGCTCCTGCACCGCGCGTTCGTGGCGCTCCCGCGCGGCACGGTGGTCGTCGGAGACCTCGTACTCGGCCTCGCCGCCGCCTCCTCCTCCGGCGGCGGAGGTGGAGGCGGCGGGCGCGGGGGCGCGGGGAGGAGGGGCGGGGATGGGGGCGATGGGCGGGTGGACGGGGAGGGGAGCCATGGGAGGGGTAGTGGCGGGGGCCTGGGGCCTGGGGTTCTCCATGGGCACGAGGCGGGGTTCAGGGTTAGGGTTTCGAGGCGGGAGGCGGCGGTGGAGGCGGAGGCGGAGGGGAGGGGAGGACGACGTGGCAGATATGCAAACGGTTACGCTCTTTCAAATCGGTTAAACTGGCGATACGCACCGGCGGCAGGTACTCTACTCCTGCATGTCATCGGATCAACTTTCTATTCTCAGTTCAACTGGAGACAGGAATCTGTTACCAGGGACTCTTTCCCTATAAAAACTCCATAAAACTCTAAAATTCGACACATAACTCATTTGTATTAAGAAAAAAGGGAAGGGGGAGGGAGAGGAGGAGAGAAGATAGCGAAGTGCTGCTCGTCGGTTGCCCACTGTGATGTAGTTTTATTGAACCGAATTGATTACATAGTTTTGGATGTACGGTTGTGTAGTGTAGTATGTTGTACATAATTCTTTTTGGTGGGTAGTCTTGTTTTATATATGTGGTTAATCGTGAAAATATTCTTCACGGTGCAGTGCGTAGTGTCACCAATTTCAAAATTTACTACGGTCCGGGACTATTCTGGAGGGTCCCGAGGGGATTGATCTGCGTTATTTCCAATTGACGATTGTGCCCCTACCAAGAGCAGAGGGGCGTACATGGGGCGTTGTGATACAGTGGTTGTTTCACACATTTCAAGTGGACCGTGATGTGTATGATCTGAGATTAAGTTGCCTTGCCCTCCGACCCGGACGCAATGAAGCCTCGTTTGACTAGCGTATCACTCCATGTACCCCTCGTACTCCCTAGGGTCGTAGTCAGTATCCTCCAAGATGACTTCGGCGTAGGCGCTGAGCCAGCCCTCAACCTAAGGGAACATCTTGTAATACTTCAAATGCGTGTTAGAGAAAACAAAATTAGATAAATGGGTTTTTCTAAAATTTCTTCAAAACTTGGGCCATAGGCTCTTAGCCCACAGCATCAAGGCCCAAAAGGAGGAAACCCTAAATATGCTACAGTACCACCCCTACTATAGTGCACCGTCGTGCTACAGTACCGTGGTCCTACAATACTCCCCTAACCCCCCTTGTTGCCATCCTCTTCCAAGCACTTCCTCCATGCAAAAGAGATGAAGGGAAGGTGGAGGAGAGGGAGAAGCAAGGGGAGAGGTGATCCTTGTGGGGATTTGCGAGATTTATGTCTTCAAGGGTGATTCTCAACTCATGGTTACTTTGTTCATTTTTCCTCCATGCGATTGTTGTCGATTAGCGGATTAGTGCCCCTGCTGTGATTGATTTATGAATCTTTAGTCATCTTGTTCGCAGTTTTGTATTAGATCAAAGCAACATTAGAGTTTTGCGACTCCTAAAGAATTGTGGGTTATTTTGTTAGGTTTATGTAGGATCTAAGATCACATTATTTGGAGTTGTGGTTTGTGAGTTGTAAATTTCACAATGATTGTTGTCCAAAACCCTCGTCAAGTTATAACAGTCATGGAAACTGGTGGGTTAGGATCTGTTATTGGCCGAATCAGGGTTCTCAACCAACATGAATTTTGTAGGAAATTTTCTTAGCTTTCCAGATTGATAAATAACACAATTTTTGGATCATCCTAGTGAAAGTTATAGCTATTTTAATATTGCTATTCAAAATGTCGGATAGTTTATGTCATTGTTTTTCTTATGTTTGTTAACATTAGTTAAATGCAAAATTTGAGAATATCACTAACTAGACTTTTGTAGAAAATCTCATAAACTTTCTAGAGAGATGAAAAATGATTTTTTTAATGATAAGTAGATTGGGAGATACATATTTTAGAAGATCGTTGTCCAGTTTTGAGTTACTGTTAGTTCATTGTTTCACGAGAGTAGATTAATTATGTGTAGTATAGGGTTCTTGGGAGTGCGGATTAGAGCGTTGCGATTAGCGTTGTTTCCTCTTGTCAAATTTTATTTTGAGTAAATTACTTATTCTAGGAGGAGAGACCTTGGGATTAGTTGCACCTTCTTTACCATCCAACGTGTTGCAACGCGAAAGACAAGTACAAATTGTATCATCTTGTATGGTTGATGTTCAGTCTGGTTATATGACTATTACATGGTCAATTTTTTTATGAATTATGATTATTTTGGTTCTTTACATGATTCCGTTCATTGGTAATATCAACTTGTTACTTTGAGAGCATGCATACATTTCAATTCCTTCCATTCAATCATTCATGTTTCACCCACGGGAGTGGGTATCGAGATTCCCATCATTCCAATGTGTGCAACTAGATCCCTATATGAAAGATTCTTCATACGGACCTTGGATCCCCGTATTTTGGATAATGCTAAGTGCCTAAGTGAACATATGCGAAGAGAAGTGGATTGTATCATTTGCATCAAGTGCTAGCATCCATGTGTCGACGATCAAATATCTTATGAATATATAAATGAAGTGGATTGCATATTCATATTTGCATCAAGTGCATAGCATTTCCATGTGTCTCTCATTAAATGCCGTGGGACTCGAGGCGATCTGTATTCATTTTAAAGTTGAGAAACCTTTGGAAAAAGGAAAAAACCTTTACATCGCCGGAGAAAAGGTATTTGCAGTTGGACTTCTCATGAGTCGATTCTGATGAAATGCCTATAAACGACCCGGTGAGTGCTTTAAACCTTCGCCTCTATCTCCAAGAAAATCTTCCTTGAGTTCTTCACCCAAAAGAAAGCATCATGTCGGACCTCATCGTGGCTGGTCGATCTCCGATCGGCGAGAGAAAATTGGAGAGTTTGGAGAGGGTTGGGTTGCTACAGACGGGAGTTTGATCTCTTGGAGATCGGCTTTTGGAGAGCAACGCCCAGCGGCGAGGAGGAGAAATCCGGTGTTCCTCGTGTATACGTTGAGTGCGGGCTCAAGCTTCAGTAGCATCCTTTTCTTTCTCAAGTCTTTGGAGTTCTATGAGGTTGAGTTGATCAACCTTGCTCCCAACGCCATTGCAAACCTAAGCATCTTCGTCTACCTCTGCGAAGCATACTTGGGGATTCCACCGTCGATGGAACTCTTCAAGTACTACTATCGGATGGCGAACACGAAGAAAACAACCAGCACCCCTGGGGAATGTACCCTAAGGCTTCATGACGGCAAGGTGTGAGTACATTCGTATGTATTGAAGTCTTCTTGGTCGTCATGGAAGAAAAGTCGGTTCTACATGAAGGTTCGCGAGAAGGCGGCTGTATTACGGTAAGAAGGCGGTCGAGAACTCGCGTTGGCGTTCCTCCTCAAAGAAGGAGGGAGAAGTTGGAAGATAGGTTGAGGCTATCCATCTCTTGAGTGTCAGAGGTTTAACCTCCTAGCACGTTGTAAGGGACTTTTCCATTAGGAGGATTAGTCCTTTAAAGACCAGGGCACGTTCGATACTCTGGTTCATCGGTGGCGATGATGCTACCAACGATTCTGATCCAGGTAATTTTTCAGAAAATCCCGACCAGATTATTTTGCGAGTTGATTATTTTCACAAAACTAAGATCTTTCATTTGTAATCGTAGTCTTGTCTTACGAGGACGTCAGAAATAGGATCAAAATGATGCGTGTTTGGCGAACTCGATGACAAGGCTAGCTTTCCTTAATCCTAGCACTTGGCAGTGCAGGAGAGGTGAAAGACTTAGGGTAAGTGTATTAACTTCTTTTCACCTTTCGAGTTATTTTCGATCAGTTTTAATCCTCTTTATGTGTAGTTGGTCGGACTTAAGATCAACGAGGCTACGGAGACATGTGAGCCTATTGATTATCCGGCCGACCTTGTGATCGGCGAGGCGTGATCACGCTGAGGTAAGCAAGCCGAAAGAAATAACTTCGCAAGATGAAGTATATTCTTCACCGATTAACTTTGTTTGTTAATCGGTGGCAATCAACGAGTCTCGTCTAGTTGTCTATGAGGCATTTGTTCACGAGACGATGAAACTACACTTTCGACCCGAGTCGGGGACCTTGCTCTTGACGGATGGTGAGAACATTGCTTACGATCTCACGATCGGAGTGTAAAGAATACAATTGAACCTACGATTCGGAATGGTGGGAATAATTGGAAAGAAGAGAAAAACAGGCGCAACGGATTTTAAACCAGCACGCTATAAGATCAAGACTAAGAAAACAACCAGGTATGTACAATTTTTATATGAAAAACATACCTCGTATACTCCAAGTAGAATTGAACTTTATGTTTCTCTTGTGCAGATCTGCTGAATCCCTGGTCGCTTCCGACCAGTCGCATTCAACAGGTCAGGCGATCGGAGGTGGTCCTGGCCATTGTCTTCCTCAGGTAGGACATCTTGAGGATGACGTGGTCGGAGGAGCCCCCGAGCCAACTTTGGCTCTGGAAACTGAGCTAGATCCCGTAGTAGTCACTATGCCGGCAACGGAGGTAGAGACCACTGCTGATCTTCCACGAGTTCCGATGCACAGAAGGTCATCCTCCAAAACTAACAAGTTTTCTTTCTCAACTCGATTTGCCGCGAGTAAGGAACTTGATGATTATTGGGGGAGAATATCGGATCGCCTGACGCAGGCGAAGCCCGATAAAATTTGTACCGATTACAATGATGTCGTAATTCGGGTAAGTGTCTTCAATCTTCTCCATAACCTTTCTTGAAGTTTTCAATAAGGTTTATGGAAGAAATGCTACTTATGCAGCATATTATCGAAAACCTCACTACGGTCGGAGGACTAACCGAGCGAGTTAGGATATTAGAAGAAAAACACTCTGAGATAGAGAGTAAGAGTTCCTCTTCTTTTTTCCTCATTAAGGCTTTCCTTTTATTTATTCTCCCTTATCAAAAATTCTTTTGATAGATTTAGAGAAAATAAAAGAAGATGCTTTAATGAAAAGGCGGAAGAATAAAACTTGAAGAACAACTTCGGGCTAAGAACCGGTCGATCGAAGTCTTGACGACCAGCAATAAAAAGCTTCTGGATGATTCCAGAAAGAGAGAGGAAGGTAGTGTGATCATGACTCGATATGTCTTCCAATCTTTTTACTTAATACTTGCTTTGTCTATGCGAGAACAAAAACAAGCATTGACCGAGTGAAGAAAGCTCGGAATTTGAGCGGGACATGGGGCGACTCTGGTGCTTAGTTTGGACGAAAAATCACCTCGCTAAACAAAATGCTCTTTGATATGGGCGCGGGATCAAGCTTGCCCTCCTTGAGTGACCCAATAGAGAAGGTCAACTTCCTAGGCTCTTTGTTGGAAGAGCTCAAGGTTTTGCTCAAGACTACTAGGAGAACTATGCCCACTCCGTTAAGGAGTCTATTGCCCTGTGGAGTCAGTCTTGCTTTGGCAAAGTGAAGCTTCGACCCATCAACTAACCTTCAAGCCATCGAAGAGGATTTCAGCTGCTTACATGAGAGGCAAATCAGATCCTCGCAGAGATGAAACCTCTAGGCGAAAAGGTCGCAGAAGAGATGGAAGTCGGATCTCCATCTAGCAGTAGTTAGCTTAGGCATTCTCTAGTAGTTTAGCTGTAGGAGAAAACAATGCAAACAATGTAAAGACTTATCTTTCTCTTATCAAAAATGGAAAAAATTCTTTCATTCATCCGGTCGACTTGTGAATTTATGTCTTACCTAGCCCCCGACTGTTATATAGTTGAAGATCTTTACTATATAATAGTACTACCTGAGGCCAAGAATATAAATCCAAATCTCAACCATTACTTGTAAGTATGTACTGATCGGTAAAAAACTGATCGTGGTAATACTAGGAAACCTTTATGGTCGGAACCGTGTAGGTTTCGGCTAGTTGTAAATCTGTTTTTAATGATCGAAGTACTTTACTAAGACAACATATGGTCGGAAAAATAAAGAATTCTCCTTGATAAGAGGAAGAAACATGAAAAACATATGTTAAAAGCAGACAAGTGGTTTTACTTCTATGCGATGCTCAATACTGGTCGGAATGAACCTAGCTAGGAAATAAAGGTATAAAATATATTTCACAAGACGTGCTCATGCTCTTAGTTCGACTGGTAGCGAGGATCGTAGGAAAAAGACCGTCGCTAGGAAGCTCCTTCCAGTGGGCGGAACCACGTGCGAAAAAGGAGAGACTTCGACTAGGAGGTTTTCCGTGTCCCGACCAGTAGCCAAACAAGAGTAGAACAGAATTTTGAAACATAAACTATACACTTTATAATCCAGAGCATACGAACCGCAGTCGACCAGGATTAGGCAACGTCATATAAATAACATCACTCGCTACTCCAAATTTAATTATCATGTTTAAAAGAATTGAAACGAAATGAAACGAAATGAAATGAAAGAAATTAAACAAAGAACTTACGCAATTGGTCAATGTTCCATGAATTCGACAAAACCTGCCGTCTGACATGGCTAATCGTACTGAGCCTGGTCGGGTAACTTCGACCACAGTGTAAGGACCTTCCCATTTAGGGGAGAGTTTATTACGCCCTGCTTGGCTCTGAATTTTTCTGAGAACCAGATCACCTACGGCTAGGTTGCGAGGTTGCACCTTACGATTGTAGTACCTTCGCATGGCTTGTTGGTAGATTGCCGAACGTATCAAAGCTTGGTTTCTTCGTTCTTCAAGGAAATTGATGTCGTCAGTCGATGTTCTTCCGATTGCTTAGGTTGAAACAATCGGTCGGCAGAGCCAATTTTTAATTCGGAGGAAGCATAGCCGCCCCATAAACTAAAAAGAAAGGTGTTTCACCGGTCGCACGACTGGTCGTGGTCCGGACAGCCCATAAAACAGAAGGAAGTTCTTGAACCCAAGCCCCTGACCGTTTTATTAACTGGTCGAATACTCGGCGTTTTATCCCCTGTATTAGGATACCATTGGCACGCTCGACTGCTCCATTGCTCTGTGGATGAGCCACAGAAGCGAAATGGATCTTGATTCCTAGTTCTTCGCAGAATTCCTGGAAATTGCTGCTTGAAAACTGGGTACCATTATCAGTGATGATACGACTGGGTACACCAAATCGTGTAATCACATTTTTTGTTATGAACCTCTTAGCGCGGCCGGTTGTAACTTTTACAAGTGGCTCAAGCTTCAATCCATTTTGTAAGCGTGTCAATCATGATGACGAGAATCAAGCCCCAGGTGCTCTTGGGAATGGTCCCGAATGTCTAGTCCCAGTTGCAAAAGGCCAAGAAAGAGGATTGTTTGCAAAGCTTGTCTTGGTGATGTACTTATCGGTTGAAAGCGACATTATGCGCGCCGTCACGAGCTCTTTTGCATCATGAAGGCGATTGGCGAGAGTATCCTTGCACGAAGGCTTTACCGAACAAGGTTCTGTAGGAATGATGTGCTCCACAGACTCCTTCATGAATTTCGGTTAGCAACCTAATGCCAGCCGATTGAGATATGCATCTCATCAACACTCCATGAGATCCTCGTTTATACAAGGTACGTTCGATTAGAGTGTATGATTTGGCCTTTCGTGCTATACGATCAGCCTCTACATCATCTTCAGGAATTAGGTCATGCTGAAGATAATTGTAGATCGATGTCATCCAATCTCTACCTTGATCGTCACCGATCTGTGGAGCATCTAAGTTACCAGAATCAATAGGATTGACCTGATGTAAACTATCGATGTTCTCGGAATGCTCGACTACCAAGGGTGAATCGAGTTGCTCGAGAAAAACTCCCGGCGGGACGGTTGACCCAGTTGTACACCTCGACTAGATTAGTTGTCATGACACCATATCGAGTACCACCCCTGTTATATAGCAGCGACTACTTCTCCTTAGGCTCGTGCTCAATCCGGTCGCGAAGCATTTCACTTACGCCCCCATCTTCCTCGTCACATTGGAACCATCCGTGGGTAGTTGTGACAATGCTTGAGGGCTTGGTCAGCACTTAGGGTGGCTCTTTTTGCTGCCTCCCTTCTATTCGTCTCAGTCCGCTCATCCAGAATCTTCTAGAGTGCTTCAAACTTTCGTTGCTGATTCTGGTTGCACAGCCACTAAAAAATGTTCTTCAAGTCCTTGTTGCAGAACTACTTGTAGAAGTTTGCACGTAAGTACCTCATATTCCACCTATTCTACAGATCCGTCCATGGAAGTGATTCATATTCTCCATATTGTAGCTGGTTATTGCACTCGGCATTCCCCACATGCCGATCATTTATGACGTATACGTTTGGACGACCCTATACAACAAAAATCCTAAAATACCTTAGGAACCACAACCAACTATCTGTGTTCTCGCTTTCAACGAAAGCGAATGCCACGAGAAGAACTTGATTATTCAAGTATGTCTCTATTGCAGTCAGTATCTGGCCATGATACTTTTCAGTCAGGAATATGCCATCCACGCACAAGATTGGACGGCAATGCCGGAATGCATGGACCAAAGGCGAAGAATGCTCACTGCAGTACCCTTTTATCGGCCCGCTTCGAATGTGTGGAATCTTGAATGTCGACAAGAGTGTCAGGATTCCTCTCTTGTATGTCTCGGAGAAGCCCAGGGAGGTTGTGGTAGGTGTCCTCGAAAGTACCAAACCTTGATTCCAACGCCTTCTATTTTGCCCTCCACACCTTAGCATAGCTGGCTGTGTACTATAACCTTGTATCAATTACTCGAATGATGGACCGTGGCTCCAAATATAGATTATCCACAGTATCACTGTACATGAGGCTGACGATAAAGCCTGATGACAGGTTCCTATGGGACTGCACTGACTCAACGATGACACATGTGTGAGGTACTATTATAGAGCATTTTCAGTAGGTGCCCCACTTAGGCTGAAATGCGTGCACTCGCCAAGGGCATCCCTCTATGTCCTACTTTATATCGTAGCATCTTTGGTTAGAATTGACGACTGTAAATGTATGCCGCACTGACAAGGCCCATAATTTGACCGCCTCACGCACGACCTCCTTGCATTTGTACATAGCTCCTTTCTGATCTCGCTCTAGGCATACTCCGTGGCACACGGGAGCCTTCGTTAACGACGAGGTTGTCAAACTTGTATGTGTTTCACGCAGATGGAACCGCCTACTTGTCCACATCATCCTCGTCGTCGGATCTTTCATGTTTTGACAATGCTATGTAGTCTCGGTCTTCGAGATCTATCCTTTGCACTAGAGCTTCCAGCTCCCCACCTCATCATCAAGCCCACTAGCTTGTCTAACTGAAGGAGCTACTTCCGCAAGGTCTTCATTGACAGCATCAGCAACTCGAGAGCTTCGGCCATTGTGTGCGCCGCGCTGTGGTCGGAGTCCCCGACTTCTTCTTCGGCATCATCACCTCCTTCATGTTCAGCTGCCGATGCAGGTGTAGGCCTGGCATAAGCCTGGGCCAGAAGGACCAAATCCCACCCTTCCTCCCAAGCCATGCGTACATATGACTGCCACGACCTTGTTCCCTTGAGCTGCACTAACTCCCAATATTTGTGTTGTGTTGCTCGGGAGGCAAGACAACACAATCTCAAGACATACACAACATGATCTAAATCGAATGAGTGAACAACCACTGCATCACATCACCCCATGTACGCATCTATGGTCTTGGCAGGGGCACAGTCGCTGATTGAAATAACTCTAATCAATCCTCTCAGGACCCTCAAGAATAGTCCCTAATTGTAGTAAAATTTGAAATTAGTGGCATCGACATATTTGACGCACTACACTATAAATAATATTTCCACGATTAACTACATATCTAAAACTAAACTACCCACTGAAAAGGATTATGTACAACATACTACACTACATAACCGTGCATCTAAAACTATGTAATCCATTGATTAAAAAATTAGCTGAAAGGTGGGCGATCGGACAGACAGCGCTTCGCTAGCTTCTCTCCTCCCCTCCCCTCTCCTCCTCTCCTCTCCCATCCCTCCCCACTTTCTCCTTTTCTTGAATAAAAGTGAGTTTCCCCTAATTTTAGGGTTTCGAAGGTCCTTTATAGGGGAGATTATGTTACCAATTGGAATAGCGACAGGGACTTATGGGATCCCTATCGCCGGTTGAAATAACGATTTTCCTAATTTTAATATTTAAAAATTAGGGATCCCTGTCGCCATTTAAATTAGCGACATGTCTCTATCGCCATTTGAATTGGCGACAGGAATATGTCGCCAATTGAACTAGCGACAGGGAGCTCTGGGCACTGTTGAGTCCCCTGTCGCCAATTGGAATGGCGATAAGTCCTTGTCTCCATATCAATTGGCGACAGGGATCTAGTTTTGTAATTTTTTTTAAAATGATATTATTTCAGATGACTCAAATTATGCTTCTACTCTTTGGACGATTGTTTTATCTCTCATGTAATATTTGTTTATTGCAGTAATTAGGGTAAATTACGTTAATTGTGGTTTATTATGCTAATTGTGTTAAATTACGGTATATTGTGTTAATTATTGTCAAATGCGATCAATTACGTTAGTTGTCGTCAAATACGATCAATTCCGTTAAATGCAGTAATTGTGGTAGTTGTCCTCAAATGCGATGAATTACGCTCGTTGTGCTAGTTGTTCATTGTCTTTAAATGTTGTTAATTGTGTTTAGATTCGTTAATTATCATCAACTTTCGTTAAATGTTGTTAATTGTGTTAAACAACATCACACAAGACGTTACTGTCATCAGGGGTATTTCAGATATTTCCCATCTTAGAAGCTACAACCAGCTTGTCTAAAAGTTAGATAACCAAACACCAAATTTCTTCAGCCCAGCTGTTCAGCCCTGCAACACAGTCGGAAGCCACTTTTTAGAAAAGCCACGGTCGTTCCAAACAGGCCCGTATTCTACTACTGCTAGCAAAAGAAAGGAGTGGGGAAGGACAAAAGAAAGGAGGGAGCAATAGAGCAGAGAAGGAAAAAAGAGAGGAGCGAGCTCACTGTCGCCGCCCTCTTCCACGTTTGCATATAGAGTAACGGCCTAAGATCCTCTCCCCGAGATTAGATCAGAGTTATGATGAAACTTTGTAGTTTTTTGGGCGCGGGTAAATGTTAGGGGCACAAGTAGATGTTAGGGTTTGATTTTTGAAATTAGGCCAGTTGTCTTTGAAGATCAAGTTGGCGGTAGAATCTTGCATCGTGCTTTTGGTGGTTCTACGACTTTTGCCAGCGAATTTGCACGACATGAAAATTGGCAGAGTGCTAGAACCCTAGATTTGGTTGGGTGGGTCGAAAGATATGGCACCGGGAAGGCTGCTGTCCAGATTGTGGTTATCATTGGTCGTAGTTGTGAATTTTGGCATATTTGGCTTAATAGACGATTGAATTAAATTGTGTCCATAACTAGGTAAATTTGGATAATTTTCTATAGTTTTCAGAAGTAGCATGGTTTGCCACTTTTTGCGTGATACAAAAATAGATAGGAAATTTCTAAGCTTGTGTTCCAGAGAAGTAATAGAATGACATTTGGGATTGAAAATGAGGGCTTAGACGACATAATCAAGAAACCTACATAACTAGGAAAATGTGGCAAAGTTTGTGTAGATTCCAGAACTCGTATAACTTTCTATGTTTGGAGTACGTAACCAAAAGTTATGGCTGTTTGATCTCTGAGATAGCGGGTTAGCTATCCGCTGAAGGGGGTTGTTTGGGTCGTGGTTTGCGTACAAGCAGTGCCACCTTATTATAAAGGATTAATTCCTTATATACCACTGTAATTTTGTGAAATTGCTAATTGTGTCATTGACATCTGGAGTCAGAGCCCACATGTCAATGAAACAATGAGTGACATATAGGAGACGACACAAACTTTTGGTGGCATATAAGTAATTCACCATATTTTAAATACCTGCACTATAGTGCCATGTTTTGAGTTTCGGGTATTGATTGTTCAGGTGGTGGTGTCGCCTCAGGGTTGGTGTCGTCTATGCATCATCTCTTCCCTCGTGGTTAAAAAGACAAGTGCATTGTAGAACGGTAGACGAGTATTTGTTATTGCTAATTGATTATTATAGTTTGCGCACCATGCTATATATTATGATTTTGTGCACTATGATATTATATGATGTTGATGAATAAAAGATATTGATGACTACATGGTAAATGATCATTGAAAAATATTGCATCACTTGCATTCATATCATGAAAGGAGTGCATTTGAGCTAAGTCGGTGAGAAAGTCATATAACTAGTCCAGAGTGCATGAGCTAGGTCGGTGAGAAAGTTATATGACTAGTCCGGAGCACTCCACGGGTAGGGATGGGAAAGAGCCGAGCCTGGCTCGCTCAAGCTCGGATGTAATAGCGGCTTGGCTCGGCTCGTTTCAGGAACTAGCTAGAAGCTCAGCTTGGCTCGGCTCGATAGCAAGCTCGAGCTAGCTCGCGAGCCACCAGTGAGGAGTAGAGCGGCAAACTGCAGAGCCTACCGTACGACGCCCAAAGCGGTGAAGCGACAGATGAAGGAGGGGCGGTGGAGGAAGGAACAAGTAGGGCGGAGGGAGGGGCAGCGGATGGAGGAGGCGACGGCGGGGTGGCGAAAGGAGCAGCGACGGGAAGGAGGATGAAGGAGGGGGAGACGGATGGAGGAGGGGGCGGTGGTTGAAGGAGCGGTGGCGGAGGACGGGGCAGTGGAGTGGAGGATAAAGGAGCGGCAGTGGAGGACAGGGTGGTGAGGCAGAGGATGGAGGAGGGGTGACAGAGGAAGGAGCGGTGGGGCGGAGGATGTCGGGGCGGTGGATGGAAGAGGCGACAGTGGGGTAGTGGTTGGAGGAGGCGACAGCGGGGTGGCAGATGGAGGGGGCAGCCGGGGGCTTGATTTGGATTGGCAGATGTAGGAGGGGTGGTGGGGCGCTCGATCTGGATCTGGGATGGAGGAGGCAGTGCATAGACGCACAGTGTTGGGCCTCAATGACTGTGGGATGGAGCTCTAGGGTTCACTCGAAACCTCTTGGGCCTTAATGACTGCGGGAATGGGTTGGGCCGACAACCAGCCCACGAGCCAAACAAGATGAACGAGCAGCTCGAGCTTGGCTCAAATTTTTTGCGAGTTGGGCAAGGGGCTTGGCTCAGCTTGAAAACGTCACGAGCCCGAGCCAAGCCGGCTCAAGCTTGTTCCGAGCCGAGCTGGCTCGCGAGCCTTGAGCTATTTTTCTAGCCCTATCCACAGGAGTGGAGGTTAGACCCTGTATGAAAGAGGATGGGGCAAGAGTGGTTCATCGATAGGTGAACACTCCCTTATACCGGTATAAGCTAAAGAGATGATGATACATGTGCATGAGAATTTGCATTGTATTGATGAAAAGAAAGAGGTGTATAAGTGCCTAATGTTGATAAGTGAATGTGGATGATATGTGTATTATGTACTTACTGAGTCTTGGACTCACCCTTACTTTGTTGTTATTTTTAGGTGAACATTGGAGACGACATGTGTAGGACCGGAAAGGCGACTGAGGGGGGGGGTGAATAGGCGCTTTCAAAACTTTCTCGCCTAAGTCGAATTCAACACGAACTTTACTCCTTTAGCTATGAGAGCTAAGAAGATCGATAAGCACACAATGAAGCCTTGTCTTGAACTCGACAAACCCGACAACCACACGACACAAATGTGGAGACTTAAACTCAAAGGGTTGACACTGGAGCGGCGGTCGGACCGAGCTACCAAGGGCGGTCGTGACCGGCGTTCAACCAATGGCCGACCAAGCAACTAGTCGGGCGGTCGGGACCGGTGGGCAACGATTCGACCGCGATGACAATGATTCGAATATCTGGCGGTCGGACCGCCGTTACATAAGACCGTCGAACCGGTTCGATCCGATCTGAAAATCCACCCCAAATCAAAACAAAATTTGATCCAACTTTTGATTCAACCAATAAAACTTGACCAAATTTGAGCACACCTCCTAGTGATATTAGAGACCTATTTCTAGCAGCGATCCTTGGATCCACTTCCAGAATCGATCTCTCAAGGATTTAATCAAGAAGTGCACAAACCCTAGAAATATGAAAAACTTTGATTCAAGACTTGCTTGTGAGGATTGATGGTCTAGATGATTCTAGGAGTATTCCCACACACCAAAGCAAGACAAAATGGGTCAAGAGACCAAGTAAAACCCTTGAATCAAGGAAGCACCAAATTCATTCAAATGAGAGAAGAACACAAAGAGGAGGCAAATGATCTCTCAAGCAAGCATCACAAGATTGATTGATCTCACAAGATGCTTACAAAGCCACTCCAACTAGGAGGACAAGAGCTCACCCAAGGAGCATACAATCTCTCCTCTCTTCCTCTCCAAACCCTAACCCTAGAAAAGCAAGGGAGAAACAAATGGAAGCTTCAAAGGTTTTCCTTCTCCCCTTTCCTATTTATACTAGAGAGGACTAGAGTTACACAATTGGGCCCACTCACCCATGGGACCCACATACTAATCTGTTGAAGCAATCGCCGCTTCACCACGTGTAGGTTGATCGGCGGTTCTCATCGACGCCAAACCTCTCTTGTCCGAATCCTCGGAACCTCCAGAGACTCGCACCGATATCCGCACCGCTGATCCAACCGGTACCGACGAACCACCCGTTCGATCCATCTTATCCATTACGCACCATGCTTGAGTCACACGACCTCACCCGGTATCCACGATCGTTCGGACCTCGGCTCTCCAAGCGTAGTCCCGATCCACTCACCGATTGGCGTCGTTGACACGCAAGCCACGCACAAAGAATAGACAAACAAATCGTTTAGGAACAAGTTCTTCACAACTTGACCCACGTCGGTTCCATAATGCAATATACATCAATAAAGCATTGATAACTAAACATTAAACACCATCAACATGCATCAATGCGAACTTGGCAAACTTCAAGTCGCTGGCCTCGATCCAGCCCCAGGCCGGTCCGACCGATATCAACGATCGGACCGGCTCCCTGCGGCGGTCGGACCGGTCCAAAGACTTACCAAAATTCCAAATTGAAAATCCGAAACCTTACCGAATTTTCAACTCAATAGAACTTTTGACTGGGAGCTCCAAAAATGATGGGACCACATCCAGGAGACTCCCCTCACCTGCCTACACAACCTATTTTTGGATTAGCTCCGAAATCCAAAGTTAGGTCAGCCCGGTCCGACCGGCCACCATTCTTGGGTCCGGCCAGTCCCAGGCGATCCGACCAGCCCACTCCACCGGGCCAGACCGCTTTGTGGTCCGACAAAGAAGAAGCAAACCCCGAAAACGCGAGATTTTGCAAACCAACAAAGCCATTGCCAATTGACTCATCATCCTGAGATCGTGCACATATCCTCACGATATCCACAACATGCATGAGCGAGAGTAGCACTATCATTTCACATGCAATCAATAATTTAGATATCACTTTTAGTTTTCATATTTAGACTTAATTTTTTTTCTTAACTAGTTAGTTTTACTAACGGACCCTAATGATAGTATTTAGTCATGTGTGCCTAATGATAGTATTTAGTCGTGTGTGGATAATGCATCTTATAGCCGTTGACAACTAAAGAGGTTGCTTATCTTTATGTTGAAACTAGTTGACTATGCTAGGTAATGCTCCTGGGCACATGATTCCAGGCGTTCTCAATCGCGAGATCCCAAGCAATCTTGGGTGCGAGGTCCCAAGCTTTTATGTGTGTTGCTTAATTTCATTCTCAGCGTGAATATTCTATAATGTAGACTGTTAATGTCATGTGGATTATCTTTTGTGGGTAGTATATCGAGGAAAGATCTTGTTGATATCTTATAACAGCAGTTTAAATTTGGAGTGAAAGTGGATAGTAGTAGTATTTCAGGCTCAGTGTTGGGCTGTGGTGTTACAAGGGGAGTGAGTAGATGGTGTTGGCATCGTCCCAATGCAAGCGTTGGCCGGCCGGGGCGCTGTGGTGGAGGATGACGATGCGGGAACGCAACGATGGATAGCATGGAGGAAGGTGTAATACCCCGGATTTGGATCGGGTAATTAGAAAAGCAGCTGGGGAGGGAAAATTCAAACAAGAACTGAAATTTCCTGAATCGACGGGGTTTTCGATCTTCCGACAACTGGGCTCGGGCCGCAGCCCGAGGAGGGGCCCATGAGAGGGCCAACCAAGGGGGTTTTTTCCTCATCCCCAAACCCTAGCCTATCCCCTCTCTCTCTCCATTCCCCTCCCCCAAGCCGCCACCCCCTCCTCCCCCTCTCCAACCGGCCGCCACCCTCTTCCCTGTCGTACGCCAGACTTGTTCGTCATATTTGGGTAAGTTCTGTACGTTTTCTGATCTTCCCACCTCTTAGAAAGTTGTAGCCCTTGATCTTAGATTTCTTTAGGCACTGAGATCATCTGATTTGGAGTTACGGTTTAGGAGATATGGTAGTTTTACCGCGACTGTCCTGGACAGCTAACGTATTTTGGTAGATTTTCTTGTCGGGCCATTATGAATTACTTAGAGACCGAATCTCGGGTTTTCGTCTCCTAGAGTTATGTTTCTGGTTTCCTTAGCTTTCTTTTGGCACCGAGATCACGAGATTCCACCCTGTGGTTTAGGAGATATGAATTTTTAACCGCACACTACTCTGTCTATCAGAGATTTTGGAGACTGTCGGTTGCTCGTCGGTTTTGATCTAGTTACAGTCCGATTCAGAACTTCCACCCAAATAGGTTATTGTAGCCCTTTAAATTATCTTTCTATGTTGATAAAGATCACCTCTATTGGATCAGTATAATAAAAGTTACGTTATTTTCTTTACCACTGTTTTGAAATCTGGGCAGACATCTGTTAGTGTTTTCAACTATTGTTTAGGCCACTGTTTTGGCCGAATCAGAGAACCCCGTCAACTAGAGTTTCATAGTGTCGTGCGTTAAGATTCATTGGGCCACTGTAATTTTTGTGAAATTGCTAATTGTGTCATTGACATCTGGAGTCAGAGCCTACATGTCAATGAAACAATGAGTGACATATAGGAGACGACACAAACTTTTGGTGGCATATAAGTAATTCACCATATTTTAAATACCTGCACTATAGTGCCATGTTTTGAGTTTCGGGTATTGATTGTTCAGGTGGTGGTGTCGCTTCAGGGTTGGTGTCGTCTATGCATCATCTCGTCCCTCGTGGGTAAAAAGACAAGTGCATTGTAGAACGGTAGACGAGTATTTGTTATTGCTAATTGATTATTATAGTTTGCGCACCATGCTATATATTATGATTTTGTGCACTATGATATTATATGATGTTGATGAATAAAAGATATTGATGACTACATGGTAAATGATCATTGAAAAATATTGCATCACTTGCATTCATATCATGAAAGGAGTGCATTTGAGCTAAGTCGGTGAGAAAGTCATATAACTAGTCCAGAGTGCATGAGCTAGGTCGGTGGGAAAGTTATATGACTAGTCCGGAGCACTCTAGAGAAAAACCTACTTCGATAGGCACTCCACGGGTAGGGATGGGAGAGAGCCGAGCCCGGCTCGCTCAAGCTCGGATGTAATAGTGGCTTGGCTCGGCTCGTTTTAGGAACTAGCTAGAAGCTCAGCTTGGCTCGGCTCGATAGCAAGCTCGATCTAGCTCGCGAGCCACCAGTGAGGAGCAGAGCGGCAAACTGCAGAGCCTACCGTACGATGCCCAAAGCGGTGAAGTGACAGACGAAGGAGGGGGCGGTGGAGGGAGGAAGGAACAAGTAGGGCGGAGGGAGGGGCGGCGGATGGAGGAGGCGACGGCGGGGTGGCGGAAGGAGCAGCGACGGGGAGGAGGATGAAGGAGGGGGAGACGGATGGAGGAGGGGGCGGTGGTTGAAGGAGCGGCGGCGGAGGACGGGGCAGTGGAGTAGAGGATAAAGGAGCGGTAGTGGAGGACAAGGTGGTGAGGCGGAGGATGGAGGAGGGGCGACGGAGGAAGGAGCGGTGGGGCGGAGGATTTCGGGGCGGTGGATGGAAGAGGAAACAGTGGGGCAGTGGTTGGAGGAGGCGACAGCGGGGTGGCAGATGGAGCGGCAGCGGGGGGCTTGATTTGGATTGGCAGATGTAGGAGGGGTGGTGGGGCGCTCGATTTGGATCCGGGATGGAGGAGGCAGGGCATAGACGCACAGTGTTGGGCCTCAATGACTGTGGGATGGAGCTCTAGGGTTCACTCGAAACCTCTTGGGCCTCAATGATTGCGGGAATGGGTTGGGCCGACAACCAGCCCACGAGCCAAACGAGATGAACGAGCAGCTCGAGCTTGGCTCAAATTTTTTGCGAGTTGGGCAAGGGGCTTGGCTCAGCTTGAAAACATCACGAGCCCGAGCCAAGCCGGCTCAAGCTTGTTCCGAGCCGAGCTGGCTCGCGAGCCTTGAGCTATTTTTCTAGCCCTATCCACAGGAGTGGAGGTTAGACCCTGTATGAAAGAGGATGGGGCAAGAGTGGTTCATCGATAGGTGAACACTCCCTTATACCGGTATAAGCTAAAGAGATGATGATACATGTGCATGAGAATTTTCATTGCATTGATGAAAAAGAAAGAGGTGTATACGTGCCTAATGTTGATAAGTGAATGTGGATGATATGTGTATTATGTACTTACTGAGTCTTGGACTCACCCTTAGTTTGTTGTTACTTTTAGGTGAACATTGGAGACGACATGCATGAGCGAGAGTAGCACAATCATTTCACATGCAATCAATAATTTAGATATCACTTTTAGTTTTCATATTTAGACTTAATTGTTTTTCTTAACTAGTTAGTTTTACTAACGGACCCTAATGATAGTATTCAGTCATGTGTGCCTAATGATAGTATTTAGTCGTGTGTGGATAATGCATCTTATAGCCGTTGACAACTAAAGAGGTTGCTTATCTTTATGTTGAAACTAGTTGACTATGCTAGGTAATGCTCCTGGGCACATGATTCCAGGCGTTCTCAACCGCGAGATCCCAAGCAATCTTGGGTGCGAGGTCCCAAGCTTTTATGTGTGTTGCTTAATTTCATTCTCAGCGTGAATATTCTATAATGTAGACTGTTAATGTCATGTGGATTATCTTTTGTGGGTAGTATATCAAGGAAAGATCTTGTTGATATCTTATAATAGCAGTTTAAATTTGGAGTGAAAGTGGATAGTAGTAGTATTTCAGGCTCAGTGTTGGGCTGTGGTGTTACAAGGGGAGTGAGTAGATGGTGTTGGCATCGTCCCAATGCAAGCGTTGGCCGGCCGGGGCGCTGTGGTGGAGGATGACGATGCGGGAACACAACGATGGATAGCATGGAGGAAGGATGGGTCGGAGAGGATGTTGCGCCAGGACGTGTGTTGGGGGATGGGTCCCCGTGCTCCCTCGAGTCGACCACCATGTCACTAGGGAGATGGCATAAGCAGGCTTTGCCAGCGCGACGGATGTCACAAGGCGTTATGACTAGAATTCGAGCATTACCTTCACGCTAGGCAAGGATGATGCCATCTCATGGGTCTAGTGTTAGCGGCCCCCTGACCGGGAAAGGCAAGATTGCCCTCATGGTTGTCTTAGAATTATGGCTATTTATGTAAACTTCACTTGAGCAATACAAGTTGAGTGATTCCCTTGCACTCTTACACCTCACTCTCCTCTTACACATCCTCGGAGGTCGACGTAGCTGACCGAAGCTACCTATAAATTCATTGTCTAGACTCATATCTACGACAACATGAAGGTGCCACAGAAATGGAGGACAAACTTGTTGGCTGGAAAGTCTCGTCGTGGGGTGTATGTACATGGCGAAGTCTATGCTCATCTCATTGAAAATATAATGGTGTGGCTAACCCAGTTAAACCACTGACAGCCCATGTAGACCATCTTAGGCTCTGTTTGGAACGGCTTTGGCTTTTAGCTTTCGCCTAGAAAAGCCGAAAGCCATTCCAAATGGCTTGACACCATGAGCCGCTTTCACCAAAGTCTAAGTCGATCAATGGGAGAAAGTCAAAGTCGCCATTCTCTGCCTTCCCACCACCTTCCTTAAATCTTTACCCCTCAACTTCATTGATTATTACTTGCTTTTGCCATTGAATAAACTCCCCGCCTCCACCCCATGCTCCTCCTCCTCACCCTCATTCGCCCACGCCCGCCCCTCCTCCTCCTCTTCTCCTCCCCATCGTTCGCCCGCCGGCCCCACCTCCTCCTGCGGCGGCATCGCCTCTGGATATAGCTGCCCCGAGCCCCTCCTCCCTCCTCCGACTCCCTCCCCTATCGCCAGTGGCCTCCTCCCTCTCCGGTCGCCTCCGGATCTGGCCGCCCCCGAGCCCCTACTCCTCCCCACCGCCCCCACCTCCTCTTGCGCCAGCGTCACCTCTGGATCTGGCCGCCCCCGAGCCCCTCCTCCCTCCTCCAGCTCCCTCCCCTACCGCCGACGGCCTCCTCCCTCTCTGGTAGCCCCCGAGCCCCTCCTCCCTCCTCCGGCTCCCTCCCCTACCGCCGGTGGCCTCCTTCCTCTCCGGTCGCCTCCGGATCTGGCCGCCCCCGAGCCCCTCCTCCCTCCTCCGGCTTCCTCCCCTACCGCTGGTTGCCTCCTCCCTCTCTGGTCTCCTCTGGATTTGTCCGCCCAGCCGCGTCCTCCTCCCTCGTCTCTCCGGTGCCCTCCTCCCTGATGCGGCAGCGCCTCCTCCTCAGGCTCCCTCCCCCGGCCACACGCTCCTCAACCTCCGCACCCACGCCCGCTCGCCTCCTGCTCCTCCCTTGGCACCCTCCTCCCCCATCCTCCTCCCCCGGCTCCATCCTCCTCGCTGGCCTCCTCCTCTGGCTCCATCGTCCATGCACGATAGTACCCCTGCAGCGATGAAATTGTTGGCTTGGTGTTCATGTGATGAAATGCATTACATGCGATGAAATTGTTGGCTTAGTGTTTGATTCTGCAACTAATGTTTGAACAATATTTGGTGCAAAATTCATGGATTTGCCTAGATTATGATGTTTCACCAGTGATTCCAAAACATGCACCAATGAATAAATAGTTGTGACTCGGAGTGAGACATTTCTGGAGGTTTTTTAACATGAACATGTTGTTGTAATGGAAAACATATAAGCAATTAGTGGATCAAGGTTGGAGTGAGAGATTCGCTCAAGAGTTTTAGATTATTGGATATCAAAATGAAATGAAATTTGTGTATGTTTATATGTTTGTTTTTCACTGGATGAGTTGAAGAATGAAATGTTTGGTCTTTAGCACTACAATATATCTGTAGAGACATTCATCCTTGTACATGTCCATGAGTCTTTTTGTAGATGTACTTTTGTTGTTTGTTGATCTATTCAATTGTGTTCTTGCTATGTGTTGATGCCAACATTAGCTTATGTTACTATTCTATTTCTTCTTGTCATATATTTATCTTGCATGTATTTGTCTGCTCTTTCATTTAAGATTTGCATGAACACTTGGGGGTACATGTGAGGGTGGGGTGCCTAACATTACCGATGCTGGTCCCAAGCCGGAAAAAGTGGAAGGGGTATGAATTTGTTGTAATAATTATTTATTGCAATAATTATTATTGTATTTATTTATGTAATAATTGGTTGTATTAATTATTCACTGTAATAATGTTTTTTTCTTCAAGGGGTTATTTCAATTATTCACTTATCGTTAACTACCGTTAGTTCTCAAATGTCGTTAGTTATCATCACTTGCCTTTAACTACCGTTAGTTCTCGTCAAAATCATTACAATAATTATTTTTAATAAATGTTTGTTGTAATAAATGTTTGTTAGTCATCGTTAATAATCGTCAATTGTCGTTAGTTATCGTTAAACATTGTTAATTGCGTTAAATGACATCAAACATGCCATTATTGTTCTCAGGGGCATTTCAGAAAATTCTCATCTCGGAAGCTGCAGTCAGCCTACCTAAAAGTCAGATAACTAAATATCAAATCAGAAAAACCCAGCTGTTCAGCCCGTAGCCGTTCAACCCCGCAGCACAGCCGAAAGCCGCTTTTCAGAAAAGCCCAGCCGAAACAAACATGCCCTTAACCCATAGGAACGGACATGACAGATGTGCACACTTTCGCTTGGAATTGTGATATTGCACCCGTCCGGTTGTAGATCCGGATCTCCTACTGTACGGCAGAGTGTCACCGTTAAAATAGTAATTTTGATCTACATGAACAACATTTGTTAGTAGAACTGCAACAAATATAGTAGAAACAATAGAATATCTACTATAGCAAAATACACCATAACAATTTTACTAATTTTCCGGGTGCTGTAGCGCTGGATGGACGCCGCTCGTTTTGTACAGAACAATGAAGAAAAATAAGTGATGTGGTGGTAAAGGTGCGCGCCGGACCCTGTTGCAGTGGGTGGTAGTTCAGAGTGCTTTGCAGCACCCTCCTATGCATCTCCGATTCCGTCCCCATCCCCGCCACTACCTCCGACGACCCGGAAGCAACGTGAGCCACGGAAACCGAGCCGCTGCTCAGCAGCAGCGCGACGGCGCAGAGTAGCGAGCAGAGGGATGCCCTTCCCTGCGTCCCCATTGTCGCTGGTATATATGTATGCTTCACACACCCACGTTAAGTCACGAGACACACACACCCACCCCTGCGCGAGGCTTCTTCAGCTGGTACCTACGTTCTGCATATATGTAGTGCCGACCTGCAGGACATGGACGGGTTGGTTGAAATGTTCCTCTCCTCCCTGCCAGCGAAACGTACGAACGTGTTGTACGTTGCATATGCTGGTGCTTAATTCTGTCGTAAGTGTACAATATAAACTGATTATCTTTTGTGGGTTAAGCTGTACAAACTCTGCAAAATGTAACACTATTTGAAACACGAGAGGTAGATTTTTCTCAAAAATATTGAAATGGTTGTTGGTTGAGAAGTGAACAAGTAGTTCACTGGGTGATGGTTGGGAAGTGAATGAGTTGTCCATTAGTTGTTTCAAAGAACTTGTTTACTTATGTATTTAATCTTTTAAATTATGTTTTTCAATCTATTTACTGTATTTACTGTCAATACCGCTTTCTGCAAAATAACCATACAACTATTCCTTGTTCAAGTCCTGCATGAATACTATTTGTATACATTTCTCTACGACTTGTTAAGTACTTTATGTACTCACTGCTTTATACCATTGTTGATCAGTCGCAGAGGAAGGCCCAGGGAACACAGAGTACTACAAGGAGGAGTACTTCGAGAACCATACGAACTAGGCCACGTTCTTCACTCGATTGCATGTGAGCATGTCGGATGACTACCGCAGGTTATCTTCTTCTGCTATAAGTTTATTATTCTGTCGTTAAGCTCTACGTGGCAATAATTGTAAAACATTGACCATAAGTTCTTATGCTTCTATTTATTAATAATTTTGCTTATTTCTTAACTATTTCATTGTATGGATATGATTTCATCAATGTTGACACTGTGTGAACTAGCTAATGATCACGATACTAGTTCAGAATATACAGAGGGTCCGGATTTGCAGATTTGGGTCCTGACAAACATGCATGGCTAGTTTTCGATGACTTAATTAGCTAAAGCCGTCCTATACCGGCATGTGTGGTTGTACGCTTACGCTTAGGTCAGATATACCGGTGTTTGATTCTTAATTGACCCGGGAGAGGATCTTTCCCTATCTACGTGTGAGATATACCTCTCGCACTTCTCATAATATAATATAACTCGTCTATGTCACAAATTAAGTTTTTTATTTTTATTTTTATACAAAATAACAATGGTAAACCCCCTCTAGACCATCATTTCAAATCCTCTCAAACTCATATTTAATATGTCATCCATTTTTTTCAATTTTAGTAAAGACTAAGCCAAGCTAAGCATTTATGCGATATTCACATTCAAAAAATCCGATTTGACATCATTCATTGTCTAAACCGTATCCTAATGGCTACAAAAAATAAGGATATCAATATTTCAAGGAGGATCATGCATCGAATAGGACTATAGGTATTGTTATCCCCAAATATATCAATTTTAAACAAACATACATGCATACATAATAGATTTTACAAAAAATAAGTACAATAATTAAAATAGTAGGTTCAACATGGTCAAAAGGGGTGCTTGTCTTACTTTGGTTGCTCTGAATACAAGGATGGAGGATCGTAGCAAAATTCTCCCGTACAATCGACGTCTAATCAAAAGAGCCAAAAGCAAATTAAATATAGCAAAATAATTTCAACAATAAAAAAAATTCAAATATTTTTACATATTTATGTAGACCATGATTTTAGATGAATTTATAAAAAATATTCATTCAATTTGGAGTCTGTATGCAAAAGTTACTAATGTTTTAATTTGCTTCAGTTTGAAAATTCTATAAATTAAAAAAGGCTCACATCGAAGGCGTATTTTATGATATTTACGCTTTCCAACAGAGAAAACACATTCTTCTATGAGTTCTACTGAGGTTTACGCTTTTCAACAGAGAAAGCATATTCTCCTCTAACTGAAAGCGGCTTTTCCCATTTTTCTGTTTTTTTTATCTTACATGTGGGGTCTACTTATCAGTGACTCACATTTTCATTTTCTTGATTTTATATATAAACCAAAGGCGGTCCCACATGTCATAGACTCATTATTTACTAACTAACAATTAAACATATTTTTTATTTTAATTAACTCACAACTAGGGTCCACATGTTAGTCTCTCGGGTTTTAAAATATGTTCTTAAACGAGAATAGTGCGTGGCCCCACATTTTCAGTGACTCATTTACTAAACATTTTAAAATTTAGATTTTCGATTACCTTTTCAGCCGGTCCCACCTGTAACGGACTTAGTACGTTTAACTACTGTCATTAAGCACTAATTAACTTTTAAACATGTGGGTCCCACTGGTAGAGAGAGAGAGAGATGAAGGAAGGAGCTGGGCACACTCATGGCCAAAAGGGGGAGAAGCTCGATCGCTGGCTGCGAGGCATGCGTGGAAAAGCTCGGGGGATCCCAGAAATGGGTAGAGGGAGTCCATGCGATGCTAGGGGAGGTCAAAGTGGTCGGAGAGGTGGACGAAATCGGCGACGCGATGGAGATGAGCGGCGGAGCATCTCGGGTCCATCATGCACTTCGCGTAGGAGGCATTCCCTGGGCTAAAGGAGTGTCGACCGAATCAGTGAGTCCAGACGATGCTACTGGGCCAGGCACGGGGACTTAGGGTCACCGAGGCGTGCCGACAGCATGCGACCACGGTGGCGCCATTAGTGGCTAAGGGGGAATTGCACTAGGGAGTCGCCCTTGGTAAATTGATCACATATGAGAATCAGTGGCTCACCACGACCACGAGGGTGCAGAAGATGGGGTCGGGGAGGCTCTGGAACAGCTTGTCAACGACGAACAGTGGCGGCGCAGAGTTGGTCCACGACGGTAGCTCACCACAGCAACGGAGGTGCTACAAGAAGTGTCGCATTAGGTTACTGAGGTGCTGAGGATGGTGTAGACGTAAGGAATCGGCCCGAGGCTCACCGGGTTTCGAAAGTAGAACAGAAATGGCGGTGGATTGCTTGCATTGAGTGAGGGATTAGCATCAATGGAGTGTCGAACACCTTATGGTGCGGTGGCTAGCAAGAGCTAAGACGAGGTTGAAGGAGGGTTATGACGAGCGGGGCCCACGCGTCAGCAAGAAGGCGAGCGCATGCTGGCGCGGGTTGGAGTTGGCGATGGGTTTTGGGCTGGCTTAGATGTTGCCCAAGAGCCCGGCAGGAATTCAAAAAACTGTTTTTGAGTTTCCAAAACTGGCTGAGTCTTTGCCAAAATTTTGAACCTATCAAACATGCTTCAAATTTTATGAAAATGTTTGTGAGGGCTTCTGACACTGTATATTTAATTTTGTAATTTTTTTAGGATTTTATCTACTATGTGATTTTCTAAAAAAATTATTACAAGTTGTTGTTTGTATGAAATTTCATTATTTGCTTTATACAAGAACTTCAAAAATCATGCATAAATAGTTTCCATATAGAATATGTTGAAAATCGTTTTTCTATTTATTTTTATTATAGTCCAATATCTAATCATTTAGATTCCTACTTAGCCCAACAGAGACACCCTAACAAGTTTTGAGCTGGTCCGCCGCTGGCCGCGGCTGTTGTGTCCGCGGCTCCTGCTGATGGTCTGCGAGTGGATGAACTTCGGCAGGCCCCGTCACTACGTGTACAACCCAGCGACGCGGGAGAGCGCCTGCTGCCTCCCGATGGAGCTCGGCATGTCCAACTACACCGTGGTGGGATTGTACTGCTGGCCCAAACCGAAAACAAGCCAGCTGATCCGAAGACAAGCAGAGCGCCCGCTGGAGCCGATCCACCGATGAAGCCACTCACGATCGCTCGGCAGAAAACTCACGCACTAGATAAAACTCTCGCACACGCTGGAAGAAGCATACACACGTACAGAGGCAAGCGATCACGCAAGAAGCGAAAACATCACGTACGCAGGAAGAACAGAAGGATTTGGTGCTGCGTACGGCAGCATTTCTCTGTTTTTCTATTGCTATTACTTCTTCTCGCTGTTTCTTTACACGGTTACAATGAGTTCATAGACTCGTACACGGACTCAACGTCCCACTTGTATACGGCCGTATGAATCTGACTTGGATACGGCAAGCCAAATAAAGATTATCTAACAATCACTCTCTAATCTTTGTGCACTTACCTGATATCGTGTACTCAGCTACCAGTTGGACTCGACTTCAACTTGGCTCACACACACTCGACCGAAGGCAGTAGCACAACTTAAACACGTCTTGGACTCTTACTCATTAAGCCAGTTGGTCTCAACTACGACTTGCCTAACTCGTAATCAATTTAGGACGATGAACACATCTTCTCAACGTCTTAGACTCAACTTTACGGATTCAACTCAGCATCATCAGAGCAACGCTGCCTCAATTAAATGTGCCTCCACTTTCGTCTTCCTCAGCTTCCTGTAGTTCGAACAATTGTAGCATCGCACCATTGTCTTGTCGAATTTTTAATTCTTGCGGCCTCGACCACCACCACCGCTAGAGCCGCCGAAAAAGCCCTCGCTTTTGCCTTTCGATGATCGGACCTCCCACTCGGCGCTGGTTAACAGCATGCGCTCATCTTCGCTGCCACCAGATCCTTGGATCCATTCCTCGTGTGCCTTCAAGCGGTTGATCACCTCCTCAACCGTCGTCACCTTGAGGTCACCTTGAGCTCGTCGAACTGCTCAATGGTGGAGGCAGATAGTACTCATCAATGGCTACTACTTTTTAATCAAAATGAAGGCAGATAGTACTCATCAATGGCTACTTTTTCTGTCAAAATGACCCTCATCTTTTTACTTTTTAATCAAAATGAAGGCAGATAGTACTCATCAATGGCTACTTTTTCTGTCAAAATGACCCTCATCTTTTTTCTGTAGTCTTTTCTGAGCAGTCTTTCCGTTATAAACTGTTTGGGAATGTCTGCAAAGCTTTACATTAAGGAATTACCTCTGATGAAGCTTGCACAAGAGAGCTATACCCTCAAACAAGAAAGAGCTGCAGTTAGAAGTGTCCATGGCTGAACAGTACTGTCCACCGACCCACCAATCCAAATTGTTAAATACCAATGTACTGTTGTCAATGCCATCCAAATTGATAAATACCAATGTATTGTTGTCAATGCCGTCCGACTGTAATGCTTGCACAAATAAAGGTATGAGGTGTGTTTCAACATTAAGAACTTGATCCAATACTCCAGCTTTAGATAAATCAATCTTAAGGTCCTTGATGCCAAGAGAAGCTTTTGGAGCCTACAATAGGAACATTTTAAGTTACCAACGCAAAAACGAAGATAGAGAACACGCATATACATAAGCAATAATTGCAGCTACTGCAAACTCATATTTAACCCTCGTATTCTCAGATGAAACATATTTTGAAAAGGGTTTGGGACAGGAATATGGCATGCACAAAAAATATGAGCATTGAAAATAATATATCGTCTTTGTTCAACACACCCTGTATATACAACCAGAACATAAGACAGAAAAGTACAGCTTGCATTCAATTCATCAGCATATATAACTCTATTTTTTATGGAGTATAAATATTTGGCAAGAAGGTGATACCTTGAGCCTCAGCTCCTCTACAGAAAATGATAAAAGGCTAGCAACATTTGTTATAAGCCTCCATTTCGTTTGTCCTTGGATTTTCCTTTTGCTTTTGCCGATGAGGCTGAGGTCGGTTTGCCATGGGGAGGTTTCTTCTTGTTTGCAGATTTCGCAGGTTGCCTGAGCACAATGTCAAAATCAGAGACTTGCAGTTCCAAGAGTGTGCCATGATTTAGTATGGTAAATCCCAGGTGAGTGGGTGGTCTTCGCAGGCCAAGTCTAATTTCACCGATACAGATGGACTCGACTGCACCCTGAAAAGCGACGCAGGCGTGATTCCATCGCATGTCGGGGTTGGCTGCCAGAGCCCTGGTAAGGAAGCTGCAATCGGACTTCAAGCGTTTAAAACGAATTGATCATGCATTCCAAGCGTTGAACATCAATCACAACGAACGAAATTAAACATGAGATTGAAGCAATGGATGAATTTGTTAGCAGGTTAAAACGAAAGGAGAAATGAGCGCACAGGACGGCGATGCAGGTGGCGGCGGTGGCGAGAGCAGCGGCGAGGACGAGCTCGACGGCCTCCCAGGCGACGACGAACCCCACCAGCAGCTGCACGAGGCCGACCATCATCGCTGCTCCTCCTCCTTCCTCATTGCTCTGCCGTATTCACCGTTCCATCGTCGCATCAAATTTTCCCCCGGCGATTGCGGGTTGCGGTGCGCGCGTGCGGAGTGGTGGCGGTAGATCCGATCGATCGGGGATGACCGGGCGTAGGGAAGAGGAATGGCGCGGAGTGGAGCAGTGAAGTAATGGTGGGAGAAGAGGAGAGAAGATGGTGGATCGGGGGCGGAGTGGAGAGGAGGTGGCGCGCCACTTCCGGTGGGGATTGGGGAAGAAGGGGGAGTGGGAGTAGCATAGGACTGGAATAATTTAGCCCGCGCAACAAAAATTTTAAAAATAGTCTCGATAATTTTAAAATTTTTAAAATAAAAAAAATTTATTATTTTTTTAAAAAAAATTAATTAATAATATTTGTTGGACGATTTTTTAAATATGCAAAATGAGTTCAAAAAATTATGAAATTTTTTGTGGAGTCTCCTGGCATAGTTTTTATACTTGTGTAATTATTTTGAAATTTTATGCATTCTTTTTTTTTCTGCAAAATTCTTTAAAGTCTAATATTTGTAGGAATTTTCTAATATAGCAAATGAGGTCCAAACATTATGAAATTTTTTCCATACTCCTATACTGATGGAATTGATTGTGTAAATTTTACAAAATTTTATATGCTCAAATTGTCTCGACAAATTGTGGTTTAGGTCTCAAAATTAGGGACGAGGCGTTTGAAAATTAGGGTTTCATGATTTCATGTGACTTGAAATGTGCGAAGTTTGTGCGCCATGGCTACTCTTGGCGCTATGGTTCTTGATCACATTTCTTACGTGAAAGTAGAGTGCGAAATGCAGTACGGAAATTAACTTAATCGAAAGGGCCGAGAGCGTTGCGATTAAGGAGAAACCCTAAAACATAGCGAATCGATACCGATGTGAATGGTTATCTCCGAATTCCACGAGAAAAGGCATACTTTGATGGCTCAGTGAGGCACAAACACGAACTACATTGCGGCGGGTGTGCGGATAAAAGCCGTTACATGTGGTCACATGGCATGATAGTCGTGGGAGCACTTTACATGTGGTCAAAAGCACGTTACATGTGATCACATGGCACCAATGCGGTCACCGACCGAAAGTGCTCCACGAGTACGCCTCGCTCTGATTATGGTCGTGGGAGCACTTTCGATCGGCCGCCGTGCTTCGCACCGCGTGCACCTTACAGTGACCACCGAGCTTTACTGAACGCTACGAGGACGCACCCGTCGACAGGCCTCACGATAGGAACACGTTGGACACGTGCTACCCTAGGGTGGGCTAGGAGAGACCGAGGCGCGATACCCGAGTTCCATAACCTTTCGAGACTCTCCACGAGGGGCGGCACTATCTGCAACCATCGTCATCACGGAGAGGCGCAGGATGGACTTCTCGCACGGCGTTCAATCACACCTACGGCGCGACCGTGGTTCGGCGACACGTCACGGAGGGTACACCGTGCGAAGACTACGGCTCAGACCGGCGGGAGGATCCTCGTCAACACAACGACCTACTCGGTACCGTGAGCGTACACCAATTTTCCGTCGCTCAAAACCAATAACTAACTCACCCTGTACGCTTCCCGCAGGAAGAGCACTAGTGGGTTGACGACATGCTCAGGCCTCAGCCGGACCGCCACGATGAGATCATCCCAGATTCGCCTCCCAGACAGGGCCCCTACTACGGCCTTCGAGGCGACGCCACTCCCGGACAGTTCACATTCCACGAGGATCAACTACGTTGTCCGACAAGCGACACCGGCAGATGCGCCTAACTAATTTCATGGCCGTGTAAAACTTGTTATGTAATGCCATTGTGCATCCCGCCTTTTCGATTTATGTAATGTCCCTGTGCGTTACGACTGTGAGATTTATGTATACAAAATGTTCTCCGAAATATTTAGTACTAACAACAACTATACCTCACCGATTTTAACTTACTAAACCTTAAAGACATAACGCAATGATGCCCCACGATACCTCATCGGCCCTGCTACCTCATGACGCGAATTTTCTTCAACCAAATTACAATTTACCCGCAGCTATATATATGCATGATTTGGTCGCCATTCCACTCACTCTCTGATTCCTCTTCTCCTTCCTTCCGGTCTTAAGCGGGATGTCTACGGCCTCATCAAACTTTGGTGGCAGCAATTAGAAGCACTACGACGGCACTTGGATTGCCCTCGTTGCGTGGATCCGGTGAATGTTCACCTCCCATACGCCAACGAATCCATCCCGAGTGTTCATGAAGTGTTCGAATCTTACGGTAACTTATGTCGATCATCCCCAATGAACTTCTTTCCAAACACCATATTTTTCACTTGCGGTTCCAATTATTTTTACTGAGAACACAACATGCGGTTACGGTGTGGTCGATGAAGTCATGCGAGAGGTTGAGGCATTGCAATGCAAATGCGACCTTGCAAGAGGACAGACGTCATGTGGTCGCATTTCGTCAAGTGCCTCGACCATCGGATCAACCGACGGAAAATAAAGATAATGTTCTTAAAAGATGGATGAAAGGATGGAAAGGGTTGAGAAATCGCTACGTAAATTAGTTAACATGGCGGTTTGGTAATTTTTCTTCTATTATTTCTTGTTCTTGCTAAGTAGAAGTTCGGGTTTAATAAGATTGTAATATCCACTATTTATCTATGCATCCGCACTCGTGATGTATGCCTTTGCGGTGTTGTTGTACTAGTTTGTATCATGTATGCATCTATCTAATTCCGTTAGAACACTTTGCGTGTGAATTAATCAAGCAATAATTTCTAAATCAGCGGAACCACCGCCATCTACTTTGGTACTTAGATTATCGGAAGTACCGCAAATTTTCTTGATACTACCGCTCTTAAATGAAGCGCAAAAAGACCATCTCGAAAAAAATGTTCGCATGCGAAAATCTGAACTTCCGCGGTGCAGGAGTTCCGCTCCCAACATGGCGGTAAGAACCACGCTTGTAGAAAATCAGCTAAGTCCCAAAAGGGTGCTCTTTGGAAGAAAAAAATGTTCCGCGGGATTTTCGGAAGTTCTGACGAGAGGTAGTTCCGCACTTATATCGTCGGAACTACCGATCATCCTAACAAAGCAGCAGATGGCTTTCAAAACAACTTCAATTACAAAACAAATTTACGAACTTAAGTGACAACACATCGCCTACTTGACTTTTGAGGCCAGAAATGACAAGACTCTGCGAGTAAGGCGTGACAACACACTTGCCTCGCCGACTTTTTCGCCATCAAATGACAAGACTCTGCAGAGTAAGGCGTGACAACACAGCGCCTCGTCGACTTTTCGCATCAAAAGATAGCACTCTGCAGAGTAAGACATGACAACACACTACGCGCCCGACTTTTGGATCGAAATGACAAGACTCTGCGAGTAAGACTTGACAACACAACGCCGCCACGACTTTTCGGACCGAAATGATAGCACTCTGCGAGTAAGGCGTGACAACACACCGCAAACCGGACGAGAGAGGACTCGCAAAGCAAAGCGTGACAACACTCGCCTCCCGAGCTTTTCCTATCGAAAATCTGAGACTCCAAAAAATGGGACATGACTACTCTGCGAGAAAGATTAGACAACACTCGCCAACCACGTCATACCAACCTCGGCTTATAAAAGGAGGTGCAAGTCATCTACGAGAAAACCACACAACCAAACCAAACACTACACGAGCTTGCTTCACCACGCTGGATGGACAACCTCAAGAAGCAATGGGACGAGATCCGTGATCTAGCAAGGGCTTCAACGACACGGGCCGAACAAGCTAGAGTCACGAGGCGGTCCGGCAAGAGCGACTTGCGGGATGGCAGCTCTCCGCAATGAAGCCCCTTGTAGCAGCAACCCCTGCCAGAACGTTCCAAACGAGTCTTCGCCGCAACACCCACCAGAGGGGGACACGCCGCCCCTTTGTTGGTGCAGGGACACATGCAAGTTCTTCAAATCCAAGCACCAGCTCAGCCTCGGCATGCGTTACTGGGGTTGTCCTAACTACTCCTCTAACTATCCCGACCGCCGTTGGGATACGAGCGGTATCTGGCCGGTAAGGAGTACTTACGAGAATTTATCGTACCAATTCTCTTCGTAGTACGCACTAACAATCTCTCCCGTCTACCCGTAGTCCCCGAGCCGCTATGTGGCTTCCGCAAGTGGATCGACCTAGAGATCCACCCACACGACCAGTGGCACCGATTTCGAGGAGTGGAATGCCGAAAGGGGACGCGAGATCCGGGAGGAGGATCGTCGGACTGAAGAGCACAACGAGCGTATCCGCCGGGAGACTCGGGCCCATCTCGAGGCGTGCAGGCGCAGGGAGCGCGAGGCACGCGAGAGGGAGTGCGAGAAAAAGCGGGAAATGGCGGCCGAGGCCAGGGCGGCAGGCGAGGAGTACAATGCTGAGCTCGCAAGAAAGGGCAAATGGCCCCGCCCACGATGGGTCGGGCTAGTCCGTAGTAGTCCCCCTCCTATTCGCCATGTTTTAACTATCCCCTAAAGGCATGCGTACTTACATGGTCCGGAAGCTCGTGTCGTAAGTTACCGTAGTAGTAGCGTCCATGGTAAAGTAATTAGCCGAACCATCATGCCATGTGACCACATGTAACGTGCTTTTGTCCGCACGCGGGCTGCAATGTAGTTCTGGTGCTGTGCCTCCGCTGAGCCATCAAAGTATGCCTTTTCTGGTGGAATTCCAGAGATAACCATTCACATCGGTATCGATTCTGCTATGTTTTAGGGTTTCTCCGTAATCGCAACGTTCTCGGCCCTTTCAGTTAAGTTAATTTCCGTACTCTGCATTTCCGCACTCTACTTTCACAGAAGAAATGTGATCAAGAACCATAGCGACCAAGAGTAGCCATGTCGTACCAAACATCGCACATTTCAAGTCACATGAAATCGTGAAACCCTAATTTCCGAAACGTCTTGTCCTAATTTTTGAGACCTAAACTCTGAATTTGTCGAGACAATTTCAGAGCATATAAAATTTTATACAATTTACACAATCAATTCCACTATATAGGGAGTATGGAAAAAAAATTCATAATGTTTGGACCTCATTTGCTATATTAGAAAATTCCTACAAATATTAGACTTTAAAGAATTTTGCAGAAAAAAAAAAGAATGCATAAAATTTCAAAAACATTACACAAGCATAAAAACTATGCCAGGAGACTCCACAAAAAACTTCATAATTTTTTGAGCTCATTTTGCATATTTAAAAATCGTCCAACAAATATTATTAATTAATTTTTTGAAAAAAAAATAAAAAACAATTTTTGCCCATGTGGAGCTGCCCCTGGGGACGGCAGCACCAAGTTGCTGCCGTCCCGTTGCTGCTGTCCCCGACGGCATGTAGTACTATGGGGGGGCTATTTTTGGAATTTTGAAATTATCGAGGCTATTTTTGGAATTTTTGTTGCGCAATGGGGCTAAATTAGTCCAGAATTCGGAGTAGCACGGCTGTTACGTCCACGCCAAGGCAGAAAAAGACAAGCAACTCTTAAAAAACAAGAGGTAGAGCTGGCCAAATAGGTTGGGTTTATTGGACTGGTACGATGTGCAGTACTGTAGATTCAATCCAAACATAGTATGATCTGCACTATTCATAGACCGTGTCGGCTCGGCACGAGAATTCAGGCCGTGCTTGGGCCACCACCTACGCACGGTGGGCGGCCCAAAGACGCAGATGCGAACGATGTCGAGCCATGCCGAGAAGCAAGACGACCGAGTGTGCGCAGCGACGCCCGAGCGGCCCAGAGAGCGATGGCGCGCCGACTGCTTGGCGGCATGGAGGAAGAAGGGCGAGGTCGTGGGGGCAGCGCGGGACCGAGAGGGGAAGAACGGCCGGTGCCCAGCAGCACGAGAGGAGGCCGGAGCGGAGCGAAGGCGAGAAGGCGGCTCGGCGGCGAGGAGCCGAGGGGCGAGGAGGCGAGGCGGCGGCGGGGCATGGAGAGGAGACACACGCGCGCAGACGAGGTAGACAGTAGGTGAGAGAAGAAGAAACGACGGGGCGCGGGCAGGCCGGGCAAGGGAGGGTAGCCGGGTCGTGCGGGCCCGTGGGCCGTGCCTAAGCAGGCATGGCCTGAAAAATTCGGTCGTTGGGGATTTTTAGCTGTTTTTTTACCATTTTTGACCGTTGGGGACTTAAAAAAAATCAAAAAATCATGAATTTTTTCTATAAATAACCACCATACCCCCCCCCTCATTCATCACCCCTTCATTCTCCATTCTCTCTTTGAAATTGTGTTGTGCAAATTCAAATCCGTGTTGAGTTAATTTGGTAAAATTCAAAAAAAATTATGCCAAAATTTTATCATTTCAATTTTCGACAACAAGTCAGTGAAAGATTTACAATACCATTTTTGTAATACTCTTATTGTTATTTCTTAATATGCTAAGATGAAAGTAGTAATAGTGTTAGTTTTGATTTTGCAGTTCTCGTTATGAACAGTCCTTACGACAGCTTTGCTCTTGGTGGTTTCTTTTGCATTAAGAATCCAAATCAATTGGTTATTATTGCTAAATTCCTTATAAATCATGATCTTGTTACTGTAAAATTTTCGAATTTTTGGAGAAAGTTTACGTTGGGTCTTTATGCTTTATTCGTTCTTATTGCTGTTTCTTACTTTCTCGTTAGGATCCAAGAGCACATTGACAATATTATTGATCCTCAAGAACATCTTGACCCACAAGAAATAGGCAAGCGTTTGATCATGTTAATCCCAGATTTTTCAAGTCTAATATATTGATTTCAACTTATATGTATGCATTGCTATTTTGTTGTTAAATTATGGTTAGTATCCTATAGTTGCATAATCTGTAGGACTTGTTTATCCTCTACTACCATGAGCATAGGTTATTTGCTATAATTTGAGTTCGATGGATGAGCTCTTGTCATTTAGTAGAATACTAATTGAAATTGCTTAGAAATGCTTAGTTTCGGTAGCAATGGGCGATCATCGATTTTAGTCGATGATCTTGATCACACATTTAATTATGATTCCATTATGTCCAGCACTTTTGCTTTGTTACTTTGTAAAGTCAAAAACTAAAAATAAAATTATTTTAGACTTGGGCACAATGGTATGTTGATGTGATCTGTTGGTGTGAATGGAATTGTGCCTAGGTCATCAAGGACCGAGTTACTTGTGTCACTAAGCCAAGCGCTTATAGCTAACCACACGAGAGGATATGGGACCTCTCTTGACTTAGTACTTTGGCGTGTGTTATCTCCGAGTCGCAGGAGGGGTTGTGTGTGTTGTGTGAAAAAGATATGTGTTCTTGTGTTGGTGTCGGTGGTGGAGATTCCGGTAGGCTCTCCACCTCGAGGGCATTGTAGTTGTCCAAGGCTTTACTGCGACGGGTAGTTGACCGAGGCTTTACAATAATCTCGACACAACGTATGGGTTTCTATCCATACGGCGGCTCGTAGTTAATACACAATATTGGAAATGTCTCAGAGGACTTAGCCGTGCTGGCATACCTAAGGAAGTGTGCTTAATAGCTTGGCAAAAGGCGATCCGGCGTGGGTACATTGGTACACCCTCGCAGGTATAAAACTATTCGAATAGCCTCGCCCTAGGTTATGGACATGCTTGGTAAGGTCGCAAGAACTAGACTACAACCTTTAAAATTAAAATTTGACATGGTTAGTATGAATGGGTAATTCATGCTATTGTTGTGGTGACTAATGGGTTAGTCACTTCCGGATTGTTGTTGTCATCTATCTATGTTATGTTGTTGTCATTTACGTTATTTGAACATTAAAAACAGATTTGTCAACTTGCTTTTAAATGTACTACATTATTGCAAATAAAGATTACTTTGTGTCGAACTCAAACTTACCTCCACTTAAATAAGCTTGTATGTAGCATATGTATAGGTCTCATTACTCTACACGTAAGTCTTAGGAGTACAATTTTGTACTCATTTGCTTTGCTTAATTATTTGTTGCAGAGGAGGAAGGTGAGCCCCAAGGGCCTCACGACCTCCAATAGCCCCCACCTCAAGTGGGAAGACAAATATGTAGGGCGCGATCTTCGGTGGCTCTTCCTCCAGATCCAGGACCAGGTCTTCTTCTTCTTTTACAACAACGCCTGCCCAGCCAAGATCCACAAGGAGCGGAGAACTATCCACCTATCTAGATAGCGATACAGTGGATTTTAACTCAGAAGGATTCGACATCTTGCAATGGTGGTAAGCTTATAAGTTAACATATCTCATGCTATCCATACTTACACGTGATGTGTTAACTGTTCCTGTCTCTACGGTTTCCTTCGAGTCTGCTTTTAGTCTTTTGGAGAATATTAGAGGAGAGAAGAACAAGTCTCACAAGTGAGATGGTGGAGATCCTTCTAACTGTGAAGGACTGGGAACAAGCTGATTAACGAACACAACACCCTGTGAAAAATCTGGAGTTGTTGGAGGTATTCAAAAATCTGTACTTAGACAATGACAACACACATAGAACAAGGATGTATCATGTATGTACAATTGTAGAGCTATAGCATGTACTTTTTTTTCTTTACCAAGGTTTTCTCATTTTGAGTTTTTACTTAGCGAATGTTTTAATGAGACAACCAGTTGGACATTAATAAAACTCTTTATTACATTTTCAATACGATTGTCTCATTTTTTTCAAATTTCATGTCTACTTCATAATTCTATACATTTCTCTATTTTTTTAGTTTTTTTCCATTCTGACGAGCCAAACGGGCCACACTTGGCCCAACAGGCCACACTTGGCCCAACAGGCCAAACGGGCTCAGGTCAGCCCGACACGACACGAATAGTAGCTAAGCCAGAATGGGTCCGTGCCTAGCCGGGCTGGGCCGCCTGTTTGACCAGTCTAACAAGAGGAACATGGGATGGCAATTGGCCTCGGCGGACCCCGCGAGGGGTAGGGGGCGCTCTTGTAACTTGGTCTGGAGTTGGCTAGCGGGGAGCAGAGGAGCCTCCTGGAGCTCTCCCATTGCCATCCCTATGCATGGAGTTGCAGGGAGGGATGGGGGGCTCGCCCCGGCCCGTGGGGATGAAAAGAATAGTTTTTATATTATTTTTCCTTGTTAATGTAACTTTACTTATTAATTTCGAATTTTGTGTGTATATTTTTATAATATTTAGCTTCAAAATTTATATCTTAATATATATTTAAGTTTGTCCAAATATCTTAACTACTATAATTCGGAGTTTACTCGCACCCAAGAATCGTCCACCATCCCACCCGTACCCCACCCGTACACGAGAAAAAAACATCGCCCACTACACGCACGAAAAAAACCGTCGTCCTTGTCCCATCCCATCCCAGTAAACATGAATCTTCATCATCCTACCTCCCCATCGTCCTCATCCTCATCGCTCTCGCCCCTCCGTCCCTCCCTCGCATCTGCAGCTCACCCCTCCTGCCGACGCTGACCTCGTTCGCTGTTGCGCCCCCTGCCCCTAGGTCCTCAAGCTGCCTCCCCGTCCGTCCCTCACATCCTTCACGCCCGTGCCTGGCGCCGCGCAGACTGTCGCGCAGGCCACAACCTCCCTTGCGTCCGATCCACACTCTCCCCTACAACCGCCATTGCCCCGTCCATCCTTCGCATGCGCGTCACCCTCGCTCGCCGCTCTCGCCCCCACGCCCCGTCCCTTGTATCCGCCTCACCGTTGACGACCGCCATGCATCCCTTAATGCTCCTGTCCGCCGCTGCGCCACAACGACTATTGCATTTGAGCCGCACTCCCCCCTACAACCACCCCTCACCCATCGCCTCTGCTCCGCCCCGCCCCTCGCATCTGCCACACGGTGGCGGAGGAGATCGGCAGCGACGACCATCCACCCACACCCTTGCGCGCGCACGTAGGTTATATGAACTACGAGTTATATGAACTCTTTTCTACAAACATTGTACCACATACCATACCTCAGGAAGGCTTATGAGTCATAGATTATGTTGGTCTGGAAAACCAAGGAGCTACGTGTTATATGAACTCTTTTCTACAAACATTGTACCACATACCATACTTCAGGAAGGCTGCAGATCACATGCCAACCACCGAAAATGATATGCTATCTGGAAGTATTCCCTTGGTACTGCAGAGCCTTTTCTACAAGCTCCAATATCGTGACGGTAGCGTAGCTACAAAAGAGTTGATTAAATCTTTTTTGGATGGGATACATATGATTCCTTCATGCAGCATGATGTACAAGAGCTCAACAGAGTTCTCTGTGAGAAATTTGAAGATAAAATGAAAGGAATGAATTGTCATAGAAGGAACAATCGGAAAACTATTTGACGGTCACTACATTAATTACATCAAGTGTATAAAACGTCGACTATAAACCCAGCAGGAAGGAGTCCTTATGCATCGTTGGATAAATATGTCAAGTATAGAAGGTTGGTTTGTAACCGAATCGTATTTGTAGAAATCTTGATTAGGAGTTCCAAGTCTATATGGCCGGGACTTGTTGCCCTTTAAAAGGGTTATGGCTGATTGCAAAAAGGGACAGAATCAATCAAATACCAATCGCATCTACTTGTATTCGTAGTTCCTTGTAGTCCTGTACCTTTGCAACCTCCTTTGCTTCCTGTCTGGCAAGATCGCAAGATCAAAACCATGCAAACACCACCGCGCTGCGCCACGACTAACTCCGCCTAGGCGTTGTGCGTTGGTGACGAGATCCGGAGCACCTTGTTGCTGCCGCGATCATCGTGTTGTGCGCGATACTATTTTTGTGCGCAACACAATTGGCGACTCCACTGGGGAAAATCAACTCGGCTACAAGCTACGGTAGAAAATTTGTTCCACTGGGCAAAGCGAAGAAGGGTGACCGCTTTCACCAAGCCAGGGGAGTGATTTCTGCAACCATGGCCAAGGATGGGTCCATTGTTGATACCAAGAACATCATCACCCCCACGCTTGATGATCTGCCCGAAGAATATCGACAGGAGTACGAACAACGCAAATTGGAATTTGACAAATTGATGTTATCATGTTTCAAGAAGACAAGACAAGGCGTTGTTAGAAAGGAGGGTGAATTGCCATCTATTTACATCAAGTCTGAGATAACCCCCACTGTAAGTAATGCATCTCCTTCTAAAGAGCAGATTGCTTTGATGATTGATCAGCAAATAGCTAGGTGCTACTATGGATAGGTTGCTGTCTAGCCGTCTTAAGGCTATAGGTCTTGAAGCGTAAAGTGAGAAAAATCTGAAGCAGCCTATTTTGCCACATGCTTACAGTGTTAATAATGATGTCAGTGCTCAGCATAATTCCTTGCTTGTCGGCACATCAGCAGCAAATACACCATCTAGAGTTATCCCGCAGAGTGTGTCGATGCAGCATATACACAACCGAACTAATGGGTTAGTTCCGGTTGATCATGGTACTTCGTCACATACTACTGCTGTACCCGGATCTATGGCCCTTGTACCGTTCCCATATACAGATGCTAACATAATCAATTCAGGTGCACATAATGTTGGCGATTACAGTGGTATGAGAGATAATTCAACAAACTTGCAAACACCTTTGTACCACACTGTAGCATATAGTACACCTCCTATACCTCCTCAAGGTTCGGATGTTGCATATGGGCTGTTGTCGGGCGGTCATTTTAACGGTCCTTTGCAACATTTATCACACACACAGTCAAACCAAGCTCCACAATATGCTTATAACCATCTACAGCCTAATGTTTTTAGGCCGCCACAACCAGTCACTGAGACACCTAATCGGCCTACGGCTGAAACACATGTTGAGTCTGAGAACATTAGAGAACAAGTAGTCAGCATGTTTAGAGAGACATTCGGGATAGAGCCTAAAGGAAGATCACATTCATATCAGAAGCCATATCCTAATGTTTATGATACTGTGCAATATCCTAGGGGGTTTAGAGTTCCTGAGTTTGTTAAATTTACTGGAGATGACAATAGGTCCACATTAGAACATATGGGCCAATTTATTGTGCAATGTGGCAAAGCTAGTGCTGTTGATGCCTTAAAGTTAAGATTATTTCCTTTGTCTCTATCTGGCACTGCATTTAATTGGTATACTTCACTCGCACCTAATTCAGTTCACACATGGTCCCAGTTGGAGCAGAAATTCCATGAATATTTTTATACTGGTGATACGGAGTTAAGATTGTCACATTTAACATCGATTAAACAAAAGCACAATGAACCTGTTGCTGATTACATTAGGAGGTTTAGATAGGTAAGAAACCGATGTTTTAAGTTAATGATTTCTGATAAAGACCTAGCTGATTTAGCCTACTCAGGTTTACTTTCTCACTTAAAAGAGAAGCTAGAAAATCATGATTTCTTATATGTTAGCCATGTACTGCAGAAAGCTCTGGCACAAGAGAGCCGAGTTAAAGAAACTAGGAGCTTTCAGAGGTCAACTGACAAAGTAAGAATGGATCATCCCAATGTTCATATGCTTGAGTATGGATCTGAAAATTCAGACGATGATGACATTGATGTCTGTGTGGCCGAATGGACATGGTCTTCAAAGTTTAAACCATTTGTTTGTTCGGCTTTAAAGCCATTTTCACAAAAGAATCGGTAGGAGGAAATTAAGTATACTTTTGATGTTGCTAAATGCGATAGAATCTTTGATTATCTACTATATGAGAAGCAAATCAAATTGCCTGACAATCATGTTATACCAACACCCGAAGAATTAAAGAGACGTGCATATTGTAAGTGGCACAATTCTTATTCTCATGCCACTAATGATTGCAATGTTTTTCGTCGATAGGTCCAATCGGCCATTAATGAAGGACGGTTGAAGTTCGCTGAAAACCCAAAAATGCAGCTAGATCATAATCCCTTCCCGGTCAATATGGTTGATTTTGAGAACAAGAAGGTACTTATTCGGCCGTCTCAAGCCGAATCTACAGAAGGCAAAAATGTGGTAGTAGACATGGGGGGCATAAAGGAATCAAACTCTAGAGCTGTGTAGGTTATTAAGTCAAAGATGATCAAGCCAAAAGGCCCAGCAGTTGACCATTGGAAGGTTAACAAAGGAAAAAGCAAGATCATCAAAAGAGTCGAAAGGCCGAAACCTACATTCAAAGAGCTCCTGGCCAAATATGAGAATGACAAGGCCGACCACAGGGTGGCTAATCGGCCAAATAATTTCAAGCGGCCGAGATCACATATAGAGCATGAGTTTGATGATCGGAATCGTCGTCAAGAAAACTTCCATGCAGCAGCGCCTTATCCCCCTTTTGGGCCACCAATGCCCGTCCCGTGGGGTCCTCCTCCTGTTGGTTTTCCTCCTTGTCCGCCATGGGGTTGGTATGGTCCATGGATGCCACCTCCAATACCTTCAGGACTGTTCCATCCAGGGTGGACAACACCCAGAAGACCTGTGTTTGATAGATTGTCACGCCCTAATAATGATCGTTTTTGTCAAAGAAATCGGTTTTACAATGGGAGAGGTAACAAAGTGATAAAGAAAGTGTATCGTGTTAAGGGTAGTGATCATTTGAGCAGAGAAACGGATGTGAATTCAAAGGCAAAAGAGCCAAATATCCAGCAGGAAAAAGGACAAGAACAATCAGTTACTGTTGTTCCAAAAATCAGCAATGGGAAGCACGTAGAAGCACCACCACCACATAGTTCAGATGCAGGCAATAGCACATCTACAACAGCCACAAACGGTACCATAGCTACAGTACTCGCAGACACTAATTTGGCTACAGTAGCAGCTGAGCAAACTACATTGCGTAATAATTTTGAAGCACCAGAAACGGTGAGAAAGCTTAAAGAAGAAGTGTCTTTGCTGCCTGGGACAAGGTCGCAGCCTCGTTGGTGTCCTCCTGGGGTCTCTCATTCCCAAAAGAGGAGATTAGAGTGGCTGCGAATGCAAGAACTCAGAGAAGCCAAAGCAGAAAAAATGAGAGACGAAATATTCAATGAAATAAAGCATATGGTGCCTATCCAGAAAAAGTGGAAGGTGAAGACAGTCGAAACACCAACTCGAATGCATGATGATGAGGATGATTTGTTAGATTATGAAGGATCTCCCATAATTAAAGATAACACTCCACCGCGTCAAGGTTTGGATATCAACATGGTGTTCACAATACCTTCAGAATTTCGGATTACTAGTGAAGTGGTTGCTCAACTATGTCCTGGCCCTAAAGAAGCAATCTTCGAGAAGCCCGAAGAATCGAGCCGACATTTGAAACCATTGTATGTTAGAGGACATGTCAACGGTAGGCCGATTTCTAGGATGTTAGTTGATGGTGGGGCTGCTGTGAACTTGATGCCGTACTCAGTTTTCAATAAATTGGGACGAGAGGACAGCGAGCTCATGAAGACCAATTTGATGCTTAATGGTTTCACAGGTGAGTCTACGGAAGCCAAAGGTGTTATATCCCTGGAGCTTACTGTTGGGAGCAAAACCTTACCTACGGCTTTCTTTGTCGTCGACGTGCAAGGTAATTATAGCATCTTGTTAGGTCGTGAATGGATACATGCAAATCGATGTGTACCTTCTACACTGCATCAGATTCTAATACAATGGATCGATGATGACGTAGAGGTGGTTCAAGCAGATACATCGGCTTATGTTGCTTAATTTGGCCGATGCTTCAGCTGATTGGCAGCATGGTAATGTTCGATGTTTGACGGGTTTGGACCTTTCTAGTTATGATTATCTCAGTGTCACCAAAGATGGTTTTGTACCCGTATCTGTACATCCTGCTTCTTCAGCTCGGCTTAGCAACTTAGTGTTATAAATGAATAAAGAAAATAGCTTACAATGGTTGCAGCAGCGTACAGTACAATATCGGTTAAATAAGAACGATATTTGTGAGGCGATTGATGATTTTGATGAAGTAGAAAAGTTAGGGCAAGGCTTCTCATCGGCTGACCCATTAGAGGAGGTTGACATAGGCAATGGAATTACTCCTAGGCCGACATTTATAAACAAAAACATGCCTGCTGAGCATAAAGGTAAAATGATGGAGTTGCTTAAAGAATATGTTGATTGCTTTGCTTGGGAGTACCATGAGATGCCAGGACTTAGCCGAGAGCTAGTTGAGCATCAGTTACCTATTAAGTTTGGTTTTAGGCCTTGTAAGCAACCACCTAGAAGGTTTAATCCTAATATATATGATCGGGTCAAGGAAGAAATAGGCCGATTATTGAATGATCGGGTCAAGGAAGAAATAGGCCGATTATTGAAGGCTGGTTTTATTAGGCCATGTAGATATGCTGAATGGGCTTCTAACATTGTCCCGGTTGAGAAGAAGAACACTGGTAAGTTGAGGGTGTGCATTGATTTTAGAGATTTAAATAAAGCCACCCCTAAAGATGAGTATCCTATACCTATACCAGTGTTTTACTTTTCGGTGGCAAAAAAATTTCGGAGGGGACCGGTAGGGCCGGTTACTGGCGAAAACCAGAAATTTCTGCCAATTTCGGTCGAAATTTAAAAAAAAATTGAAATTTTTGAATGTTAAATTTACAAAAATAATCAAATTTAAACACAATTCATGCAAATTCGAATTTTTTTGAATAAATTTCATCAAAACCGAAATTTCGCTACCGGTTTTAATTTTACCAGAATCATGAAATTTCGCAGAGCTAAATCAACGGCCTATAGCTGACATGTTAATTAATGATGCTTCAAGACATAAAGTAATTAGTTTTTTAGATGGTAATGCCGGTTATAATCAAATTTTTATGGTTGAAGAGGATATGTCTAAAACAGCTTTTCGATGTCCTGGTTTTGCTGGTTTGTTTGAGTGGGTTGTAATGACTTTTGGCTTAAGGAATACTGGCGCTACTTATCAAAGGGCCATGAATCTAATTTTTCATGACCTACTTGGTGTTGTCCTGGAGGTATACATTGATGATATAGTTATCAAATCGGATAGTATGGACCATCACTTAGCCAATTTATGTTTAGCCTTTGAACGGATGCGTCGGTATGGTTTGAAAATGAACCCACTCAAATGTGCTTTTGGTGTGTCGGCTGGTAAGTTCTTAGGGTTTATAATACATGAGAGAGGCATAGAAGTAGATCCCACTAAAATAGAAGCTATAAAGAGAGTAAAAGCGCCACAGTGCAAAAGAGACATGCAAAGGTTTTTGGGCAAGGTGAATTATTTGAGGAGGTTTATATCTAACTTGTCTGGTAAAATCAGCGCATTTACTCCCATACTTCGGTTAAAGAAAGAGACCGAGTTTACTTTGGGGGGGAGAACAACAACAAGCTTTTGAGGACATTAAAGGATATTTGTATACACCCCCTGTGTTGAGGGCGCCCAAAGCCGGGATGCCATTTCGGCTTTATGTTGATGCACAAGAAGATGTCATCAGTGCTGTTTTAACACAAGTAATGGACGGCAAGGAATATGCTATTACTTATTTGAGTAGACGCCTGCTAGGAGCTGAGACAAGGTATGCATTTGTTGAAAAATTATGTTTGTCCTTGTATTATGCTTGTTCCAAGTTGAGACATTATTTGCTATCTAGCACTTGTGTGATTGCCTATCAAACCGATGTTATTAAGTACATGTTGCAACTGCCGATTTTAAGTGGTCGAGTCGGAAAGTGGGCTTATGCATTAATAGAGTATGATTTGGCTTATGAGTCTTTGAAATCTATGAAAGGCCAGATCGTAGCTGATTTCATTGTTGACCATAGGATTGATAGTGACATAGAGCTGGTTAATTATGTGTCTCTACATCCATGGAAGTTATACTTTGATGGCTCGGTTTGTAAAGAAGGACAAGGTGTTGGTATTTTGTTGATCTCACCCAGAGATGTCACTTTTGAAACATCAGTTTGTTTAGAATACTTTTGTACCAACAATCAGGCCGAGTATGAAGCTCTCCTGTTAGGATTACAAATTTTAGAGTCCATGGGTGTGAAGAATGTAGAGGCATTTGGTGATTCACTGTTGGTGGTGCAGCAAGTTTCTAAGGTATATCAGTGCTTTGATGGATCACTAAATAGCTATTTGGAGAGATGTTTAGATATCATAACAACTTTAGATGATTTCACTATTAGTCATATATCTAGAGAAGATAATGTTAGAGCAAATGATCTAGCGCAACAAGCATCTGGTTATCAAGTTAAAAGGGGTAAGTTGTTCATGATGGAAAGACCGACGTTAGGGGTTGCAACCATTTGCATGGCCGAACAACATGTTGGTGGTTCGGATAGTTTGAAGATATTAAATGATACTGAACCTAATGACTGGAGAAAGCCTGTAATTAGTTATTTGGAAAACCCTAGTCAATTTGTTGATAAAAAACTTCGGCGACAGGCATAAAATATACATTGCTTGATGGGGAGTTGTATCGCCGAACCATAATGGGTTACTTTTGAAATGCTTGGGTTCAGATCAATCCAAAGTTGCTATAGGTGAAGTGCATGAAGGCATATGTGGCACACACCAGTCGGCTCATAAAATGAAATGGTTATTAAGAAGAGTTGGTTTCTATTGGCCGACTATGTTAGAAGATTGTTTTAGATATTACAAAGGATGTGAGTCATGTCAAAAGTTTGGTGACGTGCAATTGGCACCTGCTGCTATGTTGCATCCTATAATTAAACCATGGTCGTTTCGTGGATGGGGTTTAGATTTTATCGGCCAGATACACCCTGCATCTTCTAAAGGTCATTGTTTTGTTTTAGTAGCTACTAATTATTTCACCAAATGGACAGAGGCTGTTCCTCTTAAAAACATGACTCATAAGGAGGTGATTGGTTTTATTTTGGAGCATATCATCTATAGGTTCGGCATACCACAAACTTTGACTACTGATCAAGGTTCATCTTTTATGTCTCACCAAGTACAGGGGTTTGCCAAATCACATGGAATCAAGCTCCTTAATTCCTCGCCTTATTATGCTCAGGCCAATGGTCCGGCCGAGTCAAGTAATAAAACTTTGATTAGGCTCATCAAGAAGAAGATAGAGGAACATCATAAAAGGTGGCATGAGGTGCTAGCTGAGGCATTATGGGCTCACCGTATATCTAAACAAAGTGCTACAAAGGTAACACCGTTTGAACTAGTATACGGGCAGGAAGCTGTTTTGCCTGTTGAGGTATATTTGAATGCTTCTAGAGTGGCCAGGCAAAATGAGTTGTCAGTTGAAGTTTATCATAATTTGATGATGGACAGGATAGACGAAGTCGCAGATGAAAGATTAAGAGCTTGGAGGGAAATTGAGAAGGATAAAATGAGGGTGGCCAAGGCCTACAATAAGAAAGTAAAGGAGAAGTCGTTTCAAATAGGAGACTTAGTTTGGAAGACGATTTTGCCTGTGGGATGCAAAGATAATAAATTTGGGAAGTGGTCTCCAAGTTGGGAAGGTCCTTATAAAGTTACAGAGATTATTCCTGGGAATTCATATATAGTGCATAATTTACAGGGAGATGGCTACCCAAAGCTCTTAACGGCAAGTATTTGAAGAAGTACTATCCAAGTGTTTGGCAAAATGCTTGAGAAGCATATGGCCGATGAGTTTTTTTTCATCGTCCTAAGAAGTACCGGTGCTTGATAAAACCAAACGTATTCGCTCACCAAAAAGCAGGGGCATGTGTTGATGACAAGATTTGTTATGTTATGAAAACCAAGGAGCTACGTGTTATATGAACTCTTTTCTACAAACATTGTACCACATACCATACTTCAGGAAGGCTGCGGATCACATGCCAACCACCGAAAACGATATGCTATCTGGAAGTATTCCCTTGGTACTGCAGAGCCTTTTCTACAAGCTCTAGTATCGTGACGGTAGCGTAGCTACAAAAGAGTTGATTAAATCTTTTTTGGATGGGATACATATGATTCCTTCATGCAGCATGATGTACAAGAGTTCAACAGAGTTCTTTGTGAGAAATTTGAAGATAAAATGAAGGGAATTGTCATAGAAGGAACAATCGGAAAACTATTTGACGGTCACTACATTAATTACATCAAGTGTATAAAACATCAACTATAAACCCAGCAGGAAGGAGTCCTTATGCATCGTTGGATAAATATGTCAAGTATAGAAGGTTGGTTTGTAACCAAATCGTATTTGTAGAAATCTTGATTAGGAGTTCCAAGTCTATAAGGCCGGGACTTGTTGCCCTTTAAAAGGGTTATGGCTGATTGCAAAAAGGGACATAATCAATCAAATACCAATCGCATCTACTTGTATTCGTAGTTCCTTGTAGTCCTGTACCTTTCCAACCTCCTTTGCTTCTTGTCTGGCAAGATCGCAAGATCAAAACCATGCAAACACCACCGCGCTGTGCCACGACTAACTCCGCCTAGGCGTTGTGCGTTGGTGACGAGATCCGGAGCACCTTGTTGCTGCCACGATCATCGCGTTGTGCGTGATACTATTTTTGTGCGCAACAATATGTCAACTTAGATTCTAAAGGAAATTATTTGACCAATTCTTGATTCTTCTATTGCCCTCTTTTTATGTATACATATTTCGTGGATGTTAATTTAGCAAAAGGGCCAAATACCTGCATGAATGAACAACGTTGTTGAACTAACGCTACCATTATCGTCTTTTATCTCATCTCCTATCTAACCATGATAATCTGGCAATTTCCATATGCAACTGTACGATTGTGATTATATTTTCACTCTTTTATGCTCTTTTATAATTTTATAACGGTGTGTCTTAACTGTTCTTTGTTTTGTCAACTCAGGTTGGTAACCTTGCTGCCCCTGTGGCAGAATGGTCTGTTGGGGGACTGCATTGACATCATTGATGGATGTTGAGAGGAGGCAAGGTATTTTTCTTCAGCAATTAAGATTTATTTATGATATCTTTTATTTTCTAGGTTCCTTTTGTATTTATTTTTAAAGGTTAACCAAGTATGGTAAAAACATGAGAACACTATCATTCATTGAAACTAAGTACTAGAAAACATACAAAATTTAAATATGATTCATTGTGTTTTTTCTAATCAACTATGCAAGATCATGCGTTCTTTAGAAGTCTCCTTTTGTCGAAGAACTACTCATACTTGAGGAGGTAGTTTTTGCCAATTGGATGCCATATAACTTGAGGAGGTAGTTTAGTGGGAGCATGTTTCACTTAGATTGATGCCTATGGGTGCGTCAGTGCACATACTAAATGCATTGTGGCCATTGAAACTTGGTGGGGTGTAGTTATTCGCTTATTCTATCCACAGATATTTTAGTTAATTGCAGTTGACTGCTTGTGCAATTAGTTTGCGGGGAGGGTCTCATGTAGCTTTTCATGGATCCACATCATATTATTCTATCTATTGTTCCTCATAGTGGAGGAAGATGTAACAATCATGTAATTATTTAGGCGGGAGCAGGTTCTGATTTATTTTCAATGGACAAAGCTTTTCAAATTTCAACTTCATCAATTACCTTCTCATATTGTTGTTAACTTGATGGTAAAATATTTCATTTGCAGACAATACTTTGTAAAACCAATATGACACTGTCTTCCAGAAGGTGAATTATTAAGAAATTTGTTGTGAACTTGCATCCTTTGTAAACAAATATTTTGGTTCTACAAAGTATTTACTTTGATTCAGTGGGTATCATTGTTCAATGCAGATTATTGTTCACAAGGATGGCCCAAGAGGGTACCAATTCCGCTGTGCTGGACCTCGCCAAAAGGTATGTTACCTCATGCTTCGTATGCTGACAAAGTGATCAACAAGGACAAATGGTTTCAGATATCTATAATTGTATCTTTGTTTGATTTTGTAGGCTAATCACTCACTGAAGAATTTAAGGATAAAAACAAGTCCAGCAAATACTGAATACAAGATCATTGGTTTGAGTGAAAGGAATTGCTATGAACAAATGTGAGGATTTTGAAGCTTCTTTAATATGCCCATGAAAGCGAAAATGTCTTTCTGAGTTCGGGATTGTCACACAATGTGTTACCCCTATAAGAGTCAATGACAAGTATCTTATAAATTGAAGTAACCATACTAGATTTTGAAAATATTTATTAGCTCCTGGTATGCTTATTTCTTCACATTTTGTTGTGACAAAGGCAGGAAGCAGTGGCTTGGTTCTAAATTATGGATTATGAGGTGTTTAACATGATTTTTCTTTGTAATATGTTATTTGAACTTCTTTTTTGAGGTTCTGTTGCAACGCACGGACACTCTACTAGTATAAGCAAAAAAAAAATTACACTGCTCATATTAAAAATCTATAATATATAAATAAAATAATATTTCTACCTCTTTACCGGGTCCCCAGCCCCGCCCCCATGGGCCAGCCCAACAAAGTACCAAATGGTGTTCCTTCGTTACTCGTCAAATCAAAGTAACAAGCATCAATAGGCAGGTGCTAACACCGGCGAAGTAGAGGCAAATCATCAATTTCCTCAGACAGAACTGGCCCAAAGAAACCACGGTTGGAACACATAAATTTTACATAAAACAGTTCAATTCTTGCAGGAATCGGAAAAAAAAAATCCTGCATTTCAAACAGGACCTAAGATGAGCTATGCCGTTCTTCATCAACCTCATTTTAAACCATGTAAAGAGTGGGCAAAAATACGAACAAAAGAAAAGAAAAACAATTTCATAGGAGCAAAATAAGAGAACGCTTCTTCCATGGACCATGAGACTGATAGGCTGGTACAATTCATCAACTCAGCATATCAGCCTGGTCTATCAGCAAACAACAGATCAAATCTGTCTTAATAGGCATGTGAGGCCGGTCAAAGCCAGTCAGCCCTACAAATTTCTTCTACAGAGGGCTAACCAAACTAAACATTACTTCTTTCCTCTATTCTTCTTTTTACCCTTTGCAGCACCTCACCTCTTGTCACCCTTTTTCGCTTTACTTTTGTTATTCCTGAAATTTCTCTTCAATGGCTTCTTCTTTACGCCTAAACTGGAGTTTTTCTTGGCAACCAAGCTAGGATTCTTGCTGGTGTAGTTCGTCGACACAGGCACAACACTTTTCGGGCCACGGTCATCCTCATGAGTAATATCACAGGTGGTGACTGTTATCCTAGTCCCTCCATCTTCGTAGGTTTTGATTTCTACATAATAAAAAACAATTAATGGATAATAGGATAAAAAATCATGGTAGTAACAAGGTAGCATGGCAGCAACTGTTATGAAATTAGTTCCTGAACTAACCAGGTGCAGATACAGATAAATCATCATTAGTTTCCATCTCATCACCATCATTGTCAACATCTTCACCATCAGCGTTATCTGATGACAGGACTCTACCATACAGAGCAATATCTTTCTCTTGCTTTCTCTGGAACAAAATGATATCACTCATTAAAACCAAGAGGCAGCTACCCCGAAGTCTAGTTCATGTTATCAATGTGACAAAGTAAACACACTTAACATAATCCACTTTACATGACATTAAACCTCTGCCTTCAATGCTGTCCCTAGCATTCTTGTTTGGTCAAATCCTCGTTCAGTCAACCAGCAGCAGTGAAATATGGGTTTACTAATGTTTTTCGGTTTTCCATGCCAAAAAACATGAATTGTTTTCCGACAACAGAAAGCAGGAATCCACACATAATTCAGCTTTAAGGACTGCATTATGTGCTGTGCTGCACAGCTGCAGACATCTTGTGTTCGCCCTACCCATCACAGCAAATCTTTGCAGTCCGCTTACCCATTACTCCACTAGCGTTGCACCGATTCCTATCAATTATTAGTACGTGAACCTAACATAAATGCATGCCATCTTTCAATATGAAAAATAGTAGCATATCAGCTTTCTGTTTGTTTCAGTGTGATGATTCATTTCTTCTTAAACCTTATGCTAATGTTGGACAGATGCATATTAGCAATTGGCATACACCGCGGGCGCCGAATAAATGAACTCTTCACCTAGAAGGATCCTACAATCGGTTCAGCAGATAATAAGTGATTTTGCAAGAGGAACTCGATTATCAATCAATCTTCTCTGGGATAATTTTTTTTCTGATCATTACTAAACTAATACATCTTCCAAATAAGAATGTAGAAAAGTAAAAGGAGCAGCTCATTCTTGTGTGAGAGCTCCTCACCCTCTTGCGCCCCTCGATTCGCTTCCGTCTCTCCTTCTCCTGCAAAATCTTCTGCGCCTCCTTTCTTCTCTTCTTCTTCCTCTTGTGAAACCCAGTGACGAAATCCCTACCAAGCCAAGATTCCGTAATCCGCATTAAAAAAAAATCCACTACAAATTACGCAAACAAGAATCATACTATGCCGCAAGAATCTTGCGGTGCTGCGAGGCAGGGAAGCGAAGGAAGCCGCGGGACCTGAGGGCTTTCTTGTCTAGGGAGACGGAGAGGGCCTTGTTCCTGAGGGAGCGCTTGTTGATGTGCTTCGGCACCATCACCGTCGCCATCTGCCCCACCACCACCTCCGACTCCGACTCCGACTCCGACACCGCCATATCCTCCTCGTAATCCTCCTCCTCCACCCCCTCCTCCCACGCCATGGCTACGGAGCTCGCTCGCTCGCTCGCTCGTTCTCGGGGAGAGACGAGGAGACGCCGCCGCTTTGATGGAGGGGTAACTAGGTTAGATATGTGCAATCCGTTCACGCCCTCATAAAACTCTTATATTGCACTGACACCCCTCTCCAAGACGAAGAAATACACAAGATGCCCTTACAAAACTGGTTGTTCCGCTCTGTGCCCCTGCCATTCATACTGTAAATACAAGAGATTATTACAAGTACTCCCTGTATGAGCTTTTTTGTATACAAAACCTCTGTGTAAAAAAATTACGGAACCTGTAGTAGTGTAGTCCTGTACTGAATTTTAACCCACATGTTAGTAACTCGTCACACCTAATATCATATGAACATCTAAATAAATCATCATGGAAAAATCTTAAGGAACAAAATGTGAAGAAGCCTGGTGCAGGAAACGAATCATCTTGGTCGCTCAAAAATTTCTGATGCCAAATTGCTCATCCCAGGTGCAGAACTGAGATGTTAGCTCCAGACTGAATACAGGAAGGCGTCTGCTTCGGCAGACAGCATGTCCATGTGCCCTGTTTTCTTCATGCCTTGCAAGCATCACTCAGCGGCTGAGAGGCCTTTCCTTGTCAGATGGCGTGTCCCTAGAAGCAAAACGATATCTGGCTGAAAGAAGCTGCGAGGCAGGTGTTATCTGACATGTTCCTGAGCTAGTGAGCTCTTGTTCCTCTGCTAAGTTATCAGTTTGTTGAACTCGAACTGCTGTAGTAGCTGCCTGTAGTGTGAGATAATACTGACGTTGAAGAGAAGAATTTTTGTTATTATTTAATCTTTTTTATTAATATTTTTAAGTTAACTCATCCTTAACTTTATTTTCAATTCTGATTTTTTATCACACCATCCTCCGTGGCGCGGCCTGATGTCACGCCACAAGTATTGGTGTTGCCCAACCTACCACGTAAGCCCTCCCGAGCACATCGTGCCAGTGTGGAGGGCTAGTGTGGCAATAGTCACGCCCAAACCATGGTGTGGGCGAGCATTATTTGAATGTATGTACATTTGTATAACACATTTTGTAGAACTAATACATATTACATCCTGAAAAAATTGAAAAATATGTGGACTGTGTGGTACAACACGAGGCACAAGGATGGACATATGGTAGACACCACTGTGTTAGATCCGTTAGATCCGTTCGGTTCTTTTGCTTTTTGGGTTCATGGTGTTCTTGAGGGTAACCGAGAAAGATTATGGTTTCGGGGTTTCGGGTTTACCGTCCGATGGAGATGGAGACGGGTTGGCCATCGCGGCTTGTGTGTAGTAGAGGCGGCGGTGGTCGATCCCGAGTGGAGGCGAGGCCGGCGGTAGTCGGAAGAGACAGCGGTAGTCGATCCCGAGTGGAGGCGAGGCCGGCGGTAGTCGGTAGAGGCGGCGGTAGTCGATCGCGTCGGTGGAGGCGGCGGTGGACTTCCCGTCGCTACAGCGCCCCCTTTTTGGATCAGTCTAGGGTTTGTTGGGTGAGGTTTTGGCGGCGGCACGATCAACCTTGGTGTGTGTGCCGCGCCCCACCTCCTTTTGTGGCGGCATGAGGGGCCCGCCAATTATCATCCGGGCGCCCGATCGTATGCGATCTAGGGGTTGGGCATTTGGCCGTTGGGCCAAATGCCCGAGAGATCAATTCCAACATTCTCCCCCTTGATCTCAATCTGTGTTTTATCTTTAATTACTTTTGACTTTACTCATTCCATCACAAATTGGTGCATAGAACATGTCTCATCGTCACGGCCAATTGCCGATAGATTCATGACTACAATACACCTCATTGTTCAAATAGTTGCTTTAATCTTTTGGGCCATCTTTTAGTCCAGAATCATAGGCTTTCCTTAAACCCATGCCGCTATATGTTCTCTCGAACACGCTGGGTGGTAAGCCTTTAGTAAGCGGATCCGCTAACATTTTTATGTACTTATATGCTCAAGACTTATAATTTGATCCCGAACTTTATCTTTCACAACATAGTACTTTATGTCAATGTGTTTGGCAAAGACCACTTGACTTATTGTTGTGGGCATACATTATCGGGTTCATTATCGCAAAGACAACTTAAGTGGTCTATTGATGTCGTCAACCACTTTTAAACCGGTATGAACTTCTTTAGCCGATTCACCCGCCTGTAGCCTCATAACATGCTACAAACTCTGCATACATTGTGGACGATGTAGTGACGGTTTGCTTTGAGCTTTTCCACGATATACTCCTCCAATGAGAGTGAAGACATATCCGATGTCGACTTTCTATCATCTCCGCAAAATCGAATCAGATACCCCACTATATGGAGTAAATCGATCTTCGATGTCATCATGAGGCCTTTTGTTCCTTGCAAATAACGCAAGACTTTCTTTATCAATTTCCAATGTTCTATTCCGTGATTGCTCGAATCGCCAAGTAACCCAGAACAAAAGCTAAGTCGTATGTGTGTACACTTGAGCATACCGTAAGCTTCCGACAGTGAAGCATATGGAACCGCTTTCATTTGATCGATCTCATATCGTTCTCGGGCATTGAAAATCCCCATATCTCGCCGCCCTTGACTATAGGTGCGGTGAAGGACTACATTTATGCATCCCAAATTTCTTTAAGACTTTCTATATATGTCTTTTGTGATAGTCCCAATATCCCTTTGTTTCTATCCCTGAATTTCGATCCCTAGAACGAACGAAGCTTCACCAAGATCTTTCATATCAAAGTTTGAGGACAAAAATCTCTTCGTCTCCAAGTGATCGACATCACTACTAGCCAAGAGGATATCATCCACATACGTGATTAGGAAGATAAATTTCCCATCTTTAAACTTTGTATAGACACGATTGTCTTCTACATTCTCTTTAAACCCAAATTTTCTTATTGTATCACAAACTTCAAGTACCACCGCCTTGAGCTTGCTTTAACCCATAAATTGATTTCTTTAGGCGGCATCCCATTCTTTCATTTTCTTCCATGACGAAACCTTTTGGTTGTGCCATGTAAACATTTTCCTCCAAATCCCCATTAAGAAATGCCGCCTTTACATCCATCCGATGTAACTCTAAATCATAATGTGCTACTAATGCCATTATGATTCTCAAGGAATCTTTACATGAGACCGGAGAAAATGTCTCATTGTAATCAATCCCTTCTATTTGTGTAAATCCTTTTGCCACAAGTCGCGCTTTGTATCTTTCTACATTCCCTTGGGAGTCGAGTTTTGTTTTGTAGACCCATTTACACCTCACTGCTTTTGGCTCCTTTAGGAACAATTTCCAAGTCCTGCACTTTATTAGTCTTCATGGACCTCATTTCTCTTCCATGGCCTCAAGCCATTTTGAAGAATTTTCGCTTCATGGCTTCTTCAAATGAGGTGGGGTCATCCTCCATTTGAAATTCCTCTGTATGATAAACTGATAATCATCGAAATAGCCGATCTTCTTACTCTTTGAGACCTCCTGGCCTCCACATTTGGTACATCTTCTGCTTGAGGTCTTTGTTGCTCCCTTCATTTGTGGCAATGGGTTCTATAGGATCCTCAAGAATGTGTTCCTCATTCTCATTCAATGTTGCCACAGGAGGAACAATAACAGTCTTTGGCACCACAAGATCTTGTACCGTCAAGGCAAACGACAAGAGTAGTGAGAAGAGTGGCTCTTGAATCATCGGAGTGGGCACATATACCCGCTTCTCTTCAAGATCAATCTCTCGAGCTACCATGCTCCCCCTCATCATTTCATCCTCTAAGAAGACAGCGTGTCTCGTTTCTACAAACTTTGTATATCTGTCTGGACAGTAGAAACGAAAACCTTTTGACTTTTCAGGGTAGCCAATGAAATGGCAACTTCATCGCTTTTGGGATCTAGCTTCCCAAGGTTTGGGTTAAATACTTTAGCCTCAGCAGGACTCCCCACACACGTAAGTGGTTTAGTGAGGGAACTCTTCCTGTCCACAACTCGTACGGTGTTTTGGGCACCGACTTACTAGGCACTCTATTGAGAATATGAATGGCGGTTTTTAACGCCTCCATCCATAAACTCAATGGGAGTGTGGAGTAGCTCATCATGCTTCGCACCATATCCATCAGGGTACGGTTGCGTCTTTCAGCTACTCCATTTTGCTGAGGTTCGCCCGGTGTAGAATACTGGGCTACTATGCCATTTTCCTGTAAGAACCTCGCAAAAGGTCCAGGAACTTGTCCATATGGGGTATGTCGACCGTAGTACTCCCCCCCACGATCAGATCGAACTATCTTAATCTTTAAATCGTGTTGGTTTTCAACTTCAGCCTTAAATATCTTGAATTTATCCAAGGCTTCATTTCTTTCTTTGATTGGATAAATATATCCATAACGGAGTAGTCATTCGTGAATGTTATGAACGAGTCATAACCATCCACACTTTTCACAGAAAAGGACCACAAATGTCCGTGTGAACAATTTGTAGAACTCCTGTGCTTCTTTTTTAGTCTTTCTTAATTTTCTTTACATATTTTCCTTTAATGCATTCTCTGCATTGTTCTAAGTCTGAGAACTCTAATAGAGGAAGAATTTCATTCTTAACTAGTCTTTCTATTCTCCCCCTCGAAATATGGCCCAAACGACAGTGCCATAATTTCGACGATTCATTATGAGTTCTCTTCGTTTTTCATTTACGTCAGAGACGAGGATCCAATCACTTTCGCACGCGACGCTCTCATTATCGATACGACATTCACATCATCACACAATGATAACAAATAAAGCTCATTTTGTAATATGGCAAGACCAACACATTCTTTATTAAATATTATTTCGCACTTGCCATTTCCAAAATTACAATCATAACCATCTTTGTCCAAATTGGAAACACTAATCAAATTCCTCAGAAGAGGGAACAAAAGAACATCTCTAAGTAAAAGATTGGAGCCATTAGCTAACTCTAATGAAAGATCGCCAACTTCAACTTCGCTTGACTCCATTTGCGACTTTAATGCATCTTTCGTTTCTTTGCGTAGTCCTCGTCGAACGGAATCCCTGTAAGGAATTAGCAACATGAACAGTTGCTCCTGAGTCAATCCACCAAGTGGATTTTGAATATTGTACATACAAGCATTCATTTATGAATGTAATAATGTTCTCACCTTTCTTTGCCATTATCATCTTTAAGTAATCAGGACAGTTCTTCTTGTAGTGTCCTGTCTTCTTGCAGTGAAGGCACTGATCTTTGTCTACAGCAAATTTATTCTGTTGAGGCTGATGGACAGAGGCTTTTCCCTTGTTTCTTGAGAAGGAGGTACTGTGGAAGTTCTTTTTCTTGTTATCCTTCACATAGTTGATAGATCCACCATGTGAGGTTTTGATTCTTTCCTCCTCTTGAACACACATAGCTATGCATTTTTCTAAGTCCCATTTATCGGGCTGCATATTGTAATTGACAACAAAAGTGTCAAACTTTTCTGGCAATGAAGCAAAAATCAAGTGAATAAGGAACTCATCCTTGAGTGCCAAATCCATTGGTTTAAGCTTGGATGCCAAGTTGCTCATCCTCAATATGTGTTCTCTTATCCCACCACCAGAATACCTTTCTGTCACAAGCTGTTTAATAAGCTGTGTTGCATATGTCTTTGAAGAGCCAGTAAACTGACTCTTTATTTTATCAAGGTATCTCGTGACGGTGTCACATAGTCATGATTGAGCCCACAATTGCGTGCTCAATCGTAGTTCTTTATCACACCATACATTTCTTGTTGGTCGTGGTCCATTTCTTATGCTCTAGGTCATAAGACATCCGTAAGGGAGCATGATCTCTCTGCCTTTTCTCGCCAAGCAAGATTATCCTCATTTTGACCTCACCGGTGCCGTAGGCTCTGGGTCGTGCCAGAGTGAGGACCCACCCACCTCACCTAAGATAAACGCTAAGTCTATCTTTTTCTTCCACTCTCCATAATTATCTCCTTTGAGAGTGGGTATTTCTCTGATACAACTCATCAAGTTGTATCCTCCTGAAAATTTAGATCAAATAAAGTGAGAACGTAACATTAAAATTATATGCCTTATTTCCAACGTGGGTCAAAAAATACGACATACAATTTAAAACAATTTTATCTATACATTAAAACTATATCACCGTTGGGCAGAAATAGAAACAATGTATTAAAAAAAACATCAATTAATATTATAATACTGTTATTATCAACTTTGGTCAGAAAATAACAATATCATAATTCACAATAAATTCTTAAAAATTAAATTCTCCCGTTGGTTTGAATTTAATTAAAAGAATTAATCAAACATTAACTTTTGCAGCGGAAACTGTAATTATTAAAAAAATAATTCATTATCAGAAGCATTATAGCTTTATACATTTAATCTCTGGAAATAATAACACGTTGGTGCAAAATTTACAGAGATTTTATACAATTTTTCTATTGAAATTCACTCAAAAATACTTCTGAAAAATAAATTAAATCAATTTTCGAGTTCTTCGCTTAAACCGCCGAATTATCGCTTAAAACGCCATTTCTACTCATATCGTTGTTCTTCGCCCACTACGCCCGCTAGGGTTTGTGGATTCATTTTCACCGCTTGATTCACATCCGACTACGGATTTCAACAAGCAACCACTTCGATCTCGATCCGTTCCGCCTCAACGCGATCTCGCCGATCGATTCAGACGGTGGCCGAGCGCCTGCTGGCCGAACAAAACCAACGATCAAGGCCCCGAAACCCTAGCTCATTCTTCCTCTCCCCTCTCTCTCGCTACACTCCCGAGCTAAGAAACCGAGGCGATGTGGCGCTGCGAGAAGCGGCGGGAGAGAGAGATCGGCGCCGCTGGCCTCTCGCCGGCGCAGGCGCTCCCGAGAGGGAGCGCCGCCGCCAGCGGCTCGTGTCGCGCGCGCCTTCACACGCGTCGGGCCCAGACGCGGCCCGGCTTTGAGCGGCGAGCCTACGGCTCGGCCGGTCTCACCGCAGCCGGCGACGACGACTGTGAGCGCACGGCTCGCCCGACCCTTCCGCACGACCAGGTAAGTCCCAGCCTTTTGGATCTAGGTTTAGGGTTTCGGTTCTATTCTTTTCTTTTCGGTTTCTTTTCTTTTGAATCTTTTGATCTCTTTGAAACTTTTCTTTTGGATCTTTGCCGTTGAGGCTCTGATACCAATGTTAGATCCGTTAGATCCGTTCGGTTCTTTTGCTTTTTGGGTTCATGGTGTTCTTGAGGGTAACCGAGAAAGATTATGGTTTCGGGGTTTCGGGTTTACCGTCCGATGGAGATGGAGACGGGTTGGCCATCGCGGCTTGTGTGTAGTAGAGGCGGCGGTGGTCGATCCCGAGTGGAGGCGAGGCCGGCGGTAGTCGGAAGAGACAGCGGTAGTCGATCCCGAGTGGAGGCGAGGCCGGCGGTAGTCGGTAGAGGCGGCGGTAGTCGATCGCGTCGGTGGAGGCGGCGGTGGACTTCCAGTCGCTACAGCGCCCCCTTTTTGGATCAGTCTAGGGTTTGTTGGGTGAGGTTTTGGCGGCGGCATGATCAACCTTGGTGTGCGTGCCGCCCCGGCTCCCACCTCCTTTTATGTGGCGCTGGCGACAGGGGCCCGCCAGCCTAATGGGCTGGGCGCCCCTGATCAGGGCGCGATCTAGGGGTTGGGCATTTGGCCGTTGGGCCAAATGCCCGAGAGATCAATTCCAACACACTGATGAAATATGTGTAGTTGTGAAAGGCGTGAAGGTTGTTGTCGAGCGTCGAATTGTTGAGGTAAGGTAACATACATGCATCTGTGCAAAAATATTTTTGTATCATTCATTTTCATATCGTTACGTTTGGATCATTCATTTTCACATCGTCACGAAGTCCAATTTTTGTACGAGGTTTGGAGATTACAAATGTACTCGTGCTGATGAAATCTTTTGACCGAAGGTAAAGTGCGAAGCATAGAACTAGAAATACATTAGAGTTCGTAGATAAAAGCATGTTACACGTGGTCACATGGTATGATGGTTTGACTAATTGCTTTAGTCATCCTCACTACTACTATGGTACACTGCGACACAAGAATCTGGACCATATAAGTATACATGCCTTTAGGAAATAGGATTAACATGGTGGGTAGGACGGGGAACTACTACGGAATAACCCGACCTACTGTGTGAACCGGGGTCATTTGCCCTTCTTACGAGTTCGGTGTTGTACTCTTCGCCGACTGTTTTAGTCTTGGTCGCCGTTTCCTCCTTTCTCTTGCGCTCCCTGCAAGCCAATTTTTTTCCATCCAAGTGCATAGTTGGTTTAATGATAATAGCATAATCAAGTTATACTTTTTTGTAGACTCAATCATGTTAAACTAAGGATAGAGCATACCTACTACGACAGTTTACTTAGATAAATAAATCACCAAATTACATATTAAAACAATGTCAAAGACAGTGACGAGTTAGCAAAGACCATTGCAACACATGGCTATGAACTTCCACAACACAAAATCCAATCTAAACTTTTTTTGTTTTCATTTACATACATCTGTATTCATCCCCAAACAAACGGAGTACTGTATTTTTGTTACATCGACGTTCCTAGATTTTTGAACCCAAAGCCTCCTGGTGATCTTCCATCCCAAAGCCTCAAACCGCACAATGATAGTACTGTCCAATCCAATGTCCATCCATCCAGAATTCATAAGTGGTACCCCAAATCCATAAACCCTAATTTCAGAACAAATTGACCTCGCAAATCAAAACACATCTAAGAATCGGATAGGAAACTCACCTGGTAGTGTCGGGACTTGGCAAATCGTGACACCGAAGCTGTAGCGGCAGCAGGTCGGTGCGAGGAAGGCGGCCTCGGCGGTGTCCCCCACTAGAAACACGTTGCGAGGAGATAGGCGGGGAGGGCCGGAGGACCGACAGAAAGGTTAGGCTGCGTAGGCGGGCGAAGAGGAGAGAGGGCGCGGAGGCGGACGGAGAGGAGATAGGATGCTCGGCAGAGGAGAGGCCAGGGAAAATGAAGAACTAGGTCGACGGCTGGCACTAAGTCACCAATATCACGCCAAATCTCGTGGCGTGACAAAGCTGGCTTATCACACCATGGTGCGGGCGTGACGACTACCACGCTAGCCCTCCACGCTAACACAACAGGCACCGGAGGGTTTGTGTAGCAAGTTTGGCCACGCCGATCTTTGCCGTGACGCCTTTAGTCACATCTCGGTTGCAAAGTGGTCGAATTAAAAATAAAGTTAAGGAGTGGTTAACTTTAAATATTATTAAAAAGGGATTAAATTAAAAAAAATCTGGAGAGAAAGGGTAAATGTTTTAGTCACGTCACGGGTGACCAAAAGGGTCAGAATTAAAAATAAAGTTAAGGAGTGGTTAACTTTAAATATTATTAAAAAGGGATTAAATTAAAATAATCTGAAGAGAAAGGGTAAATGTTTTCTGTCTGATTTAGTCAACTGGCACACCACATTAACAAACGTTATCTTCATGGCTGACATGGAGACTTGGAGGCGAGAACACACGATGCGCAATTGCATGATTGTGCTATGTATAAGTAGTTTGCCTTTTGTTTATTTATCTTGCCCCATGTCACGGCTTTGGAACAGTCAAAACTCAACCAAGAAAAGTGCTTCCAAGAACCCCTGAAACAAAGATGGTGGAACTTGGAAGGCTGAAGAGTGTATGCCTCGTCATCATCCTCAGTTTCTGATTTCGGGCTTGTTTGGTTCCCGCCGTGGACCGTGTGTACGTGCTTGGGACGCTGCCGGGGGTGTATTTTGTTGCCACCCTGGAGAGATTTCTGGTCCAGGAAACCCCACCCGGTGTAAGCGCATAAAAATCAAGCGCCTAGATGCCAGGCGACGAGTGCAATGCAAGTGTCCACCGCAACGGCCACAAGCTCCGTCGCGACCTCCTCACGCCGCCGCCGTCGTCGCCGCCACCACACCCAAACCAGTGGACAAGGAAGGAAGATTTGGGGAATTAGATTGGTTTTAAAGAATGCTTATGAAAGCGTATTTCATGCTTTTTTTGGTCCGACCAAACAAAAAAAAAACATACAATTTCCAGGCTACCTCCCAATCACTTTTTGCCCGATGAAGCAAGGCACCGACCAAACTCTTCTTTATCAATTGGTCAACAAGTCCATGCAAGCGAATAAGATCAACACCCAACATAGAACAAACCCTTCTTCCTTTTCAATTGGTCAACAAATTCATGCAAGCGAATAAGATCAACACCGAACATAGCCGAGGACCATGATTCCAAGTCCCAATGGAGAAACACAGTAGGCAGTGATAAATCAATATGCCAAAGAATGGCATGTAGTAACAAACAACAACACAGCTGAAGAGGATGAATAATTGACATTAGACCTCTTGCCATTGCGCATCAAACATTAACAGGAGTGCATTCTACATTCTTCTTCCCCTTGTTCTTTTTTAGTTCTCCCCAGACACACTGAGCTGAACATAACTTGCAAGGCAACACTAAACAACAGTTGCATTTTGTTCTTTTTTGGGTCATTTTTCCTTACTATACAAAAGGACACTACTAATACTACTACAAGACTTGAAAGACCACAACAGCAGCAGCCAGGGGCAGCAGGCGCAGGCTCTGCTCAATTTTCTTTCCCATCAAGGTGAAGCTTACCATCCCAACCTAGCGAGGCTGGTGGATGACACGAGGCGCGCCGCCGGTCCTCGGGCTACCAGCGTACTTGGTGGGCTTCTCAGAATGCCTGGGCTTCTCCCGGAACCCTCCCAGCGCGTCGCCGCCCTTGGGAGATGGCAGGCTCAGCGCCTTGAGCACTGCATCTGCACGTACAGAAACACGCACACGGACACATATGCAGATGAGCTCGCTGCAACTCTTGTTTCATCTTTGATTTGAGCACTCAGATATGACGAGAGAAATGAAGAGGCCAGTGAGTTGGTTCGTACCAGTCTTGAGCGCGGCAGCCTCAACGACGACGGGGCTGTGCTGCTGCTGCTGCTGATGCTGGTGGTCGTAGAAGAGGTCGTCGTCGAAGGCGTCGGGGAGGAAGGCGGCGACGTCGTCGTCGACCTCGAAGGCGAGGAGGGAGTCGGCCATGTCGTCGAGCTGCTGGTGCTGGTGGAACCAGTGGTCGCGGAACCAGGCGGTGGACTTGACCAGGTCCCACCACTGCGGCGAGAAGTCCTCCACCTGGCGGAACGCCGCCGGGACGAAGAGCGGCGCGTCCGGGTTCAGAGACGACGACACCGCCATGGCGCTCATGCTCCTCTTCTTCCTCTCCTGATCAGGCCAGACAAGAACGGATCGGATCGGAGACAGAGAAAGCGCAGTATAAAGTGCAGTGTCGATTCTTGCTAAACCGCGTCGCAAAAGCCCCGATCTTCAGGCAGGAAAACCAAAGAAAGCGCGAGATATCCCGATCCGAAAGACTTGACCTTTGGTAAACCGTAGCAGATCTAGACAAAATTAAGATCAAGAAACTCGATCGCGGGTCTTAACAGATCTACCACACACGCGGGATTGCAGATCTGAGCAAGCAGATGATTGTGCGTTTCGTTCTTAGTTAGTGTTTACCTTCTTCTCTCCGGGGCAGGTCGGTGATGGTGGGAGCACAGCACGGAGGTGCAGGAAATGGGGGGAATATCTGTGGAGACTCTGCAATGGATAGAGCGCAGTGGGGTTGTGAGTGAGGGAGTGGGGACGATTTGAGAGGATCTTATAGAAAGAGGAAGGAGGCTGGGAATACTCGCAAAGGAAGCTGCGACCGATGCTTCCTTCCTTCGTGCTGCTGCTTGGTCGGATGCTTCCGGGCGGTCGTGCGCGGCGCGCCCGCGTGTTATGTACACTCTCAAGTGTATTGCAGTGGCACGGCCGATTCGTCGTTTGTCACGCGCTAACGCAAGAGCGGTGCGCGCCGGCGGCCTCGGGTTTTTTCCTACGAAAAATCCCCTAATTTATATTAATAACTTAATAGGTAAGAAGAGCATATAGGAATAAATAAGAAACTATTACCTGAATTTTATGTCACCAGACATTGGCTTCTGTAGACGATGAAGGAGCAACAGTGGTCCACGAGTCATCGAAATTCAACGGTTTATGGATTATATATATAAACCTAAATTTGTGAATGGATCATGCGAGAGGGAGCCGGTGGTGGTGGCCTATAGGCCTCAGGCACATAAAACCGTCTTTCCCTTTGTGATAAATTTTTCACCTTGTGAATCCATGACACTCACGCTTAAAAATCATACTCTACTCGGAGCCACGGCTACCACGATTGTATACAGCCTGCAACGGGTTCTCCAACTTCTCGGCTCTACCGTGTTCCTGCGCATACGATTATATTGCTAGCGTACTCTTGAATCACAAGCACACACCCAAGAGCCAAGGCTCTACCTTCCTCACGAAGCACACGGTGTTTGACACTTTGCCCCTGTTTGGAATGCTTTCGCTTTTTGCTCGAAAAAGTCGGAAACCGTCTCGAACAGACGATTTTTTTCACTAGCTTTTTTCAAAGCCGTAAGTCGCGTATAACGTGAGAATGCTGGAAGCCACCGCAGGGTAGCTTCTTACGACTTCCCGTGGTCCCGTTCTGCATTTACCCCTCAAGTTTAGAGGTTTTTGCCCGCTTTTGACATCGCACAAAACCCCCGCCCCACCGCCGACTCAAACCCTAACCCCATGCCTGAACTATGCCCTCTGCTCTCCTGACCCACCATCCCACCCTCTTCCTCTCGCACGTCGTCGCCGCCCTTCCTCCTCCCCCCACCCTCTTCCCCACATGGCGTCACTCCTCCGCCTCGAGCTCCTCTCGAGCCAACTGCCGCCGCCCGCTAACTCCTTCCTCTTGCCTCTTCCTCCACCGCTGATAACAGCCCGATTTTTTCCTTTTTGTTTTTTTTTCCTTTATGTATGTTGTAAATGAATTGTATGTATAATGATTCTTTATTGTGAAATTTTTTTATTGTAATAATTTGTTGTTGTAATAAAATTTTATTGTAATAATTGTTTATCGAATTAATTATTTATTGTTAATTGTCGTTATTTGCATTAATTGACGTTAGTTATTTTTCATTGCGGTTAATTGTATTAATTGTGGTAGTTATCGTAAAGTGTCATCAATTATAGTTATTTGCGTTAATTATTGTTCATTACGGTCTATTGCGTTAATTGTTGTTAATTGCAGCAGTTATTGTAAAGTGTCCTTAATTGCCTTTAATTGCCGTTAAACGGCACCAAACAAGTCATCATTTGACTCAAGCGTATTTCAAACATTTATCAACTTAAAAACTAGAGTCAGCCTATCTAAAAGGCAGACAACTAAACATCAAACCTATTGAGCGTTGCAGCCGTGCAGTCCGACCAAAAATTATTTTTCAAAAAAACTGTGCTAAACAGATCCTTTGACTTTTGAACCGGCTTTGAGATTTTACGGTTAATTATTTTTCCAAAAAGCTGTGCTAAACAGACCCTTTGACTTTAGAACCGGTTCTCATATCTGGTCTGGGCTAATTTTACGGTGTAACTTAGCTCCAGGGTACTAGCATATGAATAAGACTAAACGCGAGATAGCATCTTCTAAACGTGCAGCTCTCACAGTCCGTGGAGTGGCCTGGCTATTAGGTAGTTCCAAACCGAAAGCGAGCATGGAACAACGCGCCGCAGAGCGGCTCGCACATGGAGGCCGCCCTCAAGGCGACAAGACCATGTCACGTCCGTCTAATTCTCGTGGTAGCACTGCTACTTTGTTGGCCACCTGGCCCCCATGAAGAAAAAAACTAGTCGTTATCCTATCCTATCCTATCAATATAAGAATAAGAATGGCTCGTGTGTGTAGGCAATGATTGTTCTGGTCTAAGTTCTTTGCGAGGTTACTTCTAAAAAAAATGTTTTTTGCAATGCCATAACTTGTGACAGAAACAAGACGTGTGGTGGATACGAATATTAAAGTACACAGATCTCCTTCTCCTCTTTTTTTTTCTAAGCAGTAGTTCTTATTTTGAACCTACGATATTGTTAGTTTGAATGAACAGATAGATGATTAGGCAGACACATCTCATCTTATTCCAATGATAGGTTGTGCTCGTCGTCACTTACGGATCGAAGATCATTTAGTGCCTACTTTCAGAACACGTCTTTTGGACCTTTATTTTTATGTTGTTTCTTGCCTTGTTACTCCAATAATTGAATGCCAAAAGAGAACGAGATTTGAAGTCGGCTTTGCAATGCAGATGCGAATTCAAATAGACTTTATAGTAAAGTTACAAATTACACGGCGCACAGGGGTTTGTTATGTGCATAAGGAACGATATCATGTACAATCCAACAAACTGAAATACACCTACGACACATATGCACCTTTTTGGAAAGGAAATAAAGTCAATGGGAACAAAGATCACTAGTTTCGGCGACCCATCGCTCCCTTCCCCTTGTTTCCTTGCTACCCGCAGTGGCAGCGGTGGCCAACCTCGAAGTCAATCATATCCTGCGAGACGGGACGTACGGTTCAATGATGTTATGATAACACAACCTCGGGCCAAATTAATAATAATGATGCATACTGAACATAACTGACCTCTTAGATCCGGAGTGCATCCGGACGACGGGGAGCAGTAGGACGGCCGACAGTCTCACTTGCAGAAGCCTTACCCTTATCACCTTGCTGCCCGCGGCGGCCAACCTCGAAGTCAATCATATCCTGCGAGACGGGACGTGCGGTTCAATGATGTTATGATAACACAACCTCGGGCCAAATTAATAATTATGATGCATACTGAACATAACTGACCTCTTAGATCCGGAGTGCATCCGGGCGACGAGGGAGCAGTAGTACGGCCGACAGTCTCACTTGCAGGAGCCTTCCCCTTGTCACCTTGCTGCCCGCGGCGATAGCGGCCAGTCTCAAAGTCATCCATGTCCTACAAGACAGACTGGACGGTTGAATGATGTTAGAATAACACAACGTCATGCCAAATTAATAATTATGATGCATACTGAACACAACTTACCTCTTGGATCCGGAGTGCACCCGGGCGATAGGGAGCGGTAGTATGGCTGACGGTCTCACTTGTAGGAGCCTTCCCCTTGACTACCGCCCGCTTGGGCTTGTTGTACTTATCTGCTTTCTTGGGCTCGTCCGATGCCTCTTCAGTTGGATCGAGGTCAGGTACGTAATGTGTCCAGCGCTTGAAGGTCTCGACTCACTATGAAAAGTTCAACATATACTTCTGATTGATGAACATCCTATTGTACATCTTCGGGCCGTCAATCTATTGGAAAAAGTTGCATTGCATCTCTAGTTGCCATTATGCGCGTGTGTAATCAGGAATTTGTGGAATGGAACGTATGATGTGAAAAATCTTTGTATGTGCAAGATACGCTTACGAGGTGGTAGCCACATGTGTAGTACACCCGAGTGGACTTTGTTGGGTGTGTGGACTGGATGATCTTTGCCGGTTATTCGCACACACATTGTGGACGTGGGAACTTCGGTGATACCGACACATCCTTTATAAAATTATCCGAGTATGGTTTAACCCTCTCGGCAAGCCACTTGCACTTCAGCAGTATCCTCTTTTAGAAGCTCACCGAATCCTCCATCTCTTTCCTCTCATATGTGTGAACCAAGCTTTAGTGTAGTATTAGGTGTGGTGGTGTGGTGTTATCCTGCAACTCTCTTCTCCTCCACTTCTCTTCTCCCTCCTTTTTGTAGGGATATTTCAGCCTAAAAGGGGGTGGTGGTGTGTTGTCATTTTGGTCTGTAAAAGTAGCAGCGTATGGTCTTTTAGGTTTGAAAATGTGTCGTGGCAGAGTGTGGTCTCGTCAATCTGAAAAGTAAGCGTTATAGCGTGTTGTCATATCGGTCTGAAAAAATAACAACGTGTGGTGTGATAGGGGTCGATCTTTTCGGTCTGAAAAGGTGGCGTGGTGGAGTGTGATCTTGTCAGTCTGAAAAGTAAGCATTACAGTGTGTTGTCATATCGATCTGAAAAGGTGGCTAGGCAGGGTAAAGGTTAGAAACATGCTAGAAACATGGTAGCGGTGTGCATGCAAAAAAGAAATATCGAAATATGATGCTAGTATAATAATAGTTGTACATAAATTAATATTTATAAGACATAACTGATATTTACAAGAACAAATATCTACTCGCGCCTCCTCTTAGGGCGTACCCCGCGTGTCGCCCCGGCCTCGTCCAGTACAGCTGCGAGTACTAGTGCGAGTACGTCAAAAGCTCAAGCGGCTGAGGTACCCGACCAGCGCGAGTGGCCTAAAAGGGTGTCGCGAGGGGTCATGCATCGGTTAGCTCGGTCCAAACGCATCGTGCAGCTGTGAAGCTCCCTCAGTCTATCTCGTGATTCCACACGCAAGTAATAGAAAAGCTGTCCATGCTGTTTCGGATTGTAGGATGTCTCTTCCTATTTGCTGATCCCCTTCCTTCTATTTTTCCAAGAAAATCTGAAGTCTGTTATGTGTAGAAGGAAACACACCAGCACCCATCTAGACTTCTCGTTGCACACGATCTGAATAAAAGCTTTCCTTTTCTACTAATCCTATTCCTTTTATGCCTCATTCGGCTGTATGCAAACCCAAAATAAAGATATAAACCCACTCGTGTTCCTAGCTGTGCACGACTGGGAATCAATCCGACTTGAACTCCTCCTAGATCAAATAGAAGCTCACGCGAACATGCACAACTCAGCTCCATCCAAGCACACGAATTGAACTCCCATGTGCACGACTCCTTCTAGTTGTACGCGTGCTGCAATCACACGCACGTCCCATGTGTTTTTCCCTGGCCCATGCACTCGGTGCACCCTCGGCCTTTGGACGCGCACGATCGACCTGCGCTTTCTCTTCTTCTTTGTTGTTTTCAACAAACTCACAAGTTAATACAGCGAGGGGTTCCTGGGCGCATCAATACATCAATAAATGTTCAGAAAATTTACCCGTCGATGGCACCACACCATACCCAAGGTCGGCCGATCCGCGTCGTCGTCCTCAGTGTATATGCTGACTGTGTACGCCTGCAGGTCAAGATGTGGTCATCCGATCTGGAAACACTCGAAGGACCACGAAGATCACCCACCCGAACCGTCACAACAAGTAAGCCTCAAAGTGCCTCCTTACCGTGTGGTCGGGTGCGTCCTCCGCCATACGCTTGGGCTGCAAGAAGACAGATACACGTCAGCAAGGTTCACAAATCAATTAATGCGAAAGGACAAGAGTTACGAAGACTTACGTAAAACTAATATATCCACTTCAGCATCGGCCCGTTGGTGTTGTTAAACTCTCTGTAGCTGCTGTCCGGCGGCAGCACCCCCTAGAACCTCACTAGGAACTCCGTGCGCCACGTGGCTGGAATGTCGTATGCCGCCAGGGGGAAGCCAGCGCAGGGCAACCCGGTCAGGAAGGCCATGTCCTGAAGCATCGGCGTCATCTCCCCGCACGGAAGATGAATGTATGCGTCTCCAACCTCCATCGGTCAATCAGCACCGTCAGGAGGCACGTCAGGAAGCGCTTGGACGTACGACCACTGCCCGCGCGATCCTGATCGTCCTCCCATGTCACCTCAACCATCATCGTCAGTGGAAGGAGGCCTCTCGCCCGCAAATTGCCATGGAAAATATTAAGAATAAATGTTAGTGCACCTAAAATAGGCAGGCTACAAATGAGTACACGAAAATCGCAACTGCGCGTAACTCGAAACTCAACATGGGTCCACCCTCCACGCAGCCACAACGCACCAAACTCAATCGTCGCCTCGCCCTCTTGGGGGAGCATGGTACTAAGACAGCTACAATGATGCACGTCAATAACCGGGTCAAACAACTCGTACTACCACTGTGCAGTGTGTCCTGGATCCGCCATACCTGAAAATTCAGTGCACACATTGTAAAAACTATGAAAAATTGGATCTGCCATACCTGAAAATTCAGTGCACACATTGTAAAAACTATGAAAAATATACATAAAGTAATAAGAAGCGGCATTAACAAAATAATTAACGTGCACAAATAGAAACTAAATTTAAGTTGAGATTATTTTTATTAAGCTATACAAACCCTACTAACCTATTCTGCAATGTTTATAGATATTTTATATGAATATTGCTATTTTCCTAATTTAAAAAATATTTTCGACATGAATAGAATAATTACCGTACACAAATGGCAAACATAAATAATATATGTACGATGAACTAAACTATACACAACTTAAATGATGTACTACATAAAACAACTAATATTATATAATCTATTTAATTCTACATCGCTATTTTTATTTGCTAACCGACAAGATTTCAAAATAATGTACGAAGTTGCAAAAACATATACATGCAAAATGGCCGACCAGATCTGATGCTTCGTCCGTCTCTCCTCCACTACGAACTGTCAAGGTTTCGCCACATCTCTTCTCCCCCTCTCCTCTCTCTCTTCTCTTTTTTCTGGAATTAATATGATATTTCCACTAATTTTTGGGCTTTAAGTAGGTAGTTCTTGTCGCTAGTTCAACTGGAGATAGGAACCCGTGGCTTCTGTCGTCATTTCAACTGGCGACAGGAACAATATTCACTTTCTGTCGCCAGTCGAAATAGTGATAGGAAGCTGGACTGGCGATATGCAAAAAAATCGACTATTTATTTTTGTAATTATCTTTTAAAATAATATTATTTTAAAAAATTACTTATTTCTTTTGGTTCTTCGAAAAGGCATGTGGTAGGCCAGCTCGTTTGATGCCTAATTTTAGACCATATAGATAGGTTGTGAATATTGTGATGATGAATAATTGACTTTTGGGTTGCCTTGAAATTTGCGTTTGTGAAAGTTTCGATCGTTGGAATATTCAGGTTGGGTGGTCCGAACGTGCCTTATATTGGGTGGTCCGAACCTGCCTTACTCGATGGCACTTTCGCCACTAGGCTTTGACCGGACTCTGAGTACTGTAGCTCCGAGTACCGAGTAATAGATACCGTGCATGGTCGATGGTCGAAAGCTACGATGTTCGGTCGATGGTCGGTTACGTACCGGTCGATGGTCGCGATTCTGATGCATGGTCAGTGATCGGTTGCCATAGGCTTTGCGATCGGTAGTCATAGGCTTTGTGGTCGGTTGTTTTAGACTTCGTGATTGGTAGTCGTAGGCTTCGCGATCGGTTGTCTTAGACTTCATGATCGGTTGTCTTAGACTTCGCGATCGGTAGTCGTAGGTTTCGCGATCGGTTGCCATTAGCTTCACGATAGGTAATCTTAGGCTTCGAGTGCTTCAATTCTTGTAATCTTCAAGTACCTCGAGTACTCGTGTCTGATTGGCAGCGATCTGACCGATTATGCACAGCAGTCAGACCGGTTTTTTGAGTGGTCTCGGGTTGTTTTTTCTGAAAGCTTGGAAATAAAGATTGTGGATGATTTGGTTTGTATTTATTGAAAGATGAGTGTGTGATATGCGTGTGTGGACTGATATTGGTCAAGTTTGAGAACTTATGCTGGACAAACTTTTTTTGATCTTTGCATGTGCAGGTTGTGCGTGAAGACGATCATGGTCGATGATGAGGAAGATTGGGACTAGGATGAGAAAATTCAAGGTTCAGGTGGTTGAGGATGTCATGAGTTTGGATTCTTTTTTATGCCTATTATTTAGCCGACGAATAAGTATCGAAAACTGGCAGTGGTTCTATATGTTCTCAGAGTGAATGCGTTCGTTTTTGTAGCATGGTTACAGAGTTCACGGAGAGGCTGCTTAGCGTGAGCGTAAAATCCAGTACATACTTGTACGTTGTAGCGTTTGTTGTGTGAAATTTCTTTTTGGAGTTTTCAATAACTTGAGGAAAATGCAAACTTGAGTGGGGCTAGTGCGAACGACAGCAAACTCTTTTTTTTCTCATTTATTCTCGTCTTCCTTTATAAAGTCTTGTTTGATTAAACCCAAATCTCTATACAAGATCTTGTTTGATTAAACTAAAATATCTACTCATCCACGTAGATAGACTGAGATTTTAGTTCAAATTCTGAACCTATCCACGTGAATCCGAATGAACTTCCCAAACAATACGCGTAACACGTGCACGGCCGTTATGTTGAAGGCACGATAGATAGCGCGACTTCAGGCTAAGGAACGAGCTCAACCAATAACTCGTAAATGATCAAACATGTTCCCAACTCGGAAGGCACAGCAGCTGTTCCCTGCCATGTTCTTTTTTATAGCTATCAACACAAAACTCGTGATTAATACAGCAGCCCACCCACTTTACACAGCAAAATTATTTCTATATGCGGCTGATTGGGCATTGCTAATGCATATTTACACAATGGCCACGGCCAGCGTCGCGAATACCAGCGATAAGGACTCCAACGCTAACGTCCAAAGATACAATAAGAGCTGGAACGTATAGGACGCCAACCATCATAGGGCTTATTGCCACCGCGCTGACGCTCTTGCGACATAATCGAGCCAGTATATACACGTTGCAATCACGCAGTTCCCAGGCTTCAGAAGAGAAGCTGTGCGGTTAAATACTTATTGAACTGCGTGGCACCTTCACGAAGATCCAGAGAGAACTCCTCTGGGCATTGAACTGTGCCATCTCTGATGCCCATACTCTTCATAATAGATTACACCAGCCATACCATTTAGCGTCCTCTCTTCTCGTCTGGTCAGTCGGTCATTTAGGCTGAAGGGGTCCGGTCTTGCGCCTCTTCCGTTTCATCGTAATCAGGAGATGTGTAATTCTCAGTTGCATCTGCCGGTTTCTCACGATCAGAGGTGGCCACTGGTTCCTTATCCTCACCCGTGCTTTTCATCAGTCTCTTTGATCTTTTAGGACTTGGAGCAGCAATATGTTCTCCATCTTCTGCATGACCACTCTCCGGGTAATCACCCTCTATGAGAGCCTCTGCATTGTTGTCCGCATTGTCATTATCCTGTGACTTTGGAGGTTTCTTGTGCGAGCTTTTTCTCTGGAAATATTTTAGGGAGTTACTTATTAAATGAGTAAGGCTTACACATAAGGCCAAAGACAATGAGATGAATCTAAGTGTCCTCAGGAAAAAAACATGAGGACTAATTTATCATATTTGTTTTGCACACATTTTCACTATCCAATGTTTCAGAGTTACCTACTGGAATTGTTGTAGTGTTGTATGAGCAGTTTGACCGATAGAACAGTAGTTTCAGATCGCAAGATAAAGGTATTTCAATATAACATCAAGCTGGACAATGGCTCATGAAGGCAAAAGATGACAAAATTGAAGTAGTAGCATAAGTCCAGTTTCTTTGCTTTTGATTCTCTCCTCAATGTTTACTTAACCTAATCAAATCCTACACAACACATTTGTTCCTGTAAATATAGCGATTGTGTTTTTAGTTATCATACGGACTAAAATGCAAGTCAAACACAGCCAATATAGCCTAAAACTAAAGTCATGTGCAAGTTTCGTTTTTAAGTTCTACATAGGTGTTCATATTAAATCCAGTGTAAATTACTGTTCTGTAACATTTACTTGTTGAATGTTTTATTTACACTTAAAATTGGAATTTCAAACTTGCATATTAAATTATTAAGCCTCAGATATGTGTGCATTTGTACATGTACAGACAGAAAACGAATGCATAGGAAATTATGGATTAAAATTTAATATATAGAAAAAGAAAGTTAAGGTCCCTATTCTGAGGGTGTGGATTCCTCCTATCGCAAAGAAATAAGTAACTCAATAAGTCAGATGCATTTCTCGTGTGTACCTTTTTGCTGGTTGTGTTATCTTGTTCTACAGCCTCTGCAGTTGGATCATCTAAGTCTTCAAGCGTCAGATCTCCTTCTTTGTCAACCTTGATGGCCTTTGCGCGCCTCTTCTTTAGTCGATCCTTTGCCTAAAAGGGGGTTAATGAAGATGAAAAATAGTATTATTGCCAGACATTTTACCAATGAAGTTAAACAAAAAATTGTTGTAAACACTCCAATTGGATTCGACATTTCTTACCAAAAAAAGTCGATTTGACTTTATACTAAGAATTGGTTGTGGACCCTTCTGGTTTCTTAAGGCATGTCTGTACCAGCTTCCAATGTTCTCAGGTTAACCATGGTTTCCAAACCAAACTCAATATCAAACTAAGCCAGAAATTGGCGATTTTACGGGTGAAATGGTCTGGCACTTTGTTATGACATCTGAGTCTTTCAAACTCAATGATGACATGGCATATTTTCTCCGTATAACTACTTCATAATTGGCAGACTCAGCAATGAATCAACCTTTTTAAATTTTAAATTTTGAATTTAAATTTTGGTTAAAGAAATATTAGACTAGTAGCATTTTTAAGATAACATAGGTGTAATTTAATTTGAAACATAATGATAGCAGAATGTATTTAATTGCAGGTTACCATATGCTCCTCTGATTGGCCTCTGTTAAAAGATGGAAATGATATAAAATTACCTGCATTGATATTTCTTTCAATTTATGCACAATCTGTGCATCATCAATAAGTAATGAAACAACATCCTCTTGTCTCATCAGATGATCATCCTGGACATGCTTCCCTTTCATGACCAACTCTTGCACTGCATTTTTCTGCTTCGCCCTTTGCAATATTTTCTCCTCAATAGTATCTTTGCATATAAGTCTATACACAGTTACCTATAATTCCAGGTTTGAAATAAAATGTAAGGAACTGAGCTATTACAAATTTTATTTTCAATTATTGTTGCAGTTTCCCTAAAAAATATATTGGTGCGATTTATGAATTCAGATAATGACCACTTGACTAGGGTTTCAAAAACCGGTGAGAACCAATCAGTTAACAGATATTAGTTGAGCATTAGTGCTATTTAAAACTATCACTGAAATTAGTGATCATACAATATTTAGCAAACAAAATAAACACAAAAAAATACAAAGGACAATATAGGAAGAAAAAAAAACATTTTGCCAGAACCATCAGAATACTGCTTTCCAGCTTACCCAGCTTGGTCCCAGAGTTTTATTTTTTCTTAACCAAGATCTGGAACCATGTTTGCAACTTCTGCAATGTTGTCACTCAACCTAAAACTAAAAGTCCCTAAACATTAATGATGACAACAGCAGCATGACAACTATACCTAGAAACAGAGTCACCCCTATGACAATATTGTTATTTATGCAGTAATGCTCCCTAGTCCCTACTATAGAAGGCCATGCAAGGAATAAAGAAGTCCCTAGATAGCTGTACAGCCTAGTGATACACTCGTAACGAATCATCAGCTACAAAATAATAACAAATAGTCTTCCCTTTCAAATGTTCAGATTCCTTTACTAATAACATAATGCCAAATAGTGTGTAACCAAATAAAGATAATAAATCTAAACTTAGAGCAAAGGTATTGGTATTATGACAAAGCTATGTCCTATATTTTGAATGTAATAAGAACACTGCAAGAATCGACAGGATTGGCAGTTTTAGTCTGAAACTCTCGTATAACAATTAACAACCAAATAACGTGTTTTACAAACATTCGAGTGCTAAAATTGCAACGGGATGGAAGCTTCAACCTAAAGTAAAAAGGGAAAATTAGCTCAATAACATTGCAATGATGCATAAATTGGAAAACATCATCCAATGTGAGAATGACAGGTGGACCATCGGGCCACGACATATCGATGTTATTTTTCAACTCGTGGTATCTGTGTAGTGTTACTGAGCAAATTGCCCCAACTAAAAAAGGAAATGACATTAAAAAAAAGTACACAGCCCGCAAGCACATTATACTGAGCATTCTAACATATGAAAAGCAACGTAAAGATTATCATATGTAGTTGTTTATATATCCTAAAATGTCCATGTTTTCATGAAATTCTTCGTCCTAAAAAAGATTCAAGAGTGCCATTACAAATGATAAAATAATGGCCCATAAGGCCATGGCTTGATAAATAGTGTATAAACTGAAGCTTCAGTTACCTCCTTTGTCTGACCAAGTCTGTGTGTTCTATCCATTGCCTGCTGGTCTTGTGTTGGATTCCAGTCAATTTCATAAAATATAACTGTATCAGCAGCAGTCAAATTAATACCTAGTCCTCCAGCTCTTGTACTTAGCAAGAAAACAAATATATCATTCCTGCAGAGAAGAAAACTCAGCCAAAGTCATGTTTGAAAAGTGTTAGATCATCTTGTGGGAGTAGTTTCAACCTATCCACTAATATGTGTACCTGTTTTGAAAGTCTCGGACCATGTCACGGCGATCAGAAATTGCAGATGACCCATCAAGTCTGAAATACTTGAATTTTCTGAAATTCATGTAGTCCTGAAAAAAGTAATGTGTAATACTCTAAAAATTAGTGAGGGGTTCAAATTTTAGTGCACAAACTCAACAGGAATTTCTGAATGAATAGTTCACAAACAAAACTCATTGTACTAGTAGAGGTTTGCACTTTGAAGATTCATTTGAATGTCTACTATTTAGTTCCTTCATGAAGTTCACAAGGTCAATCAAAAGTTAATGGAAACCTAAAATGCTTCTAAAGCTTCTGAAACATAACACAAAGTGATCCATGCTGTTGTGTCATTATGTAAGCTCAGACCCACATATTGAAGTATAAATGAAATATATAATCCTTTTAGTGGAATCCCGCTTAACAATGACTCACAAGATAGCGCTTCATTAACGATGAATGATTACAGAAAACCAGCATAAATCTAAATAATAATGGGGACTTTTATGGTACAAAAAAGTTAACTAAAAAAAGCTTAAGAACATTTCATTCCCCCTCAATTTTCTACTTCCCCCACTCCCATTTGTGGTAGTGGATTGTGCAAAAAGTGTAAGGTAAATTGCATAAAAATATACAAACACATGTATCATAATCTACGGATCATGGTTCCAATTTCTCAATGTATAGAGTATTTTAGTGTATTTTGGAGTAAATAGGATCTGTTAGTCCTGGTTATCTTGTTTTCAGGGCAAACTGCTTTGGAGACAGCATTCTTTATCTTCTAAGTATATGTGTCAGTTCTTGTCCGCTTTATGTCTGAGTCTTGCTGTTTGATCCTGTGGGTTCTTTGTACTTAATTTATTATTAATAGTATATATATTCCAGTAGGGTTCTCCCTTACTGTTCCCATAAATATAGTACAGCTTTTTTAGAGGTTTGATGTTTTCATCAAAATTAAGCTATACATACCAATTTCTCCATAGTGTTATGCAACAAGGAATTGATCCTCGGACACTCAGACATCTCTACATATATATCTATTAAAGAAACTATCAAAATATCACTTTTTGTTTTGTTTATTAAACTGAATTGCTTATTGGATTATTTTTATTTTTTGTTTATTTCAACACCCAACCCACAGGCACACACACACACACACGGAGTATTGGTTGTTTACAATTTTTAATGTGAAATGGACATGCATTAAGTAACTAGTAATACCTCAAGAATGTCCAACATTTTAGTCATCTGAGCAAATAGTAGCACACGGTGATTTTCAGATCGGAGGTGCCGCAGTAGTTTATCTAAGGTGTGAAGCTTCCCAGAATCCTGTCATCAAACATTCCATGTCAGAAACAAAGGGTCACTAAAGCATGGGCAATACAAATAGAAAATGGTTCATGTAATACCCCAAAACGTTTTAGTAAGAAGTAAGGAAGTAGAGAGGGAATTAAAAGACCATAGTGGGGGTTTTCGCAAAAGTTGGAAAACCTAGGCCATGAGCTTCCGGCCCAGGGCACCTTGGCCCAAGGTGGGTCGGCCGACCTTAGGGGGTTAAGAGGGAGGCAGCCCCAAACCCTAGCCGCCCCACCCCTGTGCGCCACACCTCCCCCTGTGCCACCGCCTCCCCTGCCTACCTGCCCTACGGCGCCGCCTCCCCCACTGCCGCGCCTCCCCTGCCGCCACCTCCTAGCGCCGCCCCGCCCCTGCTGCCCTGGGTGGTTCCTTCCGAGAGAAGGAAGGAGGCTAACAAGGAGGGAAGAAAAGAATGAAGGAAAAGAGGAGAATTTTCGTAGGTTCTCAGACTCCATCATGTTCGGCAAGGATAACCCCTGTTAATCCTTATAATTTACCTTGGATTAGTCGTTGTACATTTCGTAGATCATTTTGCCCTAGGGAAGGTTAGGTTTCAACGTGTCCTAGTTCGTCGAGGTTCGACGCAGAACCTTGTGAGGGCAATTCGAGGCGTTTAGGCTCGAATTCAGGGTTTCATCCAATTAGAAACGTTGTACATATTTTTGTTAGCTTTCCAAGAAGGTTTAGATCACTAGATTCGGATTAGCGAGCGAAAAGTTACAGCCTCAGGGAGGTCGCTGCCCAAATTTCGCAAGTCGTTGGTAGAGAACGTGTTGACGGGCTGTTTTCACCTAGTAAATGAAAGAATTAAAAATTTGTGATAACTTGAATAAGCTAGGAAATTTTTAGTTTCCAGAATTGGTATCGTTCATATCTTTTCAAGTTCTAGAGTTTATAAAATTGTGAAACGAACTGTCCTGACAGATTCTGGGACGGTCTTCGGGGAAGGAAACAGGGAAGAAAACAGTAGAATCAGAAGTTCGTTATAACTAGGAAGTTGTAGGATTTTTCATAAGGATTCCAGAAAGTATTTGCTGTCAAAATTTAGAGTTCATATGAATAAGTTAGAGCTATTTTACTACTGGGACAGCGGTAGTGCGTCCGATAGTTTTGGGTTAATTAGGTCGGTTTGGCGTAGACGTGCGATGACGATAAGTGTAAAGTGTGGGTGTTGTGATGTTGTGATTTTGAGATGTGTTTTGAATTGTTTGTCTGGGAGTGTGGCCTGTAGTACCCTACCGCCGCCTCGCTATCTAGCTCCAAGGAGATAAAGCGGCAAGTGCATGGTAGACATTGTTCGATGGTTGATCGCTGCATTTTTTATCACTCATTACCATTAATCGTATTGATGAATTCAAGAATGTTGGATGATGGTATTATTGATGAACCTATGATAAATTGTGCATTCATAAGCATCATTGTAGAAGAGAAGATGATCATGGTGAATCGGTGATCACACATCTACCTTGATGGTAGAGACTCCACGGGAGTGGAGAAGGTCCCCGATCTTTTGAGAACAGGCTTGATGAAAGGGTGAACATTGTCGCAAGTGTTCACCCATGCTATACCGATATACGCGAAGAAAAGTGTACATGGACATGTAGTGTAGAGCAGGATTGAAATGAAGGAATCGTAGGCATACGATGAATGAAGAATGACACGGTTTTCTGAGAAAAATTTCGTTTAAATTTGCTTAAAATCAACCAAAATTCAAAATTCAAAATTTGAATTTGTAAACTGAAAACGTAGGATTTCAAATGCCAATGAAAATGTTAGAGATGCGTGATGTGTGATGATTTCTATCCATGGTGTAGAGACACCTTGCATTTAATGAAAAGAAATTGAGACTTGTGTATGAGAAGAAAGATGAGTAAATAATAATGATATTGTCTTGGGTGGAATTGAACATTGTTTATTGTTTATTGTTTATTATTGCGATTGCTGAGTTGTGAACTCACGTTTGCTCTTTTGTTGTTTTTAGGTGACCTTTGACGACGTTTCACTTGAGAGCGCTAGCACACTTGGAACCACAACCTACACTCGATTACTTGATTCATTGGACATGAGAAATTATTATTATAGCTTGATGATTTATAATTAGGACATGATAGTATTGCTTAGCTATAGATGATAGGTTGGAGTTGATTACTCATTTAATAGACTTTATTCGATTGGTTTTGCGTCAATCTTGGTTTATTATCTTGCTATGCTTCCTAGAAAATAATTATCTAAGATTACTATATCGTTATACTTGTGTTAATGTGACCCGTGGACGGGTTTTACCTTTGATATTTTTTCTGTAACTTATTGTTAATTAATGTTATAATTGACAATCAGTGTAGTTTAGTGACATTTTGGGCTCCATGTTGGGCTGAGGTGTTACAGTTGATATCAGAGCGGGCTTTAGATCCGTAGTGAATAGAATAACAACTTAGGTAACTTAATTTGCTAAAATTTTCTTTAGGACTAGTAAAATAAACTAAAATTTGCTAATTGTTAATTAACTAAAAATTTGACACTGGTGCATATTAGGATGAGGATGGGTCAAGAATTGCATTTATGTTTCCGTTAGGTTGTATTGATGATCCATGTTTGATTATGGTTCCTTGAGCTTATTGTATGTCTACTAATTGTGGTGATTAGCGATGTCGAGAGGTAGAGGTCGTGGACATGGAGGCTATGGTAGAGGTCGTGGTTGTAGCCAGGTAGAGTCACCGCCCGAGATTTCAATATTTGCAGGAGATGGTAGCCATTCTGATGTTTCTGGTAGTGTCCATAAGAGGTGGTTCGGAGAAGGGGGGTCCTTTTAGGGGCCCGCCCCTCAGAAGCTCAAGGCAGGCCATCGCCCACCGCTGGTCTCTAAATCCAAGTTGACGAGGCCCTTTGGATTTTTTGGCACCTCGTCCTTCTTCAAGTGTTCCAGCTCTTTGTCCTGTCCTGATGGTCACTGCGCTACTGAGTATTCTTGGATGGAAGGCTGTCGTCACTGTGGTCGGCTGGGTCACAAGGAGCAGGTGTGTCATCAGAACCCCGCTAGTGTGATCAAGTGGGAGCTCATGCTGCGTCTTCTTCAATGAGTCCTCAGACGGTCTCGCCCGGATGATGACCGTCGCGCTGCGCCATAGATTCCTTCAAATTTAGGCGCCATCTGCGTGGTACTCATCGGCGACCACCACTCATCGCTCCACTTCAGATCGCTGCTCCACCCGCCTTGCCTACACCACCTCAGCAGAGTGTCAGGGCTTCCGTCGCCATGGCACCTCCTTGTGTTGCTATGGCACCACCAGACGTCCATGACTTTCGCTAAGACTGTCGGGAGTCCTAGTGCAGTTCATTATTTGTGGGTTCCTCTGATACCCTTGTTCTTTTGATTCGGGAGCTATCTGTCCGTTCCTGTTGCTAGGATTTGCTAGGAGGGCAAAAATGTGTGTTTGTGATAGCTTTTCGTAGTCAATTCTAGTTAGCCCTCCTAGGGTTATCATTGTGAGTTCCAAAATTTGTCCTGGCTGCTTGGTTTCTATAGATAATGAAGGTTTCCCTATTAATCTGTTGATCTTTCTGTTAGAACCGTTTGTTGCTATTCTTGGCATGGACTGGTTACTTGTTATCGGACTGCGATCTCTCATTTCTAGAGAACCCTTACCTTGCAAGCTCCATCCGGTGAGGAGCCGAACTTTCAGGAGAGTGCTCTATTTGTGTTGGCCAGTTTGTTTCCTGGTCAACGTGCTATGAAGACTAGATTACTATTGGCTATTGCTGAAAAGCCAAGTGTAGCTTTGCATACCAAGGAGTTTCCGGTGGTTTGCGTTTATCCATATGTGTTACCGACTGAGCTTCCGAGGATGCCACCTGCACGAGGCGTGGAGTTTCGCATTGATCTTGTTTCGGGCACTCGGCCCATCTCGTTGTCTCCATACGGTTGGCACATCCATTTTAGGAGGAATTGAAGAAACAGCTAAATGATTTGTTGGCTAAGGGTTTGATCAGGCGCAGTGTGTCATCATGGAGAGCTCCTGTCCCGTTCACAGAGAAGAAGGATGAGAGTTGGCGCATGTGTGTTGACTACCGTGCGCCTAACTCAGTCACGATCAAGAATAAATATCCATTGTCGCACATTGAGGACTTATTTGATCAGTTGAGTGGAGCCTAGGTGTTCTCCAAAATTGATCTTCAGTCGAGGTACAATCAAATCCGTGCGCGCGAGCAGGATTTTGAGAAAACTGCTTTCTCCACCAGGTATGGGCATTATGAGTATAAAATTATGTCTTTTGGACTGACTAATGCACCTGTTGTTTTTATGAAGACCATGAACAGTATGCTATTTGAGTATCTGGATGACTTTGTAGTGGTGTTCATTGATGACATTCTCATATACTCCAAGACCAATAAGGATCATGAGTCACTTGAGGTTGTTATTAGAAATTGAGAGCACATATTCTATGCCAAGCTAAAGAAATGTGAATTCTGAATTTCAGAAGTGGGTTTTCTGGGTCATGTGATCAATCCTCATTGCATTGTTGTTGATCCTATCAAGGTCTCTATAGTGGTGGACAAGGAGAGGGCGACCAATGTTAAGGAGGTGAGGAGTTTCTTGGGTTTGGTTGGCTACTACCGGAGTTTTATGCCAGATTTCCCTATCATCGCCAAGCCGGTGTCTCAGCTCACTCAGAAAGGCGTGAGAATCCAGCGGACTGATGAGCAGTTTCAGCACTTTGAATGAGAGGTTGGTGACTTCTATTCTCACTCTTCCCGAGCCATGGAAGCGCTTCACGGTCTTTTCAGATGCATCTCAGGTGGTTCTTGGTTGTGTGCTTATGCAAGATGGCAAGGTGATTGCTTATACGTCGAGGCAGTCAAAGAAGCATGAGCAGAATTATCCTCCTCATGACTTGGAATTGGTTGCGATTGTCTTTGCTCTCAAGTTTTTGAGGTATTACTTGTACGAGAAGTCTTGTGATATTTTCAACGACATAAGAGTCTCAAGTATACTTTCACTTATAAGGATCTGAATCTAAGGCAAAGGAGATTACTAGAATTGATAAAAGATTATGATCTTACTATTCAGTATCATCCAAGCAAGGCCAATGCAGTTGCTGATACCCTTAGTCACAAGGCGACTCCCGCTACTCGAGATTACCTCCTTGCTGAATTTGATCGCATGGGCATTTCTTATTTCTATGCGGGCACAGCACGTGATGAGACGCAGTTGATCCTTGAGTCAGCTATTCCAGACCATGTGCGGGAGGCGCAGCAGAGTGACCGGTTATTGCAGGAGGTCAGAAAGCGTATGGATGAGGGCAAGAAGGGGGGATTTCGACATTGATGAGTCTGGTGCTTGGCGGTTTAAATGCCGCCTTTGTGTGCCACAGAAAACAGAGGTCAAGGATGACATCTTGAGGGAGGCTCATCGCACTCCGTACACTGATCATCCTGGTGAGACCAAAATGTATCGTGATTTGAAACAGAATTTATGGTGAAAAAGGATGAAGGTGAACATTGCTAATTATGTGGCTTCTTGCGGAGTTTGTCAGCAAGTGAAAACGAACATAAGCGTCATGCAGGGTTGTTGCAGCCTTTGGAGTTCCCTAGTGGCCTTGGGACGCTATCTCTATAGACTTTGTGGTTGCGTTACCTCATTCGCCGCGAGGGAAGGATGCAATTTGGGTGGTGGTGGATCATTTCAGCAAGTCTGTGCACTTCATTCCTATCCGCACAACAAATACGGCAAGCGATCTAGCTCCTATTTACATGCGGGAAATTGTGAGATTGCATAGTGTGCTAAAGACCATCATTTCTAACAAGGATGCCAAGTTTGTCTCCAAGTTTGTATGGTGCGTTGGGCACTCAGCTTCATCTTACTACGGTGTTTCACCCACAGACTATTGGGCAGTCAGAAGTGCACTATCCAGACCTTAGAGGACATGCTGAGGTCCTGTGTTTTGTCTTGGAAGGGTAGTTGGGAGGATGAGTTGCCCCTTGCAGAATTTGCTTACAACAACAACCATTACAGTGTTAGAGCTGCATCATTCGAGGTTTTGTATGGGCAAAAGTGCAGATCGCCGCTTTATTGGGATGCAGTGTGAGAAGGCAATTTTGGGTCCGGATTGGATACAAAAATCGTTAAGCGTGTGGCCATGGTCAAGCGGAATCTTCTATCAGCTTAGAGCAGGCAGAAAAGCTATGCAGATGTGAGGAGGCGTGACCTGAAGTTTGCAATGGGTGATCGAGTGCTCTCGAGAGTGTCTCCCACCAAACGCGTTGTCCGGTTCGGTACCAAAGGGATGCTTGGCCCGAGGTACTTTGAACCGTTCCCGAGTATTGCAAGAATTGGGAAGTTGCTTACCGCTTGGACCTTCCTAAGTCTATGCACGTAGTTCATAATGTGTTTCACGTCTCGATGCTGAGAAAGTTCTTGAGAGACCCAGAGCATGAGATTTCGTTGGAGTCACTGACCATTGAGCAAGACCTCACTATTGAGTCATGTCTGGTGCGTATTTTGGTGAGGCCGGAGCGAGTATTGAGACACAAGACGTTGGTATACGTCAAGGTGTTGTGGACACATCAGTTCGAGAGAGACGACTTGGGAGTTGGGGTCTCACATGCGCGAACAATATCCAGAATCATTCACGTCAGGTACGTGTTATATGTCGTTTAATTTCGATTGTGGGTGCTCTTTCGAGTAGAATGACAAGTAGAATTCGGGATCGAATTCTGTTTAAGGGGGTAGAATGTAATACCTCAAACGTTTTAGTAGGAATTAAGGAAGTAGAGAGGGAATTAAAAGACCTTAGTGGGGTTTTTCGCAAAAGTCGAAAAACCTGAGCCATGGGCTTCCAGCCTACGGTACCTTGGCCCAAGGTGGGCCAGCCGACCTTAGGGGGTTAAGAGGGGAGCAGCCCCAAACCCTATCTGCCCCACTGTTGTGTGCCACCCCTCCCCTATGCCGCCACCTCCCCCACTGTCGTGCCTCCCCTGCCGCCACCTTGCGCCACCCTGCCCCTGCTGCCGTGGGTGGCTGCTGCGGAGAGAAGGAAGGAGGCCAGCAAGGAGGGAAGGAGCAAGACGAAGGAAAAGAGGAGGATTTTCGCGGGTTCTCCTGATCCGTCGTGTTCGTCAAGGGTAACCCATGTTAATCCCTAGAATTTACCTTGGATTAGTCGTTGTACGTTTCGTAGATCGTTTTGCCCTAGGGAAGGTTAGGTTTCAGCATGCCCTAGTTCGCTGAGGTTCAACGCATAACCTTGCAGGGGCAATTCGAGGTGTTTAGGCTCGGATTCAGGGTTTCATCCAATTAGAAAAGTTGTAGATATTTTAATTAGCTTTCCATGAAGATCTAGATCACTAGATTCAAATTAGCGAGCAAAAAGTTACAGCCTCGGGAAGGTCGATGTCCAGATTTCAAGCGTCATTGGTAGAAATCATGTTATCAGGCTGTGTTTCACCTAGTAATTGAAAGAATTAGAAATTAGTGATAAATTGAATAAGCTAGGAAATTTTGAGTAGTTTCCAGAACTGGTATCGTTCATATCTTTTCAAGTTTTAGAATTAAAGATATAAAATTGTGAAGTGGACTGTCCTGGAAGATTCTGAGACAGTCTTTGGGGAAGGAAACGGAGAAGAAAACGGTAAAATCATAAGTTTGTCATAACTAGGAAGTTCTAGGCTTTTTCATGAGGATTCCAGAAAGTATTGGTTGTCGAGATTTGGAGTTTAGATGAATAAGTTAGAGTCGTTTTACTACTGGGAAAGCGGGTAGTGTATCCGGTAGTTTTGGGTTAATTGCGTCAGTTTGGCGTAGACGTGCGATGACGATAAGGGTAAAGAGTGGGTATTGTGATGTTATGATTTTGATATTTGTCTTGCATTATTTGTCCAAGGAGTGTGACCTCTAGTACCTTACCACTGCCTCGCTATCCAGCTCCAAGGGGATAAGAGGCAAGTGCATGGTAGACAATGATCGATGGTTGATCGATGTATTCTTTATTACTCATTACTATTATGTAGTTTATACTTTTATCTTATTTAATTGCAAGCAATGTGAATGATCATGATATTAATTGTATTGATGGATTCATGAATGTTGGATGATGGAATTATTGATGAATCTATGATAAATTGTGCATTCATAAACATCATTGCATAAAGAGAAGGTGATCATAGTGATCACACATCTACCTTGTTGGTAGAGACTCCACGGGAGTGGAAAAGGTCCCCGATCTTTTCAAGACGAGCTTGATGAAAGGGTGAACATTGTCGCAAGTGTTCACCCATGCTATACCAATATGCGCGAAGAAAAGTGCATGTGGACATGTAGTGTAGAGACACCTTGCATTTAATGAAAAAAGATGAGATTTGAGCATGAGAAGAGAGATGAGTAAATAATGATGTTGATGATGATATTGTTTATGGTTGAATTGAACAGTATTAATTGTTTATTATTGTGTTTGTTGAGTCGTGAACTCACTCTTACTCTTTTGTTGTTTTTATGTGACCGTTGACGATTTTTCTCTTGCGAAGGGCTAACACACGTGGAACCACAACCTACACTCGATCACTTGATTCATTGGACATGAGAACTCATTTTATATAGCTTGATGATTTATAATTAGGACATGATAGTATTGCTTAGCTATAGATGATAGGTTGGAGTTGATCATTCATTTAATAGACTTTATTCAATTGATTTGTGTCAATCTTGGTTTATTATCTTGTTATACTTCCTAGGAAATAATCATCTATGATTGTCATATCGTTATGTTTGTGTTAATGTCATATCGTTATGTTTGTGTTAATGTGACCCGTAGACGGGTTTTATCGATAAGATGCTTGTTATAATTTATTGATAATTGATGTTAAAGTTGATAGTTAGTGTAATTTGGTTGTATTCCGAGTTCCGTGTTGGGCCGATGTGTTACAGTTCAGCCTTTATATTAAGGTGTTAACACCAGATTTGTATACTGATCAAGGTCTAGTTTCCAGAAAAATCTTCTGAGCACTTTAGCAGTTCATGAACCTCTTTTGATCCACATTAATTTAAAAACATAACTATAGAAGGATGATTAAATTGTGCAGCTGAAAAAAACAAACCTAAACAGGCAATATCTAGCATTATGCACAACCAAAAGAATTGAAGACTTACTGTAAGCATTTTAGCTGGATCGAAATTACTCATAGGTGGCGATGACCCAAATATCCTGTAAGGTAGTTGCAGCATCGGCTCAGGGATGGGAAAATCAGTGCATACTTCTTGTATCAAAGGATGATGACCAATTGGTTTTCTAGGACCATTGAACTCAGAAGTGCGAGCAAATCCCAGAAACAGTTTCTTGGTCCAGGGATCATGCATCTCATCATTTAACTTATAGGCAAAATTTCGATCTGCGCACCAGACATTTATCTGGAAGAAGGGGAAAGGGGAGAGGGGGGTTAATCGATACTACCATTAAATGTGAGCTGATAACATTCATATTGCATAGATCAAATATAGACAACTCCTACACTATGAGGAAGTTCCAGATTATTTTAATACTTGAGCTAAGATATATGAAAGATGACTCCAAACACAAAGATGTTCTGATGCAACGCGCAAGTGCCAAAACAAGTCAACACAGATAAAACGAACTTACTGGCGATGCTCTAGCTGGTGGAATAAAAGCATAGGCTGAACGAAGAAGCCTTATGTTCGAGATAAGCCTGTCATGATGAGAAAGCACTAGTGCTTCATATGGACTATCACTCGGGCCTATCTCAATCTTTGTTCTGAGCAAACTGGACTCCGCCCTTGTAGGTGTAAGCAACAATCGAGCAACAGCACGGACTTTTGTGACATCATTCTGACTGAACTGGAGATCAGGACCTTCTGAATCAAGGAATGCATCCACAATTTCATCAACGTACTTCCTATTCCAATGTATTGCTGAGAATGCTAGTCTCTCAAATAGTGAACAAGTGGCCAAGAAGGAAGCTTCAACCGGAGACAGATTTGTTAAACGTGTAAAGCCAAATGCACCGGATGACAGAACAGACTTGTTTGGTGAAGTTGATTCTGACAATGCACAATTATGGATATTGCTTGGCAAAAATATGTTAAACAGCCTGTTGAAAGATCCACTCCGAAATCCACAATGATGCACAGGTATTTCCGTGTTACAGATGATTCCTTCATAAACTAACTTTGGAATCTGAGGGGATTCAGGAAGAAGCTCATTAGTATAGTGTTTGTAATCTAGGAGAAACATATCAAGGAGGTTGTAAACCGTATGGTCAACAAAAAACTGATGATAAGAGAAATTGTACCTCAAACATTACTGGATTCCTCTTGCCTGCATAATGTACATCTTGCAATTCCCCAAATGGGGGAGAAAGAAGAGGATTTGGGATCTCAGCAAAGTAAAAGTAAGAGCTTCCCTCATTGCGCTCAAACAGCTCTGGATGATTACAGACCTAAAAGTGATATGGAGCACATTAGCAAGAAAATCCAATGAACAAAAAGAAGAACCGACGCTAGCACAATTTTCTGCAGGACCTTAAAAAGTATTAAATAAATTTAACCATCAAAACTGTACCTTCCGTAGCTGCATGACAATATTCATCAGGCTCAGTAGCTTCTTATCATTTAGATTGCCACGACTTCCATCAAACAACTCATTAAGAGATATCTTATTCTTTATGGCTTGATAGAAGACTTGCTGACGAGAACTCAATTTGCAGGTCACAATTTCTTCTTTCTTTTTGGTCATTTCTGCAATGACATCAATCTTAACCCGACGGAGCATAAAGGGCTTTAATATAGCATGCTGCAGAAATAGAGAACGTGTTATAATATTAACAATATTACAAAACAATACAAAACTTTGCTCAAAGAAAATGGCATGCGGAAGAACCAGGGAAAAGTTAAAACAATTTATATCTTTAATCTCATGGGCAGTGGAGCATCTATCATATATTTCAGAACTCAAGTCTTCTAAACTTCACATAAGACTCAATCAAGCACTCTTCAAAAGATTCATTAAACCATAGCATGCAGTAAATATAACCTGTCTTACCAGTCGACTAAGCTGATGTTCATTCAAGGTCCCTCCATGTTCAGCATGACCCTCAATACTGCCAGACCAAAGAAATGTGGGAAATAAAGAAAACTAAAATAAAGAAGACAGAACTTCTGAAGGAGAACAGTACCCTTTTGAGAACCACTCATTGAACTGTTCATGGCTGTCAAACAAAGTGGGCATGATGAAATGAAGAAGCGCCCATAGCTCAGCCATGTTGTTCTGTATTGGTGTCCCGGTAAGAAGCAAGCGATTTCTACAGTTAAAGCTCAGCAAAGTTTTCCACCGCTGGCTGCAGTAGAGAGAAAAAAGACAGAGTGAACAATTTCTCAAGCAAAGGCCGGGTAATAGGAAAGAACACAGAATAAACAAATGAAGACAGGCATGAGTTAGGAAATTTTGAATTTCAACAAAATATTAAAACATGCAAGATGCATGACAAGTAACCTGCTTGAACTTTTTATAGCCTGGGCCTCATCCAGTACCATGTATTGCCACTTAACACGTCTCAAAAGCTTCTCTTCATTCACAAGTATCTGATAATTTGTAATGAGGATGTGGAAACTAGCATCTCTATGAAGGAAAAGAGCAAAAGTCACGTGATTAGTTTAATGAGCCTAAGAAAAAACTTGCATGAAGATAATAGTGCCTCAGCCAGCAATTTACCTTCGATAAAGACGCTTGGGATTGATGTTCTTCCGAAGAATCATCCGTTCCGGGCCCCAATACGGAAGTATCTTAAGATCAGGGCAGAATCTGGCCACCTCTTCAGCCCAATTATTCACAACAGATGCAGGAGCAACCACTAGAAAGGGGCCCCATATGTTCTTGTCCTGCGTAAGATGCCCATGTCCATATCAAATGTGTGTCATGCAATTATTTAAAAAAATACATAATATGATGCCTCAGAAAGGAAGAAATAAAAGAACAGTAATACATTAAGCTGAGAAACAATGTGTAATCAGGTATAAAGACCAAACACACGGTGAGACCAAAGAACATTTGGGCAACATATTGACTAATGGAAAGACAAGTTTTTAGGTTATCAAGAAAAAAATTCACCAACCTCAGCCAAATGGGCTAAGAATGCCATAGCCTGTACAGTTTTGCCAAGACCCATTTCATCAGCAAGAATGCCATTCAACCCCTGTAGAACTCCAAAATGTGAAGTTTAGCCTAACAATAGTACAGTCATCACAAATGAGCAAAATGCATCAGCCTTATAACAATCTACCTGTTCATAACAATTGACCAGCCATTGCAAGCCCTTTAACTGATATTCTTTTAATACACCTTTAAACAACTCCGGTGTCCGCACAGATGACTTCTCAGGCATTGTTGAACTGAAAATAAGATAGCCCCAAAGCAATTAGTTTTGGAGAACTACTTCCTCCGTTCTAACATGTTTGCTTGCGACTGACAAAAATAAAAAAATTCAAGTAGAACTTACGGGTGTAATAGATCAATCTTGCTAGGTTCCATAGTGGATGAATCATCAGTTGGAATACCAGACTCAGAAGATTGACGAAATCTCACAATTTCACTATCAAATGCATTTGTCATCCTTTTTTGTTGGGACACGGCATGCTGAGCAGCTCTCAAAGCCTCTCTCTTTAATTCAGCTTCCTCAGGATCTTCTTCCTCATCACCCTCAGGGACAGATCCCTCATCAGGCACTGCTGATTCGCCAGCCTTGTTCTGCATAAAGTGACTATAGAGCTCGGTTTGGGATAGCAGAAAGTTGAGCCTCTGCTGCTGTCTTTTTGCTTCACGTAACTCCTCTTCACGCTTCAAAGCTTCAGCCGCATCCCTTTCCTCTTTTTTCCTCAACTCATACTGCAAAACAGGCAAAAGGAATGAATGCCATAATTTTTAGTGCCTTGTTCTAGAGATAGCATAAGCAAGAGCAATAAACACCATGTGCTAAACTGAATCAAATACAAGAGCACTACGCAAAACAATATTGGACATGAGATATTAGTGTTTATATAGATGGTAAAATGGCATGAGGGCTGAAATACATGGCTATAATCAACTCCTAATGTTTAAGAATGTGAAATAGAATTAGCCCAGCGTGCTACTGTTTCCTAAACAAAGCAAACTGGTATAATTTCATAATTGCCTTTAGTAGTAATGTAGAATTGATCATTAGTAAGCTTAAGAAGAAAAAAACCTGCTCCTTGTCAACTCGTTTCCAGAATATCAACATATCCCTAGCAAGTTTCCTTGTACGTATTGGAGCACTTCTCATCAGTTTTAGTGACCTGCTTACTTTGAGCTTTACCTGGATATTAGACAAAAATTCAGTAAAGCTTCAGCGTACATACAAGTTCAGCAAGATCATAAACTAGAACACAATGAAATGGCACAATGACATAAGGCAACAAGATAGACGAGCACAATACCTCCCGTTGACAACTCTCAGAAAAGCGTTTAGCATCTATTTGCCGTTTCTTCAGCAATGCAGTGAAATTCCTGTGGTGCCTTGGAATGTTTTTAGCAACACTATGCCATTGTTTCAAAATATTTTCCATCTCTTCTTTCACGATGGCGGAAGGTTCCTTTTTTACTATTTGCTTCTTTGGCAAGCTACGCTCGATAATCTGCATCCATGGTATCACATAATTGCTAAATACACAGAATACAATAGCATGAAATCAAAAATTTAACAACTGAAACCAACCTCATATGTATCCCCTTTTTCCAAGACTTTAACATAATGAACCTGCAAACTGCCAGATTCTGAAATAATAGACCTCCGTATCCTCCCAGCTGCTCCTTCTGGAATTGCAAAGGGATCCTCAGTTACTTGGAGAGCAAATTTCTGCATCTTTACCCTTTCCTGGAGTGATTCATATTGCGGCTGAGGTTCGGCTAATCCACCACAATTGATAGCCTCAAACTTGCGGTCAGTACAAAGCATTGTTGCTAGGGTGCGTGAATCTAGCATGCCCTTCAAGAAATGCTCCTCGACACATATATCAGAAAAAACAGGCAGATTAAGGCAAGGTGCCAACTTATCATAACCCTCTGGAATTACGTAGCTTACATTATCCCCCATATCCAAATAGGAAGAATCAAGTGAAGCTACAAGCTTACTGAAACCACCATATGCGCTTATACATTCTTTTCCGTTATTCTCAGGTGAGGCTTCTACCTCACCTAATGTTCCAACATCCTTGAAATCACTTTTGTACTTCATAACTCTTGTACTACCATTTTTGTGTTTTCTTTGGGGGACTACCGCCTGAGGAGGATCGGAACCAAAAACACCCTCTTTAAATTTTGACCTTCTGTACTTCTGAGCATGTTCACTTAGCATTGTACGGTAGTGCTCCTCGGTTATTTGGTTACTGTAGGCATCTGCTTCATCATCGTCGCTAGCACCATCGAGATGCCTTTTTCGCTTCCGATGCAGCCCATGGGAAGCATCGCTCATGCCATTGTACTGATCCGACAAGGATCCTTGACCTTAACGGAAAAGTTGGGTAAGCAAAAATATCCATATGGAAGCATAAGAAATACAACAGAAATGTCAATAGAAGACGATTTCATGAAGAGCTAATGCAACAAGATGGATTTAGACAATTACCAATTGTTTAAAAGAAAACTCTTGAGCAAAGAAATGTAATAATAAAGATAAAAAAGACAAAGACAAAAGGTGACCTTACCTTGGCTACTCACACTCCCATTTGGGCTACTATTCCCATAATGATCAAGATCTTCCGGTAAAGGGACCTTAAAATTCAGCAAAGGCTGCAACAGCAGTTCCAGTAAAAAAAACATCTGATTTATACATCAATAAAACCCAAACAAACCACAGCAGCATATGAGTGACATGTCTGCTTCACTAAGTCGAAAACAAAAGGAAGACGGTATAACTATCAAGGAACCTACATCCACACAGACCAAACAAATAGACAACTGGCAAACCACTGTAGAAGTACTAAAAAGGATTATTTTCAAAAAAAAAGGTACTAAAAAGGATAAAATTACAAGGTAAATGCAAATAAAGAAATAAATGCTGACATGATCAACTAAAGTTACCATGCAGGCCCCAAATCATAATATTAGCGAACTGCATAAATTTGAACCATACTAACAACATTCCGCGGCGTAAGGTGAATAAAGGGTAGTATAACAAAAACTAACGCAAAACATGCATGTGACAGAGAAAAATTATACCACAGAGGACTGCACATACTGAAAAGAATTTAAGGAATAAGCAAAACCTGGGAATTAAAGCAATAAGCAAAATCTGGCCATGCAAATACAGATCCCAGACCCAGTAAAACCAAGAGTTTGAAGGATAGCGATAGCTCTACAAAGGCACGCTGCAAGCTAAGAAGACCACAATCACAGTAGCATAAGAGCATACACAGATCCCAGCAAATAATAACCTTTAACCGTAACTCAAACATAGTATAGCTACATTCACACAAACAACTGAGGAATGCAATTGCATCAAAACAAAATCCTCCGCATGCATGAAATACTAGAAAAATTAAGTCAAAGCACTAGCAGCACAGATGATACAAGATAACAAGACAACTGGCTCATCGGACAATCGCAACACCAGTAATCAACAACCAGCACTGGATGCAAGCTAGGCAACCAGCTCCAACACAATACCAGACTAAAAATCAACAACTCTAACGGACACTAACTTCAACAAAGCACCAACCACTCGTTTTACTCTAAACCAACAAGACAGTAGCACAGGACATCAGCCAATATACACGATCGCAACACCATCACCGAGCAACCTGCATTAGTCCCCAACTAGCGATCCTCTAACCCCGGAGCCAAAACCGCACCTCCCACCAGAATCCCCGCCAAACTGCGCCTAAAAAATTGGGGCAAAACGCCCCCCGGGGAGAATTCGCCGGAACAAAGTGACGACGAGCTCCACAGCCCATCCTCAATCACCCACCACGCCGTGCCCCCAATGCAACGCAACCCCTGCACGCGCAGAAACCCCACGCTCGCGCGAAGAGAGATAGAGAGAGGAAAGAGACAAGCGAGCGAGAGAGCAACTACCTCGAGGTTGAAGAGGGCGGAGTACGATAGCCCGCCACCGTTGGCGCCGCCGCGCGGGGAAGGGCGACGCGGGTCCATGGCGAAACCCTAGCGCCCCCGCGCGGGCGCGGGGAGGGGCGCCGCGGGAGGAGGAGGAGCCTAAGGCGAGGGCGCGCCGGGGAGGAGGGCGGGGGCGTCGGTCTGGTCGGCCCCGCGGCGGCGGGGGAGGAGGCCGCGCGATTAGGGTTTGGGTTTGGGGAGGGGAAGGGGGGCGAGAGGGAGACGGGGAGGAGGGGCGAGGCGGTGGGTTGTGATGTGGTGGGGAGAGTAGTCGTAGGAGGCATGGCTCGGCTTGGCCGAAGGGGAAGAGAGAGAAACAAAGGGGGCGCGAGGAGAAGAGAGGGAGCAGGGAAAGCGAAACGGGGTGCAGGGGTTTCGGGTTTCGGGTTTCGCTCGCCTGCTGCCCGACGGGATTTTTTTTTGAAATAATATTATTTTAAAAAATATAAATAATAATTACAAAAATTACAAAACCATACCACTGTGACCGTTTGAAATAAATAGCGGCAGGAGGCCCTGCCGCCAACCTATTTTTTTACTGTCTATTTCTGTAATATTCTAGTTTTTTAGATTTTTTGAAATTTTTGAAAAATAAAAATAATTATTTGATTCTTATTGAAGTGGCTAAAGTTTAACATAGAATTTTAGACAATAAAAATAATTTAATATGAATTAATCAAACTTCAATTAATTCAAATTTGATTTATTTTGAGTTTATTGGAGCTCTTTGATATTTAAAGTCTCATTTCTCTGACTCTTCCGAATTCCCGATGGCCCGTTCCTATTACCGCACTACCCATTCGGTTTCGACCACCTTTTTGGTATCGATCACCCCTTCGGTTTCGATCACCCTCGCCTCGGCATGTTCTTTCTCCCTCTTTCTCCTCAGCGTCGTGCGTATTAAATATCGTCGCCCCTTCAACGACATACACATTAAATGTCATCGTCCTCGCCACGTCGTGTGCATTGCATGTTGTCACCTCCTCAGTAGCATGTGCATTGCATGCCGTCATCCCCTCAACGACATACGCATTAAATAACGTCGTCTCTGCTGCGCCACCGCGAATCCCGCCACTCCACCTAATCGCCCGATTTTCCCCCCTCGTTCCTCTTTAAATGGAGCCCCATGGAGCCCTTTTGCCTCCCATATTTTCCCCTCAACTCTCTCTCTCTCTCTCTCTCTCTCTCTCTCTCTCTCCCTCGTTTCACCGCACTTCGAGTTTCGCCGCCGCCAGCTGGAGCTCGCGCCACTGCCGTCAAGCTTCTCCGCCAACGTGGTCTTCGTCGTTGGCTTCACAAGATTGCGGCCTACCTGGTGCTCACCTCCCAACCGTTGAAGAACCAACAGAGCGCCCCCGCATTCTTCAACCGCCCCGCCAAGCCTATGTTGGGATACGCTGCAATGCTACGATAGCGCAAACAAAAATTTACCGCGCAACCAAGGAACCACCGCAAGTAATAGATCACGAGATTACCGCTAGACGCGCCGACTCGTAGCGGAAGTAGAGTCGTTATAGCGAGTTGATGCAGTCGTAGTCGTACTCTCGACGCGTCTCCTCCTTCGAGTAGTCGTACTCGACGCGCGTCTGCTTCTTCAAGTGGTTGTACCCACCACGTGTAACACCCCAGCCCAACACTGAGCCTGGAATGCCACTAAACTACTCTCTAAACTAATAATTATTGACACCCTATAAAATTTCAACAAGAAAACATCAATGGACGTATCCCTGGATCACAAAAGAGCATGTATAATTATGAATCAAGCAAGAGTAAATAAGCAAGGGGAAATATAACCAAGTAAACAATCCAGGATAGCACCAACTACTGAATCCAAATCATTGAAATAAATAATCTAATCCAAAATGTGACCCAAACTTTATTCAGGCGCTAACATGTCCAAGAGTAATCCAACATTGAATGAAAATGTTCTTATGGCAAATGATCATGTGATTGAAGTATGGATCTAATCCATGTGCTCTACTCGCTCTCAGTTACGGCGTCCTCGAAGATCACCTAAAGACAACAAAAGAGCAAGGGTGAGTCCACGACTCAGCAAACACATCAATATACAACGAACAATAATAAATCAACAGCATTCAATAACTTCATTATCAACATAGGTACTTCTATTAATATTATCATGCTGTTATCTTCTCTTTGTTTCACACCCATTAATCTCATATATCAATGCAAATCTAATCTACATGTCCACATGCACTTCTTTCACAGATACCAGATAGCATGAGTGAATGCTCGCGACAACATTCACTATCAAGCCCGTTCCTCCACAAGGATCGGGGACCTCCTCCACTCCCGTGGAGTTGTGATCATTCATGATCACCTGCTCATATGCAAAGATGCTTATGAATGCAAACATGCATAATTTCATAATACTCGCCATATCTAATTTTTCATCATGTCCATTAACCATATATATCCGTACCATTCCATTGCTTGCAATTAAATAAAATAAAATCACAACAATAATGGTAATGGAAGATAAAGAAAACAGTGATCAATCGTTGATCGTTGTCTACCATGCACTTGCCTTTACTAGTTGCGACGCACGGTTTGGCTAGAAGATGGCAACAAGCACGACGCCTCTCCTACATTAAATACATAAATTTCAATACAAGCTACAGCATCAAGAATAGCAATCAATAGACATCGCTCCTACCCACCCCCAAATATACCACGGTTCTCCGGTACCGAATAGTTACCCATTGCTGTCTAGGTACTAAAACGAACGTAACTTTTGGCTCAAAAGTCCAATCACAACAAACCACCATGTTCTGGATTCTTCATAAAATTCTCCACATTTTCTTAGATTACAAAGACTTCTAATTAAATCATCTAACCCTCCGTTTTTAGCCCAGAAAACCGATCTGTCCGCTTCGGGACAGCGGGTCTTACTAAATTCATAACTTTTGTTTTACCCAACCAAAGTTCGAGTTCTTGGATCCTACAGAACCCTCAGACAATTATCTACATCTTTCATGTAGATCAAAAACTCTAATTAGTCTATTTACTATTTTTAATCTACAGTCTACCAAAACAGCGCCGAAAGACGACAACCACAAAGACAGCAGTCTTCCAAAAATCATAACTCGAATTATACTTGTCCGATCGACATGATTAAATATGCTATAGAAAGATATCGAAATTATCTACAATTAACTAGTAGATGATATTTTCAAAATTCGCCATTAAGGTATCCGAATAAATCGTTCAACAGAACAGCAGGCTAAACAGATCTAATAATCGGCCCCTCGACTAGAAAATTCTAAAACCTTTAATTAATCTCAATTCTAATCTCTAACTAAATTAGTAAAACAGAGGGAAATAAAATTACAGATCGTTACCCACAAAGATTCGGATCTCTACTTCTTTTCTTCTAATCTTTTCCTTCTATTTCTTTGCTAGCAAATAATCCCCTTTGCTTTATTCTATCTCCTGTATTAGTCCAAGCTTCATGATTCCACGTCCAGGATGTAGCAGCACATAGCAAGCCAACTAACAGCCGAGCATGCAATGTTAACTAGTTGATTACTTACTCGGGAGGCTATGGGTGGCTACTTACTCGGGAGGCTATGGGTGGCTCACAAATGCATGCATGCAGCGGACTGGCAAGGATCCTTTTGCACACGGGTAGTAGGCGGCCAAGTCTTGATTGCCAGGGGCAGCGACAGCAACGAGCGCCAACGACAAGCGAGCGTGGCACTAGCGCCGGAAGGCAAAGCACATGTAGGCGTTCACGCGTCGGCCGAACGGCGGCTCCTAGCGTTGGTCTCCAAGTGCTGAGTGGAAGAGAAAAGAAAATGACGGCGATAACGGTAGGCGGCGCCCGAGAAAAGAAAACAAACAAGGCGGCGCACGGAAAGAACAGGGGAATAAAAGAGAAGACTGTTAGGGTTTCTAGAATCCACTCTCCCTACGATTCCTTTATATCTCGCACAGTCTAACTCCTCCGTAAAACTCTAAATTATTCTATTTTCATGTATTCTCTTTGATTAATTGCGTACAGACACTTTAAGATGTTATTACTATTTTTTTCAGAATATTACACCACGCGACTTCTTCTGCGTCTCCGGTGATCAACACGAGTCGCGAATCGTCCTAGTGTTGATGCTTCGCAACAACACCTCCGAAGTATCCACACGTACGGGACAAGATCACCACGTGCAGGAGTGCTAGCACCGGCAGCGTGGTTGAGAAGGCATGGCTATTAGGGTTTCGGGAGTTCTTCCAAAGATCATCCCCTCTCCTTACCCCAGGCCACCGCCCCTCTTTATATAGACATCCATGATGGGTCTCGAACCTGAGGCCCATTAGGAACTCGTGGCCTATACGAATTCGGATCACCATCCAAAACAGATCCTTACCCTTTAAGTGTGCGACCCCACAGGTTCATGTGTAATCGGTTACGACTCGAAACTCTTTTCCGATCACTAGTCGTTAGCGGTACCTAGCAGCACATAACGATTCCCAAAGACACATTGAATATATCGGACGAACCTTGATGTAATATAATCTATGATCAGGTCCTCATCACTTACGACTAGTTCGTATCTCTATACGACCAAGTTGTAATTGGTCACGACCAGTTCGTAACTCCTTACGACCAGGTTCTTACCATTCTGTGATTACGTTTGACCAGTTTACGACCAGCACGTATCTCCATACGACTAGTCCGTAACTGATCAAACTAAGCGACCTAGTCATGCATTCTCTCTTTGCCTCATGATGTCTGGTTGAACTCCAGGTGAGATGATGTGTCATCCATGAACTGTTCAAAACTTTCTCGATCGAGTGTCGGATAACATCATGTGGTCGACACTTCGACCACTAGTGGCATGCCCATGCACTTTCTTTATCCGATCACCACGAGGGGCCCAGAGACATCTCTCCTGTTATGTTAGGAGGGGTAAATCCCATCTCGACCAGTCACATCCCTCCGCATGTTTCATAGCATACCCGAAAGCTACCTTTATAACTACCCAGTTACGGAGTAGCGTTTGTCAACCCCTAAGAGTGCTATTACACATGTAGGAAACAATGCTGATCTCAGGTCTAAGGATTATATATCATCATTACTTGAGACCAACTAATGACACAAAGATTCATAACAATCTCAATAGTATCTCAATGATGGGTCTATCTAACATCATGTTCTCTAACATGTGTTCACATTATTGATTCGATATCTCCATATCTATGACCGGTGAAACCAGGTCATCAATCAATACATATGCTAGTCACATAGTCACTGGTGTTCCGACCAGTGACCTCCGACCAGGGATACATTTAGAATGACATCATATAAATTAAAGAGTTCCACCAATAAGTCACATACTTATTGATCTATAACAAATGATTCATTCAAGGAACACGATAACATATTATCAAAAACATGAACATAATAAAATATCATCATCTCTATGATTGCCTCTAGAGCATATTTCCAACAGCCTAACCGCTGGACACCTCACCGCCGCTCTCTTCGACGCCGTCGGTCGGACCTCTTTAGACCAGGTAGTCGAAACCTTTCGATCAGTCGAACCTCCTTCCGACCACGTGATTTTAAAACTTCTGAGAGCTCGTTCTCTTCGTTCGAACTCGATTTGAGTGATTCAAATCTTCAAATTCATCTAAATTTATCTAAATTTAGTACCATTCTTTTGGTTCTAGTCTGGTAATTTTTGAATTTTATGGAATTTTTTATTTATTTGGCTCTGTTCGCTCTGTTCGCACGTGTAGATTTCTGTGTTTCTGAAGAATTCTTAGACCTGACGACTGAAGCATCTGAAACCTTCAACGAAGGCAAGTCGTAAATCTTTGATCATATTGAACCCATTTTATAAAACTATATTATTTTATATCAGCATGCATTACTATTTTTATATTAATTGTTTTTGGGAATAGTTAAATACCTACTCGACAGTATGAATTCTTCAATAATTGTGAATAACATGTTGATATGTACCCTTGGACACCATAGATTGGGTAATCTTAGTTGGACATTGTTGTAATACCAACATGGGTGCGTATTTGAAGGACCGAAATAGCAACAGAGGGGGGGTGAATGGTGCCTTAAAATTAAGATCCTCCCCTCTCAAGTGTCCACACAGCAATCCAAAAACTTCTGATAAACAAGAGACGTGAAGTGAATCAAATCCAAAAGGTTTAACCAAAAACTGGACTGTTCTGTCAGATATCGGAAGTTTCGATTATACCTAGCGGTAGTTCCGCACTGCGGTAGTTCTGGGTTTCAGTGCAGAAGTTCCGCCTGCGGTAGTTCTGCCTTGTACAAATCGGAAGTTCCGATTGTCCTGACCGAAGAACAGTACGCTCTGAAAATTTCCAAAAATCCGAAATACTCAAAGATTGTTGCTCTTCTCGGGTCAAGTCTTACATGACATCATCCTAAACAACATCTTGACCTCATTGAGAAGGAATCGCAAACAAAGATCCATTAATCAAAGCAAAAAAGGATTTCTTGAATATTTGACAAGAGAGACCAAAAACTACGATTCGCAAGATACTTAGATTCTTGGCTCATGAAACTTTGAGGATATGTTAGCAATATCAGTAAGATTCTAGATATCAAGTTTCATGCCATCTCATAAGAGGAATCAAAAGTTTCACCAAAACCCTAGATATTCAACATGAAAAGAGAGAATAAAAGAGGCATAAACAAAGAATCAAAACCTCAGAATTTCATTGATAGGAATCAAAAGATTACAGAGGAAAACACAGAGGAAAGATTACACAAATTTCAGTTCATCCTCTCCAACTCAACAACCTCTCAAAAAGCAAAACAACCTCTCCAAAGGCTCTTTAGCTAAAGCTAACCATAATTTTCTCTCACCAAAAGTCCAACCAAACAAACAGGGGTTCACCTCTATTTATAGCCTTTAGCTAACGGGTCTCCAACCCGTTATGTCGGCTAAACCCTAACGGAGCCCACTTCCACTTGTGCCGCTTTGCGAAATTACCCTTTCGCTCCTCGCACACCTTCTGGAAGCTCCCGCATTCCTTGTCGTTCACGACTCGCAACCGCCTCGAGTGTACGCCGTCTTCGACACATCTTTACCGTTCTGACCTCAACGCCGCCTGCGTCTAGTCCGGTCTCCACGTGTCTCGCCACGACTCCACCTCGATGCCCTGCAACCAGCACAGACAAGAAACACATCACATAGCATTGCTCAAGATAATAGAATTATCATTTGCATTTAACTCAAATCAATTCACAACTCAAAATCAAAACTATGCCTTTCTGCACAGTTCTGCCCACAATCGGAAGTTCCGCACTTACCATTGCGGAAGTTTCGATTATCGGAACGTCCGCACTCCCAGATTTGTAATTCCGATTTTCGTCACAGCAGAAGACACTTGTCAGGTTTATCGGAAGTTCCGCGTTCCCAGGAGCGGGAACGCGGAACTTCCGATTATCGACACACCAGAACACAAACGTCAGGATAATCGGAAGTTCCGTTTTACCAGGGCGGAAGTTCCGATTATCGGAACTTCCGCATTCCAAAACTGGAAGTTCCGCACAGTACAAAACCAACTTGGCAGCAGCGCAAACGCGATGAATCCAATCACAAACTATTCAACATAGCGTCAAATACTCATCACTCGAAAGGGGACCCTACTCACATGGTCTCTCAGTATTATGCTTAGTCATGATTTAGTTATGAGATTGTCTCTCGACCATATGTTCATAAAATGTTAAATCTTGACTTAATGATATATGAAAATATGGCGGAAGCCACTATTATTAAAAAAAATTGTGATATGGCAAGGGTTGTCATTTGGCCGGGTTGAGCGAAAATGATTTATGCTCGGGCGAGTAGTCGGATAGAAAATGAAAAATGTGTGAAGCAAAGTGCGCGAAGCATATGGGTCGAGGTAGTCTCGCTTGAGCAACCACTAAGGACTTAACTTTGTACGCCATTCTTAACTTTGTACGCCATTGATCTGGGTCACACCGTACAACCACATGTCCAGTATGAGGTGGATCTGGCCAACTAATTAGCAAGGTTTTGGGTCAGTTCTGTTTTGGTTGACGAAACGGTGCAAGAAGGGGTCCAGAATGGCGAAACCTTAGCGAGTAGAACCGGGTCAAAACAGAGCTTTATAAAAGCCTTATGATAGTATCTTCTTGACTCACATATCTAAGGAAACGTGTGTCTTATCAAGATGATTATTCTCTTGTAGGTCAAGCTATACAACCTCTGTAGAGTGTTAAAAACTATTCGAATAGTCGTGTTCTCGGTTACGGACAATGTCCGGTGATTTCACACGAGATGTAGATTTTCATAAAAATATTGGATTGGTTGGGAAGTGAACGGGTTGTTCGCTGGTCATTGGCTGGGAAGTGAACAGGGTATCCACGAGTTGTTTCAAAGAACTTGATTAATTGTGTATTAATCTTTTAAATCATGCTTTCAATCTACTTTCTGTATTTATTGTTAATATTGTTTTCCGTAAAATAGTCACAAAGCTATTCTTGTCAAGCCTTGCATAAATACTACTTGCATATTGTTCACTACGACTTGCTGAGTACTCTAAGTACTCACGGCTTGCGCATTTGTTGATCAGTCGCTGAAGAAAACCTGGGGAGCACCGAGTTCTTCGATGAAGACTACTTCAAAGACCATGCGAGCTAGATCGTGTCCTCCACTCGATTGCCTGTGGGCACGTCGAATGGTCTCTACAAGTTGTTCATTTCCACTACAAGTGTATTTTTTTGTCTTTAATCTTGCGTGACAAACTTTGTAAAACCTTAACCATAAGGTCCTTTTGCTACTAAGTAATATTGTTGGACCGTAAAGGCGACTAGAGGGGGGGGTGAATAGGAGCACGGTCACTTTTTCACAAATTATGAACTCAATACAATTTAACTCCAGTAGCTATTAGAAAGCTATGAAGATCAATATACCAGTACAGCGGAAGACTAGTATTGAATCCAATTAAACCCCTAAGCAATATAATAAAATCAGCTAAGATTACCAAGACTCACAAAGACGGCGGTCGACTGTTATACTCAACCGGTCGGACCGATTGTCGGGCGGTTCGACCGGCGTTGTCTTTGGCGGTCGGACCGCTCAAAATCGATCGACCGGTGATGACTGCGATCGGACCGGCCGACTCGAGCCGATCCGCAATAAAGAAAATCGGCCGATGACGGTTGCAATTAGGTGAAACTTTTGATTCTCAACTCCAATCTTTATGAAACTTTGCACACACCTTCTATATGCTATTGAGGACCTATTCCAATCGAATATTATGATAATTCTTGGAACGATCTTGAGCAATTGCCAATTGATTAACAGAAGGTCTAAAACCGGGCAAGAACGAAAACTTGATCCTAAAGCTTGTTCGTGAGTGATTGATGATCAAGATGATGCTAGATAGATTCACACATATCACAGCAAGCTAATTCACGTGAAAGAATCAATCACAAACTCGCGGATCAAAGAAAGCCCTAAAAACACGAAATTGAAAGCAAGAACGAAAAGAGACTTATCTCAAGCAAACCTTGCATAGATTGATTTCGTGATTGTTGCTGGATTACATCCACACCATCATGGATCAGTGGGCAATCAAAGATCACGAAATTCTCCACAAACCATGAAAAGCCCTAGCCTCCACCTCAACTCCCCTAAAGACAATTAGGGTTTTGAAACATAAAAAGGCGAGAGAGGGAGAGGTGCAGCCACCATCTCCTCCTATTTATAGTGGAGGCCTAGACTCCTAGGGTTTGACTCAATTGGGCTCCCGTTAAGGCCCACTAACAAACGGGTCACACACGCGCGCGCTTCGCGGCGCCGTTTTAACCTTTTGACCTAAACCGCTTCACCATGCGCCATGGATTCGCCAATAGATCACCCTTGTCCATCTTGTGTCACGCTTGAGTCGTTGACCTCACCCGCATCGCCGAACGCTCGACCTCAACTCTTCAAGTCTAGTCTCGATTCTCCTCGCCGCTGACCGTCGTTGACCACCAAGCTACATGCACAACCACGCATAAGAAAACACGATTCGGGAACAAGTTCTTCACAACTTGACCCATGTTAGTCAAAACATGCATCATGCAAATCATATGCCATGAAACCAATGACTTTGACCTAACAAAACAACATCGCCACGGTTGGCCGACGTTCAGTAGTTCCGGCCCGACCGCTCCAGTGAGCGGCCGATCGCATCATCGCGGTCGGACCGCTCCTCGTGAGCGGTCGGACCGCCTTAGACTTAGCCAAATTCAAGCTCCCAAAACCAAAACCTTCGAAACTTAAACCAATAGAACTTCTTCTTCGAGACTCCAAAATTATGAGACCAAGTGCATTGGGATCCCTTACTTGTCTACAACACCTATTTTTGGCCCACTCGATTTGAACACTTTTGGTCATCGCCGGTCCGACCGCCCCGGATGGCTTGGTCGACCGATATGGGACCGGTCGGACCGCCGTGCAAGGACCGGTCGGACCGCCTCGAGCAAGAAGCTCAGAACTTTGTCGAAAATGCGTGAAACGACAAACCGTAAACGCCATTGCCAATTGTCACATCATCCTAAGATCCGGAGCATATCCCCATGAAATCCACAATCTCCCCTTGATGAACACATTGGCAATTATCCAGAAAATGGAAGTAAGAGGTTTGAAAACGAGTTTACTCGTAGTTTTCGCACAAAAGCACAACTTGGTCCATAAGCAAGAAAAAGCAATGAAAATGACCAAGCTGGCATCAGAATAGTATAGGCATGTGAGACAAAGCAAAATAAGCATAAAAGCTTTAATTTCGAAACAGGTCAAAATTCTCACATGAGGTCCATATGAATAAACAATTGTTCAATTGACCTATGATCATTGTGAGTATAAAAGAATGCAATTCAAGAACTCCCCTCACTATGATCATCAAATTTCTAATTTTCGTTTCTCCCTTTGTATAAACTTCTCCCCAATCTTCTCATCAACACATCTTCTCCAAATAAGAGTAGCAACGAAATATTACACATCATCTCCCAAAGAAATATCTTTTCATTTAACACATCTTCTTCCCCTTTGACAATGGATTCATCAAGGAATCACGCCTTCCTCTCATCCAGGGATAACAAATAAAGAATAAAGAAAGAAGCGTAAACAAAAGAAGCATAAAGAGGAATATGCATGAAGTGCAATGGAGTGGCTTCAATTTTGTATTTTTCAATTTTTTGATTACAAGAAGCTTTGGAGATTACCCAAAAGAACAAGCTAGTATCTCTAATATTGCGCAAACAGCATATCAAGCCTGACAACGCTAGCAAGATCATGGTAAGACATATATATCAAAGCTAAGCACAAAGGCTCAAAAGTAAAGCGAGATTTGATCAATTTAAGCAACGCTTCAAATTCAAACAAGTTCATCAACAGGATCCTAAAGTGAAATTGGCCATGTCAAACTGTCAAAGTGAGATCAAAATCTAACAAAGACCACAAGAAGAGTCAATCAAGTCCCGTATTGAATCATTTTGCTCAAAATTTTGTAAACGCCCATTTGTCAACATTTTTCTCATTTGCATTGAATATTGAAGTTGACTAATGATCTAACTTAGTGACAAGATCCTGGACTAGGAGCCATCCACAAACTCATCCTAAGCTTCGACCAAAAGTTGTTTAAAGGTATATCTTAGTAAAGAAGATCCTGGACTAGGAGCCATCCACAAACTCTTTCTAAGCTTCTACAAGGCGACAAATCTTGAGGTTCATGTCATTTCGACAAGCGGTCCCCATGAGATCGTCGGATCATCAAACTATCTCCAAGTTCATGTCATTTGACAAGCAGTCTCGTAAGAATAGTTTGGCACAATTTAAGCATAAGACAATCTTGATTTTCATTTTTCACATGAGTACTTTTAGAATCTCAAGAACACAAAAGCTCAAGTAATGGTCAATTCTAGATCAAAGAGCTAACAAAGCAATTCTGACAGGGCCAATGTCACAAGAGGAGCACTAATTACGCAACTCGCTAAAACATCCACAAATTGCAAAAAAAATTTTAGTTTGAGTTGTTTAAAAGGTTCTAGCTCATATAGCAAAGACTTAGCTACACATGTAAAAGCATGATAATTCTAGCAAGTCAAAGAACTAGACATGACATTGAGCAAGAATTGAAATACAAAAGCTCTAAAGGGTAATAGGCAAAGCTTCATCAACTTTAAAAGATAAGCTGAAAATCTTATATTACAATGCATCTTTTTGGATTTTTCATACCATTTGTTGAAACCACTTGATGGAGTTTCTATATGAATGCAATATGACACAATGAGATGCAATTAAAAAGCCTAAAACCTAAAAAGTTCAAAAGATCACTAAGTTCGTAAAAAGAACAATAAAAGATCAAAAGAACAAGGAAAGATAAGAAAAGATCAAACTCCCCTCAAACCAACCCATAAGGATAAATTACCCTAACTCGCTTCTTAAGGAGGAAAATCGGTTTGATTTAAAGGCTTGGTAAGAATATCGCCAATTGAGCTTGGACTCTACTGAAGTGCATCACAATATCACCTTTTTCAACATGATCTTTAAGGAAATGAAAGCGAATGTCTATGTGCTTAGTCCTAGAATGTTGCAATCGAGTTTTTAGCAATATTAATAGCGTAGTGTTATCACGTAAAAGAGGAACACTAGCAAAGTTTAACCCATAATCTTTCAAAGTGGACGTCATCCACAAAATCAGCTACAAAGAACTAGCGCTGACTACATACTCCGCCAAAGAGTGGATTGTGCAATGTAAGACCGCTTCTAGAAGACCAAGATACAAGAGAAGTGCCTAGAAGTGACAGTGCACGAGGTACTCTTCCTATCTAACCGATGACCGCAAAATCGAATCGAAAAACCTCTAATGGACAAAGTCAAGAGCAGAATACCAAATGCCATATAAGAGGGTAGAGTGTAAATACCGAATATCGTTTAACGACTTGGCGATGGGAAGTTCTCGGAGGCGCTGAAATCTTGCACAAAGGCATACCGTGAAGTGAATGTCCGGTCTCGAGGCCGTCAAATATGAAGGAGCCGATCATGTGCGGTACTCGCGTTGATCCACGACTTCTCCTTCCTCATCTGGATCCAAAGCGATGAAGTTGTCATGGGAGTGGAAATTGGCTTGCAATCACCCATGTTGAAGCGTTTGAAAAGATCTTTAGTGTACTTCGTCTGATGGATGAAAGTTCCTTCCTTGCATTGCTTGATTTGAAGTCCCAAAAGTAATTAAGCTCTCCCATCATACTCATCTCAAATTCCCTAGACATAGTGTCGGAAAAGTCGAAACAAGAGCATTAGAGGAACCACCAAAGATAATATCATCCACATAAATTTGAGCAAGCAGAAGTCATTGTCACGCCTAAGAATAAATAGAGTTTTATCCACTTTACCCATCTCAAAATTATTTTTAAGTAAGAAGGTCTTAAGTCTATCATACCAGGCTCTAGGGGCTTGTTTAAGACCATACAATGCTTTAGATAGCTTGAAAACACGATTTGGATATTTAGGATCCTCAAAACCAGGGGGTTGCTTAACATACACTTCCTCATCTATGAAACCATTTAAAAAGGCACTTTTAACATCCATCTGATATAATTTAAAACCTTTTGATGCAGCAAATGCAAGCGAGAATGTGAATGGCTTCTAGTCTAGCAACAGAGCAAATGTCTCATCAAAATCTAACCCTCAACTTGGTGAAACCCCGAGCTACCAATCGGCCTTATTTCTAACCACGTAACCATCCTCACCTTGTTTATTCTTAAACACCCAACGGTTCCTATAACATTATGACCACTAGGAGGTTCTACTAGGTTCCAAACTTTGTTTCTTTCAAAATTCTCTAACTCCTCATGCATGACATTTACCCAGCTAGAATCAGATAAAGCATGTGATATATCGCGGGGTTCAAAAGAAGCAACAAAAGCCGAATGAGAGTAGAGATTTGGATCATTATACCCGAGCGAGTGACTCGCTCATGTAGATTACCTATTATCTGCTCCGGAGGATGTCTCTGAATGCGAAGTGGGCGCCCGGTGAGATGTCGTTTCTTCGACCTCGCAGTACTGATGATGATGATGTGAGGAGCCTCAATCGAAGGTGAAGTAGACGTAGCGTGTTCTTGTATCAATATGGGCGCCTAAGCAAAGCAGATGAGGGAATGACATTAGCTTCGTCCTCATCTTCCTCCACAAAAATGCTTTTTCACACCAGTAAATCATCAGAGTAATTGATCTAGCTCGTGGCTAGTCTCATCAAAAGTGACATTACAAGTCTCTGAATAATGTTAGTCTCGAGATTAAAAACTCGAAAACCCTCGAATGAGCAGGATAACCTGTAAATACCCTATCAAAAGTTCTTGATTCAAATTTATCTAAGTTGCTGTCTTAAGGATAAAACATTTTGATCCAAAACTCAAAATGCGAAACAGAGGGTTTTCTACCAAAACGAAGCTCATAAGGAGTCTTGCCTAAAGAAGGTCTACAAAAGACACGATTGGCAATATGACAAGCAGTAGCAATAGCTTCGGCCCAAAATCTCCTCGGTGTGCTATACTCATCTAGCATCGTCCTAGCCATTTCGACCAAGGTTCTATTCTTCCTTTCCACCACACCATTTTGTTGAGGGACGTGTGGAGAAGAGAACTGATGCTCAATACCACGCCAAAGACAAAAAGAAGCAAAAGAAGCATTTTTGAACTCCGTGCCATTATCACGCGAATCGCTCTCAAAGCACCAGGAAGCTCAGAAGCCAAACGAAGAACAAGGTCATGAAAATAACCAAAAGCTTCATCTTTTGAAGTAAGAAAGAACACCCAAGTATATCTAGAAAGATCATCAACTATAACAAGAATATACCATTTTCCACCGACTGACCGGACTCTAGCAGGACCAACAAGATCCATATGAAGCAACCATCCCGGTTCGTCACCATAACCATAGTCACGAGAAGGTGTGAGGCGGCAACTTATTTGCCATGCCTACAAAGCGCACATCTGACAAGATCTTTGATGACTTTGAGCTTAGGCAAACCTCTCATGAGATCAAGGTTGCTAACTCGTGTCGATGATCAAAACCAATGTGCCCCAAACGTCGATGCCAAAGCCGTAAATCGAAGACGATGTAAGCAAACATTTAAGAGATCCAAAGAAGAGATTTCGAAAAATCGGCCCAAAAATTCTACCAACTCTAGAGATTCCAAACACAAGCTCACCAAGAGAATCAAGCACACGACAAGCATTTTTCTTAAAAGCAGTCTCATAACCATCATCAAGAAGTCGAGAAGCAGAAAGAAGATTATACCTAAGCTTGTCCACAAGAGCGACATCCTTTAGAATGAATTTGTTGTTTACCCTAATTGATCCTGTTCCTTCAATTCGCCTTGTGTATCATCTCCAAAGGTGATGAAGTCATCACCGTTGCTCGCGTGAAAGAGGTGAACCATTTTGAGTTCCGGTCATGTGGCGTGAACATCCGAGTCAACGAACCACGTGTTCTTCCCTTTCCGCGGTAATCCTAAAAATTAAGGAGTAAAGAACGATGTGTCTCAATATCGGGATTAGATAAACAAGATTTAGGAATCGAGATCGAGACACACGTCCGCAAGGAGTATACAAACCGAAGTACTATCCTTGATTTCATTTAACATTCGGTTATGAGCAATGTTTAAATTAAAATGAGACTTGAATCTGTCCATGGCGATCTGACCGGCTTTGTGCTGGCGGTCAGACCGGTGACCAAAACGGTCAGACCGGTGACCACCAGTGATCGACCATGATCTGATACACATTAGAATTTGGATGTCTAGAAACATAATGATTTGCATGAGATAAAAATCCTAATCCGTGTTTATTCTTTTCGGTGTTACCATGTCTCATAGAAGCTCTAGGTTGCATGAATGAAATTCTATCAAAATTTTCCTATCATTTTTCAACCTACGCCAACAAAGATTCAATCAAATGTCCACCCTTTTTGCAATAAGTGCAATGGTACTTGGTACCACTAGAAGACGCACCATTTGAATTAATACAAGGTTGGGCAAAACCTGCAGATTTAAAAGATGTTTTTGCGAGTTGGGTTTTGAATTCAATTAAACCTTTTCCAAGACTTGAATGACTTTTGGGTTTGAATTGTCTTGAAAAGAATTGAATCCTAAACCTTGCTTCTTATAAGGAGTTTTAGACTTGTCAAGAATCATGTTTAATTGTTTCTTACCTTTAGAAATTTTTCTAATGTATCATGAAGGTAAGCATTTTCTTTTCTCAAGTTAACACAAGAATCACAAGTTTTATCCATAGATTTTTCCTTATACAAAGCAATTTCAAGCTTAAGAGTGGAACATGAAGCACAAGTAGTATTTTCAATATTATCCTTAAGCTTAGCATATTTGACTCTAGCAGCTTCTAAGATATCTTTGATTTCACGTTCTTTTCTAAGCATGAAGTGCAAGGGCTAGAATCAAAAACATCAAAAGCAATCAATTTACTAGATTCTAAACATTTTTCACAAGGAGCACTTTTAATTTCATTTAGTTCAGATTTAGCATTCTCAAGTTGTTGTACACAAATATTATGAGCAGATTGTAACTTGGTAATTTCAGAATGCATAGCATGACAAGATAAACATTCATCAGGTTCAAGAGTCTTAGCAGTTTTAAGCTCTACTTTCAGTTTGCTAATTTTTGACTCTAATTTCTTATTTTTTGTCATAACAAATTCAAGCGCTTCATCTTGACTAAGCAATTGCTCAACTATAGAATCATATTTAGCGAAAGCTCATCATAAGAAAAAATACCTCATTATCATCAATGTCGTCCGTGTCGACCATGAAGCACATGCCGGTGAAGTCTTTGGCCTTCCTTTCTTTTTACCTTGAGGATCTCCTCCTCCTTGTCCTCCTCACTCCCGGTATCCACATCGCTCAAGGATTGATCCTCAAAAGCGGCAAGGACCCGGTGAGCGACCTTCACAAGCTTATTTGCCTCATACCTTGATTTGTTGAAAGGAGGCTTCTTCCAAGTCGGGCTTTCCTTCCTTATGATTGCTCTTACCTTTCACTTGGGGCAATTTGCCGGATATGATTGAGCTCACCACATTCATAGCATGTTCTGGGACCACCTCTCTTTTGTTTCTCACATTATTGTAGGGCCGTGTGAATTTCTTAGCTAGAAGAGCTAACTCTGTTTCAGAATACTTTCAAGCTCCTCTTCATGAATAGCAGATAAACAAGCAAATGAAAATCCGTAAGAAGATTCACAAGAGTCATCAAAAGCCTTTTGAGAGGATCTGCTACCAAAGCTAAATTATCTTTCTTAGGATGATCAACTCTTTTAATTTCATGAGTCTTGAGTTTACTATAAAGCAATTCTAAAGTAAGACTTGAAAGATCAACATTTTCTTCTATAGCAAGAGCTTTCATCTCCCACTCCTTGGTGTTGATTGCGGCCAAGAGATGGGTGGCATTTTCAGATTGAGAATATTCAATATCAACGACTTTCATTTGATTAATTACTTTATTAAAGCGATGAAAATGTCATCGATGCTCTCTCCAGACGATCTCGAATTTATTGTACTCACGCTTGTAAGCAGCTTGGCGCACCTTTTGATTTGGGACGAACCTCATGATATGTTTCGAGAGTGTTCCAAATTTCATGCTTGCATTGAAAGATTGCAAATTCTATCATATTCTTGTCTACCAAGTGCACCATATAAAATATTCTTAGCCTTATTGTTGTTAGCCAAAAGAATTGCGTAGCGAGTGTAGCAATTTCAGAATAACCAATGAGGCTCTAACAACATCCCAAATAGCTTGTCCTCGCTCTCAAGAAAGACGCGCATACGATTCTTCCAATAGGCATAGTCGTGCCCATCGAAGATATGCGGTTTAGTAGAAAACTTATCCATCGCCAAAGTTGGTGACCGGTTAAGATCAAGATTGAACTAACCAGGGCTCGATACCACTTGTTGGACCGTAAAGGCGACTAGAGGGGGGGTGAATAGGAGCACGGTCACTTTTTCACAAATTATGAACTCAATACAATTTAACTCCAGTAGCTATTAGAAAGCTATGAAGATCAATATACCAGTACAGCGGAAGACTAGTATTGAATCCAATTAAACCCCTAAGCAATATAATAAAATCACTAAGATTACTAAGACTCACAAAGAGGCGGTCGATAGTTATACTCAACCGGTCGGACCGATTGCGGGCGGTCTGACCGGCGTTGTGCTGGCGGTCGGACCGCTCCAAAATCGGTCTGACCGGTGATGACGGGCGGTCTGACCGGCCGACTCCAGAACCGATCTGCAACAAGAAAATCGGCCGATGACGGTTGCAATTAGGTGAAACTTTGATTCTCAACTCCAATCTTTATGAAACTTTGCACACACCTTCTATATGCTATTGAGGACCTATTCCAATCGAATATTATGATAATTCTTGGAACGATCTTGAGCAATTGCCAATTGATTAACGAAGGTCTAAAACGGGCAAGAACGAAAACTTGATCCTAAAGCTTGTTCGTGAGTGATTGATGATCAAGATGATGCTAGATAGATTCACACATATCACAGCAAGCTAATTCACGTGAAAGAATCAATCACAAACTCGCGGATCAAAGAAAGCCCTAAAAACACGAAATTGAAAGCAAGAACGAAAAGAGACTTATCTCAAGCAAACCTTGCATAGATTGATTTCGTGATTGTTGCCGGATTACATCCACACCATCATGGATCGATGGGCAATCAAAGATCACGAAATTCTCCACAAACCATGAAAAGCCCTAGCCTCCACCTCAACTCCGCTAAAGACAATTAGGGTTTTGAAACATAAAAGGCGAGAGAGGAGAGGTGCACCACCATCTCCTCCTATTTATAGTGGAGGCCTAGACTCTAGGGTTTGACTCAATTGGGCTCCGTTAAGGCCCACTAACAAGCGGGTCACACACGCACGCTTCGCGGCGCCGCTTTTAACCTTTGACCTAAACCGCTTCACCATGCGTCATGGATTCGCCAATAGATCACCCTTGTCCATCTTGTGTCACGCTTGAGTCGTTGACCTCACCCGCATCGCCGAACGCTCGACCTCAACTCTTCAAGTCTAGTCTCGATTCTCCTCGCCGCTGACCGTCGTTGACCACCAAGCTACATGCACAACCACGGATAAGAAAACACGATTCGGGAACAAGTTCTTCACAACTTGACCCATGTTAGTCAAAACATGCATCATGCAAATCATATGCCATGAAACCAATGACTTTGACCTAACAAAACAACATCGCCACGGTTGGCCGACGTTCAAGTAGTTACGGTCGACCGCCCAGTGAGCCGGTCGGATCGCTTCCATGGCGGTCGGACCGCTCCTCGTGAGCGGTCGGACCGCCTCTTAGACTTAGCCGAAATTCAAGCTCCCAAAACTAAAACCTTCTGGAAACTTAAATCCAATAGAACTTCTTACTGGAGACTCCAAAAATTATGAGACCAAGTGCATTGGGATCCCCTTACTTGTCCACAACACCTATTTTTGGCCCACTCGATTTGAATACTTTTGGTCATCGCCGGTCCGATCAGCCCGGATGGCGGTCCGACCGATATGGGACCGGTCGGACCGCCGTGCAAGGACCGTCGGACCGCCGAAAGCAAGAAGCTCAGAACTTTGTCGAAAACGCGTGAAACGACAAACCGTAAACGCCATTGCCAATTGTCACATCATCCTAAGATCTGGAGCATATCCCCATGAAATCCACAAATATTATTTTGTCTGCTTCTTAGTTACCTCGTTGTATGGATATAATTTCATCGATGTTACAAACTGTGTGGACTAGCTACTGATCATGGGACTAGTTCAGGATATACAGAGGGTACCAGAGTTGCATATCCACGGTCCCGACAATTTTCGACCACATATTTGGTGGACAAATCACAATGATATTACAAAACATCAGCGCAACGTTATTATATTTTTTTGTCGACAAATCACAATGATATTACATAACATCCAGTGCAACGTTCTCATATATTTTGTCAATAAATCATACTGATACTACAAACCATTCAGCACAACGTCGTCACCTAGTTTTTTGACAAATCAAAATGGTATTATAAAGCATTGAACACTATATATTTCAATAAGACAAACCTTTCAACGTCATTATGTTTCATCCATATCTAGATTTGGAATGACAGCAGGGGCTTACGGGGTCTCTATAGCCATTTGAAATGATAGTTTTTTATATTTTTAATATTAAAAATTTATAGACTTATGTGATCCATGCCACCATTTGAGGGTCCTGTCACCATTTGAAGTGGCGATAGGTCATGCCGTCATTTTAACTGGCGACAGTAGTATAATTTTTTACTGATTATTTTTGTAAATTTATTTTAAAATAATATTATTTCAAAAAAAATCATGCCTGGTGTGCGCGGCTACCCGCGCTTGGATTCGGCAACGTGTTTTTCATATATATATATATATATATATATCCCATGATTTTCTTTCCCTTTTCTTCCCTCTTTTTTTTTTTTTTTGAAATTTTGACGCCATGTTGAATGCATCCCCTTTCTTTACGTGAGTCATCTTAAAGATATGGGTTTGCATTTTTCTTCCAGGCTTTTTACAGCTTTCACGCACACGTTAGTCTTTGTTCCCCCCCTATGCCACTTTTGGTTGTATGTACATGCATGATTGTAGGATGGCTAGCGCGGGCGGTCCAACACACTATTTTTCTTAAACGATGGATTTTCTCTTTTCCCAAATCCCTTGTATTTGTAGCTACTTAAAAGCTAATCATTTCGCTTAGAAGTTCACCCCCTCTACACGAAATGGAAAACTATCAAACTGAATCGCGGTCATTCTCAATTTATAAGCGTTTACATGTTCAAACAAGAGGATTTGAATGTCTATGCTCTTACAATAAGCATTAAAAGGCTTGACATAAGCACAACACGCGTATTGTGCCTGTCTTTTTTATTTCTGTTCGAAAGCTTAAAATTTTGCGTTCATAGTTTAGTATAAAAAATTGAACAACGCCAACAAGTAAAATATATGGGAGGGAAAGCATAAAACCATATTTTAAATAGCTCTAAGATTGCATAGAATGGGCAACGTGTGGTTGCACAGGAAGCGGTGGTGGCTCTGTTGGCTGTGGGCAAGCAGGCCTATGCCCCCAAGATAGATTGTCTTTGAATGAATTCTTCGACTTTTGACTAACATGTTGTACTCCTTAAAATAACACAAATGCTGCAACATATAGAAGTTTTTGTGCACCATTGAACTCCCAACATTTTTGTGGGACACTTTTGGACGAATGAAAACATATGTGTTGGAGTGGGACAAAAGTACCAATGTGTTGTATGGATGCTTCTAACTGGATCTAGAATGCATTACTACTTGTTCCTTTTTTTTTAGAAACAGATATTTGTAATTTTATTAAATAGTAATTTTAAATGTGGCATATTACACAACAAGGAGTGTTAATCATTCAAGCTTCTCTCCAAACATACTAAAAAACGGTGTTAGTCACCCTCTCCCCTCTTCTATTAGAAGATGCCTATGGCGACGGCATATCTCATGCACATGGGTGCATCTGTGGACATATCTACATGGCGCATCCTGACCGTCAATCATGTATCCAGCAGCCCCGATCGAGCCTTCCTCCAACCCGCCGCCGCTTTGCGGAAAGCCCCCCGCCCCCCGGCGCCCGACACCACTTTCTCTCCAGCCGTGTCAGGGTTCGCCGCCGCCCTCTTACGCCGTGCCGCACCTCCCCTCCACCGGCACCCTGCTCGCGCCTCACCTAAGCCGGCCCCCTGCGCCGCCCCTGCACCTCCACCCTGTGCCACCCCCTGCTCAGCGACTCAGTGCCGCGACCTGCATCCGCCCCGCCAGAGACCCTGCGCCGCCGAGCCTGCACCGAGCCCCCCTGTGCCACCCCTGCGCTGAGCCCCCCTGTGCCCACCCGAGTTCCCTATCCCGCCGCCCCGTCAAGGCTTCCTTGTTCATGCTCCCCAGGTGTTCTCGAAGGCAATAAGAAATGGAACATCAGTGGTGAGGTCGTAAAATGCATTTCGAAAGTCTTCCCAGGTGTCCATCCTATTTGACCTGAGGTTAGTATATTAACTAGTAGTACTATACAAGGATCAAAATCTCGGTTCCGTCCGATTTCCCGGCCGACGGCTGGTACCGGTAACCGGCCGGTTACCGAAAAATTAAAAAAAAAACCGGTACAAATTTGAATTTCAAAATTTGAATATGGTTTTTTACCGGACCGGTTATCGGAAAAACCGGCAAAAAAACCGGAATTCAAAAAAAGAGTCATCTTTTATGTTTTAATAGTGCTAAATATACTAAAAACTAATGTTTCAATACATAATCTAGCATAACAATGCCTAAACCAACTAGGGAAGGACATTATAGAGTCAAAAAATCAAATTTGCATTTAAAAGATCCCGGCCGGTATTTGTTTCCCGGAGCCGACCGGTAGGTTACCGGCCGGTATTTCAATCCATGGTACTATATCCTCTTGTGAAGTTTATTTTCTAGCCATGCCATTTTCTGGAGATATGAGCATTCTAAGAGTTTGAACAATTTCGTATGCTATCAGTTATGATATTTGAACAACGTTTTTATTTCAGCAATTTTTTATGATGAATGGTGTCTGTAGGGATCATATTTGGATTAAAATGTGCATATATTTATCTCACCAAGAAAGCAGTGATCAGTCGATTTGAAAAGCATGTGACAAAGCTACAAAGGCTTAATCATGTATTTGCAGGTGGAACCTGCAATTGCTGCAGCATTACTAGCTTGGAGCCATCATCGCAAAGGGTTAAAGCTGGAAAATGGAAGCTGATTCCCAGCATTGAAGAATACCATTGTACATTACAAAGTTGGCCAACCAAAGGATAAATAAGATAGGATGGTCCTAAAGGCACATTCATTAGAATCAAGACTGCTGGTGCGAAAAGAATAAACAATTGTGGATCAAAAGAACATTTTATGTGCATTTTAAAGGGGTAATATAAAATTTCTGATGTCAAATATAACATTTCTGATATCTGATATAGTAGGTAGCGTGTTCAAAGAATTGTTCACTGGACCTTTGATTCTGACTCTTAGTGACCTGTATCTGTGATATTTGCGTTCGGAGAGAAAAACATGTATCAATGTATCATGGATAGTTCATCTTCAAATATGTGTTTAGGCTTGTTCAGTTTCTTGAAATGCTGAATCGATGCAATCGGATTTTCAGCATTGTTTGCTATGTGTGATTAAGCTGACAAGATGAGCTTGCACGAATTTGCATCAAGTTTCCTGAATTATGATAATTGAGTCATGATGCTCTTTCATTTAACAGAGGGAAGAGGAATTGTGAATAGACTGCATTACAAATTTACAACTTACAAAGACTGCCAATTGTGAATAGACTGCATTACAAGGTTACCTTTGGCACGTCAAGTTTCAAAGAATGTCAATTGTAGATTATAAATACTAAAGAATAGACATTCCAAATTATTCCTTGGAATATAGAAGCTTCGTCATATTATCACCACAGATTGTCAAATTCATACATGAATGCCTTACATATAAAAAAACCACCTAAAAACTTGGTTTCAAGCACTCCACTACCATTCTTGTTGGCCTTCAAACGGATTAGCATTTCAGAAGTTCATACTTGCAAACCAGCAGATGACAAAGCCCATAGCATCAAAGCCAAACACAAGGACTAGCATAAAATGACTGAACATATAGCAAGAAACTAAACACATGCTTCATCGCACAATAACAAATGACTCATTGATTCCGGTCGACCACAAGCCCACTGTAACCCATAAACTGCTAGTCCTGGCATATCAGATCAGATTGAATGCAACAGTATCAGGATGTGCTCCAATGACATAAAACTCATACATCCCCAACACCATAACAAACAAAACATAATCTTCAATTTACACTTAACAGGAAACATTTGCCTATTCCCAGGTTCATGCAGCCTCCTCGCTGTTTCATCCCTTTCGGTTCTTGCGTAAGCTCGGCTAAGCAGGGGTGGCGCCAAGGCAGGGGCAGAGCAGGAGCGACACCGGGGCAGGGGCAGAGCAGGGGCGGCGCGAGAGGAGCCCTACCTCGTAGGCGGGCGGCGCAGGCTCGGCTACAGCGGGCGGTGCGGGTGGCGGCGTCGCAGGGGCTCCGGCGGGCGGTGCAGGGGGAGGCGCAGGCGTGGGGAACCCTAGCTCGTGGCGCAGGGCTAGGTGCGAGCGTCCTTGAGGCTGTTGCCGTTGGACCCTGCCCCTCGTCGGTTTGGCTTCTCCTGGCGGTGCAGCCCCAACTGACGGCATGGTTTCCTCCTCAGGCGTGGGCCCAATCGCCGGCATGGTCCCTCATGGTGGGAGCTCGCGGGGGTGGGAGCATGGTTTGGGAGGAAGGGGACGATGGGAGCTTGCAGGGGATTTGGTGCTGCCGGCGGGGGGCAAAACGCAAAATACTGTAAGTGAGAAGGGGGGTGTGCCCGTTGAGATCCAGGCTGCTCGGATCAGATCGGACGGTTGGAATTGGCTAGAGGTACAACGGCTTGGATTACATGTATCTAGAGGTACAAGTGAGGCGGGTTGCAGACAGCCCGCACCCACTCGCACCGGCTGCCTAAGTCTTTTGCAGCAATTGCGGCTGCCACTAGACCGCAAGACATTTGCCATTCGCGGTTGGTGGGTTTGGCAGCTGAGCCCACCAAGTCACCAACCAGTCAACTTGCTAAGAAGTACTAGTCCAAATTGATTGAGTAATGCATTGAATTTTTCCCCAAAAATACCAAAAACTCTGAAATTTTTGAACGAACCCATAAAACACTCTGCTTCAGCACTTGAAGTGCCCATATAGCTCTCAGGGTGTTGTCAAGAGGAATAAGGATTAATTACATGAACACCTATATAACTTAACAGGATTACATGAACACGTGTATAGATTTACATCTGGTTCTTTGTCAATCTTTCTAAAAGAACAGAAATAGCAGAACAAATGCAATGATGCAAAGCAAAATAGACCCCCTGAAAAACTGCACATAGGGAAAAGGATGAGAGCATTACAAGTATGAACGACACAATAATTTCATAAGTTACTACATCATCTATAGTTATGGGTCTTACGAAAAAAAGCAAGAACTCGAAATTTCATAAAAGAAAAGGCAGATTGCAACAAGAAAAGAGTTGTTGCTGGTGCGCTCGCTCCTCGTTGAGAAGGGTGTGGACATGGCGGTCTCTAAGCACCCTACACAGGTCAACAAGGGAAGCAGGAAGGAAGGAAGGGAGATGAATTACCTCAGTGGTGAGGTACTCAACGACGATAGAGGAGGAGGAGGAGGCGCCGACGACGATGCGGACGGCGGGCCTATGGCCTCCCTGGCCAACTGACACTCCCTTCCGATGCACTGGAACGAGGACGACAAATGGATGGCTGTTGGTCGGAGGTGGAGGCGACGGAGGTACGCTAGCTCCGACGACGAGGGTGACGGAGGCGGAGGCGCCGCATAATTTTTCTGGCAACGCCCCTGACCGTCGGCTTGCAATTGACCCGCTACATTGTGAAAAAGAAATCCACAAAAGCATCCAAGATTTGCTCTCTTGAGTTCATCACTATTCACTCCTACCATGCTAGTGTCGTACTATTTTATATTAGTGAATACTTTTTAATAAACATGCATGGCATATATTGCAACATTGCGTCTACGAAATCCAAAAGTACGTCTGAAGTAAACCGAATGTTCCCTCATCAAAGCAGTTCATAATATATGGTGTGTAGTTTATTTGATATTTTGTTACTACAATATATACTTTTGCATAATGGCGACGATGTTTATCGCGAGTTGCACTGAAACTCAACCATGAATAGAGGAATGCATTAGATATTAACGCGAGATCATTCGAGCAATTAAGCAAATGCCACGGAAGAAAGCAAAGAACAACGTACGTGGGTTATGAGCATTCTTCGCATTGTTATTTGCTGCGTGTTCCGTTATATATTCTTCTTTTTTATGCTTAGCTCTGTGTATTCTGCAATACTTGAAGCTAACGAACTTTGTGTTGACCCAAATTTACTCCAAGGGTACAATGCACCAAAGTTCTGTGTGTTGTGACAATCGTAAGCTTTTAGATTTTGTGTTGGGGTTAACAATAAGCAAAGTTAGTGTGAATTTTCCATCATATATTGATCCTTATTGTGATCGTAAGCAAAAGCAATGCAATATATAAATGCAAAACTAGTTGGTTTCCCCGTAAAAATTCATTTTTAGACCCTTGATCCACTGCGAGATTGTTGTGACAACCCGCATCATTTGCATATTTGTTAGCATAAAATATTTCTATTTCATTGCATCAAAAACTTTACAAAAATATTTTACAAGCAATTGCAGTGTTTTTGGCAGCCAATAATTAAAACCCTAGTCCTCTTCTTGCCTTCTGTAGTAGTAGCCTTCCTCGTCGCCCTGTCCTTTGAGCGTCCGCCCGTAGAGTCGACTCGCGATCCGTTTTCCTCGCTTGGAAGGAAAATCAGTAAGCGGTTAGTAAGTTTAGTTGAGAGCATTCTTGTGAGCATTAGAGTATAGAAGTTAGAGTGTAGAAGTGGCCGTCAATTTTCCCAAAGTGCAGTAGAGTATCCGGAGTAACCTGAGTAGTCGGTCCCTTGACCATCAAGATCCCCAGACCAACCGGAGTTAGTCGGCCCCTTGATCGTCCAGGTATCCAGACCACCCAGGGTCCTTCGGCATCTGTCACTTCTGTGGGTCTCCTCATCGGCATTGTTAGAACCCATCATCCACTGTTTGCAATTGCCGAAACCTAGCACCCTCAGTGCATATCCCAGTTCACCACACCCTCAATCAAGTGTCACCGGGTGCAGCAACCATTTTCAGGGCCCTCTCTAGCAATGCAGCTCCCCTGGCCGAGCCTCAAACCCTAGCAGCATCGAAGTGTAGCTCCTCTGACCGAACCCACACAGGGCAGCAACAAATGCATTCCCCCTTACAAGAGCTAGCAAAGGCATCACCCCTTGCAAAGCCAGCAGCACAGCACAGCCAAGTTGATCCCCATTTCCCATTCTCAACCTCAAAGCAAAGCCAAGACTCCAGCCAGAAGCCACCACTGCCAAGAGCAAGGTAAGATCAGAAGCTCAAGCAGCCATCAACCACCTCCCCTCCATTCCATAGCCAGCGAGGCTGCATCAGAGCAGTAAGCCCCTGCTCGCTCTCCCACCAAGGCCAAGAAGCAGAAGAAGAAGGAGCAAGAAGGCAGCCAGGGAGCAGAGGAGGAGGAGCCACCAGTCCCGCAGCCACAATCAGGGAGCCAGAAGCAGAAAGGGAGAGCACCAGCCCAAGCCAGCACTTCCATCCCCTTCTCCCAACCCAAACCCAGCAAAGGTAATCTCAGCCACACCTCTGGTAGCTCTGCACTCTATGCACATCCCCCACACCATCACCAGATCTCAGTAGGATCAGCAGGTAGCTCCCTGTTCATATCATCGCAGAGCAGGGGAGGGAGGAGGTCAGAGAAGGAGGGGCATGGGCCGGCGGCCGCAGGCCGAGCCGGGGAAGGAGCAGGAGGCGGCGTGTGGGCCGTAGGGAGTAGAGCGCTGGGGGAGGTGACCCGATCTAGGGAGGCGCTAGGGTGAGCCGGCCGAGTCGGTGAGAGGCAGCGGTGCAGGGCCATCCATCGCACCGAAAGCAAGAACGGCCGGCGGCGGCGCAGGGAACCGAGCCAGGAGGCAGCGTGTTGAGCTTCGGATTGAGCCGGGGTAGGGGACCGGATCCACCGAGGGAAGACCAGATCCGGCCGGACCGGGCCAAGCCGAGGGCGAGCCGGTGGAGCAGAGGCGACGCCGGACGACGCCGGGGGCCGAGTGGAGCGAAGTCGGCGCAGCAGGAGGCGCTGGAGCCGAAGCCGGGGAGCGGAGCGACCGGCTGAGGCAGCTGAGGCGACGCCTGGCCTTCGGCCGTGCCAGGCGAAGAAGGAAGCGGAGCCATAGCCGAAGGAGGTGACGCAGAACCGGAGGTGGGGCTGGAGGCGCAGGGAGCGGCGCTCGAAGGCGGAGCGGGCCGTCTGGAGGCGATGGCGGCGGAGGATCCTGAGAGAGAGGGAGAGGCGAGAGAGTTGGGGAAAGAGGATAAGGGGGAAGGAGAGTTGTCGGTAGGGGTGAAAATGGATCGGATACGGACGGATAATGACTCTGCCATATTTATTTTCATATTTTTTCCGATCCGGATACGAATACGGATACTCTGGATATAAATACAGATATGAATAATATCGAATACGAATACGGAGCAAATACGAATTGAAACGAATATGGTCGCGGATATTTTTTGGAACATGAAAACCCCTTAAATTGTATGCCAGAAATTAACGAAAACATATAACTAGTTTATTTGATGCAAACATTCATGAATTATTCATATTTTCAGCAACCACACATAACATTGGCACTAGCAAGTTGCATTAACTAGCCATCATAAACATAACAATTAGTTTACCATATTTAGATTATAAATCATAACTCACAAAGTCAAAGTCATCACACATTCACACTTAGTTCATCACATACATAAAACTTAGTTCACACTAACATTAATCAGGCTAGATGGTTAATCTATAAACAAATGACTGTAATATCCCAAAGTATGTTCCAAAAAATAAAATTAATAAATTTATTATTTTATTGGATTTTTTGATATTTAAAAGAGTTTTCTTGGTTAAAAAGAAAAATAATAAAATAAAGTCAATGATTTAATTTCCTAGTTTTCAATGTCAATTTTTTTTATTGAGATTTATGGGATTTTATTGTATTTAAAGTGAAAAAAATTCTTGAATTTTTGGATTTCAAAAAGGTTGTTCATATTTTTCAGAAAATTAAAATAATTTATGTGCAAAAATAAAAATCAACTTTAACTTGGAATTAATTTTATTAAGTTCAAAATAATTAAAGGAATTTTTGTGATTTTTTTCTAGATTTTTTTTTAACTCTATTTGCTATTTTCTAAAAGGCTATTTGATTTGTTGCATTTTCTGAAATTTAGAAATTAATTAAAATCTTATTTTCTCTTTTGGGCTGAAATCCTCTTCTATTAGGTCGAAATCCGGATATCCGGACTTGGTCTTATCCGAATAATCAGATCAGATCCACGGATAGCATGCCTCTCAGATGTCTGTTCCGTTTCCGACAAAAAAATCCGAATCCGTTTCCGATTCGAAAATTATCCGAGAAAAATCCGATTCGAGACAATCCGAATCTGTTTTCATCTGGATCGGTCGAAAACTATCCGATATGTTTTCATCCCTAGTTGTCGGCAGAGGGGGTAAGAAGAGGAGAGAGAGAGAGGGGTTAGATTAGGGGGGTATAGTTAGCCGGTTAGGTTAGTAGATAGAGGGAGGGTTAAGTTAGTTAGGGTTAGGAGGTGTTTAGCCGGGTAGGTTAGTCGGTTAAGTAGAGATTAGGGGTTTAAGTGACGAGAGTAGTTAGGTAAATAGGTGAGTGGAGATCAGGATTAGAGATTAGTTGTTTGGTTTTTGAGTATAGAAAATTTAGAATTGGTATAATTAGTGTTGGTTCAGTTATTTAGAGTAGCCCGTTGGTGTGCCAGGAGTGTTAGTAGTCTTGTGCGCTCGAATAGATCCTTGTAGGCGTAGAAGAGTGTAAGATCCGGTAGTAGTCTATGTCGAGGGTAGAACGCGAGTTCGGCGATGTCGGTAGTAGATCGGGTTTAACCATAGGACGATTTTTAGCGGGAGTGCTAACTGGGTTGGGTTCAAAAGTTTTGTTAAATTAAAATTGGCTGACATAGGAGTTGTATTAGCATTTTATACGCCTACTACCACTCAAACTCAACTAAGCATTTATTTATATATTATTCGTGCTACCGCTTTGCTACAGAGGGCAAACCAGTGCCCACAGGGGAAGCTGATCAGAGACTCGTCATCGTAAATCTTTCCTACAACTCCAAAGGCAAGCTATCCTCTTGAACATTGATATAGTTACTTTAAATGTAAACCGTATATTGATGTATCTTATATGTATTGCATGAAAATTATATTTCAAAACTCAAAACGGATAATGAGATGATGAGAAAGATAAGAGAACTGAGATGAGAATTGAGTAATAGCATGGCTGGTAAAGGGGGCTAGGGCAGGGGAAGAAAATGAGAAAAAGATGATGATGATGAGATAAGAGGTGGGACCCCTTTACATATGGTTATAATATAAGAACTAACAAAACTCTTGCTCATCGGAAGCCGTAAATTCAGTGCCAACTATTTTTCCATTTTGACGGGCAGAAAATGTTACCTTGTTACGTAGTTATGCTCTCCACAACGGGACACGAGGGGGAGTGTTGGGTGAAGGAAATCGGCCCAACCAACATTACCAGAACTCGGTGTGAAGATAAGTTCAGCACCGACGGAACGTAATGGGTGGAGAAATTAACCACGTAACCTGGAAAACGTCTGTATTCTGATCTCGAAACCACATCAAAGGAAATGTGGTGAACCTAGTTCATAAGAGAGCTCAGGATAGCTATGGGTAAGGTGGTACAAGCCTGCACAGTGCTATACAAATCATGAATTCATACCAGTCTCTGGATTGGAGTCTACGAGGAACCACTAGGGGTCTATCTTCTCTCCGAGTGACTAGTAGTGTTTTCAGAATTAAAATTGCCACCTAATGTTTTAATGAGTATTTTCAGAAAGAGATGATTTAGAAAATGTGATAAGACTAGAGATCAGTCATGCAGTGCATCTTTTGCTATTAATGCTTGCTGAGTACTTTTGTACTCAGCCTTGTTAGTATTCTCCTTTGTTATATCCTAGTCCGGCCGGGAGCTATCCCGAGTGGGACGAAGGACTTACAGGTACCGAGACAACCGCATGAGGAGAAGGCACCGACTGCGAGGACTTGAGCGAGATGGGCGCCATCTTTGACTCGTGGGACGAATAGAATGGTGGTACTCCAGAAGCGGAGAAGCTCTCTTTTGTGTTTGTGTAGTATTTGTATTAAGAACCATAACCTTGCGTGGCTACTACTGAAATAAAGATGTACGGTTTCTATCTTATTGTTCTGCTGCGTAACTCTGATAAAAAGGATTGCTATTCGTCGGAGTGGTGTTCTACCGTGCAGATGAATAGTAATCCGTGTGCCTAAGTGTGATTACCCTAGGAGTAATGACACGGACGACTTGTACACTCCTTAAGCTCCATTGGATAAACCGTAGGTTTTGTTAGGCGATGTCCAAGACAACAATAAAGTGACCAAGTTGAGGGATGGTAACGATGGTGGGCAAAGGATAATCATGGTAGGAGAGAGAGAAAATGGAGGTGCGGCAATTGCCCTAGTAGCCGAGAGTTAGAGAGAAAGCAAGTGAAGGGTTTGAGAGGAAATAGGGGTTAGGGTACTGACATAAACTGAAGTAATCAAACAATTGAAAAGGAACTCACTGCACTTGCTAACACATTGGCAAAATAATTCCAATTAGCTGCTAAATAGTTATCATAATACCTCAAGTTATAGGTTTTTGTTGGGATGCACGTAACAAAGGTAGTGCAATAGCGCAATACAACACACGTCCCTTCGTTTTTGTTTATCTGACACAAATAGTTGGTATTTCACGGTTCCCTAGATAAAATTTCCCAAACTAACCATATCATCCCTATCTATGTCCATCCACTTTGTCACCTTGTTTGACGTGCTTAAGATATTATTGAAGAACATTTTTGCCATATCTAATCACAAGGACACTTTCTTAGCCAAAAGGACGGGAATTGCCCAATGCATTTCCTCCCCCTTCTATCTCCAGCCTCAGGCCCATTCGATGGCATACTGGCGAGCAATAACGTAAAAAGTTAACGCTGTCGCAAAATGGCACACAAACAGCAGTAACGACAAAATATAGATCATTGCATTTTGATCCAAATAGACATATCACTTTGACATGGATGTGAAATCGTGGAGTACAACTTGACATTGCGATGAAGAATCCACAATACATGCTTTGATGTAGCCACCAAAACGATCTATCGAGTCTATTATTACAAAGCTCCTGATAACAAAAGAGTTACAGACGTACCACAATTTCCCACCTCCCAAATCCCGACCTGCCTGTTGCAGCTGAACCAATCTGGTACGGTTTTGACATTCCCTACTGGCATGTTAAAAGAACACAAGGGTAAACATTGCACAGTTCCTGCCAAACACCAAAATCTTCACAAACTATAAATAGATACCTGCCAGCAAAAATGTGCTATCCTTGGTCCTATCATGCAGGACTGCTAGCCTTTTGGTATTCTACGTTCTACCAAAGATTACTCTGATTGCTCTCCGAGTTCACTATCTTCGTTATTTCCGGCAAATTCCTTCTGGCAAGGGACATTCATATGCTGTTGCGATGAGATTATTCCCGCGATTGCTTTCATGGCTGCAGCAGTCCTGTCACTACTCACCGCTTCCTCGTCTGATTTCTCAACAAGTTCAGTACTTTCAGATGGACCATCTTCACTCTGCTGCGGCGGGGGCACAAAAAATGGAATCTTACCCCTCTGCCAATCATGAAGTACCATCTTGGCTGCTGTTGTCAGATCAGGCTCCCCTCCCTGAGAACCAAAAGCGCAATTTCAGAGTTAACAATGTTCATCACTATTAGAATTATACAATCAGTAATGGTATGTTCATCTTCTAAAGATAATTAACCTTATCACATAATTTTTTAACATAGGAGTACATTGCAAAATTGTATGCTAAATCACTACTTCATAACATCTCCAACTTCCATTCTCGTAAGCATCATGGCAAGAGAAATATTTAGTAGAAATATAGCAAGACTGAACTAATATTAAAAGTAAATGCCATACCTTGAGTAGTTTTCCAGTGGTCTTGCTCAGCTGGACGAGAAAATCATTATCATCGGCCCTGCAGAGATGCAAACGTATGCAGCATAAGACATGTGCCATGTGTTTTAATTGTTTCAATGAACAACATCACCACCAAGCTAACCACGATGTATGATATTCAGTATCAATAACCAAGTACATCCACTTCATGCACATAAGCTTATCAAAAGGAGCAAACATGCTAAGAGGTAACAAACACAATCATGCCCAATACATTATGCCAAATATTACCAACTTTTAACACCAATGGAAGAAAACATGAACAATGGAAAAGAATAGGCAAGCTTGACCTCCAACTCTGAAAGTCGATGTTTATAGAAATATATGCTGAAAAACCTGAACACAAATATATTTATCCAATAGGGAGCACTGTATGCAAATGATAAGCGATAGGTTCGTATCTACAAAAAAAACATGGTTTACATATAGATAAACTAGAATGTATCTTACGAACATGACATACCAGTCTTGAAATTTATATGCTCTTTGAAGATGCTCCCTTTTTACACGCCTCAGAACTTCACCAATGTGCTCAGAAGCATCCTCCAAATTGGTCACTCGAACCTGGCGATAAATATATGTACATGAAAATGAAAAATACTTATCTAGGAAAATAAATACTAAAAAATAGCATTTCTAAAATGAGTGGTGGTCGACAAAAAAGCAATATTGTTGCTATTCCATGCAATGGGACATAAATCCGTATGTTCAAAATGCAGGAGTAAACCAATGCATTCTCTTACTTTCATGTTGAAATAATGTTCGAAAAATGCACTTGAGATATTTGATCTATACTTCTATGTGAAATAGCGACAAGATGAGAAAACAAAACAGCAGGAGTAAAATATTTACTAGATGTTTGGTTTTCTGCAATCTAACTAAACGAGAAAACAAAAAGGGCACAAGTGAAGATACATACCACACCCTTTAGGACTATATCAGTTTCTGAATCATTGTTTTGGTACACAACCCCGGGGCAATCAATCAAAAAGATTCTTTTAGTGAGGGTGATGTACTGCCACACCTTTGTCTCTCCAGGAATTGGAGCCACTTTGCAAACCTACGGATATAACATAAAAATAAAAACAAAAATCAGAAAGTTCACTAAAAAATGTCATCTAGAACGCCTTGAAAGAACAGAGAATTACACTCTTGGAGCGTAATGTGTTGATAACTGATGACTTCCCAACATTGGGATATCCAACAAATCCAACAGATATGGCTTGTTTGTCACTCTTCAAACGCGCAAACTGCCTTAATACCGATAGAAGAGATCCCTGGAAGAGGTTCAAAAATATAAGGGACCATAGTATAGTAGGACAACGGACATCTCCCACTGAAAAATATCCAGCTAACTTACTTTGCCAAATGACTTGTTGATGCTTGCATGGAATGCCAGGGTGGGATAGTCCTTTGATAGAGTACGCAACCATCCTTTTGTTGCCCAAGCAGGTACTAGATCACACTAAACGAAAAATAAAATAAACCATCAATGTGCTACCAGACATCACACCAGGAAAATAATTAATATTTTGCACTCGGCAAAGTTGCAGAACTTAAATTGATACCTTATTTAGTAAGAATACTAGGTGTTTGTGCTTGGCGTTCTCCTTCAGATGTTTCTCTAGATGGTAGCATCTGGTGCCCATTGGATCTCTGGCATCCAACACCTGTGCAAGAAAAATACGAAGTAAGCAAACCAGCAATCCAATACATACAGACGCTTCTACCAAAAAAGGCGCAGCAGATATTCAGTTGATTTGACAGAGTAAGTGTAATTCTCACAAGGACAAAAGGATGTAACACTGACCTGCACAACAACATCTGAAGAGTCAATAACTTTATAAAGCTCACCCCAAATTCTTTTGCTTTGTCCCTTCTCAAACATTGTATGCCGGACAAGGTCTCGTAAGCCATCTTCCTCTTCCTCCTTTGGCAACTTTGATGAAGCATATTTTTCCTCAAATGCATCTAAAAACATAACCGACATTTTACCAAGACAGGGAGAGCTATCCTGGATAATTTTATCATGTAACTAAAGATATTGTTTGTAGGTAGTTTGAGTAGCAGAAGAACAGCCACTAGGCCCACCGGTTTGTATTTTCAAGATTTTTTAACATGCATACAACATGTGCATGAGATAAATCTGCTCCAACTGCAAAACTGTAGTTCAAACTTAGCCAATTGCTTTCTTCTAAAATGCCACTAACTACCTGGAACTAAGATTATTAAGCAGCAGCAATGGAGTAGTGGTTAAACATATATAACTCGTACCTTGAGAGTCATCAGCTTTCTTCAATAGAGATTCATAATCAAAAGCCATTAGTTTTGGGCGTTTTCTCTTTCCCTTTGGTCCAAAGGCATGCTCAAAAGGCTCAGTGTCAAGAAGATGTGCCCTAGCTTGCTGTATCATCAACACGAGCAAACATACATAAGTAAAACATTTCATACTACAATACCGAGTTACCGACTACTTCACCGCAGTTAAAATGAAAGGTTCCCAGTTTTTCTTAACCAAAAAAAACTCAAGCCTTCAATGAACCAAAAAAAAGAACGAAATGAACAGAATTGACACTAATTGTTTTAAAACAATAGTGCACCACGATACTATTGCGTCACCTACACTTCCCACAGACTAATGACCAATATGACTAATGCTACATACATAAGTTGCACCTTTTGATGATCCTGCAGAAGCGATAGCGGCAGCTTCCGCTCTTTCAATATGACATTGTAGTTATTGGAAAGACGACTCTGGAGTTCCTCCCTAAAGAATTCAAGCTCTTTCTGGTTGACAACTCGTGTATTTCCTGTAATTACCAAGAGGTAGAATAATACAGACAATCAACATTCACAGTTACATCGCCGAACTTAAAAAGTGGAACAAACTGGAAGCCGCAAAATAGCAACAGGGTAAACCTTCATTGCAGAGCTCTAAGTCCTTTGATCATACAACTTAAATTTTGCTTTGGTGATTTAAGTTATATGATTTTAAGCAAGTATACACTATCCAAGTCTTTCAAAAAAAAAGTAGACCCTATCCACATATCAACATGTTTCACCCAGCAAACTGCACCTAGGATAATCTAACCGACCATTGAGTACAATCTCCCATACATCACGTCACAAATTTCACCTTGTGCACTGAGTCCCTTGGCAATTCTTCCAGCAAAACTACTACCTCAACAGTCGCTAATCTACGGCGCAGAAGGACATGCCAATTGACAAGTTACCAATTGAATCAAGTGTAAATGCATCATCTTTCTCCGTTTTTCTCATATACAGTAGTAATCAAACCTCCCAGGTTATTTCGACATGATCAACCATGCCAACAAGCGCGTCTACTTTACGCGGATAAACAGCATCAAGCGCATTCAACTACTCAGAGAGAGGGGGAGATCTGCTCACCGAACCAGCGGCGGTCGGGCTCGATGCGGGTGTTGGGGAGCTCCTTGGACTGGAGGTCATGCTTGAGCACCTTCCCGGCGCGGTCCCTCTTGGGCCGCGTGTTGTACATCTTGAGCCGCCGCACCGTGGCCGCGGACCGGCCCCCGCCGCCGCCCGCGCCCTTCTTGTCATTGGTGCGGTTGACGTCCAGCGAGTGCCGCGGCTTGCCCGACACGTTCACCGCCCTCTCCTTCTTCTTCGCCATCGCGGAGGCCTCTCGGAGGATTCTTGGTAGGACAAGCTCTCTCTCTCTCTCTCTCTCTCTGTGTGTGTTTTTCTCTTGGCCTCGTGAGAGAGGAGGCGGCGGTGGAAGGGAGGAGATGAGGAGGGGAAGCTAGGGTTTAGGAGGAGAGGCGCGCTGCGAAGCACGTGAGCATGACTGGGCTTTTGCGGGCCAGGCTGCTCGGTCGCAGCCAGTTCCCAAGCTGTTGGTCGGTTGGGCCGTCATCCATTGCGACGGCTACCGTAAAGGGCAAGCAGACTCGGTACCTGACTACCTGAGTCGACCAAGTCAGTAAAGAGCAAATTGTGCGGTAGAAGCGAGGTGTCTATGTTCCTGTTTGGCACAACTCCTGTTTTGATTTTTGAGTGAAAAAAATAGAAGTTGAAATAAATGGCTGGCTTTCTTACTGGCTTTCATCGAAAGCTCAAAGCTATCAATACATATGGAAGCCGAAAGCCAGTACTGAGGTGCTTCCCACCCCTAATATCCCGAAAATACTCCTAAACTTTGAAAAAATTACCCACATCATACCTGGTACTTAAGTCCGCTCGTTCCCCTCCCCACCCCTCTCCCCTTGCCGTCGTTCCAGTTCCAGCCTTGCGCTCGCGCCCGATTCCTCCCGCCAGGCAATAAGCAAATAAAATTCAAATTAATTCAAATTAACTCCGAATTAAATAATCTCAGTATATATAGGTACATCTTGATTCTAGATGAATTTAGAAATTAGAAATTGGAATATGCTTGTTTTTATTTTCCACCAGTCTGGTCTACTGCTATTTATCCGTACGCAGTTTATACAATTATTTGGTCCAACGATTTCATAGTGCCAACACAAATTAATACTGGTATTCATTCATTTTTTACAAGTAAATCTATCACTACTATTAATCTTTAGAAATTACCTTTTTACCTTTTTTCTAATCTCTCAATCTCCTTTTCTTACTTAACCCTCCACTTTCTCCACCTTATCATTCCAGCTGAAATATCCAATCCACCATCTTCTTCTCCACTTGCTTTCTTTTCATTTCCCCATTCTATTTCCTTCCTTTTCTTCCCCTAGGATTTGCTCCTTCGGTCGAAGTTCCCCATGGCGCTCCTTCCTCCGGCCTGTGGTGACTTGGCGCCTCCGGCCGCCGCTCCTGGCCCACACTCGCGCTCGGTCCATTGTGCCTGCTCCTGGCGTCACCTCCGCCGGCCTCTACGGCCTGACCCACCGTTGTTTCTCCCACTCACCAGCGTCTTTGGCCTCCACGCGCCTTGGCCCGTGCACTTGCCTGTTTGTGTGCCGGTCCGGCTCAGCCCCGCCCTCGCTCAGCTCCCTGCCCCGCTTGCCTCCGTGCCTCCCCTGGCTCGACGCTCTAGCTCGGTTCGCTGTGACCCAATGGCCTATGCCTCACCCACCGCCACCTTGTTCCCGCCCCTCCGGCGTGTCGGCGCCCCGGGTGTCATACAAACCCGAGACCCTCTGTGCATACCAAGCTAGTCCCATGATCAGTAGCTAGCTCGCACAGTTACAACAATGATGTTATCATAACCATTCAACAACGAACTAATGAAGCAGACAAAGTAATATTAGTTAGCAGCAAATGACCTTATGGTCAAGTTCTTACAAAAGTCGCCACGCAGGGCTTAGCAACAACAGAGTATCTGGCAGCGAAAATCTCAAAATACGTGGAGCCCAATCGACATGCCCACATGCAATCGAGTGGAGGACGTGACCTAGTTCGCGAAGTCTTCAAAGTAGCCTTCCTCATAGTACTCAACCTGTCCTGATTCTTCTGCTGGGACTGATCAACAAAGGGCATAAGCCGTGAGTACATAAAGTACTCAGCAAGTCGTAGAGAAATGTATGCACATAGTATTCATGCAAGGTTTAAACAAGGATGACTTTATGGTTAATTTGCCGAAAGCAAGTTTAACAGTAAATACAATAATTAGATTGCAAAGCAGGATTTTAAAAGAATAGTACATAGATATCCAAGTTCTTTTGAATCAAATAGTGAACCTCCCGTTCACTTCCCAACCATTCCAACCAAACCTTTACACCGAACCAATACCACATTTTTGAAAATGCTACCCCTTGCGCGAAATCATCAGGCATGTCCGTAACCGGGGACACGGCTATTCGAATAGATTTTGACACTCTGCAGAGGTTGTACAGCTTTACCCACAAGAGATAAATCACTTGTAATATCCGTCTAACACACTTCCGAGGGTGTGCGACTAAGTGATTATCACAAGGCCTTTACAAAGTTCCATTTTGCCTCGGTTCTGCTCGCTAAGGTTTCGCCCCCACGGCCCCCTCTTACGCCAATAATCAACCCAAACAGAATCGACTCAAAACTTCCCTAATTAGTTGGCCAGGTCTGCCCCATACCGGACTTGTGGTTGCACGAGGTGGCCCAGATCAATGACTTGCAAAGTTAAGTCCTTAGTTGGCTGCTCAGGCGAGACTACCACATCCAAATGTGCCTCACGCACCTACCTTCACCCCTACCACAAGCCCGAGCATAAATCATTTTTGTTCATTTCCGACCAAATGGCAATCCCTGCCATGGCTCAACACAGTTTAATTATAGTGGCCTCACACCACAATTCCATTAGTCAAATTTCATTATTCATTGAACATGTGATCGTGAGTACTGCGGGTAACTAGAGCATGTCTAAGCAATAATACGAGCCCATGTTGGTAATACAACCATGTCCAACTAGTATTAACCATCCTAAGGTGTCCAAGGATATATGTCATTCAAGGAGACATTTCATTTTCAATTTGCGGTTGACGTCCAGCGAGTGCCGCGGCTTGCCCGACACGTTCACCGCCCTCTCCTTCTTCTTCGCCATCGCGGAGGCCTCTCGGAGGATTCTTGGTAGGACAAGCTCTCTCTCTCTCTCTCTCTCTCTCTCTCTGTGTTTTTCTCTTGGCCTCGTGAGAGAGGAGGCGGCGGTGGAAGGGAGGAGATGAGGAGGGGAAGCTAGGGTTTAGGAGGAGAGGCGCGCGGCGAAGCACGTGAGCATGACTGGGCTTTTGCGGGCCAGGCTGCTCGGTCGCAGCCAGTTCCCAAGCTGTTGGTCGGTTGGGCCGTCATCCATTGCGACGGCTACCGTAACGGGCAAGCAGACTCGGTACCTGACTACCCGAGTCGACCAAGTCAGTAAAGAGCAAATTGTTTGGTAAATGACGGATGGGCCAATGGCCGTGCGGTAGAAGCGAGGGGCGCTTTTATACTACTACTTAAAATTAAAGTTTATGGTCGTTCATTCTCTCCACACTTCTATCTTTGTTTTTCTTTATTAACATACGGATCATGTTATTAGCAAACTATCTTATCACATCGTGCTCTTCCTCTCTCCGAATTGTCTTCGACACCGTCTGCGCTTCCTCCTCCTCTCTGCTCTCGCCTCCACGCTCTACTCCGCGCGCCCCTGCCCCGTCGCCCGCCACCGCTTCCATCGGCCGGATATGAACGGACCTCACTTCGTCCTCTCCGCCCCCACTCTTCTGCTCTACTCCATGCGCTTTGACGAATTGAGATACATTATGTCTACTTAATTGATAAATTATTACATTCATAAGATGTTTCGTAGCAACGCACAAGTACTTAACTAGTCAAGTATATATATGTGTGCATGTTCAGCAGTAAAATACGAGCATGCGCTTTGTGAGATACTAGACCTAAACCTTTTCGACCCCTCCACAATCCCTGGCGTGTATAATGAAATGCACAACCGCGTGTAGCTTGGGTGTACGTCTCCTCCCTTGTTAAGCGTCTTTACATGATCAAAGATTGGCTAGACTAATATTCGTGGGAAATTCCACACTAAAACTCCCAACATAGCAAAATTCCTGATATAAAATATGGATCATTCCATAAGTTACATCCTGTGATAGAATTATAATGCATGTAGAGATATATCAAAGGAAGACTTATAGGGTTAAATTTGCATAAAGTAATATTTTATTTAAATACTTATACTAAGTTCCAAAGTTGTTATTCAATAATTAAAATTTATTTTCTAAATTCTCAAGTTTTATAGTCAAATAACCTTAGTACATTTCTGGTAAAGGATACCCTCCTATTACATGGCTACCCGCCCAATTTTTCAATTGGATAAACTATCCAAAGTTATTTGATAAAGTCTTTTAAAAACAAAACTAAGGTCTAACTTTGAGTGACTTTGATGATCATGTTTATGATTGTGGACACGGCTATTTGAATAGTTTTACACTCTACAGAGGTGTACAACTTTACCCATAAAAGATATAATCATCTTAAAAATGTTAGACATGACAAGCTTTCAAAGGCGTGCAACCAAGAGATTATCACAAAACCTTTGCAAAATCATGCTCTAACATCAACCCGCTAATGAGCTTAATCACAAGTCATGGACGTAATTTACCATCAACCCGGAGCTCACCGTTGGGGGGGGGGGTTGCTTGTATATGGAATTGATACCATCGACCGGAGCAAGCCCCAACAAACATGGAATTGATGCCATAGCCTGCACAAACCTAAAAAACAGCCTATGGGCATAATACTAGAACATGATAAATTAGTTGGCAAGTCATTACCATTTCTCGACTTGTGGTAGTACGATGGGGCTTAGCAAAACGTGCTCGAAGATCGGTCCTTAATTGACTTGGACGACTTCCAATAAAACACTGGGCCGCAATCCATTCCTGAATTGAGCCCGCGCATAAACCTGCACCCACCAACCATCCATTTCGCCCAAGAACAAATCAGTTTTTCCTTTATTTCAGTTTTCAAAGTCTTTGTAAACTTCCATGATAAACCAATGCCATACATACAACTTAAAAAAACATTTGATCTTTGGCTGTAAATTCTCGAATTAAATATTTCAGGTCTAAGCGCTGCTAAGCATAATATTTTCCAAAATATTCTAGTTTATACTATTGCATAGACTAGATTTTTATCTAAAGTGTCAAGGTATGTTCGATTTAATGTCAAGTTTGGCGGTACAAAGGATCTAGGCATAACTACGATTTTAAACATGAATTTAAATAACTGAATGTAAATAGGCATGCAGTAAATAGTTTAAAATATAATTTAAATAATTTTAAAGTAATGGGCTCAAATATAATCAAAGGATATAACTTGTCTTGCTCATATGCTTGAGGATCTAATTCTTCAAAAAGATCAATTTCCCCGAGTCATCGAAATTTATACGCAAAAATAAGCCAATAAGCAAATAAAATTTAAATAAATTCAAATTAACTCCAAATTAAAAAAATCTCGGTATATATAGGTACATCTTGATTCTAGATGAATTTAGAAATTAGAAATTGGAATATGCCTGCTTTTATTTTCCACCAGTCTAGTCTACTGCTATTAATCTATACACGGTTTATATAATTATTTGGTCCAACGATTTCACAGCGCCAACACAAATTAATACTGGTGTTCATTCATTTTTTACGACTAAATCTATCACTACTATTAATATTTATAAATTACCTTTTTACCTTTTTCTAATCTCTATTTTCTTCACCCAATCTCCTTTTCTTACTTAACCCTCCACTTTCTCCACCTTATCCTTCTAGCAGAAATATCCAGTCCACCATCTTATTCCCCACTTGCTTTCTTTTCATTTCACCATTCTATTTCCTTCCTTTCCTTCCCCTAGGATTTACTCCTTCGGCCGAAGCTCCCCATGGCGCTCCTTCCTCCGGCCTTGGGTGACCCGGCGCCTTGCCGCCCGCTCTGCCCACACTCGCTTTCGGTGCCTCTCGCGCTCGGTCCCATTGTGCTCGCTCTTGGCGTCGCCTCCGCCGGCCTCTGCGGCCCGACCCACCACCATTTCTCCCACCCACCAGCGTCTCTAGCCTCCACGCGCCTCGGCCCGTGCCCTTGCATGTTGTGCACTGGTCCGGCTCGGCCCCACGCTCGCTCAGCTCCCCACCCCCGCTCGCCTCTGTGCCTCCCCTAGCTCAGCGCTCTAGCTCGGCCCGCTGTGACCCAATGGCATGTGCCTCACCCATCGTTGCCTTGTTCCCACGCCTCCGGCGGCTCACCCCGTGTGGATGATGCCCGGGCCGCGCCTCCTCTGCTGTGGTGAAGGCCGGTTATTTTTGGGTTTCCTACTCCCTTTTTCTCTCTTCTGTTAATTCATTTTCATGATTTGTTTGATTCATGTTTTATTGTGTATTGGTTGATGCATGAACCTGGTGAAGGATATGGATGTGGGTTCACTGATTTTCATGCATGGTGGAGGTACTGGATGTGACTACTACCACCATAGTTGCCGCATAGTGAGGTAAACTTCCCTCTACTACTCTACTCTCTCTACTTCCCCCCTTTGCTCTATGATGTAGGTTGGTTATGATAGTGTGGGCTATTGTTAGTGTTTTGTGATGGTTGAGATGAAGGCTATTGTTAGTGTTGAAATGTGCTTCATGTGTATGGTTGTGGTTTTCTTGGGTGGTCCGCCTTGTGCAAAAATAGAAATGGGGAAATGGTGGGTTTGGCTATGAGATGATTTGTTGGGAGTGCTCTCTATGATATGTTGGGTTCATACTGGGTTGTTTGGCTTGGGCAAACATAATAGCGGGAGAGAAAATGGTGAATTACCTCTGTTAGCTTGGTTGAATTTGGAAGAAAAAAGGATGGCAATGCTTGGGTGTTGTGGTGGTCGTGGTGCTCTCCCTGTGTCTTGTTGGCTTGATTTGATCCTCGGTGGTCATTGTTGGTTGTGGGTCGCCTCTTGTCGTCCTGGCTCTGTAGGTCTTCCCCCTTCGCCTTTGCTCCTCTCCACCTTTTACTACTCTTATGTGGGCATGGATGGTGTGGGTGGGTGGTGCTTGGCTTTGGAAGTGGTGGTGGTGGTGGTGAGATGCTTGGCTTGCTTGCTTTGGTGTGCCTTCTGTTGGGGATGAAAGAATGAGACTTTGGCTTTGTTGTTGGGAGGGCTTTGTGAGACTTGTGCTTGGTTAGTGGGGGTTTTTTTTTACCTTGGTTGCAACTTGAGGATGAGGTGAGAAATGAGAGGGACCTTGTGATGTGTGGCTTAAGGAAGCAAGCTTTTGGTTGGGCATGGATGTTGCAAGGAATGGCTTTGTGAATGTGAGGCTTTATGGGGGAGGTGCATTTCGGCTAGGGAAGGAATGCTTGGGGTTTGCTTTGGTGAGAAAGTGTTATGTGAGGGAGGTGCTCTCTGCACTATTATGTGACTCTTTCCACTATGATTGGTAAGTTTGTATTACGGAAAGTGAGTGTTGGGCTAGGTAAAAGGAATGGGTCATTGGTCCATCAAGCATTGTCAAATTTTTCTACGGTTTAGGCAAGTCGGTATAACACGGGTGTCGACTTTTAAAAACTGTCGAGTGATGAGACCCACCGAAGCGAGACGGTCCCGACTGGCCTGGGTTGGTATGGGAATCCTCGATGAGCTTCATTTATTATGACGACAGTCCTTATCTACTCTAAATCTTATTTTATAGTCTTTGGTTTGTTAATGTTCTTTTGGTTGTTGGCGAATGATGAAAATGTGTATCGAGGAAGGGTTCGATTGGTGATATACAGACAAGGAAAGGCTTCAGCGATATGCAATACAAGATTTTATTATTTTATTTTGTAACGTACTTGAAGTTGTAATATTCTTATTTCGATATGTTGTAATTAATCCTTGTAATAATTTAATGCTTTATATCTGCTTGTGGCGAATCCTTGGAATTAATCCCGAGTTTGTAATATATTACTTTTGCTTGTAAAGATCTCACATTGTAATGAATTCTGAGATTGTTTTAATATTGTATGTCCGCTTGTAATGGATTATTGTGATTGACTTCGAGTTATATCGATGATTTATTATTGTGGCAATAATTTACATTGTAAATTATGTTGTTGAATATGATTATATTATCTTATATGAAATTGCTTGGTGATGCGTTCAAAATAAATATGAGATTATGTTTTGATCTTGCTTAATTATTTTTTTATCAAAATTTTTATTTTTGACTTTTAAAACTCGGGAAATCTAATAAAATAATAATTTTGTTAATTTAAAATTGGTAACAAACTTTGGGATGTTACACAGTCGTAGCGTGAACCTCTCGTGGTCGCCCCCCTTTGCGGCGACCGCTGGCGCCGCGAAGAGCGAGTGCCCCGTCGAGTGTGATCTTGACAACCTTGCCGCCCGCTGCTCGCTACACAACATCTCGATCTCCACGGCCTCCTTCTTCCTGTCATCCTCGTCCTCCACCGGTATCACCACAACATGCAGCGGCAGCAGAGAGGGCTGACGCCGCGCCACCTACTCAGGGGATGGGTGCCACACGACCGGTGCCAGCTTCTCGAGGTTAGCGTGGCAGAGCGAGCACGTGAACCGTGCCTCGAGCCATGGGTCGATGCACTCCGAGTGGAACGCGTGCGAGCAGTGTGGAAACAGCCAGAGATCGTCGCCGTCCTCGAACGCTGTCAAGCACACGACGCACTCCAGCACGCTCTTGCCGATCTTGTGCTTCGCGATCTCCCTGTATGGTATGACCGAGAATGTGGCCACCACCGCAGGGTCAAGCCCACACTTCCCCTCCTGGACGCCCCAACCCCCGCGACCGCTACGGCGGGGCCTCGAGGCCACGCCGCGGTGGCCGGTGTCGATGGCGACACTAGTTGATGTACGCGGAGAAGAAGACGCTGATGGGCGCCGTGATGAATGTTGACATGGTGTGCCTGAAGGGCGTGGGCTGCTATTGTTGCGGCGGCGACGGTAAGGATTGCGCATCGCCAACGACCATGTCGGCACCGAGGAGGCACAGAACGATGAGTTGGTAGAGGGGAACCGCTCGGGTGGAAGAAACACGAAGGGGGTAAAGGGGATTTTGAGCCAGCGAACTCATAAAAACCCTCTGCCAACTCACCTAGCCAAGTCAGTGGCCGACCTGGTGAAACTGGGTCGAACAGATGCCATGTGCGCAATGCCACCGCACAAAACAATTTCAAGGGTAAGTTGTTCGGTTTTGCAACTTCGGAGTGTCAAAGGTCTGCTTTTTTAGTTTAGGGGGTTACTTGTTCGCATATCGATACTTGAAGGGGGTAAAATGGACTTCTTCCATTTTAAAAAACATACGCCATCGAAATACCAAACCAAAGCAATGTTGTTTTCAATACCAGGTTATTGCTACCAACTATTGCAATATTTATGCTTATTTAGGGGTGTGTTTGGTTGGTGCGACGATGTTGAATGTGATGGGATGGCCTCTATACCGCGTGGTTCAGTTTTTTTTGTGAACATGATGGTTTGGTTTTTGCTTGCGAACACGATGGTTCAATTCACTTTGTACAAGCAACCAGCAACCAGCAACCAAATATCCACCATCCAATATGGGATGGTTCAGTTCAGGCCACCAAACTCAAATATGACTTTTCATCTAGGACCATCCCATATACATATCACTTTGTATAAACAACCAAACACATATTATCTTGCTCTTGTTTATTACCTTTCGTCGTGCAAACGATGTTGTAGATAACAATATCATGTATATCTGTCGGATTACAATACCACATTGAATTCCATCAGGGCAAGTAATTGATGATGAAATCATGTTGAAACATTTTAATGGAGTGAAAATCTAGAAATTGTAGGAAGGACTGAAAGAATTATGGACGAGTCTAATCCAACGGTTGAGAAGATCCAGAAAGAATCCATAAATCAGCACCCGCGTCAACCCCTTCCCCTAAAACCCTAGCCTTAACCGCCCCCCAAAACTCAACACGCCGCCGCCTCCGCCGGCGGGATGGCGCTCTACCTGCTCTTCGAGTCGGCCTCCGGCTACGGCCTCTTCCACGCGTACGGCATCGACGAGATTGGGCAGAGCGTGGACGCCGTGCGGTCCTCCGTGCTGGACCTCGACCGCTTCGGCAAGGCCGTCAAGCTCGCCGCCTTCTCCCCCTTCTCCTCCGCCGTCGACGCCCTCAACCAGTGCAACGCCATCTCCGAAGGTCTCCTCACCCACCTAAAGATGTGCAACCTTGTAGAGATTTACGTCCATGACGTGCACATTTTGATGCGGTTTGGGCCATTTTTGACGTGAGCAGGTATCATGACCGACGAGCTGAGGAGCTTCCTGGAGCTGAATCTGCCCAAGCCCAAGGAGGGGAAGAAGGCCAAGTACAGCCTCGGCGTAGTCGAGCCCAAGGTCGGTTCCCATATCTCCGAGGTCACCGGCATCCCCTGCCAGAGCAACGAGTTCGTTCAGGAGCTGCTCCGCGGCGTCCGCCTCCACTTCGACCGCTTCATCAATGAGCTTAAGGTGACGCGACTTGATTTCCCACCACACATGTTTTCATTCTGCATTCTAATCTGGGCGGTTCCTAGTTATATGGTTATGCTCGTGAGCCATGACACACTGCCTATTTATTTGCCGGATAGCTTACTTTGCTTTTGCGTGTTTCGTCATGGTAGAAATCGGACTTGGAGAAGGCGCAGCTCGGCCTGGGGCATAGCTACAGCAGGGCGAAGGTGAAGTTCAATGTGAACCGTGTGGACAACATGGTGATTCAGGCCATCTTTCTGTTGGATACGCTTGACAAGGACATCAATTCCTTCTCCATGAGAGTGAGGTCTGGTTTGTTCATCTTTTTTGTTTTGGTTAACTGTCCGATTCATTTGTCTAGGACCTGCCATGATTTTAGTATTGATTCACTGTGCAATGGTATTTGAGTAAGTCTAGTCTGGGAGTGTGAGCATAATGGTAAATTGAATAGTGATTTCTTGCTGAATGATAACGCAGGGAATGGTTTTCCTGGCATTTTCCTGAGCTGGTCAAAATTGTCAATGACAACTACCTCTATGCTAAGCTTGCCAAGTTTATTGTGAACAAATCTGATTTGGCGGAAAAAGATATTACAGCTTTAGCTGATCTGATTGGAGATGAGGACAAGGCAAAAGAAATAGTTGAAGCAGCGAAGGCCTCAATGGGTAACGAGATATGACCAGAATTATTTTGTTTCGTTATAATAGCCATTAATTTCTTTGTGGTTTATTTATTCTTGTTTGCTTTTCAGGCCAGGATCTTTCACCAGTTGATTTGATCAATGTCCAGCAATTTGCACAAAGGGTCATGAATCTGTCTGAATATCGTAAAAACCTTTATGAGTATCTTGTTACCAAGATGAATGATATTGCACCAAATCTGACATCATTAATTGGTGAAGTTGTTGGCGCTCGCCTAATCTCTCATGCTGGTAGTCTTTCGAATCTTGCCAAGTGTCCTGCCTCCACTCTCCAGATACTTGGTGCTGAGAAGGCACTTTTCAGGTTTTTAAAGCGACCATCTTATGATTTATTGGTATTTTTATAATTCCAGGTTACCTTAGGAAAACTTGCTTTGAAAAATCGATCATATAGTGTGAATTTTGGCTTCTCCATTGTCCTCCAGAGCATTGAAAACTCGAGGGAATACACCAAAGTACGGCCTTATATTCCACTCGTCCTTCATTGGCCGTGCTTCAGCCCGGAACAAGGGCAGAATGGCTCGATACCTGGCAAACAAATGTTCCATGGCATCACGCATCGATTGTTATTCAGGTTAGTTACAGAGCTCTGTTTCCAGTCTGTTGGTGTGCTGACTACTGCTTATTATGAAAGCATCCTCTGATGGTTTTGCACTATTTTTTGGGGTTCAGAGTCAAGTACCTCAGTGTTCGGTTCAAAGCTGCGTGAGCAAGTTGAGGAGAGATTAGAATTCTATGACAAGGGTATTGCACCTCGTAAAAACCTTGATGTGATGAAAGCTGCAATAGACAGCTTGGCAGATGTTGATGGTAAGGGTTGGCTAACTCCATTTGCTTGATATACTGACTTCTAGTATTGTTGGTCTCTGAGCAATGCATTACTCATTCTACTTACAGTTCGATTGTATTGTAAACTCTGCTCAAACTACATGCGCAGATGATGAGAAGATCGATGCATCCGCCAAGAAAAGTAAGAAAAAGAAGTCTAAAGCTGAGGGTGACGGTGAGGCAATGGACCTGGATAAGCCCTCCAATGTTGCTAATGGAGAAGCTGAGCCTGGAACCGAGAAGAAGAAGAAGAAGAAGAAGCACAAGCTAGAGGAGCCACAGGAGCAGGAAAAGGGCACAGCGCATGCCAACGGTGATTCTGAAGAGAACGAAACTCCCAGGAAGAAGAAAAAGAAGAACCGGGAAGCCTCCGAGGATGCTGAACCTAAGACAGCCACTGAAGGGAAGAAGAAAAAGAAGAAAAAGTCCAAAGCTGAGGAGGACGATGAGTAGTTATTTATTGTATGGCTGATGCATCTAAGTTTTGTTTTAAAACAAAGTTAAACCTCTAGGTTGTAGTTCATTCGGAATTTGAAAATCCTGCACGACTACAAAAATTTCCTATCGGCTCCTGTGTCATTTTGACCCCCTGTTGAGGTGTGCATCTTAGTGAGGCCCTATCAACTGTTTCTTTGCCAATTGGCTATTGCATTTTGGTCATTAAATGCTTTTAGGTGGTAAATCGTCCGTCTTGTTGATGTTAAGCCAAGGGACGGTAGCACTGACGTGAAGAAGCTGGAGCAGAATTGATCAGGGTACTGCTGTCCTCGATATGGGACATGATATGTTGCACTGAGGTTATGTCGGAGCTGAAACCAAAGGAAGTTGGAATTGGGACAATAGGAGATGTACAAGGTGAGAGAATAGCTGGACGGAGAGGAGATAAACCAGGTGAGCTTAAATCACAGATGGGTTGTGTATTCCTACAAGGAACAGGTGCTTGGGGTATCCAGTGGAAAAAATATGTCCTAAGCGAAGGGACCAGAAAAGCATTAGGAGATGCTGAGTACTTGTTTGGATAACGAAATTGAATCCCAAAGGCTATTTCCTTTCAGTGAGATGAGGAAAGACCCTAACACCAACATCTGAAGTGGCGTCTTGTTTCCTGTGGAGTTCGTCTGGGTGTTCACTATGAGAGGTGCCCGTTTGAGCTTGATGTTTCAAGGATGTGACAGCATTTTGCGATGTTCATTATGTGTTCTTTATGAATACATTGGTGAGATAAATTTTAAATTTCGGTACTTAAATGATCAGAATTCCCTGTATTATTTTTGCACGCGTAGAACAAGAGCATGATAGTTAATGGTATAGATGCCAAAATCTTGCATCGAACGCGAGTGGTCTGCTTTTATGTTATATTTGTTGGTAGATTTATCTCGTATGGCGGTGAACTGAATGCTGATGGTGGTAACATATTCTGTGCCACCAAGTATAGGTGTTCATCTACTCTCCTTTTACTACATACGTCGGATCCAAATCTGAAGGACATGATCGTAGTTGAAGTAGGGCGAGTCCACTTCCGTGCAACGTCCCCACAAAAAAAACTTAGAATAGAACAATTAGTCCTCGTCGGCACATTTCCAATTACCCCCCACGAGGCAAACTCTCAAACCTCCCGTCCACTAAGCCATCTCCGCAAAGTCATGAAAACGTGTTTTGTTCTTGGTCAGTGCACCTTAGGGTTAGTGACTTGACTTAGCGTGGCCCTAAGCTTAGAGCGAGGTAGGGTTTAGAAAAAAAGTCTACTTTTCAACTCTGCACTGCGGTCTCGAAAGATCTCTAACACTTAAATTCATCTAAGCAACAATAAACAATATTAAATAGTAAATTACAAACTAATTAAGCACGCGTGACAAATCCATAAAATACAAGATTACATTATTAGAGTTTACAATAGGGTTTCTAAAGCAAAAGTAAACATTAATACAAACTCCGAGTTAATTACAAGAATTCTTTACATTAAAGCCAAAAAAAAATACAGCATTGATTCAATTACAAAGAAAACTTGCATGCTTGGTAGCCTCAAACAGCTGTATCTCATTTTCCGTGTATTGCCAGCAAGTAGAGCTTTCCCGAGCCGACCCAAAGCCCCGCCACCATTTCATTCTGTTGTAAGTAAAAGCCAAAAGACTGAAAGCAAGCCAAGATCAATGAAATGGAGTAGAGGAAAGAATTGATGACGTTAGAAAGCGTGAAGCTTGTCGAGATTCCTAGACTGTCCAGGGCCAGTCGACATCCTCTCACTAAGCTGTGCTTCATCATCCAGCAGTAGAAAAATCCGACGCCCACTTTTCAAACTTACCTCAGCCGCAGAAAATCCAAAGAACAATGCTCTATGGACCATTGGTCCAAGCCTTTTACCCAACCGAATATAACACAAAGAGAGAAGAGGGGATAAGGTGAGGGCAGACCGGGCAAGGCACAGGAGGGAGAGGGAGAGATGTTCCAGCGCGGCCAAAGCCAGATAAAAGCCCAACCAAGCCACACCTTGCTCCCCTCTACAACCAACTACAACCAAGAGAAAAAGAGACAGCGTCGCTGCCATCCCTTGGCAGAGCAAGAGCAAGCCGAAGCAACTCCATCAGCACCCACAACCCACAAGAGGAAGTCAAGGACGGAGAGCAGGAGGCAAGGAGCTAAGAAGGTAGAGGAAGGCACGGGAGGACCAATGCCACCAGTGGACGACCACGACAACCATTGGACCGACCAAGCCTCCAGCAAACCCACTAATCCTTGACCAACCGACCTTCAGGTAAGGCCATCATTATATCCATTCCCATTTTAACCCTCTTAGCACTATCACACACAACACTTGCACTGCACACAACCACACCGACCGGGCAAGGTGACCAAGGAGAAAGGCACACCCTACCTCAGTCGACATGCATACCACACTGTTAGTGGAAAGCCGCTAGAACCACCGTGCGCCCTCGGAGCGGGGATAAGCTCCCCGACGCAAACCCCCACCCCGAGTACCGTCACGACAACCCTAGCTAGCTACCCCGAGCAGTCATGATAAAAATATAACAAGAAGATAAACTAAAACTTGACAAAGTATGAAGAGGGGAAAAGGAGTTATGTGGGTTAGGGTTTGAAGCTGAGGCCGAAGCCCACCATGCCTAGCAAGCCATCACCAAAACCCCCACCGAAGCCCAACATGCCCAAGGAACCAGACCACAAGCCACCATGCATCACCATCACCAAGCCACCGCCGAAACCCACCAAGCCATCACACTATCGAAGCCACAAGCCACCACCCAACCACCACCAAAGCCATCATTGAAGCCAAGGAACCAAGCTCACCATGCCATCACCGAAATCCACCAAAATCCACCAACAGTATCACCAATCGACCACAAATCAACTTGGGGGCAAATCGACAATAGGATAAAGTAGTAAAAGTAGAAGGTAAAGGGGAAACCATTGGAGTAGCCGAGTAGCAACTGAAGAGGCCGGCGAGGGAGGCGACCAGGAGTCCCAGGGAGCAACCGAGGCGGTGGCATCGACCCAGAGATAAACTCGTGAGGAGGGAGACTGCAAGAAACCACCCTGAGAGGCGCCAGTAGCAGGAGACAAAGATCAGGAGGAGGGCCGGTGGAGAGGAGTAGCAGGAAGCTAGCCGCACCCGGGCGGCTCCGGATCTGAGCAAGAGGAGGAGATCCACAGCGGAGAGGAAGAGGTGCAGGAGCGAGTGCGGGCGAGAGTGTTGTGTGCATGCGGTGTGGTGTTTGAGTGTTGAGTGCTATGTTCTGTGTAGTGCAGTGCAGTGTTGTGCACTGTGTGTTGTGTTGTGCCATGTAGTGTAGTGTTTTATGTTGTGTGCGTGTAGTGTAGTGCAGTGTGTGTTGTGAGTGCGTGTAGCATTTTGTGTCGTGTGTTGCGAGTGTGGAACATTGGTTTGGATTAGTTTAAATTCGGAAGAATCTAGGACCCGGATAAAAGCAACCCAACCTTTATGTTTTGAGTCAACCCAAGCCAGGGGCGAGCATGTGTGAGTTTAGTGACCTTAGGTTCAAGAGCTAACAGGCCGTATGACAATAGCCATTGGGAAGCACTAACCTAACGGGCAAAAAAATTATTTAAATTAAAATATGTTGAAAAAGGGAGCAACAGCTTAATGTAAGCATAGTAGCACCCAAACAAATAAGTATTTCTGTTATACGCGTCTGTCGTATAATTACAGAAGACGAACTAGCTCATGCAGGATTAGCTGATCCAGGATTTGTTGGCGCCGAGCTTTACTACAAATACGAAGGCAAGCCTATTCTCTTGACCATCAACCTAGTTATATTAAATGTAAAAGTTACATTTGTGTATCATCCTTATATACGTGCATTAAAACTATCTCTAAACTCATATCGGATAAAAGAGATCAGAGAACATAGATGGAACATGAGAAAGAGCAGTATAGCTGAGAGGAGTAGCTGGGCTGTAAGAGTAAATACTAGGATGGTAAAGGGGGCCCTTGGCAGGAAAGAGAGGGAAGGTGAGACCCATTACATATGGTTAATACATAAGGACCAACAAAACTCTCACTCGGGAAAGGGTTCGTAATTAAGTGCTAACTATTTTTCCGTCTTCGGTGGGCAGAAAATGCTACCTTGTTACATTACTATACTCCCCATATCGGGTAAGCAATATACTGTGAGAGTGGTGGAGGAACTCAGGACCGATAGCGCAAGTTCGGAAGTGAGGGATCCAAGACACATATATTAGCACAGGTGGAGTGTTGGGTGAAGGGATAATCGGCTCAACCAACACTATTAGAAATCGATGGAGGACTGGGTGAGCATCCCTGGACACCGACGGAAAATAGATGGGTGGAAACTTAATCACGTAACATGGAAAACGTTCTGTACTATGAACTTGACAGCGCATTAAAGGAAATGCGGGAGACCTATCTTCAAGAGAGCTCAGAGTAGCTATGGGTACAGTGGCACAAGCCTGCGCAGTGTGAAATAAAATCATGAATTCATGTTTGTCTCCAGGATTGGAGGCTACAGTGACCGCTATGGGTCTATCTTCTCACCATGTGATAAGTAGTCTTTTCATAAATTAAAACTTGCCACTTAATTTGGCAAATTATTTTTCAGAGAAAGAGATGAGTTAGAAAATATGATAAAACAACAGAGAAGAGTCATACAGTGCATCATTGCTAATAAATGCTTATTGAGTACACTAGTACTCATTCTTGTTATTACTTCCTTTGTTAGATCCTAGTCCAACCGGGGATTACCCCGAATGATATGAAGGATACAAAGGTGCCGACGAGGCCGCTAGAGGCGAGGATACTTACTATGAGGACCAGGGTGAGGTGGACACCCTATTCAATGAGTGGGACGAGTAGGCGTCTGGTGGAGCAGGGTAGTCAAGCGAGGGGATCTGTCCCGTTTTGTAGTTGTAATTAAAATATTTATATTAAAGACCATAGCCTTGTGTGGCTGCCAACTGTAATAAAGTACAATTTCTATCTTATTATTCTGCTGCGTTAACTTTGGTAAGGCTTATTATTCGTTGGAGCGGTGTCCTACCGGGCAAACGAATAATAATCCGTTGCTTATGTGTGATTACCCTGGGGGTCATGACACTAGGCGCCACAAGTCTCTATTTGTTTTTTCAACCCTCAACTCTGAAACCGTTCACTTTACAACCCTATACTCTTAAAGTTCAAAACACCCCCTCAAGCCAATCTACAATGGTTTTCATTTGACCTACACCCATATAGTTGTGATTTTGACACATAAGCTAATTTTTAGATGATAGGATAACCAATCAACATTATAAGATGGTTGAGCCTGCATGTCATCCTCTTAACTAATAAAGATGAGGTGGCACCCTTAGAGCATGTAAAATGCACAATAGCCCCAAGTGGTGGCTTGAGGAGAGAGAGTGTTCCATCCAAATATTTATGTTATCATGCTACTACTCTTCCCAATGCATGGTGGTTTGATTGGGTTCATGATTACATTTACATTTTCGCCCTTAAAATGTCTATTTCAGCCCTCTAAATATATTTTTATTGAACATTTTACTTTTGGAACCCTCGAAGCAAAAAACTTATCGTAAACACCTCCCCTAGCCCACATGTCAGGCATGCATTTACACTTTTTTCTCCCCACCAACCAACCCTTCTCTCTCCCTCCCAACAAAACACTTCCTCATCCCCTCCTCTCTCCCGTCCGTGTGCCGCCGCCGATACCGGCCGGATCTGGCTAGAAACGACCGCAAACCGCGCGCTTCGCCCGCACTCGTCATCATTGTCCGCCTCGCCCCGCGCTTCTCCTAATCGTTGTATACCTCTGTAAGCGCTCGTTGTTGTCATCGTGCGCCTTCGCTCACCCTCCTCCTTGTTGTCCACCTCCACCGGGAGGTTCGCTGACGTCTAGATCTAGCCGGATCCAATCGCAGTCGCCTAGATCCAGATGGTTCCGGTTGCTGCGACCGTCCTAGTCGTCATCTTCGTCTCCTTGGGAGTCACAGTGACCATCATCTTCGTCCAGATTCGAAGGTCATCACCACGAAAGATCCTGGTTGCCGTCGTTAAGATCAGGTTGTCGCCACCGTCTTTCTAGCCACCCCTGCTCGACCGTCGTCATTTTCCTAGCACCCCCGCCGCCCCTTCGCTGTCTCCACCAACGCCCACGTGCTACCACCATGACTGGCCCAGTTGTATTTGTGGTCCTGAGCTAGAACCACCGCGTCTTGCAGAAGCAGCTAGAGATGGCAATTGTGCCCGATTACCCGTGTGCCCGTGGGCGAATACCCTAATGAAGGTGGGTATGAGCGTCTTTCTTTGCCCACAGGTATAATAACGGGCACAAAAACTTACCCATCAGGTAAACGGGCGCGGGCATGGGTAAGCTCCACCCGTACCCGCTTCGCCCATTTACCCGTCATATACACTGACCGGTGGGACCGTAAATATCCTCACCATATAAAAACGCTGAAACCCTAACTCCCACTCCCACCACCCCCACAATCTCCCACCTCCCATCGTCCCACGCAGCCACGCCCACTTCAGCTTCAGCCGCCTCCCAGACTCCCAATCATCCTCTCGTCGTCTCGGACTAGTCGTCTCCCTCGCAGTCGCAGCGACGCAGCCTCGTCTGAGTCGTCTCCCTCGCAGCAACGCAGCCTCGTCTCCCTCGCAGCGATGCAGCCTCGTCTCCCAGACTCCCCCACTACTATCCCTCCGCCAGATCGCCTCCGACCGCCAACACCGCGGACCCCTCAAGTCTGAGCTCAGAGATCTCGTGGCCTCCCTCCTCCTGGCCGGTAGCCCTCCTCCCGGCTGTCCCCCTTCTCCCGGCCGTCCCCCTCCCGGCCGCTCCCCTCCCGGCCGTCGCCCTCCCATCGCCCATCGGCCACCGTGCCTCCCGTCGCCGTCCCCCTCCCAGCCGTCACCCTCCCATCGCCCACCGGCCACCGTGCCTCCCATCTCCCCTATCTCGAGATCCAATAATTGAGGCTATGTCTGTTGAGATGATAAAAAAGTTTGACAAGTACTGGTCTGATATTCATGGTTTGATGGCTATTGCTATTATTCTTGATCCACGTGAAAAAATGATAATGTTACGTGCATACTATATTCCCCTGTTTGGCAAAGAAAATTCTGAAGAGAATGTTACAAAGAGTTATAATTGCTTGTGTGAGTTGATGAATGAGTACCAAGTCCATAGTGGAGAAGAGGGTATGGCTACATCTTCTAGTACTAGTTTTGCAACTGGTGCTAATGAGGTGCTTTCAATATTTAAAACACTAGCTGCTGGTAAGAAAAGTACCGGTGTAGTAAAGACCAAAAGTGAGCTAGATCGCTATTTGGAAGAAGAAACTCTTCCTTGCACAAATGAGGAATTTGATATACTGGGTTGGTGGAAGGTGGCTGGGACACGTTATCCTACATTGCGGATGATTGCTCGTGATATCTTGGCTATTCCAATAACAACAGTAGCTTTTGAATCAGCTTTTAGCACTAGTGGTAGAGTGCTAAGTGAACATCGCAGTCGTCTCACTCCAGCTATATTGGAGGCATTGATGTGCTCACAATGCTGGCTTCGAAATGAACTTAAAGGTATGCAATGCAACTAGTGATGTAAATATTTTGAATTTTCTATGTGATTGCAAACTAGTGATATAATGCAATGTTTACTTTTCAGGTGAAGGAGGAGTTGAGAGTTTATGGACATGCCTTGAAGACATTGAAGAGGAGCTTAAAGATTGTTGTTCAATCTGGATCGTCGACTCCGATCGAACCATTTTCATATGTTCTACTCTTGTTGCAAACTTAATTTGTTTATGTGTGAGGAACTATGTGTCTGTCGAATCGCAGTTTGTATTTTCTTTTTATTTGTTGAACTTGATGTGTGATTTGTGATGAACTTTATTAGTTGTTGAATGTGTGATGCACTATTGATGTGAATTGAAATGAAATTGATGTATGCATTATTTGTGTGATGACTGATGAGTATACCGCGGGCGATGGGTACCAGTGGGCGATGGGTACCCGTGGGCGACGGGCATGGGCGAGTTTGCGGGTAAACGGGCATGCCCGTGGGCGACGAGCTTGGACGAGTTTCTTCGCTCGTTGTCCTTCGCGGGCATGCCCGTGGGGGGAAATTAGGGCCACGGGTATGGGTATGGGCGAGCACTACCCGTACCCACCGTGTCCGATTGCCATCCCTAGAAGCAGCTCTGACACCTCTGCAAACAACTACCTCGCCTACTCTCTCCTCCACACTGTGCTCAGCTTTGATGTGGACGCTCGGGGCTACTATCCAGCATGTAGTGTTGTACATGCCGTTGCTCCTTCTCTTGTTGCCTTCATGCTGCCGTCTTCTCCGCACGTCGACGCCATGAGACAAGGGCGATGGTGAATCCCCAAATCCAAACAAATAAGAAAAGCAACCATCGAGCTAACATACAAGAAAGCAACCGAGCAAGAAAAGATAGAAAGGTGGGGGGATGACTTTATGTACGGGGATCCATGGACGACGGTGTGCTTCCATGGACCGATGTATGCTCGGGTGGCCGCAGGAGCATGTGAGGGGACCGGTCGTGCTGTCCAGCCATGCCGCCGCTTTGCCACAGCGTTGAACGATGGTGGGCACGACATCAAGCTGCGCTGGTGAAGACTGAGGCGAGCAACGAATTCACCACCACCACATTGCCTCGGCTGCAACAAGCCACAACCACCATCTCCCACAAATCCGACTACCAAAGCACCATCCTAAGTCACCACCTCTCCCAAATCCAGTCATCAACTCTCCCAAATCTAGCCATTAATCGCCCCTCAGCCACCATCTCTCCCAAATTCTATGGTCAAATGTGTGGGTGTGCAGCGGAATAGTTGATGCGGGTGATGGTGACTAACGGAGAGACCCTTAGCCGCCACTCCCATCGCCCCGATCGCCCTAGCGCCGCCGCATTCCAAGTTTTAGGGTTTTCGGCCGAACTTCTTCTCCGGTGGATTGCGCCGCCATCATCGTCGCCCTTGCTCCACCGACTGCACCGTTGTGATCGGCAAGTCTCGAGCTACCTCGTGCGCACTCTCGTCGCCGGAGCATCGCCGGAGCGCCCGTCCGACAAAACCCGAGCCCTCGCCGCCGCTTCTCCCTCGCCGACGGCCATCTCCGTCAACCTCAGGTGCTCAAACCGGTGCCCTCATGTGCGCAATAACCCCCTCTACACATTGGTACCACTCACGCCGCGAAAGAGCGCGTTCGCTGTGCCATTGGTTCCCGAGCGCCGCCACGCGCAGTAGCCAGCGTCGGCGTCCACCTCGGCCTCGTGCGTGCGTGTCGACCTTGTTGGCGCTGGCAGCGGTGCCACTGGCGTGGAGTGCGCCACCTCACCGACCCGGATCCGAGCTTGGTGGATTTGGTCCACCGTGAGCCCGAGAGATCGATGGGTCCCACTGTTAGTGCGGTTTTAATTATTTCTTTTCGGTGGAAATTCATTGCTGACGTCACCGACGTCATTAATCCGAATTTCCTTTATAAAATAATTCGGGAAATTCGAGAAAATCCAAATTAGGGTTTAATTGATTTTCCAATCTCCCAAAGCCCATATCTTTTGCATCCGAAGTCCAATTGAGCCCATTCAAATTTGTAAATTCATATAAAATTAAGATCTATTTAATGGTGAATTTTATATAATTTTTGGAGTTTGTTTTGCCTCTATTATTTATTTGTTTTATTTCTTTTGTCTCGCTTCATGAGTAGACGCCGATACTTGGGAATTTTGCAGAAGAAGGAGCACCTCAAGACCAAGACCAATATCTAGATCTATTCCAAGGCAAGTTATACCTTTGATCATTTTGAACCCAGTTTTCAAAATACTTTGTTTCAATGTATTGCATTCTATTTCAAGTATTTATTTAAATGCTTTTGGGTGTAGTTATTAATCCAAATTGTTATGCCACCTTGTCTATTGTATGCCATGATCTTTTGTCACCCTAGGTTGATTAATTATTAGTTGGTATTATTATAGCACCAACGTGGGTTGGTTAGATACGATTAGACTGCTTAGCCATGCCACGAGTCATCATTTCATGTGAGAGTTGCAATTATAAACTTGACTAAGTGATTATGGAACTGTGTGATGAATCTGTGTGTGCTGTGTGCTATTACTCGTTGATGGCATGTGTTGCACTTAATCAATAGGGTGGGAAAAGATTTAGACTGAGGCAAGTGGTGGATCTGTGTGAACGGTGGAGCTGTGTGCTATAAACTTTGTGATTTGGGTTAAAATTGGAAGTCTTGCCTTAGTCAATTAAGGACTTAACTTTGTGCGCCATTGAACTGGGCCTTACTGTACGACCACATGCCTAGTATGGGCTAGGCCTGACTTAGTAAGTTATGGAGTCTTGACATTGACAACTCAAAGTTGTATTTAACCGAGTTTATTTCGCTTGCTCTGGCATGATTCGACTCCCAAAGTTCGCATTAGAGGTTTATTCTTTTTCGTTGTATGGATGTGATATTTCATCAATTGTGCACTAAGACGAGAATACACAGAATTTGCATATTTGGGTACTCAAAGTTCGCAAGAGGTTTTTTTGCGTGCAAGACAAGAAGAAAGGCGAGCCAAATACAACATGTCGCCATTGTCTTCGTCAAATCCGGCGACAGGGCTCTTCCACCACTGCCTCCATTCCCCTTTCTCCTTCCTGCGTGTCGTGATCGTCCGCCGTTTGTCGGAGTCACCTCCACCCGATTGTCACTGTCGCCATCCATGGCCATCGGCGCCCCAAAATCCCCGCCCCCTCTGTCTCTGTCTCTCACACTTTGTTTTGAATGGTAAGAATATGTTTTGAGGATGACATGGACGTTGATGTTGATGCACATGTGGATGCCATGTTAGTGAATATGTGCATGTGGACAGGAGCGAAACTAGAACGAAAATGATCAGGATTCACTAATTCACCGTACATATAACAACATGTATAATTTTCAATCAACAATGTACTAAATAGTAATTTATGTGGTAAACATTGTCAAAATGCATCATCCGGCCAGAAGTTGGGCTGAACCGAGGTGCACAACTTTTGAGCTGGAGGTGCACGCGTAGTATATATGAACTAATCTTTGTTTTTTTTTGACCCGGTGTCCTGTGACACCGGGTCCTCCCATTAGGCTCCGCCCCTGCACGTGGATGCCATATCAACCAAAACTAATGCCACATTAGACAAAACCACCATGGTTTGGATCTAAGGAGGTAAAGTGGACGATTTTATTGGTTTGAGATTCTAAGTCGGACGGTTTCAGAGTTGAGGGTTGAAAAATCGAACCGATGCAAGAGTTCATCGTTGAAAAGTGGACTTTTTCCTAGAGTTTATCGTCGCCCCCATGACACTCTCGTCCCATCTGATGTAGAAGAAGAAGACGTTGCGTCCCGGAGGTGTGGTCGTCGGTACAAAGTTCTCTAACAAGCCAAGTAGCCAGCTAGCTGCCAAGGACACCAAGGACATCTTGTGTTGCAGGTTGATTGATTTAATTAACATAGTTTGAATTACATACCCTAGTAAATATATGCAACCCTTATTTACACTTGGCGATGAAAAAATATTGGAACATAAGTGATATATATTGCAAAATCCTTTTTTTTTTTAAGAAATTGGATGAATGACTGAAAAAATATGATAAGTACCCCTCCAATCACAAATACATGTCATTTTGGACATCAATATGGTCCCTAAAACACAACTTTGGTTACTAATTTATATTGTAATATAATCATATAACCTAATAAAATTACAATATTATGAAAGTACTTTTCTAGACAAATATATACATATGATTTTCATATATCTAATCTAAATATTTTTTAATATATTGTTGGTTAAAATTTTAAAAATTTAACTGCACATATCCCAAAACGACATATATTTTTGATCGGAGGGTGTACTGCTGAACGAACCTAATCCGACGGCTAAGACGAACCCGGCCTGAACCCATAAATCAGCACCCGCGCCAGTTCTCTCGTCTCCCAACCATCTAAAACCCTAACCAAGCGCTGCACCCCGAAACTCAAGCCGCCGCCGCCGCCTCCTGCGCCGGCGAGATGGCGCTGTACCTGCTCTTCGAGTCGGCCTCCGGCTACGGACTCTTCCACGCATACGGCATCGACGAGATCGGGCAGAGCGTGGACGCCGTGCGGTCCTCCGTGCTGGACCTCGACCGCTTCGGCAAGGCCGTCAAGCTCGCCGCCTTCTCCCCCTTCTCCTCCGCCGTAGACGCCCTCAACCAGTGCAACGCCATTTCCGAAGGTTTCCTCACCCGCCACCCACCTGAAGATGCAACCTTGCTGAGATTTGCGTCCATGACGTGCGCGTTTTGATGCGGTTTGGGCCATTTTTGGCGTGCGCAGGTATCATGACCGACGAGCTGAGGAGCTTCCTGGAGCTGAATCTGCCCAAGCCCAAGGAAGGGAAGAAGGCCAAGTACAGCCTAGGCGTCGTCGAGCCCAAGGTCGGCTCCCACATCTCCGAGGTCACCGGCATCCCTTGCCAGAGCAACGAGTTCGTCCAGGAGTTGCTCCGCGGCGTCCGCCTCCACTTCGACCGGTTCATCAACGAGCTCAAGGTGACGCGATTTTTTATGTTCCACCACATTTTTTCATTCTGCATTCTAATTTGTGCAGTTCCTAGTTGTATGGTTTTGGTTATGCCCATGACTCGTGGCACTTTGCTTGATTGCTTGCTGTCGGATAGCATAAATAAAATGTCTGCACAGCTTTGCTCACTTTGGTTTTGCGTGTTTCGTCATGGTAGAAATCGGACTTGGAGAAGGCGCAGCTCGGCCTGGGGCATAGCTACAGCAGGGCGAAGGTGAAGTTCAATGTGAACCGTGTGGACAACATGGTGATTCAGGCCATCTTTCTGCTGGATACGCTTGACAAGGACATCAATTCCTTCTCCATGAGAGTGAGGTCTGGTTTGTTCATCTTTTGTGTTTTGGTTAACTGTCTGATTCATTTGTCTAGGACCTGCCATGATTGGAGTATTGATTCACTGTGCAATGGTATTTGAGTAAGTCTAGTCTGGGAGTGTGAGCATAATGGTAAATTGAATATTGTTTTCTTTCTGAATGATAATGCAGGGAATGGTTTTCTTGGCATTTTCCTGAGCTGGTCAAAATTGTCAATGACAACTACCTCTATGCTAAGCTTGCCAAGTTTATTGTGAACAAATCTGATTTGGCGGAAAAAGATATTACAGCTTTAGCTGATCTGATTGGAGATGAGGACAAGGCAAAAGAAATTGTTGAAGCAGCGAAGGCCTCAATGGGTAACGAGATATGACCAGAATTATTTTGTTTCGTTATAATAGCCATTAATTTCTTTGTGGTTTATTTATTCTTGTTTGCTTTTCAGGCCAGGATCTTTCACCAGTTGATTTGATCAATGTCCAACAATTTGCACAAAGGGTCATGAATCTGTCTGAATATCGTAAAAACCTTTATGAGTATCTTGTTACCAAGATGAATGATATTGCACCAAATCTGACATCATTAATCGGTGAAGTTGTTGGAGCTCGCCTAATCTCTCATGCCGGTAGTCTTTCAAATCTTGCCAAGTGTCCTGCCTCCACTCTCCAGATACTTGGTGCTGAGAAGGCACTTTTCAGGTTTTTAAAGCGATCATCTTATGATTTATTGGTATTTTTATAATTCCAGATTACCTTAGGAAAACCTGCTTTGAAAAACCGATCATATAGAGTGAATTTTGGATAGTAGTCAAAATAATATACCCCGTATGCTTCTCCATTGTCCTCCAGAGCATTGAAAACTCGAGGGAATACACCAAAGTACGGCCTTATATTCCACTCGTCCTTCATTGGCCGTGCTTCAGCCCGGAACAAGGGCAGAATGGCTCGATACCTGGCAAACAAATGTTCCATGGCATCACGCATTGATTGTTATTCAGGTTAGTTACAGAGCTCTGTTTCCAGCCTGTTGGTGTGCTGACTACTGCTTATTCTGAAAGCATCCTCTGATGGTTTTGCGCTATTTTTTTGGGGTTCAGAGTCAAGTACCTCAGTGTTCGGTTCAAAGCTGCGTGAGCAAGTTGAGGAGAGATTAGAATTCTATGACAAGGGTATCGCACCTCGTAAAAACCTTGATGTGATGAAAGCTGCAATAGACAGCTTGGCAGATGTTGATGGTAAGGGTTGGCTAACTCCATTTGCTAGATATACTAACATCTTCTAGTATTGTTGGTATCTGAGCAACACATTACTCATTCTACTTACAGTTCGATTGTATTTACACTCTGCTCAAACAACATGCGCAGATGACGAGAAGATTGATGCATCCGCCAAGAAAAGTAAGAAAAAGAAGTCTAAAGCTGAGGGTGATGGTGAAGCAATGGAGCTGGTTAAGCCCTCCAATGTTGCTGATGGAGAGGCTGAACCTGGAACCGCGAAGAAGAAAAAGAAGCACAATTTAGAGGAGCCACAGGAGCAGGCCAATGTTGACGCCGAAGAGAATGAAACTCCCAAGAAGAAGAAAAAGAAGAACCGTGAAGCCTCCGAGGATGCTGAACCTAAGAAGGCCACTGAAGAGAAGAAGAAAAAGAAGAAGAAAGTCCAAAGTTGAGGACGATGATGAGTAACTATTTATTGTATGGCTGGTGCATCTAAGTGTTGTTTAAAACAAAGTTAAACCTCTAGGTTCCTAGTTCATTCGTGATTTGGTAAAATCCTGCACAACTACAAAATTTTCCTATAGTCTCGTGTCATATCGATCCCCTGGTGGGGTGTAGAATCTAGTGTTGCCCCTTGAAATGATTCTTTGCCAAGAGGCTAACGGCATGTTTTGATACAAAGTATTTTCTATACATCAAATATTGTGGTTTTACAAACTCTAGTATTTCAGATACCATGGTATTTTTGGAGTTTATAAAAAAACAACTATGTACCTCTTTTCTTCACAACCCAACTCGTCTCCCATCCCAAGGTTATTAAGTTGGTAAGTCGACACTACCTGTTAGTGATTGACTTACCGACTAGTCGACAGGCATTGTTCATATATTCTACACAACACATAGGCAGCACACACAACGCCACACAAACCACACCTCACCCACAACCACACACCACGCAGCTACGGGGAGAGGGAGCAGAGGAGGGCGACGACGATAGGGAAAGGGAGCTTGCCGCCGGCCATATCGAGCTCGCCTCCACCTCCCGACGCCGGATCCACATTGGCGATGGCGACGGCGAGAGGGAGCAGAGGAGGGCAAGGGCGATAGGGAAAGGGAGCTCGCCGCCAGCCACATCAAGCTTGCCTCCACCTCCCCGATGCTGGATCCACGTCGCCTCCATCTCTGCCGTCAGTGACCTGGGAGCTTCAGCTCCCGCTGAGGGAAATGAAGGGCGGCGACGGCTGGGAGCTGCAACCGAGGGCGATGATCTCCGACCAAATCGAGCTCGCCTTCACCTCCCCGACCGGATCCACGTCGCCTCCATCTCAGACGTCGGCTAGCCAGCTCATGCCAAGGGAGAGGAAGGGCGGCGCCGGTTGAGAGCTGCGGCCGAGGGCGACGATGGGCGGCGACGATGAGATAGGAACCTACAAGTCGAGTCGTCAGACCCCGTCGCCCATGCTCCACCGACTAGTCAACGATCGACTAGTCGACAACTTAATAACCATGTCCCATCCGTCGTATTTTCTTCCGTCGTGTGCTTCCACGAATTTCCCAACCCTATATCCAATGGTCTCAATTATTTCCCCCCTTTGGCAGCTTTGCTCACGACGGACATAAATGCCAAGCAATCTTCTTTACCTATTGTGAATTGGTGCCATGATATGCTCTGTTCCTTGGATTGCATCTTGGTGGTGGGAACGGATCCTTTGCATTGAAGAGATAGATGCATATGATCTACCGTGATATGCATTCGAACATTGATTTTACTGTACAATTCAAAATGAACGATTTACAACAGTGCCAAAGGGAACACATTGGCACAGCAAAATCACCCGTATTTTCCCCTAATAAACTTGCTGATTTTTTTGCTATGGTGCACTGTAGGGTGCTATTTATCAAACTAAAAAACATTATTTATACAGTATTATCTGCAGTAACAGCAAAAGAATCCGGTGGCCGCAATGGTTGTGCCTTTGCGGTTTGTACCAGTATTTTTTATGCTGCCTTTGCCGCGCTCGCCGAGCAGCTCTTGGCGTTTCTATAATGTTGCGTGCAGACGTGGATTATGTGGCACATGGTTTCAAGTTCTTGTTTTCATTGTCTAATTTTGGACTTATACTTTGTGTATGAACCGCTCAATGCTCATAGAGGTTTGTGGATATGGTACGAGGATATATCTACTTGTCCATATACCAAATTGGATCTAATTAATACATTATTTTGGACGCAGTTGCTTCTAGATGTTGCAATTTGTCTACAATGAAATAAACATGGAAGAACGGCTCCTATACAGGATACACTATATAGTTTTTCATAAGTTAGCCCAATAGCTATTTTAAAACAAAATATTGTACTTAATACTATAGTTACCAAACACGTCATGGTTTTTATTAAAACTAAAAAAAAAACTGTGGTATTCATAGACTGTAGCCTTGCCTAGTACTTGAAAACTGTGGTTGCTGCATACCGTGGTTTTCAAATGCTATAATATCCAAACAGGCCCTAAGCCTGAGATTTGCCCGTCTGAGCTTGCTGTTGCAAGGATGTGACTAAATTTTGCGATATTCATTCCGTGTTCTTTATGAATACAATGGTGATATAAATTCTAAATTTTGGCTACTAAAATGATCAGAATTCCCTGTACTATTTTTGCATGCGTAGAGCAAGAACCTGATAGTTAATGGTATAGATTTATCTCGTATACTGAAGATACATTACAATGTTCTTTTCATCTTTCAATCTCCCTTGAGATGTAAATGCCACCACTTCGAGATACGGATGTTGGTAGGCTGAAGCTTGTTTGTTTAGGGGCAAAAGCTTTCGTGTCTCCGTTTCTGCTAATTTCGAGTCCACATATTTTACAAAGAGTTTCCAGCTCCGACTCCTGAAGGAATGCCAATAAACTTCAATAGTCATTTGATAGTTTTTTAGTGTTTTGCAAAAATGTTCAGCTGCAGTAAAATTTAAAAGTTCCAGCTTAAAGAGTAGCTCGATCATTAGGATTCCTGATAGATGTGCGGAAGGACATTGTTGAAGTTTGTAGCCGCTATGATTGAAGTACATTAATGCTCTAGTACTAACCTTCAGCATGATACTAATCAGCTTGGATGGCAAAGATTTCTCATTTTATCTCCTTTCTATGAATAGGGTAAAGCCATAATATAATAATTTGTAAGGACTAGAAAATTGGACTTTAGTTCGATTTAGAATAGCACGCTTGGTTTAATTTCAAAAAAGAATAAGAATTTGAGGGTTCTTTTTTGTTTCGTAGACAATTTTTGAAGTATCCATGATCGGTACCAATGAATAGGATAGAGCTTCTCTATCCTAGATTTTTATAGTATATGGAATTTCTAGTTTCCTTCGGTGCAAATCCAATCATCTAAATTGGAAATTAAGAAGCAATTCCCCATTGGCGGAAAACCGAATGGGGGGTTTTCTCTCCGAGGAGGATCGGCCTATTGCATGGCCTCGCCTCCTTCCACCCTTTCCCACCCGGAAGGAATGGCTTAGGCAAATCTTATTTATTTATACTCATGTTTGCTAAGCCTACTATTTTTAGTAGCAAGTATGAGAAAATAAGTTTATGAAGAGATAACTTGTTTACTAGGAATTTCCAGGAATATATCTAAGAATCCGATGAAATGCTGCAAAGTGATCTGACCGGGGGCAGCCATGAAAGGCTGACTTTCTTAGGAAAAGCCATATGGGCAAGAGATCGTCAGATAAACCAAGCTGGCGACCTCTCTATGCATCTTGCATCGGATCGATAATGGTGAGCCATCAGTCAGACGGAGTTTAACGTAAAGCTCCAAGGGAGTGTCCACAGTCTTCTCATCATTGAGTTGAGCTTGAGAGATCAAGTCATGACATTATTTGATCTGAGATACAAAATATCGAATGTTATCAGTTCCGGTACATAGACTGTTGGACCGAAAAGGCGACTAGAGAGGGGGTTGAATAGGAGCACACTCACTTTTTTCACAAATTATGAATTCAACACAATCTCACTCCAATAGCTATGATGAAGCTATGAAGATCAATATACCAGAGACACGGGAAGACTAGTATTGAATTCAATTGAACCCCAAAGTAAAGCAACAAAATCAACTAAGATTAAAACATCACGATTATCTTGGCGGTCGACCTCTGGACTTGACCGGTCGGACCGATTGCGGGCGGTCGGACCATTGTTATACTGTGGTCGGACCACGCTAAATCGGTCGGACCGGTGGTGAGGCGATCGGACCGCAGACTCGAGCAGATCTGAAATAGTAAAAAAGCGGCCCGATGACGAAGTTGCAATTAGGTCTAACTTTTGATTCTCAACTCCAAACTTCACGAAACTTTGCACACACCTTCTCTATGCTATCGAGGACCTATTCCAATCGAATATTACGATAATTCTTGGATAGATCCTGAACAGTTGTCAATTGAGTAAGAGAGGGTCTAAAACCGGGCAAGAACGAAAACTTGATCCTAATGCTTGTTCGTGAGTGATTGATGATCAAGATGATCCTAGATAGGTTCAGACATATCACAGCAAGCTAATTCACGTGAAGAAATCAATCAAAACTTCGCGGATCAAAGAAAGCCATAAAATCATGAAATTGAAAGCAATAACGAAAAGAGACTTATCTCAAGCAAACCTTGCATATATTAAATTCGTGATTGATGCTGGATTACACCCACTCCATCAAGGAACAGTGGTCAATCCAAGATCACGAAAATCACCTCAAACCATCAAGAGCCCTAGCCTCCACCTCAACTCCCCTAAGCCAATTAGGGTTTTGAAACATAAAAGAGGCGAGAGAGACGGTGCAGCCACCACCTCCTCCTATTTATAGTGGAGGCCTAGAACTCCTAGGGTTTGACTCTGTTGGGCTCCCGTTAAGGTCCACTAACAAACGGGTCACACACGCACGCTTCACAAAGCGCCGTCTTTAACCGTTTGACCTAAACAGCTTCACCTAGCGCCATCTTGCACCTCAGATTTGCTAATAGGTCACCCTTGTCCATCTTGCGTCACGCTTGAGTCATTGACCTCACCCGGCATCGTCGATCGTTCTGGACCTCAACTCTCCAAGTCTAGTCCCGATCATCCTCGCCGTTGACCGTCGTTGACCACCAAGCAACCTGCACAACCATAGACAAGTAAACACGAATTCGGGAACAAGTTCTTCACAACTTGACCCATGTTAGTCAAAACATACATCATGCAATACATATGCCATAAAACCAATGAACTTGACCTAACATAACAACATCACCATGAAGTTGGCTGACATTCATAAGTGGAAATCGGTCCGACCGCTCCTCGTGAGCGGCCGGGACGCCTCCGCCGGTCGGACCGCTCCTCGTGAGCGGTCGGACCGCCCTAAGGACTTAGCCGAATTTCAAGACCTGAAATTCCGAAACCTTCTGGAAATTTAAAACGAATAGAACTTTTGCTTGGAGGCTCCAAAAATTATGAGACTAAGTGCATTGGGATCCCCTCACTTGCCTACATCCTCTATTTTTGGCCCAGCACATTCTGACACTCTTTGGTCACGGCCGGTCCGACCGCCGCACATGGCCGGTCCGACTCATTTGGGACTGGTCGGACCGCCATGCTATGGCCGGTCGGACCGCCCCTGTCCAGAAAGCCTGAACTTTGTCAAAAATCCTGTGAAACGACAAAACATAAATGCCATTGCCAATTGTCACATCATCCTAAAATCTGGAGCATATCCCCATGATATCAACATAGACCAAATAATACAATGCAAGCAAAAGTTCCTAGATTCATGGAGATATAAATCATATAAGTTATCATACTTTCATATCCATCATTTGAGTCTCCAACAATTATTCCAATAATTACATATCCGATTTGCCCTATGGACGAATATGCATGCTTACATTTCATGCTTGTTTGAGTAAGGTAGGGCTAAAAAAACAAAAAAAGAGTCAAATCACCATCTCTATAATAAGTAAATGCCCTTTTTCCCCTGATGTTATCAGAATTATTCACAATAAAATATTGGCTACAATTGAAGAGGTCCTGGTCCTCTATGCTCTTTTTTATGTGTTCTTAGTTCTATTCATCTTCTTTGATTCTTTTAAACAAGAATCTAATAAACTAGAATTGAGTGGAAAAGAGGAGAAGAAATTGGTAAATGGAGAGGATCGACTAACCAGAGACATTTAGGATCTTCTTTACATCAGGTAAATCCGTCGGGTCCTGTCCGCTTCTCCGTTTAAGTTACGACTCTTTGTTTCTTGCTTCTCTCAAGCCATAGGGAAAGTCTATGATGAATTTTTAAAATGCATCTCACTCTTTCTCTACGGCTCGGACTTCATGATAAGTGGGGGAAGAAAGAAAACATCTTCCCCAATTTCTTTGTTCTTTGTTCAGAATTGAACAAAAAAGAAAAGGAAGAAAGGGATTTATAGGGGTAGACTTTTTCAATCCTTTCGACTTTGGTTCCATAGGAGCAAGTCCGAAAGGTTGAGAAATACCCCTTGCCCCTCATTCTTTGAGAATCAGAAGGTTCCTTTTCGAGTTTCCATTTCTTCATTTGGAATCTGGGCTCTTCTTTCCATTTCTTCATTTGGAATCTGGGCTCTTCTATCTTCGACTTATTTTTTTGGCTTTATTCTTTACTTATTTCATTTCGATTTTTCCCTCTCCCTCTATCCCTATCCTCTAGGTACAACGCTTCCATCAATAGAGAACCTTTTCTTCTGTATGAATTATTGGACCGAAACGACGACTAGAGGGGGGGAGGTGAATAGGAGCACAATCACTTTTTCACAAAGATCGAATTCAACACGATTTTCACTCCGATAGTTATGAAGATCAATATCCAAGCACAACAGAAGTCTTGTATTGAATCCAATCTAAACCCCGGAGCAAAACAACTAAAATCAACAAAAAAACTCGATTTTCAAGTGTCGGGCGGTCAGACCTCTATGTCAATGGCGGTCGGACCAGTCACCTTGGACGGTCTGACCTCCAGCTTGATGAACAATGAAATCAGCCCGAAAAATAAAGTTGTAAATAGGTGTAACTTTTGATCTACAACTTCAAACTCGATGAAACTTGGAACACACCTTCTCTAGGATATCAGGAACCTATTCCAATCAAAGATCGTGAAGATCCTTGGCAAAGTTTCGACCTTTTTCCGTTTGAGTGAAGGATGGTTCAAAACCGAGTCAAAATGAAAACTAGATCCAAAACCTTGCTCGTGGGTTAAAGATGATCAAGATGATCCTAGATGAGTTCTCACATGTCACATCAAGCAAGATTAGGGCGAAACCAAAGAAAAACTTGAGAATCAAAGACGGCCTCAAAATCACAAAATAGAGAGTAAGAACGAAAAGAGACTCATCTCAAGAAAACTTGCATATATTGATTTGTGATTGTTGCTGGTTTACAGCCACTTCAACATGGAGGACAAAACTCAATACATGAGCACACAATCAATCTCCTCTTCAAGAATCCCAACCTCTCCACTCCCTAATCTCAAAACAAAACTAGTGTTTCAAAATAAGCAAAAGGATTAAGGAGATGCTACAACACCCTTCCATATTTATAGTGGAGGCTAACCTTCTAGAAGAATTTTCTATTGGGCACCCGTTAAGCCCACACACAAACGGGTTAAGCCCGTAAAATCAAAATCAGAAAACCCCCGAATGGACAAAGAAGAAGAGCATGAATACCAAATGCCATACTGGAGGGTAGAGTGAAGGTACCTGAAGATGCGCTTGACGGCTTAGCGATGTGAAGTCCTCGGAGACGCCTGAAAACTCGCACAGAGGTAGACCGTGAAGTGGATGTTCGGTCTTGAGGCTGTCAGGTACAGAAGGGAGCCGATCATGCTGCGGTACTCACGTTGATCCACGGCTTCTCTTTCCTCGTCTGGATCCAAAACAGTCGAAGTCGCCATGGGAGTGACGATCGGCTTGCAGTCACCCATCTCGAAGCGATTGAGCAGATCCTTTGTGTACTTCGTCTGATGGATGAATATCCCTTCCTTGCATTGCTTGATTTGAAGCCCAATAAAGTAGCTGAGCTCACCCATCATACTCATCTTAAATTCTCTGGATATGGTCTCAGAAAAACTGGAAACAAGAGCATGAGAAGAATCACAAAAGATAATATCATCTACATAAATCTGAACAAGTAGGAAGTCATTGGCATGCCTAAGAATGAATAGTCTTATCCACCTTACCCATTTCAAAATTATTCTTGAGCAGGAAGGTCTTAAGTCTATCATATCAGGCTCTGGGGGCTTGCTTAAGACCATACAAGGCTTTGGATAGCTTGAAAATATGATGTGGATACTTGGAATTTTCAAAGCCCAGGGGTTGCCTAACATACACTTCCTCCTCTATGTAACCATTCAGAAAAGCACTCTTGATATCCATCAGATCCAGCCTAAAACCCTTAATGCAGGAAAAGCAAGCAGAATGTGAATGGCTTCTAATCTAGCAACATGAGCAAATGTTTCATCAAAGTCTAAACCCTCAACTTGGCTAAAACCCTGAGCTACCAATCTAACCTTGTTTCTAACCACAGAACCATCATCACTTCGTTTATTTTTGAACACCCAACGGGTTCCTATCATATTATGAGCACTAGGAGGCTCCACTAGGTTCCAAACCTTGTTCCTCTCAAAATTCTCTAACTCCTCATGCATGGCAATAACCCAGCTCGAATCAGATAATGCATGTGATATATCGCGGGGTTCGAAAGATGCTACAAAAGCAGAATGCGAGTAGAGACTCAGATCATGAAACTTGGAGCGAGTGACTCGCTCATGAAGCTGACCAATCATCTGATCTGGAGGGTAACTCTTCTGAATGTGAACTAGAGCGCCCAGAGGTGATAACGTTTCTTTGACCTTCGCATGTATTGCTGATGATGAAGATGCAGCAGGAGTCTCAAATGAAGGTGAAGTAGTTGCAACAGGTTCGTGTGCTGGAGTAGGAGCCTCAACAGCAGCAGGTAGAAGACAAGTATCAGCTTCATCCTCATCTTCCTCCACAAAGATACTCTCTGTCACCTGTGAATCACCTGAAACATCGGATCTAGCTCCAGGACTAGTCTCATCAAAAGTGACATTGCATGTCTCCTAGACAATGTTAGTTTCAACATTAAAAACCCGAAAACCCCTCGAATGTGTAGGATAACCTAGAAATAAACCGTCAGAAGTTCTTGATTCAAATTTATCTAGGTTTCCTGTCTTTAGAATGAAACACTTGGCTCCAAAAACTCGAAAATGAGAAACAGAGGGATTTCTACCAAACCGAAGCTCATAAGGAGTTTTGCCCAAAGGTCTCAAGAAGACACGATTTGCAATATGACAAGCTGTAGCAATAGCTTCGGCCTAAAATCTCCTCGGTGTCCTATACTCATCTAGTATCGTCCTAGCCATCTCGACTAAGGTCCTGTTCTTACTTTCCACCACGCTATTTTGTTGAGGGACGTGTGGAGAAGAGAACTGATGCTCAACACCACGCTCAGCATAGAAAGAGACAAACGAGGCATTCTTGAACTCTGTGCTATTGTCACTGCGGATCACTCTCAAGGCACTAGGAAGTTCAAAAGCCAAACGAAGAACAAGATCATGATAATGACTAAAAGCTTCATCCTTCGAAGCAAGAAATAACACCCACGTGTATCTCGAAAAATCATCGATTGTGACAAGGATATACCATTTGCCACCGACTGACCGAACCCTAGCAGGACCAATAGTATCCATATGAAGCAACTGTCTCGGTCCGTCAGTCATGACCATAGTCACTGATGGGTGTGAGGCGGCAACTTGCCTGCCATGCCTACAGGGCGCACATACAGTATCCTTGACAGCTTTGAGTTTGGGCAAACCTCTCATGAGATCAAGGTTGCTAACTCGCGTCAGATGATCAAAATCAATGTGCCCCAACCGTCGGTACCAAAGCCAAAAATCAGAAGAAGCTATAATCAAACATTTGAGAGTTCCAGCAAGAGATTCAGAGAAATCAGCTCCAAAAATTCTACCAACTCTAGAAATCCCAAAAACGAGCTCACCAGTAGAATCAAGCACACGACAAGTATTTTTTTTAAAATCTAGTCTCGCAGCCATCATCAAGAAGCTATGAGACAGAAAGCAGATTGTACCTTAGCTTGTCCACAAGAGCGACGTCCTGCAGGATGAATTTGTCGTTCACCCTGATCGATCCTGTCCCTTCAATCCGCCCTTGTGTATCATCTCCAAAGGTGATGAAGTCATCACCCGTCGCCCACGTGAAGGATGTGAACTATCTTGAATCTCTGGTCATGTGACGTGAACACCCGGAGTCAACGAACCACGTGTTCTCCCCTTCGCGGTGATCATAAAAATCAAGGCACAGAAGAACGATGTGTCTCAATACTGGGGTTAGTTAAACACGACTTGGGAACCCTGTACTGAGACACACGTCTGCGAGTAGTCTACAAAGCAGAAGTGCTATCCTTTATTCTATTTGAAGTTCTATCATGAGCAATAATCACACAGACATGGGATGCATCTTGTCTAGGAACATGATAATTATGAGTATGAGAAACAAATCCTAGACTAAGTTTATTCTTTTCAAAATGACCATGTCTCATGACGGCTCTAGGTTGATGTGATGAATTTCTAGCAAACTTTTTTCTATCATTTTTCAACCTACGCCACAGAACTCAACCAAATGCCCGCTCTTCTTGCAATAGGTGCAATGATACTTGGTACCACTCGGAGAAGCACCCTTTGACTTAACAAATGGTTGGGTAAAACCTGCAGATTTAAAAATTATTTTTGCAGCTTGGTTTTTGAATTCAACTAAGCCATTTTCCAAGACTTGAATAACATTTGGTTCGGAATTATCTTGGGCTGAGTTGTATCATAACCTTTGCTTCTTCTAAGGAGTTTTAGACTTGTTCAGAATCATGTTTAACTGTTTCTTACCTTTAGAGAATTTTTTTAATGTGTCCTTAAGGTAAGCATTTTCTTTTTCAAGATTAAGACATGATTCATAAGTTTTATTTTGAATAGCCCTAGTATGCCTACTCTTGTGGAAAACTACTTCAAGTTTGAGAGCTTCACATGAAGCACAAGTAGCAGAATCAATTCTATCCTTAAGCTTAGCATACTTTGCTCTAACTGCATCTACTATGTCTTTCACTTCATGTTCACGTTCAATGCAGAAAGTGTAAAGGCTAGAATCAACATTACCAGAAGCAACCAAATTGCTAGATTCTAAGTATTTTTCACAAGGAGCAGATTTAACTTCAATTAGCTCAGTTCTAGCTTTTTCAAGTTGGTGCAAAGCGACATCATGAGCAGTTTGCAGTTTAGCAAGTTTAGAATGTAACGCATGGTAGAATGAACATTCATCATCGTTCAGACTCTTAGCGTTCACAAGTTCTAATTCCAGATTATCAATTTGTGACTCTAAATCCTTATTCCTAGCCATGGTAAACTCTAAAACTTCATCCTGACTAATCAGTTGCTCAAACATGGTATCACATCTAGCAAATAGAACATCATAGGATGGAGGTATCTCATTGATATCATCGACGTCGATGGAGTCGGCCATGAACCACATGCCGGTGAAGTTCTTGGCCTTCCCTTTCTTCTTGTCTTGAGGGATCTCCTCCTCCTTGTCCTCTTCGCTCCCGGAGTCCACATCGCTCATAGATTGCTCTTCAAAAGTTGCAAGAACCCGGTGAGCGGCCTTCATGAGCTTGACAGCATCATACTTGTACTTGTTCCCATGAGGCTTCTTTCAAGCAGCCTTCTCCTCCTTGTGTTTGCCCTTTTCTTTCAACTTGGGACAGTTTGCCCGGATATGATAGAGCTCTCCGCACTCATAGCAAGTCACAGGATCACCTCTCTTTTTGTTTCTCATATTGTTGTTGGCCCATGTGAACTTTTTGGCTAGAAGGGCTAACTCAGCCTCAGGGATACTCTCAAGTTCCTCTTCATGGATTGCAGATAAACAAGCAAGAGAAAAACCAGAAGAAGATTCAAAAGAACAATCAGAAGCTCTCTTGAGAGGATCTGCTACTAAAGCCATATTCTCTTTCTTGGGATGGTCAACTCTTTTAATTTCATAGGTCTTGAGTTTGCTATAAAGCAACTCCAAAGTAACACTCGAAAGGTTGACGTTCTCCTAAATGGCGGTAGCCTTCATCTTCCACTCCTTGGTGTTGATTGCAGCCAAGAGGTGGGTGACATTCTCATATTGAGAATATTCAATGTCAATCGCTCTCGGCTGGTTGAGCAGCTTGTTGAAGCGAGTAAAGACGTCATCGATGCTCTCTCTAGACGCATCTCAAACTTGTTATACTCTCGCTTAAAAATCGTTTGATGCACTTGCTTGATCTGGGACGGACCCTCATGGTAGGTTTCGAGGATGTTCCAGATCTCGTGCGCAGTCTCAAGGTGACAGATTATATCGTACTCCTGTCTACCAAGTCCGGCATATAGGAGGTTCTTTGTCTTATGGTTGTTAGCCAAGAGGGCTGCTGCAATCGGCGTAGCAACCTCGGGCAAAACGAGCGGAGCTCGAACAACCTCCCATATGGCTTATCCTTCGATTTGAAGGTAGACACGCATGCGATTCTTCCAATAGGCATAGTCAAGCCCATCAAAGACATGCGACTTTGTGGAGTACTTCTCCATCGTCAAGTTCAGTGACCGGTTAAGATCAAGATTGAACTAACCGGGCTCTGATACCACTTGTTGGACCGAAACGACGACTAGAGGGGGGAGGGTGAATAGGAGCATGATCTATTTTTCACAAAGATCGGATTCAACACGATTTTCACTCCGATAGCTATGAGAGCTATGAAGATCAATATCCAAGTACAACAGAAGTCTTGTATTAAATCCAATCTAAACCCCGGAGCAAAACAACCAAAATCAATCAAAACTCAATTTTCAAGAGTTGGGCGGTCAGACCTCTATGTCAATGGCGGTCGGACCAGTCACCTTGGCCGGTCTAACCTCCAGACTGATAAACAGTGAAATCAGTCCGAAAAACTAAGTTGCAAATTGGTGTAACTTTTGATCTACAACTTCAAACTCTATGAAACTTGGAACACACATTCTCTAGGATATCAGGAATCTATTCCAATCAAAGATCATGAAGGTCCTTGGCAAAGTCCCGACCTTTTCCCGTTTAAGTGAAGGATGGTTCAAAACTGAGTCAAAACAAAAACTAGATCCAAAACCTTGCTCGTGGGTTAAGGATGATCCTAGATGAGTTTCCACATGTCACAACAAGCAAGATTAGGGGTAGAAACCAAAGGAAAACTTGAGAATCAAAGACGGCCCCAAAATCACAAAATAGAGAGCAAAAACGAAAAGAGACTCATCTCAAGAAAATTTGCATGGATTGATTTGTGATTGTTGCTGGTTTACATCCACTCCAACATGGAGGACAAAACTCAATACATGAGTACACAATCAATCTCCTCTTCAAGAATCCCAACCTCTCCACTCCCTAATCTCAAAATAAAACTAGGGTTTCAAAATAAGCAAAAGGATTAAGGAGGTGCTACAGCACCCTCCCATATTTATAGTGGAGGCTAACCTTCTAGAAGAGTTCCCTATTGGGCACCCGTTAAGCCCACAAATAAACGGGTTTAACTCACGCATGCATTTTAAAGCGCCGTCTTCATCTTCTCTTGACCTAAAACGCCACTCCTCGCGTCGTCTTGTGCTGCGGTTTAGCCAAAAGCAATCAATGAGGTATTTTAGTGATATTACCAAAATACCCTTCTCGATCCTTCTCCAAAGATCGAGTCCAATCTTCATAAAGCAGTTCCATGCTTCGCCACGTGTAGGTTGATCAACGGATCTCATCTTGTCGGCAAGTCTCTCCCATCCGGCTCCCACCGAAACCACCATGGCACTTGCACCGACCCCCGCGCCGCTTGATGCGACCCGTCACACCGAACTTTCTGTTCGGTCATCTTTGTCTATTTTGCGCAATGCTCGAATCCAATGAATTCACCCGGCATTCTCGATCGTTCTAAACCTCAGCTCTCAAGCCTAGTCCCGATCATCCTCGCCGTTGACCGTCGTTGACCTCCAAGCAACCTGCACAACAATAGACCAAGAAATCGATTCCGGGAATAAGTTCTTCGTAACTTGACCAACGTTAGTCAAAACATGCATCATGCAACATATATGCACTGAAACTCATGAACTTGACTCAACAAATAAACATCGCCGCTACGAGAGCCGACGATACAAGTGAAAACCGGTCAGACCGCCATTCAATGGTCGAACTGACCGCCCCTTGGCTGGTCAGATCGCCCAGCTAGGGACTTAGCCAAATTTTAGCACTTGAAATCCGAAACCTCTCTGAAAATTTCAAACGAATATATCTTTTGACTGGAAATTCTAAAAAATTATGAGACAAGGTGTATGAGAATCTCCTCTCTCTCCTACACCCTCTATTTTTGGGCCAGCTCCAAACTCCAACATTTACAATGACCGGTCCGATCACGCCATGGCGGCCGGACAAGATCGCTCGCCTCGACCGCCTGAGGTGGCCGTCGACCGCCTATGACCTTACAGAACTGAAACTTTATCGAAAACGTGTGATCTGACGAACCTTCAACGACATTGCCAATTGTAATATCATCCTAAGATCATGAGCATATCCCCATGATATCCACATGAATTAAGAATTCTCACAACGACAGGGTCTACTCGATATGGATTAGGCGTAAATGAAACCTTTGCAAAAATCTTTTAAAACAAAAAAAAGGGTATTCAATTAATATCAACTCATTAAAGAAAATGGAGGGCATGCTTAAGTTAATGAATATGTTTCATTCATATATAATGCGTACACCCTGTGTATGTTCTATCCTATAGGAATTCCACTATAGGAATTCGATAGGAATTGAGTTGTTGTTATGGTAAGTTAACATGGTTCGTTATTAAACCATGGATTTGATTCACCAAATCCATCATTATTGTATACTCTTTGATAGATATAGCGCAACCCAAATCAATCCCTAATCCTTATTTTACAAGTTCTTAATAGGCCCCTTTCTTATTTTGAATATAAATACCTAAATACTAAGAAAATTCTCTGTTGACAGCAATCTATGCTTCACAGTAGTATATATTTTGTATATCAAAGTTCTAGATAGGAAAGTAGAGTAGGGACAGATCCTCCACAAAAGGCGAAATGTATATGAAAAAAAAGATTGATTGAACTTTCCAACGGACTCATGGAATGAGTAAACGATTGAATGGGATTCGCTTGGGCAACGAAATCAAGTCCTCGTCCCCCTTTCTCTCTTATTGAATTAACTAATTCATTTCCTTTTTACTTTTGGATTTTTGGATATTGTTTTATTTGATTTGGCATTATTCAACAAGAAAAAATTCGATAATTTCCTTTTTTTTGATGAAATTATGTGATAATTATGAGAGCCAATTCTACTACTTCTGATCCCGGGGTTTCCACAATTGAAGAAAAAAGAACAGGGTGTATCGATCAAATTATTGGACCCGTGCTGGATATCACTTTTCCCCCGGGCAAGTTACCTTATATTTATAACGCTTTGGTGGTCAAGAGTAGAGACACAACGCGAGTTAGAGTGTAGTAAGCAAATTAATGTGACTTGTGAGTTACAACAATTATTAGGAAATAATCGAGTTAGAGAATTTAAAATCAAGATTTATTGTTTTAAGAATTTTCTTGGATTTATTGGATTTTAGTAGCTATGAGTGAATAATTCTAGGAATTTACGTGAATTTTTCTAGAATTTTTGGAGTCTATTTGCTATTTTCTAAATTGCCTTTTGGAATTTACGAAATGAAAATGTATTTTAAATCTTTTCTCTGTTTGTGGGCGAATCCTCCGCCCATCTCCTATTCCCAGCCCGCTTTGCCTCCTGCTGCCCGCCTCGCTCGCTGCGGCTCTCGCGCTCCCGCTCTGGCCGTTGGATCTCCATCGGCCGCTTCGTTCGGCGCCGCCGCTCTTTCTTCGACCGTTGGATCAAGATCCGCCGTTCCGTTCGCCCGCTGCCGTTTGCTTCTCGCGCTCTCCTTTCTTCTCCGCCGTTGGATCGCGATCCGACGCCTCCGCGCTCGCCGCGCCTCTTCCGCTTCCCACCGTCGTCGAATCGGACCGGCGCCTCGTCTTCCTCGCGCGCCTCTTTTCCCCCACCGTCCGTCGGAATCGGACGGCTCTCACTCGCGCCTCCCTCCTCCGCACCGTCCGTCGCAATCGGACGGCTCCTTTCATCGTCCCGGCGGCGCTGACTTCTCTCTCTCCCACGCCGCGCGATTCGCGCCGCCACAATCCGCGCTGTCTTCGCCACGCCACGGCGCGCGCCTCGCCCGCGTCCACGCCTGCTTTGTGCCGTCTCGTCCGCCTCCGCCGCGCGCCACTCCACTTGCTCACGAACCGCTCTATAAAAGCTCTATAAAGCCTTTCTTTTCTCTCTCTCTTCCTCTTCTCCTCTCTCCGCCTCCGTAGCGCCTCATTGCCCATTGTTCTCCCGGCGCGCTCTTGCCGTTACGCCTCCGTCATGTGTTGTTCTCCGTAGCCACCGCCTCTCCGCCTTCTCGCGCCAACGCCGCCCGTCTTCTCCGACTCCGGCCGCCACCCATGCCGCGCCTCTCTCTCTCTCTCTCTCTCTCTCGACCAGTGGGCGAGCCCACGTGGCCACTGCGATGGCGCCACGTAGCGTCGGCGCTCTGCCCGGCGTGTATATGCCGCGTAAGCGCCACGTGTGTGCTTCTTGCGGCGCCGGCGGGTTGATGAAAGGAATGGAAGTGATTAACACTGGTTTTGTAAGAGCTGCTGTTTTATTTATTTGTTGCCTCTCGAAGATTTCTTGTCCTCCAATCGAAGGCAAGTCGTAGGCCTTTGACCATGTTGAACCCAGCTACTCATGGCTAGTTTATTAAAAATGGTTTTGGGAGTAGACAAATTTTCAACGACATATATCCTTGGACACCATAGGATGGTTAATACTAGTTGGACATAATTGTATCACCAACTTGGGAGCGTATTATTCTTGGAGAACCTATTTATGGAATTGATACACCATTTAATTGATATCGTTTAGCAAAATGAAACACAACATATGCATCCATCTTTGGGACGGACTCGCCAACTAATTAGGGAAGTTTTGAGTCGGTTACATTAGGGTTGATTATTGGCGCAAGAGGGGTGTGATGGCGAAACCTTAGCGAGCGTAACCGAGGCGAAGAATTTCACGGGATAGAGATATGGTATAAGAAATAGGCTATTAAGTAACTCTAAATGAATTGTGGATACATCGATTACTGTGGGCATGTATCCTTGACATGCAAGCTAGCTCACGATCATGGGACTAGCTTGGTATGCACAGAGGGTCTCGGGGTTGTATGACACCGGTAAACTCTCGGACAAATTTTCAAGCGTTCTTGGAGAACCTATTTATGGAATTGATACACCATTTAATTGATTAGCAAAATGCCATTATGACATCTCAAACGATCGCCATTAGTATCAAACCAATAGCGATTTTTACAAGCTAAATCTTCTAATCAATGGTGGGCCAATAATGATTTTTTTGGCATTTGTATTAAGACGCTTGGCCTGATTTCAAAATTGTCTAAAGTTTTTTATGTTGTTTCCATTACAAAATGATGGACCTCCTTCTGCAACTTTCCAATTACGAGTACGAGAATTGAAAGACATGAAAATTCTCAATTCTCTACGGCGTCTAGGAGATAGATAGAATATTTTCAGGAACAAGAAAATCAGAAGAATCTTTCCCTCTATTCACTACCATTCCGCGTCTTCAACTTCTATTAGTTTCTTTTCTTCTTTAATGCAATAGCTATAGTTTCATATAGAATCCATTTCTCAAAGTAATGGAAACCATTCTTGTATAGGAAATGGTTCAAAAATCACTATTCCATCTTTTAGGTATCGTGAAAAGTGATACAAGCAAATTGTTGATAAAACTCCAAAATAGCTTTTTCTTTTGACTCAATCCTCTTCTTCTCCTTAGCATTCGGGAAAGATAAGAAAATTTCAGGGTAGGAAACATTATCTAGAATTTCTTTTAGATTCGAACCCATAGCTGATGATAGAACTAGAATAGATATCTTTTGTTTTCTACTCACGCGAGCCCATATCCTTTCTTTTTTATCAATTGCTAATTCCGATCTTCCTCCCCAATCTGATATTATAGTCCCAGTGTAGATAGAAATTCCCTTATGGTCTAATTCCGAGCGGTAGTAAATACCAGGACTTAGCAATATTTGATTGATCACAATTCGGTATATTCCATTTATTAGAAAGGTTCCTAAGGAATTCATTATAGGAATGTTTCCAATAGAAATGGTTTGCTTTTGCACATCGAAACCAAAAATGAATCTCGCAGATACATATAATTCGGAAGAATAGGTGAGTAAAAAACGGGTACATTACCCAAAAATGTTCCATCTTCCTAGAAAAGTGGATTCGTTCCACAAAGGTTCCAGAAGATGTTAATGGTAAGCAAGAAGATTGTTTACGAAGAAACAACAAGAAAAATTCATATTCTGATACATAAGAGTTATATAGGAATCGAAATAGTCTTTTATTTTCTTTTTTCAAAAGAAAAATTGATTTCATTGAAGTAATAAGACTATTCCAATTCGAATAGTAGTTGAGAAAGAATCGCAATAAATGCAAAGATGGAACATCTTGGATCCGGTATTGAAGGAGTTGAACCAAGATTTCAAAATGGATAGGATAGGGTATTTCTATATGTGATAAAAAACCCATGGCCAAACATGTCCTATTGAAGAGCTTGCACAATAAGAGTGAAGTAGATGCTAGGTATGAGAAAACTAATACTTCACCACTTGTTTCACGTATTGTTTATGATAATGTGAAGGCAAAAGTTAGAAATGAAACACAACAACTTTCTCTATCGCCGCTGTATCCAACAAATAAGAAACTTGGGGACAAGCCGAGGATGACTTCTTTTGAAGGGAGGGGATATGACGAGGACATCCCTTGGAGGTCTATGTTTATGATGGAATTCCGAGGGTGGAGAGAAAGGCAGGGTTGTGCAATAAGCCAAAGAGGAGATCCTCCGTAAGTTTTGCTACGATCTGATCGCTACTTACATGCCGGTCTGACCAGTATTTGCTGAATTTCTAAATATTTTGCTAGTATCAAGATGAATCCAATTTGTATTTTTATACTTAAAACTATCCCGCCGTAATTTAAGTAGCAACAGTCGTCATTTGTATTGTCGCATGTCGATTTTAATCGACCAAAATAGTCTATATAAGGAGGGGTACCTCCCATATAATAGAGGAGGATGGCTGTGTGTTGATATTATAAATGAAGGTTTTAGGGTTGTGTTCCTTGATATCATTGTGAGGATTTTGAGAGTTTAAGTGACTTTCTTTGTCTTTGCAGTTCTTTGAGTTTGCTTAGAATGATGTGTCATGATCAAGCTGTTCGCGCTCTTTTCAATAGCAAGTTGTGTGGATCGGAGTCTTGTGAAGTTGGTGGTGTGATTACGGTGTTGATGTTTTTGTGCTTGACATAAGGTTATCTAGTTTATCAAATCACAATACTTCTTTGAGTTATCTCTGTTGTTGGTCGTCGTTACTGTAAGATCGAGCGAACCCCCTCATAAGATCGAGTTAACACATGTGATGTGACAATTGTTAGCATCGGTGAGGCACCCCAACTGTAGATGTCCTAGTGGTCGAGACTAGATACGACGTTATATTCCAGAGGCCCCACATGTAAGCAGCTGAACGGTGTCCTGACCCTGGGAACAACGCTCTCGTAGCATTATTATTAGCACTTTAAATCTCATCATCATAACAGCCCACCCCCTGACACCTTGACGCGGCACCATGTGACGGGAGCTCCCCATCCGACCGTTCGTTCCTCCCACGGACGACAGATCCAACTTCGTTTCGCGTGGCTCGGAATATTTAAAAAATTCCCCAGTAAGCATGCCCCCTACCCGACGCGAAACCTCACATTCCTTCACACGGACACGTGGTCCCACGTACTCTCGGGCCCACATGTCGGTACGCCCCTCAGCACACGCTTGGGCCAGTCGGGGAAAGCATCTCACGGAAAGCGAGGGACGCGCGGCCCGGGCTCAGGAACCGAGGAGAGGTGCCATACCCGCACTGCCCACCGGGCGGGGACGCCACTGTCGGATGGGCCCCCGGAGGGCGTCGCTGAGGAGGCGGGTGGCCCCAGCGAGGTCAAGCGGGTATAAATCCCGGTCTCTGGATCCATCCCCCCCACTTCTTGTTCCATCATTCGCTCCTGTTCGTGGTGGTGTTCTTCGCTTCCTCCGCCTCCTCCCCTCTGGTATCGCAATCGAGCCATCCCGAAATTATTAGTCTGTGTGTAATGTTTTTTTTTTGATTTTATGTGAGTGTTGTGTCGCATGATTGTCGGAGCTATCTGGAATTAATTTTCTCCCCCCCCCCTCGTTTGACAGAAATTAACTGTTCTTCTCCCTCCTCTCCACTTCTTCGTCTTCTTCTGTGGTTTCTTTGCCCAAACTGGTCTCTTCCCAGTCTCGTTTGTTGTTATTTTCTTCCTCACAGTTTGCCGGGACTCGCCACTGGCGACCACCTGTACTGGAAACGGGGAGGTCCGTCCCGACTTGGATTGAATTCTTCTGTTCTTGGTAAGGAACACGAGCTTTATAGGATGGATTGTTCTAAGAGCTCGTTTTGCCTGGGTGGTTCCTCTTTGCTGTGGCTGTGAGCAATCAAATCCAAATCTTTCTTTCTCTCCGTTCGGTTAGTCACGGATTTGTTTGCGGTGTGGTACCCTACTGAACGAATCCATCCATCCATGCTTCGGATCGGGGTTCTTCTTCTCCAGCTCGCAACATCGATCGCAGTTGACCCCACGGGACTTGTAACGAGCATATTTAACTCATTACAAAGAATCACGCGAAAATTCACATGTTCGTAATTCTTTGTTTAGACCAGGCTAAATGTTCTAGTCTTATTGTATTATTATGCCAGCTGATGCATAATTTGTAGAAATGCTCGAGTATCCAAATCAGTTATTTGAACTGATATTGGATTGCAAGGTCCCTATCATTTCTGTCTTTGGCCTTATCTATGTTGGAACAATTGTGGAAGTTTGTGTGTGCAGTCTAGTTGGACTGTGTAAGTTGCATGTGAAATTTAATATGCTTATGCTGCTTACTAGTGGATCTTTGTGCTGATATCTTGGAAATTATTTCAATTTTTGCAGCGCGGAGGAGGTCCGCCTCGCCTTTGGGTTTTGGTGAGGCAGTACGTTGACTGGAAGAAATGTCAGGAGGTGGGCAATCATACTGGTGCTACCAATGTAGACAGCGGGTTAGGCCTCGTGGCCGGGAAATGGAGTGTCCTCACTGTGATTCTGGGTTTGTGGCTGAAATGGATGACGTGGATGCTCTCATGAGCCACTTTGTTGGGATGGATCCTGATTTTCATCGTGACCCGAGGTTTGGGATCATGGAGGCAATCTCTGCCGTGATGCGACATGGTATGGTGGGGATGAATCGGGAGGTTGATGTGAGAGGAAGGCCAAGCATATTTTCTGATCTGGAGATGGAGTTTGGCTCAGGGCCATGGTTGCTCTTCCGTGGCCAGCTTCCCGGTCATCTCACGGAGGACAATGGTTTCGATATGTTCATTAATGGACGCCGTGGTGTTGGCATGCGGAGGGAAAACATTGCAGATTACTTTGTTGGACCTGGATTGGATGACCTGATTGAGCAATTGACTCAGAATGATCGTCGAGGAACACCACCTGCCTCTCAGTACTCGATTGATGCAATGCCTACTGTTAAGATCACACAGAGGCATCTCAGTGGAGACTCACATTGCCCTGTCTGCAAGGACGAGTTCGAGCTGGGGTCAGAGGCAAGAGAGATGCCATGCAAGCATTTATACCATGCTGATTGCATAGTTCCTTGGCTAGAGCAACATAATTCCTGTCCTGTTTGCCGATATGAGTTGCCACCACAGGGCTCTACTGGTGCTAGCTGCTCACGGTCAAGATCAACCAACCAAAGTCAAAGTTCAAGTAGCAGTGGGAGTGGGAGAGCCAATGGGCGTCAGAGGAGAAGGAACCCGTTCTCGTTCTTATGGCCTTTCCGCTCATCAAGTTCTAGTTCTAGCTCTAGCTCTCGTTAAATTAGTCTGGTAATCTGGTTGGAGTTCACGATACTGTTTTAGTGAAGATGCTGATCAAATGGGCTTTATGCATGGCATCTTATTACTCAATCTGTATTGTATGGACGGTTTTCCTTGCAAGTATATCCTTCTATCTTGCTACAGTTTCATAGCAACTGGATTTTGTTTCCGTTTGCGTTTGCATACAACTAAAGGGGTAATTTCGATATGACACTTTTTTTTGGATAAGGGATAAAGGTTGTTATTTGCTTCATGGTGTATTAATTACTTTGCTACGACTACAGGAATATATGTGGGACTTGAATACATTGTTGCCAAGTTTAATTTTGTTGTTTGTGACATCGTGACATTTCAAGGATCCATGGTAACAGCTATACTTACAACTAACAAGTATGATTGGACAACATTAAAGTCACTTTACCTTTTGCTTATGTCATCACTCATCGATGATAGCGTATTTAGGCTTGAAATTTTGTTTGCACTTTATTTTTGTAAGATTAAATTTGCATGATTTATTGTTCATCCTTTTCCCGCATGCTAGGTATAGTATACAAGTTATGGCATGTTAATCTACTAGTTTCCAGCTGTTATGGTATTTAAAAAAATTGCAAATCTATAGACATGATTTGAGTTGAAAATTCTGTGGTTTGTGGTTCCCTTGAACTGGATTTAATTGTGCCCCAGATCTGGTGATTACCTGCTCACTGCTGTTTTTGGCTTCCCTTCGTGTATAGCTTGGTTTTTTCCCTCACTGGTATCTTCTACAAGTTGCATTTTTTTAATGGCATGTTATTGGTTATCGTAGTGCATTGACTATTGGTATCAATGCATTTGCCAAATTACTTGTGCTGTACCATGGGTTCTCTCTTAAACTAATTAGAATTCTCCATAGGTCATGGTAAAATATATACCGTAATGGCTACATTAGCCAATAGTTCCGCTGCCTCCGCGGTGCATGCCTCATGTCAAAACTGATCAGCCGCGCAGCATTTGAAAAGTGAAGAGTTCAGCGGGTTGGTGTCCTAGATGAACTCGTTAACATCCCCAAATCCATTCCCCTGTTTGCTTGATTAATGTGGATGATCCTTTTTAATGTGTTTTAAACATCAATCAATACCACACAGCTACAGAGTCTTCCTATAGCTAACGTTTAAAGGACGATTGAACACCAAAGATAACATGACAGTTAAACATTGGACTCAAGACCCGCACTGTCACATCTGCCCTGCAACAGAAACGATTGATCATATTATTTTGCGCTGCAAGCCTGGGGACAGTCTCTGGAGAAAATTAGTGTTTACAGAAGAAGCAAATTCATCTCAGAACATACTACAATTTCTGGAAAAGACATAATAAAAGATATATTTTTTTTGAAAAATTTGGCCAATTTGTTTTGCTGCCTGCGTGTATTCATTATGGACTCTAAGAAATAACCATGTATTTTAACAATCTGAGGGCAATGTGGCGGCATTACATCAGAAGATTCAAAGCCTGATCACTCTTTGGCTACACCGGGCTAAATCTGAGTATCAAATTGGTCTCTGTCAGTGGTGCTAACTCATAGTGTGTGTTTTTAACCAACCATTGTAATATAATGGTCATAAGGTAGAGATTCCTCTACCTTCTTACGTCAAAAAAAAAACATGATGGTTATCCGAAACGACAAGATAGGTACTGTGTCATTCCAATTTCTCACTCTGTTCAAGAATGTATAATGCTTTGGACAAGATACTGTTTCCAATAAGTAACTTTGACCACTAATTTTCGTAGTAATATGTTAAGTTAAAAATATATAATATTATATTACGGAAATATTTCTCGTAACAAATCTAATGGTATAATTTTTCATATATGATCAATCTAACTAGTTTTGTGCGTATTAGCGATCCAACAAAAGAAAGTTTGACCACTCAAATTCTAAAACGTGGTACATTTCTGAACGGAGCGGAAAGCCTGCCTGGCCTTCTGGGGGCAAGCGGCTGGAATGCTGGATTGGATGCTCATTAGTTGGGCAACTGAAAATGAGCATCAGACTCAAGAGTTGTAACTGATGCAGCTGATACTTTCTACTTGTTATCTTATTCCAGATGCTGCTATGCTAGATTAATGGTCTCCTCTTGATAGTTTTGCAGAGCTTATCAGTAGTGGACTTTTTGCGACCATGTGCTGGTGGGTGTGATGTAAGTGAGCTTTGAATTCATGGCAAGATGATAAACGACGATGTTGTTCTTCTTTTGAGTGTGTGTATGTGTGTGCTTGACGATGACGAATTGATGATGGCCTTTGTCCTGATCCATGTTGGTTTCAGCCAAGTCCTTATCTATGCCTTAGTATGCAACCTCGCTATTTGTTGTTATCGAGAAGGGGCCGTGGTGACTACGACGGCGTGCATTATTCCCTTCGTCGGTAGCCACATGACAAGGCATTTCTGGATGGGAATTGCTGTGAGCTGTATTTGGTCATTTGCAGCTTTTGTTCCTGCCACTAGTTTTTTCGCAAGCGGTGAGCCTGGGAGGTGACGGCTCCAGGGAACTAGACACAACGACGGAATTTCACCAGATTCCATTACCCATAATTTGAAATATATGTCTTTAATTATTTACTGAAATATGTGTTTTTAATTATTTACTACCCTTGTTTCATAATTTAAGTACAAGCACACAGGCGACCAGCACGTATATAGGAACTACAAAACCAAGACAAAATCCTCTCAAAAAATAAAAGACAATCCTACCGGTGATTTTTTAAAAATAATATTTTAAAAAATATAAAAATAAATAGTCAGCCTAAAAATAGTAAAAATAGGTTCATGTTGCCCGTTGAACTGGCGACATGTTCCTGTCGTCGGTCCAACTGGTGACAAGTACCCTGACCCTATGATGTCGCTAGTCCGACTTCCTGTCGCAAGTTGAACTCGCGACAGAAAATGAACAGTCACTTGTCGACAACTTGCGACAGGAATTCAGCTAAAAAAAGCCCCTAAAAATCAGTCCAAACTTATTTTAATTAAAAAAACAGAAAAGAGAGGAGAGGGAGAGAAGAAAGGTAGCAAAGCTCTGCCAGTTCATCGCGAAGGAGAGATAGACAGAGCATCCAATCCGATCGGCCATCTTGCAGGTACATTTTCTTTAAACTTTGTACATTATGTCAAAACATTGTCGGTTAGCAAACAAAAATAGTGACATAGAATTTAGTAGATTAGATAAATGTAGTCCAATTATGTAGTACATCTTTTGAGCTGTGTACGAGGTAGGTAGAGGGTAATGTAAGTAATATTAGTTTTATTTAACTCCCTATTTGTGCGCGGTAATTATATTGTTAATATTGAAAATTATTTTTTAAGTAGGAAACTAGCATGACATGTTTTAAAAAATTAAAAGGAAAATCTTTAACGGCTAATTAGGGTGGATAAAACCTAATTGAATTAATTGCAGTTTTATTTAGCTCCCTATTTGTGCACCGTAATTATATTGTTAATTTTGGGAATTAATTTATAACCAGAAAAATAGCATGCCACGTTTTAAAATTACAAAAAATCCAGAGCACTAATTAGGGTAGGTAGAGTCTAATCGAAAAAAATCACAGCTTGGTGTAGCTCAGTAGGTTAGGTAGAGCGTAATCGCAGCTTTATGACTTGTCGTATAAATTTGATTTCTATTTACAATGTATGCACTAAATTTTCAAGTATGGCGGCCCTAGACCACGCTGCCGAGTGGCTGTATAGTTGCTTGACCCAGTGATTGACATACATCACCGTAGCCGCTTCAGTATCATCCTCCCCTAGGAGGGCAAGGCGCCGATTGAGCTTGGCGCGTTGCGGCTGCGCACGCCCATCGGGGCCTGGAGGTTGCACCCCAGCTGGGTGTCGAGGTACGTGCCATTGCGATCTTCGTGTACTCATTTGTGGCCTGACTACTACGTGTAGACTAACATTCATTCGTAACCTGACCCGACGAAGTTTGAGAGCGGCAGGCCTCCTTCCGCTGGCATGGATGGTGGAGGCGACGTGGGAGGATGACCAGGACAGCGGTCCTGGTCGTACGTCCATGCGTTTTCCATACGATCGGCCCCTACTGATGGCGTTGGTCGACCGCTGGAGGCCGGAGACACACATGTTTCACCTCTCATGCGGAGAGATGACGCCGACGCTGCAGGACATGAGCTTCCTGACCGGGTTGCCCTGCGCAGGCTTCCCCATGGCGGTGTATGAGATCTCGCCCACGTGGCACACAGGGTTCCTGGTGAGGTTTCAGGATGTGCTGCCGATGCTGAGGTGGATCTGCCAATTCTACGTAAGTCTTCGTAACTATTGTTTCCTCTCGCATCAATTCATTTGTGAATCTTGCTAATGTGTATATGTCTCCTTGCAGCCCGAGCGTATGGCGGATGACGCACCCGACGAGACGGTGGGGAGGCACTTCGAGGCCTACCTACTGTAGCTGTTTGGATGGGTAATGTTCCTGGGGTCCCACGGCGACAACGTCGATAAGCACTACATCCGCTACGCACGTAAGCTTGCAGGCTAGCCAGTGGAGGAGATCCAACCCTATGCCTAGGGTCTGACCATATTGTGTGTTACGTACCGCACACTACGCAATGAGTGTCGTCGGTCCCAGGACAACTCCATCCTTTCGGATGCACGCTACTTCTGCAACTTTAGTCCTTCGAGCGATTCCAGATCATACGTTCACAACTGGACTTGGGAGCGTACACGATCAGCCTGTACGATGAGGACGACGACGTGGACCGGCCTACTATGGGCACGGTCTGGTGCCGCCGACGGGTTAGTTTCGTGAACATTTATTATTTTCTCGTAATTCAATCATAATTTTGTGTGCTAAGTGTTCCTTTGGTCTATTCCACTGGTTACCTACACACCGATCACCACGCAGGGGTTGTACCCGTCCTACGTCATGATGTTCGACTAGCTGACGGATGACCGCGTCATCTGGAGACCGTACACGGAGGAGAGGGTGTCAGTGCGCACACCTGGAGTACTATTCAGTCTGTGCACGTGAGACCACATGTACTGGTACACGAGGAGGACCTTGGTGCACAAGGTCTTTGTGGAGGAGTACCAGGTGGCTCGAGTCATGCACTAGTTCGGCCTGCGATAGCAGGTCTCGCCCCCCTGGGCGCAGCGGCTGTCGGCCCACGTCCACGGGTTAGTTTGCGCTTTAATTTCTTAGTACAATCTGTGTTACATACATACCAAATGATTGTCTTGTCATCCACAAGTACACTAGGAAGGGAGTACGTGGTACTACCACCTGGACGGAGAGGATGTTCCCTTGGGTTGAGGGCTAGCTCCGCGCCTACGTCGACATTGTCTTGGAGGATGCTCCCTGCGACCCCACGGAGTACGAGGAGTACATGGAGTGGTACGACAGTCAGACAAGGCTTCGCTGCGTCCGGGTCGTGGTCTACCCACCACGACACGAGGCTGCGACATCCGACACGCACATCGATCCATACAAGCTTAATAGTAACATAAGCGAATAACTTTGATTAATAAATAATGGTTTTGACCTTAAGGTCGAGTTACAATCTTGAGCCACACAGGCTAACTAGAGAAAATAAACAGCAGTGAGAAAGCGAAAAGGTAGTGGCACCCCATCGATTCACCACAGGCAACCAATGGATCAAGACCTCATGATTAGAGCACCTTCAATGTACTCATCCTCAAATCTTGGTGAAGACTCCTCCTGCTTGATTAAGTCAAAACAAGCGTGAGTACACACCGTACTACAAGCCACACACCGTGAGATGCAAAATGTATATATCTGGCTTTTACAAGGGAAGGTATTTTGTGGCTCTTTTGCATAAATGCAACCTTTGCAATTTAATACAATTAATAGATTAAAGCAGGTAAAACCAATAGACAATAATAATCTTACAGTTATTTCACCAAGACACACACACGGCTGAGGTTATTCACATAGCTAGGTGATTTAATCACATGGCTCCCTTCCCACTGATTTTATGAAAAATCTACCTCTAGTGTGAAATCCTCGAGCATTGTCCATGACGCTGAATGCGGCTATTCGAATAGATTAAGTTACACTCCGCAAAGGTTTGTACACTTTACCACAAGACACACTTAGTGTAGCTAACACTAAGCATAACAAAGCATTTGAGATACCTTATCTTACTACGCTTAGGCCCGTCTCTCAAAATAGGCATGTGGTTAATGCAGAAGCTCTACTCAATAGCGCACATGGTGAGGTCCTTAATTGACCAAGGCAAGACTTCCACCTTAACAAAACCACATAGACACACAGATTAATATTTTTCACCACGATCCACGGTCAAATTACCCTTTTCACAGTATTCACCCTTGCCTCGGTCCAAATCCTTTTGCCACCACTCGTTGATTTAAGTGCAACATATGCCACAAAGACATATAGTACACGAGCTCGTTTCACATAGTTTCATATTCACTTAGTCAAGTTATATTAAAGAATATACATGACAAGTGATTAGTGGCATGGCTAAAAAGCAATCTAATACGCAACTAACCAACCCACGCTTGGTGCTACAATATTTACCAACTAAATATCAACTAAGGTGACAAGGAATCGGACATAGTAATTAACAAGGATGGCATAACAATTTGGGGATTAACTATCGCACTTTTAAAGCTTTTAAATAAATACTTGAATTAAGATGCGATAATTTGAATTAAATTACTTTTATAAAGCTGGGAAGCAAAATGGTCAAGGGTATAGCTTGCCTTGGAATAGGTTCGAGTCTTGGTCTTGGTCTTGGAAAGCTCCTTCTTCCTCAAACCTTCCAGTATCGTCAAAGTCTACTCAAATAGAAGCAAACAACAAGAATAAATAAATAACAGAAGCAAATAACTCCAATAAAATAATTAAAAATCTCCAAAAGATAGATCTTGATTTTATACAAATTTAGAAATTTGAATGGATGGATTTGGAGTTAGGATGCAAAAGTTATGAGGTTTCAAAGTTTGAATCAAAAGAAAAACCTAAAATAGGATTTCTTGGAATTCGAATTATTTCTCAATAGAAAAATCGGATTATTGCGCAAGCATGACGTCGTCAAGGATTTTCCAGAATTAAAAGAATTAAAGAATTAAGCCGACGCGGGACCCACATGTCAAAGACCGCACTCCGCAGGTGCGACCAAGTCCACCGAGCCATCGCTGACGAATCGGTCTTTGGCGTAGCCGCGCGTTCCGTCGCGCTGGCGCCGACATCAGCCACGCACGTGGTCGCCACGCACGTGCCACGGAGGCAAAAACGGTGAGGTGGGGGTGGCGCGGGCCGGCGAGTGGCTGGCGCGCGACGGAACCAAGGGTCGGCGCCAATACAGCCTCCGGTGAGGTGGGTGGTACCAATGGGTAGTGAGCGCGCCGCATGCGAACCTAGGGGTGTGCTTCACCGGTGAGAGAAGACGCGGCAGTGGTTGGAGCGGTCCGTTCTGGCGCGAGAGAGGGGAGAAGGCGATGAGTCGCGGCGGAGGAGAAGCGCGAGTCTGGCGGCGCGACGCTTCGCGAAGTCGGTAGGTGGTTGGAGCGCCCGGCTGGGCGAACTGCGCTCGCGGCTTCCGAAGGCCAGGCGCGTCGTGTGGCGCTACGGCGGAGAAAGCGGGTGAGCGACCACATCGGCGCGCCTGCGTCGGGGAGAAAGGGCGAGAGCTCGCGCGGCGGCTAAGATCGGTCGTCCGCTCGCGATCCAACGATCGAGGATTAAGCCCGGGTAGCGTGGCGGAGAGGCGGCGAAGATCACAAGCATCCCAATCGATCGGACCAGCCAACGAAGCGATCTGGGATGAGTGAGCAGGATCGGGCCGAGGGAGGTCAGCCGAAACACTATTGGAAATTTAAAATAGCTTTTCTTTTTAAGAAAACGAGAGAAATCAAATAAGCAATGGAAAATAGCAAATGAACTTGGAAAAATTCTAAAAATTCTAGGAAATATAACCAAGCTCATAGAATCCCTTTTAAACGGGGCCCGGGAATTCGGACATTTTCGAGTTGTTAAGTCTATATGATTGCCTAAAGGGGATGTCATACCCATACGGCCGGACTCGTTTGGACCTTTGATCATGAGAGTATGTCCTACATGTGGGGTACGAATTTGATCGGGTCTATTGTAATTGTTTCCCAATTAGGCTAGTCTTATGGTAAGATCATTAACTCAGGATTTGACTGCTCTCTAGGTGAAATCGCACTATTTGGTAGTACCCTTCCTGTAGATGCGTATGTGATCTCGAGTAGTTCGTCTGCATGATCCCTTGGGTCGACTCAGTTCACTTGTTGCCATTCTCTGGGTGCTGAAGCGTCAACAGTCGTTGAGTGCTCTAAGTATACTCGGAGGTTTGTCCAAGGGCCCTTTACAGGGGATATGACTTAGACGGAGTCCTCCGTCTGGGTAGAGCATCGAACTTGTGGAAGTCGAAAGGTTATGATCCTCTGACCTCATTGGATGAACCATCGGAAGATCCAGTCTGAACCTTGGGGCACGTCTTGAGAAGTCGATATGTCGATCCTCATGGCTACTTATGGTACTTAAGACCATACTTGGCCATGTCTGGCGATCGCCAGTGCATCTTATTGGCTCATTGCACTTAAGTCTGGCGCGACGTAAGGATTCCCATCTGCAGGTATGCATGTGTTAAAGTATAACTATCGTTTGTGTCGAATTCTAAGTGTATGCGAACGAGTACGGTATTATCCTTCTGAAGTCATGTTATTTGGAGAGAGGAAACACGATGATCAAAGTCGTTAAGGGAACGTAATCGTAATAAGCCATCAATCCTTTGAATGAGATTCACGTTTTGAGACAAGCAGGTGTGAAGACTTTTGATGATCATTATGAGATAATTGTGCAAGCTTTACAGTTTTTTGAAATCGAAATTCGTTTCTTGTTTTAGCCTAATCTGTTTTCTTGGTATCGTAATTTCGGAGTGCGATTGTGATCTCTCTGTAGGTTTAATTGTAAAAAAACTTACATTCCATGATTTTGGATGCGCCTTTTGGAAGCCAAGGTTACACTCTGTCTATTTGCTAAGAATAATACATAACTAGATCTTGTGACCCGAAACTTGTGATACATCCATCTAGTTGGATGCTATGTTGCTGTTATTCATAATCGAGAGTCATGGTCCGTGAGTAAGGTCACGATACATGTGAGCGTGAGCTGTATAAGCGTGCAGCGACATTGGCTTTACCGGGATGGTAATGGATTCCAAGGTTATAATCCTTTATCAATTCTAGCCATCTTCTGCCTCATATTCGGATCCATTGAGTGAAAATATATTTCAAGCTCTTATGATCTGTATATACCTCGCGGCGATTCTGGGTGAGGTAATGGCGCCAAATCTTCAAGGCATGCACTCTGCGGCTAATTCCATATCATGGGTGGGATAGTTCTCTTCATGCGGCCTTAAGCGCCTTGGCGCATAGCGGCGACTCTTCCTTCTTGCATCGGGACACATCCCAATCCTAGACGCGAAGCATCGCAATGAATATCGAAATCCTTACGAATATCGGCAAAATCGATCTTGGGTGAAGTCAAACATTTCTTCAATTCTTGAAAACTTTCTTCACAAGTGGGGTCGGAGTAAACTTTTCTCTTTCTTCAACAATTGCGTAAGAGGTTTAGCAATTGATGAGAATCCTTCAATAAAGCAGCGATAGTATCCCGCCAATCCCAAGCTGCGAATCGAGTGAGGTCTTGGAACATTCCCAATGTAATCTTGCTTTAACTTCTTTGGGGTCAACGGCTACTCCTGCAGCTATCATCACATGACCAAGAAAATCCACTTCCTTTTTCCAAAAATCACACTTGCTAAACTTAGCATACAACTGATGCTCTCTGAGCTTCTCCAGAATTAATCTCAAATGCTCGGCATGTTGTTCTTGACTTTGAGTAGACCAAAATATCATCGATGAATACAACTACAAACTTGTCGGATACTCCATGAATACCTTATTCATCATGTTCATGAAATAGGCGGGGGCATTGGTCGGACCAAAGGACATGACTAGGAACTCATAATGTCCGTATCGCGTTGAAAGCGGTCTTAGGTATATCCTTGGGACAGATCTTCAAGCGATGGTAACTTTGATCGCAGTCGATCTTGAGAACACTCGGCTCCTTTCATTTGATCAAGCGGATCATCTATCCGGGGCAATGGATACTTATTCTTAATAGTGACTTCATTGAGAGACCGGTAGTCGATGCACATTCTCATGCTTCCATCCTTCTTTTTGTGAACAAAGCGGCGCTCCCCATGGCGGCGAACTAGGCCTCACAAAACCTTTCTCCAACGGTTCTTCTACTTGTTTCTTCATTTCTACTAGCTCATCGGTGGCATCCGATAAGGTCTCTTCGAGTGGTGCTGTCCACGGCACTAGATCAATGACAAACTCGATGTCACGATCCGATGGCATTCTGGTAACTCTTACGGAAACACATCTGGATACTCTTTGTGGTGGCACATCTTTCAACACGACGGTCTTGGGTTATTGACTAGCGGATGTCCATTACGCCTTGAGGTAGATAGGAACTCCACTTTGTTTCCTTTGGTATCCTCGATTATAGCGGCTCTTGACCACAATCTAGCACGGCTTTGTGCTTGGTTAACCAATCCATGCCAAGGATGACATCTATGGTTTGGGTGTCTAGAACAACCGAGTTAGCTAGAAACTCAACTCCGACTATGAGTAACTTAGCCCTAAACAACCCATATTAGAACTTAGCTCTGCTCGGTGGTGGACCGGCGAGTGCGCTTAAGGTGCATAACTTCCAATTTATTCTTGGTTGCAAAAACTCGAGAAACAAGCGAATGCGAAGCTCGAGAATCAAGCAGGCAGGCAGTCTTGAATTTACTAGGAACTTACCCGGTACAACCACGGTGCTTCTGGGCTCCTTCAAAGTGGCGTGATTAACACGACCTCGACCATCGATCGAGGTGTTCCTCTGGTTGATGGTTCCTGAGAAACTCCTTGGTTGTTACTGCTGGGGTCTTGGCGGTGTTGCTCCAAGGTTGAAGCGAATCTGGGTGATAGTTCCTTCGAGGACACCGATTAGCGAAATGCGGCTGGTGCGGCAATGGTAACACACTCTTGGTCCATTCAGCCGATTGTTGTTTCTGAGGTGGGGTTGGTGGTGTAGGGTTACGAATTTCGAACAAAAGGCGAGGTGAAGGCGGTGCGGTGTCTGAAAGAACTCGTGGCGGGAAGCGATTAAGCTATTTGTGGCACTATCCTTGCCCTCTGCTTTGTTGTGGTGGTGGCTTCCTCTTGAAACATCCCACCGTTTCGGGTATCCCCCCGCTCCCTTCGGTTTTTCTCCATAACCAACGCCTTGTTAATCAACTCCTGGAAATCTGGGAAGGTGTGGGCAAGCGATTGACTTGTAGTCTGAGTTGGACCCTTCAAGAATCGACTCTGGCGAGACACAGTCGAGAGCGGCGTCTTACGGGCGTAGCGAGCTAGCTGAGAAAACTTGTTCAGGTAGTCAGTCACTGACATACTCCCTTGCTTGAGAGCGCGGAACTCGTCCTTCTTCAAATCCATAATGCCTTCAGGTACATGATACTGGCGAAAAGCTGCGGAGAATTCTTCCCAGGTGATATTCTGCGGTGCTCCATGCGCTGTGAAGTTTTCCACCACTCGGCAGCCTATGCCCTCCATCGATGGGTGGCATACAAAACCTTCTCATGATCATTGCATTGGGTGATCGGACTTCCTCTCAATCACGCGAAGCCAATCATCAGCTTCCACTGGCGAGACATATCCGGAGAAAGTTGGCGGACGGGTCCTCATGAACTCAGCCAATTTGGATGGTCCCTGATGACCATGAGCAACTGGGGCTCCTCCCTGATGATGGTTGTGGTTGTTGTTGTTGTTATTGTTCATGGCCTGCATCTGGTTCATCATGGTGTACACCATCTGCGTCTGTGCTGCCATGAAGGCTCCGAAGTTTTGTAAGTCAATAGGAGGTGCTTGGGGTGGTCTTGCTCCGTGGGGTTTGCTCATTGCCTTGATCCTTGGGCTCGGCTCCACTTGCAGCGGTATGGCGAGTCTGAACCATCTGGTGAGGTTCCATGGGTTAGATAAGGTAGGGAGCACAAGGTGAGTTAAGAACTAGACAGGGGATAGATTAAACTCAACAAACACAGCTCAAGAAACTTCGAATGAAATAATCTTCATTAATAGCTTAATAGCATGGCTGCAACAAATGCCTAAGGGCCTTTGCAGCTCATACTTGCACATAGGAAAATGAAGCGAACCTAAGCACACAAGCTACGCCTAAAGGCGACTCGAAAAGAAGCGGCTAAGCTCGACTAAGCGGGACTTAGGCGAACTACTCGAGAAAGACTCCAAAGCCACGGCGACGCTCACGCTGGTGTAGACTACGAAGTGGTGGCATCCTCATGGCCCGGTCTCGATGCCCGGGGCTGGTGCGGCGGGAGCATGCGTCTTTGAGTGCAGTGCGGTGGCTCCTCCGGCTGTGCAACCTCTACTGGATCCTCTAGAATCTCCTCTGGGTCTTCCTCGACTTCTTACGGCTCTTCCGGATCTTCCTTTTGATCATCTTGAGCTCATCTTGACCGTAGAGAGCTTGCTCTAGGGCGGCGATCCTTTCTCGGCTTCCTCCCGGGCACGATAGGCGCACCTCGGCTCGGTGGCGGCCATCTCCAGCGACTTCTCCTGAGCAGCTGTGAACCGTGCAAGATGCACCACTGTGGCATGGCCTTCCCCATTTGTAGGCGGAAAGCGCGGATGTCTCCCTGAAGCGGCCTGGGATGATAGCGGAAAGCGGTGTGTGGCGGCTCTTGGCGTAAATGTGGCGGACTTCGGAGCATGGCGGTCGTGATGACTCTGGATTCCTTGCGTGAAGGTGATCCTCTGATCGAGATGTACACAGTGGTTGCCTCTAGTGTTCCTCTGGCGTAGATTGTCGGTGCGAGACTATACCACAATCCGTCAGTTGACCATGTACTCACCGCCACGGTACATCAGGCGATCGAAGCCTCAAGTGTGCTGCAGCGGCTTCCACTCTGCGGCAAGTCCTCGTTGCGATCTCAGAAGGTCCGAAGGTAAGGCATCTGTCAAGACAGACAGGAGGTAAGAACCACGTTAAACAGCGGGGAGAGTAAAGAAATTATAGAAATAGATGAGTCGAGAGAGATAGAAGAGGAGTTAAGCAATTCATTTAGTCTTGCAAGTCAAATTTTCTTTTAGAAAATAATTTGAACACTCGAACGGCCAATCTAACTAAGGTCTAGACCTACAGTCAACCTGGCTCTGATACCACTTTTGTCGGGACCCAAAATTATGATTCAGGACCCTCTGTGTTTAATGCACTAGTCCAGGATCACGCTAGTGCACACAGTGTTAACAAAGATGGAAATCGATCCATACAAGCGAATAGTAACATAAACGAATAACTTTGATTAATAAATAATGGTTTTGACCTTAAGGTCGAGTTACAATTCTTGAGCCACGGGGCTAACAGAGAAAATAAGCGGCAATGAAGCGAAAAGGTAGTGGCACCCCATCGATTCACCACAGGCAACCGACTGGGATCAAGACCTCATGATTAGGCACCTTCAATGTACTCGTCCTCAAATGCTGGTGAAGACTCCTCCTCTGCTTGATTCGTCAAAACAAGCGTGAGTACACACCGTACTCGCAAGCCACACCAGAGAGATGCAAAATGTATATATGCTGGCTTTTTACAAGGGAAGGTATTTTGTGGCTCTTTTGCATAAATGCAACCTTTGCAATTTAATACAATTAATAGATTGAAAACAGGTAAAACCAATAGACAATAATAATCTTAACAGTTATTTCACCAAGACACACACAGCCTGACAGGTTATTCACATAGCTAGGTGATTTAATCACATGGCTCCCTTCCCACACAGTTTTATGAAAAATCTACCCCTAGTGTGAAATCCCCGAGCATTGTCCATGACTGCGGACGCGGCTATTCGAATAGATTAAGTTACACTCTGCAAAGGTTTGTACACTTTACCCACAAGACACACTTAGTGTAGCTAACACTAAGCATAACAAAGTATTTCAGATACCTTATCTTACTACGCTAGGCCCGTCTCAAAATAGGCATGTGGTCGTACAGGAAGCTCAGTTCAATGACGCACATGGTGAGGTCCTTAATTGACCAAGGCAAGACTTCCAGCTAAACAAACCACATAGACACACAGATTAATATTTTTCACACAGTCCACCCTTTCACAGTATCCACCCTTGCCTCACCCAAATCCTTTTGCCACCTGGTTGATTTAAGTGCAACATATGCCACAAAGACATATAGTACACACATTCGTTCACAGTTTCATATTCACTTAGTCAAGTTATAAACGGTATACATGACAAGTGATTAGTGGCATGGCTAAGCAATCTAATCGCAACTAACCAACCCACGTTGGTGCTACAATATTACCAACTAAATATCAACTAAGGTGACAAGGAATCAGGACATAGTAATTAACAAGGATGGCATAACAATTTGGGGTTAACTACTGCACCCAAAAGCTTTTAAATAAATACTTGAATTAAGATGCAGTAATTTGAATTAAATTACTTTTATAAAACTGGGAAGCAAAATGGTCAAGGGTATAGCTTGCCTTGGAATAGGTTCAGTCTTGGTCTTGGTCTTGGAAAGCTCCTTCTTCCTCAAACCTTCCAGAAGTATCGTCGAAGTCTACTCGTAACGAAGCAAACAACAAGAATAAATAAATAACAGAAGGAAATAACTCCAATAAAATAATTAAAAATCTCCAATAGATAGATCTTGATTTTATACAAATTTAGAAATTTGAATGGATGGATCTGGAGTTAGGATGCAAAAGTTATGAGGTTTCAAAGTTTGAATCAAAGAAAAACCTAAAAATAGGATTCTTGGAATTCGAATTATTTCTCAATAGAAAAATCGGATTATTGCGCAAGCATGGCGTCGTGAAGGATTTTAGGAATTAAAAGAATTAAAGAATTAACTGACATGTGGGACCCACATGTCAAAGACCCGGCTCACGGTGGACCAAGTCCACCGAGCCACTGGACTTGAATCGGTGCTGGCGTGGCGCACCCGTGCGCGTGGCGCTGACACGGCGCCTACGTGGCTGCCACGCATGCGCCACGGAGGCAAAAGCGGTGAGTGGGGGTGGCGTGGGCGGCGGCGGCGGCGCACGGAACCAAGGGTCCCGTGACAGCAGCTCTCGGTGAGGGTGGGTGGTACCGGCGGGTAGAGGCGCGATGCGAACCTAGGGGTGTGCTCACCGGAGAGAAGACGGCAGTGGTGGCCGCGGCGAGTTGCGGTTGCGGCGACATGGCGCTCGAGGGTCCTCCGCGGCGCGGCGAGCACCGGCCAGCGGCGTCACGGGAATCAACGGTGGTGGCGGCGGCAGCGCGGGCGAGCGGAGGCGGCGCAATCGAAGCTCAAGCCGGTGGCGGCGAAAAACACGGTCCGGCGAAGAGGAGCACGAGAGAAGGAGTGAGTGGTGGATCTGACGTTAGGAGGCGACGCGATCCGGGGTGGCTTTTATAGAGGTTGGGGAGCTCCGAGGCGGCGTGGCGGCGTGGAGGTCGTGTCTTGAGATCGTGGCGGCGGTTGCGGCTTGGGCGCCGCGCGCGAGGAGAGGGAGAAGGCGTGGAGTCGTGCGGAGGAGGCGCGAGTCTCGCGCACGCCGCCGCGAGTCGGGTGGTTGGAGCGGTCGTTGGCGAGCTCGCCGCGGCTTCAATGGCGGTCGTCGCGCGACAAGCGCGGAGAAGAAAGCGGTGAAGACGGCGACCCATGGCGGGCCCCGCGTCGGGGAGAAAGGGCGCGGCGCGCGCGGCTAAGATCTGATCGTCGCTCGCGATCCAACGGCGAGGATTGCGGGCGCGTGGAGGAGAGAGGCAGCGGAGATCAAGCGTCCAAATCGATCGGACGACCACGAAGGATCGGTGAGGTGAACAGGATCGGGCGAGGAATTCGGCCCAAACACTATTGGAGATTTAAAATAGCTTTTCTTTTTAAGAAAAACCAGAAAATCAAATAAGCAATGGAAAATAGCAAATGAACTTGGAAAAATTCCAGAAAATTCTAGGAAAAATAACCAAGCTCATAGAATCCAAATAAAATAGTCTTGACTGTTGTTCATGTTGGAATTATTCATATTAAATTGTTTTGTTACACAAGGTCCATATTTAAGCTTTCAAATTTAATTCAAATAAATCCAAATGGTGAATTTTCTTCCTACTAACTAATCAAAGGATTTTTTTTAAAGCTCTGAAAATTGGGATGTTACAACTTCATCGCGTGGTACATATTCAACGGTCGATACTTCATATTTAATTAGCTAGATTTAGGTTTCCAACTTGTTGATTACGTGTGCAGATGGATCTACACCGGGAGATCCTCGAGTTGACAGGCCGGACGCAGTAGTTGTCACTTGGGGGGAGCTAGAGGGATCTTACAGTGCATCACGGAGAAGACGAGATGAGGGTCCAGATCATGACTTGTCGCGGGCCAAGGACACATTCATATTCACCAGTTGAAAGATCTAGACCCGCCATTATGAGTTAATGGAGTGTTTTGGTGATTAATGACAAATCCAATTGTGAGACTAACAATTCTATTGCTATATCTAGTGTGTAGTCTCATTTGGATATAAAGGTGAAATTCAGCGAGGTATGCATTCAACTTACACCCTTATATAATGTTGCATTCCTCGGATCCAAAATATAGGTTGAATTCCACCATAAGTATAACTTGAATATGTGCATATGTTTCTATTTACACATATGTGTATGCACACATTTAGGGGGAGCTCATTCTATATTTTGTGGATTTACTAGTATTGATCCATATTCCCTTTACCACATATATTTGGGATCTTTACTTTGAAACATATATGTTTGAGTATATAGAACTTGCGTAGTTTTTGTATACTCATGTTTTAAGTATAATGGAACTTGTGTAGTTCTTACACACTCATGTCGTGAGTATATGTAACTTGTGTAGTTCATATATACTCACGTTGTGTTACATTTATCTACATTCAATTTATGTGTAATTGAAGTGGTTATCATTAATTACCAATAAGGGCAAGATTGAAGTATCTTGTCCCGCCATTATGTGATAATGGTTTGTTGTGGTAACTAATGGTAATCACATTGTGGAACTAACATTTTCTATGAGTTGTATGAATAGGTTGTGTTCCAGGATGATGAAGACTTGGGATGATCATGAGTTGATCATCAAGTCAAGAGCTTGGTGTAAAGGATGCATCATGAGTTGATGCTTATCAAGAAAAGATGATCATGAGTTGATCATCAAGACAAGAGAAGACCCATCATGTGTTGATTGAGGTCAAGCAAAGGATCATCATGTGTTGATGATTATCAAGTTAATGACCCGGACTTAAAGTGATGATGTGCGTCATCAAGCTTCAAGAAGATGCAAGGCAAAGGTATGACTAGCTAGGGCTAAGGATGTGTTCCTATTCTTTTACCGGTTTGGTGTTTGGTTGGAAGACCGGATTGCTAGTATAGCTTGCCGTACTATTTAGAGGGGTCTTAACTAGTAGTTTGAGTTAGTCATGTGTTGATAGCTCATTATGATTGCTCTAGCTCATCTAGGCAGGATGCTATTTATTTGCGAATGTGTTTTGCAAATAGTCGATGCTCATGCATAACCCTTGTAGCATGTGACTTAAATTTACAAATGTGTTTTGCAAATGGTGTAAGTCCATGTACCTTATTCCTTGTGATGAGTATTCTAAAATGTTGGCAAATGTGTTTTGCAACTAGCTGAGAATATCATCTTTGAAACCTTATTGGAATTGCACGCAAATGGGCGAATGCGTTTCGCTATTTGAAGTGAAGCCAATGTGTTTGGCTCTGTAGCCTGGCGGTCTGACCGCCATGGGTCACTGGTCTGACCGGTGGCCAATCGGTCGAACCTGCCATCTGTTGGCGGTCGGACCGATTTACCTTTGAGTTGATTCTTTGTCCGGAAGTTCCGCTGTTGAGAAGACGGAACTACCATTGTGCGAAAGTTCCGGGGTTCGTGCAGAATGTTTATTCCAGAGAAGCACCGTTTTGGGACTTAGCCAATTTTGCCTTGGCGGTCGGACCGGCCAGCCTTGGCGGTCTGACCGATTTGGCAACGGTTAGACTGGCCATTAATTGGCGGTCGGACCGGCCGAAGGCCCAACGACTAGTTTTCTAGCCGTTGGCACATGGGGCGGTCCAACCGGCCATTAGTTGGCGGTTAGACCAGCCATGTGCAGATTCGAGGGAATCTTCTCCCAACGGCTAGTTTTTTTGTGTGGGCTATAAATAACCACCTTTAGCTGGTTGGGGGAGATTGCTGAGATTGTTTTTGAGTGCTATACTCATTATTTGAGCTAAGAGCAAGGCTTTCTTCTCTTTTATGCATGTGTTGCACTTAGTGAGATTTGAGAGTAAACCCTAAGTGCATATGTTACCTTAGGTAGTGGATTGTGTATCAACTTGAGCATTGACACTTGATTAGTTCAAGTGAGAGTTGAGATCTATTTCTCTTGGTGTTTGCCGACACCTAGACGGCGTGGAGGCGTCGTGCGCGGTGATCTTTTCAAGAAGCTTGTGAGAAGGCCCGACGTGGTTGTGAGTGGTTTGGTGCTCGCCATCTCCGGAGTGGAGGAAGAGCAACCATAGTGGAGCGAAGTGTTGGTTCGTGTTGGAACCAGTACAAGTGGTTGGACTTACCTCAGAGGTGTTGGCTTAATTAGTGGAACCGGTCCAACGTGGTTGGGCTTACCTCAACGTGGATTAGGGGAGACCGGCAAGTCTCCGAACACCACGGTAAAACATAATCGTGTCATCTTATTTTATCTTGTGCTTTACTTTGAGAAATTTACATTCTTGCTTTAATTGCTTATATATCATTGTATGCTTGCTCATATTGTTTTGTAGTCATATTGTTGGTGTACTTAGTTGAGCCTAGTTGATTTAGGTTTTAATTGTGTAAAACCAATTCGTTATTAGCTTCTGCATTATATATTGGTTTTAGAGCCGAAAGTTTTTTAAAACCGCCTATTCACCCCCTCTAGTCGGCCACCTGGATCTTACAAGTGATATCAGAGCTTGGTCTCTCATTGATTAGACTTAACCGTCTAGAGAGTAAAGGATGGCGACTAGAGATATAGTGCACCTAGGTGAAGCACCTATCTTTGATGGCACAAATTATGCTTATTGGAAAATCGCATGATTTGTTATTTTAAGGCCATGGGCCTAAATATATGGCGGATTGTAGATGCGGACTTTTCTCCTCCAAAGGATCCTCTTGCTCCAACCAATGAGGAAGAGAAATACTTACATCTCAATGCTCAAGCTACTAACGTTTTATTTAGTGCTTTGAGTATAGAAATATTTGATGCCATATGCAATCTCAAGAGCGCTCAAGAAATGTGGATATATATTCAAGATCATTATGAATTGTCCACATCTACTAGTGAAGATTGCACACAAGAGTGGACGTCGGGAGAAGAATGCTCAACTTCTAGCTCTGACAATGATGAGTCCACAAGCCCTCCACATCAACTCCATCTACATCGCCTCATTACTTCATGGCTCAAGGTAATGAAGAGGTAAACGATGATGAGCCTTCTTATGATGAATTGATGGATATATTAGAAGACTTAAATGAATATCTTGGCAAGGAGAAACCAAAATTCAAAGTCTTGAAGAAAGAATTTCTTTCTCTCAAGGATTCTTATGAAGAGCTAAAAGAAGCTCATGAGACTCTCCTTCTCAAGGATTTCAATAAGTCCAAGGTGGATATAGGCATTACATGCAAATTATTAGATGATATGCCATGCATAGCTCCTACCTTATGCATTACATCTAAGGTTAGCATATCCACCTCATGTGAGGATTTATTTGATATGCCTTGTTGTTCAAAATTAGATGCTCATATTTACTCTATGCTTGTTGAGACTAATCTTGTAGAGGGAAATAATGAGCTCAATGCGCAAGTCACAAAATTAAAGGTTGACTTGTAAAGAAGCTTCAAGGGAAAGACCATTCTCGACAATATATTGAGCAAGCAAAGACGCTTGCAAGATAAGAGTGGCATTGGCTACACCCCCAAGAAAAGGGGGAATAACAAGACAAGGCACAACGCGAGACATACGAAGAAATATGTCAAGTGCCATGGATGCAACGGAAAGGGTCACTATGCCTCGGTATGCCCTAATCAAAAGGATATCAAGACAAGACATTCAAAATTGAGGCAAGCCGGCAAGAAGCAAGAAATAAAGACAAGTAGGGGAAGCAAAGGCCCAACTTGCTACAATTACCAGGAAAATAGACATCTTAGTAAGGGTTGTCCCAAAGGTATCTCTCCTAAGCCATTTATCTATAATAATCATTATTTGCTTAGGAAAGATAAAAATAGCAATGTGTTTGCTAGAATTGTTAGTTCACCTAAAACAATAACTAGGGCCATTTGGATGCCCAAATTCATTGTGACTAACATTCGTGGACCCAACCTAGTTTTGGGTACCAAAAAGCGCTTAAATGCTTAATAGGTACTTGGAAAGGCATTGGAGGCTTGGCTTATTCATATAAAGGTGGATTCCATCATATATCAAATTTGGAGCCAAGGTTGAGGATTATCACTTCGTATCACAAGCCAATGCTCTTTCGGTAACAAGTATTTACATTGAAGTATCTAGCCCCTTATGCCTTGTGTAGGTTGCATTTCATGAAAATCATATTAAAAGGGGTGTTCTTGCTCTATGTTCATAATATCATTATTAATATCTTGAGAAAGTTGGATGTGGCACATTAAGGGGGAGTGCTAAATCATGATCATGTATATCACATCCCTAAGTGTGCCCAAATAAATTAAGTGCTAGTATTGTATTTCAAAAATGAGCCTTTTAGCCAAAAGTTAAAAATTTCATAATTATTAGTAATTCTTTGAAAAATTACTTGCAAAATGTATACAAATGCTTTTCAAAAGTTTATCAAAGGTTTTGGCTCTAGAAAAACTTATTTTGAGCAAAAATGCATTTCTAGCCAAAATCCTACATTATGGTATTTTGTTTTTGACATAAACTAGATTTTTGTGTAAAATCTATTCTAAAAAGAATTTGAAAATCTTGCCAAAATAAAAATCCTAGAGTTGGTTATTCTAAACATTTTTGGTATTCAAAAGATTTCCAAAAGACCAACCTAGAAAAAGATATTTGATTTCAAAATTCGTCCAAAATACTCTTTTGACCTAAATGGTCACTTTCTAGCACTTATGTGAGTTTTGCCATATGAACCAAAATTATTCACATGAATATGTTCATAATGGTGTTTATGACTCATACATGTAATTGGATGCTTTAAAATTCATCATTTGCTCATTTTGCATGTTTTGATGAAACTTCATGAAAATACGTTTTCATTTACAAAACTATTTGAGATTTGGATTTTCAAGGGCTATATAAGTTGGAAATGCTCCAAATATGTTTGCTTGATTGATTGTGTGAAAATTTGGAGCTAATACAACAAAATTCTCTTTTCTCTCTCTCTTGACTGAAACTGTCTATGAGTTTCAGTAAGAATCGATCTGACCAGGACACCCTCGGCGGTCCGACCTCCAGCCCATCGGTCCGACCGCCGTTGGCCCAGCGGTCTGACCGATTTTGCGTGGAGTGCTTTATACCCTTTCACCCGAGAGCTTCTCTCTCACATCTCTCACTCCATCTGCCCGAGCCTTCTCTCTTCTCCTCTCCCTCAGGCCGCCAGTACCTTCTCCACTCTGGATCTCCTCCTCTGGCCATCCATTTGGTGCTCCAAGGTATCTATTTGTTCTCCGCCATCCCCTCTTCCATTCCCTCCAATTGCTTTATGGATTGGTTGTCAAATCTCACCTACATTTGGAACCCTAGGTGAGGGAGGAACTTCCAATACCCGGCATTTTGGTTCTCCAATCTCTTCACGGAGCTATCTCTCGTAGTTCTCCTCTCCATTCAAGCCGATAAGCCTTCAATGTCTACTTGCATTATCCTCTCATTGCAATTTGCCCCATATTTCTAGGGTTTGTTGTAAAATCCTAGTATTCTATTCAATTTCGTGGCAAATAATTGATCTGCAAGCAGTGTGGGAATAAACAAATGAATATACATTGTGTCATTGCATGATCTTTGCAAATTGATGAAAATTCCAAATTTTGATGCATTACATCTTTGGTCACAGCGTTTTGGCCATTGCAGATGGCGGTCCGACCGCCTTAGTGGCGGTCGACCGCCTTGAGTCGATGGTCCGACCTTGATGACGAGAGAATGCAACAAATGGCATTTTTTTAATATTCATGAGGTTGTTCCTTAATATTCATTGTTTAATTCTTGAATTCTCTTCCCAGGAGCCATGCCGAACAAGCGATTGGCCCATCGCTTGAGGGCTCCTCCTTCCTCTTCAGAAGGGAAGAGTCTAGTCGAAGATGAATATGAAGATGAGCATATGGAAGAAGTTGAGGAGTCTGGTGAAGACAACAATAGCAGCGATGAAAATTTTGAGGCATCTGATAATGAGGAGGATGATGATAATGAGGAAGATGCTCCTGATGAAAGTCAGTTCGTTGGGCTTGATGTGTCAAGGATTAGAAGTGAACAATATACCATCTTGAGGCACATCAACCAATTCATATTTGAAAGATCAGCTTCTATGAATATATTTCATACAAAGTTCCAGCAAGATGTTTATCAAATTATCTATGCGAAGAAGCATTTTGCAAATCATCGCTTTGTCAAGTGGAGCTATCTTACCCAGAATCCGACCTACAACAGGCTCTACCGTCTTTTCAAGAGTGTAGGTTTGGATTCTTTGGTCTCGCTTCGTTGCAACTTCCATGCCAAGGCCATCAGGCAATTTTATGCAACGGTGTTCGTGTCTCCTGATCACGATCACCTTATTTGGACGAGCGGACAACAGAGGCTAGAAGTCTCTAAGGAAGATTTTGTGCAGGCCCTAGAGCTAAGAGAGTCCAGGGGAATCAAGGTACATCTTCAGGAACCCCTAACACTTACCTTGGTGGATGAGTACTATGATCAGAACACTCATCACTCTCGTGGCCTGGTAACTGGGCTCTTTCCCATCCCTAGCATTATAAACAGGATCATGAGAGTATCGTTTTTCCCTAGAAGTGGGAATAATGATGTAACGATGAAATCCACGGGAGGGCATGGAATATGATAAAATATATCATGGAGGGCACAAGATTTGATGTCACGGATCTTATAATCAGAGAGATTGCCACCTCCAAGGGAGACAAATCAAAGAGTATCTATTATGCTCCCTTCATTATGAAATTGATAAAGAGCAGGATTGATTTTGATAGCCCTTGTGATTTTGATAGCCCCTGTGATATTATTCTCGAGTAGATCGTTGATATGTTAGAGTTTTTGATCTTCCTCTGACTGATACTGAAAGCGCTCAGGTAGATTTCTCTGAGCTGCTATTCTTCTCTGTCGAGTTGTCTCAGGATCGTCCATGTCTGATCCTTGAGTTTGCCTCAATGAAGTGCAATTATCTCGAGGATTTCTCGCACGCTCATCAGAGTGTTGACCCTGTTCATCACTAGAGGTGTCCTTACCATTGCCACGAGAGGTCGTAATGTGTGATCGTCGGGTAGTATCCTCAATCTTTTCTCTAGGAGAGTGATCATCACCTGAGGGAAGGATGAAGACCTCCCGTTGATGACCTCCACTTGTGCTCGAGACCTCCTCGCTTGAGTAGTCGAAAGACACCGTCTGGCAACTTGGAGCAAACCCCTCCAGGAAGGGGAATTCTGGGTTATAATCATCTTCGTCTACAAATGAGCCCTACGATGGGATAGTCGAACTCACAAGAAAAACATGTTCGGCCCCATCCTCTATGGGGCTAACCGGAGAGACAGTACCAACAAGTGCTGATGAAGCTCTAGAATGATGGCTTCCAGGACTTGCCGTGCCATGTCGAACTGCCTTAGGCGGACTTGAACATTTTGAGAAGGAGGCCTCGCCATGTCCTAAGTCTGCCTCGGAGCAGTCGTGATTGTGGTCGAATTGACCCTTGCTCTTTGAGGAAGTTGGTTCCTCATTTGGACGTAACGTTCTGGGTGATAAGGATCCCTCCTCAACTCCATCGGTGGTATGGTCTCCTGGAGAATGATCTCCGAAGGCGACATCACCATCGGATGATACACTACTCGGCTCGTAGTTGAAGCCAGCATACATGTTGAAATCTGCGTAATCGGCCAAGTCAAACCAGTTCTCCTCATTCCACTCCTTCCATGGAAGCATTAGAGTTGGGAGAAGACGAAGGAAACCTGATGACCAGAAGTTCCCCACGGACGGCGCCAGCTGTCGGTGTTTTAGAACCAAACTTATATAATGATTATTTGATTCAGGGAGATCTCTAAGACTCAAATCATGCAAAGAGAACGACACAAAGATTTTTATACAGGTTCGGTCCTTCTCTGGAGAGAATAACAACCCTACTCCTGTGTGACTATATTGAGTATTAAGAACCGTTTGTGATTCGCAGCACGGGAAATCGGAAAATTAGTGAGCACTTCTCTTTCTCTTCCTTTATATGCATACATAAGAAAAGCTTTGTTTCTTGTGCCTATGTTATATGTTGCTTAGTTCATTCTGCCTTTATTTACTGCAAGCTCGGTGTGACGACGTGTGTCATCCTTGTTGAAAAGAGTATAATTACAAAATTACTTAGATATCTTTGGTGCAGCTATCTGCTGGATGACGCAAAGAAAGTTCATTCTCCTTGCTGTAGTGCTAATTGTTTGCATAAGAACTAATAACATGAACCCTAGATCAATTAGAGAACACCTAATCAAACTTAAGTGCGGAAACATCACATACCGTTGGATGAGGATGCCATCGTTATTGTTGAGAGTCGGTCGGGATTGGTGTAAATCTGAGCACCGGGATGACGATGGTGGCCGTCGAGTCTTAGGAAGTGCGAAGTCGAAGTGGCGGCGGTGGTCCGACTGGTTTAGGCCTTCGTTCACCTCAGCGCTCGTACCGATCGGGCGTGTATGGGATCTTCTTAGGTTTTAACTTCCGGTGTCAAAACCCTGACCAATCCCACTGATTTTTGTAGCGCACGAGTGACCGGGACCAAAACCAATAAGAGTTAGTTATGCCTCCGATCAAGGCGCAAGTGGAGACGTGGTCTCCCTGAAATCTCGGGGTAGTTAGCCGAGATCAAATCTAACATTCTCCCCTTTGATCGTCAGGCTAACATCATAAGTCCATTCTCAAATGAAACAGTGTACCAAGGTAATGTGTTGCATGACCAATGAAGTGACATACAACCTCAGTACCTATAGTATACTATCACATTTTAAAATGGATATTCATAATACTTAATGGGAGTTGGTTTATTTTAAGGTCCTTTATCCAGAATCAGAGGCTTTCCAATAAACCCATGCCGGCAACATGATCACGAAATATATTGGGTGGTAAGCCTTTGGTAAGCGGATCCGCAAGCATTGACTTAGTACTAATATGCTTGATACTAATGGTTTGATCCTGGATTCTATCTTTCACAACATGATACTTAATGTCAATGTGTTTGGCAGCACCACTTGACTTGTTGTTACTCGCATAAAAGACTGCGGGTTCGTTATCGCAGTATAAGGTGAGTGGCTTAGAAATGCTGTCAACCACTCTAAGGCCCGGAATAAAATTCTTAAGCCATACAGCCTGCCCAGTAGCCTCATAACATGCCACAAAACTCAGCTTGCATCGTTGAAGATGCCGTAAGGGTTTGTTTGGAGCTTTTCCACGAGATAGCTCCTCCGGTGAGTGTGAAGATATAACTGGCGTGGATTTCTTAGTATCAACACATCCATAAAATCTGAATCTGAATAACCTACAACTTCAAGGTTATCGGTATGCTTATATGTGAGCATGAGATGCTTAGTAGCTTGCATATAACGCAAGACTTTCTTAACGGCCTTCCGGTGGTCGGTCTGGATTTGGTGATATCGCCAAGCATTAGGTTACAAAAGCTAAGTCGTGTGCTTACTTGAGCATACATAATACTTCCGACAATTTGAAGCGTAAGGAATCTTCATCGATCGGTTTCATATTGGTTCCTTGGACATTGAAATGTCCCAAACTTATCGCCCTTAACGATAGGAGCGGGTGAGCGAGCATTTATGCATATTGTATCTCTTTAGTACTCTGTCAATGTATGCCTTTTGAGATAAACTTAATACTCCTTTGGACTGTCGGTGAATTTCAATGCCAAGAACGTAAGAGGCATCACGAGATCCTTCATATCAAAATTGGATGAGAGAAATCTTTTGGTTTCAAACAGCATATCCTTATCATTGCTAGCCAATAAGATATCATCCACATAAAGCACTAAGATGGTGAATTTACTCCTTGAACTTAACATATATCGATTATCAACTTCATTTTCCTTAAATCCAAAATTCCTTATAACTTTATCAAATTTGAGGTACCACTTGCCTCGATGCTTGTTTTAAGCCATAAATAGATTTCTTAAGTCGACATCCCATGTGCTCCTTGCCTTCCACGACAAAACCTTAGGTTGAGTCATGTAAACATTTTCTTGCAAATCGCCATTAAGGAATGCCGTCTTAACATCCATCGATGTAGCTCTAAATCATAATGAGCTACAAGCGCCATAACGATTTCGAGCAGATCCTTAGTTGAGACAGGAGAAAAAGTGTCATTATAATCAATTCCCTCTCTTTGTGAGAAGCCTTTTGCTCTGAGTCTTGCTTTGAACCTTCGATATTTCCCTTAGAGTCATGCTTAGTTTTGTAGACCCATTTCTGACCCTCTTGTTTTGACTCAGTCAGAATTTCTACTAAGTCCCATACATCATTAGTGCTCATAGACTTTAGTTCATCCTTCATGGCTTCAAACCATTTAGGAGAATATTCACTCATTATTGCTTCCTTATAAGAGGTGGGATCATCTACCTTCCTATATCATTAATATCCTCATTCATGTAAACAACATAATCATTTGGGATGGCGGATCTTCTCTCCATTGTGATCTTCTAATAGGTTCGACAACTATTGCGGGAGGCTGGCTGAAGCTTGAGGAGGCTGTTGAGGCTCATCATTAGGTATGACATTAGGAATTTGAGACCCCAACGGTGGGTGCATCAACGATATTTGGTCTTGGAGGTGCAACCACGAAGTCGAGGAATAAAAATCTACAGGATAAGCGGTGAAGGAGCGTAAACCCGCTTCTCTTCAAGATCAATTTTCCTAGGCTCCGAGTCCTCATTATTTTCTAAGAACACAGCATGTCTTGTTTCTACAAACTTAGTTGTTCTATCGGGACAATAAAATCGATACCCTTTAGATCTTTCAGGTATCCTATAAAATGGCAACTTCTTGTCTTAGGGTCTAATTTTCCAATATGTGGATTAAATATCTTAGCTTGAGACAACAACCACATACTCTTAAATATTTCAAACTCGGTTTTCTCCAGTCCATAATTCATAAGGTGTCTTAGGTCTTGATTTCTTGGGAACCCTATTAAGAATATGTCTTCTTTGTCTTTAGTGCCTCCATCCATAAACGGGTGATAAACTAGAGTAGCTAAGCATGCTCCGTACCATATCCATAAGTGTACGGTTGCGTCTCTCGGCTACCCCATTTCTTTGAGGTTCACTGGTGTAGAATATTGGGCAACAATGCCATTTTCTGAAGGAACTTAGCGAAAGGGCAGGAATTTGGCCATAAGGGCATGTCTCCCATAATATTCTCCCCACGGTCCGATCTTACCACTTTGATTCTTAGGTTGTGCTGATTTTCAACTTGACCTTAAATATCTTAAATTTATCAAGTGACTCGGATCGGTCCTTAATGGGAAAAATATAACCATAACGGAGAAATCATCGGTGAATGTAATGAAAGAATCAAAACCATCCTTGATGTCACGGAAAAGGACCACAAATATCGGTGTGAATTAACTCTAATAGTCCTGAGCTGCGAGTTGCTCCCTTCTTTATTTTCTTTACGTATTTTCCTTTAATGCAATCAATGCATTGGTGCGAGTCAGAGAAATCTAATGGTTGGAGAATCTCTTCCTTAATGAGACGCTCCATTCTCCCCTTCGAAATGTGGCCTAAGCAGCGATGCCACGGTTTGAAGAAGTCTCATTATTCTTTTAAGCATAGTATCACACACATTCAAAGATATCGGTGATTCATTAAGGGAAAGCATATAAAGCTTGTCTTGTCTAACAGCAAGACCAACATTATTTGAATTAAATGTGATAACACACTTATTGTTACCAAAATTACATTTGAATCCATCATCGTCCAATAAAGATACTGAAATTAAATTCCTCCTAATGGAAGGAACAAAAACTACATTATTAAGACGAAGTGTGAAGCCGCTATCTAAAACTAAGGAGACAGAACCAATTGATTCCACTTCGGCTTCTTTTCCATCCGCGACTCTAAGACTTCGCTCCCCCTTTCTTAGTGTTCTCACGGTATGGAATCCCTGTAAAGAGTTGGTAACGTGCACAGTTGCACCTGAGTCAATCCACCAAGATTTAAGGGAAAAGTTAGTATAAAGGGTTTCATCAACAAAAGTTATAGAATCATTACCCTTCTTGGCAAGCCACTTTAGGAAACCAACACAATCCTTACGAAATGTCACGGCTCTTTGCGAAGTGACATGCATTCCACTTGGTGCTTTAGCGAAGCAACATTTGGCTTAGGTGTAGTTTGCACCTTAGGCCCGATTTATCTGAATTAGGAGAGTAGTGCGACCTTTTCTTGGATTTGAAGTCCCGAGAACTTCCTTTTGCTAGGACCGCCAACTTGATTCACCAAATCTTTCTTTTCGCCCTAATCCTTTCTTCCTCCACGGACACACATGGCGATAAGATCGCTCATGCTCCATTATCTTTACGAGTATTATAGTTTATCTTAAAAGCAGTGTATTCAGAAGGAAGAGAAGTCATTATGAAGTGAACTAGGAAACCATCAGATATTTCCATGTCCATGCCCTTGAGTTTTCCAGCCATATCAGTCATCATCATGATGTGCTCTCTTATCTTCTTTGGACCGTCATACTTAGTGGATAGAAGCCTCGGATTAATGTCTTGGCATAAACCTTAGTGGAGCCTTTGAATTTCTCCTCTCTGAAGCGGATATTCCTTAGCATTTTCGAATGCTGGGATTGCTCCCGATTCCGCGAGATAGAAGTCTTCATAATCATTAGTGATGAGCGGTTAGACCGCTCCCATTTTTGACATTATTATCATATATTTTCTTTTTCTCATCGTAATCGTCCTCACCAATGGTGGGAGAAATGGGAGTAGGCACTCTTAATGCATAATCAAGATCTAATACTCCAAGGACAACTGAAATTCTTTCTTTCCAAGCGGGGAAATTGCTCCCCGTAAGCTGCTCAATGTTGTCAATTGTAGCAGCAACATTTGAAGCATTCATTGCTGAACATTAAAATCCGAGGAAAAATTAGAAATAACATAAAAATATTGCATGCAATTAGCCCTACGTTGGTCTGATTAATAACATGCAAAAATTACAGTTCTAGTTTATATCACCGTTGGGCAGAAATAAAAGAACTATAACATTAATGTGGCGACACATGACTACAAACAACGTTGGTCAGTATGTAATCATGTGTATACATAATGCCAGAATAAATCATAAAATTCTCTAATTAAAATATCTCGTTGGTTCAATTTTAATCAGAGACTGAATTTATACCGAAACATGAGCAATTATCATTAATTGAAATAGTACACAAAATAAATAATAATAATAATAAAAAACTTAATCATAAAACAACTTTACAAAATGAAAAGCTACTGTGCAGCATCACACAGTTGAGTAATGAACATTAGATTAAACAGCGCACAAAAACTAAACTAAAATCACTTTAAATAAGAAAAACCCACTATTCATCGAAATACGCTCTCGGCTGCTCGCTTTGCGCGCGCCGCTTCACCGCGCGCACGCCTCTTTGCTTTCGGCCCAAAAGCAGCGGCGGCGAGCGTGAGTCGTCGGATTAAATCGGCGAATCGAGATCGACCGCGCCTTACCTTTGCCGGATCGGAATGACGCGATCCGTTGGATCTAATCGAACGGTCGAGAGCGAAAAGCGCACCGTATAAAAGCCGGCGAAACGGCGAAAAAACCCTAACCCTAAAACATTTCTTCCTTCTCTCCCGAAAGTTCTTCTCGGAGGCGACGACGCGAGGCGCACGAGCGGCCTCAGCTCCGTCGATATGAGCGAGGAGGCGGCGGTGGCGAAGACGAAGAAGCGGCACCGCGCTCTTCGCCGCCGGCGTGCGCGTGCGGCCGAGGTCGCGTAGCGCTGCCGTCGAATGGAGCTCTGGCGGTGCCCAAAACGAGCGACGGCTCTAGATCTTCAAGGAAAACGTGAGTATCGCCGCTCCTTTTGCTTCGGATCTGATGGTCTTAGGGTTCCGATTTGGGTTTTCAGATTTGGGGATTTTCGGGATTACATTAGGGTTTTCGCTTAAGGACTTAAGATCCCCTCCTTCTAAGTGCTAAACCGAGCCGTTAATCAAAGATCAGGACGATCCTAGCTAAGATCCGAGAGGGCAAGAACAGCTAGGGTTTTTAACTGGGTTCAAAAATAAATCTAGGGTGGCTCTGATACCAATGTTTGCATAAGAACTAATAACATGAACCCTAGATCAATTAGAGAACACCTAATCAAACTTAAGTGCGGAAACATCACATACCGTTGGATGAGGATGCCATCGTTATTGTTGAGAGTCGGTCGGGATTGGTGTAAATCTGAGCACCGGGATGACGATGGTGGCCGTCGAGTCTTAGGAAGTCTTGAAGTCGAGTGGCGGCGGTGGTCATTGGTTTAGGCCTTCGTTCACCTCAGCGCTCGTACCGATCGGGCGTGTATGGGATCTTCTTAGGTTTTAACTTCTGGTGTCAAAACCCTGACCAATCCCACTGATTTTTGTAGCGCACGAGTGACCGGGACCAAAACCAATAAGAGTTAGTTATGCCTCCGATCAAGGCGCAAGTGGAGACGTGGTCTCCCTGAAATCTCGGGGTAGTTAGCCGAGATCAAATCTAACACTAATGATACTTTATTTTGCAATTTAGAATGTTGATTGTTCATATTTTTGCTGGTTATTTTCCCATCTGTTGTTAATTTTTTTTTCTTGAAAAATACCTATAATACCAACTGTGTATGTGTATTGCGGTTTATTTTGCAATTCCTGTAGGTGATTTCAGACTTTTGCTAAAATTCTCCTTTTGTACGTTTACTTATAGTGTTTTAGTTTGAAAAGTATGAATTTGAAGGTTGCCCAGCTGTGGAGTCATTCGTTTGTTTATTTTGTTTTCAGTTTTGTCACACATCAACAATCTTTCTGCTTTTCGGTGGCGGAGGTTTGTGATATCCAGCATACACAAAAAGAAGAAGAGATAAACATGTAAAATCACCTCTCAGTATTTAATATGCCCCTCACTTTACGTTGTTGCAAAAATAATATTATTACTTTTCTTGTTTAATGTCTGGATTGGAAGTTAGAAAGATATACACGGTGATAAGAATAAAACACATTAACCCCATCATAATGGTTCTTTCACTATTTGATAAACCTTTATTTTTATATTCTGATTGTTTTCCTCTAATGTGGGATATATTTTATTCAATTGTTATTATTTCGTTCAATGCCAGTACCTAACTTATGTTTCTACTCTTTTCTGAGACTACGCTCGCCAAGGCACGCACAGACCACTAGCAGAGAATAAATGAAGAGGACAAAAGCTACGCTTGTCAAATTGAACGCTCCACTTAAAAAGCGTAGTAAATTACACTCTTAATTTTATCGATAGACGTAATGATTGTTCTCAGTAAACCGAACTTATATTGCGAAATGATTGCTTTTGCCAAAAGGACATGTATGTCTTACTGCTATCTCTGTTCTTAAGAGCGTGTAATATAACGTCAGCTGGCTATAAATAATGTCATATAAGAGCTGGCTATCCTTGCCCCGTAGGATACTCGATAATACGAATGAGGGGAAAATAGAGAATTAGACCGTTTTTTATGAAGTGGTTGACTGCAATATAAGAAAAACGACATATTATACATAAAAAAGCTGACTATAGAGACAAAATGGGAGAGGAAATTAGAGAATTAGACCGCTTTTAATGTAGTAGTTGACTGTAACACAAGAAACGATATATTATACATAAAAAAGCTGACTATAGAGACATAAAATGACAATTCATTGTAGAAACTGTTTATAACGATATCTATAGATAACATAGAGAAATACTGTAGATAATATTTATCTATATCATTATATATACCTCAATAGATATTCGTTTTTAACTGTCCTCGAAAAAGAGGGGAAATGTTTCATTTAACTGCGGTATAAATGTTACAGTACTACATTATTTGAGCTGACAAGAAATCCTAGTGCTGTTAATCACTCTTGCAATAAACAGAGACTTCTTATTTTAGTTTACCAGATCTGCTGCTGTATTATCTCATGAATAAAGGAGCAAGAACAATGCAAGAAAACGTTGCATGACTGAAATGTCAGTGCTAGAGAACACAGCATTGGCTATAAACTGTAGCTGCAAGCAAAAGATGACGCTGATAAGCATATGGTCTGCAGATGACGCTCAAGCGGCAAAACACTCAGAGAAAAGGTTCAACTACTACAAAAAAATCTGGCACTCTAATTCGTCAGCTCCATAATGGCAGTGACGATGTCTCCATCAGCAACCTTGAGAGCCTTGACAGCCTTTACCCTCGAAACGCCCGCCTGAGTCATCACTAGCTCAATGTCCTTCGGCTCGACTCCAGTCTCGTCAACAACCTCCTCCTCGTCCTGGCCCAGGCCTGAAGGCTCAGGCTCTGAGATCATCTGGCTCAAGTCAGGAGCCTTGAATTGTTCAGCAGCCTGGGTCTGCAGCTGGGAGCTGAGATCCTCGATCTTGGCCTCGCCGAAAATGACATAGGTGTCTGAATTTGGGCTCTTGAAGGCATCTGGCTTTGAGATGACAAACATTATCTGGTAAACAGGCGTGTTAGTCCAACAACAAGAAACATAGATCAAGTTATGTAAGCAATTGTCTTTAGTAACTCACATTCTTGCTTTTCTTCACGGTGACACGGCTGACACCAGTGATGGGCTTCATGCCAAGCTTCAGCATTGCCTTGCGGCTCTTCTTCTCACTCCTGCTTTGCTTTGATTTGCCACTGGCATCACCTTCTTGTCCTGGAAAATATGATACAAGAGACCGATACTGATCAGGTGTTGTAATAGACTAATAGTTACAGAAAATGGGGAACAATAGAACCTGCAGCTTCTAAACGAAAGAGAACAAGAACCAGTAAGTCAATAAAAGCTCAACAGTTTATTTGTTACACTTCCTTGCCCATATAATGTTCTGCACTGATTCTTAAAAAATGGAAGAGCCCAAGGCAGTGATTTTGTTTCCTTGTCTATGCAAGCTATGTATAGTTAGCATGTAGTTTACTCCAAATAAGACATAGATGATGCCCGAGTGCAAACATGTAATTTTTTACAACAATCATCAATCAACTGGAATTATTTACTGCCAGCAAAACATGCTTAGCTAAGCATAATTGTCAAAGTCTCCAAAATATATTTGAACCTTGCTGTACAAATGTTAATTACAGACTTAAAAAGTGCACAGAAACTTATGCACGCGCAATCTTCAGCAATAAATAAATGCATCAGAAACAGATATGCCCACCATCAACTTGACTTCAACCTAAACCTCTCATTTAATTTGTTCTAAACCAGCACAGAAGAGATTTCAATAGCTAGTACTAAGGTTAGATCCCACCTCAATCAAAAAGATCATGAGGCTTTTGACTTTACAAGATGTTATAAACCCAAATGACCAAACGTATCAATCTTCATGTCAGATGCAACGAGAATATCTCAATGATTCTCAGTGAATAGACAACCATATGATTAGCCAAGTCGTAAACATTCATTCATACAACAAACGACCAATTGATAGACCCAGGCATCCACAACTACAACCCATCCATCAACAAACTACGTAATCCTCTAAACACAAATACAGCCATTACCTAATCGAATCTCGTCTCCTCATTAATTTCACATGTTCACATAGTCTTTCTTAATAGAACTTTAAGAAAGGTGAATCGAAGTGGTCAGTGGTCACAGCAACTTACCATCTACTTCATCATCATCTTTATCATCATCGTCATCGTCCTCATCATCGTCCTCGTCATCCTCAACCACAACCTCCTCTGCCTGCTCCCGACATTCACAAAAGAAGCTCTCCAGATGTTACCCAAACCACAAATACTAAAACACTGCGGTATCACGAAAGGCAGTAACAAATCATGCGACAAAAGAGATTGAAAAGGGAATCACGCAGCCTCGTATAAATAAATAGCCACACAAAGTATCACACGACAAGATCAAGATTAGCAACACCGACCATTTCTAATCTTCTACCTACCCATAAAACTCTAAAAGCTACATCCTTCCATGAGCAGACTAGAACCATCTAAACGACTAATCTAGTTCATCGAAAGGATCTACAACTAGCAAGAAACCGACATTTCGCGGAAACTTTATCTCTAAACAACTCGATCTTTCTAACGGTGATTGGCACCATTCGGGAGGGGAGGGAACAAGGGATCTCGTCTAAATCTCACCTCTCTCTTCTGCTCCTCGAGCTTCTGCTGCTCGATCTGGGCGGCGAGCTCCTCGGCGGTCTGCGCCGTCATCTTGGTGCTTCGGTGGGTGAGAGGGAGTGCAGGATAGAGGGAGGGGAGGCGGCGGCGGCGGCTGGCAAAAACCCTAGGGAAGATTCTCGCAATGGGGAGGGCCGAACGAGGCTTGGTACTTTATTTATTCAGGTAGGATCGCAGTGAGGACCTCAATAGTTTCGAAATTACAAGTATACACCTGGCAGGACTATAAAAGGTACTACAAAAGAGTGAAAATTGCGAAAACCTGCTTTGTCACTCAAAGTTTGAAGAATTTACCTTCTATATATCTTTTTTTATTGCCATATACGTCTGACCATCAATCAACCCTAATTATTTTTAAATTATGAAAGCATTTTTTAGAAATATCTATTGTAATTTTTATACAATCAATTTCTCATGCACATACTAGTAACTCTTCATTTTCCTCTTTTCGTCTCCAATTACCTCCTCAATTTTTCCGGCCATCCACTAGTCCAAGAAGACCCATGAAGCGCATTTCCTATCACCGCATTCCATTGTAGTGTCTTGTGTTTGTGATCTCTTCCCTCGCTTGCTGGTGTCATGGCCAATGGCTTCGTCTACGTCAGGAGCGGTGGCCAATAGCGACGAGTCCACAACACCTTTCCCCTTTATATTTTTCCAAATCCCCTTGTTTCCAAATCTGCCGTGTACTTTTATTGTTTCAAACACATTGGCGATTCTCTGTTCGTTTGTTTGAGGACAGCGGAGGTTGCTTGGCAGGCAGGCCGCTTGATTGGTTACCAATGCGTCGGTCACTATAGGTTTTGCTACGTGCTCTGACCGGTTAAATCATCCTTCGCTGTGCCTTTAAGCAGAGGTGGAAGTCGGGCCGGGTCATCCCGTGCCCGTTTGAGGACGTGTCGAGCCTTATCTTGTGCCCGTTTGAGGCCCGACTGGCTTGGTACGGCATAAGCACGGTCCAGGCATGCCACGTGGCGGGCCGGGTTGGGCCTGGGAAGACGGCACGCCCAGCACGCTGGCGTCGGCGGCCGCTCGCCTCCTGCTGCCACCTGCCTCCTTGCGCCTCCCGCCTCGGCCTCGTTGCCTCCCGTTAGACGGCGGGCCACGGCCGGAGGGAGGAGCCACGGGACGGAGAGACCAAGAGAGAGGGAGTGGTCTAGTCGTATGGGGGAGATAAGGGGGAGAGAGAGCCGGGGGAGAAACCGGATAGATAAGAGGGGAGAGAGCGCCGGGGGGATAAGACGAGGGGGGTCTGGGGAGAGAGAGTCGGGGTGTTCGGGGGGATAAGACACACACAGAGAGAGAGAGTTTAGCTTTGTTTCAATCGAGGGACTGAGCAACGTTCAGGAGACTGATGAGTGACCGTTGTGAGCAACGTTCGGGAGCAACTCACTGTGTATATAAAAATCAACTCACTATGCCTCATTTTTTCACCATACATACGCTCATTTATTCATCATTCATCCACTCTCATTTCTTCATCATCCATTTACTCTCTTTATTTCTTCAACATCCATCTATTTTTCACATTTATTCACCATCCATCCATTATGCTACCAAGGAGTTGGAGCACCAAGGAGCTCTCAAGCAGTATGCTACCGAGGAGTCGAAGCACAAAAACGGCAGCAGGGCGACTTAGTGTAAACTCTCGCCGCCGCTCCCCTAGTCCTCCTCCGGCTCCGACTCCCGTTGATGCTCGCCAGTTCTCGCCAACATGGGAGACTACGGTATGGATGATCGTCATATGGACGGTACAGAGGGCTACAAGGAGCACCAGGGCGGTCCAGAGCCAATGGGGGCTCTAGAGTTCTCTCCTGCGTCCACGGACGGCAACATTGGCGGGTCTGGACGAAGGGCGAATTGCTGGAAGCATATGTGTGGATATCATGGGGATATGCTCCAGACCTTAGGATGATGTGACAATTGGCAATGGCGTTTACCGTTTGTCGTTTCACGTGTTTTCGGCAAAGTTGGCATCTTTGTCGAGTTATAACCGGTTTGGCCAGGCGAGGTGGCCGTCTCGACCGATTCCTAAACTGATCGACCAAGCACTAGGAGCAATCTGACCGGCCAGTTATCAAAGTGAAGAATTGAGCTGGGCCAAAAATAGAGGGTGTAGGCAAGAGAGGGGATTTTATTGCACTTGGTCCCATAATTTTTGGAGTCTCTAGTCAAAAGTTCTATTGGTTTGAAAATTCCAGTAGGTTTCGATTTTTAGAGGTTGAAAATCGGCTAAGTCATTCTGGCGATCGGGCCGGCTAGGGTGGCGGTCGGGCCGGCCGGGAAGTGATCGGCCGGTTTCCACTGGTTAAATCGCCCGTCGTGGCGGCGTTATTCGGTTGTTAGGTCAAAGTCGTGAGTTTCAGGGCATATATGTTGCATGATGCATGTTTTGAGTAACATGGGTCAAGTTGTGAACAACTTGTTCCTAAATTCGGTTTACTTATCTATTGTTGTGCAGGTTGCTTGGTGGTCAACGGCGAGGATGATCGGGACTAGGCTTGGAGAGCTGAGGTCCAGAACGATCGACGATGCGGTGAGGTCAATGTACTCAAGCGTGGTGCAAGATAGATAAGGGTGACCTATTAGCTAATCCGAGGCGCAAGATGGCGCAAGGTGTAACTAGTTAGGTCAAGGGTATTAAAAACGACGTATTAAAATACGTGCGTAAGTGCCCCGCTTGTTTTGGTCCTTAATGGGAGCCCAATAGAGTCAAACTTCTAGAAGGTCTAAGCCTCCACTATAAATAGAGGAGGGCGGTGGCTGCACCTCGGCTTCGTTTCTTTTGCAATTTTTGTAAACCCTAATTTTCTTAGGGAGAGCTTTTGTGGAGGCTAGGGTTCTTGATGTTTTGATGTGATTTTCGTTCTCTTGGATTGAGCATTGTCCTCCATTGATAGAGTGGCTGTAAGCCCAGATCATATCAATCAATCAAATGAAAGTTTGATCAATATTTTTGTCATTGCGTTCTTTCTCTCTATTTGATGATTTTGTGTCTTTATTTGATCCGCGAGTTTTTGATTGAATTCTTCATGTGATCTAGCTTGCAGTGACGTGTGGGAACCCATCTAGGATCTTCTTGGTCATCATTCACCCACGAGAAAGATCTTGGATCAACTTTTGTTTTGACCAGGTTTTGAACCCATCTTCAATCAAATCGAAAAGGATCGCTATTCTTCCTAGAATTATCATAATCTTCGATTGGAATAGGTCCCTGTTATCATAGAGAATGTGTGTTCCAAGTTTCATCAAATTTGGATTAGTAGATCAAAAGTTTCATCTATTTTCATCTTCTTTATCGAGTGATCATTACATTCTTCAAGCGTGATCGGACCACTTGTGGCCACCGGTCGAGGCCGTGAGAAATCGGTCCGATAGCCCTTGAGCCAATGATCGGGCCGTGATGCATTGGTTTGCTTTAATCTTTATTGATTTTATCCTATTGCTTAGGGGTTTAAATTAGATTCAATATTAGTCTTCCGCTGTACTGATATATTGATCTTCATAGCTTCTATAGCTACTGGAGTAAAGTTTTATTGAATCCATTATTTGTAAAAAAGTGAGAGTGCTCCTAATCACCCCCCCTCTAGTCACCTTTTCGATCCAACAAGTGGTATCAGAGCCCGGTTAGTTCAATCTTGATCTTAACCGGTCGCTGAACTTGGTGATGGATAGATATTCCACAAAGCTACATATATTTGATGGGCACGACTATGACTATTGGAAGAATCGCATACGAGTCTTCCTTGAGAGCGAAGAACACGCTATATGGGAGGTTGTTCGAGTCCCGCTCGTTGTGCCCGAAGTTGCTACGCCGGCTTCAGAAGCCCTTTTGGCTAACAACAATAAGGCTAAAAACCTCTTGTATGGCGGGCTTGGGAGATGGAGTATGATCGGATTTGCAATCTTGAGACTGCACATGAGATTTGGAACACTCTCGAAACCTATCATGAGGGTTCGTCCCAAGTCAAGAAAGTACGTTAAACAGTCTATAAGCGTAAATATATCAAATTCGAGATGCGTCCTAGAGAGAGCATTGATGACATTTTCAGTCGCTTTAATAAAGTGATTAATCAGATGAAAGCTGTTGGTATTGAATACTCTCAGTCTGAAAATGCCACCCACCTCTTGGCTGCAATCAACACCAAGGAGTGGGAGATAAAGGCTACTGTCATTGAGGAGAATGTCAAGCTTTCTGATCTAACTTTGGAGCTGCTCTATAGCAAACTTAAGACTCATGAGATCAAGAGGATTGATCCTCCCAAGAAGGAAAATATAACTTTGGTAGCAGACCCGCTCAAGAGAGCTTCTGATGGGTATTTTGAGTCTTCTTCTAGATTTTCACTTGCTGATTTATCTGCAATCCATGAAGAGGAGTTTGAGAGTCTTTCTGAGGCTGAGTTGGCCCCCATAGTCAGAAAGGTCACACGGGCCTACAATAATATGAGAAATAGAAATCGAGAAGGTCACGTGACTTGCTATGAGTGTGGTGAGCTTAATCATATCCGGACAAATTGCCCCAAGCTGAAAGGTAAAAGCAACCACAAGGAGGGAAAACCAGTTTGGAAGAAGCCTTAATGGAACAAATCAAGGTTTGATACTGCCAAGCTGACAAAGGCTGCTCACCGGGTGCTTGCCGCTTTTGAGGATCAATCCTTGAGCGATGTTGACTCGGGAGTGAATAGGACAAGGAAGAGGAGATCCCTCAAAACAAGAAGAAGGGGAAGGCCAAGGATTTCATCGGCTTGTGCTTCATGGCCGACTCCGTTGACGACGACAACAATGAGGTACCTCCTTCCTATGATGTTCTCTCTGATAGATGTGAAACTATGTTTGAGCAACTCATGAGTCAAGATAAAGCTGTAGAGTTTGTCATGGCCAAGAATAAGGATTTAGAGTCACAAGTAGATAATTTGATTTTAGAACTTGAAAATGCTAAGACCCTTGAATCTGATGAATGTTCATCCTGGCATGATTTGCATTCAAAATTTGCTAAACTGCAATCTGCTCATGATATTGCTTTGCAACAACTTGAAAATGCTAGGACTGAACTTGTTGAGGTTAAATCTGCTCCATGTGAAAAATGCTTAGAGTCTATCAAGTTAGTTGCTTCTGGTGTGGTTGATTCTAGCCTTTGCACTTTTTGCTTAGAATGTGAACATGAATTTAAAGATATCTTAGAAGCAGGTAGAGCTAAATATGCCAAGTTTAAGGACAGTATTGAGTCTTCTACATGTGCTTTATGTCTAGCTCTTAAACTTAAAGTTGCTTTATATAAGGAGAAATACGCTAGAGTCATTAAAGGTAAAATCTGTGAATCATGTGTTAATCTTGAAGAAAAAATACTTATCTTAAGCATACCTTAGAAAAATTCTCTAAAGGTAAGAAACAATTAAACATGATTCTGGACAAGTCTAAACTCCTTATAAGAAGCAATGATTATGATACAATCATGTTCAAAATAATTCTAATCCAAAAGTTACTCAAGTCTTGAAAAATGGGTTAATTGAATTCAAAACCCAACCTGCGAAAACTGTCTTCAAATCTGGAGGTGTTGCCCAACCATCTGTTAAGCCTAATGGTGCTTCTCCCAGTGGTATTAAGTATCATTGCACCTATTGCAAAAAGAATGGACATTTGATTGAGTTTTGTTGGCGTAGGTTGAAAACGATAAGAAAATTTTTGCTAGAATTTCAACTAATCAACCTAGAACTTTTATGAGACATGCTAACATAGAAAAGAATAAACCTGATTTAAGATTTGTATCACATGCTCATCATCATGTTACTAGATAGGATAACTCTCATGTTACTTTAACCATTGCTCATAACAGAACTTCAAATAAAATCAAGGATAGCACTTCTGCTTTGCATACTACTCATGACGTGTGTCTCGATCTTGGGTTCCTAAGTCTTGTTTAACTAACCCCAGTATTGAGACACATCGTTCTCCTTTACCTTGATTTTCAGGATTACCGCGAAAAGAGGAAGGACATGTGGTTCGTCGACTCCGGCTGTTCACGCCACATGACCGGAGACTCAAGATGGTTCACCTCTTTCACGCGGTCGACAGGTGATGATTTCATCACCTTTGTAGATGATAAACAAGGGCGGATTGAAGGAACGGGATCGATCAGGGTGAACGACAGTTTCATCCTCAAGGACGTCGCCCTTGTGGACAAGCTAAGGAGACATGCAATGTCACTTTTGATGAGACTAGCCCTGGAGCTAGATCATATATTTCAGGTGATGCACAGCACAAGAACCTGTTGTGACTACGTCGCCTTTAGATGAGGCTCCTGCTGCATCTTCATCATCAGCAATACCTGCGGAGGTTGAAGAGATGCTTTCTTCTCCGGGTGCACCACTTCACATTCAAAAGCAGCACCCTCCGAATCAGATAATTGGTAATCTTCATGAGCGAGTCACTCGCTCTAGGTATCATGATCCAAATCTCTACTCTCATTCTGCATTTGTTGTTTCTTTTGAACCTTGCGATATATCACATGCTTTATCGGATTCTAACTGGGTTAATGCCATGCATGAGGAGTTAGAGAATTTTGAGAGGAATAAAGTTTGGAACCTAGTAGAACCTCCTAGTGGCCATAATGTTATAGGAATACGCTGGGTTTTCAAAAACAAACAAACTGAGGATGGTTTTGTAATTAGAAACAATGCTAGGTTGGTAGCTCAGGGGTTTAGCTAAGTTGAGGGGTTGGATTTTTATGAGATATTTGCTCCTGTTGCTAGACTAGAAGCCATTCGCATCCTGCTTGCATTTGCTGCATCTAAGAGCTTTAAATTATATCAGATGGATGTTAAAAGTGCATTTTTAAATGGTTTCATTGAGGAGGAAGTTTATGTTAGGCAACCCCCGGACTTTGAGAATCTCAAGTACCCAATCATGTGTTCAAGCTATCTAAAGCCTTGTATGGTCTTAAGCAAGCCCCTAGAGCCTGGTATGATAGACTTAAGACCTTCCTGCGTAAGAATGACTTTGAGATGAGTAAGGTAGACAAGACTTTGTTCATTCTTAGGCGTGATAATGACTTCCTGCTTGCTCAAATTTACGTTGATGATATTACCTTTGGTGGCTCTTCTAATGCTCTTGTTTTCAACTTTTCTGAGACTATGTCCAGCGAATTTGAGATGAGTATGATGGGAGAGCTTAATTACTTTTTGGGGGCTTCAAATTAAGCAATGCAAGGAAGGGATCTTCATCCATCAGACGATGTACACTAAGGACTTGCTCAAACGTTTCGACATGGGTGACTGCAAGCCAATCACCACTCCTATGGCAACTTCGATTGTTTTGGATCCAGATGAGGAAGGAGAAGTCGTAGATCAACGCGAGTACCGCAGCATGATCGGTTCCCTTCTGTACCTGACGACCTCGAGACCGGACATCCACTTTACGGTCTGTCTTTGTGCGAGGTTTCAGGCGTCTCCGAGGACTTCCCATCGCCAAGCCGTTAAGCGCATATTCAGATATTTACACTCTACCCTTCTGTATGGCATTTGGTATTCATGTTCTTTATCTTTGTCTATTCGGGGGGTTTTCTGATTCTGATTTTGCTGGTTGTCGGCTGGATAGGAAGAGTACCTCGGGCACTTGTCAATTCCTAGGAATTTCTCTTGTATCTTGGTCTTCTAGAAAGCAGTCTTCTGTTGCACAATCCACTTTGAAATTTGAATATGTAGTCTTTGCTAGTTCTTTGTAGTCGATTTTGTGGATGGTAACCACTCTTAAGGATTATGTGTTAAATTTTGCTAGTGTTCCTCTTTTCTGTGATAACACTTCTGCCATTAACATTGCTAAAAATCATGTGCAACATTCTAGGACCAAGCACATAGATATTCGCTATCACTTCCTTAGAGACCATGTCGAGAAAAGTGATACTGTGCTACACTTTGTGGAGTCCGAGGCTCAACTGGCTGATATCCTCACCAAGCCTTTAGACCCAAGTAGGTTTGCCACCTTGAGAAGCGAGTTAGGGGTAATTTATCCCAATGGGTTGGTTTGAGGGGGAGTTCGATCTTTTCTGATCTTATCTTGTTCTTTTGATATTTTCTTGTTCTTTTTGAATTTATAGATGTTTTTGAACTTTTTAGGTTTTTAGGCTTTTTATTGCATCTCATTGTATCATATTGCATTCATATGAAAAATACAACAAGTGGTATGAAACATCCAAAAAGATGCATTGTAATATAATATTTTCTGTTTATCTTTTAAAATTGATGAAGCTTTGCCTATTACCCTTTGGAGCTTTAGTATTTCAATTCTTGCTCAATGCCATGTCTAGTTCTTTGACTTGCTAGAATTATCATGCTTTCACATATACAGATAAGCATTTGTTGTATGAGCTAGAACTCTAAAACAACTCGAACTAAAAATTGACTCTTAATGCGGTCTTTGTTAGATTTCTGATCTCACTTTGATATTTTGACATGCCAGTTTCACTTTAGGATCCTGTTGATGAACTTGTTGAATTTGAAGTTTTGCTTAAATTGATCAAATCTATTGCTTTACTTTTGAGCCTTCGTGCTTAGCTTTGATATATATGCCTTATCATGATCTTGCTAGCGTTGTTAGGCTTGATATGCTGTTTGTGCAATATTAGAGATGCTAGCTTGCTCTTTTGGGTAATCTCTAAAGCTTCTTGTAATCAAAAATTAAAAATTAAAAAAAAGAAGCTACTGCATTGCACTTCATGCATACTCCTTGTTATGCTTCGTTCTTCATTATGCATTTGTTATCTCTGGATGAGAGGAAGGCGTGATTCCTTGATGACTCCATTGTCAAAGGGGGAGAAAATATTTCAATGTTGGGGGAGAAGATATATCATTATTGTACAAAGAGGGAGAAGATATATAAAAATCATAAAAGTGGGAGAAATTGGAGAATTTGAATTTTTTAAAATCTGAGGATCATAGTGAGGGGGAGTTTTTGAATTGCATTCTTATTGTCTTATTGACTTTTCTAAACTTGAATTGCATTTACTTATCCCTACAATGATCATAGGTCAATTGAACAATTGTTCTTTCATATGGATCTTAAGTGAGATTTTTGACTCTTTTCTGGAAATCAAAGTTTTTATATTTTCTTTTGCCTTATCTCACATGCCTATGCTATTCTGATGCCAGTTTGGTCATTTCCATTGCTTTATCTTGCTTATGGACCAAGTTGTGCTTTTGTGCGAAAACGAAAGTATTTTACTTTTCAAACCTCCAAATTACATTTTACAATTATTGCCAATGTTTGCCAATGTGTTCATCAAGGGGGAGATTGTGGATATCATGGGGATATGCTCTAGATCTTAGGATGATGTGACAATTGGCAATGGCGTTAACGGTCAAAAGTTCTATTGGTTTGAAATTTCCAGTAGGTTTCGGTTTTCAGAGGTTGAAAATCGGCTAAGTCATTATTAGCGATGGCTGGCCGATGCATGGTGAGCGGGTGTGGAATATCGTGGGGATATGTGCATGATCTTAGAGTGATGAGTCAATTGGCAATGGCCTTGTCAGTGGCGACATCTTCTGCAGCATATCGAGCAAGTTGAGAGAATTTGTTGAGGTCGATCATCGACATTCCTCCTTGCTTGAGAGCACGAATTCATCCTTCTTGGATCCATAATTCCTTACGGTACATGATCTTGCGAGCGGTTGTGAACTCTTCCCAAGTAATGTCTTGCGGCGTTCCATCGCATTTGCACAAAAGTTTTCCACCATTCGGCGGCAATGCCTTCCATCGGTGAGGCGCGAGAACTTTCTCATGATCGTTGCATTGAGTGATCGCGGTTTCCTCTCAATGACACGAAGCCAATCATCCACTTCTTATGGTGAGACATGTCCCAGAAAAGGTTGGTGGGCGGGTCCTCATAAACTCAGCTAACTTGGATGATCCATTGTGACCATGAGCAACTGGGGTTCCATTGTGATGCTGATTGTTGTTGCTCTGGTTATTCATAGCTTGCATTTGATTCATCATGGTGTACATCAATTTGGTCAGTATCATGAATGCTCTAAAATCTGCAGATCGATGAAGGTGCTTGTGGTGGAATTGCTTCTCAGGGATTTGCTCCGAGTCCTTACGACCTGGAGTATCAGAACCACTTGCAGCAGCTTGACGAGTCTGAACCATCTGGTGAATCTCCAAGGGTTAGATAAGGTAGCAAGCACGAGATAAGTTGTAGAACTAAGCGGGGTAGGTAAAACCCAACATATTTTAAGAAAGCTCAATGAAACTCTTATATTGATTAAGATAATAGTATGGCTTGCAACAAATGCCTAAGGGCCTTTGCGGCTCATACTTGCACACAAAAATAAGGCCAATTTAAGCACACCAAACTACAGCCTAAAGGCGACTCAAGACTTATCTTGGCTAAGCTCGAAACAACGCATGAGCAGACTACTCAATCAAATAGCCTCATGGCCTTGGCGGTGCTCACTTTCTTGTGAGACTGAAAGTGTGGTGGCATCCGCAAACCGATCCCGATGTCCGGGATGGTGCAATAGGAGCAGTGTCCACGAATGCAGTCGCTTGGTGCTTCAGCTCTCTTTGCCTCTGCGGCTCTTAGTTCGTGGGTCCATCGGCTTCTTCACAGGTCTTCCTCTTGATGTCTTCTTCGTGTCGTCCATAAGAGTTTCTTCTAATATGGCGATCCTTTCTTCACTCTCGAAGAGTCTCATAGGTACACTCGGCTCTGTGGCGGCTAACTCAACGATTCTTCCGGCGTGCGAGGCTGGGCGAGATGCGGCGGTGGCGTTGTCTTCTCCCTCCGTAGCGGAAAAGCGTGCGCCAAGATCCACGTCGGAAGTGCGGGGATGATAACGAAAGCGTGTCACGAAGCTCTCGAGTAGATGTTGCAGATCCTCGGGATGGCAAGGCGCGAAGACTCTGGATTGCTTCAATCCAAATACTCCTTCGGTGAGATGTTGGTGGTTTGCTTGCCTTGGTGTTCACTGGCGTGAGGCGGTCAAATGGCGGATCACTCCACGATCTCGGCGTTCACAATCCAAGCAACGCCACGGTACAATGGACGATCGAACCCTCCAAGTACTTGTAGCAACTTCCAAAGCTCGAGCAAGTCCTCCCTTGCGCTCTCCATAACTCGAAGGCGAGGCATCTGTCAAGATGGATAAGGATATGAAAACAACTTCAAAAGCAATGGGAGAGAAAGAACTTGACAATAGTTGAGTCAAGAGAGACATGAGATGAGTTAAGGAGTTCAATTAATCTTGTAAGTTAATTTTTGCTTTAGAAAATAGTTTAGACACTACAACGGCCAATCTAGCTAAGGTCAAGACCTACAGTTAGTATGGCTCTGATACCACCTCTGTCGGGACCCAAATATGCAAATCTGGACCCTCTGTGTATTCTGCACTAGTCCAGGATCACGCTAGTGCACACAGTGTCAACATTGATGAAATATCACATCCATACAACGAATATAAGAATAAACGAGTACTTTAAATAACAAATAAGCTGTTGGGACCTTATGGTGAATTTTACATTTATTAAGCCATGCAAGGTGACAATAAAGAAATAAGCGCGTGAAGCGAAATAAACTCGGTAGGCTCCCATCAATTTACCACAGACAACCGGCGGGATCAAGACCCTAACGCTCAACCTTCGTGAGTTCCTCTTCAAAAGCGGTGACGACTCCTCCATACATTGATTTGTTTAGCAAGAGTGAGTACACACCGTACTTCGCAAGTCATACCACGAGAATGCATTTATACATGATGGCTTATTCCAAAGGAATGGCTTCGTGGTTATTTTGCGTAAATGCAACATTTGCAATTGAATACAAATAATAGATTGAAAGCATAATTCAAAACAAATAGACAATAATAAGTTAACAATTGATTTCACAAAGGACACCCAGTCTAATCAAGTTCTTTCACACGGTGAACAAGTTATCTCACACGGTGACCCTTCCCATTTGTTTTATGAAAATCTACCCCTCGTGTGAAATTCAGAGCATGTCCATAGCCGAGGACGCGGCTATTCGAATAGATTGATTTAAACACTCTGCAGAGGTTGTACACTTTACCCACGATACAATCGATGTAGCGATCATCGACCATAACAAAACCTTTGAAACTTCATCTCAAACAATGACACTCTTGGTGTGCTTCTTTAGTCAATTTGTACACACGGCCCTTGGGCGACACACACCATTGGGACGGGGATCGTGGCGAACCGTCCCGCGATGTGACCCAAACACGGCGGTACACACTCCGACCCATCACATAGCTTAAATACAACTGAGTTGTCAATGTCAAGACTCCATAACTTACTAAGTCGGACCCGGCCCATACTAGGCATGGTGGTAAATGCAGTAAGGCCCATTCAATGGCGCACAAAGTTAAGTCCTTAATTGACTAAGGCAAGACTTCCAGTTTTACCCAAATCACAAAGTTTAATAAGCACACAGCTCCACCATTCACACAGAATCCACCACTTGCCTCAGTCTAAATCTTTTCCCACCCTGTTGGTTAAGTGCAACACATGCCATCAACGAGTAATGACACCACAGACACACAGATTCATCACAGTTCCATAATCACTTAGTCGGGTTTATAATTGCATCTCACATGAAATGATGACTCGTGGCATGGCTAAGCAGTCTAATCGTATCTAACCAACCCACGTTGGTGCTACAATAATACCAACTAATAATTAACCAACCTAGGGTGACAAAAGATCATGACATACAATAGACAAGGTGGTATAACAATTTGGATTAATAACTATCCCAAAAGCATTTAAATAAATACTTGAAATAGAATGCAATACATTGAAACAAAGTATTTTGAAAACTGGGTTCAATATGATCAAAGGTATAACTTGCCTTGGAATAGATCTAGATATTGGTCTTGGTCTCGAGGTGCTCCTTCTTACGCAAAATTCCCAAGTATCGGCGTCTACTCAAAACGAGACAAAAGAAACAAAATAAATAAATAACAGAGGCAAAACAAACTCCAAAAATCAAATAAAATTCACCATTAAATAGATCTTAATTTTATATGAATTTACAAATTTGAATGGGCTCAATTGGACTTCGGATGCAAAAGATATGGGCTTTGGAAGATTTGAAAATCAATTAAACCCTAATTTGGATTTTCTTGAATTTCGAATTATTTTTATAAAGGAAAATCGGATTATTGCGCAATGCTTGCGTCGTAGAAATTTCCGGAAAAATAATTAAATTTAAAATAAAATCGGCAGTGGGCCCCATCCCGTCAGTGGCTCGGCCCACGGTAGACCAAATCCACCGAGCCGAGGGAGAACCAGCCCGGTGGACCGAGGCGACGTGGCTCTAACGATGCGGCCACGCAGCGACACACCGGCCTGAGAGGGGATGTGGGCACTGCGTGGCGACCACGGAGGCGAACGACGGCGGCACTCGGCGACCACGGATCTGGCGGATGTGGCGGCTCGGTGATGCGGAGGTGCGCGGACTCGACTCGCGACTGGCGATCTGGTGGCCTTGTCGCTACTCGCGGAGATGACCGAGCAGCGGCGACGACACGAGCGGGCGGCCCAGTGCGGCCGATGGTCTGCGATGGCGAGGTAGGGCTTCGAGGGCAACGAACGCGCATAGGGTTGCCCTTGGCGGCGAACTCGGGGTGGGCTCGGTGGCGGTGAAGCTCACCGGTGGCTGCGTTAATCCGGCGAGAAGCTCACGGCGGTCTTTGAGGTTCGAGCTCGATTCCGTAAACGGCGACGATTTAGGGTTAGCGGTACGTGGGAAAAGGCGGCCTGAGGGGCGTTCCTCGTGCGCGACGCGGCTTTAAATAGGGCGAGGAACCTAGAACCCATGTCGAGGGCGGCGGCGTGCGCGCGGAAGAATCGAGCGAAGTCCGTCGGAGGCGATGAACAGTGTTTGGTGGGACCCACTTGTCGGTGGCGGCGGCTCGGACGAAGGTGTGTGGAAAAAGCGACACCTCGGCGGTCCCACTTGTGAGAGAGGCGAGGCGAGCGAGCGGCGCGGGATCGGCCAGAAAGGACACTTGTGGCGAAGATCCGGCGAGGCAAAGCGGGCGAACTTCATGGCGCGGCGGGCGGGCGATCTTGATCAACTACAGGAGTGAGCGGGCTGGAATAGTGTTGGGCTTGACCCCAAAGATTCGAAGGATTTAAAATAGATTTTCTTTTAAATAAATCCGAAAAATACAATTAGCAATTAGAAAATAGCAAATGACTTTGGAAAAATTCCAGAAAATTCTATAAAATACATCCAAGCATATAGAATCTAAATAAAATAATTTTGGCAATTGTTGGTGTTGGGATTAAGCACATTAAATCAATTTGTCCTTAAAGTCCATATTAAGCTTTTTAAATTAATATTCCAATAAATCCAAATGGTGAATTTTCTCACTACTACTATTTAAAAGATTTTTAAAGCTCTGAAATTTGGGATGTTACATTAGTAGGAGAACCACTATATCTGATATTTTACGGATGTATCATAAGCAACTAGCAGAGCTAAAAGAACTATTCCTACAAGTTCAGTTCTTTTTTACTATAACTTCAGACATTTGGATATCATCACACCAGAGAAGTGCTTACCTTGGTGTTGTAGCCTATTATTTTGACGACAATTACGAGCTAAACAAGAGAGTCATAGGGTTTAAGGTAATTAACGAATCACACACGGGAGATGCTATTGCCGAGCGTATACTACACGTACTTGATGATTTTTAGATAGATAATAAGATTGCTTCTATAACTTTTGATAACACATCAACGAACACGACTGTTATGAACATCCTCACCCCAAGATTGCAGACGTATATTGGTGGTTATGTTCTCTACCAGAGATGTGTATGCCATATCTTGAACCTTGTTATTCAAGATGGTATGCAAGCGATTGGCGGATTTTTTAATAGTGTCTGTGGCGTCGTTCGCTACCTCATAAATTCCCCACAAGTGGCAGTCAAGTCCGCAAAGTACTGCATAGCCAATGGAAATGGGCCAAGAAAATCGGCCTTGACATGAAGGTGGGGTGGAACTCGACCTATATCATGTTAAAGAAGTTACAAGGGTACGAACATGTCATATCCATTTTTATCAATGCTAACTTTTAAGACAATGAATTGGTAGTTACTAATTTAGATTGACAGATTGCTAGTCATTTTCGATAGTTTTTAAAACCTTTATATAAAGCTACAAAGATGTTATCTGGTGTTTATTACCCTACCTCTCCCTTAGTTATATAATTTATTTGGTTAATTGCAGATAAGATTGCCAAATCTAGGAAGGATCCCCTTTTAGGTCATGCTGTCGCACTAATGGAGGAAAAAATTATTAAATATTTCAGTTCTATTTCACACGTGTATTGCTTTACTATCATTTTTGATCCTACGAAAAAGTTGCCAGATTTGCGGATCGGTATGGAGGGAATATGTGAATGCATCGGTCTTGATTACTCGGAAGCTTTCGCACATGTTAAAGAGGAGCTTTTTCGTGTTTTCCGCATGTTGATGATGACAAATTCGGCAGCAGCGTGAGATCAGAGGCCTCACAGCAGACACAACAAGGAAAGAAAAGCTTGACATCCCACTTGTGGAAGAAACTAAAGGACAAGTCTAGTTCTTCGTCCTCTCAGTCTCAGGCAACCCCCTTGTGGAATTTTGTCTCAGAGCTAAACCACTACCTGGAGCATGATTTTGCAAACATCGATCCTGATCTTTCCGGTGGAAAGATAGACTTGCTCGAGTGATGGAAGAATAACAAGCGGATATTTTCTGTGTTGTCACATTTCGCACGAGATGTTCTGCTGGTGCCGGTGTCAACTATCTCTTCAGAAGCAACGTTCAGCATGACAGATAGAATAATTAAAGAAAGAAGATCATCCCTTATGTCTAGGATGGTGGAGGCAATCACATGCGCCAGGGACTGTGAATTGGCTAAAGAGCGGTAACAACATCAACTGGAGGATCTTGAGATCGTGCAAACGTACGCTAACCTGAAACACATGAACGGTCTCGATATTGATGAGTAGTTAGTATGTACGCATGTTGTTACTGTACTCTTTTCTTTACTCAGGGAACTCCACTCTGAGGCGTAAGGTTTTTAACGAGGCAGTAACATTGTATCTGTAAAATATCAAGAAAAATTTAATTTTTCCCTGAAATATTTACGTGCCCATGTTTTTACCAATTAATTCAATTTTAACTAGGTTTTTAATGAGACGAGTACGAGAGGAATGAAGATGGCGGTTGACGCCGCCACCACCGCGCCTCCATCGTCTATAGTTATTTAGGGCTAAGCTTGAACTGACACAGCACGACCCCGATATGACGGGCTTTGAGCCGTGCTTGAGCCTAGCCGGAGGCGAGGTGGGCCGACACGGCACAGCACGACGGAGTGACTGAACCGAGTCAGCATGACACGACACACCTCAAAACACGATGAATTCGACCAGCCCGGTCTAATACCCACCTCTACTATTGAGGCTAAAGAGGCCATTGTCTCCTGGTCAGCTCCAGATACCAGAGACGGAGAGAGCCAGCCAAGGTGTTTTTCCCGCCTCCTGAACACTCAAGTTGACCGCGCGTTCTGTGCGCCGCACGGAGAAGCTGTGCACGTGGCCGGCTAGAGCACAACCTGATTTGACCAGATGTCGACGTCATGGCAATAGGCAAAGATGTAATTTCTTTCATCTTTGCGGAAAAAGTACCTAATGGGCGGCCTTACTGTACTTCAGATAAAGTAAAATAAATATATTGATGATTAACGTTTAATTAGTTTGATTGTCCGTGATTAGCACGCGGCTTATTTTTGACTGGAGGAAGTATGTTCTAAAGTTAATATTCACGTTGGTTGTGAGCAAGTGCTAAATTTGAGTGTGCTTGGGGAGTTAACCGAGGATTTTTTTTCTTCTCTAGATATATTTCCCCCCAAAAAGAGACTAGTATTCTTGAACTTTTTATTATTATTTATTCTATTTTTACGAATATTTTAAAAATAACATCTCCATAACATTATTTCTAATTCTGATCCTTTTGATCACGCCACAATGCATAACGTGGCAAAAACACTCTGTCACGTTACGTATCACGACGTAGTCAAAGTTGTAATGATAGTCATCTGAGCCAACACGTGTTCGTTTTTTGGATTAAGTTCTGACATCCTAAAAGGGGCGTTATGATAGCACTTGTTTGCTACGCCTATGAGTTGTAACGTGATCAAAATGGTCAGAATTGAAAATAAAGTTAGAAAACTGCTGTTTTAAAATTATTTTAAAAATAAATTAAATAATAAAATTTTCCCCGAGTTGAAGCTCGAAAATGAAATTCCGTGTCAAAAAAAGCTCGAAAGCCGCACGTGAGCGCATTCATGCACGCAGTAGCGTCGTCACTGTGGCTCGAAGAGAAGCGCATAGGTCAACAACTTTCAACGATCGGGCGCCACACGTCCCGTTATCGTCATCAACCCCATCACGTTCCCACCCACCTCTCCCTCCCTCCCCGACCTTTAGCTACTGTTTCTACTAATACTCACCGACATTAGGGCCCGCATGTAATAGGACCCACCAGTCATTGACTAGATTCTCTTCAGCCAGAGTCGCGGCGGAGGCCGCAGCAAAGATTTACTCGGTGCAGCAAAGTAACTCGCAGTAGTACTTAGAGCGCTGCCGCTGCGTAGTGCTAGACTGCTAGTGCTCGCTCTCTCGTGCCTTCTCCCTCCCTCACACGCATCCACCCATCTCTCTCCCCATTGTGGAGCGCGCGGAGCCAAAGCCGAAGCGGCGGGAGGCGCCCGTGGCTGAGATCTCGCGTCCGAGGAAACCCTAGCCATTCGTTTCGGCGCGCAATGGCGGCGGAGGCGGGGGCGTCGCGGTGACCGGATCTGCCGCGCGATGGGGAAGGCCGCTGGGGACCCGCCGGACTGCCCCGGGGAGGAGACGGGGAGGGCTCGCGGGAGGCGCCGGGGGAGGCGGGGCGAGGGCGACGCCGGTGGTGGCGCTGCGCGGCGGCGGTGCTGCTCGGCGCCGCCGTGGTGCTGTCGGCGCTGTTCTGGCTCCCGCCGTTCGCGCGGCGGCGGGACGGGGTGCGACCGGACCGGTGGCGCGGAGGTGAGTGCCGGGGAATGCAGGTCGCTTGCGGCGTGCCTTTTCGCGTTTGCCTACTAGCTGAAACTGTACTTGATTTTGATGAAATCGTAACAAGAGGGTGCGTTGGGCTGGTTGATGCGGAATGCAGGTTGTTTACTGTAACGCTGCCTGCTTAATTGGCGATTTTTGGGGTTCTGATTGTGGTGGAGGGTTCGGTGAGTTGAGCTTTGGACAGGTTGAACTTGTAATGGGGTTCGATGGTTTGCAATTCTGTGTAGTTTGGGGGGTGCGGGCGTCGGATTTGTATTATCCGCATGGCTTTGAGCCAATTGAGCTGTTTGGTGATCCTTCGGAGGTGTTGGTTAGGACTTAGGAGCTGTGTGGTGGCACGTCTTGGAATTTGGTTCGAGTGAATTGGGGATTTTAGGTGTGTTGTGGGGATATTGTTTGCGGCTATTTGCATGGTTAGTGCTTAAACGATTACAATTAGGAATCCTGACGCGGTTGACTTTGATGATAAATATTGGTTGTTTGATTTGAGATCTACGTGGTGGACTTGGTGCTTTGGGATTGGAGCTTTTGTTGATGGTTGTTTTGGCTGTGGAATCAGCAGACAATCTGTTTTCACAGCAATTGAGGTTTGCTCCTTGGGAATTGTTTGTTGGCTTAGTGTTCTGACTTGAATATGGTGGTGATTGATATTTGAAGAGGATCACTTGATGACTTTGTAGTTTGTCATATTGATGATGAGCTGATGGAGGCAGGGAGCTGTGTAAATGATAAATGCTAGTTATTTGCCCTGAAACATGTGTGGGAATTGATAGCTTTAGTTATCTGTTGCAACAATTGGTAGACTACCTTGCCAGATTCTCATTTGTGGAAATTATATTACGATATAATCAGTGAATGTATCTGCCAAAAGTGTAACCGTAACCTGTACAAATCAAAATCCACCAATCCATTGAGATTAGTATGCGCTGGCAATTGCTGTGCATAATAATGCCGATTTCTCAATTTTACACTCCCAAAAAGAATTCAAAACAATCCTACATGATAGTGGGCAAAATTGGGGGTTGTAATGCACGTATCCTTTACCTAGTTCTCAAATCATTCCTGAAGGCAATCATGTTACGCTTGCTTCGGTATTCTAATACTCACATAACATTTTGCTTTCATGAAATGGAAAAAAATTCCAGTTGCTTATGTCTCTGTTTTCACAGCTGATGTGGTTGCAAGCTTCAGGCTGCAAAGGATGCTTTCTGAGCTTAATGAAAATAAATCAAAACTTGAGTATGATATTTTTGAAGAGGTAGGCATCGGCAATTCCACGGTATGTTCTGCTTTCACTTACTGTCTAAAACGACTGTCCATGTTTTTTTTGCGATCAATCCATGTATTTATTTGTTGCTTCCGTTACTCCAGGTGTCTGTAATTTCCTTTGATCCAATTGCTGAATCAAACTGGACTACCGTGACTTTTGGAATTTGGCCTTATCCAAGTAATTCCACCATATCACCAACAGGGTTAAGCATCCTGAGGTCATCTTTAGTGTCCTTGGTTATACAACAATCGACTCTCTATTTGACACCATCACTATTTGGGAGTTCTTCTTCTTTTGAGATTGTGAGGTTTCCTGGTGGCATAACTATTATACCTCCACAAAATGCTTTTGTTCCTCAAAAGCCTAATGCCTTATTTAATTTCTCGTTGAATTCTCCCATTGACATAGTACAAGACAAAGTGAGTGAATTGAAGGCCCAGATGAAATCTGGGTTATTTCTTAATGAACGTGAGGTGTGTGCTTCTCAACTTTTAATTCATTGTATATCTAGATTAAAGCATTATTCATGTATCATCTTCCATCTTGTGGATAAATTTTTTCATTAAAATCAAGTTTAGTGACTTGGTCAATGCAAATCAGTTTTGTTTGTGGAGGATCATTTTGAACCAGGGATAAAAACCGCCCAGAATCGACCAGGATAAAACCGCCGGTAACCTGGTTTATCGGTCGGAACCGTAAAAAAATACCGGCCGAAATTTTTAAATTTTGAATTTGAATTTGAATTTTTGACTCCATAATGTCCTTCCCTAGTTGGTTTAGGCATTCTTATGCTAGATTATGTATTGAAACATTAGTTTTTAGTATATTTAGCACTATTAAAACATAAATGAGGACTTTTTATGTACAACTTGAAACACTTTCTCATTAATTGGATTGCATGCAACCATGAGAGAATTGGATTGCATCATTATTTGCTCAGGATTGGATTGATTATTTAATCCTATACTTTCAAATCATTTAGTGACGCGATATGATTAATAAGAGATACGAAAAAGTATTTGCTAATAGTTTGTTCAACGACACATGTTTCATATGTATGATTATTAGTATCAATATACTGGCATTTGTTTGGCCAGGACTGGCCGACGAAGTCCAACTTTCATATTTCTGCTAAAAATACTAGCTCCTAAGGGGCTCATGTAACTAGAAAGCTATCCTTTTAGGAGGTGGAGTCATGTAACTAGAAAGCCATCCTTGGAAAATCAAGCTTTTTATGTACAACTTGAAACACTTTCTCATTAATATTTGCATTATTCCAAGTTTAAATTTGCTAATTACCATTTCCCCCATTTTCCGGTTTTCCCGGTTTTTCCGGTTTTTCAGCCGGTTTTTCCGGTTACCGGCCGGTAACCGGTTCGGAGAAAAATCCAGATTCAAATTTTGAAATTCGAATTCGGGCCAGTTTTTTTTGAATTTACCGGTAACCGGCCGGTTACCGGTACCGGCCATCGGCCGGGATTTACCCCGGTACCGAGATTTCAATCCCTGTTTTGAACTATTTTCTTGCTATGTTGGTGACCAGTGGCGGAACTAGGAATTTGGGAGACACGGGGCAAACTTTTGACATATAAACCCATCACTAGCACAAGCACTTTCATCAGTATTAAACCCATCAGCTCTTGTTGCAGTGTTGTTTGCATTAGATGTTTCAACTGCTTGGTACTCACCATGTACTGTTGCAGTTCTAAAATAGGACTATTGATTCCATTCTTCCTAAAACATTGAAACCAAAATTGACTACGAGTTATATTCTAAGACTAGGAGTCTAGGACATTGTCAAATTGAGATATGAGGCTTGAGAGTAGAGATCGAGGATTGAGAAATGAGGGGCAAACCTGGCTGGCTGCCGGGCCGCGTCCTGCACCCACACACGATGCCACCCTTGGCCCTCGCTCCTTGCTGCGTGCCGCACATGCTGCTCGGTGAAGCTGCGCTCGTCTGCACCTGCGTGCCGCTTCTAGAGCGCCACTGGCCGTGTCGGTGTGGCTGCTACGCAGTGTGTCTCTGGTCGCCTGGTGGATTGGGGAATTAGGGCACCTTTGTTTGTATGGGCTGTGTGTGCCACTCCACCACTAGGCCCGCGCGTGACGCCTCCGCTGGACTGCAGCCCACAACCACCACGACGCCACAGCGCATCGTTTTCCTCCGACACAGACCGAGCACCTTCGTCTTCCTCCTTTCACGTCGAGCTCACTCCCATGGTGGCCGCCGCCTGGCACATGGCCGAGGTACTCGGGGGGGTCCTGGGTACCTCTGGGAGACCTGGGGCTGTTGCCCCTGCTTGCCCCAGGTGTAGTTCCGTCAAATGGTGGCAACTTATGGCGTAGGAAGAGTAAATCAATATTTAGCCATTGGCATGACCACAACAACTAGAATGACTCATAAACTAATACAGTTTTGGCATCTATTAGCCATGGACGCCTAAATTTCTGTGTACTGACAAAGGGAAAAAAAACAGATCATGGATGTGGATTAGGTAGCTACTAATTGCCACCCAGTCATTCAAAAGTCTGGCTCACTGACCAAAGAGTCTAAGAAGCTACCTTATTATCAATGTTTCTGTCTCCAGTAACATATGCGTGCTACTGCTTACTGAATATGTCAGGAAGCTTTAATGCTTGATAAAAGACACGCTTCTTCTCTTTTAACTTTCATGATAGTAAACACAAAATTTCCAACTCTTGTCTGCCTGCTAATTCTGGATTGCATTGCTCTTTTTAAGAGTTTAAAGTCTAAATTCAGTTGCACATCTTTAGGTGTTGTGCTCGCAAATATGTTATTTTCCTTTGTATTGTGTATGTATATTTTTTTAAATATCCTTGGTGCAACTCTTACCTTTCTGCAATGCAGATCCTATATGTTACATTATCAAATCTGGATGGTTCAACAGTTGTCCCTCCTACAGTTGTTCAAACATCTGTTCTTCTTGCTGTTGGGGCGGATAACAAACCACCATCATTGCAAAGATTAAAACAATTGGCTCAAACATTAAGAAATTCTTCATCAGGAAACTTGGGTTTGAATCACACTGTATTCGGCAGAGTAAAACAGATAAGTCTGTCCTCTTATCTGCAACATTCACTGAACAATGCAGACAGCGCTCATTCCCCATGTCCAGCTCCTCAACCTTATAATCAACCCCACTCAACCCACCAGAACAACAATCATGACCACCACCATGACCACCATCATCACCACAGTCATCACCACCATCTCCACCACCATAATCTTAGCCATCAGGGTTTGCAACATTTGACCCTGCTCCTGCTCCTGCTCCTGCTCCTATGCTCAGCACACCAACTTTTGTGAGTTGTGATTCCAGCTGTGCACTCAATAAAGCGCCTAGCAATTCGAAGCGCCATTCGGGTCCTCGCATGGATCCTCCACTACGGGCTATTGCACCTGCACCAAATAGTTACGAAGCATCTGGTCCATATGTAGATCCACCATCGATTCCTGCTGTGGTTTTTCATGCAATGCCACCAAGTGAGAGTGGGGAAACATCCAAGCCAACCAACAAGTTTTCATCCATATCACCTGCACCATCTACCTGTGAGTTATTTTCCCACTGATTTCAGAAGGTGTATTTGACCAAATCGGATTTTAAAATTTACATAATTACATTTTACTTGTAAATAGTTTGTGATACTTTTGACTTGCTACTACTTTTTTCCTTAATTCAAAGTTAACAGTACAGTTTGATCAAAAGTTGTGGACTTTTTAACTAGTATACAATATCCATGTCTTTTCAATACTTACTAGCCATTTGTGTTAATTATTTTAGTTTGGAAATCGTAAAGTTTGAACATAAATTGAAAACTAGAGGTGACATATGTAGCATGTCAGTTGGACCACGAAATGGTATACTGGGGAGTACAACCATTTTTCAGTTATCAGCACCATAGCTAGAATTTACTGATTGAGTAATTGACAAGGCATATTATTGAAAATGATCGGAATTATAGTAAGATAGATATTGATATTTTTGTTGATTTTGAAAAAAAAGGCTAGTTGGAAATATGAGGTTTTGATATCCTGAATATTCCAAAGTGCATAAGAACCACAAGCAGAATTTGAGGTACAGTTATTTGTGTACCCATGTCTTCTTAATAGAACCTTGGAGGTCAGGGTGAGGATTGATTACAGAAATTAAGAGCTATACTTCGAGACATTTGTTAATTTGTGATGTTTTAGACCTTAGAACTTAAGGACTGGCTGGTATCTGAATACCTGGGCACATACAATGTTTGAGTACTAGCTAAATTTCGGGTTTACAAGCTTGGGTCACTGTCTTTCCAATATGATACTGAACTACTGATATTGAAACCTCATCCCACCTTGAAAATTCATCTGTATTAGTGGTGACTAAGCCCAGTGGTAGAAGTTTCACTACTTGAGGACAGCTAGGACACCCCTGCTCATCTCTTAATACAAACATTCAACTAAACTTCTACATGGCAAACAGTTTAAGGGAATTATGATATGTCACTTAACTTTCTACAAGTGCAAGCAGCATGCTGATTGTTGAGGGAGACTACCGTTCCTAAAGTACAATGAAATACTATAATTGTCACGGGCGTAGGCCCTAGGCCCATCCGGCAGTATGCACACGTCTAGGAAGTTGACGTTGACGCACAAGATGAGTCCGGCCAGAGTACAAGCAGTCCACGCTGATTAGGAAGGATACAGGATTAGGAAAGACGAGGAGATAAATTGAGTCTGTGTTATGGTAGACTAGAGTACATGTCACGATAGGTGTCTTAGGCGTCAAGTTTAGTTGTATTATAAAAGGAGGTCCAATGAACTAGTTCAAAGAAGCAAGTTCAAAGAAGCAAGAACTATTATCCCAGTCTATAATTTAATCTTTTATCCCATCAAGCCGATACCGCCCGGCCTTCTTCCTGGTGGTGTTTACCCTGTTATGAACTAAGATTCGTAACATTTGGTATTAGAGCAGTTGATCCTTCTGAGGACTTTTGCTACCATGGTTATGACGACAGATCAAACCATCATACTTGCCGTCGAGTCGTTGGCTATAATGAAGGCTAACGTCAACAGGATGGCCATGAGTACGAACGACAACGACAAGAAGATAGCGGCCATCTTCTTCGACATGCATGCCATTTTGGAGAAGATGATCGTGGCGATGACAGTGAAGCCTCCCATGGTGGCGGCGATGCCTTCTGCAGAGGTGGTGAAGCATTCCATGGCGGCGGCGGAGCTACCTCCAGCAATTGCGGCGATGCACCAAGAGGTGGTGACTACGCTATTTCCAGCTGCTACAACGTCGCATCAGGAGGCGGTGGCGGTGCTACCTCCAGTCGACGTAAAGAAGATGATCGCGGTGGCAGCGGAGGCGCAACCAGCAGCGGTGGCAATACAACACCAGGCGCAAGGGTCAGGAGCAACAACGATTGTGCCACAGTAGTGGCGTTGCTACTGCCGCTCCTTCATCCGGCATGGGCAACACTGCATCTTCAAGCGGCGCCAGCGTGGCATCTTCCAAGGTTGGCACACCAGGTATTGTTAAGAATATCGCTTGTATTCATTATGAGGCCAATGAGTCAATATATATACAAGTACATGAGTGATTTATATGCAAAGAGACCCTTATACAATACACATCTAACACCCCCTCTCAAACTTATGATGGATCAACAACATTAAGTTTCGAGAGATAGGAGTTGTGCTGAACTCTAGTCTGCGCCTTTGTGAAGAAATCTGCCAACTGAAGTTCCGAAGACACATACTGAAGAGCAATAATATAATCCTGCACATGGGTCCGCATGTAGGAAACATCAACACCAATATGCTTTGTAAGATCATGCTTTACCGGATTGGTAGCAATGCTAATAGCCCCTGTATTGTCAGACGAAAGAGAAGTGGGTATGAAACAGAAACACCAAAATCCTCAAGTAACCACCTTAGCCAAGTAACCTTCGCAGTCAACAAAGCCATAGCTCGCAACTCTGCCTCAGCACCCGAATGATAAACTGTTGTCTGCTTCTTAGTCTTCCAAGCAATGTGAGAACCACTAAGAAAAACACAATAGGCAGAAAGAGACCGGCGATCAGAGTGATCACAAGACCAGGTAGCATTAGAATATGCCTGGAGCTGTAGAGAGCTGGAACGAGGGAAAAACAAACGACGAGTGATGGTTCCACGAAGATATCATAGAACATGAAGAAGATGACTATAGTGGAGGTGAGTGGGAGCAGAAACAAACTGACTCAAGATATGCATAGGGTACGAAATGTCAGGACGAGTGACACCTAGATAAATAAGTGTTGGACCGAAAAGGCGACTAGAGGGGGGGGGTTGAATAGGAGCACGCTCACTTTTTCAACCAAGATCAGATTCAATGCAAAACTCACTCCAATAGCTATAGAAGCTATGAAGATCGATATACCAGTACAGCGGAAGACTAGTATTGAATCCAATCAAAACCCCGAAGCAAAGCAACCAAAATCAACCAAAACTTAATTTCCTAAGTGTAGGGCGGTCTGACCTCTATTCAATGGCGGTCTGACCGGTCCATGGGCGGTCTGACCTCTGTGTAGGGGCGGTCTGACCTCCAGCCTGATGAACAGTGAAATCAGCCCGAAAAACGAAGTTGCAAATAGGTCTAACTTTTGATCTACAACTCCAAACTTCATGAAACTTGGAACACACCTTCTCTAGGATGTTAGGAACCTATTCCAATCGAAGATCATGGAGATCCATGGAAAAGTTACGACCTTTTTCAGTTTGAGAGATGGATGGTTCAAAACCGAGTCAAAACGAAAACTAGATCCAAAAACTTGCTCGTGGGTGATTGATGATCAAGATGATCTTAGATGTGTTCCCACATGTCACAGCAAGCTAGATCATGTAAAGAAATCAATCAAAAACATGCGAATCAAGGAAAGACTCAAAATCACCAAATAGAGAGAAGAAAGGCAAAGAGACACATCTTTGATCAAAGCTTTCTTTGGATTGATTTGATAGGGTTTGGGTTTCTGACCACTCCATCAATGGAGGACAAAGCTCAATCCAAGAGCACAAAATCAAATCAAAACTCTAGAACCCTAACCTCTACTAATCCTCTCCTAAGCCAAAACTAGGGTTTCAACAATAATAAAAGGGTTGAAGGGGTGCAACCACCTCCTCCTCTATTTATAGTGGAGACTTAGACCTTCTAGAAGCTTTAACTTAAATGGGCTCCGTTAAGGCCCAACACAAACGGTAAACACACGACGCATTTTAAAGAGCCGTCTTCAACACCTCTTGACCTAAACCGCTTCTCTTCAAGGCGCCTTGCGCCGCATGGTAGGCAAAGGTCACTGGGTGGTATTTGGTAATATTACCAAAATACCCTTCTCGGCCCTTCTCCAAGACCGAGTCCATCTGCAAGCACTTCGCATGCTCCGCCACGTAGGTTGATCAACGGCTCTTCCATGTTGGCAAGTCTCTCCCATCCGGCCCCACCGAAACCACCATGGCACTTGTACCGACTCCGCGCCGCTTGATCAAACCGAACCGACCGAATCGTTCGTTCGGTCATCCTTGTCCATTTCGCACCATACTTGATTTCATTGACCTCACCCGCATCGCCGATCGTTTCGACCTCGGCTCTCCAAGCCTCGTCCGATCATCCTCGCTGATTGACCGTCGTTGACCATCAAGCAACCCGCACAACAATAGACAAGCAAATCGAATTCGGGAACAAGTTCTTCACAACTTGACCCACGTTAGTCAAAACATGCATCATGCAACACATATGCATCAAACTCATGACTTTGACCTAACCAACGAACAACGCCGCCACGAAGGCCAACGTTCAAGTGACAACCGGCCGATCCCTCGGGGTCGGCTCGATCACGCAGCCGGTCGGACAAAGGCGGTCCGACCGCTGAAAAGGACTTAGCCGATTTTCAACCCCGAAAATCCAAACCTACTAGAAACTTTAAACCAATAGAACTTTTGATCGAGACTCCAAAATTATGGGACCAAGAGCAATGAGATCCCTCACTTGCCTACCCTCTATTTTTGGCCCACTGCTCGACCACTTTGGTCACTACGGTCCGTCACGCACATGGTCGGTCCGACCGATTTGGGACCGGTCGGACCGCCATACTATGGCCGGTCGGACCGCCCCTGTCCACAATGCCTGAACAGTTCTGAAACTTTGTCGAAAACCCGTGAAACGACAAACCGTTAACGCCATTGCCAATTGTCACATCATCCTAAGATCTGGAGCATATCCCCATGATATCCACAATCTCTCCCTTGATGAACACATTGGCAATAATCCAGAAAGTGTAATTTGGAGGTTTGAAAAGTAAAATACTTTCGTTTTCGCACAAAGGCACAACTTGGTCCATAAGCAAGAGAAAGCAATGGAAATGACCAAGCTGGCATCAGAATAGCATAGGCATGTGAGATAAGGCAAAAGAAAGCATAAAAACTTTGATTTCCAAAAAAAAGTCAAAAATCTCACTTAAGGTCCATATGTAAGAACAATTGTTCAATTGACCTTTGATCATTGTGAGGAGTAATAAATACAATTCAAGTTCAGAAGAGTCAATAAGACAATAAGAATGCAATTCAAAAACTCCCCCTCACTATGATCCTCGGATTTTAGAAAATTTTAAATTCTCCAACTTTCTCCCCTTTGTATAATCTTCTCCCCAACATTAAAATATCTTCTCCCCCTTTGACAATGGAGTCATCAAGGAATCACGCCTTCCTCTCATCCAGAGATAACAATTGCAGAATGAAGAAAGCAGCAAAAAGAAGAAGTATGCATGAAGTGCAATGGAGTGGCTTCATTTTTGTATTTTTCAATTTTTGATTACAAGAAGCTTTGGAGATTACCCAAAAGAACTAGCTATCATTTCTAATATTGCACAAACAACATATCAAGCCTGACAATGCTAGTAAGATCATGGTAAGACATATATATCAAAGCTAAGCACAAAGGCTCAAAAGTAAAGCAATAGATTTGATCAATTTAAGCAAAGCTTCAAATTCAGTAAGTTCATCAACAGGGATCATAAAATGAAATTGGCTATGTCAAAATGTCAAAGTGAGATCAAAAATCTAACAAAGACCACATTAAGAGTCAATCAGGTCCTGTATTGAATCATTTTGCTCAGTATTTCTCAAAAGCCCATTTGTCAACAGTTTTCACATATGCATTGAATATTGAAGTTGATTAATGATCTAACTTAGTGACAAGATCCTGGACTAGGAGCCATCCACAAACTCATCCTAAGCTTCGACCAGAAGTTGATTAAAGGTATATCTTAGTAAAGAAGATCCTGGACTAGGAGCCATCCACAAACTCTTTCTAAGCTTCTACCAGGGCGACAAATCTTGAGGTTCATGTCATTTCTGACAAGCAATCCCCATGAGATCGTCTGGATCATCAAACTATCTCCAAGTTCATGTCTTTGACAAGTAGTCTCGTAAGAGTAGTTTGGCACATTTTAAGCATAAGACAATCTTGATTTTTCATTTTTCACAAGAGCAGTTTTAGAATCTCAAGACCACAAAAGCTCAAGTAATGGTCAATTTTAGATTCAAGAGCTCACTAAGCAATTCTGACAGGGCCAATGTCACAAAAGGAGCACTAATTGCGCAACTCATTAAAACATCCACAAATTGCAATTTTTAGTTCGAGTTGTTTTAAAGTTCTAGCTCATATAGCAAAGACTTAGCTACACATGTAAAAGCATGATAATTCTAGCAAGTCAAAAAACTAGACATGGCATTGAGCAAGAATTGAAATACTAAAGCTCCAAAGGGTAATAGGCAAAGCTTTATCAATTTTAGAAGATAAGCAGAAAATTTTATATTACAATGCATCGTTTTGGATTTTTCATACCACTTGCTGTATTTTTCATATGAATGCAATATGATGCAATGAGATGCAATAAAAAGCCTAAAAACCTAAAAAGTTCAAAAAGATCAATACGTTCAGAAAAAGAACAATAAAAGATCAAAACAAGGTAAGATCAGAAAAGATTGAACTCCCCCTCAAACCAACCCATAGGGATAAATTACCCCTAACTCGCTTCTCAAGGTGGCAAACCTAGTTGGGTCTAAAGGTTTGGTGAGGATATCAGCCAGTTGAGCCTCGGACTCCTCGAAGTGCAGCACAATATCACCCTTCTCGACATGGTCTATAAGGAAGTGATAGCGAATGTCTATGTGCTTGGTCCTAGAGTGTTGCACAGGGTTCTTAGCAATGTTAATAGCAGAAGTGTTATCACAGAAAAGAGGAACACTAGCAAAATTTAACCCATAGTCCTTAAGAGTGGATACCATCCATAAAATCTGACTACAACAACTAGCAGCAGCTACATATTCAGCCTCAGCAGTAGATTGTGCAACAGAGGACTGCTTCCTAGAAGACCAAGAAACAAGAGAAGTGCCTAGGAAGTGACAAGTGCCCGAGGTACTCTTCCTATCAAGCCGACAGCCCGCAAAATCAGAATAAGAAAACCCCCGAATGGACAAAGAAGAAGAGCAGGAGTACCAAATGCCATACTGGAGGGTAGAGTGTAAATACCTGAATATGCACTTAACTGCTTGGCGATGGGAAGCTCTCGGAGATGCCTGAAACCTCGCGCAGAGGCAGACTGTGAAGTGGATGTCCGGTCTTGAGGCCATCAGTGCAGTGAGGGAGCCGATCATGTCATGCAGTACTCGCGTTGATCCACGGCTTCTCCTTCCTCATCGGATCCAGCAATGAAGTCGCCATGGGAGTGGCGATCGGCTTGCGCCACCCATGTCGAGCGCTTGAGCAGATCCTTAGTATACTTCGTCTGATGGATGAAGATCCCTTCCTTACATTGCTTGATTTGAAGCCCCAGAAAGTGATTGAGCTCTCCCATCATGCTCATCTCAAATTCCCTGAACATAGTCTCAGAAAAGCTGGAAACAAGAGCATGAGAAGAACCACTAAAGATAATATCATCAACGTAAATCTGAGCAAGTAGGAAGTCATTGCCACACCTAAGAATGAACAGGGTCTTGTCTACCTTACCCATCTCAAAAATCATTCTTAAGCAAGAAGGTCTTAAGTCTATCATACCAGATTCTAGGGGTTTGTTTAAGACCATACAAGGCTTTGGATAGCTTGAAGACATGATATGGGTTCTTGGGATTCTCAAAGCCTGGGGGTTGCCTAACATAAACCTCCTCCTCTATGAAACCATTCAGAAAGACACTCTTAACATCCATCTGATATAATCTAAAGCCCTTAGAAGCAGCAAATGCAAGTAGAATGCGAATGGCTTCTAGTCTAGCAACAGGAGCAAAGGTCTCATTAAAATCTAACCCCTCAACTTGGCTAAAACCCTGAGCTACCAACCTAGCCTTGTTTCTAATCACAGAACCATCCTTATTTTGTTTGTTTTTGAACACCCAGCGGGTTCCTATAACATTATGACCACTAGAAGGTTCTACTAGGTTCCAGACTTTATTCCTCTCAAAATTCTCTAACTCCTCATGCATCGCATTGACCCAACTAGAATCAGATAAAGCATGTGATATATTGTGGGGTTCAAAAGAAGCTACAAAAGCAGAATGAGAGTATAGGTTTGGATCATGATACCTGGAGCGAGTGACTCGTTCATGGAGATTACCTATCATCTGATCCGGCGGATGCTGCTTTTGAATGTGAAGTGGCCCACCCGGAGAGGAAAGTACCTCTTCGACCTCCGCAGGTACTGCTGATGATGAAGATGCAGCAGGTGCCTCAACTGAAGGCGAAGTAGTCACAGCAGGTTCTTGTGCTGGAAGAGGAGCGTCAACAGCAGCAGATGGAGGAGCATCATGGAGTCCATCATCATCTTCCTCTACAAATATACTTTCTGTCACCTGTGTATCACCTGAAATATCTGATCTAGCTCCAGGGCTAGTCTCATCAAAAGTGACATTGCATGTCTCCTGAACCAGGTTAGTTTCAACATTAAAAACTCGAAAACCCCTTGAATGCGCATGATAACCCAGAAATAAACCATCAAAAGTTCTTGACTCAAATTTATCTAGGTTTCCTGTCTTGAGAATAAAACACTTGGAACCAAAGACTCGAAGGTGCGAGACAGAGGGTTTTCTACAAAACCGAAGCTCATAAGGAGTCTTGCCCAAAGACGGTCTCAAAATGACACGATTTGCAATATGGCAAGCAGTAGAAATAGCTTTGGCCCAAAACCTCCTCGGAGTGCTATACTCATCTAGCATTGTCCTAGCCATCTCGACTAGGGTCTTGTTCTTCCTTTCCACAACGCCATTTTGTTGAGGGACGTGTGGAGAGGAGAAGCGATGCTCAATTCCACGCCAAAGACAAAAGGAAGCAAAGAGGCATTCTTGAACTCCGTGCCATTGTCATGCGGACGCTCTCAAGGCACTCTAAGTTCGAAGCCAAACGAAGAACAAGATCATGATAATGATCAAAAGCTTCATCCTTCAAGCAAGAAAGAACACCCAAGTGTATCTAGAAAATCATCGACTATGACAAGAATGTACCATTTTCCACCAATCGACCGAAGCTAGCGGACCAACAAGATCCATATGAAGCAATCGTCCCTGGCCCGCTACCATGACCATAGTCACGATAGGTGTGAGGCGACAACTTGCTTGTCATGCCTACAGGGCGCACATATAGCATCCTTACGACTTTGAGTTTGGGCAAACCTCTCATGAGCTCAAGGTTGCTAACTCGCGTCAGATGATCAAAACCAATATGCCCCAAACGACGGTGCCAAAGCCAGAACTCGGAAGAAGAAGATGAAATTAAGCACTTGAGAGAACCAAAGAAGAGATTCGAAAAATCACCCAAAGATCCTAGCAACTCTAGTAATCCCAAAAACAAGCTCACCAGTTGAATCAAGCACCCGACAAGCATTTTTCTTAAATCTAGTCTCATAGCCATCATCAAGAAGTTGAGAGACAGAAAGCAAATTAAACCTTAGCTTGTCCACAAGGGCGACGTCCTTGAGAATGAACTTGTCGCTCACCCCGATCGATCCGTTCCTTCAATCCGCCTTGCCTATCATCTCCAAAGGTGATGAATTCATCACCCGTCGGCCGCGTGAAGGAGGTGAACCATCTTGAGTCTCCTGTCTTGTGGCGTGAACAAATGAGTCGATTTAACCATGTGTCCTTCCTCTTTCCGCGGTAATCCTGAAAATCAAGGCACAGAAGAACGATGTGTCTCAATACTGAGGTTAGTTAAACAAGACTTGGGAACCCAGTACTGAGACACACGTCTGCGAGTAGTATGCAAAGCAGAAGTGCTATCCTTGATTAAGTTTGAAATTCTGTTATGAGCAATGGTTACTTTAACATAAGAGTTATCCTGTCTAGGAACAAGATGATGAGCATGTGACACAAATCCTAAACCAGGTTTCTTCTTTTCTACATTACCATGTCTCGTAAAAGCTCTAGGTTGATCGAGTGAAATTCTAGCAAAATTTTTCTTATCATTTTTCAACCTACGCCAACAGAACTCAACCAAATGCCCATTCTTCTTGCAATAGGTGCAATGGTATTTGATACCACTGGGAGAAGCACCCTTTGACTTAACAGAGGTTTGGGCAAAACCCGCAGATTTAAAAATAGTTTTTGCAGGTTGGGTTTTAAATTCAACTAACCCATTTTCCAAGACTTGAGTTACTTTGGGCTTAGAATTATCTTGGACAGAGTTGTATCCTAATCCTTGCTTCTTATAAGGAGTCTTAGACTTGTCCAGAATCATGTTTAATTGTTTCTTACCTTTAGAAAATTTTTCTAAGGTATCTTTAAGATAAGCATTTTCTTTTTCAAGATTAACACATGACTCACAAGTTTTGCCTTTAATAGCTCTAGCATATTTTTCCTTATATAAAGCAATTTCAAGTTTAAGAGCAGGACTTGAAGCACATGTAGAAGACTCAATACTGTCCTTAAGCTTGGCATATTTAGCTCTAACTGCTTCTAAGATATCTTTAACTTCATGTTCGCGTTCAATGCAAAAAGAGCAAAGGCTAGAATCAATAAACACTGTAGCAACCAACTTGCTAGAATCTAAGCATTTTTCACAAGGAGCAGATTTAACCTCAACTAGCTCAGTCCTAGCATTTTCAAGTTATTGCAAAGCAATATCATGAGCAGATTGTAGTTTAGCAAATTCTGAGTGTAGAGCATGGCAGGAAGAACATTCATCAGATTCAAGAGTCTTATAATTTGCAAGTTCTAAAGTCAAATTATCTACTTGAGACTCTAAGTCCTTGTTCCTAGCCATGATATACTCTAACGCCTTATCCTGACTCATGAGTTGCTCAAAGATAGTTTCGCATCTATCAGAAAGGACATCATAGGAGAGAGGTACCTCATCGTCGTCGGAGTCGGCCATGAAGCAAACGCCGGTGAAATCCTTGGCCTTCCACTTCTTCTTATCTTGAGGGATCTCCTCCTTGTCATCCTCGCTCCCGGAGTCCACATCGCTTAAGGATTATTCCCCAAAAGCGGCAAGAACCCTGAGTCGCTTTGTTAGCTTGGCAAGATCAAATCTTGATTTGTTCCATTGAGGCTTCTTCCAAGTCGGCTTTCCTTCCTTGTGGTTGCTCTTTCCTTTCAACTTGGGGCGCTTTCTTGATATGATTAAGCTCACCACACTCGTAGCAAGTCACGGACCTTCTCTCTTTTGTTTCTCATATTGTTATAGACCCGTGTGGCTTTTCTGACTATGAGGGCTAACTCGGCCTCAGGAAGACTCTCAAACTCCTCTTCATGGATTGCGGATAAACCAAAGAATCGAAAATCCACAAGAAGACTCGAAGACCCATCGAAGCTCTCTTGAGCGGTCCGCTACCAAGGCCATGTTTTCCTTCTTGGGATGATCAATCCTCTTGATCTCATGAGTCTTGAGCTTGCTATAGAGCACTCCAAAGTCGATCGTAGAGGTTGACGTTCTCCTCAATGGCGGTAGCCTTTATCTCCCACTCCTTGGTGTTGATTGCAGCCAAGAGGTGGGTGGCATTTTCAGATTGAGAATATTCAATTCCAACAGCTTTCATCTGATTAATCACTTTGTTAAAGCGACTGAAAATGTCATCGATGCTCTCTCCAGGACGCATCTCGAATTTGTTATATTCACGCTTATAGACTGTCTGGCGTACTTTCTTGATTTGGGACGAACCCTCATGGTAGGTTTCGAGAGTGTTCCAAATCTCGTGCGCAGTCTCAAGATTGCAAATTCGGTCATACTCATGTCTCCCAAGCCCACCATATAAGAGGTTCTTTGCCTTATTGTTGTTAGCCAAGAGGGCTGTTGAAGCCGACGTAACAACTTCAGGAAGAACGAGCGGGGCTCAAACAACCTCCCATATAGCTTGTCCTTCGCTCTCAAGGAAGACTCGTATGCGATTCTTCCAATAGGCATAGTCGTGCCCATCGAAGATATGCGGCTTAGTGGAGTACTTATCCATCGCCAAGTTCGGTGACCGTTAAGATCAAGATTGAACTAACCGGCTCGATACCACTTGTTGGACCGAAAAGGCGACTAGAGGGGGGTGAATAGAGCACGCCACTTTTTCAACCAAGATCGATTCATTGCAAAACTCACTCCAATAGCTATAGAAGCTATGAAGATCGATATACCAAGATAAATGAAGACTAGTATTGAATCCAATCAAAACCCCAAGCAAAGCAACCAAAATCAACCAAAACTTAATTTCCTAAGTGTAGGCGGTCTCGACCTCTATTCAATGGCGGGCCCGACCAGGTCCATGGGCGATCCGACCTACGTGTAGGGCGGTCGACCTCCACTGATGAATGAGTGAAATCACCAAAAACGAAGTTGCAAATAGGTCTAACTTTTGATCTACAACTCCAAACTTCATGAAACTTGGAACACACCTTCTCTAGGATGTCAGGAACCTATTCCAATCGAAGATCATGGAGATCTATGGAAAAGTTACGACCTTTTTCAGTTTGAGAGATGGATGGTTCAAAACCGAGTCAAAACGAAAACTAGATCCAAAAACTTGCTCGTGGGTGATTGATGATCAAGATGATCTTAGATGTGTTCCCACATGTCACAGCAAGCTAGATCATGTAAAGAAATCAATCAAAAACATGCGAATCAAGGAAAGACTCAAAATCACCAAATAGAGAGAAGAAAGGCAAAGAGACACATCTTTGATCAAAGCTTTCTTTGGATTGATTTGATAGGGTTTGGGTTTACAGCCACTCCATCAAAGGAGGACAAAGCTCAATCCAAGAGCACAAAATCAAATCAAAACTCTCTAGAACCCTAACCTCCATTAATCCTCTCCCTAAGTCAAAACTAGGGTTTCAACAATGATAAAAGGGTTGAAGGGGGTGCAGCCACCTCCCTCCTCTATTTATAGTGGAGACTTAGACCTTCTAGAAGCTTTAACTTAAATGGGCTCCCGTTAAGGCCCAACACAAACGGGTAACACACGCACACATTTTAAAGAGCCGTCTTCAACACCTCTTGACCTAAACCGCTTCTCTCAAGGCCGTCTTGCGCCATGGTAGGCAAAGGTCACTGGGTGGTATTTGGTAAGATTACCAAAATACCCTTCTCGGCCCTTCTCCAAGACCGAGTCCATCTGCACAAGCACTTCGCATGCTCCGCCTCGTGTAGGTTGATCAACGGCCTCTCCATGCTCGGCAAGTCTCTCCCATCCGGCCCCACCGAAACCACCACGGCACTTGCACCGACTCCGCGCCGCTTGATCAAACCGGGCCGACCGAATCGTCTGTTCGGTCATCCTTGTCCATTCGCACCATACTTGATTTCATTGACCTCACCCAGATCGCCGATCGCTCGACCTCGCTCTCCAAGCCTCGCCCCGATCATCCTCGCCGATTGACCGTCGTTGACCACCAAGCAACCTCGCACAACAATAGACAAGCAAATCGAATCAGGAACAAGTTCTTCACAACTTGACCTACGTTAGTCAAAACATGCATCATGCAACACATATGCACCAAACTCATGACTTTGACCTAACTAACGAACAACACCGCCACGAAGGCCGACGTTCAGTGAACCGGCCGACAGCGCCTCGTGAGTCGGCCTCGGCCGCTGGCTTGCCGGTCGGACCACACCAAAGGCGGTCCGATCACTCGAAGGATTTAGCCGATTTTCAACCCCGAAAATCCAAACCTCATGGAAACTTTAAACCAATAGAACTTTTGATCGAGACTCCAAAAATTATGGGACCAAGAGCAATGGGATCCTCACTTGCCTACACCCTCTATTTTGGCCCAAACTGCTCGACCACTTTGTCACTTACGGTCCGATCACGCACATGGCCGGCCCGATCGATTTGGGACCGATCGGACCGCCATACTATGGCGGCCGGACCGCGCCGCCCGTAATGCCCGATACAGCTTCAAACTTTGTCGAAAACCCGTGAAACGATAAACCGTTAACGCCATTGCCAATTGTCACATCATCCTAAGATCTGGAGCATATCCCCATGATATCCACAATAAGACTCTCAACAAGATGATGATATCTAGTGGGATCGGTAAGAGGCTCACCGCCAGTGGACCAAAGATGAACATTAAGCTCCATGGGAGTCTCAACGGTGTGCTGATCCGTAAGAGAAGCACGATCAAGAAGGTACTGAATATACTTTTCTTGGGACAGATAGAAGCCCCCAGGTGTAGAAATAACCTCAATCCCAAGAAAGTAGTGAAGATGATCCAGATCAGACATGAGAAACTGCTCATTAAGACGCTCATTGACAAAAGTAATGTACTGAGAATCATCTCCAGTAATGATCATATCATCAACATATAAAAGGAGAAGTGCCCGACCACGAGGCAAAGTGTGAATAAAAAGAGTAGGATCATGAGCACTGGCAGAGAAACCAGTTGCAGTGACAACAGAGGAGAAATGATCAAACCAAGCACGAGGAGCTTACTTAAGGACGTAAAGAGATTGACGAAGGCGACAAACCATACCATCATGAACAGAATACCCGGGTGGTGGCTGCATATAAACCTCCTCACGCAGCTCACCGTTGAGAAAGACATTTTTGACATTAAGCTGAGAGATGGACCATGCCCGAACAGAGGCCACAACAAGAAGAGTGCGAACATTGGTTATATGAGCCACATGAGCAAAAGTCTCATCATAATCACGACCATGCTCCTGCTGAAAGCCATGCGCTATAAGACGAGCCTTGTAGCGCTCAAGAGAACCATCAGAGCGGGTTTTAATCTTGTAGACCCACTTGCACGTGATAGGAGTAACACACGCGGGAAGAGAGACAAGATCCCACGTGCCAGTACGCTTAAGAGTAGCAATCTCCTCTGCCATCGCATGCTGCCACTCCTGATGAACAACAGCATCACGATAACAAGTCGGTTCGGCAAGAGTCGCTAAACAAAAGCGCGCAGGAGGCTGAATAGACTGGCGATCACGAAGAGCATATAGAGGAGAGGCCGAAGAAGATGAATCATCAGAAGAAAATGGCGTATCAGAAGAATCCTCAACTCGCGGACGACGAGTGTAGTAAAAAGGATAAGAAGAACGAAGTCCGAGAGGAGCATCTGGATAGGGTTGTGATGGCGAAGGAGACGGTGAAGGAGTAACCGAAGAGGCCAAAGGTGGTGATGGAGGTGTGGTGACTATAGGGGTGGTAGGAAAAGTCAGAAAAGAAAGCGGCTCAACAAGAGATGTTGAAGTGGGGGAAGGAGAAGGACGAGGGTAGAAAGGACGATACTCATCAAAAGTGACATCCCGAGAAACCCGCATCCGTCGGCCAACAGGATCACAACAACGATATCCCTTATGCTCGGCGCTATATCCCAGAAAGACGCACTCCACGGACTAAGCGGTCAGCTTGGTGCGCTCACGAGGGGCAAGAAGAACGTAGCACACCCAAAAAGGTGAAGACTAGAATAGTCAGGAGTCTTGCCACAGAGACGCTCAACTGGGATCCTGCCCTGAAGAGCAGAAGAAGGCTGAATATTGGTCAGGAAAGTGGCAGTAGAAACAACTTCAGCCCAAAAGTGTGGTGGGACAGCAGAAGCAAGCATAAGAGCATAGGTTGTCTTAAGAAGATGACGATGCTTCCGTTCAGCTACACCATTCTGTGCATGGGCACTAGGACAAGAAAACTGAGGAGAGTGCCTTGCTCAGCGAGAAAGCCACGAAGAAACCCTGACAAGTATTCCCCAGCAGAGTCAGCACGAAAGACACGAATAAGAGAATCAAACTGAGTACGGATCATGGTGGCAAAAGTTTTGTAGATGGATAAAACATCACTGCGAGATGACATAAAGTATATCCATGTGTGGCGAGAAAAATCATTAATGAAAATTATATAATATCGATGACCTCCTTTCGAAACAAAAGGAGTCGAACCCCAGACATCAGAATGAACAAGATCAAAAGACACTGTGACACTGACTCACTGGAAAGATAAGGAAGTTGAAGTTGTTTACTAAGCTTACAACTATGGCAATGTAAAGAAGTATCGCTAGACACAGACTCTAAAAGACCACGATGAAGTAAAGAAGATAGACGTGACCCACAAAGGTGTCCCAAATGATGATGCCACTGAGCAAAAGATGCAGTGGAGGATGCAGCAGAAACGGTAGCGTCGGTGGAGACAACAAGATTGACAGGGGTAGCAGAAGGAAGATGAAGCCAGTTAAGCTCCCTATAGACGCTGTGAGTCATGGCGGCGAGAGCCAGTACCAACCAGAGCCCCCGTATGTCGATCCTGAACACAACAAGAGTCAAAGTCGGGAATAACACGACAATCATAATCAGTGAGCTGACCGGCAGAGATGTGCTGCATGGTTAGTTTAGGAACACGAGAAACAACATGAATATGAAAAGAGGAATTCGAGAGAGTGCCTCGTCCTGCGACAGATAGGAGCAACTAAAGGACGAATAGACGTAAGACTGGTGGAAACATGTGTCATATGAAAGGAAGCACCAGAGTTAAGAATCCAAGGTAAGATACCTGATGTAGAAGTAGAAGGTGGTCTCTCACTAGAAGATTGTGTAGCAGAACCAACAGAACTAGATGGTGCAAGAGCAGTCATGCGACGCAGCAGTGTGAGAAACTCCTGAGAATCAGAAGCACTAGAGCTCCTCTGAGAGGAGGAACCACTAGTTCCCTGTGAAGGACGGCTACCACGACGTAAATCTTTCTTTTTGTAGTAGGTCTGCTGTACATGTCCATCCTTGTTGCAGTAAGTACAGTGTAGTCATCTACCCACGGCAGCTTGTTACTGGCGAAGGCATCACCAGTGATGGAGTAGCTGTAGCAGGTGTAGAGGTTGGAAGAGCTGCTAGAACTGAAAGAGACTACTGGAGCGGCATTAGACCCGCAACACGAAGGCGAATCTCCTCAGCACGAACAGCTGCAAGAGCCTCTAACAAAGTCACACGAAGGTGTCGTGCCAGCAACTGAGCACGAGTCTGCTCATACTTAGCCCGAAGACGTGTCAAGAAGTCATAGATGTGACGAAGCTCCAGGTGAGACTGTTGACGCTGACAACACTGACAAGTGTGGCAAACATCCGGTTCCAAAGAGTCAATTTGATGTCAAACCGCAGACAATTGAGCATAGAACTCGTCCATAGTGGCATCTCCCTGCTGTAATGACTGCTCCTGACGCACAACAGAAAGATATAAGGAATCACCAGACGACTCATAGCGGTTGCGCAGATGCATCCATATCAACTGTGCCGAAGTCAAACCAACCACATCCCTAGTGAATTTCACCTCCATGCTAGCAACCAGAATAGCAGAGGCACGAGCATCCTCATCAATCTATGTTTTGTAGGCAGCATACTGAGTCTGAAAAGTCTCCATAACATCCTCAAAAGCATCAACTGCCTCCTTACGAGCGTCTTCGGAAGTAGTCTTCAGAAGCATAGGCTCAGCAGGCGGAGTAGGGCGAGGCGGACAAGACAACTCGCCGGTAAGAAACTCCCAAAGACGCTGACCACACATGTGAAGGCACATGTGTTGAGACCAGTCCTGATAATTGAGACCATCGAAGATCACCGGGCAGTGAGGAACAGAAACAGTGCTCATTGGTAGGCAGCGTTGGACGGCGCGGCGACCAATGACAACGAAGTCTAACATGTGGCGCTGGACGGCGCGGCGGTTAAGACGACGCGTTTTTTTTTCTTTCCTCTTAACTCCACGGACCGGCCCGACTCGGCTCGAGCCGGCTTAAAAGGCCGAAGGAGGCCTTCGGCCAAAGGCCTTCTTCCGGGCCGCTGCAACCCACATGGGGGAAGTAGGGTTCCCTCTGGCAGCGGGCGGCGGCGGCGGCTCCCCCGACGACGGCGACTCTACCCGACGGCGGCTTCCCGGCGACGACGACTTCCCGGCGGCGGCTCGCCCGATGCGGTGGTCCAAGAGCTTGAGCGATGGTCACGGCGGCGGCGGACGGCTCCGGCGGCGGCTTCTCCCGGTGCGGCGGTCGAGAGCTCGGCGGCGGCCACGGCGAGTAGCGACGGCTCCGGTGGCGGCGACTTCCCGGCGGTGGCGGCCCGTTCTTGGCGGCTCGAGAGCTCTGCAGATGCGATGGATCGGCGACCGTGCTCGTGGCCGAGATGCGGAGAAGCAGACGAGGCCGAGCGCGTGTTCACGTGCAGACTGAGCGGCGGCGGCGAGGTCGTCGTCCAGAGGAGACCAGCGGCCAGAGCTGATCGGCGACAAGCGACGTCCAGATACGGGAAGGGCGGCGACGCGGTGGTAGAAAGACCGGCGCGCAAAGGTAAAATCCTAACCCTAACCTCGCTCTGATACTATGTTAAGAATATCACTTGTATTCATTATGAGGCCAATGTGCCACTATATATACAAGTGCATGGGTGGTATATATGCAAAGATACCATTATACAATACACATCTAACAGGTACAAGTTGCACCCATGACAGCGACGGCGCTGCTTGGAGAAGTGGATGCGGTGGCACTGCTCCTAGTAGCCGCAACGTTGCACCAGGACGCAACGGTGGCGGCGAAGGAAGAGCAAGAAGTGCGCAACAAAGGCGGCGACATAACTAGCTACAGAAGCAGCAGTGCTGGCAGGTCTATCACCAGCGGCGGCGGAGCATCAAGGTGCAACGGCAAATCAAGGCACAATGGTGACCTTGCCTTCCACGGCGGCGACGATGGCTTCCGTGGCAGCAGCTACGGCCAACACATGGAGTCCAGCAGCCACAAGTACATCCACAAGTACATGAGTCCAGCAGCCGAGCGTCTTATTAGTTGGATATATGCATGCAGCGATTGGAGATACTAAAACATACATGCAGTCAAGCGTCCACAGAAAGTTCCTATGCAGCATGTATGGAGTCCAACAATATTGTTTCTTCGTAGCACCTTCTTGTTTATTCACAAGGAGCTCAGCAAGATCATCCAACTGCACGTTGACCACCAAAAGAATGCCAGAAGTTTCCTCGCCAGCACTGTCATCATAATCTTTCATCGACGTGGGGCCTCCTTGTGGGGCCTCCTTGGGCTGCAGGTGGTGGTATGTCCAGGAGGGTGTAATGTCACGTGCGTAGGCCCTAGGCCCATCCGGCAATACGCACACGTCTAGGAGGTTGACGCACAAGAGTCTGGCCAGAGTACAAGCAGTCCACACTGATTAAGAAGGATACCAGATTAGGAAAGACGAGGAGATAAATTAAGTTGAGTCCGTGTTTTGGTAGACTATAGTACATGTCACGATAGTTGTCTTAGGCGTCAAGTTTAGTCGTATTATATAAGAAGGTCATATGTACTTGTTCAAGAAGCCGACATCGCCCTCTTAAAGTTCTATCATATCAGTTTATAGTCTAATCTCTCAACCCACCAAGCCGAATTGCCTAACCTTCTTCCTTTTGGTGTTTACTCAGTTACGAACATAACTAAGGTTCGTAATAATAATAATCATTTATTACATATCCGTAAAATGACAATCCTAAGAAGGAATACTGTCTTGTCTCCGAGATGATTGGTTGATTCCTGTTTGCTAGTCAAGCATGTTTCAAGAACTCCACAATATTCTTCTTAAAAAAAGAACTCCACACTACTTAAAAAAAGAACCTCACACCATAAGAACCAGAATAAAAGGCAACAAGTTACCTGTTAATGGGCGATTTGACTGAGCCTGGCCCGATTTTTCTGGGCCTGGGCGCCTGGCTGGGCCGGGCCTGGCTATCAGGCTAGGCCCAGGCTCAGGCTGGAATTTTCGGCCTGAAATAAGCTCGGCCCGGCCCGACATGTTTGCTAGCCAACAACATGCAACCTTAACTCCAGCCGCAATATAAAAGTACAACCGTACAAGCCCCAAATCCCCACTTTCCTAGTCGAAGGATCCGAAGAGTATGCTTCGTCCCGCTCCAGCCAGTCTCCCCCATTGCCACCGCATCTCCGGCCCTCGAGCTCTCCCGCTGAGGTATTCCACTCTGGCGCTCGGCTTCTTAACTCCCGGTGACAACATCTAGATCCTTAAAAATTATTTTGGTAAATTAATGACAATGTGTGAATATAAAACTAACATGTTTATTGAGTATTTACAAGGTTTAGTCTAATGAATATAACAACCTGGATATACATGCTCAAGGTCAACATGAAGATCAAATGGTTCAAAGACAATGTACAAGTAGACTAGAATTATTTTTATATTTATTGGTCTTAGGAAAAAAGGGTGAAAGACCGGATTTTAAGTTAAATATCATACTATTAAGAAGGATCATGACTAGTAGCTTGATAGTACGTTCTTGTGCCATTTGGATCAATTTAGGATTATGCATGTATTTATAGTTTGTTTTGAAAGCCAACTTTGCATTTCTCAGGATAATCGGTAGTACCGACGTTTTGTTGGCGGTACTACCTCAACTCGGTCATACCTAAATCTTGTTGGCGGTACGTATTTTACAGAGTGACACCTTTTTAACTTGGTTGCTCACCTGATGAACGGTAGTTCCGGAGCTTACTTGGCGGAACTACCGCAAATCTTGAGTGGAACTACTGCAACCCGATAAGTTCGAAAAACAGTCAGCGGTACGTTATTTCCAGTAAGGACCTGTTTTGGACCTCAAAGTGAAGCGGCAGTACTGCCCTTGTGTTTCGGTATGACCGGTAAGCGGAACTACCACATGATCAATGACGGTAGTACCGTGCCGAATTTTCAACAACTCTTCCAGAGGCAGTTAATGCGTCTGCGCTAACCGTTACTGTGCCTTTTGGGAAGGTGCGGTAGTACTGGCTGTTGAATAGTGGTACTACCGTTTGTGCTGAAAAATTTGGAGTTTTGCCTCTAACGGTCGTATTTGTTTGGTGGGGGGGGGGGTATAAATACCCCTCCACCAGCTCAAGGACAGTACAAAGTGACCTCATTTAATATCCTTGAGCCAAGAACACTCTATTCACATCTTATATGCACTCATTGCATTTATTGTGAGGTTGTTGAGTAAAATTCAAGTGCATTCATTCTAGTTTGATCATTTGCATATGATTGCCGTCAAGGTGTTTGTCGACACCTAGACGGCTTGGCGGGAGTTTGCATGATGATCTTTTCAAGGAGATTGTGAAGAAGTCCGGTGCCAAATTGTGAGTGATTCGGTGTTCACCATCTCCAGAGTGGAGGAAGAACAACCACTAGTAAAATCGAGGAAGTCTTAATTTGTGGAGCCGGCTTGATTTGTTAAAGTTTCATCAACGTGGACTAGTTAAGACTGGTAAGTCTTCGATACCACGGGAAAAACTTCATTGTCTTCATTGTGGTTTACTCTTGCTCTTACTATTCCGCATTTACAATTCTAGTAATTCTCCTTTGCAAGATTTGCTTAGCTAGAATTGTATCTAGTATTGATATTAGTTCATATTTGTCTTAAGTAGTATAGTAGTTCTATCTTGTCTGTGCTAGGAAGTTTTGTTAGGATTATCTTGCTTAAAGCTTTAAATTAGTTGATTAGTTTTAAAAATCTCCTATTTACCCTCCTCTAGTCGTTTATCCTTGATTCTACACCCGGCAACACTCCCCAAGCTGCGCCTATGAGCTTCCTTCATCGAGCTGAGCACTCCCCCAGCTTCGGCTCCCTGGGTAGTGGTACTGCCCCTTTCCTTGAGCCCCCCCTCCCGCCGTCGTGCCTCCGCTTGCCTTGGCTCCCCCCTCATCGGCTCGTCACCCCCACCTTCGGGCCATCCTCCTCGATTACATGCATCACATATGCATATATAGTTATAGACATACTTCTTTTCGGGCTTCGTGTCACATTTTTTTGGTCAGGTTGGGCTTCGAGCTTGCCCATTGCACAGAAGTCGGGCTTCAGGCCAGTCTCCTTAACGCTGGACTTTTTCAAGCTCGCCCTGAAGTCCGTCTCGCCCCGATGTTTGAACAGGTCTAAAACTGTTATCGAATCGTATTCTTATGTTTGCTCACTGCCAGTTGCCTGAAGGGGGCCCTTTCTTGGATAACATATATTTACCCGAAAGCTTAAGGTGCAATGTGTAAAGTATACTTTTTGAAATTTTGCCGCGTACTTCCCTGAGAAAGAATGTAAGAAATATGAAGATATGCAACCTTTTTCTTTTAAGACTGTCACCTTATCCTTGCAATTTGATGTCTTTTCATCCCCTTAAATGTTTCTATCTAACAATTCTCTCTGTTTTTCTTTTCTTTTTGGTGGTAAATTTCTAACACGTTTGCAATAATATGGTGCAGCATCGGCCTCCAGCCTATCCTCCCACTGGTGGGTCGTTGCATCACTTCTATACCTGTTCATGCTACTACTGTAGAGATGGAATGTTCACGGGTGGGTCGTTGCATCACTTCTATACCTGTTCATGCTACTACTGTAGAGATGGAATGTTTCTCACCCAGATGGTGAAGTTCCCGCTTGGATCACCATTTTGTAAATGAGCCTAGATGGTTGTTTTTGGTGATCCCTTAATGGATGTAAATACGTGGATAATGCTGCAGAGGGGGTGTATTTGTGGTCAAAGCCGTAATGATGGCAGGCCCTAAGTTCACTTACGTCCCCTGTGCTGTTTTGTACAATCATGAGCAGATCAAATAAAGATTGCATTTTTGTTGAGATTTTAATGGGCAAGATTGAAGTCTTCTACATTGAGAGCAAGTATACACACACACACACACACACACACACACACACATACCGTTCCAGTTTTGCAGTATCATGGTGGCCTAGAATTGTAAATATAAGTTTGAGAGTAGATGGTCTTGTTCTAAAACATGAAGAAATTGCAGAACTTTTGCTTAATGATAAAAGCACCTGTATAGCTTATCAAGCATTAGAATGTAGTCCACCAGAAGATTCATCCGGGAGCAGAAACGAAACACGCAGATATCGTCAGCAAGGAAACAGCATGATCACTATTTCTCTATTTTTTATACAGTTTTTGTAGAATGCAGAAAAAAGGGTCATAATGGTATGTTGTGTACTTCGGTATGTTTTCTTTTACAAGAGATATCAAAAGCGCTGGGAACACTAGCTCTCAGGGCAGAAACAAAGTAACTTGGGTCACAAACCAACTAAACTATTACATATAGAGAATCAGAGTTATCCAAAGCACAACAGACTTTAGTCCATTCTTCAACTGCCGCCAAGAAGCAGTCTAGGTTACTTCGATCAACCCCTTTGATGAGAACACGCCGATGCTGCAAACAAGATAGGAATTTAAAAATCACTTCTATTGGTTGCTTAGAAAAATTCTTCTCAATCGTCAATTATGTTCCTAAATTTCTAGAGATTCCAAGCCAAGACAGCAAAACTAAACAAAACAACAGTGTAATCATTAGCCCCCTCCGCTCCAACCAATTCAGTTGGAAATCGTCTAAAGATCTTGGTATACACTCCCAGCTTAGCACCTCTTTCATACAGAACCAAACAAACTTTACTAAAATACAAGAGAACAAAACATGATCAATAATTTCTTCAGTACCACACAAAAGACAATCTACATCCCATTTCCAACCTTTTTTTTTAAAAAGTTGATCCAAAGTCTGAACTCTGTCATGACAATATTGCCACATGAGGATTTTGATTTTTAAAGGTATTTCGCTTTTCCATAGTTTTTGCATTTTTCTGCAGATTACACTCCCGAAAACCAACTGTCTATATAAAGACTTGAATGAGAACAGACCAGATTTCTCAAGACACCAAACAAATTTGTCCAGATCATCATTAAGATCAAGTTTTTCAAAAGCTTCTATTGGGTTGCCTCCTCTTCACCAAAGTTTCTAATGAAAGTAGTATTCCACATGTCTCCTATCAGACCATTAGCAACACTCATATTAGGAAACTGACACATATTAAAAAGTTTGTTATACTTGACCTTCAAAGGGCAATTTCCAATCCAAAAGTCACCCAGAAAGAAATATTGCAACCATTTCCAATCTTATACCTTGCACCCCAATTAAACATATTTTTTTCACATTATGTAGATTTTTCCAAAACTGAGAACCTCTTAGAGATTTGGCATCTCTGAAAACACCTCTAGGGAAGTACTTGGCTTTAATAATCCTAAACCAAACTTCATTGTTTGAAGCTATTTTCCAAATCCATTTTGCTATGAGGCAATCATTCATAACCCTTGTGTTAATAACCCCTAAACTTCTAAAATCTTTTGGTCTGCAAACAGTCCCCCCAATTCACCATATGGTACTTAAATTTGTCACTAGGCCCCCTCCAGAAAAATCTGGACTTGACAGTGTCCATCCTTTTATGAACCTCCTCATTAATCCTGTAGAAACCCATGGTGTAAATAGGAAGACTGCTCAAGCTACTATTCAACAACACTAACCTACCCCCAGAATAAAGAATGTTATTTCTCCAGTTATCCATCCTTCTGCTCAATTTATTAAGCACATTCTCTGCTGCTTTCGCCCCAACATGCTTATCTCCAACCAAAATGCCTAAATACGGCAGAGGTAAATGAGCCAATTTGCAGTTGAAAATATTTGCCACTTTAGTAGCCTCTTCATTATCCACCCCATCACAAAAACTTCGCTCTTATGATAATTGATTTTCAAACTAGACATCCATTCAAAATAATAAAGCAAAAACTTGAGGTTAAGAAAAATACTCTTCTTCACATTCCAACATGATCACATTATCATCAGCATATTGAAGAATAGGAACCCCCTCAGGAACCATATTAGAAATCACCCCTAACCAAACCTTTCCCCTGAGTTGTTTCAATAATCCCTGCTAAAGCATCAACAACTAAATTGAAGAGAAGGGGAGACAAAGGATCCCTTGTCTTAGACCTTGTAAGTATTAAAATAAGGACCAATCTCACCATTGATATTGATACTGACTTTTTCCCCCCTTACTGAACTCATAATCAATTGAATCCACTTCTCAGAAAAGCCTTTCCTCACCATCACTTCCTCCAAAAATCTCCAATGAATCTTGTCATAGTCCTTTTCAAAATCAAGTTTCAAAATCACCCCTTTTCTCTTTGAATAACTAATCTCATGAAGAGCAACCTGCCAACCACCCCCATCCAAAATATTTCTACATTTGATAAAAGCAGACTTACAATCATTAATGATTTTATCAGCAATATCCCACAGCCTATTAGCCAAAAGTTTTGTCAGAATGTTAAAGCTGACATTTTACAAACAAATAGGTCTGTACTGCTTAATAGTATTAGCCTTTTTGAGTTTAGGAATTAAAGTGATTACTGCAAAATTCAATCTATTGAGATCTAAATTCCCTTTTAAAAAAATCTCTAACCAAATCAAGAAACTGATTCTTAATCATCCCAAAACTCTTTCTAGAATAGAATAGGAAACCATCTAGACCAGGGGCAGAATTCATTAGCATGTCTTTAATAACATTCCAAACTTCTTCCTCAGTGAAATCCAGAACTAGGACCAAATTGTATACTCCTGAAACTATATGCTTAATGCTCCAAATCTCATTAGACAACCTCACCTCTTGACTATCTCGAAACAAAAAGATTTTTATAAAACTATATACATGGTTCCTTAACTCATCTTTACCTTTAATGGGAACCCCTTCATGATCCAAACTAAAAATAAAGTTTTTTTTTCTTCTCCCCCATTAGCACAATTATGAAAATAACCAGTATTAGCATCCCTTGAGTGATCCAATTCACACTACCCCTTTGCTGTCAATACTTCTCCTCCACATCATAAGCTTTTTCCAACTCAGATTCCATAAAGTATCTCTGAAACCAATCTTCAAAACTTAACCCTTTCACCTTTGCCACAGAATCTAAATTTTTGAGCTGATCTAGAATTCTCCTTTTCTTCTGCTTGTAAACCCCATTCAAGTTGGCACCCCAACCTCTCAAAACTCCTCAAGGATGCAATACAACAATTCCATCTGCCAAGGAAGTACATATTATCAAAAGCTCTCCTATTAATCTCCAACCATTTGTGCTGAAGCAAATCCCTGAAATTCTCTTGACAAAGCCACATTTTTTCAAAGAAAAATCTCCCCTTCTTAACAATATCACCCTCACGAGAGTTTAGTAAAATAAGGCTATGATGAGACCCAACTCTAACTAAACTCTTCACATGACAAAGAGGGTAATTAACTTCCCAATCAATCAAAACTAAAACCCTGTCAAGATTCACCATAATTGGGCACTTTTTGTTTATTCGTCCAAGTGAATCTAGCACCCCCTCTTTTGATCTCAATCAACTTATTATCAGAGATAAACTCATTAAAAAGATTCATTAGACTAAAAATCAAGTTACTAGAATTCTTATCCCCTACATCCCTAATAAGGTTAAAATCACCCCCAAATTTTGATACTTGTATATGTAAGCTTGAATCTCTATTTGTACGTTGCAGGCACTTGATGGCTTTATGTGAGAATCCTAAAACTTAAATTAATCTAGGCAACAATCAACAGTAATACGCAGTAATTACATACTACTATTAAACACATCGCAAAACAGTTTAATACAAGATTATATTCTCAAGAGTTCATCAACAGAATTTACAATATGAATTCTTACAACAAAAATAAAACATTAATACAAACTACGAATTAGTTCCATCGGAACAAAATAAAAAATTACAACATTTATCTAAACTACGAGCTAAATCCTTGCATGCTTGGTAGCCGGAAGCCCTTGCATTTCCTCGGCCTATGCATTGCTAGTATATTGAAACCTCCACCACTGACCCAAGAACCTACTGATGAACCATAAGGTTTGATTTGTTGGCCCGATCTTTCGATGAGAACGATAAGTCCGGTAGGCGTCGCTCGACTCTGACGATCTCGGCTACGAACACGCAAGGCTCGAAACCACGCAATCGCTGAACTGATTGACAAGTCGTTATCAACCGTGCATGAATACCCGGTTGACCTGATCACGAAGGTCGATTCCTGCATACACCGAAGAAGCACGCAAGAACAAGATAAAGCAATCTAAAATTGCAAATAGAGATTAAAATATTGAAATTGGGATTTCGAAAGCGGTATTATGGTTGGTCTAGTCGACACAAGCCAATACACGAAGTTGCAATAAGGCTAACTTTTAACTAAACAAAATCCAAGAAAACTAGAGGGGGTGCGAACTCCTTAAATAGGGAACAAGAAGTCACAAAACTAAATGAACCAGCGGGGTGGTACTAAAGGCTGTGGGTACTGTTCACATAAACAAAGAACCACACCCCTGTGGGCCGCAGCAGATGGCACTTGCAACCACTCCTTTACATTGTCAGCAAAAGCCAAAAGACCAATAGCAAACCCAAAACAAATAAAGGGGAGTAAGAAGAAATAAGGAGTGCCGTCAGATAGCATGAAGATCATCGAGGTTCCCAGACTGTCCGGGGCCAGTCGACATCCTCTCACTTCAGTGGGTGTCATCACTCGATAGTTAAAACAATCCGACACCCACTTTTCTAACTTACCGCAGTCACAGAAAATCCCATCGTATAGTGCCTTATGGTTCGATGGTCCATCCATTTTAAGCAGCCCAACAACCCTCACAGAGAGAGTAGGAGATAAGAGGAGGGTTTTTCGGTCAAGGTATAGTAGGAGGAGACAGGGAGTACAGCCGAATCCCCAAGATAAAAGCTCACCTTTTTGGCCAGTTGACCATCCTCAACCAAGAAACAAAGCTAGCACCACCCCCCCACAACAAGAGCAAAGAGCAAGTTGAAGCAGCTCCATCCAACATCACAACCCACCAAAAGGGGAAATCAAGGGAGAGAAGCCGAAGGCAAGGAAGTAGGGGAAGGAGGGGGGGACACGGCAACCAGTGAGCTCCCACGACCAACTAAAAGCTAGTGGACAGTGCACATTATTTAACAAGAACACCGCAAGCCAGCCCACCATTCCCCGACCAACCCAACCTTCAGGTATGTCCACCTTGCAGCTAGTCCCATTTCCTTCCTTTGAGCATCATTACACACAACACTACACCCACAACCATAGCTGACAAGGCATAGTGAGCAAGGAGAAAGACACACTATGCCTGAGTCGGCATGTTACCCCAATGCCGGTGGCAAGCCCTCAAGAGCCACCGCGCACCCTCGGAGCGGGGGTAAGGTCCCTGGCGTAAACCCCACCCCGAGTCCCGTCACGACACCCTAATTAGGCTAACCCCCAAGCATGCACAGTAAAGATCAAACAGATAGATTAAAATCTAACTAAAATTAACAAGGCATAAAAAGGAAAAGGAAAATAATCTGAAGTAAGGTGTGGAGGCCGAGATTGAAGCCCACCATTGCCAAGCACAACCCAACCATCATCACCAGAACCCACAATCACAACCAAGCCATCACCAGCAGGACCCACAAGCACAACCAAGCCATCACCACCAGAACCCACAAGAGCACCACCAATCCACCATCACCAAAAACCCGAGCATCACCAAAGCCACCACCATCACCACCAAACCAAAAACCACCAAAATAATCAAGCCCAGGTAACCATGTCATCCCACGCCAGCATCATGCCACCAACATACTATCACCCAAAATTCCTCAGAATCACCACAAAAACCCAAGAGAACATCATCACCAATGCCACCAAGCCAATCGAAGCCATCATGCTATCACCATCGAAACCCAAGAGAACATCACCGTCAAAGCCCACCATGCCATCACTACCGAAAGCAACCAAACCTCACCACCGTCGAAATCCACCATGTACCAGAGAACCAAGGCACCACCACCACCAAAAGCTCACCCGCCCACTACCGAAGCCAAAGGACCAAACAATCCCGAGTATGCTACCATCAAAAGCTCACCCAAAAATATCACCAATCGACCGCAAATCAAACTAGGGCTAAATTAGCATTGTAGAAAAAGTAGTAAGAGTAGAGGGTAGAGGGGAACCGCTGACATAGCCGAGCATCGAAGCCACCGAAGAGGTTGGAGGGAGGAGGAGCCCACCAGAGGAAGCGTTCGACGTGGTGGAGCAGATCCAGACGAAAACCCGTGAAGAAGGTGACCAGGAGCCACCCAAGGAAGCAACCGGGGCAGCGGCAAGGATCAAGAGGAAGAGCCGACGGGGAGAGGAAGCGGCAGGAAGGCCGGCGGCACCATGGCGGCGCTGGATCTGCTCAAGGGAGGGGGAGTAGAACCATCGAGAGGAGGAGGGGAGAGGAAAAGGGACCGGGAGGGAGAGCACGTGTGTTGTGTTGGGTGTGATTAGTGTCGTGTGCGCATGTGTGTTTGGTGTTGTGTATGTGTATTTAGTGATTAGGTGTGTTTAGTGTTAGTGTGTGTATGTGCTGTTAGTGTGTGTGTGATTAGGTTGTGTTCAGGGTTGAGTGCGTATAGTGTTTTGGGTCATGTGTCGCAAGCTGGTATCACAAGAATTATGATAGACTAATTTTGGAAGAAATTGGGGACCGGGTATAGTCCCGCTCAGCCTTTCTGATTAGAGCCAACCCAAACTAAGGGCGAGCGTGTGTGAATTTCGTGACCGTAGGTTCTAAGAGCTAACCGACCATAGGAAAAATAGCCATAGGGAAACGTGAACCTATCTGATATTCAATATTTTTAATTAAATTAAAAATATTTTTGTTACACACTTCTACCACATAATTGCATAAAACTAATCGGCTCAGGCAGGAGTAGTTGATCCAGACTTTGTTGACACCGATCTTTACTACGAATGCGAAGACAAACCTATTCTCTTGAACATCAACCAGTTATATTAAATGTAAAAGTTATCTTTTGTATCATTATATGTATGTGCATTAAAATTATCTCTCAAAATCAAATCGGGTAAAAGAGAAAAGAGAAAAGAGATGAGAAATTAGAAATGAGTAGTACAACTGAGATGAGCATATGGATAGTTTTAATGCAAGATAAATATTAGGATGGTAAAGGGGGCCTTGGTAGGAAAGAGAGGGAAGAGGTGGGACCCTTTACATATGGATAATATATAAGGACCAACAAAACTCTTACTCGGATAAGGGGCCGTAATTAAGTGCCAACCATTTTCTCGTTTTGGCTTGCAGAAAATGCTGTTTTGTTACGTTATTATACTCTCCACATATAGTAAGTAATATAATATGAGTGTGATGGAGGAACCCAATACCGGTAGGAAATGTCTGAAAGTGGGAAATCCAAGGCACTATAGTAGCGCAGGTGGCGTGTTGGGTGAAGGGATAACAGGCCCAATCAGTATTATGGGAACTCAGTGGAGGACTGGGTGAGCGCCCTAGGACACTGACGGAAAATAATGGATGGAGACTTAATAACGTAACTTGAAAAACATTCTATACTCTGAACTTGATACTGCAACTAAGAAAATGCGGGAGGCCTAGCGTAAAGAGAACTCGGAGAAGCTATGGGTAAAGTGGCACAAAGCCTACGCAGTGCTATATAAAACCATGAATTCATGCCTGTCTCTTGGATTAGAGTCTACGGTGACCGCTAGGATTCTATATTCTCACCGAGTGATAAGTAGTCTTTTTAGAATTAAAACTGCCACTTAAATCTTGATAAATTATTTTCTAGAGAAAAAAATAAGCTAGAAAAATGTGATAATCAATAGAGACGAGTCATACAGTGCATCATTGCTAATAAATACTTGCTGAGTACACTAGTACCCATTCTTGCTATTACTTTCTTTGTTATATCCTAGTCCAACCGAAGATTATCCCGAGTGGGATGAAGGATACACAGGTGCCGAGGAGACCGCAAGAGGCGAGGGCGCTTACTACGAGGACCAGGGTGAGTTGGACACTTTATTTGGTGAGTGGGACGAGTAGGCGATCGGTGGAGCAGGGCAGGCAAGTGAGGATTTGTCCCTTTTGCTGTTGTAATAATATTTGTATTTAAGACCACAGACTTGTGTGACTACCTGCTGTAATAAAGTACAATTTCTATATTATTGTTCTGCTGCATTAACTTTAGTAAGACTTATTTTTCGTTGGAGCGTTGTTCTATCGGGCAAATGAATAATAATCCGTATATCTAAGTGTGATTACCCTTCGGGGCAATGACGGGGGCACTTTCTCATGTTAATTTTTTTGAGTGGTTCACTTCATGGATAAATAGCATTTTTTTATGCTCCATTGATGTGGGCTATCTTTCCACTTCATGTACAATACTTTAACTACCTCATAGATTAATGGCTTTCAGACAGAATCTAGTAAGCAAACATGTACATGGGCTATTATTCCGCATCCGGTGCAAAACTTTACCTGAATCATATATTAATGGTTGTTAGACAGAATAAGGTAAGCAAACATGTAAACTGCCTTCTTTCTTGGATTCCAAATGTGGTGCGACAAACTGACAATCAGTTGAAATTTACCCAAAAAGTCGTTTCTTTTGCCTCAGATGCGATTTATCTCATATTTTTTAGGTGTGCTTGTGACAGTGATGGGGGCCACCCTATTGTATCATCCCAATTTTCTAAGCTTTTAAAAATCTTTTATTAGTTAGTAGTTGGAAAATTCACCATTTGGATTTTATTTGAATTTAAATTAAAGCTTAATATGGACTTTTAGTATAAAAATAATTTAAAATGATTAATTCCAACATCATCAATTGTCAAAACTATTTTATTGGGATTCCATGTGCTTGGATATATTTTTTAGATTTTTATAGAATTTTTCTGAGTCCATTTGCTATTTTCTATTTACCATTTGGATTTTATGTAGTTTATAAAATAGAAAATCTATTTAAAATCTCAGAACAGTAGTTGGGTGAAACCCAAACCCTATTCCTTCCACCCATCCTCAGGCAAATTACTTGCTGCTGTGTGCCCGCCTTCCTCTAACATGCGGGCCTCGTATGTCGGCCTCTCCCTTCTCTCCGCACGCACGCCGCCCTGGCCCACCTGTCAGCATGCCCATGCCGTGCGCGACGCGGACTCACGCGAGTCTTTGCCACTGACGTGTGGGCCCTCGATCTCCTGTTTATCGTCCCCAAATCCATTGAGGATTCTATTCCGCCACCGTGAGGCCGTTTTGGGCATTTGCGCCTGGACTTTCCTAGCCGACCGCGTATAAAGGGAGGCGAGCCCTTGGCCTCCGCACACAAGCCCTAGACACCAAAGCTTGAGCGCTGAACCCTAGCCGCCGGGAGAGCTCGAAGAAGGATGTGCGCCACAGCAACTCTGACGAGCGATTCTGCTGCAACCAGAGCCGCCCGAGCCTCGTGGTCTGCACCTTCAGCAACACAGGAGCGAGGACTACATCCTGGTTGCCTTCACCTTGCCGAAGCATCACCGGAGAGCAGATCCCGTCAAGCCCGAGTTGACCTCGCTGCCGGCCACCTTAGTCAACCTCAGCCATCTGTGAGTGCATCCCTGAGATCGCAATACCATAGCTACCTCTTGGTAACACCCACCGCCAGTGAATCACCGCCGCTCGCCGTTGTCGGGCAAACCCGAGGGCATTACCGTCGATATCGACGTGGCAGTCGACGTGTCCGTCCACATGTATAGCTACATCAGCGTCCAAACGCTGCGTGTCAACCACGTGTACACGTGCATGGCACGGTCCACCCATCACCAGATCCAATCGTCGATAGACTCAATCCACCAAACACCGTTTCACTATCATGTGGATCCCACATGTTATATTTCTTTTAATTCTGAAAATCCCTAGGACTGACATCATGCTTTCGTCATAATCCAATTTTTCAGTAGAAAAATAATTCAGATATTCCAGAAATTCCAATTTAGGTATTTTCTTTAGTTTTGATCTTCCAAAGGCCATATCTTCTTCATCCAAACTCCGATTGAGCCCATTCAAATTCTTAAATTCATATATATTTGAGATCCATTTATATGAGATTTTTTTTTCAGTTTGTTTTTCTCTATTATTTATTTACTTGTTTCTTTTACAAGTAGACGCTAATTCTTCATAGACTTTTGAAGAAGAAGGAGTGCACCAAGATCAAGACGAGTACCTAGACCTATTCCAAGGCAAGTTATACCTTTGATCATATTGCACCCAATTTTTAAAATACTTTGATTCATATTATTGCATTTTACTTTAAGTATTTATTTAAATAATTTTGAGTTTAGTTATTAATCCAATTTGTTACATTCACCTTGTCTATTGTTATGTCATGAACTTTTGTCACCCTAGGTTGGTTCATTACTAGTTGGTATTATTTATGAGTAGATTACTTAGCATTGCTACGAGTCATCATTTCATGTGAGTTGCAAATATAAACATGACTAAGTGATTATGGAACTTTGTGTAAAACTGTGTGCGCTATGTGCTATTACTAGTTGATGGTATGTGTTGCACTTAACCAGTAGGGTGGGAAAAGATTTAGACTGAGGTTAGTGGTGGATACCGTGTGATATGGTGGAAGCTGTGTGCATGAAAATATTAGTCTATGTGACATAGTTAGAAATTGAAAGTCTTGCCTTGCTCAATTAAGGATTTAACTTTGTGCGCCATTGAACTGGGCCTTCCATTCAACCACATGCTTGATGGGATGGGCATAACTTAGTAGGTTATGTAATCTTAACATTGATTACTCAGGCTGATAGGTTAGGCTGTGTGTTAGGGTGGAGGTGTGTTTCTGTCTCAGTGACGACTCACATCGCGGGACGGTTCACCGCTTCTCTGTTCAGCGGTGTGTGTCATATCAAGAGCTGTGTGCATAAGTTGGACGATAGTAAAGCACATCGGAAGTGTCAATGCTTGAGATGAAGTTTCTGAAAGGTTTTGTTATGATTAGTGCTAGCTACACTAGTTGTATTGTGTGGATAAAGTGTACGACTTCTGCAAAGTATTAATCAATCTATTCGAATAGCCGCATCCGAGTCATGAACATGCTTCGGGATTTGACACGAAGGTTAGATTTTCATAAAACATTTGGGAAGGGACAGTTGTGTGACTTAATCTATATGGCTGTGTGAAAGAATTTGATTAGGCTTTGTGTCCTTTGTGAGAATAGATGTTAAATTATTATGGTTTATCTATTTTTAAATTAAGTTTTCGATCTATTATTTGTATTCAATTGCAAATGTTACTTTATGCAAAATAACCGCAGAAACTATTCCTTTGGAATAAGCCATCATCTATAAATTGTATTCTGTGGTGTGACTTACGAGTACGGTTGTGTACTCATGCTTGCTGCAAATATTAAACAAAAGTGGAGGAGTCTTCACAAATATTTGAGGAGGAGTTCTACGAAGGTGCTGATCGTTAGGGTCTTGATCACAGTCGGTTGCTAGTGGTGAATTGATGTGATTCCGCTGAAGTTATTTGTTTTGTTTCACTGTTACTTATTTCTGTATTGCCAAAGCTCAAGTGGATACACAATCCACTATCTAAGGCGACACATGCATTTAGGGTTTGCTCTCCAAGCTCACTAAGTGTAGCGTCCCGCTTTTTCAGATATTTTCAAAATTTTAAAAAAGAACCACTTGCTTTCATTTGCCTAAAGCTTAATTGGGAATTTCAGAGTCAATTGCAGTTAATATGAATTAATCAGACTTCAATTAAATTAAAGTTAGCTTAAATGAGATTTCTTGTATTTAAAATTAAAATTATTATTTTAAGAATTTTCTTGGATTTTAAAAATGGTTTTCCTTTTACCTGAAATTAGAAATTATTTTATTTGCAAAAGAAAAATAAAAATAAAAATTAAAGTTAAAAGTATTTTTATTAAGTCCGGAATAATTCAAGGAATTTCTGTGAATTTTTCTAGAACTTTTGGGACTCTATTTGTTATTTTCTAATTTGCCTTTTGATTTGTTTGAATTTCTGGAATTCAAAAATCCTTAAAAATTCATTTCACTGTGCGTGAGCCGAATCTCTTCGCCCATCATCGTTTCTCCCGCCCTACCGCCTCCATGGGCTAATTCTATCATTTTGTGTGATTTGAAACTTCTTTCGGCCATAACTTTCACATCCGAACTCCGATTTGGGTGATCCAAATTTCTATATTCACATAAAATCAGCCCCTTTCTTTTGGTTTTGGTTTTGCAATTTTTGGAGTTCATTTGGTGCTGTTTTATTTATTTGTGCTCTTTTGACGTAGATTCGTTAGGAAGGTTTCATCGACCGACGATCAAGACCGCGCCTCGTCAACGAAGGCAAGTCGTAGGCCTTTGATCATGTTGTACCCATTTTACAAATGTATATTGTTTTAAATTATCATGCATGGCTAGTTTTATTAAAAATAGTTTTGGGAGTAGATAATTGCCAATTTGTCATTATGCCTCCTTGATAAATTGAAAATGAGATGTCGCCTTGAATGACATATATCCTTGACACCTTAGGAGGGTTAATACTAGTTGGACATGATTCTATTACCAACATGGGCGCGTATTATTGCTTAGACATGCTTAGTTACCCGCGAGACTCACGATCACATACTCTAAATGAATGAATTTGGCTAAAGAACTATGGAATTGTGGTGTGAGACCACTATAATTTAAAATGTGTTGTGCCATGGCAGTGATTGCCATTTGGTCGGAAATGAACAAAAATGATTTATGCTCGGGCTTGTGGTAGGGGGTGAAGGTGGGTGCGCGAGGCACATTTGGATGTGGTAGTCTCGCTTGAGCAGCCAACTAAGTACTTAACTTTGCAAGTCATTGATCTGGGCCACCTCGTGCAACCACAAGTCCGGTATGGAACGAACTTGGCCAACTAATGGGGGAAGTTTTGAGTCGGTTCTGTTTGGGTTGATTATTGACGCAAGAGGGGGCCGTGAGGGCGAATCCTTAGCGAGCAGAACCGAGGCAAAATGGAACTTTGTAAAGGCCTTGTGATAATCACTTAGTTAGTGTGTCAGACGGACATTACAAGTGATTTATCTCTTGTGGGTAAAGCTGTACAACCTCTGCAGAGTGTCAAAATCTATTCGAATAGCCGTGTCCCCGGTTTTTCAAAAATGTGGTATTGGTTCGATGGAATGGTTTGGTTGGAATGGTTGGGAAGTGAACGGGATGTTCACTATTTGTTTCAAAGAACTTGGTTATTTACGCATTATTCTTTTAAACTCCTGCTCTGCAATCTAATTATTGTATTTACTGTTAAACTTGCTTTCTGCAAATTAACCATAAAGTCATCCTTGCTTAAGCCTTGCAAGAATACTATGTGCATACATTTCTCTACGACTTGCTGAGTACTTTATGTACTCACAGCTTTATGCCCTTTGTTGATCAGTCCCAGCAGAAGAATCAGGACAGGTTGAGTACTATGAGGAAGGCTACTTTGAAGATTTTGCGAACTAGGCCACGTCCTCCACTCGATTGCCTGTGGGCATGTCGATTGGGCTCCACGTATTTTGAGATTTCTGCTGCCAGATACTCTGTTGTGGCTAAGCACTGCGTGGTGACTTTTGTAAGAACTTGACCATAAGGTCCTTTGCTGCTAACTAATATTACTTTGTCTGCTTCATTAGTTCGTTGTTGAATGGTTATGATAACATCATTGTTGATACACACCATCGATCATGGGACTAGCTTGGTATGCACAGAGGGTCCGGGTTGTATGACAAGGACAAGAGATGGTATCGAGCCATATCATGCGTAACCATAATTAGTTTGGTCGTTTTAGTCAAAAGTTCAAATGTTATTTTCTAAACCAAAACAACCAATTGATGAATAGATATTCTTCTCTCAGTCTATTCTATCTTATCTTATTCTTTCTCATCTTAAGTCTTTTCTTATCTTATCCTCTTACCCTCTTATATCATTCTTGAGTTTTTCATCTTACGGAACTTGGTTTTCAAATTTAAATTTGCTGGATTATCCCTAGGATCGAGCCCTTCAAGATCAAGCAATGGAAGCTTTGGAAGCTTGCCGTCTTCCAAGTTGACCTTCCATAAACGTTAGATGGGTAGTTGCTCTCCCTAGTTTTAGAGTCGTGTCCGCGTAGTAGGGCTTTTGTGCTTGAATGTCTCTTTCTTGTTTGCTTCTTGATAGCTTTAGCTAAGGTAAAACCAACTTTGCTCGCGTGGTGACTTTTGTAAGAACTTGACCATAAGGTCCTTTGCTGCTAACTAATATTACTTTATATGCTTCATTAGTTCGTTGTTGAATGGTTATGATAACATCATTGTTTTGCATGCGAGCTCGATCATGGGACTAGCTTGGTATGCACAGAGGGTCTCGGGGTTGTATGACACTAGGGGCGCCGACACTAAGTGCAACACATGCACATAAGAGATGAGAGGCTTGCTCTTAGCTCAAGAGAGTGTCTAACAACACTAGAATACTTTGCAATGGCTGCAACAAACTTTTCCAATCGGCCAAGGTGGGTATATATAGCCCACACATAAAAACTAGCCGTTGGAAAAGAATCTGCTGAGAAATCAGCATATGCGGAACTACTGCTGTTCAAAGTGCGGTACTACTGCACCTACACAACAAGCATAGTAACGGCAATATCAGACGAGAAACTAGTCGTTGAAAAGTGAAATCCGGTACTACCGTCGTTCAACTCGCGGTCGTTCCGCATTTCGGTAGTTCTGTTTCTGATGGGTGGTACTACCGCTTCCACTCAGGTCAAACACATGGCACCTTCTGGAAAAATGTACCGCGACAACTTCCAAAAATACCGAGGTGCGGTAGTTCCGCGCCCAACAAGCCAGTATTACCACACTTTGAAGAGAGCAAAGAATTCTCAAAAAGGTGTTTCTCTGGAAAAAACATACTGCCGGATTTTCGGACAAACCGGCCTGCGGTAGTTCCGCTATTAACATGTCGGTACTACCGATCTTCCTAGCAGAAACAACAATGGCTTTCACAATAACTCCAATTGCAAAATACATTTGCCAATTGATAAGCCATGCCAACAAAGATCACATGTAAGATCCCCAACAAGTTGCAAAACATATTTGCCAACTTTAGAATCATATCACAAGGAATAAGGTACATGGACTCAAATCATTCGCAAAACACATTTGCAAACTTAAGCCACATGCTACAAGAAATCAAACATGAGCATCAACTATTTGCAAAACACATTCGCAAATAATAGCATCATGCCACAAGGCTAAGGTGCATGGGCGTCGGCTATTTGCAAAACATATTCACAAATAATAACTCTATGCATAGTTGAGCTAGAGCAAGCATAATGGGCTATCAACACATGACTAACTCATGCTACTAGTCAAGACCCCTCTTAATAGTACGACAACCTATACTAGCAATCCGGTTTTCTAACCCAACACCAAGACCGGTAAAAGACTAGGAACACATTCTTAGCCCTAGCTAGTCATACCTTTACCTTGCATCTTCTTGAAGCTTGATGACACACATCAACACTTCAAGTCCAGCTCATTGACTTTGACAATCATCAACGCATGATGATCTTCTTCACTTCGGGATCTTGTCTTGAACATCATCAATACATGATGATTTCTTCATTCCGAGTCTTGACATGCATCAACACATGATGCATTCTTTCACTTGACCTCCATCAACACACGATGGGTCTTCTCTTGACTTGATTATCCACTCATGATCATCTCTTCTTGAACATCATCGACACACGATGATTTCCTTTTTCTTCAAACTCTTCATACGCATCAATACATGATGCATCATTTTCTTCTTCAACCTTGACTTGATGACAATCAACATATGATGTCATCTTAAGTCTTCATTATCTTGGAACAACCTATTCATCCAACTCATGGGAAATGTTAATTCCACAATGTGATTATCATTAATTACCATACCATACCATTAACTCATAATGGTGGGACAATATACTTCAATCTTTCTCTCTTTGGTAATTGATGATAACCACTTCAATTGCACATAAATTGAATGTAGATAATTGAAAGTAACACAACATGAGTATATATGAACTACAAAAGTTATATATACTCCAACATGAGTATACAAGAACTACACAAGTTCTATATACTCACAACATGAGTAGACAAGAACTACACAAGTTTTGTATACTCAAAAGGATATATTTCAAAGTAAAGATCCCAAATATATGTGGAAAGCAGAATATGGATCAATACTAATGAAACCACAAAATATAGAGTGAACTCCCCCCTAAATGTGTGCATACACAAATGTGTAAATAGAAATATATGCACATATTCAAGTTATACTCATGGTGGAGTTAAACATATATTTTGGATCCGAGGAATGTAACAATATATAAGAGTATAAGTCGAATGCATACCTCGTTGAATTTCACCTTTATATCCAAATGAGACTGACTACACACTAGATATTATAATAAAAATATTAGTCTCACAAATAGATTTATCATTAATCACCAAAACACTCCATTAACTCATAATAGCGGGTCTAGATCCTTCAAGCTTCAAGATACTGTCTTCCGCTACCACCCTCGTTCCTCTGCGATGGATCTTCCTGCACGTTACCCATCTACAGATGGAGAGAGCAATGCCACCGTTGTGCATCTTGCCCAGTTCGGCGCTGCTCGGGAGGAGTCACTGGAGTTGACCGCCACAGAGCTGGAGTGCGTCTACGAGACCTTACAGATGGCAGAAGAAAGGATCGCCACCTTAGAGGAAGTCCTCTATGGTTAGCACGAGCACGAGGAGGATCACCAAGAAGAAGACCCAAAGGAAGCTGAGGAGTCAGCAGAGGCCGCAGAGCCGGAGGAGCCAGCTGTGCCTACACCAGGGACACCTGTTCCTGTTGCACCAGTTTTGGGGAACCAAGACCAGTTCACAAGGATGCCGACGTAATTCTAGGTCCACAGCAAGCGGGAGCACCGTTAGGGCTATGGGGGCTATCTCATCGAGTAGTCCGCTTGAGTTTTCAGGCTTAGCCAGTTCAAGGATAGGAGAGTCGCCCCTTAGGTGGTAGATTGTGTATTTAGGTTCGTTCTTATTTCTTGTGTGCGAGTATGAGCTGCAGATACCCTTAGGCATTTATTGCAACCATGCTAAGATCTTAATTAATATAAGTATTTCAGTTGAGTTTTCTTGAGCTATGAAAGCTATGAAGATGTTTGCAAGTACAAATGAAGGTTTAACCTACCAACACGGGCTAAAATTCTAAGTGTTGGGCTAGTTCCTAACTCATCTTGTGCTTGCTACCTTATTTAACCTATGGAGCTTCACCTTCCGCTTGAGAGGAGGATGGTTCAAACTCGCTCATACTCTCTAGAACCCTAACCTCCACTAATCCTCTCCCTAAGCAAAACTAGGGTTTCAATAATAGTGAAAGGGTTGAAGGGTGCAAAGCCACCTCCCTCCTTTATTTATAGTGGAGGCTTAGACCTTCTAGAAGATTTAACTTAAATGGGCTCCGCTAAGGTCCAACACAAACGGGTCACACACGCACGCATTTTAAAGCTGCTTTCAAACGACTCTTGTTGCCTTGCGCCCCTGTGTTAGAAGGAAATGAGCAGACTTCATTCGGAGAGTTCATTGCTCCATCTCAAGCACCCCAATCGACTTTGACCTAACTAACGAACAACGCCGCCACGAAGACCGAATTTTGGAGCTTTCATGGCACCGCCTGGACTGGATAATGCACACCACGATGAATCGATTCTTGCCTACACCTCTATTTTTAATATAAACAATCAGAACAACAACAACAATCACCACAATGGAGCCCTAGTAGCTCATGGTCACCATGGACCATCCAAGCTACCCGAGTTCATGAGAACTCGTCCACCAACATTTTCCGGGCATGTCTCACTGGTTGAAGCCGATGATTGGCTTCGTGTCATTGAGAGGAAGCTGCTAATCACTCAATGCAGTGATAATGAAAAAGTTCTATATGCCACTCACCAGATGGAAGGTATAGCTACCGAATGGTGGGAAAACTTCTGTGCAGCGCATGAGACGCCGCAAAACATTACTTGGGAAGAGTTTTCAGGTGCTTTTCACCAGTACCATATACCAGAAGGAATCATGGATCTGAAGAAGGATGAGTTTCACGCTCTCAAGCAAGGAGGGATGTCAGTAACTGACTATTTCAATAAATTTTCTCACTTTGTTTGCTATGTCGCGTAAGATGTCGCCACAGATAAGGCCTGTCATAGTCATTTTTTGAAGGGACTGAATTCTGGATTGCAAGTTAACTTGATTGCCCATACTTTTTCAGACTTCCAAGAGTTAGTCAACAATGCTTTGATTCTGGAAGACAAGCGCAAAGAACTGGTAGGCAGCCGCAAACGCAGGATGGCTCAACAAGGGAGTCACCAGTTACAGCAGAAGGCAAGAACAGTTCTGCATCAGTTTAACCATTTTCCGCCACAGAACTCTTTCAGAACGCCTACACCAACTTCAGCACCTCGTCCAGGGGCTCGGAATTTTCGCAACCCGGTACCAGCCAACCCCAATCTAGGGTACAACCCGCAGAGTGAAGCCAGAGTTTGTTTTTTTTACCGTCAGCCAGGGCACTTCGCCAACCAATGTCCGCAAAAGGGAACATTAACTCCAGTACGCTTCAACCTTGGAGCTACACCAGCCAAGACATCAATGCAGAGCAATAATCAGGGAGCATCTCAAGTTGCCAACCAATCCGGAGGAGCACCGCAATCTGTGGTCAAAGGTCGTGTCAACCACATCACTCTAGAAGGAGCCCAAGGAGCACCCGACATTGTACTGGGTAAGTTTATGGTAAACTCAGTATCTGCATCAGTTTTGCTTGATTCTGGAGCTTCGCATTAGTTTTTTTCTAGAGTTTTTGCAACCAAGAATAATTTGAAAGTTAAGCACCTTAAGCACACTCTGTTAGTCCAGGCATCTGGAGCAGAGCTAAGCTATGAAGTGGGATGTTTAGGGGCTAAGTTGCTCATAGCTGGAGTTGAGTTTCTAGCCAACCTAATTGTTCTAGACACCCAAACCTTAGATATCATTCTTGGCATGGATTGGTTAACAAGCACAAAGCTGTGCTAGATTGTGGCCGAAGAGTTGTAACAATCGAGGATACAAATGGAAAGAATGTGGAGTTTCTAGCCCCCTCCGTCCGAGATGGATATCTGTTAGTCAATAGTTTGAAGACCTTATCTGTGAAAGAGGTGCCTATCGTCAGAGAATATCCAGATGTGTTTCCAAAAGAGTTACCAGGAATGCCACCGGACCGTGACATCGAGCTTGTCATCGATCTAGTACCGGCAATAACACCAATTTCGAAGAGTCCCTATCGGATGCCAGCCGATGAGTTGGTAGAGATGAAGAAGCAGATTAAAAAACTTCTTGAGAAAGGTTTCGTAAGACCTAGTTCGTCGCCATCGGGAGCGTCTGTCTTGTTCGTCAAAAAGAAAGATGGAAGCATGGGGATGTGCATTGATTATCATGGCTCAATGGAAGTCACCATCAAGAACAAGTACCCATTGCCCTGAATTGGTTATTTGTTTGATCAAATGAAAGGAGCCGGAGTGTTCTTGAAGATTCACTTGTGATCAGGTTTTCATCAGTTGAAGATTTGTCCGAAGGACATACCGAAGACTGCTTTCTCAACGCGATACATACATTATGAGTTTTTAGTCATGTCCTTTGGTCTGACTAATGCCCGCCTATTTCAAGAACATGATGAACAAGGTATTCATGGAATATTTGGACAAGTTGGTAGTGGTATTCATTGATGATATATTGGTTTACTCCAAGTTAGAAGAAGAACACGCTGAACACCTAAGGTTAATCCTGGAGAAAATTAGAGAGCATTAGTTGTATGCTAAGTTCAGCAAGTGTGATTTTTGGAAGAAGGAAGTTGATTTCCTTGGTCACGTGATGATAACTAAAGGAGTAGCAGTTGACCCCAGTAAAGTTAAAGCAATGTTATATTGGGAGTAGCCCAAGACCGTAAGTTAGATTTGTAGTTTCTTGGAAATGATGGGACATTATAGCTGTTTCATCGAAGGATTCTGAACGATTGCTAAGCCTCTTACGCAATTGTTGAAGAATGAGAAAAATTTCATTTGGACCCCAGCTTGTGAAGAAAATTTTCAAGAATTGAAGAAGTGTTTGACTTCAGCCTTAGTGCTAATTCTGTGCAGATATTCAGAAATATTTTGATATCTACTGTGATGCTTCGCGTTAAGGATTAGGATGCGTCCTGATGCAAGAAGGAAGAGCTGTCGCTTATGCATCAAGGCAATTGAGACCCCATGAGGAGAATTATCCTACACATGATCTGGAATTAGCTGTCGTAGTGCATGCTTTAAAGATTTAGCGTCATTACCTCATCGGGAATCGATGTGAAGTATACACAGATCATAAGAGCCTGAAGTATATTTTAGTCAGTCTGACCTGAACATGAGACAGAGAAGATGGTTGGAGTTAATAAATGATTATAATATTGGAATCCACTATCATCCTGGTAAGGCCAATGTCGTTGCAGATGCTTTAAGCCGTAAGAGCTACTACAATGCTTTGGAGGTGAGAGAGAATTATCTTGAACTTTATGAGGAATTTCAGAAGCTAAAGCTAGAAGTTGCATATGAAGGATTTGTGGCTAGTCTAGAGGTATAGTCTACTTTGGAGAAGCAGATTCATGAAGCTCAACCAAAGGATTCCAGGATTTCAGGCATCAAGATCAAAATGGCAGAAGGAAAATTCAAAGACTTCACCAAAGATGATCAAGATATATTGTGGATCAATTGACATATCTGCATACCAGATGTTGATGGTTTGAGGCAGCTAATCTTGAGACTCAAAGTATTCGATTCACCCTGGTAGTACTAAGATGTACTAGGATGTTAATAATAAATTTTAGTGGCCAAATCTGAAGTGAGAAGTCGCAGAGTTCGTTGCCCTGTACGACATATGTTAGAAGGTAAAGGCAGAACATCAGAGACCAGCAGGTTTATTACAACCCCTGAAGATTCCAGAGTGGAAATGGGAAGAAATCGGAATGGATTTTATTACCGATTTACCCAGGACTTAATCGGGTTACGATTAGATTTGGGTAATAGTGGATCGCTTGACTAAAGTTGCTCATTTCTTGCAAGTCAAAACCACTTACTCTGGAGATCACCTAGTAGAGTTATATATATATATATATCAAGAATTGTCACTTTGCATGGTGTGCCTAAGAAGACAGTGTCAGATCGAGGATCCCAGTTCACCTTGCGTTTTTTGGCAGAGTCTGCATGAAGCTTTGAGAACTCATCTGAACTTCAGTATTGCTTATCATCCCCAGACTGTTGGACAGATTGAAAGAGTCAATCAAATATTAGAGGATGTGTTAAGAGCTTGTGTTCTAGCTAATGCTACCAGTTGGGATGAGAGTTTATCGTATGCAGAATTCTCGTACAACAACAGTTTATCATGTCAGTCTGCAAATGTCATCCTTTGAAACTGTTGGACCGAAAAGGCGACTAGAGGGGGGGTGAATAGGAGCATGCTCACTTTTTCCCAAATAATGAATTCAACACAATTTCACTCCAATAGCTATGATGAAACTACGAAGATCAATATACCAGTACAGCGGAAGACTAGTATTGAATCCAATTAAATCCCCTAAGCAAAAACACAAAATCAACTAAGCTTGCAACAGATCAAAGCACGGGCGGTCTGACCTCTGGACCCAGCCGGTTGTACCGATTGCCGGGCGGTCTGACCGCTGTTGTGCTGGCGGTCGGACCGCTCCAAAATCGGTTTGACCGGTGATGACGGGCGGTCGGACTGGCCGACTCGCAACAGATCTCAAATAAAGAAATCACCGATGACGGTTGCAATTAGGTGAAACTTTTGATTCTCAACTCCAATCTTTATGAAACTTTGCATACACCTTCTCTATGCTATTGAGGACCTATTCCAATCGAATATTATGAAAATTCTTGGATAGATCCTAAGCAATTGCCAATTGAATAACAGAAGGTCTAAAACCGGGCAAGAACGAAAACTTGATCCTAATGCTTGTTCGTGAGAGATTGATGATCAAGATGATACTAGATAGATTCACACATATCACAGCAAGCTAATTCACGTGAAAGAATCAATCACAAACTCGCGGATCAAAGAAAGCCCTAAAATCACGAAATTGAAAGCAAGAACGAGAAGAGACTTATCTCAAGCAAACCTTGCATAGATTAAAAACGTGATCGTTGCTGGATTACACCCACACCATCATAGATCAGTGGTCAATCCAAGATCATGAGATTCTCCTCAAACCATGAAAAGCCCTAGCCTCCACCTCAACTCCCCCTAAGCCAATTAGGGTTTGAAGACAACAAAAGAGGTGAAAAAAAGCGAGAGAGAGAGGTGCAGCCCCCACCTCCTCCTATTTATAGTGGAGGCCTAGAAATCTCTAGGGTTTGACTTAATTGGGCTCCCGTTAAGGCCCACTAACAAACGGGTCACACACGCACGCTTCGCAAAGCGCCGTCTTTAACTTTTGACCTAAACCGCTTCACCATGCGCCATGGATTTGCCAATAGGTCACCCTTGTCCATCTTGTGTCACGCTTGAGTCATTGACTCACCCGCATCGCCAATCGCTCGACCTCAACTCTCCAAGTCTAGTCCCGATCCTCTTCGCCGTTGACCGTCGTTGACCACCAAGCAACCTGCACAACCATAGACAAGCAAACACAAATTCGGCAACAAGTTCTTCACAACTTGACCCATGTTAGTCAAAATATGCATCATGCAAAACATATGTCATGAAACCAATGACTTTGACCTAACAAAACAACATCGCCACGGTTGGCCGACGCTCAAGTCAATACTGCCCGATCGCTCCATGTGAGCTTGTCGGACCGCTTGGTCGATCGGACCGCCCTTGGCCGGTCGGACCGCTCCCTGTGAGCCGGTCGGACCGCCCCTAGGGACTTAGCCGAAATTCATGCCCTGAAATTCCGAAACCTTCTGGAAATTAAAAACGAATAGAACTTCTTACTGGAGACTCCAAAAATCATGAGACCAAGTGCATTGGGATCCCCTCACTTGCCTACAACACCTATTTTTGGCCCACTCGTTTTGACCACTTTAGGTCACAACCGGTCCGATCACGACATGGCCGGTCCGACCGATTTGGGACCGGCCGGACCGCCGATGCTAGGACCGGTCGCATCCGCCCGCCCGTAATGCTCGTAGCTTTGTCGAAAACTCGTGAAACGACAAACCGTAAACACCATTGCCAATTGTCACATCATCCTAAGATCTAGAGTATATTCCCATGATATCCACAATCTCCCCCTTGATGAACACATTGGCAATTATCCAGAAAATGAAGTAAGAGGTTTGAAAACGAGTTTACTCGCAGCTAGCGCAAAGGCACAACTTGGTCCATAAGCAAGAAAAAGCAATGTAAATGACCAAGCGGCATCGTAATAGTATAGGCATGTGAGACAAGGCAAAGAAAGCATAAAAACTTTGATTTTAAAAGGGTCAAAATTCTCACATGAGGTCCATATGAAAGAACAATTGTTCAATTGACCTATGATCATTGTGAGGATAAAAGAATGCAATTCAAGTTCAGAATATACAATAAGACAATAAGAATGCAACTCAAGAACTCCCCCTCACTATGATCCTCAAATTTCAGAAATTTTCAAATTTTCAGTTTCTCCCCCTTTGTAAAACAATGATATATATATATATATCTCCAACTTTATCCCCCTTTGTATAAATCTTCTCCCCCAACAATGAAATATCATCTCATTAACACATCTTCTCCCCCTTTGACAATAGATTCATCAAAGAATCACGCCTTCCTCTCATCCAGAGATAACAAATATAGAATAAAGGAAGAAGCAGAAACAAAAGAAGCATAAAGAGGAGTATGCATGAAGTGCAATGGAGTGGCTTTATTTTTGTATTTTTCAATTTTTGATTTCAAGAAGCTTTGGAGATTACCCAAAAGAGCTAGCTAGTATTTCTAATATTGCACAAACAACATATCAAGCCTGACAGCGCTAGCAAAATCATGGTAAGACATGTATATCAAAGCTAAGCACAAAGGCTCAAAAGTAAAGCAGTAGATTTGATCAATTTAAGCAACGCTCAAATTCAAAGAAGTTCATCAACAGGGATCCTAAAGTGAAATTGGCCATGTCAAAATGTCAAAGTGAGATCAAAAATCTAACAAAGACCACATTAAGAGTCAATCAGGTCCTGTATTGAATCATTTCGCTCAATCTTTTTGTAAATGCCCATTTGTCAACATTTTTCTCATATGCATTGAATATTGAAGTTGACTAATGATCTAACTTAGTGACAAGATCCTGGACTAGGAGCCATCCACAAACTCATCCTAAGCTTCGACCAAAAGTTGATTAAAGGTATATCTTAGTAAAGAAGATCCTGGACTAGGAGCCATCCACAAACTCTTTCTAAGCTTCTACCAGGGCGACAAATCTTGAGGTTCATGTCATTTCTGACAAGCAGTCCCCATGAGATCATCTGGTTCATCAAACTATCTCCAAGTTCATGTCATTTGACAAGCAGTCTCGTAAGAATAGTTTGGCACAATTTAAGCAAAAGACAATCTTGATTTTCATTTTTCACATGAGCAGTTTTAGAATCTCAAGAACACAGAAGCTCAAGTAATGGTCAATTTTAGATCAAAGAGCTAACAAAGCAATTCTGACAGAGCCAATGTCACAAGAGGAGTATTAATTGCGCAACTCGCTAAAACATCCATAAATTACAATTTCTTAGTTCGAGTTGTTTTAAAGTTCTAGCTCATATAGCAAAGACTTAGCTACACATGTAAAAGCATGATAATTCTAGCAAGTCAAAGAACTGGACATGACATTGGGCACGAATTGAAGTACTAAAGCTCCAAAGGGTAATAGGCAAAGCCTCATCAATTTTAAAAGATAAGCAGAAAATTTTATATTACAATCCATCTTTTTGGATTTTTCAAACCACTTGATGTATTTTTCATATGAATGCAATATGATACAATGAGATGCAATAAAAACCTAAAACCTAAAAGTTCAAAAGATCACTAAGTTCGAAAAAGAACAATAAAAGATCAAAAGAACAAGGAAAGATCGAAAAGATCAAACTCCCCTCAAACCAACCCATAGGGATAAATTACCCTAACTCGCTTCTCAAGGTGGAAAACTGGTTTGATCTAAAGGCTTGGTGAGAATATCGCCAATTGAGCTTCTGACTCTATGAAGTGCATCACAATATCTCCTTTTTCAATATGATCTTTAAGGAAGTGAAAGCGAATGTCTATGTGCTTAGTCCTAGAATGTTGCAATCGGTTTTAGCAATATTAATAGCGTAAGTGTTATCACGTAAAAGAGGAACACTAGCAAAGTTTAACCCATAATCTTTCAAAGTGGACGTCATCCACAAAATCAGCTCAAAGAACTAGCAAAGACTACATACTCCGCTTCAATGCAGTGGATTGTGCAATGTAAGACCGCTTCCTAGAAGACCAAGATACAAGAGAAGTGCCTAGGAAGTGACAGTGCTCGAGGTACTCTTCCTATCTAACCGACGACTGCAAAATCGAATCAAAACCCTAATGGACAAAGTCAAGAGCATGAATACCAAATGCCATATAAGAGGGTAGAGTGCAAATACCGAATATGCGCTTAACGGCTTGGCGATGGGAAGTTCTCGAGACGCTCAAATCTTGCACAAAGACATACCGTGAAGTGAATGTCCGGTCTCGAGGCCGTCGACATGTAAGGAGCCAATCATGTCATACTCGCGTTGATCCACGACTTCTCCTTCCTCATCCGGATCCAAAGCAAATGAGGTTGCCATGGGAGTGGAAATTGGCTTGCAGTCACCCATGTTGAAGCGCTTGAGTAGATCTTTAGTGTACTTTGTCCGATGGATGAAAGTTCCTTCCTTGCATTGCTTGATTTGAAGTCCCAAAAGTAATTAAGCTCTCCCATCATACTCATCTCAAATTCCTGGACATAGTCTCGTAAAAGTGGAAACAAGAGCATTAGAAGAACCACCAAAATAATATCATCCACATAAATTTGAGCAAGCAGAAAGTCATTGCCACGCCTAAGAATGAATAGAGTTTTATCCACTTTACCCATCTCAAAATTATTTTTAAGCAAGAAGGTCTTAAGTCTATCATACCAGGCTCTAGGGGCTTGTTTAAGACCATACAATGCTTTAGATAGCTTAAAAACACGATTTGGATACTTGGGATCCTCAAAACCAGGGGGTTGCTTAACATACACTTCCTCCTCTATGAAACCATTTAAAAATTCACTTTTAACATCCATTTGATATAATTTAAAACCTTTTGATGCAGCAAATGCAAGCAAAATACGAATGGCTTCTAGTCTAGCAACAGGAGCAAATGTCTCATCAAAATCTAACCCCTCAACTTGGCTGAAACCCTGAGCTACCAATCTAGCCTTGTTTCTAACCACAGAACCATCCTCACCTTGTTTATTCTTGAACACCCAACGGATTCCTATAACATTATGACCACTAGGAGGTTCTACTAGGTTCCAAACCTTGTTTCTTTCAAAATTCTCTAACTCCTCATGCATGGCATTTACCCAGCTCGAATCAGATAAAGCATGTGATATATCGCGGGGTTCAAAAGAAGCAACAAAAGCCGAATGAGAGTAGAGATTTGGATCATTATACCTGGAGCGAGTTACACGCTCATGTAGATTACCTATTATCTGATCCGGAGGATGCTGTCTCTGAATACAAAGTGGAGCGCCCGAGTGAGATACCGTTTCTTCGACCTCCGCAGTATCATTGATGATGATGATGCGCATGAGCCTCAATCAAGGTGAAGTAGACGAGGTGTTCTTGTATCAATATGGGCGCCTCAGCAGCAGATGAGGGAATGATATTAGCTTCGTCCTCATCTTCCTCCACAAAAATGCTCTCTCACACTGTGAATCATCTCAGAATAATTGATCTAGCTCGTGGCTAGTCTCATCAAAAGTGACATTACAAGTCTCTGAATAAGATTAGTCTCAAGATTAAAACCCGAAACCCCTCGAATGAGCGGGATAACCTGAAATAACCCATCAAAAGTTCTTGATTCAAATTTATCTAAGTTGCTGTCTTAAGAATAAAATATTTTGCTCCAAAACTCAAAATGCTAAATGAGGGTTTTCTACCAAAACGAAGCTCATAAGGAGTCTTGCCTAAAGAAGGTCTAAAAAGACACGATTTGCAATATGGCAAGTCAGAGCAATAGCTTCGCCCAAAATCTCCCTGTGCTATACTCATCTAGCATCGTCCTAGCCATTTCGACTAAGGTCCTATTCTTCCTTTCCACCACGCCATTTTGTTGAGGGACGTGTGGAGAGGAGAAGCGATGCTCAATACCACGCCAAAGACAAAAGAAGCAAAGAAGCATTTTGAACTCCGTGCCATTATCACTGCGAATCGCTCTCAAAGCACCGTGAAGCTCGAAGCCAAACGAAGAACAAGGTCATGAAAATAACCAAAAGCTTCATCTTTTGAAGTAAGAAAGAACACCCAAGTATATCTAGAAAGATCATCGACTATGACAAGAATATACCATTTTCCACCAATCGATCGGACTCTAGCAGACCAATAAAGATCCATATGAAGCAACCATCCGGTCCGTCACCATAACCATAGTCACGTAGGGTGTGAGGCGGCAACTTGTTTGCCATGCCTACTGTGGCACATACAAAGATCCTTGCGACTTTGAGTTTGGGCAAACCTCTCATGAGATCAAGGTTGCTAACTCGTGTTAGATGATCAAAACCAATGTGCCAAACGTCGGTGCCAAAGCCGTAAATCAAGAAGATGTAAGCAAACATTTAAGAGATCCCAGAAGAGATTCGAAAAATCACTCCAAAATTCTACCAACTCTAGAGATTCCAAACACAAGCTCACGGAAGAATCAAGCACACGACAAGCATTTTTCTTAAAAAGCAGTCTCATAGCCATCATCAAGAAGTCGAGATACGTAAAGGAGATTATACCTAAGCTTGTCCACAAGAGCGACATCCTTTAGAATGAATTTATTGTTTACCCTAATTGATCCTGTTCCTTCAATTCGCCCTTGTGTATCATCTCCAAAGGTGATGAAGTCATCACCTGTTGCCCGCGTGAAAGAGGTGAACCATTTTGAGTTTTCGGTCATGTGGCGTGAACATCCGGAGTCAACGAACCACGTGTTCTTCCCTTTCCGCAGTAATCCCGAAAATCAAGGAATGAAGAACGATGTGTCTCAATACTGGGGTTAGATAAACAAGATTTAGGAATCCAGTACTGAGACACACGTCTGAAAGGAGTATACAAACCAGAAGTACTATTCTTGATTTCATCTAAAATTCGTTTATGAGTAATGTTTAAATTAACATGAGAATTAAACTGTCCATGGGCTGATCGACCGGCGTACAGTCAAGGTCGATCGGCGACCAAATCGGTCGATCGGTGATCACCACGGTCGATCGGGCCAAGCAAATGAGAACATGAGAATTAGAATATGTAGAAACATAATGATTAGCATGTGAGAAAAATCCTAATCCAGGTTTATTCCTTTCAGTGTTATCATGTCTCATAAAAGCTCTAGGTTGCCTGAATGAAATTCTATCAAGATTTTTCCTATCATTTTTCAACCTACGCCAACAGAAATCAATCAAATGCCCACTTTTCTTGCAATAAGAGCAATGGTACTTGGTACCACTAGAGGATGCACCATTTGAATTAATACAAGGTTGGGCAAAACCTGCAGATTTAAAAGATGTTTTTGCAGGTTGGGTTTTGAATTCAATTAAACCTTTTTCCAAGACTTGAATGACTTTTGGGTTTGAATTGTCTTGAAAAGAATTGAATCCTAAACCTTGCTTCTTATAAGGAGTTTTAGACTTGTCAAGAATCATGTTTAATTGTTTCTTACCTTTAGAAAATTTCTCTAATGTATCATGAAGGTAAGCATTTTCTTTTCTCAAGTTAACACAAGCATCACAAGTTTTATCCATGGATTCCTCCTTATACAAAGCAATTTCAAGCTTAAGAGCGGAACAAGAAGCACAAGTAGTATTTTCAATATTGTCCTTAAGCTTAGCATATTTGACTCTAGCAGCTTCTAAGATATCTTTGATTTCACGTTCTTTTTCTAAACATGAAGTGCAAGGGCTAGAATCAAATACATCAAAAGCAATCAATTTACTAGATTCTAAACATTTTTCACAAGGAGCACTTTTAATTTCATTTAGTTCAGATCTAGCATTCTCAAGTTGTTGTACAGAAATATTATGAGCAGATTGTAACTTGGTAATTTCTGAATGCATAGCATGACAAGATAAACATTCATCAGGTTCAAGAGTCTTAGCATTTTTAAGCTCTACTTTCAGTTTGTTAATCTTTGACTCTAATTTCTTATTTTTAGTCATGACAAATTCTAGAGCTTCATCTTGACTAAGCAATTGCTCAACTATAGAATCATATTTAGCAGAAAGCTCATCATAAGAAAAAGATACCTCATCATCATCAATGTTGTCGGTGTCAGCCATGAAGCACATGCCAGTGAAGTTTTTGGCCTTCCCTTTCTTTTTACCTTGAGGGATCTCCTCCTCCTTGTCCTCCTCACTCCCGGAATCCACATCGCTCAAGGATTGATCCTCAAAAGCGGTAAGGACCCGGTGAGCGGCCTTCACAAGCTTATTAGCCTCATACCTTGATTTGTTGAAAGGAGGCTTCTTCCAAGCTGACTTTCCTTCCTTATGATTGCTCTTACCTTTCAACTTGGGGCAATTTGCCCGGATATGGTTTAGCTTACCACATTCATAGCATGTCACCGGACCACCTCTCTTTTTGTTTCTCACATTATTATAGGCCCGTGTGAATTTTTTAGCTAGAAGAGCTAACTCTGTCTCAGGAATACTTTCAAGCTCCTCCTCAGAAATCGCAGATAAGCAAGTAAATGAAAAATCGTAAAAGATTCAAGAGTACCATCGAAGACCTTTTGAGAGGATCACTATCAATGCCATGTTGTCTTTCTTAGGATGATCAACTCTTTTAATTTCATGAGTCTTGAGTTTACTATAAAGCAATTCTAAAGTAAGACTTGAAAGATCAACATTTTCCTCTATAGCAAGAACCTTCATCTCCCACTCCTTGGTGTTGATTGCAACCAAGAGATGGGTGGTATTTTCAGATTGAGAATATTCAATATCAACGACTTTCATTTGATTAATTACTTTATTAAAGCGATGAAAATGTCATCGATGCTCTCTCCGGACGATCTCGAATTTATTGTATTCACGCTTGTAAACTGTTTGGCGACCTTTTGATTTGGGACGAACCTCATGATATGTTTCGAGAGTGTTCCAAATTTCATGCGATGGCAAGATTGCAAATGCGATCATATTCTTGTCTACCAAGAGCACCATATAAAAGATTTTTAGCTTTGTTGTTGTTTGCCACAAGAATCACCAAGCGTGTGTTGCAATTTCAGAATAACCAATGGGCTCTAACAACATCCCAAATAGCTTGTCCTCATTTGTCAAGAAAGACTCGCATACGATTCTTCCAATAGGCATAGTCGTGCCGTCGAAGATATGCGGTTTAGTAGAAAACTTATCCATTGCCAAAGTCAAAGGACCGGTTAAGATCAAGATTGAACTAACCGGCTCGATACCACTTGTTGGACCGAAAAGGCGACTAGAGGGGGTGAATAGGAGCACGCTCACTTTTCTCAAATAATGAATTCAACACAATTTCACTCCAATAGCTATGATGAAACTACGAAGATCAATATACCAGTACAGCGGAAGACTAGTATTGAATCCAATTAAATCCCCTAAGCAAAAACACAAAATCAACTAAGATTGCAACAGATCAAAGCACGGGCGGTCTGACCTCTGGACCCAGCCGGTTGGACCGATTGCGCGCGGTCGACCATTGTTTGTCTTGGCGGTCGGACCGCTCCAAAATCGGTTTGACCGGTGATGACGGGCGGTCGGACCGCCGACTCGAGTAATGATCCAAACAAGAAAATCACCCGATGACGAAGTTGCAATTAGGTGAAACTTTTGATTCTCAACTCCAATCTTTATGAAACTTTGCATACACCTTCTCTATGCTATTGAGGACCTATTCCAATCGAATATTATGAAAATTCTTGGATAGATCCTAAGCAATTGCCAATTGAATAACAGAAGGTCTAAAACCGGGCAAGAACGAAAACTTGATCCTAATGCTTGTTCGTGAGAGATTGATGATCAAGATGATGCTAGATAGATTCACACATATCACAGCAAGCTAATTCACGTGAAAGAATCAATCACAAACTCGCGGATCAAAGAAAGCCCTAAAATCACGAAATTGAAAGCAAGAACGAGAAGAGACTTATCTCAAGCAAACCTTGCATAGATTAAAAACGTGATCGTTGCTGGATTACACCCACACCATCATAGATCAGTGGTCAATCCAAGATCACGAGATTCTCCTCAAACCATGAAAAGCCCTAGCCTCCACCTCAACTCCCCCTAAGCCAATTAGGGTTTGAAGACAACAAAAGAGGTGAAAAAAAAGCGAGAGAGAGAGGTGCAGCCCCCACCTCCTCCTATTTATAGTGGAGGCCTAGAAATCTCTAGGGTTTGACTTAATTGGACTCCCGTTAAGGCCCACTAACAAACGGGTCACACACGCACGCTTCGCAAAGCGCCGTCTTTAACTTTTGACCTAAACCGCTTCACCATGCGCCATGGATTTGCCAATAGGTCACCCTTGTCCATCTTGTGTCACGCTTGAGTCATTGACCTCACCCGGCATCGTCAATCATTCTGGACCTCAACTCTCCAAGTCTAGTCCCGATCCTCTTCGCCGTTGACCGTCGTTGACCACCAAGCAACCTGCACAACCATAGACAAGCAAACACAAATTCGGGAACAAGTTCTTCACAACTTGACCCATGTTAGTCAAAACATGCATCATGCAAAACATATGTCATGAAACCAATGACTTTGACCTAACAAAACAACATCGCCACGAAGTTGGCCGACGTTCAAGTCAATACCGGTCTGACCGCTCCATGTGAGCCGGTCGGACCGCCTTTGGCTTGATCGGACCGCCTCGTGAGCGGTCGGACCGCCCCTAGGACTTAGCCGAAATTCATGCCACAAATTCAAACCTTCGAAATTAAAACGAATAGAACTTTCATGGAGACTCCAAAATCATGAGACCAAGTGCATTGGGATCCTCACTTGCCTACAACACCTATTTTTGGCCCACTGTTTTGACCACTTTTAGGTCACAATGGCCGACCCGCGCACATGGCGGTCCGACCGATTTGGGACCGGCGGATCATTGATGCTAGGACCGGTCGTACCGCCCCTGTCCAGAATGCCTGTAGCTTTGTCGAAAACTCGTGAAACGACAAATCGTAAACACCATTGCCAATTGTCACATCATCCTAAGATCTAGAGTATATTCCCATGATATCCACATTTGTAAGGTCGTGCTTGCAGAACCCCTTTGGATTGGTCAGAAACTGCTGAATGTTTGGTTTTTAGACCAGATATTATTCAAGACGCAGAAGAACAAGTATCTATGATCAGAGAAAGATTAAAGATAGCCCAATCAAAGCAGAACAGTTATGTTGATAACTGTCGTCGTGACCTCAGCTTTGAACCATAAGATCTTGTTTATCTTCGAGTTACTCCCCTCAGAGGTGTAAAAAGGTTTTATGCCAAAGGGAAGCTTGCCCCTAGGTATGTTGGCTGTTCAAGATTTTGGATCGTCGTGGAGAAGTAGCGTATCAGTTAGAGCTACAACAGTCGTTAGCAGGAGTGCATGGTGTCTTTCATATCTCGCAGTTGAAGAAGTGTCTTCGCGTGCCAGAAGAACAAACCCCGTTGGATTCAATTGAGTTGAAAGAAGATCCCACTTATAAAGAGCAGCTAGTCAAGATTTTGGATATGACAGAGCGTCGTACCAGAAGCAAGACCGTTCATTTTTGCAAAGTGTAGTGGAGCAACCACACATAAGGAGAAGTAACGTGGGAGCCTGAAGAAGAGCTGAAAGTCGAGTTTCCCAGCCTTTTCTCTATTTAGCCTGAATCTCGGGGTCGAGATTCCTTTAAGGGGGGAGGTTTGTAACATCCTAATTTTCTGAGCTTTTAAAAATCTTTTATTAGTTAGTAGTTGGAAAATTCACCATTTGGATTTTAATTAAAACTTAATATGGACTTTTATATCAAAACAATTTAATATGATTAATTCCAACATCAACAATTGTCAAAACTATTTTATTTGGATTTTATGTGCTTGGATATATTCCTAGATTTTTATAGAATTTTTCTGAGATCATTTGCTATTTTCTATTTGCCATTTGGATTTTCTGTATTTTATAAAATAGAAAATCTATTTAAAATCTCGGAACAGTAGTTGGGTCGAAACCCAAACCCTATTCCCTTCCGGCCCATCCCTATGCAGCCCAGCCGCGCGCCCGCCCCGCCTTCCTTTGACATGCGGGCCTCGTATGTCAGCATCTCCCTTCTCTCTGCGTGCACACCGCCCTGACCCACCTGTCAGCATGTCCACGCCGTGTGCGACGCGGACTCACACGAGTCTTCGCCACTGATGTGTGGGCCCTCGTAACTCCTACTTATCATCCCCGAATCCGTTGAGGATTCTGTTCCGCCAGGAGAGCTCGAAAAAGGATCTGCGCCGCCGCAACTCCGACAAGCGATTCCGCCGCAACCAGAGCCGCCCGAGCCTCGTGGTCTGCACCTTCGGCATCTCAGGAGCGAGGACTACATCATGGTCGCCTTCACCTTGCCGAAGCTTCGCCGGAGAGTAGGTCCCGTCAAGCCCGAGTTGATCTCGCCACCTAAACCTCGCCGTCGGCCACCACAGTCAACCTCAGCTACCACAGTCAACCTCAGCCACCCGTGAGTGCATCCCTGAGATCGTAATAACCTCAGCTACCTCTTGGTAACACCCACCGCCGGTGAACCGCTGTCGCTCGCCGTTGTCGGGCAAACCCGAGGGCCTCACCGTCGATATCGACGTGGCAGTCGACGTGTCCGTCCACGTGCGTAGCCACAACCGCGTCCAAGAGCGTGTGTCAGCCCACGTGTACACGTGCGTGGAAAGGTCCACCCTTCACCATATCCAATCGTCCATAGACTCAATCCACCATACAACGTTTCACTGTCATGTGGGTCCCACATGTTAGATTTCTTTTAATTCTGAAAATTCCTAGGGCTGACATCATGCTTGCGTCATAATCCAATTTTTCAGTAGAAAAATAATTAGGATATTCTAGAAATTGTAAATTAGGTTATTTTCTTTAGTTTTGATCTTCCAAAGGCCATATCTTCTTTATAGAAATCTGATTGAGCCCATTCAAATTCCTAAATTCATCTAAATTTGAGATCTATTTATTTGAGATTTTTATTTATTTTTTGGAGTTTGGTTTCTTTCTATTATTGATTTATTTTTATTTATTTCATTTGCGAGTAGACGTTAATTCTTCGGGAACTTTTGAAGGAGTGCACCAAGATCAAGACCAGTATCTAGACCTATTCCAAGGTAAATTATACCTTTGATCATATTGCACCCAATTTTTAAAATACTTTGATTCAAATTATTGCATTTTACTTTAAGTATTTTTGAAATGCTTTTGGGTTTAGTTATTAATCCAATTTGTTACAATCACTTTGTCTATTGTTATGTCATGATCATTTGTCACCCTAGGTTGGTTCATTATTAGTTGGTATTATCGTAGCACCAACGTGGGTTGGTTAGATACGAGTATATTGCTTAGTCATGCTACGAGTCATCATTTCATGTAAGTTGCAAATATAAACGTGACTAAGTGATTATGAAACATTGTGTAAAACTGTGTGCGCTGTGTGCTATTACTCATTGATGGCATGCGTTGCACTTAACCAACAGGGTGAGAAAAGATTTAGACTGAGCCAAGTGGTGGATACTGTGTGATATGGTGGAAGCTGTGTGCATGAGAATATTGGTATGTGTGACATAGTTAGAAATTGAAAGTCTTGCCTTAGTCAATTAAGGACTTAACTTTGTGCGCCATTGAACTGGGCCTTCTGTACAACCACATGCTTGATGGGATGGGCCTAACTTAGTAGGTTATAGAATCTTGACATTGATTACTCAGGTTGATAGGTTAGGCTGTGTGCTAGGATGGAGGTGTGTTTCTGTCTCAGTGATGATTCACATTGCGGGACGGTTCGCCGCTTCCCTGTCCAACGGTGTGTGTCGTACCAAGAGCTGTGTGCGTAAATTGGATGTCGATAAAGCACATCGGGAGTGTCAATGCTTGAGATGAAGTTTTGAAAGGTTTTGTTATGATTTGTGCTAGCTATACTGATTGTATCGTGTGGGTAAGGTGTACAACATCTGCAGAGTGTTAATTAATCTATTCGAATAGCCGCGTTCGCGGTCATGGACATGCTCGAGGATTTCACATAAGGGTTAGATTTTCATAAAACATTTGGGAAGGAACACCTGTGTGACTTAATCCATATTGTTGTGTGAAAGAATTTGATTAAGCTTTGCGTCCTTTGTGAAAATAGATGTAAACTATTATTGTTTATTTGTTTTTAAATTAAGTTTTCAATCTATTATTTGTATTTAATTGCAAATGTTTCTTTATGCAAAATAACTATAGAAGTCATTCCTTTGGAATAAACCATCATCTATAAATTGTATTATGTGGTATGACTTGCAAGTACGGTTGTGTACTCATGCTTGCTACAAACATTCAAAGAAGTGGAGAAGTCTTCGTCTGCATTTGAGGGGAGTTCTACGAAGGTGCTGATCGTTAGGTTCTTGATCCCAGTCGGTGCTGTGGCAAATTGATGGGATTCCGCGGAAGTTATTTGTTTTGTTCCGATGTTGCTTATTTCTCTATTGCTAGCCCTGCGAGGCTTAATAAATGTAAACTCAACCATAAGTTCAAAACCATTATTTGTTAATCAAATTACTCGTTTATGCTATTTTTTTTTCGTTTATGGGGATTGATATTCATCTAAGTTGACACTGTGTGTATTAATGTGGTCTCAGACTAGTACAAAGTACACAGATGATCCAGAATTACACTTTTGGATCCCGACACCTATTGACTGACAAAGTCACCCAAGCAACTATCAAGGGGAGGTTCATTTCCAGGCAAGAAGAAGGAAGGCGCAGAAGAAAAGGCAGAGAACTTATCCGAAGGTCCAGTTGAATGGCAAGTCATCATAGGAAAAGCATAGCGAAAATGGAATATCAATGACACTATAGAATGAAAGCCAATTCTTTATGCCGGCTCTGTCGTGTAATTCTTCGGAAACAAAATTTGAAGTTAGCTAATCCTTCTTATTCTCTTGAAATGACAAGAATAATCTTTTTAGAGCGACAAGGAATCCTTTAGCATGTCAGCATAATCTGACTGCTGGTTTGGTTAATGGAAATCTTCCGCGATGCTCATTTGTTGGTGGGACACTGTTGCTTCTCTGACTTCGTTAGACCTTGCTGGACTAACACACCCTTTCTAGTTGCCAGTTCATATCATTCAAGTTGTTAAGACTATGAATTTGACATGATTTCCAATCGAAAGCAACGCGTCCTAGCCAGGTGATCGGCATCAAATAGCTCAGATGATTCGAGCATCTACGCAAGAGCCAGGAGGTATGCATCATCTTTGCGGTGCCCAAACAGTGTTTGCCAACTGATTAAGCCCTTCTGCTGGGCCACATGCTGTGATCAGAGGAAGCAATTCTCTTCCTTTTGAAGAGCACAAGCAACTCTTCAGCATGCTCTACTTTTTATGTTGTACTAAACACTACGCAGTAGGTGCTAATTATATGCAGGGAACTAGCTAGCTAGTATTTACTCCATTGGTCGCACAGCTCCTAGAGTGGCTAAGATACGAATGGAGAATTAAGTGTCCGAGTCTGAAAATCAATCATCAACTACAAAACCGGGTATTTGACAACATCAAACTCTCAAAACCGTTTACTTTTCATCTTTAAGCTGGTTTCACTGGTGGTTTTTACCACGTTGGCGGCCACATCACTAGTTTTAGCTTTGTAAACAGCTGCATCGGCGCTGAATCACCTCCTAGTTAGATACACATACATATTAATGAAAAGTATTTCATTAATCCTACAGCGAAAAAAGTAGGTGACATATTTTGCTGACTTAATCACGTTGAGATGATTTGTTAGTGACGTCAGCGTATACAAGCTTACTGGGACGCCACGTCCCCAAAAACCATGGTTTGTTTTTGGGCGAGGGGTGATTAATTTATCCGATTTTGATAATTGAAGAGCGTCAAATATATACCTGGTTTTGGAGTTATGGATTGGTTTTGGGACTCAGATCTGAGAGGGGTAAAGCAAACTTATCCCTCAATGGATTGTTAGGTATAAGTCAGGCTCTGGATTGTTGGCTAGAATTTTGCTAGAATGTGTGCACCGTGAACTTTTATTTTTTTGAAGGAAAAAGCATATAAGCGCGTCCTGGCCATTAGCATATAGTAGCATGTCGCTTTAGCATATGTGTGCATGTTATGCGGTGTTCATTGCTTCCATCCCTGTGATTGTACTGCAGAGAGGAAAGTCTTAACCAAAAAAATGAAAAGAAAAAGAGCTGGATACGGACGCAGACCATTTACAATTAATTATTGAGGATTTATCACTATGAATAAGTGCATTTGAGAGTTTACCACTCGATATCTCACTGATATATATATATCTCACGTATGTTAGTGAGATATTGAAAGATAAATCATCAAATGTATCTATCTCGTAATAGTAAATACTCAAACCCTATTTACAAATTCTTACTCGTAGTGGCTGCACAGGCGCACCGCATATGTTAGCTTTCCTTTTTTCCTTGGATCTGCTGCACTCAAACCCTGCTATTGATTTTAGAGTAGCTTAGTTTCTAAGCAACTAAGTAACCACCTCGTCACTTCACACGCCGAACACTAAATTGTACTACTGCTAACTTGCAACATTGTCCAAGGCACAAACCTGTCACTAAGATTAACGGTTGTCGAATCAAGAAACAAAATCAATCGATTAAAAGAACACATACGCACACACGCATGGCCTCCATTGAATTCGTCGCTCTTGCAGCTGATCAGGGGTAGCCTGAGGCCAGGCACGCCTCCCAGAACTTGCGGTCCTCCTCCTGCCGCCTCGCCGCCGCCGCCTTCGGGTCGTCGTCGCCGGTGTGGCCGTTCGTTGCCGCTCTACTCGCATTGGGCGGCCAAAGGAAACAGCTGCTGCTCTCTCGGCTCCACCAGAAGACGTCGCTCCCTTTCTCGTCCTGTCCTCCACCGCCTTCGCCCCCGTCGACGCAGCTGCCGCAGCCGTCGTCGTCGCTGTCGTCTACGTCGACCACCATGTTCACCGCCTCCGCCGGGCAGCACGACTCCGCCACGCTCTCCTTCCTTCCATGGGCGTCGGCCCGACGGCTCGGCCTTATGTACGGGGACTGCGGCGGCCGAGCCGGCGGAGCCGGAGGGGGAGGGCTACGGCCCAGGTGCGGCCGCACGGTGGCCATCGGACTCAGAGAAGCTATCGCAAAGGCGAAAAAAAAACTGAGCGCGCTAGATCGCTTCTCTCATTTTTTGTACGTGTGCTGTGCAAATGTGTGTGCATATATATGGAGAAGGCAAGGCCGGTGATCAGTCAGTGCACATGCGATCGCACCACGGCGAGTTTGTCGAGTAAGGGAGCAAGCTTGGGGCTATCACTGTGCTGTGACGACCGCGACGTATCGTAGCCGAGCCGATCGACATTAATGAGAGTGACAGTAATAGATAACGATCTCCTTTCGCCGGATTTGCAAAGCAATCAATCTTGGTTGATTTCCAAGGGGCCGGCTCTTAATCGCCGTGTACTGTACAGCGATGGCCGGTTCATTACGTGAGGTTGGACCTTGCAAATTGGAGGGGTTCATTTACGTAGCCCTGCAGCTTGCTTGCTAGCTAGCTTCTCGTCAGGTGGTGGCAAATCAATCGATCGAGGTGCTTGGCAACTGTACGTATTAATGCAATATGGATGGTAATTAAGGATTATACAAGAGCGAATTAAGGAACTCAAAATTTGAGGCGGTGGGGGCAGATCAGATGGATGAGATATATCCTAATTAGGTATACAAATGCATTCTAGCTAGTGTTCTAATACGTGGGTTTAGAAATTATTACCTGGATAAGCAAGCGAAGCACTGTATATATAGCGCAGAAGAAAACGACCGGCCGCGTGACGCTGGCAAGTGCCATATTTGGTACATCCTTCTAGAAGGCCACCAGGTTTAGCACGTGCAGGCACGCCTTCTAGAAGGACGTCCTTGCCTCATCCGGATTCCGGTGCTCCTTAATATTTTTTTTCTTCCCATTCCGTGTGCCTGCCTTGCCTCTCATTTGTCCACAGAGAGCAACGTCTCATGGACTCGGCAACTGTTCCAGCGACTGCACTTGTCAGCGATTTAGTGGCACGGCTGGCGGTTCTACCTTCCACGTCTGTACCACAGTTGAGTTTGATGCCCGGTCGATCAGTTGCTAAATGTAATTAACTTGCTATACACTTATACCGTATTAGTATGTACCTATGTATGTCTACAAGTTTCTCCTCATTCTCCTCTTTTTTTTTTAAAGATGAGAAATTGCTTGTGTGATTGAATCTTGTGTGCATTTTTCCTCGCCCTTTTTTGATTGAAGGTTGGGAGGCTTGAAGCTATCATGCCCTCTGGGTTGGTGACTTTTCTTTCTGCGGCCGACAAGTGGAGGCGTAGCCAAGCTGACACCGACAACTTGCTTATCTGTTTGCGACGATTGCTATCATGGGAGACGGGAAGCGGATGTGACATTCATTATCTCATTCTCTTCACTGTTCGATTTAAAATGAATAGACTAGATGGAGTGTTGCAATATTAAAAAATACAGTAAGAGCAACAGTGAATTTTGTTACAGTAGATATTTCACTATTTCTACAGTGTTACTGCCGAGCATTATTCGTGCGGATTGAAACTGTCGTTCACACCGTGATTCTCTGAAGTAGCAGCAAGGGATCCAGATCCAAGGAGAGGAGCTCAACCCCGCCCCAATGTGTAACAACAACATAGCCTTTTATAATATTTTTTAAGAGTCTTTTAATTAGGCGGCACCTAATGCTGCATGTCGTCGGATCTAAATTCTTGCCATATCAGCTAGATGATGAGGTGGAGGAGAGAGCATAGAAACTAGGATTGTGATTCTCTCCATTTAGGTATTCAACGCAAATGATCTACATTGAATCGGCGTTAGGAGTGATCCGTATCGTCCGATCGAAAACTAAAGGTTCATACCAAGTGCTACAGTAGTTTTGATACAATGTTTCGCTACAGTAAACCGCTACAAATGCAGATTTCCCTATTTATAAAGTATTTTGCTACAACACTACATAGTACTTTGGGTGCGGGAGGTCTGCCCGTGCCTTCCTTAAGAAAGATGATTGCTAAAAGTTAAATGCAACTAGATTTATTTTTATTATGAGACAAATGAATTATGGAACTATAATGTATGGGTCCTTGGCACTGTCTTCTATATCTATGCACGCAATCGGCGTGGAGGGTGGTCCGCATGTCTACATGCTGAAGAAGGTCTATGTGTTGTTGATAGTGTAGCGAAACCTAGAGAAAATACTCTTTTCAAGATCAAAGTCGTAACCATGCAACTTCATAAATTACTAGTTCAATGCCTATGCGTTGCTACAGATTAAAAAATTATATTTCCCTAGCATGTCAAACCATTGTTTCTCTGCTGCCCTAGTGCCCGGACAAGCTCTATCCTAGCCTACGTGGTTCATCTATTGCCGTGCTCAGTCTACATCGTGCCCTGGGCAACTTGGCTCCACAACAACGGCCCACGTCGGGATTGCGCGACACAGCCAGGAAGCAGCCATGACCAGCTAGCATCATTTTTGTGATGTCCAAGGCTCCAAGCATCTTCATCAGATTTGTCAATATGAGTTGGTGATTTCCATCTTTTTAATCCTTATATTCGGTTGTAGCAAGTTTCTGATTCTTGTCATATTTTTACCTTCTGACCACTAAAAACACGACAAACATGATTAGCCTTTACATGTTGACAAGAATATACATGAGAGTCACACAAAAAAGGATTACTATCGGACATGTAAATTACTGAAGAACACCAATCATATAATTATCCTGTCATAGAAGCACTTGCTGTGAGACCATCAATTCATGGTGACACATGGCGACATTAAATTCTCAGTAGATGACATATGAAAAGTATTTCACTGAAGCACTCTGTAAATCTATCATAAATCACTTTACCTTTCTACTAAATTCACATCATTGTTCCAAAAACTAAACCCAATTAACCTCATATTTGTTAAAAGTTAGAGATCATAAAAATGGTAAATCAAAGTAGAAGCGATCATAGTCATTTGCACTCATACTTCCGGCATGGTCACACCATATCTGTTAAAAGTTAGAGATTATAAAAATGGTAACTCAAAGTAGAAGCGATCATAGTCATTTGCACTCATACTTCCGGCATGGTCACACTATACTATTGGACAACCACATGATTCTAGCATTGTAGTATTTTGCTTTTGTATAATAATATTTGTAACTTTCACAAACTCTACCAAATAGTGATGAATAATCACCTCTACTTGTGCTTTGGTGAACCAAAATGATCTACAACCAGAATATCGACCTTCTTCTATGGTTGCATAGAATGGCCTCAAGCATGCCCCTTGGCAACTAAGGGAACCCAAATGAAGCAAACAAAAAGAAAGCACAATCAAAATGGTGAAATCCAATGCAATCTGATGATTAAAATAAAAACCATGAAATATGGATGCTAGGTAGAGGAAAAACGAACTATCAGGTGGTGTTACTAAATTTACTTAAAACTTTTCATTGGAGATCATATTTCTTCACTAAGCATTGGACTTCATTCATAAGGCAACTGCAAAATACTCTCAAGATATAATTGCTCTCCTAGAAAGCAAGTACACGATTGCATTCAAGTCAGACCAAAGTGCTAAACACAGACATTTATCTGGGGTTGTTGGAATGAGCCCTATCTGTTCCAATAGGCCAAAGGCCAAATATATAAGTTATAGTGTAGGTAAATATGCAAAGAGAACAATATACAAACTAACATCTAACAAGACTCACTATTGATTTGATCTAGAATTATGTGTTTGCATGCAAATCTTTTTCATACAAAATACGTACTTTCCCATCATTGAGCCTTACACTTTTTCTAAGCAATCAATTCGTTTTTCATATCAAACTATAGACACAAACCTCAAAAACAAGAGAGCCCTTTGGGAGATAATCAAGGAAATTGAATTATCAGTGCTCAAGTTGAAGGGAGCATACACGAGGAAACAAATAAGGACCATCATCCTCTCTGAAGTTTTTTTGGTAATAGTTAAACATCAACTGAGATATATCTGTGACCTAGACCAATGGATTAAAAATTGATAAGCATAATTGTATCTACAACCAACACGAGCTAATGACTCCAAACACACATGATGAAATGAAAACATAAGTTTTAATCTCTGACAAGGACAAACTTGTAAGGGATTTTATAAAGATCACAAAAAAGCTATTTTCTTAAAAAATGAAAAATCAAAAGTGCAAAGTGCAAGTTTTCTTTTGTTTGTAGCAGAAGTAAGAAAGTACTACTATATAAAATTTTGAATGAAATCTAGGTGAAACAGTTAATGGTGAGCTCATTCTAACTTCCTTTCACTCCAAAATGTTTACATATCTTTGTTAAACTAATGTATTGGGTCCATATGCACATAGATCATTTGAACTTTGGCCCAAGCCAAACACAAGAAAAATCAGTGTTGCAAAACAGAAATTTGGTGAGTATTCAATCTAACTCTCTAGATGCCTTCATATCAATAGTTCATGCAAATCAAGATTCACAAAATTGGCGATCGATAAAGCTTCACATGACCGTTAACAGCGCAAACAACCAACAAACAACTGAAATAGTCACACATATGGAATGTTAGGTGATAAGATTAATAGATGAACATAATATTAATGATATATAAACATTACAGTAAGACAAAAATATAGCTTCAAATATCAGCAAAAAGATATATACCCAGAATTAGGTGCAAATCCTTGTTGAAACCATGAAATTGACTGAGCACATGGTTCAATATCACGTGCTAAGCAAGTGGGCACTAAACATGGTTCAAAGAGATATGCAAATGTTGAGAATTGAACATTTCAGATCAAGCAAGAATTATTACTTTTGAATTGTCATAAAGTACAAGATGACTTCTTAATATATCTCACTAATCAAGACAGTTGCACCCATTATAATTCCAAATGTTTTTGCTTCATTTTGAATAGCATCTCACATTCTCGCTGCAATATTCATGCTGAGAAAATATCGTTCTGGTAACAGTATAATTGAATCGATTCTTCATTATTTCGTATAAATTAAATCAAGTGCGTATGGTAATCATCATCATCCTTTGGAGTTGGCCCTCCATGATCTCAACCAAAGCCCTCACTAAGTGCCTCAGTTCAAAACTTCAAATTGTCCACAATAACTCCAAACTCCAAAGTAACTACATAGCTTGAGCTCTCATAACTCAGAAGCATTTTTCTTACTATATACAATCCTAATATAAAGAATCTTAAGATTGGATTTCTCTTCCACTTCATTTTGGCTATCAAATTGCTTTAGTATCCTACTATCTCCTAAACATCCAAGGATATGTGGTCCGGGAAAGTTCGTAAGCCCTTGTACAATTCCAGAATTTTTTTGGCAACATAAGAGTTCTTTCAATTTTTTTGGGGGGAATTAAATAAGAGATTTTGGGCTACACATCTTTACAGTTCCGAAGAAGCACATCCCTCTGTGCCCCTTACAAAATCATTATGAATGCACCAATTTTTTTTGAATCTGGACCACAATTGCCCAACACATGTCTAAGTTACATATTAAAATCACGATCTTCCAATTGAAAATTGACATTCTATACCAAAAATAATGAGCAAAACAAACATGAAATTCCCTTTCTTCTAATTCTAGTTGAACACAAGAATCATAAATTAACAGAATGCATTGGAAATCCTCCTCTTTCATAAACCAAAAATCGGTTTCCCCTCTTTTGACGCTAACAATCGATCTAATAGAAGGGATAATGGATCATCACACCATGGAAACAATAGATCAGATATGGTAAAGAAGAGAAGACTTGTGAAGCAAGATATGCATCGCGGCAGTGGACAACATGGGGAGGAGGGGGACTCGACGGCGGCGAGAACGGTGGAGAGCCGGGGAGGATGCAGGAAGCACGGGCGACCCGCAAGAATAGGATAGCTCAGAGCTTGAGGTTGATCACTCCAATTAAGGCCAAAATGCAAAGCAAGACATGAAACCACCTCAAGATTCAGGTAAAACAGGCCACATTGCAAACTCGAATCGATTTAAAATCTCAATCCATTTCTCAAGAACTCAGAAGGTGATTATTAACAGTAGCAAAATTAATGGGGGAAAAGGTTGATCCTCACTGTATAGGATGATGAGGACGAGGCCGCAAACCACCGCGGACGCGACAACCCACTTGAGGATGGTCCTCAGCCTGTGCTTGGTGGAGAGGATGGAAGTGGGCTCAAGGATTGGGCCTGCCTTGTGTTAGAATAGGAATTTTTATCTGTATTTCCTTATCTATATATGACATATCCCCCTTGTACTCCTATATATATATATATATATATATATATATATATATATATATATAATTGGGCCTCATGAATATACATACAATATTCATAATATGGTATTAGAGCTAGGGCACTAACCTAGCTCTTCCGCTACCACGTAGTTGTCGAAGGCCGTCGCCGCTGCCATCGCCCGACGTGATGCCTCACGAGCTCGTCCGCTGACGTAGCCCGAGCCCGACGCTACATCTTCTGCCCAACGTCGTCCGAGCCCGAGCCTGATGCCGCCCGCTGACGCTATCTAGATGTCGCTCCAGCCCAACTCGACACCTCCATCGCCGTTCGATGGCGCGCGCATCATCGCCGACCTCAGGGCTCAACTGTTGAGTCGCTCACCACGACCGACAGTCACTGAGGCTCTTTCAACGCTTCATACTGAGGAGCCTCGCTGCGGGTCAGCAGCACAATTTGTTCCAGCTGTGCTTGCTATCCATTCTTCTTCGACTACACCGACAGTTTCTGTTTCGACTACAGTCCCTCCTCAAGTGTCTGTTTCTGCTCCTGTTTTTGCACTAACCGAGGTTTAGTGTAATTATTGCAAGAACTTTGGGCACGACTACCAGAGTGGATGATCTAAGAGGGGTAGGGAGGCCCTTCCTCGACAGGAGGATAGACCAGCACGTCAGAACCTTCTCAGCGAGGTGACTCTGTTCAACAATTATGTCAGGCTCTACTTCAGCCACTCTTTCACATCTCAGTAGGATCTGCTAGTCTAGCTCAGACATCTCCTCTAGGTACTTCTTGGGTTTTGGATTCTGGTGCCTCTCACGACACCGGACTCCACATCTCTCACTTTAATAGGACCTCCTGTTTTTTCTATCTCTATTTAGACAGTTGACAGTACTCCTTTGTCTGTCAGCTGTTAGGGCAGTTTTTTGTCCACTGATTTTTCTGTTCCAGTTGTTTTCCATGTTCCCCAACTTGCCATTCAACTTCTATCTATGGGTCAGCTTACTGATCTTGGTTGTAGGTTGGTTTTGATTATCACTCCTGTTTCATCCAGGACTGACAGATAGGGACAATACTTGGAACCGACCGGTGCCGTAGGGATCATCAGGGTCTCTACATCCTTGACTGCCCCCACCTTTCATCCATTTCAGTTGCTCCTGTCACCTCTACATCTACCATCACCGCCCTGCTGCCACCACGTCTAAAGTTTTTACGCAGTGACATCATCGTCTAGGTCACTTGTGTGGGTCTCATATTTCTTCATTAGTTCGCTAGGGTGTTATTGAACGTGTTACTATTGACACAACCATATTTTTTAGGGTTGTAAGCTGGGAAAGCAGCTACAAATTCCTTATTATTCTAGTGAGTCCTTGTCTTCTCGTCCTTTGGACTTAGTTCATTCAGATGTATGGGGACCTGCGCCTATTATCTCTAAAGTCAGGCATAAATTTTATGTGATCTTCATTGATGATTATTCCCGTTTTACATAGATTTTCCCTATGTCTAATCGTGGTCAGTTTCTTTGCGATCTATCTAGCTTTGCAATGATAATTCGTACTCAGTTTGATTCTTCCATCCGTACTTTTCAATGTGATTCTGCTGGCGAGTACTGTTTTGATGCTTTTAGATAGTTTCTTTCTAAGCAAGGCACTCTTTACCGGTCTTCTTGTCTTGGTGCTTATGCTCAGAATGGGGTTGCTGAGCGCAAATATCGTCATCTGATTGAGACTGCACACACTTTTCTTCTTGTCTCTCATGTTCCACCATAGTTCTGGATTGATGTCGTTTCTACAGTTACATATCTCATCAATATGCAGCCTTCCACTGCTCTTAAGGGTGTCAATCGTATAGAGTGTCTCTACTCTCGAGCTCTGCAGTACACCCACCTTCATGTTTTTGTTGTACTTATTTTGTTCTGCTGCAGCATCATGAACGAACCAAATTATCGGCTCAGTAAGTTGAGTGTGTGTTTCTTGGTTATAGTTCTAAGCATAAGGGTTATCGCTGCTATGATCCTTCTGCTCGACGGATCAGGATTTCACGAGGTGTTGTCTTTGACAAATATTGGCCTTTCTTCTATCGAGATTCGGCCTTCTCCTATTTCCGCCATTCAGTTGATTTCATGGTTGTCTCTTTCTGACACTTCACTCTTTTTTCCACTATCACAGTCTTCCCCTGGTCTATCTCGAGTGGTTCCTTCTGTACCCCCACCTCTAGTGTTGCCTCCTACAGCACCGCCTCTTGTTCTTGCAGCACCACCGTCTTATTTCTCTGGTATTCACTATGCCAGGCATCCTAGTCCTTCAACTATCTCCTCTCCTGGTATCTTGCAGACACCCACATCTGATCCTCCTGATGATGCTCTCCGTTATGTCCTTCATGACCGAACATCCCTTCGACCTCCTGATTATCTTAGATTTGCTCCGATAGCTCACGCTCTCTTTATCATTGAGACTAGTTCTTATCTTTAGGCTGCTCCTCATTCTGAGTGGTAGCTCACTATGGCAGAGGAGCTTGATGATCTTCGACGTACGAAGACTTGGGATATTGTATCGACACCTGTGCATGCACGTCCTATCACGTGCAAGTGGGTGTACAAGATTAAGACCCTGTCTGATGGTACTATCGAGCCCTACAAGGCCCATCTTGTGGCTTTCAGCAAGAGTACGATCGTGACTACGATGAGACTTTTGCCCTTGTTGCCCATATGACCACTGTTCGCACTCTTGTTGTAGTTATTTTTGTTCGTCGGTGGTCTCTCTCAGCTGGATGTTAAGAATACCTTTCTTAATGGTGTTTTACATGAGGAGATCAATATGCAGTCACCCCCTGGGTATTATTTTCCTAATGGACACGTCTGTCGTCTTCGTCGTGCTTTTTATGGCCTCAAACAGGCTCCTCGTGCTTGGCTTGCGCATTTTACCTCAGTGATTACTACTGTTGGTTTCACTGTTAGTTCCCATGATCTTTTTCTTTTTGTCCATGTCTCATCTCGGGGTAGGACACTGCTTCTTCTGTATGTTGATGATATGCTCATCACTGGTGATGATTCCTCATTCATCACGTATGTGAAGAAGCATCTCAGTGAGCAGTTTTTGATGTTTGATGTTGGTTCTCTTATGTACTTCCTTGGGATTGAGGTCCTTTTCATGTCTGAGGGCTACTACCTCTCCCAACAGAAGTATGTCTAGTATCTTCTTGATCGGTCTGGTTTGACTAGAACTCGCACTGCTGAGACTCACATGGAGCAATCTCTACAGCTTCATGCCACTGATGGTGTTCTTCTTGGGGATCCTACTCGATATCGCCATCTTATTAGGAGTTTGGTGTATCTTGTGAGCACTTTTCCTGCTATTTCTTATGCTATTCATATCCTAAGTTAGTTAATGGCTCGTCCTACCCATCTTCACTATCGTCATCTTCTTCGTGTTCTTCACTACTTGCGTGGGACTATCTCTCGTTGTTTATTTTTCCCTAGCTCTACCTCACTAAAGCTTTAGGCGTACTCTGATGCAATCTGGGCTAGTGATCCTTCTGATCATCATTCTCTTTCTGCTTACTGTGTTTTTTTTGGATCCTCACTGATTGTCTAGAAGACAAAGAAGCAAACTGCAGTTTCCCGTTCGAGTGTAGAGGATGAGTTGAGAGCTATGGCAGTAGTGATAGCAAAGGTTACTTGGTTGAGGTGGTTACTTACAGATTTCAGAGTGCCCAGTGAAGCATGAGCTCATCAAGCACATTGGTGTGGCTGTTTCATACACTTGCAAGTACAGGAGTATTTGCTTTGTAGTTTGTGCCCTCAGAGTTACATATTGCTGACTTTTCCATGAAACCACAGACCAGGGTACAATATTTGTATTTTCTCTCCAAACTCAGTGTGTGTGATCCACCATGAGTTTGAGGGGGGGGGGGGGTTAGAATAAAAATTCTTATATGTATTTCCTTTTATGCCTTTTGTATTTCCTTATCTATATATGACATATCCCCCTTGTACTCCTATATATATTGCCTATTAGGCCTCGTGAATACACACACAATATTCATAACACATTGCACTATCCTCCCACCTCGTCATCCCCATCCTCTACGCTGCAGCATCAGAGCTCAGTGGCACAAATCTATGGCGGCGGATGCGAAGATAGGCGGCTGTAGGGGCATTGATGGTGCGGATGCGAGGAGCGGTGGCGATAGGGTGGGGTGGCGCAGATGCGAGGAGCGACAATGTTAGGGCTGGAGCGGGGCGCAGATGCACAGATGCGAAGAGCGACGACGTAAGGGCAAGGGTGGGCGTAGATGCATTAGTGAAGGATCTAGACCCGCCATTATGAGTTAATAGAATATTTTGGTGATTAATGACAAATCCAAATATGAGACTAACTCGCTTGTCTAGTATTATCATGTGTAGTCTCATTTGGATATAAAGGTGAAACTCAACGAGGTATGCAATCGACATCTTAATCTTATTTATTGTTGCATTCCTCGGATCCAAAATATAGGATGAACTCAACCATAAGTTTAACTTGAATATGTGTATATGATCTAATTACACATTTGTGTATGCACACATTTAGAGGGGGTTTATTCTATATTTTATGATTTCATTAGTATTGATCCCGTTTTCACATATATTTGAGATCTTTACTTTGAAACATGTCCGTTTGAGTATATAGAACTTGTGTAGTTTTTGTATACTCATGTTTTGAGTATATAGAACTTGTGTAGTTCTTGCATACTCATGTAGTGAGTATATGTAACTTGTGTAGTTCATATATACTCACGTTGTGTTATATTATCTACATTCAATTTATGTGTAATTGAAGTGATTATCATTAATTACCAATGAGAGAAAGATTAAAGTATCTTATCCCACCATTATGTGATAATGGTTTGTTGTGGTAACTAATGGCAATCACATTGTGGAACTAATATTTTCCCATGAGTTGGATGAATAGGTTATGTTCCAGGATGATGAAGACTTTGAAATCATCATGTGTCAATAACATTAAAGTCAAGAGCTTGGTGTAAAGGATGCATCATGAGTAGATGTTTATCAAGAAGAAGAAAAGATCATGAGTCGACCGTCAAGACAAGGGAAGACCCATCATGTGTTGATGGAGGTCAGCCAAGAATCATAATGAGTTGATGATTATCAAATTAATGACACAGACTTGAAGTGATGATGTGCGTCATCAAGCTTCAAAGAAGATGTTCAAGGCAAAGGTATGACTAGCTAGGACTAAGGATGTGTTCCTAGTCTTTTACCGGTCTTGGTGTTTGGTTGGTAGACCAGATTGTTAGTATAGGTTGCTGTACTATTAAGAGGGGTCTTAACTAGTAGTTTGAGTTAGTCATGTGTTGATAGCCCATCGTGGTTGCTCTAGCTCATCTAGGCATGATGCTACTATTTGCGAATGTGTTTTGCAAACAGTCAGGGCTCATGCATAACCCTTGAAGTTTGTGACTTTAGTTTGCAAATATATTTTGCAAACGGTGTAAGTCCATTTACCTTATTCCTTGTGATGTTGATTCTAAAAGATGGCAAATGTGTTTTGCAACTTGTTGAGAATATGTGGATTTCATGGGGATATGTTCCAGATCTTAGGGTGATGTGACAATTGGCAATGGCGTTTACGGTTTGTCGTTTCACGCGTTTTCGACAAAGTGGCAGGCTTACTGGACAGGGGCGGTCCGACCGGTCTTACCACGGCGGTCCGACCGGTCCCAAATCGATCGGACCGGGAATTTCGGACGGCGATGACCAAAGTGGTCAAAACGAGCTGGGCCAAAAATAGGTGTTGTAGGCAAGTGAGGGGATCCCATTGCACTTGGTCTCATGATTTTTGGAGTTTCCAGTAAAAAGTTCTATTGGTTTAAAGTTTCCAGAAGGTTTCGGAATTTGAGGGCTTGAATTTCGGCTAAGTCCCAAGGGGCGGTCCGACCGCTCACGAGGAAGCGATCCGACCGCCAAGGCGGTCCGACCGCTCACTGGGCGGTCAGACCGGTAATAACTTGATCATCGGCCAACTTCGTGGCGATGTTGTTTTGTTAGGTCAAAGTCATTAGTTTCATGGCATGTGATTTGCATGATGCATGTTTTGACTAACATGGGTCAAGTTGTGAAGAACTTGTTCCCAAATTCGTGTTTCTTGTCTGTGGTTGTGCAGGTAGCTTGGTGGTCAACGACGGTCAACGGCGAGGAGGATCGGGACTAGACTTGGAGAGTTGAGGTCCAGAATGATCTACGGTGCCGGGTGAGGTAAACGACTCAAGCGTGACGCAAGATGGACAAGGGTGACCTATTGGCAAATCCATGATGCATGGTGAAGCGGTTTAGGTCAAAAGGTTAAAGACGGCGCTTTGCGAAGCATGCGTGTGTGACCCGTTTGTTAGTGGGCCTTAACGGGAGCCCAATTAAGTCAAACCCTAGGAGTTCTAGGCCTCCACTATAAATAGGAGGAGGTGGTGGCTGCACCCCTCTCTCTCTCGCCTTTTTATGTTTCAAAACCCTAATTGTCTTTAGGGGAGTTGAGGTGGAGGCTAGGGCTCTTGATGGTTTGTGGTGAATTTCGTGATCTTTGATTGTCCACTGATCCATGATGGTGTGGATGTAATCCAGCATCAATCACGAAATCAATCTATGCAAGGTTTGCTTGAGATAAGTCTCTTTTCGTTCTTGCTTTCAATTTCGTGTTTTTAGGGCTTTCTTTGATCCGCGAGTTTGTGATTGATTCTTTCACGTGAATTAGCTTGCTGTGATATGTGTGAATCTATCTAGCATCATCTTGATCATCAATCTCTCACGAACAAGCTTTAGGATCAAGTTTTCGTTCTTGCCCGGTTTTAGACCTTACATTAATCAATTGGCAATTGCTCAAGATCGTTCCAAGAATTATCATAATATTCGATTGGAATAGGTCCTCAATAGCATATAGAAGGTGTGTGCAAAGTTTCATAAAGATTGGAGTTGAGAATCAAAGTTTCACCTAATTGCAACCGTCATCGGCCGATTTCTTATTGCGGATCGGTTCGAGTCGGCGGTCGACCGCCGCGTCATCACCGGTCGGATCGATTTGAGCGGTCCGACCGCCATATAACGCCGGTCGGACCGCCCGCAATCGGTCCGACCGGTTGGGTCCAGTAGTCGACCGCCCGGCCGTGAGTTTGCAATCTTAAGTTGATTTTGTTATTTTGCTTAGGGGATTTAATTGGATTCAATACTAGTCTTTCGCTGTACTGGTATATTGATCTTCATAGCTTCATCATAGCTATTGGAGTGAAATTGTGTTGAATTCATTATTTGGGAAAAAGTGAGCGTGCTCCTATTCACCCCCCCTCTAGTCGCCTTTTCGGTCCAACAAGTGGTATCAGAGCCCGGTTAGTTCAATCTTGATCTTAACCGGTCCTTTGAACTTTGGCGATGGATAAGTTTTCTACTAAACCGCATATCTTCAATGGGCACGACTATGCCTATTGGAAGAATCGTATGCGTGTCTTTCTTGAGAGCGAGGACAAGCTATTTGGGATGTTGTTAGAGCCCATTGGTTATTCCCGAAATTGCTACACCTGCTTCGCAATTCTTTTGGCTAACAACAATAAGGCTAAGAATCTTTTATATGGTGCACTTGGTAGACAAGAATATGATAGAATTTGCAATCTTTCAACTGCGCATGAAATTTGGAACACTCTCGAAACATATCATGAGGGTTCGTCCCAAATCAAAAGGTGCGCCAAACAGGTTTACAAGCGTGAATACAATAAATTCGAGATGCGTCCCGAGAGAGCATCGATGACATTTTCAATCGCTTTAATAAAGTAATTAATCAAATGAAAGCTGTTGATATTGAATATTCTCAATCTGAAAATGCCACCCATCTCTTGGCTGCAATCAACACCAAGGAGTGGGAGATGAAGGCTACTGCTATAGAGGAAAATATTGATCTTTCAAGTCTTACTTTAGAATTGCTTTATAGTAAACTCAAGACTCATGAAATTAAAAGAGTTGATCATCCCAAGAAAGATAATTTAGCTTTGGTAGCGATCCTCTCAAAAGGCTTTTGATGACTCTTTTGAATCTTCTTCGGATTTTTATTTGCTTATTTATCTGCTATTCATGAAGAGGAGCTTGAAAGTATTCCTGAAATAGAGTTAGCTCTTCTAGCTAAAAAATTCACACGGGCCTACAATAATGTGAGAAACAAAAAGAGAGGTGGTCCGGTGACATGCTATGAATGTCAGACCAGCCCTACACTGCTTCGAGGGAATCTTTCCTCCAACGGCTAGTTTTTGGGTGTGGGCTATAAATACCCACCTTGGCTAGTCGGAGGATTTTGTTGCTACTATTGCAAAGTGTTCTAGTGTTGTGAGACATTCTTTTGAGCAAGGCGAAGTCAAGAGATTTGAGAGCAAACCCTAAGTGCATGTGTTGCCTTAGGTAGTGGATTGAGTATCCACTGAGCTTAGACACTTGATTAGTTCAAGTAAAAGTTGAGTCTTGTTACTCTTGACGTTTGCCGACACCTAGACGGCGTGGAGGCGTCGTGACCGATGATCTTCTCAAGAAGCTTGTGAGAAGGCCCAGCGTGTTGTGAGTGGTTTAGTGCTCGCCATCTCCGGAGTGGAGGAAGAGCAACCCTAGTTGAGCGAGATGTTGATTCCTGTTGGAACCGGTCCAAGTGGTTGGACTTACCTCGGATGTGTTGGCTTAATTAGTAGAGCCAGTCCAATTTGATTGGGCTTACCTCAATGTGGATTAGGGGAGACCGGCAAGTCTCCGAACACCACGGTAAAACATAATTGTGTCATCTTGGTTTGTGCTTGTGCTTTACTTTGAGCAATTTACATTACATGCTTTAATTGCTTATATATCTTTGTATGATTGCTCTCTTTCAATTGTATTCATATTGTTGGTGCACTTAGTGGAGCCTAGTTGATTTAGGTTTTAATTGTGCAAAACCAATTTGTTATTATCTTCCGCATTATTAATTAGTTTTAGCTGAAAGAATTTTTAAAACCGCCTATTCACCCCCTTCTAGTCGGCCTCCTCGATCTTACAAGTGGTATCAGAGCTTAGTCTCTCATTTATTAGACTTAACCGTCAAGACAGTAAAGGATGGCTACTAGAGAAATAGTACACCTAGGTGAAGCTCCTATTTTTTATGGCACAAATTATGCTCATTAGAAAATATGCATCATATGTTATTTTAGGGACATGAGTCCAAAAATATGACGGATTGTTGATGTTGGCTTTTCTCCTCCATTGGATCATCTCGCTCCAACAATTGAGGAAGGCAAATGCTTACATCTCGACGCTCAAGCAATTAACGCCTTATTTAGTGCTTTGAGTGTAGAGATTTTCAGTGAGGTATGCAATCTCAAGAGCGCTCATGAAATATGGACATATATTTAAGATCATTATGAAATGTCCACTTCTACTAGTGATGATTGCAAAAAAAATAGACGTCGGAAGAAGAATGCTCAACTTCTAGCTCCGACGATGATGAGTCAACAAGCCCCTCCACATCAACCCAATGCTTCATGGCAAAAGGTAATAACGAGGTAAATAATAATGATGAGCCTTCATATGATGAGTTGATGGACATGCTAGAGGACTTGAACGAATATCTTGGCAAGGCGAAGTCAAGATTCAAAGTCTTGAAGAAAGAATTTCTTTCTCTCAAGGATTCCTATAAAGAGCTAAAAGAAGCTCATGAGACTCTCCTTCTCAAGGATCTCAACAAGTCCAAGGTGGATATAGGCATCACATGCAATTTATTAAATGATATGCCATGTGTAGTTGCTAACCCTTGCATTACATCTAAGGTCAGCATATCCACCTCATGTGAGGATTTATTTGATATGCCTTGTTGCTCAAAATTAGATGCTCCTATTTCCTCTATGGCTTGTGATACTAACATTGTAGAGGAAAATAAAGAGCTCAAGGCCCAAGTCATCAAATTGAAAAATGACTTGACAAGAAGCTACAAAGGGAAGGTCACTCTTGATGATATATTGAGCAAGCAAAGACGCTTGCAAGATAAGAGTGGTATTGGCTTCACTCTTAAGAAGAAGGAAAATAGCAAGACAAGACACAATGCAAGACACACGAAGAATGTCAAGTACCATGGAAAGAGCCACTTTGCCTCGTTGTGCCCAAATCAAGTGGATGACAAGTCAAGATCATCAAGAAAGAGGCAAACCGGCAACAAGCAAGTAAAGAAGGCAAATGACGAAAATAAATATCGAACTTGCTACAATTGCTGGGAAAAGGGACATCTTAGTAAGGATTGTCCGAAAGGTTTCTCTCCTAAGATATTTATTTATAATGATCATTATTTGCTTAGGAAATAAAAAAATGGCAATGTATTTGCTAGAATAGTTAGTTCACTAAAGTTTATTACTAGGGCCATTTGGGTGCCCAAATATATTATGACTAACATTCGTGGACCAAACTAAGTATTGGGTACCAAATTGTGTTTTAAAGCCTAATAGGTACTTGGAGAGGCATTGGAGGTTTGCCTCTCTCATGAAGAGGTGAATTACATCACATATCAAAATTGGAGCCAAACTTGGGGATAATCAAGTCATATCATAAACCAATTCTATTTCGGTAACAAGTACTTACATTGAAGTATCTAGCCCCTTTATGCCTGGTGTAGGTTACATTTCATGAAAATCATATTAAAAAGGGGTGTTCTTGCTCTTGTTCATAATGTTCATTATTAATATCTTGAGCAAGATGGTAGTGACACATTAAGGGGGAGTGTTAAATCATAATCATGTATATCACAACCCTATGTGTGCCCAAATAAATTAAGTGCTAGTTTTGTTTTTCAAAATTGAGCCTTTTTAACAAAACTCAAAAACTACATAACTATTATTAATTCTTTAAAAAAATAGTTGCAAATGTATACAAATGCTTTTCAAAGGTCTACCAAAGGTTTTAGCTCTAGAAAAACCTATTTTAAGTGAAAATGAGTTTCTAGCCAAAATCCTAGATTATGGTATCTTGATTTGGACCAAAACTATATTTTTGTGTAAAATCTATTCTAAAAGGAATTTGAAAATCTTCCCAAAAGAAAAATCCTAGAGTTGCCTTTTCTAAACTTTTTTTGGTATTCAAAAGATTTCCAAAAGACCAATCTAGAAAAAAGTTATTTAATTTTGAAATTCGTCCAAAATCCTACTTTGACAAAAATGGTCACATTCTAGAACTTAAGTGAGTTTTGCCATATGAGCCAAAATTATTCACATGAATAGGTCCATAATAGTATTCATGACTCAACATGCAATTCAACATGCAATTGAATGCTTTAAAATTGACCGGATGCTCAATTTGGATCTTTTGGTGAAACTTCATGAAAACTTGATTTCATTTACGAAAACCAAAAGCTTATTTCATAAAAACTATTTATGATTTGGATTTTCAAGATCTATATAAGTTGGAAATTCTCTAAATATGTTTGCTTGATTGATTGTGTGAAAATTTGGAGCTAATAAAACAAATCTCTCTTCTCAATCAAGAACTGAAACTGTTTGTCGGGCCAAGAAAATCGGTCCAACCGCCAACAACGGCGGTCCGATCAGAGCTCACGGCCCGATCGGCCGTTATCCCAATGTCGACGGAACGCGTGAAGGGTCTAATACCCCTTCACCCGAGAGCCTTCTCTCTCACCTATTCATCTCTTCCAACCGAGCCTTCTTGTTTTTCTCTCCTCCGGCCGCCACCTCCATCTCCAGTCTCGGATCTCCTCCTCCGGCAATCTCTTTGGTGCTCCAAGGTACTATTTGTTCTCCTTCATCCCCTCATTCATTCCCTCCAAATGCTTTGTGAATTGGTTGCCAAATCTCATTGGCATTTGGAACCCTAGGTGAGGGAGGTTCTTCTTCAATTCGGCTTTTTTGGCTCTCCAATCTATCCAAGTAATAATCCCTTGTGATTCTCCTCTCCATCCAAATCGGTAAGCCTCCTTATCTACTTGCAAATATCCTCTCATTGTAATTTGCCCCAAATTCTAGGGTTTGTCGAAAAATCCTACATTGTAGTCAATCCTTGTGGCAAATGGTTGATCTGCAAGTAGTATGGGAATGAACAAATAAAGATCCATGATGCCATTGTGTGAATGTTGCAAATTTGTGGGTTATCCCCAAAATCTGTTCTCTGCTCCTATCTCCAGCGGTCTGACCGGTGGCACAATGGCAGTCCGACCGACCTTAGTGGCAGTTAGACCGCCCAGGTCCAGTGGTCCGACCGCCAGTGACCAGAAAGCACGACAATTAGCATTTATGGCATATTTATGAGTTTATCCCTTGATAATTCCTTACTAATCTAGGCGATCTTTTTCTCAGGGACAATGCCGGTCAAGAAAACCATCAAACGCCCAAGTGTCGCTCCTTCTTCCTCGAAAGATCCCGTTGAAGAAGAGCATGTTGATGAGCAAATGGAGGATGTTGAGGCATTGAGTGAAAATGGTGACAGCAGCGATGAAAATTTTGAGGCATCTAATGATGATGAGGATGTTGCTCCCAATGAAAGTCAGTTCATTGGACTTGATGTGTCAAGGATTAAAAGTGAGCAGTATACCATCTTGAGGCACATCAACCAATTCAGGTTCCCAAGGTCAGCTTCGACAAATATGTTCCATACTCAATTTCAACAAGATGTATATCAAATCATTTATGGAAAGAAGCAGTTTGCGAATCATCGTTTTGTCAAATGGAGCTACGTTGCATAAAATCCAACCTACAATGGATTATATCGTCTTTTCAGAAATGTAGGATTGGATTCTTTGGTCTCTCTAAATTGCAACTTTCATTCCAAGGCCATTAAATAGTTTTATGCCACAGTGTTCATATCTCCTGATCCCATCTTACTTGGATGACTGGCCAACAACAGGTAGAAGCCTCTAGAAAGAATTTTACGCAGGCCTTAGATCTGAGGGAGTCTAGGGGAATAAGGATCCATCTACAGAACCCCTAGCTCTTACACAGGTGGATGAGTACTATGATCAGAACCATCATTATTCGTGTGGTAAGGTAACTGGCCTTCTTCCCCTACCAAGCATCATTAACAGGATTATGAGGGCATCATTCTTCCCTAGGAGTGGGAATAATGATGAGATTCATGGGAGGGCTTGGAACGTGGTAAAATATATAATGGAAGGAACAAAATTTGATGTGATTGATTTGATAATCAGAGAAATAGCCACTTCCAAAGGAGATAAGTCAAAAAACATATACTATGCTCCCTTCATTATGAAATTGATTAAGAGCAGGATTATCTTTGACACCCCTTGTGATATAGAGCATAAGGAATACAGACCAAGGGATGCTTCTCCTCCTCCACCTCAGATGCCTGCTCAGGTGCCTCCTCCACCTCCTCCTCAGTCTCAAGGATAGGGGTCCTCGTCCCAGGGTCCTCAGGAGCAAGACCCTGTACTGGCAGCTATTCTTCATCTTCAGCTGAGTGTGGATCAGCTTCGTGCATCCTAGGATGAGACTAGAGCCATGATGAACACGAGGTTTGATGCACTGGACGCTTCAGTATCTGACTTGCGTGAGCAGTTCTTTGCATCTCAGCAGCAGCAGGAGCCCTTGATCTATCATCGCTATGGACGAGGTCAGCGCCCGCCCTCCTTCACTCAGTCGGGAGATCGTCCTTCATCAGAAGCTCCTCTTCCAGATCATTAGTTTTAGTGTTGGACCGAAAAGGCGACTAGAGGGGGGGGGGGTGAATAGGAGCACACTGACTTTTTCACAAAGAATGGATTCAATCCAATTTCACTCCAATAGCTATGAGAGCTATGAAGATCTATATACCAGTACAACGGAAAACTAGTATTGAATCCAAACTTATATCCCCAAAGCAAAAGAGCAAAACCAGAACCAAAACCAAAGGGCGGCAGACCGGCGTATTGCTAAGCGGTCCGACCAAGCAAGGTGACCGGTCCGACCGCAAGACCGAGGGGCTGGTCGACCGATTTCGTCTGAGAGGCACTGTTCCAGATTTGAAACCAAAACGAAACACGATCTAACTTTTGATATATCCAATCAAACTCGACCAAACTTGGAACACACCTCCCTAAGGATATCTGGGAACTATTCCAAGTGACGATCGAGTGGATCAAGACAGTAAGGCAATCAAAAACTCGGAAATCAAAGGAACACCTCAAATACTCAAATAGAGAGAAAGAAAGCAAATGAACTCATCTTAGAGAGAACTCTTCTTTGGATTGATTTGATAACGATCGACATGACCAATCATACAGATACGCATGGACACAAGATCAAAACATCTCTCTCTCTAGAACCCTAACCTCCACTAAACCTTCCCTAAGCACCTAAGCCAAAACTAGGGTTTCAAGCATAAAAGGGTTGAAGGGGTGCAGCCACCTCCCTCCTCTATTTATAGTGGAGACTTAGACCTTCTAGAAGAGTAACCCAAATGGGCTCCCGTTAAGGCCCAAAACAAACGGGTCACACACGCACGCTTCTCGAAGCGTCGTCTTCATCTCCTCTTGACCTACTCCGCTTCTCCACGCCATCTTGCGCCGCGGGTCGTCAAAAGGTCACCAAGGCGGTATTTGGTATAATTACCAACATACCCCTTCTCGATCTTTTCGCAAAGACCGAGTTCCATCTTTGTGAAGCACCTCCCATGCTTCGCCACGTGTAGGTTGATCAATGGCTCTCATCATGTCGGCAAGTCTCTCCCATCCGGCTCCCACCAGAACCACCATGGCACTTGCACCGACCCCCGCGCCGCTTGATCCAACCAGTCGCACCGAACTGCCCGTTCGGTCATCATTGTCCATTCTGTGCCATGCTTGACTCCATTGACTTCACCCGGCATACCCGATCGTTCTGGACCTCAGCTCTCCAAGCTTAGTCCCGATCATCCTCGCCGTTGACCGTCGTTGACCACCAAGCAACCTGCACAACAATAGACAAGCAAATCGAAACCGGGAACAAGTTCTTCACAACTTGACCCACGTTAGTCAAAACATGCATCATGCAACACATATGCACTGAAACTCATGACTTTGACCTAACCAACGAACAACGCCGCCACGACGGGCGACGTTCAAGTAACAACCGGTCAGATCGCCCCTCAGGGCCGGTCTGACCGCCGGCCTTGCCGGTCGGACCGCCAGCCATAGGCCGGTCCGACCGCCCGAAAGGACTTAGCCAATTTTCAACCCCTGAAAATCCGAAACCTACTGGAAACTTTAAACCAATAGAACTTTTTACTGGAGACTCCAAAAATTATGGGACCAAGAGCAATGGGATCCCCTCACTTGCCTACACCCTCTATTTTTGGCCCAGCCTGTTTTGACCACTTTTGATCACCGCCGGTCCGACCACCGCACATGGCCGGTCCGATCGATTTGGGACCGGTCGGACCGCCATGCTATGGCCGGTCGGACCGCCCCTGTCCAGAAAGTCTGAACAGAACTGAAACTTTGTCGAAAACCCGTGAAACGACAAACCGTTAACGCCATTGCCAATTGTCACATCATCCTAAGATCTGGAGCATATCCCCATGATATCCACAATCTCCCCCTTGATGAACACATTGGCAATAATCCAGAAAATGTAATTTGGAGGTTTGAAAAGTAAAATACTTTCGTTTTCGCACAAAGGCACAACTTGGTCCATAAGCAAGAGAAAGCAATGGAAATGACCAAGCTGGCATCAGAATAGCATAGGCAAGTGAGATAAGGTAAAAGAAAGCATAAAAACTTCGATTTCCAAAAAAAGTTATAAATCTCACTTAAGGTCCAAATGAAAGAACAATTGTTCAATTGACCTTTGATTGTGAGGAGTAATAAATGCAACTCAAGTTCAGAAGAGTCAATAAGACGATAAGAATGCAATTCAAGAACTCCCCCTCACTATGATCCTCGGATTTCAGAAAATTTCAAATTCTCCAACTTTCTCCCCTTTGTATAATCTTCTCCCCAACATTGAAATATCTTCTCCCCCTTTGACAATGGAGTCATCAAGGAATCATGCCTTCCTCTCATCCAAAGATAACAATTGCAGAATGAAGAAAGAAGCAAAAAGAAGAAGTATGCATGAAGTGCAATGGAGTGGCTTAATTTTTGTATTTTTCAATTTTTGATTACAAGAAGCTTTGGAGGTTACCCAAAAGAGCTAGCCAGCATTTCTAATATTGCACAAACAACATATCAAGCCTGACAGTGCTAGCAAGATCATGGTAAGACATATATATCAAAGCTAAGCACAAAGGCTCAAAAGTAAAGCAATAGATTTGATCAATTTAAGCAAAGCTTCAAATTCAGCAAGTTCATCAACAGGGATCCTAAAATGAAATTGGCCATGTCAAAATGTCAAAGTGAGATCAAAAATCTAACAAAGACCACATTAAGAGTCAATCAGGTCCTGTATTGAATCATTTTGCTTAGTATTTCTCAAAAGCCCATTTGTCAACAGTTTTCACATATGCATTGAATATTGAAGTTGACTAATAATCTAACTTAGTGACAAGATCCTGGACTAGGAGTCATCCACAAACTCATCCTAAGCTTCGACCAGAAGTTGATTAAAGGTATATCTTAGTAAAGAAGATCCTGGACTAGGAGCCATCCACAAACTCTTTCTAAGCTTCTACCAGGGCAACAAATCTTGAGGTTCATGTCATTTCTGACAAGCAGTCCCCATGAGATCGTCTGGTTCATCAAACTATCTCCAAGTTCATGTCATTGACAAGCAGTCTCGTAAGAATAGTTTGGCACAGTTTAAGCATAAGACAATCTTGATTTTTCATTTTTCACAAGAGCAGTTTTAGAATCTCAAGAACACAAAAGCTCAAGTAATGGTCAATTTTAGATTCAAGAGCTAACAAGGTAATTCTGACAGGGCCAATGTCACAAAAGGAGCACTAATTGCGCAACTCGCTAAAACATCCACAAATTACAATTTTTAGTTTGAGTTGTTTTAAAGTTATAGCTCATATAGCAAAGACTTAGCTACACATGTAAAAGAATGATAATTCTAGCGAGTCAAAGAACTAGACATGGCATTGAGCAAGAATTGAAATACTAAAGCTCCAAAGGGTAATAGGCAAAGCTTCATCAATTTTAAAAGATAAGCAGAAAATTTTATATTACAATGCATCTTTTTGGATTTTTCAAACCACTTGATGTATTTCTCATATGAATGCAATATGATACAATGAGATGCAATAAAAAGCCTAAAAACCTAAAAAGTTCAAAAAGATCAATAAGTTCAGAAAAAGAACAATAAAAGATCAAAAGCACAAGGTAAGATCAGAAAAGATCGAACTCCCCCTCAAACCAACCCATAGGGATAAATTACCCCTAACTCGCTTCTCAAGGTGGCAAACCTAGTTGGGTCTAAGGTTTGGTGAGGATATCGCCGATTGAGCCTCTGACTCACGAAGGCAAGACAATATCTCCCTTCTCGACATGGCCTCTAAGGAAGTGATAGCGAATGTCTATGTGCTTCGTCCTAGAGTATTGCATGTGGTTCTTAGCAATGTTAATAGCAGAAGTGTTATCACAGAAAAGAGGAACACTAGCAAAAATTAACCCATAGTCCTTAAGAGTGGATACCATCCACAAAATCTGACTACAGCAACTTGCAGCAGCTATATATTCAGCCTCAGCAGTAGATTGTGCAACAGAGGACTGCTTCCTAGAAGACCAAGAGACAAGAGAAGTGCCTAGGAAGTGACAAGTGCCCGAGGTACTCTTCCTATCGCCGATGTACCGCAAAATCGAATCGAAAACCCCGAATGGACAAAGAAGAAGAGCAGGAGTACCAAATGCCATACTGGAGGGTAGAGTGTAAATACCTGAATATGCGCTTAACTGCTTGGCGATGGGAAGTTCTCGGAGACGCCTGAAACCTCGTGTAGAGGCAGACTGTGAAGTGGATGTCCGGTCTTGAGGCCGTCAGGTACAGGAGGGAGCCGATCATGCTGCGGTACTCGCGTTGATCCACGGCTTCTCCTTCCTCATCTGGATCCAAACCAGTCGAAGTCGCCATGGGAGTGGCGATCGGCTTGCAGTCACCCATGTCGAAGCGTTTGAGCAGATCCTTAGTATACTTCGTCTGATGGATGAAGATCCCTTCCTTACATTGCTTGATTTGAAGCCCCAGAAAGTAATTGAGCTCTCCTATCATGCTCATCTCAAATTCCCTAGACATAGTCTCAGAAAAGCTGGAAACAAGAGCATGAGAAGAACCACCAAAGATAATATCATCAACGTAAATATGATCAAGTAAGAAATCATTGCCACGCCTAAGAATGAACAAGGTCTTATCTACCTTACCCATCTCAAAATCATTCTTAAGCAAGAAGGTCTTAAGTCTATCATACCAGGCTCTAGGGGCTTGTTTAAGACCATACAAGGCTTTGGATAGCTTGAAGACATGATGTGGGTTTTTGGGATTTTCAAAGCCTGGGGGTTGCCTAACATAAACCTCCTCCTCTATGAAACCATTCAGAAAGGCACTCTTAACATCCATCTGATATAATCTAAAACCCTTAGAGGCAGCAAATGCAAGAAGAATGCGAATAGCTTCTAGTCTAGCAACAGGAGCAAAGGTCTCATCAAAATCTAACCCCTCAACCTGGCTAAAACCCTGAGCTACTAACCTAGCCTTGTTTCTAACCACAGAACCAACCTCATTTTGTTTGTTTTTGAAAACCCAGCGGGTTCCTATAACATTATGACCACTAGGAGGTTCTACTAGGTTCCAGACTTTATTTCTTTCAAAATTTTCTAACTCCTCATGCATGGCATTGACCCAACTAGCATCAGATAAAGCATGTGATATATCTTTGGGTTCAAAAGACGCTACAAATGCAGAGTGAGAGAAAAGACTCGGATCATGATACCTGGAGCGAGTGACTCGCTCATGGAGACTACCAATCATCTGATCCGATGGGTGTTGCTTCTGGATGTGCAAAGGAGCGCCTGGGGGAGATAGTATCTCCTCAACCTCCGCAGTATCACGATGAAGACGATGCAAGCAGAGTCTCAATTGGAGGTGAAGCAGTGGTAGGTGTTCCGAGCTGGAATCGGAGCATTAGCAGCAGGTGGAGGAGCATCATCAATTTCATCCTCATCTTCATCAACAAATATGCTCTCTGTCACCTGTAAGTCACCTGAAACATCGGATCTAGCTGCTGGGCTAGTCTCATCAAAAGTGACATTGCATGTCTCCTGGACAATGTTAGTTTCAACATTAAAAACCGAAAACCCTCGAATGAGCAGGATAACCTAGAAATAAACCATCACAAGTTCTTGATTCAAATTTATCTAGGTTCCTGTCTTGAGAATAAAACACTTCGATCCAAAGACTTGAAAGTGCTAAACCGAGGGTTTTTCGCCAAAACGAAGCTCATAAGAAGTCTTACCCAAAGACGGTCTCGTAAAGACACGATTTGAAATATGGCAAGTCAGTAGCAATAGCTTCGCCCAAAACCTCCTCGGTGTGTTATACTCATCTAGCATCGCCCTAGCCATCGAGACTAAGGTCTTGTTCTTTCTTTCCACAACGCCATTTTGTTGAGGGACGTGTGGAGAAGAGAATCGATGCTCAATGCCGCGCCAAAGACACAAAAAGAGGCAAAGAGGCATTCTTGAACTCCGTGCCATTGTCACTGCGGATTGCTCTCAAGGCACCAGGAAGTTCAGAAGCCAAACAAAGAACAAGATCATGATAATGATCAAAGACCTCATCCTTCGAAGCAAGAAAGAACACCCAAGAATATCTCGAAAAATCATCGACTATGACAAGAATGTACCAATTGCCACCGATCGCCGAACCCTAGCAGACCAACAAGATCCATATGAAGCAACCGTCGGTCCGTCGCTACCATGACCATAGTCAATGAAGGATGAGGCGGCAACTTGCTTGCCATGCCTACAGGGAGCACATACAGCAGCTTTGAGTTTAGGCAAACCTCTCATGAGATCAAGGCCGCTAACTCGTGTCAGATGATCAAAACCAATGTGCCCCAAGCGTCGGTGCCAAAGCCAGATATCAGAAGAAGATGCAACTAAACACTTGAGAGATCCGGCAAGAGATTCAGAAAAATCAGCTCCAAATATTCTACCAACTCTAGAAATTCCAAAAACGAGTTCACCAAGAGAATCAAGCACCCGACAAACGTTCTTCTTAAATCTAGTCTCATAGCCATCATCGAGAAGCTGTGAGACAGAAAGGAGATTGTACCTTAGCTTGGACACGAGAGCGACATCCTTGAGAATGAACTTGTCGTTCACCCTGATCGATCCAGTTCCTTCGATCCGCCCTTGTGAATCATCTCCGAAGGTGATGAAATCATCACCCGTCGCCCGCGTGAAGGAAGTGAACCATCTTGAGTCTCCGGTCATGTGGCGTGAACAGCCGGAGTCGACGAGCCACGTGTTCTTCCTCCTTCCGCGACGATCCTGAAAATCAAGGCACAAAAGATCGATGTGTCTCAATACTGGGGTTAATTAAAATAGACTTGGGAACCCAGTACTGAGACACACGTCTGCGAGTAGTATGTAAAGCAGAATGAGTGTCCTTGATCCTAGTTGAAGTCCTATCATGAACAATGGTTACAAACACATGAGATGCATTCTGTCTAGGAACATAACCATGTTTCACATAAGCTCTAGGTTGATGAAATAAAGTTCTAGCATGATTAACATTTTTCAACCTACGCTAACAGAACTCAACTAAATGTCCACTCTTCTCAAGAATAGGTGCAAGTGGTATTTTGTACCTTTGGGAGAAGCACCTTTGACTCAAAAGAAGGTTGGACAAAACCCGCAGTTTGAAAGCAATTTTCGCAGTTGGGTTTTGAATTCAACTAAGCCATTTTCCAAGACTCGAATGACCTTAGTCTTGGATTTGTTTTGGGCAGAGTTGTATCCTAAACCTTGCTTCTTAGAAGGAGTTCTAGACTTGTCAAGAATCATGTTTAATTGTTTTTCTCCACTAGAGAATTTTTGCAGTGTGTTCTCTAGATAAACATTATCTTTCCTAAGATCAACACATGATTGACAAATTTTAGGTTTATTAACCTTTGCAAGCCTCTCCTTATAATTAGCAATTTCAAGCTTAAGAGCAGGACATAAAGAACAAGTAGCAGAATTAATACTGTCCTTAAGCTTGGCATATTTCTCTCTAGCTGCTTTTAAAATGTCTTTAATTTCACGTTCACATTCTAAGCAGAGAGAGCAAGAGCGAGACTCTACTGGTTCAGAAATATCCAACTTGCTAAACTCTAAGCATTTAAGATATGGAGCAGATTTGACCTCAACTAGCTCAGTTTTAGCATTTTCAAGTTGATGCAAAGCAGTATCAAGAGCAGATTGCAGTTTAGACAGTTCGGAGTGCAAAACATGGCAAGAAGAACATTCATCAACATCTAGACTCTTAGCATTCACAAGTTCTAATATCAAATTTTCAACTTGTGACTCTAGATCCTTGTTCTTAACCATGATGAACTTTAAAGCCTTATCCTGACTAAGTAATTGCTCATACATATTCTCGCATCTAGCAGAAAGGACATCATAAGATAGAGATACCTCATCATCATCATCGACGTCGACGGAGTCAGCCATGAAGCACATGCCGGTGAAATCCTTGGTCTTCCCTTTCTTGTCTTTAGATGGCTCCTCCTCCTCCTTGTCCTCCTCGCTCCCAGAGTCCACATCACTCAAGGATTGATCTCCAAAAGCGGCAAGGACCCGGTGAGCAGCCTTCATCAGCTTGGCAGTATCAAACTTTGATTTGTTCCCTTGAGGCTTCTTCCAAGCTGGCTTTCCCTCCTTATGGTTACCCTTACCCTTCAGCTTGGGGCAGTTAGCCCAATTATGGTAAAGCTCACCACACTCGTAGCAAGTCACAGGGCCACCTCTCTTTTTGTTTCTCAAATTGTTGTAAGCTCATGTGGCTTTCTTGACTATGAGGGCTAGCTCAGGCTCAGGAAGTGTAATACCCCGAAGGTGATTCGGCTTATTAGAAAAAGTTTCGGAAGAGGGAGCTAATCAAAAACCGAGAATCATCTTTTCACCGGGGTTTTTCGTGATTTCACGGCAGCACGGGCTCGACCACGCCCGGGAGGGTGATGAGTCACGGCGCCCGATCTTCCGATAGGTTCGATTTGGTTAAATCGTGAGGACGTTGACGCTTTGAGGCTTAGACCAACGGATCGTCACCTCGCATTCGCTACACCCGCGCGCTCGTCGTTATCGACCACGCTTGCACGCGATCGACCTTACCACGAAGGTTATTGTTCCCGCAAGCAATCAAGCAACTCACAAGAACAAGGTAGATGCAATCTGAATTGTATTGCGATATAGATGAAGTTTACAAGTGGGGTTCCTCAAACCGATAATCGCAAACCGCAATTGGCGAGAATAATCTAAGAAAACCGCCTCTAAACTACGGTGACATCAGATATATATAGGGGACGGAGGAGGTCGACCTAGGTTGTGCGGCCGTGGGATGAGGCGCATACAACCCGGACTCCGATCTCGCCACGCTTACAAAGTCTTATTAGTTTCCAAAGCGGTGACGCAAAGACACCTTGTGTCGCGTATTTCGGTCGAAGATCTAGTCGTAGGATCGGTCCTAGGGTGGTCTTGAGGAATCCATGCTATCTTTGGTCATAGATTGTGTCCAACGAGTATCGTGCTAGCCTCTCTCGGTCGTAGAGTGCTCCCAACGAGTCATCCGGTCGTAGGCCTTCTTGAAGTGGTCGAGGCCTTGCGAATCGGGTCGTGGACCTTCTTGAACCTGGTCGTAGGCCTTCTTGAAGTGGTCGAGACCTTCTTGAACCGGTCGTAGGCCTTCTTGAAGTGGTCGTAATCCTAGATTTCTCGAGTACAAGTAAATCATCTCCATTAGGCAAAGATCATAGAGTTCTCAAATAATACACTCATTTCTAGAAACGATTTTACCCGATAGATTAAGTCACGTGCTCTAGCTCTTGTCATAGGACCTTGTAGTCCAACACCCAAACTGGAAGGTCTTGTGTAGTACGTGTATCAGAAGGAGGGATGTCCTCATCATACTCCCTTCTTGAATTGGAGTCGTCCTCGACTCAAGCTCATCTTCTTCTCCCACGATGGTTTCAAATGAAATGTTAAATGTGGGGCTAACCCCAAAATCTGCAGTAATTCTAACCGATATGCATTATCATTTATCTTCTTAATTATCTTAAACGGTCCCGCACTCTAGGCATCAACTTTGATTTTCTTAATTAGAAATCTATCCTTTCTCAAATGAACCCAAACTAAATCACTGGTTCTATTTTGACAACTTTCCTACCTTTATTTCCAAAGAACCCTATACTTTTCACCATACGCCTATATTCTCTTTAGTGGTCTCATGCAACTTGAGAATAAATGCAGACGCTTCTTAGCATCTAGATTTATTTTTTCAGAGGTTGGTAAAGGTAGTAAATCAATAGGAGCACGGGGTTAAAACCATACACTACCCAAACGGACTTACCTTGGTGGTGGAGTGTATCGACCTATTGTAAGCAAACTCAATATGCGGTAAACACTCTTCCCACATCTTCAAGTTCTTCTTTAAAACAGTCCGCAACATGGTGGATAATGTGCGTTGACAACCTCCGCTTGTCCATCGGTTTGGGGATGACACGTAGTAGAAAACAGCAGCTTTGTCCCCAATTTATTCCAAAGCGATCTCCAAAAGTGGCTCAAAACTTCGTGATCGCGATCCGAGACAATAGTATTGGGCACTCCATGTAAGCTAACGATTTCTGAAAAATAAATCAGCTATGTTTGTAGCATCATCGCTCTTGTGACAAGATATAAAATGTGCTATTTTAGAAAATCGATCCACTACGACAAATATACTATCTCTCCCTCTTTGTTCTAGGCAATCCTAAAACAAAATCCATAGAAATATCCTCCCAAGGGGCCCTAGGAATAGGAAGAGGCATATAAAGTCCATGTGGATTGAGACGAGACTTAGCTTTGTTGGATGTAGTGCAGCGAGCCACGTAGCGCTCGACATCACGCCTCATCTTTGGCCAAAAGAAGTGGGTGGTCAAGACATCTTCTCGTCTTTTTGCTCCAAAATGCGCCATCAAACCTCCTCCATGTGCCTCTGAATAACAAAAGACGAACAGAGCTATCGAATGCATAGCTTGTTAGCACGATAGATCAAACCATCATTCAAATGCATAGTTATTCCATATCTTCCCTTCTTTACAATGTTCAAGCACTTCCTTAAAGTCCAAATCGGTGACATATAAACTCTTAATGGCCTCCAAACCAAAAATCTTATGGTCAAGTTGAGATAACATGGTATAACGCCTAGAGAGCGCATCAAGAATCACATTGTCCTTACCTTTCTTATGCTTTATGACATATGGAAACGACTCAATAAATTCTACCCAATTAGCATGTCGCTTATTCAGCTTTAGCTTGACTTCTAATATGTTTTAGCGATTCATGATCGTAATGTATAACAAATTCTTTGGGCCATAAATAATGTTGCCAAGTTTGAAGCACACGAACTAAAGCATACAATTCTTTGTCATAGGTGGAATAATTCAAACTAGGCCCATTTAGTTTCTCGCTAAAATATGCGACCGCTTTACCTTCTTGAATCAATACACCACCTATTCCAATCCGCTAGCCACATTCAATCTCAAAAGTCTTACCAAAATCGGGGAGTTGGAGTAGGGGTGCTTGGGTGAGCTTCTCTTTCAACAAGTTGAATGCCTTCTCTTGCGCAGGTCCCCATTGGAAAGGCACTCCTTTCTTTGTCAATTCATTCAATGGTGCGGCAATGGTGCTGAAATCCCGCACAAAACGCCGATAGAATCCAAAGAAGGCGTGGAAGCTCCGCTTTTGTGACACGATGGTCGGTGTCGGCCAGCTTTGGATGGCTACAATCTTTGTCTCATCCACCTCAATTCCTGTGGTGTCACAACATATCCAAGAAACGCAACTCGATCGGTGCAAAAGGTGCACTTTTCGAGGTTACCAAACAAACGTCGTCTCTCAAAGCATTAAAAACAGCACGATATGATTCAAATGTAGCTCATGTGACTTGCTATAAATCAAGATATCATCAAAGTAAACCACCACAAATTTTCCAATGAAAGGACGAAACCTCGCTCATCAAACGCATAAAAGTACTAGGTGCATTAGTTAGACCGAAGGCATCACTAACCACTCATATAATCCGAACTTAGTTTTAAAAGTAGTTTTCCATTCATCTCCTAATTTCATTCTAATCTGTGGTAACCACTCCGCAAGTCAATCTTTGTGAAAATAATAGAACCACTCAATTCATCTAGCATGTCGTCTAGCCTTGGGATAGGATGACGATACCTTATAGTAATGTTATTAATGGCTCGCAATCAACACACATACGCCAACTACCGTCTTTCTTAGGAACCAAAAGAAGCTCGAACAAAGACAAGGACTAAGGCTTTTCTTACGCATCCACGGTCCGTAAGATCTTGGACTTGTCATTGAATTTCCTTAGTCTCCTCCGGATTGGTCCTATATGCAAGACGGTTTGGCAAAGTCGCCTGGATCAAATCAATTTGATGCTCTATTCCTCGAATAGGTGGTAATCCCGGGTACCTCACCGAATACATCCACATACTCTCGCAAAGGTTAGCAACAAAGAGGAGGCAAAGAGCTAGCTATATCCTCAAGCGAGTATAAGGCATTTTTGCATATCAAAGCATAGCATGGCAACTCATTATCACAAATTTCAGTAAGTTCAGATTTAGTGGCAATCATAACACATCCCTTCAATTTAATCCCCTCAGACTTAGGACTAGACGCCACTTTCTCCCTTTTAGGTGGGAATACACGTTTTGCTACTTGCTGATTTTCAGAATCATGCTTATCGGTGTTTCTTTCATTTTTAGCACGCTCTTCTTTATCTTTCAAAATCTCAGCTGGTGTCAAAGGCAATAACTTAATCTTCTTGCCCTTGTGTAAGAACGAGTAGGTATTAGCTCTACCATGGTGCAAAATATCATTGTCATATATCCAAGGCCTACCGAGCAATAAAGAGCAGGCTTGCATCGGTACTATATCAAAGTCAGAACTATCTTTGTATTTACCACCTGAAAATTGCATGTTCACAACTTTGTTTACCTTTAACTTACCACACGAATTGAACCACTGGATGTAGTAGGGACGTGGGTGGGGTTGTGTGGTCAAGCCAAGCTTCTCGACCATCTCGAGCTTGCAAGGTTGTTGACTCCCTCCATCAACGATGACTCGCAGCTCGTCCTTCACAAGAAATCTGGTTTGAAACAAGTTATGCCGCTGATTTTGCTCCGCTCTCTCCACTTGTGCGCCAAAGACTCGTTGCTAACAAGGCTCATATGATACTCGGTGTCAACAAAGCAGCCTACTTGCTCCTCTACACCATCAAGATCACCTTTCGCCTCGCCTCCTCCACTGCAATGTTAGCCGCAAGTACATATTCATCCTCAATATCACTAGTACTTACATATCCACCGTCTGTAGTGGCAAGGTATGCTCACGACTTGGGCAAATCCTTCATGACGTGTCCCATTCCCTTGCAACGGTGGCAAATAATCTCGGTGGTACGACCAAAGGAAGCAACCGAGGAAGAACTCTTGGTCGAGCCTATACACTAGTAGGTTTGCTTACCTCGGTGCCCGTGATGTGGTCGGAGGTGCCGCTGAACGCACCCTACTCGAGGAGGGGGCAGCGGACCGTAGCCGAAAGTGGGGTGTTTTGGCTTGCCCCAGACCGGTCGTGGTGTAGACATGCTCCCAAAATTGTTCCTTGGCCTCTGTTGTCGCCCCCGCAATTCTTTTACGCCAAACATGCAAGTTGGAACAATCTAGGGACACTATCGTATTCTTTGTAATCCACTATGTCACGAATTTCACGCCTTAATCCTCCATAAAACGTGCTATTGCAGCTTCTTCATCCTCAATAATATCACAACGCAACATGCTAATTTGTAGCTCCCGATAATATTCTTCTACGGATCTATTACCTTGATTTAAGCGCTGCAATTTATTACGCAAATCACGCTTAAAAGAATGTGGGACAAATCATTACGCATAGCAACCTTTAAACCATCCCACGTAGTAGGCGCTAATCCTTCTGCAAACCCTATTCCACCAAATGATGGCAAAGTTTTTAAATTCACTTGTGGCTTGCCTAACTCTATGCACTTCAGAACTAAGTGAGCATTCAATTTTTGTTCTACCGTCATCTCCCAATCTAGATATATTTCGCATCATAAGCACCCGCAAAAGATGGTATAGTGAACTTGACTTTAGCATATGGATCATCATGGGCATTATGTTGTTTGAAAATTGTTACCTCTCATACCTTGACGGTTGAAGTTCGCCGGTTCCGTTGTCGTGCATCAAAGGCGCCGTGGTCGTGCATCTCATTATCATTATCAAACTCATGGTCATGGGTCGCACCATGAGGTTCCACACGACCAACGCTTGGTGGTCGATTCACCATTCTTTCGAGGCGTAGTGAGCGCGCAATACTATCGCTGATTGAACGTTGTAATGTGATCGTGGTAGCTTGAAGCTTCCTCGTCGATGTCCTCATTAACGGTAGTGCGTTGTTCATCCAATAGCGCCATGAGCTCTTCCTCAAAATACACTCTTGCGCATCCAATCCTTCACCGACATGGTTAGTAGGAGACAAAAGACAACACAAAGGTATTATCCCTATCACTATTAGGTGGTCTGAGGGTGGAATCACACACTCTCAAGCCGCCTTACCAAGCTCTTATGAGTTTCTTACCAAATTGCGCAGTGGTCCGATCGGCGAAGGTGAGATGTACGATCACGGCGGAGGCGAATGCGAGGATCCAATCTGAGGGCCGAAAGTATGTGGAGCTCGGATAGGCAATGTTTAGTAGCAAGGAATAGCAATAATAAAATCAGATTAGCAAAGCTGAATAAAAGTCCACGAAGATAAATCACGCTTGTCGCCCAAACGCGTTCCTAGAACTAGCTCAAGCAAACGGAAGGATAGGGTAGATACAAACACAATCGGATCCAAAATCACAAAGCAACTCCTTCTTTTTTTTTGCACTCTTTGCTTTTTTTTTTTTGGACTGCAAAAACCCAACCTAGGGTTTTCCTTTTTTTTTGCGAATGTGACCTTGACTCAAAACTCCTCAAAACCCTTTTCTGGGTCTATGGATATATATGGGTCACAAACATTTTCCGGAGAGCAGGGGTACAAAGGTAATTAAAAGATACTCTCTCTCTCTCAAATTTAGCTATGGAAAAATTCGACCTATCGATTGTTTTCGACCGGTGGTGGGGTGTTCGAGAGCAACAAGATAATAAATAGGGTTGTTTGACACGAGTGGTTGGTCGAATCCGACCAGCGCTCGCTTCCACTGTGGAGAAGCCGAATCCGAGTAGGTGGTCGATGGGGTGGTGTTGTGGTCGTATGGGGTGGTGTTGTGGTCGTATTGGGGGTGTCTAGATGATCGACACAAAGAAAGACTCGACGCTAGAAACTAGATTACACGACTAGACCAAAGAACAAAGACACCGACGATGGACTCGAATTCAACAACGCTAAACCGAAAACACAATTGCGAAGGCACAAAGTGGTTTGGACAATGGAATAATTACGATCTAAAATTTTTTGTAGGGCAATTTTCCGACTCTAGGTGATGGAACAAAACTCACAAAAAGGGATAAACGAAATTACCTAACGGGCAACCTTAGCTCGATACCACTTGATGAGTCACGGCGCCCGATCTTCCGATAGGTTCGATTTGGTTCGTCGTGAGGACGTTGACGCTTTGAGGCTTCCGACCAACGGATCGTCACCTCGCAATTCGCTACACCGCGACGCTGTCGTTATCGACCACGCTTGCACGCGATCGACCTTACCACGAAGGTTATTGTTCCCGCAAGCAATCAAGCAACTCACAAGAACAAGGTGGTTCCAACCCGAACCAACACCTCGCTCAACTATGGTTGCTCTTCCTCCACTCCGGAGATGGCGAGCACCAAACCACTCACAAACACGCGGGTCTTCTCACAAGCTTCTTGAGAAGATCACCGTGCACGACGCCTCCACGCCGCCTAGGTGTCGGCAAACACCAAGAGTAACAAATCCGAACTTTCACTTAAACTAATCAAGTGTCAGCGCTCACGTGGATACACAATCCACTACCTAAGGCAACACATGCACTTAGGGTTTACTCTCTAATCTCACCAAGTGCAACACATGCACAAAAGAGAATAGAGACTTGCTCTTAGCTCAAAGAATGAGTGTATCACTTAACAATAGCACCAGCAACTTCTCCCAACCGGCCAAGGTGGCTATATATAGCCCACACACAAAAACTAGCCGTTGGGAGAAGATTCCATCAAAAACGACCAGGGCGGTCGACCGCCAACCAATGGCGGTCGGATCGCTCTATGCGCCAACGGCTAGAAAAATAGCCGTTGGGCCTTGACGGATCGACCGCCATGCACTTGCGGTCGGATCGCGCGTATATCGGTCCGATCCGCGTCTTGGCCGGTCCGACCGCCCGTCGCAAATTCGGCTAAGTCCCAAAAAGGGAGCTCTCTGGAAAAACCGTTCCGCTCGATCTCCGAAACTTCCTCACCGCGGAAGTTCCGATTTTTACAACTGCGGAACTTTCGCACAAGGAAATCGGTTCAAGTATAATCGGTCAGACCGACCGTAGCACACCGGTCGGACCGATTTGCCACCGTCCGACCGGTGACCCTTCTTGGTCCGACCGTGATCCATGAAGCCAACTCCAATTGCTCTACTTCAAATGGCAAAACACATTCGCTCATTTGAATGCAATTTTCGACAAGGTTTCAAAGATGATATTCTCAGTAGGTTACAAAACACATTTGCTAACCCTTAGAATACTCATCACAAGGAATAAGGTGCATGGACTTACACCATTTGCAAAACGCATTTGCAAACTTAAGTCACATGCTACAAGGGTTATGCATGAGCCTCGATTATTTGCAAAACACATTCGCAAATAAATAGCATCATGCCTAGATGAGCTAGAGCAAACATAATGAGCTATCAACACATGACTAACTCAAACTACTAGTTAAGACCCCTCTTAATAGTACGGCGACCTATACTAGCAATCCGGTCTTCCAACCAAACACCAAGACCGGTAAAAGACTAGGAACACATCCTTAGCCCTAGCTAGTCATACCTTTGCCTTGCATCTTCTTGAAGCTTGATGACGCACATCAACACTTCAAGTCCGGGTCTTTAACTTTGACAATCATCAACACATGATGATTTCTTCACTTCGGGATCTTGACTTGAACATCATCAACACATGATGATTTCTCCATCCCGAGTCTTCACATGCATCAACACATGATGCATTCCTTCACTTGACCTCCATCAACACATGATGATTGGTCTTCTCTTGTCTTGATGGTCAACTCATGATCATTTCTTCTTGATAAGCATCAACTCATGATGCATCATATACACCAAGCTCTTGACTTGATGATCAACTCATGATCATCCCAAGTCTTCATCATCCTGGAACATAACCTATATATCCAACTCATGGAAAATGTTAGTTCCACAATGTGATCATCATTAATTACCACACCATACCATTAACTCATAATGGTGGGACAAGATACCTCATTCTTTCCCTCTTTGGTAATTGATGATAACCACTAAAATTCTCATAAATTTAATGATGATAAATGAGAGAACAAATGAGTATATATAAACTACACAAGTTATATATATACTCTAACATGAGTATACAAGAACTACACAAGTTCTATATACTCATAACATGAGTATATACGAACTACACAAGTTTTGTATACTCAAAGGTTTTGTTTCAACGTAAAGATCCCAATATATGTGGAGAATGGAATATGGATCAATACTAATGAAACCACAAAGTATAGGATAAAACTCCCCCTAAATGTGTGCATACACAAATGTGTATCTGATCATATGCACATATTCAAGTTTGACTTATGGTTGAGTTCAATCCTATATTTTGGATCCGAGAAATGCAACAATATATAAGATTGAGATGTCGATTGCATACCTCGTTGTGTTTCACCTTTATATCCAAATGAGACTACAAAAAGATAGTACTTGATAAAAGAGTTAGTCTCATATTTGGATTTGTCATTAATCACCAAAACAATCCATTAACTCATAATGGCGGGTCTAGATCTTTCAACGTCTGCGAGTAGTATGTAAAGCAGAATGAGTGTCCTTGATCCTAGTTGAAGTCCTATCATGAGCAATGGTTACAAACACATGAGATGCATTCTGTCTAGGAACATAACCATGTTCACATAAGCTCTAGGTTGATGAAATAAAGTTCTAGCATGATTAACATTTTTCAACCTACGCCAACAGAACTCAACTAAATGTCCACTCTTCTCGCAATAGGTGCAGTGGTATTTTGTACCACTGGGAGAAGCACCTTTTGACTCAAAAGAAGGTTGGATAAAACCTGCAGGTTTGAAAGCAATTTTCGCAGATTGGGTTTTGAATTCAACTAAGCCATTTTCCAAGACCTGAATGACCTTAGTCTTGGATTTGTTTTGGGCAGAGTTGTATCCTAAACCTTGCTTCTTAGAAGGAGTTCTAGACTTGTCAAGAATCATATTTAATTGTTTTTCTCCACTAGAGAATTTTTGCAGTGTGTTCTCTAAATAAACATTATCTTTCCTAAGATCAACACATGATTGACAAATTTTAGGTTTATTAACCTTTGCAAGCCTCTCCTTATAATTAGCAATTTCAAGCTTAAGAGCAGGACATAAAGAACAAGTAGCAGAATTAATACTGTCCTTAAGCTTGGCATATTTCTCTCTAGCTGCTTTTAAAATGTCTTTAATTTCACGTTCACATTCTAAGCAGAGAGAGCAAGAGCGAGACTCTACTGGTTCAGAAACATCCAACTTGCTAGACTCTAAGCATTTAAGATATAGAGCAGATTTGACCTCAACTAGCTCAGTTCTAGCATTTTCAAGTTGATGCAAAGCAGTATCAAGAGCAGATTGCAGTTTAGACAGTTCGGAGTGCAAAACATGGCAAGAAGAACATTCATCAACATCTAGACTCTTAGCATTCACAAGTTCTAATGTCAAATTTTCAACTTGTGACTCTAGATCCTTGTTCTTAACCATGATGAACTTTAAAGCCTTATCCTGACTAAGTAATTGCTCATACATATTCTCGCATCTAGCAGAAAGGACATCATAAGATAGAGATACCTCATCATCATCATCGACGTCGACGGAGTCAGCCATGAAGCACATGCCGGTGAAATCCTTGGTCTTCCCTTTCTTGTCTTTAGATGGCTCCTCCTCCTCCTTGTCCTCCTCGCTCCCAGAGTCCACATCACTCAAGGTTTGATCTCCAAAAGCGGCAAGGACCCGGTGAGCAGCCTTCATCAGCTTGACAGTATCAAACTTTGATTTGTTCCCTTAAGGCTTCTTCCAAGCTGGCTTTCCCTCCTTATGGTTACCCTTACCCTTCAGCTTGGGGCAGTTAGCCCGAATATGGTAAAGCTCACCACACTCGTAGCAAGTCACAGGGCCACCTCTCTTTTTGTTTCTCATATTGTTGTAAGCCCATGTGGCTTTCTTGACTATGAGGGCTAGCTCGGGCTCAGGAAGACTCTCAAAATTCTCTTCACGAATTGTAGATAAACAAGCAAGAGAGAAACCCGAAGAGGACTCAGAAGAAACATCAAAAGCTCTTGAAAGAGGATCAGCTACCAAAGCCATGCTGTTCTTCTTAGGAAGACTACCTCTCTTGATCTCATGAGTCTTGAGCTTACTATAAAGCAGCTCCAAGGTGAGAGTAGAGAGATCGACGTTCTCCTCTATGGCAGTAGCCTTCATCTCCCACTCCTTGGTGTTAATTGCAGCCAAGAGGTGAGTGGCATTCTCAGATTGGGAGTACTCAATGTCAACAGCTTTCATCTGATTGGCACCTTGTTAAAGCGAGTAAAAACATCATCGATGCTCTCGCCAGGACTCATCTCGAATTTGTTGTACTCTCGCTTATAGACCGTCTGGCGCACTTGTTTAATCTGGGACGATCCCTCATGGTAAGTTTCGAGGGTGTGCCAAATTTTATGTGCGGTCGTAAGATTGCAAATCCTGTCATACTCTTGTCTACCAAGCCCAGCATATAGGAGGTTCTTTGCCTTGTTGTTGTTAGCCAAAAGTATTGCCGAAGCTTGCGTGGCAATCTCAGGCAAAATGAGCGGAGCTCGAACAACCTCCCATATAGCTTGTCCTTCGCTCTCAAGGAAGACTCACATGCGATTCTTCCAATAGGCATAGTCGAGCCCATTGAAGACATGCGGCTTAGTCGAGTACTTATCCATCGCCAAGTTCAGTGACCGGTTAAGATCAAGATTGAACTAACCGGGCTCTGATACCACTTGTTGGACCGAAAAGGCGACTAGAGGGGGGTGAATAGGAGCACACTGACTTTTTCACAAAGAATGGATTCAATCCAATTTCACTCCAATAGCTATGAGAGCTATGAAGATCTATATACCAGTACAGCGGAAAACTAGTATTGAATCCAAACTTATATCCCCAAAGCAAAAGAGCAAAACAGAACCAAAACCAAAGGGCGGTCGGGGGCCGTATTGCTAGCGATCGGCCAAGCAAGGTGACCGGTCGGCCAAACCGAGGGGCGGTCGACCGATTCATCGAGGCACTTGTTCGATTTGAAACCAAAGCGAAACACGATCTAACTTTTGATATATCAATCAAACTCGACCAAACTTGGAACACACCTCCCTAAGGATATCTGGGAACTATTCCAAGTGACGATCGAGTGGATCAAGACAGTAAGGCAATCAAAAACTCGGAAATCAAAGAAACACCTCAAATACTCAAATAGAGAGAAAGAAAGCAAATGAACTCATCTTAGAGAGAACTCTTCTTTGGATTGATTTGATAACGTATGGATTACAGCCAATCATACAGATACGCATGGACACAAGATCAAAACATCTCTCTCTCTCTAGAACCCTAACCTCCACTAAACCTTCCCTAAGCACCTAAGCCAAAACTAGGGTTTCAAGCATAAAAGGGTTGAAGGGGTGTAGCCACATCCCTCCTCTATTTATAGTGGAGACTTAGACCTTCTAGAAGAGTAACCCAAATGGGCTCCCGTTAAGGCCCAAAACAAACGGGTCACACACGCACGCTTCTCGAAGCGTCGTCTTCATCTCCTCTTGACCTACTCCGCTTCTCCACGCCATCTTGCGCCGCGGGTCATCAAAAGGTCACCAAGGCGGTATTTGATATAATTACCAACATACCCCTTCTCGATCTTTTCGCAAAGACCGAGTTCCATCTTTGTGAAGCACCTCCCATGCTTCGCCACGTGTAGGTTGATCAATGGCTCTCATCATGTAGGCAAGTCTCTCCCATCCGGCTCCCACCAGAACCACCATGGCACTTGCACCGACCCCCGCGCCGCTTGATCCAACGGCCGCACCAACCGCCTGATTCGGTCATCATTATCCGATACATGCCATGCTTGACTCCATTGACTTCACGGCATACCGATCGTTACGGACCTCGGCTCTCCAAGCTTAGTCCCGATCATCCTCGCCGTTGACCGTTGTTGACCACCAAGCAACCTGCACAACAATAGATAAGCAAATCGAAACCGGGAACAAGTTCTTCACAACTTGACCCACGTTAGTCAAAACATGCATCATGCAACATATATGCACTGAAACTCATGACTTTGACCTAACCAACGAACAACGCCGCCACGACGGGTGACGTTCAAGTAACAACCGGTCAGACCGCCCCTCGGGGCGGTCGGCCACGGCCTTGCGGTCGGATCGCCGACCATAAAGGTGGTCCATTGCCGAAAGGACTTAGCCAATTTTCAACCCCTGAAAATCCGAAACCTACTGGAAACTTTAAACCAATAGAACTTTTTACTGGAGACTCCAAAAATTATGGGACCAAGAGCAATGGGATCCCCTCACTTGCCTACACCCTCTATTTTTGGCCGAGCCTGTTTTGACCACTTTTGATCACCGCCGGTCCGACCGCCGCACATGGCCGGTCCGACCGATTTGGGATCGGTCGGACCGCCATGCTATGGCCGGTCGGACCGCCCTGTCCGGAAAATGCGAGCAGGCGAAACTTTGTCGAAAACCCGTGAAACGACAAACCGTTAACGCCATTGCCAATTGTCACATCATCCTAAGATCTGGAGCATATCCCCATGATATCCACATTTAGTTTTATTTAGGTCATTAGACCTTGTGATGTAAGGCATATTATAATATCCTTTATGTATGCTTGAATGACTATTATTGAACTTGGCTATGTTATTTTGTTCTTCTGCGTGAGAAATTGGAACTCTTATGTTATGATGTGTCTTTGTATGATTTATGAATGAGATGTGAGCATGCTTGGATTCTTATGATTATGGTTATTGATATTGCTTGATTGATTACTTATCATAATTTTCAAATATTATGCTCCTTGGGTTCATTTTTCAAAGGAAACTATGTTAATTTTTTATTAAAAAAACCTCTCACAAGCATAAATTTCAATGTTCATCTCAATATGCTTTGTGAAAAATGTTTATTAGCTAAATTTCCATTGGTCATAAGTTTAGATTTCATATTCTTTGTGACCAAGCTCCGCAAGTTGAAAAAATTCTCTTTTTTGACCGTACATTATCTTTGAATGATTTATGTCAAAAGGAGAGAATACTTCATGATTTTCAATAAAATGATTTTAATGGCGAAATTCTTTGCTTTGCAAAACCTCTTTCTTGGCTTTAGATTTGTTTTAAACTTTTTGGTGCTTAATGCCAAAAAGGGGATAATTTTTATGTTATCAATATATATCCCCTCATTTGGATGATTGATATATTCTCCTTTGTCATTTGATTATTTGTTTTTATGCCAAAAAGGAGAGAATGTTTTATCTCTATTCCTCAATTTGGATGTTTGATTTGGTTAATTTGTATTATGCTAAAAAGAGGGGGAATGCATTGTTTTTACAAGCATATTATTCTTATATGCATAATGATTTCACCTCATGACATGCATAGACATAGTTCATTAGCTTTAATTCTTATGTTATGTCTATTTATATCCAAATATTGTTATTGATAATGGATTTGTCATCAATCACCAAAAAGGGGGGAGATTGAAGGATCTAGACCAGCCATTATGAGTTAATGGAATGTTTTGGTGATTAATGACAAATTCAAATATGAGACTAACTCTCTTGTCTAGTATTATCATGTGTAGTCTCATTTGGATATAAAGGTGAAATTCAACGAGGTATGCAATCGACATCTTAATCTTATTTATTGTTCATTCCTCGGATCCAAAATATAGGATGAACTCAACCATAAGTTTAACTTGAATATGTTGATATGATCTAATTACACATTTGTGTATGCACACATTTAGAGGGAGTTTATTCTATATTTTATGGTTTCATTAGTATTGATCCCGTTTTCCACATATATTTGAGATCTTTACTTTGAAACATGTCCGTTTGAGTATATAGAACTTGTGTAGTTTTTGTATACTCATGTTTTGAGTATATAGAACTTGTGTAGTTCTTGCATACTTATGTTGTGAGTATATGTAACTTGTGTAGTTCATATATACTCACGTTGTGTTACATTATCTACATTCAATTTATGTGTAATTGAAGTGATTATCATTAATTACCAATGAGGGAAAGATTGAAGTATCTTTTCCCACCATTATGTGATAATGGTTTGTTGTGGTAACTAATGGTAATCACATTGTGGAACTAACATTTTCCCATGGGTTGGATGAATAGGTTATGTTCCAGGATGATGAAGACTTTGGATGTGATCATGTGTCAATGACATTAAAGTCAAGAGCTGGATGTAAAGGATGCATCATGAGTTGATGCTTATCAAGAAGAAGAAAAAATCATGAGTTGATCGTCAAGACAAGAGAAGACCCATCATGTGTTGATGGAGGTCAAGCAAAGGATCATCATGAGTTTATGATTATCAAGTTAATGACCCGGACTTGAAGTGATGTGTGCGTCATCAAGCTTCAAAGAATATGTTCAAGGCAAAGGTATGACTAGCTAGGGCTAAGAATGTGTTCCTAGTCTTTTACCGGTCTTGGTGTTTGGTGGGTAGATCGGATTGCTAGTATAGGTTACCGTACTATTAAGAGGGGTCTTAACTAGTAGTTTGAGTTAGTCACGTGTTGATAGCTCATCGTGGTTGCTCTAGCTCATCTAGGCATGATGCTATTATTTACGAATGTGTTTTGCAAAAAGTCGAGGCTCATGCATAACCCTTAAAGCATGTTACTTTAGTTTGCAAATATGTTTTGCAAATGGCGTAATTCCATGTACCTTATTCCTTGTGGTGTCGATTCTAAAAGTTGGCAAATGTGTTTTGCAACTTGTTGAAAATATCACCTTTTAACCTTGTTGGAATTTCACTCAAATGGGCAAATGAGTTTTGCATTTCGAGTTTGGCAAAATGCAAGGTCTCTCTGGAGCCTGGCGGTCTGACCACAAGTGGTCACCAGTCTGACTGGTGGCATACAGTCAGACTGCCATGTGTTGGGCGGTCCGACCGATTTTCCCTTGATTTGAATCTCTATACGGTAGTTCCTCCGTTAAATAATCTCTGTGCGGTATTTCCTCTGTGCGGTAGTTCCTCCGACCGGCCATTAGTTGGCGATCAGACCAGCCCTGCACTGCTTCGAGGGAATCTTTCCTCCAACGGCTAGTTTTTGGGTGTGTGCTATAAATACCCACCTTGGCTAGTCGGAGGATTTTGTTGCTGCTATTGCAAAGTGTTCTATTGTTGTGAGACATTCTTTCGAGCAAGGCGAAGTCAAGAGATTTGAGAGTAAACCCTAAGTGCATGTGTTGCCTTAGGTAGTGGATTGAGTATCCACTGAGCTTAGACACTTGATTAGTTCAAGTAAAAGTTGAGTCTTGTTACTCTTCATGTTTGCCGACACCTAGACGGCGTGGAGGCGTCGTGACCAGTGATCTTCTCAAGAAGCTTGTGAGAAGGCCCAGCGTGTTGTGAGTGGTTTGATGCTCGCCATCTCCGGAGTGGAGGAAGAGCAACCCTAGTGGAGAGAGGTATTGGTTCGTGTTGGAACCGGTACAAGTGGTTGGACTTACCTCGGAGGTGTTGGCTTAATTGGTGGAGCCTGTCCAATTTGATTGGGCTTACCTCAACGTGGATTATGGGAGACCGGCAAGTTTCTGAACACCACGGGTAAAACATAATTGTGTCATCTTGGTTTGTGCTTGTGCTTTACTTTGAGCAATTTACATTACATGTTTTAATTGCTTATATATCTTTGTGTGATTGCTCTTTTTCAATTGTATTCATATTGTTGGTGCACTTAGTGGAGCCTAGTTGATTTATGTTTTAAATGTGCAAAACTAATTTGTTATTAGCTTCCGTATTATTAATTGGTTTTAGCCGAAAGAATTTTTAAAACCGCCTATTCACCCCCCTCTAGTCGGCCTCCTCGATCTTACAGTTAGGGGTGGGGTGGTATGGATGCGGTAGGGGTGGGGCCGCATGGTTGTGAGCATTGTTATTAAGTTGAGCGATTAGTCGTGACTAATCGTCACTTAGTCGTAAAGTCGATAGCAGCGAACGACAAGAGCACTGCAAATCGACTGGTTTGCTAGGCGCACGACTCGTCGACTTAGCAACGACTTTCATTGACTAGGCGACGACTACGAACCGGTTGGGTGTGCGACTAGAAGCATGTCGGGCGAGGCCAAACATCAAATTTGGTAGGCAGGATGGCCAAAATCACAGCGCGAGCGCACGAGTAAAGGGGCAGAAGCCTGGGCGGCAGAGACCAAAGCGTGGGTGCAAAGAAGCAATCAGGTGGTGCCAAATCCTCCTCCCTCATCGTGGGGTGTGGGCGCTGGACTAGCTCCGTCACCGGCGTCGGCCACCGCCGCACGAGCTCCTCCTCACCCCGAGTCTTGATGCGCAAGCACATGATCCTCGACACTCAACGGTGCGAGCACCTCCTCCTCCTTCGCATGCTCTTAGACTTGCATTATTTGTGAGAATATGCTTTCTTTGTTTTGGTGTTTCCTAACCATGCATTCTGAAATCTATCCATCCAACTCTAGGACTTATTATCAAACTAGAAACTTTGGGGCATAAACAAGAAGATGGTCATATACGTGAAGGATTAGGATTTAAACTTACATAAATGCTTCTGAATCTAGAGTTAGGATTATGAAACCCTTCTAAATATAGAGTTGGAGTTTCTACAAATTGAAAGCTTTGTTTTACTAGAGTTATTTCTTATGTCTTGTTTGCTTTTCCGAAGATCTAGTTATGTAAAGTTTTGTTGTAGTCTCTTGGCCCTTCTTTTGTTGGATGGGACTAGTATTTTTAACCAGGAGACTTGGTGGTTCCTGAGAGGTATGTCTTTTCCTATGATCCTATCCCATAACTCGCAGGTTGTTATTATGGAAGAGTACAATATACTGAGAAGGCAAGGTGGGCAGCTCTATGGGAGCACTAGTTCTAATTGATTTCTCTTTGGTTAATAGTTCTTTGCTTCAAGCTATCGACTAGCCCATCCACTCATACAAAGCAATCTTCACTGGTTTACCTTCTTTGTTAACATTATTGTACTATATTTTCAATTGTATCGACATAAGCTTCATCTTAGTAACAATATTTCTAGACTCTAACCTGTAGAAAGCATTTAAATTGAGATATAACCTTCTAACCATATTATGTTGATACTGAAAAAAGTCTCACAGGGGATAGCTGATTATATATTTCTGGACTCAACTATAGAAAGCACTAAATTGGGATATAACCTTCTAACCATATTATATGTTGATACTGGAAAAAGTATCACAGGGGATAGCTGATTATATTGTGACTCACACGTGTAAGTGTGGAATAATATGCTGCAAGAAAGAATATACAGGTAAATGACTAACTTTTATTCATTGATACAAGATTACATTTATTGATACAATGATATTGTTTGCAATTTTACATGTATAATTGTACAATACATACACAAAATGTGTTGATACTAGAAGAGGAGCCCTGCCAGCCATCACTGCATTATGAAGGCTTTGTTTGAAGAGTATGGGAACTAGCTCTTCATTCTTGATACTTCAAATACAAATAATAAGGTAACAAGCTCTTCAATCTTTAGCATTAGTAGTTGTAGTATTCTACACTGGTAAATCTTTCATGAAGGCTTGTAGCTGTAGGCATGCAACATGCGTTAGTATTCTTTCTTGAACCACCAGCTGCAACCTGAGCTATCACTATCACTGGTCATTGACTAGTCCCAACTAGACAATTAGTCGGCAAGTCTCCTCCCTTGTGACTCGACTCGACAACTTAATAACATTAGTTGTAAGGAGTGGGGGAAGAGGTGTGGGGTGCAGCAATTGCTCGAGAAGTGGGGAGCACAACGGTTGCGTGAGGAGGAAGCAGGCACACTTGTGACCGCTAGACGGGGGAGAAAGGATGGGAAGAGAGGGGCGGCAAGGTCGGGTTGACCCGATCCGGCGTGGGCGTAGAGAGAGAGGAGAGGGAGGCAGGCGGCATGGTGGGGAGTGAGAGAGAGAGAAAGAGGAGAGGGAGGGTGGGCGACAAGAATGGATGGCAGGCTACACGGGTGGGGATTGGGGAGCGTGAGAGAGAGGAGAGGGAGGGCGGTACAGGCGCTAGGGTTGCTTCTCGCTCGACGCAATCTGGGCCCTCGATAGCTTGCCGATCCAACGGACGAGGAAGAGGACAGGAGGATGGACGACTACCAACTCTAATTTTTAAGTAGTAGAGAAAAGCAAGCAAGCACCCCACCTTTACACATGGCATGGCGAGCAGCGACACATCGCAGCAGGCATGCGCATCATGGCGACAGAGACAACCACTGTCCATGTCAGACACTGTCCGCGCGCACGACTGCCGTCAACGAAGCTAATTGGTGGATGCACGGATAGGTTGCACGGATAGGCAGGGGTGACCTTTTCAGTTTTTATAGGGAGATTGGAGACTTAGTACACGGAGAAGAAGGATCAAATCCAAGCATGAAAGAAAAGAGGAAAGATAGAAACAATCATATTTAATATGAAATTAACTAAAAAGAAGTTGCTTGTCAAAATTGCAACTTTTGCACATTGACATCAAAATTTGCTTAAGAATCTATTTCTATGATGCATGCTTGCGGTTTCCAAACATTTGCCGATGAAAAAAAGGACATGGGAGAGAGAGAATACTTGCAACATCATATACAATAACAACAAGAGTCTCTGATATAGCCTGGAATTAAACTCCTGAATCTTTCCTGACCAGTTGTATCCCTGAAAAGTAAATAACAAAAATACACATGATGAATGTCAGCACTCATCAGTACTACGGATAGACCGACTTGTCAGTAAAGCAGTAAAAGCTGTCATCGTACCAGAGTTGGAGTTTCACGGTTCTGTCTTCAAGGTACGTTGTCTTCGATAGAAAGTCAATACCAATTGTAGCCTGTTTGCAAGGAACAAAACGTAAGCACAATTAATCGAGCAAGATTACTATAAAAAAATCAAACACTTTATTTTTGCTTCCATGTGTGTGTTCAAAAAAATTAAGCATTAGAACACCATCATCACAACAATACATCACAGGGTAACAACCAGCATCATTCATCACGAACATGTTTATAGGAGATGTGTACATATGAAGAAATTCAAGATTATGGCATCTATTCTACATAGCCTTGAATTCTTTCCCTGCATTGCAACGCCCAGAATTCTGAGGCAGGCCATTCCCAACCCAATTATCGTGCCAATGCACTCAAAATCTTGGCCTCAGGCACACGAGACATATTTCTCACCGAACAACGCTGAGATCCAATGATACCACCGACCGCCGCACAATTTCTCACACCTTGAATTCCAACATACACCTCAAATAACATCGTACTGATTACACACCAATCGACAACATGCCAATTCATCCTCGTCAATTAGGGATCATGAGCTTTAACATTACATCGTTTCGTGACACACATCACAAGCATTTTTTTTTAAAAAAAATAGATACACATGCTGCGCGCGTGATCGACAGATCCAATCGCCAATCCACGAAACCAGATCGTACCAAAGGCCCGCCCGCTCACGCCGGATCTGGCCTGATCAGATCCAGCCCCAACCCCGGCTCACGACGAGTAAACGGCAAAATCAAACAAACAACATGCACATGATTGGGGAAGGCGAAAAGATCGAGGAGGATGTACCGGTAGGTGTTGTCGAACTTGTCGGACATGAAGTGGGTGATGATGCTGGTCTCACGCCCGGGGTATGGGTGGGTGTCTCCCCGAAGCTCTCGCCCTGCCCCTTCCTCTCCCGCGACTCGTGAGCATGCGCTCCGCTCTCCCCGTTGCGTGTCTGGTGTTGGCTCCGAGGGCTTGTTTGTCGGGCTCACACGGCGACGCTAAAAAACTCATTATCTCTAGAGTCTTTTTAAGTAGTAAAAATCATGCATATGCATTAGGCTATCGTCAATGGAATTTCTTATCACCGCTCAAAAACATACAAGCCCATATACTTATAAAAACTTAATGTTTTCATATTTTCATTAAAAAATCAATTTTTATGCTAACTTGTAGATAGAATTACCTATTAAAGATGAGCACAAATTCAGGCTACAAGCGACAAAAAGGAAAATACACCGGACTATTAAAAAAAGAGTGGGGCCCTGGAAAAGTTATGTCTACTCGCATTCCTCGCAAGTCTTGAGCCGAACAAGTATGTGATCAAAATCGTCTTGCCATGCTGTCATGTTACGATAAATTGACAAAGTTCAGTTGTGATCAAAGGGGACGATCAAACAAGACTCGAGATACTTGCATTGAGAAGAAAATTGCGGCATAGGCACATTGAAGGTTAGTTGTTCTAATTAAAAGTTGCAAATCCAGGCTGACGGAATCGCCCAGGATTCACCTCGCACTCCACGCGAGCTCCCCTTGGCTGAAACTCACACGAATACAAACAAGAGCTAGTTTGGAATGAACACAGACAAGAGTTTCAGCGACGAACGCCCTTTTGGCTTTTCTCTGTATTCAACTCAAATGAAACGACTGATACACGGCTATAAGTAGCCTTGCTTACATGCATAGAGCAGTAAGAGTAATGATTTGGCCGAGTCTTCATGCGCACGTACGCACGTACGATCGTTCCATCTGTACATGAGCCGCTCACTCTTGCACACGAACTAGTCGTCCTCCGCACTGGCCGCAAGCCATACTGTAACGTCCTCCACTACTCATGCATGTATCTCCTAAAAACTAGCTAACAGCCTGAAGACTAACTCCACTTATACATGCAGCACACGCACATGCTAACTAACTAGCTAGTTAATTGGCCCAAGCACATTTACGTGCTAGACTTATACATGACACACATGCACTACTACCGGCGCAAGCCAACATGAACTCAACACATTTTCGGCTACATGCAACAAGCTAATTCAAGTCATGATTATTTCCAACATTGCCTCCCCTAATCTTGACTTGCTTACTCAACGCTTCATCACAGGAGACATGGCTCGTCGTCCGCCGTCGCGAGCAAAGCTTGTTCCTTCTTCGGTTTGCGGCACTCGCTAGCAAAGTGCCCACGAACTCCGCAGTTGTAGCACTTGCCTTTCTTGCCATTCGGCTTGCGCTCGCTATTGTCGGAGTCGCTGCTCGTGCCGTCGTCGTCGTCGCAGCCACGCCCGCCACTGCGACCACCAGCAGCCTTGCCGTGACCACCACCACGGTTGTGGTTCTTCTTTTCTTTGAGTGAGAGACTCTCCCACTGTGCACGTGTGAGCAACAAATGCTCACCATCCTGTACACGTCGCCGGCCCTTCAAGGATTCCTCATATGCCCTTAAGCGCCCGATCGCCTCCGCCACGGACATCTTCGACACATCGCCCCATTGCTCGATGGTGCCAACAATGTGAAGAAACTTATCAGGGACAGCACTGAAAAGCTTCTCCACAACAGCACTGTCCTTCACCTTGGCTCCAAGAGAACGCATCTCCCCCACCATTGTGGTGAGCTTCGGTGAGAATTCCGCAATAGTTTCGGAATCCTCCATGTACAAGCGATCAAATTGCCTCTTCAATGCTTGTAGTCGCGCCTTCTTGACTCGATCTTCGCCGACATTCATCTTCTCAATGGCCTCCCAAGCTTCCTTCGCTGTGTCTTTGTCCGCGATAGCCATCATCACGGCATCCGGCACAGCTTGAGATATGGCGGTGAGAGCTTCAATGTCCTTCTCTTCTCCGCCCGACGACCCTTCGCCCTTGATTACCGCCCACACACCAAGATGGCGTAGGATGATCTTCATCTTTACGGCCCACACGCCGTAGTTCGTGTCGCTCAACATTGGATAATGCATGGCGACAACCTTGCCTGCTGGACGTGCCGCCACCACGGCACCACCATGATCACCGTGACTGCCACTCCTTGGCGTTTTGTCCGGCGACTCGTCACGCGCCATAACCTCGCTCTGATACCAATTGACGGAATCGCCCAGGATTCACCTCGCACTCCACGCGAGCTCCCCTTGGCTGAAACTCACACGAATACAAACAAGAGCTAGTTTGGAATGAACACAGACAAGAGTTTCAGCGACGAACGCCCTTTTGGCTTTTCTCTGTATTCAACTCAAATGAAACGACTGATACACGGCTATAAGTAGCCTTGCTTACATGCATAGAGCAGTAACAGTTTGGCCGAGTCTTCATGCGCACGTACGCACGTACGATCGTTCCATCTGTACATGAGCCGCTCACTCTTGCACACGAACTAGTCGTCCTCCGCACTGGCCGCAAGCCATACTGTAACGTCCTCCACTACTCATGCATGTATCTCCTAAAAACTAGCTAACAGCCTGAAGACTAACTCCACTTATACATGCAGCACACGCACATGCTAACTAACTAGCTAGTTAATTGGCCCAAGCACATTTACGTGCTAGACTTGTACATGACACACATGCACTACTACCGGCGCAAGCCAACATGAACTCAACACATTTTCGGCTACATGCAACAAGCTAATTCAAGTCATGATTATTTCCAACACAGGCGCCCGGTAATCACGGTAGCGACAGGCACGGAGGACGTCGACGACGCGACGAACCTACCAACTCTCCCTTGGGCCCCGGGCAACGCTGGACTGGACGAACCAGAGACGCGCGGCGTCGCCACGGCCGGGTAAATCCGACGTCGCTTTCCACCACCACCACCACCACCGCCACCGCGTGCAGCTCTCGGACGGCCTCAACCGCAAGCGCCGCGTGCGCGCCCCGCCCAGGGGCCAGAGGCGCGCGCAGCGCAGCGCACCGCCTTCCTCAGCCTCGGTTTGGCACGGTCGGGTCGGCACAGCGGGCTGAGATCGAGGAGGCCGACTAGAGGGGGGTGAATAGGCAGGAACCTGACGTGCAGAACAAACGTACAGCGGGAGAAGCGACGCCGCAACCACACATGCGTATGCACGAGGAGCTAGGCTGTCCCTACAGCTGGTAGGTGACAACTAACAACACAGACGTCCCGAAAAGCATATCCATCAAGGGATTCTCGTTCGGAGTAGGGCATAAGGCACATAGTTCATCGGGTACCACTTTACCAGTACTGATAATTTGAATGACAAGTCTATATATACACTGATCAAGTGATCATGATCAGGTGCTTACTTCAAAAGTAGCCACGAGGAACAAGCTAAGCTCCGAGGGCTCACTTCAGATCTGTCGACAGAGGACGAAGGCACTTTCAACCCTGGAGTCCAATGATCCCTCAAAGGGAGGAAACGAGCAAGTGAGAAATCCATTCAGGTGTAACAGAACTGGGGTTGATTCAGATCAATGCTATCAAGTCGTAGAACCAGCAAGCTTAACCGCAGGCAACACGGCCACCAGCATTTCCGGTGCTCTTGCTGAGCTCGTGCCCACCTGAAGGCAAAAGAACCAGCAGTTGTTAACCTTACTGTTTGATCTGGGCTTCTCAGCGAGATGGTTCTGAATAAAACTGATAAATACTGGACTTCAGTTTAGAATTCAGGAAAAGAGGATGCATATATTGATTTGCCGGAATGGCTCAAATAAAGGGCATGTTTGGAACGGCTTCGCTTCAACTTTCGCTAGGAAAAGACAAAATCCATCTCAAACGGACGGCTTTGCATAGTCTCTTCTAGAAAAGCTAGAAGCCATTTTCAACGTATTGAAGTCGGAAGCGGGCCTGGAGCAGCTTCCCATGGCTTCAATGGGATGAGATTCCAAGTTTGCCCCTAGAGTTGGGGAAATTTAGCCCCCTCCTACCACATATAAAATCCTCCACCCCATCCTTTACACACCCCAAGGCCCCTCCTCCTCAGCACGCAGCAACGGCGTTAGGGTTTGCGCCCCCGCGCCGTCTCGTGCCGATGCCTTCATCCCCCCTACGCTGCCTCAGTGATCTCCTCCCTTGGCGTCGCCGCCTCAGTGATCTCCTCCCTTGGCGTCGCCGCCTCGACCTCCTCCCCTGACGCCGCCTCGGTCTCCTCCTCCCGCGCCGTTGCCCTGACCTCCTCCTCCTGTGCCGCCACCGCCTCGGCTTTCCCACTCCTGCGGCTGCTTCCCTGCCGGCACCACCACCCCAACCTCCTCCTCCTTGGTGCCGCCCTGACCTCCTTCTCTCGCGCCGTCGCCACCCCGGCTTCACTCCTCCTACCGCGCTAGCGCCGCACCGTTAATTGTCATTAATTGTGGTTAATTATTGTTAATTATGATTAATTGTTGTTGATTATCATTAATTGCCTAATTATCATCGGTTCTCATTAATTGCCGTCATTCGCCTCTGGGGCATTCAAGATATTTCTCAATTTAGAAGCTTCAGCCAACCTACCTAAAAGCCAGACTGCTAAACACCAAACGTCTTCAGCTCAGCCATTCAACATAGCCAAAAGCCGACTTTTAGAAAAGCTATAGCCATTCCAAACAAGACCCAAAGAGAACACGTTCGCAGATTTCAGCTTTGAAATTTAGGATAATACATTATGGCAAAGGGCACAGAAAGTGAGAAAGGATGTCTAAGTTCACATTGGATGGTGCGGCGATATCCTACATTCGTATGAACCATTGCAACATATTGGTTTGCGCAAAAATCATCTTTAAATTTCTGTTTCGAAACACATATTCACACCATGATAAAAATAGATCAATGCAGATTGATCCATCCACAAGGAAGCACCATACAGTTAGCAGGCTATAACAATGCTGATGAGGACAATGTTAATGAACATGATATAATACAAAGACTGGAACAATGCTAAGGCAAAGCTTCCCTTCATGCAAGGTGAAGATAAGAAGAAAGGCTGGGCCAATCACTACTACCAAAAGGCTAATATTGGACGTCTCATCACACAGTGTTAATGATAATCACAAACAATTTTACCAGTGCAACCATTTCTATTACTGGATACGCTAAGAACCGTCTATGATGAGCTAATATCACAGACGGTTCATGTTAAGAATCGTCTGTAATAAGTATCTCATCACAGACGGTTCGTATTAAAAATCGTTTGACTCTTTGATTTTATCATGACTCTGCAATTTTACCATGGCTTAGTATTTTCCTAACTATTTGAGTTTAGCCAGCCTTATATGTTATAGCCACCCCAGCCTTTTCTACCATCAATCTCTCCCTCTCCCCTCCCCACGCCGAGCTCCGCGACTACCCTCGATTGCCCATCGCGGTTCGGAGAGGAGACACAGCCGACGACGACAAGGAGGAGAGATGCGGAGGAGCTCCTTGTCTACCGCAGGAGGTAGACTGCCAGAAGGTACGTGTACATCCCCAAAATATACACAATTTGTTGGTTGTTTGTTATAAAAAAAATGATTTTAATTTTGTGTTACCTAAGATTAGAGGGTTGCTGGAGGTTTTGGTCGTCTCTCCTTCCTTGCCGATGAGCTTGAGTCGAACTCAGACGATATGCAAGGATAGCTTGTGATATGCTAGTGAGGTACAGAGAGGAGCTCACAAGACCAATCCAACAAACCAATGAGTTCTTCAGGAGCTTGGAGGCACAGATGGTTTCTAGCTAGTTTAACTTTGTAACTTTATTCTTTTTTCCAATTCGGAGGGGACGTTGTGAAACCTTTTGGTTTCCCTTTCCTATAATGTAATGGCTATCAAAATTTTAATTGGATTTTAGTTGTCTTGCTAGAAGTTGTATATGGAAACTACTGTCCAGCAATTGATTGGCTTGGCTCAAAATCTGGAAAAAATTGCAATAGAAAAAACTATCACATACGATTCTAAACAAGAATCAACTGTGATAATTACTATCATAGATGGTTCTTGTTCAGAACCGTCTGTGATGACTTTTTCACAGACGATTAAAAAATCGTCTGTAATGACCGTCTGTTATCACAGAAACATAAATCCAGACGGTTCAAAAACAGTCTGTGATGACGGTTTAGAACCGTCTATGATAACTTTTTCTGTAGTAGTGAATAGAGATCTCAGCTAAAAACAATATAACACATATGATGCACTATTCTAGAATTTGCCTTATAAAGAGTTCAAACTTCCTTTATCCTAATCAAGAAATGCCTACACATCCTTTATCCCGATCCCGAACGAGAAATACCTAGTTGTCTCAAGCACTTGGGACTGGGGAATCATAGGACAATACATCAACACCTTGAATTTAAGTGAGCAAGTGTATACACAACACATAACATATTACCTGCATTTTTCTTCGTGCTTCTCCAAAGCAGTTTATAAACATGTACTCAGAAATACATGAATCCTACATGGACTAAAACTAATTCTATTGCTTTTATCATCCATAAATAGAAATGAACACTACTACAGAGAGGGTCATCACAGACGGTTCCAAACCGTCATCACGACGGATTTTGAATCGTCTGAATCTATGTATCTATGATAACAGGCGGTTATCACAGACAGTTTGTGAGCCATCTGTGAAAATCACAACACAGACGGTTCTATTTACATATTGTCTGTGATAATTACGTATCATAGACGGTTCCTTTGGAACCGTTTGTGATGAGTACAACACAGACGGTTTCTTTAGAACCATCTGTAATGAAGCGTTTAGTATAGTATGTTTTGTAGTAGTAGGATAATCATTATGGGTCTATCAGAATTCAAACCAACTCTAATAATACATAGATCCTTCCTTAGCTCAAAAGGGAAAAATGAGCACACATGCACACAAGAAAAAGGCAAGCATAAACAGTGACATGCAGTATTACCCTTTCCAAGATCACCAGGGTCAGCTGAAGAATCTAGACCCGCCATTATGAATTAATGGAGTATTTTGGTGATTAATGACAAATCTATATGTGAGACTAACACTTTGATTGATATACCTATTGTGTAGTCTTATTTGGATAAAAAGACGAACAGTATGGAGGTATACATTCGACATCATATTCTTATATTTTATTACATTCCTCAGATCCAAAATATAGGTTGAACTCCACTAAAAGTTTAACTTGAATATGTGCATATGTTTTTATTACACATTCGTGTATGCACACATTTAGGGGGGGGGGTTCACTCTATGTTTTGTGGTTTTATTAGTATTGATCCATATTTCTTTATCCACATATATTGGGGATCTTTACTTTGAAATATATCCTTTGAGTATATAAAACTTGTATAGTTCATATATAGTCATATCGCTTTATATTCAATTATTTACAATTGTGTTTATGGGACTAATGTGTTGCCAAGTTGTTTTAAAGGCTTAGTCCCGGATTATGGAAGACAACATAGAAATTGAAATGCAAAGACAATAGAGGGATTGTGACTAGTAGCTTGATAACATATTCTTGTGCAATCTGGATCAATCTAGGATCATGCATGCATTTAGAGTTTATTTTTTAAAGCCAACTGTGTTTTTCTCAGAAAAATCGGTAGTACCGACGTTTTGTTGGTGGTACTACCATACTGCGGTATGACCGGGATAGTGGTGCCATACTACCGCAACCCGGTCATACCTAATTCTTGTTGGCGGTATATTTTTTTATAGAACGACACATTTTTATCTCGGTTGCTCACATGGTGAACGGTAGTTTTGGAGTTTTCTTGGCGGAACTACCGCATCGCGGTATGACCACATCTTGAGCGGAACTACCGCAGCGCGGATATTCCAAAATATAGACATCTATATATTTTTTCAGAAAGGATTCTTTTTTATAGCAAAGTGAAGCGGTAGTACCGCCCTTATGTTCGTATGACTGGAGAGTGGAACTACCGCATGATCAACGGCGGTAGTACTGCACCTTTCTGTAATAGCTTGTTTAGAAGCATTTAATGCAAGTATATCTTGGTAATTAATGTTAATTATTATAGGACTAATATTTTCCATGAGTTGGATGAATATGTTATGTTCTAGGGTGATGAATACTTTGGATTGCATCATGAGTTGATTGTCATTAAGTCAAGATTCAAAAAGAGGATGCATCATGTGTTGATGCATATCAAGATCTCAAAGAGGAGATGATCATGAGTTGATCATGATGTCAAGAGAAGACCCATCATGTGTTGATGGAGGTCAAGTAAATAATGCATCTTGGGTTGGTGCATGTCACGACAATGACCCGGACTTTGAAGTGAAGATGTGTGTCATCAAGCTTCAAGAAGATGCTCAAGGCAAATGTATGACTAGCTAGGGCTAAGGATGTGTTCCTAGTCTTTTACTGATCTTGGTGTTTGTTTGGAAGACCGGATTGCTAGTATAGGTTTGTTGTACTATTAAGAGGGGTCTTGTCTAGTAGCTTGAGTCTCCTCATGTGTTGATAGCTCAATCTCGCTTGCTCTAGCTCACCGTGGTATGATGCTATTATTTGCAAATGTGTTTTGCAGATAGTCGAGACTCATGCATTTAATCCTTGTAACATGTGACTATACTTTGTAATGTATTTTGCAAATAGTTGAAGTCCATGTACCTACACCTTGTGGCATGATCTAAGTTTGCAAATGTGTTTTGCAAATTAGTGATATTCATGCATTTTCCCTTGGCACGATCTAAGATTGCTTGTTACTATTTCTTTGGACTTAGACCATGGTAGTGGCTCTTTGGAGTTATACTTTTGATTTGATCAAATATGTTTGAGATCAATTAAATAGGTTGGTTGTGTAGCCCTCTGAATAAGCATTCTATAGAGCTCAATATCACTCAATTCCAACATCGGAGTACAAAGTTATGACCTATTTACCGAATGTCGTCTGTGCTGAAATTAGACTGCGGTAATACCGCTCGAGAAGAGAGGTACTACCGCCCTTTGTACTGCGGTACTACTGCACAAAAAACTTTAACGGCTAGATTTTGAGCCGTTAATGCACCCGTATGACCGATGAACAGTAGAAACGGTAGTACTGGAGTTTGTACGGTGGTACTACCGTAAATCCTGATTTTTGTGGATTTTGCTTCCAACGACTAGTTTTTGTGTGTGGGCTATAAATACTTACCTTGGCCGGTTGAGAAACAATCTTTATCATCCCATTTCACTCTCTTGAGTTAGTGTGAGCTTCTCCTCTCAATTTTGCATGTGTTGCACCTTGTGAGCAAGAGAGAGGGGGTCTCTAGTTGCATGTGTTGCATCTAGAGGTAGATTTTTTATCCATTTGAGCTCGTGCATTCGTTGCACGTGGTGAGAGTCAAGCAAGGCGCTTGACTTGTTACTCTTGGTGTTTGCCGACACCTAGACGACGTGGAGGCGTCGTGGACCGGTGATCTTTTCAAGAAGCTTGTGAGAAGGGCCGACGTGTTGTGAAGGTTGGAGCTCACTTACCCGGAGCAGGAAAGAGCTACCACTAATGGAATTGAGGTGTTTGGCTTAATTCTATGAGCCGGTCTAATTAGTTTGGGCTTACCTCAATGTGGATTAGGGGGACCGGCAAGTCTCCGAACACCACGGTAAAATATCATTGTATTATTGTGGTTTGTTCTATTGTGTTTTACTTTGTGTAATTTACATTCCTTGTATTAAATTACTTTCATTTCTTTGAATGACTGCTATCATTAGCAATAGTGTATGTTGTTGGTGCACTTAATAAAGACTAATTGATTTAGGCTTTAATGGTGCAAAACCGAATTGATTTATAATTTCGCATAAAACTAAAATTTAGCTAAATAATTTTTGCATTGCCCAAAGGAATGTGGCGTCAACTGATAAGATAGACCTACAATGCATTGAAGGTCTCTTTGCATTGCCCAAAGGAACAGTAAACCCGCCCGAGAACATGTTTCAAAACCCCTCTATCGGGTTCCATTAGATTCCCGTGAAAAGGATAAAACTCCATGCCTGGATTCTTGGCCTGCATAGCGGTTAGGATTCGAGAAAGTAACCCGTAAGCCTCCTTCTAATCACCCCACAAAGCAATTGCATCGCTCTCTGTTTTGCCCTCCATGCTTTTCCGTACTTCATGCGGTATTTAATGAACCCAAAAATAACCTCAATTAGAGTAGCGACAGTCACATAAGGATTGATAGCCACAACCCCGGTAATGCGCCTTGTAATAAAATTAGCGATCACCTAAAGGTGCTCCCCGGACACTAGTGATGTCCTACAAGAGTAAGGCTGCTTCACATTCGCTATTTTTCATTGCTTGTCCCTAGTTTTACGCCCCCATACCTTCCATCCGCACCCCCTTTCGCATCTCATGGTATATCTCTTGTTCACATCGTAGTGAGTATTCTTGCAGCCAAACCTTCATATCCTCTATGGTTAGAAACAACATGTTCTTGCGTATTAGGTTATTCTCCGGGTCCACAATGTCATTCCTGCTCTTCAACCCATTTGCACAGACCGCGTTATGTGTCATTCTGACATCATCGAATGCATGTATTGACAGGACCTCACACATTACACTGCGAAGAACCCGACCATCCTCAAAAGAGAAAAGTATAGTGGGAGCTTCATTTTTGGTTGAACTCCATCCTTCGTCGAACTCCACTTCATGGGTTGTTGCATCTCAGAACACCCCCTCCTCAAGCTCGTTGTTCATTACAGCGCGATTGAAATGAGTCACGGGGTCAGTAACATGGCGCGACGAAGAAACTGGCACATAGGACAGATCAACCAACGGAGGGCCATCGTTGCAAAGACCGACGCCAATAAACTGTTGGAAAGGTTGCTCCTCCATTGGGGGGACCTCGCGAAAGATCGAGAGCGGGTTCTGGTTCCTCCATGTTGCCATCAACCACATCCAAATTGTTTGGCAAATCCTCAACAAAAATTGTCCTCTCCACCCCCCACCTCCAATGACTGGACCTGAGATGCGAGCACAACCTCCTTGTACATGTCCCAATCAACGTCGGACGAGATTGACATCAACAAGGCGTGTACCTTAGAACCCACCCCAGCGTCATATCACCCCTGCATTCCGACAATGACCTCGGGTTCATCTCATCCAAAGATAAACTTAATCCTAGTCAGAAGAGTTCGAAAGTATGGTGATTCATAAAACAAAGAGAACGGTCACTTCCATGCCACCAAAGTCGATAGCACTACCCGTTTGGCTAATTGGCCCACCGGTAAATACACGTACAACTTTATCCAGCAATACGAAGAAAACATTGGAAAGTCAGTAGGGTATGCCATAGGTATGAAATACCACAAGTACTATAGAGGTCCTTTCATAATTTTTTTTGTTAAACTAATTCTATAGGACATGAGGTGAGAGATTGAGCAAAATCCGGATTACTCCTTTTCAGTGCCATTGTCTAGCGGTCATGTGGCATGCATGCCACGTGTTACATACTATATAGCTTTGTGTTCGTGCTTAGACTCACAATCAACAATCAACATTCAATGGCCAACAATCTTTATTTATATTATTTCTATTGAATCATAGTGATATGTGGTAGTTGCGCTCTTTCTACTGATGATCCGCTTGTGTCACATATAAAGGCAATGCTACTGTTGCTTTGTCACCAAATTGTGAAGAGGGAAAAATGAGTATGTTTCACACGAATTTCATGCAAACTAGTAGTACATGCATATTATCAATAAAAATTGGAGTCCTTGATCTGCGATGCGCACATTATTGTAGTACCATGAATTAAGTATAGATAGTTTCCACAAGACCTTAATGAACATGCCATCACTGATCGAAGTTATTCATTGACTTGATGTTCTTATGCTACCAATATGACACAAGGTGAAAGCTACTCTTTTCATTACACCACTAGTCTCTATCATAGATCAAACAAGTTCCATGCACATCCATCCACGACATAGATCGAACAGATTTATTAAGAAAATAAACATGCCTAGTTGAACACAGACCCATCCATCTCTGCTACATCCATATATGGGGGATAATCCATGCATTAGTACATAGTAAAAAAACATCGAAGCAATTACTAACAGAGCTAGCAATGGAGTCATACAAGTTGGGATGCACACAAACTATTAAAATCAAGTCACCCGTCCAACAATGGAGTCATGCATCTAAACTCAAGTTACAATCACATGAGAAGTACACAAAATTGTGCTTGACAATCACAACATATCCACATAATCATAGAAATTGGGGATCTAGGGATGAGGAGGGCAACAATTTTACCTTGATGTCGGGGGCCATGTTGGGCTCGACGAGAGGGCCTAGTCCGGCGGCAACGGAGGGACGAAGGAGGAGGAAGACGATGGTCGTCTGAGGTCACCCAGGCCAACAGAGTTGGGGAAGAGGACAACTACGTCGGGCGGAGGTCGAGGGAGGCAGGCGGAGGTTGAGGGAGGCCGCCACAGGGAAGAGGCCAGCGCGGGGAGGACGATGTGGAAGAGGCCTACGCGGGGATCAGGGCGGCGTAGGGGCCGGTGGAATCCAGCAGCAGTGAGGACGGCTTGGAGAGGAGAGACGAAGCTCGGGAGGAAGAGAAGGGTTGGGGAAAAATGAAGAACTGGATTGGCGGCCACAACTAAGTTACCACTGTCACGCCAACTCTCGTGGTGTGACAAGGCTGACTTATCACGCCATGGGTGCTGGTATGATAATGGCCACACAAACCCTCCACACTGGCACAACGCGTGGACGAGGGATTGTGTGGCAGCTTTGGCCACATCGCGATAGGTGGTGTGACTATACAATTTTGCATCGCCACCACTTGGGGTCAGAATTTAAAATAAAGATGACGAGGGGTTAAGTTTAAAATATTAATAAAAAGATTAAATAAAAAATGTGTGGGCTTAACGGGCGCCAAAAGATTTTCTCTCTAGTCCTAGCCTCCACTATAAAAGAAAGAGGTGAAACCCTAATTTGTGATTTAGTGAAAGCGAAAATAGAGGAGGCTAGTAAGGTTTGTCCCAAGATGAGTTCTATATTTTTTTCTTGCTCTTTCTCTCTCTTTGATGCTTTTGAGATTTTGTGTTCCTTTGGTTTTCCTTGGCTCTTTTGCTATGGTATAGATTGCTAGGACGTGTGTGAATCCATCTAAGATCATTTTGACCATCATCTACCCACGAGCAAGTTTTTGGATCAAAATTTGAATTTCTTTGATTCTTGTACCTTCTTGATCTCATCCAAGAAATTTGTGGAACATTGACTCTGATTATCCCGTTAGTCGATTAGAATAGGTTTTTGGCATTCTTGATGAGACATGGTTGAAATCTCAGGGGATTTGGATCATTAGAGTGAAAGGTCGTTTTGTGATCTTCTCGAGCTGCGGTCCCTATAGCCAACGGTCAAACCACCAGTCACCGTTTTTCATTTTCATAGCTTCTATAGCTACTAAAGTGAAGAAGAAGAAGTTGAATACCATCTTCGGTCCAACAAATTCCCTTTCACATCCTATCGCAAATCTCACATAAGTAGTGGTTCATAACACATAAGAAGTATTTCCTGGGAGTGTGAAAATACGGAACACAAGGGCAAAACATCATTTCCCATGGCCAAAAAGGGGGAAAGCTTTAATTCACAATAAAATCGAGGTAATGGTATATCCTAAATATAAACATCTTTTAGAGTGATATGTAGTGAAAGCCAATCTTTTGAGTGACATTCCGAGCCAGGCTTATCATGAATTATCCCCTAAATCTAAGTCCAGCTGTCCAAGTCTCGCTGTTGCATTTTGGTCTGATGTGTGGAACGGATCTCAGCTTGCTCACCTACCCCAGACCGAAAAAAAACATTTTCGAAACATTTCATTATTTATTGCGCTGATCCAGATGGAGCAGCCACCTCACCAGTTCTTCAAAAAAAAAATCTATTTTCTTTTTCGGTTTTTAAATACAAAGAGGATGTGCTGCACACGTACATTCTCACAACCCACGCCCTACTCAGGCAAACTAGTGTGCGGATTTCACAGGTAACTAACGGTTATCGGATTTATCGGTGGGTCAAGTAAAATTTTGTATTGATAAAAATTTTTATCTAAATTCAAAATTGAGATAAATTCGTCTTTACATCTGAATATTACAAATTTTAATTCAAAATTTTGTCTAAAATTTTATCAAATATCCGGTAACCGACAGTTACCAGTTCTATCAGTGAGGTGTGATAAAATTCGCAATAGTTTCCATGGCGTCTACTAGCATACGAACTAACTTAATTCAAAAAATCATTATTTATTGTGCTGATCCAGATCGAGCAGCCAGCTCACCAGTTACATGACAAGACATCCCACGTACTCACGAACTTCTTCAAAAAATTTGCCTTTTGTTTTTCTTTTCTTTAGATTTTTTAAGCTCTTCAAATTTTTTGCCTTTTGTTCTTCTTTTCTTTAGATTTTTTAAGTACAGAGGAGGATACACACACGTATTCCCCCCACCCCCACCGCACAGCACACGCACAACCCAACTTACGCGGACGTAGGTACGTCCACTGGCACGCGACTAACCTGACCTACTAACTTGAGTGGAGACACTTGTGGGCTCTGGGCCGCCCGCGCAATGTTTTGCTGCCACGGCCCACGGAAGGAAAGATGCTGCAAGCAAGGAAGGGCAGGGCAACATGTGCATTCTGCACTGCAGGCGAGTGTCTGAACTCTGAATCTGAAGAAAAGCCATGCTGCGAGTAAGCACTAGCAGAACGCACGGCAATGCCACACATCTGTTTCTAGCTTCTGCTGCTGCTGCTGCTGCTCCAGTACGATCTGGGACAAACAAACAAACGAAGAGATGGCATACGCTAATTGTCTAAACACGCTACTAGCATAAAAGCTAAAACCGTGGACACCACCACAGCACAAGAGAACATCCGATCGATCCGTCACAAAAAAGAGCATTTTTGCCGCGCACTCTCTGGACTTCTCTTTTCCTCCAATTCGGCTTCAAAACGGCTCAGCCGGCGGTAACACATGCAACAGGCGTGATTTCTTTCTGCACTTTTCCTTCCCGTGATTAGCGCTTAATGATTTAGATGGCCGTACCAATGTAGGCGACATCGTTTGTCCCTGCAATTATACGAACCACTGCTTAGTTACCCACCACAGGGCCCAGATCCTTTAGAGAATTAACTCTCTGTAAGTCTCTATATATGCTTGGAGAGTTGGGAGCAAAATACACCTTACAAGAGTGCCTCTGCGTGAAACAGGTCGGGTGATTAAAAGTTCGGAGCCATAACTCAGGATGCAAGCGGTAGGGTTTGCGGCCAGCCCACACTTTGCGCGCTACGTGGGCATACGCGGCAGCCTGCCAATGTTGGTTTAATCTTGTTGCATGTGTCTAGTTATGCATTAGTTTGTTGAGTCTTGCATGTCTGCGTGCATGTAGTAGTAGTTGAGTCATTAATTAGAGGGAGAGTGGCGAGATACCAGGAGGCGTGAAGCAAACTGATTGACCTTGTGCGTGTGTAGTTACATGCAGGATTGACATCATAGCATGTCTATTTATGTAGTTTGTTAGTTTGTGAGATGCTTGAGCGAGTCAATACATAAAAAATAGAAAACGACGCTAGACAGTTTGCGGCGTCACAAACTTTGTGTGTTTCTCTTTGTTGTTCTTCCTCTCCCACCTCTAATAGTGTGTGTCCACAAAGTGCACGTGTGATCCTGATCTCTCTAGTTATTAGCCAACATTTGGTATCAGAGCTTGTGTCCGTGTACACCTTAATTCATGTCGCGTCCGAGCTCGCCAAGAAGCATCACCAGCAGCGGGGGCGCTTTGAAGATTGGCGATGGGAGCGTGTCGAAGGCGTCGGCGTGCGAGGGCGGCATCTCCCTCCCGTATCCCATGCTCACGAGGAGCAACTACACGACTTGGGCTGTGAAGATGAAGGTGTTCATGCGCGATCAGGGTGTGTGGAACGCAATCGTGGATGAGGAGGTGAACGAGAGGCGAGATCAAATGGCGTTCGCGACAATCTTCCTCGCGGTGCCAGAAGACATGCTGCTGCTCCTAGCGGAGAAGGACACCGCAAAGGAGGCCTGGAACACCTTGAAGACGATGCATCTCGATGCCGATCGCGTCAAGGAGGCGCGTGTACAAAACCTCAAAAGCGAGTTTGATAACTTGCGCATGAGGGACACCGAACAGATCGATGACTTCGCGATGAGGTTGACGACAATCGTCAGCAAGATACGAGGTCTAGGCGAGAAGATGGAAGAGGCCTACATCGTGCGGAAGTTTCTTCGTGCCGTGCCCATGAAATTCTCTCCCGTCGTTATCACGATTGAGAAATTCAGTGACATAAAAAATATATCGATCGAAGAGCTAATCGGGCGCTTGAAGACACAGGAAGAGGGAGAGCGTCGTTACAGCAACAGCGATGGAGACGAGGAGCACTTGCTCCTGACGCGCGTAGAGTGAGAGGCCCGGTCGTCGAAGCATGAAGGTGAAGGCTCCTCAGGTGGCTCTAGTGGCGGTGGTGGCCGTTGGTACCGACGTGTTGATAAGACAAAAGTAAGGTGTTTTAATTGTAACGATTATGGACAATTTGCTTCAGAATGCCGGAAGCCCAACAAGAGAGAGAAAGCGGAGGCGCATCTCGTTGAGGCGGATGCTGACGACGAACCGGCACTGCTGTGAAGAAGATGCAACAAGCTTAAAGGGGAGATTGTTGGGTTAATTTTGTTGCATGTGTCTAGTTATGCATTAGTTTGTTGAGTCTTGCATGCCTGCGTGCATGTAGTAGTAGTTGAGCCATTAATTAGAGGGAGAGTGGCGAGATATCAAGAGGCGTGGAGCAGACTGATTGACCGTGTGCGTGTGTAGTTGCATGCAGGATTGAGTCGGTGTGCACGTTTAGACATGGCGCAAATAGTGGATCAGAGAGTTAGGCACCTGCCACATCATAGCATGTCTATTTATGTAGTTTGTGAGATGCTTGAGCGAGCCAATACAGAAAAAACAGAAAATGACGCTAGACAGTTTGCGGCGTCACAAACTTTGCGTGTTTCTCTTTGTTGTTCGTCATCTCCCACCTCTAATAGTGTGTGTCCACAAAGTGCATGTGTGATCCTGATCTCTCTAGTTATTAGCCATCAACCAATATTTATGTGGGCCGATGCGGCGCCCGCTACCACAATCAACGTAGACGTATGTAGTAATGTGTTGATCGATGGTGGACGATGGCCCCGCCTTGGGCTTCTGGCCACGTGGAGGTTGCCTCGAGATCCGCACATTCTACCCCCGCCTCACCTCCCCGGCACCCGCGAACCTCTTGCTCGTCTACGTCCCCGCCATCGGCGGCGCCGCGCTGGAGCTCAACGGCGCGCACTCCCACCAGGGACGCGGCGTACGCGGCGCCGACCACGTCTGCACCACCAAGGGTGCGTGGTTCGAGGTGTATGTCGGCAAGGAGATGGCGGCGGGACGGCGTCGACAGCAACGATCGCGGAGGTGGTGGTTCTTGCAGAGGGCGGCGCGGTTGAGGAGCAAGGCTCGAGCATCAACAAGGGGGGTGGGATGCGGGACGAGGCTGGAGGGGATACTGGAGGAGTCCACAGACGTGGGGTGGTGGTGCGTGTGCGCAGCGTGCGGGGGAGGAGTCGAAGGTAGTCGGAGACGACGATGATGAGTGGAAGGAAGAAGAGGAGGTGGTGGAGATGGAGACGACGAGGTAGGTGTTGGAGATAGGGGCATGAGACCTCATCGACGGAGATAGGGATGGGGAACTGGGGATGAGAGGTTGTGATCTATGCTGGCTAAATTGTGGGCTATGTGGATCTTTACTTAAGTTCACTTAAAAGATAAGTTAATTCATAGGAGTTTACTTACTGTTTATTGTAGGATGAATTGGGTGGACTCGCGGATGGATTAGGGATGACAGTCTGCACGCGCTTGCACCCCTAGCCATAACCTTTATTCATGAGTCTCGAAAGTTATATGTTGGAAACCGTGTATACTCAAACAACAGCATTCTTTGGAATAAGACAACATAAAACATTGTTTGTAAGTATTTCCTCTATATCTAGCACTATAAATGCAGTGTGTGTGTTGAAGTTATATTGCCCATATTTCTTAGACACTTTAAGCTTTTGTGTGAACTAATTGGTGCATATATAAAACTCAATATGTATGACATCAGAATACATGGCTAGCACAATTTTAAGAAAAAAAAATTGCATCCCACATTTGAGTCCACATGATCAGCCTAATAAGGCGACATATCGTGTGCATATACACCATTTTGTGGATATATGCATATGAAACATCTGAGCCGTCCATCCAACGATCCACGACCGTCCTCGCATCCACCTCCCATTTACGCTTCATTTGCTAAAACCCCCTCGCCTGAAATCTGACTAGAAGGGGTTTTCACAAATATGGCATAAGTGGGAGGTGGGTGCGAGGACGGCCGTGGATCGCTGGATAGACGGCTCGGGTGTCTCATGTGCATATGTTCACGAAATGATGTATGTGCACACGATATGTACAAGCCTAATAAAGCATAAATGTTGAGGAGTGTTGAAGTTACGTCGCCTACCTTTTCTCTACGGCTTACACTTTCAAGTGAACTGGTAATTGGTGCACGAAACTCAAGTTGTGCTTGCGTTGTCTCCATAGAGAATAGAAAGGAAGGCAAACATAAGAACTTTCTTTAAAAGAGTAGTATTGCTTTGCTGATTCAACTAGCATTTGCATTCATCGAGTGGTTTGAACCATGCATCAAATGGAAAGGAGACTTTGGTAGCCTATCCACACTATTAAATGGGCTAGTGTAGTAGTATTCTTAAGCTCCTTGCACCTTTTGATCCACAAGTAAGGAAATGGAGCAGTACAACAATAAGGTCAAGTGCACCACTCAATTGTGCATGTATTCCTTTTTTCGCTATAAAACATATAGACACCACACTCTTTCTTTCTAAGGAAAAGGTTCACATGTTTGTATTGCTTCTTTAGAAAGATTCTTCACTGTCTTTTCCCCTTGTCAAGTTCCTCGATCGTGATCTTCTCCTAAAAAAATGTCCATGTTCTTTCTCTCACATGATTCAAAAAAGATGCATAATGGACTAATGGAGGATGGAATCTTGTAAGGATGCTCGAGTTGTTGAAGACCATGCATCTATCTAGCTGGGAAAAGATAACGCCGTAATGGCATGCATTCTGGAACCACACACAGGAATGCAAGTATAGAATTGCCTGAATAAAACGAAGCACCAACATATCTACTCTCGGGGAGGAGCCAGCACAGCTTAACTCTCGGGCCGGTCCAATAGGATTTCTGTTTGCCCGCGCTAGCTTAGGCCTATAGACAGAAGTGCTAGAGCTTACTTCCTCTTTGATTTTTGGCTGGGCCTCGGGCCATTGCCTGATAGGTCCGAGGTCTAACTCCGCCCCTGTCTACTCTTGCACACGTATACATGTAGGGAGAAAGGAAGAAAGAAAAATCCAAGCTACTAATGAACAAACACGCGCGTGTAGATATATTATGTGCATTAGGTTTAGGTCTCGACGTGGACAGGAGGGCCCGGGCTGAGCTGGTCGAGCGTGAGAATCACACACCAGAGGTCTCCGTCACCGTGGTTGCACTGGAATGTACGCTACTCCTGCTGCGTGGCTAGATCGATCCTTCCATCTCACTGGAAGGAGGAAGAGAAACTGGTGTAGTAGACCTGACGCCGTGTTTCCGTATCACTTGGATGGAAATTAATTCCACGCCGGCCCGCTGCCGAGATATTACGACGGCGTGAAATCGGCGAGATCTCGCTCTCGCGCAGCGCAACCATCGATCGCACGCCTCGCTAGCTGTTCGTTCATGCGCGCGTTCATGCGATGCGAGACTGACAGTTGGACCACCCGTTTGATTTGATTCCAAGATTTTTTTCACCCTACCGAAACTGCGGTATCTGTCACCGTTCAGCAGTCACAGACACTGCCACCGGCTACCCGTTCTATGCCAGAATGGCATTTTTGTGGAAGCAATGCAGAGTGATTGGGATGTGTTGTTTCTCTCCCATCTCCTCGTTCATTTGTGGATTGCATCCTTTCATATGACATTAGTCAGATCTGAACTGTCAGATCCAGGAAGAACAGCTTAGATCAATCGTTACAATGATGCTACTGTGTTTGTGCATAGTGCCTATGCTGCAGCATGTTTTTTTGCTACAATGGCAAAACACAATCTCATTTTTCCTTTCGATCCAACGACTGTTACGCTATGTCACGGTATTATAATCCGTGACATTGCTACATAATGTCAGAGGATACGTTTCATCCATTTCTAGCCATCTTTATTGTTCTTTTTCGTGGCTAAACTTACTATTGTTGCTGACTAGTCAGGTTAATGTTTGGGACCTGATACGAAGGCATAGACTTTCTGAAACTAATGTTACGTACAATTTCAGGAATAATCGTGTGTCTTTTGGGACCCCACACCCTTTATTTATAGTGCCAAAGATTACAATCCAACTCTAACGTAACTCTCGACTCGCACACGACGTGAACTCTTATTAAACTATAATACTAATTCTCTAACACCCCCTCATAATAGGCATGAGATGACAATCATGTTGTTACATATCGCAATACCCACTACTACAGAACAGACCTTTGGTCCCGGGCCTAAAGGGGCTCTAGTCCCGGTTATAGAGCCGGGACTAGGAAATCAGGACTAGTCCCGGTTGGTAATACCAACCGGGACTAAAAGGTCCATTGGTTTGAGCCACTTGGTGGCCCTTTTAATCCGGTTGGTATTACCAGCAAGGGACTAAATGTTTTTCTTTTTGTTTCCATTTCAATTCATTATTGATTTTGGTTTTACAATTACATTAGGTTTTCAAATCGTATTCTTATTTGCTAATATATGTATCGCCCACATATAATTTAGTTTGGAACATTATTACACACAAATAAAGTATGAAACTATATATATATATGCACATAAAATTTACAACATTATTCATGCATCCTTGGTATTTACAACACAAATGTTGTCCTCCACTTAAATGTCATACAAATGTTCGTCTGGTTTGGCTTCAATTGTTCATCTGGGTTAAAGTAGAACTCGGTCTAGGGCTTGAGGACATGCTCATTAAGAAATCATGCGATTGTCTCTTGAATTCCTTTGGCGGTCCATATCCAACACTGTTCCTTCAACCATATCTCCTTCAATTTGCATTAAGCGAAAAGTATTAATATACATAAGATTTATTTAATAGCAACAAATAAATAAAATGGAATTATTATATATACTTATTACGTACTTTACGCATCTGTAGATGGATTCTTTTGCATACAGTGAGGAACTTCATAAGCGTAGTATCCACACAAATTGTTGCTGGTGGGCTGTAGTAGAACCCATTTGTCACGATATAAAAGATTACTCTCGTCATCCCGCGTGGTGAAGCATGATAAGGTAAAGATGCGGGAGCTAGTACAACTTACATCCGATCGGTGTGGATCGAAGTGGCGCTTTCGGATCCGGACGGTAGGTGAACGAACCAAGCCCAAACCACGCTTAATAATTGGATCGTTAATTAACTATTGCGAGTTAAAGAGCGAGGAATAAATATTTAAAGATCGAAGTTACCCTGGATAATGTCTATCATATCTTGGTAATCTTCTGCGGTTTTCTCAACGAGTCATAGATTAGCAAATGACCGTCGAGAGATCGAAGACAATCAATATCGATGAAAGTTGCATTTGTTTATAGAGTCAACATATATATCTTTATGTTGGATTGAGTAAGTAAAGTAAAATGTGCACCACGATAACAACACTCACCCAAAGTTGTAGGGAAGAGTATAAATCTTTTGTTCTTTTGGTTGATCAAGAACCTCAGGAAATTCCTCTCCGTTTGAGGTCTCCATTGATCGTAGGAGTGTTTGGGTCCTTGAATCGATATATGGATCAACGAAACCAATGTTCTTGTCGTTTCTACGTGTGAGGTCTCTCATCATGTCTCTGCATATGTATAGACATGCTAGCTAGTGTGAGGATAATTACTTATACATATACATATGCTAGAGTGAGATTATTAAAAGAAAGAATCACGTCTGGACAAAAGCGGTGATGAGAGATTTGTCTAGAGCGTTCATGTGGCATAGTGGTGTAACTCATTAAAGCGAACCATTATAATGTCATCGCCACGGAAGTAATGATGGTTTCTAATTTTAGCGCAAATATAGTCATCCGCTTTTGCGACACGCGCCATGTACCACTTGTTTAACAAGTACATTTGCGTCTGAAGTTCCATGAGCTTCTCGGGGTTGTATAGACTCTTGCCATATACATATTCCTTCTTCCAATGATCAACTTAGGAGCACTTTTGATGTGTGCTCCACGAGCATTGGGAAATGCTTAGACCAGTTTCATGAAAAATTCATCAAGTTGATCCAAATGCACATTTCGGATATCTCGTTCTATGCGTTCGTGTTTGAACCATATTCATTCCCAATAACTAAGCGGGGCAGCGATTGTTGTGATTGTTCCCCAGTGTGCAACACCCTTCCGTGCTCTCTTCTCTTTCTTCTTCGCCTCCTCAATTGACTTGGTGAGAGTGCGGTCATAGTCCGATAGTGGCGAATCCTTACGAGCATGGCGTAACTTTTACGGTGGCGTCCACCCTTTGCCTTAGAACTTACGGGCGTCGAAGAAGCACGACTTCTCGTGGTTTAACCGCTTCACTTTTAGCCTTGACTTTCGCAAGAAAGCTGCCCACATCTTTTCCTTGAAGCATCTATTTCCTCGGCGATCTTCTCATAGGAAAGTTTCGTCGTCTTAGAAATAGTGGTGTTCTCCACGAGGCTTTCTTCTTGGCGGCGGTGGGGCCGACGCCGTTGTGGGTGCGCCTCTTCTTTGGCGAGGCGGCGGTGTCGGCGTTGGAGCCCGCCGTGGAAGCGATGGGGCGGTGGCGGCGTTGGAGCCGCCGTGGAAGCGATGGGCGGCCGGTGTCGGCGTTGGAGCCGCCGTGGAAGCGATGGGCGGCCGGTGGCGGCGTTGGAGCCCGCCGTGGAGGCGATGGGGCGATGGCGGCGTTGGAGCCAGCCGTGGAGGCGATGGGCGGCGGTGTCGGCGTTGGAGCCGCCGTGGAGGCGATGGGGCGGTGGGGATGCGGTAGTGTCTTCCACTTCATTGTCATCGCCGCAACCTTGTGACCGGTGGTGAATGGATAATTGGACTTAGGTTGGGGAGGTTACTACTGTGAAAACAACGTGGTATGAGTAAACCGTTATTTAAGCCAATACATAATTAGTGAAAAAATGGTTCGTTCACTTTCATCGCACCTAGGGTTAGGTTGTTGAGGAGGAGGAGGTGGCATACAGGAATAATGATATAGCGCTTGCGCCAACATATGAATATCTTCTCGCTTCTCCTAAAGTCTTCTCCCATCACCTCCTTCAATGTCAAGAGGCACATTGCTATTACCTTTCACAACTCTATCCACCGAGGCGCTAGCATATCCGGAGGTATTAAGGCCCCATGGCATCTTGGTGTCTTCGTAGGGTCGTCACGAGATACAACACCGATAGCCACCATGGTGTGGCATTCCCCTCGGAATGTGCGACTCACATGCCGTGAGAGGATCGGTGATGTCATCCACGGGAAGCGCAGCCTGCGTCATCTTGAATCACTTGGCACCTCAGTGGAAGCGCATCGCCTTTTCAAGCGATTAGGGGTGATGTTGACTCCGGCTCGATCTGCTTTGCCTTTGGATGGAACTTCTTGCTATCTGCACTTGCCTTTTGATTTCCTCATTCATTTTGGCTTCAAGTGCTTTTTCTCGCTCTCTTGCTTCACGAGCCACTTCCGTGACTCAAGAACCATTTCCTCCATCCTGCGCATCCGCTCTGCCTCCTCGTACTTCTTTCTCTGGCGGCTTCTATAGGTGGCTTTGTCTTTAGGAAGGCATGCTCCCGACACCTCCCATAGCCTCTTGTTCGCCCACCGTGTTGATACTCTCCAGGCGTATGTCGGCTCATCCTTATCTCTGTTCATTTGCCACTGCCACTCACCAAGCCTCGAGCATAAGCAAATCTTTCTGCTTTGCTCTTTGGAGTTTTCGCCATACACTATCTTTCGGTCTCTAGGTCGAGCTTCCCATGACCGAAAAACCAATACTTAGCGCGCTCGGGCAGTTGATTGATTACAGTTCGATCCCTTGGCAAGAATCTCCGTTCCATTCTTTCCCACTTAGGAATGGCACTCTGTAGCCACCTGTGATCCCAAGTGATGGTGATATTGCTTTTGTCGGGCATTCTGTTGGTTCCTTCTCACCCGTGCCTCACCCTCTTCCGATGTCTTGGCTGCACAAACTCATCCCAAAGCGGCCTCAACTTGGCGTAGGCCTTAGTGTTGAAATCTGGCGTCGAGTTCTTCCCGATAAATGTGTTGTACAATTTCTTCTTCCAACTTTGGAATTGTGTGGCCATCTTCTTCATAGCCAGATTCCTAACTCTCTCCTTCAAAGCTTCATCTTACAGATCGGCGCGAAATGTTGAAGGACATCTTGCCAAACTAGTGCCTTGTCACGATCGGAGACAAAACTAATATGAGGAGCAACTTTCTTTTGCTTCCATTCACGAGCATTGATCGGGATCTGTCCCTTACAAGGTACCCACGATGGTGACAAATTTACGTGCATGTGGTCCAAGTACTTTGCTGTATCCTCCTCGAATTCGAGAGAATGAACCGACCCTCAACGGCTTCTTGGGCCTCGTACATTTCTACTCTTCCCGTTGTTGTCGTCGATCCAGAGGGCTACGAATGTAGAAACACAAAGATTTAAATAAATATATTTATCGACAAATGAAATTATTCGAATTTCATGTATACATAAGAGATTGTAGATAGACCTCGTCGGCATTGTCTTGCTCATCTTCATAATCGGCAAATCTTGACTCCGTCATCTACTTCTTGATTGTTGTCATCACCTTGAATTGGGCACCTTGTAAGGCGTCATTGTTGATAATATCCATCATGGCATCGTCCATGTTGTCATTAGTCGGCCATTTCGCAAATATATGTGTAGGGCGTTAGAGCGGTTCGTGATCGGGTTATGATTTCGCATCAAGTGGCGTGCGGTTCGTGACATGCATCGACAAAGAATCAATCTTACTACCAAACAAAGCGATTGATCTTATTGCAAAATTCCTAATCGTTGGATCGATTGCAACCTCAATGCTACCACTATGATCGGGAAGGTAACTACGAATCAAATGTTGACAAGCGAAATGGACAAATGATAATTGATCGCAACTTCTACGACACAACAACTTAATTGGCGGAATTCCAAGATGACATAACCCACACATTTCAAAATGAGAACACCTCTTACTACACAAATATTCAATTTCGGATCACACCTGATTAAGCAAAATGCTACTTGCAACATACTACATTATTGCCAAATTGATGCTCGATAATCACATACAACAATCACAACAATTCATCTTAATCAATGACAACAACTATTGTTCAATAATCAATCGAAGAACAAACACATATGATTCAATATATACAAGATCTCGCAAATGTCGATTACTTCAATCCTACTAATCACAATCTTGAGCTGGAAACACGATCGACAACGAGAATACACAAGTAACCGATCAATACCACAATCAACATTCGAATACAAGCTCAACAAGGATGGGAATCTTGGTAGCCAACACTCAACATTCTTGTCCGACTAAATTTGGGTCCTCGGGGAGCGATCGGCCGAGAGGCGGTGTGCAAAGCAATGATGAGAGGAAGGCAGGGAGGTGGGGCCGGGCTTGGGTTGAGTGGGCAGTTCGGCCGGGTGGGGCGGCCGGTCCGGCCAAGGCATCGGGGGCTCGGGTGCACTGGGCGGCAAGGCGTGGCGGGGGAGAAAGAGAGGGAGAAAGCTAGGGCACGGGAGAAGGGAGGCTCACCGGCGGTGGAGGGGTGCCGAGGAGGCCGCGATGGAGCCACGGGCGGCGCTGGGAGGAGCTTAGCTTGGCGACTGAGAGGCGGGAGCCGCAAGCAATCAGGCGCATGGGGCGGCGAAGCTCCGGCGCTTGGACTTACAGGAGGAGAAGAAGGCGTGGCCGGATCCGGCGAAGGAGGAGGGCGGGCGGCTGGAGCGCGGAGGAGGAGCCGAGTGGAGGTGGTGGGGGGCCTGGGCGCCACGGGAGGAAGGGGAGGCCGGGCGCGACGGCCGAGCCGACGAATTAGCGCCTTGAGGAGACAGCGAGGAGGCGGAAGGGTGGAAGAGGGAAGAAGCCTTTGTTGCTTATATCGAGGACCTTTAGTCGGGCAGTATACCAACGGGACTAAAGACCTTTAGTCCCGGGTGTATCTGGACGGGACTAAAGGTGGACCTTTAGTCCCGGGTGGTCTTACTGACCGGGACTAAAGGTCTTCTTGTGAGACATATTTTCCAGAGAACCTTTAGTCGAGGTGTGTGACCTTTAGTCCCGAGCGTGTCTGGGACCGGGACTAAAGGTCCCGATTCCCGCTGATTTTCACAGTTTGGGTTTTGTATTAAGTTTATTTGTATAAATATGCTAATTCTTGTTAAATGCATAGTAAATTAAATACTAGGCATAATTTTTTAAAAATAATAGTTGCATTTCCTTTTATCTTATTGACATTTCAAACGACTTTTATAGTGACCACAAGTGGGAAGTGAAGAGCCAACTATAAACAAAATGAAGGGCTCAAACCACAAGTAGAATTTTATTTGAAGGCATAAATATTTGCTAAAAAATTTCAAGTCATTTTACACGGTGGAAGACATGCTTCACAGAGGTACATGTGTCCTTTTATCGAATAGGAATTTCATTTGAAGCGATAAAAATAAGAAAAATATGATAGAAACATCGAAGTTACAATTATTACATAAAACCTTAATACACACTATTTATTAAACATCACTATATATCAAGCGGGCACGATGGTGAACTTCTTCTTGACGTATGACCCTTGGTTATGATCATCAAGTAACCATGGAGTGTCCTCGGCATTTAGCAGGATCTTGGGTCTTTGGTCACCTTTGAAGGCGGGATTGGTCATCCCTTTCATAATCTTGACTTGTCCGACTTGTCCTCAATTCCCACGATGTTTCTTTTCCCTGAAAGAACTATGTGGCGTTTTGGCTCATTGGTTGATTTGTCGTCGTTTTCCCTCTCTTGGGTTTTGTAGACATGTCTTTCACATAGAACACGATTCACATCAGTGACAGGGACGAATGGTTCGTCTTTGTACCCAATATTGTTGAGGTCCTTTGTTGTCATTCCATACTCCTTGTCATTGTTACCCGCCTCGGTCATCTTCACCCATTGCCTTTGGAACAAAGGGACTTTAAAATTAGGTCGTAGTCTAGTTCCCAAATCTCCTCTATCGGCCATAATATGTTTGCCTCTTTCCATTTGAGTGCATGGCATCTCGCGGACACCACTGTTTTGGTTCGTGCTCCTTTTATCTTGGGCTACGGTGTAAAATGTATTTCCATTTATCTCGTACCCTTTATGCGTGAGGATGTGCCACGATGGTTGCCTAGCCAACAAATCTGATTGCTCATCAATATTATCATCACCACGACATTCTTTTCGCAACCAACATTGAAAGTTTCCATGTGATGGCGCCTAATCCAAGCTTCATTCTTCCACGAGGCGGGATCGTAGGAACTCCTTGTGTACCTCGACATACGGCTCCACCACGGAGGAGTTTTGAAGAAGCGTGTAGTGCGCTTTATTGAAATAATCGTCCCGCATCGATATATGTTTTCTTCCCTAGTGTTCCCTTTCCACTAAGTCTCCCCTCGTGTCGCGATTAGGGAACACCAATCGGGTCAAGGTCGGGAATGAAGTCAACACAGAACTCAATGACCTCCTCTCGTCCGTAGCCCTTGGCGATGCTTCCTTCGGCCGAGCATTTGGTGAACATATTTCTTGGGACTCCATGAACCTCTCAAAGGGAACATGTTGTGTAGGAACACGGGACCGAGAATATTAATCTCCTTGACCGGGTGAACTAGGAGGTGTGTCATGATATTAAAGAAGGATGGAGGAACACCAACTCAAAGTCGACAAGACATTGAACCACATCATTACGTAGAGTAGCTAGTTCCATTGGATTGATTGCCTTACGAGAAATTGCATTGAGGAATGCACATAGCTTCACGGTGGCGAGACGTACATGTGGAGTAGAATTCCTCTTAAAGCAACGGAAGCAATTGCGTCATAAGCACGTGGCGATCATGGGACTTTAAGTGTAGGAATTTCTTCTACGGCACATTTATTATCGCTTTATATTGGAGGAGAATCGGATGGGACCTTGATCTTTGTTTAGGCATTCAAACATGCTTTCCTTCTCTTCTTTGCTAAGAGTGAAGCTAGCGAGTCTTAAGTAATGGCGTCCATCGTCTGTCTTCTCACGGATGCGAGTTGTCTCGTTCTTTCATGCTTTGCAAGTCTGTCGTGCTTGAGTGAATCATTAGACTTTCCATACACATCCATGAATCCTAGTAGGTTCACACAAAGATTCTTTGTCGGTGCATCACGTCGATCGCGTTGCGGACCTCTAGGACTTGCCAATAGGGTAGCTCCCAAAATATGGACTTCTTCTTCCACATGGGTGCGTGTCCCTTAGCATCTTCGAACAGGTTATTTGCCTTGTCCCTTTCAAAGACTACTTGCACATCCTTGACCATATCAAGTACATCCTCCCGATTCGGTTGCGAGGCTTGGTTCGGTGTTACGCCTTACCGTTAAAATGCTTGCCTTTCTTTCTTAGTTGGTGATTCATAGGAAGAAAACAACGATGGCCAAGGTACACGACCTTTCGACATTTTTCAAATATATACCATCAATGTCATCAAAACATTGTGTGCATGCATTGTATCCCTTGTTTATCCGTCTCCGAAAGATTACTTAGAGCGGGCCAATCATTGATTATTACGAACAACAATGCTCGCGGTCGAAGTGTTCTGTTTGTACTCATCCCACACACGTACACTGGTTTGCTCCATAAGCGGAGTTCCTCAACTAATGGCCTCGGTGAACATCGATGTCGTTGCGGGTTGCCTCGGGCCTTGGATGAGCACCGGCATCATAATGAACTTCGCTTCATGCATAACCATGGAGGAAGGTTGTAGATACATAGAGTAAACAGGCCAAGTGCTATGACTAGTGTTCGGTCCCCAAAAGGATTCATACCATCCGTACTTAAAGCGAACCTTAGGTTTCTTGCGTCATCTGCAAACTCCGGAATTCTCTGTCTATTGCTCTCCACTTTGGGACCCATCGTGAGGTGTCTCAACATGTTGTCTACCTTACGGTCTTCTTTGTGCCATCGCGACAACTTTGCATGGTCCTTGTTTATGAGCAGACGTTTGAGCGTGGTATTATAGGAGCATACCACATAACCTTGGCAGGATTTTCTTCTGGGGCGTTCTTCGCCCTCAACATCGCCAGGTCATCTCGCTTTGATCTTATACCGCGACGCTTTGCATACGGGGCATTCATCCAAATTTCGTAGTCCTTGCCACGATACGAGATGCGATCATTAGGACATGCATGTATCTTACGGATTTCTAATCCCAAAGGCGACGACTGTTTTGCTTAAATGCGTAGTGGCGGGCAATTCGTTAGGCCGGAAGCATCTTTTTGGATCTTGATAATTGCCCAAATACCTTATCGGATACACCATTACATGCCTTCCATTGTAGCAACTCGATGTTGTACCCAACTTTTTGCCCATCTTGGCGGACGGGTATAGTAATTTCTTGTGATCCTCTAGCATGCGGTCAAACTTAGCCTTCTCCTTTTCACTTTCGCAATCTCTTTGTGCATCACGAATGACATCACCAAGAGCATCATCTTGTGAGTGTGTCTTACGCCTGCCTCTTCTTGACTTAGCCCATTGCGGTATCATCGAAGTCACCGTATTGAGCAATAATGTCGTTAGGGTCCAATTGTTCTTCTTCACCTTCTTCCATTATAACCCTGGTTTCTCGTGCTTGGTCCAACAAATATAGTTTGGCATGAAACCAGACTTCAACAAGTGTGAGTGAAGACTCCTTGAGCTAGAATATTCCTTCAAATTCTTACAGGGCACATGGACATGACACATGAAACCATCCCGCTTGTTTGCCTCGGCCACTCTTAAGAAATAATGCACGCCATCAATGAACTCTTTGGAGCGGCGATCGGCATTGTACATCGATGGCGTGTCATCGTCTGCATTATATGACATATCACATAATTAAATTTCAAGTTTCAAATTTTTCCCGGATAGTACACATGATAGAGAGGCTACCCAAAAATTTTAGAATTTTGAAATTAAGATGAATTTATTTTGAATTTTCAAAGAATCGGACTATTTGACGTTTGCACTAGAGCTTCGCCTTGCCCTTAATGACTTCCGGCTCCTGTGATTGAACAGCAAAACAGCAAGCTTAAGGAGAAGGGACATCAAGTTAAATGATAATTAATAATTAACTAAATTGCCCAAAGTCATTAAGGGTGAATGACCCTAGGTCAACAATCAATCCAAAAGGCAAACAATAACTAAGTGATTAAGCTAATTAAGAGATTAACTAATTACTTAATAATTAAATATTAAACTTATTTATTAAAACAAAATTAATATTTATTATTTTTACCCAAGAGGTTGGATCTGATAAGATAAGACTTATCTCATCAAACACCCTCAAAGCTTAACCTAACTAACACATGTAAAAGTCATTTTTCATTTATTTAAATAATTATTAAATAAGGTGAAAAATAAAAGTCTTCAGATTGATCCCAACATTTTTGTACAGATAGTTCATAGCCTAATTAGATGGCAAAACAATTTTCAGAATTTTGGATCATTAATTTAGCCTACAAAATTCATGGAATAATAATTAAATAAATAAGCATAAAATAGGTATAAATTCAACTTTGTCCAAATAGTCTTAAAATTTTTATATGGACATTCACAGTGTAACTTAGTGGAATAACAAATTTCATGATTTTTGAAATTTATTGTGGCCTACAAAAATCATGAAAGTTCCATTTATGAATTAATTGGCAATTTTATAACATATAAAAATTATTCAAATTTCACATTTCATATTTTCATAATGGATGGCAGGTTAGCATCGAGCTTACGCGAACACGCCGGTGAATACGGTTGAGTGAATGAGCGGCTCCATGGTGGACAATGGTGGCGGCGTGTCCGGCGGCGGCAGCGGCGTTCGGCTCTGTGATTTGACGCAAAGCGAGGGGTTTAAATAGAAGGACATTTAGTCGGTTGGTGTTACTAGCGGGACTAAATCTAACCTAGTCGAGTTGGTACTACAATCCGGGACTAAAGATTTAGTCGGATTGTAGTACCAACGGGACTAAAGGTTGGCATTTAGTCGGTTGGTAACACCAACCGACTAAAATCCCTCTGCAAAAGCTCGCCACCAGAGCCGTTGGGCGAGGACTTTTAGTCGGTTGGTGTTACCAACTGGGACTCAAGATCTTTGGTCGGGACGCAATTTTCTCGAGTCTATTGCCCATTTGGCAGTTCGACCAAATGTCTGTTCTGTAGTAGTGACCATTACTATAATATAACACTTTATGAAACCTACCATCTGAAGGGATACGGGTAGGCAACACTAGCGCACAATTCAAAACTTTACCATGTAAACTAGGAAGTAATGCAAGTAAGAGATCATATAGATCGTTATCACTAGACGTTCAGTGCAGCAGAAGAAGAGTTGGAGAAGTCTAGTCCAACATTGAGCGCGTTGATGTAGTGGTCGTAGTCGATCGTCCAACGTCCTCGGCTCCCGATTGTCTCCTCAAGCAGCCTCTCGTGTTCCTTACGTAGGTCGCTGATCGTCCTTGATCAGCGAAGCCGCGCCTCTACGTTATCCACAAGTCTAGGGGTGAAACATCGTATGCCTGTGTGCTAGTACCAGTACACGCGACAGGGCCTTTAGGATATGATGGAAAGGGTTTCGGCGGTGTAACTCTCACGTCCAAAGCCCCGCGCCTCCCCTTATGAAGAGATCATAACAGATCCTATCTGAACTAGTTTATTCCAACATGTTAAGTGTGTGACCTTATAGGTTCATGCGTAATCGGTCGTGACTTGTAAACTCTTTTCCGATCACAAACCGGTACCGGTTCCTAGTAGTACATAGCGAATCTCGAATACACGTAAAGATTATATCAGACGAAAATTATGCAACATGATCTGCGACCAGGTCCTTATCACTCACGACCAGTTTGTATCTCCATACGAACAGTTCACATCTGGTCATGACCAATTCATAGCACCATATTGAAAGGATACGGGTGGGCTACACTAGCTAGCAGTTCAAAAATTCTATTATGTAAATCAGGAAGCCAAGCGAGTAGAAGACCATAGATCGTTACCACTAGACGCGCAGTGCAGTGGAAGAAGAGTTGGAGCAGCCTGATCCAACGAAGAGAGCGTCGATGTTGTGGTCGTAGTCAATCGTTCACTGTAGTCGATCGTTCAGCGTAGTCGATCGACCCCTCTGGCAACCAATCGAGTTCCTCACCAAGGTCGTGGATCGTCATCAAACGCAACAGCAATCGCAGTAGCACTTCTACGATATTCACACGTCTAGGGATGGAACTTCGTACGCCGGTGTGCTAGCACCAACTCGCACGGGAAGGCTCTCTCAAGAAGATGGCGGCTAGGATTTTGGTGGAGCAACTCACGTCACATCTATCCCGTGTGTCCTTCCCAACAGCCTCATGCATCTCCTTATATAGAGCTTATGACGGATCCTATCCGAACACGTATACTCCGACCCGTTAAGTGTGTGACCCGTTAGGTTCATGCATAGTCGGTTGTGACTCAAAAACTTTTTTCGATCACGAGTTGTTAGCGGTTCCTAACAGAACAAAACGATTCCTGAATACACACAAATAATTACGGACGAACCTTAATGCAATATGATCTACGACCAGGTCCTTGTCACTAACGTCCATCTTGTATCTCTATACGACCAGATCATATTTAGTCTCGACCGGTTCGTAACTCCATACGACCAGGTTTCGACCACTTAGTGATTATGTTTGACCAGTCTACGACTAGATCGTATCTCCATACGACTAGTACGTATCTGATCGAACTAAATGATCTACTCGTGTATTCTCTCTTTGCCTCACGAAATCTGGTTGAACTCTAGGTGAGATATTATGGCATTCATGGACTGTTCAATACTTTCTCGATCAAGTGTTAGATAACTTCACATGGTCGAACTCTTCAACCACTAGTGATATGGCTATGCACTTTCTTTATTCAACCACATCGAGGGGCCCAGAGATATCTCTCCTGTTATGTTAGGAGGGGCAAATCCCATATCCGACCAGTCATATTCCTCCCATATGTTTCATAGCATACCTAAAAGCTAACTTTATAACTACTCATTTACATAGTAGCGTTTGGTAGCCCCAAAGTGTACTCTTACACATGTAGGGAACCATGTTGATCTCAGGTCTAAGAATTATACATCATCATTGCTTGAGACCAACTGATGACACATGAAATCATAGCAATCTTGGCAGTGTCTCAAGGTGGGTTAATCCAACACTATGTTATCTAACATGTGTTCACATTATTGATTCGATATCCCTACATCTATGACTGGTGAAATATGGTCACCAATTGATACATGTACTGGTTTATAGAGCCACTAGTATTCCAACCAGTGACATCCGACTAGGGATACATTTACAACGACATCATCTAAGTTAAAGAGATTCACCAATAAGTCACATACTTGTTAATATTATCAACGATGATTCATTCGTGGAACAAAATAATATTTATTCAATAACTCGTAAACATAGACATGATACAATCATCTCTATGATTGCCTCTAGGGTATATCACCAACAGTCTCCCTCTTCCACTAGAGTCAATCAAATATGTATCGAATACCCATAACTCTTGTGTGCACCTCATGATTAGGTTGCAGTAGAGGCTTTGTCAACAGATCAGTAGTATTCAAATCTCTGTGCACTTTGCATATCTTCACATCACCTCTCTCAATGATCTGACGAATAATATGATATCGTCAAAGTATGTGCTTAGACTTTTGATGCGATCTAGGCTCTTAACTTGTGCAGTGGCTCCACTATTATCACAATAGAGATCCATTGGACTGGAAGCACTGGAAACTACACCCAGTTCATTAATGAACTTTATAATCCATACGACCTCTTTTGTAGCTTCAGAAGCTGCAATGTACTCAGTCTCTGTTGTAGAATCAGCAATCGTTCCTTGTTTGGTACTTTTCCAGCTCACTGCTCCTCCATTAAGATAAAACACAAACCCAGACTACGATCTGAAATCATCCATGTCGGTTTGGAAGCGGGCATCGGTGTAACCATTTACGACCAGCTCTTCCTCACCACCATACACAAGGAATGCATCCTTAGTCCTTCTCAAGTACTTAAGGATATTTTTGACTGCTATCAAGTGACCTCACCTGGATTCAACTGATATCTACTCGTAACACTTAGAGCATATGATATATCTGGTCGTGTACATAGCATAACATACATGATAGATCCAATAGCCAAAGCATATAGAATTATACCCATATTTTCTCGCTCATAAGTAGTCGTAGGACACATAATCTTGTTAAGATTAATGCCATGTGGTATGGGTAAGAAACCTTTTTTGGAATCTTGCATGTTGAACCGCTTCAACACCTTGTCTATGTACATATCCTGTCTTAATCCAATTAGTCATTTAGATCTATCTCGATAGACCCTTATTCCCAATATATATGCTGCATCTCCTAAATCTTTCATTGAGAAACTTTTTTTAATGAAGCTTTAACATATTCAAGCATAGGAATACCATTTTCGACTAGTAGTATGTCATCCACATACAAGATCTGAAACACAAACTTGCTCCTACTAACCTTCTTGTAAACACAAGGTTCTTCTTCGTTCTTGATGAAGTCAAACACTTTGACCACTTCATCAAAACGAAAGTTTCAACTCTGAGATGCTTACTTTAATCCATAGATGGATTTCTTAAGCTTGCATGCCTTTCTAGCTTCCCGCGGATTGACAAAATCCTAAGGCTGTGTCATGTACACATACTCACTTAGGTTTCCATTTAGAAAGCCATTTTGAAATCCCTTTGCCATATTTCATAATTGAAATATGCAGCAATAGCTAGAAGAATTATACATCATCATTGCTTGAGACAACCTGATGACACATGAAATCATAACAATCTCAGCAGTGTCTCAAGGTGGGTCAATCCAACACCATGTTCTCTAACATGTGTTCACATTATTGATTCAATATCCCTATATCCATGACTGGTGAAACATGGTCGTCAATCGATACATGTGCTTGTCGATAAAGTCACTAGTATTTCAACCAGTGACATCCGACCAGCATCTAAGTTAAAGAGCTTCACCAATAAGTCACATGCTTGTTAATCTTTTATCAACGATGATTCATTCGATGAACAGAATAACTATTATTCAATAACTCATAAATATAGACGTGATACAATTATCTCTATGATTGTCTCTAGGGCATATCACGAACACATACGACCAGTTCGCCGACCAGTTAGTGATCATGTACGATCGGCTCACAACCAGTCTGTATCTCCATACGACCAGTTGGTATCTGTTCTTACTAAACGACCTGATTACGTATATTCTCCTTTTGCCTCACGATATATGGTCGAACTCCAGATGAGATATTTGTCATCTATGGAAAACCACGGTCACCACTGAGAGTGTTGGGACCCGAAAATACATATCAGGAACCCTCTGTGTATTCTGAACTAGTCCCAGATCAGTAGCTAGCTCACACAAGAAACAGTGATGAAATACCATCCATTTATTCGATTTAACTAGAAAGATCTCAAAATAACAAATAATAATAATAACTGGATCTTATGGTCAATGTTTACTTAACTTGCCACGCAGGCCTAAAGAAACAAATAAACTCTTGCAGTGGAACGAGAAACTTGGAAAGGCCAATCAACATGCCCACAGGCAATCGAGTGGAGAACGCATCCTAATCCGCAAAACCTTCATAGTCTTCCTTCTGAAAGAACTCCTGTGCAGCTTGATATTCTTCAATTGATCAACAAAGGCATGAGCCGTGAGTACATAAAGCACTCAGCAGGCCGTAGGGAAATATTTGCAAATAGTATTCATGCAAGGCTTACCAAAGGTTAGATGTATGGTTCTTTTGCAGAAAATAGCGTTTACAACAAATACAATAAATAGATTGAAATGTGTAATCGAAAGAATAATAAATAAATAAACAATTTCTTTGAAACGACCAGTGAACTACCCATTCACTTTCCAACCAAACCAAAGATAAGTGAACTCTCCAGTCACTAATCGACACAAACCACCAAGTGAATTACCCAATCACCGAACAAACGTTATATTCATCAAGTGAACTTCTCATTCACACTCCGACTCATTTTAGAAGAAACTCTATCTCCCGTGTGAAATCCCCGAGCACATACATAACTGCGGACACGACTATTCGAATAGTTTTACACACTTTGCAGAGGTTGTACAGCTTGACCCACAAGACACGACTTCTCTAGTTGGTTTGGCATCCGTCGATACCACTGCTCACTACCTTAGGTAAGCAGGCTAGAGCACGTGACAAAACCTTTACAAAGCTCCTTCTTGACCCAGTTCTGCCCGCTGAGGTTTCAACACTGAATGTCTCCATCCGACCAAACAGGGCCCCCCTCTTGCGCCATAGTGAGTACATACCCCGTAACTCACTCTTCCAAGGCAGAACCAGAATCAAGACATTGCTAATTAATCAGCCAGGTCCCGCCCATACAGGACATGTGGTTGTACGGTTAAGGCTCAGTTCAATGGCGCACAAGATTAAGTCCTTGACAAGTTACTCAGGCGATCTTTCCACAAACCCACAGCGTGTTAAATCCACACCCTCAATCCACCATCCACTCGCCTGAGTGAAAACTATTTTATTTAAATGAAACCAATAACATTCCCTGTCATGGTACACAAATTTTAACAACAGTGGCTAACCACCGCAATTCCATATCTCATTAAGTCAAGATTAATCATTATGACACATATGATGATGAACCCCTCGAGACTAGGCTTCACTAAGCACTAATACGATACCCATGTTGGTGATACAAATATGTCCAACTAAAATTATCCAAGCTAGGGCGACAAAGGATTCATGGCATTCAAATATTCAATGGAGGCATAATGACAACAGGTAATAACTAAACCCAAAACAATTGATATAAAAATAACATGCAATTGTATAAAACAATATATTTTTGAAATCATAGGTTCAATATGATCAAAGAACTATGGCTTGCCTTGGAATAAATCCTTGGATTGATCTTGATCTTGGTGTACTTCTCTTTGTTCAAACCTTCCCGAAGTAGTAACGTCTACTCGCAAAACAAGTAAATAGAATAAATAAATACCAAACAGAGATAAAACCAACTCCAAAAATTAAATAAAAATCATAAATAAATAGAGCTCGAATTTAGATGAATTTACAAATTTTAATGGGCTCAATCGGAGTTTGGATGCAAAAGATATGGGCTTTGAAAGTTTGAAATCACATGAAATAATGAAAAATCATAATTTCAAGATTAACTGAATTATTTTTCTGAAGAAAAAGGGATTTATGATGTCTGCTGACGTCAGCGAGGAATTTCCGCTGGAAAATAAAAGAAAAGAAAATGGCCTGACAGGTGGGACCCACTGTTCGTGGTTCGGTGCACCGTGGATCAAGTCCAAGGATTAATGGCTCGGGTGGGATTTTTGGTGTGCCACATGGCTGCTGACGGAGGCGCCACACAAGCGAACTGACGACGTGGCCGCTGAGGTGGAGATGAAATGGCGATGAGATGGCACAGAGCAGAGGGAAAATGGCTGGTGGCAGAACTGGCGGCGGCGACGGCGGATGGCGGCGAGGCGGCGGTGGCAAAGTCCAAAAATGGAACCCTGGAGGCACGGCGATGCTCTGGGAGGTGGTGGCTGAGCTCAGGCGGCAAAGGCTCACCAGCGGCGACGAAAAAGGTGGCAGCGGTGACGATGGCCTGTTGTCGGACGGCGCGGCAACGGCGGAGGAGGGGCTCTCGGGCGAAGGCGGCGGCAGCACTGTGAAGCCCGTGCTACTGCGCACTCGGCGGCGGTGGTTGCACGGCCGGCGAAGGTCGGGAGGCGGCGGAATCCGACGGCGACGAGGATGCGGCCGAGCTTCAATCTTCGGCAATGGCGGCGAGGCGCAGACGAAGGAGGCGGCACCTTGGGGCTTGATGGAGGAGGAAGGGGCGAAGAGATTGGCGAGGGGTTGGGTGACCTTTTATAGCGAGGTGGAGGACTCGCGAAGAAGCTATGGCATTGTCGTGCGACATCGGGACTCAAGGGCAAATTCGGTTGAAGGCGAGATGGCGTGGTGACGACGGCCCACCGGACAACCGGGAGGCGGAGTGGCGCGGCGCGAGCAGCGGCTATGAGCGGGCCCACTCGGCAAAGAGAGAGAGCGGGCGCGGGAAGCTGGGCCGAGGCGCGGGAGATAGCGGGCCGAAGGAGTGGGCCGAACTTGGAGCGATGATGGGCTCGGCACATTCATTGCAGGGAAAAATAATAGGTTTTTCTTTTTAGAAAATACTAAAATTTCAAATGGCAAATAGAAAATAACAAATGAACTCAGAAAAATTCTATAAAATATATCTAAGCTCATAGAACCCAAATAAAATAGTTTTGATAATAGTTGATATTGGGATTAATCATATTAAATTATTTTTGATCTCTGAAAATTCTAATTAAAACTTTAAAATAGATCAAATTTTTGGGATGTTACAGAAAGCCACCAAGAGCAACAAGACAGGGAGAGGGGAAGGAATCGAGAAACCTCATGCAGGAGAAATCGAAGTTGGCGTCGGTCACCAGCTCTTGGATCACATCCAGGACCTTCTTAAGGAGGCTCCCTTGCACTAGCCGTAGCTCCAACATCGTGACGGCGCTTCTCATCTACGGGGCAGTGGCAGAGAGGAAGGGGAAGGAATCGAGAAACCCTAGGATTTGTGGTTTGGGAGTGGAGAGTAGTCGAGGAGGGAGGGGAAGGGGAGATTAATAGGGAAGCATTTGGGGACGCAAAAATATTTCCCGCTCTATGATACAACATTATCATAGACGGTTTTTAATAAGAACCGTATGTTTACAAACGATTCTTAACAAGAACCATTTGTGATAATTTTGTATCACGGATTATTCTTATTAAAAAACCGTCTGTGATAATGATGTATCACAAACGGTTTTAGCCATCACTAGTAACATAGACAACCACGCTTGTAAAACTGTTTGTGATAATTACAACAGTGATAATTTTTAGAAATCGTCTGTGATGAGGCGTCTAGTATAGCCTATTTTGTAGTAGTAGCACCTTGTCGTTTGATGCAACACGCACGTTTAAGAGCAATTTTTGTCAGAGACAGATTCCCTCACGTCGCCTGGCGGTTATGCTAGAGACAGAGGTTTAATACATGCAGCTATCTCAGGGAATAATAACACATATTAACTACTGTGTGTATTAAACACAGTGTATAAATATCCACAATCGATTGGGCCCACATGTTTGTGGTTTTTATCGACTATAGGGTGGTCGTAAATCATCTGGTCGTAGTAAAGCTTACGACCATGAGATGATCGTAGTAGGACTTACGATCAATAGGTGGTCGTAGAAGAACTTAGAACCATGAGATAATCGTAGTAGAACTTACGACTATATAGGTAGTCGTAGAAGAACTTACAACCATGAGATGATTGTAGTATGACTTACGACCATATAGGGTGGTCGTAGAATAGCTTACGACCACTAGGTGTTTATAACTTCCCTCATTATTGATACTGAGGGGTACCTTCGAAGGTTATATAAGAGATATTATTATCTATAATAAACAAATGTAATTAATTGAGGATGATTAGATCCTCGTCACGTTTGGTAACCCCTAAATGTATTGTTACACATGCAAGAAACCATACTGATTTCAGGTCTAAAGATTTATACATCATCATTGTTTGAGAGCATCTGATGGCACATAGAATCATAACAATATCAATAGTATTTCAAGGTGGGTCTATCCAACATCATGATCTTTAACATGTGTTCACATTATTGATTCAATATCCCCATTTCTATGACCAACGAAATATGACCAAAAATCAATACATGCGTTGGTCGATAAGTCACTAGAGTTTTGACTAGTGACATTCAACCACGAATATTTTTATAATGACATCATATAACTATTAAAGAGCTATACCAACAAGTCACATATTTGCTAATCTTTATAAATGATAACTCATCCAAGGAACATAATAACATTTATTCTATAACTCATAAACATAGATGCGATAAAATTATCTCCGTGATTATCACCAACACTATTGACTCCATGGCCAATACCATCGCAAAGATCAAAAAGTTGCTCAATATGCAATACCACCAAGGACGTCACCAAATCCAACTCCACCATCTACCAGTTGCCCCCCACCTTGACCTCCTCCTCCTCTGCCCACACGGCCCCAGCCACCCCTGGCCTCCACCACCTCTACCCACATACCCCCAATCTTGACCTCCACCTTCTACCAACCCGCATCCGGACCTCTCCAACAATACCATTTCTGGCACCCATACCAACTCCACTTCATGACACCAACACCATCACCATAGCCTCCACTAGAGCTGCCACTAGCTCCTACCTCGTCATCACCATCATCGAACTCATCACCGCCATCGAACTTACCTCCACCATCCAATACTTACCTCCACCATCCAATACTTACCACCACAAACACATCCCCTACTAGTACCAACACGAACTCCAATGAGCACCCAACAAAGCCACCGCCTGAACAATCCCCCCCTGTTTTAGGGCCTTTCTACTTGCCATAAAGCTCTACCACCAAAATCGTATTATCTACCGCAATATCCATTAGCATCACCACCATAACAATAACACACACCACGCCTCATTAAAATCTATGCCTCGCCATATCACACCAGATCCTGCCACACGAGATCCACAAATATCAACCTCCTCCACTCCAGTCTCTCTCTCTCCTCCTTCCCTTCTTCTCCTTCGTGACCAGCGGCTCCTCCTTCCCTTCTCCTCTCTGACCAGTAGCCCTCCTCTCCTTCTCCACTCCGGTCTATCTCTCCTCCTTCCCTTCTCTCCGACCAGCAGCCCTCCTATCCTTCTCCGCTCTGCTCTCTCTCTCCTCCTTCCTTTCTTCTCCTCCCTGACGAGCAGCTTGATTTCCTTTCTTCCTCCCTTCCTCTCTCTCTCTCTCTCATCCAGATCCCAATCTTCCTTCCTCATGCTCCTCTGTAGCCTCCTTGGGCCCCTCTTTCTTTGCCGGCTCTATCCCTGTGTCCTCATCACCACCCTCCTCTCTCTCCTCTCACCGAGCACCACCTCAACCTCCTCATATCCTCCTTGGTCCTTGTCGGCGCCCCCACCGCCAGATCTCCTCCCTCCGTCCCAGACTGTCGCGCCTCCTCACGTCGTCGCCCTGGCTTGCCCGCACACAACCCGGACGGCTACGGTCCGCTCCGTGCGACGCGGTCACGGAGCACCATGTGCGACGAGACAATGACGGCTGGGGGGTCGACTCAGAAGCGATGGCGGCGGCGGTTCTGAGGTAAGGGTTTTGCTCGGGTTAGAGTTTGGGATAGACGGCTCTGATACCACGTAGAATTTTAAGAATAATCGTGTGTATCCCTTGGAACTGCTACATCCTTTATTTATAATGCTAAAGTTTATAATATAACTCTAATATAAATAACGACTCGCACACGACTTAAATTCGTATTAAACTACGGTACTAATTCTCGAACATGTTACTACATGGAAAATGGCTAAACTTTTGCATATGTAGTATGGCTGCTGCTTGCTTTCTTTCTCAGGTTTCTGATGCTACTGTTTCCAATCCCTCTTGGGGTGCGCACCGAGCAACATTGATTAGTTGGGAATCATCTGGTTTTGACCATTCTGAGGCCATGGTCCTGTCTCCGGCGCCCACAATTGCAGCCCGGACAAAACAACATTGGTTGTCTGCTTTGCACTAACATTGTCCATTGAGCCACGCAAGATAGTGCCAGTCCATTCTTTCTTTTCCTTGAACAGTAACATTTACCAACCCATTGATCCTATGTACCAGCGTGGCAAGATAGGCAATGGAGTGTGCAGATTTGCAAGAAGCTGTGCAATCTGTGGAGGGGCAAGTGTTCCAAACCTCGGACGCTAATAATATCCGTTGTTGGTTGTTTGTTTGTCCGCAGTGGGCACGGTTTGATTACATAGCCTTTTTTTTTTTTGTGGTGTTCGTTTAAGCTGTGTGCTCATCCCCTTTCCGTAAGCGGCGAAGCAAGGTCAAGCTGTAGGATCAAAAGCTCATAAATATTTCCTTAAAAAATCATCAAATATATTAGTTCGATCTAAAGAGAACCGGTTAGACGTCTGGGTGGCTCTGCTCTGCTTTCTTTGTATTGTATTGGTCTACAACAATAGCTACGCGGAATTTTTTATCTTATTAGCATCTTTTCACATCGTATTCGTAGGAATGGTCGTCCTCGATTTTTTTTTTTTGCAAAAATAGCCCCCTGTCGGACGGCCACCGTACGGCAGCACCTCCCCGATCGCCACACGCCCTGTTGCCGCACAGCCGCCATACAGTGGCGTTGCCGCACGGCTGCCATACGGTGTCCCTGCCGCCCGCCACATGTCCTCGGGTTAGGGTTTAGGGCAAAATTATGGTTTAAGCTGATTAGGGTTTCAGCGCTGTTTGTAGGGATTTTAAAATATAGCAAATGCATTAAAAAAAACTATGAGATTTTATGTCGAGCCTCTCGACACAATGTACTTGCTTGTGTAATTTTTTTATAATTTTATTCGTTCAGAATTTTTCTCGCAATTTCATATAAGTGTGTTGTTTGTACAAATTTGTAAATATAGAAAAAGAGCGCCAAAAATTATGAATTTTATTTTGAAGGCTCCTCGCGTAGTGGACTTGATTGTGTAATATTTCAGCAATTTTATATGTGTTCTGGAATTGTCTAAAAAATTCTGGTTTTAGGTTTCGGAAATTATAGTTTCATGATTTCATGTGACTTGGAATGTATGAAAAAAAGCTGCATTGCAACTCCATTGGATATGTCAATATACGATATGGCGCGGGAGTTTTGTGATCATTGTATGTTGCTGTAGTGCGCTAAAGCTGTCTCGTTTGGTCATGTCGCTCTGTGAAGCTCCCTCGTTGGGTCACGTCGCAAAGGCATACTTCATACAGAGGGGTACAACAACATCGCAAAGGCATACATCATACAGAGGTACTAAAGACAATACACTACAACTCATGCTTCATCCAGATAACAAAATTAGGGTTTGCAATGAAGTTGCGATATACGTTTTCATACAAATAATTGTTGACATTTCAAGCGTTACATTAAACACACGCTGGTATATTGCAATCGGGATGAAGGAGGAGTGGGTATTATCACATGTGATCAGATCACTCTTTGTTAATTTAATAGTTTAATATGCTTGATATTCTTTAATATTGTATTGTACCACATGCTAGACAAGCTTGTATATGAACCAACTGAGGGAAATGCGTGGCATATAGATCATATAACGATGCATCGTAACCTCCGACTCGTGTATGTTTCGTAGGCTACGGCATATCGTTATATGATCTGCACGCCACTCATTTCTCTCAGTTTGTTCATGTACAATCTTATCTAGCCTGATAAATTAACAAATAGTTATTCATGAGGGTTGTTGGATCTATCATCTACGCAATGATGTGTGCAACTAGTCTCCGCAGTGCCATAGCCAATGTCCTCCTTGTCTCGGGGCTGCCAACGGTGGTGGCGAGTGTCGAAGTCGTCCATGTCCTACGTGACGAGGACATGACCCCCTATGGATACAACCATATTTGCTATGCTTGTTGTTCTAAGTACAAGACCTCGTTCGCTTCACTTAAATTATCAGATGAGCTTGTTTTTACGAGTGTCTTTATATTATATGAACTATATGATGCTACCTAATGATAAAATATATATATATGTGCAGCACCATGTCACTTTTGGTCCAAGACAAGCAAGCAGTTAGAGCTGGACCCATTCTGGAATACAGTTCTCCGGAATCAACCTGACAGCACCAAATTAAAACAGACATAACTTTTGCAAACAGAGTCCGATTCAGGTGTTCTTGGGCTTGTTGGAAAGCTAACGACGAGATCTTTCCAACGGATCTAGCCTCACCTCCAAATTCCTTCTGTAGACTTCGAAATCATTAAAAAAAAGTGCTATGTCACCAATTTAGGCCGATTTGGGCCTTGTAATCGTACCGGAATTGGCCCATATACCGTCGGCCCACCTGGGGGCGTGTTTACTGTTCATGTGAACAGTAATTCATACCTTTAGTACCACCCTTCTATTTCTTTTAGATTTGTGGCTCATCCCCTATTTAAGGAAGACGCACCCCCTCTAGTTTCCTGGGATTTTATTTAGTTAAAAGTTAGCCTTGTTGCAACTTTGTGTATTGGCTTGTGTCGACTAGACCAACTATAATACCGCTTTCGAAATCCCAATTTCAATATTTCAATCTTTATTTGCAATTTTAGATTGTTTTATCTTGTTCTTGCGTGCTTCTTCGGTGTATGCAGGAATAGACCTTCGTGGTCAGGTCAACCGGGTATTCGTGCACGGTTGATAACGACTTTTCGATCAGTTCAGCGATTGCGTGGTTTCGAGCCTTGCGTGTTCGTAGCCGAGATCGTCAGAGTTGAGCGACGCCTACCGAACTTATCGTTCTCATCGAAAGATCGGGCCAACAAATCAAACCTTAGGGTTCATCACTACGATTCTATGATGTAAGTGGATCGTACAGTAACAAACGTAACAATGATGTAAATTGTATATAACTCACATCTTCAATATGGAGTGTGCCAGGGCGGAGGTGTCTGGGTATGTAGACTGAATGATCTTCGCCGGACATTAAATTATGACATTGAATGACGGCCAAACAAGCTCGATCTGTTGGGAAAATCCTTCATTGAGTGCCCAGGGGTCTTGCATATCCTGCACTTGATTATGCGGCTAATACTAGTACATTGGCTAGCATCCATGTCGTTTCGAAAGCGCCGCGTCTGCTGTCACCCCTTCCCTATTGTCTTTAAGGCCGTGTTTGGGCCCCATTGCTCCCTGTCGACCAAAGATCCTTGTAGTCCATTTCTAAGCCGTACGATTGAAACTATGCACTCTATGTACCGAAAGGTGCATGTCGTAGTACTCGGAGATGTACGGTGTACACATCCGCCTCAATTGCGCACATGCCTTGTACACATGCGAGCATGGCTTGTGCATGAGCTTCGACTTGTTGCAGGTGCATGTGGCCACATCACCCAGGTGTATGCCTATTTTCTTTCTTCCCTGGCATGATTGCTGACATATTTCTACGAATCCTGATCTCGTACTTGTTGTGCATTCAGGAATTCTCCATCTTCTGGTCCATATACCTCTACATGTTCTCGGACCACTACTTGCCTTCCTCCATCTGTCGCTTGGCTGCGGTGGCTCTACTGTCGAAATGACCAACAGTGCGAGTCCATGTCTCCTTGACGATCGCGGTGATAGGGAGGTACCACACACCTTTGAAGACGCTGTTGTAGACCTCGGATATGTTGGTCATCGTAATCACATACCTCGCACCATCTGTGTCATAGAGAATAGATCATTTCTCCAATTCAGGAACATGGCCATGAATTCACTCCGAGAAACTTATGGCACTGCTGGGTTGCTCTCCTCCAGTGCCTCTAGAGTAGACTTCATTGCATACCTCGTAGTCCGATGTTCGAGGTCTCTCCAGACAGACTCAAACTTTCACCTCTGGTTCTGCAGACACAATGCCTTGAACGTCTTCATAACTTCATAATTGTGGAACCACTTGAACAAATTAGATACAAGATGCCTCATGCACTACCTGGATTGCACGTCGTTCTGCTAGTGAGGGGGATCCATCCTATGTTGCATGGTGTTGATGGCCGCCAACAACCCGCATTGCAGTCTATGATTAGGCATACATTGCGTCGGTCTCCCACCATCGTCGTCTTCACGTTCGACTAGAACCACAGTCAGCTGGATGTGTTCTCGCTCTCCATAATTGCAAATGCCACCGGGAGAAGCTAGTCATTCGTGTTGGCCGCCACCATGGTGAGGATAGTGCCCTTGTACCTCCCTGTGAGGAAAATATCATCTATCGTTAGCACGGAACAACAGAACTGGATGCCCTCAATGGCCTGAGCGAAAGCCCAGAACACCCGGTCCAGTATGAAGCGGTTGAGCCCTTTCTCAGCATCTTCATGGTCAAGCTTGTTTATGTACGTTTCAGGGTTTGATTGGGCAATCTGGTGAAGCAATCTCAGCACAAGGTTGTACAACTCTTCGTATGTCCCATACATAGACTCTATGACCTTCTGCTTAGCTCGTTTGACCTTGTTATAGCTGACTGGATAGCCAACCAGATTGACGACTTCCGACATCAGCATCTTGGGGGAGACAGACACGTCTACCTCAACTAGGTGCCTGATGAGGCTTGTAACATATACGGAAGTCACGTTTCGATGCTGCCGCAGGGGCTCGCTAAGTTCGCAAGTGTGGTCAATCAGCGCCTTGACCATGAAGACCGAGTCGAAGATATTGGCTCAGTGAGCGCTGACCTTGCCAGGGCAGCCTCTCACTTTGCACTTCACTACGTACTTTCCTGGGTTGGACCGGTGCACTCGGTATACACGGTTGATGGACAAGGCATGTCGTGTTATAGCTTGTTGCACAGTCGTTTTGTTAGGGAAGCGCTGCACAACTAAAAGGGTGTCGGCATCAAACCCCTAGTGGGAGCCTTCTTCTTGCGGCAGTACAAGAGAACACACCGCGATATTATCAAGTCTTGATGCCACGTAAAGCACCTCTGATGACACAATCCCGCCGGTTAGACCATCGACCTGGTGTGCGTCCTCGTTGCTACCATCCGAGCCTGGGTCGGCGTCCTCGTCGGACTCCAACCCAAGAGACTCATTCGATAGATACTTGTGGCAGTCAATGCGGGCGACCACCACATTTTCGCCCCTCATTTCGCATAAAATTATGCGCGAGTCTTCCCTCTGAGGTAGCACATTCTGCGCTGCCGTCTTTAGGCTTGGGCTGTGGTTGCCCGCTTGTAGAGGCCTGGCATCATCAAGGTTTCTCGGCGCCTTACGTACGAAATTCACGTACACCATCGGCCTCCCGTGAATGGCCGGCTCGGGCTGGGAGGCAATCTGCATGTACTACCTCCATGCTATGCTTCCTTTCACCTTGACGAGCTCCCACGCATAATTCATGCAGGTGATCCCCTCGATCACAACTTTCTTCGTCGTTGCCTCCGTGATGAACTCTCTCCGGATGCAACTTCGAAGGTCGTGAATATTCATCGCGTGGAGCCCCTCCGCCCGGACCACCTTGCACTGGCATCTCAACAGGTCCAACCCATCGGGTCCGGCCCGTACGCGACCATCGTCGTAAAACACTAACAAGTCTTGTATGTTCGAAATTACTTAAAACCACAACAACCCTATCTGCGGTACATATGTGTAAATAAATACGACAAATTGCATGCAAATGATGGATTACATATGCATAATTAAATACGAATAATTAATTAATCACCAAAAAATTTAAAAAATTATTGGTAATTCATTACTACCGTGCTTGCCACTATTTAAGCACATGTTCATTGCCACTTAATTACTTATGACTAATTAATTTGCACTGAATGAGTTATGCCTAACTAATTGCTACTGAACTAATTACGACTGATTAATTACCACTAAATAAATTACTAGTAGTTTAGTTCTACTAATTTGATATGATGGAGTGATAGCCACTAAACTAATTAGGACTAATTTATTACTACTAAACTAATTTATTACCAGCAAACTAAGTAATTACTACTAAACTTACTAATTATGAATGATTAATTACATCTAAACTAACTAATTACCACTAAACTAACTAATTACGACTAGCTGACTAAGACTAATTAACTACGACTACAGTAATAACGACAAAAGAATCCAATAAACTACTTGCCCTTTGGGAGAAGCAATAAAAAACACCCGAGCGGCGATCGACGAGAAGCAGGCAAATACTTAATCTCCCAATAAAATTAGTTATGTTATGTTCTGTAAGTTCCCAGCGACAAGCAGCAGAACGAGAATCGAAGCACAATTGAGATGAGCGAAGAGCGACTGCGAGAGTTCGGTATTTAAAGCCGAGCGAAGGAGGAGTCGCGGCGTTGGTGCCGGGAATTCCGGAAGCGTTGACGCCAGAAATTCTGGACGAGGCAATAGATGTGCGGAGGAGGGAGGACAGGCGATGGGATTAGGGGAGGGGCTTGGGTTTCGGAGCATCTTCCAATGATAGCTGGTGGTTTTTTTTTTTTGTTTCTCCGGCGAACCGGACCGCTTTCCACGTTGCGGGAGGGGGGAGAGAGGGCCATGAGGCACGGGGCGGAGGGGAGGACACGTGGCGGGGCCATCGCATGGCGGCCGTGTAGCAACAAGGCACGTGGCAAGCGGGGATGGGTTATCGCACGGTGGCCATGCAGCATAGGGTTATTTTTATAAATGATTATTTCTGTAATACGAGGTGAAAAGGAAAAATTCAGCCACGCCCGACTGGGACAATACGGAACTTCCTGCCCTAATAAATGGCAAAAAAATACCAGAACAGGCTAGGTGAATAAAAGTACAAACTTTCAGAATAAAAAAAGAACCTGTGTTTTTCGTCTGACCATTAAAGAAGTGTACATTTTCATCAGGTGCAGATGATGCCAGATGACAGTTACATTTTCCTTGGCCTAATTGCCAGAGTGCTAGAAAATCTCCTTTCTTGTGCTTTAATCTCACTCACTTGGGGGCAGGGGGCAGTCAAGTGTCAAGCACTCCAACTCCAAAGGCTGATTAGTGCAAAGATGGGAGTAATCAATCATGTATGGGTCGCTTGGGCAATGATGTTCCTTGGTCGTCCTGACAATAGTGACATCCCTCCTTGCCTGTCTTTGACAGTGACATGGGACAGTGTTATGCCAAAGAATTGATTATTTGTTTTCTCATTTACACCATTGCCTGCCCCATTGGGCAAGGGCAATCAACTGTACCATGCACACATTAATTAGTTGAATAATTGGTTAATTAATTCGACATGGCTCAGTGGCCAGGAATGGATAGTGTAGGTATGATTGCCTATCTCTTTCAGCCACTCAGACAGGGCCAGGAGGAGGAACCCTAATCCCATCACTCCATCGCTCTGAAATTCCATTTCCCCACATATAACAGTAATCAGTAGCATTTCCCACCCATTCCTGTACTACCACCACCACCTATCACCCGTTCACTTCCACCGAAAAATTCCCCAGGCACCTACTCATCATCCCAATTCACAAAAGCTGCTTCTTCACACGAAGAATCTCTGCACAATTCCAGCTCAAATTGGTTCCTTTGGGTGGGGGGCCGGCAATTTTCGAGGAAAGAGAAGGGCGGGTGTGGCTTCCTGCTTGCTACCCGCTGTTTCTTGGGTGAATTGAATTCGGGTGCTCGTGCTCCAGCCAGACCTCCTTGCAGCTTGTACCATATCTTGCTTGTTGCGCTCTCCGAGACGAGGAATTGGGTCGGCCCGGCTCCAGCTCAATTCGGTGCCTTGTTGGGTTAACCGAAGGATTCCAGGATGGGCGACGCCATGGGGTCATCAGCATCACACCCAAGGCACCATTAATTGAGGTAGTTTCCCAGTCGGCGTGTGGCGAATCCATTTATCGGATTCGTTCTTTGTTTCTGAAGATTTGATCGAAAATATCGGTTATAGATGTGTGACTGTGTAGATTTGCCATTGTTAGTGCTCATAGATGTGGGATTTGTTGCTGTCGGGTGGAAGCTCGCTTGGAACATTGGATTGGTGTGTGCAATCAAATTCTTGGGGCTGATTTGGTGACCGTGGTGGAAGGAGATGTCTTTCAGGAGCCTAATTCAGGAGATGAGGGATGAGTTTGGGAGCATCTCGCGGCACAGCCTGCGGTTCCGGTCTCACCGGGCCGGGCACGCGCTGCGGGTGGCCGCCGTGGAACCGTCGGAGGCGCTGCAGCAGAGCTGCTGGGCGCAACTGCCCCCCGAGCTCCTGCGCGATGTGCTGGTGAGGACCGAGGAGTCGGAGGGCTGGTGGCCGTCCCGCAGGGACGTGGTGGCGTGCGCGGGCGTCTGTCGGAGCTGGAGGGACATCATGAAGGAGATTGTGCGCGTCCCAGAAACGTCGGGGAAGCTCACCTTCCCTATCTCGCTCAAGCAGGTTTGCGCTTTTGATCACTCTGATTGTAATGTTGCTAATTGTTAATGGCTGCTGTTAATTGTGCTACAGTTTCATTGCCATCTTGGTATTTAGGATCATTGTTCTACGATTATTCGTCAAGCCTTTCTGCTGGTCTGTATTTGCCGCGTTAGTTTAGTTGAGCGGTGAAGGATGATTATTGCGCAAGGTGTCGGGGTTTCTGTGATTGCACTCTGAAACCAGGAACCATCTTATTCATGGAAGGTGTTAACCATGGTGTCTGGGATTTAAATTTTGAAATGGGTCTCATATTGGGAAACTTCTAAGTTTGGATGTTTACTTGCTCATACTTATATAAACTCTTTAATTTGGGACTAGAGAGGGTTGTTGAGAAAAGAGACTTTGTCTTTATAAAATTATGTATCAAGGAAATATTTTAAGTCAGGTACGCAAATGCTATTTGATAAATTCTTTTCCCTTGTTTGACAAGCTAAGCATTCCAGTGTCAAATGCCATTTTCTTTTGATATTTCAGTAAGAATTGATCCCACTTCAGTGAATGTGTAATCTTTGGCTGTCAAATTTATTTTGATGTGATCTTAATAGTAAATTTAATGTTATCTCCATATATGTGCAGCCTGGCCCAAGGGATGGTACTCTTAAATGTTTCATAAGAAGGAACCGGACTACTCAGACATATTATCTGTATCTTGGACTCACAGAAGGTATGCTTTTTAACCATCCCCATTCGGTAGGTGAAAGCAAGTGACGTACAGTGGATACATGCTTACTATTTTCGGAATGTTTCTTTTGCAGCACTGGCTGATGATGGGAAGTTCCTACTCGCTGCACGCAAATGCAGAAAGCCCACATGCACAGACTACCTAATTTCCCTTGATATGGGTGATATGTCAAAGGGGACTGGCACCTATATTGGCAAGCTAAGGTCATCTTTTGATATTTGATGTCTGAAAAGTTAAAGATATAATTTGTGCTAGTTTCTTTAATAGTATGCATAAACAAGACCCTTTAGTTCTACTATAGGTTGTTTCAGTTAAAGTGTCATCTGCAGTGTTTTCTTTCTTTCTCAGTGGAAAGTTCACCTTAAAGAAAGTACTACATTTTTTCCATTAATCTTGTACAGGCAATCCCTACCATCAACTGGTCTTAGATATTACAACAAACAGTGTGTATTTTGATGTCAAGATCTATTGTTTGTGAGGAGCATTCACTGGAAAAACATCCATCTATGTTGCAAGATGTTCCATACGACCATATGATTATTTTGACTTTCGACTTTGCTGTTGTCTATTTTCATGGTGAAATATAGTCAAATTATTTTCATGGTGAAATATATTCTGCAATAGCAACAAAAAAAAAAATCAACTTACCAAATATTTTTTGAACAGGTCAAACTTTCTGGGAACGAAGTTCACTGTCTACGATGCTCATCCACCATATGATGGAGCTGTGGTCTCAAAGAGTCGGTCTGCACGTGTGATTGGTTTGAACCAGGTCTCCCCAGAGTTCCTGCAGGGAATTACCCAGTTTCACATATTTCTTATGAATTGAATGTTTTGGGCTCCAGGTATGTCAATTAACTTTTTGTTCACCAAGTTAGATCTAAACTGTTGTTTTGGTAAACATAATCATCAGCCCTTGACTTGAATTAATTCTGAGTGGATAGAATTTTGGTGGTGACTATTGCAACTGCATTGGTAGGCCAAATCACCTCTGCTGATTATACTGGTGAAGTGGTGATAGTATCACAAATTCACAATTGTATGAATTGATTAGATCTAGTCAACACTACAATGATCAAAAGAACTATGTAAATGGTAAATCTCCATTGATAGGCAAAACTTTTTACATGTTAATTGACACTGCGTGATAAAATTCCCATAGTTAAAGGAGGGAAGAAAGGGCCGCCTCCGACCAGTGTACACGTCGCCGGAAAGCAGCGTCCGTCCGTCGTGTTCGCGCCCATTCGCGTCGCTTCGTCGGCCCGAGGCGCTCCGCCTTTTCTTATCCCTCCACGCCCTTTCTTTCGCCTTATCCTCCATCGCCTCTCCTTGTGTGAGCACTCCTCCTTCCTCCTCCACCGCCCTACTTCCTCACATTGCTCTCTCCTTTTTGCCAGTCGCCTCTCCTTGGCGCCATAGCTCACTCCTAGCGCTGCTACTCCTCCTTCCTCCTCCATCGCCCTCTCCAGCCAGGTGCCTTCTCCTCCCATTGCCCACTCTCCTTTCGCCTCCGTCGCCTCTGCCCGTGCATGACTTCCTCCTCGGCGCCTCTCTCCTCCTTCGCCTCCACTCCGCCCTCTCTCCGGCCAGTGCCTTCTCCTCCCTTCCCTTGCCTTGCCTCTCTCTTTCGCCTTGCCGTCGCCCCTCACGGCCACCGCCATGACTCCTCCTCTTCCTCACGCTCCTCGATCCGCCAGGGTCGCGCCTCAGTTCCTCTCTCCCGTCAGTCGGCTCGCCTACCCTTCCTCTTGGTCCTCCGCCGCCTCCTCTACCAGTATTTGCCGCTCTCTCCCTCTTCCTCCCGCCTTCTCTCCTCTTCCTCCTCTTCCTCCTCATGCCCGCATGATCTCCTCCCCGATCATTGCCTCGTCGCCTTAACTCCCTCCGTCAATTTGCTCGGCCTGGCCGACGCCTCCCCGACCCTTGCATCGGCTGTCTATCACTCTTCCTCCCCTCGCCCTCGGTCTATCTCCCGCCATTCTTTGCTTCCTTCCCATTCCTCCTCACCCTCCCGGCCCTCCTCCATCACTTGCCTTGTGTCCGCTTGTGTCTCGCCTCCGGTGCTACCGATCACGCAGGCTGCTGTTGCACGCCCTCCGGCGTCCTCTCGCCTCCTCTACGCCCCGTGCGCGCGCGCCTCCTCACCGACTTCGGCTTGGCGGACATGCGACTCGGCCGGCGGTTCAGCCTCCGACCGCCGACCACCTTCCTCTTTGCTTTCGCGTCGCGGCTCCGTGGACTTTACTTACCGCTTCTTTTCCTTCTCTGTTGCTTCATTTTTAATGGTTTGAGTTTCATTGAGTTTCGATGTGTGTTTATTATTGCTCATGCATGGTGAATGATGGAGGTGGGTTGTCTTGATGGTGGTGTTCTTGTCGTTTGCTTGGCGCACTAAGGTAAACCATTGTCCTACCTCGCTCCCTAAGCTTTGTGATGTCATAGTTTTGTGTGATTTTAGTGCCTTATGGAAAATGTATGTCGTGATGTTACGATACCCATTTGGACATGCTGAAATTTTGCGATGATGTACCCTTATCAGGACACCACGTTAATCTGTCCCAAGCCACGGACATCATCTCAAAGCTCAAAGCGTCTGACACTGCATTACTAATGCATAATCGCATCACGCATGGATCTTAAGAGATAACACCCATTCTACTCAATTTCTACTCTGCTCTTAATCGCTCCTTAGTTGAAATAGTTGTGCGATGAATTCGTATTTATTAAATAGGTGTATTATCATCTTTGAGCGCTTTGTATGCTCTCATTACATATATTATCCACATCAGAATATTTAGATTGCTTTTTATTAAATTCACACTCACACTATCTCTATCATATAGTACATACAACTTTTACATTAAATCACCGATTCAAAATACGAGATACCCAAAGCAACAACATTTGAAATACTACTCATAATTTCTATGATTCCTACTGTTCTTACTTACACATGCCATCTATTTATGTGTATACCTTAATAGACTCCTTTACTTCGCTTTCGCAGTTCCTTAGAACAATACTCATTTTCCTTATACTATGCCTCACCTTACATCCCGGTTTTCCCCCGATACAATACCACACTGTCACTAATTTTAGTAGTGCACCACAAAAAACCTATACTATGTAAGTAGCACGTTCTCTCGGATATACCACCGCCTCCTTCAAAATTTAAAAAGATACACCTTTGTTTTGCACTCTCTTTTTAACTATCGCCTATTACATTACATTGGATATGCACCTCCAGCAACAACCAACGCAACCGCTACCTCTACAGATGAAGCCATAGAATTTTGTGTTAGTTCCCCATTAATATGGTTTCCATCTGCTACATACTACTTCAGTCCTTTAGGTTCTCCTGTTTATGCTTCAAAAACTTATTATGTACATATCCCATTCTCATATGCGATACAAAATCTATTTGGATGGGGCATAAGAGCATCGACAAGACGCTCAACGCCGCGGACAACATCCTCCACTAAGTAATATGTTTAACACTTTTAAGGGATTAGTTTCGGTTACTATTAGACATTTGTACCATTTCTTATGAAGAGATTGTTATTTGTATATAATCTTTCTATATAAAGTTGGTAGCTAGCGAACTCATTACGGATATAGCGGTTTGCAACTCAAAGCGGCTTTGAATTGATAGAGTTTGAGTCCGGACTATGGAGTTCTAGCGGCTTTACTAAGTTTGTGTAAATGTTGCTTCGAGCTTTAGGCGAGGCGGTGATATTGAGGGGTCCCCATGAGGATTTAGAGAGCTACGGAGGCGCGGATCGTGGAAAGGCATCATTCGCTTCTTTTCCTCGGATAAGGACTTCAATGGCGGTGAAAGAGTTACGAATCATGTCAACAATCTCATTAGCTATGTATGCTCGAAAATCGAAGAGGAATTTATGCAAGCTGGTGAGTACGTCTTGCTAAGATACTCAATTTTTATTGCACACCCACACTTGAACTATCTTCATGTTTATTTGTACTATATCGGTAAAAGAACGGTTAATTTATGTTGTTTTATCTGTTCTTTCAATGCACCTATTGAGGTGATCACCTCTTGGATTGTCTTCCCAAGCCTCTGCGACCATCAAGGATGACCACGAGGTCGTCGAGCAAATGCTAGCCTTTACGAGCATCCATCCAAAAGCTTGAGGCTGCTATATACATGACCCCAACACTAATTCCTCCAAGAATATTGCCACTATGAATAACATAGCTCGTGATTGGTTTAGCACGAAATCAACAGATCATGCTATAAAATCTGAGTAGGTTTTGGATTATGGTTCCACATCTATGTCAAGTTTTTGTAATTTCGTTATCAATTTACATTTATATCTATCTGAGTTATTTAACACCATATTTGTGCACAAATCAACCTCAATTTGTCCTCCTTCAAACAATTCCTATGGTTGACAATACAAATGAGCCTTTGGAAGTGGGAGTAGGAAAGCTTAGTAAAGATGATGTGCAAAAGATGCAATGGGAGCCTTTGGAGGCTAGAATTGAGAGCGCATCACTTTATCGAATTGTGGTGAGGATCATACGAAAATAAGCCTACTTTGTGTATGTCCGATTAAGGCTTAAGAATCATGTTAACATATTATGCTTAGCGTTTGCCTCATTTTATACGCTTATGTGAATTTTATGCTCTAGATCTATATTCTTAGAATCGCCTCATGCGGTTTTGATGTCCTGAACATGAACAGAACCTCATTTTATTTCAGTACTTCCTGTAAATTCGCTTGCCTCACACTGTATTATCTTGCCAATGAATTATGGAGCTTACATGTTATACATATATGGATAATCCCAAACCTTAGATGCAAAATGTTTTTTTTCCTTTGCTCTCGATAGCTTGGAATTACGTTTTAGCATTTTCATTTGTTGCCAATGAATTATGTACTCATATGCGATACAAAATCTATTTGGATGGGGCATAAGAGCATCGACAAGACGCTCAACGCCGCGGACAACATCCTCCACTAAGTAATATGTTTAACACTTTTAAGGGATTAGTTTCGGTTACTATTAGACATTTGTACCATTTCTTATGAAGAGATTGTTATTTGTATATAATCTTTCTATATAAAGTTGGTAGCTAACTGAACTCATTACGGATATAGCAGCTTTGCAACCTGAAACTGGCTTTGAATTGATAGAGTTTCAGGTCCAGACTATGGAGTTCTAGCGACTTTACTAAGTTTGTGTAAATGTTGCTTTGAGCTTTAGGCGAGGCGTTGATATTGAGGGTCCCATGAGGATTTAGAGAGCTACCGGAGGCGCGGATCGTGGAAAGGCATCATTCGCTTCTTTTCCTCGGATAAGGACTTCAACAGCGAGTGAAAGAGTTACGAATCATGTCAACAATCATTAGCTATGTATGCTCTGAAAATCGAAGAGGAATTTATGCAACTGGTGAGTACGTACTGGTAAGATACTCAATTTTTATTGCACACCCACACTTGAACTATCTTCATGTTTATTTGTACTATATCAGTAAAAGAACAGTTAATTTATGTTGTTTTATACATTCTTTCAATGAACCTATTGAGGTGATCACCTCTTGGATTGTCTTCCCAAGCCTCTGCGACCATCAAGGGATGACCACGAGGTGTCGAGCAAATGCTAGCCTTTACGAGCATCCATCCAAAAGCTTGAGGCTGCTATATACATGACCCCAACACTAATTCCTCCAAGAATATTGCCACTATGAATAACATAGCTCGTGAGCTTGGTTTAGCACGAAATCAACAGATCATGCTATAAAATCTGAGTAGGTTTTGGATTATGGTTCCACATCTATGTCAAGTTTTTGTAATTTCGTTATCAATTTCTATTTATATCTATCCTGAGTTATTTAACACCATATTTGTGCACAAATCAACCTCAATTTGTCCTCCTTCAGCAATTCCTATGGTTCAAACAATACAAATGAGCCTTTGGAAGTCGGGAGTAGGAAAGCTTAGTAAAGATGATGTGCAAAAGATGCAATGGGAGCCTTTGGAGGCTAGAATTGAGAGCGCATCACTTTATGCGGTGTGGTGAGGATCCTTCGAAAATAAGCCTCTGTTGTGTATGTCGATTAAGGCTTAAGAATCATGTTAACATATTATGCTTAGCGCCTCATTTTATACGCTTATGTGAATTTTATGCTCTAGATCTATATTCTTAGAATCGCCTCATGCGGTTTTGATGTCTGAACATGAATGAACCTCATTTTATTTGATTACTTCTGTAAATTCGCTTGCCTCACACTTTGTATTATCTTGCCAATGAATTATGGAGCTTACATGTTATACATATATGGATAATCCCAAACCTTAGATGCAAAATGTTTTTTTCCTTTGCTCTCGATAGCTTGGAATTACGTTTTAGCATTTTCATTTGTTGCCAATGAATTATGTAGCTTACATGGTATACATGTATGGATGATCCTAGCCTTAGATGTAAAATGATTTTTACTTTACTCTCCATAGCTTCCATGATTACATAGATATTATTTTCCGACAGATTCCCTTCCAAATTTTAGTTTGTTATAAGAGTAGTTTTACTACATATATCTTACAAAAATTGTTTGGCGTAGGCTTACATAGTTACGTTTCAGCATTTCTCTTGGTTGCCAATGAATTATGTAGCTTACATAGTATACATGTATGGATGATCTCTAGCCTTACATACAAAACGATTTTTCCTTCAGGTATGGGACTAAGCGTCGATAGTCCATACTGTTTGTAGTTAAATTACCAGTAGATTTGAATTTACTTAGTGAAACTAACAAGAAGCAACGTGGTCGGATTGTTAATTTTATCTCGATTTTCTTAGTATGAAACCGCACCTCAGGTTATCAGGTGGTTCTTAATTCCAGATCGGGACATCTCATGTGGTGTGTTTTATCAAACTAACTACATAGGGTCCTCTTAATCGACGACGTCTAACAAATTTTACACATCCGTCTTCTGAATTCTTACTGTTTTGGTTATACTATACTTAGCGGTGTGTACAGGTTAGAATGTAGTATGCTAAGTTTTCACACATATATGGATTGCCTTTTTGTATATTCATGTTTTGTTTTATGCAAATTTGGCTTATGTGTTATAGCATGTCAAATCCTAATGTTCAAAAAAAAAAAATCAGCTAAACCCTTACCACCCGCGTACAACAGCCACATCCGCGCCATTTGGCGCGGGTTGCCTTCTAGTTGGATTTAATTGCTCCTATAATACAAGAGATAAAAGAATATCACTTATTGTCCTGTTGCGTACTTGTTGCAGAGGTCCAAGAAGGATGAACTGTGTTATGGATTCTATCCCCGCATCAGCTGTTGAAGAAGGAGGGAAAGCTCCAACACAGACCGAATTTCCTCTTAGTAGACTCGAGTCTTTCCCATCAATTCCATTCTTCAGATCTAAATCTGTTCGGATAGACAGTACAACTTCACAGTTATCCACCCAGAAGGACGACAAGCTGGTGCTGAAGAACAAGTCTCCTAGGTGGCATGAACAACTGCAGTGTTGGTGCCTCAACTTCCGTGGACGGGTGACAGTTGCCTCAGTGAAAAACTTTCAGCTGGTGGCTTCAGACGAAAATGGACCAGCTAACCAGGAGCATGACAAGGTGATTCTTCAGTTTGGAAAGATAGGAAAGGACTTGTTCACCATGGACTACCGTTATCCAATATCAGTGTTCCAATCATTTGCGATCTGTCTGAGCAGTTTCGACACCAAAATAGCCTGTGAATGAGACCAGGTGATTATTTTGTTCTTTATTCTACTCGCTTGCTAGTGCTATGGGCATGCCGCGCATGGCTGTTTGCTTGATATACTGGCAGTTATAGTGACTTTCGTCCGGACGGTCTTCAGTATGCCTAACATTGCTTCTTCAGCAGCTTTGTTTAAGTTGCTTCATATTTTCAGGGATAATGCTTTGATTCATACCTCCGATATGTGATTCGTCGGACGCCCACACTCTGCCCTGCTTCCTCTCCACTTCTCTTTCCATCTACATCTCAATGCACATGGCTGTGGCGGACTGCAGGCGGTCCTCCATGCTTCCCTCGCCCAAGCTCTACTACAGGCTATCGGCCCGAGGTCGCCACCGCGTGTGCTCGATGGAGGTCGCTTACTGCGGCCGGAGTTCGCCAGATCTATTATAGCCGAGTCTGGTGCTTGCCGGATTTGGTGGGGTTGAGGCTGGAGAGGTTGGGGCTGCGGATGGCTGCTGCGGTTGGTCGGGAGCCATTCATGCCTCCATCGCTCAAGCGATCCATTGCCAACCGTCGGTCCCATTTCCCCTTCCCTTTCTTTTGGTGAATTATTCTGATGTCCTCTGTTGTTTCTGCTGATGTTGCGGTCCGTTGAAAACAATGTTGCATACTGTTCTTTCGAATGTTGCATCTGTAGAAAAAAAATGTTACATACTGTTCACGGCGATGTTGTAATTTTTTCAATGTGTTTTTTTTTCCAGATGTTTTGTTTTTTGATTTGTGATGTTGCAACCATTGCTGGGGGTGCTGCAACCGTTGTCCCGAAATGTTGTAACCGTTGTCCCGGAATGTTGCAACCGTGTTTGAAGGATATTGCATGCAGCGGCATTCCGATTGAGAATCCGAGCGTCCGATCCTAGACCCCAAATCGAACGTTCGGGTGATAGTATCACCCTTAAAAACTCCCCGGGCTTCAGACACTAGGATAGTGAGAGTCGGACTTAATCCAACAATTTAGCTGACCATTAGAGATATCTATCCTGCATGGGTTTGGCCTATATCCAAATCCAATTGAGCTTTTCTGTTGATATGTTACATCACAAAGTAGATGCCAACAGATGTATGCAACTTGCACCAGCTAATGCTTGTGATTTGTGTTTGCCCTTAGAGTGGTTAGTAGCTATACATCTATTGATTCAGATATGTTCTGTAAACCACCGTAGCATGCAGTCTCTTATGCTGAAGTTCTATAGCTACAACTACTGGCCACTGCATTGTCCAAGTACAGCTGCAGGCCTGCAGCTAATCACAAACAAATATTTGCCTTTCACTTTGCATTCTAATGAATCCTTGGGCCTCATGCACTTGCAGGTGCAGGAGAAATCATGGCACATGGAAGCAGGACCGCGTTGCAACTTGCAAGCATGATCCATGCTTGATGTTGAAACACAGGGATTGGTAAACCGTACTGATCGCCTGAAGTTGCTATCCAGTGATTCTGCGGTGCACATAGTTATCTAGTTGGTCCGGCTTGAAATGCCCGCCTAGTTTATTTTTCCTCCTAATTAATATGCACTAGTCATCAGCCCATCCGCACAGGCATAATACTTTTTAAATATTATTTTCAGGGCTAAAAATTTTTATAACTTTTAGCTCCTAACTAATATGAATTTGACATAGTTTTTAGTTTGAAATTATCTCTCAAAATTCTAAATTTTTTAAATTTATTTCTAGCATTTTTTTTCTCCGATTAATATAGGAATTATAAATTGGATGGTTAGGATTTTCCCTTTTTCTCTAATTAATGTGGGAATTTCTAACCTTTTTATTTTTCTCTGATTAATGTGGGAATTTTTACCTTTTTACATCCTACGATTAGTAAGTACCCACATCCTACACGGTTATTTGCTGAAGTTATATGCGTTCAAATTGGATGGTTAGGATTTTTCCTTTTCTCTAATTAATGTGGGAATTTCTAGCTTTTTTTCTTTTTCTCTGAACTTTTTATAAATTGGATGGTTAGGATTTCTCCCTTTTCTTTAATTAATGTGGGAATTTCTAGCCTTTTTATTTTTCTCCGATTAATGTGAGAATTTCTACCATTTTACATCCTATGATTATTATGGAGGCTTCTAGGAGAGCCTCCAATTAGTGTGTGTGTGTGTATATAGATTTTCTCCTTTTCTCTGATTAACGTTGGAATTTTTAGCTTTTTTTTTTCTTTTTCTCCGATTAATATGGGACTTTCTACCTTTTATCTCCTAAGATTAATATAGGAGCTTATAGGATAGCCTCCAATTAGTATATATTTTATAAATTGGATGGCTAGGATTTTCCATTTTTTTTCTCTAATTAATGTGGGAATTTTTAACTTTTTATTTTTCTTCGATTAATATGAAAATTTCTACTATTTTATATCACAGGATTAATATAAGGACTTTTAAGAAAGCCTCTACTTAGATAGATAGATAGATAGATAGATTCTTTGCCGGTGTCGAGTCACACACACACACACCCCAATCCGTGGAAACGGCAGGCTTGTTGTGTTGCCGGAGGAGTCCTGTAACTAGATGAGTTTGATACAAGAGGGAGCAGTGCAGAAAACAAACATGTGTGTTGCGAATTTGTGATGTGGTTAGCTCCGAGTGATAGTTGTAATAAATGTGCTTCATTTGCTGGCTTGTGCTACTATTTTCGGTTGGTACTTCAATCCATCTGGGATCAGAAGCCTGTCTTTCTTGAGTTAATCACTCAATCAAGCAGATTCCAAGTGCAACTATGCAACATCGTTATCATGACCATGGCAATGACATCTCAAATTATTGGGGTAGAAATCTATCATCTTGATTCAAGGGGTAACATCACTAGAATACAACTTCTCAACGCAACAGCAATACGTCGTTATTGTTAGATGTGTATTGTATAAGGAGTACTTTTTTTTTTCATATATAACACCTATATACTTGTATATACATTGGCTCATTGGCTTCATATTGAATACAAACGTTATTCATAACATGGTATCAGAGTTAGATTAGGGTTAGGATCTTACCGTTGCCGCCGTTGGTCTTTCTACCGACCGCCGCCGTCGCCCTTCCCATGTCCTCTGGATCTCCTCTGGACGTCGCTTGTCGCCGATCAGCTCTCGCCGCTAATTGGACTCCTCTAGACGACGCCTCGGCTGCCGCCGCTGTTGCCTCTTCACCTCAGTCGGGGAGCCGACGCCGCTACTGGAGGCTCCACCCACTAATGGGGGTAGCCACCGCCAACGAAGGGAGCCGCCGTCACCCGGGGGGGCGTCGACACCGCTACTGGGAGCCACTGCCGCCAACGGGAGGGAGTCGCCGCCACTGACGGGTGGAGGCTGCCGCCACCGGGGGGAACTCGGCATACCTTCCTCATCGCCAACGCCGCTATTGGAGGCTCCACCCTCTACTGGGGGTCGCCGAGCCGCCGCCGCCGATGGAGGGAGCCGCTGCCGTCACCGGGGTGGGAACTAGGGTTCCCCCCGTGCGGCGGCTCGGGCCTTCGACTGACTCGGTCAAAGGCATCAACCGAGTCGGTCGGGCCTTTTCAAGCCGGGTCGGCCCATGAAAGAAGAAAAAAGGAAGGTACGTCGTTCTAACCGTCGCGCTGTCCAACGCCTCTGTTAGACTTTGTTATCATTGGTCGCCGCGCCGTCCTTCGCCGCCTATCAATGGGCACTGTTTCTGTTTCTCGCTGCCCGGTGATCTTCGATGGTCTCAATTATCGGGACTGGTTTCAGCACATGCGTCTTCACATGCGTGGCTAGCGTCTCTGGGAGTTTCTTACCGGTGAGTTGCCTTATCCGCCTCGCACTACTTCTCCTGCTGAGCATGTGCTTCCAAAAACTACTTCAAAGACGCTCGTAAGGAGGCAGCTGATGCTTTTGAGGATGCTATGAAGATTTTTCAGACTTAGTATGCTGCCTACAAGACATGGATTGATGAGGATGCTCGTATCTCTGCTATTCTAGTTGCTAGCATGGAGGTGAAATTCACTAGGGATGTGGTTGGTTTAGCTTCAGCACAGTTGATATGGACGCATCTGCGCAACCGCTATGAGTCGTCTGGTGATTCCTTATATCTTTCTGTTGTGCATTAGGAGCAGTCATTACAGCAGGGAGATGACACTGTGGACGAGTTCTATGCTCAATTGTCTACCGTATGACATCACAATGACTCTTTGGGACCGGATGTTTGCCACACTTGTTAGTGTTGTCAGCGTTAGCAGTCTCACCTGGAGCTTCGTCGCTGACTTCTTGACACGTCTTCGGGCTGAGTATGAGTAGACTCATGCTCAGTTGCTAGCACGACACCCTCGTGTGACTTTGTTAGAGGTCCTTGCAGCTGTCCGTGCTGAGGAGATTAGCCTCGTGTTGCGGTCTACTGCCGTTCCGGTCATCTCTTTCGGTTCTGGCAGCTCTTCCAGACTCTACACCTGCTACAACTACTCCATTACCGGTTGTGTCTTCACCAGTGATGGCTTCTTTGGCAGGGACTACATTGCACTTACTGCAACAAGGATTGGCATGTACAGCAAACCTGCTACAAGAAGAAGAAGGATTTACGTCGTGTTGGCCGACCTCCACAAGGAACTAGTGGTTCCTCCTCTCAGAGGAGCTCTGGTGTTTCTGATTCTCAAGAGTTTCTCACAATATTACATCGCATGGCTGCTCTTGCACCGTCTAGTTCTGTTGGTTTTGCTGCACAGTCTTCCAGTGAGAAACCACCATCTACTTCTTCCTCGGGTATCTTACCTTGGGTCCTTGACTCTGGTGCTTCCTTTCATATGACATATGTTTCCACCAGCCTTACTTCTATTCGTCCTTTAGCTGCTCCTATTCACTGTTCAGACAGCAGATGGTACCTCTCTTTCGGTCGCAGGATGAGGCACTCTCTTGAATTCCTCTTTTCATATTCCTGTTGTTTCTTATGTTCCCAAACTAACCATACAGCTCATCTCTGTCGGTCAATTCACTGATCATGGTTGTCGTGTTATTCTCGACTCTGATTCTTGTTGTGTTCAGGATCGATGCATGGGGATTTTGGTTGGTACCGGCCCTCACCGCCATGACTCACAGCATCTCTGAGAGCTTGACTGGCTTCATCCTCCTTCTGCTACCCCTGCCAGTCTTGTTGTCTCCACCGACACCACAGCTTCTGCTGTATCCTCCACCGCGTCTTTTACTCAGTGGCATCATCGTTTGGGACATCTTTGTGGGTCGCGTCTATCTTCTTTACTTCATCGTGGTCTTTTAGGGTCTGTGTCTGGTGATGTTTCTCTACATTGTTAGGGTTGTAAGCTTGGTAAACAACTTCCACTTCCTTATCCTTCCGGTGAGTCAGTGTCACAGCGTCCTTTTGATCTTGTTCATTCTGATGTCTAGGGTCCAGCTCCTTTTGTTTCAAAAGGAGGTCATCGATATTATATAATTTTTATTGATGATTTCTCTCGCCACACATGGATATACTTTATGTCATCTCGTAGTGATGTTTTATCCGTCTATAAGACTTTTGCCACCATGATCCGTACTCAGTTTGATTCTCCTATTCATATCTTTCGTGCAAACTCTGCTGGAGAATAATTGTTAGGGGCCCTTCGTGGCTTTCTCGCTGAGCAGGGCACTCTCTCTTAGTTTTCTTGTCCTAGTGCCCATGCACAGATTGGTGTGGCTGAACGGAAGCACCGTCATCTTCTTGAGACAACCCGTGCTCTTATGTTTGATTCTTCTGTCCCACCAAACTTTTGGGCTAAAGCGGTTTCTACTGCCACTTTCCTGACTAATATTCAACCTTCTTCTACTCTGCAGGGTGGGATCCCAGTTGAGCGTCTCTGTGGCAAGACTCCTGTCGGGACCCGAAAATACATCTCAGGAACCCTCTGTGTATTCTGAACTAGTCCCAGATCAGTAGCTAGCTCACACAGGGAACAGTGATGAAATACCATCCATTTATTCGATTTAACTAGAAAGATCTCAAAATAACAAATAATAATAACTGGACCTTATGGTCAATGTTTGCTTAACTTGCCACGCAGGGCTAAAGAAACAAATAAACTCTTGCAGCGGAACGAGAAACTTGGAGAGGCCAATCAACATGCCCACAAGCAATCGAGTGGAGAACGCATCCTAATCCGCAAAACCTTCATAGTCTTCATTCTGAAAGAACTCCTGTGCAGCTTGATATTCTTCAACTGATCAACAAAGGCATGAGCCATGAGTACATAAAGCACTCAGCAGGCCGTAGGGAAATGTATGCAAATAGTATTCATGCAAGGCTTACCAAAGGTTAGCTGTATGGTTCTTTTGCAGAAAACAGCATTTATGGCAAATACGATAAATAGATGGAAACGCATAATTGAAAAGAATAATAAATACTTAAACAATTTCTTTGAAACACCCAGTGAACTAACCATTCACTTCTCAAACAAAACAATGACAAGTGAACTCCCCATTCACCCATCGACACAAACCTCCAAGTGAATTACCCATTCACCGAACAAACATTATATTCATCAAGTGAACTTCCCATTCACACTCGACTTATTTTAGAAGAAACTCTATCTCCGTGTGAAATCCCGAGCACGTCCATAACCGAGGACACGGCTATTCGAATAGTTTTACACACTCTGCAGAGGTTGTATAGCTTGACCCACAAGACACGACTTCTCTAGTTGGTTTGGCATCCGTCGATACCACTGCTCACTACCTTGGGTAAGCAGGCTAGAGCACGTGACAAAGCCTTTACAAAGCTCCTTCTTAACTTGATTACTGCTGCCGAGGTTTCAACACTGAATGTCTCCATCCGACCAAACAGGGGCCCCCCTCTTGCGTCATAGTGAGTACGTACCCCGTAACTCACTCTTCCGAGACAGAACCAAAATTAAGACATTGCTAAGTAATTGGCCAGGTCCCACCCATACAGGACATGTGGTTGTACGGTTAAGGCTCAGTTCAATGGCGCACAAGATTAAGTCCTTGACAAATTACTCAGGCGATCTTTCCACAAACCCACAACGTGTTAAATCCACACCCTCAATCCACCATCCACTCGCCTGAGTGAAAGCTATTTTGTTTAAAAGAAACCAATGACATCCCCTGTCATGGAACACAAATTTTACAAAGTGGCTAACCACCACAATTCCATTTATCATTAAATCAAGATTAATCAATATGACACATGTGATGATGAACCCATCGAGACTAGGCTTGACTAAGCACTAATACGATACCCATGTTGGTGATACAAATATGTCCAACTAAAATTATCCAAGCTAGGGTGACAAAGGATTCATGGCATTCAAATGTTCAATGGAGGCATAATGACAACAGGTAATAACTAAACCCAAAACAATTGATATAAAGATAGCATGCAATTGTATAAAACAATATACTTTTGAAATCATAGGATCCATATGATCAAAGAACTACGGCTTGCCTTGGAATAAATCCTGGGATTGATCTTGATCTTGGTGTACTTCTCCTTGTTCAAAATTTCCCGAAGTAGCAACGTCTACTCGCAAAACAAGCAAATGGAACAAATAAATATCAAACAGAGATAAAACTAACTCCAAAAATTAAATAAAAATCATAAATAAATAGAGCTCGAATTTATATGAATTTACAAATTTGAATGGGCTCAATCGGAGTTCGGATGCAAAAGATATGGGCTTTGGAAGATTGAAAATAAATTAAAACCCAAAATTGGATTTTAATTTGATTTCCTGAATTATTTTTCAATGGAAAAAATTTGACTTATGACGTCGGTGACGTCGTGAGAAGGAATTACGAAAAAATAAAAGAAAAAAAGAAATTCTTAGGGTGACAAGTGGCCCCATTTAGTCGATGGCTTGGTCCACCGTGAACTGAGTCCAAGGAGGTTTGGCTTCGGGAAAAATTGGACGTGGCACCTAGCTGTGACACGCAGGCGCCACACCAGCGCTTTCGTCGACGTGGCCACCTAGGTGGCAGCTGAGGTGACGGCTGACTCGGCACAGCTCTCCCGGCGAGATAGCTCGGCCGCGATTGGACGACGGAGACGGCGGCGAAGCAGCGGTGGAGGCGGCGGCAAGGTACAAAAACGAGACCCTGAGAGAAGGGCGAAGCTGTTGGAGGTGGTGGTTTTGCTCAGGCGGCGGTGACTCACCGTGGCGGCAAGAATGGCGCGGCGATAGCGAGGCGTTGCCGGACAGCGGCAGCAATGGGGAAGCCGGCGAGCGAAGGCGAGGCGGCGGTGAAGTTCGGCTATTGCGCCTTAGTGGCAATAGTCGCGCGATCGAGGGAAGCGGAGGCGACGGAGGCGGGCGAAGAGCCGGTCGGCGGTGGTTGCCGGCAATGCGCTTCGGGAAGACGAAGAGCGTCGGCGCTTTGGGGTTTGGAGGAGGAGGAGGCGAGGATTTGGTGGGGTCTTGGGCCTTTATAGCCCCGGGAAGAGGAGTCCCAGTGAGGCGGCGTGGCGTCTGGGGCGAGACTCGGAGGCAGTCCGGGTTGAAGACGAAGACGGCGTGGCGTCGGTGGTCCACATGGCGAGAGGAAGCGGTAGCGCGAGATTTGGCAGGGCCTTTGGCGTGAGAGGCGTGGGGCGAGGTGCAGCCTGGAAAAGCCGGAGGGAGGCAGAGGCGCGGGAGTTGGGCCGGAACAGTGATTGGGTTTCGGCCCAATTACTGTTTCGGAAAATAGAATAGGTTTTCTTTTTAGAAAATAGTAGAAAATCCAAAAGGCAAATAGAAATTAGCAAATGAACTCAGAAAAATTCTATAAAACATATCTAAGCCCATAAAATCCAAATAAAATAATTTTAATAATAGCTGATGTGGGATTAGTCATATTAAATTGTTTTTATCTCTGAAATTTCTAATTAAGCTTTAACTTTAGTAGAAAAATTCAAATGGTTATTTTTCTTTTAAAACTTTAAAACAGACCAAATTTTTGGGATGTTACAACTCCTAACTATTATAGTCTTCGTCTTTTTGGGTGTGTGTGCTATGTTCTTCTTGCCCCTTGTGAGCGCACCAAGCTGATCGCTAATCCGTGCAGTGCGTCTTTCTGGGATAAAACGCTGAGCATAAGGGATATCGTTGTTGGGATCCTATTGGCCGACGGATGAGGATTTCTCGGGACATCACTTTTGATGAGTCTCGTCCTTTCTACCCTCGTCCTTCTCCTTCCACCACTCCAGCATCTCTTGTTGAGCCGCTTTCTTTTCTGACTTTTCCTGCCACCCCTATAGTCACCACACCTCCATCACCGCCTTTGGTCTCTTTGGTTCCTACTTCACCATCTCCTTCGCCACCGCCACCCTCTCTAGAGGCTCCTCCCGGCCTTCGTCCTTCTTATCCTCTTTGCTACACTCGTCGTCCTCTAGTTGAGGATTCTTTTGATGCGCCATCTTCTTCTGATGGTTCATCTTCTTCGACCTCTCCTCGATATGCTCTTCTTGATCGCCAATCTATTCGGCCTCCTGTGCACTTTTGTTTGGCGGCTCTTGCCGAAACGACTTCTTATCGTGATGTTGTTGTTCATCAGAAGTGGCAGCATATGATGGTAGAGGAGATTGATGCCCTTCAGTGTACTAGCACGTGGGATCTTGTCCCTCTTCCGCGCGTGTTACTCCTATCACGTGCAAGTGGGTCTATAAAATTAAGACCCGCTCTGATGGTTCTCTTGAGCGCTATAAGGCTCGTCTTGTGGCACATGGTTTTCAGCAGGAGTATGGTCATGATTATGATGAGACTTTTGCTCTCGTGGCTCACATGACCACTATTCGCACTCTTCCTGTTGTGGCATCTGTTCGGGTATGGTCCATCTCTCAGCTTGATGTCAAGAATATCTTTCTCTATAGTGAGCTACGTGAGGAGGTTTATATGCATCCACCACCTGGGTATTCTGTTCCTGATGGTATGGTTTCTCGCCTTCACCGATCTCTTTACGGTCTCAAGCAAGCTCCTCGTGCTTGGTTTGATCATTTCTTCGCCGTTGTCACTGCAGCTGGTTTCTCTGCCAGTGCTCATGATCCTGCTCTTTTTATTCACACTTCGTCTCGTGCTCGGACGCTTCTCCTCTTATATGTTGATGATATGATCATTACTGGAGATGATTCTAAGTACATCACTTTTGTCAAGGAACGTCTTAATGAGCAGTTTCTGATATGTGATATGGGTCCTCTTCGCTACTTTCTTAAGATTGAGGTTATTTCTATGCCTAAGGGTTTTTATCTGTCCCAAGCAAAGTATATTCAGGACCTTCTTGATCGTGCTTCTCTTACGGATCAGCACACCGCTAAGACTCCTATAGAGCTTAATGTTCACCTTCGGTCCATTGATGGTGAGCTTTCTTACTGATCCTACTCGATATCGTCATCTTGTTGGGAGTCTTATTTATCTGGGTGTCACTCGTCCTGACATTTCGTATCCTGTGCATATCTTGAGTCAGTTTGTTTCTGCTCCCACTCAGCTCCACTATAGCCATCTTCTTCGTGTTCTACGATATCTTCATATAACCATCACTCGTCGTCTGTTTTTCCCTTGTTCCAACTCTTTGCAGCTCCGGGCATATTCTGATGCTACTTGGGTGATGCGACATCCCTACTACCATATCTCCAAGTGTTCATGAAGCACCACAAACGGGTCCCATGACTAGAGCACGAGCCAAGTTTTTAAATAAACATCTGAATTTGTTTCTTAATACATTACCTTCTTTTAATGAGAATATTATACTACCTTATGTCAGTTTCTTGTGCATACTTAGGTATGAGGGGGGAACTGAGACCACAGCACTGGAAGAGCAGTCCAAGTGAGCAAGATGCAGCCAAGAGCCATGCGGCTGGAGGAAGATCCCACATGCAGCAACTACCAAGGAAGAATTCCCAATACGCATGCACATGAAAAGGAAGTCATTAATTAATTGATTAAGTGGACCAATTCTCAAGTGACTCGGTCATGAACATGAAAAGGAAGTCATTAATTAATTGATTAAGTGGACCAATTCTCAAGTGACTCGGTCATGAGTTTTTTGGCTAGCTTGTAAAGTCCTACCCATGTGCGTTTGTCACCTAGCGTCATCTAGCAGTGCTATCACCTAGCAATACCGACTAGGAAACATTTCGGTCTCATAAGTCATGACCGAATAGGAGAGAACCCGGCCCAAGGCCTGCCATGCATGGTGTTGAACGTATAAGTAGCAGCTGCCGTTCTCGTGTACGGGGGGCAGATTTTTGGATAATAGATTGAAAAGTCATATGCTTATTTGCTCGATGGCCGATGGCATCAATGGAGAAAATTGAAAGTTCTTGTTAAATCAAGATCGTTCAACTTTTCCGTTGAGAATTGGGAGCGCGATAGAGCTTCGCTTGATGGTCGTGAAGTCTAGTGCGTGTGTTCTCGCGAATTAAAGAGTGTTCGTTCTTGCATTGGCAACAAAGAATCACTACGATTTGAGAGATTGCATGTGAGTATCTTGATCCTACGTCGAGAAGATCGGGCGACCCCGTATCACTGGGCTAGTGATCACTCTGATCGTCGGTCTCTTTCTGCCTATTGTATTTTTCTTAATGGTTCTCTCATTGCCTGGAAGACTTACAAGCAGGCAGCAGTTTCTCGTTCGAGTGGTGAGGCTGAGTTGCGAGCTATGGCCTTGTTGACTGCGGAGATTACTTGGCTACGGTGGTTATTTGAGGAGTTTGATGTTTCTGTTTCGGCACCCACTCCTCTTTCGTCGGCATCCACTCCTCTTTCGTCTGACAGTACAAAGCATGTTGGACCCAAGTACATGATCAAATTGTTGCTTTCGTTATGTCTTTCGAGCTTAGTTGTGAGCTTCTTCTTCAAAGTATGAGACAGGAGGCTGTGCGAACCTATCTTTCCAAACTTGATGTTGTTGATTCACCATAAGTTTGAAGGAGATGTTAGATGTGTATTGTACAAAGAGCTCTTGACATATATAACACACATGTATTTGTATATATATTGAGCTCATTAATCTTATATTAAATACAAACGATATTTATAACGGTCATCACGATGATAATACAATTCACAATACACCCAGTACGCTTCGACCCCCCTAATACAGAGTGCATCTCGTCTAGGATTCTCAGCTAAAATTCACTGCTGAATCCTACCGAAAGGAGTACTATGCAACTACTACAGTAGTATTTTTACTACTGCACCTCATGGGATACACAGAATGCACATATGTACACTGGTACATCAAGAAGACGCGACAGCAAGCGTGTCACGCTGTTTGCACCTCTCTTGCGGTGCCCTCAACCTTGGCGCGGCTGGCCGGCAGGTCGTCCTCGTGCACCTCCTCGGGGCACTCCAGGGCGCGCACGAACTGCACGAACAGCGGCCAGTGGTCCGGCGAGAAGAACTCCGCGCCCATCCGCTGGTACGTGAAGTGGCGCGGCCGGGTGCGATCGGCGGTCAGCAGGCCGCCCCAGACCCCGGTGGAGCCGGCGCCGTCGCGCGCCACGGTGAGCGACGTGTTCTCGCCGGCGAGCCGCGCTCCGTGCTCCGTGCAGGCGTCCTTTATCTGGGCCAGGAGCTCCTGCGTGCCTGACCCTGCGGCGTCGTCCATCATGCCGGACGCGATCACCGTGCACTCGTGCCGCGCGAACATCGCGGCGACCGGACCGGACCCGCCGTAGAGCCCGGCGGTGGCCTCCGCTTGGCGCGACCGGTGATGCAAGAACGACACCTTGGCGGACAGCTCGACCGGCTTGCCGCTGAACACCCTGGACGCCGCGGCCAGGACGCGGTCACCGTGCGCTAGGAGCTCCTCGGCGTACCATGACAAGAAGAAGGCCCCGTAGGCGGTCTCCCACGAGCCCCCCTTCTCCCTGAAGAAGGCGGAGGACTCCGGTGACTCGCCGTACCGCGGCGCGTCGTGCGGGCCGGACAGGCCCCACAGCGGCTGCCCCGCCGACTCGGCGTGCAGTTTCAGCCGAGCCAGCATGTGCTTGTCGTAGCACTGGAACTCGCCGACGCCGGCGTAGCCGTCGGTCCCCGGCGGGTACGACGGGTACTGGAGCTTGCCGTTGGGGCCCAGGCTCACAGTCACGTCCTATAGAATACAATAATTCTAGTCAAAGAACAGTCATTTATATTAATTTGGGGGCAAATCGAAATTAAGCGAGACGAAGTGTTCTTGGTATATTTTTCCCCTAACCGTAATGGTAGAGCCCAAGAAGTTCTGGAAAGCGTCGGCGAAGCTGCGGAAGAAGGCCTCGTATGCCTCGAGCGGCGATTTGCCGGCGAGCACCGGGAGCTCGTCGACGGCAAAAGAGAGACATCCCTCGCGGCGGTTCCCGGAGCGGTCGGTGAAGAGGATGTCGGGGTCGGCGGCGGCGGCGTCAGCGACCCATCCGGGGAGCGCGGAGCCGTGGGTGTGGAGCGAGACGCGGAGGCAGAGGCCGGCGTCGCGGACCATGTCGGCGACGGCGAGGTACCCGGCCCACTCGTACCGGTCGCCGGAGCCGGGCTGCACGACGGCCCACGAGACCGGCAGCTCGACGCCGTGGACCCCGAGCAGCTTGAGCGCGCGCAGCCCGGCCGAGATGGCCTTGGCGCGGTTCACCGCGTGGCCCTCGGAGACTGCGTCGACGGGGAGGCCCACAAACAGCCTCACCGCCCCCGCATCGTCGTCGCCGTCCACCTCCCTGCCGGTGGCCTCCTTGCCCCGCTCGACGGCGAGGTGCGCCCGCACGGGGCCCGGCCGTTCCCGGAGCACGGCCCCATGGGCGCGCCGCGCCATGCCAAGTCGAACAACGCCCAGCTGGTTCCCAGCCGCCGCCACCTCCCCGACGCATCGCCGCCACGCGGTCCCAGCCGCCTGCTGCGTCAGCACGGCTTCCATGGTCGCAGCCTACGTTAGCTGATTGGGACGTGGTGTTTGCTTTGCTTTTGCTTTCGCTTTCGCGCTCGCCTTCGTGTTTGCTTGGGTTGTGCGCGCGCTCGTGGTTTGTTGTGTTGGGTACCAGTGAATTTTCCTTTCTCACTTTCTCCGCGTATTTAAGGGTGCGGTAAGCACAGGAAAGGAGAAGGGGGTAGCGCCACGTGGCACGGGGATCAGCAGCCGCAATAATGCAACGGCCAGGTGCTCTTGTTAAACCGTGCAGGATTTTCCGTGCACCGCTCGGTCTTGTCGTCTCGATGACGGGTGGGTCCATCTGAATCCGACCCTGCCTGCAGGTCATGGGATTCTGCAATGGTGCGGGGGCATGACAGTCATTTGATACGGTACGAGTTCTATAGCCGGTGAGCTTGTGGATAAAGGTGGCACGTAGGAAAGCGCATCCGCCACGGGGAGCTCTGGATTGGGCCGTGGGAAAGGCCAGCGTGTGGGTCCACCAGATGTCAGTCATGGCCCCACGCGTGGTTGGACGGCGCCCGCCGTTCTTGGCCACAAATTCACGGCGTTTCTGGCCGGATTACGTGGAATTGTGGGATTCCTTTCGCGCGGTTTCTTCCCATGTTTTTTTCTGGTTTGGGGCGAAATTGGTTTTGTACAGCCGTGGAGATGATCGTCGCTAATTTAGGAAGCGACTCTAATTAGGTGGCGTTCTGGTTCGGAACACATTGGATTTTGTGGGGGTGAATGCTAATTTTGCTTTGTTCAAACAGTATCGATCCAGTATAGTGTTTGGTTAAGGATAACGTTGTTGGAAGTGGAGATGTTAAGACTTAACACACACAAAAAAAAACAACAAGAAGAAGAATTTGCTCTACTGATCCTTGATGATCTAACATAAATCCAATTAATATAAAATAATATCATCCCACATCTACCGAACACCAAACAATCATATATAAAAAAATCAAAAGAAACAAGCAGGTACAAAAGTTTGCCAAATTAAAACTAAGCTAACATTGGAAAAAGGGACGTAACATTTCTGTTTTCGAACGGTGAGTAGTAATTACTTTACCGTTTTTGTTTTTCCTCTGTATTTTCAAATTAGCCTATAATTCCAAATTCTTTCATCTTCCAGCTAAGCTCGGGTTTGTGTTCCAAACCTCATCCCAAATCTCGAATTCAAAATTCAAATCTGAATTTGTGTTTTCGGATTTTAGACACCCCCCCTTCTCATTTTCTCTTGGGCCGGCCCACCTCCCCCTCACCATTCGGTTGGCCCACTGCTTTCCCCGCCCCTCCCTCCCTCCAGCTCACTCCTCCCGACCCGACCTACTCCTCCTCCTTCCCTTTTCCTCCCCCTGTTTTCTCCTCTCCCATGTCGTCGCCCATTCCGCGCGCCCACCGCTCTCGCCGGCTCCTCCCCCGGCTATAAGAGGCCTCAGCGCCTGCCCTTGCTTCTCCCCTTCCCCGCCATTTCTCTTCACCTTCCCGAGCGGCCGGCCGCTTGCCGTTTTTTTGTCTTGCCTCATGGTGTTCGGCCGCTCCGGTGAGCCTCTGCCCCGGGCGACCCCATCACCACGTGCTCCCGACGTCGAGGAACTCTTCCCCCACCTCCCCTCTTCTTCCCCGTCGCTGAGACGCGTCGCTGCCGTGCCCCCTTCTTCTCCGCCTCCGGCCACTGCTGCCCCGCCGATTCGGTTGCCCCCAAGTCACCCCGATCGCACCTCCGGCTTCCCCACCTCCAGGCGCCGCCCATGCACGTGTCCCCTTCACCTCCGCGCCACCGCACCGCCGAAACCGCAGTGCGCCTCCAGCCCATGGGATCTGCCATCGCCTCCTTGCCTCGCCGTCGCCGCTTCCACCCTTCTCTGCCGCCGTCACTGCCTCCAATGAGGTCCCCATCCTCGGGAGAGACCGTTCCGCCCGCTCGCCGGCCTCCCCACACCGCCGCTTGCCAGTGCCGCCACCGCATTCATGTTGCCCGAACGCCTCCCCTAGCTCTCTCTCTCTCCTATATGACAGGTGGGGCCCATGAACAGTATGCACCCAGTGCACCGTGGACCCGCACAGTGCATGGTGACCTCCAGTCTATGCACTATTCACGTGGACCGAGGCCACTGTGCAATCGACCCACGTGTCATGCACACTGTTCACTCTCTCTCCTCCTTTTATTTTCCCAATTTATTTCCATTTTAAACTTCAGAAGCTCTGTTCTCCTCCGTTATAACTCCAAAAATTATAAAATTTATTTCTAAATTTGTCTAAATTCAAGATCTTACTAATGGCACTAGTCTTTGTTTAATTTGGAGTTCATTTATTATGTCATTAGCACTTATTTGCTCTCTTTGTTTGTTGTTCCTTTTTTCCGGTACATTCGTCCGATTAGGGTTCGAAGAAGCGGGAGATCTCCAACTCGATCAAGCACGAGACTATCAAGACTCTGTTGCCTTTAACCAAGGCGAGTTGACACTTTGATCATTTTGAACCAACATTTTATGTAAATTATATTTATTTAAATTACCAAAATTGTATGCTTTAATTCTTTAATCAAATGTATGTTAAAGCTTAAGGTAGTTAAATACCCATTTGATGATTAATTATTTATTAAGCCATCCTTTGATAATTGAATCCATTATTCCATATCACCCTAGTAGCTATGTGGTAAATACTAGTATAGGTTGTACTTTAGCGACATGCTAGTCTTGCTTAAGTACTGGGACAATAAATGTCCTAATCATCATCTTTTAATTATGAAAGTGGTTTTGAGCAATCATTGTGGGTAAATGACCGGCGTGTTAAGATAATAGGTTTTTGTCCCCAAAACCCTAAATAACGTGCTATTACCACATCCGGGCGGATGGAATGGTGGTGGATGTCGTCGTGCACGAGAGTGGTTGGTAGGTGGTATGAACCGCCCAGATGTATTAAGAACTTAATCTTGTCATGACCTCCTGTGTAAAACAAGTACAACCACAAGTCTGTAAAGTACAACTTGGCTCAGTAAATTTATTACATTCCGAATGTTATCTTCTTTGGAGGGTAGCGAGGATCGTGCATCTTGGACATCTTGTGAGTTGGTCGCTAGACGTTGTGGGTAATCCAGCTACGCTAGTTGCTGAGGTGAACATCCCGCACGACTTATGGGCGTGGCCTATATGGGTGAGATAACGGAAAGAGCAAAATATTTTGAAAGGTTACTGTGATGGTCGCTCAACTGCATGAGTACAGTGTACAATCTCTGCAGAGTCTAAACTGTTTAAACAGCCATGCCTACGATCAAAAGCGGACATGGTAACTTACTAGAGTTAGTTTTATTTCAAAAACCTTGGTAGGTGGTATGAAAATCAAGTCGGGCTCACCTAGCCCTGAGGTTGGATTTTTCCTGAGCCGTCGAGCTCAGTAGTGTTGAGGAGTGGATGTAGCTCCAATCAATTGAAGCATTTGTACAGTTTCCGATGGAGAGAACATCTATTGTTAATTATTATTGCAATTACTCTTTTTAACAAAATACAATTTGGTAAAAATGCTAAGTCATAGGAGTTTGTTTTATGATAATTGAAAAAAATTGCTTTAGAAAATAAAAGAACCCGAGCCACCCTTATTGTCGGGACCCCAAATATGCAAATCTGGACCCTCTGTGTATTCTGCACTAGTCCAGGATCACGCTAGTGCACACAGTGTCAACATTGATGAAATATCACATCCATACAACGAATATAAGAATAAACGAGTACTTTAAATAACAAATAGCTGTTGGGACCTTATGGTGAGTTTACATTTATTAAGCCATGCAAAGTGACAATAAAGAAATAAGCTGCGTGAAGCGAAATAAACTCGGTGGCTCCCATCAATTTACCACGAACAACCATTGGGATCAAGACCTAGCGTTCAACCTTCGTAGAACTCTTCTTCAAAAGCGGCGGCGACTCCTCCATACATTGATTTGTTTAGCAAGAGTGAGTACACACCGTACTGCATAAGTCATACCACAGAATGCATTTATACATGATGGCTTATTCCAAAGGAATGGCTTACGTAGTTATTTTAGAAATGCAACATTTGCAATTGAATACAAATAATAGATTGAAAGCGTAATTCAAAACAAATAGACAATAATAAGTTAACAATTGATTTCACAAATGACACACAGTCTAATCGGGTTCTTTCACACAGTGAACAAGTTATCTCACACGGTGACCCTTCCCATTTATTTTTATGAAAATCTACCTCGTGTGAAATCCCGAGCATGTCCATAACAGAGGGCGCGGCTATTGAATAGATTGATTTAAACACTCTGCAGAGGTTGTACACTTTACCCACACGATGAAACCAGTAGGATCGAGTTGATCACAACAAAACCTTTCGGAGACTTCATCTCAAACAATGACACTCTGGTGTGCTTTACTGCCGTCAATTTGTACACCTGACCCTTGAAAGCGACACACACCATTGGAGCGGGGATGCACGGTGAACCGTCCGCGATGTGACATATCACACCTCCGACTCATCACGGCTTAAATACAACTTGAGTTGTCAATGTCAAGACTCCATAACTTACTAAGTTAGGCCCGGCCCATACTAGGCATGTGGTGCGTGCAGTGAGGCTCGATTCAATGGCGCACAAAGTTAAGTCCTTAATTGACTAAGGCAAGACTTCCGATTTTCCCAAATCACAAAGTTTATATCACAGATCCACCATTCACACAGAATCCACCACTTGCCTCAGTCTAAATCTTTTTCCACCCTGTTGGTTAAGTGCAACACATGCCATCAACGAGTAACAGCACACAGCACACATGATTCATCACACGGTTCCATAATCACTTAGTCAAATTTATAATTGCAACTCTCACATGAAATGATGACTCGTGGCATGGCTAAGCAGTCTAATCGTATCTAACCAACCCACGTTGGTGCTACGATAATACCAACTAATAGTGAACCAACCTAGGGTGACAAAAGATCATGACATACAATAGACAAGGTGGCATAACAATTTGGATTAATAACTACACCCAAAAGCATTTAAATAAATACTTGAAAATAGAATGCAATACATTGAAACAAAGTATTTTGAAAAGCTGGGTTCAAAATGATCAAATGTATAACTTGCCTTGGAATAGATCTAGATATTGGTCTTGGTCTTGAGGTGCTCCTTCTTACGCAAAATTCCCAAGTATCGCGTCTACTACATAAAGCGAGACAAAAGAAACAAAACAAATAAATAACAGAGGCAAAACAAACTCCAAAAATCAAATAAAATTCATAAATAAATAGATCTAAATTTTATATGAATTTACAAATTTGAATAGGCTCAATCGGAGTTCGGATGCAAAAGATATGGGCTTTGGAAGATTGGAAAAATCAATTAAACCTAAATTGGATTTTCTCGAATTTCCCGAATTAATTTTATAAAGGAAAATCGAATTATTGCGCAATGCTTGCGTCGGTAGAAATTTCGAAAAAAATAAAATTAAAAGAAAAGCGACAAGTGGGACCCTTGTCGACCTCTCGCTCCACGGTGGTTGGGTCCACCGAGCCGAGGCAAAGCCTGGCGTGGTGAATTTGGACCACGCGAGCCTGGCTGGTGTCGATCGGCACCACGCGTTACACACGTAAGCGATGAGCGCGAGAGGTAACTGTGGCCCAGACGAGTCATGGCCGCCGGCCGTGAGGACAAGGGTGTCACCGGCGATCGTGGCGAAGTCGCCGATGACCAAGTACGAGCACTCCTTGCGCTATTGCGCACCTAATGCCGACCTTACCGGTGAGAGTAGCGGCGGCGGCCGTGATGGAGAAGAAGCGGAGGCGAAGTCACGGCTATTGTCGGACGGCGGCGCAGTGGGACTCGGCGGCGAGCGCTGAGTGGCTGGCGACACCGAGCCCAAGGAAGCGATCGGCGGCGGCCGGACGGCGGCAGCGGTGGTGCAGTCGTTAGCGGCGACACGGCCGAGAACCTTTGACGAACAATTACGGCGCTACAAGGGCTTGGGAGGGCAATTGGGTGAGGGTTTTGGAGAGAGGTGCGGCGATTCTCGAGGACCTACTTATAGGTGTGGGGCGGCCTCGGTGACGTCTTTGGCGGAGATCAAGCGCGAAGCAGCGCGAGAAGCGAGGATAAAGCAGTTCAAGTTTGAATTTGAGCGAGTCGGTGCGGACGAGATAAGCGGAAGTTTGGTTAGAAATCCGGGGTTTTAGTTAGCGAAGCAGGCCTTGGCGGCGAGCTTCTAGAAGCTCTAATGGCGGACGGTCGCGAGCCACGCGAGAAGGAGACCGTGTCGAGGCAGCGACCTCGGCGGGTCCACACGACAGAGAGAAGAGAAAAGCGGCGCGGCGAAGCGGCAGCCGGGACGTCGGGATCAAGGGTGGGGAAGCGGCGAGGCGGAGCGCGGAATGTGGCGTCGCGATCGCGAAGGGGGACGGCGGAGATCCAGTGCTCAAAGCGGGAATGGGTGCGGGAGTTGGGTGGATTGGAATAGTGTTGGGCTTGGCCCGACAGCATTCGAAGGATTTTCATATGATTTTCTTTTAAATAAATCCGGAAAATGCAAATAGCAATTAGAAAATAGCAAATGACTTTGGAAAAATTCGAGAAAATTACATAAAATATATCCAAGCATATAGAATCTAAATAAAATAGTTTTGACAATTGTTGATGTTGGGATTAAGCACATTAAAAAGATCGAGGCTTGGATGTTTTGAGGGAATTTCTCTTTTTGCTTTCATTGTATCATAATGCATTTTTATTTCAAATGTCGTGGCATTGCATAATAAAAATTGTGGAGCTTTGAGTATTATCCTTGTATGGCTTGATTTCATACTCTATACCTTGTCATATCAAGTGATAGTCTCTTGGACTTCTTTTATGGCTCTTCGTGTTTTGGCTTAGCTTTTCCCTTGCTAGCTTTATATCTGTGAGCAAATTGAATCGAATCATGTCTTGTTGGATCTTGTGACTAGTTTTGCTCTAGTGATCCTCTTATGATTCTTGCCATGTCTTACAAAATTTCAATTGAGTCTTGAACTTATTTTGAGATGAAAAATGAGCTTTTTATCTTCTTAAGTCAAGCAAATAAAAAAGAGATTCTGCGTAAAAACCGATCTCACCAATCCTTTCTCATGAGGAATGACTTGCCATTGCACTAGGCATGAACTCGGGGGAGTTTTGGATGACCTAGACCACTCTTTTAAACTTATCGCTTGAGATGGTCGCAGCAAGGCTTTGAGATCTAGCACATTAAAAGGAGAAGAAAAAGAAAAAGAAAAAAAAAGAAAAATTGCCCAAAAGGGCTAAGTGCTTGAGCTTTGCTTCAAAAGAATTCTCTTAATGCTCAAAATGCCTCAATTCTGCTTTGAGTCTCTTTTTGCTTATAGACATGGCTTGACTCATTTTTGGTTGCTTTTAGTGAATCTATGACATTGAGCAACCTTTCATGGTTTTAATTTTGTTAATCTCAGATTACGCTATCTTGGTTTTAACTTTGCAAGACATGTTTTGCCATGATTGAATATAGCTTCTACTCTTTATATGGCTTGGTATATGTCTTATATCGCCTACATAGATAATGGTCATGGCTCCTTTTGCTAAATTTCAAATAAAATCATTTCTTCATGCCTGCTCTTCTCTCATGCATCTTGATGAATTCATTGTCAAAGGGAGAAGGATTGAAGAAAATCTTCAATTTGTCCTTAAAGTCCATATTAAGCTTTTTAAATTAATATTCAAATAAATCCACATGGGCATTCATTTGGTTTCTTCCTTGCTTTTCTAGGGTTAGGGTTTGGAGAGGAAGAGAGGAGAGATTGTATGCTCCTTGGGTGAGCTCTTGTCCTCCTAGTTGGAGTGGCTTTGTAAGCATCTTGTGAGATCAATCAATCTTGTGATGCTTGCTTGAGAGATCTTTGTCTCCTCTTTGTGTTCTTCTCTCATTTGAATGAATTTGGTGCTTCCTTGATTCAAGGGTTTATGCTTGGTCTCTTGACCCATTTTGTCTTGCTTTGATGTGTGGGAATACTCCTAGAATCATCTAGACCATCAATCCCCACAAGCAAGTCTTGAATCAAAGTTTTTATATTTCTAGGTTTGTGCACTTCTTGGTTAAATCCTTGAGAGATCGATTCTGCGAAGTGGATCGAAGGATCGTCGCTAAATAGGTCTCCAATATCATTAGGGAGGTGTGCTCGAAATTTGGTCAAGTTTCATTGGTTGAATCTAAAGTTGGATCAAATTTCGTTTTGGGTGAATTTTCTTACTACCCATTTTTAAAGATTTTTGAAGCTCTGAAAATAGGGATGTTACACTTATTAAGCCATATATGTATATTATTGCATTTTGTGTGTTGACTCGCGAGTACGGAAGTTGTGCTCATTCTCGTTCTCCCCCAAACCCTCCAGATAATGTGGATCAAGAGGACTATGCATACTATGAAGACCCAGAAGTCGACGGACAAGGAAACGACGAAGAGTAGTCTAGTTATGTAGCCTAGATCTTGCCTTAGTCTAGCGGACTCGTTCGGCACTTGCGTACAACCGATATTATCCAACCCGTTGGCTAATATCCGTTGTATACAAGCTACCACAGTCGCTTGTCTATGGAGAGATGGGCTCTATCCCTTTTGCTTCTGCTGTAGTTTACGTTGCTTTTATGTATGTATTCAATTTGGCATGTTCGGCCCTTTTGTAAAACTCGACCCGACCTGGTATATGTTACTCTGAAGTTTGTAATATATTTGAATGGTTTAATTCATGCCTTGTATAAAATGATTCAGCAATGTGTTTGCGAGTGCTATTTACTGATCTAGAGTATAGCATAGTGATTTCACAGAGGATTTGAATTTATGAAATCCGAATCCAACAGGGGATTAAAAACATGGTAAAAGCCGACCTTTGCGTGCCATCGAGACTAACTTAACACAAACTTATCCTCTATGTTCGGCTTGGCAAGATTGTAGTAGAGCGCTTCCGAGATGGCTCCACGCCACCCTCCCTGTTTTAGGTTCTTAAATCATAGATAACTAATAGATCTATAAAGCAATGCTAATAGCAGATAACACATTGTATAACATTAGACAACACATTGTACTTCTTTATATCGCACAAACAATTTACAATCGGGTTTGATAAAGCACAGGAAGCAGTGCGGGCTCGATACAGTAGACCAGTGAAGTTCAAGAGAGAGAGAGAAAGGTGAACACAGTCAGGGGCGGGGCGGGCCACGCGCCCAAGTCTCGGGCAGGCCAGCTGTTTTTGGCCCAAAGTTTTATTTTGCTAATTTTTTAAGGAATTTTATATAAGCTTTTGATCCTATGCCTTAGGCCTAGATGCGCCCCTAAACTCAGTTCACGGTGTGACTGCACCACGGCACACCTCTTCATGTCACCGTATGTCATTTGTCACATGTTCCAATGGATGACAAGGATTTCATCTTATAAATTGTTATCCCACTACTTGGTTGTGCAATATGGAACTAAACCATAAATATTTTGGAATATTAAGGCATCTCCAATAGTTAGAGATAAGTTTGTCTCTAACATATACTACATCATTTTTGGAGACAATATCTCCAATAGATAGTCTCTATCACACTCTCTAATATTTAAATTTTATAATTTTTCTTTGAAACGAGTCTACATGTCAACTATAGTAGATTAATGTATCATATCTTGTTTCACGTGCACGGCAGTTTCTTTTAGGGAAAAAAATGACATGTGCTCTCTCTCCTCCTCCTCTCTCCTTTACGTAGGATTTTATTGATATGGTATAGCTAAGAGATGACAATAAAAATACTATTAAAGATGCCCTTAGCAGCCAATGAACCTTAACATTTATTGACTCAATTCTAACACTAGGATTTGGGCTTAGAGAGCCACACGAGGAAAGGATTTACAATGGAGAGATTAACGGGAGGAACTCGTGACTGAGAGGACTTTATCGTCGCAGCAAAGGAGAAAGCAAGTGAGCAGCAGGTGATCGTGATCCATCAGGAGCATGTCATGTGTGGGGTGGAGGTGGTTAGTATTGTATTCTACCAATTTAAAAGTGGAACGAACTTTGTACTAGATTGGGCCTCCAATTCCACGTATCTGACGGCTATTCCACACAAATATTTAACGATATCCGATCCATTATTCAAGCAATCAGAAAACACAACGTATACTCGTTGAACCAAACAGCAAATTAAAAGTTGTGACTTGCTACTGTCTCGCGCATAGATAGTGTTATGGATGAACGGCTATTATCTATTGGGTAGCAAAGAACAGCAAATGAGTAGCAAGTTGCGACTGTTGTGATCCGAAAAATGCATGACAAAGCCAACTCTAGCAAATTGGCTTCGTGTTCCGCCGCTCGTCGCCTTGGACAATCTTGGACCACAACAGGAACAAGATTGCAAATATAAGTTCGTCTCTTTGCCTACTTCAACTATTGTCTTTGCCTCTTGGCCCTCTTGTCAGATCAGCCGTGTCCTACAGGCTACAGCACATGTGAGTTCGATCCCTCGGAAGCCGTAGCTATCTCCTCGCCAACCGAAATACCGGTACTACTCGCTCAACTGTCCGATCTCTGAACGATGTGAGGTTAGTTTGTTAACCTCGGACTCGAGTTGCCTCCGGTTGATATTGTTGCGACAACCCGTCTCATTTGCACATTTGTTAGCATAAAATATTTCTATTTCATTACATCAAATATTTTACAAGATTTGTTTTACAACCAATTACAGTGTTTTTGGCAGCAAGTAATTAAAACCCTAGTCCTCTTCTTGCTTTCTGGTAGTAGCAATCTTCCTCGTCGCCTTGTCCTTTGAGCGCCCGTCCGTAGAGCCGCCTCGCGATCCGTTTTTCTCGTTCGTCAGGAAAATCAGCAATCGGTTAGTAAGCTTAGTTGAGAGCCTTTTTCGTGAGCATTAGAGAATATAAAGTTAGAGTATAGGAAGTGGCCGTCAGATTTCCCAAAGTGCGGTAGAGTATCCGGAGTAACCTGAGTAGTCGGTCCCTGGACCATCAAGATACCCAGACCAACCGGAGTTAGTCGGCCCCTTGATCGTCAAGATGTCCAGACCATCCGAGATCCTTCGGCATCTGTCACTTTCGTGGGTCTCCTCATCCGGCCTTGTTAGAACCCAACACCCACTATTTTGCAATTGCCGAAACCCCAATAAAATCCCACAGTGCTTATCCAAGTTGACCACACCCCCAGTCAAGCGTCACCGGGTGCAGTTCAACCAATTCCAGAGCTTTCGCTCGCAATATAGCTCCCCTAGCCGAGACTCACCAGCAGCACCGAAGTGCATCTCCCCTGGCCGAGCGCCTCTCACAGAGCAGCAAGCAGTCCCAGTTCTTTCCCCCCAGCAGCAGCAAGCCAGCAAATACATTCCCCTTGAAAGCCAGCAAATGCATTCCCCACGCAAAGCAGCAAAGACAGAGCAAGTCCATTCCCCCAAAGCGATGGCGGCACAAATGCATTCCCTCGCATAGCCCAGCCAGAGCAAGTCCATTCCCCCAAAGCAATGACAACACAAATACATTCCCCTTGAAGCCAGTTCTCCTTCCCAGCTTCGCAAGCAAAGCAAAGCCACCAGCCAGAAACCACATCCCCTCCATTTCATAGCTATCAGAAGCCAGAACCGAAGGAGAGCTCAGCTTTGCACCTCCCAACCGAAGGAGAGCCCTGCTCTGCTCTTCTCAGCCGAAGCCCAGCAGAAGGCAGCAAGGGAGCCAGAGCAAGAAGGCAGCTAAGGAGCCGGGGAGAAGAGGAGAGCACCAGCACCAGAGCCAGCACTACCATCCCCTTCTCCCAACCCAAACCCAGCAGAGGTAATCTCAGCCACACTTCTGGAAGCTCTGCACATACACATCATCCACCTTAACCACCAGATCTCAGTGTCTAGCTCTCAGTCCATTCCATGCCAGAGCAGTAGGGTTAAGGGAGTAGTATTACCTGGGTGTAGACTTACCCATAACAACCGAAGCCTTTGGGGTGAGGGAGGAGAGCGTGGCGGATCTGAGCCAGCGGCCGACGGCCGGGAGGCCGAGCCAAGCCGGGCCAGAGCCGAAGCCGTAGGAGCCAGAGATGGCGGCGCCAGGCGCCGAGCCGACCGGGGGGAGGAGGTGTTGTAGAGAGATCGCGCGGGGCCGAGTAGCATCGGTGTCGGGCCGAGCCAGGCCGGAGTGCGCTAGGTGGTGGATCGGGCCGGGAGCAGCCCAGGGCACCACGGGTGGAGCGGTGCGCTTGGGCCGAGCGAAGCAAGCCGAAGCAGAGGAGTGGCGGCGGCAAGCCGGAGGCGGAGCGGGAGGAGGCGCCGGGCCTTCGGGCGCGCCGGGTGAAAAAGGAGGCGACGCGAGGAAGTGTATACTGATTCTTAAGCCGAAGAAGAGTGTAATCATCAGCTGTCAGTGACTTAAGATCAATCTGAAGTTCTTCAGGCTCTCCCAATTCTTCATCAGATTCTGACTGAAAGCCCTCACCCGATGCACTTGCCTCAGCATCTGAATTCTCAGAGGATTCCCTTTGATCCTCAATTGCTTTCATTTCTTCCTCTTGCCCTAATGGAGGAGTTCTCGAAGATGATTGGCCGGCATTTGAATAGTGCTTCTTGACAGTGTCTTTTGTCTTAGGCATCTTCAAAAACAAGAATGAATGAAGTGTCAAAGGTAGATTCAAAAAGGAGATGAAAATTACATTTACATTAGGACAATCGGAGCTCATAATTTGAGCGCTCCGCGTTTTCAACAGCGGAAGTTCCGATTATCTGGGCGATTCTAGAGCAATGAGATTTTGGATTTTCAGTATTTTTGATGGATTGAGTCCATGAAATCGATGCATATACATCATACAATACTGAATAAACCTATTTGCCCAAGAATTTTCCACAGATTTCATCTACATTTGCATTTCCCCCAAATATTCAAAACTAGGGTTCATGAGAGGAAGAAATCCGAAGGGGATTGATTATACCTTGAGGAAGGAAGTGAATGAACCCTGGAGATGCAAATGATCGGTCGGGATTGAAGAAAAGCTGAAGAAAAATCAAATGCTTTCGGTGGAGTTTTGGGAGAGAAGAGGAGCGCACGGGAGAGACAAAGCGGCGGCTGGAGAGAGAGAGAAACGGAGGAACCGCAGGGGAGTTAAAGCCTCTCAACTGCCGGAAAATGGAAGTTCCGCAATTCAACGTGAAGTTAGAATCGAAAGTTCGCGCTGGAAGGCGGTAGTTCGATTATCGACACTTGAGGAAGAGAATTTGAATTTGAAGATTTTGCAAATAATCCTTAGTTTTGCACTCAACCAAGTATCATTCAGGATTATTATGCAATGAAAAAACTAATGTCTATTTAAGAAAATAACTTTTATGAATTTAGCTTTGATTTTGCAAAAGAAGCTTCATTTTCATGAAATTATTCAAAACAAACTAAAATGAGCATTTGGTTGATTTTAAAGCATCCAATTTTATGTATGAGTCATAAATACCATTATGAACCTTTTCATATGAATAATTTTGGTTCATATGGAAAAACTCACTTAAGTGCTAGAAAGTGACCACTTTGGTCAAAGTAGGATTTTGGACGAATTTCAAAATCAAATATCTTTTGCTAGGTTGGTATTTTGGAAATCTTTTGAATACCAAAATTGTTTAGAATAACCAACTCTAGGACTTTTCTTTTGTCAAGATTTTCAGATTCCTTTTAGAATAGATTTTACACAAAAATCTAGTTTTGGTCAAAAACAAGATAGCATAATGTAGGATTTTGGCTAGAAACTCATTTTCACTTAAAATAGGTTTTTCTAAAGACAAAACCTTTGGTAAACCTTTGAAAAGCATTTGTATACATTTTGCAACTAATTTTTCAAAGAGTTACTAATAATTATGAAATTTTTGACTTTTGGCTAAAAGGCTCAATTTTGAAAACAATACTAGCACTTAATTTATTTGGGCACACTTAGGGATGTGATATACATGATAATGATTTTAGCACTCCCCCTTAATGTGCCACTTCCATCTTGCTCAAGATATTAATTATGAACATTAAGAACATAGAGCAAGAGCACCCTTTTTTAATATGATTTTCATGAAATGCAACCTACAAAAGGCATAAGGGGCTAGATACTTCAATATAAGTACTTGTTACCGTAAGGGCATTGGCTTATGATATGACATGATCATCCTTAGGCTTGGCTTCAATTTTGATATATGATGAAATTCACCTTCATATGAATAAGCCAAGCCTCCAATGCCTCTTCAAGTACCTATTAAGCCTTAAAGCGCATTTTGGTACCCAAAACTTGGTTGGGTCCACGAATGTTAGTCACAATAGATTTGGGCACCCAAATGGCCCTCATAATAGTTTTAGGTGAACTAACATTCCTAGCAAACACATTACCATTAATATCCTTCCTAAGCAAATAATGATCATTATAAATAACGGGCTTAGGAGTGATACCTTTGGGACAATCCTTACTATGATGTCCCTTTTCTCGGCAATTGTAGCAAGTTCGATATTGATGTTCATCTTTTGCTTTCTTTACTTGCTTCTTGCCGGTTTGCCTCTTCTTTGATGACAATTGCTTGTCATTCACCTTGTTAGGGCACACCGAGGTGAAGTGGCCCTTTCCATTGCATCCATGGCACTTGATATTCTTCGTGTGCCTTGCGTTGTGCCTTGTCTTGCTATTCTCCTTTTTCTTAGGAGTGAAGCCGATTCCACTCTTATCTTGCAAGTATTTTTGCTTGCTCAATATTTCGTCAAGAGTGGCCTTCCCTTTTAGACTTCTTTCCAAGTCATTCTTCAAATTTTTGACTTGGGCCTTGAGGTCATTATTTTCCTCTACAAGATTAGTATCACAAGATATCGACGAAATAGGAGCATCTACTTTTGAGCAACAAGGCATATCAATTAAATCCTCACAAGAGGTGGATATACTAATCTTAGATGAAATGCAAGAGCTAGAAGCTATGCATGGCATATCATCTAATAAATTACATTCAATGCCTATATCCACCTTAGAGCTATTTAGATTATTTAGGAGGAGAGCTTCATGTTCATCTTTTAAAACATCATAATCATTTTGAAGCGAGACATACTCTTTCTTCAAAACTTTGAATTTTAATTTCTCCTTTCCTAAATATTCATTGAGCTCTTCTAGCATATCCATCAACTCATCATATGAAGGCTCATCGTTTTCGTTTACCTCATTATTGCCTTAAGCCATGAAGCATCGAGTTGATGTGGAGGAAGTGGAGGAGTCCTCATAATCGTCGGAGTTTGAGATTGAGCATTCTTCTCCCGACGACCGTTCATATGTGCAATGTTCACTTGTGGAAGTGGACAATTCATATTTATCTTGAATTTTGGTCCACATCTCATGAGCGCTCTTGAGATTGCATATGGCATCAAAAATATCTATACTCAAAGCACTAAATAAGACGTTAGTAGCTCGAGCATCGAGATGCGAGCATTTCTCTTCCTCATTGGTTGGAGCAAGAGGATCCTTTGGAGGAGAAAAGCCCGCATCTACAATCCGCCATATATTTAGGCCCATGGTCTTAAAATAGTAAATCATGCGGATTTTCCAATAGGCATAATTTGTGCCATCAAAAATAGGTGCTTCACCTAGGTGCACTAAATCTCTAGTTGCCATCCTTTACTCTCTAGACGGTTAAGTCTAATAAATGAGAGGCCAAGCTCTAATACCACTTGTAAGATCGAGGTGGCCGACTAGAGGGGGGTGAATAGGCGGTTTTAAAAAATCTTACGCGCTAAACCAACATATAGATGCGAAAGCTAATAGCGAATTGGTTTTGCATAAATAAAAGCTAAATCAACTAGGCTCACTAAGTGCACCGACAAAACAAGAGAGCAATCATACAAAGATATATAAGCAATTAAAGCAAGAATGTAAATTGCTCAAAGTAAAGCACAAGTAAAAACAAGATGACACGATTATGTTTTACCGTGGTGTTCGGAGACTTGCCGGTCTCCCCTAATCCACGTTGAGGTTAGCCCAAACAAATTGGACCGGCTCCACTAATTAAGCCAATACCTCTGAGGTAAGTCCAAACACTTGGACCGGTTCCTAACCGAACCAACACCTCACTCAACTATGGTTGCTCTTACTCCACTCCGGAGATGGTGAGCACCAAACCACTCACAAACCGTCGGGTCTTCTCACAAGCTTCTTGAGAAGATCACCGCGCACGACGCCTCCACGCCGTCTAGGTGTCGGCAAACAACAAGAGTAACAAATCGAAACTTTCACTTGAACTAATCAAGTGTCAACGCTCACGTGGATACACAATCCACTACCTAAGGCAACACATGCACTTAGGGTTTACTCTCTAATCTCACCAAGTGCAACACATGCACAAAAGAAAATAGAGGCTTGCTCTTAGCTCAAAGAATGAGTATATCACTTAACAATAGCACCAGCAACATCTCCCAACCGGCCAAGGTGGCTATATATAGCCCACACACAAAAACTAGCCGTTGGGAGACAAACCCTACAAAATCGAAATCGGAAGTTCCGCCATGTAGAGGCGGAACTACGCATCTGAGAAAAAGAACGACAGCGGCTATGTCAGACGAGAAACTAGCCGTTTGATTTTTAATGCGGAACTACCGCCAACCAAGTTGCGGAAGTTCCGCTCAACACATAGCGGAACTACCGCACTTCCAAATTTTGGCTAAGTCCCAAAATGGTGCTTCTCTGGAAAAAAACGAACCGCAAGGATTTTGGAGCATCCGATAATCGGAACTTCCGCTCGTATCATGGCGGAACTTCCGCACTCCGAGAAATCGGCTAAGTCCCTAAAAAGGGTGCTCTGGAAAAAACGTTCATTGAAAATCGGACCGTCAGACTGCGGAACTTCGCTGATTATACAACCGGAACTTCCGATTATCCTGACAGAAAACAGCAATGGCTTTTTCAACAACTTCAATTGTAAAACACATTTGCCAATTGATAAGCCATGCCAACAAGGATCACAAGGAAGATTCCCAACAAGTTGCAAAACACATTTGCCAACTTTTAGAATCATACCACAAGGAAAAAGGTACATGAACTTACACCATTTGCAAAACACATTTGCAAACTTAAGTCACATGCTACAAGAAATCAAACATGAGCATCAACTATTTGCAAAACACATTCGCAAATAACAGCATCATGCCATAAGACTAAGGTGCATGGACTTCAACCATTTGCAAAACACATTTGCAAAGTATAGTCCCATACTACAAAGATTAAATGCATGAGCCTCGGCTATTTGCAAAACACATTCGCAAATAATAGCTCCATGCATAGATGAGCTAGAGCAAACACAATGAGCTATCAACACATGACTAACTCATGCTACTAGTCAAGACCCCCTCTTAATAGTACGGCAATCCTATATTAGCAATCCGGTCTATCAACCAAACACCGAGACCAGTAAAATACTAGGAACACATCCTTAGCCCTAGCTAGTCATACCTTTGCCTTGCATCTTCTTGAAGCTTGATGACGCACATCAACACTTCAAGTCCGGGTCTTTGACTTTGACAATCATCAACACATGATGATTTCTTTACTTCGGGATCTTGTCTTGAACATCATCAAGACATGATGATTTCTTTACTTCGGGATCTTGTCTTGAACATCATCAACACATGATGATTTCTTCACTTCGGGATCTTGTCTTGAACATCATCAACACATGATGATTTCTTCATCCCGAGTCTTCACATGCATCAACGCATGATGCATTCCTTCACTTGACCTCCATCAACACATGATGGGTCTTCTCTTGTCTTGACGATCAACTCATGATCATTTCTTCTTGATAAGCATCAACTCATGATGCATCCTTTACACCAAGCTCTTGACTTGATGATCAACTCATGATCATCCCAAGTCTTCATCATTCTAGAACATAACCTATTTATCCAACTCTTGGAAAATGTTAGTTCCACAATATGATTATCATTATTTACCACACCATACCATTAACTCATAATGGTGGGACAAGATACCTCAATCTTTCCCTCTTTGGTAATTGATGATAACCACTTAATTACTCATAAATTGAGTGATGATAAATGAGAGAACAAATTGAGTATATATCAACTACACAAGTTATATATATACTCTAACTTGAGTATACAAGAACTACACAAGTTCTATATACTCATAATCATGAGTATACAAGAACTACGCAAGTTTTGCATACTCAAACGGATTTGTTTCAAAGTAAAGATCCCAATTATATGTGGAGAATGGAATATGGATCAATACTAATGAAACCACAAAATATAGAATAAAACTCCCCCTAAATGTGTGCATACACAAATGTGTAAAAAGATCATATGCACATATTCAAGTTTGACTTATGGTTGAGTTCAATCCTATATTTTGGATCCGAGGAATGCAACAATATATAAGATTAAGATGTCGATTGTATACCTCGTTGAATTTCACCTTTATATCCAAATGAGACTACACAAAGATAATACTTGACAAGAGAGTTAGTCTCATATTTGGATTTGTCATTAATCACCAAAACAATCCATTAACTCATAATGGCGGGTCTACTTTCATTAGAGAGGGGGTTTAGTAGTTAAGTAGTTAGGTAATCAAGTGATTAGTAGATAGGTAAGTAGGTGATTAGAGATTAGGGTTAGAAATTAGTTGTTTGATTTTTGGGTATAGAAAATTAGGAAACCGGTATAGCTCGTATAGATTCTTGTAAGGCGTAGCACTTTGTAAGCCCGAGCGGTAGTGCTTGTTGGGTGATTAGAACGTGAGCTAGGCAGTCGTGGTTATAGAGCGAGTTAGCCGTAGAACGATTTTTAGCGGGAGAGTGCTAACTGGGTTGGGTTCCGAAAAGTTTTGTTAAATTAAAATTGGCTAACATATGAGTTGTATTAGCATTTTATGCGCCTACTATCACTCAAACTCAACAGTATTTGTTTATATATTATTCGTGCTACTGCTTTGCTACAGAGGGCAACCCAGTGCCGACAGGGGAAGCTGATCAAAGATTCGTCGACGCCAACCTTTCCTACAACTCCAAAGGCAAGCTATTCTCTTGAACATAAATATAGTTATGTTAAATGTAAACCGTATATTGCTCTATCATATATATATATATATATATATATATATATATATATATTGCATCAAACTATTTCTCAAAATCAAATTGGATTGAGATGATGAGAAAGATAAGAGAACAGAGATGATGAGATGAGAATGAGAATTACTAGGTGGGTAAAGGGGGCCCTGGCAGGGGAAACAAAACGAGACGACGACGATGATGATGAGGTAAGAGGTGGGAGCCCTTTACATATGGTTATAATATAAGGACCAACAAAACTCTTACTCGGTCGGAAGCCGTAAATTCAGTGCCAACCATTTTTCCATTTCGGCGGGCAGAAAATGCTACCTTATTACGTAATTAAGTTCTCCACAACGGGTCACATTGGAGTATTGGGCACGGAAAAGAGCCGCCCCAAGGTGGAGTGTTAGGCACGAACGAGAACCGCCTCAACCAACATTACTAGAACTCGGTGTATGACGAGGTTAGCACCATGACTAAATCAACACCGACGAAAAGTAATGGGTGGAGACATAATCACGTAACTTGGAAAACGTTCTGTATTCTGAACTCGAAATCGCATCAAAGGAAATACGATGGACCTAGCTCAAAGAGAGTTCGGAGTAGCTATGGGTAAAGTGGTACAAGCCTGTGCAGTGCTATATCAAATCATGAATTTATGCTAGTCTCCTGGATTAGAGTCTACGGGAACCGCTAGGGGTCTATCTTCTTTCCGAGTGACTAGCAGTGTTTTCAGAATTAAAATTGCCACCTAATGTTTCAATGAGTATTTTCAGAAAGAGATGATTTAGAAAATATGATAAAGACCAGAGATCAGTCATGCAGTGCATCTTTTGCTATTAATGCTTGCTGAGTACGTTTGTACTCAACCTTGTTAGTATTCTCCTTTGTTAGATCCTAGTCCGGCCGTGAACTATCTCGAGTGTGACGAAGGACTTGCATGTACCGACGCAGCTGCAGGAGGAGAAGGCACCGACTGCGAGGACCTGAGCGAGATGGGCGCCATCTTTGACTCGTGGGACGAATAGGAGGGCGGTACTTCCGAGTAGACTACAGAAGCGGAGAAGCCCTCTTTTGTGTTTGTGTAATATTTGTATTAAGAACCTTAGCCTTGCGTGGCTACTACTGAAATAAAGATGTACAGTTTCTATCTTATTGTTCTGCTGCACAACTTTGATAAAAAGGCTTGCTATTCGTTGGAGCGGTGTTCTATCGGGCAGACGAATAGTAATCGTGTGCCTAAGTGTGATTACCCTAGGGGTAATGACATGGGACGTCACAATTGTGTCTCCGAAAACCAGTTGGGGAGCTTGATTAGAGCCAAGCTGGGCCATGGCCCCAGCTATTAAAAAAATGTAAGGTTAATCCAGATTATGTAGTAGTATTTTGGCACATATACACTGCTTACTCCATTAGATTGCCACTCCTAACCCTCTCAAAAGGCATAATTTGGCACTTCAATTAATAATATACATTTACATTAGCCATTGGCCCCTCGAGTTTTCACTTAAGCTCCGCAACAGCCGAAGACAGTTTTGTTCCCTCTTTAAGCATCCGTGGAAGAGACGCTGGCATTTGCATGTCTTCACTGTTGAAAATGAGGGTAACATTTTAATTCCATATTTTAATAGACAACAGATATTGCAAAAGACTAATGATGCATAAACTAGCACTAACAACAGGCAAACCATTGTACTTCACAATATATTCAAAAACCAGAATGTAGCAAGACAGTCAGACCCACGAAAGACTTACTGTCGTGTTCGATGAAGAAAAAGAAGCAGCGCTGACACAGGCGAATCAACCACACGAGCGGTCGCGCAGATGTGCACTGCCCAGAAACCTTATTGTCGTCCCCGTGTTGGTCTTCACGGCAGCAATGGTTTGGAGATACCGCTTCCCTTCTTCACGGTGCACGCCGAGAAGAAGAGTCGACGAGGTTCAAAACGCGCGGTACAACAGCACAGAATTTCAGAGGAAGAAGAGAAGGAATGAGGCAGAGTCTATGCGCAATGCTCTGGACGTCTCCAGGCATATATATAGATATGATTGATAACTGATTGATTAAATAGCCATTTACCAGTGGTACCCTTAACCGGCCATTTACCAGCGGTAGCGACGCGCTTAACCGGTCATTTACCCACCGTAGCGCACTGTCATCATCACCCAATAAAGCCTCAAATTCAAACGTTTGAATCTCATTTAAACAGAGAGAGAGTTGCATGGTTCAGCAAAAACAAAGTGGATTTGGTCTGCCATGTGGCGCGTCACGTCACGGCATGATCGTGCGTCGCAAGTCGCAAGTCACAAGTCATGCGATTTTTCATGCGAAAATGCGCGAATGCGCGCGTGTGTGTGTGTTTAGCCAAAGCCCTCCTCGTGCCACACTCATCCATGTGTCACATGTTTCAAAGAGTGGCAAGGACTCCACCATATATGTTGTGTTCCCCCACCTTACCTTAGCAATATAGTATTAAACCATACATGCTTTGGATTTATACGTAAACAAGGAACCTCTGTTAGTAATAGATCACAGAATTACCACTAGACGCGCAGACTCGTAGCGGAAGTAGAGTTGATGTAGCGTGTTGGTGCAGTGGTAGTCGTACTAGTCGCACGTCTCCTCCTCCAGCTACTTCGATCGTCATGAGTTGCGGATCGTCCTAGTGCTGATGCTTCGCATCAACACCTCCAAGGTATCCACACATATGGGACAGTGACACCACGCGCTGGAGTGCTAGCAGGTGAGTGCTATTGGATGAGGAAGGTGTGGCCACCAGGGATTCGGGAATTCCAAATCTTTAACCTTGTGCTACCACCCCTCTATATAGAGGCATCCATGATAGGTCTCGAACTTTGAGGCCCATTAGGAACTCGTGGCCCACAAGATTTTGGATCACTATCCAAATTAAATCCTAGCCCTTTAAGCGTGCAACCCTATAGGTTCACGTACAGTTAGACATGACCCGAGTACTCCTACTCGTCCACTAATCGGTAGCGACCACTAGCAAGGCATGTCGGCTCCCAAGTATATGTAAAGATCATATCAGACGAACCTCAACAAAACTTATATGCATTTCCTTTTACCTCACGATAGCGGTCAAGCTCAAGGCAAGTATGTATCATCATTGTTGGTTAGCTTAACCACTCTTTCTCGATCACGTGACTCAAATTCCTCGACTACGGTTAACTCTTTAATCGCGAGTAGCATGGCCATACATTTTTGGAATCCAGTCACTCAAGAGGCCTAGAGATATCTCTCCCATTGCATGGAGGGGCAAGTCCTATCTTGATCGACCATGTCTCGTTGCATGCATCACGACAAAACCCAAAAAACTACATTTATAACTATCCAATTAGAGAGTAGCATTTGGCAACCCCTAAGTGAGTCATTACGCATCTCGAGTACGTACGATGCCGTCAAGTCTAAAGACATAGCATACGCATTGTAAATGAGACCAACTGATGACATGTAAGAAAGCAACGTTCTCGCAATGTCTCATGGTGGGTCGATCTAACCCCATGTTCGCTAACATGTGTCCATATTATTGGTTTGATATCTCTATATCTATAACCCATGAAATATGGTCACCAACCAATACATATTCTAATCTATTCATATATATCCTCATATGTTTCCGACTAGGGAACGTTTAAGAATAATCATAGTAGAAATATAGAGTTTCACAATCAAGTCACATACTTGATAATAAATATTAACGATATTATTCTTAGAATAAGATAACATATTATCCAATGAATTATGAACATAACGAAATATAATCACCTCTATCTAGGGCATATCTCCATCAACCTCCACAACTTGTAGGGTGTCGTCGTCGATGAGCAGCCGTGGGGGGTCGCGCGCCTAGTCTAGTCGCAGGTGAGGTTGAAGCTCGGGAGGTAGCACCCCTCGCTGACGTAGAATGCGAACGGCATGCTCACGATTGCCGCAGCTGGTCGGGTAGCTCGGTGGCAGGCCTGCTCCTCTTGGCCGATGAGTAACAACAACCTAGAAAGCTAGCTAATCGATAGAAAAATAACTTTGTTTGTAAGACTCATCCAGGTGAATTTTCTATGCAAGCAAACTAAAAGAAAAGGAACAACAATATGTAAAAGCAAGGTGTTTAGGACTATTCTTAATTTCTTATGATGCATAATTTTCTGAAGCTACACATGGGATAATTATATATAGATGCATTTAATCAAGCCACCTTGGCTGATAGCTTTTGATAGGCGTCAATGCACTGGCATGTATCGGATTGACCTCTTATCAACAGAAATGGTAAATTTGTATCGAAGAAAAATCTTACCTCTACACTCGATGCATTGTTGCTGTCCTAGGAGTCAGATGCCGCTGTATCCAATCATGCCTCGCTGCCTTCTTCTGTTCTTGGCACGGGTGGATCAGGCTGGACAGGGACAAACACAGGTGAGCGCAATAGCCATAGCAGACGACATGGAAGGCGGGTGAGGACGAGATCATCGACAGGGTGGGTGTGGTGGAGAACGAGATTTGCGACAGGGTCAATGCTGCAGATGACCAGATCGATGCCGGAGTCGGCACCATTGGAGGATGAGATCGGTGGCCGGTCAGCGCGTTGGAGGACATAAACGGCGGCGACAGTGTCGTGCTGGATGACTAGGCGGTAAGGCATGGTTAGAGGTAGGGGCGACGTTGGTGAGGAAGCAATCAGTGGTGGAATCGGCACAGGGGACGAGGAAATCGCCGGCTGAACGTACCAGGCAGGGAGACGGTCGTGGGGCAGCGAGGTTGCCTATGATGGGTTCAATCCATGGGTTCGATCCGTTTCGAGCACTGGTTTCTAAACTCAACCCACCCCGATCCAACCCGATTTATGAAACAACCCACCCCAACTCTAACTCATTACAATTTCACATCCGTTTCAACCCCATTACCAGGATCACCGTGTTGTCAAGTATTAATTAGGTTGTGCTTAAGTGAGGCCTTGTTTGTTGAGGCAACGATGCGATTCATTTCCTTGGGCTCAAGCCCCATTCACTACTAGGAAGACGAGCACCATCCAATTCATTTCCTTCCAACATATAACCAGGATTGGTTTCTGTGTGATTGTATCTATGACATATGAACAACACTCTGCCGATTCAATTCTCTAAATATTAGTGTTAGATGTTACTACCTAGCTAGGCCTTGTTTGGATCAAAGGAGAAACGGAGGAATTGCATTCCGAAGGAAGTTGGGAGTAAATGGGTGTTTGAAATGGAGGATTATAAGTTTACTATTCCTACGATTTTATAAGAAAAGGAAAATGAGGTGAGAGCTCATGGGAAATTTTCCTTTCAAAGTTGGAATCCTTTCTTAATAGGTTCTCGGCCCGCATAAGCGGACACCACTTATTACAAAATCTTGACATTAGGAGATCGAGTAGCATATGAACAAAGGCGAATGCCATCGTTCTGCACGATAGACCACCGCCACCGGCCAGTCATGAATTTAAAGAACGAATCGTCGATGGCTGAACCGGTAAAAGTAAACTGGCATTCAGATAGTACCATGGTGATTGACGCTGCAAGGCAATGGATGGATTCATCGCGTGGTCAGTAGAATTTTTTTCCCCTCCTTTGGCCGGGCGGCTGGCTTGTTCAGATTGAGAGTGTAAAGAGTAACAAAGGGAGATGATTTGGCCTCAGATTAGCATTTTGGCACATGAATCTTTGCCATCAGTAACCCGGGCAACACTTCACCCGATGCGCAAAATAGTTACCGAGGCTCATACCACACGCTGTCATCACCGGCCAACACCACCACAAAATACCAAATCCAATAAACCTTGAACAGAAGCGGCCTTTGCATTTGCAGGAGTTAAAAGAGATCGCCCAAAACCTAGATAACTTCTTGCAAAACAGACAAGATTGCACATCCAGCCAGCAGCCCAGCATGTTAGGATCCCAATCCCGTAGAGACAAATCCGGAAGAACAAGCAGAACCAGACAGGAACAACAAAACGCGAATCCACGACGGCGCCGAAAGAATCATAAATCAAAAGAAGAAAGCCCAAAGGAACAGCGGTGAGAGCACGGCAAGAGGAGGAAACAGCCGGAGATGGGAAGACGCAGCAGGTGAAGGCGCGGAAGAGAAGAGCGGCGGCCGTCCGTCTCGAGTGATCCGTGAGGCTAGGGTTCCTTCCGCGGAGGGGGAGGGGGTGAATCCCGCTTTAAACCTTCTGTAGGGTGGGCTCTTATGGGCTAAAGTGTCGTTGGCGGGGCTTGGGCTATGGGCCGAGAAGATTTGAGGCCTGCGCCTCGTCGCCTTGTTAGTTTTTTATCCGGCACTTTTCTTTCCAAGTAAAGACCAGCTGACGTAATCCATTGCCTCCCGAAATCGCACTGCCGGATTCCGACTTTTTTTTAAAAAAAAATATTGATTTAAAATATAATTACAAAAAAAAAGTCAAAAAAATATATCACAAAATTAGGTGTTTGTCGCCAATTGAAATGATAATAGGCTTCTATTGCCATTCCGATTGGCGACACGGCTCTGTGCACTGACGACAGGGGACTCAACAGTACTGTCGCTAGTTGAGTTGGCCAGTTGGAATGGAATGGTGACAGGGACATGTTGTCAATTCAACTGATGATTGGGACTTCTCTGTACTATTTTTTTATTGACTAATTTTGAAGACATATTTTGCCGACAAATCGCACTGATGTTACATAACATTCTACGCAACGTCATAATATTTTTTGTCAACAAATCACAATGACATTACATAACATTCAGTACAATGTCACCACATATTTTGTCGATAAATTATAATGATATTAAACGCAACATCGTCACATACTTTGTGAACAAGTCAAACTAGCATTACAATCCATTCACCACAACGTCATCACCACCTAGTTTTTCGACAAATCAAAGTAATATTACAAATCATTGGGCACCACATATTTAGCAGGATGAACATTTATCGTGGCCGCAGCCTCAACGTTCGCGATGTGGACCGCCTCGAGTGGGGCGGTCAGATGAGCCTCCTGCGGCAATGTCCGGACTGGCGATGTCTCCTTCGCCCTGTGGATTTCTTGTAGGTCATTTCTTGAAGGTGTGCCCAGACTCTCTGTAAATGGAGCACTTCTTCGTACGATGTCTGACTTCTGCTTCATCCATGTCGTTCCTGATGCGTCGTACCTGTCGTCGGCCAACATTTCCCTTCAGCTTATCAATGTCCGCGGTCCAGATAAGTTGCTCATAGGTCGGATAGCCAATGAAATGACCAACCACACCGTACCCATATATCTCTGCACTCCAGGTTTGCATCACTCCCTCCTTGTTGAAATAGTCAGAGAGGTACTATCCGGGATGTTGCGCCACCGTCGAACATGCGGCCATGGTATAAGAGCAAGGTCTATGCAAAAGAAGGGACTTGTTGCAAGTGCATACGCAACTACCACGGCATAGCGTGCACTCGTAGGTGATTCTCTCGCAGTTCGTCTTGCGGCGTCTTTTATCCCTGCACATTATCTCGAAGCGAAGCTCCCTTGTGGCCATCTTGAATGTCGATGCATCTCATATTTTTTGCTCTTCTCCTCCATGTACTTGGTGATTATAGCAGAGTAGAGTACTCTGTCATTTGCCGTGGCGAGATACGCGTTGTCGCTTCTGTCAACAAAGTAATTTATGGTACCACAGAGAATTGCCTCCATAATACTAACCAAAAGGAGGCACATGGTGTTGCGCATGATTCAATTGTCCACCTCGGCTAGATTGGTTCACATGACCCCATATCGTGCACCACCCCTATCATGTAACAGCAACCACTTCTCCTTAGACTCGTGCTCAATCCAGTCCAAGAAATATTTCCCTTGTGCGCTCGTCTTCCTTGCCACACTAGGACCATTTGTGGGTAGTAGTGGCAATGCTTCAGGGGACTAGTTAGCACTTGGGTGGCATTTTTCGTTGCCTCCCTTCTGTGCGTCTAGGTCCACTCATCCAAAATCTTCCAGAGTACTTCAAACTTTTGCTGCTAGTTCTGGTTGCATAACAGCTTGAACAAGTTTATCAAGTCCTTATTACGGATCTGCTTGTAGAAGTTTACACCCAAGTGCCTCATGAACCACCTGCTCTGCGTATCCTCCTATGGAAGTGGCTCATTCTCTCCTTGTTGTAGCTGAGTTATTGTACTCATTAGGTCCGCATGCCGATCATGTATGTCACATACATTAGGACGACCCTATACAACAGAAACCGTCAAATTCCTCAGGAACCATAATCAGATGTCTATGTTATCGCTTTCAATGAAAGCGAATGCCACGGGAAGAACTTAATTCTTCTCGTCCGTCACTATTCCAGTCAGTATCTGTGAATATCATAGGGATATGCTCCTGATCTTAGGATGATATGACAATTGGCAATGGCGTTAAACGTTTGTCGTTTCACGTGTTTTCGGCAATATTGGCATCTTTGTCGAGTCTCGGTGATCGGCCGGCGAAGCGGCGATCGGGCCGAGCCGCCCGTGGCGGTCGGACCGGCCAATTTCTAAAGGTGGTGTTTTGAGCTGGGCCAAAAATAGAGGTTGCAGGCAACAGAGGGGATTCTATTGCACTTGGTCTCATAATTTTTGGAGTCTCTAGTCAAAAGTTCTATTGGTTTGAAAATTCCAGTAGGTTTCGGTTTTCAAGAAATTTGAATTTGGCTAAGTCGGTGGCGGTCGGGCCAGTCCAACGGTGGCGGCGAGCCGGCGAGGGGGTGTCGGACCGACCATCTTTGTGATCGACCGATTTTCACTTGAATCATCGTCCTTTGTGGCGGCGATGTTTAGTTGTTAGATCAAAGTCATGAGTTTCAGTGCATATGTGTTGCATGATGCATGTTTTGACTAACATGGGTCAAGTTGTGAAGAACTTGTTCCCCGATTCGTTTTGCTTGTCTATTGGTATGCAGGTTGCATGGTGGTCAACGACGGTCAACGGCGTTGATGATCGGGACTAGGCTTGGAGAGCTGAGGTCCAGAACGGTCGACGATACCGGGTGAGGTCAATGAACTCAAGCATGGTGCAGAATGGACAAGGGTGACCTATTAGCCAACCCGCGGCGCAAGATGGCGTAAGGTGAAGCTGATTAGGTCAAGATGCGATAAAGATGTCGCGTTAAAATACGTGCGTGTGTGACCCGTTTGTTTTGGGCCTTAACGGGAGCCCAATTGAGTCAAACTTCTAGAAGGTCTAAGCCTCCACTATAAATAGAGGAGGGAGATGGCTGCACCCCCTCTTCAACTCTTTTATCGTTTTGAAACCCTAATTTGCTTAGGGAGAGGTTATGTGGAGGTTAGGGTTCTAGAAAGTTTTGATTTGATTTTGTGCTCATAGATTGAGCTTTGTCCTCCATTGATGGAGTGGTTGTAAACCAAAATCATATCAAATCAATCAAAAGAAAGTTTGATCAAAGTTTTGTGTCTTTGCTTTCATTCTCTCTATTTGATGATTTTGAGTCTTTCTTTGATCCGTGAGTTTTTGCTTGATTTCTTCACGTGATCTAGCTTGCTGTGACATGTGGGAACATATCTAGGATCATCTTGATCATTAATCACCTACGAGCAAGATTTTGGATCTAGTTTTGTTTTGACTCGGTTTTGAACCATCCTCCCCTCAAACGGAAAAGGATCATAATTCTTCCAAGAATTTTCACAATCTTCGATTGGAATAGGTTCCTGACATCATAGAAAAGGTGTGTTCCAAGTTTCATCAAGTTTGGAGTTGTAGATTAAAAGTTACATCTATTTGCAACTTCGTTCTTCGGGCTTTTTGATCTGTTCTTCAGACCGCCAGGGTCACCGGTCCGACCGCCAGGGGTCACCGGTCAGACCGCGAGCACTCAGTTTTGTAGCTCGTGTTGATTTTAGTTGTTTTACTTAGGGGGTTAAATTGGATTCAATACTAGTCTTCCGTTGTACTGGTATATTGATCTTCATAGCTTCCATAGCTATTGGAGTAAAATCTTATTGAATCAATTATTTATGAAAAGGTGAGTGTGCTCCTATTCACCTCCCCCTCTAGTCTCCTTTTCGGTCCAACAGTATATAGCACTTGTACTTTCCAATCAGGAATGTGTCATCCACGCACAAGATTGGACGGTAGTGCCGGAATGCATTGATGCATGGACCAAAGGCAATGAATGCTCAATTCAGTACCCTCTTATTGGGCCACTTCAGATGCGTGAAATCTTGAATGTCGACATGAGTGCTGGGATTCCTATCTTGTGTGATTTAGAGTAGCCCTGGGAGGTTGTAGTAGGAGTCCTCGAATGCACCGAACCTTGAATCCAATGCCTTTTGTTTTGCCCTCCACGCCTTGGCATAGCTGACTCTATACTGGAACCTTGCCTCGATTGCCTGAATGATAGATCGTGGCTCAAAATCTAGATTATCCACGATCTCACCGTACATGAGGTTCGCGATGAAGCCTGATGATAAGTTCCTATGGGACTGCACTGACTCAGCGACGACACATGTATGAGGTACCACTATAGAACACTTCCAGCAGGTGTTCCACTTAGGCTAAAATACATGCACTCGCTAAAGGGCATCCCTCTATGTCACACTTCACGTCGTAGCATCTTGGATTAGACTTGACGACTGTGAATGTACACAACACCGACAATGCCCAGAATTTGACCAGCTCCTGCACAGCCTCCTTGCACTTGTACATAGCTCCTTGCCTAACCTTGCTCTAGTCGTACTCTCACGGCACACGGGAGCCTTCGTTAATGACGAGATAATCAAATTGGTATGTGTTCCACTCGGATAGAACCACTGCTGGTCCACAACATCCTCGTCATCGGATCCATCTTACGACAATTGTAACATCCAAAAAAATACTTAAATGCAAAAATATGATATTTTTAAAACTTTTTGTGTGATTATTTGTGCCATCTTGTTTTCTCCTGCATCTTCGGGAGTTATTTGACCTTTTCTTTTGGTCGGCACAAGTAATGTACAATAGAAACCCTAAGTACCCAAACCCTAGAATACAAAAATCCTAAAACCAAAATAGCAGTCAAGACCTGATGCCCCAGATAAACAAAAACCCAATCAAAATCCTTTAGCAAAGATCAAAATTATTCTATCGCCAAGGGAGAATTTCCTAAAGCAGGTACTAGAATTTTAGCGAACCTAAAATTCTCCCTTCTCTACTATTTCCTCTGGCCAATCAGCTTGAATCACCTTGAGTCGCCTTTGTTGCAAACGGACCAGGTTAGGGCCCAGGCTCAACCACTGTGACCCTTCTTCTGCCACGAGCCACCTGCAGCCTCAACTCCTCTACTCTTTTCACCGACACTCAGCACCCATCCCGCTAACGCCCATGCCGTGCACGTGCATCACCGCGCCCGACCTCTTGTTTCCTACTTCGACCAGTGCCTGTCGAACCCGTTGCAGCTAGGGTAGCTCCTTCAATCATCGTCTCCCTCGGCCAGTGTCAACACATGCAGTCGCGCGCCCATACCCGCCAACTGCTCCTGTCACCACGACCTTTACTCGCTATCGCTCAAGTTGTCGCTCCGTCGTCCTGTGCCACCAAAGCACATCAAATCCTCGCCCAAGCTATCCCGAGACCACACTGGGGCAAGGACCGGACACATCGTCACCCTCAGGCATCTTCGTCCCATTGCTTATAAGCAACCCCGAGTCTCCCCATTGACTTTCTTCGCCACCCGAGACCACCATACATCTTCTCCCACCATTGAGTCTGAAGCTCATGGTAAGATCAAGCTCTGTGTTTCAGCCGTGGCACCGACCATCGTCGGCGGCAATCCCAAGACCCCCATGCTCCTTTGCCAATGTCTCATTTTGTTCCAGCCTACCATCAGTAAAACCCCCTCAGTTGGCCTCAGCAGCCTCCTTTTCCCTCTCGGTGCACCGTTCCTCTGACCGGTTCCCCCGACTGTTCCTCCGACCAGTGGTCCAGCCGACTCAGTGCAGTCGAGACAGCACCCTGGTCGTGGCCGCCTAGTTCCCTCAAAGCACCGCAGAACCGCATGCAACCTTGCGTACTGTTCCTCCGACCAGTGGTCCAGCCGACCCGATGCAGTCAAAACCGCACCCTGGTCGTGGTAGCTTGGACAGACCCCGGTCGGATGCCAGTCAAGTCGATGTGCCCAAAGACCGCCCTTGGTCATAGTCGTCTATGTGGGCCCGGGCAAGTACGTCCTCTCCCCTGCTGGCGTCGACACCTGCTGAGTTCGGACGCCCTGATGCGACATGGTGCGTGCGCTGGCAGCCGGCATCGCTCAGCCATTAAGGCGCCATCGCTCAACCCATCCCACCGCTGCACTGTGCTACTGACTCCGTTGCTATCGCCAACTACTCCGTGGAACTGCGCAGCGCCGGATGCAGCGAATACACCCAAACGACCTCCACCCTCTGTGGCTATAAATAGCAGCCTCAGGCCCTTCCCGCTACCATTCCGCAACCCAAGAGCCAGTTCTTGTCTTCCTCTCTTCCATCATTCCTCAGGAGAGCTCGAGCTGCAGGTAAGGCTTGAGTGCTCACCTCTGCCAGTGCCTCCACGTCATCGCTAGCAACCTTTGGAGCCTTCAATGAAGCTTTGTTCCTCTTGAATACCTTCACTCTTGCTTCATGACCAAGAGGCGGCTCCCCTCATGTATTCCACTCTGTACTCGTAGGAACTACCGACTCCGTTCTCCCTTCCCTCTGCCTAGAGTAGCCCCGGCAGTAGAATAAACTTCGACACCATCACTACCACTTGGAGCTCTCTCGTCGTCGCAGACCTTCGTCGGCAGATTATCTCCGGCTGACTCGTCTCCTTTGCGTCTTACCGGTACGTTCCTAATAGCCTCTAGAGGCTCACTTTCACTCTAGATGTGCGAAAGCATTATCGGAGTGACGAATACATTATAGACACAAGATGTAATTGAACCCCAGGTGGTCGAACCTCCTCCAACTTGGAGTATAATCGAACCTCTAGAAAGTTGAACTCCTCCCCGCCAAATAATACGATCGAACCTATATTTCCTCTTTCGACCAGATAGTCGAAACTCGCTTCGACCATGTAGTCGAAGCCCGTCCCCACCAGTTAGTCAAACTCCTTTCGACCAGAGAGTCAAAACCCCCTTTGACCATATAGTTGGAACTCTCTTTGACCATGTAGCCGAAGCCCGTCCCCACCAGTCAGTCGAAACTCCTTTCGACCAGATAGTTGAAACTCACTTCGACCAGATAGTCAAAACTCCATCCGATCAGAGAGTCGAAAACTCCTTTCAACCAGCTTGTCGAAACTTCTTCGACCCATTAGTCAAAAACTCCTTTCGACCAGTGAGTCGAAAACTCCTATCGACCAACTTGTTGAAACGTTTTCTACCAGTTAGTCGAAAACTCCTTCCGACCAGATTGTCGAAGCTTCTCCGACCAGATAGTCGAAAAACCAATTTTCAACTGATAGTCAAAACCCCTTCGACTAATAGTCGACACTTCCTCGACCAGTTAATCGAAACCTCTTCTATTAGTTAGTCGCAGCCCCTTTCGGCTAGATTGTCGAAACACATTTGACCAATGGTCGAAACACCTTCGACCAGGCAGCCGAAACTTCCTTCAACTAGTTGGTTGAAACTCCTTCAACCAACCAGTCGAACCTATGAACAGTACTCAAAACCCTGCCCGGCCAGTTAGATGAAACCCCTTCCGACTAGGTAGTCGAAAACGATGAACAGTACCCGAAACCATAAAGAAAAAGGGACACGATTGATTTTGGGAGCAACTGCTCCTCTTTTGTCTTTCCATTACCCTCTGGGATTTCGTTGCTTCATCGTTACCCTCCAAGATGGTGAAGCCACCGCCACGACCGATACTCCCTAACCGGCTATCCCCAGCTCGATTCCCTGCAGGTGGAACAATCATGCGCTTTCCTCGACGTTCCCCAACCGTCAATTGAAGCACTCCACCACCTGGCCGACGCCTCCGCGGTAACCCCTATGCACCGCCGATGGCCCACGACGCCAACTCGCCTCCGATCTCCTCGGTTTTCACTAGTAGCTCCGGTCAATTTTCCTTAACACCCTTGAGCTCCTGCGCGTGCTGCTTCTCTCCCCTCCCACTCCGACACCACCACACCAATTCCCCTCCATGGTCAGCCGCCACCGGCAGCCGCCCTTCCGCTCCCGTCCATCTCCGGCCACGCCACCACCACCCACGTAACCGCCTCCTTGCCCAGTTCCGTATGGCCTACTCATGGCCGCCGTAGTCGCCTCCTTCACCGGCGGTAAGGCCTGGTCGGGCCACCTTCGGCTGCTCCTCCGCTGTCTCCCAAGGATTTTCGACCACTATGTCTCGATCACATAGTTTTGATCACTCACTTTCGACCACTGTGTCTCGATCACACAGTTTTGGTCACTCATTTTCGACCACTGCGTTTCGACCGCACAGTTTCGACCACTGTGTCTCGATCACACAGTTTTGATCTCTCATTTTTTGCCACTGTGTTTCGACCAAACAGTTTCATCCACTGTGTCTCGATCACACAGTTTCAATCACTCACTTTCGACCGCTGTGTATCGATCACACATTTTCAATCACTCATCTTCGACCACTATGTTTCGACAACACAGTTTCAACCAATGTGTATCGATTACACAATTTCGATCACTCACTTTCGACCACTGTGTCTCGATCACACAGTTTCGAGCACTCATTTTCGACCACTATGTTCCAACCACTGTGTCTCGATCACACAGTTTCGATCACTCACTTCGACCACTCTGTCTCGATCACTCACCTTCGACCACTGTGTCTCGATCACATAGTTTCGATCACTCATTTTCGACCACTGTGTTTCGACCACATAGTTTCGACCATTGTGTCTCGATCACACAGTTTCGATCACTCATTTTCGACCACTATATTTTGAATATACTAGTCTAGTCCTTCGACCACATTGGCTTATGGCTTCAACCAGATTACCTTGACCATACTAGTCTATGTCTTCGATCACAATGGTATATGGCTTCGACCAGATTATTTCGATCATACTAGTCTAGTCTTTTGACCACATTGGTCTATGGCTTCAACCAGATTACCTCGACCATACTGGTTTATGCCTTCGACCACAATGGTCTATGGCTTTGAACAGATATTTCGACCATACTGGTCTAGTCCTTTGACTATATTAGTCTATGGCTTCAACCATATTACCTCGACCATACTGGTCTATGCCTTCGACCACAATGGTCTATGGCTTCGACCATACTGGTCTATGCCTTCGACCACCATGGTCTATGGCTCCGACCAGGTTACTTCGACTCTGCTAGTCTATATCTTCGACCACATTGGTCTAATACTTCTAGTCTAAGAATTTACATGTTGTGGAACCATAGAATTAATGGACCTTTACACATATGTGCCCGATTCCAACAAAATCCTTTGTGATCCGAAAGCAGATCAGAAAGTCATACCAAACCGGGTGACCTCTCGTCCAAGTAACCCTTTTTGAATGTTCCTTGGACACTCTCTCCCTCTCTATTGGATTCCTCAACTTCTTGATTATACTTCGTCTGATGTACTTCCTCCATCAACTCCAAATGAGTATATTCTAGTCTCATCTGAAGTACTATGTTCTTCCAAGTTGTCGTTAGATATGGTTGCTTTCATTCGAATTATTTTCATTTGTTTGAATGTTTGGATTTATTGGATTTCTTTTGACTATTTTCAGTCGTTCTGGAGTTCAATCGTATTATGCGTAATTAGACTCTGAGGTTATAATGAAACAACAACCCCAACAAGGACGAGATCCAGATCAAGGTGTGTTTGGTTGTTAGAGCATTGAGCAGTAATGCCCCTAAAGGTGCGTGGGTGCGTGGGTCTGTGTGGCTGTATTCTTGATCTTGATATTAATCACGTTTTATGAAATTTTCATGATGAGTATCGGTGTGGTCTTGATATTGAGCGTGATTATTATCAAAAGCACATATGACATTGAAAGCCCAACCAAAGGGCCCCAAGACTATTAGAGCATTGAGCAGGAAGATTCATGATCCGAGGTTATCAAAACGTTGAGCAAGGCGAGTCAATATTTTGATCATTTTTCACATAGTTTTTGCAACTATGTTGCTTTAAATTATGAAATTGTGTTGTTATGATTTAAACAAATATCTTGGTCTAGTTGTAGTTAATGACTTAAATGATAACCGAGTATAACCTTCCGCTCCTTGAACATTGGACACTATCATTTGTCACCCTAAACTTAATTGATACATGCTAGTTAATAAGTTTGTATCTAAGTATCATACTTAGCCTTACTTAGATACGTGGTTGTGGGCATTAAAGTGTCCGACAATATTCTTTCCAAACTTGAAAAGCTGGATTTGGGCAGTTATGGCTGGGAGCCCGGTTGGTATGTTGGTATAAAGGTTATTTTCAAAATGAACCAAACCTGAAACTGTCTACTCGACTAGGCGGATGGAAAGAGTGGTTGGTGCTGGTATTGCACGTCGGTAGGGTATGTGTTCACAACGCCCAAGTCAATTAAGGACCGAATCTGGTGATGACCTCTCATGTAAAATAGTACAACCACAAGTCGATAACACATACGACCTGGCTAACTAATTTGTTCGCCTCGGTGTGGCTTGGACGTTGGTGGATGTGGGTGGATAGTCGGGGGAGAACAAAGCCATTGGAACCGCACGACGCTAAAGGGAGACCTTCAGTCGGCGAGGGAAGGCCCTATGAGGTGATACCTAGCGGTGTGAAGTTGCAAAGAGGTTGGGCATTGTAAAGGCCTTGTGATAATCAACTATTAGCCACACACCTACGGAAGTGTGTCGGGGCAGTATAAGTTGATTTATCTCTTGTGGGTAAAGTGTACAAACTCTGCAGAGTAAGTAAACTATCTAGATAGTCGTGCTCACGGTCAAGAGTGGTGCTGAGAACTTGCTTGATATAGCTTTCATTTTATAAAACCATTTGTGTGTGGGTGTGGAATGAAAAGCTGGGGTGGGACCCTAGGGATTTGAGAAGGTCTGGTCGGGAACCAGTGGTAATTACGAGTTAGCTCGAGCATTGAGTGGATGGAGCCACTCGATGGTATAGGAGATGGGATCTCCACTATTACTTTGCAACAGAAACCCAGTTTATAAAATCTGTGTTGGTTAAAATGCTAAGTCTTAGGATTTGCTACTACTTAATCTATTTCAATAAATGGCCTTGTGCAAAATAAAAGAACCAAGAGCCTCCCCTTTGATTAGCCCTGCATTTATAATAATTGCATTGTGTGTTAGCTCGCGGGTACGGTTATGCACTCATGCTCGCTATTTATATTCTTTTAGTCAATACGCACCAAAGAAGTCTGCAGGGATAATTATGAGTATTGATCAAGACTGAAGACCAAGAAGGCCAAGAACTAGGTCGCAAGCCCACAGTCGGTTGCCGGTAGGTATATTGTGAGGATTCTACATGTTATACTTTGATTCTTCTTCTGCTGTCGTTCTTTGAAAGTATTTGACCTATCCGACAATTTTGCAAGCCAAAAACCGAAAGGTATATTTATTTTTTGTTTAATATTATGCAATAACTCTGTATTTTTGTGATATGTGTTTGAACCAACAATGTAATTGTGTGTGCTATCTACTGATCTAGAGAATGGCACAAATTAACACAGTAGGTCCCAAGTTCCAAATTTGGGGTCTGACAACAATGCTATGTAGTTCCGGTCTTCAAGATCCATCATTCGCACAAGGGCTTCCAGCTTCTCACCCTCGTTAGCAAGCTCACTAGCTTGCCTGAATGAAGGAGCTCCTTCCACAGAGTTTTCATCGATAGGACCAGGCACTCCCGGACCTTTGGCTATTGTGTGTGTTGCGCTGTGGCTGGAGTCCCCGACTTCTTCCTCCATCGCCATGCGTACATATCACTGGCATGACCTTATTCCCTTCAACTGCAGTAACTCCTAATATGTGCCCTGTAATGCTAAGAGGGTTAGACAACTCAATATTAGATCATACACAATATGGTCCATATCGAATGAGTGGAACAACCACCGCATCATAGCGCCTCATGTATGCCGCTCTAGTCTTCTTAGGGGTATGGTCGGCGATTGGAAATAATATAAATCAATACCCTCAGGGCCCTCAAGAATAGTTCCCTGACTATAGTAAATTTTAAAGTTGTTGGCATCCGATATATTTGACGTATTGCACCGTAAATAAGATTTTTCATGATTAACCACATATCTAAAACTAAACTACCCATAAAAAGGATTATGTACAACATATCACACCACGTAACCATATACTAAAACTATTTAATCCATTCGGTTAAAAAAATTACCTAAAAAGTGGGCGACCGGACAGACAACACTTTGCTAGCTTGTCTCCTCCCCTCTACTCCTCTCCCACCCCTCCCTCTCCTCCCCTCTTTCACTTTTTTCTAAATAAAAGTGAGTTTTCCCTGAATTTTAGGGTTTCAAGGGTCTTTTATAGGGGAGATTATGTCACCATTTGGAATGGCTACAAGGACTTGCGATGTCCCAATTGCCATTTGAAATGACGGGTTTCCAAATTTAAATATTAAGAAAAATAAGGATCCTTGTCGCCATTCCAACTGGCGACAAGGACCTCTCTGTACTGTTGATTCCCCTATCGCCAGTGTTCAGATCTCTGTCGCCATTCCAATTGGCGACAACACTTAATTTTGTAATTTTTTTACTATTTATTTTTTAAATTAATATTATTTTAAAAAAATCGTCGGATTCCCTCACCCGCGAACACCGCCACAAACGCCAGCTCCCCACGCTCCCCTCGGCATTTCGTTGAGCACCATGGCTGCCCTACTCCTCTCCTCCCACCTCCCCGCCATAGCCACCCCGACCTTCTCCTCCTCCGGCTCGCTCGCGCCACTCCCCGCTTCCTCTCCTTCCCCAGAACCACCAGCACCATTCCCAAGGCTCACCTCCAGCGTGGTGGCTCTCTCTCCTCGCATCCTCCGAGGCACCACCTCCGACGCCGCCCATCGCAGCCCAGCCCTTTCGCTCCCTAGAACCCTCCGAGACCACCGTCCTCGTCACCGGTGCCACGAGCAACATCGATCGCTTCGTCGTCCGCGAGCTCTTCCGCCGGGTCCACCGCGTCCTCGCCGTCGCCCGCCCCCGCAGCAGCATGCGGACGCAACTCCCTGGAGGACGTCGTCGCCGACCTCAACACCGTCCGCGTCGTCTTCTCCGACGTCACCGACCCGGACGCGCTCCTCGTCGACCTCCCCTCACACAGCCCTGTCCATGCCGCCGTCTACTGCCGGGCCAGCCTCAACGGCGTGCAAGACACCTGGCGCGTCGACTACCGAGCCACGTTGCACACCCTCTAGGCGGCCTGCAGCCTCGGCGCCGCCCACTTCGTCCTCCTCTCCGCCATCTAAGTCCAGAAGCCGTTCCTTGAGTGCAGCGCTCCAAGCTCTAGTTCGAGGACGAGCTCGCCGCCGAGGCAACCCGGGACCCGCCTTCACCTACAGCAGCGTTCGCCGGTCCGCCCCACCGCCTTCTTCAAGAGCCTCAGCGGCCAAGTCGATACCGTCAAGAACGGCCAGGTCGATACTGGCAAGAACGGCTAGCCTTGTTAGGAATAATCAAGAGTTAGTATGTGAGTTAGTGGGTGCATACGTTAGTTGGATTAATTGTTAGTGTGTGAGTTACTTGGGGTTACTTGAGTTAATTGTTAGTGTGTGCATTACTTGGGTTAATTGTTAGTACGTGCGTGAATGTGGCGTGAGTAGTGGCATGTTTGCCAGACTTGCATGTGTGCTTTATATATCCCTGTAGTTGTGTTGTTTCAGTGTGGAGTGAATAACAGAGAACAAAAGTGAAAAGAGACCAAGCAGTTGCAGTCTCACAAAACTTTCCGTGTTTTTGTCGTGTGTTCATCTTCCACCGTGTGTTTAGAAGGGATCAGTGCCTACAATTGGTATCAGAGCCAGTGTTGTGATGGCGAGGATGGCGAGATCGTTGTCTCCGTTGACGTCAAGGCGTGTCGCTGGTGGCCTAGAGGAGGTGGTCAGCGGCGGCATGCATGTGGCTAGCGGCAGTGAGCAAGTGGCTCGCGGTAGGCCGTTGGTGCGAGTCGGGAAGGAGGAGAGCGTCACGCTCCAGTACCCGTTGTTGACTAGTAGCAACTATGATGCATGCTCAATGAAGATGCAAGTGTACATGGAGGCGCAAGGAGTGCGGGATGCCGTTGAAGAAGACGACGTCGAGAGGCGCCAAGATAAGAAGGCACTTGCGGCCATCTACCATGGTGTGAGCGAGGAGATCCTTCTTGCTCTTAACGGCAAGAGGACGGCGAAGGAGGCATGGGCGACTCTTAAGTCTATGTACGTTGGAGTTGAGCGCGTGATGAGGGCTAAGCTTCAAACTGCCAAGAAAGTATTTGACAACCTTTATATGCGCGAAGGTGAGTCAATTGATGCATTTGCCATGAGGATCACCCTCACTCTCAGCAAGATGCGGACGCTGGGAGAGAGAGTTGAAGACTTTTGTGTGGTGGATAAGGTGCTTCGGGTCTTGACACCAAAGTATCTGCCAATTGTTTGCACTCTCGAGAACCTCGAGGACTTGGATGTCATGTCGGTCGAAGAAATATTCGGTCGGCTAAAGGCGTTCGAGGAGCGTCACATGGTTAGTGAGGAGGAAGGTGAGCATCTGTTGCTCACCCGCGCCCAATAGTAGTCCAGGGCCAAGAACAAGGAAGGCGGCTACGGCTCTGGCAAGAATCGCAAATTCGACAAGGCTAAAGTAAGATGCTACAACTGCAACGATTATGGGTATTTTGCTTTCGAATGCCATAAGAAGGAGGAACAGACGCATCTCATGGAGACAGATGCCGACGATGAACCGACACTGCTGTGAAGCTATCTTGATTAGGGGGAGATTGTTAGGAATAATCAAGAGTTAGTATGTGAGTTAGTGGGTGCATACGTTAGTTGGGTTAATTGTTAGTGTGTGAGTTACTTGGGGTTACTTGAGTTAATTGTTAGTGTGTGCGTTACTTGGATTAATTGTTGGCGTGAGTAGTAGCCTGTTAGCTAGACTTACAATGTGTGCTTTATATATCCATGTAGTTGTGTTGTTTTAGTATGGAGTGAACAACAGAGAACAAAAGTGAAAAAAGACCAAGTAGTTACGGTCTTGCAAAACTTTTCATGTTCTTGTCGTGTGTTTAGTGCAAAGATTAGTGCCTACAAGCCCTACGTCATGTTCGGCGACGGCAAGCTCTGCGCATACAAGCCCATTAGCGAGGAGGACCTCGCCGCCTTCATCGCCGACTGCATCTTCGACGAGGACAAGGCCAACAAGGTACTCCCCGTCAGCGAGTCGGGGAAGGCGCTCACGCCGCTGGAGTAGGGGGGATGCTGTTCCGGCTGCTCGGGCGCGAGCCCCGAGCCCAAGTTCATCAAGGTACCGATCCAGATCATGGACGATTGGACGGGCTGTCCGATTGCAAGCAGGGACGGAGTTAGTCGGAGCCAGGGCTCTCCCTACGTTTCAAAAAAAAAAAAAACTTTTTGATGGTGTGAAACAAAACTTTAGCAATACATGTATGATCCTTCCAATTGTTTAAATGTTAAAATATTAAAGGCTACGTGTTAGCTATCTAATCAGTATTAATAGGTGTTAGCTATCTAATCAGTATTAATATGTAGCTAGTAACTACAATCTTTTATACTTTTGTTTCTGTCATGGTCCCAAATACGAAGGCCAAATACTAAGTCACAAGAGCGTGTACAAGCGTACAATTCCCTCTTCTTCTTCTTCTTTTATTCCTTATGTATAAAGATCAATCCATCTTATATTCCAAAAAGTAGCTAGTAACTACAATCTTCTATACTTTTGTTTATCTGTCATGGTCCCAAATACTAAGGCACAAGAGCGTGTACAAGCGTACAACTCCCTCTTATTCCCTCTTCTTTTTTATTCCTTGAACCTAAAAACTCTCAAAATCAAAGATAGATTGAATTTTTGACAGCGGGTTATGAACTTGTGATAATTCAGTGTAATGAAATGTCGACGAACACGAGCTAAGTAAACACTAAATATATTAATTTCCCTTATCTTTTTTATCTACATTGCGAAGCTTTTTTTTGGGTACATTATTAGATAGATGAATTTCAAGCAATATATTGTTATATTTAGTGCTTAGAACATTCGTTCGAAACCAAATGAAATATAGTGTCTTTTTGTTCAATTGGCGACTTATGTAAAATTTATTGCTCCGTCTCCGTGGACGGGGTCTTCTGGGTGCTCGATGGACTGCCCAACTGTCTCATGTTAACATCTTTGCAATTTGATCTATGGCGTTCTCAAACTGTTCCTCAGTAAAAGAAAATTTCTGCAGTAACAGTAAGACAAATTGCACTGAAACCATGCAAAACATACATGCTGGCACTGTTCCCTGCCTGTGCCTGTAATATCGCCGACTTTAGATGTAAGACTATACACAGGGGTTGGATTAAAATCAACTCTCCTCAACATAGTGTAGTTACATGATGGCAAAATACATTATTAGAACTGTGTATAAGCTATCAGCTGTGAAAATGAAGGCAAACAAACTGCTGAAGCATTATCATTATTATTATTATTATTATCTGCACTTCCACCTAATTGGTGCTCGTCGTCTCCAAGATGCACTATATATTACTGAAATGAAGGCTTAAATCTGATTTGCCTTCGCAAAACGCCCCTTGACCCTCAACCTGCCATCAGCACGAACTTTGCGGGACTCATATCGGACCTGCTTATCGAATCTGCAAGATTTTCCGTTGTCATACAGTTAGGAGGTACATAGGAAAATTTTCAAACCACACTAATCCTTGTTGCAAAAAATTCAAAAAAGAAAATCATCATGTACATGTTAGGCAGATCTCACCTTCTTGTCTTCCTCTTCTCCTTGTAGCGGGAGATGACAGAGTCCCGGTCAGGGCAGGGGACAACATCAAGGCCACCCTTTCTGGGAAAAGCTTGCATTGGCGTGCCAATGCCAGGATTTACCAGGTGGTTATCCTCCATACTGCTACCATTGCTCATGCCGGGGCAAATTTCTGACATGTCAACGAATGATGAAAGGCATGCTTCAGCTGAGCTGACTGGAGCCTGCCCATGGGCGAACTCAGCCTTGCACGCATCATTTGGGGCCTGATCGTCACCGTTGTTCCATCTGCCATTCTGCCAGCCAGATAAACTAACATGTTAACATCACCCAGTAAGCAGGTACTATGCATCATTCACGACCAAGTTCTACTACAACGCGTGGTACCACTTCACTAAAGGAGGAATGGCAGTATGATATTCTTGCTCAGGTTCAATAATTTAGCTATGAATAAGCAGAGGTAAAACTGTAAAAGGAACAAACCTTTTGTTGATAGAGAAGAATAGGAAAACCAGATTATAAGCAAGTCCAGCACCACAAGGGAAATCGGTTTTTGTGGTGAAAATTTCGTCACAAAGGACCTTTTTTTCAACACAAATGAGTGTTTTTGGCGATTTTTCCGTTTGTCACTAATACTCAAGTCACAACTAACAAAGTGATGAATTTTTGTTCCCCACAAATAATCATGCTCATTAGTGACGGTAAAAACTACCAATGATAGTTAGTACTGTTATAAATATTGTGTGTATATTTATGAGGCCCGATGGACAATATATATAAGAAGTACAAAAGGAATATTACAAAGGAATATATCATATACATATAAGAAAATTCAAAAGACATATAAGGAAATTCAAAAGAATTCCTATTCTAACATCCCCTCAAACTCACAGTGGAACACACACACTGAATTTGGAGAGAAAATACAAATTTGTACTCTAGTCTGTGGCTTCGTGAAGAAGTCAGCAATCTATGACTCTGAAGGCACAAACTGTAAAGCAAGTTGAGCGAGTGTATGAAGCATCCACACTAATGTGCTTGGTGAGCTCATGCTTCACTGGGTCACGGGCAATATTGATAGCATCTGTACTGTCAGACAAAAGAGTCGTAGGTCCCATCACAGACACTCCAAAATCTGCAAGTAGCCACCTCAACCAATTAACCTCTGTTGTCACTATTGTCATAGCTCTCAACTCAGCATCTACACTTAAACGGGAAACTGCAGTCTGCTTCTTTGTCTTCCAAGCAATCAGGGAGGAGCAAAAAAAACACAGTAAACAGAAAGAGAACGACGATTAGAAAGATTATTAACCCAGGTCATATCAGAGTACGCCTGAAGTTATAGTGAGGTGGAGCTAGGGAAAAATAAACGACGAGATAGTACCAAGCAAGTAGCAAAGAACACGAAGAAGGTGACCGTAGTGAAGATGGGTAAGAAAAGCCATGAACTGACTCAAGATATGAATAACATAAGCAATATCAGGACGAGTTCTCACAATATACACCAAACTTCGAACAAGATGACGATATCTAGTAGGATTCTCAAGAAAATCACCATTAGTGGCACAAAACTGAAGGGATAGCTCCATAGGAGTCTCAGTAGTGCGAGTGTCAGTCAAACCAGACCGATCAAAAAGATCATGAACATACTTCTGCTGGGAAAGGTAGTAGCCCTCAAGCACGGAAGAGACATCAATCCCAAGAAAGTACCTAAGAGAACCAAGATCAGTCATCAAAAACTGCTCACTAAGATGATTCTTCACATATGTGATGAATGGGGAATCATCACCAATGATGAGCTTATCATAAATATACAAAAAAGCAGTGTCCTACCCCGAGATTAGATATAAACAAAAAGAGTAGGATCGTAGGAACTGACAGTGCAACCGACAGTAGTAATCACTAAGGTAAAACGCGCAAACCAGGAACCAGGAGCCTGTTTGAGGCCATAAAGAACACAATGAAAACGACAAACGTGTCCATCGGGAACAGAATACCCATGTGGTGGCTGCATGTAAACCTCCTCATGCAAAACACCATTAAGAAAGACATTCTTAACATCCAGGTGAGAGATAGACCACCGACGAACAAAAACAACCGCAACAAGAGTGTGAACAGTGGTCATATGAACAACAGGAGCAAAAGTCTCATCGTAGTTATGACTGTACTCCTGCTGAAAGCCGCGAGCCACAAGACGAGCCTTGTAACACTCGATAATGCCATCAGACCGGGTCTTAATCTTGTACACCCACTTGCACGTGATAGAATGAGCATGCACATGTGTCGGTACAATATCTCAAGTCTCCGTACATCGAAGAGCATCAAGCTCCTCTGTCATAGCAAGCTGTCACTCAGAATGAGGAGCAGCCTCACAATAAGAACTAGGCTCAGTGACAGAGAGAGCATGAGCTATCGGAACAAATAGAAGACGACCAGGAGGTCAAAGGAATGTCCAGTCACAAAGGACGTAACGGGAAGCATCATCAAGAGGATCAGATGTGGGTGTCAGCGAGATATCAGGAGAGGAAATTGGTGAAGGACAAGGACGCCTGGAGTAGTGAATACCTAAGAAGAGAGACGATGGTGTTGCAGGAATAAGAGGCAGTACTGCAGGAGAAACCACCAGAGGCAGATGTACAGAAGAAACCACTGGAGACAAGCTAGGGAAAGACTATGACAATGGACAATTGGGTGAAGAGTCAAAAAGAGACGACTATGAAATCTACTCAACAGTGGAAACAAGACAAGGAGCCGAATCTCGATAGAAGAAAGGTCGAGATTCTTCAAAGACAACATCTCGTGAAATTTTGATCCGTCGAGCAAAAGGATCATAGCAGCGATAAGCCTTATGCTCAGAACTATAACCAAGAAACACACACTCAACTGATTGAGTTGATAGTTTGGTATGCTCACGATGCAGCAGCAGAACAAAACAAGTGCAACCAAAACCACGAAGATGAGAGTACTAGGGGGGCTCGAGAGTAGTGACGCTATATAGAACTGACACCTTTAAGAAGCAGTGGAAGGCTGCATATTAATGAGATATGCAGTCGTAGAAATAGCCTTAACCCAGAACTGTGGTGGAACGTGAGAGGCAAGGAGAAGAGTGCAGAAAATCTCAATCAGATGATGATATTTACGCTCAGCAACCATGTTCTGAGTATGGGCACCAGCACAAAAAGACTGGTAAAGAGTGTCCTGCTAGAAAGAAATTGTCTAAAAGCGCTAGAACATTACTCACCAGCAAAATCACTGGATGGAAGAATCAAACTGAGTACGAACCATCGTTGCAAAGCTACGATAGATCGCAAAGACTGACCATGATTAGACATAGAAAAATCTATGTAAAACGGGAATATTCATCAAAGAAAATCATATAAAACTTATGCCTGCCTTTAGAGATACAGGTGCAGGTCCCCATCCTTTTGAATAAACTAAGTCAAAAGGACGAGAAGACAAAGACTCACTAGAATAATAAGGAAATTGTAGCTGCTTGCCCAGTTTACAACCCTGATAAAATATGGTTGTGTCAATAGTAACGCGTCCAAGAACACCCTGATGAATTAATAAAGAAAGATGAGACCCACACAAGTGACCTAGATGATGATGTCACTGCGTAAAAACTTCGAGGTGGTGACAGCAATGGCGGTGGAGGTAGACATAGAGGTGATAGGAGCAACTGAAGTAGATGGAAGGTGGAGGTGGCCAAGGATGTAGAGACCCTGGATATCCCTACGGCACCGGCTAGTCCCAAGTACCGTCCCTGTATGTTGGTCTTGGAAAAACAGGAGTGAGAGTCAAAACCAACCCTACAGTCGAGATCTGTAAGCTAACTCACTGAGAGAAGCTGCATGGTAAGCAGAGGAACATGGGAAACAGCTGAACAGAAAAATCAGTGGACAAAAGAGTGCTCTGATAGCTAATAGACAGATGATACTGTCAGCTGTTTGAATAGAGATAGGAAAAACATGAGGTCCTACTGACGTGAGAGATGTGGAGTCCGGTGTCATGTGGAAAGAGGCACCAGAATCCAAAACCCAAAAAGTATATGGAGGAGACGTTTGAGCTAGACAATCAGAATCTGCTAAGCTGTGAGAGAGCTACTGAAGTAGAGATTCACAGAACTGCTGAATAGAGTTACCTCGCTGAAAAAGTCCTGACGTGCTGGCATGTCCTCCCATCGAGGAAGGGCCTCCCTGCTCCGTTGGATCGTCCACCCCCACACACTTTGTTCCGCTTTTTTTGCACCGCACAACTATAGTAGTCGTGCCTGAAGTTCTTGCAATAATTGCATCGAACCCTAGTTGGTGCAAAGACAGGAGCGAAAACAGACACCTGAGGGACTATAGTCGAAGCAGAAGCCGTCAGTGTAGTCGAAGAAGAAGTGGTAGCAAGCACAGCAGGACACAAACTGTGTTGCTAACCCGCGGAGAAACTCCTCAACACAAAGCGTCGAAAGAGCCTCGGTGACTGTCGGTCGGGATGAGCGACTCAGCAGTTGAGCCCTGACAGGCTCAAACACTAGGCGAAGACAACAGACGAAGTCATAAAGGCGAAGGCGGTCACGATTCGCCTTCTGCACCTTATGACACTCCTGGCTGAGCGAAGAAGCCGGCTCGTCTAGCTGGCGCCAGTGGCTAGCCAAGGCTCGGAAGAAGTCGTCGACGGAGTAGTCGTCCTGGCGAAGAATCTCCAACCAACGCTGAAGCGAAATAACTGAGCATCAGCTGCTTTGCTAGTATCGCTCACGCAAATACTCTCAGATCTGACGAGTGCAATGCAGACCAACAATGTCTGGCTGGATGGAGTCGTTGACGCTGACCAGGATGGCTCGAATACGGGCCTCATCAGTACACCAGCGCTCAAAAGCGTCTATGACATACTGAAAGGTCTCATCAGTAGCGTCAGCAGCAGCAGCAGTAGTGACCTCTACCACCTTCTTTACGACCTCATCTTCTGCAGGAGGTGCAAAAGTAGGCTGTCTGGGAGGAGGCTGAACTGGCGACGGCGGACAAGGTCGAGCACCAATGACATATCCCTAGAGGCAGAGACCATCTAGCGTGATCTCCATGAGTGAAGACCACAACCTATAATTCGTCCCATGAAGCTTTGTTCTCAAGAATAGTATTGCAGCTGATGGAACATAAGCCATCGGTAGGCAGCGCGGGACGACGACCAAGGCAACGAAGTCTAACAGGCGGCACTGGATGGCACGACGTTATATCGACGTGCTGTTTTTTTATATATATTTTTCATTTTTTTGAAAAGTCTCTATTTTTATAGAAACCAATTCGGTTTCTATACGCAGAGGATGCATCCGCTCGATCCAATCGTGAGTGTCGGCAGGGGTGGCGGCCAGGGACGACGGCGACTCCTGCGAGCGAGGGCGGCGTAGGCAGTGGCTGAGCGAGCACATACATTGGGCAGCGGCGGTGTTCCCGCAAGTAACCGCGTCGGGCGGCAGCATCGGGCGGCACCGTCGGGCAGCGGGGCATCGGGATGGCAGCGGAAGGAGCTAAGTTAGTGCACTAGCTCTGATATTATGTTATGAATATTGTATGTGTATTAATGAGGCCCAGTGGACAATATATATAGAGAGTACAAAGGAGATATTACAAGAGAATATATCATACACATATAAGTAAATACAAAAGAATTCTTATTCTAACAAGTACATTAGAGACGAATTTAGGAGATTATTAACTACAGTGACTTCCATCTGACTCCAGGACATATATATGTTAGAGTTGTTGACAGTTTGACACTCACTCTTTAGAATATATCCCTCATCGAGATAGGTATGCCTTAATGGAGAAGTGTGTTTTCAGAATATCTTCACCGCATATGATGCAGAATATCTATAGTCTGCCACTCAAACGGAAACGCTGCAGACACTATCAGTTGTCTAAGCACAAAATTCAGTTGAAAATTGTGCGTGATTGATGAATAATTGCAGTGAAAAGTCATGACTACATCCATTCCTATTCTTAGTCAGATAGATTGAAGTCTGTGGATCAAACCTCATAGCCAGGGGTTGGCATGGTTGCAACCTCATGGGTGTTCTCTGCACCAAAATTTCCACGTCCAGTGATGTACTGTGATGGTGCCCACGAAGGAAACTGATCACCAGTTTGTTCTGCCTCCTCATGAGCGGCTATCTGCGCGCCGCCGTCTGTCTTGGCAAGCTCACCTAGCTGTCGTATGACCTCCTCATTCATCTTCCCATCCGGCGAGCTCTGGTTCTTGAGTAGCAGACAGTTAACAATCAGTCCGAATTTCATGGGAGAAATCAAAGTAAATAGTAGAAAAATGAGTGGAATAATTTGCCGCACGGTGAGCAGTAAAAGTCAGTAAGTTACCTTGGGGGAGGGCGGCGTAACGAGTGGCTGGAAGCCATGGCAAGAAGTGGTCGGCACGATGATATCCTCCAGGCTGAGCACCTGGGGCTCCTCCCAGATGGCCCACCACCCCTCGTCGGCGGCTGCGGGCTTCTCGAACTCGAGGACACCGAGGAGCGCGGCGAGCTCGTGCACCAAGGGGCACCCGGTGTACCCCTGGACCGTGCAGCGGTCGTGGAGCGGCGCCTCGCCGTGCCTGCCGTCCCGGTGCCTCCCAAAGTCGCAGTTGGAGCAGAGGAACTCCGCGTCCGCGGCGCGGCGGAAGACGGCCCCGGAGGCGCGGCAGGCGGCGCAGAGCGGCGCGCGCCCGTGGCGGGAGCAGACCGTGTTGGCGCCGTGCACGTGGCGGTCGCACGGCAGGCAGAGCCTGGCGGTGTCGGCCCGGCAGTAGACGAGTGCCGGCGCACCGCCGCAGTAGTCGCAGGTAGCCGCCGTGTCACTCTCGCTGGACATGTCCTTCTTGCGCTCCACCTCCGGCTCCGGTTCTTGATCCTGCCCTGCACCTACCAGCACCCTCTGCTGCTTCTGCTGGTCATCTTGACCCATTTGATTGTACTGGTGAAGAGAAGCTTTGGTTGGTGCTCACCACTAACCAGTCACGAGAAGAGGAGAAAAGAGGAACAGATGATGTCCGTCACGCCATGCGCTTGCTTGGGGGATAAGAAGCGGGGTAAGAGGAGAAGCAGAAGCGTGATAGGAGTAAATGCTGAAAGAGATGGTTCGAAAGTGAGCTGCGAGACTAGCGATAGCGAAGACAGAAGAGAGATAGAAGACATAGACTCTTGAATTTGTTTCCTAAATAAACCATTTTAATTATTTTTTAAAAAATAACATGTGTTTTACTATTTTTACAAAAAATAACACTCAGTCGCCGGCCCACCAAACGGCTAGGCCCATTCACGCAGTGGGACAATGACTAGTTGACATGGGAGGCCCAGCCACGTGATGGAACCATAATTGATGTTTTGGTCTACCACGTGTCTCAATCATGAGTTGGTAGTGTGACTGAGGCTCGTGTCGGACAAAGTCGTCGGTGCAGAATGCGACTGAGGCTAGTCAATGATCAGGCCAACAACTGAGCACAGTCGTGTTCCCAACCGCTGACAGAAGGCTAATTTTTTTAATAAAATTATTTAAATAAACTTAGTTTTAATTTTACAAAATTAAATAGTTGGAAGAGTTGTTTGTGAACAATTGTTAGTGGTAAAAAAGTTAGAGTTTACTGACTGCAGTTGTTTGTAAATAAATCATGTGTTAACCGTTTTACGCGGATCAACCCCTTTTAAGTTTTTACACAAAGAAATCAAAATTTGGCGAAATATTTTGTAAGCTTCGATTCGAGCGAGACGAGAATGGAGCAATAGAGATGAAATTGCAAGCATGACATAACACTTGACCATGGAGGTCTGAATTACATGGCACGTATTGTTTGGTTAGGTGCATATGTTTGTCTGGCTATTCCTAAACCCTAAACACTAATAAATTTAAAAATATAAACAACATATAATCGATATCCCTAGATCTTGCAGATATAAACCTAAGCAGTCTAGATCTTTCAATAATCGATCTACTAATGGAGGTATCTGTAGGGTCGGATACGACAATTAGAAGGTGGTGAATGATTGTAGTGCCTTCTTTTATAATTTACCGAACGAATACCTGTTTTGAATTCAACCTACAACCGAATTTAACGTACTCGTATGAGTTTGTCACCTAGTCATAGTGGTCGATACAACTCTGATCTGTTCTGTCAGTCAATGCTATTGGCGACAACCTAATGAACAGCACAGCTCGTGATCGAAGACGGTGAAGTCCGACTATCAGATTTCTTCCACCTCCGGCTCGGGAGATTCATGCACTGCAAAGAACAAGAATAAGTCGAAGACGATGGACAACAAGAAGTCGAAGATCGAACAACACAAGAACTTGTCGAACACAGAAGAATATGCAACCGGTGATGACTAATATTTCTTGAGTAGATCTGATCTATTATTTCTCAACAATGTTGTGTGGCTACAAAGTGCTCTCCCGGAACCCTTGAAACCCTAGCACGATAACACAAAAAAACTCTCCGCCGAAAACCACCGCAAAAAGGCTCAAAAGCCACGTGTTACTCTTAACCTCTTCAGCCATTATATGGTAGGGCACTAAACCGTGTCCTTATCAACACGGACACATAATCTTATCACTTCCAAAAATTAGGGGACCCAAAACCCCTCAAATCTTGGGTAGTTTTCCAATATATCTAAACCTTCCAGTTATGAACGCCTTCCATAACTCTTCACGTGTCAAAGCCTCCAGAACGGATCTCCTGTAGTTTCGACCACGCATCATGCATTCCCCTTTGATCTCCATGTGCCCCAGTGTGAGTACGACCACCTGAACCTTGGATTTCCCCTCCTAGTTCGGGTCTTCCTCGTCATCGATCATGATTGTCTCCATGCTCAACATGCACATGCAAAGATCAAAGAACGTTTTCCTGGCATAAGTTCTCCAACTTGACCAATATCAGTTCACACACGCATATCACACTCTTATTTATCAATAAACATGAATCAAATCATCCACGACCTTAAATTCCAACTTTCAGAAAAACAACTCGAGACCACTCTGTAAAACCGGTTGTACCGCTTTGCACAAGCCGATCATACCGCTGGCCGATCAACCACGAGTACACAAGATACTTGAATATTACAAGAATTAAAGCACTCGAAGCCTAGACTTCCTACCGTAAGCGTACGACCAACTATCAGAGGCCTACGACCACTGATCGCAAAGCCTACGACCACTTACTAGAAGCCTACGATCACCGAGCATGAAGCCCACGACTACCGATCACGAAGCCTACGGCTACCGACCACGAAGCCCACGACTACCGATCACGAAGTCTACGACTATAGTTCATCGACCATCGACCAAACACTGTAGCTTTCGACCACCGACCAATCACTGTAGCTTCGACCATCAACCAGTCATTGTAGCTTCTACCATCGACCAGTCACTATAGCTTCCCGACCTTCATCCATGCAACTCCGATTGTCCTTTATACTCGTTACACACCTCGACTTACAACTGAGTACATTACTCGGAGCTCTACCACTCGGTACTAGGATCTACAGTACTCAGAAATCTATCACTCAGTTGAGATACACTACTCTGAACTATATCACTCGACACTCTAAGCTACAGTACTCGTAGTTACAGTACTATAAGTATAGTAAAAAAGGATCATTGAGTATCACCGATTAGACCACCCGCTACAAGGCATGATCCAACCACTCACACTGAAAACTCAACAACTGAAACTTTCACAGCCGCAAATATCAATACAACCCAAATATCAATTATTCATCATCACAAAGTTTACAACTAGTCCACATGGTATTTTACGACCAGTCCCCATAGTCTAACAGTACCCTAACATTTTTATGCTATAATAAATACATAAATATCCTACATTGTAACACTATACACAATATTAACCCTAACCTAACAGTGCTGATCTACAACTACAAACTCTAGTTATACCAGTAAGCTATATTTATTGTTGTTAATCTAACATATTTTTATCAAAGTAACCAACAAATTACATGAGCAGGACGAACTTACCACAAAAGGCGAGTACGCGGAGGCACGCCGAGCTAAGGGCAGGGTCTCCTCCTCCCCTCCCCTCCCCTCTCCCTTCTTCTCCTCTCCTCTCCTCTCCTCTCCTCTCCTCTTTCCATGCCAACACTTCCTCTCCTCTCTTCGGTCTTTCTGTCGCGTGAGTTGGAAGCAGCTGGACAGATGTTAGCCCCCAGTCGCGATAGCGTGGCGTGATTGGGGTCACGCACCTGCCTGTCACTCGAGGGAAGCACGACTGGGTGTCAAACGCCTGCCAGTCACGATTCCCTCGTGCAACTGGACGACATGGCACAACGTCGTCTGCTCATCGCGTGACTAAGTGTCGACATGCCTAAAATCATTGGGCCACCACGTGATACAACACAAATTAGTAATTTAGTTGGAACATGTTTGACGGCCCAACTAACACACGTAGTACCCCATCATAGCCACGGTTCCAACTTTTCTTTCCTTGGTAAGCCTTTCCTTTCTCATGCATACACCTCGTAGTAGTATTTGGTGTCGTATCATCCCCCCCCTTTAAGCAAAGCCGTCCCCGGCTTGGGGATATTCTTCGAAGCCTTCTTCTTTGCTGAAATTCTGTCCACTTTGATTACACTGTCCATCATTGGTTTTAGCTCATGTCGCTTCCCGTCATGCACAAAAGAATATGTGTTGGATCGGCCCTCACGTGTAGCATTATGATCATATTGCCATAGCCTACCCAATAGGAAACCACATGCATCCATCTGCACGACATCGCAATCCACCTTGTCAACATAATCACCAACGATGAACATAACACACACCTTGTGAGTTATTTTCATCCTCCCGGAGTTATACAACCACTCCACGTAGTGCGGTTGTGGATGCCTCCAAGTGGACAACCCCAAAGTGTACACCAAATCCTTGCTAATTACATTGGTAAAACTCCCACTGTCAATGATCAGCTTGCACGCTTTCTCCTCGATCTTGCAGTCTGTTTGGAAAATACTTCGCCATTGCCCTTTAGCTTTAATTTTAGCACTTTGCACCTTCTGAACTAGCATATTCAAGCCGCTTTTAGGAGGAATATCCAATCGATCAAAAGTTGGTCCTGGCGTAAAATGAGTTTTCTCGTATTCGGTGTCTTCTTATTTCTCTTTCAGAATCCTCGCTGACACTTTTTGAAGCATAACCATTACTTGTGAGCAACACCTTTCGCTGATTTGGGCAATCACACATCATATGCCCTCTTCCCTTGCACTTGAATCGTTCAATTTCTCTAATACAAGCAGTAGAAAGCGCACTAGAATCAGCTTTAGATGTTTCTTTACCTCTATTGCTCGCAGCCTTTGATGCCTCCTTAGAAATAGCCCGTTTGACTGATGTGATGTCGTCACCTTAGAATTTATACCAACATCATCTACTTGTTGTTGTGGTTGTTTCCATGCGCTGGTTTCAGTAGGGCGACCACTCTTTTCTTGCTTTCGCTTCACTTGTTGATTAGCATGTTCGGCTTGATGTACTAAGTCTTGGATGTTGTAGTAATGAACCATCTCCACTCTATATTGCACCTTCTCATTCAGCCCATTAAAGAAACATGTCATATTCCTCCATCCCTGTATGGATCATCAACATCTCCGTCTTTTTGTAGTACTCATCAACACTAGAATTACCTTGCCGTAATTGTTGCAGCCGATTGTACAAGCTCCTAGTGTAGTGTTCAAGAACGAAATGTCGCCTTAGCATATTTTTCATCTACACCCATGTATCCAGATGTGCTCCCACATGGCATAATTGGTTCCACCATACTAGGGCATACCCAATGAACTTAATCGTTGCCAAATAAATGTTCTTGTTCTCGGTATAGTGATGGTTGTAAAAAATCTGCTTGACAAGCATCACCCACTCCAAGTACTCCTCTAGTTCAGTTTTTCCCTTGAACAACGGGGTAGTAGAAATTTTAACCTGGTCGATGACGTCATCCACGGTGACTCGCTAAGCCAAACCAGCCCCTCCTCCATCGCGCACTCCCACACGGACATCACCACAGTGATGAGGGTCGATCCGACGCAGACGTGGATAGAACCTCGCTGCACCGTCAATGTCCTCCTCCCGTTCGTCGCCTTTAGAGTGTGCACTTCATTCAAGAAATTGAGGAACCCGACCGGCATGCACCACTTGTGGTGGCGGAGGTGGTGGTCGCAGTCTGTTGTTGATAGCATCAGTTAACGCGTGGTGATCCAGGAAGTAGTCCCGTGTGGCCTCTAGTCCCACACGCACCTCTGGAAGCAATTCATCAGCATATTGGGGCACCTTATCATCTTGAGCAGCAGCATCATGAACACCAACTCGATTGTTAGGCTCCGACTTAACCATCTAGTCGATCTCTACAAAAACAGCCGCACAAAACTTCCAAGATCAGCACTACTGTAAGCAACGTGGCACTCTAATACCACATAATACGGCCCAACAAGTAATTTAGTTGGAACGTGTTTGTCGACCCGACTAACACACGTAGTACGCCCATCATAGCCATGGTTCCAACTTTTCTTCCCTCGGCGAGCCTTTCCTTTCTCATGCATACATCTCATAGTAGTACTTGGCACCGTATCACCACGCGACTAGGTCTAGTCGGCTGGTGGGCCGGCGACTGATGGTTATTTTGTGAAATAAAATAAAATAAAATATGGCTTATTTTGTAAAATAATTAAAAATAATTTATTTATAAAAAAATCTCGCCTAGTGGGTCTGTAACCGAGGGTTATTTTTGTAAAAATAATAATAGAATATGGTTTATTTTTGTAAAATGTTTAAAAATGATTTATTTATTTTTTTAAAAAATACTACATCAGCCTGCGTGCGCACTTGGCAGCTCTCGCGAGCTTCGCAACCTGTAGCCACTGACCAGGTGTCGCCGCGACGTGTGCGTGTGAACTGCGAATCTTCTTTGCCGCACTGGGCTTGTCATGACGTGTGCGTGCAACTTGTGAGGCTTCTTGCCACAAAATAGCAGGCAGGTCTCTTTTCTTTCCCGTGAGTTTTGTCAGTGCGGTGAGGTGTACGTAGCGGCAGTGGTAAGTGGTAGTAACGACGAGTGGTCGCTTTCTGGGAGGGCAGAGGCGTTGCCGCGGCAGAGAGGGCGGCAGCAGCTTCTTCTCCACGGTTCAACAGGGACGGGCGACCGGTCCGGTAAAAAACCATTTTCCAGATCGCACGCACGCACGCAGAACGCAGAATCTCTCCAGATCTGCGAATACTGTTGCACGCACGCACGCAGAATCTCTCCAGATCTGCGACGACCCGACCGGAGATGCCGCCGTTCGCGGAATGGGACGGCTCGGAACATTTATAATACTACAAGCTAACTCGCGTCATTTGGGGTGGATACTGACAGAAGCTTTTTTTTTACTTTCTAAACTGACAGAAGCTATTTGTTGCTGCTGGGGAGGCATCGACTGCAGCGGCTGTTGATGATGGTGTTTATAAGAACTGTACAGAGCATCGATCAATGAGTTTGAAGAGATTGTACAGTAGTATGTTGTTTTGTATATTGGAAATTGTTAGCGCATTATACCTAAAGCTGGGTTGATTTGTGAAGAGCACGCACTTCGATCATTCATTAGTTTTTTTTTGGACGACCGTTTTTTTTGTGTGGGTGGATCGGCTGTAGACTGGGTAGGAGGTGACGCAGATCTGTCCGTTCAAATAAGATGCAATGTTACGTCGGCCAAGATTTAAATAGGTTTGTCGATGTTTTATTAGATTAGAACCACGCAGAGATAATACATAGATTTTATACAGGTTCCGTCCTTCTTCGAAGAGAATAACAACCATACTCCTATATTGATGCGACAATAAGTGTCCCGATCTTTCGGTGAGAAGGATAACTCGATTTGGGTGGAGACGACTCTCACGATTCGGCTACCGATCGCACACGACCAATATGCCCGGCAATCGCTGAATCAACTCCGAGATCATTAACGACCTTGCTAGAAGCACGATCGGCCTGACTACGAAAGTCTATTCCTGCATGCAATCGAAGAACACGCAAGAAAAAGATAATAAGCAATCTGAAATTGCAAATAAGATTGAAATATTTGATACAGTTGGGATTCTGTAGCGGTATTATGGTTGGTCTAATCGACACAAACCAATACACGAAATTGTAATGAAGCTAACTTTTAACTAAACAAAATCCAAAAAACTAAAGGGTGCAACCTCCTTATAAAGGGAAGGGGAAGCCGCACATAGCTAACAAAATAGGGGATGTTACTATTCACAATACTGTTCATATATAAATAGTGCCTCATGAACAGTACGGGCCGTCTAAGGTGGCGCCTTCCCGTTGGCCCAAACATTACAAGGCCTAATTTGGTCTAAACAAGTGATACATAATCTTTTTTGGTGATTATTGTGCCCATAGAAGGAATTTAAAGGTGAGTCTGGATCCATTGAAAGAGGACGAGATAAGCTTTCCACCAAGTCCTCGTGGAGCTCAAACGGACTCTGTATGTGAAAGTTATGCACGTTTGAAGTCAGTGCTATCTCCGGAGGCCGAATTGGATTCCAAAATTTGTCTAGCTTGAACTCTTTCTTAGCTTGGACAAAAAGTGATGTGATACTACACAAATATACATTTATATCATTAGGTAGCATCATATAGTTTATATAATATAAATGCACTCCTAAAAATGAGCTTACCTGATAATTTAAGTAAAACGTACGAGCTCTGTAATTGGAATAACAAGCATAGCAAATATGATTGTATCCATAGGGGTCCCGTCCTCATCATAGATGGATGTATTGAATGTGCTAATTACAATAAAGAGAGACTACAACCTAATGTCTTTTGCTCTAGATTGTGTTGCCCCCTCTGTTTGCCGACTTCATCCCTTATATAATGCATGAAGGGGTGACAGTTTCTCCAATCCAAGAGACGTCTCAATGTTCCAAATGATAAATCGGTTGGTGGTGGTTATTGTCAGAAAGATAACCTCCCCGCGTCGCCAGGAAGTTATTGTCAAAGACAGAGGTATAAAATGTGCAGTTATTCTAGAGAATAACAGCGTATATTAATTACCCTGTGTATTTAAACACGATGTATAAGGCTCCTTAATCGACTAGGCCCACATGTCTACAAACCCCATCAATTATAGGGCGGTCGTGGATAAATCTACGACTACAATATGATTGTAGATAAGGCTTACAACCAGAGATGAGTCGTAGAAAAGCTTATGACCAAGCGACTGGTCGTAGAAACACTTATGACTAGGGGGTGTTCGTAGTAAGACTTATGCCCAAGTCAAACTCGTATGTGAGAAAGCTCCAGCACCTACAGTGACAGGGGTTCCTCGAATCTTGGTGGCCGTGTCCACAAAGGAAAAGGAAGAACGACTAAAGGTAATCAAGAGTTGACTTCTTTAGGATTATGTAGTTGTAAAATTCGACCATCGAGTGGTGTCCTTTTTTCTGTTTATTACAGAAAGTAGATATGGCATATCGTCGAGATAGCCAAGAGATCGAATCGAAGATTGTCGAAAAGGCGCCAGAAGAAGACAAGGATCCTCCAGCCAAAAGGCGTCGTCTCGTGAAGGTCGCCGACAAGAAAGGAAAAAGCTCAAGATCTGCTCCTACCCTTTGGAGATCCCGAATTATATACATAGGATCACAAACCTCCAGATCATATGTAAATAAATATAGGTCTCCAAGTTCTGAAATTCAACTTAACCCATGTAAGTACGTTGACCTTAGCAGTTCAAGACCATACTTACACGAGTCAAGTAGTATTTCAAATCTTCGAATATGTGTCTCATGTTATCTCCCAAGGATCAAGGCTAACACGCACATATTCTAATCAACATTGATCACAGTCATACACAAGGCATACAGATATATTACACATGTCGTACAAGACAAGGACTTATGTCCATAATTTACAACAGAGGCCGACCGGCCAAATTTAACCCTTAACATAAGTATGTAGCAGAAAATAAAGCATCAAAAACAAAAACTCTATCAGGGTGTGCCCTTCCCAAAGGAAACTGAGTGGAGGTCAGAAATAGCGTTACTCATTAGCGTCACCGAAGTCGGCGCTAACGAAATGATCTATGTTATAATCTTCCTCACCTGAACAAATAGACAATCCGTTAAAGTACAAAGTTGTACTTGCAAGACTTACACAAATAAAAATTTATGCATGCTAGTGGTTGCTCAAAGAGATGTTATAGTGGCTCTAGTTTTTGCATAAACGCAACATCGCTCAATCTACACCTTCTAGTTTAATAAAGCAATTTTAGCAATACATTGTTTAACAAAAAAAAGTTAAAGAACATAAAGGTAAACATATTTCAAACAATATCAAAGTGGCAGTCCCACTTTGATAAACTAAACCCATGACACACCTGTCATGTCGATACCAAGTTGTCCCATGTCAAGTTTTAATTTAGAGTCTAACAATGATGTCAGTCAAGCCCCAAGTGATGTCCATGTAGGACCGGAAAGGCGACTAAAGGGGGGTGAATAGGCGCTTTCCAAAACTTTCTCGCCTAAATCAAAAACCAACACGAACTTTACTCCTTTAGCTATGAAAGCTAAGAAGATCAGTAAGCACACAGCGGAAGCCTTGTGTTGGATTCGACAGACCCCTCAACCACACGACACAAATGTGGAGACTTAAACTCAGAGGGTTGATCAGGCACGGCGGTCGGCCAAGCTACCACGGCGGTCGGACCGACGTTCAACCAATGATCCGACAAGCAACTAATCGGCGGTCGGACCGGTGGACAGCGGTTTGACCCGCAGAGCAATGTCTCGAAAACACGGTGGTCGGATCGCCGCTGAAAGACCGATCGACCGCATGACCCGAAGATCAAAATCCACCCCCAAATCCAAAACGAAATTTGATCCAACTTTTGATTCAACCAATGAAACTTGACCAAATTTCGAGCACACCTCCCTAATGATATTAGAGACCTATTTCTAGCGACGATCCTTCAGATCCACTTCGCAGAATCGATCTCTCAAGGATTAAACGAAGAAGTGCATAAACCCTAGAAATATGAAAATCTTTGATTCAAGACTTGCTAGTGGGGTTGATGGTCTAGATGATTCTAGGAGTATTCCCACACATCAAAGCAAGACAAAGTGGGTCAAAAGACCAAGCATAAATCCTTGAATCAAGGAAGCACCAAATTCATTCAAATGAGAGAAGAACACAAAAGGGGAGACAAATGATCTCACAAGCAAGCATCACAAGATTGATTGATCTCACAAGATGCTTACAAAGCCACTCCAACAAGGAGGACAAGAGCTCACCCAAGGAGCATACAATCTCTCCCTCTCTTCCTCTCCAAACCCTAACCCTAGAAAAGGCAAAGGGGAAAACAAATGAAAGCTTCAAGGGGGTTTTACATCTCCCCCCCTTCTATTTATAGGAGAAGACTAGGGTTTCACTTTTGGGACCCACTCACACATGGGACCCACACAATCATCTGTTGAAGCAATCGCCTGCTTCACCACGTGTAGGTTGATCAGCAGTTCTCATCGCGTCGCCAAGCCTCTCTTGTCCGAATCCCATCGGAACCTCCTGCAGACTTGCACCGATATTCGCACCGCCGATCCAACAATTGCATCAACCACCTGCTCGATCCATCTTGCCCATCTCGCACCATGCTTGAGTCACACGACCACCCGCCTCCATGATCGCTACGGACCTCGGCTCTCCAGCGTAGTCCCGATCCACTCACCGCTGACGCCGTTGACACGCAAGCCACCGCACTGACAATAGACAAACAAACCGCTTAGGGAACAAGTTCTTCACAACTTGACCCACATCAGTTCCGCAATGCAATATACATCAATAAAGCATTGAAGTTCATATAATAACACACTCGAACAAACTCAATGCAACACTTGGCTCACCTCCAGTGATCGCCGGTCCGATCAGCCCCATTGTACGGTCCGACCGATTCATGCTTGATCGGACCGCTCCCACAACGGCGGTTGGACGGTCCAAAGGACTTAGTCAAAATTCAAGCGAGAAAATTCCGATACCTTCTCGAAATTTCAAACGAATAGAACTTTTGACTGCGAGCTCCAAAAATGATGGGACCACATCCGGAGACTCCTCACCGCCTACACAACCTATTTTGGCTTAGATCCAAAGCCACTTTAGGTCGAGGCCGTCCGACCGCCACCATCGCCGGTCCGGATCAGTCCCACGATCGATCCGACCCCACCACACCACCGGCCGACACACGTGGTCCGACAAAGATGAAGCAAACCCCGAAACGCGAGATTTTGCAAACCAACAAAGCCATTGCCAATTGACTCATCATCCTGAGATCGTGCACATATCCTCACGATATCCACAATCTCCCCCTTGATGAACACATTGGCAATTTCCTAGAAAATGTGGTTTTTCAAATTGAAAAGTAAAAATCGCTTTTGTGATAAAGGCACAACTTGGTCCAAAAGCAAGAAAAAGCTTAGGAACCGACCAAGCTGGCTTCGGAATAGTATAGGCAAGTGAGATATGGCAATGAACGCACAAAAGGATTCAAATTCCAGAAGATGGCCAAAAATCTCACTAAGGTCCATATGAAAGACAATATGTTCTATTTGACCTTTGATCATTGTGAGTCTTCTTGAATTGCAATTCAAATCAGAAAAAGGCAATAAAACCCAGAGACTCAACTCACTATGATCATAAATTTTCAAAAGGTTCACAAAATTTTTTTTTGTGTGTGTGTTCTTTTATGTATGAAACCTTGTGTAAATCAAAAGCTCCAAAACAGCAAACATCATTTTCTTCAATCCTTCTCCCCCTTTGACAATGAATTCATCAAGATGCATGGGACAAGAACGAGCATGAAGAAATGACTTTATTTGAAATTTAACAAAAGGAGCCATGACCATTATCTATGTAGACAGTACAAGACATATACCAAGCCATAAAAAGAGTAGAAGCTATATTCAATCATGGCAAAACATGTCTTTAAAGCTACAACCAAAATAGCAAAGAATCGAGATTAAAAGAATTAAAATCATGAAAGGTTGCTCAATATCATAGTTCCACTAAAAGCAACCAAAATGAGTCAAGCCATGTCTATAAGTAAAAAGAGACTCAACACAAGAACTAAGGTATTTTGAGCAATAAGAGTATTCTTTTTGAAGCAAAACTCAAGCACTTAACATTTTGAGCATTTCCTAAAAGGATTTTTCCTCTGTGCTAGATCTCAAGCCTTGCCGCGACCATCTCAAGCGATAAGCTTAAAAGAATGATCTAGGTCATCCAAAACTCCCCCTGAGTTCATGCCTAGTGCAATGGCAAGCCGTCTCATGAGAAAGGATTGGTGAGATCAGTTTTTTCGCACAAAAAATCTCATTTTTCATTTGCTTGACTTAATAAGATAAAAAGCTCATTTTTCAACTCAGAATAAGTTCAAGACTCAATTCAACCTGTAAGACATGGCGAGAGTCATAAGAGGATCACTGGAGCAAAACTAGTCACAAGATCCAACAAGACATGATTTGATTCAAATTGCTCACAGATCTAAAGCTAGCAAGGCAAAAGCTAAGCCAAATACGAAGATCCATAAAAGAAGTCTAGCAGACTATCACTTGATATGACAAGGTATAGAAGATGAAATCAAGTCATACAAGGATAATAATCAAAGCTCCACAATTTTTATTATGCAATGCAAGACATTTGAAATAAAAATGCATTATGATACAATGAATGCAAAAAGAGCAAATTCCCTCAAAACATCCAAGCCTCAGTACTGGGATTTGAGATAAAAGATCTAGGTGTCCAGTACTGAGATGGACGAGGCCTGGGAATAGCAAAAGAAGCAGCAGAAAAATGATTAGGCACAAAATCATAAGAATGCCCATGAGCACCACCTGGACCTCTCCAAAACGATCTACCAAAAGACCGATACTCCCCCTGTCTAGGTGCTACCCGTGGTCTATCCTCACGATATCCAAGACCAAACTGCTGCCTGGACCCACCAAAAAGGTCAACAGAGTTCCCTACAAGCCTAGGCCTATATGTGGTACGCTGAATAGGCTGCCCGGCTCTAGAGACTACAGCTGAAGAAGAGACTCCTCTAATGGATCTCAAAGTGCTCATCCTCTCTTTCCTCTCAATTTTTGCTCTCCGGAAGCAAAACTCAACCGTGTGGCCCTCTTTCTTGCAGAAGGTGCAATGGTACTTGACCTTTTGAGGGGTCCGTACTGGTGAGACAGAAGCACCATTCTTGCTAGAAAGAGATTGAGCAGAACCTACAGCTTTATGAACAACCTTTGAAGTCAAAGAAGATTCTTGCTCAACCAAACCACTTTTCACAACTCTAGCAATCTTTGGTGGGAGATTCTTGGAAAGCTCTAGGGACTTAAAACCTAGGCCACTGTTTTTCACACTCACCTTGGATTGGTCTAGAATCAAGTTGAGCTTCTTTTTCCCGCTAGAAAACCTCTCAAGAGTCATTTTGAGGTAATCGTTCTCTTTTGCCAAAACTCCACAATTGGAGCACTTTTTAGAATCGATTGCCTCAACATGTTTGCTCTTAAGAAGATCCACTTCCACTTTTGAGCCTCACAAGACACACAATAGGACTCTCCAATCCTATTCAATCTGCTCCTTAAATTTGACTCTAAAAGCCTCTTGTATCTTACCAATAGCATTTTCAATTTCAAAGATGCAACATACAAGAGGAAGAATCAATAACTTTCTTGGAAGCAGGAAGAGACATGGATCTTTCAATTTTAGCTTTCTCTTCAAGAGTCTTGTTTAAAGCTTCAATCTCAATTGTAAGCTTAGGGCAATTTTCACAAGAGGCAATTCTAGAATAAGCAATCATTTCAGTCATCTCTTGCATTTTAATTCGATTATTCTTACAATGAGAACACGTGTGACTAGCATCAAATTTTTGCAATTCTTTTAAAGAGCTATCCAGTTTCAATTCTAGCAAAGCACGCTTTGAGCAATTTAATGGAATAGCATCTAAAGCAGTCACATCAAGCGGAATGGCATTCATGCAAACAGAACTAGACTTGAGAGATTCTAGTTCAGAAAGAGCATTTTTCAATTTATCTTCAACAGAGGAATGAGCATTATTCAAGCTTGACAATTCATTAAGCAAGCTAGAGCATGAATCACAGAAATCATCAGGATTAATGGATTTGAGCCTAACCACTTCTAGGTTCAAATTATCAATCATAGTATCCTGTTTCTTGATCACTTTAGCTTGCTTATGCAATTTTTGTTCAGCAAGCACTAAAGCCCTTTTCATGTCAGGAAGTGAAGGGCATACCTCATCGGGTCACTAAAAGGATCCTCGCTGTTGGAGAAGTCGCTGTCGTGGCTGTTCTTAGCCATAAAGCACATGCCAGTGAAATCACGTGCCTTCTTCTTGCCACGGGAGTCACTCTTGTCGTCCTCCGACTCCGAGTCCACATCTTCCATGCTCACATCCTCTAGAGCTTCAAGGACTCGACTGACAAACTTGCGATAGTTTGTCTTCTTGGACTTAGCATCCCTTGCTTGAGGATGCCTTTGTGACTCCTTCTCCTCCTTGCCCTTCAGCTTGGGGCATCTAGAGCGAATGTGGTTGAGCTCACCACACTCGAAGCATGTGATAGGTCCACCTCTCCTCCTACTCCTCACATTATTGTACGCTCTCGTGAATTTGGTGGATAGGAGGGCTAAATCATCTTCAGGTAGTCTCTCAAGTTGCTCATCGCTCAAAGAATGCAAAGCGCATAAGGAAAATCGGATGAGCTAACATTAAAAGAATAAGCATATCTACCCTTAGATTGGTCGACCACTAAAGCCATCGGCTCATTGCGTGTGAGACGCGAGATGAAATCAATCTCATGCGTCTTCAACCTCGAGTAAAGCTTATCCATGGTAAGCTCACTCATGTGATGTTGTCATTGATGGCGTGATCTTCATCCCCGGACCTTCACATCCAAAGCACCCAAAAGTGGCGTGCATTTTCGAGACTCGAGAAAATACAAGATCAACGGTATGAGATCATGAAGAATTTTAGAAAATCTCCCCACACTCATCTAAAGATTCACGTGTCTTTGCTCGATCTTGGAGTATGCTTTCTTAAGTCGGTTCATCTTACTTCCTTGATCGCAGTGGACCCTCGTGATAATCACAAAGAGTCCGCCAGATCTCATGAGCGATAAAGAAATGAGCGACACACTCAAACTCCGATCGACTAAGGCCTTGAATCAAAAATTACGAGCCCTCGTTGTTCTCCACATCCGAGTGATCAAATTGTCATCTACCGCACGACATAAGGGTTTTTCACCTTAAGCCAAATCGCGTGCCCTTGAGCCTCGATGTAGGCCTCCATTCGGCCTTCCAATATGCAAAATCAACTCCATCAAAAACATGTGGCCCGATTGAATATCGCTCAGTAGCCATGGTTCCAAAGACCGGTTAAGATCTATAGAAAAGAGCTAACCCGCTCGATACCACTTGTAGGACCGGAAAGGCGACTAAAGGGGGTGAATAGGCGCTTTCCAAAACTTTCGCCTAAATCAAAACCAACACGAACTTTACTCCTTTAGCTATGAAAGCTAAGAAGATCAGTAAGCACACAGAGGAAGCCTTGTGTTGGATTCGACTGACCCCTCAACCACACGACACAAATGTGGAGACTTAAACTCAAAGGGTTGATCTGGCACGGCGGTCGGGCCAAGCTACCACAGGCGGTCGGACCGACGCTCAACAATGATCGGCCGGCAACTAATGGCGGTCGGACGGTGGATACGGTTTGACCTACGAGCAGTGATCTGAAAACACGGGCGGTCGGACCGCCGTTGAAAGACCGGTCAGACCGGTATAGTCCAGTACTGAAAATCCACCCCCAAATCCAAAACGAAATTTGATCCAACTTTTGATTCAACCAATGAAACTTGACCAAATTTCGAGCACACCTCCCTAATGATATTAGAGACCTATTTCTAGCGACGATCCTTCGATCCACTTGAGAATCGATCTCTCAAGGATTAAACGAAGAAGTGCATAAACCCTAGAAATATAAAAATCTTTGATTCAAGACTTGCTAGTGGGGATTGATGGTCTAGATGATTCTAGGAGTATTCCCACACATCAAAGCAAGACAAAGTGGGTCAAAAGACCAAGCATAAATCCTTGAATCAAGGAAGCACCAAATTCATTCAAATGAGAGAAGAACACAAAAGGGGAGACAAATGATCTCACAAGCAAGCATCACAAGATTGATTGATCTCACAAGATGCTTACAAAGCCACTCCAACAAGGAGGACAAGAGCTCACCCAAGGAGCATACAATCTCTCCCTCTCTTCCTCTCCAAACCCTAACCCTAGAAAAGGCAAAGGGGAAAACAAATGAAAGCTTCAAGGGGGTTTTACATCTCCCCCCCTTCTATTTATAGGAGAAGACTAGGGTTTCACTTTTGGGACCCACTCACACATGGGACCCACACAATCATCTGCTGAAGCAATCGCTTCGCTTCACCGTGTAGGTTGATCAGCGGTTCTCATCGCGTCGCCAAGCCTCTCTTGTCCGAATCCCATCGGAACCTCCCAGATACTTGCACCGATATTCGCACCGCCTGATCCAACCAGCTGTACCGAACCACCCATTCGATCCATCTTGCCCATCCTGCACCATGCTTGAGTCACACGACCTCACCCGACCTCCATGATCGTTCCGACCTCGGCTCTCCAGCGTAGTCCCGATCCACTCACCGCTTGCGTCGTTGACACGCAAGCCACCGCATGCACAATAGACAAACAAACCGCTTCCGGAACAAGTTCTTCACAACTTGACCCACATCAGTTCCGCAATGCAATATACATCAATAAAGCATTGAAGTTCATATAATAACACACTCAGAACAAACTCAATGCAACACTTGGCTCACCTCCAAGTGATTGCCGGTCGATCAGCCTTGGGGCGGTCCGACCGATTCATCTTGATCGGACCGCTCCCTGGCGGTTGGACGGTCAAAGGACTTAGTCAAAATTCAAGCGAGAAAATTCCGATACCTTCTGGAAATTTCAAACGAATAGAACTTTTGACTGGGAGCTCCAAAAATGATGGGACCACATCCAGGAGACTCCCCTCACCTGCCTACACAACCTATTTTTGGCTTAGATCCAAAAGCCACTTTTAGGTCAGACCGGTCCGACCGGCCACCACTGCCGGTCCGATCAGTCCCACGGCGGTCCGACCGCTGACACCACCGGTCGGACCACTGTGGTCCGGCAAAGATGAAGCAAACCCCGAAAACGCGAGATTTTGCAAACCAACAAAGCCATTGCCAATTGACTCATCATCCTGAGATCGTGCACATATCCTCACGATATCCACAGTCCATAACCGTGGACACGACTATTCGAATATGTTATAACCCTGCAGGGGGTACATCTTTACCCACATGACTTGATCAGCCCGTAAGCCTCCGGATGATAACACACTTCCTTTGGTGTGTCGGTAGGGAAATCAAGGCTCGGTATTTTTCAGCAAGAAATCCATATTGAAGCGAACCACCCTTGCATGACAAAATCCCGCTCAGTGCTAACTATTTCGCCCACTAACTAACTGGGCATGCAAGTTGTGTCGGAGGGGACAATGTAAGGAGTTAGCATGTGGGTCAACTGCCCAACATCAAAAATAGCGCTCACTTGCACATTATATCCTTACATTGGGTTCCTAAGGAACATGAGATTTTATGGTCCCATGTCCTCAAACCACCTGTGTTTCAAATCAATACGGCTTTCCCTTTACTTGGTCAAGCGGCGCCCATAAACCGCGTATGGAAGTACGAGTGATACTTGGAATGAAAGCTCAAAGTTCGGTCCTTAATGACCCGAACAAATCTTTCTACAATACCCAATTCTCGTGCACGAAGGCACCCTCACTACTAGTCATTTGTCCAGATCTAAATCTATTTTTAAAGAACAAAATTTAGACCCCACAATCGGATTCGAAGATCTGAACTAAAAGCATAAATATGATTATTTAGTGTCTCCCAGGATTTGACAAGCTAGCCCCGCCAACCGGACTGCGCGACTACTGACTTCCATGACTAAGCATAAACACCTAACTTAGGCATATTTGCAAAAGTGAAATTAAGGTTAACCTGCAACAATTGAGATATAGCTAACTAAACTTCATAAAGTATCCATACTCGAAAATAGTATGAACACAATTGATATTTGCATTTCAGAGCACTAAAGTAGGAAATACTGGGATCAACATGTATGCAGGAACAAAGTAAAAAGTGATGCTTGCACCTTGCTGGAATGTCAATTGTTCACTCTCCGACGAATACTCGTTCACTTCGGTCGGCTCAAATTCTAAAGAAAACACATTAACGAATAAAACAACGAGAAAATCGAGAAAATTCAAAATACTTGAAAATGCATGAAAATATCACATAAAAGAGATGATGATTTAATAGGAATTTAGGTGAAAATTTTAATTCAATTGGAGTTCAATTTGTTTTTCTATAGATTTTTCAAGGCTTAACGTTATTAGTGTTCGAATATTTTAGATATCAGCATTGCACAGCGTGCGGTTGCGCACGGCGATGCAGTGGAGTGCGAGCTGTCAGGGGCGCGCACAGCGGGCGTAAGGTGCGCATGACACGACGGGAAACCGCGGTGCATTGGCGAACTCGTGACACGATGCCACGCCGGCAGCCAGCAGCGTGACGGGCAGCGTAGGCGTGGCGTGGAGGGCACGACGAGCTGCGCACAAGGATTAGCATTGTAAAAAAAGGCGCATCAAGGATTATGGGGTGTTTGTTGATTAATCATTTGATTGCATCTTTTATGTTTGCATGCTAACTGCCAGCAATTATGTTTCAGTTTCTTGTTTGCATTAGCATCAATAATGTCATTCATTGTTGATGGTTCACCTCATGGCTGAATAGCAGTCTGCCGTTGCTTGCATGTAGCTAGTCAAAGTGCAGCGCTAAGTGGGAGTTTATTTGTCATAGTAAATGTGTGTTTTTCATTGCATTGTTTTTGCATGTAACGTACGCTGTATGTGGTACTCCTGATTAGAATAAAAGGAGAGAAGAGAAATCAGAAAATTAGTTGTCGAAGTTAGACAATACCAAATTGTTGTGTCATTGGTGTCCAGTTGCTTGTTCATCCAGTCGATGAGGCTAACATGACCCGCACTATCAACTGGGGCCTCGCCGGTGTCACCTATCAGAGTATGTACCACCGCCGCGGCCATCCACAGCCTTCTTGTATTACTCCTCATCCCACGTCTCCTCCTTCCTCACGGCCACCGACATCGCCATCAACGCCGGAACCAGACACTGCTCCACCATTGTCCCTTCCTTCACCGGCTTTTGCCGCTTCCTGCCTCCTCCATACCCCCGCTACTCATCATCACCTCCCTCCCAGCTTACATCAACGCCACCGTAGCTTTCAACGGTGCTCCCAGCTTACATCATGTTGGAATAATCTTGACATGTTAGCTTTGTGATCACGTTTGTGAGTGTTAATTTAGGAGTGTTAATTTAGGAGTTACTAATGTTGCATGTAAATCTAGTGATTAGTGGTTGCACGCGCATGTGCATGATGTACTCGTTGCTTGCATGTAGTAGCATGTTAGCTTAGTCAACAGGTGTGCCATGACATGTGGATCGTGGCATAGGCAAGTAGATGTACTACTTTAGTTAGTTGCTGCATGTGAGTGAACGTGCAAGTGTTGCACGTTAGTTGAGTAGTGCTGGGTCGTGCCGCTAGAAACGGTCAAGTTTGTTGCTCGACGCACAGAGTTTTGTGCCTACATATGGCTTGTAATCAGTGTACAAGTCAAAGGAGAAGAGAGATGGGAGTTGAGAGATTCAACTCCAACAATTGGTATCAGAGCTTGAGATCCAGGAGCGTTAGGCGACACCGACGACATAGCGATGTCGAGGCTTGCGGCGAGAGGCCGCGGCGGCGTCAAGGTGCTGCCTTGATGCGATGGAGACCATGAACGGTGGTGGGAGGCCGCGTTCGTGGAGGTGGCCTTGCGAGGTCGCTATGAGAAGACAGTCGGTGTGATGCCGATGGTGTTTGTGCAAGGCCATGAGGAGGTGGCTATGCGCAAGAGCCGCGTTGGAGGCCACGAACCGCGGTGTGAGGCCGTGTTCGTGGAGGCGGTGGTGATGGCGTGCGGTCGGCACGTGGAGGCGCACCTTGGTGGCGCGGAGCGCGACATCGGTGCGAAACCGTTGTGAGGATTCGGCATGAAGCCGAAGGCAGTGGTGTGAAGCCATCGTCACTAGAGGAGTCAGTGTGAAGCCGACAAGCATGCCTCGGTGTGAACCCGAGCGGTAGCGGTGTGATGCCGCTGCGAGGAGAAGATGGTGGCATGAGGCCACAATGGTGTCTCGCTCACGCTTGAAGCTGTGTACGGCGGCGACGTGTGGTCGTCAGCAGACGTGCATGAAAGGAGGTGTGAGGCCGCCAGGAGAAGTCAGTGTGAGACTGACAATGATAGCGGTGCGATGCCGCTAGGAGAAAGCCGCTGCGTGTGGCAAGAGGTTGCGGGTGATCCGCAATGGTGAGTTGGCATGTCAAGATTAAGGGGGAAAATGTTGGAATAATCTTGACATGTTAGCTTTGTGATCACGTTTGTGAGTGTTAATTTAGGAGTGTTAATTTAGGAGTTACTAATGTTGCATGTAAATCTAGTGATTAGTGGTTGCACGCGCATGTGCATGATGTACTCGTTGCTTGCATGTAGTAGCATGTTAGCTTAGTCAACAGGTGTGCCATGACATGTGGATCGTGGCATAGGCAAGTAGATGTACTACTTTAGTTAGTTGCTGCATGTGAGTGAACGTGCAAGTGTTGCACGTTAGTTGAGTAGTGCTGGGTCGTGCCGTTAGAAACGGTCAAGTTTGTTGCTCGACGCACAGAGTTTTGTGCCTACATATGGCTTGTAATCAGTGTACAAGTCAAAGGAGAAGAGAGATGGGAGTTGAGAGATTCAACTCCAACACATCAATCACCTGAACACCAGAACACGTGCTCCGAATCTTCTCCGTCGCCGCACGCGTAGATGTGGAGCGCGGTCGTCGTCGTCGTCTTCTCCACACCGTACAACGTAATCCCGCCGCGGTGCTGGGTGCGCACGGCGGCTTCGCCCTGGTAACCGTCGCCGCCGGCGTCCCAGAAGGCCACGCCCACCGCAGCATCGAGACGACATCGGGAGCTGAGCCAGTCTCCCACATTCCACGGCACTTGGACTCTGTGCCGGAAAGCCCACCCCTCTCCGTCGTAGTCGTCGAGCACCCACAGCCTGATGGCCGGCCCTATCCGGCGACGGCGTGCGCTCCAGCTCCAGCAGAGCGAGGACCCCATCCAGCCCGAAGATCATCACGTCCTCGTTCCCCATCGCCTCCGGCGGTCGGGACATCGGCCGGGACTTCTCTGACACCGTGTCGAACGCCACCATCCTCTTGTGGTCGTGGATGTAGCGCTTGCCGGTCTCCGGGTGGGCCAGCCAATGCAGCCTGTCTCCGAGAGCGACGTAGCGGGAGTACGAATGCTCATAATGTCCTGTAAATCGACCGGCCATGGACACGTCGAGTCGCCGGGGTTCGGTGCCGCCGGCGGAGAGGACGTAGTAGGCCGAATCAGTGCCACGGCACAGCACCCGGTACTCGCCCGACGGCCGGCGGAAGTAGAAGCCCGACACGGCGGGCCGTAGGCACGGCTCTGCCGGTAGCCGCGGGAGGTGCGTCTGATGGCCTTAAGTAGCTGCAGTACACACACGCACACGAATACTCGGAGATCAAGGATTCAGTGATTCTGGAGAAACAACAACAGAGAGCAGACACTCAGTTTTGCCGGGCAGAGCAATAGTGCTCGTTTTCAGCTTAGTCTTTTTATTCAGGTGTCGGAAAAACTGAGCAACTGAATGAGTAACAAACTCCTACAATGCAGGCACTAAGGCCACTAACTCGCGTTCGGATCGAGACCGATTCTCGTGCTTGACTAAGTAAATAACTGACAAAGATACAACTCTGTCAGATGTGACAGTAAACTAGATGCAACAAAGATATACTGAAGAATATAAACCAAGAACTAATGCAGAAATAGTAAAACAAGATTATTCATCTAACATTTGCCCCCTTAATCTTGTTTACCCTTATTCGCTTCATGTATTCCAATCTTCTTCCGTATCTCTAGAAACTTGATCCGGCTGAGTGGTTTTGTAAGGATGTCTGCCATCTGTTCTTCTGAAGTGACATGCTCAACTTGAATCTTCCTTTGCTCTATGCACTCACGAATAAAATGATACCTAGTATCAATATGCTTGCTTCTTTCATGGTGCACTGGGTTCTTGCTAAGGGATATTGCTGATTTGTTGTCAACCTTGAGAGTTACCACTTCAGGTTTAACATCCATCAGATTTCCAAGCAGACGACACAACCAGATACCTTGACATGAAGCTGTGGTGGCTGCAATATATTCAGCCTCGCATGAAGATAACGCCACCACTCTCTGCTTTTGAGAATTCCATGTCACCAGATTTGATCCAAGGTATAACATTACCCCTGTTGTGCTTTTCCTGTCATTCAAGTCCCCGGCCAAATCACTGTCACTGTAACCAGTGAGCTTCAATCTCTCACTGCCACTCTTTGTGTAATGGCAGCCCAGGTTGTAAGTACCTTTTACATACCTTAAAATCTGCTTGACTGCAACCATATGCTGTGCACTAGGAGCCTCCATGAACCTGCTCACCACTTGTCGGACCCCCGGGTGTCACACAACCCCGAGACCCTCTGTGCATACCAAGCTAGTCCCATGATCAGTAGCTAGCTCGCACAGTTGCAACAATGATGTAATCATAACCATTCAACAACGAACTAATGAAGGCATAAAGTAATATTAATTTAATAAAGAAAGACCTTATGGTCAAGGTTCTTACAAAAGTCACCTCACAGGCTTAGCAACAACAGAGTATCCGCAAATGGAAATCTCAAAATACGTGGAGCCCAATCGACATGCCCACAGCAATCGAGTGGAGGACGTGACCTAGTTCGCAAAGTCTTCAAAGTAGCCTTCTTCGTAGAACTCAACATTTCCCGATTCTTCCGCTTGGGTCGATCAACAAAGGGCATAAAGCCGTGAGTACATAAAGTACTCAAAGAAGTCGAGAGAAATGTATGCACATAGTATTCATGACGAGGCTTAAGCAAGGATGGCTTTATGGTTAATTTGCGTAAAGCAAGTTTAACAAAGACTCTACAAGAATTAGATTGCAAAGCGTGATTTTAAAAGAATAATACGTAGATAACCAAGTTCTTTTGAATCAAGCGGTGAACATCCGCTCACTTCCCAACCATTCCAACCAAACGTTTCTATCGAACCACACCACATTTTTGAAAATGCTACCTTGCGCGAAATCACTGTGCATGTCCGTGAATCGGGACACGGCTATTCGAATAGATTTTAACACTCTGCAGAGGTTGTGCGGCTTTACCCACAAGAGATAAATCACTTGTAATGTCCGTCGACACACTCCGAGGGTGTGCGACTAAGTGACTATCACAAGGCCTTTACAAAGTTCCATTTTGCCTCGGTCGCCGCGCTAAGGTTTCGCCATCACGGCCCCTCTTGCGCCAATAATCAACCCTAACAGAACCGACTCAAAACTTCCTAATTAGTTGGCCAGTCCGTCCCATACCGGACTTATGGTTGCACGAGGTGGCCGGATCAATGACTTGCAAAGTTAAGTCCTTAGTTGGTCGCTCGAGATAAGTCTACCACAACCCAATGTGCATCACACACCCACTCTAGCTTCCTACCTCAAGCCCGAGTATAAATCATTTTTGTTCATTCCCGACCAAATGACAATCCCTGCCATGGCACAACATCTTTTAATAAAAGTGGCCTCACACCACTGTTCCATAGTTCCATTAGTCAAATTTCATTAATCATTGAACATGTGATCGAAAGTCTCGCGGGTAACTAGAGCATGTCTAAGCAATACTACGCTCCCAAGTTGGTATACAATTATGTCCAACTAGCATTAACCATCCTAAGGTGTCCAAGGATATATGTCATTCAAGGAGATATTTCATTTTCAATTCATCAAGGAGGCATAATGGCAATTTGGTAATTATCTACTTCCAAAACCATTTTTAATAAAACTAGCCATGCATGATAATTTGAAGCAATATACTTTTGTAAAAGGGGTTCATCATGGTCAAAGGCCTACGACTTGCCTTCGTTGACGAGGAGCGGGTCTTTGGTCGTTGGGTCGAAGAAATCTTCCGAAACGCCGGAATCTACACGTGCGAGAATAGCAACAAATAAATAAAACAGCACCAAATGAACTCCAAAAATTGCAAAACCAGAACCAAATGAAAGAGGCTGAATTTATATGAATTTAAAAATTTGGATCACCCAAATTGGAGTTTGGATGTGAAAGTTATGGCCAAAAGAAGTTGGAAAATCACATGAAATGATAGATTAGGGTTTTTCGGATTTTCTGAATTTATTTTTCTATTGAAAAATCGGGAGAAATGCGTCAACAAGACACGCACGCTGCTTCTGGTACGCCACGCTTACCGTCGAAGCATCGACGCGGCCCGACAGCCACGACGCGGCGGCCACGTCGGCTCGGGCCGTCGTCGAGAGAGAGAGAGAGACGGGAGGCGGTGGTCGAGCCGAGGAGATGACGGCGGCGGCGCTTGGGAATGGCGGCGACGGCGGAGGAGGGAGGGAGGCTGCGGCGGAGGCGGCCGAGGGGAGGAAAGAGAGAGAGGGAGATGAACCGCAGATTTATAAGCGAGGAGGTCGCGGCGCGCGAGGCGCGAGGAGAGGCATGGGCACGGCGTGGGGCGCGGCGAGGCCTTGGCGAGGCGAACGTGGAGAGAGAGAGAGGCGAGACCGAGGCGGCGGGATTCGCGCGGCGGCGGATTCGCGGCGGCGACGTGGGAGAGAGAAACGGCGGCGCGGCGGAGACGACGAACAGGCGCCGTCCGATTTCGATCGGACGGTGGGGAGCGAGGGAGGCGCGGGCGAACGGAGCGTCGTCCGATTTCGATCGGACGGCTGAGAAGACGAACGGGCGCGGGGAGGAAGACGAACCGGGCGTCGTCCGATTTCGATCGGACGGTGGGAAGAGGGAGGGGCGCGGGCGAAAGGAAGCGGCCGGATCTCGATCCAACGGCCAGAAACGGCGAGGCGGAGCTGCGGTGACGTGGACGCGCGAGGAACGTCCAATGAGGATCGGGCGGCTGAGGTGAAAGAGGGCGACGCGGCGCAACGAGAACGGCCGGATGGAGATCCAACGGCCAGGAGCTGAGGGCACGCGCGGGAGCGGGAGGCGGGCCGGCGGAGCGGAAGAATAGTGATGGGCCGAAGAGATTCGGCCCACGCACAGAAAAGGGAATTAATATAGTTTTTGATTTTCAGAAATTCAAACAAAACAAAAAGCAATTTAGAAAATAGCAAATAGACTCCAAAAATTCTAGAACAATTCACAGAAATTACTTGAATTATTCTGGACTTAATAAAAATACTTTCAACTTTAATTTTTCTTTTTATTTTGCAATTAAAATAATTTTTAATTTCGGGTAAAATGAAAATCAATTTCTAAAATCCAATAAATCCAAGAAAATTCTTAAAATAATAATTTTGATTTTAAATTCTAGAAAACTCAATTAAACCAACTTTAATTTAATTGAAGTTTGATTAATTCATATTAAACTGCAAATGGATTCTGAAATTTCAAAATTAAGCTTTTGGCAAAAGAAGCAAATGGTTTTCTTTTAAAATTTTCAAAAACTCCGAAAAACGGGACGCTACAAACCTACCCCTCTTAAAGGGAATCTCGACCCGAGATTCAGTCGACTAGAGAATAGGTGGGAAACTCACCTTCAAGTCATCTTCTCGCTCCCAAGTGGCTTCTTCTTGGTGTGGTTGCTCCACCGACCTTGCGTAAACGGATGACCTTGCTTCTTGTCACTCGCTCTGCTATTTCCATATCTTGATGGGGTGCTCCTTGTAGGTGAGGTATTCCTGCAGGGCAATTGCTTCCATTGGCATCTGCTCTTCGGGCACACGCAAACACTTCTTCGCCAGACACGAGGAAGACATTATGCACATCCGATACCGAGCGGGAGCTCCAACCGTAAGCGACTTCTCCTCTTGGGCTAGAATCGAAAGGTCCGATGTACCTTGGTGCAAGCTTTCCGCTTACTCAAACGACGATCCCTTTGAGAGGCGACACCTTCAGTACACATGATCACCAGTGCAAAAGCTAGATCTCGGCGATTGTTATCAAGATAACTCTTCTCGCTCGTCTGTCTTTGTTTCAACCTTTCTCTAATTGATCGAACTTGCTCTTCGCTTTTTCCAAAATATCTCGCCCAAACACTTGTCTTTCGCCTACTTCATCCCAATACAACGGTGTTCGTATTTTCTTCCATAAAGAGCTTCAAATGGAGACATCCGAGGCTTGATCGTAATCGTTGTTATAGGAAAACTCTGCATAGGGTAGCATTTGATCCCAATCGGTCTCGATTTGCTAAGGCACAAGCCCTTAACATATCTTCTAGGATTTGATTTACTCTTTTCTCGTCATCCATCCGTCTGGGATGATAAGTCAGATTGAAATTTAGATTAGTACCTGAACAACGTGCAACTTTGCCAAAATCTTGAGGTGAATCGATCCTCGATCGACACGATCTTCTTCTAAGACTCCATCCGCACACTATCTTTGCCACGTACAATTTCGCGATCTATCACGAGTAAGTAGTCTTGGTAGGGAGAAAGTGAGCAACTTTGGTTAGACGATCCACAATTACCCAGATAGAATCATATCGACCTTGTTCTTGGCAAACCGGTGATAAAATCCATGCCAATTTCTTCCCACTTCCATTCGGGCACTTTCAAGGGTTGCGGAGTCCAAAGAGGTCTTTGATGCTCGGCTTTAACTCGCTGACAGACATCACACTGAGCTACATACTCGGCAATCTCACGCTTCATGCTAGGCCACCAATACATTTCCTTGAGGTCTTGGTACATCTTTGTGCTTCCAGGGTGAATGGAGTACAAAGTTTCATGGGCTTCCTTGAGTATCACCGCTAAGCTCTTTCGATCTGGAACACGATTCGCTTGTCAAACCAAATGGTGCCTTGCTCATCTTCTCGAAAATCTCGTGGCTTTACCCTTCTTCATGTTGCTCTTAATTTCCTTAATATTGGCATCTTCAATTTGAGCTTCCTTGATCCGATTCCATAAAGTGGGTTGAACTTCTAGGCGCCTAGGTAACCTTCCTCAACCAACTCTAACTTGAGCTTCTGGAATTCTTCATGAAGGGCTGGCTGATTTTCCTTGATCGACAGTGTATTGCAGTAGACTTTTCTACTCAAGGCATCTGCCACAACATTAGCTTTGCCTGGGTGGTAATGGATTCCAATATCATAATCCTTGATTAACTCTAACCATCTTCTTTGCCTCATATTAAGATCAGCCTGAGTGAAAATGTACTTCAAGCTCTTATGGTCCGTATAGACTTCACAGCGATTACCAGTAAGGTAATGACGCCATATCCTTAGAGCATGCACTACGGCAGCTAATTCCAAGTCATGAGTGTGGTAATTTACTTCATGAGGCCTCAACTGACGGGAAGCATAGGCTACTACCTTCCTTTCTTGCATCAGGACACAACCAAGTCCTTGCCGGGATGCATCACAGAAAATCTCAAAATCCTTAGGACATCCGCAAAATCAACACCGAGCTGAGGTCAAACGCTTCTTCAACTCTTGAAAACTTTGCTCACAATCTGTTGTCCAAGCAAATTTCTTTTCTTTCTTCAACAGCTGAGTGAGGGGTCTTGCTATCTTGTAGAATCCTTCTATTGCGGCTCAACTGAACGTGTTGCACATCTCTGACAGCTGCAGTGGTAGCTCCATTATGGGAAACTGATGCCAAACTGCGGGTTTACAACTATGTTCTGGAGTGCCAACTAAGAAGCTATCAAACTTATCTTCCAAATTGCTGGGTCCAATGCTCATTATTATCGAAATCTACCAATCCAGCATGTCATAAGGTCACCCACTTAAAATCCAATCATTTAATCAATTTCACATTCTCGATACACCAGCATGATTCAAAAATTCTTCTTCGGCATAAGTTTTAAATAATCCAACAAATTCACCACTTTGATCGTAAGATTCCTTTTCTGCATAAATCCATGAAATCTAGTGGCCATAGTCGCCTCTTCCGATCGGATAAACTCCAAGATCACGCTAAATTCTTTTTATCCTTTTTGAAACAAAATTCTTCCAAATGTTATAGTCATGCAATTGCTTCCTCCGAAATTATTGACTAAATCCACAACATTATCCACTAAATTTCCTCAAGCAAATTTATCAATTGCAACCCTCAGAATTTCTTTATACCAATCCAATATCTCAATTTTAGAACCTTCCAAAGGACTGCTTGCCATCCCAAATTCAAATTTAATCCGCCAATTATTGTATCACCATTTATCCAACATTTATTCAGTCCAACTCCAATACCTGTAGATGTTCATCAATCCAACAATTATTTTGGACCAACTCCGATATCAGTAATATATCCGTCAATCATAAATTCCAATATCCAACAATCATCTGTTTGCATAATCCAATCTCCACAATTGCGCAATTCTATAATCCGATCAAGACATACCTCTATAATCTAACAAAAATTTCTCTTCAAATCTCAATTTCTCTATTCAACCACATCCAATTGAATCCAATGTGACCAACAAACTCAATTAATTTCATTCTTCTTGATTCAACATAATCCACCACAATCATTGTCAAGAATTGGCGATCACATAATCCGAATCCTTAACAATCAGGTAATCCTTTAATCCAAATACAATCATAATATATTCTGTAATCTATCATCCAGCAAATTAGATTTCTATAACCCAAATTCCACAATCATATTTCCATAATCCAATCAAGATCCATTTCTGTAATTCATCCAAGATTCTTTTCTATAATCCAATCTCCCATAATCTTGTATCAATAATAATTTAATTCTACAATCTAGTAATCATGCATTTCTACAATCCAACCAAGATCCAACCAATTCTTCCAAAATTAACATCATCAATCGATATGAAAAATCCAATTCTCTTCAGATTCTACTCTGTGCCTCTTCTCGCACAATTTCTAAATTCCAAATATCCAACCGACATTATAACCAAATTTCAAGATTCAATTTAAATACAACTTCTCCTAATAATCAAATCAAGACTTCAGATTCTTTTATCCTTCAAGATTAATCAAGATTTTTCTCTCGATCACTTTACTCCACGATTTATATAATCCATCAATATGCTACTCTTTAAACCATTTATAATCAAGGCATACCCATTATCATACTCGTATCCACAAGAACTTCTTGCATATACCGTTAAATCTCAAAATCGGCCTTATCAAAGATTCTCCAAAGCTACCTATGTTGGCATCAAAACACATTGGTTATCTCAAAGAAGAGTAGCTTCAAGGGACTTACGGGTTTGATCCATTTTGCAAAAATTCTTCACAGGTTTCATAGATGAGGGGGAGAAAGCACAATAGGTGAGAGGGAAAAGCATTCAGATGAGTAAGAAACAAGGGAGATAGATGGATCAGCCTAATGCGGACAAAGTTGGTTTTATCCAACGAACGGATAGCCGGAAAGCTATCAAGAAGCAAACAAGAAACAGACACTCAAGCACGAAAGCCCTATTACGCAGACTAAACGAATCTAAAACTAGGGAGGCAGCTACCAATCTAATCTTTATGGAGAGTCAACTGGGAACAGACGGCGGAACTTGAGCTTCCAAGACTTCCATTGCTTGATCTTGAAGGGCTCGATCCTAGGGATAATCCAGAGATGAGGGAGTCAATTTAAATTTGGAAAACCAAGTTTCAGAAAAGATAAGATAAAAGAACTCAAGAATGATATAAGAGGGTAAGACGATAAGAAAAGAATAGAACAAGGTAAGAAAGAACAGAATAAGATGAGAGAAGAATATCTAGTCAAGTTAATTGCTTGGTTTGATTTAGAAAATATATTTTGAATTTTTGACTAAGACGACCAATCTAACTAAAGGCTACGTCCTACAATCGATATGGCTCTGATACCATCTCTTTGTCGGACCCCCGGGTGTCACACAACCCCGAGACCCTCTGTGCATACCAAGCTAGTCCCATGATCAGTAGCTAGCTCGCACAGTTGCAACAATGATGTAATCATAACCATTCAACAACGCACTAATGAAGCAGACAAAGTAATATTAATTTAAACAGCAAAGACCTTATGGTCAAGGTTCTTACAAAAGTCGCCTCACAGGGCTTAGCAACAACAGAGTATCCGCAAATAAAATCTCAAAATACGTGGAGCCCAATCGACATGCCCACAGGCAATCGAGTGGAGGACGTGACCTAGTTCGCAAAGTCTTCAAAGTAGCCTTCTTCGTAGAACTCAACATTTCCTGATTCTTCTGCTTGGACTGATCAACAAAGGGCATAAAGCCGTGAGTACATAAAGTACTCAAGAAGTCGTAGAGAAATGTATGCACATAGTATTCATGACAAAGCTTAAGCAAGGATGGCTTTATGGTTAATTTGCGTAAAGCAAGTTTAATAAAGAACTACAAGAATTAGATTGCAAAGCGTGATTTTAAAAGAATAATACGTAGATAACCAAGTTCTTTTGAATCAAACAGTGAACTTCCCGTTCACTTCCCAACCATTCCAACCAAACGTTTCTATCGAACCACACCACATTTTTGAAAATGCTACCCTTGCGCGAAATCACTGTGCATGTCCGTAATCGGGACACGGCTATTCGAATAGATTTTAACACTCTGCAGAGGTTGTACAACTTTACCCACAAGAGATAAATCACTTGTAATGTCCGTCGACACACTTCCGAGGGTGTGCGACTAAGTGACTATCACAAGGCCTTTACAAAGTTCCATTTTGCCTCGGTTACGCGCCGCTAAGGTTTCGCCATCACATTTCTCTTGCGCCAATAATCAACCCTAACAGAACCGACTCAAAACTTCCCTAATTAGTTGGCGTGTCCGTCCCATACCGGACTTATGGTTGCACGAGGTGGCCCAGATCAATGACTTACAAAGTTAAGTCCTTAGTTGGCTGCTCAGACAAGTCTACCACAACCCAATGTGCATCACACACCCACTCTAGCTTCCTACCTCAAGCCCGAGCATAAATCATTTTTGTTCATTCCCACCAAATGGCAATCCCGCCATGGCACAACATCTTTTAATAAAAGTGGCCTCACACCACTGCTCCATAGTTCCATTAGTCAAATTTCATTAATCATTGAACATGTGATCGAAAGTCTCATGTAACTAGAGCATGTCTAAGCAATACTACGCTCCCAAGTTGGTATACAATTATGTCCAACTAGCATTAACCATCCTAAGGTGTCCAAGGATATATGTCATTCAAGGAGACATTTCATTTTCAATTCATCAAGGAGGCATAATGGCAATTTGGTAATTATCTACTCCCAAAACCATTTTTAATAAAACTAGCCATGCATGATAATTTGAAGCAATATACTTTTGTAAAAGGGGTTCATCATGGTCAAAGGCCTACGACTTGCCTTCGTTGACGAGGAGCGGGTCTTGGTCGTTGGTCAAGAAATCTTCCAAACGCCTAATCTACACGCGTAGAATAGCAACAAATAAATAAAACAGCACCAAATGAACTCCAAAAATTGAAAAACCAGAACCAAATGAAAGAGGCTGAATTTATATGAATTTAGAAATTTGGATCACCCAAATCGGAGTTCGGATTTGAAAGTTATGGCCAAAAGAAGTTGGAAAATCACATGAAATGATAGATTAGGGTTTTTCGGATTTTCTGAATTTATTTTTCTATTGAAAAATCCGAGAAATGCGTCAACAAGACACGACGACGCCACTACGCGGCGCCACGCCGTATTGCGCCGACACGGCGGCCACGCGCTTCCCGCAGTCGAGAGAGAGAGAGAGAGAGACGGGAGGCGGTGGTCGAGCCGAGGAGATGACGGGCGGGCTTCGGGAAACGGCAGACGGCGGAGGAGGAGGGGAGGGTCAGCGGAGCGGGCCGAGGAGGAAAAGAGAGGGAGGGGAGATGAACCGACAGATTATAAGCGAGGAGGTCGCGGGCGCGGCGGAGGCGCGAGGAGAGGCATGGGCGCGGCGTGGCGGGCGCGGCGTGAGGCGCGCGAGGCGAACGTGGAGAGAGAGAGCGGCGAGACCGAGCGGCGGGATTCGCAAGGCGGCGGATTCGCGGCGGCGACGCTGGGAGAAACGGCGGCAGGGCGAGACGACGAACAGCGCCGCGGCGATTTCGACGGACGGTGGGAGCGAGGAGGCGCGGCGACGAGCGCCGTCCGATTTCGACGGACGGCCGAGAAGACGAACGGCGCGGGAGGAAGACGAGCGCGCCGTCCGATTCGACGGACGCTGGAAGAGGAGGGCGCGGCGAAGGAAGCGGCGGATCTCGATCCAACGGCCGAACGGCGAGGAGGCGAGCTGCGGTGGACGTGGACGCGCGAACGCCCAATGAGGATCGGCACGAGGTGAAAGAGGCGACGCAAGAACGAGAACTACGGATGGAGATCCAACGGCCAGAGCCGAGGCGCGCGGAGCGGAGGCGGGTTCGCTGAGCGAAGAATAGTGATGGGTCAAGAGATTCGCCCACGCATTTAAAAAGGAATTAATATAGTTTTGATTTTCGTAAATTCAAACAAAACAAAAGAAATTTAGAAAATAGCAAATAGACTCCAAAAATTCTAGAACAATTCACAGAAATTACTTGAATTATTCTGGACTTAATAAAAATACTTTCAACTTTAATTTTTCTTTTTATTTTGCAATTAAAATAATTTTTAATTTCGGGTAAAATAAAAATCAATTTCTAAAATCCAATAAATCCAAGAAAATTCTTAAAATAATAATTTTGATTTTAAATTCTAGAAAACTCAATTAAACCAACTTTAATTTAATTGAAGTTTGATTAATTCATATTAAACTGCAAATGGATTCTGAAATTTCAAAATTAAGCTTTTGGCAAAAGAAGCAAATGGTTTTCTTTTAAAATTTTCAAAAACTCCGAAAAACGGGACGCTACACCACTCCCACAGAGAAAGCCAATTCAGGCCTGGTATTGACAAGATACCTTAAGCTTCCTACAATACTCCTGTACCATGTAGCATCAACCTTTGGATAGTTTTCAGACTTGCTGAGCTTTACTCCAGCTTCCATAGGTGTTTGACAAGCATTGCAGTCACCCATTCCTGTTTTCTCAAGAATGTTCAAAGCATAATTTGATTGAGACAATGTTATACCTGAACATGTTTGAGAGACTTCAATCCCAAGATACAAGGACAATAATCCCAAATCACTCATCTTGAACAGGTTTTGCATTTGAGTCTTGAATCTACAGATTTCCTGTTTGCTTGACCCTTTGATGATTAGATCATCAACATACACTCCAACAAGCAGTTTGGTTGAGTGCACGTTCCTCTTGTAAACTGCAGGTTCAGAAGGACACTTCTCAAATCCTAAAGCTATTAGACTCTTGTCCAGCTTTTCATTCCAAGCTCGGGGTGCTTGACGAAGACCATACAAGGCCTTATGAAACTTCAGTACTTTGTGTTCCTCGCCCTTTTATTCATACCCTGGTGGTTGACTGACATAAACCACATCTTCTAGTTCTCCATTCAAGAAGGCTAATTTCACATCCATATGATGGATTTCCCAAGACTCTTCAGCAGCTAGTGCAACAATCAGTCAAATTGTTTCCAAACGTGCAACATGTGCAAACACCTCATCATAGTCAATTCCTTGACGTTGCACATACCCTTTGGCCACCAGCCTAACTTTATGTCGTACCACAGTACCTTGTGAGTCTTTCTTCACTTTGAAGATCCACTTCAACCCGATTGGTTTTGCCGATGCAGGTTTCTCCATAAGATCCCAAGTGTGGTTTCCTTTAATCGATTCCATCTCCTCATCCGTGGCTTTCTTCCAGCACACAGACTTCAGTGCTTCAAAAAATGTAGCTGGTTCTTCAGAGCTCAAGAAACAAACATCAAGTTCTTATGGATTCAGCTGTGTGGATATCATGGGGATATGCTCCAGATCTCAGGATGATGTGACAATTGACAATGGCGTTTGCGGTTTGTCGTTTCATGTATTTTTGACAAGTTTGAATCGTCAGCAAAGAATCGGCCCGACCGGTCATAGCGTGTGGCCGATCAGTAGAATCGGTCCGACCGGCCATAGGCGGCGGTCGGACCGGTTAACTTAAAAAGTGTTATTTTGAGGTGGGCCAAAAATAGAGGGTGTAGGCAAGACAGGGGATTCTATTGCACTTGGTCCCATAATTTTTGGAGTCTCCAGTCAAAAGTTCTATTGGATTGAAAATTCCAATAGGTTTGATTCAGAGGTCAAAATTGGCTAAGTTATTATCGCGGTCCGACCGGCCCATGTGTGGCGGTCGACCGCTATAGTCACGATCGACCGCCCTAGGGGCGGCCTCGACCGGTTTCACTGGTTCGCCGCCGGTGTGGCTGGCGACGCGGTTGTTAGGTCAAAGTCATGAGTTTGTGGCATATATGGTGCATGATGCATGTTTTGACTAACATGGGTCAAGTTGTGAAGAACTTGTTCCCAAATTCGGTTTACTTGTCTATTGTTGTGCAGGTTGCTTGGTGGTCAACGACGGTCAACGGTGAGGATTATCGGGACTAGGCTTGGAGAGCTGAGGTCCAGAACGATCGACGATGCCGGGTGAGGTCAATGTACTCAAGCGTGGTGCAAGATAGACAAGGGTGACCTATTAGCTAATCCGAGGCGCAAGATGGCGCTAGGTGTAGCTAGTTAGGTCAAGAGGAGATAAAGACGGCGCTTTAAAATGCGTGCGTATGTGTCCTGTTTGTTTTGGGCCTTAACGGGAGCCCAATAGGATCAAACATATAGAAGGTCTAAGCCTCCACTATAAATAGGAGAGGGCGGTGGCTGCACCACTCCTTCGTCTTTTTGCTATTTTGGAAACCCTAATTTTCTTAAGGAGAGCTTTGGTGGAGGCTAGGGTTTAGAGAGTCTGATGTGATTTTTGTGCTCTTGCATTGAGCATTATCCTCCATTGATGGAGAGACTGTAAGCCCATATCATATCAAATCAATCTAGAGAAAGTTTGATCACGTCTTGCCTCATTGCGTTCTTTCTCTCTATTTGATGATTTTGGATCTTTCTTTGATCCGTGAGTTTTTGCTTGGTTTCTTCACATGATCTATCTTGCTGTGACGTGTGGGAATCTATCTAGGATCATATTGATCATCAATTACCCACGAGCAAGAGCTTTGACCTAGTTTTCGTTTTGACCCGGTTTTGAACCCCTCTTCAATCAAATAAAAAAGGATCGCTATTCTTCCAAGAATTATCACAATCTTCAATTGGAATAGCTTTCTGATATCATATAGAAGGTGTGTTCCAAGTTTCATCAAGTTTGGATTAGTAGATCAAAAGTTTCATCTATTTTCATCTTCGTCATCGGGATTGTTCTTCTGTTCTGGAGGAAATCGGTCAGACCGCCCAAGGCCAGAGTTCAAACCGCTAGGGAATCGGTCAGACCGCCAGGGAATCGGTCAGACCGCCCAAGGGCAGAGGTCAGACCGCCAGTGCATTGAATTGTTTCAATACTTGCTGATTTTGTCCTATCGCTTTGGGGTTTTTATTGGATTCAATATTAGTCTTCCGCTGTACTGATATACTGATATTGATAGCTTCTATAGATATTGGAGTAAAATTTTATTGATCCATTATTTGTGAAAAAGTGACCGTGCTCCTATTCACCCCCCCTCTAGTCGCCTTTTCGGTCCAACAAGTTGAATAGGCTCGGTTTCCTTATATATTTCTCTGATCTCACGAAATTTATGTCGCTGTCCAGCAGAGGCTGTGCTTGCACTTGATGCTGCCATAGAGGAATCAGAACTGCAGCTAATTGTAGAAACTGGAGTCATTGGGCTGTCTGAATCTTGTTCTATTCCAGTTCCAGAATTGAGGGAACCACCACCGACCTGCATGTCTGAGGGCGCACAGTCAGTGACTAGTTCAAAGTCCTTGCTTGCCGGATAGTGAATAGTAAACGAGTCGCCACTGGCTAGCGACGCGTTTCCTGGATCAGCAATCCAGTCCCAGCCTTTATCATCTTCGAATACAACATCTCTGGAGACTGTAATTTTTCTCTTGATAGGATCGAACAAGCGGTACGCCTTGGAGCCTTTTTCATAACCCATCAACACCATTGTTGAGCTACATTCAGAGAGCTTCTTCAAGCCTGGGCGCACTGACTTCACATGCCCCAAACAACCGAAGGTTCTCAAGTGTTGGACCTTTGGTTTGAGCTGGAACCAAGCCTCATATGGGGTCATTTCTTTCACACTCTTGGTGGGTGCTCAATTGAGCAAATACACTGCAGTTGTGACTGCTTCACCCCAAAACTCCCCGGGAACTCCTTTACTCTTAAGCAGTCACAACAGGGTAGTGTTGTACTCCATACCGGTCACAGTACTCCTTGAATTCCCCTGAGTTGAATTCGCCTCCCCTGTCAGTTCTGATAGCTTTCAGTTTTGTACTGGTTTCCAACTCAGCTGCAACCTTGATCTTGTTGATTGCTGTGAGTGCTTCCCACTTGTTCTTCAAAAGAACAAGCCACATGAACCTGCTGTAGTCATCTACCAACAGAAGAAAATAGTTGTTACCTCCTGTTGTAGTTGGGGTAATTGGTCCACATAGATCACCATGCAGTAGTTGCAGTGGTGAAGTTGCCTTAAAAACTGCTTCAGATGGGAATGGTGCCGTCTTCTGTTTACCAACTAGACACCCAGTGCAAACTTGATCTACATGATAAATCACAGGCAAACCCCTTACCATTCTTTTACTGGCTAGATTACGCAAAGCATGAAAATTCAAATGTCCATACCTTGCGTGCCAAATCCAAGCATCATTATGCATTCTAGCCATCAGACAAACATGCTCAACCAACTTAAGGGGCAGAGTGTACAAGCGGTTCTTTGATCTTGTCACTTTTGCTAGCAAGCTTCCTTGTTGATCATAAACCAGCAAGTGACCCTTTTCAAGCACAATCCTGCAGCCATTCTATTCCAATTGTCCCAGGCTAATGATGTTGCTCCTCAATTGGGGTATATAATATACATCTGAAAGTGCACGGTGTGACCCATTTCGACATTCAAATAGTATATTTCCCCTTCCACAAATCTCAACCGAAGACCCATCTCCAAACCTCACTATTCCAGAGATTGAAGTGTCCAGTTCAGTGAATTTTTCCTTGTTGCCTGTCATGTGATTACTCGCTGCAGTGTCGAGATACCACTTCTCATGATCATGCTTGGCTTCATGGATCTTGTCCAGATGGATTGCATCTTCATTAAGCATCACCTTTAACTCTGCATTCTCTGTGTACTGGTGCAGCCCACAACTTTCTACCATCAGGAGAGTAGATTCCTCATCATCCTTCTCAGCGATGTGAGCAACCTCCTTCTTCTTGGATCGACATTCCGATGCAAAATGACCAAGCTTACTGCAATTGAAGCATTTTACCTTCCTTTTGTCAAATTTTCGATCACCATTGCTGTGGTCTCCATCTTGGTTAGTGTCACTGCGTCCACTCCTGTGGCCGTGACCATTACCGCGCCCGCGCCATGTTGGCTTGCCGCGCCCTTTAGTGGATTTTGAAGAAGACCCCTCAGAGGCTTCCTTCTCTTTGGCTTTACACTCAGTACGTGTGAGGAGAAGCTGATCTTCTTTGCCACCACCATAGCGACGATCTCCCTCTTCATGTGTCTTGAGATGACCGATCAGTTCTTCGATCGACATCGCCTCTAGATCCCCAAACTGCTCAAGAGTGGATACAACAGGAGCAAACCTTCTAGGTACAGCACGAAGGAATTTCCTTACCACATAAGACTCCTCCATTTTCTCCCCCAATCCACGGATCGTGTTGACAGTGGTTGTCACCCGCACAGTGAAGTCGTCAATCGATTCGCCGTCCTTCATACGCAGATTGTCGAATCCACTCTTCAAATTCTGCACCCATGCCTTCATGACGCGATCTGCACTGAAGTGCATGGTCTTCAGGGTGCTCCATGCTTCACAGGCGGTCTCTTTTTCCACCAAGAGCATGAGCATATCCTCTGGCACTGCTTGGAAGATGGCGGCAAGCGCCATTTGATCCTTCCGGACATCGATCACGTCCTTCTCCTCGACTGCGTCCCAAACGCCTTGTGCGCGTATGAAGACTTTCATCTTCACCGCCCGTGCTGCGTAGTTGCTCCTCGTGAGCATTGTGTACTGGAGGGATACACTTCCCTCCCGTGCCGACGCCTTCGGCACGCTCACATCACCGGAGATGCTACTCCCGGGCGAAGTCGATTGCGGCATGATCTCTGGTATTTACTGAACCTGCTCTGATACCAAATGTAATGCAATTTACGAATGTAATGCACTCTTTTCTCTATTTCTTTTTTTCCAATGGGTTTTTGGAAGGAGTTTTTTTATGAGATATTTGCATATCGTTATCTATTGCCCAAGAGAGAGTGTTACGAAACCTTTGTGTGAGCAAAAGACCAAACCACTCCTAGAGGGCTTTCACCCCTGTGAGCTATAAATATGAGCACCCCTATGTAGAAGAGATTGATTGATGAATGAAAAGAGCTCTACCCCTATACTCTGTGTATCCCGTTGTATCCATGTATCTTATGTGATTGTTCTTATGTGATTGATCTACGTCGATGTCACGACGACTATCGTTATTTCAACACATATGTGCTAAAACCCGGTTTCTCTCCTTTTGATTTTTAGAGGAAGTATAAGCCGGACGCGCACACACTCAACAGTCCGCACACCACAACCACAACACCTAATCCATGCGCACACACGTATGTGCACTCTTTACGCATGCTAGGGATTTATCGGAGGCACTCAAAGCCCCACGTAGCGCGGACACGTACTTTCTCACAGAACGCACACACGTGTGTACCCCTCAAATTAGTGGATACCAATGCCGAATCTAAGATTTGAACACTAGTAGGCTGATTGCACACCCACATTTCTAATCATTTGGCCACAAGCCAGCTTTCTCCCTTCTCGTTTGTGTTGCGGTCACGTCAAAGGCATGATCGTACCAAACAAGAATATTAGGTTGGCAGTTAGCCTAAGATAATGATAGAATCAACTCAATTTGAAACCAAGCACCCTGAACATAAATACTTTTCCCAAACAAGGTCCTCATTTAGACCCTGCCAACCCCCTAATTGATATATGGGAGTTATTTTTTGGTAACGTCCACCGATTAACATCTTGGTGAAAAACTTTGTTTTCAATCCTTTGAATGTAATTTGGATGGTCGTGATTTATTACATCAAGATAATGCTCTCCATTTAGAAGCTTCTTCCGAATTACCATTAGAAACTTCGCAAAACAAGAGCTCCATAAATGCCAATGAGAAAAAAATTACTTAAGGTGGCTAACTATATACTACAGTGGAGACTTCACTCCTAGGTCAATTCATATTAACAAACTTAGACGTGCATAGCAATATATAACAAACAATCGTCCCAGTATTCTTTATATTATACTGTAGAAATAATTTTATAAGTTGGATAAAAAAAACCACCTCTTTGTTTAGCTTACGACTTTTAGGTTTAAAATGGTTTAATTTTTTTATAAAATATATGCAAAAGCAATCTATTTATTTAGGTTTAGATTTTTTTATTTATTTTTAAGTTAAATAAAAAATCTAAACTAACAAATCTCAAATAAATAGGACTATTACGGAGGCTTTTCCTATTTTGCTTTTGCCCTGTACTGGTGGTGCTCAGCATGCGAATACAACCCCGGCCTAAAACCTCCAGGACAAGCCATCCAACGGTCGACAACCCCCATCCCGCCAAACCAACGGTGAGATGGGCCACCAAGCCCCTCCCCACTCTCCAATATAAATCTCCAAGCCCTAATCTCCAAAACCCTTGCGGCGCCTACTCTCCTTTCCCCGCCGCCTCCTATCACCACAACGAAAACCCCTCTACGCCTCTTGTTCTCCATCGTCGAATCAGCCCAAGGTTTGTGGGATTTTGGTGTTCTAGCAGATCGATTCGGTTCAACGACGCGTTCTTAGATTTGATTTGGTTTTGTTGGTGTGCTTGCGATCCAGGCGAGCGGGAGTTCTTTCGTTTGATTGAGTTGAGTTGGTTGGCGATTCAGGGTAGAGATGCTGGTGCTGTTCGAAACGCCCGCGGGGTTCGCACTCTTCAAGGTGCTCGACGAGGGCAAGCTCGACAAGGTTGAGGTGAGTGGTCGCCGCGGCTTGTGCTCTTGGTTTGGTTTGGGTTGGATTATTCGTGTTTGGTTTGCTCTTTGAGTGTTTCTTGGACTAATTGTGCTATGTCTTCTGTTCTTGTTTCTAGGATCTATGGAAGGAGTTCACGACGTCGGACTCGGCGAGAAAGGTTTGCGATTGTTTTCCCTTCAGAGGGCAAAAAACTTTTCTTTTCCAAACATCAGCGCAGGATCTACCACATTTTATCCGAAATAAGCAGGGATGAATGAGCTAGGATCTCTCTCTCTCTCTCTCTCTCCAAATAACCCCCAAGAAACACTCCACAACTAAACTCAGTCTCACTTCAGTAGGACAGAGGATATGAGTATTCGACTTAGAGGGTTATCTCGCTGGGAGTGGGGATTTTGATATTGGAAAACTGAATTTTCCATAAACTTTAAGAAAACAAGTGTACCTGAATATATGATGTTCTGAATTTCAATTTCGGCCTCGCAGTTTCTATGTTTTTCTGGACATTCAATGCGTAGAGAGTGGCTAGGCAAATAGATTTGTTTGAACTGCTGCTTCCTGGTATACCGCCCCTTATTTGAAATGTGCATTGAGTATATGTTAGTAAATTAAGGAAATATCTGGGGATCATGTTACTTTATTGGGACCTCTAGCATACCTCAAATAAACAGGAGAGGAAAGTTGATTTCATGGTGATGTAGAGTTCTTGATGATCCTTTGCGATAATTCCATACCTGCCTCCTAATGCTATTTCTTTGGTTCTATACAGTTCATTTTGTTTCCTGACTCAATATGGTAAACTTTATTTAGGTGGTTGAGCTGAAGGCTTTCAACAAGTTTGAGAACACATCTGATGCTCTTTCGGCTGCGACCCTCATTATTGATAGCAAGCCTAGCAAGGGTTTGCGCAAGTTCTTGCAGAAGCACTGTGAGGGTGAAACATTAGCAGTTGCTGATTCTAAACTTGGAAATGCTATAAAAGAGAAGCTGGTCAGTTAGGTTTCTCAGTTCCTTTGTTTGTGCAGAATTACCAACCTTGCTTACAATTTTGATGTGCTTTTTGCAGAAAATTGACTGCCTTCACAATAGCACTGTGATGGAGCTGATGAGAGGGCTGCGAAATCAGCTCTCCGAGCTTATAGCTGGGTTGGGTGCACAAGACCTTGGTCCAATGAGCCTGGGATTGTCCCATAGCTTGTCTAGGTATAAGCTGAAGTTCAGTCCTGAAAAGGTGAGCATGATATTGTTGCTATCACTCTTTTATTTACCATGATATTTTATGCTTTATTCCTGGCTCTTATGTTGTATGGTGGCTCTTATGTTGTATGGTTCGGTGTCATTATCTTCCATCAGTTTTCTATTATCAGCATAGTCATGCTCTCATTGTCCTTTTGTGTTGCTATTTATCTAAATTTCGTTAGCAATGTTCATTGAAGTTAACATCTTGTCACTTGTGGGCTGACAAGTCAAGAGATCTTAAGATTTTTATTTGTAGAGAACCCTTATTTGACATGGATAAGTGAGGTGAATGCTATATTGTTTCTGGATCGACAGGTTGATACTATGATCATTCAGGCCATTGGCTTATTGGATGATCTTGACAAGGAGCTTAATACTTATGCCATGAGAGTTCGTGAATGGTATGGTTGGCACTTCCCAGAGCTCACTAAAATAGTGACAGATAATATACAGTACGCGAAAGTTGTGAAGATGATGGGCAATCGTACTAATGCAGTCAACCTTGATTTCTCTGAGGTAAATTCTTGACATGTCTAAATACTAGTGCTATGCCTATGTAGGAAACCTGTTGTTTAGTAAGACGCTCTGTTATTTTCAGATTCTGTCAGATGATGAGGTAGAAACACAGTTAAAGGAGGCAGCAGTAATATCCATGGGAACAGAAGTTAGTGACCTTGACCTGTTAAATATCAGGGAACTGTGTGATCAAGTCTTGGCACTTTCTGAGTACAGAGCTCAGCTGTATGATTATCTGAAAAGTAGGATGAACACTATTGCACCAAATTTGACCACACTCGTGGGCGAATTAGTTGGTGCTCGCCTTATTGCACACGGTGGCAGTTTGCTAAATTTGGCCAAGCAGCCTGGCAGCACAATTCAGATACTTGGTGCAGAGAAGGTGAGTTTACTATATGTAATCGTGGAAACACTTCGTTATTTTCCATTCTCAGTTTTTGTGTGATCCTGCATCTATATGTGCAAGATTGATTATGAATATTTTTAGATGTATGGATTTGTCATCTATGAAACTTGGAGAAAAGAGGCACTGTAGCCTACTGGAAGTTTGTAATGTTTCTCTTATTGTTCCTATCTTTTAGTCAAGATCTGGGAGATAAGCAGGATGCATGCAAACCCATATTCTCTTTTGTACTGTCTTTCCTAATAATGTAACTGTGATATCCATTAATGCCATGGTTGCAAATTATCTGCATCTGTTAGGATTTGCCTTCCTCACAAAAGAAACTAAATACTGTATCTCTCCAGGCTTTATTCAGAGCTCTGAAGACAAAGCATTCTACACCGAAGTATGGTCTCATCTATCATGCATCCTTAATTGGTCAGGCAGCTCCAAAGCACAAGGGAAAGATTTCTCGTTCTCTTGCTGCAAAAACTGCTCTTGCCATTCGGTATGATGCCCTTGGTGATGGTGAAGACAACTCCATTGGTCTTGAGAGCCGAATCAAGGTATTTACATTGTACAAACACCTTTTTTTAATAATATTTTATGAGGGATTGGCTTGACATGTGGGACATTTGAACAGCTTGAGACACGGCTTCGGGTTCTTGAGGGTAAAGAACTTGGGAGATCTGCTGGTTCCACTAAGGGAAAGCCTAAGATAGAAATGTATGAAAAGGATCGGAAGAAGGGCACTGGGGCTTTAATTACTCCTGCTAAGGTAAGCAGTATCACGATTTTCTGTCTTGAAAATATTCTGGGAAGCTTTCTGATAATGGGTAACAGGGGCCAATAGTGTAGATGTTTTATGTTACCTTGACCAACTTCATGAAAAGTAGTTGTCGGTATACTTAGGTGAACATCCGTTGCTTTGTTGTCGGTATTTTATTTTTATTTTCTCACAGCTATGAAAAATACTTGGAACACATGGAATTTATCCTGACTTGATGTTCACATATCTTGACTTGATGTTCACATTTGAATTTGTCAGACTTACAATCCTGCGGGTGATCTGGTACTTGGACAATCCACTGAAGAAACACCTAAGAAGCCTGAAGTGGCTTCAAAGAAGAGGAAACATCATGAGGCGAAGACTGCACCATCAGCAGAGCCCGCTGAGGAAGCAATTCAAGAGGACGGTGACCAAGAGGATAGGAAGAAAAAGAAGAAAAAGAAGGCCAAAGAGAGCGAGGAGACTCCTGCAGCCGATGCTGATGGTGACAAGAAAAAGAAAAAGAAGTCCAAGGGTAGTGAGGAGCCTCCTCTGGCCACTGCAGAAGGTGAGAAGAAGAAGAAGAAGAAGAAATCTGATGTACAAGATGGAGAGGATGTTGCAATGGAAACTGAAGAGTCCGGTAAGAAAGATAAGAAGAAAAAGAAGAAAAAGCATACTGATGAATGAGGGATTCACCAGAGAAGAAGGGAAAAGCCAAGTTATATTGAGTAGCCTTGGGTTGAAGGCTTGCTGTCCTGTAAAATGGAACATTACCGGCTATTCCATGTCAGTTAGCGGTTAGCGCTAGGATAGGTACCATGTTGAGATTAGCTTTTGCATCCAGCTGTATTGAAGTTTTTACTCCCATCTGAACGAGTGGTGAAATTTATTCTTTGCTGGAATCTCATTACATATCATGCTTGATCATTCTATGTGAACTAAGTTCGGCATTTTTGGCATGTAAGATCTCGTTCATCCAATGCAAGTAATGCTTTTGCATACTATGATCAATGCTGATTTTTCTTCGCATTCTCTACGAAACACTAAACTTCTTCAGCAATTGTGCAATCCTTCAGATATGAAAAATGTTGATTTGAGGGAGCAACTTGATGCAATTTTACTATGATTTCTTTTCATCCTCTGGGTAAAGTTTCTCTGGTCATATACAGTTTTGGTTATACCTGTCAAAACAAAGCTTTCAGGTTCTTGCTTAACAGTAGTTCATCCCTTCCAGGTGCTTACTTCTTAACAGTAGTTCATCCCTTCCAGGTTCTTACCAATGTTTGGAAGTGGACTTTTGGTAGGGTTGTGATCAGAGATCGAAATCCCGGTCGGTTACCGGCGGTAACCGGATTTACCCGTGGGAATCGGGATTTGAAATACCAGTTGGAAACTTCAAATTCAAATTCAAATTCAAAATTTTGGTAGAAACATCTTAAATTCAAATTTATTTAGACAAATTTTTACTGGATTTTTTTTCCAGAAATTCCGATTACCGGCCGGTAACCGTTTACCGGCCGCTCGGTGGGATTCCCTCCGAAAACAATATTTTGATCCCTGGTTGTGATACTGTCGGAATCATCAGGAGGCATCACTCCACATGCATCATGTAATGAATCGCTTTAAGATGAACTTTTCCAAGCTCCAACCATACTGAACCAAACCATGACCAATTAGCAACGCAGATGCTGCATCCCAGGAAAGCAGGAAGCCTGGGGTGCATGCCACATTGCCTCGACGACAATGGAAATCATCTACCTAAACTCCAACGTGCAGTCTTAGCAGTTGCATCAACTAAACAAAGGTAACTAATCATGGCACATTATGCACACCATTAAAGCTGATCATTGATGCGCATTACTGAATTCCTGTATGTACTTGCTTTTTTGTTTTATTTTCTGCTGAAATTCCCCTCCGTACTTCAGGACCAATTGGATTGGCCAAGGCCGAAGCCTTTTGGGTACAGCAGTTGGTCCAAAGGGTAGCTGATCATTCCATGAATTGTCGCTGTCCGTATGATAGCGAGAATTGATATTTGCTCCAAAAAAAATAAAAGAATTGATATTAGTAACAATGAGATGACAACTAAATCTTTAACGTATTTATGGACAAAGTAATGGAGCCGGTGCTAACAGGGCTAAAATGCGAGTGCGTAATGGGCAATCCGCCTTGATCTACACCATTCGAGGCCTAATTAAACGGCTTGAATTGCGTGTTCACACTCGTCAACTATAGTATTAATAGTCTATCCGGTGTGACATCTTATCTTTTTGGCCGACAAACACAGTTTCATTTTTTGGCCGACGAACATAGTTTGATCCGCACATTTTTTACTATGCTTTTCTTGACATTTGAATCCGTGATACATTGGTTGTGAGGCTTTGTACTAGCTAATTGTTCCCATTTTTCTAAAGAAAATGCATGTTCACACTCTTGCACGGTTTGTTTGTTGTTTTTTCTGAAAATTTTTTATATACCACTGTAAAGTTTCTGGATCCCTGATCTGCTGTTGCAAAACGACACCTCCCATCTCCCTAACATGCCAGCTGAACTTGCCCACTGCCGTCGTCGCCATTTGTTTTCACAGTTAGAAAGCCCCCATAATGCCCAATGTGTCCATGTATCTTGCGAGTCTTGACTGATAGGGCCCACCTGTAAGGTGCAGGGTGCGTTACGTTGACAAATGGACCCGCATTCTCTGAGCGCATATGTGTGGGGTAGGTAAACCCTAATGCGCCTCCCCATTCCATTGTTTTTTCGGTCCCTAGATCTCCCCCCAAATTGAAATCGCCCCCAAATCTCCTCTCCAAAATCCACACCAGATCCAGCGCCTTGTCATCGATCCTGCAAGATGAAGGCCACGAGGATGTGAACACTGTAATTGACAAGGAAGACGACGGAAAAGAAGATGGATGCTTCTCCCCGATCCCAAGCGAAGATCCATAGAATGGATCATTCCCAGGTTCTGGCCGAGTATTTCACGATGAATCCCTTGTTTTGTGAGCGTTGATGTGTTGTGGTGGCACCTGTTGATTGCATTTTAGCTAGGGTTTAGTGTTCATATCACAACAACCAGTGTAGAATCCTAGTCATGTAGCTCATACCTTGTTGTGTTCATCAACAGGATGGAACTGTCCAGATCGTACAAATTGAAAGTAGAATTTCTTCTATGCGATCCAGTAGAAAGGAGTTCAGTGGAGGGTTTTCATTCATTAAGTTTGTGGATTCTCTGGATTTCAACTACAAGGGTTTCTGTCTGATATTTATTAGAAGTGTCCATGGGGGCTAGATGAAACCGCAAAGATGAACTATTATGATAGTAATTTGAAATCATATGTTTCAGTCACAACAGAGGAAGATCCAGTGTCAATGTTTGAGAAATTCTCTGATTCTAAGTACATTGAACTTAATGTTATGTTGGGTGATGTGAAGGATGTTGACTCATGCATGGATAACCTTGTGCAATCTGAACAAGAACCAAACTTTAAAGGTGGGGTTGTCAATTCTTGCAACATGTCCAATGTCGATGTTCCATGTACTCCTGCACTTCCAGTTCCATCTCAGGCATGCCCAAGTCAACTTAACCAAAGTTATTAAGTCAACAAGTCGACACTACTCTCGTAGTGACCGACTTGCCAACTAGTCGATAAGTACTGTTCATATGACAGTGATATGTATGTACACATGTATATATTATATACCTTGTATTGCAGTGATTGAAAAGCACATATATAGCTTGAATTAAAGAGAGCATCGATGACTTACATGTTTTTAGTGCAAACCCCTTGGTTTGACTTGTTGAAGTATGATTTGAGACCTTCATGCTACAAAGTACCAAATTAAAAAACAAGAATGAGCATGAGCATATGCTGATTGATGAAGATAAACTTTGATGAATTCATACAATATGACAATACCTTCAAGGGAGAGCAATATAGTACCATGAATTAAGAAGAACAATACAAAGCATACAACATAACAACAAATAAATAAGCAATTGGGAAATTAAGCATCTAAAACATCAAGTTATCAACGACAATAGCATTCTACACGATAGTTAAGTAATACGACAACAAGGTCTCAAGTCTCAAATAGCAAAAGTAAAGCATAATCATCACAATCCATCAACATGGCTTAACACAAGCCTCAAATCAAATGTCATCCAACTCAATATCATCGAAATGGTTCGTGTTTCCACTCGGTTCACCACTCTCATGAGTAGGACTAGGTGAAGATTAGCCAAAATCATCAATGTCCTCATCATCAAGCACAAAATTATCATCATCACCATCATCTTCAGTGTCGGGCTTTTACTCATCATTAACCACCGATGTTGTACGAGCAGCACGACGAGAGTAACCTATGATCTCACCATGAGCCCTCCTAGGAAAATTGCGACCTCGAAGTGCACTTGATGCACCAATGGCATCATCAACATGAGCCCATGTAAGATCATCATTCCCATGATGAACTTCTTCGGCACCAATATCAACCCACTCATTGTCCCATTGAAAATCATCTAGGATCAAGGGATTGAAACTGCGCCCTTCCTCTTGCATCCTTTGAAACCGATTAGTAATCTTTCGGTTGTATTGAATGTATACCAAATCATTCAACCTCTTGTGCTCTAACCAGTTTCTCTTCTTGGTATGAATCTACAAAAAATAACAAAAAAAATAATTTAAGTATTGAACTATTGTTATGCACTCATACTAACGGCTCCAAAATGAACACTTGAGTAATTGAATACTTTATACTTGCAAATCAAAGGTGCTCTAATTGCGCTCACAACTAGAGGCCGAACAACAAAGACCAATTATACGCCTTGCAAATGCTTGGAGTTCTAGAGCAACGCCACCAAATGCACCCCACCAAAGAACTAGAAAGACAAGAATCATAGGCGATGTTAGGTCTTGGAAAGAATGGAAGCTTAAAATTAAATTAAAGTAGTGATACTTACTAAGTGACTTATCCTTTGTTGCTTAATTGCCAATTGACTTGAAAAGCCTCTTTGCATGTTCTCATAATCATCGGCTTGATTGCTTATCTTGGCTTGCTTGTCGTCCTCAATGATCATCTTCTCAAGCACATCATTAAACATGGTACTAAGTCTAGAAGCATATTCAATTTCGGTCCTTCTAATCTCAAAAAATCTATTTGGATTCAAGAACAACGCAGGCTAGTACAACTTCTGCTCCATTTGGTCTTCCCACCTCCGATCTATGATTGCTATCACCTTCCTGAGTAGTGTTGGCTTGTTTTCCAAAGAGTCATTGATCTTCTTCTTCGCAAGATCCATGGCCGCGGAAACCTCTGGCATTGCTGGCTTCTCGTCGTCGTCGACGATCCTCAGCATAACGATAAGTGGTTGAGACGCTCTAATGCAATTTTCCACTGCATTCCAGAATCTATTAGCAATAACTGTTTCACACATCTTTTTGCCTATCTCTGTGCTAGACAATTTGGATATATTCCAATCATCAGTAACAAAGAGACCTTTCAAAGATGTCTTATGCCTCCACAAGCTCTGCAAAGTGAGGAAAGCTGTAGCAAATCGAGTAGCTGCAGGTCTCACAAAGTCCGTCCCACCTGTCATCTCCCTCATTTTGTCAAGAACCCTTCCATGTTTGTAGATAAATATGGTCACACGCTTGGCTTATACAATGCACTTCTTGAACTCTGTTATCTTCCCAATGTCCTCCAACATGAGATCCAAGCAATGAGCTGCACAAGGGGTCCAAAATAGAGTAGGAATCCTCTCCATTAGAAGCCTGCCTGCTGCCTTGAAGTTAGCACCATTATCTGTGGCCACCTGAACAACATTTTTCCAACCAATCTCATTGATCTTTGTCTAGAATAAATTTGCTAACATGTGAGCATCGGCTGACTGACTAGTGGCATCAAAAGACTCCAAGAAGAAAGTCCCCTATGGACTATTAACAAGGAAATTAATCAAGTGTCGTCCCCTCCTATTTGTCCAACCATCTAACATAAGTGAGCAACCAAACTGTGTCCAAGCATACTCATGCTGCATCCTCAACTTGTCAGTATTCTTTTTGGCCTTCTCAAGCAAGGGTAGCCTCAAGTCATGGAAAGTAGGCGGCCTAAGCTCAGGACCATACTGCCCGATGGACTCAACCATAATCTCATAGCTTCTTTTGTTGGCGGCATTGAATGGTATGCCACATTCATAGAAGAAATCAGCAATATGTTCAGCCACCCTCTCCTTTTCTACCTTGGTCCTCATAGTTCGCCCAATGGTAGCTTGACCTTCACCCTTATGTCTTTCCTCAACAACCACTTCAGGTGACTTCCGAATCATAGAAGCAATTGATTTAGTTACCTTCGGTGCATCTTGCTTCAAAAGCGCCAACACCGATTGCTTCCTTTTGGTGGTAGTCCCGGAGCTTGCAACTGTCTTAGCAGAGGAGCCTCTTGTGCTACCTCTAGATGATGCCACTTGTGCTTGGATTTCTTGAACTTCATCACCTTCGCCTTCACCTTCATGTTCACCACCATCACCATCAGCTTCATCATCTAGCTCAAAGGGTTTATTTCTGGTATTCTTGAACAAGTACTCATGCATCTCTTTCATGATAGGTGTGGTTGTTTTTGGATATTTCTCCACATCTCCATAGCCTCCCGCTAGGTGTTGCTTCAATCTTCATACTCCAGCATGCATTTGTTTGCTGCAGCGTATGCATTGGACGATATCGTTGTTTGTCAAGTCCGGCCAAAACCCGTATTGCCATGTGTAAGATCGAGGTGGCCGACTAGAGGGGGGTGAATAGGAGGTTTTAAAAATTCTTTCGGCTCTAAACCAAAATATAATGCGGAAGCTAATAACAATTGGTTTTGCACAATTAAAATCTAAATCAACTAGGCTTCCTTAAGTGCACTAACAATACAAGAGAGCAATCATACAATGATATATAAGCGATTAAAGCATGTAATGTAAATTGCTCAAAGTAAAGCACAAGTAAAAATAAGATGACACGATTATGTTTTACCATGGTGTTCGGAGACTTACCGGTCTCCCCTAATCCACGTTGAGGTAAGCCTAACCACGTTGGACCGGCTCCACTAATTAAGCCAACACCTCCGAGGTAAGTCCAACACTTGGACCGGTTTCAAACCGAACCAACACCTCGCTCCACTATGGTTGCTCTTCCTCCACTCCGGAGATGGCGAGCACCAAACCACTCACAAACACGCGGGGCCTTCTCACAAGCTTCTTGAGAAGATCACCGGGCACGACGCCTCCACGCCGTCTAGGTGTCGGCAAACACCAAGAGTAACAAATTCAAACTTTCACTTGAACTAATCAAGTGTCAACGCTCACGTGGATACATAATCCACTACCTAAGGCAACACATGCACTTAGGGTTTACTCTCAATTCTCACTAAGTGCAACACATGCACAAAATAGAATGAGAGGATTGCTCTTAGCTCAAGAATGGTTATAGCACTCAACAATAGCACCAACAACAACCAACACCCTCTCCCAACCGGCCAAGGCTCATATATATAACCCACACACAAAAACTAGCCGTTGGGAGAAGATTCTTAAAAATCAGCATAGGGCCGGTCTGACTGCCAACCAATGGCCGGTCGGACCGCCCCATGCGCCAACGGCTAGAAAACTAGCCGTTGGGCCTTCGGCCGGTCGGGCCGCCATGTAATGGCCGGTTGGATCGCCGCCAAATCGGTCCGACCGCCGCACCTGGCCGGTCCGACCGCCCGATGGAAATTTGGCTAAGTCCCAAAATGGAGCGCTCTCTGGAATAAACGCTCCACACCAACCCCGGAACTTCCTCACATCGGAAGTTATGTTTTCTCTACAGCGGAACTTCCGAACAGAAAATCCAAATCAAAGGAAATCGGTCCGACCGCCCAACACATGGCGGTTCGACCGACACACCGGCCGACCGCAGACACACCATGGATCGACCGGCAGACCATAAAAGCAAAACACATTTGCTTCACATCAAATGGCGAAACACATTTTCCCATTTGAGTACAATTCCAACAAGGTTACAAGATGATATTCTCAGTTAGTTGCAAAACACATTTGCCAACATTTTAGAATACTCATCACAAGGAATAAGGTACATGGACTTACACCATTTGCAAAACACATTTGCAAACTTAAGTCACATGCTACAAGGGTTATGCATGATTCTCGACTATTTGCAAAACACATTCGCAAATAAATAGCATCATACCTAGATGAGCTAGAGCAACCATATTGAGCTATCAACACATGACTAACTCAAACTACTAGTTAAGACCCCTCTTAATAGTACGGTAACCTATACTAGCAATCCGGTCTTCCAACCAAACACCAAGACCGGTGAAAGACTAGGAACACATCCTTAACCCTAGCTAGTCGTACCTTTGCCTTGCATCTTCATGAAGCTTGATGACGAACATTAGCACTTCAAGTCCGGGTCATTAACTCGATAATTATCAACACATGATGATCCTTTGCTTGACCTCCATCAACACATGATGGGTCTTCTCTTGTCTTGATGATCAACTCATGATCAACTCTTCTTGATAAGTATCAACTCATGATGCATCCTTTACACCAAGCCCTTGACTTGATGATCAACTCATGATCATCTCTTCTTGATAAGCATCAACTCATGATGCATCCTTTACACCAAGCTTTTGACTTGATGATCAACTCATGATCATCCCAAGTATTCATCATCCTTGAACATAACCTATTCATACAACTCATGGAAAATGTTAGTTCCACAATATGATTATCATTAATTACCACACTATACCATTAACTCATAATGGTGGGACAAGATACTTCAATCTTTCCCTCTTTGGTAATTGATGATAACCACTTAATTACTCATAAATTGAATGTTGATAAATGAGAGAACAAATTGAGTATATATCAACTTCACAAGTTATATATATACTCTAACTTGAGTATACAAGAACTACGCAAGTTTTGTATACTCAAACGAATTTGTTTCAAAGTAAAGATCCCAAATATATGTGGAGAATGGAATATGGATCAATACTAATGAAACCACAAAATATAGAATAAAACTCCCCCTAAATGTGTGCATACACAAATGTGTAATAAGATCATATGCACATATTGAAGTTTGACTTATGGTTGAGTTCAATTCTATATTTTGGATCCGAAGAATGCAACAATATATAAGATTGAGATGTCGATTGCATACCTCGTTGTATTTCACCTTTATATCCAAGTGAGACTACACAGAGATAATACTTGACAAGAGAATTAGTCTCATATTTGGATTTGTCATTAATCACCAAAACAATCCATTAACTCATAATGGTGGGTCTAGATCTTTCACCATGCCGGGTCTTTCGACTTAGCCTTCCGCTTAGGATCAGTAGCTGGATCATAACCTTCGGTGCCCGCTGTTGGATTTATAGTTGAAGTTAGAGTTGGAGTTGAAGATTGCTCTGCCATGATGCCTACATATGCACAAAATAGAAAACTATATTTAGTTCATAAAAATTAAAATCACAGTTCACAATCACATGAAATCACACAAATTGCAAACTACATAACAATCGACGTTCGACCCCTCAGCCAATTACCCTTTTACCTCCCTCGGGCCTCAACCGATTTCTTTTTATTCGGTGAACTCGTGTAATCAGCCAAAGCTGATTCCTTTTCCCCTCGTTCTCTCCTCCTTCGACCTCCATCGCCTCGCCTCTCTCCTCTCCAATCGGCCGAAGTCGTCTCGGCCTTCGGCGGTCCGCCTCCCTCAGCTCAGCTCTCTCCTCTCCTCTACCTCGGTCTCTCCCTCATCCCTCCCTCACAACCGACCTCGGTGTCTCCGGCGGCTCGGCTCCTCGGTCCTCTCCTCCTCTCCAGCGGTCCACCCACCGACCGAGGCACCGAGCTCCCTCGCGGTCCCTCCCTTACCCCAGTGCGCCTACCGCTGGCCACCGAGCTCCCTTACTCCAGCGGAACAGAGGAGAGGAAGAGGACCCGAGGAGAGCAAAGATACCTAGGCTGGGCCGGGCGACGGAGCGATGGGAGGGCAGAGGCTACTGGCCTGGCAAGGGCGGCGGAGGAGGAAAGATGAAGGCCGGAGACCGGATCTGGAGCTCTGCAGCGCCTGCTCCTCTCTGAGCTCATCGTACTGGTCCTTGGATCTCTTCCTACTCCTATACGTGTCGGAGTTGTGTGGGAATCCATCCCTCCAAGGTACGTAAACCCCAACGCCTCGCGTGCGACCCGGTGCTTCTTGTTTCCCGGTGGTCAGAGCAGACATCCTTCTCCCTGTCTACTTCGAAGGACCTTGGGAAGGCTGCGGAAGTCAATGCTTCCTGCAAGAGGACATCATGTTATTGTAGACACCATGAAGTTATGGACTTATTAACAATTAAGTGGTTCGAGAAATTTACGAGCGCTGAGACATTGCCTCGTCTCACGGGTTTGTGAAAGAGATGTCGCCTGGCGTGGCGATGCCCTCGCTCTTAACAGTGCTCGAGCGCTTGCCTAAGATCTCAAACAAACGGTCATGCAGCTAGCCTCGTCCTCCGCTGCCCATCAGGTGGCTTTACCCGCGTACCACGGTGTGCCGAGTCCGTGGGGTGAGTGTTTTGTACCGATAGCTAGAGGCCAAGAACTCCTAGGGTTTGACTCTATTGGGCTCCCGTTAAGACCCACTAACAAACGGGTCACACACGCACGCTTCGCTAAGCGCCGTCTTTAACCTTTGACCTAAACAGCTTCACCTAACGCCATCTTGCGCCTCGATTTGCTAATAGGTCACCCTTGTCCATCTTGCGTCACGCTTGAGTCATTGACCTCACCCGCATCGCCGATCGTTCGGACCTCAACTCTCCAAGTCTAGTCCCGATCATCCTCGCCTTTGACCGTCTGACCACCAAGCAACTCGCACAACCATAGACAAGCAAACACGCATTCGGAAACAAGTTCTTCACAACTTGACCCATGTTAGTCAAAACATGCATCATTCAATACATATGCCATGATACCAATGAACTTGACCTAACAAAACAACATCACCACGAAGTTGGTCGACGCTCATAGTGGAAATCGGCTCGACCGCACCACCGTGAGCCTGCCGATCGCTTCTCGCCGCCGACCGCTATGTGCACCGCACTTTGCTCTGAAATTCGCCATCGCCTTCATCCGCACGGCGCCCCATGTATCCCGCGATAAAAATTGATACGTCGTGAAGGGCGTCCGACCCGTGTTCACGTACTGCGTGACAAGCAGGCTCTTGAAGGTCCTCCACGCGTGGGACGTCGCCAGAAGCGCGTGCCATCGCACACGTGCCTGGTCTGCTTCAGGAAAGTGAACGAGGCGTAAAGTTCACCACAACCGGTCTCTCAGACATCCGCCGAGACTTCGTGTTGGGGTGGTGATGGGGACCCGTTCCCTTGCAAGTACCCCGCAGACGGTCCAGAATCTCGCAGCTGCTTTCTTGGGACTTAGCGGGATCCCGACGTCACTGACCTCCGTGATCGTCATGCGGCCCGAGGGTAATTTGGAGATTTCTCTACCTTCTCGCCTGCGTACCACCTTGATCGGAGATCCAGACGCATTTGGCGACGTCGTTGACGGCGGCGAAGACGGTGCCTCTGCCATCTATATAAGTTACGTACGCAATGATTACATAATCAAATATAAGTTACCCATTGAACCTAAATATATGATACGTAGTAAATAAAATATATGAAATTGCCCTAGATACAGGAAACTCATGGGGATATCAGCCCTACACACTAAAACAAAAGAAAACACAACCCCCAAACCACACTAACAAATTTTACCCCTAATCAGAACATCCAAAAGAACGTTCAGCAACTAAACTCATTTCTTCATCTACTTCTCGACGTTGTAAATATAATAATATACCTTGCAAATATAATAATATGATGCCGTTCGTATCTATGTATCGCAGTCAGATATTACACAGCTAAGACGCATACAAGAATCCTCACAATCTTTCAAAGTAAAGAAGTCACACAAGTAATAATCATCGAACATATCAACGATAGCATATCATAGCAATGGCTACCTATGTATCTGTGTTCCAAGAATCAATTGCCCAAGACAACTTCAGAAACTGCAAAGTGTAACAACTGAATGGATGTCCATGTTCATGGTTACAATGAATTATCCAAAGACTGACACAACAAGAACTTGTTAAAGTTAGAACACTCCAACCATCCACCATAAACAATCCCACTATTGCCATCCGTCCATTGACTACCACAGAAAACCTCAAGAAAAGAAACTGCTTTCCCCTAAATCACCAGCCTGGAAACTATTTTGATGTGCCTATGTGACGCTGACAACTAATGTCTTAACATGTCAAGAAAAACACAATCAATCGAACCTATGGTTGGACATTCAAAGACATTGCTTCCGCGTAAAAACTTAAATCAAACCTTAGAACAACCTATTGCATCTCAAACAAAGTGGCAATTATAAAGACCACCCATATCAATACTTAAAACAACCCGAGAGTCTTTCCATTCAGATTATTGAGTAGTTATAGTTAAGCAGCCAGTAAGCAATTAAGCACACACCCTGACACCAGTCTATGCAGCGAGTCTCAGGATACATACGGAGATATGGTAGAGCACACAAGAGGATACAACAATACTTAGCCCGTGGAAGAGGACGGTGATGGTGGACTAGTGGTGGGGGGTTGGGGTTGGGGGTTGACTTCAGGCGGAGTCGGCGAGGCGGGCAACGACGGGGTACTTTGCCTGGAACTTGGTCTCCCAGTCGGTGAGGACGCCGAGCTCCTTGTCGGAGGGGAGGCGCACGACGGTGGAGGCCCACAGCGGTGGGGAGCGTCGGCCGGCTTGCGGGGATGGCCAAGGGCGGTAGGGCGAAGCTTCCGGCGACAACGAATCGGCCAAAGGAGCACCGGTGGCCAGAACGGGGGAGGCGGCGTTGGGTGGCGCCGGATCAGGGGAGGCAGCGTTGGGCGATTCTGGGAAGTGTTAAGAACTAGGGCAACTGCACAACCATTCGAACGGAGCACTTATACAGACTAACATCAAAGACGGTTCTTTAATAGAACTGTCTGTGATTTTTTATGTGGATATCATGGGGATATGCTCCAGATCTTAGGATGATGTGACAATTGGCAATGGCGTTAATGGTTTATCGTTTCACATATTTTCGGCAAAATTGGCATCTCGTCGAGCCGAATCGGTCCGACCGGCCAGGTGCTTGGCCCGACCGCCTTGGTGGCGGACGGACCGGCCATCTAAAGTGGGAATTGAGCTGGGCCAAAAATAGATGGTGTAGGCAAATGAGGGGATTCTATTGCTCTTGGTCCCATAATTCTTGGAGTCTCCAGTCAAAAGTTCTATTGGTTTTAAATTTCCAGTAGGTTTCGGTTTTCAGAGGTTGAAAATCGGCTAAGTCATTGCTGGCGGTCTGACCAGCCCATAGGTGGCGGTCAAACCGGCCGGGGTGGGCGGTCAGACCGGCCCTGAGGGGCGGTCTGACCGGTTGTCACTTGATCGTCGCCCGTTGTGGCGGCGATGTTCGGTTGTTAGGTCAAAGTCATGAGTTTTCAGTGCATATATGTTGCATGATGCATGTTTTGACTAACGTGGGTCAAGTTGTGAAGAACTTGTTCCCGGATTTGATTTGCTTGTCTACTGTTGTGCAGGTTGCTTGGTGGTCAACGACGGTCAACGGCGAGGATAATCGGAACTAGGCTTGGAGAGCTGAGGTCTAGAACGATCGACAATGCCGGGTGAGGTCAATGAACTCAAGTATGGTGCAGAATGGTCAAAGAGGACCGAACGAACAGTTCGGTGCGACTGGTTTGATCAAGCGGCGCAGGAGTCGGTGCAAGTGCCATGGTGGTTTCGGTGGGAGCCGGATGGGAGAGACTTGCCGACATGGAGAGAGCCGTTGATCAACCTACACGGCGAGCGGCGCGAAGTGCCACAGATGGACTCGTTCTTCGGAGAAGGAACGAGAATGGGTATTTTGATAATCTTACCAAATACCACCTTGCTGACCTTTTGCCAACCTGCGGCGCAAGACGACACAAAGAGAAGCGGTTTAGGTTAAGAGGTGTTGAAGACGGCGCTTTAAAATACGTGCGTGTGTGACCCGTTTGTGTTGGGCCTTAACGGGAGCCCATTTAAGTTAAATCTTCTAGAAGGTCTAAGCCTCCTCTATAAATAGAGGAGGGAGGTGGCTGCACCCCTTCAACCCTTTCATTATTGTTGAAACCCTAGTTTTGCTTAGGGAGAGGATTAGTGGAGGTTAGGGTTCTAGAGAGTTTTGAATTGATTTCGTGCTCTTGTATTAAGCTTTGTCCTCCATTGATGGATTGGATGTAAACCCAAACCCTATTAAATCAATCCAAGGAAAGTTTGCTCAAAGATGTGTCTCTTTGCCTTCCTTCTCTCTATTTGGTGATTTTGAGTCTTTCTTTGATTCGTGACTCTTTGATTGATTTCTTCACGTGATCTAGCTTTCTGTAACATGTGGGAACACATCTAGGATCATCTTGATCATCAATCACCCACGAGCAAGTTTTTGGATCTAGTTTTCGTTTTGACTCGGTTTTGAACCATCCTCCTCTCAAAAGGAAAAAGGGTCGTAACTTTTCCAAGGATCTTCACGATCTTCGATTGGAATAGGTTCTTGACATTCTAGAGAAGTTGTGTTCCAAGTTTCATCAAGTTTAGAGTTGTAAATCAAAAGTTACATCTATTTGCAACTTCGTTTTTTGGGCTGTTTTTACTGTTCATCAGACTGGAGGTCCGACCGCCCAAGGTGACCGGTCCGACCGCCATTAACACAGAGGTCAGACCGCCCAACACTTATAATTTTAGCCCGTGTTGATTTTGGTTGTTTTGCTTCGGGGTTTAGATTGGATTCAATACTAGTCTTCCGCTGTACTGCTATATTGATCTTCATAGCTTCCATAGCTATTAGAGTGAAATTTGTATTGAATCTGATCTTGGTTGAAAAAGTGAGCGTGCTCCTATTCACCCCCCTCTAGTCGTCTTTTTCGGTCCAACAATTTACCACAGACGGTTCTATTAAAGAACCGTCTGTGATAACCCTAAACATCACAGACGGTTCTTTAATGGAGCCGTCTGTGATGTGAGTAATCACAAACGGTTCCATTAAAGAACCGTCTGTGCTGTGCAGATCTGTGCTGTGAGTAATCGAGACCGAACGGGGCGATCAACCGGTCCGATCGGCCACTCAATCCAGGCCATTGATCTTCAAATCGGACAGTTCAAGTGAAAGGAGTGATCGGCCGGTCCGATCGGCCACTCAATCCAGGCCGTGATCTCCAAATCGGGCGGCTCGGATCCAGGAGCAGAAAGGCCCGAGTGGTCCGAACGGGTACGAGATCTGGATCGGAGGATCTCCATCGGACGGCTCACACACGACACGGTTAGGCGGTTGAGCTGAACCGCGAGATTCGGGTCAGAGTCTGACTCGAGTTCGAGCCCGAGGAACAGTGATTCTAGATTTTGAATTGAAAGGCTGAGATGATTTGGGAATTTCCAGAGGTAGCTCCACAGCTCCAAAAATTCTGAAATTTTTATTGAGTGATCCTGACTTCAAGATCAACCATGTATGAATTTTCCAGAATTTATCATGCAGTCATTGCCCTCTAGAAAATTCACAAGCTGCTGGACAGGGGGTTTGACCAGGGAGACAACAGGTTTGACCAGCCCTTAAGAAATAGCAAATAATTTCTAACAATTATTAAATTTCTCAGGGAGGTTACCCAGATGATCAAGAATTTAGGAAAAATATTTCCCGAGGATGATCACAAGGTTTGACTAGAAGACCTTGAATTGCAACACTTCGAGTCAATAACCTTAATTGAATTTGAAGTCCACATTTCAAGGAGATAAATTCTAGAGAATTCAAATGACAACAAGGATGCATCCAAAAGTTTTAATTTATCTTAATTTTCATACATTTGAAACACAACTATTTGCCGGTCTGACCGCCGCCAAATCGGTCAGACCGCCAAGGATGGCCGGTCCGACCGCCCGACACATGGCAGTCTGACCGATTTAGCACCGGTTAGACCGTCAGGCCACAGAAGCAATGCACTTTTAACTTTGCTCAAATGACAAAACATATTTTCCCATTTGTGTGCATTTCCAACAAAGTTTCAAAGATGATATTCTCAATAAGTTGATAACTCTAACAAGTCTGCATTAACATCAACATTAGAGATGACAAGTCCATAACACATGTTAACATCAAATTACAATGGAATACATGCTTAATTGAAATATAGTCTTTCATGATGATCGACGCGCATATAGCTAGCTTCCTCACTGGGTTCTTCCTCCAGTCTGATGCCGTCTCCGAAAGGAGGCAACTCGTCAAATTGATTGTACTCTTCCTCATCCACGACATTCTCAACTCTGACAATCCTTCTTTTCCCATGAAGAACTACGTGGTCGTTCTTATTTATCGGGTCCGATTACATAAAAACTTGAACAACTTGCTTAGCGAGTACGAATGATTCGATCCTTGTATCCGACACGCTTGAGGTCCACAAGAGTGACGCCTGCATTTGTCGACCTTCACGCCCTGCGGAAGTTTAACCCAATGACATCGAAACAGGGGGGTCTTGAAAAGTACATAGTCGAGCTCCCAAATCTCCTCTACGAACCCATAGTACAAGTTCAACCCGCGTGCCCCCGCGGTATTGAACCCCTCGTGAAATGCATCTATGTGGACACCGCTGTTCTGGACTGTGCTCTTCCTATCTTGAGCTGTCGTATAAAATGTGTACCCATTTATGTCGTATCCTTACCATGTCACAATTGTAAATTTTGCTCCTTTGGCCAACCATAGTAGCGTTTCATCACTTGATGACCTCCAAGTGAATCGCATATTTAACCATTCGTTGAACCGACGGTTGTACTATCTCGTTATCCAAACCTCCGACCGGTCTGGATTCTGTTGGCGTACCATGTCTTTGTGCTCGTCGATGTACGGGGACACTTGGGCCATGTGTTGCAAGACCGTGAAATAGGCCTGCACGTATGTATCTAGATCGGGAGTGATTGCTTTCCCCCCGATTGTCCCGATACCTCCTCGGTCTCCTCGTGACGAGATAGAGGCACACCTATCGGTTCCACCTGAGCCATGTAGTCGACGCATAACTCAATGACCTCTTCGGTTGCATAACCTTCGATGATACTACCCTCCGGCGAGATCGATTCCGTACGTAGGACTTCAGAATTCCTATGTATCTCTCAAAAGGGTACATATGACGTAGGAACACAGGGCCGCATATCTTTATCTCTTTCACAAGGTGAACAATGAGATGGACCATGATATCAAAAAATAACGGAGGGAAATACATCTCAAGATGACATAGAGTCGCCACCACCTCTACCTGCAGAGCGCCAAGTCCTTCGGATCGATGACCTTCTCGAGCAATTGAGTTAAAGAAATAACGCAGCCTAAAGATTGCCACTCGGACCTTGTTTGGCAAGATACTCCTAATTGCAACAGGAAGCATCTGTATCATCAGCACATGACAATCATGAGACTTTATACCAATTAATTTCAAATCTTTAATGGAAACAAGTTTCTTAATATTGGCGGGGTAACCGGACGGAACTTTCACACCATGTAAGCTTTAACACAGTTCATTTCTCTCGGGCTTGGACAAAGTGTAGCAAACTGGGGGAAGGTACGTTTGTCCTTTATCCGTCTCTTTCGGTGCTAACTCGGTTCTTATGTTCATATCAACCAAGTCACGCCATGCGTTAACACCGTCTTTTGTTTTGCCACTAATATTTAGTAAAAGACCAATCAAGCTATCACATACATTCTTCTCCATGTGCATGACGTCGATGCAGTGGCGAACTTCTAAGTGCTCCCAATAAGGCAAGTCCCAAAAAATTAACCGCTTCTTCCAGATGTTTTTTCTGAGGGTCCTTAATTCACGTCCCTTTCCAAGCACAACATCGATATCCTTAACCATATCATAGACCTCTTTCCCTCTAAAAGCCCTTGGAGCTGAACCGTCTTCCTTATTTCCGTCGAATTGTTTCTTCATCTTGCGGTATGGGTGAATCCTGGGAAGGAACCTACGGTGACGCATATACACAGTTTTGCACGAATTGTTCAGCCATACACTCTTGGTACCATCTAAGCAAAGGCGGACAAAGCTTTGGCTCCATACATCGAACCCGATAAGTTACCAAGGGCGGGAAAATCATTGATGTTGCGAGAATAACATGGCGCGTAAAGTGAAGTTCTCTCGCTTATACGATCCCATACTTGTACCCCTTCGCTCCAAAGTGTCACAAGATCTTCCAAAGAATGGTGCTAGGTACACATCAATATCGCTCCTGTGTTGCTTCGCCCTTGGATAAGTAGTGACATCAAAATGTATTTTCGCTTCATACACGTACCAAGGAGGAAGGTTGTACATACATAGATTCACGGGCGGTGCTATGTCACGCTCATGTTACCGAAAGGATTCATTCCATCCGTACTCAACCCTAACCTTATGTTCCTCGGTTCCGATCGAACTCTTCAAGCTCGATCGAAGTTTCTCCACCGGGCGTAATCGCCAGGTGTCTGAGCTTTCCATCTTTCTTACGCTCCTCCGAGTGCCAACGCATCAATCTTGCCTCCTTTCGGTTCGCAAATAAACGCTTCAAACGTGGGATCACAGGCAGATACCACAACATCTTAGCAGGAGGTCCTTGCTTTGCCTTAGCAGTATTCTTACGCTTGTATCGGGATGCTTTGCACACGGGACATGCATGCATGTCTGCATACTCTTTATGGTAGATGATACAATCGTTCGGACATGCATGTATTCTTTCTACTTCCATTCCCAATGGACAAAGAACCTTCTTAGCTTGGTAGGTCGTGCTGGGCAACACGTTTCCCTCCGGAAGGATGTTAGCTAAGAGACCTAACAACGCCAGAAACTCTTGTCGGACCAACCATTTCTTGCCTTCAATTTCAGCAGTTCAAGCACGGTTAACAACCTTGTGTATTCCGGCTTGCAGCCAGGGAACAAAGGTTTCCCCGAGTCCTCCATTAAGCCCTCGAATCTACAAAACTCTCTCTCACTGTAGTTCCCTTCTACATCGCGTAGCATCTGATCCAGATTGTCATCATGCGACCTATCCTCATCAAAAGCACATTCCATACCCGCATATCGTTGACTTCCCGGCGATGTCGTCATTACTAACTTCGGTATAATCGCTCTTCACCGTGATCGCTCCAACATGTATATCCTTTTCAAACCCCTTCAGATAAGTGAGCTTCGATCTGCGCCGGGTTGTTAAACATTTTCATATTACCGCAATCAATGCATGGACAGTACATAAAATTTTATCCCCTTCTTCAACATATCCTGCTCGACGGCTCTTCTAAAAGCAAACACGCCATTAATATACTCTTCACTCACACGGTTCTCAATGTACGTCCAGTTTAGGTTCATCTACACGTATATGCACGTAACAAATTAATTAGTGTTAAATTATATTAATAAACCGCAAGTACCCTTCATAATGACCAAACACATTAGTGATTAGTCTAGAGCAAATATAAAGGGTTACAGATCGTTACACATTAGTGATTAGTCTAGAGTAAAAATAAAGAGTTACAGATCGTTACCCTTCTCTCCAAGATGGTGCAATGTGGGAAGAGGCAGCAGAGGTGCCGCAATGGGGGAGGAGGAGGTAGGGGTAACAGCTCAAAACGGAATGGGCAGCAATGTGCATGGGAGGAGGCAGCAGCAGCAGGTGGCGAACGGGGAGGAGGCGAGAGTGAGAGTGGTGGCCAATAGGGAGGAGGCAAGAAGAAGATCGTGGTGGCGGCGCCTCAAATGGAATGGAAAGGGGGCCTGTCGGGAGCATCTATTTATAGTGCTGTGATACTTCATAGACGGTTCGTATAAAGAACCGTCTGTGATACTTATTTATCACAGACGGTTCTTTATAAGAACCGTCTGTGATAGGCATGTATCACAGACGGTTCTTTATCTAACCGTCTGTGAAGTATCACGCATTGCTCAGAGAAAGAATCGCCTCGTGATAGTTATTTATCACAGACGGTTAACGAAGAACCGTCTGTGATAATTTTATCACATATTTTGTAGTAGTGAAGGCAAGTGCAAGGTTGAGCGGTAGATATTGGTATGTAAACCCTTGTTTTGACAATTGAATTGATACGTTATTTATTCAAGTTTTACTTGTGCTTACTTAAATGTCATGATACTATGACGATGATGATTTAATAATGCTATGACATGAAATATTGAAGAAATGATATGTAGATGACATGATATGGTAATGACATGGTAATAATGATGATGGATTATGTTAATGATCAATTAAAAGATGTTGCATCATTTACATTCATCATGATAGGAGTTACACAAGCTAGGTCGGTGGGAAAGCCATGTAACTATTCTGTGAAGTCGGTGAGAATGTTGCATGATTAGTCCGGAGTGCTCTAGATAAAAACCTACTTCAGTGGAGACTTCACATGAGTGAAGGATAGAGTGGTTCATCGACGAGTAATGGCTCCGCTATGCCGGTATCAGCTGATGGAGCTGCATATGAGCACGAACATAATGAAGCATACATACATGAGATGATATGAATAATTAAGAAAGAATGATAATGAATATGTTAATGACAATGATAATGATTAAATTGAATATTGAACTGTGTGTTTATTGTTCTGCAATGTACTTGTTGAGTTTTGGACTTACTCTTGTTTTATTATTGTTTTTAGGTGACTGTTGACGGCAACATGCATGGGATGGAGTAGGACACGTGCTTCACATGCAAATTTATCACACAAACAGATTCTTTTAGTTTACTTTTGTTAAACATAGAGACATGATTATTTCCTTTAGAACATTATATGGCTTGGATGTTGCTTGGTTTAATTATTGGCACCTTACTTGCTTTATTACTAGTTGCTTAATATTTATTGTTGCCATCCTATGTACCGGAAGCATGGTTCAGACATTTCTTGGGCGCGTGTATCCCAAGCGTTTATTGAGTGTGTGTATCTCGTGTGTTTCTCAGGTGCATGCGACCTGAGCGTTCTTGGCGCGTGTGACCAAGTTGTGAATTTTTATCCTTATGCATCTATCTTGTTTTAATTGATTCTCTTGTGACACGTCGATGGGTTTTTATTCTATGCATACTTGCTGGAATTATTGTCAATTAAGGTTTAAATTGGTAGCTAGAGTAGTTTATGTGATATTTCAGGCTCAGTGTTAGGCCGGGATGTTACAATTGTATTGCACTAATGAAAAGGAAAGACGATGATGATGGAATACATGAATGATGTGATTTATATGTGTATGCTTATTATTCTATTATGTACTTGCTGAGTTTTCGACTTACCCTTACTTTGTTGTTGTTTTTAGATGAACATTGAAAACGACATACATGGGATGGGAGTAGCACCTACACATCACATGCTATCAATTATGAAGTTATCACTATTTAGTCACCCCAATTATAACGTAGTGATTTAGTTCATCTATTTAGAGTTGATCAGTGGTTATTGGATACACTATTACATTTGTGCGCATCATGAGTAGTATTAGTGCGTGCGGTAATGATAAGTTATGATTACATTATGGTAATGATTTATTTAATAGTAATGTTGCTAGTCAATGCTTCCAGCGCATAGTTTTGTGCGTTCTCGGGCGCGTGATTCGATCGTTCTTGAACGCGAGGTCCCAATTTATGTGTATGAATATTTATCCTTATTGCAATTATCACGATATGTTTGTTGTAGGATGTCTTGTTGTAGAGTTCTATTTATGCATTTGTTGACCACTTCAGGTGATCAATAATACTTTGCATCGTCTCCTCAAGCCGCCTGGATTCCACCCAGGCCTCATCTCTTGGAATGACTTCATTGCCTACAACCAGCATGTCTCCCCACTGAAAAAATTGGCATCCAGTGGCCTAAAATGCAATGCACAAAAAATAAAAACAAAACAATTTTTTTTTGCAAAATCAAAATTGAGCAAATACCCGTAGAGAATTATGTGCACTTGTAGAACATCATGTCGGGGTTGTTCGGGGTGTCAGAGAAGAACATTTGCTTGCACCTGATGGTTGGGGCGATTCATATGCCTAGCACTAGCAAGCAGTGCCTTCCTATTCCTGCTGCCAGAGGCTTGAGACATTATGCTTGTACAAGAAAGAAGATAGAGGATTAGAGCATACACTCTTTGCCCCTCTTCTTATAGTGCCTTGGGTCTCAATTTTTTGGCACCAAAGCAACCACTTCTTCCCTCCAAAATGAACAGTGACATAGAAGATATTACAATTTACCTGCCCAGGCAGACCCAGGGGCAAATGGGTCTTTATGCACCTCCATCACCGCAAGTATACCAGAAAATAGTTAACGGTGGCACGGACAGACACATTCAGCTAAATGCGATAGCACGTAAGGAAGATGTCATTTTGCGGATGCAGATCAAGAATCCGGGAACTTTGTAGTGGCATATAAAAAATTTCCCTTTTTTCCAGATTATATTATATGATGAGATGTCATGATTTTGCTATGAGGTTGAACTGTGATGGTCACTAATCGCCATCACCACCGTCATCGCCATCTTCCTAATTTGCAAAAGGGTTATCGATGTATGGTGGTTATGAGCCTATGGATGAATGGAGTGTAATTGTTGAAGGGAGAACCTAACGAGTTTTGCCCGATAGACTATTGAGGGAGAGGGGGGGTTATCATACGTGTGTAAGCGTCATACTTAATCCTAACTTTTTTTAGATTTAGTTTGTATACTTGATCTGTGCATACAGTGAGCTTCGACTTATATCGAGAGACACGGAGGTAGTATCTAACTAGTGTGAATTATATAGGTACTTGACGAGGATCTAATAATCCTCATTTTATCTATTATCTATAATTCTTATTATGGGTAAATATGATGTCACATAGTCTCCACAAGTACCCTTTATTTTTATAAGGGAGAGGCCCACCAAGTGATTGTAAGATTTTCTACAATCACCCCCCATAGTCGTAAGTCTTACTACGACTACTGCTTAGTCGTAAGTCTTACTACGACTACTTCCTAGTCGTAAGTCTTTCTACGACCATTTCATGGTCGTAAGTCTTTCTACGATCACTACATAGTCGTAAGACCTTTTACGATTACTACCTGGTCGTAAGTTCTCCTACGACTGTGCAGACCACGACCACCTTATAATCAAACCTACAGCAAGTGGGTCCAATTGATTAAAGAATTGAACGGCCCGCACGCACTACTATCCCGCGTAGTAATAGTGCTTAAATACCCCATTATCTTTGAATGATAATTGCGGACGGCGTGGAGAAGCCAATGCGCCGGTATTATCGCCATCACACGCCCATTATGGCTCAATTAAGGCGCCTCTTCCGCAGGCAAAACGGCTACTCCTTCACGACTATATAAGGACATCAAGGGCAGTAGAGGAGAGACAAGTTCTATTCTCTGTAATAGTCTTAGCTTCTTACTCGATCATTAAGAATACCACACCACACAGATTAGGGTTATTATTCTCTCGGAGAAGGCTGAACTCGTCTAAACATCCGTGTCAACTACTGCGTGATTTCATCTCTAGGAGACCCCAATCAAATAATCTTTACGTAAGATCGGTTCTAATACACCGGCGATTGGCGCCGTCGTGGGAGCTTAGGTAATCTCTTGTCAACATACTCTCTTTTTCCAATCTCATGCAATCATGGCGGGAGAATGGAACGAGGAGAACCTGGTTTGACTTGGCGGACACGCAGACGCCGACATGGATGCCGGTTTCGACTACGAGCCGAGTGATGCATCCGCCGATGGTGATGTTGCCTCCGGAGATTATTCTCCAGAAACCATCCCATTAATGGAGTTGAGGAGGATCCTTATCCCCACAACAATACGCCCAACAGAGGAGCCAATTCCTCAAAGGACAAGGGTCAATCCGACCAGACCGCTCCCGGAGGACTCACAACACGACGAGAGTTTTTCTCCAAGTGTTCAAGTCCCCTTAAGGCGGTCCGACTTGGTAAGTCAAGTTCGGGAGCCACCATTCCAGACTCCACCAAGATCTAGTGATCCTCTCTCGTGGTAACTCCGGAGAGGGTGGGATCAAGCATGCTTTTCTGCAGAATCGACCGCCTCCCCGCAGATCTCATTTGCGAACGGAGACGCTTATAACCTGAGTTCCCCTACGGAGGGGATTACTCCAAGTCGCTAGATGGTGTCTCTCGAGCACTCCTCAAGCGGGAGGCCTCGAGCGCAAGTGAGAATCATCAACGGAGGTCTTCGCCCTTCCCCCAATCGTGGTCACCTCATGGAGGCCGAGATAAGAACACTCCCGAAGATCACACTGCGCGCCCCTCGTGGTAATGGCAAGGGCACCACCGTTGGCGAGAGAGAACCAACACTGATGAACGCGAGAAATCCTCGACATTCTCGCACTCCACTAAGAAGGCCTCAAAGACCGATGAGGAGGATTTTGATGTCGTCGGAAGAAAGAAAATTGCACCCGTAAGAACTCGCTGGCGATTCAACATCGATCGGATGAGGTACAAGAACTCCGGGACATCAACGACTTGCTCGAGAATCCCGACCAAGAGCTTGCTCGAACGCGTGGTACGATCTCTTTCTGTCAAGAGATTACGCAAAGACTTCGAATCGTGATGACAAGACGGAGGTACCTCATCGACAACATTCGGTAGTCGCAAAGAATACGACTTCCTCGGCTACGATCAATCGAATATTTTCACGAGGAATCGACACGGCCATAAGTCGAATCGATCCCTATTCGAGAAATACATTTCGATCACCAAGATCAAGAAGCCCCTGAGAGGTGATCATTTACCACTTCGACAAAGAAATTCATTAACGAGTGGAGTACGAGGAGTATTCTCCTCAGAGGCGAGACCTACTACGTAGCAGTCACCTGTTCTGGGTATCGTCAGATACGATCACTGGTGACATTAACCCTTCTTTCCTACAAAGAAGGCGTCAAGAAGTGATTACTGGGATGCCGCATTTTCGCCGACCTTCGAGCGATTCACGCCACCTCATTTTCGCCGGTGAACATGGAGAAATTTGATGGATCTCAAAATCCCATCGAATTTCTTCAGATCTATACAACAATTGTCCGAGCGGCAGGAGGAGGAGAGCATGTAATGGCGAATTACCTTCCGATCAGTGCTCGAAGGATCCGCTCGATCGTGGTTATTAAACCAACCACTCGAGTCGATCTACTCTTGAAACACCTCTGCGATCTTCTACACGCGAATTTCCAAGGCACATACAACCATACGAAAAGAAGACGACTTGCACCAGGATAAAGCAGAACAACAACGAGACTTTGCGTCAATTCATCAAACGCTTTAGTCGTTCAGAACTCAATTCGGAAATTTCGATTCCTCCGTGATCGTGGCTTTTAAGCAAGGAGTCCGTAGTAGAAGGATAACGGAGGACATTGCTTTGAATCCTCCCAACATCAAGGTCGAACTCTTCGAGATGGCCGATCGATATGCAATCGCTTCGAGGCAATCGAGTGGAACAACACTATCGATCGAGAAACATATACTCCTCGAGAGCCGGTGAAGTTGGTAAGGATAAAAAGCAAAAAGTCCAAGAAGAAAATAAAAGTCAAAACCACAAACCGGTGGTTCCAAGGAGGTTCCGCCGTGAAAGATGGAGAGCCCCAAACCACCAAGTCGCACTCGATCAAGGCAAAGGTAAGCGCCACGATCGTAGGAACGACAAACCAAGGTGGTGTCCTTTTCATAAAAAGAAGGACATGACCTCCAGAATCGCCGAAGTTTTCCAAAGAAAGCTCGAGGACTACTACAACGGCAAAGCACCACTCCCTACTCTCGGCGGGTAGGACGACGAGTGGCCAAAAGTCGCGGATGATGAGGAGATGCCGCCCAAGATCCGCAACATACCGTTGAGCACATCTACGGAGGATCATCGGCATACGACTCCAAACGACAACTTAAAGCTGCCGGACGAGAGGTAAATTCCATACATACTCCTCTTGTCAATAAATTACCGAAGTGGTCGGAAGTTACCATCTCTTTTGAGAAGGATGACTGCCCAATCACTACGAAGTCGATCAGTCGATATCCGATTGTGGTGAACCCACCATCAACAAGCTGTCGGGTCAATCGAGTGTTGGTTGATGGTGGCGATTCTTTGAACATATTATTTACTAATGCCTGGACGAGATGCAAGTACCTCAGCGAAGGTAAGGCGATGACGATACTCCTTTCATGGAATCGTACCGGGGTCTTCACCAAACCTATTGGCCAAGTTTCTCTTCCTTTAACATTTGGCTCACCAAGTAATTTCAGGACAGAGAAAGTCTCCTTTGATGTGGTCGATTTCGATACTGCATATAACGCCATACTCGGACGACCAACTTTGGCAAAATTCTTAATGGCTACTCATTACGGGTATCAATGTCTTAAGATGCCAGTCCCAAAGGGGTGATCACCATTGATGTCACAAAAGATGGCGATAGTCTGCGGCCGTCGATCCTCGAGATGGTTGGTCAAATACCAACTCGAGATGAAAGTCACCTTCGACTAGCAAGTCGGGCCTAAAGTCGCACCAAAGCCGAACGACCAAGTCAAAGAGGTTCCTCCGACGCAGAAGAGCCCTCAAGAGGCTGCTCGCATCGGGAGACTTCCGACCCCAAATAGGAAGACGCCTCATTACCTTCCTCCGAGCTAACGCAGATGTCTTTGCGTGGCAAACATCCGACATGCCCGAGTCCCTGTGGAGGTGATCGAGCACAAAGCTAGCTTTACTACCGATAAAGTACTGTAAAACAAAAATTACGAGATTTGCCCGATCGACGAGATGCTATTAAATCGAGTTGGATAAGCTACTTAAAGCGTGCTTTATAGAGAAGTCAACCACCCAGTGGTTGGCTAACCTGTAATGGTCAAAAGTCAAATGGCAAATGGCGTATGTGCGTGGACTTTCTTGATCTTAATAAAGCTTGTCCAAAAGATGATTTCCCTTTACCTCAGATCGATCATTTGGTTGATTCTCTGCGCAGTTGTGAGATATTAAGTTTTTAGATGCATATTCGATACCACCGGATCAATATGTGTTTAAACGATGAAGAAAAGACCGCATTCATTACTCCATTTGGTACCTTTTGCTATGTCAAAATGCCATTTGGTCTAAAGAATGCGGTGCTTCTTTTCAACGCCTAATGCAATCGACTTTTTCATCTCAATTAGGCCGAATTTGGAAGCCTATGTTGATGATCTAGTCGTAAAAAGCATTAAGAGACTTAATCATATCAGCGACCTACAAGAAACATTCGACAACCTCGTAAAGCACCGCTTAAAACTCAATCGAGAGAAGTGTGTGTTTGGAATTTCTTCAGAAAATTGCTTGGATTCCTAGTATCCGAACGAGGAATCAAGCAAATCTGAAAAAATAAAGGCCATCCTCCGATCGTCCTCCAAACACAAAAAGGAAGTCGAGAAACTCACTTTGGGTGCATGGCGGCTTTAAGTCGTTTCATCGCACGACTAGGAGAAAAGGACTACCTTTCTTTAAACTTCTCGGGAGACATGAAGGTTTTGAGTGGTCGAACGAGGCAAACGCCGCTTTGAGGATGTCAAGAGGTATCTTTCGAGTGCTCTGCTCGGTTTCTCCAAAGCCGTAAGAGACGCTCTTAATTTACCTAGCCGCCACGCCACAGCAAAGAAGCGCGAGATTAGTCGTAGAACGTGAAAACGCACAACGGCGGTTTACTACGTTAGCGAAGTTTTACGGGCCTAAGGAGCGTTACCCTCAGTCCAAAACTTCTATATGCCCTCCTCATGTCTTCGAGGAAATGCGGCATTATTTTCAGCGCACAAAATAGCCGTGTTGCCTCGAGTTTTCTTTGGGAGCAATTCTCCATAATAAGGAAACAATGGACGCATGGCAAAATGGTCGATCGAACTTGGGAGTTCGACCTCCATTTCGTGTCGGGACGGCCATAAAATCCCGGATCTTGGCGGACTTTGTCGCCGAATGGACAAATCTGAACTGTTCAGATCCCGATCGATTCCCACGACCGATGGATGATGTACTTTGACGGGTCACTTACTTTAAGTGGCTCGGGTCGGGTAGTCTGGTATCTCCTAGGAGAAACCTTAAAGTATGTCATACAATTAAACTTTCGGACCACTAATAATGTGGCGAGTACGAAGGTTTGCTAGGCGGCATACGAGCCGCGAAAGCACTCTCAATTAAATCGACTACTCGTGAGAGGAGACTCTCAACTAGTCGTGAATCAAGTCGGAAAGAGTACGGTGCTCTAGCTCGACAATGTCTCAATACTTATCGGAAGTTCGCAAGCTAGAAAAGCATTTTTAGGTTTCGAGGTACAATTCATCCTCGAAGGATAATTTCTCATGCACCAACTTGCTCGGATGGCTTCTTCCGATCTACGATACAAAAGGGGTTTTCTTGGAGCAACTCCAAAAGTCGTCTCGGTCGAAGAACCGAGACACCTCCTATTGAGATGGCCTCATTAGACTACGAGGATATCTGGATGACTCCCATCTACGAGTATCTTCGCAAGGGTTCCGTGCGAAGATGATCTTAAGGCGCATCGTTTATCCCGAAAAGCCAAAATGTATACTTTGGTCGAAGGAGTCCTCTACAAACGAGGAACCCAAGGGATACTCATGCGATGCATTCCATAAAACGAAGGAATAACACTCCTTCACGATATACAGTGGCATCTGTGGGACACATGCTTCCTCTGAGAACTTTGGTTGGTAAAGCCTTTCGACAAGGTTTTTCTTGGCCTACATACGTATGATGCTAAGGAGGTGGTTAAAAAGTGTGTCGATGCCAATTCCATGGTAGACAAATACACCAACCGGCTCAAGCATTACAGACAATACCTCTTTCTTGGCCTTTTGCGCACTGGGTCTCGATATCCTAGGACCGCTTCCCAAAGCTCCGGGAGGTTTGAATTCCTTTTGTGGCTATTGACACGTTCACAAAATAGATTGAAGTGAACTCAGAATGGGATAACATCGGCAGCGACAAAAGGTTCATGATGAGATGCGTAATTAGCCGATTTGGAGTTAAGTCGGATAATTACGCATAATGGTAAACAATTGCAAGTGCAAAATTTGAGAATTTTGCGACGAGTTAGTACCAAATTATGCTATGCTTCATTGCACATCCCCAAAGCAACGGGCGGTGGAGCGTGCAAGCGGCCAAATAATGCGAGGAATTAAAACCCGAGTCTTCGACCAGCTTGTTAAGCGCTCGGGGGCTTGGGTACAAGAATTACCCTCCGTGTTATGGGCAGTTCGTACGACCACAAGTCGAGCAACGGGAGAAACACCATTTTTTCTAGTGTTTGAGTCGAAGCCATGCTTCCTCCGAGCTAAAATTACGGTCGACACGAGTTGAAACTTTCAACAACTCAGATCAGGAACAACTTCGAGCAGATGACATTAACCTACTCGAAGAAAGGAGAAACCTAGCCTTAATCCGTTCGGCAGTCTACCAACAAGCCCTGCGCAGATACTATGATCGTAAGGTCCAACCTCGCTGACCTTCTTTGAGGTGATTTGGTATTGAGGCTCGCCAATCCAAGTCTAATCGAATAAACTTTCCCCAAATGGGAAGGTCCTTACACGATGGTCGAAGTAACCCGGCGAGTCGATGACGACTAGCGATGGAAGATGGGCAGGTTCTCTCAAACTCTTGGAACATCGACCAGTTACGCAAATTCTTTGTGTGACCAATTTCTCAAGCAATAAAAGTCCAGGTTCTTTCTACTTCTCTTGCCTTATTTTTTGAGTAGTGCTTTTTTAATCTTTCGACTATGATACAAAAGCACCCAGTTTTCTTTACACTGGTCGAAAAACAAGTAACATCATCTAGTCGAAACTTCTCCTATCGCATGTGGTTACGCCCACTAGAAGGAATTTCCTAGCATCGACTCGTTACTCATTTTTCACCAATACAAAGAGCTCGGGTTTTATCCGAATGAAATGTTCTCGAGCCAACTCTCTCAATCTTAGTTTATTTTTGATTATTTCCAAAAATATTCTAAGTAGAGTACACTTGATATATTTATTCGACCACCTTTGATGTACTCGTTTCGTTTTGACTGGTCGAAGGAAGAGACACACCTAGTCGAAGTTTTTCCTCTCTGCATGTGGTCCTGCCCACTAGAAGGAACTTCCTAGCGCTGCTCAGTCTCCTACTTTTGCTACTGGAAAAGACTTATCGAGTCCATCAGAAAAGGGCGAACGAATTATTAAAGTCCTCTAGACGTTTGCTTAACTCAAGTTGCTGCTCTTGGTTTGATTAAACTAGTCGGAGATGGTAACATCACCTAGTCGAAGCCTTTTCTCTCTACACGTGGTCTTGCCCACTAGAAGGAACTTCCTAGTGTCGAGTCGTTTCTACTCTTTCGACCAAGTGCTTGACAACCATAACAAAAACTATAAGTTAAACAAACCTCTCTTTGTTTTCAGAAACCCCATTTCAAACACTATTTACTTAGATTGTCTAAACAATCTAAGCAAATAGTCGGGGGCTAGGATAAAGTTATTAATTTGACTTCAATTCTTAGTCTTTCATTCGTTTATTATCTTTTGAGTTACTAACTACTCGACAAGATAATTTTCAGGAAATAAGATGGATCATATATCACTCATCAACAGATATTGTCTGCCTTACAAGGTAGTTACAAGATTACTCTGAAGGGGGAGAGCCTAGCTGCATTTCCTCCGCCACCTTTTTGCCAACCGATTGCATTTCCTCAATCAGACGATTTGCCTCTGATTCGGAGCAATCGAACTCGGCTTCAATTGGTTGCACATTAAGGCGGGGATCTTGAGCTTTAAGTTTCGCCAAAGCGTAACTTACTCGACCATCGCCTCCCTTATTGATTGATTTTGATTAGTCTTGAGTGGTCACCATTTCTTGCAATTTTCCGACTTGTTCCCCAATGGTACTTGTGTGAGCAACTATGGTATCTTCTCGAGGAGTTTTCCCTCGAATGTAGCTCACTAAGCACATTGTTCAGGAGAGTGATGTTGCCTTGAAGACTAGTCTTCATCGACTCCATCTCCTGTTGGGTACCAGTCGAAGCTAAGACCCTCGAAAAGGATAACAGGTAAAGAATTACTTACACATTAATTGAGTTCTAAGACCCTCGAGTTCTTGATCCTTATTCGTGGTAATCTGGAAAACTCTGAATGACCAAAGCTTTTCTTGAACTTGATGCCGAGCTTCGCGTCTCTTTTTCTTTATCTGGAGAAGAAAGGAGAGTCGGGTAAAGGTTAAAGATCAAAAGCGTCTTAAGTTGAGAACTTATCGTTTATTTTTCCCGCAATCTTTTAGATGCAGAGCAGTCTCTCGAAGTCTATCAGAGAGGACTAATACTTGTTCCTTAGCCTCCTCGACTCTTCTTTTCATAGTCGGTGAGTCATCTAAGGTCTTCGTATCACTATTTAACCTACAAAGAACAGGAACGAAAATAAACATCAGCCGAATGGTTGTAAGTACTTCTACAACTACTGACCTAGTCGTAAGTTTTTCTACGACTACGATATGGTTGTAAGTCTTTCTACGACCACTACACAGTTGTAAGTAGTCGTAAGCTTTTTACGACTAGTACTTTGTCATGAGTTTCTTCCATGACTATTCTCGTAAAACATTATCACGAGTATTTAAGTGAAAACAATTATGAATGATAAGTGACTTACCATCTCTCTACCTCTGCACAGAGTAGTTCTTTCTCCTGTCTTAGCTCTAAAAGTTGTCGATGGTACTCACCGACAACAGCAATTTGCTCTAGAGCTTTCGCGCAAAAGAAAGCAGTGAGAAGAGAAGGAAAGTCACATATATAAGTATTTTGAAGATACTTACATTCATAGTCGCCCTAGCAAACATCGAATATACAAGGTCAGGGTTCTGCGACTTATCTATCCTCGCGACTTTGTCCCACCACACCTTCTCGAGGCGCTCGTTATCAAAAGTATTCTCCGTATTGGGAATATCTTTGGGATGGGGGACTCGGTCACGAGATCTGTAAGCAGAGGACCCCACGACGGAGGCAGGCCCAAAGAAGTCACCACGAAGTTGAAATTTTCTCCTTCGGTTCTCAGAACTTCTCTTTGGGTAGGGAAGGAATGCCTCCTACAATTTCCTTCCCGAGGCGGTGCACAAGTGGTCACCGCCTTGACCAGAGGCTTCCACAGTTGCCCTTGTTGTTTCTCGACCTCAAGTGATCGTAGCGGTCACCTCAACGATGAATACCGCTACTTCAAGGGTCGTAGCTACGACTTCAGCAGATGTGGAGTCACTCAGGAGTCTCGACTTCATCGCCACTGGGCCAAGGGTGATGCTTGACCACCTCCATTGCCACCTCCTCGATGGTGAAGGATGGCAATGGACTTCTCAGCGGAAGCATTCGGGGGTGAAGAAGTCGATCAAATAAAGAAAAGCAAATCAGGTTGTGAAAAGAAAAGGTAAATGTCGTTCTTACACTTTAGTAAATTTCACATACCTCGCACTCGGTCTTAACCAGAATTTTGGGGCAATCCTCCCAGCGGAGGACCTCTTCTTCTCCACGACCACGTCCCGGTCGAGGTTCAACAATCGGCTCGATTCACGACCACGCCGGTCGTAGAGTTTGAGCAGAACCGAGCTCGGTTTCTCGATTCTCTGGATGGCGAGATCGGTCTCGACCATTCCAAAAGCAAGATCGCCCTCGATTGCGAGTTGTCTTGATGCAAACATCGTCCTTCATAAAGACACAAAATCTTTCCAATTCTCCTTTTCGGTTGCCTAACAAAACTAGGAGTGGCGTAAGCTGCAAAGATTCTTTGTCATAACAGATAGGTACCTTAGCCTTGCGAGGTTTGCGCTTAAGAGATTCATTGCCTCAACCTCCTCGGCCCGATGGCTGCGGCCTCGGCTTGAGATCTGACTACTGTGCCGCAGTTTTGTAGAGGGTGCGGTCGAAAGACGAGCTTGAGCTTGCTCCCCTTTGTCGGCAGATTTTACAAGTCGACGTCTCTTGGAGGGAGGAGCCGAGCCTTTGTCTTTCGACAACCCAGCGCCAATAGTCATCGAGACGACTTCTTCGTCGTCTCCGACGATTTTCCATGCCTACTTTACGTAAAGCAAAGCAGTAAAAGAAGAATGACTAATTAGTCGTAAGTTTTCTCGACAAGTACCAAGTCGTAAGTTTTCTACGACTCTTTCCCGATTGTAAGATATTCTCGATCACCTTTAGTCGTAAGTATCTTCTACGACTATAAAGTCCTAAAGAAAGAATCAACTTTTTGATTACCTTTAGGCGCTCTATCCTTTCATCTGCGGACAAAGCCGCAATGACTTGAGGAACCGCCCCTGAGTGGTGGAGACTTCTCGCAGATGAGTCGACTCTAGAGTCAACCTCACTGTGAAAGATGCGTGTAAGCAGATAAGAATATTAGACAAGGTTGAGAAAGATCAAACCGAGAGCTAAGTCGACAAATTAATTACCCTCCTCATAGTCTCGGTTGGGTCTCCTCTTCCGAGTATCTCCACATAGGAGATGCTCGTTTCTTCAAGGACTAATTCGGCGTGTGATGAAATCCTTCACCACATGTCATCCGTCCACCCTTCTTCCTTCAAGTCCTTAATGGCTTGAATATAAGGGCTAATCCTACAGAATATCTTCGGTCGAATCCCATGAAGATTTCTTTCAGCGACCTTCCCGCGAAAGAAAGGTCGTCTTGAGGTGACCTTCCAAGAGAACCACCTCTTTCTCGGCCCGACCACGAAGACGGGTGAAACTCTGAATATACTCCTTCGACTTGAGTCGTGGAGTTTGGACCACGACTTCCAGCGATTCGGTTTGTCGAGCCATCCCATAATAATATTGGAGCAGCTCGAGATCCGCGGAATCCCAGTGTACGCCAGACAGATACACGAACACACTCAACATAGTAATGGAATTGGGACCTAAGTTCACAAGTTCCACCCCAAAGTGTTCGAGTACTCAGAAGAAAGGGATGGGCGAGCAATCGAAGGTCGCACTCACAATACGCTTGGAAGGCGGATTTGCCCATTTTCCCCGATGGCGATCTTCGCCCGATAGCGGAATCCACTTTACGAGCCTTCTCGGAATCTTCCGGCATCAACCAAGATCTTGATCTTAGCGCATCCATCTCCGATTCTCCCCATTCGAAACTCTCTTGGCCATTTCGCCGAAGCAAGAAGTCTTTTGATTGGGTTGGCGTGAGAAGATGAAACCTAGTCGAGGACGGAGAAAGCAAGAGCTCAAGAACAATGGAGTGATTTGAGGAAAAGGTAAAATCCAAGTTTACCTCTGGTAAGTTTTATAATCGCATGATCTCCGCCGCCGGAAACCGTCTCGGCTATAGGTCTATGGGAGTTGGTTGTACCGCCGGAACCGCTTCATCGGACAAGTCCGTGAGAGCGGTTGCAATTCCCAGATGGTCCGTTCGAGAAAAATTAGGTGCATATTGTCACCCCAAGCGAAATTACTTTCTTGACCAAAGTCTTTACGGTGAAGGAAGTATCAATCGGAAGGGTTTTTTCTCCGATTCCCCTACTACGACCACCAGACGGTCGTAGGGGTTTTTACGACTTTCTAATAGTCGTAAGCAACCTTCACGATTGCAATCGCTTCGGGAACCGTTTTATCGACAGATCTGTGAAATTCGTTTGCAATTCCCCAGACGGTCTGTTCAGGAAAGTTAGGTTAGTTTTGTCACCTCCAAGCAAAATCACTTTCTTGACCAAGTCTTTCTGGTCGAAGGAAGTATCGATCGGAAGGGTTTTTTTTTCTCCGATCGCCTTACTACGACCACTACACAATTGTAGAGGTTTTTTATGACTTTCTGATACTCGTAAGCAACCTTTCTGACCAAGCAAACTACTGGTCAAAGTAATACTCAAATGTCGAAGAGTTTTTCCTTCGACTATGGTTCTACGACATTTTTCATAGTCGCAAGTCCATTTGCGAATCCTTCCTCAAGTAAGTTACTTTCACTTGAAGCTGGGGGGCTAGATGACGAGGATCTAATAATCCTTATTTTATCTATTATCTATAATTCTTATTATGGGTAAATATGATGTCACATAGTCTCCAGAAGTACCCCTTATTTTTATAAGGAGAGGCCCACCAAGTGATTGTAAGATTTTCTACAATCACCCCCATAGTCGTAAGTCTTACTACGACTCTTCGCTAGTCGTAAGTCTTACTACGACTACTTCCTAGTCGTAAGTCTTTCTACGACCATTTCATGGTCGTAAGTCTTTCTACGATCACTACATAGTCGTAAGACCTTTTACGATTACTACCTGGTCGTAAGTTCTCCTACGACCGTGTAGACCACGCACCACCTTATAATCAAACCTACAGGCAAGTGGGTCCAATTGATTAAAGAATCGAGGCAGTGCGCACGCACTACTATCCCGCGTAGTAATAGTGCTTAAATACCCCATTATCTTTGAATGATAATTGCGGACGGCGTGGAGAAGCCAATGCGCCGGTAATTACTGCCATCACACGCCCATTACTGGCTCAATTAAGGCGCCTCTTCCGCAGGGCAAAACGGCTACTCCTTCACGACTATATAAGGACATCAAGGGCGAGTAGAGGAGAGACAAGTTCTATTCTCTGTAATAGTCTTAGCTTCTTACTCGATCATTAAGAATACCACACCACACAGATTAGGGTTATTATTCTCTCAGGAGAAGGCCTGAACCTGTCTAAACATCCCGTGTCAACTACTCTGCGTGATTTCATCTCTAGGAGACCCCCCGAATCAAATAATCTTTACGTAAGATCGGTTCTAATACACCGACAGTACTCCAGTCACAAGATCTAATGTTCTTGGACTGGAAAACATTAATAGTCATACAAATTCAATACACTAGAAAAATACCAAATTTTCGTACACAAACAAATAAACAACTTGTATCAAAAAGTTTATCTGAGATCAAGCATGGGCAAAAAAAAAAAAGCAACACAACTATAAGAAAAACCAAGCAAAACAAAAATAAAGGGTTGATATAACTCTTCCAATCCAGGCAAAGCCAAAAAGGAAAGGAAAAAAAAAAAGCATGACCATGTTTGAGTGAGTATAAACTGCACCTCCCTTTGTCTTAAAAGCCCTTCTTTCTTTCTGTCGCCCTCAAGTCACATGTCCTCATCCACCGCATCCACAGGGCCACGCATAGTACGGACACAGAGACAGACTAGAGAGAGAGAGAGAGAGAGAGACCCATCCATCAGCATCGGGGCGAGTCAACTCAAACCCTTCTCTCCACACCCAGGCAGCTCTCGGTCCCCTCCCCTCCCCACCTCACTCGCGCTCCCTCCACTACACTCCGATAGCCCCATCCCCATGCGCCGCCGCCGCCGCCGGTGACCCGACCCCCATGGGCTGCGTCCACGGCCGCCTCTCCGCCGCCCCTACCCCCGACCGCCCGCCTCCTCCGCCGCCCCAGCCGCAGCCTGAGCAGGCGGCGCCGCAAGAAGCTGCCGCCGCCGAGAAGGCCGATCAGCCGGCCCCTGCTGCTGCGGCGACGGCCGAGAAACCGGCTCGGCGGGAGAGGCGGCCCCGCTCGTCGCGCTCAGCCGCCGAGGCCCGCCTCGGCGGCAGCTTCGCGAACAGGGTGCGCGGGGAGCAGGTCGCCGCCGGCTGGCCCGCCTGGCTCTCCGCCGTCGCCGGAGAGGCCATAGACGGCTGGACACCGCGCCGCGCCGACTCCTTCGAGAAGATCGACAAGGTACGCGCGCTCCCACCCCACTCTCCCCCCGCCGGGTCCTTGGCATTTAGCACCCGCCATTGCCTCAGAGGAACTGAAGAAAGCTTGCATCTTTTGGGGCAGATCGGGCAGGGCACATACAGCAATGTGTACAAGGCGCGGGACACCGTGAGCGGCAAGATCGTGGCTCTCAAGAAAGTGCGCTTCGACAACCTGGAGCCCGAGAGCGTCCGCTTCATGGCGCGCGAGATCCTCATCCTCCGCCGCCTCGACCACCCCAACGTCGTCAAGCTCTACGGCCTCGTCACCTCCCGCATGTCCTGCAGCCTCTACCTCGTCTTCGAGTACATGGAGCACGACCTCACGGGGCTCGCCGCCAGCCCGGACATCAAGTTCACCGAGCCTCAGGTATCCGAGATCCCGCCGTTGCAGCCTCTGGCACCGGTTATCACAATGTGTGATGAAATGTAGGTCTAATCGAGGTGTCTGTGACATGCTCACATGCAGGTTAAGTGCTACATGCACCAGTTGTTGTCCGGGCTGGAGCACTGCCACGACCGGGGGGTGCTGCACCGCGACATCAAGGGATCGAACCTGCTTTTGGATAACAATGGTATGCTGAAGATTGCAGATTTTGGTCTGGCGTCCTTCTTTGATCCGGGCCGTAAGCAGCCGATGACGAGCAGGGTGGTGACTCTATGGTACCGCCCACCGGAGTTGCTTTTGGGCGTGACGGATTATGGGGTGGGTGTGGACTTGTGGAGTGCAGGGTGTATTCTGGCCGAGTTGTTGGCTGGGAGGCCTATTATGCCAGGACGAACTGAGGTTAGCAATAACATGCTTAACTGTCCGACGTATCTATTTGGAACACCTTAGAGCACACATTTGGCTGTATTTCAGTTAAACACAACCTAGTTCACTAGTTGGATGTCTTGGATACCTAAACTAGATTACTTTGGTGCTATTCTACAGATTGAGAAAGCTTTTCAATTTGCCAGTTTGGTTCCATCCATAATCCATCATAGTATTGTAAGAGGAAATCACGGAAGGAAAATTTTGTTTCCCCCTCGGGGATGCCTTGTTCAGGCAAGTTTTAGTGAAAATAACTTCTATTTTAAATGCTTCTATGTCTTGTTGGTGCAATAAAATTCTTATATAACCAAGTCACGTCAGCATATAAGTTGGTAAAATCAATGACACCTCACGTGGAAACATCTGCCTTGAAGTCTAATTTTATCACCACATCTTTTGCATGTTTAAACATTCATTTCCTATGCTTTATCTCGTTTTGCATTTGAGATCATTCTTCTGCAACTGGATCTAATATGATCTGTCACACTGCTTGTGCGCTTAATGTTGTTCAGACTTCAGACCAACCAATCCAATGAACAGCAACTGTATTTATCATTCCATGTTTCATTGATTCAGTCATGTCTGCCCCTTTTAGGTGGAACAGCTGCATACAATTTTTAAGCTGTGTGGCTCCCCCACAGAAGAATATTGGAAAAAGTTGAAGTTGCCTCATGCAACGATATTTAAACCTCAGCAGCCATACAAAAGGCGAATAACAGAAACATTCAAAGATTTTCCACAAACAGCATTGAGGTTGATGGAAACACTACTCACAATTGATCCAGCTGATCGTTTAACAGCGACCTCTGCATTAAGAAGTGATGTAAGTTGGCTATGATTTCTCACTAACCTGTACCTCTTTGATGGAACTAAACAGCTTGAAATTCTGTATTCATTTTGAAGTCGTTGCATTTTATGAACGTAGTATTTTGACAAGATGATTGAAGTAGGGAAGTTATGTCTGTGTGGTAACAATAGCGTAGTGTTTCTTGTTGGCAACTGGGGTTGCAGAACATAGTTTTTCCACTAGATTATGTTGATTTGGCTGGTTTGTCAGTGTAAATTTAGCTTTCAGTACATGAACTAACAAGCATCTTGTAGCCATGGTAAATTTGCTGATATTCTATTGCATATCCAGAGACTGACAAAACCAGTTTTTTGTGGAACATGACAAGCATTCTTCATGGTTCTCATGATCTCATTTGGACCACAATATCTTAAGGTGCCCGAAACACATTAACCCTTCACCGAGTAGTTTTTACATGCTATCCCAAAAACTAAATTGCACAAATCTTAAAGCAGTATGGTTAGTAGCAGAGTAGTGGTTGGCTGCAAATTAGTTCCTCAATTTGCTTTAAATATTGTGATTTTCACCTTTTGGGAGAGCATTGAAGCACCTTCCTACCAGATATGATCACTGCAGAAATCTAGGTTAGTGCAGCCACTACGGGATTCTATTTGTATCACCATATATGATCAAAGTCCAAATTTTCATCTTGGTCGCATACATTTGGTTTTAATAGCATATTTCATTGGATAATGTGTTAACTAGATTAGTTAGTTGTCATATATGTTGGTATTATATAGGATTATTTTACTAAAATATCATTTATTACTTTGTATGCAGTTCTTTACAACTGAACCTTATGCATGTGAACCATCGAGTCTACCAAAATATCCTCCAAGCAAAGAAATGGATGCAAAACGAAGAGATGAAGAAGCCAGACGGTTTGTCACCTTGACACTTATTTCGTTAGCTGTATTATTTGCTTGTGATTTGCTTTGGTCCTTGGTTATCTCTTTCTGGATATTCTGCATATTTACATATTCAGCATTTTCAATTTGCCATTGTCTCATTTTTGTATATTAAAAATTTCTGAGTACATGATATTAGTATAGGACCCATTGCATAAAAAATGGCATATTTGATATTAATATTTCAGTGCTTCGTTTTAATACCTGTGTCAAGAGAGACATAACTGCACAATTTGTTTATATATTTTAAAAGTGAAACATTTGTACAGCAGTGCTGTCTTCAATGAGTAAATGGAACTGGCGACAGCACCACCCTCTTTTCTGGTACTGTTAAAAATGAATCCTAAAAGCTAAATTAGTAAAATTAACCGAAACTTAGTTGGTATTTGATATTAATATGTATGTCTTTTTTGAAAGTAGCATGTTTGTTACGGACAGAAGAAAAAGAGAAAAGATGACACAAAAGGGTCATGTGGCAAAGTAGAATACAGAAATTATAAAGTATTTCTTACCTCATAAAGTAATTTTAGCGCACTGCAAGTACTGATCAAGGTCAAAAATTTAAGCATGTACTCATATTTGTGCTCAAAGTAGTACTATTGGTTTTGCCAAGACTCCTGGATTTCTGGGAACTGGTTGAATATGTTGTGCATACCACATCATTGGGTCAAAAGTCAATTAGTCTCATCATTACGGTTCAATTTTATAAAATGTCCACTCATTGAATGTTCACATGTCTGCAAATAGCCAAATTTCCGAATACAACCTTGACCCATGTTCTCTGTTCATGCTCTCATGCGAGTTGAGTGCTTGCTAAAGTGTTAGAATGCTACATGACTTATTCATGGCATGATCAACAGTTTAAGAGCTGCTGGTGGTAGGGCTAATGGTGATGGAGCTAAGACAAGGACACGTGATCGACCTAGGGCAGTTCCAGCTCCAGAGGCTAATGCTGAACTTCAAGTAAATATTGATGTATGTTGAACTTGCTTCCTTACTAATTCTGCTAGTTTATCTTATATTTGTTTCTGTGAGGTTTTGCTTGGAGGTTAGTGATCTAAGTTTAAGCTCGAGTTGTTTACCAAGCTGAGGTGGTGGAACCACTTGCTTGGTCTCAGCTCCTTCACATTAGCAATAAAATCAGCTAGTTTTATTTCCTCGTCCCAAGTATAGTGATCTTCGTTTTCATGATCAATCTCCTTTGACTGGGAATGGCCTAAAAGGGTGCCCATGTTCTCTTAATGCAAACTTTGTACTGCTGCTAACTTGCGCATATTTTGTTTTCTTACAGAAAAGAAGGTTAATAACTCATGCAAATGCCAAAAGCAAGAGTGAAAAGTTTCCTCCCCCACATCAGGATGGTGCGGTCGGTTTCCCTTTGGGTTCTTCATATCTGATGGACCCGCCATATGAGCCCCCAGATCCGTCTTCCTTCAGCACCGTGTTTGCTTTTGAGAAAGGCTCTGTGCCTACTTGGTCTGGGCCATTGGTCGATCCTTCTGCAGTTGGGAACCAGAAGCGGAAACACAAGTCCGGCCGTTCATCAAAACAACCGGCCACTGCCCGTGCTCGGTAAGAATATCGAGGGGTGATATTTATATAGATAAAATGAGTCTTCAATACAGAGAAATGCTCTGCGCCGGTCCCTGCACAATGTTTGCCAAACGAGGCATGCGATGATAAATTAATTTCTCGCTTCTGAATTATTTTCATGTGCGATTTTTTTTTCCGAACATCATTGTATAGGTTACTTCATGGATCAAAAACCCAACCGGTCATGTTACCAGATTTCCCGGTGGGGACCGGAATCTAAAATCCCGGCCGGAATCCTTCAAATTCAAAATCCCGGTGGTTTCATCCCGAATTCCAACTCCATTTGACGAAATCCAGCTTAGATTTTTCTAGGATTTTCGGTAACCGGATGGTAACGGAGAAATAGCGTTGGGTGGGATTTTGCCCGGTTTTGGTTTTTGGATCCTTGGTTACTTTGTACATTAGATTATCCTTTTCTGTTCTTATAAGCTGGTGCATTTGATGTTAGATTCATTTGAGTGGAAGTTTAGATCTCTAGCATTTCAGAACCCCTTCCATTGTAACACTTTTCTATTTTTCTTCATTGCAACCTATATAATCATTTCTCATCAATTTAATGGACATCTTTAACTGGTCTTTTGACTGAGGAGTTGTAGTTTATTCTATTCACGTTTTGTTACAGATAAACTCCTGATTCAATACAGTACGCCATATCCCAACGGATATCCGTAACATGTAGTAATATCATAATAGTGTAACAGCCTACTCAAGTTATTATTTGCATGGGTAGTATGCAACATCCCAATTTTCAGGGTTTTTTGAAATTTAAAAAAAATAAAAATAAGTATTTGATTTTATTGCTAAAGCTTAACTGAAATTTTTTGAAAACAAAAATAATTTAATATGAATTGATCAAACTTCAATTAATTCAAATTTGTTTTAATTGGGTTTTCTGGTATTTAAAGTTAAAAATATTATTTTAAGTCTTTTCTTGGATTTTTGGAATTTAAAAGGATTTTCTCTTTTCCTGAAAATTAAAATAATTTATTTACAAAATTAAAAGACGACTTTAAGTTGTAAGTAATTTTATTAAGTTTAAATTAATTTAAGGAATTTCTATGTATTTTTCTAGAATTTTTGACTTTATTTACTATTTTCTAAAAACCTATTTCTTTTTCTCAATTTCTATAATTCAAAAAAAATCTATTTAAAATTCTCTTTCTCTGTTTGGGTCGAATTCCCGTCGGCCCATTCCCCGCTTGTCGGCCTGCTCTACTCCGCACCCTCTCTCTCTCTCCGCCCGGCGGGTTCTGCCTGTCAGCCTCCACCTTGCCTCGTCTCCTTCTCAGCGGTGCCCATGCTGTCTGTGCATCAGCGTAGGCCCCCCGTCAGCGCTTGCGTCGCCCGGTCTTCTCCCTTCCCTGCCTTGTTGACCTCGCCTACCCTATGCTCTGCCCCATCTTCTCCCCAACCTGCCCCCTCACACGGGAGCGCACGGACGTCCAAAGTCGCTCATGTCGCGCCGCCGTGAATCTCACCGCTCCATCTTGTCGCCTGATCCTCCTCCTTCCTCTATAAATGGAGCACCAAGACCTCTTCGTTCCCCTTTTGTTTTCCCCTCAACTCTCTCTCTCTCTCTCTCTCGCCCTCGTTTCGTAGTGCTTCGAATTTCGTCGTCGCCGGTCGGAGCTCGCACCTCCTCCTCTAGCACCTCCGTTGAAGCCCCTCTGCCGTCGCGGTCGCCTTCGTTGGCTTCACAAGGGAGTGTTCAACCCCGAGCGCACCTCCTCGCTGCCGAAGTGTCGTCGGAGCTCTAGTGCCGCTGCCGCAAACCGTATCTTATCACCGCTCTTCCTCTCACCGCCGGTCACTCCGTTGAGCTTCGCCGCTGAAACGTGCGCCTTGGGTTTGCCTCACTCCCCTCTCCCCGTTGCTACCTTCACTGCCGCTCGCCGTGGCGCGTAGCGCCGGCGAGCCATCGAGCCCGAAGAGCCCCGCCGCTAGACTTCGCAGCGCTGCCGCTTCATGTTGTGGTCGAAGCTCCCTTCCGACCGTGTGGTCTAAACCCCCTTCCAACCGTGTGATCAAACCCCCCCTCCCAACCATGTGGCCAAAGCCTCCTTTTAACCGTGTGGTCGAAGCCTCCTTCCGACCAGTTGGTCGAAACTCCTCCGACCCTATGTTTTCAAACTTCCGAGAGTCCGTTCTCCTTCGTCCGAGCTCTGATTCGAGTGATTGAAATTTCTAAATTCATCTAAATTCAATACCTTTTTTTGGTTCTAGTTTGGTATTTTTTGGATTTTATTTGGAATTATTTTTTTGACTCTTTTTACACGTATAGATTCTGACGTTTTCGAAGAGCTCTTGGACCCGACGACCGAAGCAACTGAAACCTTCAACGAAGGCAAGTCGTAGACCTTTGATCATGTTGAACCCATTTTATAAAATTATATAGTTTTATATCAACATGCATTGCTAGGTTTATAATAAATGCTTTTGGGAGTAGTTAAATGCCTAATTGCATTATGCTCCTTGAATAATTGAGAATGACATGTACCCTTAACATCATAGGTTGGGTTAATCTTAGTTGAACATATTTAATTACCAACATGAGTGCATATTATGCTTAGCCATGCTTTAGTTGTACGTTGGGATTCAGGATCGCATATTCATAAATGATTAATCTTGACTTAATGATATATGGAATTGTGGCGCGGTCATTTTTGTTAAAATTTGTCATACCATGGCAAGGGTTGTCATTTGGTCGGGTTGAACCAAAAATAATTTCATACTCAGACGAATGATCGTGCAGTAAAGGGGGAGAATTTTGGGATATGGTTGCTTTGCCTGAGTAATCACTAAGGACTTAATTTTGTGCGCTATTGATCTGGGCCACACCGTACAACCACCTGTCTAGGATGGGGTGGACCTGACAGACTAATTAGCAATATTTTAGTTCGGTTATGTTAAGGGTTGATAAGCGGCGCAAGAGGGGGTCCAGAATGATGAAACCTTAGGGCAAAACCGAGTCAAAACAGAGCTTGTAAAAAGCCTTATGATAATCACTTAGTCACACGCCTTCAGAAGCGTGAAATGTCTGACATTATAAGACGATTATCTCTTGTAGGTCAAGTTGCACAACTTTTGTAAAGTGTAAAACTATTTGAATAGCTATGTCCTCAGTTATGGACAATGCTTGGTGATTTCACACGAGGGTAGATTTTCATAAAAATATTGGAATGATTTGGTTGGGAAGTGAACGGAGTGTTCACTGGTTGTTTCAAAGAAGTTGTTTACTTATGTACTTAATCTTTTAAATTATGCTCTTCAATATATTTACTGTATTTATTGTCAATACAACTTTTCTCAAAAAAAAAAACCATAAAGCTATCCTTACTCAAGCCTTATATAGATACTATTTACATACATTTCCCTAAGACTCACTGAGTACCTTATGTACTCACGGCTATACGCCATTTGTTGATCAGTCAGCGAAGAAAAACCAGGGATCACCGAGTTCTACAAGGAAGATCACTTCGAAGACTACGCAAACTAGGTCTCGTCTTCCACTCGATTGCTTGTGGGCATGTCAAATAACTACCACGAGACATTTTGGTTTCCGCTGCAAGTTTACTCTGTTGTCTTAAGCCTGGCGTGACAAACTCTATAAGACTTGACCATAAGGTCCTTTTGCTACTAATTAATATTATTTTATCTACTTTTTATCTACCTTGTTGTATGGATATGGTTTCATCGATGTTGCAAACTGTGTGGATAAACTACTGATCATGGGACTAATTTATAATACACAGAGGGCTTGTGTCCAGCGGCCCAGAGGCTCGACATAGTAGTCGGCGGCAGATCCATCATTTCGTTGATTTATAATAACACCACGACAAAACAAAATTAAGCCATAGATGCATCGTTCACTTGAAATTTTAGCTCAATGCTTCAACATACAACGTAACAAAAAATAGTAAAACATAAACAAGGGTAAATTTGTTAATTTGTTAAGTGCTATCGCAATCACGAGCGGCTTGAAAATACCATTGCGAAGGGTACGAATGACCAAGTACCATCGCCAGTGCTTTAAATTCCTGGGAAATACCATTGCAGTCACATTTTCCATCCAGTGCAAGATGACCATCCCCCCCCCTCCCTAAACATTCTTTCTTCTTTAATTTCTATTTCACATCCCCCCACCTCGCATCCCAAAATCAGCGTCGCTCTCTTCTCCCTCTACGACACCTCCCCCTCCTGAGCACGCTGCCCCCTCCTCCTCAGCCCTCATCACCTCCGCCTCCGCCCGCCAACTTTGCCGCCCCATCCTCCCCTCCCTAGTCGTCCGCCGGTCTCTCTCCCTCCATGTTGTGACGGCCCCCTCTTCCCTCACCGCCATTTTGTGAGCCCATCGCCGCCCGTCACAATCTCCGCTGCGAGCCTCCGAGCTCGCCAACATCTAGAGCATCTAGATGGCGACATGATCCAGTGCGGGCGTTTAGGATGCAGTCCGCCATCCGCGACAGATCTAGCCTTCCATAGCGACCACAAGCTCCCCTTCATCCCGCCCCAACTGCCCTGCCGGGCTAGCTCTACTAGCCCTTCCACCCCCAACCATTGCCCCTCCCCACCAATTTCTGGAACCTTGACCTCACCTAGCGCCTCGCTGTCCTCCGTGACCCCCTCCTCTCTGACGCCTTCCCCACCGAGCTCGTCACCTACTTCGACTACTTCGATGGACCCGAGCTCCTCTACGATGCTCGCATGCCACGCCATTGCACGCTTCTGCTAGTCGGGAGAGGCCATCGTTGACGAGGATTGCGTCACCGAGCTCGAACGCGTGCTCGAGGTGGTCAAGATCGACGCGGCTAGGGCGCAGGTGGAGCTCGAGATGGAGAGGGCCAAGAAGAAGGTCGCCAGGGAGGAAGTGGGCGGCGTTGAGGCCAACACCACCGCGCTCCCCAACGTGCTGACGTGTTGGTGGTGCGGCTCATGTCCCGTCGTCGAGGTTGACAAGGGGGCGTAGCGAGGGAAGATGATGATCGTACCATGGAGTTCGTCCATTGGCGAGCATTAACCATGCTGTTGGTGCCGCTGCACAACATGCAGGCTCTAGCGGCGTCAGGTCGTCCCCGCACAGCACGTTGAAAGCAAAGCCGCGCACGGCATGGTCAACTGACTGATTAGGGAGGTTTGCCACAGAGAGCAGCGTGTCCACTGGCCCGATGAGGGGCAGTGCACATGAGGACATCGCGAGGACAGGGCACGAGGACGTTGGCGGGGTGGGAATGGAGCATGAGGGCATCGGCAGGGTTGGACATGTGCACGACGGTACTAGCGGCATGGGAAAGAGACTCTGCTCCATCTCTCCTTGCAGCTGACAAGTGAGACCTGCCAACAGAAGAGAGAAGATCATAGGGTATAATTGATATTTTTGAAATATTCTCTCTCTAAAAATGACTCTAATGGCTGTTTTGAATTGAAAATACGACGGTGATGACATTTCCAAGAATTTAACACGTTAGCGATGGTTTTTGGCCATGCGTGCCCTTCGCGATGGTAATTTCCAAACTGCTCGCGATTGCGATGAAACTGAACAAATTTAACCCATAAACAGTGTAGTATAGTAGAGATACAATTTAAGCAGTACATGTTTCCAGTCTCGTAGGCAGAAAGCCAAGTTCTTCAGTCGAGTACGCTAGCACTAAAAAAATTGACTTTCGTGCAAGCTGTTAAAGAAAGACAAGATAAGAACATTGAAGAGGCATTGTACAAAATAATTGGTTGTAACATGAAAGTAACAATTACTTGTATACTTTGGTGCACCGTGCACACAAAAAATTCTGCATCCTCTTCCTTCTACATGACCACCATAAGCTTACAAATAATTCCGATACGAGGCAACACAATCGACTCAAGGCAAGACATACAGAGCGACATATGTTAGTTTCATGGAGTCGCACATGTGTAAGACCATAGATGCATGCTGCACGCATTATGTCGAACAGATCTTAGGCACAACAATAACACACCTTCTCAGCAAGAGATTCTGGTAGGGATCGAGGAGGAACCAGCATATCGAACCGACAAACCCTGTGCAGCGGCGTGCGGCGTGCGGCGCCCCTCGGGAGATGCTGGAACCAGAGGAGATAAGGGGGGCACTGCTGCCGATTCCGAGGACCCGAGGCGGCGAGCTCCCAACGGCGGCGGCGGAAGCTACACACGCCGACACCGATACGCGAGGACGAGGTCGAGCGATGGGGCGCCGCGAGCGATCGAAGGCTCAAGCCTCAAGGCGATAGGGCTCTAAACTTCTGCTGTGCGGCTGTGTCTATGGGCCTTTCACGTTTCAACGGGCCTGCCTGCTGCCTGTTTGCACTGTTCATAGGGCTGGGCCGGGCTGGGCCGGGCCGTATCTAGGCCACTACTGCTTGGATTTATTTGGGCCAGGTGACACTCTATGCCTCGAGTTATACCCTGCTCGTACGAGCAGGTACCGCACAAAACAGTGCATTGATGGTTGGCTAACTCAGAATATCATGCTCTGCATTGTTTCAACTTTCAGGTTATGCCAAAAAAAAATCAAGGTTTTAAATCGCAAATTTCACACCTTTCACTCACGGTGAGGTCCCAAAAAGGCTATAGCGGTTACCGCAGAAGCTACCCAATATAACGATTTATATATATATATTAAGTCTTTTATTAACATTAACTAGTGTCGTGTAAAACTAAAAATGTTATCAAAACATAAATACAATGTTATAATCTTAAGCTTAGAAATTGAATATAATAATATAATATTCTTGGAATTTTGATTAAAAAAAATGATGTACTAAGCACAATTTCTACCGAGTACGAACAAATTAATCCAATACAACACTAAAAATAAAAATTATACAAATCCATGAAAGTGCATATTTTTTTTTGTACATGCTGGTATTGAGTAGTCAATTAAATATCATATACCATCCCTATTTTAACTTGAAAGAACTCATTATTAAAACTTACATAAATAGAATCATATTCTAAACATGACTCTATGTCACGAAGTGAGAAAAGATTGGTAAAATCGAGAAAGATTTGTAAAACATTTGAGATGTCATAGCGCCGGTTGTTAGCTACAGCGCTGATAGCGGTCTATTTTCGTCAATAGCTTAGTTCGTGGCTTAAGAGGATGGGGTCTGGTTCCGGTTTCTCGATGAAAAACTGGTCAAAAACCCTCTATCTGACATCTCTATTTTCCATTCTCCCCAGCACAAAAAATTGTCTCCTGGTCTCCCGTTATATATATATTTTTCTTGAAAGAAAACCTTCAGCATATGCAAACATTGTAAAGCAGCTTGAGGTAAGCGGCGACGTGCTGTTCCGCGCAGGCCGCCCCCACCCCGCACTTCCCTCCCCTCCAGGTGCGGCGACGTGCTGTTCCGCGCTCTCATCTCCCGCATCTATGTGCGCCGCCTCCGAATCGATCCAGTTGCTTCGGCCTGACGGGTTTGTTTGTTTTTTGGCCCGCGCAGAGGAACCTGGACCGGCTCGAGGTGCTCTCCACCAAGCTCAAGGCCAAGACGATCCGCGCCGAGGCGCCGTCGCAGTCGATCTCCGCCACCAGGTCGGTCCCCGGAGCTCCTTGATTAACCTTGATATTCTCTCTGTCCTATCTCCGCATGATGTTTCATCTTCCGTGTGAATTGGAATGGTCGCCTCTGGGGTTTTTGGGGGACTTAGGGTTTGGGCTCTGTTTCTGCAGGTTGCTGGCGCGCGAGGGGATCAATGCGGAGCAGCTCGCTAGGGACCTCAAGTCATTTGAAATCAAGGTACTATGATTAGCTTGTAAACTGGAAATAGCGGATTTAGGGCATCCTTTCAAAGGATGATATGGCTAATCTCATGCGGTGGTCGTTATATTGAGCAGTTAATTTGGTTAAATGTGTATACATTTTGTGCTACTATTTGTTAGAATCTAGGGTTATTACAAGTAGATGGAACTGAGTTCAATTTGGTGCACCTTGGCACTGTACGTCAAACCTAAAGATATTCGCATCAGCATTTTATGATTTTATTCCTTGCACAAGTTGTTGAAAAGCATCCAGGAAAAAAATTGAAATGAAGAACTGAGGAAGAGAATCAAGAGATGTTGGTATTTGCTAAATTACCACATCTTATCTTGTCTTCACTTTTATTACAAGTGTATTTTGGACTAATTTATATACGGTTCACAGTTATTCATAAATCATAACATACCAGAGCGGTTGAGTTTAGCAGCTTTCATGAAATAATTTGGCATGAGCTATGTTGCAAACAACTTCATAGTTCAATTCTACTGTTCCAAATTAGTGCGAGGCTCACCTGATACTATATACAAACAGTTACCCTGCCTCAATTTTCTCTTTTTTTTGTTATGAAAAATTGTGATGTGTAACATACGGACCATATATGTTAGGAATGGGGCTCATGTTCGATATGTACTTATTCTATGTCCAACTTATTGGAATCATATACTAGGTTTACATAACTTCCTATTCCTCATTTTTTTTCCATTAGCAGTATTGTATCACAATGATTTATAGATCTCAACATCAATGTAAGCTCTCAGTTTTCCTTCTAGACACACAATTGCTAGTCTGGATGGTGCAAAGTGCATGTTTTCTGAAACCATATTGAATATTGTAGCAACATGGAAGCACAGCGCCACAGCCATCTGATTGAGGCTCTGGCATTGTAGTGTTTTCTTTTGTTAAAAAAGATGGTTACTCTAATGCAGATAATATAATGGTCACATATTATTATTATAGTGTAACAATCAAACCTCCTTTCCTATCAAGTACATGTTACCTTAATATCGTTTTCTGTTCTATTGCTCTATGTGCATCTGTGGCTTACTTGTTATTGTAGATTTACAGCTCTTGAATATCACTCGCTGGGCTGCTTATGAGTATATATCATAGCGGGTAGATTTGATGTTTTGCAGACCACCCTTGACGATGTTTTTCCATCTGAAGCAACTACTGTTGAGGAGTACCTGCAGCAGGTGAACACTTAATATATATCTGTTAGTGCATTGTCTCCTGAATTTCATCGAGTGTATCATGAATTCTGTGTTTTCAGCTTCATGAAATGGCAATTGTTTCATCCATCCAAGAAGCACAAAAGGACAACTTAAGGAGTTTTAACAATTATATGATGCAAGTTCTTGAGGTTGGTTACTTTTTCCTGCTTTTCTATTAAATTTTATATTTGATCAGGGCTAGTAGCTGTGTTAATGCCTTTCAGATTGCAATTTCTTGGATCGGCTTGGTATATGTTAAGAGTAATTTGACAAGTTTCTGTACCATCCAAACTTTGTTTGTGTTATTTGTCCTAATATGTCACATGTTATGTGCTGAAATTACTAGTTGAACAGTACTTAGTACTGTAGCATCTGGATTAGTTAATTAGGAAGGTTTTCTATTAGTTAGGAAGATTATCTATTAGTTAATTAAGAAGATCTATTTCCCTAAATAGTTGATTAGTTTCCTTATATATGGATTAGTTAATTAGGAAGGTTATTGTCGGACCCCGGGTGTCATACAACCCCGAGACCCTCTGTGCATACCGAGCTAGTCCCATGATCAGTAGCTAGCTCACACAGTTGCAACAATGATGTTATCATAACCATTCAACAACGAACTAATGAAGCAGACGAAGTAATATTAGTTAACAGCAAAAGACCTTATGGTCAAGTTCTTACAAAAGTCGCCACGCAGGGCTTAGCAACAACAGAGTATCTGGCAGCGAAAATCTCAAAATACGTGGAGCCCAATCGACATGCCCACAGGCAATCGAGTGGAGGACGTGACCTAGTTCGCGAAGTCTTCAAAGTAGCCTTCTTCGTAGAACTCAATATTTCCTGATTCTTCTGCTGGGACTGATCAACAAAGGGCATAAAGCCGTGAGTACATAAAGTACTCGAGAAGTCGAGAGAAATGTATGCACATAGTATTCATGTCAGGCTTAAGCAAGGATGGCTTTATGGTTAATTTGCAGAAAGCAAGTTTAACAGTAAATACAATAATTAGATTGCAAGCAGGGTTTTAAAAGAATAATACATAGATAACCAAGTTCTTTTAAATCAAACAGTGAACATCCCGTTCACTTCCCAACCATTCCAACCAAACCTTCCCATCGAACCAAAACCACATTTTTGAAAATGCTACCCCTTGCGCGAAATCACCAGGCATGTCCGTAACCGGGGACACGGCTATTCGAATAGATTTTGACACTCTGCAGAGGTTGTACAACTTTACCCACAAGAGATAAATCACTCAGATCGTCCGCTCACACACTTCCGAGGGTGTGCGACTAAGTGATTATCACAAGGCCTTTACAAAGTTCCATTTTGCCTCGGTTCTGCCCGCTAAGGTTTCGCCCTCACGGCCCCCTCTTGCGCCAATAATCAGCCACAATAGAACCGACTCAAAACTTCCCTAATTAGTTGGCCAGGTCCGTCCCATACCGGACTTGTGGTTGCACGAGGTGGCCCAGATCAATGACTTGCAAAGTTAAGTCCTTAGTTGGCTGCTCAGACAAGACTACCACATCCCAATGTGCATCACACACCCACCTTTACTCCCTACCACAAGCCCGAGCATAAATCATTTTTGTTCATTCCCGACCAAATGGCAATCCCTGCCATGGCTCAACACATTTTAATTACAGTGGCATCACACCACAATTCCATAGTTCCATTAATCAAATTTCATTCATCATGAATATATGATCGAAAGTCTCGCTGGTAACTAAAGCAAGACTAAGCAATACTACGCTCCCAAGTTGGTATACAATCATGTCCAACTAGTATTAACCATCCTAAGGTGTCCAAGGATATATGTCATTCAAGGAGACATTTCATTTTCAATTCATCAAGGAGACATAATGGCAATTTGGTAATTATCTACTCCCAAAACCATTTTTAATAAAACTAGCCATGCATGATAATTTAATACAATATACATTTGTAAAATGGGTTCAACATGGTCAAAGGCCTACGACTTGCCTTCGTTGACGAGGAGCGGGTCTTCGGTCGTCGGGTCGAAGAAATCTTCCGAAACGCCAGAATCTACACGTGCGAAAAGAGCCAAATAAATACAACAAATCCAATAAAATCCAAAAATTACAAAATTAGTAGCGATAGGAAGGGGCTGAATTTAGATGAATTAAGAACCAAGAATCGACGGAATCGGATTCCGGATGAAGGAGAACGAATATCCGGAAGCTTCCTTCACATGAAATATAGAAATCCTCAGAGTTAAAAATGATGCCACCAACGAGGGGAAGAGAGGGACGGCCGGCGAACTAGCAAAATGGAATCCCGGGAGCGAGGCGGACCCAATGGTGATGGTCGCGTCGCCGGCGGAGGTCCGGTGTGGCGGCGGCGCGCAAAACAGTGCATAGGGAATAGTGGCGCCGATGACCCGATGATGTTTCGGAGAAACGGAAGGTAGCACAACGTAGAGCATTGCGAGGCGAAGCTAACGGCAGTGACGACATCGCCGGGGGATCAAGGACGGCGCTGGAAACGACGACAGAAGACGATTCGGCCGCCGGCGGAACATTTTTGGTCGCGGCAAAAAGAGAGCTGCGAATTCTAGGGATAAGAAGGGGATCTTGGGGCACGCGGCGATGATCATTTCGGAAATGGATAGCCGAGGAGAGAGAACCACGGGAGAGAAGTTGTGCTGTTTTCTTTTCACGTATGTGCATGTATACGCATGGTGCATGCAATGGCTAGCTATATACGTGCATGATGCACTAGCTAGCTAGATCTTTTGTAAGCTACAACACACCTTGGAGGGAAAGAAGAGCACGGGAAAGCGGTGCACCGAGTCGGGCGAGGATGAGCGGCCAGAGCAAAGACTGCTGTCTACATGGGTGGTGAGCTCTCATTGGGACTCTGATAGCTCATGGAGCTGACTTGGAAGAGAGGAGCAAGGAGCAAGGAGGAGGAAGCACAGAGGGAGGAAGAAGGGAGAAAGATGGAAGGGTCACTTGCTAAGAACCAGGAGGAGGCGCCATGGGGTTGAGCCAAACCGAGGAGGAGGCGCCATGGAAGCACTGCAGTCGGTCAGCAGATGGAGAAGGCCGGGGAGAGAGTGCGGCTTTAAAGAGGAAGGGAGGAGTGGGCGTGCAGGGGGCTGGAGGAGGAAGGAGCAGAAGGTGGGTGAGGGGCGGCAGCTTGAAGCTGGGCGACGGCGAGGGATGCCGGACCTGGAGGAGAAGTGCTGGCTGCTCAGCTTTGTAGGGAGATAAAGGAGAGAGGTGGCCGGAGCACTGGAGCTCACGGGAGGAGCTTCGGCTCGGGCTTGTTCTAGTGTGGGAGGAAGAGCTATTGGTTGGCCGCGAGAGGAGGAGCTCAGAGCTTGGTCGCCTCGGTGGGAGGGACATGGACAGGAGCAAGGCCGAGAGAGGGAGCAAGCAAGGGAGGAGGAGGAGAAAGGGCAAGGGAGAGAGGCTTGGTGGGGGAGAGAAGAAGCTCTAGTGGCTTCGGCTAGGAAGAAATGGAGGAGAGAGGGAAGGGAGGAGGTGAAGTGGAAGGGAGCTGCTGAACTTTTATGGACGGAGGAGGAAGCAAGCAAGGGAGGAAGCTAGCAAAGACATGGGGAGGGCCGAAGAAGAAGTGCAATGGCAAGCAGCAGCATGGGCGCCATGCATGGGGTGGCGCTCTCGGCAGGGAGGCTGGGAGAGTCACGGGGGGCAAGAAGAAGGCGGGCGCCTGGCCTTGGCCTTGGCATGCCAGCGGGGAGAGGCTCGAGGCACTGGCGAGCTCACGGCTCGAGGAAAGTCACGGGAGGAAGGAAGCTTGCAGCTGGCTGCAGCGAGGGGAAGATGAATAGCAAAGTCAGGAGAGAGAAAGAGAGAAAGAAAGGGGAGTAAATAAAATCCAGGAAAATTCGAAAATAAAAAAAATTCAAGAAAATTTTAGAAAATAACTTGGGACTGGAATAGACCAAATAAAATAGTTTTGCATTTTTTTGAAGTTTATTTTAGCCAATTAAAATATTTTTCCTTCAAAAATTCAATTTTAAGCTTTAAATTAAAGCAAAAAAACAAACGATTATTTTTATTTTTAAAGCTTCAAAATAGACTACCAATTTAAATTAAATATTTTAAATTAAATTTTACAATAAGTAAAATAATATTTGGGTTGACAGAAAAGAAATAAAACAGACTAGGTTGCAAGAAACAACACCGACAAGAATAAAATCCAAAAACACAGAAAATCCAATAAACTCATTTTGAATTTAAGTAAGGTTTGATTTAATCGTTTAAAATGCTTTTTCTTTGGAAATTAAATTTTAAGCTCCACATTTAATCAAGGAAATGAAAATAGTTTATTTTGTTTTAAAAGCTTTAAAATAACTCTGAAACAAAAGCAAACTGAAAAGGAATAAAAAGGAACTCCACGGGGAAAACAACCGGATGAAGGAAAAAAAATACAAGATAAAATTCGAAAATCAAATCAGATAATATTTATTTAATTGAAGTTTGATTAATTCAAATTGAACTTTTTTTTTTGAAGGTCCCAAATAAGCTTTTAGTAACAAAAACAAATGGTTATTTTTGAAATTAAATTTTTTTTTCAAAAACTCTCAAAAATTAGGATGTTACAACCCTACCCCACTTAAATGGAATCTCGACCCCGAGATTCGGAGAGACTAGAAAGAAAAGGTCGTGACAATCGGCTTTTGGCTTCTAAGCCGCTTCCTTGTTTGGGTGATTGCTTTATTGCTCTTCGCAGGTATCCTGGTCTTGCTGCAGGCATAGCGTTCAGATTCTTTGGGATTTATGCTTGGATACCCCTAGTTGGCGAGGTCCTTCCTTTATTCGGCTTTCTTTAGATGTAATGGCTCTTCTGGTATCTCGAGGCAATCCTTTTATTGCGGCACAACGGAACGCATTGCACACCTCTAGTAGCTGCAGTGGTAGCTTCATCTTGGTAGACTGACGCCAAACTGCTGGTTTATAATCATGTTCTGGGGTGCCAACCAAGAAGCTATCAACTTTGACTTCCAAGTCGTTGGACCCAATTCTCACTATTATTGAAATCCACTATTCCAGCATATAATAAGGTCACCCACTTAAGATTCAATCATTTAATCGATCTCATATTTTATCGATACATCAACATGATTCACACATCCTTCTTTGGCATAAGTTTTAAATAATCCAACAAATTCATTGCTTTGATCGCACGCTTTCTTCCCTGCACAAATCCACAAAAATCCAGTAGCAATGCTCACATCTTTCGGTCCGATAAACTCCAAGTTCATGCTACATTCTTTTATATCCCTCTTTGGAACAAAATCCTCCAAGGATTATAACCACGCAATTGCTTCCTCCAAAATTCTTGACTAAATCCACAACATTATCCACTAAATTTTCTCAAGCATATTTATCAATTGCAACCCTCAAAATTCCTTTATATAAATCCAATACCTTCATTATAGAACCTTCCAAAGGTCTGCCTGCATTCCATAAATTCCAATTTAATCCACCAAATTATTTTATCACCATTTACCAACATTTATTTAGTCCAACTCCAATACCTGCAAGATATTCATCAACCCAACAATTACTTTGGACCAACTCTGATATCAGTAATATATCTGTCAATCATAAATTCTAATATACAGTAATCATCTGTTTGCATAATCCAATATCCAATAATTGTACAACCCTATAATCCAATCAAGATATATCTCTATAATCCAACAAAAATTTCTTTTCGAATCCCAATTTCTCTATTCAATCACATCCAATTGAATCCAATGTGACCAATATGCTCAATTCATTCCAGCCTAATCCACCAAAATTAACATCAAGAATTGGTAATCTATAATCAAATCTTCAAAATCATGTAATTCTTTAATCCAATTTCAACCATAATATATATATATCTCAAGTTCAACATCCCATAATTATATTTCCACGATCCAATCAAGATCAATACATATGATTAACCAGGTTATATTTCTATAATCTCATCTCCAATAACTCTGTATCAACAATAATTTAATTCTATAATCCAAATCCTTAACGATGTGTAATCATTTAATCCAAATCCAATCATAATATATTCGTAATCCATCATCCAAAGCAAATTATATTTATATAACCCAAATTCCACAATCATATTTCCATAATCCAATCAAGATCAATTTCTATAATTCATCCAAGATACCTTTCTATAATCCAATCTCCCATAATCTCATATCAATAATAATTTAATTCTAAAATCTATTAATCATGTATTTCTACAATCCAACCAAGATCCAACCAATTCTTCCAAAATTAACATCATAAATCGATATGAAAAATACAATTCTCTTCGCATTCTACTCTGTGCCTCTTCTGCACAATTTCTCAATTCCAAATATCCAACCGACATTATAACCAACTCAAGATTCAATTTAAATACAACTTCTCCTAATAATCAAATCAGTACTTCAGATTCTTTTATCCTTCATGATTAATCAAGATTTTCCTCCCTGATCACTTTACTCCACGATTTATATAATCCATCAATATGCTATTCTTTAAACCATTTATAATCAAGGCATACCCATTATCGTACTCTGGTATCCACAATAACTTCTTACATATACTCGGTTAATCTCAAAATCGGTCTTATCAATGATTCTCCAAAGCTACCTAGGTTGGCATCAAAACACATTGGTTATTTCCAGCAAGAGTAGCTTCCAAAGGACTTACGTGTTTGAACCATTTTGCAACAATTCTTCACAGGTTTCATAGATGAGAGGGAGAAAGCACAATAGGTGAGAGGGAAAAGCATTTAGATGAGTAAGAAACAAGGGAGATAGATGGGTCAGCCTAATGCGGACAAAATTTGGTTTTACCCAACGAACGGATAGCCAGAAAGCTATCAAGAAGCAAACAAGAAACAGACACTCAAGCATAAAAGTCCTATTACGCGGACTAAGCGATACTAAAATTAGGGAGGGCAACTACCAATCTAACTTATATGAAGGGTCGACTTGGATCAGACGGTGGTTCTTGAGCTTCCAAAACTTCCATTGCTTGATCTTGAAGGGCTCGATCCTAGGGATAATCCAGAGATGAGGGAGTCAATTTAAATTTGGAAAACCAAGTTTCAGAAAAGATAAGATAAAAGAACTCAAAAATGATATAAGAGGGTAAGATGATAAGAAAAGAATAGAACAAGGTGAGAAAGAACAAAATAAGATGAGAGAAGAATATCTAGTCAAGTTAATTGCTTGGTTTGATTTAGAAAATATCTTTTGACTTTTTGACTAAGACGACCAAGCTAACTAAAGGTTACGCCCTACAGTCGATATGGCTCTGATACCATCTCTTGTCGGACCCCGGGTGTCATACAACCCCGAGACCCTCTGTGCATACCGAGCTAGTCCCATGATCAGTAGCTAGCTCGCACAGTTGCAACAATGATGTTATCATAACCATTCAACAACGAACTAATGAAGCAGACGAAGTAATATTAGTTAACAGCAAAAGACCTTATGGTTAAGTTCTTACAAAAGTCGCCACGCAGGGCTTAGCAACAACAGAGTATCTGGCAGCGAAAATCTCAAAATACGTGGAGTCCAATCGACATGCCCACAGGCAATCGAGTGGAGGACGTGACCTAGTTCGCGAAGTCTTCAAAGTAGCCTTCTTCGTAGAACTCAATATTTCTGATTCTTCATGGGACCGATCAACAAAGGGCATAAAGCCGTGAGTACATAAAATACTCAGCAAGTCGTAGAGAAATGTATGCACATAGTATTCATGTCAGGCTTAAGCAAGGATGGCTTTATGGTTAATTTGCAGAAAGCAAGTTTAACAGTAAATACAATAATTAGATTGCAAGCAGGGTTTTAAAAGAATAATACATAGATAACCAAGTTCTTTTAAATCAAACAGTGAACATCCCGTTCACTTCCCAACCATTCCAACCAAACCTTCCCATCGAACCAAAACCACATTTTTGAAAATGCTACCCCTTGCGCGAAATCACTGTGCATGTCCGTAGAATCGGGACACGGCTATTCGAATAGATTTTGACACTCTGCAGAGGTTGTACAACTTTACCCACAAGAGATAAATCACTCGTACTGTCCGCTCACACACTTCCGAGGTGTGCGACTAAGTGATTATCACAAGGCCTTTACAAAGTTCCATTTTGCCTCGGTTCTGCCCGCTAAGGTTTCGCCCTCACGGCCCCCTCTTGCGCCAATAATCAGCCACAACAGAACCGACTCAAAACTTCCCTAATTAGTTGGCCAGGTCCGTCCCATACCGGACTTGTGGTTGCACGAGGTGGCCCAGATCAATGACTTGCAAAGTTAAGTCCTTAGTTGGCTGCTCAGACAAGACTACCACATCCCAATGTGCATCACACACCCACCTTTACTCCCTACCACAAGCCCGAGCATAAATCATTTTTGTTCATTCCCGACCAAATGGCAATCCCTGCCATGGCTCAACACATTTTAATTACAGTGGCATCACACCACAATTCCATAGTTCCATTAGTCAAATTTCATTCATCATGAACATATGATCGAAAGTCTCGCTGGTAACTAAAGCAAGACTAAGCAATACTACGCTCCCAAGTTGGTATACAATCATGTCCAACTAGTATTAACCATCCTAAGGTGTCCAAGGATATATGTCATTCAAGGAAACATTTCATTTTCAATTCATCAAGGAGACATAATGGCAATTTGGTAATTATCTACTCCCAAAATCATTTTTAATAAAACTAGCCATGCATGATAATTTAATACAATATACATTTGTAAAATGGGTTCAACATGGTCAAAGGCCTACGACTTGCCTTCGTTGACGAGGAGCGGGTCTTCGGTCGTCGGGTCGAAGAAATCTTCCGAAACGCCAGAATCTACACGTGCGAAAAGAGCCAAATAAATACAACAAATCCAATAAAATCCAAAAATTACAAAATTTGTAGCGATAGGAAGGGGCTGAATTTAGATGAATTAAGAACCAAGAATCGATTTAATCGGATTCGGATGAAGGAGAACGAATATCCTAAGCTTCCTTCACATGAAATATAGAAATCCTCAGAGTTAAAAATGATGCCACCAACGAGGGGAAGAGAGGGACGGCCGGCGAACTAGCAAAATGGAATCCCGGGAGCGAGGCGGACCCAATGGTGATGGTCGCGTCGCCGGCGGAGGTCCGGTGTGGCGGCGGCGCGCAAAACAGTGCATAGGGAATAGTGGCGCCGATGACCCGATGATGTTTCGGAGAAACGTAAGGTAGCACAACGTAGAGCATTGCGGCGGTTAACGGCGATGACGACATCGCCGGGGATCAAGGACGGCTACTGAAACGACGACGAAGGCGATTCTGCCACGGCGAACATTTTTGGTCGCGGCAAAAAGAGAGCTGCGAATTCTAGGGATAAGAAGGGGATGCCGATGGGCACGCGGCGATGCAGTCAGCTCGGGAAATGGATAGCCGAGGAGAGAGAACCACGGGAGAGAAGTTGTGCTGTTTTCTTTTCACGTATGTGCATGTATACGCATGGTGCATGCAATGGCTAGCTATATCGTGCATGATGCACTAGCTAGCTAGATCTTTTGTAAGCTACAACACACACTGGAGGGAAAGAAGAGCACGGGAAAGCCGGTGCACCGAGTCGGGCGAGGATGAGCGGCCAGAGCAAGACTGCTGTCTACATGGGTGGCCGAGCTCTCTACTGGGACTACTGATAGCTCATGGGGCTGTGACTGGAAGAGAGGAGCAAGGAGCAAGGAGGAGGAAGCATGAGGGAGGAAGAAGGAGAGAAAGATGGAAGGGGCTGCTGCCAAGAACCAGGGAGGAGGCGCCATGGGGTTGAGCCAAAACCGGAGGAGGAGGCGCCATGGAAGCACTGCAGGCTGGTCGGCAGTGGAGAAGGCCGGGAGAGAGTGCGGCTTTAAAGAGGAAGGGAGGAGCCTGGCCCACAGGGAGGCTGGAGGAGGAAGGGGGAAGGGTGGGTGAGGCGGCGGCTTGAAGTCGGGCGACGGCGAGGATCTGGGACTGGAGGAGAAGTGCTGGCTGCTCAGCTTTGTAGGGAGATAAAGGAGAGAGGTGGCCGGAGCACTGGAGCTCACGGGAGGAGCTTCGGCTCGGGCTTGTTCTGGTGTGGGAGGAAGAGCTATTGGTTGGCCTACAGAGGAGGAGCTCCAGAGCTTGGTCGCCTACCGGGAGGGACATGGACAAGAGCAAGGCCAAGAGAGGGAGCAAGCAAGGGAGGAGGAGGAGAAAGGGGCAAGGGGAGAGGTGCTTGGTAGGGGAGAGAAGAAGCTCTAGTGGCTTGGCTAGGAAGAAATGGAGGAGAGAGGGAGGAGGAGGTGAAGTGGAAGGAGCTGCTTGAACTTTTATGGACGGAGGAGGAAGCAAGCAAGGGAGGAAGCTAGCAAAGACATGGGAGGACCTAAGAAGAAGAAGTCGCAGTGGCAGCAGCAGACACGGGCGCCATGCATGGGGTGGCGCCTCGGCAGGGAGCTGGGAGAGTCACGGGTGGGCAAGAAGACAGGCGCCTTGAGCGCAGTGCATGCGCCCAGCGAGGAGAGGCTCGAGGCACTGGCGAGCTCACGGCTCGAGGAAAGTCACGGGAGGAAGGAAGCTTGCAGCTGGCTGCAGCGAGGGGAAGATGAATAGCAAAGTTAGGAGAGAGAAAGAGAGAAAGAAAGGGGAGTAAAGAAAATCCAGGAAAATCCAAAAATAAAAAAAATTCAAGAAAATTTTAGAAAATAACTTGGGACTGGAATAGACCAAATAAAATAGTTTTGCATTTTTTTGAAGTTTATTTTAGCCAATTAAAATATTTTTCCTTCAAAAATTCAATTTTAAGCTTTAAATTAAAGCAAAAAAAAACGATTATTTTTATTTTTAAAGCTTCAAAATAGACTACCAATTTAAATTAAATATTTTAAATTAAATTTTACAACAAGTAAAATAATATTTGGGTTGACAGAAAAGAAATAAAACAGACTAGGTTGCAAGAAACAACACCGACAAGAATAAAACCCAAAAACACAGAAAATCCAATAAACTCATTTTGAATTTATGTAAGGTTTGATTTAATCGTTTAAAATGCTTTTTCTTTGGAAATTAAATTTTAAGCTCCACATTTAATCAAGGAAATGAAAATAGTTTATTTTGTTTTAAAAGCTTTAAAATAACTCTGAAACAAAAGCAAACTGAAAAGGAATAAAAAGGAACTCCACGGGGAAAACAACCGGATGAAGGAAAAAAAAAATACAAGATAAAATTCGAAAATCAAATCAGATAATATTTATTTAATTGAAGTTTGATTAATTCAAATTGAACTTTTTTTTGAAGGTCCCAAATAAGCTTTTAGTAACAAAAACAAATGGTTATTTTTGAAATTAAATTTTTTTTTCAAAAACTCTCAAAAATTGGGATGTTACAGTTATCTATTAGTTAAAGCATGCCATTTTCTTCTTAACCAGTTGATACGGTCTAAAGCAGTCTCCAATGGCGTGGTTTGATATATTCAGGCGTGCAGTCTGTAGTATGAGCTATTCTCAGTGCAATGGATATCATACTGTGTTTTATAGGCATAGAGGATCACATATCACCATATTGACAGTCTATGTTGATGATATTATGATTACTGGAGATAATGATGAGGAAATTAAGTCCTTGAAGAAGACAAAACTGGAAGAGGCATTTGAGGTGAAGGATCTCGGACCTATTCGATACTTTCTTGGGATACTTTCTTGGGATTGAGGTTGTCCTATTGCTTCTATTGAATAGTATATTTTTCTCATCCGGAAGCTTTTGGGTGAAGTATGTCCTTGATCAATATGGTATCAGAGCCAAGAGGTCTTGAGTTCAAGACGGTTGGTGCAATTAAAAATAATAATTGCAAACCACTTCTATTCCACGTCCGAGGTATGCTTGAGGGTGTGAAGTACTATTGCTTCATCGACTAAGCTATTGATAGGAATCACAAGCTATGTGCTAAGTTGGGAGATCCAGTTGACAAGGAAGCTTATCAAAGGCTTGTTGGGTGTCTCATCTATTTGTGTCATAGAAGTTATGATATTTCATATGTAGTGAGTGTGGTTAGTCGATATATGCATGTTCACATAACATGACATATGTATGTTGTCAATCGAATCCTATTGCATTTGAAGATTAGCCCTGGGAAAGGCTTGGTTTAGGAAGAATCAACATCTGAATGTGGAAGTGTATTGTGATGCTAATTGGGCAAGCAATGTGGATGATAGGAGGTCTACCTCTGGATATTTCATCTTTGTGGTAAGTAACCTTGTGTCATGGAGAAGTAAGAAGCAGGAGGTTGTGGCTCGGTCTACTGCAAAGGCAGAGTACAGATCAATGGCGTTGAGTGTGAGTGAAATGATATAGATGGACGGTTTATTGTCCGAGCTTCGAATATGAAGGAATAATTTCTTGGTGTTGTATTGTGACAATAAATCTGCAATCAATATTGCTAACAATCCAGTTCAGCATGATCGTACCAAACACGTTGAGATTGATAGGTTTTTCATCAAGGAAAAACTCGATGGCAAAATATTAAAGTTGGAGTATGTCAAGTTTGGTGAACTGACTGTTTTACTAAAGAGTTAGGTCCTAGTGAGAGTGCTATAATATGTACCAAGATGTACATAATTGATATCTTCGGCCCATCTGGAGAGGAAGTGTTTTAGAGTTCGTGTTAGATAGACCGATCCAGCGTAGCACAGGTATTTAGTCATTAAGTTCATTTCCACTGGTACTTTTCTTCATGCTCTAGAGTTAAGATGAGGCCATTGTGCGGCCCCTGCCGACGTTTTTGTCTTTGCTGTCTGAAAACTCTCTCTTTCTAGAGGACATCAATTTCACAATGTGGATAAGAGGTCCTTCTGACTAGCTAGCCCAGTTGTCTATATAAAGGCATTTGAGGCATTTGTAGAACGAATGCACATACACATCTCATCTAGCTAGCTAGTTGCCTCCAGTTTGTCTATTATAAAGGCCAGCATCATTTGTCATTTGTACTCGAGAGTTGAGAGCTTTATAAGATATGTTATCTAGTAGCTCTACCACTCCTGAGATAGCGCCAGTTTTCTGTCCTACACTATGCGGTGACTTCTTTATACTCTATAGCCCCGAACCTTTGCAGGTACGTACGCATACATTTATATTATACAGAACTGATAGTATTAAATTTGTGTAGCTTTCATTTTGTTGTTATTGTGTTGACCTAAACTAGTTAACTTGGTTAGAGCATGCCATTTTCTTCTTAACCAATTGAGGATGAATACGCATGGATCACTGAAATTAGGCATGCTATACAAATATTGCAACAGTCTAATCTCTTACCAAAATTTCTCATGACTAGCTTCCTAACCAACAAAAACATATGTTCCTTCCTTTATATATGTACGTTCTTAAAGTTGTAATGTTGTTCCTATGTTTGTATTTTTATTCGATAAATCAAAATTTATCTACTATTTGTCTGTTACACCAAAGGCACTCATGTTGATAATTACATTATGGTTACTTGTTCCTTTGTGTGTGTATGTAGAGGTCAGAGGAATGGATGACAGAAAGGGCCAATCAATTGAAGAGGGAGATAAACGGGATGTTCGAGGCTTACGACACTGTGCTGGAGAAAATCAACCTAGTGGACACACTCCAACATCTCGGAATAGACCAGCTATTTGAGCAAACAAATTGTTGCCGCATTAAGTAGCGTACAAAGTGCTGAATTCAACAGCTCAAGCCTCATATGAGGTTGCTCTTCGATTCCGCCTTCTTAGGCAGCAAGGCTTTTGGATTTCTCCAGGTATGTAGTGGCAACAAGTATTTTAATACGACACCTAAGGTGATCTCTTCCGAAATATATATCCGTACTGTCGATAATGTGAGAAGTATGTTACTCGCTGGAGTCTTGCTGTTGGTGATAGCAAAATCTTTACTCTCATGGAGAGGATGACACTTGGAGATAAAGCAATTTTCTTGGTTTATTTCTCACGCAATGCCATACCAACCTGAGGGGTTGGGGATACATATTTATAGGCTGCCAACCAGCCAAACATATGCTAATATGCTAGTCTAAGATGCTAGTCTAAGATGCCTATGACAGTCAAGATGCTGTCCTAAGATGCTGTCCTATGACAGTCAAGATGTTGTCCTATGACAGTCAAGATGCTTGTCCTAAGATGCTGTCCTATGACAGTCAAGATGCTGTCTTTAAAGCTGCTGTATAAGAACCATGTGCCCACCCCACAAAGACCACAGTACAGGGACTTATTCATCATTCTCCCCCTAAGTCTTGTGCGTTATCTTGTGGGAGAGTTGAACCATCCCGATCCTAGAGCAGAGCTCGAGGAATTTGACCTTCCCAAGAGGCTTGGTGAGCAGGTCCGCAAGCTGATCCGTGGTGTTGATGTAGCTCGCCTTGATGTCGCCTTCATCCAAGCGACCTCGGATGAAGTGGTACTTCACCCGGATGTGCTTGCTCGCTCGTGGAAAACGGGTTCTTTGCGAGCGTGAGCCGACTTGTCGCCCACCCCGAGCGCCACCGTTTGATGTCTCGCCGAGGAGATCACCAAGCGATCGAGCGAGCAGAGTGCTCGAGTCGGCGGTGGAAGCCGCTATGTACTCGGCCTCACGGTGGACGGGGCCACCACCGCCGCTTGATCGATCGCCACTAACGAGGCACTTGCCGAGGAAGAAGAGAATCCCGCTTGTGCTCTTCTTTGGTGTCGATGTCGCTGCGTGGTCATTGTCCGCCGCATGCGATGAAGTCGCGCGCACGGACACCTCGGGTAGTGCAAGCCGTAGTCGGAGGTGCCCGCAACGTAGCGGAGGATCCTCTTCACGGCCTGCTGATGCTCGCCGTCGTCGGGCTGTGCATGAATCAACAGACGAGCCGACGGCGAACGCCAAATCTGGACGCGTGTGGACGAGGTAGCGAAGGCTGCCCACGATGCGCCGGTACTGCGTCGCGTCCACCTCCTCCGCCGTGCTCTCACGACTCAGCTTCAGCCTCTCCTCCATAGGAGTGTGGGCTGGGTTGCAGTCGGTGAGCCCGCCCAACTCGACGGTGCGCTTGGCGTGGCGGCCCGACGAAGGAGATCTGGAGTCGTCTGGTGGACCTCGATCCCCAGGTAGAAAGAGAGGAGCCCCAAGTCGCTCATCTGGAAGGCGGTCTTCATCTCCGCCTTGAACACCTTGACCTCGGCCTCCTTGGAGCCGGTGATCAACAGGTCGTCGACGAGGCGCCACCGCCAGGCGTTGCCGCTTTGCCCGCCGTGAGACCGCACCTCGTGTGTGCTCTCATCGAACCCCATTTGCTTGAGGTGGAGTCGACTTAGCGTTCGGGCTCGTGGTGCTCGCCGCAAGCCATAGAGGGCCTTGCGCAGCGGAGAACCTTGCCTCCTTGCCGGGATGACGAATCCCGCGGTTGATGGACGAGGCCTCTTCCTTCAAGTCGCCGTTGAGGAAGGCGGACTTGACGTCCATGTGATGGACGCGCCAATCCTCTGAGGCCGCAAGTGCGAGGAGAAGACGAACGGACTCCATGCGCGCGACGGCGCGGCGTCATCGGTCGACTCTCTTGCCGCGAAGCCTCGTGCCACCAAGCGAGCCTTGTGCTTGACGATGGCGCCGGCTTCATCCCGCCGGCTTGAACACCCACTTAAGGGTGATCGCGGTGGCCGGCAGAAGATCCGCCGGCTCCCACGTCCGGTTCCGCTCGACGGCGTCCATCTCTCGCTTCATCGCGACACGCCACGCCGCGTCTCCCTCGCCTCGGTGAAGGAGGGGCTCATTGTCGTCGCGACGCCAAGCGCGCTCCGCTGAAGTCGCTGCGCGCGATCCGAGGATGGGCGGCTCGCCGATGATGTTGTCCATGGTACGATAAGCGCAGAGGCTCGTCGTCGTGGTAGGCGTCGACGCGGTCCTCGTCGTGAGACAATGAGTAGCGAACTCCACCATGCACCGCTTGTCGTGGACCGGCTATTGGGGCCGATCCGGTGGAGTGGCCTCCGGTGAGAGAGTGGTGGCCGGTGCGGGAGCGTGGAGTGGTCGGTGGTGAAGAGTGGGCGTGGCCGTCTGCGGCGGTGGAGCACTCGCCGAGCCGGGTGGCGAGCAAGGTGTCGAGGTGGACGAGCTCGGTGAAGACGAGCCGCTAGCTCCCGCTCTCTCGGTGGACGAGTCGACAACAAAGTCCCCGAGTCGGTCGAACCGCCGCTCACCGCCTTGTCCCACGCCCGACCCGCCGCCGTCGAACACAACGCCACGCGAGATGCGGACGCCTTGTGTGTGACAGGGTCGAGGATGCGGTAGGCCTTCGAGCCCTCCGCGTAGCCGATGAACACTCCCGAGTGCTCCTATCGTCGAGCTTACCGATGTGACCAAGCTCCTTGGCGAACGCGAGGGAGCCGAAGACCCGCAAGTGGGAGACCGCCGGCATGCGTCCATGCCAAGCCTCAGACGGCCCCTGCCGCCGAGCGCCTGGTAGGCGCGGCGGTTGAGGATGTAGACGGCCGTCACCACCGCCTCTCCCGTAAGACACCGACATCCCCTCGCTGAGGAGGGCCCGAGCCATCCCCACAACCGTCTGGTTGCGCCGCTCGACGACACCGTTCTGCTGCGGGCTGTACGGCGCGGAGTAGTGGCGCTGAATGCCCTCATCGGCGCGAAAGACGACGCGGTCGGCCGCCGTTGTCAGGCGCGACAAGATGCGCAGACTTGCGCCGCGCTCACGCTCTGTGGCGACTGCGTGCGCTGATGGCGCCCGACCTCTCCTTGCCGCCGAGGACCATCACCCACATGTAGCGGGAGAGATCGTCGACGAGCAGCAGGAAGTAGCGTCGTCCTCCCGGTGTGGTCGGTGTCACTGGGCCACACAAGTCCCCGTGCACGAGCTCGAGCCTCTCCTTGGCTCGAAACTTCGCCCATTGGGAAAGGAGTCGCCCGCGCCGTCAATACGCAGACGCCGCAGAATCGCTCCACATGGTCAAGGCACGCAGCCTCGCACCATTTCCGTGGCACCGAGCCGCCTGTGGCCTCGGTGAAGGTGCCCAAAGCGCTCGTGTTATCGCCACGCTCGTCGTCCGACGAGCGGCGAGACAGAGGGTTGTGCCGCACCGCACGTGAAGAATGTAGAGTCGATTTGCGCCTCGTTACCTTGGCAAGAAAGGCGGCGAAGATCCCAAAGACCGTGCTCGATCTCGACACGCGAGCCGTTCTCATCCAGTATCCCAAGCCGATGATGGAGTTCCGCAGTCGGGGATGTAGTAGACGCGGTGAGCGACTGTGCTCACCGGACACGATGGTGAAGATGACGAGCCGACGCCTTGATTTCCACGGAGGCGCCCCAAACTTGCGAGCCTCGGACGCTAGAGTCAAACTCGGCGAAGAACTCCGTCGACCGGTCATGTGATGGGTGGCGCGGTGTCGAGGCACCACCCGTCGATCTTGTCGTTTGCGGAGCCGTGGCCGAGGAGGCATGTGCTTTTGGCTCGTCAAGGTGGAGGAGAGCCATCGCGCGGCGGTCTGCCGGAGGTAGTTCGATGCTCGCATGAGCAATGAACAGAGCCGCCGCTCCTCCTCCTCCGCTGCGCGACGTGGGCTGGCGCCGTCGTGGCCGACAATCCTCGCCCAATGACCAAGCTTGCCGATTGTGGCAAGAGTCATCTCGTGGCGGCTTTGCTTGCAAGCGCCGCCTGGCGCCCATGATCATTACCCTCTAAGACGTCCTCGCGCCCATGCTCGGCGTCTTTGCGCGCGCTTGCGCGCTTGCCATGCTTGCGTCGCTGTCGTGGAAGAAGGCTCCCTTCTTCCCGTCACCTTGGCCGGCGACCACCGTTCCCGAGCGAGGAGGAGCTTCCGCCAATGGAGACGGGTCCCGAGAGGCGCTGTGGCTCATCGCTGTCAACAACCTTGAGGCGACCCAACGCCTCCTCGATCGTCATCGTGGAGAGGTCCAACAGAGACTCGATCGAGCGGGCCGTTTGCTTGTACTTCTCGGGGACGCAGCGGAAGAGCTTTTCCACAGCTCTCTCCTCGCCGTAGGTGTCGTCGCCGAATCGCACCGGCTTCCGCGCAGAGTGTTGAGACGGAGAACAAAGTCATCCACGTCCTCACCTGGCTTGAAGGCCAAGTGCTCCCACTCCGTGCGAAGTGCCTGCAATGTAGACTTGCGAGCGCGGTCGCTGCCGACGCGTGCTGCAGCGATGGTGTCCCAAGCCTCTTTGGCAGTCCGCTTGTTGGTAAGCGAGAACTGCATCTCGGGCGGGACTGCAGTGATGAGAGCATCCAACGCCCGTCGATCCTGGTCGTAGTCGACGTCGCCGTACCGGACTGCATCCCACATATGCCGCACTTGGAGTTTTACCCTCATCACCGCAGCCCACTCGACATAGTTGGTCTTGGTGAGGGTAGACCACCCGCCGCCGAGGCCGGCGTCCCTGACGACAGCCTGGTACCCGTGGTGACCACTGCATGCCGTCTCGGGAGAGAGAGCGCGTCGCTGTGAAGGCCGCGCTCTCCGTCGACCCGTCTGCCGCCGTCGCGGCGCGCTCCTCCAGAGCGCCACCGCGCGTCCGCGCTGTCCGGTTGTCGCCGCCGCGGCGTGGGCGTCGCGGCCGCCATCGTCCGCCGCCTCGCCGCTGCCTCCGGCCAGTTCAAGGTCCGCGTCGCGCTATCATCGCAGAGATGGATTCTTTATTCTTTGCCGCCGCAAAACCTTGACCTCCTCCGCCGCGCCTGTTGCACCGCCGCCGCCGCCGCTTCCACCTCCGCTCTGCTGCCCGCTCCGCCGCCGACCTTTGCGCCTTTTCCGCCGCGGCGTCTCTGCCGCCGCTTCGCGCTCGCCGCTGCTGCTGCCGCTGGCGAGCTCTCACGACGCCGTGCTCGAGGCGACCGAAGGCCGAGATTGCCTCGCGGACATGGCGCGCATTGGGGTGTCGCGTGGAGAGAGGGCGCTTCGACGAGTCTTGCCGTCTCGGAGAGGAGTGAGCGGGGACGGTAGGGAGCTTCTTCTTGCTACCATGGTACAGGGGCTGCGAGGTCGGAGACGGAGATGAGCAGGAGATGCTCAGGCTACAGGATAGTATAGCTCTGATACCACTTGTTACTCGCTGGAGTCTTGCTGTTGGTGATAGCAAGATCCTTACTCTCATGGAGAGGATGACACTTGGAGATGAGGCAATTTTCTTGGTTTATTTCTCACGCAATGCCATACCAACCTGAGGGGTTGGGGATACATATTTATAGGCTGCCAACCAGCCAAGCATATGCTAATATGCTAGTCTAAGATGCCTATGACAGTCAAGATGCTGTCCTAAGATGTTGTCCTATGACAGTCAAGATGTTTGTCCTAAGATGTTATCCTATGACAGTCAAGATGCTGTCCTTAAAGCTGCCGTACAAGAACCATGTGCCTACCCCACAAAGACCACAGTACAGGGACTTATTCATCAAAGTACGCCCGTATCCAAAGCAATTATAAAACTGATAGCTTGATGGTAAGACTTTTGTATATTTCAGACGAATTCAACAAGTTTAAAGGTGGCGATGGGAACTTCAGCAATGGCGTAACTAATGACCCAAGGGGCTTGTTAAGTCTGTTCAATGCAGCTCACCCTTCAACTCATGGTGAGGTTGCACTAGAAGAAGCGATCTTGTTTGCAAGGCATCATCTTGAATCAATGAGAAGTAGTCTCAAGTCTCCATTAACAAAACAAGTCACGCGTGCCCTTCAAATACCATTGCCAAGAACCTTGAAGAGAATAGAGACACCACGTTATATCTCAGAGTACACAGAAGACAACACGCACAACCCCTCTATTCTGGAGCTTGTGAAGATGGATTTTCTAATTCTTCAGAGTCTTCACTTGAAGGAGCTCAAGGCCATAACCCAGTATGTATTCGATATATTGCACGCGGTTTTAGTTTCATGCGATATCCCATGGGCCGCAACCCTCTTAAGTTCACAACAGGATGCTCTACATAGCATAAAACTTATAAACTTCATGCATGTCTCGGATTATAAGATTTAGTCCTAAGAAAAGCTTAATTGGGTCTCTGTTGAATAACACTTCAAAACTAAAAGCTGAGTTCCATAATTATTATTCTTCATGTGGAAACTTATGAAGGCAAGGCAAGGATGTACATTTCTAGTCATACTAGCTACTTGCAAATTGCAACCAAAACTATTTTCAGGTGGATGGGTAGTTGTGCTAGTGTCGTTAGATGACACTTACGATGCCCATGCCACATTGGAGGATAGTAGAAAGCTCACTGAAGCTATACAAAGGTTAGAATTAATTGTTTGTTAACCTTCATTTGGAGAAATTAAATATCTCAACAGGAACACTCCAAGTTGGAACTACAAATAATTTATAAGAAGATTGATTGTGCAGATGGGATGAGAGTGCAGTTTATCTTCTTCCAGAGTACTTGAAGAAGTACTATCTTAGGCTGATGAGCAACTTTACTGAATTTGAGGATGAGCTGGAGCCAAATGAGAAGTACCGCAATGCTTACAGCAGAAAAGCCGTAAATTGTTATTAGCTCCCTAACTTTAAGGGTAAATATTTTAGTTGCTTAGCGTATATGCCAATGGTGAAGCCGAATTAGTATCTTGTAACATATGGACGACCGTCCGTTAGGTGAATATCAGTCATGATATATATTTTCTTATTAGGATGGGTTGTTCACCGAGTTGTTGCCTGGTGAATATTCACCGACCTAATCTAGTTTTCAAGGAGAGTCGCTTTCATTGAACTTCATCACGTAGGTTACTCTTTCACCATAAGCATCCACGGTACGTATACGCTACTAGTATTAGGTACATGTTCGTAGAATGGGAGAAACAAAATTGATGTTGCTAGCTCGGTGGAGTGCTACATCAACCAGAACAAGGGTTACGAGCAAGGTTGCCCTGGCCAAGATAGGTTCTTTAGTTGAAGAAGCATGGAAAGCCATGAATCATTGGCGCTTTGAGTGTCGTGCAGTGCTTCCTGTTGTACAAAGAGTGGCCAATCTTGCAGTGTGTTCGACGTTCGTGTACCATGACAAGAGAGATGCATACACATACAGCGAAGATTTGAAGGAGACGATTGAGAGCTTGTTCGTCAAATCAGATATATCTCCCTCTAGCCAGCTACATATTGGTGCTGCGAAATCCTTTTAGGTCTTCGTCGGCCAGAGGATACAAGCAAGCGCTAGTGAGAAGAAAGAGGCATATATAGTATTGTAGGTATATGGGTGTGTGACAAATCCGAAGCTTGTACTGGTTTGACGCTTTTAGTTTTCATGAATGGTAAGTAAGAAGTTGTGCCGTACTGCCATCACAATCGTGGAATAGCAGTTAAGTATATATAGTACTGTAATGCAGTGGAGAATGAGTAGAAATAAACTTTATTACTACTGCTACTAGTACTGTGAGCCAGCAGTAGAGATTTGTCTGGATCTTCACAGACAGATTGCATCCTCTTTAACTATAGTTTGGAGTAGCTGCCGCTTGTTAATTTCCAGGTACTTCCAATCTTTCCTCTACCATGTAATTGGTCTTATTTGGACAATCTACTTCAGTACCAGTTATTTTACACACTACTTTGAAAACCAAATCAAACAACCCCTTGAAGGTGGTATTGAGGGCGGTTTTGCCGTGTCATCCGCGATATATATACTTTCTACTCCCGGGTGTAGTTACTCCCACCTTTGATATACCACCTAAAACAACTTGACATACTCCTTTATCACTTTGGGTATACTCATATACTAATTATAAGATACTCCAATGCGAGCCATACGAAAAATTTGTAAGAGAATCCATAGTTTTTAGCATATTTTGCAAATACCGTCATATTGGCACTAAAAAGGAGTATACCTAAAAAATTGTACATACCACCCATGAAAAGTTGTGAATACCACCTAGGTGGTCTTATATACTCGTATACTACACATACATACTCTCGGTTGCACAGGATACTTCCTACATTGCTAGATACGGAATAGGGAGTAACTACTCCCGGGAGTAGGAAAAAGGCTTCCTATATATATATAATTTAAGTCAAGAATTTATGTAACGTTCAACTGTTTTCTCAATTCAAAACAGTTAAATTTAAGTCAAGAATTTATGTATGTAATTTTTTGTTCTTGACCACTGTAATTATTGTCAAAAATCTTAATAACTTATATATTCAAAATCTAACATGTACTTGAAAATATTTAGCAAAAATAAAGACAAAAAATAAAATTTTATACCAATAAAATATAGCAATGTAATATATACTTGGAGATATTTAGCAAAAACAAAGACAAAAACAGAGGCACGGAGAGGCTTGACAATGGCGATCTCCAGCGGGCTTGTTGGATGGGGATCGGCCTGGAGGAGGTCGGAGTAGGGATGAAAACGGATCGGATAATTTTCGACCGATCCGGATGGAAACGGATTCGGATTGTCTCGAATCGGATTTTTCTCGGATAATTTTCGGATCGGAAACGGATTCGGATTTTTTTGTCGGAAACGGAAACGAATACGGTAGCCATGCTATCCGGCGGATACGAATACAGATACGGATTATCCGGATAAGACCAAGTTCGGATATCCGGATTTCGGCCCAAAAAAAGAGGATTTCGGCTCAAAAGAGAAAATGAGATTTTAATTGATTTTCGAATTTCAGAAAATACAACAAATCAAATAGCCTTTTAGAAAATAGCAAATAGAGTTTAAAAATTCTATAAAAATTCATAAAAATTCATTGAATTATTTTGAACATAATAAAATTAATTCCAATTTAAAGTTGGCTTTTATTTTTGCACATAAATTATTTTTAATTCTTGAAAAATAGGAAAACTTTTTTAAAATCCAGAAAATTCAAGAAATTAATTATTTTTTCATTTTCACTTTAACTCTAATAAAATCCCAGAAATCTTAATAAATTTTATTTTTGACATTGAAAACTAGGAAATTAAATAATTGACTTTATTTTATTTTTTCCTTTTTAACCAAGAAAACTCTTTTAAATCTCAGAAAATCCAATAAAATTAATATATTTTTTGGTAACATACTTTGTGATGTTACATTCATTTGTGTATAGATTAATCATCTAGCCCGATCAATGTTAGTGTGAACTAAGTTTATGTATGTGATGAACTAAGTGTGAATATGTGATGACTTGTGACTTTGTGAGTTATGCTTATTAACTAAATATGGTAAACTAAGTGTTATATTTGTGATGAACTAGTTAATGCAACTTGCTAATGCCAATGTTATATGTGGTTGCTGAAAATATGAACAATTCATGAATGTTTGCATCAAATAAACTAGTTATATATTTTTGTTAATTTCTAGTATACAATTTAAGGAGTTTTCATGTTCCGAAAAATATCCACGACCGTATTCGTTTCAATTCGTATTCGCTTCGTATTCGTATTCGATATTATTCTTATCCGTATTCATATCCGAGAGTATTCGTATTCGTATCCGGATCCGAAAAAAATATGAAAACAAATATGACAGAGCCAATATCCGTCCATATCCGATCCGTTTTCACCCCTAGGTCGGAGCGACATGGAGGACAACGCGGACAGCGAGGCTCCTCAGAGAGCTAGCTAGTTAGGAATGTCCTTTGAATCGCAGTGTAGGTAATTAAATTACGTATAAATTACAGAAAAAAATAAAGAGGTCAAAATATGCAATTCAAACACTTCATCGGGTTTAAAGGTCCCGGGTTGATACGAGCGTGACCTCGTTCCAAAACAAGATATACGTACACATACAGCAAGTACAACGAAAAGACGATTGAGCAGCAGTTCGTCAAGCCTACCCCCTCTAGCTTAGCCAGCAACACTTGCCCCCAGAAAGAAAGATGTGTGGATCTTTTCAGAAACATTGGACCTCTTTGATTTATCGGGAATTGCCGCTTGCTTCCATGAACAATTATTGTACCTCCGATTTCCAAGTCAGCACATGTACTCCTGTCGCTTAATATATTTCCAGTTCCCTTCCTGTCAGACATGTAATGGTTACATACGTGGAGACTTAGAAATAGCTGATACTAGTACTATTCCCATATTTACTCGGTACGACCAAACTACTGCCATTGGGGCAGAAGCCGACTATAAATCGGCAGCTGCTACAGATCAGAACACAGCGTCACCAGCTTGTGTTTTAAATCAAGATCGTAAAATATCAGCTTGAGCTGTTTTCAAGAGCTGAAGATCAAGGTGACATAAGATGTACTGACCATCAGCCGTTATATTTTGATGACCATCGAGTCAAATTGTACATTAAGAACATCAATTTAAGAGATCCAACACGAAGGACTCCTGGAGAAATTGTATCGGCACGTACAAGTGCGTAGTCATGCCGCGTACACGGGATGGTACCAGGTTCTGTCATCAGACATCCAACAGGTATACTGCAAGAGCACTCCCCCCCAGGTAAGCAATTTCTAGTCATCTTCACATTTGCAGGTCGTGTGATCTCAGATGCTTATACTTCTGATCCGTATTTGACAATCTTGCTACTTCTGTCAAACCCTTGGTGGCCACCATCTTCAGAATCTCAACACCCTCTTTTATGGCTGAATCAATCTAGGTTTAAACAAACATGTAACCATGACCTTCTGGTGGTTGTTGCAGAACAACAAGCAAAGACAGTAATCTTAACTACTGTAGTTTTATCAGTATGGAACTCTTAGATAGTCCTAAAAAAATATCTTTGGAGTCTACGCATCCTTGTGGAATACTAAATGTTCTGGTTATACAATCAAGTTTTTTCACAGAATGGCATCACTACAACGAGTCCATGACCATCAATCTCCAAAGAGAGTGTGTACCGCTGTAAGAGACTATCATAACCTGTCCTTTGATGCAACAGCACTGACAAGCAGGGTTGAACTAAAATTTACTCAAGCAGTTCGATTTCTAAGGAGATGGTAATATTAGCATGTGCCGATGAACAAGCCCAAGGCCTGTCAGCTTCACGAGAATGGCTCAGAAGATCATGACTCAGCTGAAGACAAAAAAGGCCGAGCAGACGATCTTCTTAACATATGCATGAAACCAGTATGACTTTTTCCAGAACCACTTTTGCTTCTCCCCAAACTATTAGGGATTGTAATACTGGTAACTAGCTCAAGAGTGGAACCAAAGTAAAAGAAATTCAACTCAATTAAAAATTCCAGTACCAATAATGCATTTGCCATTTGCCAGAAGCTTTGCAGAAATTCAACAAGATTTAACTGAAGTAGATAAAATAAAAAGTTTGCTTACATATAGAATATAGAATACAACCAAGGATGTTGGAACCAATACTTTTTGGTCATATCTGTCCTAGAAAATGCACAAGACCATCCAACCATAGAACTAATTTGGGTATTTTGAAATTAATTCATTAAGAACTACAGCACAAATCAAATAACATAATACAAAGTAGCATAGCACGAAACTAGAACTGCAGAGTATTAGCAATGGAGATATTTACCCGTTCACGACCAGTCTTATTAAACTTCTGCAATACAAAAGCTTTGGGATCCATCTGACCAGGCGGTCGTCCAATTCCTAAAGCAGCCAAACTATGAATGTTGGTCCAGAAAAAATAAAAGGAAATGTGAATGCTGCAGTTGTTGAACCTACCAATCCTTAATCGACCAAATTCTCGATTCCTACGAAAATGGTAGATCATACTCTTCAACCTGATAAACTAAAAAGGTAAACATTTCCTCTCAAGATCAAATAAAGCCCTTATCTGCAGGCATCAAATAGATTGAGATAGCTACTGGTCTCTTTTCCACAACAACCCAAAAAAAACAGTCTTAAAATATGGGAGCATGCTATCACATTGATTAAAGAGTGTACTTACATATGGAAGACAATATGGGAGCATGCTATCACATTGATTAAAGAGTGTACTTACATATGGAAGACCTTTTTCGAGAATTGGCTAGATGCCAAAGTAGAAACGAGCAAAGCACGCTAAAAGAACCAAGCAGGGATACCACAACAAACAAGAATAGTAATTAGCTACAAAACTTGGAAAAAGAAGTTCTGCCATCTCTGCTTATCGAAGGTAAGTAGCATACTGTTTATCAGGTCATTGGGCTAGATTAGAGAACTAAGACAATGGGCTGACATTTTAAACTGATAAACTACAGAGACCAGACTGAGCTACAAGTATTAAGTTATGCACTTCAACATAGCAATATATGGTTTCCCTTTCGAAATACAGATTACTTTTCACATACACAGATAACTCTTTCACGAAGCAGATAAAAAATAAAGTCTACCAACCCATTGTGGCGTCCATATCCTCCTTTAGGCTGTAAACGAAGAATTCCACATGGCAGGTCCATGTCATCAAATGCCTGAAACTCACACATCAGAGAGAAGTCAGATTGCCATATAAGGTAGCACTAGCGAAGATTAGAAAACAAACGATTACCACTAGGACACGATTAAGTGGCAGTTTATAATAGGCAGCAAGTGGACCAGCCTGCAATAAGCAAAAAGGAAACTGATTACCGGTTGTCCTCAAATTAGAGGTGTATTACCAATTTTGCTCGTCCAGTTAAAGAAACTTCTACAAAATGAAGTACCCATAATCTTTAAGAGAAAGGTACTAATCAAAACAGGCATGGGTGTGTTTTCATGTTATCTGTCCATATTTCAAATTCAAGTGGTAGTAGCTGATACATCTGATAACCTTTCGGTTGCACCAACCAAAATAAAGCTGCACAAATATTTGATGCATGAGCAAATGATTCCTGCAAAAGTGCAAATGCACCACGTCTTAAAAGTTTATTGTCAGACTTGCCAGTCTTAAAAGCTTTGAGGAACATTGGGGGTTCCTTATGCTGTGAATGGGCAGATATGTCTATTGTGCCCAGCAAAAACAGATTCGCAAGGAGTTTGCCAAAGGCCTTCTCATTTGGAAAAACAATTTCAAGTATATTTCCCTTCTCTACTCCCTGCTCGAATGATTGCCGCTTGTGTGAATTTCATCGCTGTGGGTCCCGTGTGTGCTCGAATAAGGCTACAATATGATAATTATGAAGCCAAAATACAAAAATTACTAATTCTCTTCAAAAAGGGGGATGTCACAAACATTTAACATATTGTCCAAGTTCACAGTAAATTCAGTTAAAATGAATTGCATAACAAGAAAATAGTATAGCAAAGTAGAAATCAGATATTAAACTTGAAAAGTCTTCCAAAAGTGTTGCTTACAGATTCACCGCTGAGATTCATATATGTTTGAGGCTTGGCAAGTAGAACAGGGACACCATCGACCATCCCTGCATCAATGGAAAGGACAGAACATCCAATTCAATTCAACCGTTTGTACTGAGAAAACAGAGTATGCATTACTCAAAAAGTAAAAAGGGGCATTCTTTCTGGGGGCATATGGATGGAGCCAAACCTTCACCAAATAGTGCTTTGAAGTGATGTGTGGTCAGGGATATACCCTGAGACTGTGCAAACGCATCTATCATATCAAACCCAACCTGCAAGCAAAAGCAGAGCAAGCGAATTCTGAGAATAAAGCTGAGCCATCAAATTTCAAACACAAGATGGGAAGCACAACTTACGTTGTGTCTGGTGGATTGGTACTTCTCACCGGGGTTACCAAGACCAACAAAGAGCCATGGTTGTATTGCAGAGCATGAGGAAGAAGACGAAGATAATGAGGAGATCCGACAGGTAGAAACATAATGCCTAGAAACGAAAGGGGCAAGTCTTGTCCAAAGCTTTTCCCGCATGATTTACTCAATCATAGGAATACAAACATCCACGAGTCCAAAACCAGATGGCAAAGTCTGCAACAGAAGGTCAATTTGTTCTTGAAGAACCACCTGCAATGCTATAACAAACAAGAGGCCAAAAAATACAGATATGGGACATAAGCGTCGCATATCCAACACTGTCTTGTACATCATTAAACGAGTTTGGCTATCAATGTATAAGCATGTGTTAACAAGCAGCAAATAGGAATTGTATATGGCTCGTTATTCCACACTTTGGTAATGCACATTGGCCACAGTAGAATCTGGCTGTTTCACTAATCGGGCAGATGCAAGAATCCAAAGCAGAAACAACTAGAACAAACATGGAAGAAAGCAAGTTCATCAATGCATCTAGCTTAGGCATTTCATCAAACAGCTATAAGGCACACGATGCAGTAACATGTGCCGGCCTTATCCATGTGCTTGCAATCCAAAAGCTATCGTGCACCCTAGATTCCAGAGCAGAAACTAGAGGGGGCTCGCGACCTAACCAAAGAATGGGCAATACCGGCAAAATAAACCATAATAATACCAGCAAAAGGCAATTTTGGCCATGCACTAAACATGAGACACAACAGCAATTTGACCAGGGGATGGAGCAATTGTTTTCACTTCGACGTAACCCAATCAATTTGACCAGGGGAATCTGTGATCCCTAAAAGCTACATACAGGCTGCAGAGATGTTGCTTACAAGGCGGAGACCTGCGGTGGTGTCGACGGCGACGAGGAAAACCTCGCCAGCAACCTAGGGGGGGAGGGGAGGGGGAGCGACGGTGGCCGCCGCAGCAGCAGGGGCGGGCGCAGAGGCAGCCCCCCAAAAGGAAAAACGCCCGAGCCGCTGCGCGCTGTGGGCTGGAAGTGTCCGCCGCCGCCGCCCGTGCTCCGCCTGGACTCTCGCCGCGCCTGCTGGGTGGCACGATTGCGTGGTGAGACTGGGCCGAGATGCGCGCCTCTTCCCCGTGTTGGATTGGCGTGGCCGCCGATGGACGATCCTACGGCTACATCTTGGGCTGGAGCATCGCATAGCTAGCAGATGCCGAGGCGTATGAGTCAGCTGGCCCACGGCCAGATGGGGTGGGGTCATGGAATTTTTTTAAAATAGTAATTTTAAAAAATATATATATAAATAAATAGTCAGTACAAAAAATAGAAAAAAAATGGTTCCTGTCGCCGGTTGAACTGGTAATAGGAATCCAGCTATAAAAACTCTAAAAACAGTCCAAACTCATTTTAATTTCAGAAAAAAAACAGAAAGAGAGGAGGAGATGGAGAGAAAAAAGGTAGCGAAGCTCTACGAGTTCGTCGCGAAGAAGAGATAGACGGAGTATCGGATCCAATCGGCCATCCTGTAGGTATATTCTTTCGAACTTTGTACATTATGTTAAAATATTGTCGGTTAGCAAACAAAAATAACGATATAGAATTTAGTAGATTAGATAGTTGTAATCCAATTATGTAGCACATCTTTTGAGTTGTGTACAAGGTAGATAGAGGGTAATGTAAATAATACCAGTTTTATTTAGATCCCTATTTGTGCGTGGTAATTATATTGTTAATACCGGAAATTATTTTTTAAGTAGGAAAATAGTATGACACGTTTGAAAATTGAAAGGAAAATCCGTAGCAGCTAATTAGGGTAGGTAGAGCCTAATCGAAAAAAATCACAACTTTATTTAGCTATGTAGGTTAGGTAGAGCGTAATCGCAGCTTTATGACTTGTCGCATAAATTTAATTTCTATTTGTGGTTGGTAATTAGTTTGCTAATATCGCTTGGTATTATCATTTTACATATTTCGTAGTCTTTAACCCAGACCACACTGCCAACTGGTCATACCAGTTGCTTGACCTAGTGATTGACCTACATCACCATAGCCGCCTCAGTACCATCCTCCCCTAGGAGGGCGACGTGCCGATTGAGCTTGGCGCGTTGCGGTTGCGCACGCCCATCAAGGCCTGGAGGTTGCACCCCAGCTCGGTGCTGATGAATATTCTAGAGTGCTTAAACTTTCGCTGCTGATTCTTGTTACACAGCCGCTTGAACAGGTTCATCAGGTCCTTGTTGCGGAACTGCTTGTAGAAGTTTGTCCCCCAAGTGCCTCATGCACCACCTGCTCTTCAGATCCGCCCATGCAAATGGTTTATTATCTCCTTGTTGTAGCTGGGTTATTGCACTGAGCAGGTCAGCATGCCGATTATGAATGATGCATACGTTTGGATGGCCTTATACAACAGAAATCTTCACATTCTTCAGGAACCACAACCAGCTGTTTGTGTTCTCGCTTTCGACGAAAGCGAATGCAACAGGAAGAACTTGATTGTTGCCGTCTGTCGCTATTGCGGTCAGTATCTGGCCTTTGTACTTTCTAGTCAGGAATGTGTCATCTACGCACAAGATTGGACGACAGTACCAGAATTTATTGATGCATGGACTAAAGGCGACGAATGCTCGCTGTAGTACCCTCTTATCGGCCCACTTCGGATGTGTAGCATCTTGAATATCGACATGAGTGCCCGGATTCCTATCTTGTATGACCCCGAGTAGCCTAGGGAGGTTATGGTAGGAATCCTCGAACGTGCCGAACCTTGATTCCACTCCCTTCTGTTTTTCCCTCCAAGCCTTGGTATAGTTGATTGTGTACTAGAACCTTGCCCCAATCACACAAATGATGGATCGTGGCTCAAAATTAAGATTATCCACGATCTCACCATACATGAGGTTGGCGATGAAGCCTGATGACAGGTTCCTGTGGGACTACACTAACTTAGCGATGACGCATGTGTGCGGGACTATTATAGAGCACTTCCAGTAGGTGTCACACTTAGGCTGAAATATGTGTACTCACCAAGGGTATCTCTCTATTTCACACTTCACATCGTAGCATCTTGGGTTAGATTTGATGACTGTGAATGTGCGCCGCACCAGCAAGGCCCAGAATTTGACCGCCTCCTGCACGGCCTCCTTGCATTTCTACACAGCTCCTTGCCTGACCTCGCTCTGGTCGTACTCCCACGGCCATGGGAGCCTTCGTTGTCGATGAGATTGTTGAACTGGTATGTGTTTCACTCGGATGGAACCACCAGCTGGTCCACATCATCCTCATCGTCAGATCCTTCATGTTCTGACAATGCATTGTAGTCCCAGAATTCCTGGTCCATCCTTTTCACAATGGCTTCCAGCTCCTCACCCTCGTCAGCATATTGATTAATGCTTTAAATTTCACCATATGACATGCATAGACATAGTTCAATAGCATAATTTCTTATGGTATGTCTATTTATATGCAAATGTTATTATTGATAAATGATTTGTCATCAATCACCAAAAAGGGGGAGATTGAAAGGTCTAGACCCGCCATTATGAGTTAATGGAGTGTTTTGGTGATTAATGACAAATCTAATTATGAGACTAACAATTCTATTGTTATATCTAGTGCGTAGTCTCATTTGGATATAAAGGTGAAATTCAACAAGGTATGCATTTGACTTACGCTCTTATATATTGTTGCATTCCTCGGATCCAAAATATAGGTTGAATTCCACCATAAGTATAACTTGAATATCTGCATATGTTTCTAATTACACATTTGTGTATGCACACATTTAGGGGGAGCTCATGCTATATTTTGTGGTTTCATTAGTATTTATCCATATTCCATTTTCCACATACATTTGGGATCTTTACTTTGAAAAATATCCGTTTGAGTATATAGAACTTGTGTAGTTCTTACATACTCATGTCATGAGTATATGTAACTTGTGTAGTTCATATATACTCACGTTGTGTTACATTTATCTACATTCAATTTATGTGTAATTGAAGTGGTTATCATTAATTATCAATAAGGGAAAGATTGAAGTATCTTGTCCCACCATTATGTGATAATGGTTTGTTGTGGTAACTAATGGTAATCACATTGTGGAACTAACATTTTCCATGAGTTGAATGAATAGATTATGTTCCAAGGTGATGAAGACTTTGGATGTCATCATGTATCAATGACATTAAAGTCAAGAGCTTGGTGTAAAGGATGCATCATGAGTTGATGCTTATCAAGAAAAAGAGATGATCATGGGTTGATCATCAAGACAAGAAAAGACCCATCATGTGTTGATGGAGGTCAAGCTCAGGATCATCATGTGTTGATTATTATCAAGTTAATGACCCGGACTTGAAGTGATGATGTGCGTCATCAAGCTTCAAGAAGATGCAAGGCAAAGGTATGACTAGCTAGGGCTAAGGATGTGTTCCTAGTCTTTTATCGGTCTTGGTGTTTGGTTGGAAGACCGGATTGCTAGTATAGGTTGCCGTACTATTAAGGGGGCTCTTAACTAGTAGTTTGAGTTAGTCATGTGTTGATAGCTCATTGTATTTGCTCTAGCTCATCTAGGCATGACGCTATTTATTTGCGAATGTGTTTTGCAAATAATCGAGGCTCATGCGTAACCTTTGTAGCATGTGACTTAAGTTTGCAAATGGTGTAAGTCCATGTACCTTATTCCTTGTGATGAGTATTCTAAAGGTTGGCAAATGTGCTTTGTAACCTACTGAGAATATCATATTTGAAACTTTGTTGGAATTGCACGCAAATGGGCGAATGTGTTTTGCCATTTGATGTGAAGCCAATGTGTTTGGCTCTGTGGTCTGGCGGTCAGACCGCTGGTGGTCACCGGTCGGACCGGTGGCATATCGGTCCGACCGCTGTGCTGTGGGCGGTCCGACCGATTTCCTTTGAGTTGATTCTTTGAGCGGTAGTTCCTCCGTTGATAAACGGAACTACCGGTGTACGAAAGTTCCGGGATTCGTGCGGAACGTTTTTTTTCCATAGAAGCACCCTTTTGGGACTTAGCCATTTTTCCTCGGGCGGTCTGACAGATTTGGCGGCGGTCAGACCGGCCGAAGGCCCAACTGCTAGTTTTATAGGGCGTCCGACCGGCCATTAGTTGACAGTCAGACCGACCCTGCACTATTTTGAGGGAATCTTTCCTCGAACGGCTAGTTTTTGGGTGTGGGCTATAAATACCCACCTTGACTGGTTGGAGAAGGTTGCTGGTTGTTACTGGTTTTATTGTGAGTGCTATATTCAGTCCTTTGAGCTAAGAGCAAGGCTTTCTTTTCTTTTGTGCATGTGTTGCAGTTAGTGAGATTTGAGAGCAAACCCTAAGTGCATTTGTTGTAGTTAGTGAGATTTGAGAGCAAATCCTAAGTGCATGTGTTGCCTTAGGTAGTGTATTGTGTATCCACTTGAGCGTTGACACTTGATTAGTTCAAGTGAAAGTTGAGTCTTGTTACTCTTGGTGTTTGCCGACACCTAGACGACGTAGAGGCGTCGTGTCCGGTGATCTTCTCAAGAAGCTTGTGAGAAGGTCCGGTGTCTTGTGAGTGGTTTGGTGCTCGCCATCTCCGGAGTGGAGGAAGAGCAACCTTAGTGGAGCGAGGTGTTGGTTCGTGTTGGAACCAGTCCAAGTGGTTGGACTTACCTCGGAGGTGTTGGCTTAATTAATGGAGCCGGTCCAACGTGGTTGGGATTACCTCAACGTGGATTTGGGGAGACTGGCAAGTCTCCGAACACCACGGTAAAATATAATCGTGTTATCTTGTTTTTACTTATACTTTACTTTGAGCAATTTACATTCTTGCTTTAATTGCTTATTTATCATTGTATGATTGCTCATATTGTTTTGTAGTCATATTGTTGGTGCACTTAGTGGAGCCTAGTTGATTTAGGTTTTAATTGTGCAAAACCAATTTGTTATTAGCTTCCGCATTATTAATTGGTTTTAGCCCGAAAGAATTTTTAAAACCGCCTATTCACCCCTCTCTAGTCAGCCACCTCGATCTTACAATATGCCTGGACCAGAAGGACCAAATCCCACCCTCCCTCCCTCGCCCACATGTAGATATGATTGCCATGAGTTTGTTCCCTTCAGCTGCACTAACTCCAAATATGTGAGCTGTGTTGCTCGAGTGGCAAGACAACTCAATCTCAGATCATACACAACATAGACTACTTGGAATGTATGAAACAGCCACCGCATCACAGCGCCCCATGTATGCCCCTCTACTCTTGGCAGGGACGCGGTCGCCGATTGGAAATAACGTAGGTCAATCCCCTCCAAAATAGTCCCTATACCGTAGTAAATTTTAAAATTGGTGACGTCTGACAGAATCGACGCACTGCACCATGAAGAACATTTCCACGATTAACCACATATCTAAAATAAGACTACCCCACAAAAAAGAATTGTGTACAACATACTGCACTACGCAATCGTATATTCAAAACTATGTAATCCATTCGGTTTAAAAAATTACCTCACAGGTGGGCAACTGGACGGGCAGCGCTTCGCTAGCTTCTCCCCTCTCCTCCCCTCTACTCCTCTCCCTTCCCTCCTATTTTTTCTGAACACAAATGAATCATGTACCGAATTTTAGGGTTTCATTGAGCTTTTATAGGGAAGGAGTTCCTGTCGCCGACTAATTATTTTTTTAATTTTCTTTTTAAAAATATTATTTTTTTTAAAAAAAATCAGGGATCAAGGGCATGTTTGGTTTGAATCCTAAGCTAAAATGTATGGTCGGAGAGGGTGTATGTACATTGTTGGAGGTGTGTTTGATTTGTGACCTGGAACATGAGTCTCTTGGCTCGCCTGAGTGCTCTAGGCACCTTCGTTGGCCCGAACCAGGCGACCAAAATCTATCACCTGAGCCACACGATAGCAATTTGCTTCGTGTCAAGCAGTGGCACCTGTAGCGACGATCTTCTCAGCGAGCATCAAGCAATAAATCGATTTAGACTGATGGCCCGATTGGGTTGGATCAATCAGCTTGGATTGGAGATTTTGCTATTCTTTTCTTTGTCCCTTTGCTTTGCTTTGCTTGGGCGGATAGTAGCTGTGTGGACGTGTTGGGTGGCAGATATGGATTGATGTGTATTTGTGTAACGTAGAGGGATGATGAGGAAGGAAGTGTATTTTATGGCTTTACGCCTTCACATTCTCAAAACGTTTTATCTTATTTTATGTTTTTTTGATGCACAGGTCACCAACAAACACTACGTCTTTAGACTGGACTGATCAAATAAAAATCAACTACTTTCTATTTCTAGAGTACTTCCTTATACCTTTTTTTTTTGATATGGAGCCCAACCTAAGTCCTTTGGGCCATGGTAGTATGGGCTTGCATGTAGATCGCTGGATCCATTGTCTCGTGCTGACTATGGGCTCTTGAAAGTTTCTTGTTGCCTCTCACAAAAAAGAAAGTTTCTTGTTGATGTCGGAGAGGCATTTTTATATAATAATAATAATAATAATAGTATAATCTTATTTATTTATCGTCGGCGCTTGCACACAGAAAGGACGTTATGGCCATGCTCTTGCTAGACCTTTCTAATTGTCTCTCATTCGCAGGGCAGCCAAAATGTTGCATCGATCGTCCATGTGCACACAGAGGTAGGGCTTCCCTATGATCCAAATTTTATCAATATTTTTTTTATGATCTATAAAATTTTATCAATATTTTTACTAGTTTGTTCTCCGCATATAATACAATTTCAATGTATAGCTCGTTGACTCCCGTCGGCAAATTCTATATTCTTGCTATTTAGTCCTCTTCGTATAATACAATTTTACCGTATAACTGTTGAGTTTTGGGCTTAGTCTATTCAATATTCCAATTAAATTCTATAAAAATCCCAAATGCCCACTAATGCATGGTAGAAGGTGGGAAGTTTAATACCATATTACTAATCTAGGTGGGAGGAGACTAATATATAAGGTGGAGTTGATCTTATCTAGTTGAGGCAAGCAAAAGAAGAACACACATGCTCGCTCGCCACACCACGCCTCGCCATAGCCCACGCATGAATGGTCTGATTGATTTTGTGTCTGGTTGGTTTTGGAGCTGCAGCTTCTTTTTGCACCTCAAAACTATGCACATTGATTAGAAACTGAAAACTGGATACACTGTTTCAGTTGGTTTTATGGCACACATTAACCGTGTTTAAAACAGTGTTATGGCGGTAGTTTTTTCTGCTGAATCTGGCTCTATAAAATGAAGAGATCAGTATCAGAATGAAGGGTCCAAGAATATCATAACATAGACAGACTCAATTTCGTATTGTTGCCCAATTCCTCTGTGTTGTGTTGCCTTAGTTTTTCCATCCCTTCTTCGGCGTGCATCGACGTGGGGAGAGTAATGTCTCCAAAGCCAGCGTTCCTCGTGATCCTGCACGGGCTGGGGCGAATCAAGCTTTTGAAAAGCGTTTACGCAACTGCTCATAGCTTCCTCCTACATCATCCTCTACGCGTGTCTTCTTCAAATCAGACTTAACCGTGACCTTCGTCGGAACGATTATCTATAAGTCGCGGTAATATCATTTGATATGGGTAAACCTTATTTCCTAGATATCTGCCATGTGATATGATGTTGGTGTTTTCTTCCGTTAGTAACATTCTTGTTCTATGCTTTGCCTTGTTAGTGTTATATATATATGATATAAATATATTTGAGTTGATGATTATATTATTGTTCATAATTCTAATATACATAGTATATATACCGCTATTGATTAAACTATTATTTTAAAAATTATAATTATCACAAAGATACTCATATACGTAATAATAGTTTGTTGGACTCTCCTGCGACGCATATAATTATCACAAAGATACTCATATACCTAATAATAGTTTGTTGGACTCGCGTCCGACTGCATCGCTTTCCGCAGCAACATATATAGCATCTCCCCGTGATGAGCGTAGAAAACTTATAATTATATAAGCTATACATATAGAAACACAAAAAAAAAAAAAAAAAAAATGCTGCTGCCGCCTTTCTATTGTCCTACTAATGTCGTAAGGCTCGTTTGGAACGCACGATCTCACGGGGAATTTTGCTGGAAAACAGAGCCAACTCCTCCACGATTAGCACAAACAGGGCTTAAATTATGTCCAAGCCTATGCAGCATCGTGGTTCTCTTCTTGTTCTAATTAGGGGTCAAGTACAAGTGGCGCTACTTTAGCCCAATCAGAATACATACACTTTGCACATAATCCTGGAAAGCAAAGATTCCATGCTTTCTATATATTAGATTACCAGTACAGCTCATGATCAGGTTCAGTAACTAGCTAATGGCGATCGAAAATGCAGCCTAGCCAAAATGAACCAATGATCAACCACGTTAAGTTAGGAGGATGATTATATCTCGGATTTGCTAGCGAGGCGATGTCTGCGAGTCCAAGCAAAGATGATGAGGTGCCTTCCTTTTGGTCTGCCATGACGAGGGCCGCTTGGCTGCCCTACGCCTAATGATTCCAGGATGCGTGAGACTGAAAAGGGTTCTACAATTAGGGCAGTTAGTACAGAGGTCTTGCTTTAGTATGTGAGGGGCATTTTACTTGCTTAATTAGCATGTACGCAGCTGTTTAACAAAACAAAATGCCTTGCGCAATCTTTGAAACCCTACGAATGCGATCAAGCATCAAAGTAGTAGACCCATAAAGAGGAGGAGAATATTTTAGATTTCAGCAATCTTTGCCGGTGAGCCAAAGTCAAATAGCTGACCAAGAGTAGTAGGACTAGTAGTACTTTTTATCTGCACATATTATGCATTGCTTAGCCTGTTTGGTAACTAAGCATTAAAAATGCAAACAATAACAGCAATAGGATGAGGATAACAGGATCGACTTTCTGAAATATATGAACACAAGTGACTAGGGCAAGCAAGCATCTGTGTTGTCTTGTCATTTGTCAAATAACAACAAGATGCTTCTGCACTTTGCCATCCTCTTACGATTTCCTTCCTGACTCTGACAAATACTTTGCAGTTACGCACTGTGAAATGGAATCGCCAATAGGCATTAGGTAGTTAAATAACTGGTTGGTGAGAACCTACATAGATTGGCACATTTAGGTGCATGGCCCACAGCAGATCCAATGCTGGCATGTTAAGCTTTCCAGGCAATTTGGCTGTCAAAGAATACCAAGTCTCCTTTTGTTTAACTAAGCATGCCTTTGCCTTTGCTTCTCTTTTGCCTAAAGCCCCCTTTTTTATCCCTACTTTCCCTTATTTAAACCCAGAGCTTAGTCATTGATGAACCACAGAGGTCCTGATTTGGTCCGATCTTTCGATGAGAAAATAAATTCAGTAGAAATCGCTCAACTCTCACGATCCTGACTACGAACTCGCAAGGCTCGAAACCACGCAATCGTTGAACTGCTCGACAAGTCGTTATCAACCGTGCACGAATACACAGATGACCTGATCACAAAGATCAACTTCTGCATACACCGAAAAAGCACGCAAGAACAAGGTAAAAATACAATCTGATGTATTGCAAATATGAATAAAATTAGTATTGATAAGTGGGGTTTCAAAGACGATGTCGTTGTTGTTCTCGCCGAACAAGAGGACAAAGTATAAAGTAACAAAGCTAAATTTCAATAAACAAAACTCGAATTTTGCTAAAGGGTGGAGGCTCCTATATGAGGAGGACAGCTGGGAGGTGGAATCCCTAGGGCTGGTGGTACTCTTCATGTAAATAGTACAACCTCCCTAGGGTGGCCGGCAGCATACGGGCCTCATGGGCGAAGTCGACCCATACATTACACAATCTGTGGGCCAACAATTGGTGATGCAGCACCATACCATGTAGACGCAGTACAATGGTATTTACATGTAGCTCGACTCGTAGGAGTAGAAGTAGCTCGGTCCAATAGGGGAATATGGCATTGTTGTGGCCGAAAGTCTAATTGGAGAAGATGTGGTTGAAGTAGAGGATGCCGTGCAGCGGGTCGAAATAGTGGTTGCATCCTTAGGGTTGATATCCTCATCAGTCATGCACCATCATGGAGTGTTCAATTCGTTCTTATAGGGTGTGTTTGGTTGTCTGCATGTCCCTAGCCCTGTATGTGTCATCTAGGTTGAACCTAGGCAGGCTGAGTGGATGTAATGGTGGGTTATTTGGTTGTATGTTTCTGTTGGTCACGCTATGCTGAGATGTTGTTTGGTTTCCTGCATCTAGCGGAGTGTGCTCACCTCTTCTAGCGGGTGGTGAGAATACCCATATTTGAGTTGGACAAAGAGAGGAAGAAAGAAAGAGAATGACAGGTCAGGTCCAGTGGCCAGTGGGACAAAGAGAGAAAGAACAGAGGAAGAAAACAGGGGAAGCTGGGTGGCACGAGCGCACGGTCGGGTGGCATCGGCGGTAGCTCGGCGGCGCTCCAAGGGAAGTAGCGCAAGCATGGGCACGACAGAGGCACGAGGGCGCGCTGGGTCCTTCGAGGAAGCCAGAGGGTGACTGAGGTGGCGGCACGACGATGACAGCGACGGCACCGGCGTCGGCGAAGAAGGTGGCAACGGCGGCGAGACTCTACAATGACGCATTGACTGAATCGAGAAGGGGAACCGGTAGATAAAGGTCGGGAACACGTGATGACGCTGTCTACTCGACCTGGAACTCACATGAGAAGGAGATTGGGCGAGGATGGTGCGGCGGCCGGAATGGAAGAATATGACCAAATCCGGAGATATGCTACGGAAATCAAGAAATTGATTTAGGGGAATGACTCAAGGAAATATAGAACACGATATGACGCGCTCAAAAGTGCAAAAAATGGTCCATAGCGGCGGAACGGTGATACAGGGGGGGTTGAGATCGGCGACGGGGAAGAAGCTCCTCGAGGCGACGACGGTGCTCTGGGCGGCGTGGGGTGAGGACGCACGGGCGCGACACAGGCTGGGCGGCTCGGTGCGCACGGTGTGGCGCGAGCGGGCACAATACGGGAAGTGAGCGGAATCCACACAATTGGGCAGCAACTACATGAGCTGAGCTTGGCCAGGGAGGGGAGTTTGAATCGAGCGTCTTCCTTTGGCCAGGACCGAGAGGGAATCTTGCGTTAGGTGAGTTATGCTCACCCACCCGACCAGGCAACCAAACACCATGGAATTTACATCTACTCGTGCAAGCTAACCTTGTGCATGCAACCAAACACACCCATAAACACCCTTGCTGGTCCATGGGAATCCAGCCAGTAATTGCCTATAACAACTAAGATATCAATCTTTTCTCAACAAAAAAAAAACTAAGATATCAATCACCTATTAAATAGTGTTATTTCCATTCGTTATATAATTGACTACCTGTCAAAGTAGAGTCAAGATTCTTTGTGGCAGTAATGAAAGTCGATCGTGTGCATTTTTTTTAAATGAACATCATCATCTTCTGCATGGACCATTCATTTGATTCTTTTGTGTTCCATTGGATCTTTTATGTAACTGTTTTTTAAAAGTACTTAATTTGCTTGCATTTTTTTTGTGTAGTTTCCACATTTGGTAAAATGTGATATTTGTCCATGATAATAAGAGTGTTGTCATCTGAACACATGTTTGGCAACAAGTAAACATTAGTAAACAGATAATGGCTTCGAGGTGAAACAAATTGTCCATACCAATAAGCGTTGGTAGAGGTATCCCTCTTCTTGTAACACTGATCATGTCATACAATAGAACATAACTAAACTCAAGTCTTGGTGGTTTGATTTACTTGTACTTGGGGCATATTTACAAGCCCAACATATGAGGTTGAAAAGCCTTTGAAGTGTTCCACATGGTACAGAGTCACTGACGCAGATGATTTGCACCTCACAGGGCACCAATTCAGCCAGGCCAGCTTTTAGATCAAAGGAATAACAGAAAGCACTACTCACAGTCTATTGATGCAATTTTTATAGCTAAAAGCTTGCTTGCATTAGGATCCCCACAAACACTTAGAATCGGGAGATAATCCAGAGGCCAGTGATGTCATGGGCATAGCAGATCAAAGTAAGATCTAACCATGTCAAGATCAGGTGGCATCATGTGCATGATAGGTTAATCACAAACGGCACTGCGTCTTGTTGTCATTCAGGGAGAAAAGCATTTTGCAATTTTTTGAGGCCCACAAGAAAACTACCATCTTAACTGAAGTTCATTGGCCCAGTGATGGACATGTGGGAGTGTGTAGTTCCTGATCTACTCAAAGTAAGATTAAACCACAATACCATATATGTATATCCTCATAATAGATGGTGTATCTATCTATTATCTGTATTTTCCTAATGTAAGACAGACATGGTTGTGATCTTACCTCAGCACACTGGTATGAGTCACATGATTACAACACCCCCATTTTCCTCCCGGCAGTTCTGCCCTACACTACATCCTAAGAGTGGTCATTAGGAGAAAGAACCAAATGCAAAAGCCTATATGCATGATAACATCTCAAGCAAAAGCCTATCTGATGATGCTCGCTGCCCCCCTTCTTTTCTCACACTGTAACTCATGACTCATCCCAGCCAAAATGGCTTTGCAGCTTGTGCCATCATCATCATCAAACTGCCATCTATGATCTGTTGATCTGGTACTAGTAGTATTTTTGCAGGAGCTTTTTAACAGCCCATCAGATATTCACTCACAGGTCACGGCTCCTGCTAGCTTTCTGCACGCACTCCCACTCGCCACTTATTCTTGACACCGAAAGTGCACGACACAGCACACTGAACCAGAAGTCCAGAACACAAACACATAGCTAAGAGACAAAACATATATAGTACATCCCTTTGCAGCGCTTGCACTTGCTGTTCCTTCATTGTTTGTTGTTAGAGAGAGAGAGAGAGAGAGATGGGCGTGGCGACGGTGACAGAGCTGAAGCAGAGCATCTCCGGGAAGAGGACGTTCCGGACGAGCCTGAGCAGCCGGCACACCAATGAATGGTGATTGAAGAATTCTGCTCTCTGTCTAGCTTCACTCGTATCTTTAGATTATGGTCATAGCATAAATATGATGGTTAATCGCGGTTAGAGGTGAACATTTCTTCCTGCTGTTGTTCTTCTCTGAGCATCTTGGAAAGTTTTTCTGGGAATTATCGTTAGCTTTAGTCTCTCGATTCTTGTTGCCAGCTTGTGATGAATCTGACGATGATAAGCCACTTATTTCATTCAAGAATATGTGCAGTGTAATACTGAATCTGGTAGTGCAAAATTACATTTGTTGACATGCCACCAAGGAACACGAGAACACGTAATGCGCACTAAGATGATTGGAATTATGAATTTCTAAAGCAAATTGAACTTTGTGCACTAAGAGTAGCTGCAAACCAGTTGCAGACAATTTACCCTGTATTATGAAATTATAAATATCAGAAATGCATCGTATTCCCTTGAGTCATGATATCTCCTTAGTCAAATTTCCACCTGTCCCTGTGACAATTAACCTTATTCAGCTATTCTAAACCAAGTATTGGATTCAATTCAATTAGCATTTCAAAAGCAATCAGTTGCGCAGAAACAAAAATGATCTGATGTGAGAATCAACCTCGTGCCTTCTTCATCTTGTAGGCCTCCGACCGACGTCTCGAGCGACCTCACCGTCGAAGTCGGCACGTCCAGCTTTGCCCTCCACAAGGTGAGAACTAATCATATCTGAAACCGCAGAAAGGTTTGACATGCGAAGCGAAAACGACGTGTTAATGCCGATGGCATAGCTGCTCGCGCAGTTCCCGCTGGTCTCCCGGAGCGGCAAGATCCGGCGGCTCATCGCGGAGGCCAAGGACGCCAAGCTCGAACGCCTCAGCCTCCACGGCACGCCGGGGGGCGCGCCGGCGTTCGAGCTGGCCGCCAAGTTCTGCTACGGCGTCCACGTCGACGTCACGGTCGCCAACGTCGCCATGCTGCGCCGCGCCGCGCACTACCTGCAGATGACCGAGGACTTCTGCGACAAGAACCTCGAGCTCCGCGCCGAGGCCTTCCTCCGCGACGCCGTGCTCCCCAGCATCGCGAGCTCCGTCGCCGTGCTCGGCAGCTGCGAGGCGCTGCTCCCCGCCGCTGAGGACGTCAACCTCGTCGGCCGGCTCATTGCCAGCATCGCCAACAACGTGTGCAAGGAGCAGCTCACGTCCGGACTGTCCAAGCTGGACCAGAGCGCGCAGCTCAAGCCGGCAGTGGTCATCGAGCTCGACTGGCCGGGGGACTGGTGGGGCAAGTCGGTCGCCGGTCTCGGCCTCGAATTCTTCCAGCGGCTGCTCTCCGCCGTAAAGTCCAAGGGCCTCAAGCAGGAGACGGTGACACGGATTCTCATCAACTACGCCCAGAATTCGCTGCACGGGATCATGGCCAGGGACATGCAGGCCGCGGCCAAATGCGGCGGCGTCGCGGTCATGGACGCCGTCAAGAAACAGCGCGCCGTCGTCGAGACCATCGTCGGGCTGCTCCCGGCGCAGTCCAAGAAGAGCCCCGTGCCGATGGCCTTCCTCTTGGGGCTCCTCAAGACGGCGATGGCGGTGTCCGCGTCCAACATATGCAAGACCGACCTCGAGAAGCGGATCGGCATGCAGCTTGACCAGGCCATCCTGGAGGACATCCTGATCGCCGCAGGGTCCGGCGCGACCTCGCCGGCGGCGGAAGCCGGGCAGCACCACACGCTGTACGACACGGACGTGGTTGCGAGGATCTTCTCGGTGTTCCTCAACCTCGACGACGACAACGACGAGGACGGCGGCGGGTGCGGGTTCGACTACGACAGCCCTCGGTCCCCGAAGCAGAGCCTCCTGGTGAAGGCCTCCAAGCTGCTGGACAGCTACCTCGCCGAGATCGCGCTCGACTCCAACCTCCTCCCCTCCAAGTTCATCTACCTCGCCGAGCTCCTCCCCGACCACGCCCGCCTCGTCACCGACGGCCTCTACCGCGCCGTCGACATCTTCCTCAAGGCACGCACTCTCTGCATTTCCCGCGCTTTAGTCTCTTGTCCAGTGCTACATTGCTACCACGTAGGTGCATTAATTGCAACTAATTAACATACGATGCACGCGCGCGCTCATGTCGAACGTGCAGGTGCACCCGAACATCAAGGAGGCGGAGAGGTACCGGCTGTGCAAGGCGATCGACTGCCAGCGGCTGACGCCGGACGCGTGCAGCCACGCGCCGCAGAACGAGCGGCTGCCGGTGCAGATGGCGGTGCAGGTGCTCTACTTCGAGCAGCTCCGCCTGCGGAGCGCGATCCAGTCCGGCGGCGGCGGGGTCGGCGTCGTCGAGCACGACGCGGCGCTCTTCTTCGGGTGCGCCGCCGCGGCCGCGGCGACGGCGCAGGGCGGCAACATGCGGTCCGGGAGCGGGGTCGGGAGCGGCGCGATGTCGCCGCGGGACAACTACGCGTCGGTGCGGCGGGAGAACCGGGAGCTGAAGCTGGAGGTGGCGCGCATGCGGATGCGGCTCACGGACCTGGAGAAGGACCACGTGAGCATGAAGCGGGAGCTGGTGCGCGTCAACCCAGCGAATCGGCTGCTCCGGAGCTTCGCGCGCAGCCTCGGTCGGCTCAACGCGCTCTTCCGGATGCGCCCCGCCGCGGAGCCGGGGCTGCATCAGCTCGGCGCCAAGGCCACCGCCGCCGCCAAGGTGCTCTTCCAGCGCCGCCGCCGGTCCTGACCGACCACCACTGATGGCCTGATCGAGTTGGTCGGTGGAATCCAGTGGATTCTTGTACGTTCGTGTGTGCATAGAAGGTGATAATACTTCATGACCGATCGAGTGTCTGGTATATGGTTCGACCAGCGACTCTTTTCTTCCCAATTTTTGTGGGGATTGCATGGAATTCTGTTTGATAAAATGACGTACGTACGATACCATGCAGTTCATGTAAGGATGATGGATGATTTCGAGAGGTGTACGGTGTACCAATGTGCAGTGTGTTTTGTGACGTGTCTACTAGTATAAGATACAGATACGGTGGGGTTGGCTTTTCCTCCCCGAAAAGCAGACAAATATTATCACAGACAGAAATGAATTTTGGGAAGACTGACCCTCGGACGTACGACCGTCTATCACCGGATCTGACTTTAAATAGTTGATTTTGGCTATCCAAAAATTAGTGAGACATAACAATTATTTAGTAAATTTGGAACACGCATCCAATACAACAAAAATACAACAAAATTCAAACTCAAAGCAGCAAGTATGGATTCCTTAGTGCAACAAATAGACATCACCTGCAACAAAAGTTTACTATTGTACAGCAAATCAAAAACACAATTGCAACAAAAACATCTTGCCGCAATATTTGATGCAATAACATCACAACAATAAAAAATATTCCATGCAAAATTTCGAACCAACTATTGCAACAAATTGAGAAAACATCTGCAACAAATCGTACTCGGATTAGGCACCCAGATGGTGACGAGTAGCAACAACACTTCATCGAGAGTGTTGCTGCGGCACCGGCGAGGAGCCCGCACGTGCTCTTGGTGCATCCGGGCACCGCGCAACACTTCCCTCTCCACATGCGCTACGAATAAGCTGGTGCCCCGTGGATGTTCTTGGGGCACACACTGCCGCCTTCCAACATGCATCGCTTCCGGCTGCCGTGCGCCTTGCACAACAGCGTGCTGCCTTCCACGCCCTTGGGACATCCCTAGAAGGCGCACCTCTTGCCGCCGCCATGTGCCTTGCAGTAGAGTGTGCTGCCATGCGCCCCCTTGCAGCAGTCCGGGTACTAGCACCGACGGTTGTTGCCATGGGAGATGTAGAGCTCAACCCACCCCTCGGCACAAGAGGGGGTTAGCGTAGAGGGGAAGAAGGTATGGAGTTCAAATGGTGTTTTGCGTTGCAGTGATGTGGATGGATAAGGGTCAAATAGGGGTAGCTGTGAAGTGGAGCGTCCGGTGGGGTCAGTTACATCGGACGATGGCTGTACAGATTCTCATGAATTTTCCTATCTTTTTGTTCGTAATCTACCAGTCCTCTTAGAAGATTTTATCAAAACATATCTTCACGGGGTGTTGTAGATTACTGGTATGAAATACAGGGGTGCTTACACATTTCCCAACCAAAAGTACCTACAAATTGAGCTTGCTGAGTGTATCTGGACTAGAATGCAACAGTGAAGTCAACGCTATTTACAAAACAAGTTGACATCATGCCAATTTCACACCAAAACGCAATAAGCCCCACCGTTTACCAACCCTTATTCTTAAACAACAAATGATGTATATCACTATGAAATACATGGGTTTATGAAATTTTCCAACCAAAAAAATACCTGCAAAGTGCGGTGGCTGAAATTTGTTTTTTGTGTATGGTTTGTTATGGAGAAGGGTGTTGCCTAATTAACTTTTCCATAGACCAAAAATTCATTTCTTGTCATTTAAACATTCTTTCTACAAAACGGTGAGCTTTGGTTTAAAATGAAAAGGAAAAAGAGGGTGAACTAAAGTCACACGAATTCAAATATAACAATTATTGTGCTGTTTTCAGATCTTGCTTATGGACATTCCTGAGAGGTAGAGTGAGAATTGAAAAAATAAAGATACGCAAAAATAAATACGCTAGAGGAAGGGCTCTAACCAACTAAGCTAGTTCAGCTATGTTGCACTGCCGCGCACTTAGGGGTGGATATCAGGTGCCTCTCTTATCGAGTTTTCCCGAAGTTGATATAGACTGATTTAATATCATTTTATTTATAGTTTGAAAGTATTTTAAAAACCAAGCTAACGAGTCGAGCCCAATATTTAATCAATTAACGAGTGTAATTGGAAAAATTTGAATCGAGCCAACGAGCTCCACTAACGAGTTTTTTCCACCCCTATGCACACTTATCCAATACAATTAGTTGGGCATCAAAAGAAGCCGAATAGCTTCATAATGCTCGACGAGGACAATATGTATTGATGACAGGTGTCGTCGATACGAGATCGAACAGTAAACTTGTGGCACCCCCGGTTGGACGCGTCGACCACCGGGGGTGCGAAGGGGACTCCATGAGAATCACACACAAAGGGGTCATATGGATGTATTGCATATGTGTAGTAGAAGTTACAAAAATTACCTTCCCTTTTTCCCATTTACATGGCTCATATTTATAGAGCGAGAGGGGTATACATGCGAAGTTACATCGTTGCCCTCGGTACCTAATTCATCCCGGGGGTTCTTTTGTCCATTTCGCCAAGTGTGTCCCGCCACCTTCAAGTGGGTCTGTCGATGTGTCACACCTCGGCAAGGTTAGTCCACGGACCCCGTTCGGGGTTGGTCTACAGACCTCGCCCGGAGTGCGTTTGTTGATGCGTTCTACCTCAGTGAGGTTGGCCCCCGGACCACGTTTGGTGTTGGTCCCCGAACCTCGCCCAGAGTGGGTTCGCCGATGTGTCGTACCTCGGTGAGGTTGGCTCCCAGACCCCGTCCTAGGTTGGTTTGCCGATGCGTCGTACCTCAGCGAGGTTGGCCCCTGGACCCCATTCGGGGACGGTCCTGGACCTCGTCTGGGATTGATTTGTCTGAGCATCATGCCTTCGTGGGGTTACCGTCGGCTCGAGGTAGCATGGGGACCCTCCTCCAATAGTAGCCCCTCACCGATCCGGGTGGTCGTCAACCACCTGCCTTTCCCAATGTGCCGACTTGTAAAATGGGTTAGCTCGCGGCTTTGGGTCGACGATTCCGCTGATAACCTACGGCGCACTCCAACATTATGTTAATTTACCTTAGCACGCCCGTGAATTTAAGACAACGAGTTGGGCATGCACCTCGAGGTGGGTTCCGCTGGTCTTCACTGAAGGGTCGTCGCTGCTCCACTAGGACAATTTTGAGACACATCGGGGGTTCATCATCGCATGAAAAGGGTGCGAAGTCACATGTAGTCGTGGGATCATGCATTGGCTGACCGGGACACTGAAGTTACATGGAGGATTGCTTAACTCATGGTCTTCGAGATGTGAAGGTACGAGTTGAGGTGCCAAGCTCGACTCGCTTGGGTGTGGCCGAGGCATAACCCTCGAGAAGCAACATAATGTTGATGTGCGCAAGGTTGACTCGCATGAACACATAGCAATGAGCATGGCCGACTTGTTAGTCCGAGACGTGTGGCGCCCTCAAGTGAACGGGTCATTGTGTGCAAATGCATCGAGTTGTGCGTGGATGGACCGCTCATTCGAGGTGCAGTGGAGCTTCAAAGTGTGGGAGGCCAACAGGCGTGCACGTGTAAACTCGTATGAGCTCGATGGGCATAGTGAGCTAGGTGACACATTGAGATGCGGTCGGTCGATGTACGTCAATGTGGCAAGATGTGCAAGGTCGACATGTGCCCAAGGCCAACTTAACAAGGCTTGGTCCTCAAGGTGAGGGGATATGCGATAAGGTGTTATTTGCTCAACTCACCAAGACATGGCATGCGAAACGGGATGACACACATCGGGTTTCCATGTGCACGGCTCACAAAAGCTTGGCCTACGAAGCGAGGAGCACTTGATGCGGGGCTATGTTCAGCAGAGGGAGTGCTCTTGAGGCTGGTCACACCGCACCAAGGCCACGTGTTGGCGCTCTCCAAGGTACAACCACTAATCAAAGGGGATCACTTAATCAAGGAGACTCTAATAGAGCCGAGATGGGTTCAGTCAAGAGATTGTCATCGAGGCCGAGTCGTATCATGCCAAGGCGAAGCCATTGAGGAGTGACTGAGATGACTGGAACGTCATCGTCTCCCATCGAGACTGAGTCGTGCCATGCCAAGGTGATGGCCCGAAGCACTCGAGGCTAGTGGGTTGCCTGCGGAGTGAGTAGGCGTGTAGTGAAGAGTGTGCTAGTCGACTCACCGAGGGGTCTCCATTGGTGCCAGTGGGTGTACGCCGAAGCGCTTGTAGTTGGAGCTGGGGACTGAGTGATAACAAAGACATGTGCATTGAAGTGCTGGGTACATGGCTTGCCTGAGGCATGACTTTGCGCGGAGTGCTCAACTCACCGAGGCATGGCGTTGGATGGAAGGAGCTGATTTTTATAACTTGTTGGTTGGTTCTTATTGATGGGGTAAGTTATTAGCCCATCTCCTATCGAGAAAAAGAACTTAGCACTTGAGACGGGGCTCGAGAGCGCTTTGAGGTTGTGGAGAGGCTAGACGTCGTCTCCCATTAAAAAAACTTAGCGCTTGAGGTGAGGCTCAAGAGCGCTTAACATGCCGGGAGGCTGGAATGTTGTCGTCTCCCATTGAAAAAACTTAGCCCACTAGACGAGGCTCGAGAGCGCTTTGAGGTTGTGGAGAGGCCGGAATGTCGTCATCTCCCATTGAAAAAACTTAGCACTCGAGACGGGGCTCGAGAGCACTTTGTGGTTGTGGAGAGGCTGGAACGTCGCCGTCTTCGATCGAAAAAACTTACCACTTGAGACGGGAATCGAGAGCACCTCGAGATTGTGGAGAGGCTAGAATATCATCGTCTCCCATCGAAAAAACTTAGCGCTTTAGGTGAGGCTCGAGAGCACTTCAATGTCGGGAGGCTGGAAGATCGTCGTCTCCCATCGAAAAAACTTAGTGCTTGAGACGAGGCTCGAGGACGCTTTGAGGTTGTGGAGAGGCCGGAACGTCGTCATCTCCCATCGAAAAAAACTTAGTGCTCGGACAGGGCTCGTGAGCGCTTTGAGGTTATAGAGAGACTGGAACGTCATTGCCTCCATCGAAAAAACTTAGTGCTCGAGACAGGACTCGAGAGTGCTTTGAGGTTGTGGAGAGGCCGGAACGTTGCTGTCTCCCATCGAAAAAACATAGCACTCGAGATAGGACTCGAGAACACTTTGAGGTTATGGAGGGGCTGGAATGTCGCCCCTTCCCATTGAAAAAACTTAGTGCTCGAGACAGGGCTCAAGAGTACTTTAAGGTCGTGGAGAGGCCGGAATGTCGCCACCTCCCATCGAAAAAACTTAGCACCCAAAACAGGGCTCAAGAGCGCTTTGAGGTTGTGGGGAGGTCAGAACGTCGTCGTTTCCCATCGAAAAAACTTAGCACACGAGATGGGGCTCGTGAGCGCTTTTGTCTACCTGCTCGACCCCGGAGGGTGAGGACAAGTCCAGACTAGGTTAAGTTTGCTCGGCCCCGGAGGGTGAGTATGTGTTCGCTCGCTCTGCCCCGGATGGAGTGGCTCGCAGAGCGAGGAGTGCTTGACCAACCGAGGCGTGTCATTCAGGTGCGATGGCAAGCGCTGAAGCACTAAACTCGATGCATCGAGGTGAAGTCGTTGGGCTAGGGGAAGCGAGTCTTACTTGCGTACTTGGCCCTGAAGGACGAGGCTGTTGCTAGCGCACTCGGCCCCGGAGGGTGAGTCTTTCTCACGCACTCTGCCCTGGAGGGTGAGTCTTTCTCGTGCACTCGACCCTGGAGGGTGAGCCTTTTGCTGGCACACTCGGCCCGGAGGGTGAGTCTTTCTCGCGAACTCGACCCCGGAGGGTGAGTCTTTCTCACCCACTTGGCCTGGAGGGTGAGTCTTTCTCATGCATTTAGCCCCAGAGGGTGAGTCTTTTGCTGTGCACTCGGCCCCGAAGGGTGAGTCTTTCTCACGCACTCGGCCCTGGAGGATCAGTCTTTCTCTACTAGGATGAGGCAAAGCCATCGAGGCCGAGTTGAACCACGCCGAGGCCAAGCCATCGAGGCATGTTGTGGCTTGCCGAGGTGGATCCATTGAACTAAGGGGAGTGAAGGGTTACGGGTAGGCTACGATAGCACAAAACAAAAATTTACCATGCAACCAAGGAAGCTCTGCTAGTAATAGATCATGAGATTACCACTAGACGTGCCGACTCATAGCGGAAGTAGAGTCAATGTAGCGAGTTGTTGCAGTCATTGTCATACTCGCCGCATGTCTTCTTCTCCGAGTCTTGTGATCGTCACGAGTTGTAGATCGTCCTAGTGCTGATGCTTCGCAACAACACCTCCAAGGTATCCACACATACGGGGTAGGGATACCACGCGCTGGAGTGCTAGCGCCGGAAGCGTGGTATGAGGAAGGTGTGGCTGTTAGGGTTTCAGGAGTTCTTCAAAAGATCATGATCACCCCATGCCACCACCCCTATATATATAAGCATCCATTATGGGTCTCGTACTTGAGTCCCATTAGGAACTCATGGCCTACAAGAATTCGAAACACCATCCAAATCAAATCCTAGCCCTTTACGTGCGCGACCCTATAGGTTCATGTGTAATCGGTTGTGACTCAGAAACTCTTTTTTGATCACTAGTCGTTAGCGGTACCTAGCAGCACATAACGATTCCCAAACACACATGGAATATATCAGACGAACCTTAATGCAATATGATCTACGACCAGGTCCATATCACTAATGACCAACTCATATCTCTATACGACAAGTTCATATTTGGTCTCGACTAATTCGTAACTCCTTATGACCAGGTTTCGATCACTTAGTGACCATGTTCGACCAGCCTACGACTAGCTCGTATCTCCATATGACTAGTCCGTATCTGATCGAACTGAAAGACCATCTTGTGTATCCTCCCTTTGCCTTGCGATATCTGGTTGAACTCCAGGTGAGATGTTGTATCATCCATGGACTGTTCAATACTTTCTCGATCAAGTGTCGAATAACTTCATGTGGTCGACACTTTGACCACTAGTGGCATGACCATGCACTTTCTTTATCCAACCACAACGAGGGGCCCAGAGATATCTCTCCTGTTATGTTAGGAGGGACAAATCTCATATCCAACCAGTCACATCCCTCTGCATATTTTATAACATACCCGAAAGCTACCTTTATAACTACCTAGTTACGAGTAGCGTTTGGCAACCCCTAAGAGTGCTATTACACATGTAGGAAACAATGCTGATATCAGGTTTAAGGATTATACATCATCATTACTTGAGACCAACTAATGATACATAATATCATAACAATCTCAGCAGTGTCTCAAGGTGGGTCTTTTTCAATACCATGTTCTTTAACATGTGTCCATATTATTGGTTTGATATCGCCATATCCATGACCTGGGAAACATAGTCATCAACCAATACATATGCTAATCTATTCATATGTGTTCTCATATATTTCCGACCAAGGAACGTTTAAGAATAATCATCGCAGAAATATAGAGTTTCACAATCAAGTCACATACCTGATAATAAATATTATTGATATTATTCTAGGAATAAGATAGCATATTATCCAATGTTACGAACATAATATAATATAATCATCTTTATGATTGCCTCTAGGGCATATTTCCTACAGGGATCCCCTAGTAGAGAAGACGCCATCGAGACGAAGCAAAGTTTGGCTAAGGCAGGCCGTCGAGGCCAAGTTGAACCATGCCAAGGTAAAGCCATCAAGGAGTGTTGGGGTTCGCCAAGGTGAATCCGTCAAACTAGGGGAACCCCTAGTCAAGGAGACATCATCGAGGCGAAACAAAGCTCGACCGAGGTAGATGCGTCAAGGCTGACTTGAACCACACTGAGACTGAGCCATCGAGGAATGTTGGCGCTTGCTGAGGTGACTCCGTCGAGCTAGGAGGAGCCCCTAGTTGAGGAGACACCATCGAGGTGAAAGTGAAGCCTGGACAAGGCAACACCGTCAAGCTGAGTGGAACCACACCAAGGCCAAGGCATCGAGGCATGTTGGGGCTCGCCGAGGTGAATTCATCGAACTAGGGGTAGCCCCTAATCGAGGAGACGCCATTCAAATGAAACAAAGTTTGGTCGAGACAAGGCCATCAGGACCATGTTGAACCTTGCCGAGGTCAAGCCATCGAGGCGTGTTGGCGTTCATTGAGGTGAATCCGTCGAACTAGGGGAAGCCCCTAGTCGAGGAGATGCCATCGAGGCAAAACGAAGATCATCCGTGGTAGATCCATCAAGGTTGACTTGAACCACGCTGAGGTTGAGCCATCGAGGCATATTGGGGCTCACCGAGGTGAATCCGTCGAACTAAGCGAAGCCCTTAGTCGAGAAGACACCATCGAGGTAAAATGAAGCTCAGCCGAGGTAGATCCTATTGGAAATATGCCCTAGAGGCAATCATAGAGATGATGATATTTCATTGTGTTCATGTTTTTGATAATATGTTATCGTGTTCCTTGAATGAATCATTTGTTATAGATCAATAAGTATGTGACTTATTGGTGGAACTATTTAACTTATATGATGTTATTCTAAATGTATCCCTGGTCGGAGGTCACTGGTCGGAACACCAGTGACTATGTGACTAGCACATGTATTGATTGATGACCTGGTTTCACCGGTCATAGATATGGAGATATCGAATCAATAATGTGAACACATGTTAGAGAACATGGTGTTGGATAGACCCATCATTGAGACACTATTGAGATTGTTATGAATCTTTGTGTTATTAGTTGGTCTCAAGTAATAATGATGTATAATCCTTAGACCTGAGAACAGCATGGTTCCCTACATGTGTAATAGCACTCTTAGGGGCTACCAAACGCTACTCCGTAACTGGGTAGTTATAAAGGTAGCTTTAGGGTATGCTATGAAACATGCGGAGGGATGTAACTGGTCGAGATGGGATTTGCCCCTCCTTCCATAACAGAAGAGATGTCTCTGGGCCCCTCGTGGTGATCGGATAAAGAAAGTGCATGGCCATGCCACTAGTGGTCGAAGTGTCGACCACATGATGTTATCCGTCACTCGATCGAGAAAGTATTGAACAGTCCATGGATGACACATCATCTCACCTGGAGTTCAACCAGACATCGTGAGGCAAAGGGAGAATGCATGAGTAGGTCACTTAGTTTGATCAGTTACGGACTAGTCGTATGGAAATACGTGCTGGTCGTAGACTGGTCAAACGTAATCACAGAATGGTAAGAACCTGGTCGTAAGGAGTTACGAACTGGTCGTGACCAATTACAACCTGGTCGTATAGAGATACGAACTGGTCGTAAGTGATGAGGACCTAATCATAGATCATATTACATCAAGGTTCGTCCGATTTATTCTATGTGTCTTTGGGAATCGTTATGTGCTGCTAGGTACCGCTAACGACTAGTGATCGGAAAAGAGTTTTTAAGTCATAATCGATTACACATGAACCTGTGGGGTCGCACACTTAAAGGGCAAGGATCTGTTTTGGATGGTGATCCAAAATTTGTATAGGCCACGAGTTCCTAATGGGCCTCACGTACGAGACCCATCATGGATGCCTATTGTAACACCCTGACTATAAGGAAGTCAAGATGTCACCTACAATCACTACTCTTTAGAATAATAACATCAAAACGCATGACAAGGTGAAGGAGTTAATAAGGATATACGGAAACAAGGATTCATCATCAAGTTTAATCAACGGAATGGAAATAAACAATTGAGAGGATACTGGTAGTTATGACCAAAATGGCTTATTACAATTCAACACAAGACATAAATAACGACAATAAAAGTTCTCAAAATATTTGGATTATGGTAGTGAGTGCATCGTGTTGAACTACCCTCCACGAGATCATTCTTCCTTGTCATTTACCTAAATAAAACAACAAAGCAAGAATGAGCCAAAGACTCAGCAAGTACTTGTATGTAACAATCAAACATACCATGAACAATTTATCACAATCATAACTTGAACATTGATTGGAAACAACTTTATGAATGGATGAAGTGAAATGATGCATTGAAGGAATTGGACATATCGCAAAGATATATCTGCGGTATAGCGAGTGAAACACCCGTCGGTGTTCACTTAAAGTAACCGTATGAAGAACGTTTCATACGGCCGTCCAACGTGGCCCACATTGGAATGGTGGACTCACGTAACGTGGCCCACATTGGAATGGTGGACTCACGTAACCATTCTGGAATTGATGGGATTTTCAAGTGCCCATCTTTGGAATTGATGGGTCTTACAAAGGTAATTTATGCATGTCATGATGTGATCCCATGGCAAGATTGAATAGTACTCATAAATGAAAAGATACACATGGCATTCATCTACAAATACGGACAAATATAATCATTCATTCACACATCACATAATGCATCAATCATAGTATACAAGTTACTTACTTGTTCGCTGCACAAGCGACGGTTTGGGAGGTAATCGAGGTACCCTCCACTCACCGCTTCACCGCCTACAATATAAAATGATCAATATGAGGACAACCGAGTGCACGATTGCTACACGTGCCCTCCCACAATCTCTAACCAAACCAACCAAACAAAAGGTTCAATTTGATCCTCTACACAAAAAGTCCAGATTACCTAACTTCTGGCAGTCGTACGAGAAAATTCACCATTAATTGTCTGTAACTCTAAAAGACATGAAACTAGTGCTCAATGATTCTTAACTGATCAGGCTACAAAACATTAGTTGACGGAATCCCCTGATTCGGCCAAAACAGCGGGCTAATTATCAGTTAAACACAACCCATCTACGTCTGTCCAGAATACAGATCAGTAATAAAGAAAACAGCGTAACTTTTAGCCTACTGATCCAATGAGAATGATCCTTATCAACTTGGAAAGATAAATTTGAGAACTACAATAACTTAGTTGGGTGAAGGTTCTAATTCGGCCCCTAATTTGAACAAAACCGAGGGACAAACCTACTGACCCCAGTTTTCAGGCAGACTGAACAGATCGCAATCAAAAATTCATATCTCCCAAACTAAAGATCGGATTTTCCTGATCTTGGTGCCAAAACAAAGCTAACGTTCCCAGGAATAAAACTCTAGAAGGGCAAAACCCTAGATTCGGCTTCTACAGTAGTCTAAATAATAGATGAAAACGCTAACATTTATCTGCCCAGAATTCAGAACAGTGGTAAATAAAATATCATAACTTTCATTATACAGATCCAATGGAGATGATCTTTATCATCTTTGAAAGATAATTTAAAGGGATACAATAACTTATTTGGGTGGAGGTTCTGGAAATGTCTCTAACTAAATCAAAACCTAGGATCAAGCCGACAGATCCTTCTCGTCAGACAGACAGAACAGAGCGCACTAAAAAAATCATATCTCCTAAACCGTAAGGCGGAATCACGTGATCTCAGTGGCTATGGAAAGCTAAGAACAATACCTACAACTTTCTAAGAGATGGACAGGACAGAAAACGAACGCATCTTACCTAAAATCGACGTACAAGGCGGCGCACAGCAATGGGGAAAGGTGGCGGCGGCTCCAAAGGGGGGGAGGGTGAGAGAAATGTGGAGTTTAGGGTTTGGGGGTGGGAACCCCCCCCCCTTATGGCCAGCCACCACATGGGCCCCTCCTGGGCCGTGGCCCGAGCCCAGTTGTCGTGAAATCTGAAAAACCCCGGTGAAAAGATGATTCTGGTTTTTCGATTAGCTCCCTCTTCTGAAACTTCTTCTAATAAGCCGAATCACCTTCGGGGTATTACACCTATATAAAGAGGGGCGGTGGCATAGGGTAAAGTATGATGATGATGATCTTTGGAAGAACTCCTGAAACCCTAATAGCCACGCCTTGTTTACCACGCTGCCGGAGCTAGCACTCCAATGTGTGGTGATCCTGCCCCGTACGTGTGGATACCTTGGAGGTGTTGTTACGAAGCATCAGCACTAGGACGATCCGCGACTTGTGTTGATCACCGGAGTCGGAGAAGAAGTCGCGTGGTGGGTACGACCACTCGAAGAAGCAGACGCGCATCGAGTACGACTACTCGAAGAAGGAGACGCGTCGTGAGTATGACTACGACTGCATCAACTCGCTACAATGACTCTACTTCCGCTACGAGTCGACGCGTCTAGCGGTAATCTCGTGATCTATTACTTGCGGTGGTTCCTTGGTTGTACGGTAAAATTTTGTTTGTGCTATCGTAGCAATGCAGCATCACCCAACATATCCGTCAAGTCTGACTTGAACCACGCCGATTTTGAGCCATCGAGGTGTGTTGGGGCTCACCTAGGTGACTCCGTCGAGCTAGGAGGAACCCCTAGTTGAGGAGATACCATCGAGGCAAAGCCGTCGAGGCTGAGTTGAACCACGCCAAAATCAAGCCATCGAGGCGTCTTGGGGTGAATCAACGGCTCGCACACTCGTTCCCGGAGGGCGAGTATTTGGCACACGCATTTGGTCCTGGACGGGCCCCAGAGGGTGAGTCTTTATCGTGTACTCAGCCCCGAAGGGTGAGTCTTTTGCTCGTGCACTCTGCCCCGGAGGGTGAGTCTTGTTGCATACTCGGCCCCGGGGGGTGAGTCTTTATTGCATAGTTGGCCTCAGATGGTGAGTATGTGCTTGCACGGCCGAGGCCAAGCCATCGAGGCGTGTTGGGGCTCGTTGAGGTGAATCCATCGAGCCATTGATGGGAAGCGAAGGTAGGTTGTGGAAAAGCAATTGAGGCTGAGTTGTGCCATGCCGAGGCAAGGCCGTAAAATGTGGCGATGTCGTTAACCGAAGTGAGAGACCGATGCAAGCCAAGATGCATGGCACAGGGAGGTGTTTGCCTAGAATAGGTCCAGGGTAGGTAGAGATTGAAGTGAGCCTGAACTTGACCAGTGGTGGGACGAGGCCGAGGCGAGTCGCGAACTCGTAGCTTCTCGCTACTGTCCCCACGGACAGCGCCAACTGTCATCGATACAAGATCAGATTTGTGGCACCCCCGATCTGACGCGTCAACCGCCGAGGGTGCGAAGGGGACTCCACGAGAATCACACACAAAGGGGTAGTATGGATGTATTGCATATGTGTAGTAGAAGATACAAAATGACCTCCCCTCTCTCCCATTTACATGGAGCATATTTATAGAGTGGGAGGGGTATGCGTGCGAAGTTATATTCTTGTCGTCGGTACCTAGTTCATCCCGAGGGTACTTTTGTCCATTTTGCCAAGCCGGTCCGGCCACCTTCAAGTGGGTTCGTCGATGTGTCGCACCTCGGCGAGGTTGGTCCCCGGACCCTATCTGGGGTTGGTCTCCGGACCTTACCCGAAGTGAGTTCGCTGATGTGTTGTACCTCGGCAAGGTTGGCTCTCGGACCCCGTCCAAGGTTGGTCCCTGGATCTCGTTCGGAGTGGGTTCGCCAATGTATCGTACCTCGGCGAGGTTGGCCCCTAGACCCCGTCCTGGGTTGGTTTCTGAACCTCATCCGGAATGAGTTCCCCGATATGTTCTACGTTGGTGGGGTTGGCCCGCGGACCCCGTCCGGGGTTGGTTCACCGATGTGTCGTACCTCAGCGAGGTTGGCCCTATGACCCTGTCTGAGGTTGGTCTATGGACCTCGCCCAGAGTGGGTTCGTCGATGTGGCGTACCTCGGCGAGGTTGTCCCCCGAACCCCGTCCGAGGTTGGTCCCCCAAACCTCGTCCGGGGTGGTTCACCGATGTGTCGTTCCTCAGCGAGGTTGGCCCTCGGATCACGTATGGGTTGGTCTCCGGACCTCACCCAAAGTAGGTTCACCGATGTATTGTACCTCGGCGAGGTTGGCCCCTGGACCATGTCTGGGGTTGGTCCTCAGACCTCGTCCGGAGTGGGTTCGCCGATGTATACTACCTCGGCGAGGTTAGCCCTCGGACCTTGTCCGGGGTTGGTCTCCGTACCTCGCCCGAAATGGGTTTGTTGATGCGTTCTACCTCGGCGAGGTTGGCCCTCGGACCATGTGCAGGGTTGGTCCCCGGATTCCATCCGGTCAGCCCCTCTGTAAATTAATAACTTTCCAATTGTCAAAAGATAGCAAAAAAAATTATTCCCTAATATTTAAAAGTTGTAGATTAAGAACTTAATTTGCAAAATTTCTGGAAATTGAAGTTCATGCAAATAACTTTCAAAACCGCTTCAACATCTCTGCAAATCTTATCAATTAATTAATGAAGTTAATTTAAATAACTTTTCCACTAATGTTTAAAAGGCTTTGAGATATAAGAAATTAATTTGCAATTTTTTAAAATAAAATGGGGAAGCTATTTAAGAATAATTATGTTGATATCAATATCCTACTCTGGAAACTTAAATAATAATCTTGTAAATCCTATCAAGTATTCTTTGGTCCAAACAATGATTTATCACATCTTTATTATCCCCCAATACAAAATTATCAAAGATAAAATGTTTTAATGTAAAGATAAGCTCGGCAAAAATATACAGTATCCTCTCCTTGTCCTAAAAACTCTGAAAGATCTTAAAAATGGTGATTTAATTATTAAGGAAAAAGAAAACTTTTGAATCTTAAATCACTAATATTTATCCCAAGCATAACTTTTTTTTTGATATACCCATTCTTGTGTAAGCATCAATTGAGTTAAAAGATAAGATGATTAACCAAGATGCCTTTTCCATCTAATTTAGAGTACAACTTAAATTAATGTCTTGCTAAAAGTACAATCTTGCCAAAATAATATCTATCCTTCTATCTTTCTCTCTGGATTTAAAACACCAAAGGTAATTAACAATAATTAATGTAACAATAATTCCAGGCACAACTGAAGAAGAGAACTTTGGTAATATTTGGACTCCCTTTGTGATCAAAATTTAAAATCATGCTCTTCACTTGTTAAACTCGAAACCAAATCTCTTTTGGTTAACCCTCACCAAATAAATATCTATAATTTACAAAGCTCTTGTTGTTTTAAAAGGTCAAGCTGTGACGTTTCCCGATCGGCAATATCTTGCCATCTTCCAAATCCGAAGTGGAGTATCCCTGGAAAAGTTTCTTCGACCTTGATACTCTCTTGTTTTCCCTCCTGGCAGAGTTTCTCCACCACTTCCTCTTTTGCTCAATTGGTCGTTTGACTTTGTCAAACATCCCCGCTTCGCTAAATCTTTTCTCTTAAGCTCGTTCATCGCAAAACTTATTTAAAGCTCCTTGAATTTATTTGTTCTTTTTAAGTTCTTTGGATTTATTTGGTTTCTCGATTGTTATCGTGTAATTAGAAGTCGGAGTCCAGAAGAAGCAACAACTCGAGCAGGATCAGGATCCGGATAAAGACACGGACCAAGAATTCAAGACCCCTGGCCGAGAAGGCTTTGAGTAAGATCAAGGCCACGATAAATTGGCCTAGGCGAGTCAATACTTTGATCATTTTGAGCCTACATTTAATGCAAATTATATTCCTGTAAATTACCAAAAGTGCATGCTTTAATTCTTTAATCAAATGTATGTTAAAGCTTAAGGTAGTTAAATATCCATTTGAAGATTAATTAATTGTTAAGACATCCTTTGATAATTGAATCCATTATTTCTTGTCACCCTAGTAACTATGTGGTAAATACTAGTTATAGCTTGTACTTAAGCGACATGCTAGTCTTGCTTAAGTACCAAGATATTAAATGTTCCAATCATCATCTTTTAAACATGAAAGTGGTTTTAGGCAGTCATTATGGGTAAATGACTAAAATGGTTGAGTTGTTGTATTTTTGCTCCTCAAAAACTCTAATAACTTGCTATTACCACATTTGGGCGGATGGAATGGTGGTGGGTGCCGTCAGGTATGAGAGTGGTTGGTATGTGGTATGAACTGCCCGAATGAATTAATAACTTAATCTTATCACGGCCTCCCGTGTAAAACAAGTACAACCGTAAGACTACAAAGTGCAACTTGGCTTAGTAAAGTTATTAAACCCTGAATGTCATCCCACTGGTCGGTTAGTGTCGGGACCCAAATATGCAAATCTGGACCCTCTGTGTGTTCTGCACTAGTCCAGGATCACGCTAGTGCACACAGTGTCAACATTGATGAAATATCACATCCATACAACGAATATAAGAATAAACGAGTACTTTAAATAACAAATAACTGTTGGGACCTTATGTTCGAGTGTTACATTTATTAAGCCATGCAAGGCTGACAATAAAGAAATAAACTGCAGCAGAAACGAAATAAACTCCGGTGGCTCCCATCAATTTACCACGAAGCAACCGATCGATCAAGACCCTAACGCTCAACCTTCAGAGAACTCTTCTTCAAAAGCAAAGACGACTCCTCCACTACATTGATTTGTTTAGCAAGAGTGAGTACACACCGTACTCGCAAGTCATACCACAGAATGCATTTATAGATGATGGCTTATTCCAAAGGAATGGCTTCTGTGGTTATTTTGCAGAAATGCAACATTTGCAATTGAATACAAATAATAGATTGAAAGCATAATTCAAAACAAATAGACAATAATAAGTTAACAATTGATTTCACAAAGGACACACAGTCTAAATCAAGTTCTTTCACACACAATGAACAAGTTATCTCACACGGTGACCCTTCCCAATTGTTTTATGAAAATCTACCCTCGTGTGAAATTCGAGCATGTCCATAACCGAGGACGCGGCTATTCGAATAGATTGGTTTAAACACTCTGCAGAGTTTGTACACTTTACCCACACGATGAAACCAACCGGATCGAGTTGATCACAACAAAACCTTTCGAAACTTCATCTCAAACAATGACACTCCGATGTGCTTTCCTGTAGTCAATTTGTACACATGACCCTTGGAGCGACACACACCGTTGGGCGGGGATGCGTGACGATCCCGCGATGTGACATATCACACCTCCGACCCATCACATGACTTAAATACAACCCGAGTGGTCAATGTCAAGACTCCATAACTTACTAAGTCAGCCCGGCCCATACTAGGCATGTGGTCGTGCACAAGAAGGCCCAGTTCAATGGCGCACAAAGTTAAGTCCTTAATTGACCAAGGCAAGACTTCCAGTTTTAACCCAAATCACAAAGTTTAATAAGCACACAGCTCCACCATTCACACAGAATCCACCACTTGCCTCAGTCTAAATCTTTTACCACCCTGTTGGTTAAGTGCAACACATGCCATCAACGAGTAACAGCACACAGCACACACAGATTCATCACACAGTTCCATAATCACTTAGTCAAATTTATAATTGCAACTCTCACATGAAATGATGACTCGTGGCATGGCTAAGCAGTCTAATCGTATCTAACCAACCCACGTTGGTGCTACGATAATACCAACTAATTATTAACCAACCTAGGGTGACAAAAGATCATAGCATACAATAGACAAGGTGGCATAACAATTTGGATTAATAACTATACCCAAAAGCATTTAAATAATTACTTGATATAGAATGCAATACATTGAAACAAAGTATTTTGAAAACTGGGTTCAAAATGATCAAAGGTATAACTTGCCTTGGAATAGATCTAGATATTGGTCTTGGTCTTGAGGTGCTCCTTCTTCTGCAAAATTCCCCAAGTATCGGCGTCTACTCATGAAGCGAGACAAAAGAAATAAAACAAATAAATAACAGAGGCAAAACAAACTCCAAAAATCAAATAAAATTCACCATTAAATATATCTTAATTTTATATGAATTTACAAATTTGAATGGGCTCAATCGGAGTTCGGATGCAAAAGATATGGGCTTTGGAAGATTTGAAAATCAATTAAACCCTAATTTGGATTTTCTTGAATTTCCCGAATTATTTTTATAAAGGAAAATCGGATTATTGCGCAATGCTTGCGTCAGCCGAGAATTTCCGGAAAAGAATTATATTTAAAAAGAATTCTGACATGTGGGACCCACTGTCAGTGGCACGGCTCACGGTGGACCAAATCCACCAAGCCTCTGGATCCGGGTCGGGGCTGAGGTGGCGCACCCACGCGCGGGTGGCACTGACGCGGCGCCAACAAGGCTGACACGCACGCCACGTGGTGAGATGGACGCTGACGCGGGCTGCCACATCAGATCGACGGCGGCGACTCGCCGACGGTGAGTGGTACCAACGTGTAGAGGAGGTTAATGCGCACACATGGGCACTGGTTTGAGCACCTGGGGTTGACGGAGATGGCCGGCGGCGAGGAAGAAGCGGCGGAGAGAGCACTGGTTTTGTCGGACGGGCGCTCCGGCGGTGCTCCGGCGACGAGGAGGTGCGCACGAGGTAGCCTGAGACTTGCTGATCACAACGGTGCAGTCGGTGGAGCAAGGCGACGACGACGGCGCAATCCACCGGAGAAGAAGCTCGGCCGAAAACCCTAAAGCTTGCAATCTGCGGCGCTAGAGCGATCAGGCGGACGAGTGGCGGTTTAGGGTTGCGGAGGCCCGGGCGGAGCTAAGGAGTACTTATAGGCTCGGAGACGCCGAGATTTGGAAACCCCCAATTCGGGTCCGAAACAACCGGGTTTTTGAATTCCAAGATTTTCGGAGATTGAAACCGATTCGGGGTTTGATTTGGTTTGAAACGGATAAGGAATAACCGGAGACACGATTTCTGTGGGGTCGGCTCAAGAAATCGAGAGAATCGCCGTTGTCGACGGAGTGAAGCTCGGTAATGGCGAACTCGGGCGCGGCGCGAGGAAGAAGAAGACAGTGGAGACGACGACTCGGTGGCGGTCCCACCTGGCAGAGAGAGCGAGGCGCGGGCGAGCGAGCGGCGGGATCGACCGAAAGGGACACGCGGCGAAGATCAATGAGGGCAAGGCATGCGAACTCATGATGGGGCGGCCGGCGATCTTGATCCAACGGCTGGGAGTGAGCGGGCTGGAATAGTGTTGGGCTTTGGCCCAGCACTGTTCCGAAGGATTTTAAATAGATTTTTCTTTTAAATAAATCCAGAAAATGCAAATAGCAATTAGAAAATAGCAAATGACTTTGGAAAAATTCCAGAAAATTCTATAAAATATAACCAAGCATATAGAATCTAAATAAAATAGTTTTGACAATTGTTGATGTTGGGATTAAGCACATTAAATCAATTTGTCCTTAGAGTCCATATTAAGCTTTTTAAATTAATATTCATTAAATCCAAATGGTGAATTTTCTTGCTACCATTATTTAAAAGATTTTTAAAACTCTGAAATTTGGGATGTTACAAACCTCCCCCTTAAACGAATCTCGCCCCGAGATTAGGCTAGCTAGAGAAAAGGCTAGGGAACTCGGATTTCAACTCTTCTTCACGTTCCCACGTTGCTTCTCCTTCTAAATGGTTACTCCACTGAACTTTGCAGAAACGAACGGTCTTACTTCAGTGCGGCTCATGACATCCAAAATCTTGACAGGCTGCTCTTTGTACGTGAGATCTTCCTTGATTCAATTGACTCCAACGAGTGCGCTCTTCCGCACACGAAGGCACTTCTTGGTGAGAGACATGAAAGACATCATGCACTCCTGCTAATGACTGTGGTAACTCCAACTGGTACGCAACTTCTCCACGGCGTTCCAAAACCTTGAATGGACCCACATACCTTGGAGCAAGCTTCCCTTTGGTGTGGAATTTCTTAACACCTCTGGCGGAGTAACTCAAGATACACAAAATCTTCTGGTTCAAAGCTAAGGTCACGACGACGATTATCGGCATAACTCTTTTGCCTGGACTGGGCTATCTTTAGTCTTTCTCTGATCATAGCAACTTGTTCTTCGGCTTCCTGAATAATATCTGGCCCGAACACTACGCGTTCAGCTGTTTCTGACCAATTCAATGGAGTTCGCAGCACGACCATACAAAGCTTCAAATGGTGACATCGCAAACTGGCTTGATAGCTGTTATTATACGAGAATTCTGCATACGGTAAACTCTTATCCCAACTGGTAGCATTTGCTAAGGCACAGGCTCTCAACATATCTTCTAATATCTGATTGACTCTTTCAGTCTGTCCATCATGTCAGGGATGATAAGCGATCTTGAAATTCGATGAGTTCCTGTGGCTTCATGTAGACTCGCAAAGCGAGAGGTGAATTGAGATCCTCGATCGACACTATCTTCCTAGGTACACCGTGCGATTGACAATTTTGTCATATACAATTCCGCCAAGCGGTCTCCGAGTAAGTGGTTTTGGTGGCAAGAAATGGGCAACCTTAGTCAAGCGATCCACTATTACCCAAATCGAATCATAACTCGATTGAGTCTTGGGTAGACCGGTAATGAAATCCATACCGATCTCTTCCCACTTCCATTACGGTATCTTCACGGTTGTAGCAATCCCGCTGGCCTCCGTGTTCGGCCTTTACTTTCGACACGTTGCACAAGGCAACGAACTCGCGACGCCTCGCTTTAAGTTTGGCCACCAAAACTTACTCTTAACATCTGATACATCTTAGTACTTCAGGTGAATCGAATACTTAGAGTCATGGGCTTCCTTGAATCGGTTGTCTTAAACCATCAATATCCGCATACGATATCGTCCATTGATCCACAATATATCCCGATCATCCACGGTGAAGTTTTTAAATTTTCCTTCTGCCATCTTCTTCTTGAGGTCGGCAAACTCGTAATCCTTGGGTTGGGCTTCACGAATCTGTTTCTCCGAGTAGATTGCACTTCCAACCGCCACAAATCCTTAGGAACAACTTCTAGTCGTAGCTTAGGAATTCCTCCTGAGTTCTCAACACAACTCTTTTGCTTCGAGCATTGCGGTAGCTCTTACGACTCGGTGCATCCGCAACTACATTGGCCTTACCGGGATGGTAATGGATTCCAAGATTATAATCCTTTATTAATTCCGACCATCTTCTCTGTCCCATGTTCAAATCGGTCGAGTGAATATGTACTTGAGCTCTTATGATCTGTGTAGACTTCACGGCGATTACCGATGAGATAATGACGCCAAATCTTCAAAGCATGCACTACGACTAGTTCCAAATCATGGGTAGGATAGTTCTCTTCATGAGGCCTTAATTGCCTTGACGCATAAGCGGCGGCTCTTCCTTCTTGCATAAGGACACATCCTAATCCTTGACGCTGAAGCATCACGGTGAGATATCAAAATCTTTACTAATATCCCAAAACTAGCTTTGAAATTTGAAGTCGACGTTTCTTCAATTCTTGAAAACTCTCTTCACAAGTCGGGTCCAAAGCGTGCTTCTTCTCTTTCTTCAATAATTGCGTAAGAGGCTTAGCAATTGTTGAGAATCCTTCAATGAAACGACGATAGTATCTGCCATTCCCAAGAAACTACGAATTTGAGTAACCGTCTTGGGCCATTCCCAATTCATTCTGACTTTAACCTTTCCGGTCAATCTGCTACTCCTTAATTTGTCATCACATGACCAGGAAATCAACTTTCTTCTTCCAAAAGTCACACTTGCTGAACTTGGCATACAACCGATGTCCTCTGAGCTTTCTAGGATTAATCTCAAATGTTACGTATGTTCCTATTCGACTTTGAGTATACCAAAATATCATCAATAAACACTACCACGAACTTATCCAAATATTCCATGAATACTTTGTTCATCATGTTCATGAAGTAGGCAGGGGCATTAGTCAATCCAAAAGACATGACTAAAACTCATAATGTCCATACCGGTTGAAAGCGGTCTTTGGTACATCCTTAGGACAAATCTTCAACTGATGGTAACCTGATCGTAGATCGATCTTGGAGAATACTCCGGCTCCTTTCATCTGGTCGAACAAGTCATCTATTCTGGGCAATGGGTACTTGTTCTTGATGGTGACTTCATTGAGAGAACGATAATCGATACACATTCTCATACTTCCATCTTTCTTCTTGACGAACAAAACTGGTGCTCCCCATGGCGACGAACTAGGTCTTACAAAACCTTTCTCCAGTAGTTCTTCTATCTGCTTCTTCATTTCCACAAGTTCATCGACTGGCATCCGATAGGGTCTCTTGGAAATTGGTGCTTTGTTCACGCACTAGATCGATGACAAACTCAATGTCACGGTCCGGTGGCATTCCTGGTAATTCTTCTGGAAATACGTCCGGATAATCTCTGACTACCGGTACATCTTCCAAAGAAACTGTCTTCAGACTGTTGACTACCAAATGTCCATCACGTACTGAGGTGGCTAGGAATTCAACTTTCTTTCCTGTGGTATCCTCTATTGTTACGGCTCTTCGGCCACAATCTAGCACTGCTTTATGTTTGGATAACCAATCCATACCAAGGATGACATCTATGGTCTGAGTGTCTAGAACTATTAGGTTGGCTAGAAACTCAACTCCAGCTATGAGTAGCCTAGCTCCTAAACATCCAACTTTAGAACTTAGCTCTGCTCCAGGCGACTGGACTAACAGAGTATGCTTAAGATGCCTAACTTCCAATTTGTTCTTAGTTGCAAAAATTCCAGAAACAAACGAATGCGAAGCTCCAGAATCAAACAGAACTGATGCAGGTACTGAATTTACTAGGAACTTACCCAGTACAACGTCAGGTGCTTCTTGGGCTCCTTCTAGAGTGACGTGGTTGACACGGCCTCTGACCACTGATGGCGGTGCTCCTCCGGATTGACCGGTAGCTTGAGAAGTTCCTTGATGGTTGCCTTGTACTGGTGTCTTGGCTGGTGTGTTTCCAAGGTTGAAGCGTACTGGAGTGATAGTCCCATTCTGCGGACATCGGTTGGCGAAATGCCCTGGCTGACGACAGGTAAAGCAAACTCTGGTTGTATTCTGTGGGTTGCTTACTGGATTGGGGTTGACTGGTGCAGGGTTGCGGAAGTTTCGAGCAAGCCGGGCGAGGTCTTGAAGTTGGTGCGTGGTCCGCGAGTCGTGGTGGGAAAGCGGCTAAGCTGCGGTGGAATCATTCTTGCCTCACCGGGTTGGTGACTTCCTTCTTTGAGCCATTTTGCGCTTACGATGATCTTCCAATTCCTTGCGCTTATCCTCTAGAATCAAAGCCTTGTTGATTAACTCTTGAAAATCAGGAAAGGTGTGGGCGATCAAGTTGACTTGAAGTCCAGTGTTCAATCCCTTCAGAAAACGACTCTGACGAGCCTTGTCAGTGGCGACATCTTCTGCAGCATATCGAGCAAGTTGTGAGAACTTGTTGAGGTAATCAGTCACTGACATTCCTCCTTGCTTGAGAGCACGGAATTCATCCTTCTTTAGATCCATGATTCCTTCTGGTACATGATACTGGCGAAAAGCAGTTGTGAACTCTTCCCAAGTAATGTCTTGCGGCGTTCCATGCGCTGCACAAAAGTTTTCCCACCATTCGGCGGCAATGCCTTCCATCTGGTGAGAGGCGTACATAACTTTTTCATGATCGCTGCATTGAGTGATCAGCAGTTTTCTCTCAATAACACGTAGCCAATCATTAGCTTCTACTGGTGAGACATGTCCAGAAAAGGTTGGTGGACGGGTCCTTATAAACTCCGCCAACTTGGATGATCCATTGTGACCATGAGCAACTGGGGCTCCATTGTGATGCTGATTGTTGTTGCTCACGTTATTCATAGCTTGCATCCGATTCATCATGGTGTACATCACCGGTGCGAGTGTCATGAATGCTCCAAAATTTCGCAGATCGATCAAGGTGCTTGTGGTGGAACCGCCTGCGGATTTGCTCCCGCCCTTCCGACCTAATCGGAGTATCGTAACCACTTGCGCAGACTTGACGAGTCCGAACCATCCGTGAATCTCCAAGGGTTAGATAAGGTAGCAAGCACGAGATAAGTTGTAGAACTAAGCGGGGTAGGTAAAACCCAACATATTTTAAGAAAGCTCAACTGAAACTCTTATATTGATTAAGATAATAGTATGGCTTGCAACAAATGCCTAAGGGCCTTTGCAGCTCATAATTGCACACAAAAATAAGGACGAACTTAAGCACACCAAACTACCGCCTAAAGGACTTAAACAGTCATGCCTGCAGTCAAAGGCGGACATGGGAACTTAATTTGAATTAGTTCTATTTTTCAAAAACCATTGCGGGTGGTATGAAAACCAGGATGGCTCATCTAGCCTGAGGTTTGGTTTTTACCTGGATCGCCGTATCCAGTGTTGTTAACGTATAGGGATAGCCCTAATCAAATGAAACATTTGTAGAGTTTTCGATGGAAGAAACCTCTACTGTTAAATTATTATTGCAATTACTCTCTTTTACAAAATGCAATTTGGTTAAAATGCTAAGTCATAGGAATATGTTATTATGATAATTGAAAATGTGCTTTGCGCAAATAAAAGAACCCGAGCCATTCTTATTAAGCCTTGCATACTTATTATTGCATCTGTCGTGTTGGCTCGCAAGCATAGAAGTTGTGCTCATCCTCGCACTTTCCCCAAACCCTCAGAAGCAGGAAATCCTGAAGCTTTCGACTATTACGAGGAACCAAACGTCTGAAAGTCCAGGAGTTTTTGAAGCATAGTTTAGTCTTTAGCCATTCTAGTCTCACCTCAGTCTAGTCGACTCCACCGGTACTTGCGTGCATCCTATATTATTTGAGTTTTTCTGGTAATATCAGACATACACGGGTTTCTTCAGTCGCTTGCCTGTGGAGAAATGTGCTCACTATTTTTACTTCCGTTGTCGCTTCCGCTACTTTTGTGATGTAATTATTTGGCTTGTTCGGCCTTTATTATAAAATTTGGCCCGAAGCGGTTTATGTAAACTCTGATGTGTTAAATTAATGAATAGTATGGTTTTACGCTATGTATAAATTGATCTAGCAATGTGCCTGTGAAAATCCAGTGAATAGCACAATATTTTCACAGGGGATTCGGGATTAGAAAATCCGGGTCCGACAATCTGTAGGTAAATCTTCATGAAATTAAGTTCTCTCTATTTAAACTCAAAAGATATACAATAAAGATTACAAAAGGCATAAACCATGCTATAAGCATCTCTCTCTCTCTCTCTCTCATATGAACAAATAACATATACTATACTTCAAGCCAAATTTGAGTTGTGAATGGTTTGGAGCATCCATATATATACATAGTACATATACTCTATCCATTTCAGAATATTTGACTCTCTTTGATTTTCCTTGATCTCTAACGGTAATTTGACTCTTAATATTATTCTAATAAAATTATAAAATACTATAAAAGTATAATATTATAAATGTATTTCCTACGACAAATCAACATGCCATTTAAAAACTACCAATCTAGATATTTAGAAAAACATTATTGATCTAAGATTACTAAGTTTGACTAATCATATTAAAAAGAATCAAGTATACTTAAAAGGAGGGAGTAGTATATAGTATTATATATGCACTGGAGTCACACCACGCAATTACACGGGCAATAATTGTAGTTACGCTCGTAATGTCAGCTTCCTTGCGTTAACTTGACACCTCCAAGATTCTAGAGTACACCGTGTGTGCGTGTGAACCGTATGTAATACCCGCATTTTGACCATCACATTTTTGAACTATATTATTAAAAAATATTAAATATATAATAATATCAAAATACTTTCAATGATAAATCTACTTATATAATTTTTTTTGTAACAAATCTAAATATTATTTTAGAAATTAGTAGTTAAAGTTTTAAAACTTTAACTACACGTATTCTAAAATAATACAGCAGCTAGCAGACACGATCGCTTCACATCAATGTAAAGCATGCAGTAATTACCAACTCTTAATTTTACCACATCTTAATTTACACAACATTGTGGTATCTCACGTCTTCTAGCTAGTGAAAGTTTAAAAGCATATACATGCATGCATTCAGTCATCGAAACGTGCAGAACATTCGAGAATTATTATCGAGTAGATAGATGATCACGTACCTCTCGATCACAGCTTCAGGGATGGGTTTCTCTCCGCTTTAGCTCACTTCAAACAGATGGCTACAAGTATGCTGGCGCATGTAGGGATATATTGGGCCTGTTTGGGACGCTAATCCGAAGCCGTCCCGTTTGCAGCTTTGTCCTGCCGTTTGCGGTTTTCTCTAGCCGTTTTTGAAAAAAATAATTAGAAGTCGTTTTCAAAGTAGGAAAGTGAGAAGCTGTCCTCTATGGCTTCGACTGGATGGAATTCTGAGATTGCCCCTAGAGTTTGAGAAATTTATCCCCCTCCTACTACCATGTATATAATCCCAAATCCCACCCCTCTCACCCGGTTCCCCCACCAACCCTCTCTCACCCGAACCCTAGCCACGCACCGCCTACGTCTACCTAACCTCACCGCTGCCTGCCCATGTCATCGTGCACCACCTCAGCCTACCCTGCGCCTCTTCCGACCGACTCCCTCCTCCTCCGGCCCTGACTGCCACCCTCTCCCTCTCCCTCCTCCTCCGCCTACCTCGACCAGGTCCCTCCTAATCTGGCCCAAACCGCCTCCCTCTCATTTCTCCTCCGCCGCCCGCTCATGTGCCACATTCGCCCACCCGTCCGTCGCCCCCGAGCGCCAACCCCGGCCGCCTGCCCGCCTCCCTCGGTGCCGCCACCCTGATCTCCTCCAGCCATCGCCTCCTTCATTTTCCTTTCCCTCCTTTTTTGATATAGATGAATTACTTATGTAATCATTGAATTGATTACTTGTGTAATCATGGAATTAGATCAATTGTCATCAATTGTGTTAATTGTCGTTAAGATTTACTTGTGTACAAATTATCGTTAATTGTCATTAAGATTTACTAGTGTGCGGATTGTCGTTAATTGTCGTAAAGATTTACTTGTGTGCAAATTATCATTAATTATCGTAAAGATTTCAATTTTTAGTGTAATATTTTGTAGTTAATTCTTTGTGCAATCCTTATGGTTGTTAGTTGTAGTTAATTATTGTTAAATGGCATCAAACAAGCCACCATTTGCCTTAGCGGTATTTCAGATATTTTTCAACTCAGAAGCTCTACCAGCTACCGAAAAGCTAGATGGCTAAACACCAAACGTCTTTAGCTCAACCGTTCTGCCCTTCAACCAAGTTGGTTGTTGCTTTTTATAAAAACAACAGTCATGCCATACATACCCATTCTATCTTGAGTATTATCTGCTCGGCTAGTTTCCTAGCTTTATGGAAAAAAGGCTTGGACCAGTCATATGTGACTCCCCGTGCCGTCACACCTTTGGTGATGACACTGGCTTAAGGATTATTACACGACAAAGCCATGCTTTCTCGACTAATGACCCAAACCGAGTGTTGCACCAAAGAAATAGTTAGGACTACCTTCAATAGACACCTGTCAAAGGCTGGGATTTTGGCATGGTTGAACTAGTATGAATTCCTCCAAGTAGTAGCCCCACCATAGTTGTCAATTAGCATTTCTTTAATGTATTCGGATCGTCGCTTCTAAACAAGAGGGATTAATAGCAAGGGAGAGTACGATTGTACTTAGCAAGCACTTAATAAGAAAAGTTGATGCTATGAATAATTAACCCCATCCATCTTCAGTCCCTACCTGGAATCACAATAGTTTAAAAATACAGTTTTATGTGAGGAAAAATAAGCTCAATTTAAAAATCTACTAGTCACTCGTATAGTGGGTTCGAGCCCCTAAAAAGGCTCCCATAGACTCCAATCCAGAAGACATGCGTGATCACGTTTTAACTCTGCAGAGATTATACCATTTTACCCATGGTAACTCATGACCGTAAATGCCTTCAGACTTCTGCGTTTCTTTTAACACAGTGCTAGGTCAGAGTCCAAAGCTTTTCTCAATCTACATACCTAATACCTCCACTATAATATCCCAAGTATTGGAGTTTATTTGAAACTTTTAAAAATAAAAATAATCATTTGATTTTTCTTGGATCAGCTAAAGCTTAATTTGAATTTTCAGAGACTAGGTTAGAAACCTTGTCCGACCAGGGTATGTATTATGTAACCTCTGGAATTCTTACGACCAGTGAGGTCGTTAGCCTTAGGGGTTACGACCTTGAAGATGTATGGTCTTTTCTTATGTATTAAAGGTTTCAATCCTCGTCAAGCCTATAGACATGCAGGCCTGGTCGCTCAGGGAGTCTTCTACACCATGTTTAAAGATATGGGGTAGTTAATTATGTGTTATTCCCTAGAATAACTACATGATTAATCTCTCTATCTTGATGATAACCACCTGACGATGTGGGGATGTTACTACTCCAGTAATAATATCCAGTAACTGCTTCATCATCTAAAGCGTTGATGCGCCCTTTGGACTTGAGAAACCATCGACCTCTTTGAGCACTATATAAAGGGTGGAATCAGCAGACGACAGAGGAGGGAGGAGGGGATCAGTAGTAGAGGACTTGGACTTCAGTCTTCCTCTTGATTGTTACTTGCACACTCATATACAATACAATACACACAGGAGTAGGGTTAATATTCCCTCCGGAGAAGGCCCGAACATGTATAAAATCTCTTTGTCATTCTCTGCATAGCTTCAATCTAGGAGACCCACTGAATCAAACAATCATACGTAAGATGGGTTCTAGATTGCCGACAGTTGGCGCTGTCCGTGGGGATGTTTCGGTGATTTCTTATCAATAAATTCTATTTTTTCCTAATGCTTCCATGGTTGGAGAGTGGAACGAGGGAGTTGTTTGACTTGGCCGACAACACAGACATCGACATGGATGCCGGCTTTGACTACAAACAAATTATCATTTCATCCGATGGTAATGCCGCCTCCAGAGATCTTTTGCCAGATCCAGGAGACCTTGACACTGATGGAGTTGAGGAGGAATCCTTTTCCCCCACAACAGTACGTCCAACTGAAGGACTAGTTTCCTCAGAGGGCAAGGATCTATCTGACCACAATCAGGATTGTAACCAGGCAGGCTCACAACATAACGAGGGTTCCCCCTCCGAATGTTCGAGTCCACCGGAGGCTGCCCGACCTAGCGAGGCAAGTCTTGGAAGACATCATTCCGAGACTCTATCAGCATCTAATGGTCGTAACTCTGTGGCTACCCCCGCAGAGGATATGGGGGAGCACCCTGTTCCTACGAGTTCGACCACACGTTCGTAGAGCTCACCTGCAGACACAGACAGTTATAACCTGGAGTTCCCCTTCTTGGAGGGGTTTACTCCAAGTTGCCAGACGGTGTCATTTGGCCACTCTTCAAGCTAGGAGGCCTCAAGCGCAAGTGGAGATCATACATAGGAGGTCTTCACTCTCCCCTTAGATCATGATCTCTCTCCTAGAAGTAGGCCTGAGGATGCTCCCCACCGATCACACCATACGACCCCTCGTAGCAATGCTGAGGTTGCCTCAGCCAAGGAACGGGATCAGCACTCTGATGAGCGTGGGAGAAATCCTCAAAATGATCACACTCCATTGAGGCAAACTCAAGGGTCAGATATAGATGATCCTGAGACAACCCGAAGGAGAAGAATGGTGGCTCAGATAAATTTGCCTGGGTGCGTTCAATATCAGTCTGAGGAAGCTCGGAAACTCCAACACATAAATGATCTGCTCGAGAACCCAACCCAAGAGCTCGCATGAGTGCCAGGGTAAAACCTGTTCAGCGAAGATATCGCGCGAAGGCTTCAAAGCACGATGGAAAGACTTGAGCATCCTGCTCGACATCATTCTGGAAGTCGTAGCAGTACGACTTCGTCGACCACCAATCGTTCGAACAACTCGCCTCATGGAGATCAGCGCGACAACAGGTTACATCATTCCCCTAACCTTAACTCCAGTCAAAGAAGAGTTCTTCGAATGTCTGACGATCGACAAGCTCCCAGGAGAGGTGATCTTTCACCACTCCGACCCAGATATCTGCAATAGCAGATGCAATACGAGGAGTATTACCCTCGTAGGACTGAGACATATCATAGGTTGGGTCTACCCACAACTGGGTATCGTCGTGTACGATCACCTTGTGATATCAACCCTTCTTTCCCGCAAAGAAGGCATCAAGATGTCATTACCGGATGTTGGGCATTCTCACCCGAGATCTGAGCAGTTCGTTGGCCGCCTTGGTTTCGACCAGTGAACATGGAGAAGTCTAATGGGTTACACAATCCCATCGAATTTCTTCAGATCTACACAACAGTCGTTCGAGCAGCAGGAGGAGGAGAGCACGTAATGGCAAATTACCTTCCTACTGTACTCGAAGGATCTGCTTAATTCGTGGTTGTTAAATCAACCACTCGAGTCGATCTATTCTTGGAAACACCTCTGCGACCTTCTGCTGATAATTTCCAGGGCACCTACAATCGCCCCGGAAAGGAGGATGACCCGCACAGGATGAGACAAAACAACCATGAGACTCTACGATAGTGCATCCGATGTTTCAGTCGGGTTCGGAATTCCATACCTAAAGTTTCTGATTCTTCTATCATCAGAGCTTTTAAGCAAAGAGTCCAAAGCAGAAGGATCATGGAGGATATCACTTTAAATCCTCTTGCTATCAGCCTCCCCTTCCTCCTTCCTTCTTCCTCCCATCCCGGTCTCCTTATATGTGTCCAAGCCGTACATGGCAGTTGTCGTCGTCCCAAACCCAAACTCTCCCTTCCCCGACCTTTAAAGCCCGCCCTTCTGCGTCAAAATCTCCGCCGCAACCTCCTCTCCTGAAGCCCTAGACCACCGTGCACATTGTCACTTTCATCTCGCCGGGATTCGTCGAAGAAGCCGACCACACCGCATGATCTTCCTCGCCATGTTCTACCACCATCCATCGTCCTCCACCCGCACCATCACCACCTCCGGATTCATCTCGACACGTTCTACATCATGCTCTGTTGGAAATATGCCCTAGAGGCAATCATCAAGATAATTATATTTTATTATGTTCATAACATTGGATAATATGTTATCTTGTTCCTATAATAGTATCAATAATATTTATTATCAAGTATGTGACTTGATTGTGAAACTCTATATTTTTGCAATTATTATTCTTAAAACGTTTCCTGGTCGAAAATATATGAGAACACGTATGAATAGACTAGCATAAGTATTGGTTGATGACTATGTTTCAGATGTTATGGATATGGAAATATCAAACCAATAATATGGACACATGCATGGTGTTAAAAAAGACCCACCTTGAGACACTACTGAGATTGTTATGATTCTATGTATCATTAGTTGGTCTCAAGCAATGATGGTGTATAATCCTTAGACCTGAGATCAGTATGGTTTTCTACATGTGTAGTAGCACTCTCAGGGGTTGTTAAACGCTACTCGTAACTGGATAGTTATAAAGGTGGCTTTCGGGTATGCTATGAAATATACGGAGGAATGTGACTGGCCAGATATGAGATTTACCCCTCCTAACATAACAGGAGAGATAACTCTGGACCCCTCATCGTGGCCGGATAACGAAAGTGCAAGGCCATGCCACTAGTGGTCGAAGTGTCAATCACATGAAGTTATTCGACACTTGATCGAGAAAGTATTGAACAGTCCATGGATGATACAATATCTCATCTGGAGTTCAACCAGACATCGTGGGGTAAAGGAAGAATACACGAGGAGGTCTTTCAGTTTGATCAGATACGGACTAGTCGTATGGAGATACGAGCTGATCGTAGGCTGGTCGAACATGGTCACTAAGTGGTCGAAACCTGATCGTAAAGAGTTACGAATTGGTCAATACCAAATATGAACTTATCATATAGAGATACGAGCTGGTCGTTAGTGATATGGACCTGGTCGTAGATCATATTGCATTAAGGTTCGTCCGATATATTCTATGTGTGTTTAGGAATCGTTATGTGCTACTAGGTACCGCTAACGACTAGTAGTTGGAAAAGAGTTTCCGAGTCACAACCAATTACACATGAACCTATAGGGCCGCACACTTAAAGGGCTAGGATTTGATTTGGATGGTGATCTGAATTCTTGTAGGCCACGACTAGTGGAGGTGGCAGTGGAATCCAATACTTCACAGCGGCTGACTACACCTTCAGATGATGTTTCAAATTCGTCTCGAGGTAATGGACATCGGCCTCCCCTTTCATCTAAATCTCAAAGTCATGGGTCTTCTCCAAACAAGGGTGAGTTGTATGGAGACACCATTGCAGCGGGATATTCTCCAGTAGAGCTTCGAGCGATGGGGATTTTGCTAGACAAGCGGAGCAAGCAGTGGGCAGACGTTGGTCGGCCTTGGTAGGGACCTCTACCACCTCCTCGTTTGTTGCCGCCGGTGACGGTGGGCAATGCTATTGAACGAGCTCGCCGAAAACTTTCAACCAGGTTAGATCGAGCAGAAGTTCTGCCAACTTTAATGCCATTTCAAAATTTGAATGGTGTAGTAAATTCACTGAATCTGTTGCCCTCTCCAAATCAGATTGGCTCGGCATTCTTGCTGGATTTGCTACAATCTCAAAACCGGTCGGGTTATGTGGGCAATGGGCCGGGATCATCTAATTGGTTATCTGTTAACATTGGGAAACAGGCCCACAAGCAAGGATTACCCTGGTTTTGCCGTTTCTTTCAGCGCTCCTAGAGGTTAGCTCGGCTGAACCCTATTAAGTCTTCTGGCGACTGGTCTGGGGTGGCAAACGGCGACTGGCCTGGGATGAGACACGAAGATTGTCGTTCTTTCACTGAAGTACTCCGCCGTAGTAGTGCCATGGATTTTGGAAGGGATCATGGAAGTGGTCAAAGAAAGTGTCTAGTGTTGTACCCATTGCGGGCGCTGGTGGTGGTGGTGTTTCTAGCATCGGAGGTGATGGCCACTCCCTGTACTCAGTGGCACTAGAGGGTAGGTTGCTGGCAGACTCGTCTTGGTCGTCAATGATGCTAGTGGGTAGGTTGCTGGTGGACAAGCTGTGATCAGAGAACGGGTATCTGGTGGTGGAGATGGGGGACAAGTTGCGGACAGTCGTTTCCCTAATGTTAGTGATGCTAGCAGACAGGTTACGAGTGGTGGCCAGTTCCCAAGAAATGGAGGTGGTCAATTCTCTGGCAATGGTGGTGTCGGAGGTCAAGCTACTGGGCTGGGCAGTGTTCTTGGCAAGCAGGGAGTTGTACCAGTCTTTGGTGTTAACAAATTCTTTAACCAGCATCAAGTTAGGACGCCTAGCTTTGGCCGTGGGAGGTTCCGAGTTGGCAACTTCAGAGGTCAAGGTCGTGGTCAGTCTGGTGAGGGATCCTCTCATATCAACAATGGTTCTACAGGTGATGTTTCCAACCTAATTTGCTTTCGGTGCAAATGGAAGGGGCATGGAGTTGCCAATTGCAAAACAAACTTGTTGTGTGCTATTTGTGAGGGCACTAATCATTTGGGTAATAAATGTCCGTTGTCGCTGCTTTCGAGACCTATCGCTAACTTGTGTTGGTTCGGTGCTGATGGATTAGGATTGTATCATATCCCAACAGCTAGGCCGAAGAAGTTGAAGAAAGAAGACAATAAGATCGGGCTGGTTCGGATCACAGGTGAACCACTGTTTGAAGAACTTCTGATCGCTGAGTTGAGAAGATTAATACCTATGAATTGGCAGCCAAAGGTGGAGATTCGGGGGGAAATGTGTTTTGGTGTATTTTCCAACTAGACTTGATATGCTTTGTATGGTAGTTATTGGTGAAGTGCATGTAAAAGAGCTTAAGGTGGTGTTACATTTCGTAGAATGGAATATGAAACCCACACCTAAGTATCAGCTTCAGATGGTATGGGTTCAGGTTCTAGGAGTGCCTTATGAAGTTCATGACTTTCTGAGCCTTTGTGTTATAGGGTCAATCATCGGCATTGCTATGAGAGTGGACATGGAAAAAGTACATAAGAACAATTTGGTTCGTATGCTGGTAGGAGTTCTGGACATAGAGGTCATTCCTTCTAGTGTAGAGATTGTGGTTGGAGAATATGTCTATGACATTTTGTTCAAAGTTGATGAAGTTGTGGTAAATGCTATTGACGAAGACATTGACTAGAGAGGGGATCATGAGGGGAGTACAAATCAGGCAGAGGCAACGATGTTGAGATGGAAGACAGAGATGATAAGAGATTGAAGAATAATTCAGCTTCTCAATCGAATGTCCCAGATAATTGTGTGGGTCAGTCTACCTCCATTTCTAAGGGGACTACCTTGGGACTCTTGACATCGGATACCATCTGGGTTACACTAAGGACGGTCAAAAAGGACTTTGAGACTGTTGCTTGAGGAGATGGTACACCCATCTTAAACGGCCAGGGTCAGGTTTTGGCCATTGCAAATGTTTGTTTACCCTCAGATCAAAAGAATGATACAAAATTTGATTCTGGTGATAGCTATGTCATGGAAGTTTCCTTGGTGGTCCAAGATAAGAAGGATGGTCCAGCCATGCTAGGGGAGTTCGTTGCCGAGCCAGACACTTTCACTACCGGGTTAGCTCTTATCACGACAAACTTGTTAGGTGTTTGTGTCACTGCTAAGTCTCCTTTGTTTGACGCAACAAACTCATTAGCAGGCTGTGTCGCTGGAGTGCCCAGAAAGAATGCAGTCGAGTCAAGCAAGCATGCAGTCGAGTCAGGCAAGCATGCAATCTCGCCAAAGCAGAAACGGGAAGTGACGGCTGCAATTTTGGTGGCACAAACTGAATGGTCTGCAGCTGAGGATTGGCCCAAGGGGCAGCTCGCCTTGCATGCAGTAGTGGGGGCGATCATTTTGTGGATGGAGTTGTTGCCTTGAATGAGACAGTGGGGACGGGTTGCGCAACCAAGCCGATTGATGTTGGACTGGTTGAGGTTGCCACAGAAGAGGGAGTTGCTTCGCCTATTGTGGTGTCGGACGATGCTGCATGGAGGATGGGCTTGTTGTATCGTCGGCTTTGGCGGTATTGGGCAGTAGTACAGAGATGGATGCTGCCGGGGTAGTCTTTGAGGATACCATTGTAATACCTCATTTATCCAGTTAGGTTGTATCGTTTTATTGGTATGGGAATTCTATTCGAAAACGAGATTTGCAACTTTCCGGAATCGGTTCGGTAGAAAGAAAGAGGTCGGAGAGAGTAAAAGAAATCGTTTTTCGTCGGAAAATCCAAATCTTCGGGGTAAAGGTTATTGCCAGACAACTTTGGGCCGCATCGGCGCGACCTGTGGCCCATGAGGGGCCGCCGCCCATGTGGTGGCCGGCCAAAGGCCAAAGGGGCACCACTTCCCCCAAAACCCTAACTCCTTCTCCTCCTCCCCAAGCCGCCACTTCCTCTCCCCCTCCCCTTCCTCACGGCGCAGCACCTCCTCCTAGGCGCCTCCTCCTCCGGTGGTGGCCGCCATTGGTGTTCCCCTGGAGCTGCACTCCCGATCCTCCACGTCTTCACCTTCGGTTCTTCCTTCGCCGGGCTTCCGCGGGGTCGCTGATTTGGGGCTGGCCAAAGAAGGAGAGGGGAAGGCTTTGGGAAGTTGTTCCTCGTCGTTCTTCGGGTCTACCAGGGTAACGAGAGACCCCATCGCTGTTTGATTGCGTTAGAGTTGTCGATTCCATGTTTTTGGTAGTATCGCGTAATCTCTGTTAGTAGATCGGTTCTGTACAGTATGTTGCAACTCGGTTTTGGGTGTCTTAGAGGCAGAATTGGATGTTCTCGCCTTCTAGAGTTTTGTTCCTTATTTCATTAGCTTTCTTTTGGCACCTGGATCACAAATTTTCACCCAGTATATTAAAAGTTATGGCTGTTTTACTACGCGCTGGTCTGTCTGTCAGAACTGATGGGTTTAGTCAGTTGCACCTAGGTTTTGATCTAGTTAGAGTCAGAATCAGGTCGGCCACCCAACTAGGTTTTTGCAGATAATTTCACCATGTTTCCAGGCTGATAAAAATCACTTTATTTGGATCAGTGGTTTAAAAGTTAGAGCATTTTCTTTAGGGCTGTGCAGATTTCTGGGCAGACTGCAGTTGTAGTTTTTCAATGGATGGTTAGACCTCTGTAATGGCCGAATTGGAGTTTACCATCAACTAGAGTTTTGTAGCCAGTTAAGTTAAGAAAATTTGAGCACTGGTTTCAGGTCTTTTGGACTTACGGTTTTTTATTGGTGAATTTTCTAGTAAAACTGCCAGATTAGTGATAATTGAAATATTTGGGTAAATTGATCAAATTGAACTTTTATTGGGTTAGTTTGGTTAGAGATGGAGGGAGGACACGTGTAGCCTTTCCATACTCGCTTGTCCTCATTTCGATTATTTTATATTGTAGGCGGTGAAGCGGTGAGTGGAGGGGTATCTCAATTACCTCCCAACCCGCTGCGTGTGGCGAGCAAGTAATTTGTATTCAATGTTTGATGTCATGTATGATGTGTGAATGAATGTTTACATTTGTTCGTATTTGTAGATGAATGCCATGTGTTCTTTTCATTTATGATTACTATTCAATATTGACATGTGATCATCATGACATGCATATATTATTTTGGTAAGACCCATCAATTCCAGTATGGGCACTTGAAATCCCATCAACTCCAAGATGGGTACGTGAGTCCACCATTCCAATGTGGGCCACGTTACGTGAGTCCACCATTCCAATGTGGGCCACGTTGGACGATACAGATGAAACGTTCTTCATACGAATACTTTAAGTGAACACCGACGGGTGCTTCACTCGCTATACCGGTATATGCTGCATTATGTCCATTTCCTTCAATGCACCATTCCACTTCATCCATTCATAAATTCGTTTCCAGTAGTTGTTCAAATTATGATTGTGATATATTGTTCATTGTATGCTTGATGGTTACATACAGTTGCTTGCTGAGTCTTTGGCTCATTCTTGCTTTATTGTCTTATTTAGGTAAATGACAAGGATGAATGATCTTGTGGAGGGTAGTTCATCACGATGCACTCACTATCATATAACAAACAGTTTGAGGACTTTTATCATCATTAATTATGATTTGTGTTGCATTGTAATAAGCCAACATGGCCTTGTTTACCATATCTTACTGAACTGTTTACTTCCATTTCGTTGATTAAGACTTGAGGATGAATACTTGTTTCCATATATTCATAATACTCGCTTCGCCTTTTCATGCGATTTGATGTTATTCATTTGAAGAGTAGTGATTGTAGGTGACATCTTGACTTTCTTATAGTCAGGGTGTTACAACCATGGTAGTGGAAGCTGTGGTAGAGAGGTCTGATGGGGCTCAACGAGGGGTGGATGATGCTGATTTCATGATTGCCAAGACTGTTATCCCAGTGGAGCCTAGGCAAAGTGAACGACTCAAGAAGCAGTAGTCAGGCAATGAGGATTTGATCGAGAAGGCTAAGCAGCGTGCAAAAATTCATAATCTCGAATTGGATCCAAGTAAGCCTAGTGATAAATTTTCAATTTTGTCTTTTTCAGATGAGATAATTATTGAAAAAGTTTCTAGCATTGGAATTTCTTTAGGTGATAATAGTGCAGAGATTGCAATTTCTTTTAAAAGTATTAAGAACATTGAGTTAGGAAGATTTAAAAATAAAGGACTTGTAGATTTTGAAGAATTGGTGGATGGGGATCAGGATTGCATTGATATCTCATCCCTTAATCATTTTTGTAGTGACTTAGATGATTATTCTTTAGCGGATGATGATAATAATTTTACTTTAGTAACAAATAAAAAGAGGTTATCTAGCTCCGGGAAGAAGAAAGGTAACAGTCTCATAATAGGCCAATAAAATTAAAGTTAAAATGAAAAGGCTCTTTTGGAATAGCAAAGGTCTAGGAGACTTGGCAAAACATTGGTATATTTGTGAGGCGGTTAAGGAGCAACATTTATACTTTGTGGCTATTCTTGAAACTGGTAAAAAAGATTTTTTAGTATCTAGTCTTAATCATCTTTGTGGTGGTCAGGATTTTTTGTGGCATTTTTCTCCGTCACAAGGACGCGGGGGGTATCCTTTCAAGGGCAGACCATATGGTTTATGATATTAGTTCTACTGATGCTGGCGATTTCTATGTACAGTTTCATCTTAAAACTAAAGAAGATGATTTCCAATTGGTTCTTGTGGCTGTTTATGGTGTAGCTCAAACTCAATTCAAGGAGCAGTTCCTCAAAGAACTTGTACATGTCTGTAGGAAAGAATCACTTCCCGTTTTTGTTGGGGGTGATTTTAATATCATGAGGCATTCGGGTGAAAAACAAATAATGATAATTTTTAATCTAGATGGCCTTTTTTGTTTAATGTTGTGATTAATAATTTGGATTTATGGGAAATTGATTTATCTAGTAGACATTATACTTGGGTCAATTCATCAAATAACCCAACCTTTGAAAAACTAGATAGAGTTTTAATAAGTACAGATTGGGAGCAAAAATTTCCATTAGTCACAGTCATTGCTCTTAAACGGTCTCTGTCCGATCACACATCGTTGCTTTTAAATACGAGAGTGGCCTCTCATAGAGGAAATCAGCCTTTATTTAAGTTTGAATTAGGCTGGTTGTGTAGGGAAGGGTTTAGGGAGATTGTGAATGATGTGTGGAAAAAGGAAAATAGAGGTTGTACTGCCTTACAAAGTTGGCAATGAAAAGTTAGATCTCTTAGACAATATCTTCGTGGTTGGGCCAAAAATTGCAGTGGGACTTATAAAAGGGAAAAGATAGCGCTCAACTTGATGATTGATGAGCTAGATAAAAAAGCTGAGCTTTTGAGTTTGTCTAATGAAGACTTTAATCTTAAAAGATTTGCTAATGAGAGATTGGCACAACTTTTAAGAGAAGAAGAAATTAAGTGTAACACCCTGGCTATTCGGAAGCCAAAATATCACGCAAACCTATCAAACTACTAAGCATAGCATTAAAACTAGATTATCCAGATTCAATCAACATAAATTCCTAAGGAAAGACAATGAACGATCACTAGAATCATGGTAAAGAATGGATAAACGGTCATAATACCACGAACAGTCAAACGATACTAACATAGGATTATTACAATCTGGAACTTATTTCAACAATTTGACTTGACTGAATGGCAAGAATAATTGTGTTGATTGGATAAAAGTGAAATGTAGTGTGCCGAACTACCCCACCAAATTATCTTGTCGTCCTCCTCAATTACCTAATTAAAACATACAAAGCAAGGGTGAGTCGAAGACTCAGCAAGTACTAAACAAGAATAAGCAAGCATGGAGTGGACAACACAATTCAGTTGAAATACGAACAATTATTGGAACACATACATGTACGTATGGAATGAATACATGAATGGATGAAATGTAAGAATGCATTGAAGGTATGGACTTATCGACTGCATATACCGGTATAGCGAGTGAATCACCCGTCGGTGTTCACTTAAAGTTACCGTATGAAGAACGTTTCATACGGCAGTCCAACGTGGCCCACATTGGAATGGTGGATCACACGTACCCATTCTGGAATTGATGGGTTTTCAAATGCCCATCTTTGGAATTGATGGGTCTTTCAAATGCCCATCTTTGGAATTGATGGGACTTACCAAAAAGAATCCACTTCCGTGGTCATAATGAATTTTTATGAATGAACATGATGATTTCTCATGGTATGAATGAATAACACACATTAGTGGAAAAGACACATGGCATTCAACAACATGTGTAAACAAGTATAAGTATGTATTCACACTCAACATAATGTACCAATAAGGCCACACTAGTCACTTGCAGTATATCAACACCATGAACAAAGCACAAGAACATTCATGTAAACAACATATCATTATGCATTCCTTTGAATTCAACACCGATTAACATACAAGACTTGCCTTTGCGTTGTGACTCGTTAGTAGGCAACGGAGGTGTTCCCACACATGATGCCTCGCGCCTACACAAGTATGTTCCCAAAATAAGAACAACGATATAACACGCTACGGTGTTCTACAATAACCCCGACTATCAATATACCGCATAGACCCAAAATGAAAATAAACTATTCACCAGATTTCAGCCCTTCTGAGCAGCGGTACGAGAAAATTCACCATTAATTATCTGTAACTCTAAAAGACCTGAAACCAGTGCTCACTGAATCTTAACAGATCAGGCTACAAAATATTAGTTGGCGGAATCCCCAGATTCGGCCAAAACAGAGGGCTAATTATCAGCTAAACACAACCCATCTACGTCTGTCCAGAATACAGATCAGAGATAAAGAAAACGGCGTAACTTTCACCCTATTGATCCAATGAGAATTATTCTTATCAGCTTGGAAATATAATTTTAAGGGCTAAAATAACTTAGTTGGGTGAAGGTTCTGATTCGGCCCCTAATTTGAACAAAACCGAGGGACAAACCTACTGACCTCAGTTTTCAGACAGACCGGACAGTTCGTAATCAAAAATTCATATCTCCCAAACTACAGATCGGATTTTCCTGATCTCGGTGCCAAAAGAAAGCTAACGTTCCCAGGAATACAACTCTAGAAGGGTAAAACCCCAGCTTCGGCCTCTACAGTAGTCTAAACAATAGATGAAAACACTAACATTTATCTGCCCAGAATTCAGAACAGTGGTAAATAAAATATCATAACTTTCATTATACAGATCCAATGGAGATGATATTTATCAACTTTGAAATATAATTTAAAGGGATACAATAACTTATTTGGGTGGAGGTTCTGAAAATGCCTCTAACTAAATCAAAACCTAGGATCAAACCGACAGATCTTCTCGTCAGACAGACAGAACAGTGCGCACTAACAAAATCATATCTCCTAAACCGTAAGGCGGAATCACGTGATCTCGGTGGCTATGGAAAGCTAAGATCAATACCTACAACTTTCTAAGAGATGGACAGGACAGAAAACGAACGCATCTTACCCAAAATCGACGTACAAGGCGGTGCACAGCAAGGGGGAAGGGGGGCGGCTCCAAAGGGGAGGGGAGAGAAATGTGGAGTTTAGGGTTTGGGGGTGGGAACCCCTCTTATGGCCGGCCACCACATGGGCCCCTCTGGGCCGTGGCCCGAGCCCAGTTGCCGTGAAATCACGAAAACCCCGGTGAAAAGATGATTCGGTTTTTCGATTAGCTCCTCTTGAAACTTCTTCTAATAAGCGAATCACATTCGGGTATTACATTCTACCCCTTAACGAATTCGACCTCGAATTCTAACCGCAACTAATACCGAACGAATTTCCAAGGAGTTGAAATCAACGGATTTAACTGTACTAGAAACAAGCGGTGCAGATATCGCTCGCGCATGCGAGACTCTATCTCCCAAGTGGCCTCTCTCTGGAATAGAGAAACCACAAAGGAAAGATGTGAAGCGACGTCTGACCTAACAATCAACTTGAACTTTCTAGGTACACTCATCAGAAGAGGATCGAAGGTAAGACCTTACTCGATGGTCAACGTGTTTAACTTAATCTCAAACTTTGAATGGTCCCCGCTGCTCTCAAGACCAAAGACGCACCTTACGTTGCGTACTTCGCGTATGTACCCGTGACGGTCAAAGTGATAAGCCAGCTTCCTAATTTCTTCTACTGCCGGAAATGAAGAGAATCCAACTGAAAAAAATAGAGAGTTCTCATCGCAACCACGCAATGTTAACTCTTCACCAAAAAGGTTAAATCCCAAATGTGACAATTCATCAGTAACGCAATTCCACTTCCAATGAATCAATTTGCGAAAGAACACCACGAAACTAAAAGAGAAATTTGCTTGAATACTTAAATCAAATATTTCTTTTACTCGATCGAATGGAAAGATTCAGTCATGCCAACACGGCCCCAACTCAAAGTGCAGAAAACACTTATCAACAGCACAAAACCCAAACGAGAAGCAAGGAAACGCATCATTTTCCGAGGAAACATCCTTTCTTCCGCTTCTCTCTTCGAGGAGTAAAACTTCTCTCCAATATTGGAATTCGAATTCATCGCATACCTCAAGAGATTAAACCTCTTAATTGAACATTATCAAATTATGCTCAAACTGAAATACATCATCCACACCATGGTGGAGAGACTCCATTGAATTTTTTTTTCGATTGCTCTAGACATCTCGTTCTACTATTCAACCTTAATTTGATTAAAGGCACCCAAAGCGCCACAGGATAGATACCACATAATCATATTACCTCAAATTTTCAAGAACAACTCAGAATCGTCAGTACACATGCTAATATACTACTTCAAAAGGGTCCTAGCATAAACATGCTCGGGAAACTCATTTATTCCACCCTCTATACACACAATCAGTAGGTGACCAAAGATCTAGCATAAACGAATGCAAAGCCCAGATTTAACTTCCAAAACCTCTACAACAGATTGCTCTTATAACTGATAGTTAAATCATCGAATTAAATCTCTAACATTCCCACAATTCTAACATACTCACTCATTGACATCATCAGAAATCACCCACACCATCTCGCAATGCTATCCAATTGCGTTACTCTAAAAATTCAATGAAGGTTTCCATACCTCCGATAATCACCAACCTTTCAATCCTGAATTGAAGTTCTAGAATTTCACTATACCAGGTGTTAATCAGCCGTAACACTTTTCAGACTTACTTCGAAGTCAAACATCTCAAGTGAATCAATTTCCCTCCAAGGGATACAGATCAAAACTATTTCACATTCTACTACTCCTCCGATAACTTGGTAGCAAAATATCATCGCTACGATTACTTATCCACCACCAAACAGTTGCCAAACTTTCACCTTGTAAACACTTCGCAACACAAAACTGTGATCCTTTCTCAAAAGGAAGAGGCGAACAAAAACAAGTTCATTCATACAGAGCGTTGCTCACCACTACGGCCAAGAAACCAAAAGAAATATTTCGCTAAAGGTGATCTTGGAAAACGAAAACTAAGTTCGTGGTTGAGGGAACACATTCCTCAGAAGATAATAGCAAATAACAACCGATAAGAAAACGGCATTACGATTGAAACTCGAAATCTTTTGAGTGAAAAGGGCAGAAAATTTAGGCAATGAACTCATTGAACCTAGGTGGAGTCCACAATTGAAAACATGAGCTTCACAAGAAGAGAATGTTGGATCTTTAGAGATAAGAACAACGAGCATTCAAGATCAAAACGCTCGCATCATCGAAGAACCATTATAACTCGCAACAAACCGTTTACGTGGCAAACTTCGTTTATCATAAATAAGCGGGACCTCAATAGGTCATGAACACAAAACTCGAAATCGAATCATTTTGGAAACATCAAGAAAGGTGGTCAAACTTCTTTCTCTATAAAAGAATCAACCTTACTCTCACATTACTGATCGTGTCAATAAACCTTCTAAAGCGAACATGACAAATCGGGTCATAAAAATTTTCAGCATCAAATGGAATTGTAATAACAACTTATTCTAGAAAAGAATTCTGGTATGAAAACCACAAAGTTGAACAAACGTCACACCCAGCACTACAAAACTCTAGAGAAAGGGGGTTTCGACACTTTTCTTTTCAAAGGGAGGTTCTAAACTCCAACACTCCAAATATTCCAAAGAAATGAACATAGTCGAAATTTTCTTCAATGAACTTTGTGAAAGGAAATTTTCATTCTCCGAACTGTCAAACGGATAACCGAGCTGCTCTTATCAACAAGAGAGATAGGCTAACATAAAGAGAACGATCTTATCAAGAATAACGTTCACAAACAGCAATGAGAGCTCCGCAGCCAGAAAGGCAAGAAACTATTTTAAAAAACAAATAGGGTCTAATAGAAACTAGTAGCCCACAATCTTTGTTTGGGTGCAACCCCCGACTTAAACATAACCAAGCACTCCAAAAGGGTTTTAACGCTTTTCTTCATAAAAGAGATGCATCAAATTTCAACAAGCAGAGAGTTCCAAAAGGAATACATTGAGCTAATGCTTTCTCGTGTTCACAAAGTACGGGGACCCAATCACCGTATGAAGAACGTTTCATACGGGTGTCCAAGTTGCCACAAGTTGGCACACTACACTTCACTTTTATCCAACCAGAATAATTATTATTACCTTTCAGTCAAGCCAACTTGTTAAATAAATTTCCAGATTTGTAATAATCCAACTTTGGTATTGCTTGACTGTTCGTGGTATTATATTTGTTTATCCATTCTTTTCCATGAATCTGGTGATCGTTTATTGTCATTCTTTATAAATTATTGTTGATTGAATCTGTATAATCCAGCTTTAATGCTATTCTTAGTAGTTTGATAGTTTTGCGTGACATCTTGGCTTCCGAATAGCGTGGTGTTACTAATTAGTGTTTTTTACATGAAAGTATCGAGCGGGCTTTAGATCCGTGGTTCATTCAAACATATTAAATTGACACCGTTTGATCCATTGATATGATTATTTGTGCACATTAGGAGGTTGGGTAAACTGTTGCTTCGATCGGTGTTGGTTAGTTCTCACGGGGTATTATTGCTAGCTCTCTTGTTTGTCTGGGTGTTCATTTCAATTATGGTGACTCGAGTATTGAGTCGTTGTTAAATTGTGTTGTGCTATGATGTGATTATCTATCTGGCGAGCCTTGTGATATTTTCACGGATCACAAGAGTCTCAAGTATATCTTCACTCGAAGGATCTGAATTTGAGGCAAAGGAGGTGGTTGGAGTTGATCAAGGATTATGATCGACTATTCGGTATCATCGAGCAAGGCCAATGTTGTTCTTGATGCTCTTAGTCGCATGGCGACTCCGCTACTCTAGATTGCCTTATTGCGATTTTGATCGCATGGGTATATCCTATTGTTATGCGGCACATCACATGTTGAGACAGAGTTGATTCTTGAGTCACTATTCCGGCCGTGTGTGGAAGCTGTGAGTGACCGGTTATTACGGGAAGTTAGGAAGCGTCTGGATGGAGGTAAAGAGTGATTTTAGTATGGATGATTACGGTACTTTGAGGTTTAAGGGCGTCTTTGCGTGCAAAGGCGGAGGTCAAAGATGATATTTTGAGGAGGCACATCGCACTCGTACCTTTATTCATCTGGTGAGACTAAGATGTATCGAGATTTGAAGCGAATTTTGGTGGAAAAGAATTAAGGTGGACATTGCTAATTATGTGGCTTCTTGTGGTGTTTGTCGACAAGTGAAAGTGAGCACAAGCGTCCTGCGGGGTTGTTGACCTTTGGAGGTACCCGGTGGCCTTGGGGCGATATCTCTATGGACTTTGTGGTGGCGTTGCCTCGTTCGCGCGAGGAAGGATGCGATTTGGGTAGTGGTGGATCGATTGATGAAGTCTGCGCACTTCATCCCTATTCGCACGACAAATTCATGAGTGATCTAGCTCCTATTTATGTCGTGAAATAGTGAGGCGCATGGTGTGCCAAAGACCATCATTTACGCGAGGACGCAGTTTGTCTCCAAGTTACGGGAGAGTCTGCGAGTGCATTGGGTACGCAATTTGCGCCTTAATCTGCGTTTCATCCTCGAGCAGATGGGCGATCGAGGCGTACTATTCGGACTTTGGAGGACATGTTGCGATCTTGCGTTCTATCTTGGAAGGTAGTTGGGAGGACCGATTGCCACTTGCGAGTTTGCTTATAATAATAGCTACCATTCGAGTATTAGAGCTGCGCCATTTGAGGTTCTCTATGGCGGAAGTGCGATCGCCGCTTTGTTGGGATGCGATTGGAGAGAAAGCGATTTTGGGTCGGATGGATTGAAGACCGTTGAGCGTGTGGCCATGGTGAGGCGAATCTTTTAGCGGCTCGAGTAAACGAGAAAAGTTATCTTGATTTGAGAGCGTGACTTGAGTTTGCGGTGGGTGACCAGTGCTCTTGAGTGTCCCCACTAAAGGTATTGTTGGTTCGGTACCAAAGAAAGCTTAGCCCGAAGTCGTTGGACCGTTCCGGTGTTGCAAGAATTGGGAAGTTAGCTTACGCTTGGACCTTCACGAGTCCATGCGTGGAGTTCATAATGTGTTTCACGTCTCGATCTTTGAGAAAGTTTTGAGAGATCGAGCATAAGATTTCGTTAGAGCCGTTGACTATTGAGCAAGACCTCACAGGTTGAGTCGCGTCCCGCGCATTTTAGAGAGGTCGGAGAGAGTCTTTGAGGCACAAGGCGTTGGTATATGTCAAGGTCTTTGTGGGCGCATCGATCGAGAGAGAAGCGACTTGGGAGTTGGAGTCTCGCATGCTTGGCGAGTACCGAGTTGTTCACGTCGGTACATGTTATTTGTTGTTTAATTTCCGTTGTGCAGTTTTTTCTTTGAGTAGAACGGCGATTAGAATTCGGGGTCGAATTCCGTTAAGGGGGGTAGAATGTAATACCCTGAAAATAATATAAATATTAATAATCGCGTCTTAAGGGTCGGAGCGTAATTAATTAAATAGTAGTAATAATTAATTAATTATTAACCTCTTAAGGGCCGGGAGTAATTGAATAAAAAGAATTGGTGGAAAATAGTATTTTGAATTTTATTTGAGCTATATAAATAGATCTTTGTTTTAGAAAGAAAACCTAGCAATTTTAGCCTTCCATTGCTTGCCGATGATTTCTTTTCTTCTTGCCCTGTCTTGCGTGGCTTACGGCGAGCAAGCTAGCTGCTTATTCTTGCCGTCTTTTTCTTCCATTACCGCTTCTTTGATCCCCTCTCTTTGCATCTTCTTGCTTGCTTTGGAACCGAGTCGGTATTCTTCTACGCTTAATGAGATTCTTCGCTTTGGCCAAAGCCATCTGAATTTGAGTCCTGCTAGAAGTCTGCATCTGCCATTGAAGCGAAGACAGGCTGCAATTGCGTTTGTTTGCTCTCTTGTCTGCTTGTGCGCTTGTGTTTCTTCTTGCCGCCGGTGCCGCAGCGTGGAGTGCTAAGCCGCTGTCTTGATTGCCATTGCAGCGCTCGAACCGGACTACTGACCGAGTTCTTTGTCATCTGCGATGCAATTTGTTTCTTCTTTGTTTTTCAGTGAAGTGATTGCCCTGTGTAAGATTTTTTTTGTATTTCTTGTTTCTTGCTCAGCCACGACTAGAAAATGAATTAGTATATCTGTGTTTTGTATGTGTGCATAAAGGCATGATCAGTAACGAAATACAATGTTCGTTTCTCTGTTTTCTAGGGTAATTAGGGATTATAATTTGAGGTTAAATTGAGAGGTCGATTAATAGGTTTGATTAACCTGCTGTTATATTGTACGATTTATTCGGGTATCGTAATGACGAAATTTGAAAATATCATCTACTAGTTACTTGTAGATAATTTCGATATCTTTCTATAGCATATTGAATCATGTCAATCGGACGAGTATAATTAGAGTTATGATTTTCGAAAGGCCGCTGTTTTTAGGGTTGTCGTCTTTCGGCGCTGTTTTGGTAGATTGGTTACTAAAAATAGTAAATAGACTAATTAGTGTTTTTGATCTACATGAAAGTTGTAGATAATTGTCCAATGATTCTGTAGGATCTGAGAACGCGTATTTTGGTTGAGTAAAACAGAAGTTATGAAATTTGGAAGACCGCTGTTCCGAAGCGGACAGATCGGCTTTCCGGGTTAAATACGGAGGGTTAGATGAATTAATTAGAAGGCGGTGTAGTCTAAGAAAATGTGGGTAATTTTGTAAAGAATCCAGAATGGGTTGGTTTGTGGTGATCGGACTTTTGAGTCAAAAGTTACGCTCTTTTTAGTAACCGGACAGCAATGGGTAGCTTTTCGATACCGGCGTAACGTGTGATATTTGGGGACGTGTAGGGGCGTTGTATATTGATCGTTATTCTTATGATGCTGTAGCTTGTATTGAGATGTGTGTATTTAATATAGGAGAGGCGTCGTGCTTGTTGCCGTCTTCTAATCAGATCGTGCGTCGCAACTAGTAAAGGCAAGTGCATGGTGAGCGTGCGATCAATGATCGATCCTTTTTTTCTTTATCTTCTATTACCATTATTGTTGTGCTTTTATTTGGTTTAATTGCAAACAATGAATTGGTATGTTTTTATATTTGTTGATGAGCATGATGAAAGTTGGATATGATGTTTATGATGGAGTTTGCATGTTTGCATTCATAAGCATCTTTGCATAGAGAAGGTGATCATTTAATCCATGATATGATGTGATAACCTTTATCTATGAAATTATTCTATGATCGTCATGAGATGATCCGATATAAATATATATATTCATAATTGATTGCATTAGTTATGCGTTTCGCTAGCGGGCGTTGATCAGTTGAGTTCGTGGTTGATGTCCTGGGTTTTGCCAGGCTACACCACTGTTTGTAGTATGATATTAGAGAACTTCTTACCTCTGTTCCATAAGCTATGTATTGAGCATGAGCTCATTGATGAACTTGTTGCCTTTCTCGAACTGATATCTGGTTTCGTGGTTGTGGTTCCTGGTAGTTCGTGAATTCTTTTGAAATTGGGGTTTTAATGAAGAAGACAAGCTCCAGCAGTTCTCTGATTCGTTCTTTGAAACAAATATTGCCCTTTCGACTATTGTGATATTTCTGCTCCACGTGAGCATAGTTCAAATGCAAGATTTCTCTTTTCACAAAAGACTTGTTTTACCCCTGTTGGGGAAATTTAACTCATTCGTTCGTTTGGAATCTCGGTATTGGAAGACTTCTTTTGCAAGTTCTTTATCAAGTGTGTATTGATCTTGTATATTTCTTTTGGGCTACTTTAGTAAGTCGTTCTCTTCCTTGATTTTCGAATTTGACAAATTCTTGTCCGGTGGCGATTGATGAATTTCTCTTGGGCTCATGATTTTGGTAGACGAGTTTAAATAGGCCTTTAATGGTACTCCGAAAACATTATTGTTTTTCGATTGTCGAATTGTTTTTACTACGAATGATCTTTGTAAATTGACAACATTGATATTTTCATGGTTGTTCTTTCTTTCTCATTGGAAAAGAGCGACTCATTAACTCGCTTGATGGTTTGCCTAATGAGAATTCTTGTTGCAAGATCGTTAACACGAGAAAGCATTAGCTCAATGTATTCCTTTTGGAACCCTCTGCTTGTTGAAATTTGATGCATCTCTTTTATGAAGAAAAGCGTTAAAACCCTTTTGGAGTGCTTGGTTATGCTTAAGTCGGGGGTTGCACCCAAATGTGGCAATGTGGGTAGTGTTGACCACCATTCCAATGTGGCAACTTGGACACCCGTATGAAACATTCTTCATACGGTGATTGGGTCCCCGTACTTTGTGAAGTACGGGCTTAAGTGAACACCGACGGGTGTATCACTCGCTATACCGGTATATGCACGATCGATAAGTTCATACCTTCAATGCATTCTTACATTTCATCCATTCATGTATTCATTTCATACATACATGTATGTGTTCCAATAATTATTCGTAATTCAACTGAATTGTGTTGTCCACTCCATGCTTGATTATTCTTGTTTAGTACTTGCTGAGTCTTCGACTCACCCTTGCTTTGTATGTTTTAATTAGGTAATTGAGGAGGACGACAAGATGATTTGGTGGGGTAGTTCGGCACACTACACTTCACTTTTATCCAACCAGAATAATTATTATTACCTTTCAGTCAAGCCAACTTGTTAAATAAATTTCCAGATTTATAATAATCCAACTTTGGTATTGCTTGACTGTTCGTGGTATTATATTTGTTTATCCATTCTTTTCCATGAATCTGGTGATCGTTTATTGTCATTCTTTAGAAATTATTGTTGATTGAATCTGTATAATCCAGCTTTAATACTATTCTTAGTAGTTTGATAGTTTTGCGTGACACCTTGGCTTCCGAATAGCCAGAGTGTTACATTAAGTGGTATCGAAGGTCCAAAGCGAAATTCCTTTTGGAGGGAGACAGAAATACACGATTCTATCACTTGATTGCGAATGGTAAGCATGGAAGGCAAATAATTTTTCAGCTCGAACAGGAAGAGGGGATAATTCGGAGTGATGTACAACTAAAAAAGTATATCACCAATTATTGCAAAGGTCTTTTTGGACCATCTAAAATTAATCATTTATTCATGATTGACGGTTTTAGGAATGATATACCTCAAGTCTCGGATTCTGAAAACAACTTACTCACAATGCCTTTCACTGAGAAGGAGGTGAAAGAAGCAATGTTTCAAATGAGGCATAACAAAGCACCTGGGCCAGATAGCTTCCCAACGGAGTTTTATCAGGTGTTTTGGGAAGTTATTAAAAATGATATGATGGCAGTGTTTCACAATTTTCATAGTTGCTCTATGTATATTTTAGCTTGAATTTTAGGATTATTACACTGCTTCCCAAAAGAGCGGATGCTAAACAAATACAACAGTATAGACCTATTTGTCATAAATGTTAGTTTTAAAGTGTTTACTAAAGTGGCCACTAATAGAATTACTAACGTAGCGCATAAGGTTGTTAGACCATCCCAGACAACATTTATGCAAGGGAGATACATTCTTGATGGAGTTGTTATCCTTCATGAACCCATTCATGATCTACAAAAAGAAAATGTGGATGGGATTGTGCTCAAGCTTGATTTTGAAAAAGCTTATGACAAAGTAAAATGGTCGTTTTTACTTTAAACTTTGAGAATGAAAGGCTTTTCAGCTAAGTGGTATTCATGGGTGGAGAGTTTCGTTAAGGGAGTGAGTGTTGGAATAAAAGTTAATGATAATTTAGGTTCTTTTTTCAAAACTCATAAAGGTCTTATACAAGGCGACCCTATGTCCCCCAATTATTTTTAATTTTCTTGTGAACATGCTAGCCATCATTATTTCAATAGCTAAAGAAGAAGGTCTTATATCGGGAGTAGTTCCTTATTTGATTGATGATGGAATGTCAATATTATAATATGCTGATGACACTATCCTTTTCTTGAATAATGACATAGAGCAAGCAAAAAATCTCAAACTTTTTCTGTGTATCTTTGAACAGTTATTAGATTTAAAGATTAATTTTCACAAGAGTGAAATATTTTGTTTTGGCAAAGCCAAAGAAGTTGAACCGTGGTATACTCATTTATTTGGTTATGAAGTGGGTGTCTTCCCTTTCAGGTATTTAGGTATTCTAATTCACTATAGAAAATTAAGAAATAGTGATTGCAAAGGGGTTGAAGATAGAGTTGAAAAGTGTGGATATCATGGGGATATGCTCCAGATCTTAGAATGATGTGACAATTGGCAATGGCGTTAACGGTTTATTGTTTCACGCGTTTTCAACAAAGTTACAGTGCTGTAAGGCCATAACCGGTCTAACCGGCCAGGGTGGCGGTCAAACCGGTCCATGCGGTGGTCTGACCAGCCTTGGTGGCAATCAGACCGGCAATTTCAGAAAGTGAGGTTTTGAGCTGGGCCAAAAATAGAGGTAGCATGCAACAGAGGGGATTCTATTGCACTTGGTCTCATATTTTTTGGAGTGTCCAATCAAAAGTTCTATTGGATTAAAAATTCCAGTAGGTTTCGGTTTTCTAGAGAGGAAAATCGGCTAAGTCATAACTGGTGGTATGACCGGCCAATAGCTGGCGGTCAGACCGGCCAGGGTGGACGGTCAGACTAGGGCCGGTCTGACCGGTTTTCACTTGGATCGTCGCCCGTCATGGAGGCGATATTCGGTTGTTAGGTCAAAGTCATGGTTTCCAGGGCATATATGTTGTATGATGCATGTTTTAACTAACATGGGTCAAGTTGTGAAGAACTTGTTCCCAAATTCGGTTTACTTGTCTATTGTTGTGCAGGTTGCTTGGTGGTCAACGACGGTCAACGGCGAGAATGATCGGGACTAGGCTTGGAGAGCAGAGGTCCAGAACGATCGACGATGCCGGGTGAGGTCAATGTACTCAAGCGTCGTGCAAGATGGACAAGAGTGGCCTATTGGCTAATCCGAGGCGCAAGATGGCGCAAGGTATAGCTAATTAGGTCAAGAGGTGTTAAAGACGGCATATTAAAATACGTGCGTGTGTGACCTGTTTGTTTTGGGCCTTAACGGGAGCCCAAATTGAGTCAAACTTCTAGAACATCTAAGCCTCCACTATAAATAGGGGAGGGAGGTGGCTGCACCTCCGCTTCGCCTCTTTTGCTATTTTGTAAACCCTAATTTTCTTAGGGAGAGCTTTTGTGTAGGCTAGGGTTCTTGATAGTTGATGTGATTTTCGTGCTCTTGGTTTGAGCATTGTCCTCCATTGATAGAGAGGCTGTAAGCCCATATCATATCAATCAATCAAAGGAAAGTTTGATCATGTCTTGTCTCATTGCGTTCTTTCTCTATATTTGATGATTTTGAGTATTTCTTTGATCCGCGAGTTTTTGATTGAATTCTTCACGTGATCTAGCTTGCTGTGACATGTGGAAACCTATCTAGGATCATCTTGATCATCAATCACCCACGAGCAAGATTTTGGATCAAACTTTCATTTTGACCCGGTTTTGAACGCTTCTTCAATCAAACGGAAAAGGATCCTTATTCTTCCAAGAATTATCACAATATTCGATTGGAATAGGTTCCTGACATCATAGAGAAGGTGTGTTCCAAGTTTCATCAAGTTCGGAGTTGTCGATCAAAAGTTTCATCAATTTACAACTTCGTCATCGGGCTGTTTGATCTGTTCTGAAGGCCAGCGGTCAGACCGCCCAAGGCCACCGGTCAGACCGCCAGGTAATCGGTTAGACCGGTTATGACCCAGTGGTCCGACCGCCAGTGCATTGATTTGCTTTAGTCTTTGTTGATTTTGCCGTATTGTTTAGGGGTTTAAATTGGATTTAAGATTAGTCTTCCGCTGTACTGATATACTAATCTTCATAGCTTCCATAGCTACTGGAGTGAAATATTATTGAATCGATTCTTTATAAAAAAAGTGAGCGTGCTCCTATTCACCCCCTCTAGTCGCCTTTTCGGTCCAACAAAAAGAAACTTAGCAGTTGGAAAGGAAAAAATATGTCTGTTGGTGGACGGTTAGTACTTATTAACTCGGTGCTATATGTAGCCTGCCTATGTTGATGTTGTCTTTTTTTTATATTCCTAAAGCAGTTCTCAAAAAACTTGATTTTTATAGATCTAGATTTTACTGCCAAAGTGATAGTCATAAAAAGAAATATAGACTCGCTGAATGAAGTTTAGTGTGTACACCCAAAGAACAGGGCAGTCTTGGCATTCAGAACTTAGAAACAAAAAATAAAAGTTTACTAGGGAAATAGCCTTTTAAGTTGCTTAATGAAGAAGGGGTATGGCAAACTTTGTTAACAAGGAAATATTTGGGTGAGAAGAGACTTTCGCAAGTATTTAACGAGCTTGAGACTTCCCACTTTTTGTCAGGTCTAATAAAATTTAAGGATCTTTTTTTTGCTTTGGTTCATTCCAAGTCAAAAATAGAATACAAACTAGGTTCTCGAAAGATATTTGGTTAGGAGACTCTCCACTAAAAGTACAATATCTAATCCTTTATCATGTGATGAGGAAAAAGGATGATACAATAGCAAATATTATGAGATCGGCTCTTTTAAATGTTTCTTTTCGAAGACCTATTATTGGGCCTAAGTTATAGGCTTGGAATGAGTTAATTTTGATAATTGCTAATTTACAATTGAGTTCTCAAAATGATATTTTTAGATGGAATTTGAATAAGTCTGGACTATTTTTGGTACAATATTTATATGCGGCACTTATTGGAAATTATCGAGTCCCCATTAGGCATTTTTTTGTTACTTAAAATTCCATTAAAAGTGAAAATATTCCTATGGTATCTCAAAAGAAGGGTAGTATTAACTAAAGATCATCTGCTCAAAAGAAATTGGTAGGGAAGCAAAAAAGTGTTGTTTCTGTATTTCAGAGGAAATAATTCATCATCTTTTTATTGACTTTCTCTTTGCATGTCTTATTTGGTGGGTTGTTCAATGTGTGTTTAATTTATCTCCTCCAGTGAATATAGCCAACATGTTTGGGAATTGGTTAGTCGGTATTCCAAACATTTTTAAAACACAACTCCTTGTGGGAGCTAGTGTCTTATGTTGGTCTATTTGGTTATGTCAGAATGATATTATTTTTGATATTAAAAAAAGGCTATCACTAATACCTTGCAGGTTATCTTATTGAGTAGGCACTGGATGAGGGCACGGGCAAATATGTAGAAACCGACCCAGAAGGAGTCTATATTGATCGGCAATGCCAGGTTGGAGTATGTGGCGAAGTGAATCTTCAACAATCATGAGTGGTGGTGTAGTCATAGGATTTGTAATGATTGAATTTAAAAGCTTAGTTGTCTTTTGGTTGTAAGGCTTCGAACTATTTTTAATTTTTGGCTACTTTCGAACATGGATCTTTGTAATAAATTAGGCTGTGTGAATCCTTGATGTAGAGGTAGGAAGAGTTTTTTCTTCTCCATTATCTCTTGATGGACGGGTTTTATCATTGATATGTTTGTTGTAATTTAGTGTTAATTGTTAAAATTGGTAGTTAATGGAGTTTAGTGGCATTCTGGGCCCCGTATTTGGCCGAGGTGTTACACCTACAGATAGATCGCATAAAGATCAGGAGTCGCACGTAGGAAAGCTGCCAAAATCAGTTGTATTCAGGTATCGGTTCAAACTGTATAAAGTCCAATGTTGGTACTATAGCTCGTAAGGGGCAAAGTATGTTATCTCTATCTTTTACAGACTTTGATCCTTGATCTGATTGTAACCAGACTAATCTATCTCTTGTAATCATGTAAACCGATGTGTGTGTGTGTGTGTGCATGTGTAGGAAGTCTTTTTCCTACTCCCGGGAGTAGTTACTCCCTATTCCGTATCTCACAACGTATGGAGTATTCGGCGCAACCGATATATATATATATATATATATATATGATTAATACTTTCTACTCCCAGGTGTAGTTACTCCCAGCTTTAATATATCACCTAAAAGAACTTGACATACTCCTTTATCACTTTGGGTATACACATATACTAATTATAAGATACTCCAATGCGAACCACACAAAAAATTTGTAAGAGAGTCCATAGTTTTTAGTATATTTTGTAAATACCTTCATATTTGCACTAAAAAAAGAGTATATCTAAAAAATTGTACATACCACCACTGAAAAGGTGTGAATACCACTTAAATGGTCTTATATATTCGTATACTACACATACACACTCTCAGTTGCGCAAGATACTCTCTATGTATATATATATATATATATATATATATATATATATATACTATTATATATGTTAAGTTGCAACCTAATAAGATGACCTTAATTTGACATGTACACTAGTCGATGGTGCGTGTACATGCAAGCTTTTGCTTGCCAATGGTCGATCGACATGGATGTACGTATGTATAGTAGGGTCAACTCGGTGCAATCAATGGGTGCATGCAGCCGTGGAGATGTAACGATCGCACGATCGTGATCATTCCTCTTGGCGAATTTGCCTTACTTTTATCGATCGCATGATCTTGATGAGTTTAGTACGTATATACAATGTGGCATGATCGATCTATCAGTTAGGTTACATGCTATACCTTATGTTTCTTTAGGAGGAGCCGGGCTATAATTAAAGGAAATTGCCGTACTCTTTGAAATCAATGGCATATATACACACTCTTTGAAATCAATGGCAGGAGCACTGTCATTCACTTTAAGAAGAAGAGAAATTTACCGACACAGGTGGGGCTGTACCAAAGGCGCCCACATCAACCCCAGACGGGATGACACCGACACCGGAAAGAAGTCTCAAACCAAAGCACCAACAATGAACTCTGGCACGCGTCCGCTGTGGCCGCCATCACTCCTGGTGAGCTCTTACCCACTTGACCGCGTCACTTTTCACCATCTGACATTCTCTTCACGACCCCTCACTCAAATTGATGTTTCGTCCAATGTAGCTTTGGATCCGTGTTATCTTCCTCCACTCTGGCCAAGCCCCATCACCACCGCCATTCGCCCTTTCCGGTGAGCCATAAGCACGAGCATTGTCAATTCAAACCTTTATAAAACTCCGTCTTCCTCACCCCACACTTGTTTCCAGCTTAGAGTCATCGTGGGTTGTTGTCAACGTCCCTACCTTCGGCGGACGTGCTCCGCCCTAATTTCCCAGTGTTCCCACCTTGTCCGGTGAGCTAATCCCTCGTCACTCGAGTGGTTTTGCGTCATTCTTCCCACAGATCAAAACCCCTAGAACCATCGATGCTTTCTTCAGTGCTCCGTCATGCCCATGTCTCGTCTTCCCCCTTTACGGCCGCCACCGCCGCCCTCACTGTTGTCGCCACTCTAGTGAGCTGCTGCCCTCTTAGCCCTCATTTTAACCATCTCCACGTCTGTAGGGCACTTCCATTAGATGATGGTAAAGTACGTCTATGTCCATGCAAGTGTTACCAACACAATTGTAAGCCCTCTTGATGATGGTAAATGGCGTCCATATCTTGATGAGTTGGCTCATAGAGCGATCCGATGTTAGGGTGAGATATTGTAAATGCATTGTTGTGATCTACTTAGTCGCGCACCTAAGGAAGTGTGTCATGACCAAATGTATAATTCGATCACATCATGTGGAAAACGTTGTACAACCTTTGCAGAGTGTAAACATATTCGAATAGCCGTGTCCCCGGTTATGAACATCACTTAGTTATATCACACAATAAGTAGTGTTATATTTTGCAAAAATAGGTTGGGTAATGTACAGATATAGAATCCACGGATCGATTGTTCGGCAAAAAGGACTTTGCTGGTGTTTTGAGGTTATGGAAACAAGTCACTTGTTTAATTATGCTATTTATGCTTTATTATTATTTGATTATCAATGTCAAATGCTTTTACATTTATCGGTTGCAATCTAGTACTGTCTATTGCAAAATGCAAACTCGCTTTGAGCAACAAAACCATATATGATATCCTTCCTTGACATAGCCAATCATGTAGCTAATAGCACTTGATGCAAGTCTTGCGGAGTACATTTTGTACTCACCTTTCTTGTTGAACATTATTAGTGGGAGAGGATGAAGACCCGAAGATCGGTTTCTTTCACGCTGCAAGTCTAATGAGGATGTCATCGTCTTCAAAGGTTTAACACTCAGTCGGTTGTTTGTGGATTGTGGCATACCACAAGGGTTGTTGTCTTTTATTTATCCCTTGTTTCCGTTGCAATTACCAACCCCCCCCCCCATGTGCTCATTTGGCCGGTTGGCCCTTATGTAAAATGTGGTCGTTATAACCTATGTTCAGCTGCTTATTAGTGTGCAATCATTTGTTGTATTTACTCGTGTATGGATGTGAAGCAACAATGTAATATATGCATATGTGTGCTAGCTACTGGTCTTAGACTAGCAAGATAAATATAGGATTTTTTTTCTCTCAAAAAATAGTTGAATTTTGACCCATATATTTATAGGGCAATTCCTTATTTCCATTGCAAATTTTCACAATCCCAGATATGCCATCAATTATCTTCCTCATGTCAGTGACACAAGAGGATTTGTGCAATTTGCCGTGGCATAAAAAATTCGCTATATTTATTACTGTCCGATGTGCATGCAATACCGTAGGATGCTACATTAATGCCGACACTAGCTAGCGACGCGCATGCGAATCCCTGCGGTATCCTGCCTTTCCATCTAAGAAACGAATTGCGAGGCCTTAATGCGGCCGAGACCGGCAGCTTTGCCGCCACATGTACCACCCAGAACTAAACACCATTTTTATACTGTTTGGTGGAATCAAGTGCAACATAACGTTATCTGACCGTCTATATTACTGGCTAGCTAGTACGTGCTAGCTAGCCATCGCATCATATTATAAACCTGAATTGTAATTAGCCCCATTAATTCCAAAAATGTTTCAGCTCTAGCTAGTGCTCGCTAGCCTGCCAACTATGTAGCAGTGCACTATATATATAGTACTAATTAAGCTGCTGATGAGCGATGAGATAGGCTCTCTTTCTCCTGGATCCCAATCGCCTCCTGACATTTGGGTGGGCTAAGAGAAGAGATACATGGTGAGAGAGATAGAAAGCAAAGGGGACTAGGTTTCCATTAATTGATGCATGCTTATTAATTTGACCAACCAATGGCTTGCCCTCCTCATGCAAAGTGTCCGATATCACTAGCTGGCTTAGTTAGCCATGCTCACAAGTATCTCATATACTACTAGTTTTCAATTGAAAGAGAGATGACAACATAATTAATTAGCGTGAGCAAGGCAGAGCTGAGCCTCGGGTCTCTGGGGCAATGTTCTAGGGCCAGATCAAAAACCCATTTAAAAATTCTTAAAAAGCCAGTAAAATACGATTTTAAGCTAAAAATAGTTGGATCGGTCTCAGACTTGACCTGCGGCTAGCTGCGCCCGCCCCTAAGCCTGAGAGAGGGTGTGCACGTACGTCTACGGTGGAGATCGTCCCAAGCCTAACATAGGCTACCCCAAGTGGACGGTGCGGATCGCGCGCGGCCTAACACGATCGATCGACGTGTTACGTACTGTCTTGCTTACCGCGTTTTTTTTACGCGCGCGCGTGGGGACCTAATTAAGCTGGCTTGCAATTATTGCACGGTCGTACGTACGACACGAGCTTTCACCGAGGGTCCAAAGCAACACCACTACAAGTAGTTGCAGGTACGGATTTTACACTACGCTGCGGTTAAAAATAAATAAATAGCTGAAGGATTAATTAGTTGGTAATTTTACTTGCATGATTGCAACTTTGAGTGGTTTTGTCCCAGCCACCGTACCTAGAATAACTTATAGCCGCTTTTCCGAACCGATTTATCGCCAATGAGAACTTCAGCTTTCAGAGATGGGATCTCCATGGATGCATGCCAAACCCTTCAACTTTTGGCCGCAACAAGGGTGTTGTTAAATAAAAATGGAAGCACTTTTGGTAATTAAACAAGATATGTTTGCAGCAAGTGCGACAAATAAAAGGATGGGGGATTGGAATCCTTGGTCATAAGTATATATATGTTTGTACTCACTTATTACTGGTGTTTTTTTATATAAAAAATACCTAACTAGTAATTGGTTCTTCTGCAAAAAAAAAAAAAAGAAAGGGATATGCACGGGTAATCTCCTGCGAAGCTCAAAATATCTTGTCGATCATATATATCACCATTAGCTAGAGGCATGTCAGGAATTTTATAGAGCGAAGCCTTATCTATATTACATCACGGTTTAAAGAGTTTATCTAGCTTGCAGTATTATTTTTCTAGTTGCTACATGTATATACATATATAAGAAGATTCAATAATATATCTTTGTTATGAATTTGGACATTAAAGCAAAACATGCAATTCATTTGAGGAATGCTAGCTACCTTCCATATATCCTCCGCATAAATTCATGTTTGTCGATCAATATAAAATTTTCTCAAGATATCGATTAAATTTATTAGAGCAAGCGTACAGTACTCGTGTCAAACAAGCTAGGTCAATATGTACTTAATATCATGCATGGGATGTAAATAGGAAAATATCCACGTGTCAATCGATCGAAGTGTCTCCTTAACGCGACAAGTCATGGATTACTAACACATAAGCTAGCCAAAGACATAGGGGGTTCAAGTGCGCCCTGACACACGTATACATGCACTGGAAGGCGGCAAAGCTCAACAAGCAATGAACTCTCCTCTTCTTCATTTTACCAATGGCTGCCTCCTTTCCCGGTCCTATAAATACCAAGGCGTGGCCAGGAAGCAACCTGTGTCAAGTGGTAGCGATCGACGATCGAGAAGCAACACAAGTCTCTCCCAAGCTAGCTAGAGGGATCTCCTTGCTCTAGTTAGGCAGTCTTTGTTTATAGAGCAGGAGATCAATCTCAGATCAAGTACCCTGGCTAGCTCCAAGATGGAGCACCCATTGGTTTTTGCTGTGGGAATCCTAGGTATACCATACAGATATACTACATGCTTTGCATGCATGATCACAAATCAATCAAATGTTTCACAATGTACTAGATATAACAAGTACTATCATGTAGTATCAGTGCTCTCCACAGCTAGCTAGTATTTATGTTTTTGTGTGTGTGTGTGTGTGTGTATGCATGAAAGACAGGCTTAAATTATTAGCTATGCCACGTGCATGAACTAACTTACTTTTCTTGTTTTTTTTTTTTTTTTTTGCAGGCAACATCTTATCATTCCTGGTCATCCTTGCACCAGTGTGAGTAGTGTGCTCAGGGCTCTCTCTCTCATATGATATGTACATGCTGCGTGCTAATATCGGTGCTGATGTATGCATGGGTACGTGTGTCTATGTATAGGCCGACGTTTTACCGGGTGTACAAGAAGAAGTCGACGGAGTCGTTCCAGTCGGTGCCGTACGTGGTGGCGCTCCTCAGCGCAATGCTGTGGCTCTACTACGCGCTGCTCACCCTGGACGTCCTCCTCCTCTCCATCAACGCCATCGGCTGCGTCGTCGAGTCCATCTACCTCGCCATCTACCTCGTCTACGCGCCAAAGCAAGCCATGGTGCGTACGACACTGATACACGCATTTCCTTTTGTGCTCACGTGGAGTATATACATTAGCGAGCGAGCGAGCGACATTGATTGATTAATGAAGAATTTCTGACCATGCCGGCCATATCTGTTTCAGGCTTTCACCGTGAAGCTGGTGTCCACGATGAACGTCGGGCTCTACGGGGCCATGGTTGCCTTTCTTCAGCTCTACATGAAGGGCGAGCGCCGCGTCGCCATCGCCGGCGGCATCGGCGCCTCCTTCGCCCTCGCCGTGTTCGTCGCGCCTCTCACCATCATCGTAAGTACTACTCTCTGATCTCCTCTGCTTATGCCAGCGTCATATATAACTAGCAGGTAGTGACGAGACATCTAGTTAGAAGCTAGCATCCAAGCATTACTATTTTGATCAACTATACACACATGCTGTTGAATCTGCAGACGCAAGTGATAAGGACCAAGAGCGTTGAGTTCATGCCCTTCTGGCTCTCCTTCTTCCTGACCATCAGCGCCATCGTCTGGTTCTTGTACGGCCTCCTCATTAAAGATTTCTTCGTCGCGGTATGTGCCCTCTCTCTCTCTCTCTCTTGCACTTTATAACTTTTGAAGCAGGCATGCGCTGCAAGCTAGCTCGCCAGCTCAAGGTGCGGTTAATTCGTTTTAAATACGTACTTTTGGGTAATCATGCATAGTGAAACAAGTGTGTTTGGCTTGTGTCACGACCCACACGAGCCAGCTGTTTTCTTTTTGGGCTAGAACCTAACAAAAAGATGGTACTCCAGACTCCACCATAAGCTATACGTACATATACACAGCCTTTGCAAAAGCAAAGTGGTACGTACTTACATGCCCAAAAAGCCGATTAAAGTACTAATCCCATAAGGAGATGCTTAATTAATATGTTGAAGGCTAATTTAAAGAGAAATTTTACGGTATATTCTACTAGTAAATATATAGTGGTAGTATAAATCAAATATAATCGTTGATTTGTTAAAGGTATAATTGAATTTTTTATTTATAATTTTTCGTGAGGGTATTATGGACTTTTCCAATTCGGATTGAAAATATTACTCTTGTGTCACGCGATCCTCACATAGCCAATTACAATTATACCCTATAGGGATTTTACTGCTTATACTGTCAGGTGTAGTATAGCTAAATCTTAGCTAATCTAAACTATTAGATCGAAAAGAATTGACGGTCTGTATCGTATCGAGTGTACCGTAAAATTTCTCAATTTAATAGCCCACACAATTGCTATGTAGCGAGAAGTAAATTAAGCATAATTCATCCACCACTAGCTAGCGCTAACAACAAATGGTAATGTTGTGCAGACGCCGAACGTTCTGGGCTTGCTGTTCGGTCTGGCCCAGATGGCGCTCTACTTCGTCTACAAGAACCCCAAGGAGAACGGCGCCGTGTCGGAGATCCAGGTCGTGGACGAGAAGGACTACCAGCTGCAGCAGCAGGCGGGGCACGTCGCGGCTACCGTCGACGCCGACGGGGAGGTAGTGAGCAGCGACGTCGGCAAGAGCGCCGTCGTCGACATCGCGCTGCCGCCCGAGGAGACGGCGCCTCCGCCGCCGACGACCGACACGAGGACGGCCGTGGAGGTGGTCTGAGAGAAATCAAGGCCGGGCCATCTATCTATGGATCGGAGCGCGCATGACTGGCCTAGCTATTGCTGCTCGATCTCGGTTAACTAGTACGTAGTACTTGCGCGCGTCGCATGATCGGTTGCCTGTGTGTGTGTGTGCGCGCGCGTGTCTCGTGTGGTGTACGAGCGTACGTGTGTTGGGTGTTCTTTAAATGTTTAAGTTCTTTTTAATTCATCGTCGTTGTTTAGTGGGATTAGCTTGCTCGTACGTGTGGGCTATCTGATGATGGACGCATCATGCATGATTGGAGAGATCGGATGCATGTACTCCATGTAGTGCTGTACGTACGTACCCACTGGCTTACTCTCCAATCAATAAAGCCCGTGTATTGTTGTTGCATCTTCAATCTCCATCTGTTGTCTACTTTTGTTGGCGATTATTAGATCAGAGTACTACTAAATTATTGATTGGAATGTTAACAGAATTGATATAGCCTGCAGATAGATCGCATAAAGATTAAGAGTGCGCATAAAAATCAGGAGTCACGCGCGGGAAAGATGCCGAAGTTAGGAGTTTTTGGTCTAAATACCACTGTTTGTACCGTTTTTTTTTTTTACAAAAGTAGCTATTCACGTGCCGTATTGCCAAACATAACACCACAAACATGCACACGGCCAACACGTGTCCAAGACAGTGAATCTAGCGCCTGGATTCAATCTCCACCGCACATTTGGAGCCCGAACGAGCCTCCTCCCACCACATGGCCGCCATCACTGTGCTGGCGCACATACATGCCTTATCCATATGCCCAGCGCCCGGACGCGCCTTGTCCACACGTCCCTAGCTCAGACGAGCCTCCGCCGTGCACGTGGCGCGCGGACATCCCCTCTGCCGACCCCTTCGCCCGGACGAGCCTCTGCCGTGCACGTGGAGCGCGGCAACCCCTCTGCCGACCCCCTTCGCCGGGCGTGCCATGTGGGTACCTCTGCTCCCCCCGTGCCCGGCAGGCCCTCTGTCGCGCCATGGTGGCACGGTGCCGCCCCCCCCCCACCGTCTCCTACCGTGCCCTAGTGGCACGGTATGTAATGCGCTGGGTCAACCTACGATTAGGGCACAGGCGTGTTTTCTGCTTCCATCAAAAGTACCCCTGTCCCCTCGATCTTTTCCCCATCCCATCCATCAGTTCGCTGCCTCCGTCCTCATGCATGCAGGATCACAGCGCACAGCACGCTGGATTCTCTCCTGTTGCCCTGCGGTCAGCGCGAAATGCCTTCACGAGGCTATAAAGCTAGCTTTGCGCTTGCTCTCGCTCTCGCTCTCATTCTGGAATTCATTCTCGCACTCGTCGCTGAGAACACAGAAAATTGAACTAAAGCATTTTCAGAATATGCTGTGAATTAAAAAGTGTTTAGAGCAATGCATAGGACCGTATAAGTATAGCGAGGTCGATATCAAGGTAAAATTATTTCCTATGCTTTTGTTGTAATTATTTTAGTCGTAGTTAATTAGTGGTAATTTACTAGTTGTAGGTAGCTAGTGGTAATTTACAGGTAGTTTATAAGTGGTAATTAAATTAGAGGTAATTAAGTAGTTGTATTTAAATATTCATAGTTAATTAGTCAAAATTAATTAGTTGTAAGTAATCACTGGAAATTAAGTATTAATTAATTAGTTATAATTAATAAATTATAATTAATTTAGTCATAGTTTATTAGTGGTAGTTACATTAGTGCAAATTAAGTGGGCTTAATTTCGTAGCTATAATTATTTTGTTGGTAAGTAATTACTCGTAGTTAATTAGTGGTAATTAAATAAACATAATTAATTATGAATAATTAATGACACATAGTTAATTGGTGTTAATTAATTAATCATAATTATTTTGTTCGGTGATCATTTGAGAAACTTTGTCGTAATCTCAACTTGGTTGTGATCGAGGGAGAATATTAACAAAATTGATATCACCTGATGTCGTATCCCAAAACGCTTTAGAAAGGGAATTAAAAGAATTAGTGGGGTTTTAAAAAAATGAGAAAACTGGGCCATAGGCTTCCGACCCATGGCACCAAGGCCCACGGTGGGCTGACACCAATAAAAGGACCGAGGGGGCAGCAACCCTACCCTAGCTGCCACCCCCTACCTGGCCCCACTCCCTACCCTCTTGCCTTAGGGCGGCGCCGCCTTGCTGCCACTGCCCTACCCTAGCCGCCGGGTGCTGCTGCCGAAGGGGAAGGAGGCAAGAGAGGAGGAGAAGAGTAAGGAGAAGGGGAGGAGGAAGGAGAAGAAAAGGAAGGAAAAGAGAAGGTTTTCTGATTCCCGTGATTCATCGAGATCATCAAGGGTAAAAACTATTAATCCCTAGGTTTTGCCATGTATTAGTCACTGTTAAGTTCGTGGGTAGTTTTGATTAGGGGAAAATTAGTTTTCAATCTACCCTAGTTCGTCAATATTAGGTGCAGAACCTTGCGAGGGTGATTTGGGGTATTTAGCATCGAATTATGAGGTCGGTCTAATTAGAGAAAAGTTAGATAATCTTGTTAGATTTTCAGGAAGGTCTGGATCATTAGAATCGAAGCAGCAATAGAAAGGTTACATCCTCGGGAAAGTTGATGTCCAGAATTTGGACATAGCTGGCAGACGTCATGAAGATGGATCGGTTTCATCTAGTGGATGGCAAAATTAAAATATGGTGATAACTTGAATAATGTAGGAAATTTTGTGTAGTTTACAGAACTGTTATTGTTCATATATTTTTCAAGTTTTAGAACTAAAGATATAAAATTACGAAGTGGACTGTCGTGATAGATTCTGTGACGGTCTTCGGGGAAACATACGGGGCATAAAACGGTTGAATTAGAGGTTCATCATAACTAGGAAGTTGTAGGTTTTTTCGTGAGAATTCCATAAAGTCTTATATGGTTGGATTTGGAGTTCAGGTGAATAACTTAGAGATGTTATACTACTGGGACAACGGGTAGTGCATCCGGTAGTTTTGGGTTAATTGGGTCGGTTTGTAGTAGACGTACGTGCGATGACGATAATTGTAAAGTGTGAGTGTTGTAATGTTGTAGTTTTGTGTTATGTATTCCATGTTTGTCCAAAGAGTGTGGTCTCTAGTGCTTTGTCGTTGCTTCGCTATCTAACTTCACGGGGATAAAGAGGCAAGTGCATGGTAGACAATGTTCATTGGTTGATTGTTGTATTCTTTATCACTCATTACTATTATATTATTTATGCTTTTATCTTATTTAATTTCAAGCAATGTGAATTAGCATGATATTATTCGTATTGATGGATGTGAGAATGTTGGATGATGGTGTTATTGATGAACCTATAAATAATTGTACATTCATAAGTATCATTGCATAAGAGAAGGTGATCACACACCTCCACAGGAGTGGAGGATGTTTCCGATCCTTGAAGTGGACGCTTGAGAGTGAACATTGTAACGAGTGTTCACTCACACTATACCGGTATACGTGAAAGAAGTGCATGTGGATATGTAGTGTAGGGATGCATTGAATGAAAAGATAATTTGATGAGTGAGTATGAGAATAAAGAAAATAGAACAATGGATTTTGATGATGATATGATTTATAGTTGATTAATTCTTGCTCATTATTTATTATTGTGTTTGCTAAGTTGTGGACTCGCCCTTGCTCTATTGTTGTTTTTAGGTGACCGTTGACGACGTTGCGCATGGGACGGGCTAGCACACTTGGAACCACGTCATACATTCAATTACATGAAACAGTGGCCATGTCGGACCCGGATTTTGTAAATCCAAATCCTCTGTGAAACCACTGTGCTATTCCCTGGATCAGTAGATAGCACTCCACAGGTACATTGCTGAATCAAACCATACATGGCGCAAACTTATTTCATTCATTAATTTACACATCAGAGTTTACATAGACCGCTTCGGGCCAGTTTTTACAATAAGGCCAGACAGGCCAAAAGAATACATTACCAAAGATAGCGGAAGCAACAACGGAAGCAAAAAAAAGGTGAGGGCACATCTTACCGAGCAAGTGATCGGGAACCGTGACGCCTGGATATTATCCAAAACTTCAGATAATATAGGAGGCACACAAGAACCAACGAAGTCGGCTAGGCTGGGTGAGACTAGAACAACTAAGGACTAAACTACGCTTCATCGTTTCCGGGTCTTGGACTTCGGATCCTTGATGCGATTGCGGCTCGTGGTTCTGTTTCGAGGGTTTGGGAAAGAGCGAGGATGAGCACAACTATCGTGCTCATGAGCCCACACACAGATGCAATAATATACATGCAAGGTGTAACAAGGATGGCTCGGGTTCTTTTATTTGCGTAAAGCGGCACTTGTAAATACAGATATTAGAAAGTCCTATCTCTTAGCATTTGGACCAAATTGCATTTTAAAGAGATTAATTGTGCAATAATTGATAACGGCAGAGGTTCCCTCCATCTAAACTCTGTCTCATGCTTCTTTTCTTTGGTGGTCATACCCACCTATTACCAACACAGGGCAAGAATACCCAGAAAAACCAATCAAGGGCTAGGTGAGCCCGCACATTTTCAACCCACCCACAAAAGTTTTGAAATAGAACTAACTCTTATGAGCTCCTTTGCGCTCGCCTTGACAGTGGGCACTACTGCTCGAACAGATTTTATTCTCTGCAGAGATTGTACATCTTTACCCACAAGAGATAATCGACTTGATATGTACACACGTTTAGTAGACATGTGAATCAAGGGAGATTACCACAAGGCCTTTCCAAGGCATCCTCGATATTCTTGCACCGCTAAGGTTTCACTGAGCGGGTGTCGCTCCCTGGGACCCGACATCCACTACGCCCAGACCCCTCTTGCGCCATGCAACTTACGCCTAGGGTCCGTAAGTTACATTCCCAATCGTAGCCTCTTGGGCTCACGGTATTGGAGAGCCCCTCAATGGTGCGGCTGTGCTGGTGGACACCAATTAGTTAGCAGTCGACACCATTATAGACTTGTGGTCATCTTTGTTTTACAATAAGAGGTCATCACAGATTAAGTCCTTAAGATTATCTGGCGGTTCTTACCACATACCCTCCACAAAAATATCACAGGCTACATTAGCACCCAACCATTTACCCTCCGACACCATCCGCCCGGATGGGTATTAGCAATTTTAGAGTTTTGGAGGAGTATAAAACAAATTATCCAACCATTCAGTCATTCTCCCAATGACGCCCAAAACAAGTGATGATGATAAAAGAATGATGAATTGGGGTAGTAATACCCCGGTACTTAAACAAGTCTAGCATGGCATTTAAGTACGACCTATAACTAGTATGTTACCAGATGTTTACTAGGGTGACAAGGATACTGGGAGTTCAACTTTCAAGGGAAAGGCATAATAATTTATTAATCATCAAGTAGGCATTTAACTACCTTAGAGAATTTTGACATACATTTGCATAAAAATTAAAGCATGCAATTTGATACTTTTAACAGAATATAATTTGCATAAAATGTGGGATCAATATGATCAAAGTGTTGACTCGCCTGGGCTATTTTACCGTGGCCTTGATCTTACTCAAAGCCACGATTAGACAGAGGTTGAAGTCTTGGTGGCGTCTTTGCTTGAGTCTTGGATCTGCTTGAGCCGTCGATTCTTCTGGACTTCGACTTCTAATTACGCAATAACGATTGAAAAACCAAATAAATACAAGAATCCAAGAGACCAAATAAAACACAAGAGCCTCGGAAAGTTTGCGGAGGACGGCTTGAGAGAATGGTTTGGCGACAGGAATGTTTGATGAGTCAAGCGTCGATTAAGCGAAAGGAGGAATGACAGAAGATTTTCGCCATGAGGAGGATACAAAGAGGTATGGTTAAAGTAGCTTTGCGGAATGCTCTGAGGATTAGAAGGCGACAAGTCTACCAATCTGAGCGACAAGGCAACAAAGCAACTCGACTACTGGTTCTATACCAATCTAGAATACTCGATCAACACCAAATCAAATGGCAATTCAATCCAATTCTCAGCTACCAGATAATACTCATTGATCAAAAAGCTAGCTACTCAACTTACTACCGACTATACAAATCCAACCACCACTTATACAATTGCCAGATTATTAATCATTGCCAAACCACAATTCCTTTCCAAACAAAGCAATCAAATCAATACTTCCAGCTTTCACCAAAAATCATTATTTCCACAATCATTGATCTACTGACGAGATGCTAACCAATAATTAACCATTGATTATCAAATCCAATAGACAATAATACACTGAAGATTAAAACTATCCTTAATAATCAAGATCACAATTAATAATTCAACTTACTGCCAACAACACATTCTACTAATCTATGGCGACATTTCTTAATCGTTGGATCGATTGAAACCTTATTTCTATCATAACGATGCGGGAAGCGATTACGAATCACATAACGACAATTGAAATATATGAATAACAACTTCTACTACTCAACAACTAGATTGTGATTAACACAACCTCAACTATCGATTGATCCCCGACTTTCCAATTGCAAGCCGCACAAACTAATAACCTAATGCATCACTTTATAATCGCCAATTTAATACAAATATTCAAATGACAGAGTGCACACAGAGATTTCAATGGCGAGTTAAACACTCAAGATTCAATTGACGTATTACTCTAATTACTGTCATACAAATGGTTTATGATCTCATACAATAATCACAACAAAAATTCACTGTTTAACAATCATTGCTCAATAATCAACTATCAAGACAATCACATATGATTCATCAAATATGATGATTATGACAATCACTACTAATCCAAAATCTTGAGATGGGAGAGCTATACTCAGATTAATCATCCCAATGCCTTTGACAAGAATTGAAGAACAAAGTTCGGCACCCACACTATCTGGTGACAACATTCTCAAACAACCATTCAATACCCACAATCAACAATTGGAGAATACATAATTAGCAACAATTCCATCTCATTCAATAGTTGTCACGGAGACCAAGACTTGGCGACTAACAATGGCAAAGAATCAAGAGTCCACGTGCCTTACACTTCTTGTCGATCATCCCTTGTTCTTTGACTTTGGGAGGAGGGGTTTCGCCACGAGAGAGCAAAGCATGAGGAGGGCAACAGGAGCAAGGGGAGGCTCTGCGATGCTGCGATGGCGGGTGGAGGCCGGGGAATCTGGGGTGCTCAAAATGGGATATTGGCGGGTGAGGAGGTGAGGAGGTGGAGGCACAACCGAGCCTGACCGAGCCGAGAGGGGTTGGTGGCGGCCGGGGATGGACAGTTTGGCGGCCACAGATGGCGATGGGTCGGAGGGAGGGCACTTGACCAACAGGAGTAATAGAGAGGGGGAGAGCTTACGGCTGCCTGGAGGAAGGGGGTGCCTGAGGGAGGTCGACGATGGGTGAGGCGGTGCGGGAAGGCGACGGCAGCGGTGGTGAGGAGCTTGACGAGGCGGTCCCGGGAGGAAGCGGCTGCCGCTTCTTTGGGAGGCTCGGGCGTCGCCGTGGCGCCTCAGCCACGGCGATCGGGCTGGCGACGGCGAAACTCGGTCGGCCCGAGGAGAGGATGGATCGGGTTGGAGCACTTACCGGGGAGGGAGAAGGGGAGGAGCGGGAGAGGCGATGGGGCACCGGGCATTTATAGCCGAGTCGGAAGGAACCGGAACGGGTTTGTGAGGCGGCATGGGCGACCATGGCGTCGGTTAGCGAAGCGGACGAGGCGAACAAGCGGTGGAAGTGACTCGGCATGGCGAAGCGACAGGGCGGGCCGCGGACATGGAGGTATGGGCGGCGACGTCTTTGGGCCCGGTGGAGGCGGCGAGGTGACGAGAGGGGCGACGCCGCGGTGGAAGCGATTGGAGGCGACGTCTGGCGAGTGAAGGTAGGGGCGGGCGCAGGCGAGCGAGTGGAAATGGCCGGCCGGGCCGAGAAGAGGAGGCGAGGCCAGGCCGTCTGTGAGAGAAGAAGGCGGAGGCGATCTGGCCGAGAGGATTCGGCAGAGGCGGCGGGAGAAGGAAGGAGGCGGAGGCGGCGGCGAGAGAGTCGGAGAGAGGAAATAAAATGAGCCGGGCCGTGGGCCGTGGAAAGAAAGAGGAGGAGCGGCGCGGCCTGGCCGGAGTTTTGGTGGCCGGCCGGATGAAGGGAACAGTATGGGCCGAGGAAAAAGACCCGGGCCGGACCTGGCTGAGGGAAATTGATAAAAGGGTTAAGAAAAATGGGTCGGCCCAAAAGCAACCAGAGGGGAGGCAAGATTTTTAGAGGGATCCAAATGTCAAAAGATTAAATTCAACTTAAATTTTGAATTTGAAATCTTGAGGATGGGTTTGAAACACAAACCCGAGCTTAAAGAGAGCTCGAGAAATTTTGGAAATTTAAGCGGCAAACGAAAATTAATGAAACTCAAAATTGAATAACCAACACTATTTGAAATCTGAAAAACGGGGTGTTACAAACCTACCCACCTTAAAATGAATCTCGTCCCCGAGATTCGGGTGGCTCAGAAAACAGGCAAGGGAGGTCGGTCTTCAACTGGTCTTTGGCTCCCAAGCGGCTTCTTGATCCGGGGTGTCTGGCTTGCTTCTTCAAACACTCTGAGGCTTTTCTTGAGCTGAGAGACGCGGAGCAGGTTGTCGACATCTGACAAACTTTTCCGGGTAATCTTGAACTTACAGGTGTTGATTCCAATGATACTCTTTGAGGTTATGACTTGCATGATCCAATCCGGAGAGCTGTCCGTATTAACTTTATCACGGTTTCCAGGTCCTTAGTGAGTACCACTTTCTGTTGGTACAGCTTAATCCTGTCTTGGCATCCAATCAATTCATCCCTAGGATGATACCCAAGGTTTTGGTTTTCAGCACTTGGAGACTGGCTAGGGATCTGAAATTTTCCATACAATCTTTACTCGGGGATTTTACTGAGATAGCAAACAAGGGTCTTCTGGGTGAACCAGGTACCACGATTTCCTTTAATTTAAGGGGGTTGGCAAAATAGCCTTACAACAAGCTTCTTTTGATACAAAAGAGGGCAAAGTTCCAGCATAACATGTGCTGGTACAAATTTTGCATGCTCAATACATCCTTGATACTTCTGAGCGGATCAGCTACCCACCTTAAAATGAAGGGTGCTCAATACTAACTGTCTTTGCTTACTTCATTTATGAGCTTCACGGTGGTCAGGAAACTTGTCCTTTACCTCACCACTGGTTTGGTTTTGACTTGGCATGGACGCGGCTTTGGATGCCTGTGGGGTCCGATGACTTTTGCTTGAAGCTGAAATCTGTCCTCGAGCTGGTGTAGTTCTGAAGTTGAACCTTACCGGGGTGACTGGTTGAGGGCATTTATTGATAAAATGACCTTTTTCTCCACAGTTGAAACAACGAAGATGAGCGATTGGGTTTCGCACTGCAGGCTGGGGAATGCGAAGGAGATCCTCACTTCTTTCCATCTCTTCTGAGGTACTCTGACACTTTGGCACAACCTGACTATTCTCTCTTGAAGTCAGATATTGGTTATCCTTGCCATCCTTACTTACGACGAGTCTCGCAGCAACTTGAAGACTTGTCCTTTGCAACTCAATTGCTTTGGTCAGGATCGGACGCAAGAAGCAATCTTTGGGGCAGTGGTCTTGTCCTTCACAAAGGAAGCACGTGACTTTACTCATCGGGCAATCGCCTGACTGGTGATCCTTACTACAGTTGGGGCAGTTGAAACATTGATCTGACTGATGTCCTTTTTCTCCACAACGTGTGCAGGCTATCTGATTCACAGGGCAATCTTCTGGTTGATGGTGTTCCTCAAATGAGGACGAGAGGGCATTGGGCATGAGTAGCAATAGTGTCCATATTGCCCGCATGTGAAGCATGCTCCTTTTGCACCTTGTCTTAACGGAGGACATAATTGGGCAACATGTCCTGACTTGCCACATTCAAGACAAATAGTTGGCGGGGCTTCCGGGTCTTCTGGTATAACTTCAGCAGGTACAACTTGCTTTTCGCTGGGACCTTTGAGAAACTCTTTATTGCCAAGGCTGAGGTCGGTGATGATGATGTTCTTCGCTGACTCTTCATGTTTCCGCTTGGGGTATCTGTTCTTGCGGTGTCCTGGGTTGCCGCAATAATGACACTTGATTCCTTGGTCTTGCTTTCTTTGGGGGCATCTGTTGGCGAGGTGTCCCGGATTCTTGCAATGGAAGCAGATATTGTCCTTCAGGGGTCTTCCTGGTGTAACGATACCATCGTCCTTGGGTATTTCTTGAGGTTGTGGTGGCGAGTGCGCTTTGTCGTCTTCGCACCACTTGCAGCGAAGCTTTTCTCGGGGACATCTATTAGCATAGTGCCCTTTTTCTCCGCAGACGTGAAGCGATTAAAGCTAGCCGCGGTTTTGGCCAGATTCTGCAGTCAGTCCAAATGGAATTACTCCCATTGGAAAGCGAGTTGGAGTGAAGTTGGAGCCTTTGGTGGTGGATTGTCGACTTCTTTCTTTGGAATCGACACCACTTCCTTCGTTGCGATCTCTTTGGTGCCATCCGAGAGAACAACCTAGGTTAGGAGGATTTATATGAGGGTTCTTTGGCCCTCTAAGGCACAGAAGAAACTCAAGACCAAGCGAGGAAAACGATCAAATACAATACAAAGCCTAGAATGGTCGCATTATATTAAAGGGTTAAATGTTACACGACTTTTCTGAAGACATATAGGCCACACTAAGCCATGACACGAGATCTGATACACCACGTCTACAAAAGAGGAAAACAAAAGCACTTGCAACCAAGGATCGCTAATGCAAGCACTTGCAAGCTAACCTAGACTAGCCTAATTATTCCCACACGAAGACGCAGACTTGGGTTGGATTGTCCTTCCGAGAGCGCGGATGGTAGTAGAAAGGTGATTCCGCAGAAGGTCGATGTGCATCCGGTCGAGCGTTTGCGGCGAAGCATCTTTGCGTCTTGGCTGCATCATCACAGCTCTCGTGAGTAGTCCGAGTCAAGATGTGAGCGATGAACTCACCCTCTCTAGCATAGAGGAAAACTTCCATGGTCCATGACTCTTGGTCCTGGGTTTGAGTCTTTCGGCCTCTGAAGATAGGCTTGCGGTTGTAGTCCGTGGTACATGAGTTGGCGAAGAATTCCACACACTCATCTCCATTTTCTTCGTGAGAAAACAAGTCCCACGGACCATCGGACGAAGGGGTCGCCATCTACAATGTTTGAAACAAGTGGAGAGTCAGACTGAGTAAAATTTAAGTGAAATCAAGGAAAGTGAAGAACTAAGAAGGGTAAGTCATAGCAATTAATACGTTATATTTTAACAAAGCTTTTCTTAGGTTTTGAAGATAATACCAAAGTCCTTAGGCTCGACCAGTCTAACTAAGATTCCTACAGTCATATGCTCTGATACCAGCTCTGTCGGACCCGGATTTTGTAAATCCAAATCCTCTGTGAAACCACTGTGCTATTCCCTGGATCAGTAGATAGCACTCCACAGGTACATTGCTGAATCAAACCATACATGGCGCAAACTTATTTCATTCATTAATTTACACATCAGAGTTTACATAGACCGCTTCGGGCCAGTTTTTACAATAAGGCCAGACAGGCCAAAAGAATACATTACCAAAGATAGCGGAAGCAACAGCGGAAGCAAAAAAGGTGAGGCACATCTTACTGCGCAGTAAGTGATCGGGAACCTGTAGTACGCCCGATATTATCCGAAAACTTCAGATAATATAGGAGGCACACAAGAACCAACGAAGTCAGCTAGAGTGGGGTGAGACTAGAACAACTAAGGACTAAACTACGCTTCATCGTTTCCCGGGTCTTCAGACTTCTGGATCCTTGATGCAGTTGCCAGCTCCAGGGTTCCTGTTTCTGAGGGTTTGGGGAAAGAGCGAGGATGAGCACAACTACCATGCTCGCGAGCCCACACACACAGATGCAATAATATACATGCAAGGTGTAACAAGGATGGCTCGGGTTCTTTTATTTGCGTAAAGCAGCACTTGTAAATACAGATATTAGAAAGTCCTATCTCTTAGCATTTGGACCAAATTGCATTTTTAAAGAGATTAATTGTGCAATAATTGATAACAGCAGAGGTTCCCTCCATCGGAAACTCTGTCTCATGCTTCTTTTCTTTGGTGGTCATACCCACCTATTACCAACACCGGGCAAGAATACCCAGGAAAAACCAATCAAGGGCTAGAGTGAGCCCCGCACATTTTTCAACCCACCCACAAAAGTTTTTGAAATAGAACTAACTCTTATGAGCTCCGCCTGCCCGCCCTTGACCGTGGGCACGGCTGTTCGAACAGTTTTTATTCTCTGCAGAGATTGTACATCTTTACCCACAAGAGATAATCAGCTTGATATGTACACACGTTTCCGTAGACATGTGAATCAAGGGGAGATTACCACAAGGCCTTTCCAAGGCATCCCTCGATATTTCTTCGCACCGCTAAGGTTTCACCTGAGCGGGGTGTCGTTCCCGTGGGACCCGACATCCACTACGCCCAGACCCCCTCTTGCGCCATGCAACTTACGCCTAGGGTCCCGTAAGTTACATTCCCCAATACGTAGCCTCTTGGGCTCACGGTATTGGAGAGCCCCTCCAATGGTGCGGCTCATCAGGTGGACACCAATTAGTTAGCCAGTCGACACCATTATAGACTTGTGGTCTGTCTTGTTTTACAATAAGAGGTCATCACGGATTAAGTCCTTAAGATTATCCAGGCGGTTCTTACCACATACCCTCCACAAAAATATCACAGGCTACATTAGCACCCAACCATTTACCCTCCGACTACCATCCGCCTGGATGGGTATTAGCAATTTTAGAGTTTTGGAGGAGTATAAAACAAATTATCCAACCATTCCAGTCATTCTCCCCAATGACTGCCCAAAACAAGTGATGATGATAAAAGAATGATGAATTGGGGTAGTAATACCCCGGTACTTAAACAAGTCTAGCATGGCATTTAAGTACGACCTATAACTAGTATGTTACGGATGTTTACTAGGGTGACAAGGATCTTTGGGAGTTCAACTTTCAAGGGAAAGGCATAATAATTTATTAATCATCAAGTAGGCATTTAACTACCTTAGAGAATTTTGACATACATTTGCATAAAAATTAAAGCATGCAATTTGATACTTTTAACAGAATATAATTTGCATAAAATGTGGGATCAATATGATCAAAGTGTTGACTCGCCTGGGCTATTTTACCGTGGCCTTGATCTTACTCAAAGCCTGATTAGACAGAGGTTCGAAGTCTTGGTCAGCGTCTTTGCTTGAGTCTTGGATCTGCTTGAGCCGTCGATTCTTCTGGACTTCGACTTCTAATTACGCAATAACGATTGAAAAACCAAATAAATACAAGAATCCAAGAGACCAAATAAAACACAAGAGCCTCGGAAAGTTTGCGGAGGACGGCTTGAGAGAATGGTTTGGGCGACACCGGAATGTTTGACAGAGTCAAACGTCCAGTTGGGCGAAAGGAGGAATGACAGAAGATTTCTGCCATGAGGGAGGATACAAAGAGGGTATGGTTAAAGTAGCTTTGCCGGAATGCTCTGCCGAGGATTAGAAGACAGCAAGTCTACCAATACAGGCGACAAGGCAACAAAGCAACTCGACTACCGGTTCTATACCAATCTAGAATACTCGATCAACACCAAATCAAATGGCAATTCAATCCAATTCTCAGCTACCAGATAATACTCATTGATCAAAAAGCTAGCTACTCAACTTACTACCGACTATACAAATCCAACCACCACTTATACAATTGCCAGATTATTAATCATTGCCAAACCACAATTCCTTTCCAAACAAAGCAATCAAATCAATACTTCCAGCTTTCACCAAAAATCATTATTTCCACAATCATTGATCTACTGACGAGATGCTAACCAATAATTAACCATTGATTATCAAATCCAATAGACAATAATACACTGAAGATTAAAACTATCCTTAATAATCAAGATCACAATTAATAATTCAACTTACTGCCAACAACACATTCTACTAATCTATGGCGACATTTCTTAATCGTTGGATCGATTGAAACCTTATTTCTATCGCAACGATCTGGGGAAGCGATTACGAATCACATAACGACAATTGAAATATATGAATAACAACTTCTACTACTCAACAACTAGATTGACAGATTAACACAACCTCAACTATCGATTGATCCCCGACTTTCCAATTGCAAGCCGCACAAACTAATAACCTAATGCATCACTTTATAATCGCCAATTTAATACAAATATTCAAATGACAGAGTGCACAGAGATTTCAATGGCGAGTTAAACACTCAAGATTCAATTGACGTATTACTCTAATTCTTGTCATACAAATGGTTTATGATCTCATACAATAATCACAACAAAAATTCACTGTTTAACAATCATTGCTCAATAATCAACTATCAAGACAATCACATATGATTCATCAAATATGATGATTATGACAATCACTACTAATCCAAAATCTTGAGATGGGAGAGCTATACTCAGATTAATCATCCCAATGCCTTGACAAAGAATCGCTCAAGAACAAAGTTCGCACCCACACTAATACTGGTGACAACATTCTCAAACAACCATTCAATACCCACAATCAACAATTGGAGAATACATAATTAGCAACAATTCCATCTCATTCAATAGTTGTCCGGAGACCAAGACTTGGCGACTAACAATGGCAAGAATCAAGAGTCCACTGTGCCTTACACTTCTTGCCGATCATCCCTTGTTCTTTGACCGGGAGGAGGGGTTTGCCACAGAGAGAGCAGCAGCAGGAGGGCAACAGGAGCAAGGGGAGGCTCGCGCACGCCGCCGATGGCGGGTGGAGGCCGGGGGAACTGGGGTGCTCAAAATGGGATATTGGCGGGTGAGGAGGTGAGGAGGTGGAGGCACAACCGAGCCGACCGAGCCGAGAGGGGTTGGTGGCGCCGGGATGGACAGTTTAGGCGCCACAGCATGGCGATGGCCGGAGGGAGGGGCACTTGACCAACAGGAGTAATAGAGAGGAGGGAGAGCTTACCGGCCGCCGAGGAAGGGGGTGCCGAGGAGGTCGACGATGGAGCCGAGGCGGTCTGGGAAGGCGACGCGGGCAGTGGTGAGGAGCTTGACGAGGCGGTCCCGGGAGGCGGGCGCTGCACCGCCGGGCTGGGGAGGCTCGGGCGTCGCCAGTGGCGCCCAATACGGCGATCGGGCTCGGCGACGGCGAAACTCCCGTCGGCTGAGGAGAGGGATGGATCGGGTTCCGAGCACTTACCAGGAGGGAGAAGGGAGGAGCGGGAGAGGCGGTGGGGCACCGGGGCATTTATAGCCGAAGTCGGAAGGGAACCGAACGGGTTTGACGGAGGCGGCATGGCGACCATGGCGCTGGGTTAAGGGCGACGAGGCGGGCGAGCAAGCGGTGGAAGTGACTCGGCATGGCGGGCGACGGACGGGCCGCGGACATGGAGGTATGGGCGGCGACGTGTCGGGCCCGTGGAGGCGACGCGAGGTGACGCGAGGTGGGGGCGACGCCGTGGAGCAGTTGGAGGCGACGTGCGGCAGGTGAAGGTGGGGGCGGAGCGGCAGCGAGCAGGTGGAGGCGAACTGGGCCGGGCCGGAGAAGAGGGAGGCGGAGGCCGGGCCGTGCGGCGGAGAGAAGCTGGGCGGAGGCGATGCGGCCGAGAGGGATTCGGCAGAGGCGGCGGGGAGAAGGAAGGAGGCGACGGAAGCGACGCGAGAGAGAGTCGGGAGAGAGGAAATAAGGCGAGTCGGGCCGTGGGCCGGCGGAAAGAAAGAGGAGGGAGCGGCGCGGGCTGGGCCGGGAGTTTTGGTGGCCGGCCGGATGAAGGGAACAGTATGGGCCGAGGAAAAAGACCCGGGCCGGACCTGGCTGAGGGAAATTGATAAAAGGGTTAAGAAAAATGGGTCGGCCCAAAAGCAACCAGAGGGGAGGCAAGATTTTTAGAGGGATCCAAATGTCAAAAGATTAAATTCAACTTAAATTTTGAATTTGAAATCTTGAGGATGGGTTTGAAACACAAACCCGAGCTTAAAGAGAGCTCGAGAAATTTTGGAAATTTAAGCGGCAAACGAAAATTAATGAAACTCAAAATTGAATAACCAACACTATTTGAAATCTGAAAAACGGGGTGTTACAGGCCATGAGACATTTTATTAGAGTGATGAATTATAGTTAGGATTTGATATTATTGCTTAGCCTTAGTTGATTGGCTGGAGTTGATTATTCATTTAATAGACTTGATTGGATTGGTTGTGTGTTGATCTTTGCTTAATATCTTGTCGTGCTTCCTAATAAGTAATTATCCATTATTGACGTATCATTATGCTTGCGTTATTGTAACCTATGGACGGGTTTTATCATTGATATGTTTGCTATAATTTAGTGTTAATTGTTAAAATTGATAGTTAGTGGAGTTTAGTGGCATTCTGGGCCCCGTGTTTGGCCGAGGTGTTACACCTACAGATAGATCGCATAAAGATCAGGAGTCGCATGTAGGAAAGATGCCAAAATCAGTTGTATTCAGGTAACGGTTCAAACGTATAAAGTCCAATGTTGGTACTATAGCTCGTAAAGGGAAAAGTATGTTATCTCTATCTTTTACAGACTTTGATCCCTGATCTGATTGTAACCGAACTAATCTATTTTTACATGGATCGCGGCGCGGTATCTACCTTTGATTTGGTTAACCGGGGCATCGCCGCAACGACATGACATACTTGCATCGGAAGCACCCCTTACGCTTGTTTGGATGCTAGACCAACATCCTCGGCTTGGAACTTTTCTCGGACTAGCCCAGAGGTGCATTTGGATGAGGTCGGGAAGGGGGGAATCTTGGCCCGTTCCAACCCGATCCACGGGGGTAAGAAGACTCTCGTGTGAGGCGTGGTTTTTTCCCGTCGCGTGCGCTCACAAGTAATAACCTTCTCCTTGGTACAACGACGCCTCGCTCTCTCTCTCCCCTGACTCTGGTGACTCCTCCCAGTGCAGCGGCGACTGCGAAGGCGACGGTGATGATAGAGGCGACGGATACGGTGATCTCTCCAGTTAGCCTCCTCCTCTTCCTTCTCCAATTTCTAGGGTTTTACAACCTCACATTTTTTTCTCGCATATCCCTGCTGTCTAGGGATAGAGAGGGAGAGGAGAAAAACTCTGGCCAAGGAGCTCACATCAAGGTGACCCGCCGCCTTCTTGGGATCCAATCGGAAGAGCGAAGGAGGGAAAGAGGCGGAAGGGTTGGTGGTGCTGTTTGAGCTCTACAAGAAGATCAGTTGCTCCACCATCAACGACGGACTCATCCACAAGGTGTGAAATTCTTGCATCTGATGTGTTCTTGGGATTGGTTAATGCCACATTAATTTATGTGTTCTTGTTATCCTTGAACTAAATGTCTGCATCTCAGTGCGTTTGGTTGTCATGTTCCTTATTGGGCCATCCGGAGTGATCAAACATAAAGGTGATCGGTGAAGCATGGCAATTGAACAATATTAGAATGTCAATTTTGCTTTGCTCAGGCCTCAATGTGTAGTAGTGGCTTTTCGACTCGATCACTGCATAGACTACAATTACAGTAGGGATTTGCAACCTTCTGTGCTATGCTCTTCTGTCAGTCTAAATAATATCCGACAACTTTTACTTGCTTAAATCAGAAGGGTTGCAGTAGCGACTTTCTACTTGATGAGCAAGTGTATGCTTTAGTGCATATTCTCAATCTAAATTAATAAATTGTGCCACAAAAACTATAGTGGTTCCCTATGACGTCATGCAATCTGTATCAGAATGGTTTTGTCAAGGCAATGTATTGAACCTCAAGTTATCGTGTTTCCAGAATAACAGCTTGTCATGGTTCCCTATGACGTCCTGCAGTCTGTCAATATTGTTATGCTATGTTAGATCTGTGATATTTAGAAATGCTTTCCCAAACAATGATATCATGCAGCGATATACTTACAAGCTCTTATTATTCATGCCGGACCACTACTAGAAGATGCGCTGGCATGCGGTTGAGCTAGAAGATAGATCATAATATATGGCTATGCAGTATCAGTGTTATTCGAATTTGCGTTTTTCTTTTCAATTTCTGAATTTTAAATAAGAGTTGTTTCTTCCATCCACCCGAAACCTAGACCATCCAACAAATAAAGGGATGGGTGGGGAGGGGGGTCAACCTCCAATTCCCCCTTGGGTTGTTTTCCTTGAGGAAATCCCCCCACAAGCCAAACAAAGCATCAGTGAAAAGCAAAACATTATGTTGTAGTAACCACTACTGGATTCCGGCTCTTTGCCGAGTGCCTCAGGCACTGGGCAAAACATTATGTTGTAGTAACCACTACTGGATTCCGGCTCTTTGCCGAGTGCCTCAGGCACTGGGCAAAGGCTCCTTTGCACTCGGCAAAAGCTTTGCCGAGTGCGACACTTGGCAAAAAGCACTCGGAAAAAAATTTATCGGCGAAGCAACCTTTGCCGAGTGCCTTTTGTCGGGCACTCGGTAAAGGCTTTGCCGAGTGCCGAGTCAAGACTCGGCAAAGAAAAGGCCACATCCACGCGCCGGCCCGTTGATTTGACGCTTTGCCGAAAGTGCCAACCCACAACACTCGGCAAAGATTTTTTATTTTTTTGAAATTTCTTTGCCGAGAGTCGGATGGTCGGCACTCAAAAGCCGGAAAACTGGGGTTTCAGCGCCCATATTTCAGCTTTGCCGAGTGCCATGACCATGGCACTTTCGGCAAGGGTCCTTTCCGAGTGTTGCACTCAACAAAGTGACCCAAAAGCTGCTTTTATTTATTTTTACATTCCATCACGACAAACAAATCCATCCAAACATATATCACATCCATCACATATATATCTCATCCATCACATATTTATCACATCCATCACATATATCACATATATAACAATAAGTGCTCAAGTCCATCCAAACAAATCCACAAGTTCATCACAATGACAAGTGCATCACAAGTATATCACAAGTCCATCACCAAGTGAACAACAAATGAAAATACAACTACCATTCATCTCGAAGGTGGCCATCTGCGATTGTGGTGAAGGAAAAGCTCCATCATTAGGAGGCGCATGAGGTGGATTATTGAACCTACCATGATTGAGGTCGCATAAAGGAGAAGAGATTGCATGTGAGACAAGATTACATTAGATACCTAATCTAGGAAGGTAGAGGTCATACAAGCAAAGCACATGTTTAAAGCAAAAACTTTCATACTCACGGGAGTAGCTGCAATGCGGACGCGGAGGCGAGGTGGAGCCAACACCAAGTTGCACAAAGAAAGCCCATATGTTGCCCAAGACCTTGTAGGAACTCCGTAATGTCCGCTTGACCTCTGCGTCTGGGCTCGCTGCTCGGCTGCTTCGGCCTCACTGGCCGACATCCTCTGGCCGCTCGGCCTCCGCCTCGAGACGTTGCCTCATTTCTTGTTCCACCGGGCTGCAATATTTCACTCCAATGTTTCAAGAATGCAAAGCTAATAAAGGTGTGTAAAGATCAATGTACGACGAGTAAAACAGAATAACCTCGAGTCGTCGACCGTCTTGTCTGGCAATGGCTCTGCCGTGGCGTATGGTCGGGCTCTCGCTCGTGTTCGTGCTCGGATCGGGAGAGAGATGGAGAGAGGCCGTGTCGATGAGGCCGCCGCCAAGCCGTAACCGCCCATGCTTCTTGCCTTGTCCCACCCTCATGACGATCTCTCCATCAAAGTCCGGGTGCTCGGATCATGGTCCGCCCATGGATCGACCTTGCCGCCGACGTACTCACCGATGCGGGTGTGGACGCCGTTCGTGTACGCCGGGCGGGTCCTCCAGTTGAAGGAGACGTCTGAGGTCGCTTGCCCTTGTGGGCCATACACCATGCCCGAAGTCCGAGCAAGGTGGCCACTATGTGACGCCGATCGCGAAAGACAAAGAAGATAATTAGAAATCGTGCAAAATTGAGCGTCACAATAGATAAATGAATTCGTACCCATGCTTGTTTGTATGCGAGAGGTCATGTACGCTTTGATGGTGCTTTGGACCTTGCATCATCAAATGATCGCCCGCATCATCCTTGGCATCCGAGATACTCCTCCGCGGAACCACTTGTCCACGATCATCGCCAAGCACTCGGGATACGATTGGCACCACCAGGGAATCATCTACACGTCATCAAGTATTTGACATATAAGAAGATCAAATTAAACGTACTTAATCTCAAAACGAATCAATATTAATGTTCTTCATCTACCTCAAGGTACTGGTCCCGGGTCATCGTCATGTTTCTTGCGTCTTTCTTGGTGACCTTCTCTCCAAGCTTCGACCCGTGGTAGGTTACGATGGTTCGGATGCGCACTCGTGATGCATGTCGGTGATGAGTTTTTTACAGGCTTTGGTAGCCACCTGGTCCGCCCTGGCCTCAAATCCCTCATCGCATCTGAAATAAGTCTGCATACAAACGCGATGTATCCATTCATTATTTCAAGAAAAGTCCAATGAATGCGATGTATTGAGCAATGTTGTGCGAGGGAGACTTACCCAAAACTCCGCTTCTTCACCGCGCCTTGTTGGGGTACTCCGACGGGCCGACGGCGTAGTGGTCAAACGAGTAGGCCGGCCTCCGTCTTCGCAGACGTGACAATGCCGAGGTAGTGTTGCTCGCACTGTAAGACCCAGATGCCATTGGCGGAGCGTGCGCTACCACCGACACAACCACCTGGGCCTCGCACAAGTGATTAAGAAAAATTATTAGTTTCTCTTTTTTTTCAACATATCATATGAAGTAGTGGTGACAACATCTAAAGTTACTTACTTTTGCCCTTCGGGGCGAATCACTGGGCGTCGGTGAGGATGCAGAACCTGAGGGAGGCTCGCGGGACCTTGCAAGTAGACACTCGAAGAGGAAGAGGAGGAAGCGGAACCCGTGCCTACCGCTCGTCGCCGCCGCCTCGCCCAACTCGCCCACGGGCGCCACCTCCTCCTCCAAAGACTCCTCACGCGGCGTGGGAGGAGACGCCCCCCGCGCGCCGACGGTCCTCTTCCTCCTCCTCCTGTCCGACCCCTCCGCCTCCTCCTCCGCAGTGCGTGGTCTCTGGTAAAGCGAGGACACGTCCCTACGACGGTCGCCCGCCATCTTTGTTCACTCACCTGCAATTAAAAAGAATAAGCAAGACGTAATTAGAAATAGATGCAAAATGAACAAAACATAATTACAAAAAACATAGTAATACATGTATTAGAAATAGATGCAAAATGAACAAAACATAATTACAAAAAACATAGTATTACATGTATTAGAAATAATCTTCATGATTGGGATTAATGGATCATAGGTCTCATCATCACTATCAACATTGTCCAAATCATCAACACTATCGTAAGGAGGAATGTTGTCTTCATTGTCATTGCCTAAACGTAATCGCTAAAGCATTTGTAAGTCCTTCACATTTCGCACCTCGCCTCCAAAGGCCCTCGCCATCAACCCTTTCATTGTCTACTTCCATTCCTATCGCCTGCTAAGTCTATCTCAAACCTCCCTTGTAGCCCTCTTCTTGAAAGAACTCTCCATCATATGTGTTTGGGTTGAAGTTGTAATCTTCATCGCTTGGGACAGTAGTTTGGTGTGGTGATACCTTGTGCACAATAGCCCAACCCTTAAGATGCTCTTTGTCTTGGCACGCGATGGCGATAATAAACCTCGACTACTGCTGAGCCACAATGTAGACATCTTTTCCTCGATAGCGGAATCCGTCGAATCTCGACTAGCCTAAGCTTAGGGTTCGCCTCGCTACTCCGTGATGAAACCAGGGCATTTGAATATGACAGATTAAGAGGTTTGGAACCATAAAATGGAAGTTCGAGATTTCTTCAATTCTTCCATAATAGTCGAGGCCATCGCGTCGCGTAAAAACTCACTGCTTGTGGTTTTTCGATTGGGCCGACTCGTCAGAGCTTGTCGGTGAAAACGATATCCATTCACGTTATAACCTGTAAATGACTTGACCCTAACGACACAACCGCTTGCAACCTGTCTCAACTCGTCACTTATAGACGACGGTTTGGGCCCGCAAGCTCAAGCGGGATAGATCGTTATATTATTCGAACGCACGATCAACTTGGAATGTCGAACTAAGTACGAGCTAAATTGGATAGTACCTTCGCTTGAACCAAGAAATGAAATCGGGGCTCCTCGTCCCGCACTCGTGAAAGAAGGGTATCGCTTTCTGCGGGTAGGATCCCTTGATTCATGCCAGATTGACGAAGAAATTCCTGCACTAACGAAACAAGGGGTTGGACGAAGAAACAAGGAGTGACTACGATTGAAACAAGTTCGTTGAAAACTTACCCAATGAACTACGCACTCGACAAGGTTGGTCAACACATATAGCATGATATCGCGCCACTCTTCATTTTTCAATTGCTTAGTGGTCGATGCACTTGCGCTCCGAAAGTTGCCCTTGGAAAAGGCCGAGGTTCGATTCATTTTCGCCAAAGATTGTAACGAGGGGTGGATTATAAACGCTAGGAAGGTTCTCGATGTAGTATTTCTCGTGAAGTTTGACACCTCCTCCGAATGTATGCCTCGCAATGGAAGCCTCAATTTTGGCTTTATTTCTACATTTTTGCGAAGAGTCTTGAGACATCTCTCGATTGGATAGCACCAGAACATCCCAAAAATGGATTTGTGTTTCAAGTGTAAGAAAATCAGAGAAATTAAAACTTTTCTTGCCTCTTGAAGCCATTGATCATCTCTGTAATTCTTTCAAAAGAATTATGGAAAATCAAATTCAAATCCTCAATCGACTCCAAACGAAAACCTCCTTGTCATTGATCTTGCCAAAACTCGGGAAATCTTTTCCCTCGAGTTCTAGGAGGCTTGGCAACGCTCCAATTATCTCATGGTTTTAGAAATTATTTGATAATTTTTGAAGGCAAGTCAAATTTGCTCAAACCCTATTTCCGCTCGAAATTTCGATAAAGTTTCATGCGTAAAATCCTCGAAAATTTCAGAGAGGTTCCTCCGGCCGTCAAGAAACTCCAGCTAAAATTTCATAATTTTTGGAGCTTGCTTGCTACCTTAAATAATTCTTCAAAGATCGCTTATTCAAATTAAAACCCTAATCGGTTTTCACTGTTCCTTGGGTTTAAGTCTGACTCGGGCTCGAGCCACGGGCGCGGTCCACCACTAATGGTACCAACTCGGCCGTTCGGCGCTAGGTCGTGAGCCATTGGATCGGATCGCACGCCTTCACCACCAACGAATGGAGTCGTGTGAACCGCCCGTCGACTCGGCCGTTGGATCGGATCGAACGGTCTTCGACCACGAACGATGGGATCGCTTCAATCGCTCGATCTAGCCCACCATTCGATTCCAACCCGACGACCAACGAGTCGCCTCCTTCCTCTCGTCCGCTGGAGCTCGTCATGGCGCGGCGCAGAGGAGAAAAGATGGCGTGGCATCCACTCTATGTCCACTTTAAACGGCTAGCTCGAGAGCATTAAATGCCTGTCGCGCTCTTCCTCGAGAGGGCCATGACTCAACCGCCCCATCGCCTCAAGTGCTCTCATGGCGTTGTTGACCCGACCGAAAAATTCGCCGTTGCTCTCCGCCATCGCCTATTTAAACCCCATTGCTTCGCCTTAGTTTCCTTTAGCACTTCGCAACTCCACTAGCACTCGCCTCTTGCTTGAGCCGCAGTCCCTCGCACTCTCTTCGACCGACATTGTTGAGTGTGGAGCTTCGGTGGAGGCGGTGCAAGTGGGGTTTTTTCTTCAAGTCTTCCCTCTGCTCCCCCTTTACTCTTTGGAGCTTAACTCACGCGGTTTGGTTCTCTCTGTGCCTGTGTCGCTGTGGCCTAGCGAGAACCTTACCACCGCTGCTCGGATACTGTCGCCGAGCCACTCCGTGGGTCTCGGTCGTTCTTCACCCTGTACTTTCGCATTGCCCTATAGGAAAGTAAGTGTGTTTTCGTTGTCCTTGGCATTGCCCGCTCGGCGAAGTTTCCAAGCCATACCACTCGGCCGCACTCGTGGTCGCATCACCAGTAGTGACCATATCCGACCAAGATCGCCACGGAGGGACCATTGAACTTTAGGCACTCATCTACGCCTTGGTCGGGCGCCATTGTGGTCTGAGAAGCCACCGAGCCGGCGGGCAAGCGCGGCGAGGAGCCGCCTCGTGGTCGGAATTTCGACCAAATACTATGGCTTGGTCATTTCACCGATGCGTGTTATGTTGGGTAAATATGAAGTCTCGTAGTCCCCGTATGCCCTTATGCTTATAAGGAGAGGCCTACCGAGTGATTGTAAGTTCTCCTACAATCACCCCCATAGTCGTAAGTCTCACAACGGCTATGGCGTGGTCACACGCTCTTCACGATTTGTATCTAGTCGTAAGACTTGCTACGACTACGCCGTGGTCGTAGTGCTTCTACCACTAGTACCTAGTCGTAAGTCCGCTCACGACTAGTACCCCGTAGATATCCGGTCAGAATCCTTCCACGACCACTATCCGTCAGAAATCCTTCTACGACTATGGTCCAGTCAGAGGTTCGCTACGCACCACTACCCGGTCGTAAGACCTTCTTTCTGGATCGTAGTTTTGGCATTAAGAATCCAAATCATTTGGTTCTTGTTGCTAAATTCTTTATAAATCAAGACCTTGCTTTTGTAAGATTTTCGAATTTTGGAAAAAGTTTGTCGTTGAGTCCTTGCATTTTATTCGTTCTTATCGATTGCTTTTCGCTTCTCGTTAGGATCCAAGAGCACGTCGACAATATTGTTGATCCTCAAAGAATATCTTGACCCACGACAAGAAGGTGCAAGCGCTTGATCATGTTAATCCTATTATTTTACAAGTCTAATATATTGATTTCCAACTCGCACGTATGCATTGCTATTTTGTTGTTAAATTATGGTTAGTATCCTATAGTTGCATAATCTGAGGACTCGCTTATCCTCTACTACCATGAGCTTAGGTGATTTGTCGTGGTCGAGTCCGATGGAGGGACTTGGATCACTTAGTAGCTCCCGATTGGAAAATGCTTAGCCATGCTTAGTTCGTAGAGTTGGGGCCACCATCGCTTAGTCGATGGTCTTGATCACACAAAAACTATTATTCTTCCCTTATGTCCAAAGACTTTGTGCTTTGTTAATTTTGCAAATCAAAATCAAAATGAAAACGGATTTGGACTTGGGCATAATGGTATGTTGGTGTGGTGTTTTTGGGTGTGATCGAATGGTGCCCAAGTCATCAAGGACCGAACATCTTGTTACACTAAACCAAGCACTATTGCGTACTCAACCACATGAGGGTTATATGGGACCCTCTTGACTTAGTACTTTGGCGTGTGTTATCTCCGAGTCGCAGGAGGAAAGGTTTTTGTGTGTGTGTCGTGGGAAACATGGTATGTGTTCGTGTGTGTGTGTTGGGTGTGCGTGGTGGGGATTGCCGGAAGGTTCTCCACCTCGAGGGGCGCGCAGCTTGTCCAAGGCTTTACCCGTGATCGTAGTTGTCCGAGGTCGGGCCACGACTCCGACACAACGTATGGGTTTCTATCCATACGCGACTCGGGTTAATACATAATATTGGAAACGCTCAGAGGACTTAGCCGTGCAAGATACCTAAGGCAAGGTGCTTAATCATGTGGCAAAAGGTCGTCCGACATGTGGGTAAGTTGGTACACCCCGCAGGATAAAACTATTCGAATAGCCTCGCCCTAGGTTATGGACACGCTTGGGGAGGTCTTCCAAGAGTTAGACTACAACTTTTGTTTTCAAAATTAAAAACTTGACCTGGTTGGTATGAATGGGTAATTCATACTATTGTTGTGGTGACTATTGGGTTAGTCACCTCCAGGATTGTTGTCGCTCCCTATCTTCGTTATATTGTTGTCTTTTGCACTATTTGAACATTAAAAACAGATTTGATTAACATTGCCTTCAACCTATTACATTATTACAAATGGAAAATTGCTTCATGCTAAAATGAAACATACAGCCTACTTTTGATTAAGCTTGCATATAGTATATGTACAGGATTGTTATTCCACATGTAAGTCTTGCGAGTACATTCAAAGTACTCACCGGCTTTTGCCTACGCTTTGTTTGTGGGGAAGAAGGTGAGCCCCAAGGGCGCCACTTTTGTGAGATGTGCGGGTTTAGCGACTAGCTTGGCGTCCTACGGCGGTTGCCTTGTGGGTAAAGGCACACCGATTGGCTCTTTGTTGTAGCCATCTTATGGCACTTTTGCTTCACTGCCTAATTATTGTTATCTCTTTTATTGTTGGCCTGGCCTCTCTTTGTAATGACTCTGCTAAATATTATTAATACTCGCTCGCTCGTGTTTCGGTTCTATGTGGATGAATGGAATTGATACATAAATTTTGTGATGAGGTGTGTATATCGTGACTGGGAAGTATACATGTCTCGAGTCTCTGATTATCCGCTTTGTGATGCTAGGACCGAATGGATGGTTAGCATTACAAACCCGATAAACCGGGTCTCACAAAGACTAACGCAGATCGCACGGCCCCCATACGTGCCTCATACGGAGGTGCACAATCAAATGCCGATCGCCAAGAAAAAGCCGTGGAAAGATCTTCTCCAACTTACAGAGCAACACGGGCCACTTTTTCCAAGTCATCAATGACGGTCCGAGATAGCTCCTGGCACAAAGTCGGCGGAAAAATAGCTCAACTCGCCAAAGACTTGCCGACATGCTCAGTGGACATAGCCTCAACCATCGCCGAAGAAGCCGCCAATCCATATGTGGTAGTCATGACTCTTCATCCCGCTGATTCGCAGAGTGCCTAAGTTCACTCCTCTCGTGATTCGGCCGTGATACCCATCGTGGAACATTAGCGTCCGATCCATTCAAGTACTTCCTCCTTTGGTCCTTTTTCAAGACGAATCGCCTTAGGCCTTCTCCATGTCTTGCCGCGACTAGGAGGTCAGATCTCTTGATTTGGTCTATCGCATAACGCTGCTGTGTCCACTCTAGCCTTAGGGTTGTCCTTAGACTTTTCAAAGGTCCATGAGTGTTGCCCAAAGTGCCTCGGCGATATTCTTTTCAAGGTGCATTACATCAATGTTATGTGGCGTAAGAAGGTCATCGAAATAGGGAGCCTCGTCAAGCCCGACTTATGAGTCCACATATGTTGCTCACCATATCCCACAAAACCACCTTCTTGATTGGGCACGAGAGCATCTATGTGAGCATGAACCTCAAGACTACCATCATCCGCGGCAGTGGTCCGCACTACGACACCTTTCAGTAAAGTTCTTGATGTCTTGTCCGAATGGATGGTCAAGAGGGAGGAATTGACGATGTCCGTCGAACGATGAGTACTTGCCACCCTTGTGCAACTAAATGAACCTCACACCTTCCTTGCATATTGGGCATGGGAACTTCCCGTGAACACACCAGCGAATAACCCATACGCAAGGAAGTCATGCAGGAGTAGTGGTACCAAACGTGCATTTTGAAGCTTGTCTTTGTAGCTCTGGTCGATGTCCATACCCCTTCGCCCCAAGCACGGACCAATTCATCAAACACGGCCCATGAACACACCCATATTACTCCCCGGTGTTCAGGAATTATCAACGACAAGAATACGTTATGTCGTTGAAAGGAGACGGGGGAGATTGAGGGGATAACGAACACGCCAACATGTGTATGGGGCGACCATCACCATAAGGATTGAACCCATCTGCTGCCGCGGACACGCATATTGCGAGCCTCATCCGCTTCTCACGATGTTTGTCATCAAAGCGGGTCCATGCTTCACCATCGGATGGATGTACCATCTTGTCGATTGTACCGCTTACCATTTTTGTGCCATGTCATCTGCTTCGCGATTCCTGGCCATGTATAGCCGTTGGATCCTGTGAGGAACGGAAGGCATCGTAGGATTTTCACGGGATCGAAGTCGCCTCTTCCGCCATCACAGAGTCTACCTGTGTACCGGAGGATTTACACTTTGGACAAGATTTTGCATCCTTGTGTTCTTTCCTAAATAGGACGCACCCTTCGAACAAGCATGTATCCGCCATACGCATCTTAAGTGCACGAAGGAGTTTCGTGACTCGACATGCTCTTTGGCGAATGTGGCCTCCCGAAGGTGGTGCCAATCACGCCAACATCTTATCGGCCTTCTCGACTCAGTTTAACTCTGACTTCAACCCCATTAAGCGCCCAATGGCATCCAGCTGAGACACCGCTGACCGATCGTGAAGGGGTTTCGTGCCGAGTCCATCATGTCGAGAACGCCTGCTGGTACGCCTCCATCTCCTCCTTCTCACGCCCTCATCGAACCGCCCTGGTGAAAGTCATCTAACATGTCTCGCTACCCAAGATCAAGATCATAAGCCTCGACGCGTGGTCTCACCACCTCCTCTCTCATACGATGGGCTTCACCATGGTGGACCCACCGTGTAGTCCGCCAGAATCCATTCTTCAAAAGATGTTTACCCATGTCCACCTTGTTTACCCTTCTCCTGCTTCCACATTTGCCGCAGGACACAAAACTAGACAATGTCCTTTAGCAAATTTTGCCAAATGCACGGCTCAAGAAAGCATCGGTCTTGTTCATCCATTCCGTGGTGTAATCACTCGACTTCTCGGCCTGTACATCCAATGACGGCCATCCATCCTCTAACATATGTATCGTGAGTAATGTAACCACTGCCAACCGCCACGACCACCACCACCGCCACCACCTCCACCACCACCACCACCACCACCACCGTGTACATCCAATGACTGGCCATCGCATGCTTGTAATAGTCGTAGTAACAAGGGTAATGAAACCACAAGATTCATAATATAGGAAACTTTGAAGAAACATGTACATATCGTGGTCAAGGCAATGATGTATTCCTATCAAGGGTGTTGGTGAAGTTATAAAGCTCGAGTGGATGTGGTTGTAGTAATTTTCATTCACAAGATACTTCAACGTGTATCAACTTAGCCAACAAAGCTGTCACAATACCTGTAGTGGTAGTAGTATAGCCTTAGTGCCTCACGAGGATGGACCACATTGGGCAAGGAGCTGCATTAACATGGCCAGTGACATGCATTACATATTTTTCACCACCCATCGATCCGAATGGACTGACTAGGCCAAGCAATATAGTACTAAAAATACAAGAAATTGCTACAATGTATTCTCTCATCAGACATTTTTGGTTTCTAAAACGCTTCATACCAATCCAAAGTGCAGTAGGGCGGCACGGCGGCGGGGAGGGCGACGGCGCATGGTCTGGTTTGGGCGGCGGCAGCGTGGCGATGGGCGGCGCAGCGCATGGCAAGGCGCGGCGGCGCGGGGCGTAGGCGAGGCGTGGCGGGCGGGGGGCGCGGCGGGCGGGGCGCAGGGGCGGCGGCGCGGGGCGCGGCGGAGCGGGTGGCGCGGCGGTGGCGAGGCGGGCGAGGCGATGGCGAGGCGGCGGCGGCGAAGGGCGGCGTGTGTGTGTGTGTGCGTGTGTGCGTGTGCGCCTAGGTCATAATGAGAAAGTTTGCCGAGTGCCCAGATCCCAGACTTCGCAAACAATTTTAATATTTTTTATTTCTTTGCCGAGTGTCGGATCGAGAGGGCACTTGCAAAGAGCCAAGTTCGTGATATGATGGAGAATTATTTTTAAAAATAACAAAATTTCTTTGCCGAGTGCCACCGTGGCACTTAAGAAAGACACCTTTGCCGAGCGCCGCGTCCCGCGCACTCGCAAACGCTTTTTTATTTTTTATTTTGGCCTCCAAATTTTTTGTGCAGCCCTCCTACAGTACCAGGTACTCTATGTTAGGATTTGGTACATTTTTGTGGCTTTTTGTTATATTTAGTTAATTTATTTCATTTACTATAATTATTTTTAAAATGCAAATTTGAACTCGCACGCATCGAATAATGGAATTTAATGATTCAAAAATGATAGTCATGTTATTGAGTGTAGTGTGAGGTCAGATTCAGAACGGACCCAAATTTCAACATCTTGTTGATTTAAACATGACCGTGAACCGCGCTAAGTGTTTTTAAATTCTATAAAAAGCAAACAAAGTCTGAAAATTATGAAACTTGTGGAGATGTCATGATATCATATGTGAGGTTGTGATAAAATTTGAGAAGGTTTCGCGCACGTTGAAAAATATGATGTTAAACCGTGACATCTCCATCCGGGATATAAGTATCACATGGAGATGTCCCCGCTTAGAAGATCGTGACGTGACAACGCGCATCTAAACTTTCTCAAATTTTTTTTATAGAAGAAATGTCCCCTGTGTCCGTGACATATCTTCTTTTTATAGAAGAAATGTCCCCTGTGTCCGTGACATATCTTGACATATCTTCTTTTTATAGAAGAAATGTCCCCTGTGTCCGTGACATATCTATGATGAAGAACATTGCCAAAATGACACAGCAATCGTCACACGGGACAACCAGCAAGTACATATAACTGAAGAATCTAATGTTTACTGTGGTACTCAGATATTGATATCAACATGGTTTTGGTATTGGAGTAGCGGATGTCATCATAGAATATAAAAAAGATACAAAATGTGTTTTCTTCTGTTAGGCAAAGATGAACAGTATGGCATAGTAATCTTGGTTCATTGCCTTAGCTAGATGGCTTTAATTTGGAACAGCCAACAGACCCTAGGAATCAATTCTTCTCCAAATCCATCTCATTTTGATTTATGGTGTGAGAATACAAAACCATTTCAAAAAATGTTTATGTAGCAATAGCATCATTTCCTGAAAGAGCGGTAGGATTCAACTCATGTATATCTTTCCCTTAATTAGCAGGTTTTCACCCTTGGACGATTACAAAAGAAATTAGTTTTTGCGGAGCCATCCTAACCTACAGCTTCTGCAACTGACATGAAAGTGGTAAGGTGTCAAGCTGAACTCCACCGTACGAAATTGACAAGAAGCTAGCGATGCAGCGCATTACCATTTTGGTTTGGCTACTTTGCGTCGCAAACCAAACAAAGTCTAAACTTGTGGGGCGCGTAATTGTACAGAATATATAGCATGACCTCTCTGCTTTGTAATTGTTTGCTCCATGTTTTGGGGGCAGCAGCGTATTCAGAAAATTAGGTTACCGATGTCATCATATATTTATCTCACTTGGCAATTAGGATCAACTCCTGCATATAGGCTTCCAGGAAAAAGCAGAAGAGGAAAAAAGGTTAGCATACGCAGAGCATGTCTGTCTCGTGCCGTCATGCGGCTTAAAAGATGGAAAGACACCCAAAAAAAATGAGCTCGGGAAATCAACCGAGGATATCAGAGCCAGGTTTCGATCCTGGGACCTGTGGGTTATGGGCCCACCACGCTTCCGCTGCGCCACTCTGATTTGGTTATCGAGTTTAGAGTCTACACTCTATTGTTTATTTTATTGAGGTATTGATTGCTCCACCGAGGTTAGGCAGGCGGCTGCGGGATAAGTGACATACGCCTGTTCTTGACAAATCCTATACTGCTTAACAAGGATGTGCATTAATCCACGCGCGGTGAGTGATAAGCAAGCTTCGGCATGCAACTAGGTAAGTTGTTCATCCGCAATGATGGCAAGAAACCAACACTTGTAAAACAATACAAAAAGTTATATTTAAACCATTTTCAATTTTCTCTTTACCAAGTTAGATCTAGAATATAATACAAAGAACAAATTACTAATCATCGATAGTCAAGAACAAATTACCAAGCTAGATCTACAATCACTCTCTTCCCAAATCCGTGGTCTCCTTTCACTAAATAGCTTAAAAGCCCCACCTCCAGCAGCAACAATAGCGAAAACAGAGCTGTAATTTAAGACAGATTTATGAGGGTCGGGTCTGTAATAAATGAGATTATCACAGATGGTTTTTAATACAAACCGTCTGTGATACTTCACAGACGGTTTTCAACATAAACCGTCTGTGATATTACATCTTCACAGACGGTTTTTAGCGCAACCAGTAACACAGACGGTCGCTAAACCAAAACCGTATGTAATTGTATGTAATACAAATGGTTTTGGTCAATCGTCTGTGATGAAGCGAGGCGTCTAGTATTAGCCTTTTTGTAGTAGTGGCTAGTGGAGCGTTGGTGACTTCAAGCCTGCTTACTTATCGATGCTCGCTTGTGGATATAATATATCACGCATATTAGTATGTTTCGGGCGTGACAACATGTAATAGTAGCGGTACAATATCTTTGATTGTATACAGTGGGGAAGGCAGGATGAAAATAGAGGTGGTGTTTGGTAGGCGAAGATCCAATTGCTGTTGAGGAGGGTGAGCGTCTCGATGGGCGTCGGTGTAGGGTTGTGTGTCTCGAGCTGCATGATGATCTTCACCACCTCCGCCTGTGTCGCCCTGGATACTCGCCTAGTCACCGCTGGCTGCCATCGCCGTCGCACGCCCTCTGCGGCTCCAAGCCTCTACAGCTCTGCCCTTGCCCACTACGACCCTATTACAATTTGTATAGCCCTGTTACATCTGTTGCATGCCTCCATAATAATGCTGAAAAGAATTCAAGTGGGCGCCCTCTGGTATGTATGACTTCTACCATGCAAGCAAATGACCCTTAGTTACATGCTAGAGACGTTTTTCATTAAGATAACCATCACTTGTATGAATTTTGGACATATTTAGCCCCGTTAGACCACTGAAATTCCTAAAGTAGCCCTCAGAAGGCAAAATTCCAAAAAAATTCTCATCATACTGTTGTCAAAGTGGGAGGCAGAATGATGAGGTGTCGCTGTCTCCACACGGCACTCACCACCTGTTGTCCCACACAAAGAACACCTTGTCATATCGTTGGGATGGCAAGAATACGCTAAAAAAAAATTTAAAAAAAAAAATCAAGAATAAAAAAAATGAGTTGTCATGGATTGCAATTATAACTTAGACATCAATTGAAGTGCACCAGTAGAATTAACCAGAACAAAATGGTTTATTTGAGTTGTACTGTAGAATAACAACTCAAGAAAAAGTTAATGCAGATTAGGATGTTTCATGTACTCTCAGTTAGAAAATGGCATAAGCAACACATGTCAAGAGAAATATCCTAGAACAAAATGGTCAACATATAACACTCGGCTATTATTTATAAGAACAGCACAAAAATATTTTGTCTCCCGCGTACACGTTCAAATTTTTTCGATCTCTCACGCTACGAATCACAGACGGTTTCATACAAAAACCGTATGTGATGACATATCACATACAGTTCGTATCATGAACCGTCTGTGATAAGCATCTCATCACAGACGGTCATGGTTTGTATTAAGAACCATCTGTAATTTTATCATGCTTGAAATTTTTCTTACTTGATTTTACTATGGCTTGAAATTTTTCCTACTCTCTTGGAATTTTTCTAAGCAATGGGAAAATCAAAGAGTAAGAAAATTTCCAAGCATGGTAAAATCACAGACGGTTCTTGTGTTAAGAACCGTCTATGATGACTTAGATTATCACATATAGTTCTTCTTAAGAACTGTTTTGAATTATCACAGACGGTTCTATTTACAAATCGTTTGTGATAACTACAACACAGACGGTTCCTTTTCTGTGATGAGGCGTCTAGTATAGCTTGTTTTGTAGTAGTGCCCATAACTAAACCAAGATAGTATGTACAACTATAATGGCTACTCAAAAAGGCAAATATCACAAGTTCTGCAAAGCAACCAATAATTAAATAAACAACATAAATACAGGTCAAGTATTGCACTTTAATGGCCAAAACCAAAATACAACAGAGGTTACGTGGAACTGAAACTTGTGCATGAATTAGCAGCAGAAATTAGAGAAACTAGAGGAGGAGGACGGGCCGACAGGGGCGGATCTGGAGTTCTTCGGGGGTTGGCGTGAGTGGCTGCGGTCGGTCGGGGAGGAAATTATGGATCTAGGGCTTTGGTCCCTGGGGGTAGTCGGGGGACTAAGAGAATGTGGCGGCTGGGAAGTGGGGGGATTGGAGCGAGAGCGGCCGAGAGTTAGGGTTTTAAACAGTGCAATATCCCATGATCCCATCTGTCAGGATTGGTTGCGCCACACGTCCTGGCCGTCGTTCATGTGGGTCCACTTCGGCCCGGCAAAAACGGCCGGCGTCGGATGGCGCTGGGCATCTTCTAGTTAAGATGTAATTTCGCAGGAAACGTATCAATTCCAAGAGTAATTCTCGCGTTCCGGAACAGCCTTACTGTCCAAATGAAGTCCAACGGGACTCCTCAGTGGTAGGCCATACCCTGCGGCCCACATCGCACGGCGCCACATGATAGGCGTGACGCCGTCCCTATACATGCCAACTCCATTTCCCGGATCGGCTCGCGCCGCATCGCACGGCGCCACATGATTGGCGTGACGCCGTCCCTAGACATGCCAGCGCCAACCAGCGCAGCACACGAGACAGCTGGTCGGCAGCGGCAAAACAAAGGCGACCAACGGGACAGAGGAGAACGGCGTGCCGGTAAAAAATATCGCGGTCGGGCCAAAGCCTCGAGACGTCGGACGGCAGGAGCAACTAGCAAGCCGAGGCGACGCGAGCAGCGGACAGAGAGAGGAGAGCGGACGCGATCCCGTCGCCCCCCCTCCCGAATCCCGCGATCCCCGAAACCCTAGAGGCCGCTCCGGTGCCTTGGTTCCGCCGCCGAGAGATCCCAGCCGCCGAGGGGCCCGGCTCAGGCCGCGATTCGCGGGGGCGAGGGGGGTGGTGGATGCTGTCGCTGCGGGGGCGGCAAGAGGGAGCGGGGTTCCGGGGCATGGCGGACGACGTCGAGCTGGAAGAGGGGGAGGCCTGCCCCGACGGCGGCGGCGGCCACGACTTCGTCGACCCCGACGTCGCGCTCTCCTACATCGTGAGTGGCCTCAACTCGCCTCGCGTCCTCCTCTCTCGGGCTCGCGGAATGGGGCCGGGCCGGCGGGTTGTGCTCGCTTCATTGCGGGGGCTGCTAATTCCGTGCGCTGAGCAGCTCCATCGCTCCAATTTTGCGACAATAAATTTGGGGGCTTTGCGCGATTTGGCGGTTGCTCGATAAGTTAGTTTAGTACAGTGAGTACTCTGAACATCTCAACCTCGTCGTACGCTGTGCTTTTTTACCCTTTTGTCTAAGTTGAGCAGAGTGAGCGAGTGAGTGCACTGGTCCGTTTGTTGGAATGGGGAAACCTTGCTCATTTAGGCGATTGGTTAGTTCATGAGGGTGATGCACTGATGCTCAGCTGCCAGTTTCGTCGAGCTTTAATGGCTCCGTCTTGCCTTTACAAGGAATGATGGACTGGTTGTTTTAAATGTCTCTCTGTGTGAGTTACTCCAGTTTTGATGCATGGTGTAAAGGACCAACTAACTAGGAAGCTACTAAAATGTTAAAAGGTAAATTCTTTCCTTTTCTAACTGAAGGTGTAAACTTTTTGGCAAGGCTATAATAATTTGTGCTGCGATACATAGGCTGTAGGTTTGTTTCCACGAGTGCCATTTGGCACGCTGTCCTGTAAATTGCAAGTGTATCATTGTTCTGACCTGTAAGCACGAGGGTGTTCATTCGCTTGGACACTAAAACTCAAATAGGAAAATACAGATCCTCGCTATGGGTTTTGAAGGAAGTGACAGGAACAAAACAAGGCACGGATGGTGGAACCTTTACGATTAGACTTTTTGAGATGATTGCTGTAATTATGCTCTTTGTTGACCAGTTCTTCATTTGAGGGGTATCTAGAAACTTTATTTTGAGTTATCGTATGTCTATACCTTTGATGAAAGATTTTGTCTTCAACTCTTCATGCTTTTTTTTTGTTTCAGGATGAAAAGCTTCAACATGTTCTAGGACATTTTCAGAAGGACTTTGAAGGAGGAGTATCTGCAGAGAATCTAGGTAAAGAGCTGAGCAGTTGCTGTAGGTTGCTTTCTTTCAGTGCATTTGAGAGAGATTAAGCAGGGCACAATCTTTTGACAGGGTCAAAATTTGGTGGATATGGTTCATTTTGCCCACATGCCAGCGTTCTCCTCCCTTTGCCTCGAACCAGAAGCTTACCCAATGTGGGAAACATTAGCACCTCAAGATCACCTTACCAACAATCTGCTGAGGTGCTTTATTGATTTCGTTGTGCTGTTAACCAGTGTATGTTCTGGTGAATATATACTCATGTGGCATTGACAATGTCATGATTTACTAATGCAGAGCATGGGTCAAAACCCTTCAACTGTGGCAGTGAAATCCATTCCCCGAAATAATGGGTCTGGAGCACCTTCATCTGGTAATTTATGTAAAAAGGAAAGGTGCTCAAGCACAAATGGCGAGAAGGACTCTGTTGTGTGTTCTGATTCTTTGGGCAGCTCATTTAATGGTAGTGACCAGAAGACATTCAAAGTTCGGATCAAAGTTGGTTCCAATAATGGTTCGACGAGAAAGAATGCAGCTATATACAGTGGCCTGGGCCTTGATATTTCTTCATCTTCGTCCATGGAGGAAAGTCCTGATGGTCTTGAAGGGTTCTCTCCTGAATTTAGCAATGTGCCATATGAATCTCCTCAGACTATCCTCCAGGTAAATTACTGTATAATCACCAAGTTGGCATTTATTTAACTCATTAAGCATAGTCAAATAAGTAAACATTGTTGTTTACTTTTGTTTGTGCATGGTCAATCAGATCATGACATGCTTTTCAGTTCCTGGAGGGTTCTTGCTGTCACCTCTGTGTGGTGACATTCTGCAGTTAACAAATAAGGTTGCTCCATTATTAAAGAAGTGGGACACACATCTGGAGGCAGAAAATGTACCAAGAACATTTGAAGGCCATTCAGAGCCTTCTCTTCCGCTTGGACATGTCAGAGGTCATGCGGCTAAGAAAATGAAGTCTGAAAGTAAGAAAAAGAAGTCTATAGATACAAAGAGTAAAAAAGATATAGATCATACTAGTGCAATCATGAACAAGGAGGTTAACATTGAAACGCCTGCCTGTCAAGAGATAATATCAGACACACCTAATGTACCCTGTTTGTCTGGTGTCCCAACCACGGAGTTTAAAGGCGTGAGTCAATTTGCAGAAGAATCAACAAGAAATGCATGTATATCCAGGCCTTCTCAACAAAATAAGGAAGTTCGATTGAGAGAACAAATAGGTGGCAATGACCTGGCAACAGTTAAAGCTGAAGCAACAAAGCATATAGAGACTGGTAGTTTTGACAATTCAGGAACTGGTATTTTAGCGAAGGGAAAAGTAAAACTTAAGACAAGCAAAGTGGAGATGGGTTTAGAAGAGAGGAATATGACTAATCACAAACATTCTCCATTTGATAGGAAGAAAGAAATCAAAGTAAGACCAGAGAGAAAATTTGAGGCAGCCATAGTTGATTTTGAAGGTAATGAGGACAAGATAGATTGGGATGTTGGGCCATGTGATGATTTGAAGGCTCCTGGTAAAGAAACCTTTGCCAGTGAGAGAATTGGGGAAGATAACTCCCGAACTGAGGTCAAAATAATGCAAACGGGACACAAAATCAATGCTGAGGCATCGTCTAATTTCTTGGAGGATGACAGTTGTATCCATTCTTCTGCAGCAGTTAAAGATAGGAAAAATGACTCATTAAAATCTAATCATTTCGAAAAGAAAGTGAGAGCCAAATTTCATAAAGATCTTGGTGAAAACCTACATGTCAGATACCAAGGAGACAAGGAAGGGGATTTGTTGGAGAATAGAAGTGCCCAGAGTGAGTTACGACGGAAAGAGGACGATAATGAGAAGGAATTTGATTTATCTGGGACAGCAAGGAAGGAGATCCCAGCCAGTGTAAAGCGTGACAGATTTCCAGCTTCAGAAGAACAACAGTTGCATATGCCTTCAATCAGTAAGCGCGATAGATTTCCAGCTTCAGAAGAACAACAGTTGCATATGCCTTCAATCAGTGGGACAGCAACTACAAATGCAGCTCCTCTTCCTGCACCTGTTGTGATAAAGGAGCATTGGGTATGCTGTGATATGTGCCAGAAATGGCGTCTCCTACCCTATGGGACGAACCCTTCGATGCTCCCAAAGAAGTGGAAATGTAGCATGCTTAACTGGCTGTAAGTTCAAGTTCATGCATAGATTAGAAATGGTTGTATACTTGTTTATGTTCCACATTTGTTCATACTGCTATCCTTCTACATGCATGCCTTATTATTTGCACGCAATAACTCAAGTCTTCAAAAGTTCAAATACTTGGTTTGCATACTCAAATCAATTATCCTAGTTGGATTTGACCTGTTTTTTTTTTGCTCATCCACCTTAACACCATTTTCTGTTTCTGATCGACATTGCAGTCATAGTGTAAATGCAAGGCTCATGCAATATTCTTTCATTAATGATTTTGAGAGCTCAATCTTTCTCTTACTAAAAAAAATATCATCAAATTGTTTGCAGACCTGGGATGAATAGATGTGACATTAGTGAGGATGAAACAACAGATGCTCTGAATGCACTCTATGTCACTCCAGTACCTGCCGCTGGTGTTCCTCATTCTGCAGCTGCAGGTACAGCAACATCCAGCACCTATAATATAAGTGGACATCTTGAGCAGAGTAGGAAAAGGAAAATGCCCTGAAAGATGGAAATGGCATGGCTGAGAGTTCTTACCCTATGCCAGCATCAATTCCTCTGATGAGCAACCAACAAGCCCCTACCAAAAATAAAAAAACTGTTGATGGTGAACACTATCCTTTCGAGGGAGATTCTGTGAGCAAACATGGCCTAGGGCCAGTGAGCAGATCAGCTGACTTTGTTGTTGAAAAGCAGAAGTCAAAGCACAAGAATCGCAGTAGCTACTCAGACGGAGGTATTGTTCTTTTTCATATCTGTTGCTTATGTTTTGTCTGATTTATACTCTCTTGTGATACATTTCATTATATGCTTTCTTTAGTTATTTGCATTTCTTGCTTACACATAATTTCCTATTTAAATACAGGAGATCTTATGGAAAAATCCAAGAAGCATTCAAAATCTAAAAACAAAAGAGGGATTGATCGAGATGAACACAAAACATCTAAGAAAACAAAAAAAGAGGATCAGCATCATTTTGACAGAGATTGGAACAATGAATGTGATTTATTTGGTGGGGAAGTTCCTGATGAAACTAAGACTTTAGCTGCAAAGGCAAAAGGCACAAAGAGTTCACCCGAACAAGGTGGCATTTCTTTACACAAGGAAAAAGTTTCTTTGAGGTATGACTTTTTGGAAAAACCCAGGAAGATCAGTGATGAGGATGCAGCCTTCTGTAAGGAGAAGAAAGAACATCCTGCAGATGTTGAAAGAATAGATTTGTCTGGCAAGAAGAAGATATCGAAAGAATGGGAGGGGAGTCAGCACAATCCTATGGCTCACGAAAGCAAAGGGGCCAAAAATGAGAACTTGAAGGAAAGGAAGCCAAAGATAATGAAGTCTGAAGAAATGACGTCCAAGGTAGATAGTAGACCTGAAAATTTCCGGATGCAGATGCAGTGCTGCCTTCTGCTGGGGGCGTCTAAATACTGAGCTAGTTGCCGACAACAAATTTGTTACTGGGAAAGAAGGTCCATCAGAACTATGGGAAAATCTACCTCCTAGGCAGGCTTTGGACTTGGCTGAACCCACTCGGAGGGATGTTGCCTATCTTCAATCGTCTGCAGTTGCAACTTCAAGCTCTTCAAAGATATCAAGCTCTCAGAGAAACAAAACTCTCAAGAAGCAAAGGGCTCTCCTGTTGAATCAGTCTCTTCATCACCACTGAAAATTTTAACATTGAAAAGATCTCTCGTGGAAGAAACAGTGGAAAAGATGGAGCACTGGATGCTGATTCAAGCGCTGCATAGCCCTGTAAAATATCCAAGCATCGAAGGTTGTGTGGTTCAGCGATCTAGGAATTTTGAGGAGAGTCAGGCTGCAGGTGAACCCATTTTGCATGGTTCTTTACAAGGGAGTTCTGATAGCAATAACAAGGAAGTAGCTCAGTTAGCCTGTACTCAAGTCTATGATATCACTCATTTGGAAAGGGGTTTGGATAATAATCTGCCAAAGGAATCATGGAGAAAGGACCTTGCTGCTAATGACTCCGGTGTAGCTAGAGGAGATAGTCACTTGTCTTCTGGTGATAAGAAAGGCTTGGATATGCATGGCCCTTCGCCACAACGTGATCAGCATAATCTTTTTGACCCAAGGACTACAGCTTTGGATGCCGAGTCTGATCCCATTTTGCATGAAAGTAAGAATAGTGTGCCTTCTCGCCAAGGTAGAAATGGATCCAGTCATTTCCTTTCACATGGAAACAAGCAGTCAGAGATGTCAACCGGAAGGCAAAAATCACAGCCTAGAATTGATAATCAAGATACGCAGAAGCCCATTGCTCAAGTTGTCCATTCGCATAAAGAAGGTAAATCAGAAGTCCACTCCACTCCAGTAAAATCTGATGTTTCAAAAATGAAAGGACAGCTAAGGAGGTCCAATGTTGAAAATGGGGTGCAACATGGCACTGTGAAGCAAGCAATTTATAATCCCTCGGACACCGCGAGTCCGGTTAGGAAGGATGGTAGTATGGTTGCATTTGCTCTTAAGGAAGCTCGAGATCTGAAGCATAAGGCTAATCATCTGAAGGTTGTTCACCCACATTTCGTTAAATGTTATCTCAGCATGATTTAGCCATGAATCCATGATATCAACTTTTTCTGCCCTGCAGGATAAAGGACAGGAGCTTGAAAGTACAGGCCTTTGCTTTGAAGCAGCTTTGAAGTTTCTGCATGTTGCATCTCTTTGAAACTCCTAGTTTTGACAGTTCAAGACCAGGTGATGCAACTCAGTCAATGAAGATGTACTCTGAAACTGCAAAACTATGCGAGTAAGCTACCCGCATACACTTGTCTATTTAATATATCTAGCACCTTTTGCCAAGTAGTTTCATGTGTATATTGTGGTAGTACAGAAGAATATAATTTTTGTGGGGTAATTATGTGAATTTCCATTAACTTTCTTTTTGACCCATCTGACAGTTAATTTGTTACAATATTTGGTGATATTGTTTTGAGTTACAATACTGTCTCTCAGTCTTGTTAAGCAGGGCCGAACACGCTTTATTCTGGGACGGAAACAATCTGAATATGGTAACTCTAGTTGGTAAATGGTAAATTATTGAATGCTGCCCAATTGGATCTAGGCACGTAGTGATTAATCCCCTCCATGTTAAACTGATTTAAGTATTTTTCACATGCATTCCGGTCGAGGTTTGGAATTCAGTGAGAGCATGCCAAAGTTTGCTGCTGTGTAATAATGCTGACCAAGTATATTATATGATAAAAGTTTTTATTTGACTGTTCAGCGTTTGTGCTCATGCATACGAACGGTGCAAGAAAATGGCTGCTGCTGCTTTAGCATATAAATGTGTAGAAGTGGCTTATCTCAAGGCGGCATACTACAAACACCCTAGTGCAAGCAAGGAGCGACAGGAATTACAGGCAGCTGTACAGATAGCCACAGGTATTTGATGCCCAAAATATGGAATTTAATTCATAGAAAATTTGTCTGCCCTAGCTTGTAAACTAGAATTTCAAATAGTTAAATATTCTGGAAACCTGCTGGATTTTCTTGAAGGCTTGTATCTACTATCCTTTGTACTGCATCATGCCAATTTCATTGAATAAATTCGGAATAATACCAATTCACCTTTGTTCACTAAGCATGGGTAGAATTATGAAAGAGTGGAGGTGTTCAAGAGGGAGAAGGCTTCACTGAAGGCGCTAAAGGTTGCTGGCGACGTCACGGAGGCACCGACAGAAGTGAGCACTCAAGCCTTACATGGAGCTCGAGTTCTCCGGAGGAATGGAGGAAGGAACAGGCTCTTGGGTTGCGGAACGGCAGCAGGAAGGGCGAAGGGGGGGGGGAGGTCGCTCGGGGGCATTCGCTGCATAGTTCCACGGAGTGGTTGGTGATAGCGACGGAGTCGGCAGCACAGTGCAGCGGTGTGACTCACTGAGCGACGGCTTTAATGAGTGAGGGACGACCCGTAATGGGGGAGTGACGGCGGCTGCTAGCACACACCACGTCGTATCGGGGCGTCCTGACTTGGACAGGTGTCGACGCCTATCTGGAAGAGGACGCACTGATCCGGGCCCACATCGACGACCACGATCACAGGTGGTTTTCGCACACCAATTGATCGGCATCCGACCGGTCCGCCAGCCGCCATGACCATGGCGCGTTTCGATCGCACTAGGTCACCGGATATCGGTCTGAGCAAACAAGGCGCGGGTTGCACCTATCAGATCGCGGCAGATCGGGAAAGCCGCCACGATCGGGGTGGTCTTTGGTCGCACCGGCTTACTGGTCACCGTTGGAGTAGCAGGGCTGTGGAAAGTCTCAAGGTGGTATTGTGATGCACCGAGGAAAAGGGTCGCCACGCCAACAATCTGAGCTCGGTCTCACCGGTGCTCCGACTCAATAGTGGGAGATGTATGGTGGTCTCGGGTGGCAAAGAAAGGCAATGGGAAGACTTGGGCTTGTTGTATATATAAGCAATGAGATGGAGATGCCCGAGGGTGACGATGTGTCCGATCAATGCCCCAGCATGGTCTCGGGCTGGCATGGGCAAGGATTTGAGGTGCTTTGGTGGCACAATGCGACGGAGCGATGGCTTGAGCGACAGCGAGTAAAGGCCGTGGTGACATGAGCAGTTGGTGGGTATGGGCGTGCGACCGCATGCGTTGACACTGGGCGAGGGAGAGGACGACCGAAGGAGCTGCCCTGGCTGCACCGGGTTCGGCAGGCACTGGTCGGAGGAACAGGGAATAGGAGGTCGGGCGCGGTGATGCCAGTGCACGGCATGGGTGCTGGCGGGATGGTTGTCGAGCATCGGTGAAAAGAGCAGATGAGTTGAGGCTGCAGGTGGCCCGGGGCAGAAGAAGGGGCGCAATGGCTGAGCCTGGGCCCTGACCTGGTCCGGTTGTAGCATATGTGACTCAGGGTGATTCAAGCTGATTGGCCAGAGGAAATAGTAGAAGGGAGAGAATTTTAGGGTCGCTAAAATTCTGGTACTTGCTTTGGGAAATTCTCCTTTGGTCGATAGAAGAACTCTGATTTTTGCTAAAGGATTTTTACTTGGCTTTTGTTTATCTGGGGGGATCAGGTCTTGACTGCTATTTTGGTTTTAGGGTTTCTATCGTACATTACTTGTGCCGACCAAAAGAAAAGATCCAATAACCCCAAGAGGCTGGAGAAAATAAGATGGCACAGATAATCACACAAAAAGTTTTAAAAATCTTGTATTTTTGCATTTAAGCATTTTTGCGATGTTACAGTAGGTGCTAGGTATTTAGCCATGAATGGCTCAGTAACTAACTAAACCAAATTACGCAGAGGTGCAGCTATGACAACATATGGCAGTAATGGATTTATTGGTCACTTGGGCTAGAGTTCTAGATCTTGACATATGAATTATATTGGACCTGGCATTACCCTTTATCTAATTTGATCGTACATGATTCTTGATAATAAAAAAAATCACTGGTAACTCCAATCAAAGTTATGTTGGGCATATTCTGCAATTTAATAATGTGGAGACTGTTTAGCAAAACATTACTAACTTGTGGCCATATGAAAATTATGGATTTTTTTATGGGGCCTGGATGAGTTCTAGGTGGCAGAGTTGGGGGGGGGGGGGGTGCATTGACAGCATCAGCATGAGGTATTGGTTTTTTGATCCCCCAAAACACCCTATTTTCAAATAACAATAATAATAAATTGTGCCTTTTTTACTTTGAAATCCGTGTTCATCTCAATTGCACTGCTGGCATTACAATTACACATTTTGTTTTGTTCTATTGCACTGTTGCTCTTTTTTTCTCAGATTTTATGGTACGTTCTATGGAACATTTGGTTGTGCTGATTATTTTGTCGCAGTCTATGTAACTTTTATGTGTATATTAGCTCTTACTTATTGTTGTCATATAGGTGAATCACCATCATCGTCTGCCTCAGACATTGATAATTTGAATAGCCATGGATTATCAAAGGCCGCTTCAACCAAGAATGGACATTCACCTCAAGTGGCTGGCAACCATTTGCCACTAGCTGTTCGAACCAAGCACACTTGTTATGTTACTTGCCTATGTGAGTACCTTGCTGCATTTCCCAATGGTCTGTTACTTCAAACAAGCTATTGCAATATTAGATTAGTTGAATTTCCAAGTTTATACGTATCAGTTCATGACACATTTGTCCCTTAATGAGAAACACATTTATGGGTATGAAGTTTCCAATGTGTTGCTGTCCCATGATTAGTAATTCTTTTCTTTTATGCATTTATTTGGGGGCTTATATCCAACAAGCAGAATCTACTGCAATAATACTGTGATGCACTTTGAGGTTTGTATGTTGTATATTACCACCTATACTCATCAAATGGAAATGAATTAGAACTCAACACTAGCATTTATCAATATGCTGGTTAGTTGTTTGGTTGAGGTTGGATCAGTCAGTTATCCAGCATTCAAGGCCCTCTTATAATTCCCTTATGCTTAGCAAAGCTGCAATTATAGTATAAAAGACTGAAATGACATTGGCCATCATTAGCATTTTGATTTGATTGCAGTTGCAATAGTATTAATGGCATCTATTTGATGACAGTGGCTGTTTGAGACTTTGAGCATGGCAATACAATGATAGTTTTGGCTGAATGGAAAAATTGGTGTAGCAGTGCATAAATTGAGGATATGACTAACAGGGATTACAAAACCGCTTTGGTGGGAAAACTCTCCATGGCTAGTTCCGCTTTTCCGGTTACCAGTGGTAACCGCTCAAAAATGGGCAAAAAGCTTAGCTCAGATTTTTAATCTGAAAACCAGATTTAAATCGATCAAATCGGTCGAAAACCAGGTAGCCTCCCGGTTTTCTGTTCCCTGCTTGCTAGTCCCTTTTTAGAGGCTGAACCTTGCTAATCAAATATGCTTCCAGTTTGAGTTATATGAAGCAAATAGCCTGAAACTAAGTAGTAAATTTACTATTTCTTAACCATCATCAGCTACTGGATATGCTTGTAAGGTTAATTGCATATGGTAAAAAAAATTGCTAAGTTAGCATAATACTACTTGAGTGCATTACCATTCAGTTATGATTTTTGGAATCTAATGTTTGTTTGTTCATTTTGTTGATCTTCTTAGACAAATGATGTCAATAGCGCATTTGATGCAACTCGGAAATCACAGGTTGCGATTGCTTCTGCTGCTGGCAATCGGGAAAGGGAAAAAGGTGTGGATGATGGTCTTGCTTCAGTACGAACAGTTTTGGATTTTAACTTTAACAATGTCAATGAACTACTAAGACTTGTTCGGCTTTCTATGGAGTCAATTAGCAGCTGATGTGTTCAGAACTGCACAAAATGCTACTCTGAATAGCTATTGTTGGACGCGTGTCATAATTTGTGCTCCTCATAATGCTGGTTACAGTTACCTGAGTATATTTGTACAGTGCAAAACGGATGGGTTTACTCAGGCTGCTGTGAGCTTTGTAGACGTTGGCTTGCAAGGTTTTGTACCTTTTGGAGGCATTCAGCACTCTCATACAGTTTAAGGCATCTACTTTGGATTATTGGAATCAATTGGTGCCTCAGTGAATGCCAGCAGTGGTAAAATAAGCTATGTATGTAGTATCTGTGATGGGCTGGACTCCGGCGATCATTCTACTGTAGATTGCGCTTGTAGGCAAAGGTGTAAGGTTGTTGGGAACAGATGAGCTCGGTATCAAGCATTCCTATTGCTAGATTCTGTAAATTATGTGAATCATTGACCAAGGCTTACTTGTGCTAACTTAGGGGCAGTACTGGCTTGTCCTTGAGGCAGACAATTTTGAAACGGGTATGATTCATTTGAGTATAATAACTCTGAAGATTAATTGATTATTGTTTTTCTTCTTCTTTCCCTGACATTGTTGTTTAATCTTGAGCAGGGGAGAGGACAGTGCTAGCAATTAGCTGTGCTAACCAAGATTAATTTCTTTTCCATCTGATGGAGTCTTGTGGATGAGTTCAAGCAGGTATTTTTTCACTGGTACCTATTATATCATTATCTGTCTCTATTCTGCTTTAAGAAGAGCATACATTTCATCTCAACCCTCCTACTTACACTACGCCCCGGCCTGAACCTTTTGTTTTCCCCTTGAAATTATAGTAGGCTAATCTTGTGTTCAAAAGTGGATCATATTCGCTGTTTGGAAGTCCTGCCTTAATTTTCATCCGTTAGTGCATAAGAGACACTGTTATCTTCTGCCCGAATTAAAGCGGAAAGCATTTATGTGCATTGCACGTGCTTACAAATCAGTGCTGAACTGCATACATAACACAACATGGAGTTCACAAGCATTAATTGATTCTGTTGAACAGTGATGTACATTGTCATGTATACAAGAAAGGAAAGGGTTTTAAAAATACATTTGGGACCTAGTTCTGGAGTGCCTCGGTTCCACCTCCCAGCAGTTTCGATCTAACTGGACCAGTTGCCACCATCTCTATTGGCTAGGAGAACAAAAATTATGTACCGAGTGGTATCCAATCCCATACTGGATCTATTAACCGTGTTTGTCATTACTGTGAAGCGTGAACCTTGATTGTGCTTATTCAACCTAACAAATCTTGAGTTGACACTAGATGCGTGGCAGCTTTTGAGATTCACTGCGTTGATTAAATACATTAAGATTTAACATTTTCTGTACTTCCATTACAAGATCTGCTGATTATTCTGATTATGGTCTTTTTTTTTAAGGTTTCAGAGAAGCAATGTGGCATGGAACTGTGGACCGTGATCTCTGTGAACCCTGTAGAAATCTCGTGTATAGTAGATTAACCCGTTTGTTCGTTACAGAACAAGAACCTGGAGTCGCCACCTGCACATTGTACAGACACCTGAAACCAAAGAAACTGTTACCACGTTTCTGCACCAAACAAGCCGAGAGAACCTGTAGACATAGAATTTTGTCAGCTCCGCTGCAAATTGTTGGTTATGATATGTCAGGATTAGGCTGAGAACATTGCTTTGATTTGCAGAGTAAATATTAAACAGATCTGTTGTATACTAATTGTATTCGTACGCTTGGTTCAGCTGAGTAAAAACAATGCCAATGGTTTTGCCCTCAAAACTCACGAGTTCCAAAACCATCGCAATCTTCATAATAACTGCTTGTGAACTGTGATTGTTTTCTGGAGGTAACGAGTCTTGAACCAAGCTCACATTGTGGTTGTGCTTCGCAGTTCCATCGGAGCCTTGGCAATGCACGGTGTGCATGGGAGCCAGGAGGGGGCTTAGTTGACGACATCAGATAACTCTAGCATCAGTGAGGGTAAGCTCTCAACTTGTATGTGGTGTGGATGAACCGATGAAGGATTGTGACTACGAGCGTTTCCTTGTGACTGTCCTGGACTTCTGGTCCGGTGACAATTGCGTGATCAAGGATGGTGATTAATGAGGAAATGTAGAGAATACTAATGCTAGTATTGATCTCCAATAACATACCTCGATGCATGTGTTTTAGTATTCTAGATACCGAAAGGTGCTCTTGTTATGTTTTCCATTCAATACATCCCAAGCAACACGTCTCATCGCATGACAGGCCACGGACAAGACGGCATCAGTAACCTTATGAGACCTACCTTGCTAAAACAAATATGTCAGCCAAGGATACTAGTACTACAATCCTACAGCTCAAGGTCAGGTTAAAGCTTGTTTTAGTGGGTGATATAATCAGTAAGGTTCCCAATGATGCTGTTGGAAGCCACTCTGATAAGACGCCGTTGGCAAGCGACCGCTAGCACGCACCCAATTCGGTAGCAACAGGCCTATAGCAAGTTGCGGCATGGCATTTTCGGTCGCGCCACCGTTAGACTAGCAAGTAGCAACCACCCATGTGACCCAACTATGACAATCCACTGCCGCATATACATGTTAAAAACGGTGGATATTGTTAGACAGGATGATGCCTTCTTTTTCAAGAGATCACGCGTTCACATGATAGTTGTATGCGTTTATATGGTAGTTGTACTTGTTTACATGGTAGTTGTAATCTATATATGTGTAACTTATGTACTCTGTTTTCAATAATCAAAGATAGCGCATTTCCTCGCTACATAGTATCGAGTGGTGCCGCCATGAGCCACCGCCTCCATAGCTTCCGCCGCGCACGCCTTGGGAGATGATCTCATCTCCATGATCTCTTCCGGGCCGCAACCCATAGTTTGTTGTATCACCGATCATCCGATCGACTATCAATTAGAGTTTTCCCCAGTCATCTTCAAATAAGGTTTTCTCTATTTTTTCTCCATCATAGATCGGTTCGCGCCGCCCTGTTGACGTTCCTTGGCTCCGGACTTTACCGCCTTGGCTTTGACCTCTCAAGTGCCTCCTATCTTCCGATGACGTCGTGGCGTGACGCGGCACGCCGCTGACACGACCCTCCTCTACGGCCTTCCGAGCGCCTCGCCTACCATCGCTCATCACGCCGATCATCATCGCCGACCGCCGTCCGCGAGACTTCCGCCTTCACCGAATTTAGGTTCACCAATGTCCGCCTGGCGATGTTCGATTGCGGGGCGTGTTGGATGAGATGGTGCCTCGCTTCGCATGCGTGACGCCTTTTCTTCCGAGGGATCACGCGTTCACATGATAGCTGTAACGCGTTCACATGGTAGCGGTCACGCGCTCACATGATAGCCGTAATCTATATATGTGTAACTCATGTACTGCTTTCAACAATCATAGATCGGCTTTTCCTCGCATGGTATCGAGCGTGCCGCCGAGCCGCTTGCCTTCCGCTGCGCTCTCGGGAGATAATCTTATCTCCGATCTTCACCGCAACCCATAGTTTGTCGTGTTGACATCCGACGGCTACTAGTTAGAGTTTTCCCACCATCTTCAAATTCTCTTCCGATGACGCCGTCGGCGCCGACGCTCGGCGCGCCGCTGACACGACCTCCTCCACGGCCTTCCGAGCGAAGCGCCCATCTACTACCGCCATCATGCCGATCATCATCACCAAACCGTCATCCGCGAGACTTCCATCTTCACCGAATTTAGGTCCACCTAAATGTCCGCCTTGGCGATGTTCCGATCGCGGGGCGTGTTAGACAGATAGTGCCTTGGCTTCCCCGCATGCGTGACGCCTTTCTTCCGAGGGATCACGCGCTCACATGATAGTTGTACGCGATTCACATGGTAGCCAGACGTGTTCACATGATAGATGTAATATATATATGTTGGACCGTAAAGGCGACTAGAGGGGGTGAATAGGAGCACGCCACTTTTTCACAAATTATGAACTCAATACAAATTAACTCCAGAGCTATTAGGAAGCTATGAAGATCAATATACCAAGACAAATGAAGACTAGTATTGAATCCAATTAAACCCCTAAGCAATATAACAAAATCAACTAAGATTACTAAGACTCACAAAGACAAAGTGCTCCGATCGTTATACTCAACCGGCTTGACCGATTGTCGCGGTTCGACCGGCTACAGTCAAGGCCGGATCGCCCAAAATCGGCTCGACCGTGATGACGCATGCCTCGACCGCCGACTCGCAACCGATCTACAACAAAGAAATCACCGATGACGGTTGCAATTAGGTGAAACTTTGATTCTCAACTCCAATCTTTATGAAACTTTGCACACACCTTCTATATGCTATTGAGGACCTATTCCAATCGAATATTATGATAATTCTTGAACGATTTTGAGCAATTGTCAATTGATTAATGTAAGGTCTAAAACCGCAAGAACGAAACTTGATCCTAAAGCTTGTTCGTGAGAGATTGATGATCAAGATGATGCTAGATAGATTCACACATATCACAAAGAAGCTAATTCACGGAAAGAATCAATCACAAACTCGTGGATCAAAGAAAGCCCTAAAATCACCAAATTGAAAGCAAGAACGAAAAGAGACTTATCTCAAGCAAACCTTGCATAGATTGATTTCGTGATTGAAGTCGGATTACATCCACACCATCATGGATCAAGAAACAATCAAGGATCACGAATTCACCACAAACCATCAAGAGCCCTAGCCTCCACCTCAACTCCCTAAAGACAATTAGGTTTTGAAACATCAAAAGGCGAGAGAGAGAGGTGCAAGCCACCATCTCCTCCTATTTATAGCGGAGGCCTAAAACTCTTAGGGTTTGACTTAATTGGGCCCCGTTAAGGCCCACTAACAAACGGGTCACACACGCACGCTTCGCAGCGCCGCTTTTAACCTTTTGACCTAAACCGCTTCACCATGCATCATGGATTCGCCAATAGGTCACCCTTGTCCATCTTGTGTCACGCTTGAGTTGTTGACTCACCCGCATCGCCGATCGCTCGACCTCAACTCTTCAAGTCTAGTCCCGATTCTCGCCGCTGACCGTCGCTGACCACCAAGCTACCCGCACAACCACGCATAAGAAAACACGATTCGGAACAAGTTCTTCACAACTTGACCCATGTTAGTCAAAACATGCATCATGCAAATCATATGCCATGAAACCAATGACTTTGATCTAACAAAACAACATCGCCACGGTTGGCCGACGCTCAGTAGTTACGGCCCGACCGCTCCAGTGAGTTTGGCCGGATCGCATTTCATGGCTTCGGCCGGATCGCTTCCTCGTGGAGCGGCCGATCGCCCTTAGGACTTAGCCAAATTCAAGCTCCCAAAATCCAAACCTTCGAAACTTTAAACCAATAGAACTTTTCACCGAGACTCCAAAAATCATGAGACCAAGTGCATTGGGATCCCCTTACTTGTCTACAACACCTATTTTTGGCCCACCGATTTGAACACTTTTGGTCATCGCCGGTCCGATCGCTTCAGATGGCCTGGCCCGACCGATATGGGACCTGGCCGATCATTGCAAGGACCTGGCCGACCGCCGAGCAAGAAGCTCAGAACTTTGTCGAAACGCGTGAAACGACAAAACAGTAAACGCCATTGCCAATTGTCACATCATCCTAAGATCCGAGCATATCCCCATGAAATCCACAATCTCCCCTTGATGAACACATTGGCAATTATCCAAAAATGTAAGTAAGAGGTTTGAAAACGAAGTTTACTCGCAGAAGACAAAGGCACAACTTGGTCCATAAGCAAGAAAAAGCAATGAACATGACCAAGCCGGCATCGTAATAGTATAGGCATGTAAGACAAGGCAAAAGAAAGCATAAGAACTTTGATTTTAAAAGGGTCAAAATTTCACATGAGGTCCATATGAAAGAACAATTGTTCAATTGACCTATGATCATTGTGAGTATAAAAGAATGCAATTCAAGTTCGTAATATTCAATAAGACAATAAGAATGCAACTCAAGAACTCCCCTCACTATGATCATCAAATTTCAAATTTTCGCTTTCCCTTTGTATAAACTTCTCCCCAATCTTCTCATTAACACATCTTCTCCAAATAAGAGTAGCAGAAATATTACACATCTTCTCCCAAAGAAATATCTTTCATTTAACACATCTTCTCCCTTTGACAATGGATTCATCAAGGAATCACGCCTTCCTCTCATCCAGAATAACAAATAGAGAATAAAGAAAGAAGCAAAAACAAAAGAAGCATAAAGAGGAATATGCATGAAGTGCAATGGAGTGGCTTCAATTTTTGTATTTTTCAATTTTTGATTACAAGAAGCTTTGGAGATTACCCAAAAGAACAAGCTAGTATCTCTAATATTGCACAAACAAAGATATCAAGCCCGACAAGCATAGCAAGATCATGGTAAGACATATATATCAAAGCTAAGCACAAAGGCTCAAAAGTAAAGCAGAGATTTGATCAATTTAAGCAACGCTTCAAATTCAAAGAAGTTCATCAACAGGATCCTAAAGTGAAATTGGCCATGTCAAAATGTCAAAGTGAGATCAAAAATCTAACAAAGACCACATTAAGAGTCAATCAAGTCCCGTATTGAATCATTTTGCTCAATATTTTGTAAACGCCCAATTGTCAACATTTTTCTCATTTGCATTGAATATTGAAGTTGACTAATGATCTAACTTAGTGACAAGATCCCGACTAGGAGCCATCCACAAACTCATCCTAAGCTTCACCAAAAGTTGATTAAAGGTATATCTTAGTAAAGAAGATCCCGACTAGGAGCCATCCACAAACTCTTTCTAAGCTTCTACCGGGCGACAAATCTTGAGGTTCATGTCATTTCTCGAGCAAGCACCCCATGAGATCGTTCTGTTCATCAAACTATCTCCAAGTTCATGTCATTTGACAAGGCCTCGTAAGAATAGTTTGGCACAGCTTTAAGCATAAGACAATCTTGATTTTCATTTTTCACAAGAGCATTTTTAGAATCTCAAGAACACAAAAGCTCAAGTAATGGTCAATTTTAGATCAAAGAGCTAACAAAGCAATTCGACAGGCCAATATCACAAGAGGAGCACTAATTGCGAACTCGCTAAAACATCCACAAATTGCAATTTCTTAGTTTGAGTTGTTTAAAAGATTCTAGCTCATATAGCAAAGACTTAGCTACACATGTAAAAGCATGATAGTTCTAGCAAGTCAAAGAACTACACATGACATTGAGCAAGAATTGAAATACAAAAGCTCTAAAGGGTAATAGGCAAAGCTTCATCAATTTTAAAAGATAAGGTAAAGACTTATATTACAATGCATCTTTTGGATTTTTCATACCACTTGTTGGATTTTTCATATGAATGCAATATGACACAATGAGATGCAATTAAAAGCCTAAAACCTAAAGAGTTCAAAAGATCACTAAGTTCGTAAAAAGAACAATAAAAGATCAAAAGAACAAGGAAAGATCGAAAAGATCAAACTCCCCTCAAACCAACCCATAAGGATAAATAACCCCTAACTCGCTTCTCAAGGTGGCAAACCTAGTTGGGTCTAAAGATTTGGTGAGGATAAAAACAAGATACAAGAGAAGAATCTAGTGGGTGACAAGCTACCGAGGTACTCTTCCTATCTAGCCGATAGCCCGCACAATTAGGATAAGAAAACCCCGAATGGACAAGGATAAAGAACAGAATATCAAATGCCATACAAAGAGAGTAGAGTGGCACTGAATAAGAGCTTAACGGCCCGGCGATGGGAAGTTCTGAGATGCTTGAAACCCACAACCGCGTGAAGGAGGTGAACCATCTTGAGTCTCCTGCAATATGACGTGAATAAATGGAGTTGACAAAGCACGTGTCCTTCCTCTTCCGCGGCAATCCTCAAAAATCAAGGCACAGAAGAACGATGTGTCTCGACATCAAGTTAGTTAAACAAGACTTGGGAACCCAAGATCGAGACACACGCTCATGAGTAGTATGCAAAGCGTATGTTATCCTTGATTTCATCTAAAATTCGTTATGAGCAATGTTTGCTAACATGGGAATTAAATCGTTTCAGGCTAACTCGACTCACAAGTAGTCAAGGCCGATCGGCGACTCAAATCGGTCGACGGTGATCACCAAATGGCCGACCTAACATCAAGAACATGAGAATTAGAATATGTAGAAACATAATGATTAGCATGTGAGAAAAATCCTAATCCCGTTTATTCCTTTCAGTGTTACCATGTCTCATAATAGCTCTAGGTTGCTTGAATGAAATTCTATCAAGATTGTTTCTATCATTTTTCAACCTACGCCAACAAAGATTCAATCAAATGTCCACCTTTTTTGCAATAAGTGCAATGGTACTTGGTACCACTAGAAGAAGCACCATTTGAATTAATACAAGGTTGGGCAAAACGCAGATTTAAAAGATGTTTTTGCAAAGTTGGGTTTTGAATTCAATTAAACCCTTTTCCAAGACTTGAATGACTTTTGGGTTCGAATTGTCTTGAAAAGAATTGAATCCTAAACCTTGCTTCTTATAAGGAGTTTTAGACTTGTCAAGAATCATGTTTAATTGTTTCTTACCTTTAGAAAATTTCTAATGTATCATGAAGGTAAGCATTTTCTTTTCTCAAGTTGACACAAGAATCACAAGTTTTATCCATAGATTTTTCCTTATACAAAGCAATTTCAAGCTTAAGAGTGGAACATGAAGCACAAGTAGTATTTTCAATATTGTCCTTAAGCTTAGCATATTTGACTCTAGCACTTCTAAGATATCTTTGATTTCACGTTTTTTCTAAGCATGAAGTGCAAGGGCTAGAATCAAAACATCAAAAGCAATCAATTTACTAGATTCTAAACATTTTCACAAGGAGCACTTTTAATTTCATTTAGTTCAGATTTAGCATTCTCAAGTTGTTGTACACAAATATTATGAGTGATTGTAACTTGGTAATTTTGTAATGCATAGCATGACAAGATAAACATTCATCAGTTCAAGAGTCTTAGCAGCTTTAAGCTCTACTTTCAGCTTGCTAATTTTTGACTCTAATTTCTTATTTTTGTCATAACAAATTCAAGCGCTTCATCTTGACTAAGCAATTGCTCAACTATAGAATCATATTTAGCGTAAAGCTCATCATAAGAAAAAGATACCTCATTATCATCAATGTCGTCTGTGTCACCCATGAAGCACATGCCGTTGAAATCTTTGGCCTTCCTTTCTTTTTACCTTGAGGGATCTCCTCCTCCTTGTCCTCCTTACTCCCTGTGATCCACATCGCTCAAGGATTGATCCTCAAAAGCCGCAAGGACCCTGAGCAGCCTTCACAAGCTTATTTGCCTCATACCTTGATTTGTTGAAAGGAGGCTTCTTCCAAGTCGGCTTTCCTTCCTTATGATTGCTCTTACCTTTCAGCTTGGGGTAATTTGTCTTGATATGATTGAGCTCACCACATTCATAGCATGTTACCGACCACCTCTCTTTTGTTTCTCACATTATTGTAGGCCCGTGAATTTCTTTGCTAGAAGAGCTAACTCTGCTTCAGAATACTTTCAAGCTCCTCTTCATGAATAGCAGATAAACAAGCAAATGAAAATCCGTAAGAAGATTCACAAGAGTCATCAAAAGCCTTTTGAGAGGATCTGCTACCAAAGCTAAATTATCTTTCTTAGGATGATCAACTCTTTAATTTCATGAGTCTTGAGTTTACTATAAAGCAATTCTAAAGTAAGACTTGAAAGATCAACATTTTCTTCTATAGCAAGAGCTTTCATCTCCCACTCCTTGGTGTTGATTGCACCAAGAGATGGGTGGCATTTTTGATTGAGAATATTCAATATCAACAATTTTCATTTGATTAATTACTTTATTAAAGCGATCGAAAATGTCATCGATGCTCTCCAGACGATCTCGAATTTATTGTACTCACGCTTGTAAACAGCTTGGCTTACGACCTTTTTGATTTGGGACTAACCTCATGATATGTTTCGAGAGTGTTCCAAATTTCATGCGCAGCTGAAAGATTGCAAATTCTATCATATTCTTGTCTACCAAGTGCACCATATAAAAGATTCTTAGCCTTATTGTTGTTAGCCAAAAGAATTGCGTAAGGTGTGTAGCAATTTCGTGAATAACCAATGGCTCTAACAACATCCCAAATAGCTTGTCCTCGCTCAAGAAAGACGCGCATACGATTCTTCCAATAGGCATAGTCGTGCCCATCGAAGATATGCGTTTAGTAGAAAACTTATCCATCGCTAAAAGTTCAAAGGACCTGTTAAGATCAAGATTGAACTAACCGGCTCGATACCACTTGTTGGACCGTAGGCGACTAGAGGGGGTGAATAGGAGCACGCCACTTTTTCACAAATTATGAACTCAATACAAATTAACTCCAGAGCTATTAGAAGCTATGAAGATCAATATACCAAGACAAATGGAAGACTAGTATTGAATCCAATTAAACCCCTAAGCAATATAACAAAATCAACTAAGATTACCAAGACTCACAAAGACAAAGGTCTCGATGTTATACTCAACCGGTCGGACCGATTGTCGGCGGTCCGACCGGCGTTAGGTCAAGGCGGTCGGACCGCCCAAAATCGGTCCGACCGGTGATGACGGCGGTCTCGACCGCCGACTCAGAACCGATCTACAACAAGAAATCACCGATGACGGTTGCAATTAGGTGAAACTTTTGATTCTCAACTCCAATCTTTATGAAACTTTGCACACACCTTCTATATGCTATTGAGGACCTATTCCAATCGAATATTATGATAATTCTTGAACGATTTTGAGCAATTGTCAATTGATTAATGTAAGGTCTAAAACCGCAAGAACGAAAACTTGATCCTAAAGCTTGTTCGTGAGAGATTGATGATCAAGATGATGCTAGATAGATTCACACATATCACAGCAAGCTAATTCACGTGAAAGAATCAATCACAAACTCGTGGATCAAAGAAAGCCCTAAAATCACCAAATTGAAAGCAAGAACTAAAAGAGACTTATCTCAAGCAAACCTTGCATAGATTGATTTCGTGATTGAAGCCGATTACATCCACACCATCATGGATCAAGAAACAATCAAGGATCACTTAAATTCACCACAAACCATCAAGAGCCCTAGCCTCCACCTCAACTCCCCTAAAGACAATTAGGGTTTTGAAACATCAAAAGGCGAGAGAGAGAGAGAGTGCAGCCACCATCTCCTCCTATTTATAGCGGAGGCCTAAAACTCTTAGGGTTTGACTTAATTGGGCCCCGTTAAGGCCCACTAACAAACGGGTCACACACGCACGCCGCAAAGCGCCGCTTTAACCTTTTGACCTAAACCGCTTCACCATGCATCATGGATTCGCCAATAGGTCACCCTTGTCCATCTTGTGTCACGCTTGAGTTGTTGACTCACCCGCATCGCCGATCGCTCGACCTCAACTCTTCAAGTCTAGTCCCGATTCTCCTCGCCGCTGACCGCCGTTGACCACCAAGCTACCCGCACAACCACGCATAAGAAAACACGATTCGGGAACAAGTTCTTCACAACTTGACCCATGTTAGTCAAAACATGCATCATGCAAATCATATGCCATGAAACCAATGACTTTGATCTAACAAAACAACATCGCCACGGTTGGCCGACGCTCAGAGTTAATCGGCCGACCGCTTCCAGCGAGCCTGGCCAGATCACCCATGGCTTGGCCGGACCGCCTCGTGAGCCGGCCGATCGCTTCATGGCCGGCCGGACCGCTTCCTCGTGAGCTGGCCGACCGCCTTAGACTTAGCCAAATTCAAGCTCCCAAAATCCAAACCTTCGGAAACTTTAAACCAATAGAACTTTTCACGGAGACTCCAAAATCATGAGACCAAGTGCATTGGGATCCCTTACTTGTCTACAACACCTATTTTTGGCCCACTGATTTGAACACTTTGGTCATCGCGGTCCGACCGCCTGATGGCCGGCCCGACCGATATGGGACCGGCGGATCATTGCAAGGACCGGCCGGACCGCCTCGAGCAAGAAGCTCAGAACTTTGTCGAAAACGCGTGAAACGACAAACCGTAAACGCCATTGCCAATTGTCACATCATCCTAAGATCTCGAGCATATCCCCATGAAATCCACAATATATGTGTAACTCATGTACTGCTTTCAATAATCAAAGATAGCATTACTTTCCTCGCTTACAGGTATGAACTATCAACCTGCAAAGTTGTACCCGAAGTATGACAGTTCTACCCTTATAAATTGTAAATTCCACAGTAGCTTCGCGAACTTGTGAGGTTGTACCACCTAGTTCTTTATAACATCCTAAATTTGGTTTGTTTTTAAAGCTTTAAAAATAAAAATAACCATTTGATTTTTCTGGTTTAAGTCAAGCTTAATTTGAATTTTCATAAATTAAAAAGATTTAATGTGAATAATCTAAACTTCAATTAAATTGAAAGTTATTTTATTTGAGTTCCTAGAGTTCTAGAGAATTTTCTGAAATTTTCTAGGAATGTTTGAAATTTATTTGCTATTTATTTGAGCTTGGTTTTATTTATCTCAATTTCCTAAATTCGTAAATCGCTTTAAACCGATTTTCCTTTCGAGCTGGATTTATTTTCCTTCAGCCCATGTTATTTTCTTTTCCGGTCCGCTCCCTTTCCATTTCCTTTTCTACCGATTTGTTCGCCCATTCTTCTTTCCTTTCTGCTGCTGCGCCGATGCCCGCCATCTTGGCTATTTTTCGCTTTCGCCTTGGCCCAAGCCAATCTAGCCGCAACGCCTCCTTCCTCACCGCCGTGGGATCGTTTTGTTAGCTCGAGCCACCAGCATCGCCTTCCTCCCGACTCCTTGTGTTCGAAAAGCACACGACCGCTGCCGGTGCTATGCAACCTCTACACTATGTTCTTGTTTCCTCTCTCGCCACCTCTTGGCCCAAGCCACCAACCACAACGCCTACACCTCCTCACAATCGGTGGGACCATCTTGTCAGCCCGAGCCACCAATGCATTGTCTTCCTCCTGGACTCCTTATGACTGAGTGCCACACGACTGCGCCACCGTGTGCTATGCAAATATTCCCATTCCTAGCCCTATATAAGTGCACCTCCCAGTGTCAAATTCTTTGGCGCAAGATCCTCTCCCAAAACCCTAAGTCATCTCAGCCGATTTCGTCTTTGTTTCGTTGACTGGAGCTCGAGAAGTCACCGGCTACCGCATGCCTTCCTAGCCAGTTTTCGTCGCCGTCAGTGCATCTCTGCTCGAGCCACCACCTCCGTTGAGATCACGAGCTCACATCTACGAGGTGCTCTTACCATCTCCCTGGAGCGTCATTGAGTCGCTGTCGCACCACCTTCTCCAAAACGGGCCAACCGCCCGTTCCCGATCTTTCTTCCCGGTGAGTCCCTAGTCTTCCCGAGCATGTCATCGTGTGTTCCAAGCCACCCTCATCGGATCACATTCCTTCTTGTCCTCTCTCTACTGCCAAGATGTCGCCGTCACCTTTCTTTTTCTTCTCCGGTCATCTTTGTCACACCGTCGTTCTCGTCGATCTCCGGCAGCCCCGTGGTCGTCTTTGAGTTCCTTGTGCCTCAGCCGACCTCGCACTCCCTCTCTTTTCCTTCGAGCGTTCTTGTTACACCAAAGCCGCCGCAACCGTGAACCTCCCCGCCGCCAAAGTCACCGCAGTCGTCGATTTGTCGATTTCCTCGTCTGCCACCACCACCGAGAGCATCGCCTCCTAATTTGGTTTCTATTTTGCTACTTCGCCAAACCTGCCTCGTTGTCATTTTCCCTCGCCACCGATGCCTTGCTGCCGGCTAAATCCTCTGCGCTCTATTCTTATTTCCTCTCTCTACCACCTCTTCGGCCATCTCAACAACCGTTTCATCCTCCATCTTTTGTGCCACCTCAGCTCTTTTGTCCATATGGCATTATAGTCAGCATTTGGCAGCGCCATATGGTGAACTCGAACTCAAACCCTAGACTCAAGCCATAAACCCAGTGACTTTCACCTTGGTCCCATATGTCATTCTCTCTCTCACTTGCAGGTGGACCTCACTTGTAAGTTTCAAATTTCTTTTTATTTTATTTTCCGGTCGAAGGATTATTCTCTAGAATATTCTTTTCCCTCTCCTTTTCTTTTCCGATAAATCTTCCGAGAGTTCGTTCTCCTTCATTAGAACTCCAATTAAGTCCATTCAAATTCCTAAATTTATCTAAAATCAAGCTCTTCCTTTTAGAGTTAATTTTACTATTTTTGGATTTTATTTGCATTTATTTTCAATTTATTTATGCTTTGCCTATTGTTTTCTTTCTCGTTAGACGATCTGTTTCACAGAGCAAGAGCATAAGCCGTTGTGTGTCAAACCAACGGTGAGGTTGGGGTGACAGTATGCACATCAGGAGAGTCAATCGTTGAGATAAAACTTGTGAAAGGTTTTGTTGTGATCAGCTCAGTACAGGTTGATTGCATCTTGTGGGTAAAATGTACAACCTCTGTAGAATGTTAATTAATTTATTCGAATAGCCGCGTCCGCAGTTATAGACATATCCTGGGATTTCACATGAGAGGTAGAGTTTCTTCATAAAATGTGTCAGAGTGTGAATGAGAAGTTCACTTGATAAATATAATGTTCGTTTTGTGAAAGAGTAATTCACTTGGTGGTTTGTGTTGGGTGGTGAATGGAGAATTCACTTATTGGTTTGGTTGGGAAGTGAATGAGAAGTTCACTAGTAGTTATTTATTATTTTTTTAATTACGTATTTCATTATATTTACTGTATTATTCGTTAATACTACTTTATGCAAAAGAACCATACAATTAATCCTTTGTTCCAGCTTTGCATGGATATTAATTGCATACTGTTTCCCTACGACTTGCTGAGTACTTTGTGTAAGACTTCAAATTCTACTGCTCAGTTGAAGAATATCAAGCTGCTCAAGAGTTCTTCGAAACTATTAAGACTTTGCGAATTAGAAAACGTTCTCCACTCGATTGCCTGTGGGCATATTGATTGACCTTTCTAAGTTTTTTTAATTCCGCTGCAAGAGTTTATTTGTTTATTTAGCCCTGCATGGCAAATTAAGTAAACATTGACCATAACGTGTAGTTATTATTAATATTTATTATTTTAAGATCCTATGTGAAATAGCTACTGATCTAGTCCCAACATTCTTTGAACTTGAATTTTACTTTCTAGGCTCCCTACACTTGATCCTGTTTGTACTGTAGGTCCAATCCACCGTTTTCTAACTGATTTTGTTGCTAGCATCTGTTACGGTCCTGCCACGCTAGATACAAATTACACCGTTAATTTAAGAGTAATCAAAGGGAATTGGATAGAGTTGGGACTGGGAGCGGCAGGGAATCAAGGGTAGCAAGCAAGGAGGAAGGGGATACAAGCCTCTGTGGTGAAGCAAATATCGACGAGAAGATGTCCAGCTACCTGGATACCATGGAGCTTGTAATTCCTCCTGATCCTCAAGTTCCATTAGGTCGGCAAATGTCAGAAATTTGGTGCCCTTCTTCACATACTACCACAGGGATAGGTGAACTGCAGCTAGACCAAACTGACTCCCAAACATGCCTTCAACCAAGATGCATCTATCTCTAAGATGTTGAATTTACTATAACAAGGTTCATGTCTAGCCACAGAAAAAGCATCAGGCAAACTGGTTGTGGGCTTCCCGTCCACCATTTTACTGCTCACCAAAACATGCCTTCCTTTGTTGATGTGGAGTGGCGGAGTTTGGCTCAGTCTTGGAGGGCCAACGATAGATTATGGATGATCTAAGCAATCAAGGGATGGCTATTTTGTAGTGTTTTCAACAAAAAAAAAAAATCCCCCAAAACTACTACTTTTACCATTGAAATACACAAATGAGGGGGATCATGGCCCATGTTGGTCTTAATGAAGCTCTGTCACTGCTAATGAGGACAATGACATGGCATGCGGCCCACCTGTCATGGACATGACATGGCATGCGGCCCACCAGTCATGGACATTCACACGTCGTTCCTTCCTCTTATCTGTCTCACCTGTTGCCAGGACCCTCCATTCTCGTTCAAACCATCTGTCTCCCTCTCTCCACAACCACCGGCGAGAAGCGACAATCAGCAAGATGACGCGGCAGCTGACGGGGGCGACGCAGTGGCCGTGTGCGAGTAGGTGGTGCTGGCGTCATTGACATCTATGACCGGGGTGGCCAGTGAGAGTAGCCGATCGGTGACAGCAAGATTAGCTACAGTGTCATCCTCTTGCCAGATCTGGAGGACGATGGTGCTCGCCGGTAACCATCATCTTCCACGTCGCAAGCCTCATCGTCCTCGTCACAGAGGAGCAAACGTACTAGATCTGAGAGCAGGAGCTGTGCTGCCATCGATCTCGCCCAAATCAAAGTGGGGGATTAGAGCACCCAAATCGTAACCCCCGGCTCCAAGACACCACATCAATCAAATGTGACCTAGGCCAGATCGAGGACTTGCAGAATGCAACCAAGAATCCGTTCTAGGAGCAACAATCTTCTCCCGAAATGCCTCACAACTTGTGAGGCACAAGCACATACAACCAACACAGGAGATAGATTAAGGACACGTGAATCCAAGAAATCGGCTAAAGAGCAAATCTCTGTTAGATACCAGCTCAGCAAAATATGTTAGGAAACGGCAGATTGGACGTACGGTGTAAACAGGAGCAAGTTTAGAGAGCTCAGAAAGTAAAATAAAGTTCTGAAAGCTAGGTCAAAAAGTAAAATAAGGTTTAGTTTGGTGACTAATCAGTTTATGGAGATACACTGCAATTTACTCTAAATTGTAATTGTAGTGGAATGATCAACATTTCATTGACTCAACTGCTCATCATGAAACTGTTTAACTGTGCTTGTCATCAGCCCATCAATAAACACCTTTTCCACTAACATGCAGTTGAGTTGGGAAAGCTAAATCAAGTAAGAATTAGTCGCCCAAAACTACTACCATTGAAAAAAAAAGTATTTTCAAACATAATTCCAGGTAAACTAACAGACAATTCAACTAACAGAGTTACGAAGCTTTTCCGCATGGTGTTCCCTACTCTCGGAAGGAAACGAATAAATTCATGAGTACGCATTAGCGGAGTATTTTGGGACATTAGTGAAGCATGGTTAAAACTTGTCTGTGTATAATACAGGTGAATTACAACACTCATTTTGGAAGTTAAGGGTAAAAAATCAAAGGTGAGACCCTTCACTAGTTGATCTACACAAACCAGAGAAAACAGCTTTCTGGATAAGAGGGTGAATACTCCCAACGAAAACCTCTTCATCCAACATTGCAATGTGAGACCAAATCTGCAAAACATCACGTATATCTGATCAGTGGAAGCAATGGATACTGTACAAAAATCAAACATTTCTTATGCCCGTAAAGGATGCAATGAAGTAATCTATTCTTTATAAAAGAACAATTTCAATATGCAACCTGTGATATTTTGGCTCTAGTACACCTCACCCTGGCTTTTACCGCTTGCCAGCAGACAGGAAGTGATAGCACAAGCTTCGGTATCCTGCCATCTTTCGTAGTATGCAGCTCAGACTACTAGAGCTCCAGGACCCCTCCTCTAGTGTAGCTTGATCCGCACTGCCAGGAAGAGCCGCGTAATCGGCGGCGTAAGGCAAGGTGGACAGGTTGCTCGCCGTGAGATGACTCTAGAGGCGCGGCTGTTGAGGTGAATCATCGGTGAATAGTCAATCTCGGAAGTTCGCCCCGCCGAACCGAACCAAGGGAAGCGGATGGCGAAGGAGCCACCGGCAGTAGCCATCAGTGGAGACTTGATCTGCAAGGGGCGGAGCGTAAGGCCGAGATGAAGTCGAGGCGCCCCGATCCGGCAGACCGACTGCCCGCTTGGCACGGAGCGTAGAAGGGGCAAGCCCAAGAACACGAGCCCGACGACGGTGGCAATGGGAGTTCCGTGGCGGCACGCCGAACTCCCGTGGCGACGCGCCAGAGGAACAGAGTATGGGGCGCGCGAGCTGGGGTGGTGCCAGGCCCGGCGGTGACAAGCGGCGCGCGGCAAGACGAAAAACAGAGAAGGGCATGCACTAACGCCGGGCGATCGGATACGATCAGGTTAAAACCCCGAATCGCCGCTTCGGTGATTGGCGGAAAAGTAACACGCTAAGCACGGATTTACGAAAACATCCAGATGGAATTTGTTTGAATTTGCTTAAAACTGCATTTAATTTCAAAAATGAAATTTGAATTGCCGATTTGAAAACCGTAATCTACCGTTACCGAAAAACCGTCGTAAAAACAGTCGAATTTTGAATTGACGAATTTTGAATTAGAAAGTGTTTAATGAAGTGCATATTTAACTCATACAATACGTAATATAACATATTTAGCTCATACAATACGTAATCTAGCACAAAATAGGCCTAAATCGACCTAGAAGTATGAGAGAAGTTAAAATTCAAATTTGAAATTGAAATTTTCCACCCGACATCGTTTCACCCTGGCCGCCCAGAAAATCCGGCACTGCTGGTAACCTACGATTTTCTTCCCTAGTGGCGGCGATGGGATCCGACGCCAACAAGAACAGATCTAGCGGCAGAGCTCCGACGCGAGGCGTAGAGCACACGTGAGGCACTAGGCATGCGCGCGTGTCTCGAATGGCGGCAATGCGACGGCGTGACGCGCGCGCAGAGTCAAGCTGGGAGTGGAATTTAGGTTAGGGTTTCCATGGACTCTAATACCATGTTGAATAACCCTATCTGCCTATTCCGCCAAAGGCCAGCAATATACAAAGAGCGCCCTAAACTATATACATATCTAACAACTGGACGGTTTCCAAAACTAGACAACCAAATTGGTCCAAAAAAATTCTTATAAGAATTTGGTCCAACATGGTATCCATATTAACGCATGATAATTCCCCACATTAAGAGATTCATCAGCACAGGGAACAAGCTATTAAAAGAATGGCTCCAACAGCAATACTTACCTCAGTTGCATATTGTCGAGAAAATGACTTGAGATAGCCCAATGTGCAAAGACACCATTGCTCAAGCTCTCCAACACTGTAATCAACTTTCGATTTTGACCATTCAGTTCACTGTCAAAACATAAAAACAAGTTAGTAGTCCAGAATGAGATAATGACAGCTAGAGCTCCCAAAACCAGTACCAGGCTACCAGCCATATATCACTAGGTAGCAAATACTGGTTCCTTGCATATCACTGGAGGCAAATAAGCTTTTTCAAAGATCCTGATCAGCAGGTGTTAATTCATCTAGGAACCAATTGAACAGAAGTTTGTTTTGACTGGTCTCCAGCAATCTCTATTGACTGAAGTCTGAAATTTTGCTCCATCATTTCAAAGAACGAATTTTGCAAGACTAACACAAAACTCCACGAGTTCACACAAATTATCCATAATAAGCCCCAAGTCAAATGAACCTCGACAGAAACCCAAGGGCCTAAACCATAAACTGCCCTCGTTCTCTAAAATGTCAGTCTAAACTTGCAAAAGCAGTTATCTGATAACAGTACGGCAAACTGAATAATAAACAGACCTATTTTTATCTGCTCCATTTTCATTGTCTATCTCCATAGTTGTCACTTCAGGATCACCGGCTGCAAACTTTACATTCGGATCTCCAGCACGTAGATTAGGAACCTCTCCATCAGCAGAAACAGGTGGCAAACGTTCAGTGAGCACATCAACAAAGCTCTTGAATAGTAACCTAAGCAAGTCCTGTAAAACCACATGGCAAGATAATGCTTAAGTTGATGTGAAAGGATGCTGAACTCTAGAGTAGGAAAGCAAGTACCATGAAATGTTGAAAGATTATAAAATATTTATATCAAATGATATACAACTTAAAAACAAGGGCACACAAAAACTAAATAAACAATAACAAAAGCAAACAGCATACCTTGCTTTCATCAAGCCCCCGAGCAAGGAGAGCCTCCTTTGCTTCTAATGATTCTTCAGTAGTAACTTCTGTTTCTTTTGCTTTGTCAGCATATCCTTGAAGTCGTCTTAGCCTACCTGGTTTTTCGGATGGCACAGGTTGACCCTCTACAATCTCTAGTATTGATTTAGCCTCCTCAAACTCTTTGATGGCTTTTGCGCTAACCTCTTTAGCAACTTGAAGACTTTTCCTGAGTGTTTGAATTTCCTTCCGAAGGTCACTGATCCGATTGTATGTTTTACTAACAGCATTTCTAAGAATCTGTAAGGAGGACATGTCAATCAGCCAGATGCAACAAAAACATGGAGAGCTAAGTTACAAGTTATAAAAGATGGATTGGGGGATGCATTGGGCAGAAGAAAGGCTTGATAGCATGAGTATGTCACCAAACACGCATGCATAAAGCAGAAACCTTTTTGTATGTAACATTGAATTCACAAGCATCACAAAAATTGTATGTTCATTTAAAATATAGTTCTGATCTGGTTGATTTATTACCACTTTTTTAACACATGCAAATTTAGAGTGGGTAAGTGTAAGGATAAAGAAATCACCTCCCATGGACGATCAGAAACATGGAATTGATCAACATTAGTAGGAGAAAAAACCCATTTGACTATAGCCAAATTGGAAATTAAGCGATAACCCATCATTCTATCAATAGCTATAGCAGTCATCTGAGTGCTGTTTTTCCAATAAGTACTGACTTCATCCATCAACCATAACTGCATTTCCTCATCTGGACATAGTTTAGAGATTATTTGACCATATCTCTCCAAAACGGTGATAAGATGGGTGAAACTTTTTGAACCGATATCAAGAAGTGTCTGACTAACAACATCAAGTGCGAATTTGGCACCATTTGCAGGAACTATTTGTTCTTCAACCCACTAAATAATATCACGCTGTAGTCTTCCTTCCTCTAACCATGCCAACAAGTTCCTTAGATTGTCTGTGGCCTTCGGTGCTTTGCTTTCATCACTATGATATCTGAAGTTAGGCCCAGCTTTTGGGGGTAACAGTTCTTCCAACTCACCAGCATCCTCAATACTCTGCAAAATAGATAAGGCAAAATTCAATTTAAATAACCGCTGCCCCATCAACAGAGACCATTAGCTAGAAGCATGGAATATCAAAATAGCAAGACAAAATCCTAACCAAAAAAGTTAATAACCAAAAAGAATAGGTCTCATTTTTAAAGGAATGGCTCACAGCATATCACTAACCTGCTTGATTTTGTCAAGTAAGACAACCGAATTTCCCTTTCTAATACTTCTTGGACAAAAACACGCTAGGAGCCCATTTTGGGAGGCCCTTAACATAGGCCCATTCCTGCCAAGGCCAAATGAATTGAAAATTTGACCTGCATAAGCAGAACAATACCATTACAATTTAGCAGTACAAGACTGCAGATTGTTTTGAGTGCAAAAAGCGAACCAAACTTAATAGGAGATCAGTTACGCTCTGCAACCATTTGCCTCAAAACTGTACTAGCAATGTATATAGTGTTCTATTTTTAAAGCAGTAGCAGAGGTGATCATAGTTAGGGTTTTGAACATCTACAAGAAGAATGTATCAAGCAATGGGCCGCAGGAAACAATTCCGTTAAAATCGTAAACTAGGCCAAATAATAAACAACATAGGCACAGATCCAAATGAATAAAACAAATCACAGTGGCAATGAACTTACAAGTGGTGTGAAAACCAAAGGATAAGTCTGGTGCGGCACTCCATATCCATGTTACTAATTCTGTCAAAAGAGCATGCACCGCTCCTACCACAACTGCAGGAAATGCAGCTGGCAATGCCTGGAAGAGATCTTAGATAATTAGACTCATTCCAGTCATCCAAGAAATTTTTTTTGCCACCACCAATTTTCAGACGACATTGCACATGAACGATATGTTGTTTATTCTTTACCCATTGCACAAGGAAATCCATAATAATTTTGAATGGTGTGTTGTACTCAGAGAAAGAAATCTCAGCCGGTAACCGGCTACCAGCCGGGGGCCGGGATCCAAAATCCCGGCCGGTTTTTCCTGGTTTCGCAAATTCAAATTTCGAATTTCGGTTGGTTTTTAAGCAAATTCAAGTGAATTTCGTCCGGGTTTTTTTTCCGGAAAATCCGGTTACCAACCGGTTTTTTTCCCGGCCGGCGACCGGGATTTCCCCTGGGAACGGTTTTTGGATCCCTGGTTGTACTTCCACATTAAAGCAAGATCTCATACAACAAAAAACAGTGTATGCAGACAGGGCAGCATGCATTCCACACATCCATATCTTATATTGTTTAAATAGTTGCATGATTGATTGGCAGCTCCTGAAATTTGACTAGGACTCAGATTTGCTTTGCAAACACACAAAAGGTTGATTACTTCCTGATAACCTTAGCTCATTGAATCCTACTTGCACGTAAGTAAATACATTACACTTATAAATTTTAAGGGTACCACCAGGGATAGAAATCCCGGTCCCGGGGCATTTCCCGCCGGCCGGCCGGGAACGGTAATCGCCATTTCCCGCCGTCGCCGGGAATGGTAACCGCCGTTATCGCTCAAACCGAAAATTCGGATAAAAATCGCTTGAATTTGATTAAAACTGTGCGAATTTCCAAATTCGAAATTTGAAATAGCAAAACCATAGAAAACCGCCGACTTTTAATCCCGGACTCGCCGTAATCGTTTCCAGAATCGCGTTACCTGCCGATTTTATTCCTCGGTACCACCCAATTTCACATCCACATATGTTATTAAACTATATGGTTCCGGAGATTTAGGCACATTAACATCCACATTTCCACAAAAAAAAAGGTTATAAGTTATAACAACAATAGTTTACCAAAAATAAAGCATAGCGGTCTAGATGAAAGGGTAAGCAGCTATAGAATGAGAATCTGGTATGTTATCACCTTAATAATTGAATTCTTTCAAACACAAAGAGGAAACAGTTGTGAGCGATGATATGAATGAATCATAAGTGCATGTGAGGGCCCTATTGACCAACAAAGGGATTGTGGTTTTTCATAAACGTGCTGACAATGATTACAGCAGTTGCCATAGCATTATGTAATACTCCCTCCAGTCACAAAAGAGTGACATTTTGGACATTGACACCAACACGCGACCTTGATCACTAATTTCTATTTCAACATACCAACAAAACATAATAGAATTATAATACTCCCCCGTTCAGAAATGTATGACGTTTTTTAAAAAAATGCAGTCAAACTTCTCTAACTTTGACTAATAATATATGAAAACTATTTAGATTGGTCACGAGAGAATAGTACCATTAGATTTGTCATGATAAATATTTTCATAATATAATAATTTTGTAGTGGTTTACTAACATAATCATATGAAAAGTAATGGTCAATTTAGATATTGGACACTGTTGATGTCCAAAACGTCACTCATTCTTGAACAGAGGGAGTATTATAAAAGTACTTTTCGAGACAAATCTACACATAATTTTCATGTGTCCAATCCAAATATTCATGAATATATCGATAGCCAAAGTTTATAAAGGTTGACTGCACATATCTCAAAACATCACTCCTTTGTGACCGAAGGGGGTAGCAAGTTTCTCACACTATCACACAACGCGCCAAAAGAAATTGCATGGGCACAATTAAATTCAAGGCAAATTTAAGTCTGCTATATGTGGTTTATCAAGACTGACATTCTAAAATCCCACATTCCATAGTGGTCTCAGCACTATATTGGCTCCTGAGTCCTGACTGTAACATACAAACAATATTAGACGCGAAGTCTTGGAGCATGAAGGAAGAACTACCTTGCAAAGGTCGATGATAACCAAAGTATAGTATATTGGCCTGAAAGGTGGGTTCGGCAACAATAGTAGCTGCAAAATATCAATATAAAACGATTGAATTCATAAGAAAAGATTAATTTTTATTTGACAAGTACACTCAATATAATAGGAAAAGGAGAACCTCAAAATGCAACACAACATGCACAATATTGCAGTAGCTATCCTAGTTATACCTATTATGAAAGAATAGTGTTAGACTGTTAAGGTTTCTATAACCCATAACAGCCAGTACAGCTTGGTAGAGTGAAGCCCAAAACCAATAGACAAATGGGAGCTAGAAATAACCGACGTGGTACCAGTCGAGGTGCCGTTCTAAGGAATCTTGGAATCCGGCTACCAGGAAGAAAACAGTTGGAAAAACTCCAATTTGGCTTGTTTATAACCAAATTCAGCAGACCCCACAAATATTAAAATTCACTACATCCTTTTGTTTCAAATGTTGTAAAATAATGTGTCAAATTGCAAGAACAATATGATATAAACATCAGTGGAAAACTGGCAACTTTTCAAAAAAGTAAAAAAAACCTTGAAGAGTAACTCAGTCCCCGTTTTGTACGCAGGAATTTCACAGGATTTCCGCATGAATTTCACAGGAAACAGTTCAATTCAGGCAGCAATTGGGAGAAATTCCCCTATTCCAAATGGGGAGTCAATATAGTAACTAAATTAGTAGTCAAAATTGACTATACGTGACAATCAAATTACTAGTCATTTCTTAACACCACATGGTACATTCAACTCTAGTAAAACTATTGTGTATGCAAGTATGTCATGACCTCGAGAGACTGAGGTCGTAACCAGTAGCTGTGGGAGACGGCGGGCCTCTGCTTGGCCGGCGGTCTACCACAAGGTTTTGGGACCGTGACGTCGAGGAACAACACACCAGAGAAAGAGGTGAGAAAACAGAGAAGGAGATGAGGTAATGGAGGCTTTATTCTTCCTTCCTCAAACCAATGTGCGGCAGTCCATCTAATTGATGAATCGGCCCATAACACAAACAACTAACAAATCTCATCTCTAGGAAACAAACTTATCTCTAGCAAGCTAATCCTACCACAAACCTGAATTGAACTAATCTTATCTACGCCTAATGCCGCCACCGCCTCCTAATCTTGTGCACCAAGATAGCGCCTAATCTTACCGCGCCACCGAGCTAGATGGTGCCATGGGCCTCTTCACCAGCATCAACTCCCACATGACATCTCTTCCCACCTCAAAGAACACCGCCCTCGAATCGAATGTCATGTAGCCCTTCCCAAGCCGCTCAGGTTCTGGGTGCGCCTCACTCACAGGATGACCATCCCAAGAAACCAAAGAATGCATAACGCCCCGAGCAAGGCAATCGCGCTTCACGCCGTAAGGTTGGGGCAACACCGCCGTGCAAATGTGTGGGCAACGAGGAAGGAGCATTAGGCGACACACCACGGAACTTTTGAGGACCCCAACATGGAATACATCATGGATGTGTGCACCGTGGCAACTCCAAACTTGTAGGCAACGCCCCAATACGAGCCATCACCTTGTACTAGGGTCAGGCAAATTGTCATCAGACCGAAAAACCAAACCGCATCGATCAACTAGGTTTGACCAGATTCTAGACGCAGATCCGAATTTAGATTTTTTTGGCGCACGAAAAACCAAACTTAACGAATTAAGTAGGCGGACACGCCCACTCCACTTATCCCCACACCTCGGGCCAGTAACTAGCCCACCAACCACGCGACTCCAAGACAAAGACGATAGCACTCAACCACTCACATGTAATCATAACCCTTGCTAGCCTGTGGCTCTCGCTCTCTCTCCGACTTGCACCATCGCAAAGAACGACCTCGCAGACCGCTTCACTTCGCTTCTCTCACACACAAGGGCGCTGCCGCTTCGACCGCCACAGATACATCGCTCCCGCATCGAGGGCCGATGTCGAGCGCTCTCAAGGTCGCGTGTTTTCGCCTACCTCTTCTCGCCCACCGGTCCTACACCACCCAACATCTATGCATGTCCACCGGCACCACTACTCAACCGCAGCCACCTCTTAAGGAGATATGGAAGCATCGCGACACGACTGCCAGCAGGTGCCTGTTCAGGGTCCGACGACTTCGACTGGTCCATCGGCTGGCTGGAGCCGCAAGCGCCAGAGCCGCAGATTTAATGGCGATCCGAGAGCTGCTTTGTCGCATTTGTGTTGTGCTACAGCCATGGCCGCGCCGAGCAGCCCGGGAGATCCAAGGGCTGGTTTCTTGACAGCGACGCTCTCGTCGACAGCAGCCTCTTTAGTGAGCATGCCGATCTACTTACCTAGTTACGTTCCTGTATTGTGTATTGTTCAGAAATTGGGAAGGAATCATGTTGTGTTTAGTTATTTATGAAAGCATTCATAGTGCAGTTGATGCTAGTATATATCTACTATTAGCTTGCTTCTGTATAGTGTAGAAATTAGGAAGTAATTATGAAAGCATTCAGTAGTGTAGTTGATACAAGTATATATCTACTAATAGCTTGCTTCTGTATAGTGTAGAAATTAGGAAGTAATCATATGTGGTAGTTGATAGTACTAATTAGTACAAACAATAGTTCAGTTTCATAATCCGACATAATTGACAAATTTGACACTTTCAGTTATCTACTGTTGTTTTGGCAATAAATCCAGTTTGTTAAGCTGACATAACATAATCTATAATAGGATTAAAAAAATTAATGTATCCAATGCTGGCAGCCTGGCTGGATGGATTTGTTTTCCTTTTTGTATAGAAAATGATGATGAACAACTTGTCAACTTGGGGGTATCTGGATTTATTTCCCCCCTGATATAGCAGGCAAATACTGCTGTATGTGCGGTTGTTCGTTCATGGTTTAGTTCAGCAATGATGTGATTTTTTTTGGTAGGAAAGCAATAATCTGATTGGACATATCATGCTAGTTGGTTCTATTGATTTGTGGGCCAACATTGGCTATCGGTCATATGCCATTTTCATGTTTGGCTCTGTTGATTAGTGGGTTAGTGGGCTGACATTGTACTCTGGATTTGAAATCTTTGTTTAGTAACTTTAGTTAATAAGCTCGCAATGTTGTTCGCATTGCGTTAACTTTGATAAATATGGTATTTAACGATACCGAACCGAAATAAAGTGGTATTTACTGATACCAAACTGTATTTTAAATAATACCATATTTACCAAATTAACAATACCGTATTTACTAAAAAACTCAAGGAACAGCCCTACCTTGTACGGCCCATAGAAGCGTGGGCAAGCCCGCCTTAGCGGTGGTCGAGACCCAATCACCTTCTCCATAGGCCACCTCGCAATGGTTGAGGTCGCAGAGAGCTTGGCATATTCATGGGCTTGGAGGAGACACGCACGGACATCATGAAGGAACTTGTCGACTCAAAGAAGGATTGCTCGATGGTCGCACCTTGGCGCCACCCTTTTCATAAAGAGCGAGTGCGGGCGAGAGCGCCATAAACAACCTTGAAGAGTGTCTCGCAGGCCAAGCAATATGTAGTGTTGTAGCAGTACTCACCAAGGAAGCCAACACAACCAATGGCGAGGACGGTCTCTAGTGAGGTAGCGAAGGTACTTGGAGATCACCTTATTGGCTCCCTCGATTGTCCATCAGACTGGGATTGGAATGCATAGCTAAGGTTAAGGCGGACTCAGGCAAGCTGGAACAAATCACGCCAAAAGTTGTTGATGAAGACAGGATCCCAATCACTCGCTATGGAACTCAGGATGCCATGGAGACGCACAATTTCATCGAAGAAGGCATGCGCCACCGAGCTTGCCAAATGTGGATGTCCCAAGGGAATGAAGTGGGCATATTTGGACAACCGATCAACTATTGTCAAGATGACTGACTTGCCATGTACGCGAGGGAGGCCTTCAATGAAGTCCATGGAGATGTCTGCCCACACCTTCTCCGATATTGCTCTGATATCGGCAATGGTTGGAGTAGGCCGGCAGGATGCAAGTGCTCAGTCTTGTTTCATTGGCACGTGACGCACGTATTCTACACAGTCGGGCGCCGCAAGACATGGAAGTCAACGCGCAGACAGTGCAATGTGCGTTGCACGCCCTCATGGCCAGTCACATGAGCCGATGCCATGACTGTAGGGAGCAATGGCGAGGTTGCCGGCAAGAAGACACGCTAGTCAAAGAGGATCATGCCATCCACCGCGGGCCAGTGCTCGTTCCAGAGGTTATTGAGCTCCAAGTTGGCACTGACCTCTTGTCGCAAGCGATCGAGGACATCGAAGGTTAGTGACGAGATGGCCGCAAGGAGGGCGTTGTCACTCGTCAGCGTCGTGGAACGCAACGTTCATCCTCCCTAACCTGTACTACACGACGAAATGAAATCCCATGAGCTTGCTCACCCAGTGATGTTGCGGTACTGTCGAGACACTGGTGCAGCAGAAATTTAAGGCTGTAGTGGTATGTACGGACAACAAACACCCTTCCCCAAAGGTACGGTTGCCAATGCCGCACGGCTTGCACGAGCCCAATGAGCTCGCTGTCGCATTCGACGATGAAAGACTTGGAGAAGTGCGGGAGGTACAGAACCGGTGTTGTAGAGAAAGCGTGCTTGAGTGCCTCAAATGCCTAAGTGACCTCCTCCAACAACCAGAACGCCCCCTTCTTGAGTAGGCCAATTAGAGGGGCAGCAATGGTGTCGTATTCATTGATGAACTTGCGGTAGTACCCCGCAAGGCCAAGGAAACCGCGAACCACCGTGATTGACCAAGGCTACGGCCAATCTTCACATCCTGTATCTTCTGGCGATCCATGGCGACGCCCTCAACCGAGATGTCATGGCCAAGGTACGCCATAGATGATGCTCCAAAGAGTCAATTGGAACTCTTCGAATTAGTTGTTGTCGAGATGCGAAGACGGCCTCACATGGCGCAAGCGGTCCAACCAGACAAGTCAGATATCAAAATATCGCCAAAAACGTAAGGACGGCGACGAAGAACGGATCAAAGATATTGTTCATGAGGGCTCGAAGGTAGCAAGTGCGCTCGTCAGCCGAATGGCATGACCAAGAACTCGAGTGCATGTGGTGTATGCGAAATGTCGTGATCAAAATGCCATCGGATGCATCCGGACTTGGTGATAGCCGAGCGAAGGTCTAACTTGGTGAAGAACCTTGCGCCCGGAGATCATCGAGGAGCTCGCTCACCGGAATCGTGAAATTATCCTTGACCGCTCGCGAGTTGAGGATGCGGTAGTCGCATACGTAAACGCCATGTGTCATCGTGCTTCTTCACCAACATGACAAGCGACGAGAATTGTAATGTGCTAAGGCGAATTATGACTTGGCGCAACATCTCGACGCACTACTTCCAACTCGCCCTTCTACATCCGCAGTACCGATAAGGCCAAATTGCCACCAGACCGCGCCGCAAATGGATACAATTGTCTTGGTCGCGCGGCAATACTTGATACTCGAGGCCACCGAACTCAAAGAGCAAGCCGCCATCAAACCTCGCGTGTGGACAACTCGCACAAAGAAACCGGCGCCACGGCCCTTCCACGACACGGTGGTCGCGCAAGCCCGAACGACATGGTGATGTTCGAAATCCCACAAGATCGACCAAAGGAGCGCAACCACGTGGTAGCCAAGATGAGGTCGAATCGGTTGAGTAGCAAGGCATGGGCGATCGACGAAGAGTCCCCAACGCCAACCTTGATGAATTTTCGTCACACTTGAAGCAAAACCTAGTCAAGACCGTCGTCCATCTCCGCAGCGAGCCGGCGAATAGAATGCCCGCTCCTAGACCTGCTGGTGTGGCCGCATCGCCGGCGACCTTGGCGATGCCGCCGGTGCCATGTACGTGCTCGACATGGCTAGTCCCTCGCCTACCGCGGGCGCGGGCCTCCTTGTACGCAGTGCAATGCTCATGGCGCATCGCAAGTCCGCCGGGTTTTGAATCTCCACGCTCACGTAGATGTCGCTTCACGAGCCCCACCATGAAGAGTTAACCTCCCGCTTCTAATAGCGGATCAACAAGAGAAAGGAGTGCAAGGAAACAATTTTGGTAGTCTATTGTTCCCATCTCACAAGCCACTTGAGCTCGCCAAGGGATTGTTCTGGTCACGCCTCAACCGGATGTGGCACATCTCCTTGAACACACCCTACACCAAAGATGGGCGTAAGAATTGCTCGCAGCGGTTCACCCACAAGAGAGGATCCTCCTTGCCATCGAAGCGGGGAACGCTTGATTGAAGAAACGGGAACACCGCCCCGCCGACTGGCCCACTCAAAGGCCACCAAGTCGTGTGCGCCTCCTGCCGGTCGGGTTGGTCTTGCTTCCTCCATCTTGTCACTCGCTTGGGTTGTCGACGGCACCGCGAGCACTACCGATTCACCATCGGGCGGCTTTGCCGCTGTTTAAGTATATCGACGTTAGTGAACTTGGCGTGCCACATCAAGCGGTGGCGATTGCATCTTCTTCAAAGACAAATGAGCGGCTTGAGAGCTCGCCCATCCGCTTGTCGAGCGCCTAGTCGAGGACTTGATCGCGCTTGCCGCCTTCATGTCGTCATTCTCGATGACGGAGCCCATGGTCGCTCTAATACCAGTTGTCACGACTCGAGATCGAGGTCGAATCCAGAGTTGTGAGACTACAGCCTCGCTGGCCCGCGTTCTACCACGAGGTTTTGGGGTCGTGACATCGAGGAACGACACACGAGAGAACGAGGAGAAAACATAGAAGGGGATGTGGTAATGGAGTCTTTATTCTTCCTCAAACCAATGTGCAAGTAGCTAGGTGAAAACGGATCGGACACGGACGGATAATGGTTCTCGCCATATTTGTTTTCATATTTTTTCCAACTATGGGTGGGATACGAATACGAATACTCTTGATATGAATACATATATGAATAATATCGAATATGAATACAGAGCGAATACAAATTGAAACGAATACGGTCGCGGATATTTTTCGGAACATGAAAACCCCTTAAATTGTATGCCAGAAATTAACGAAAACATATAACTGGTTTATTTGATGCAAATATTCATAAATTGTTTATATTTTTCAGCAGTCACATATAACATTGGCACTAGCAAGCTACATTAACTAGTTCATCACAAACATAACACTTAGTTTACCATATTTAGATCATAAGTCATAACTCACAAAGTCACAAGTCATCACACATTCACACTTAGTTCATCACATACATAAAACTTAGTTCACACTAACATTGATCGGGCTGGATGGTTAATCTATACACAAATGACTGTAAGATCCCAAAGTATGTTACCAAAAATAAAATTAATTAAGTAATTATTTTATTAGATTTTTTAGGATTTAAAAGCATTTTATTGGTTAAAAAGAAAAAAAAATAAAATAAAATAAATTTTTTAATTTCCTAGTTTTCAATGTCAAAAATAAAATTATTGAGATTTCTGGGATTTTATTGGATTTAAAGTGAAAATGGGAAAAAAATCTTGAATTTTCTGGATTTTTAAAAGCTTTTTCCTATTTTACAGAAATTAAAAATAATTTATGTGCAAATAAAACAACTTTAACTTGGAATTAATTTTATTAAGTTCAAAATAATCCAAGGAATTTTTGTGATTTTTTCTAGAATTTTTTAACTCTATTTGTTATTTTCTAAAAAGCTATTTGATTTGTTGCATTTTCTAAAATTCGAAAATTAATTAAAATATCATTTTCTTTTGGTATAAATCCTCCTCTTTTGAGCCAAAATCCGATATCCGACTTGGTCTTATCCGGATAATCCGACGATCCGCCAGATAGGATGCCTACCGATTCGCTTCCGCTTCCGATAAAAATCCAATTCATTTCCGATCCAAAATTATCCGAGAAAAATCCGATCCAAGACAATCAATTGCTCGTCCGGATCACGGAAACTATCTCGATCCGTTATCCCTAGCGGCATCCATCTTATAGATGAATCAGCCCTAACACAAGCAACTAACAAATCTTATCTCTAGGAAGCTAATCGTCCCACAAATTGAATTGAACTAATCTTATCGACCACCGCCCTCGATCTTGTGTGCCAAGATGGCGCTTAATCTTGTCGCGCTCCCGCGTTGGTCGCTACCGTGGGCCTCTTCGGCAGTACCAAAGTCCAAATATGACAAAGTACTACCTTTTTCAGGAATAACTATAGTAGGCTGAAGTTTTCCAAATAAAACCTTTCCAAGTTTGACCATCAATATATTCCAGAGTACCATGAACAGCAAAATGAAGTATAGTTGCTTGATAGAACAATTGATGGCGATTGTAATAGCGCTGCTTTCATGTGCCCTGTGGACACTTAAATAAATTGATGGTCAAAATTGAGAATGTTCAACTGCAAAAGGTCAGGCTTTGATAAGTATTAGTGAAAGGAGGTAAATTTTGATTATTGCGACAAATTCAAGCAAATGATGCACATATATACTCTATAAGCATTTTATGTTAAAATTAATCGTGTTGAGTGTTGACCAGATTTGATACATCAAAAGTTCCAAAACCCATTTAACTGTCTCCAAGGGTACTAATGATATCAGCTCTGACTAGTTCCTAGCTGATTCCTATCAGTCACAGGCTAATTCCGGGCTTCTAAACCAAAACAACAAAACATATGTTTAACCTGATCAGAATGTGGCCCGTGACAAGCTGTTTTTCATAGAACGAGTTTTTCTACAAACTACTCCAAAATCAGCTAAAATCAACAGGCTCAGACACTCAGTTTTATTCAACCCTTGCAGGAAATCTGAAAAAAGAATGTTTACGCCCATTTCATGGTGGTTTACCTAAATGCTCCCCACATAAGAAATTCGGAATGCAAAAACAGAAAAGATCCATTCTGCAACAACTAAACAATACAGTCACCTAACATGAAGGCAGGAATGCAGAAACTAGTGCTAGCATCAAACCCTTGTACCAAATAATTCAATATAGAGATGATTGAGAAATACCTGTGAAAATATGGTTTCAGCCATCAGATATTCATAACGAAAAGGCACAGGCAGGCTGACCAGACAAAATGCACATTCTTTGCGACTATCATTCAAAGAAAAATATAAACAAGATGGAATCAGTAAGCAAGCTGAAATTTTACAGTTCAGTAGGAAAATATTAACACAAAAGGAAAATCCCGAAATGAGCATACTAAATGTTGTCAACCATAACTATTGCATTAAAAACTACTATCATCTTTTGCTACCAGGAATGTTAAAGAAAAAATTAGTTCTAGCAACAACGCTCGATAAATGAACAAATAGTACGCCATAATGCAAATATGATCCAAACCCCAGCAGGGTCAGCACAAAAAGAACTGCAAAGTAGAACATACAAGCCCTCCACAGCTTACTCTGAGAGTATGGTTCATTGGCTAAATCTGAGCCAAAACTATAGGACTCAATAACTGGTGATGGACAAAAACAACGGGTTGAAATACAACCAGATTTTGTTAGTAAAGGCGGGGTGAAATACAACCAGCTTTTGTTAGTAAAGGGAGAAAACAAAACACTCAGCAATAGAAACCACTAAGGCGTGTTTAAAGATAAAGGCTGGCAATGGTGTCAACCATGTCATGCAGATGTGTGATATCCTCCAATCTCAGCTTTTAAAAAGTACCAAAGGTATTAATAATATCAGAACAATTAAGATAATAACTGACCATCCATTGAAGAAAAGCAGCACATCCAATATGCACTCTTCAACAACAAAACGATCTACAGGTTGCATACTCTGTAAGCCAACAAGAGCTGATTAGAAATGCAATACATGGAGTGCAGTTGCCAGATGCAGATAGATACAGTTACAGTAGCTTATTTGCAAACATGCCTACAATAAATAAATCAAATCAAGATGGAAATAAAAATAAGTTTAAATTTCATAGTTATACAACTTAAGTCAATATCTCAAGCACGGACACTCCGTGAACTGCCAGATCCGTGTCGGACGTCGTGTCCGACACGGATACGTGTCGCCACGTTCACGGACACGTGTCGGCAGCATATCGGTTCCTTTAAAATTAAATTTTAATTATAAAAATCCCGACACGCGTGTCCGACACGCCAGGACACAGCCCACTTCCCTAACACCTAATACCCCTAATCGGCTAACCCTCCTCCCAAACCCCACACCCCAAAGATGCAGCCTCCTCCTCTCCTCGTCCTCCTCGCGAAGTCGCGACCATCCGGCCCGCGCCGCCTCGCTCGCCAGACCGCCAGATCGAGCTATTTTCTCTCGCGCCGCGGATAGAGCTCCTCCTCCTCACGCCGCCAGATCGAGCTCATCGCACCACTTGCGCCACCGCCGACGCGCCGCTCGACTCACCGCCAGATCGAGCTCCTCCTCGCGCCCTGGATCGAGTGCCCTCCTCCGTCCTCCTCGCCGCCGCCGCCGACGCGCCGCCCCAGATCCTCCTCCCTTGCGCCGCGGCTCTAGCTCCTCCTCCCGGCTCCCTCGCCTGGCTCGCTGCGCTCGCCTCGTCGGACCTCCTCGCACCTCCAACCTCTCCCGCCATCCTACGATGTCCCTCTAATCTTCTTCACTTGTCTTCTACTCTTCTTGATGGCTGTCTCGGCAGTCTGGACGTTGTTGATGCTAATGAGTAATGAGTGATGAGGATGGGTAACATCAGCACCAAATATAATGGCCACTGCCGGAGCTGAGATGCTGATGGCCATTGGCCAGAGACCAGATGCTGATGGCTCATTGCAGAGAACTGAAGAGAGAAGTGTAAATGTATATTACATACATGTAGAGAGAAGTAGAGAAATATAGATGAATGCAATGTTGCACTATCACTGATGCAGATGCTTGTTCTTATGTTAAATTGTTAACATGTTACTGATTGCTTGTTTTTCATCATTTTAGAAAAATGGAAACCGGTAATTCTGGTGCTAGAGAGGAGCAAACCACCAACAATAGGTTCAAACCTCCATTGTGGTATCATGTTGACGTTCTAGACAAGGGTGGTCAAGGGGGAGGAAATGTTATCTTTATAGTATTGCAACTCTTGCTGATCATGTTATTTCTTTTCCTAGGTTTATGGAATTATGATTTCTGAAAATGGTATTCATATGACCAATTGAACATATCATGATTCATGAATTGACTGTAAGAAGAATGAAGAGGCAAGGGTCATCTTTGAGAGGTACATATTCCGAGTTTACTTTACACTTTACAACATTTCAGTTCGGCAAGTATGAAGAAACATAAAAAATGATACATATGTGTAATTTATTCTTATTATTTAAATATATATAGCCGTGTCGCCGTATCGGTATTTTTGGGAAAATGGTGAATTCCTGTGTCGGTGTCGTGTCGTGTCGACGTATCCGTGTCCGTGCATCATAGGTCAATATACACAAATGGGTTTCTTGCGGAACTGCATCCAGCTAATGGTGCCCCTTTCATGTCCAGACCACAGAAGTTACTTGTGTAGACACATGAAGGCGCGGAAATGCACTTACAAAAAATAATTCCCAAAGTACCTTAACGGTTTCCCGGGATGAAGAAGCAACTCAGGTTAATTTATACAATGTTATGACTTATGTATCAAGTAGGAATACTTCTGTCGGGCCAAAATACATGATAAAATTAATAATACATCAACTGATTAACAGGGTCACTTTATTTTACTTCACATTTAGTGGTAAAAATCAGGTATCAGAGGAACAGATCCGGCAAATGTTAGATATTATTTGCTGCTGACAACTGATTTCGGCGTATATATCTGTCCCTATATATTAAAATTTAACTTCAACTTCTAGCTCAATACTGACCAGACGGCAGCTGGTGGCATCATACCAGGCTAGCATGAAGCAATAGCAAGCCAGCTGGCAACCAATTGAGGCCGCAGCTCAGAGGAAAATATCACAAAATATATGTTATTTGAAGCATATAAACGGGGGAAGTTTGTAATGTGAAACCAAGCAGTAGCAAATTCAATGTCAGTTCACAATAATTACAGAAAATACAGCGACCAAAACATGAAAAGTAACAGTGATCCATGGACTAAAACATAAATTTGCAAATTACCTCAGCTTTATTTGTTGGAAATATATGAAGCCTACGAAGCCTTTGAGGATACTTAAGATCGGCTTCATGCTTCTCTTGCCCTTTTAATATTTCAGAAGATGATTGCGAGAGAGTAGGCGGGGGGCAACTAATTGGGGAAAAACGGTGAGATTTTCCAGCTACCAACTGGGCTTCAAACGACAAGTGAGGTTTTGGAACTGCCAAGGGAGTAGTTAAATAGAATGCAAAACAAATTAGGCACGAGCATGTTTAAGATTTGGATACAATCAGACTGATATGGAAAAAGAAAAGGTTATCTCAAGATTTAAGTATTGTGTGCATAGAGAGTTTATTGAGTATTGAAACAGATTCTGAAATAACTTGAGTTCTCACAATATCAGATGCAACTGCAACTGAAAGTCAATAACATTATTTTCAGTAAGAAATCGTGTGGATCGTGTATCGCATACCACTTTTAACCCTCCATCCATTACGGGAAAGAACTTGAATACGCTCCCATAGATCTTCCATGAAATCCTGCAAGGATTAGCTTTTATAGTCCTGATCTAAATATCATAAAAGGGGTTTAAATGAATCAGGAAATAAACCAGTATCAGGTTCACATATTTAAGAAATCAGCAATACCTTTTTATTGGGAGAGTTGCCTTCATCCGTTTCAAAGACTGAGAAAGCAATATCATCAAAATGCCTTCTGATGCTTATGTAAGACTGTATTCCAACCAGAACTCTCTCAAATTCATCCGGAACTTGCTGCATTTTAGAATTCATCAGTGTACTCTACCATTGAATTCGTGTCTACGGAATTTTCTAGAGCGCAGTTTCAGAATGGAATTATAAGAGCATCAAACTTTTTTTTATTAGAGCGCTAATTTGCTGGGTACCAACCCCCCTTTAGTCCAACACACAAAATGCACATGATGCATTGTCCCAAAAAAATCTAAAAAACAATTATGGATGATGTACATGATATCTATGCACAGTGCACACAAGCAAAATTTCAAGGTCAGCATTAATGCATTATCCACACCCATGAAACTTTGCATGTGTGCATCACATTACATGTAATGTAGTACACTTCTATAACCATGAAATTTTGGCAGGAGTATTGGATCATGATGTACATCTCACATGAAAGAATAAATGGAGATGCTTAGTGTGTGGCTTTAAAAACAGACGACAGTATGTTATGGATTGACATGGTAAAACAATAATTGAACAAAAAGATACCCTGCTAAAGTGGAGAACTGGAGAAATAATATATTTTCATACAATTTTACACGTTTAAACAAGGTATTGCCATTTTAATTTTCCCTCTAGCTGGTAGCTGCAAAATCAAGAGATCTAAAATAAAACTAAGCAGATGCAGGAACAGTTCTATATGCAAAATAGCAGTGCCAGCGCAAGTCATTTAGAAGCAGTACGATTGAACTACTCCCAAATAGGAAAGCAAATCGCAATAGTTCATCAAATGTGATGAAGGTTCATACCTAGAAGCAGGGGATCCAAAAACCGTTCCCGGAGGAAATCCCGGTCACCGGCCGGGGAAAAAAACCGGCCGGTAACCGGATTTCCCGGAAAAAACCCGGACGAAATTCACTTGAATTTGCTTAAAAACCAACCGAAATTTGAAAATTGAATTTACGAAACCGGGAAAAACCGGCTGGGATTTTGGATCCCGGCCCCCGGCCGGGATTTCTATCTCTGCCTAGAAGCATGAGTGTCCCAAATAAGATTGCACAAAAGGTGATGAAGGTTAAGCAGTAAACCACAATGGTTCGACAAAGTTACCTCAAACAATTCTGGACCACCCCACGGAAGAGAAGCCAAAATACAATAAACATAAAAATCAGCACGTGGTTGCCAAGGACTTCCAGTTTCCTCGTCTAATATTGTTGCAGCAGCTGATAATAGTGTCTCATATGTCTCTATAATAGAATTTGGCAGGACAACTTTGCTGCACATCTACAGGGCAAACATAAAATCTACAGTTACGAGAAGAGGCAAAAGAACAACTGAAATACCACAAATTGCTCAATCAACCATATCAATATGGTGCACCATACTAGAAAAACATTTCTACCATGAAATCAAGAAGGCGGAAATTAATATCTCCTCTCTTTTGGAGGAGTCAAACATTGACTGTTTTAACTTGATATAAACTCAATACAAGGTAGCAATAGGAGATATTAGACTATCAAAGCCTAACGTAAAGATGGTATGATGTAAAACAATCCACTGACCAAATGCAAATTTTACTATCATAAATCAAACAGTGAAATATCATACAATGTTCACTAAGAGCTGCGGACATATCTAATATTTTTTTAAAAAAATCTCTAGAGCTGTAGGGCATCAGTTTCAAAGCCGAGCTTAAATAGGGCGTAATATACGGGCAACCCTATAAGTGTGTATGTGTATATATAGAATATAATCTAGTGTCTTGGCCCATGTAGCCTATCAACCTCAAGTGAATATATATCTCCTCAATAATCACTAGGGACTGCACTGTCCGCCGTCGCCATCCTAGCCATCGCGTCGACCCTCCGCCGAGCTACCTCTCCTCTCCCGCGGTTCACTTCCATCACCTCTGCCTACGCCGATCGCCCGATCCGTCGCCGACACTGGATTCGCTGTCGACGCCGCCGCCTCTTCGCTTTTGCCGGGCGTCTAGCACTCCGCCCGCTCGTCCTCATCGACGCCAACCTCCCTACCGCACTAATGAGGGCTGTGTCGCGCGCGCCGACGCCACCTCCACCTCGCTCGCTTTGGGCCGCTGGCTCGCTTCAACTTGCCTCCTCCCGTCAAGGACGCCGCCGTCCTTGTAGACACCGACTCCTCGCCAACGCCGCCAAGGGCAGTCACGCGCCGATGCGCAGCGGCGTCACCTCCGCCGCTCTGCGCATGGCTCCTCTGGCGACGGCTAGTGCTCGCTTATTTCGGTGATCGCTCCTCCGCTCCCGAAGCATCGCCGCCGGTGCCACTGGCCGCTTCCCGAGCATCGCCGCTGGCTCCTCTCGCTACCACCGTGCCTCTGCAACAATAGCCAACACTATCGTGGCGCTGATCCGCCACCGCCCAAGAGTGTTGCCGCTCGCCACTATGATTTTTATGCTCGATGATCAACTTATGTACTTGATCTATCATGGCGCTTGAAGGTATCCTTGGTCCAAGTCCTATTCAAGTCAACTTGTTTGTTCTCATTGCAAAAGACATGGCCATCTAGCATATCTGTTTTGAGTTGAACCCCGAGCTGAGGTTGCCACTGTGTGTTTCGTCTCATCGAGCCGGTGTTGTTATTGATTCTTCGTCCTTATCGATGCTTTGTAGTCATGTGCAACAGCTTTAGTCGATTCAGCTCGGATGAGCAACCTTCAAGCCCGCTTGTGTCACCAAGGCATCTTCCTGGATCTACCGGTTTATCAGAACATCATGTCTTGTGCTCTGCTGTTTCGCTTTATCGCACCATCATGTCCTCGTGTCGTGCTTCACCCCATGGTCGTTAGATTCAAGGGCTTCTTTCCATATGACATCTAATACATCCCACCACATCATGTTGTTCTCACGCATAAGGTTTCACGATTCAAGCGGTGATGGAACGCTATGCACGGCCATTCATCAGCGGCTCTTTCCACCTCACTTGCAGCTTCAGATGTCTCACTTGTCTCTATGCTCTCCATGAATCTCGATCTCGTCGAGCGGCTCGCAGATATGAACCGATTTGTTGGGTTTGATGATAGCTCTCGCTTTGTGCAAGATCGTCGAATAAGAGTTGCCATTGGTACAGTCATCGTAAGAGAGGTTTTGCATGGCTCTTTGTTCTTGATCGTCTCAATATCCCTTTATCCTCAATTTTCGTACTACTCCTACCCCTATTCCTTTATCCTCCGTTGTTGGTCCATCTACGCTTTGTCGCTCGCATCTACTGCTTGCATGTCTTTTCCTCAATGGCACATCGCTTAGGCACCGGTACTACTCCTACCCTATTCCTTTATCCTCCGTTGTTGGTCCATCTACGCTTTGTCGCTCGCATCTACTGCTTGCATGTCTTTTCCTCAATGGCACATCGCTTAGGGCACTTGTGTGGCTCACGCCTCTATCTTGATTTATCAAGGTGTTCTTGGTCCTGTTTCTGTTGACACTAATTTTCAGTACAAGGGTTGTGGACTTGGCAGGCAAGTACAACTCTCATATCCTTCCAGCTTTTCTAGCTCTTATCGTCCCTTTGATTTGGTCCATTCGAATGTTTGGGGTCCTTCATTTGCTTCGAAAGGTGGTCACAGTTACTATGTCATCCGTTAAGAATCTTGTGCATATTAGTTAGTCTCTCTTGGCCCATGTAGCCCATGAGGCCCAAACTCACTTGTCTAGCAAAATAAGATACACCGTTGTGAATAGAAAAATCCTCGCCAAATTCTAACATGGTATCAGAGCCTAAGGTTAGGGACTAGACCCGGTCCGGCCGCCGCCATCCTCGCCAACACCGGCATGCTACCTCCCTTTCTCTCTCTCTCTCGTGGTTCACTTCATCTCTACTTCAACTCGATCATCGAAACCACGCCGCCCGCCACCGCCGGATCCGACCATCATCGCCGCTTAGATCCTCTACTCCCGATCCGACGCCGCCGGTCCTCTCGCCCCACCTTGGCTTCGATTCAACATCGCCGGCCGGATTCAACGCCACTTCTTCTCTGGCGCCGCCGGTTTTTCATACTCGCCTCTTCTCGCATTCGCATTCGTTTTTGCGTTTTGATTACGGAGAAGAGTATCCTTCATTAGCTTTTCATCAATTCCTTTCTATACTCATCTTTGTGTCTTTAGTTCTGGCTGTTGTGTCCTTCTAGTACCTCGTGAGCGCACAAAGCTAAGCGCTTAATCGGTTGAGTGTGTCCCCCTTGGTTATAGTCCTGAGCATAAAGCCTATCGTTGCTATGATCCTTAAGCACGTCGCATTCACATCTCTCGTGACGTGACCTTTTATAAGGGTCGATCCTTCTTTTATCATTCTTCTACACATCCCACTACTTCTTCCACAGATTCCAACTCTTTTTTTTCTACCTAACATTCCTTCACCAGACCTATCTTCTCCGGATACACTTTCTCCACCAGTTTCAACTTCTAGTGTGTCTCCTCCACCAACTCCACCAGTTTTTGACACTTCACTTTTCCCTTTCACTAACCGACAGAGAGTTCCTTCTGATCCTCAGACTTCCATTCCTCTTGAACCTTCTTATCCTCGGTTCTCCTCTCCTCCACTTGACCCTCTGGACATTACCTCAGACTTTGACGATCATTCTACTACATCACAGTATACCCTACATGATCGTTCTTCTATTCAGACAACAGAGAGATGTGGTTTTTCTCATGCAGGTGTAGTATCTGAGCAGAGTACCTATCAGAAGGTGGCCAGTATACCTGAGTGTCAATTGGCTACCTGAGGAGCTTACAGCATTACAGTCTACAAGTACTTGGGATCTTGTTCTGCTACTATCTGGAGCTCTTCCTATAACTTGCAAGTGGGTGTACAAAAGTAAAGATCAAGTCTGATGGTTCAGTAGAGCGATAAAATGCTCGTCTTGTGCAAGAGGTTTTTAACACGCTTATGGTCTAGATTATGATGAGACTTTTGCTCTATTTGCTCCTATGACTACAATACATACTCTCATTGTTGTTATGACAGTACGATCATGGACTATATCTCATATGGATGTCAAAAATGTCTTTATTCATCGTGATCTACATGAGGTCTATATGCATCCACCTCCAGGTGTTGAGACTCCGACATGCTATGTTTGTTGTCTTTGGCGTGCTCTATATGTTCTCAAACAGGCTCCTCGTGCTTGGTTCGAGCGTTTCAGTTCTATGACTCGAGCTGCTGGTTTTACTCCAAGTTAGCATGACCCTGCCTTTTTATTTACACTTCTCAACGGGGCAGTACTTTGCTTCTGCTATATATAGATGATATGCTGATCACAGGAAATTACATGGACTGTGTCTTTTGTCAAGAAATTGAGTGAATAGTTTATGATGTCAGATTTGGGACAGTTGAGCTATTTCTTGGGGATTGAGGTTCATTCTGATGGTGATAGCTACTACTTGTCTCAGCATCGCTACATTCAAGATCTGCTTGCTCGCTCTGGTATGACGGATACACGCAATGCTGTCACACCCATGGAGCTTCACCTACAGCTTCGACCTATAGAATACCATTGACAGATCCTTCCTGCTATTGTCAGCTCGTTGGGAGCCTTATTTATCTCACTGTCACCAGACCAGACATTGTTTATGATGTTCATGTGCTCGGTCAGTTTGCCAGTGCTCCCACCTCAGTCCACTATGGTCGTATTCTTCATTTGTTGAGATACTTGAGGGGGCTGCATCCAGACGTCTTTTCTATGCCAGTTCGAGTCAACTCCAGCTCCACGCTTACTCTGACTCCACTTGGGCAACTGATCATGTTGATCGCCGATCTATCACTGGCTATTGCATCTCTCTTGGTACTTCGCTCATTGCTTAGAAGTCCAAGAAACAGACTGTAGTGTCACGCTCTAATGTAGAGGCTGAGCTTCGAGCCCTTGCAGCTACCACCTCAGAGATTGTTTGGCTTCAATGGCTTTTGGCTGATTTAGGTGTTCTTTGTGATAATCTGTGATGTGTCAGATCGTCATGGGCCTCGCATCAAAGACTTTCTAAGATGCGCATCGAGAAATCCAGACGCTCAGCGCGGCAGTAAGACGGCACTCCAGAGGTATCGGGATTTTTACGAATTAAAACAAAGCAAAAAAAATGGGTACTGCTCGGTACATGAGGGTGTGTGTAACCCTAACCATAGTTCAAAAACCTACAGAATCACGGTTACGGTTCGGCCCCGAGCGGATCTAAAAACCTACCAAGTTTTTTTTTTTTTTGCTCCTTTGGATTCTCATGCTTTCTCCCATGTAGGCAAAGAAACCTCATCCCTTTTTGTCTGCATGTACCCCACCCACTACTATTTGTTTATTTGCTCACTTATTGCCTCCCTCTTGGCCTCTTCCCTCCCTCTCATTCTCCATTTCCAGTAGCTTCCCTTCCTCTCATTCTCCACTTCCAGTAGCTTCCCTTCCTCTCATTCTCCATTAGCTTAAGCAAGCACCAAGGCAGCACATCACAAGCAAGCACAAGTGCATGCACAAGGAAGCAGGAGCAAAGAAGACAAGCACAAGCAAAGCAGTCCGAAAGTTTTTCTACTTGTCGAGTTTTGAGTTCATTGTTTGTAGGAGTAAGGACTAAGTAGAGATTGTAGTGTAGGAAACCATCTTGAATGCATTTGTGGAGGGTTGCACATTTGGATTACTAGTGGTTAGCATTTGTGGAGGGTTGCACATTTGGATTACTAGTGGTCATGTGAAAGGCTATAGCATCTTTGTGCGATCAGTGTATGCAAGACCACGAATGCTATCCTTGCATCTTTGTGTGAAATTGTGAATCAATGTGTAAGTCCATGCATGTTGTGTATCAGTGTATGCAAGACTACAGAATGCTATCCATTCACAAAACAACATATATGCATTCTGTTCCCTGCATAGCATATATCCATATACGGAAGATGAAATCACTTGTCAATATGATCCATGACTAACAATTTTCATCCCGTCGGATTATTGTAGGTGATGACTTCTAAATCCATCAATGTTTGGGACCATGGAGAGAGACTAGGAGGTCTTTGGTTGGAAGTGCAGATATTGCAATCTAACAAAATCAAAGTGAGGTGTCACTCGCCTAAAACAACATCTTCTTTGGGAGACACGGAGATGTTGTTGCTTGCAATGGGGTTCCGGCGGAAGTCCGAAGGCTCATGCTGGCAAGTCTTGAAGAAGCGAAGGCAAGAAAGAAATCTCTTAAAGATGAACGACTGCGAATGGAGGAAGCCGCAAGAGAGCCTGTAGCTCGTGGTCCATCATATGAAGATGCATTTGATGATAACGAGGAAATGCAAATGGAATGGGCTCGTCGGGAGTCGGTAGAGTTACATCAGATGCAACAAAGAGCTAGAGCCAGGGGTGCGACGTTTGAACATGGTGGTGGTACGGGAAGTGGTACGGGAAGTGGGAGTGGAAAGGGAAGTGGAAGTGGCAGAGGTAGTGGTACAGGAAGCAATGCTTTTCAAGGATGTTTGGCAGGTCACAGTCCATGAGAGTTGATCCTGATATTTTGCGCAGTCGGGCACCCGTCCAACCCCGCATTGATACAACACTTCGCGGAGAAGCAAAGTCAAAACTTGGGAAAATTTGGTCAAAGTGGTTCCATAGTAATGACATTGCTGGAGTTAAGGCTGAGTGTCCTTATTTTCGTGCCGCCATCAAAGAGACACAAGAACTTGGCCAAGGGGTTCCATCACCAAGAGAGCATGAAATCGATGGGACATATCTTGATGCCAACGAACAAGAGGTCAAGGAGTACGTATCACAGTTCAAAGAAGACTGGGATATATATGGAGTCTCTATTATGTGTGATTCTTGGACTGAGCCTACACAAATGAGTATCATTAACTTCATGTTGTACTGCAATGGAAGAATGTTTTTCCATAAGTCAGTGAATGCAACTGGTGACATACAAAATGCTGACTCAGACAATGGTGGTCGAGTATGGATTGGGTCATAAAATTAGTAGAACCAATTTACCGACTACTCAGATATGTCGACCAACAGAAACCCGCAATAAATGGCGGTGAATGGTTGGAAAGACGTACGAACTCAATTTCGAACTTCAAGACGTACTGAAAGAAGATGATGCCACTTATGGTCGTGTCATAAAGATTGTTCATAGGAGAATTGCAATGATGAAGGACCGCACGTACATAGTTCCAGGCAAGTTCATAGTTTCCTAAATCCAAATAAATATCACATATTTGTTGTATTTTTTTTCTAACTTTCTAAGTGTGTTTGCACAGCATCGTTGCTGAACCCACAGAGCCGCTTCTATAATGTGGGGAAGAATCCAGCCCTCGTCGCTTCCCTGACAATGGCGATTCAAAGAATAGCCGATACACCCGAGGACGCAGTGCAAGCTCTAGGCGAGCTAGAACAATACCGTAATCGACGAGGTTTATTTGCTTATGAGGCTCACATGAGTGCTAATCGTCATTCTGCAGGTAGGTTGTTACGAACTTACATATACATGGAAAATGACCCATCACTATTAGTTTAACACAAATTTTATGTTGTAGCTACATGGTGGATGACGTTTGGAGCGCAGACACCGACATTAACAAAATATGCCTTGCGGATTGTCTCGCAATGTGTTTCGTCCAGTGGATGTGAACGAAATTGGAGCACATTTGCATTGGTACATACACAATTGAGGAACCGTCTTGGATACAAGAAACTACATAAACTCGTGTATGTCCACTACAATCTGAGGCTACGATTGCAAGAACATGAGACTAGAAATGAAGATAGGGATGTAGATCCTTTTGGCGATCTAATCAATGCCACTCTGTACGACAGAGAGAACCCAATCCACGAGTGGCTTGATAGCTCCATGATACAATCAGAGCCCCTACTAGACGAGGAAGGTGAACCCCCCATGCCATCTACAGTTGTAGTTGATGCTATCCCTCGAAAGGAATTGAATAAAGCACTAGATGATGAACCATTGAAGCAGTGGACAAAAAAATATTGGCAAGAGTCATCTTGGCAAAAGGAAATATTGTAACCAACCAACTGAAAAATTGGCTGAAGACTTTGCCTCACTTACACAAACAGGGAAACAAGTGCCTGACAGGAAGAAGAAAAAGGCCATTGAGGAGGATATTGTGGCAAGCGACGAAGAAAGAGAAAGTCCGCCATCTGATGAAGTCTAGTACCAAGAGTCTGGTGATAGTAGCTCTCCGTCGTCCGATGATGGTGCTAATGGTGGGACTGCTCATGATGCAGGGCAAGACCAACCATTGGAATTCACCTGCGAGCAAAACTTCACGCATGCTACTCAGGATGAAGACCATGGTTGTCATGCTTCAAAACAATTTCATAAGACCTATACGAGGGGTAAGGGTCGCCAAAAAGATCAATCTCAGCCACATGACTCTTCTTCCTATGAATCGCATGCTAGCTCAAGATCCGCTCCGGACTTATGGACGCCGAGATGTCAATCTATCGCCTACGGAGATGATTCTCATTTGTCGGACGCTCTTCTTATCCTAGTTTCCATTACGGCCTTGTGTCCTTCAATACCAATGCCAGAAACATTTACCAGTGGGTCGAACCCACATATTACCACCAACTTTACAATCATTGGTTACAATATGCACACGAAACACACACTTGGGATCAATACAAGGCTCACCTAGCACAATTTGAAGGACTTATACTCTATGATAACAACGACTACATTGCACAACCTTCGCTTCTCGACAATGTATTGGTATGAATTACTTCTCATTATTGTTTTTGTATGCTAGTCAAGCTATCGCTCATTATCATTAACTTATGTTTTTATTATGTTACATGCTTTAGAACACTTGGACGAGAGGATCGCTCCGGAGAGTGAAGCAACCAAGGATGACTTTTTATGTACATCTTGAAACATTTTCTCATTAATATTTGCATTATTCCAAATTTAAATTTCATAATTACAGTTTTCACCAATTTCCGGTTTTCCGTTTTTTCGATTCGAATAGGTTCTCGGCCGGTAAAATTTCGAATTCAAAAATTCAAAATTTGAATTCACCCCGTTTTTTTTTTTTGAAATTTCCGAATAGGCGGTTATCATATCTCCCGACCGGATTTCGTCCCGATCGAGATTTCGATCCATGACCCTAGCAATTCAAAAGCCATTCCTCATTTCATCTCCCCAGCCGCCAGCCCCAACTCCTAGCCGAGCTGTTGGCCTCGTGTGCTACTGAAGAAGGAAAGAGAGGGCATCCGGAGAGGCTCCGAAGATTTGGTATTTGTTCACACCGGCATGCGTCTTCTTTCAAGGAAATCAGAAAAATATCTAAATGGAAAAACACTGATGTGGGATGTTGGAGCAGATAGCCATGAGAGTTTTACTACTGGTGTGGGCATCCTTGAGAATGAGATTGCTAATCTCTCACTTGATGAACCAGAGTTGGAGATGGAGTTGTGCGACGACGGAGGACAAGAAGATGATAGGCTGACTAGGGAGCATACCCAAGAAGAGGATGAAGATGGAATGACTTTTGGTTGATGTTATGCTATAGTCTATCATGATCATTTTAGTCCTACCGGTTATGTACTAAGTTAATGTGTCTTATGGACCTTATTTCTCTATGTTTGCCTATGTTATGGACCGTAAGGTTGTTGAACTGAGTTGTATGACCTTATTATGTACTAGTATTTATGTGCGTGAGTTTATCAGTTATCTTTATATTTTATATTTTTATTACTTTTATTATATATATATATATATATACTACCGTACAGACGTACCAGAGTTTTTTGGGAAATGTCGTGTCGGTACGTACCCTCCGGCGTACCGGTATCGCATACCCGTGCATCGTAGGTGATAATCCCACACATTTGTTTTGTGCCAATACAAGTGTCATTCATATTGCTAATGATCCGATCAAGCATGAGTTGACAAAGCACATTTGTGTTGATGCATCATTCACAAGGTCCCATTGTCAACAGTCAAATATCGACCTCCAGTATGTACCCTCAGAGCTTCAAGTTGCAAATTTCTTCAGTAAGGCTCAAACTCAAGAACATCGGTTTCATCTACTCAAACTCAGTACCTCAGATCCTCCTGATCCACCTTGAGTTTGAGGGAGGTGTTAAGTTTGTATGTGTATATATTGAGTTTGAGGGGGTATTAAATGTGTATGTGTATAGAATATAATCTAGTGTCATGGCCCATGAGGCCCATCAACCTCAAGTGTATATATATCTCCTCAATAATCAAAAGATGCAAAGTTGTGAATAGCAAAATCCTCTCCTAAATCTAACAGCCTCCACTACCTCCACCACCACTTCCAGTGCACTAGTTTGTACCTTAGCCTTCCTGATTTTTTTATTAGATATTATTGTGTAGCTTTACTTTTAAAATTACTTATGACATTATATCGTGCCATTGCACTGTTGCGCAGGCTTTTTTAGCAAATCATTTAGTAGCCAAGTTAATTCGTTAACAAGAAGAGGACTAAAAGCCTTCAGCATTAAGATTCATTTATTTATGAAGATGTGTTGTAAATAAACATGCCAGCATGTCAGATATACAAACTTCAAGCATCACAAGTTAGCACACAGAAAAGCAGCGAGCACAAGGATGATAACAACAAAATCAAATCAAACTAAAACAACTGCATAACTTACCAGGCCACTGAGAAATCGCAGCAATATCCTGATTCTATCACGATTTTCATTATGCAAGGCATCCTGCAATTATGGCACAATCATTATTTAAAGCTAGGATGGTCTTTAAAAGAGGAACCAAAAGTTGGTTTTCCAATCATGCATGGACCAAGAATTCAGTATTTGCCAAAAGATAAACATCCACAATGACATAATATTGCTGGAATATTATCATAGGGAACTTGTCTCCGGTGAAACAAGTGGGGGAATAGGTTAACTGATACTGCTATGCTTTGTATTGTAAAAACAAAGATGAATACCTGTAAGTTGGCCTGTGTGGTATCGACAATACCCTTGGTGAAATCTTCATTTTCTAAGTTTATCAAACCTATCTGACATTAAAAAAAAAACAAAGCAGAACCATCAGAGAGTTAGCTCAAAATAAGAACAAGTATATGGTTAAATCTTATTCTTACACCAATGTAGCGCAAAAAAAAAACTTAGTGTGAGATCGATAATGTTAGGTACAAAAGGTGTTTTCAAAACCCATCATCGTAGACTACATGCCAGTTTGATTAGGGAACAAAACAGCTTAAATACAAGAAAGTACTGAGCATCAAACTTGTTTATCATTATTTCATGGTCCAAGTCAACAAACATAGCTTCCTCCCCTCATGAAAATATATGCACCCAAAAATCAGCAGCACAGTTTGTGTCGCACAACAGAAATTATAACACCATACAGGCATTGCCATACTCAATTAACCAAACAGCTCAATACCATCATCCAGCGTACACTGTATAAAAGGAGATCAGGAGATGCACGATTGATCCCTGTGTATGTACATGCACAGGTGCAGATGCACATACCACTGGAATATTTTCCATAACACACGTGGAAAGATTGGAAAGAAAATATGTTTGGCATTGACATTGCAAGCTCCACAGAGGAGATATGTAATGAACAATCATACATAAGCAACAGATAATAATGAAAAACCTATCCATAAATGAAACAGCATCATGTACGTCATGTGCAAGCACAATAAGACCTAGCGCAACAGAATATGAACCAAAGCGTATGCGAACTTTAAAGTCCTCTCACAAAGTTCCATCAATAATCATGTTAATTAGCATTTTATATCAGAATTATGTGGTGTAATTGTGGCTTGTCACTAAATTATACACAATGTACAGAGACATAATTTCATAAAAATCTAGCCTCCCTAAGACTTCAGATATTCAAAAGGGAAAAACATGCATCCTAGCATTTTTTAGATCAGAATTATGTGGTGTAATTGTGGCTTGTCACTAAATTATACACAACCGTACAGAGGCATAATTTCATAAAAATCTAGCCTTCCTAAGAATTCATAGATTCAAAAGGGAAAAACATCCATCCTAGCATTTTTTTTATAATGCTGGTATTATCTGTTGTCTCATAAAAACATAAAATACTCCACAAATAATATAAATAAAAGACAAGAAACCATAACATAGTAAAATGCAATAAACTTTGGAGTAAATAGCTGCATACCAAAACTCCAAAGAAAGGAATCTTGTGAGGCAATTGTTCTGCACACTGAAGGAGAAACTGCTCAAAAAGTACGTACAGTTAGCACCTCAAATTAATTCAAACTTGAGATAATGGAATTTCTACCAGGCATTAAAAAAGTAAAGAAAATGCTACAAGATGCAACATGTAAGATCTATTCTCTCTGCTTATTATTTTCCTTGCTTCCTTCAGCCTTCAATAGCCGAAAATAGTAGTTGACAGTGACATTAGGCAGGTGTATGGGAGTTAGTTATCATCAAGTTCTTTAACAAATACTAAATCGACTTGGCCAATGCACTACACTTGTGAACAAACCAATTAGGTATTAATATTTCTTCAAAGAACTAAAACAATATAGGTTACTACAAAATTAGCCAGATTCGAATAGTGAAACACTGAAACTACAACCGTATGTGAACAAGCACATAATAGAATGTTGGGTACCGACCTCAAACATAGCATCTTTGGAGTGTTCATATTCTCGACAAAGCACACCATAACAAGTTTCCTATGAAACAAATGCTTGGTTAGAACAAGTGTGAAAGAAATATGAAATAATCTTCACTACTTAAAAATTAGAGTTGGTGGTCGTTCGTCCTCCCGACCCTCCCATTCATGTCCCTCTTTACTGACATGTGGATCACGTTATCAGCAAACTATCTTCTCGCATCGTGCGCTCCCTACTCCTCTCCCGGCATTGCCTGCAACGCCGCCTGTGCTTCCTCCTCTCTGCCCTCGCCTCCACCCCCGCTCTTCTGCTTTGCTCCGCACGCCCCCTCCCCCGTCGCTACTTCCATCGTTCGGATCTGGACAGACCTCACTTCCTCCTCTTTACCCCACTCTTCTTCTCTACTCCGCACGCCTTGACGAATTGAGATATATTATATCTACTTTAATTGATAAACTATTACACTCATGAGATATTTTGTAGCAACGCACGGACACTTAACTAGTATATGAAATATATCACTCTCTTCTGACCACTGTCCAAGCATAGAAACAATATGAAAATATACCATATGATGGTGTAAATATGTAACGAACAAACATAGGAACAATGTGCCAAGTGTGTAGGAACTTGCTACACCCCTTTAACTGGCACCCTACTAAAATCATATTGGTAGTAAAATCTAACTAAAACGTCACTTTGTAACAAGATCAGGAATATTTCACCAGCATAACTTGACCTTCATCATACCATACTACCATCCAATAGTGCCACAATTTCATTTATAAAAGAGCATATACATAACAACCCCGAAACTATACCGAGATGATTAAAACAAAAGTTTGTAATTCTAGAATATAGATTGATGCATTTCCAATGTTTAACCACACATTGCCTTGTGATAACAGCTGCACCATACTTCAGCTCGAGAAGTTCCTAAGGCACTAGTTTGCATCCCAGTTTTGATCTCTCTGCCTCGAACCATTCACATGAGAACACATTCCTAGCTTCCTATACCTAAATGGTAAAATCTATGCAGAGCAAACCACATATCGACAAAATCTAACTAGGAAGTGCCACAATACTAGATTGAGAGAAACAAATAAACAAAATCAAAGGTCCGGTTCAATAAGTGTAAGGCAAACAATTGCAAACAACCTTTCAACAACTATGGTTAAAGTTAAACAATTACAATTCGTCCCTTCCTCACTGATACCACTCCGTGTTGTGTGCTCTTCCTGAGGTTCACTCTCCGCTTACTCTCAGACGAATTGGCGCGCTGAGCACCGTCTCCGGATAAAACCGCCGCGGTTCCACTCCATATACCCAATACCAAGAGCGCAGGGGCCCGTACGAGCAACTGCAACCGACGGCTAGGGTTTTGAGCTCCCCACCGCGACGCCACCCACTCCCACCAAAAGCGCAGACAACCAAACATGACGCTACCCAAGCATAAACTAACGCATTTCGGACCAAATCCGCATGCCTAAAGCCTAGGGTTTGGAGAGCGGAGGTGCGCAGGGAGAAAAAAAACAGCGAGCAGGGAAGACGGACGGGCGCTTACGATATGCTCCTTGTGGTCAGCGGAGCCCCCGTACTCGGGGCACCTGTCTCCGATGCGCAGCAGCAGCGTCCTCCAACCCGCGCTCATGGCGGCGGCGGCGGCGGCGAGGGGAGGGGAGAGGGGTTTCGGGTGCGGGTGGAGGGGAGGCGACTCGATCGGGTCCGAGGGTTTTGGTTTGGGGGCGCGGGGTTTTGGTTGTGGATCGACTTGGGGGCGATGCGACATGCGAGTGCGACGAGAGCACAGAACGTGATGCGGCGCGAGCGACTGGGGAGCGTCCGGGTCGGGGTGCGGCTTTCGCTCGCTGACTTGTGGGGTCGTGGGTTTAGGTCCCGGTACGAGCGGGGGACCCGTGCGCCGCGGGTTACGAGTCGCTGGGAGTGTGGGACCCACTAGGCCGAACCACGGTTGGTCTTGGTTTTGGTTTTGGTTTTGGTCTTGGTCTTGGTCTTGGTCTTGGTCTGGCGAGGAAGGTGATGGCGAGGGGGCTGGCGCTGAACGGTGAAGATTTTGGGATGCTAATGTTAGTAGGTGAACGGGGTAACCGGTTTTCTTCTGTATATATAACAAATAAAAAACAAGATGTCCCGTACAAACCAAATTCGTGGTAGAGGTGGAACTAGCCATAGGTGATCTGAGGGTGAATCTTATAGAGCAGGGGCGAATCCGGGATGAAAATAGAGGGGGCTCTGCTGTTGAGGATGTAGCACAACATAAGCATACTAAAACTACATGTACTGATCTTTTACCATTGGAATATCAAATTCATACATAAATAGGAAGATAACAAATTAAAAATGTACAATACAATAAATTTAGTACCTCGCTAATGGATATGTGCCCCAAATGTTCATAAATATGTGAGTATTAATCTGTAGATAAGAAATATCAAATTTAGTGATACAATATTAAATTGTTAATATTCATAAATATTAAAGATGAAATGAAAACATACCACTAAGTTACCGAATCTGATTACGACGCAATTTCACTCTACGAGTTTTCATGTCTTGAAAGCGTTAAATGATTCTTTTATTATCAAGGATTCTAAATATCTCTCGCTCAGTGTAGCACACCATCAAGTCATTGAGCCATTCATCTGATACATTTTTGCGCAAATCTGTTTTAATAATCTTCATTGTTGAGAAAACTCTTTCAACTGACGTCGTTGCCACTGGAAGGATCAATGTGAGCTCAATGATGCGATATACCAATGCGAAAGTTATATTTTTTTCGGTTTCAACCATCTTTTGAGCAACATTTGCAAGATCACGGCATTCACGAAATTCAATATTTCTTCTAACATTGAGAATGAATGTTTGAAGTTGATTTCTTAACAACAAACAGTAGGCTATGGTGAAATCTGCAGTATAAATCTCAGCAAGACGAACTAACTTTTACACATCAAACTTAGAGAAGGAGCTGTTTGGATCAAGACAAGACATGCATACCAATAACTCTGAAGAAACTTCATTGAAACGATGATCTATCTCTGTCATAATGGCATCAAGAGCAACATTGAAAATATCAATACAATAATAGTGAAGGAGAGTAACCTTATACTTCCAACATGTAGATTTACCCTTTACTCCGATATGATCATCCATACTTGGCACATCAATCTCATTTGACTCACAAAAGCTTTTTACTGTGTTGAACAATGGCTCCCACCCATTGTCCCTCATGTCTTGCAAGCGCGTTTTCACATCAACAATCAAACCCATAGCTTCAATAATATCTTGAACCCTTCTTTGCAAAGAAAGTGACAACTCATGTGTAATGGTCAACAAGTCTATCAAGAAATGCATAATGAACACAAATTCAAAGCTCTCCATCTTTTGTATCAAACCTGCTGCTCCACCATGACCTGAAGGATATGCTGCATCTTTACATATAATCTCTAACACCGCAAGCACTGACTCCCACATTTGGTATATACGAAGTAATATTTTAAAATGTGAGCCCCATCTAGTATCTCCAGGTCTAGTTAGGCTAGTTGCCTGATTCAAGCCTGTTCCTGTTGAAAGCACATGCTGGATCGGCAATAATATCATCTGGATTAAATTCATGCCGAGCTTTTTTTGCTTCAGTTCTCCTTTCTATAGTTGGAGGGTTACTGCTCGTTGCATTATTTGAGAAATATTTGTGCAAAGTTCACTTCTCCATTTTCGCAAATCTAAAAATAATTAAATAATAACCCGTTATCAGCCAATCACTAATTAAACAAATTGGCTAATCAACTAATTACCAGTACCTGTACCTCACCTCAGGCCTCACGCCTCAGCTTCCCTCAAGTGCTCAGGTAGTCAGGCAGTCAGTGAGTCAGGCGTTCACGGTTAACCATTCACGGTATCACGGATGGCGAGGCGACGGCGACCTCGGCGACTTCGGCCGGTCGCGCACGGCGCCTCAGCTTCCCTCACGGCTGACACCCTCATGAGTCACGCCGTCACCCGCTTGAAAATCCACGCGTCTCGGCGTCCCGGCGTCGTGACGTCCATCAATAATCACTTATTCACGGTGTGCTCTGCGCGATCGAGTCACAAGACAACTGCGAAGCGTCAGCGCGATCAAGTCCAAGACTCGGCGCTCTCGATCGTTAGCGGTGACCGGGAAGCCACCAAATGACCGAAAGGTCTGAAATCAAATGGGGATTAGTTCAGTTCACCACTTCACCTCACGCCTCAGTCCTCACGGTCCTCTCCTCGTTCGGCGACGCCGACGGCGTTCTTCCACGTTCCTCTCCGTCCTCCGTCGCGGCGTGCCCGTCGATGCCGCCAAGGCGCTAGCCTCGCCTCCGCGGACCCGTGCGGCTCGCTGAAGTCGCCGGCCGCCTCTGGGTGAGTGCGGAGATCGGAGATGCGTCGGCGATCTTGCCGATGCCGCCCGACCCGCGCGCGCCAGCGCCGACCTCGTGACCTGCGCGGCCTCGCTCGTGGGCTCGTGGCCTCCTGCCTCCCCCCTCCTCCCCTCTCTGCGCTGGTGCCGCTTGAGTCCTGGACGCCTCTCGGCCTCGGGATCCGGCCTCCTCCTCCGTGACTCTGCGCCGAGTGGTCAGCTCGCCTCCTCCCTCGCGGCCGCTGAGTCGACGATGACCGGTTGTGATGAGTCTCTCTCTGTTACTTTGATGGTATTCGCCGGTGGCGAATGGCCTGCTCCTGTTCGCCTGTGACTGTTCCTCTTCCTCATGTTTTAGCTCTGATTTGGGCCAGAATTCGCCACAAATTTGGGCTGGTGAAATATTGGGCCATAAGCCACTGAGTAGGCCTTAGCCCTTAAGCGACTTTCTTCAAACTCTAGCTGTCTGGCTGCTCTTCTTCAACCTCGGCTGGCCGACTGGGTCATCCTCCGTCGATATGTTGCGGGAGTAGTAGGGGTACGGTGGTGGAAGGAGGGGGTGCTTGAGCACCCACAAGCACCTACGCTACATTCGCCCCTGTTATAGGGTGTGTTTGGTTGCCTGTATGGGGTTGGCTCGCATAAGTAGATATAAGTTTTGGGGTGTTTAGTTGCCTGGTTGGGTGAGTGAGCCTGGCTGAGTAGATGCAAGATTCCCTGTCGGGCTAGGCCCGAGGGAAACGCTTAGGGTGTGTTTGGTTGCCTGTATGGGGTTGGCTCGCATGAGTAGATGTAAGTTTTGGGTGTTTGGTTGCCTGGCTGGGTGAGTGAGCCTGGCTGAGTGAATGCGAGATTCCCTGTCGGGCTAGGCCCGAGGGAAACGCTTAGGGTGTGTTTGGTTGTCTGTATGGGGTTGACTCGCATGAGTAGATGCAAGTTTTTGGGTGTTTAGTTGCTTGGTTGGGTGAGTGAGTCTGGCTGAGTGGATACAAGATTCCCTGTCGGGCGGGCGAAGGAAACACTTAGGTGTGTTTGGTTGCTGCATGTTCTCGGCTGGCCGTATGTGCTATCTGTTGAACCTAATCGGTGAGTGGATGCAATGATGAATTATTTGGTTGCCTAATTCTGTTGGACCAGGCTGTGTTAAGATGTCGTTTGGTTGCCTGTATCTGGCACAGGAGAAGGTGAATAGATTCATGAATGCTGGCTAGCCTGCATGCGCTCGGCTGGTGAGGAGGAAGCTCAATTAAGCGTTTCCCTCGGGCCCGCCAGGAATCTTGCATCCACTCGGCCAGCTCACTCACCCAACCAAGCAACCAAACACCCAAAACTTGCATCTACTCATGCGAGCCAACCCCATCTGAGCAACCAAACACACCCTTAATTGAGCTTCCTCCTCACCAGGTGGCGCATGCGGTGGCGGCGTTCGTGAGTCTATTCACCTTCTCCGTGCGGATATAGGCAGCAAACAACATCTCAACACGGCTGGTCCAATAGAAACGAGCAACCAAACAATTCATCATTGCATCCACTCGGCTGATTAGGTTCGGCCAGGATGACACATCTGAGCAAAGTTGGGAACATGCGAGCAACCAAACACACCCTTAATTCGAGCTTCCTCCTCGGCAAGAAGGTGGCGCATGCGAGTTGGACAACGTTCGTGAGTCTATTCACCTTCTCCCATGCGGATACATGCAACCAAACAACATCTCAACACGATGCGGTCTATGAAACAGCATCCAAGCGAACAGTAAAGCAGCTTGAAAGCTCGATATAGGAGATAGGCTACACAAAGATGCTAAAGTGGTGTCATTGATGCCTGTTAGTGCTGTTAGTGGTGAGAGTCAGAATTTCCCAGTGTGGCATTTTGATAGCTGTGGTCGGTTCTCTATAAAATCAGCTTATAAGCAAGCGGAAGCTCTTGATAAAGAGAGGAATGGTGCAGAAGGGCCTTTTTATCAGTGACAGGAGGGGTGTATAGAACACCGAGTTCAATATCGTTTTACTTTATTAAAATCTACATACGTATAGATGTATACACCGTAGTTTATACTTATTCACTCTATATACATATGGTGACATGTATGGTTAACACCCGGTCATTAGATTACCTCAGCAAGGCTAAGATATTCATGTGGCGCTTCGCACGTAACAGTCTGCCAGTTTGCATAGTATCCATAGGCGTTGAGGGATTTGGTGACACCTTGCCCTATTTGTAGCAGGCTTGATGAGGACGCTGGTCATTCGTTCCTTAAGTGCAAAGCGGTACTTGAGTGTTGTTTAATGCTACAGAAGGAGGAAGCATGGCGGGTCTTCGAGGCATGTAACTCGCCATTAGGGGTGTTGTCCCTATGGGAGATGGATCGCAAAACTCAACATCTAATCACATGTTTCTTTTGGTGTTGGTGGCCCGAGCACAACCGTTTTTAATTATAATTACTAATAATTCCAGTAAACAATGCATATAATAAAACCTCATAATATGTAATTTTTTAACAATCATAACAATATGAATGCATAAAGAATTAACTTCCACAATTTGGAACCAAGCGTCCAAGAACGTTCAGGACCACACGTCTGAGAACGCTCGGGGCCTCGTGTCCGAGAATGACCGGAACCATGCACCTAGGAACATTGTTTAGTAACAATTAATATAATCAAACCATAATTAAATAAACCAAGATCCAATCATTAAGCTAATGATAACCAAGTCTAGTAATCAACTCTAAATGAAAGTATCATGTCTCTAGATTTAGTCCAAGCAACTAAGTAAAGATGTCTATGTGATTGCTAGCATGTGGTGCATATGTGTTTCTCTATCTCATGCATGTCGCCTTCAGTAATCACATAAAAGCAACAATAAAGCAAGAGTGACTCCAACACTCACCAAGTACATAATAGAATAATAAACAAACAGTTTATCAATCATTATTCATGTGTTCAAGTAACATCATTGCCTTTCCATTAATGCAATGTATCTCTACTCTACATGCTCATCCCATAGCTTATCTTTGATGCAGTATGAGTGAACCTGCGTCGATGTTTGCCCTATCATTGGCAGTCCTCACTGTGGATCGGGGTCTCTCACTCTCGTGGAGGCTTACCAAAGTAGGTATTACATGCTCACCCAAGATGGGTCTTTCTTTTTCATGACATGATTGTGCACATGATGCAAGAATGCAATTTGTTCCATTATTCATTATCATGTCGTCATCATCATAGTAATACCATCACCATTATCATAACATCACTATGGCATTATAATAAGCATGAATAAAGCATAAATACACCATGTCAAATTAATTGTAAAGACAAGTGACAAACAAACCGTGTTTATCGCTCTACCATGCAATTGCCTTTTAGCCACGAAAGGAAGCGATGTAAAGCGGCACCAAACTCAAGCAACACTTCTTGGACAAACTTAATAATCCACTTCAAAAATATTCAACGACGGTACATTCACATAACACAACTCAACTTCGCTCCTACGTGCAAACCCGATACAATTAACCTATCTCCACCATACAACCCACCCACTGTCCTGGTGATCAAACAACCATAATTTTTACTCTTGGAATCCAAACATGTCAAACTCTATATTTTCTAGAATCTACACAAATATTTTTACACTTTTCTAGTTATGAAAATTCTTTGATTACACCATCTAAATTCATGTTTTTAACGATTTAAGGTCAAACTAGAACATTACAAAACAACAAGCTTAAAAAATTTGTACCTAATTTTCTACCACAAGAAAAATAGCAAATCCTACCAATTCTGAAAACTATGGAAAATTATATAACTATTCCTATTTATGACCATAATTTAATTCGACCATCTACTACACTTGATAAAGCAATCTATACAACTACTGCGACGTCGATGGAATTATGGACAACAGCGCTCCAGAAGCTATAACTTGCACACTGCTTACCAACAACCAGTGATCTTGCACTCTATGGAAAGCATAGATAATAACTTACAACTCTCCTAACATGACAAAGCTATGAAATAGAACGTGGATACCCCCAAAACTCCCTCGCGAGGCCCAGCAGCATAACTAACCGAAACAGTGCATCACCAAAACAGTAATTACTGCTATCGTTCTACCCTAATATTTGAATAAACATCAATCTAATAACATGGCAAGGATTTCAACATCGTTACACCTTGAAATCGAATGACGAACAGGATCGGATCATGAAACCCTATATTCTTCCTCTTCTCCTTCCAATTCTTCCTCTTCCCTTGCTTCTTCTCCTTCCTAGGCTTCTCCTTGTTGTCCTTTTGATTATCCTATGCAACAATAGCGCTAGCCAAAGTAGCAGCAACACTAGCCGAAGTAGCAAGCTAAGGTTAGCGCTTGAGAGAGTCTTTGGTGGCGTGGTAGTGGCAATAGGGCTACAACGGCCCGCACAAGCTATGATGGCGTTAGCAAGGCGGCTTGCGGTAGGGCATCTAGCGTCAACTAGGGTAGGGCTGTGACACCTGCCGGATAGGGCATGCGGCATTGCTGGCTCTGATTTAGGGAGATGCGGTTGGGGGCTAAGGCAAGGTGCGGCAACCCCTTCCCTCCCTTTTATGCAGCGCACATCGGCCCCCTCACCGAGTTCGAGTTAGACTCGGTTGGGCCCTGGCCGGCCCAATCCTTCCCTTCCTCATTTTCCTTTCTTAATCCCTTTCTAATTCTCTTAATTAAGCGAGGTATTACGACTAGTCTTTGGAGTATGAGGAGTTTTTCACTACATCGTCGTGACTGAAGGCCCCGAATGAGATGAGGTGGTGCATTCAGTTGCGTGGGATCCTCAAGATTGTTGCTGATGGAGTGTTATATGAGAGGATGGGTTCGGAGAGCTAGGGCTTCATTATTCGTGATTTCGTGGGAGGTGGCTTGTGCATGTAGGGAACATGGAGCATGTCCAAGACCTGTGAGCGGAAGCTTGTCTTCATGCCTTACAAATAACTTATGGTCTTCGCATGTCCTATTTCCATTGTTGCTTCGTATAACAAAGTAATTTTGGACAGATTTGGTGCTGACTAGGGGTGGGAAATGGTAGTGGATAATCCGTTTACCCGGTATTCATATTCGAGAAAACACTAATGTGGTAAGAAAAATCAACATCTGTATTAAAAACGAAAACGAATAATATCCATTTTTCCAAATACGAATACAAATGTGGTATGCGAAATGTTGGCAAATATGAATATGAATATAGATATTCTCTAAATTCGCATTAAAATTTAAGCTGTGCAAAAAAAAAAAAACTCCCATCAGTCCAGCCCACACCTGAGCCCAACTATTCAACACCCCATTCACCCAAAGCTACCAACCCTAACCCTTCCTGCCCAACTGCCCCCTTGTGTTACCCCATCAAACCAGCTGCTAGAGGCCAGAGCTAGGGCGACTCGGCGAGCAGGTGACTCCAGATCTCCAATGACTCCTACTGCATTGACACTCTAGATCATGTAGGCACCGCTCTGTAAGTCACCAATCTCCTCCTATGCTCTTCTCTTGGTTGATTTCTTCCATCGATTTCTCACTTTATTTATCTAATAGGAGAAAAAACATTTAGGATAAATCAAGTGAAAGAGATCGATTATGGTTATTTTGTTGTTAGATGCTCATATTTGATTAGATATCTCAACTATTCATCATTATGTTGCAAGTGCTTGCAACGCTACAACCTACAAATGATTGCAACATTGTGGTTGTGGAAGAAAATTAGACCTCATTGTGACCTGGAACTGAACAAACGTTATTTCATTTTGTAGTTGATACTTAGTTATATATTGTTCATATGTTTTATACGTGTGTTGTTGTTGCTTGCTCTAGCAGTTTAGCCTCTACGCTCTAGTGACCTAGAACGAATGTAGTATGAAGTGTGTTGTCATTCGGAAAACAGTGGTTCAATATGATTGAAGTTGCTACCATTCTCATGTTATATAAGTTTGTTCTCCGTGAATTTATTGTTCAAGTTGTAGGATATTCGTATCTGACCAAATTGAGTATATATTCAATTCGAATTTGAATTCATATTCGTTTAAAAAATATGAATACGAATATGGTAAGGACACTATTCAATTCGTATTCGATCCGTTTCCACCCTTAGTGCTGACGTTGGTAAAATCAAATGACATAATGTGATGGGTATTTTTTAAATTTTTATTCAAGGAAACAATGAAATGCATGCAATGTAATTAAGGAGTTAATGAAAAAGTGAAGACCGTCCCCAACACCCGCACTCATACATATAAACTACAAACCATGAGTGGTGAACTACTGTCGGGACCCAAATTGCTACATATGAAACACTCTGTGTATTCTGAATTAGTCTCATGATCGTTACTAGCTCACTTGCGTGGTAACATCTATGAAATAACATCCATTCAACAAAATAACTAAGAAGGTAACAAATTAATAATAAATAGTAACAATTGGACCCTTTAGTCAAAATTTACTTAACTTGCCACGCAGGGCGTAAAAAACAAATGAAATTCTTGCAGTGGAAATAAATAACTTGTGGTGGCCATTCGACATGCCCACAGACAATCAAGTAGGCAGCACATCTTAGTTCGCAAAGTCTTCAAAGTACTCTTCCTCGTAGAACTCTTGATTAACTTGTCGTTCTTCAACTAAGTAACAATATTTAAAGTTATGAGTACATAAAGTACTCAGCAAGTCATAGGGAACATTATGCAATTAATATTCATGCAAGACTTGAATAAAGAAATAGCCATATAGTTCTTTTGCAGAAAGCATGTGTTGACAATAAATATAGTAAATAGATTGTAAAGCATAATTGAAAAGATATATATAAATAAAATAGACATTTGCATTAAAACAACCAGTGAACATCTCATTCACCTTCCAACCAAACTACCAAGTGAACATCTCATTCACCTTCTAACCATTCCAACATCCACACATTTTATGAAAACTCCATACCCCGTGTGAATTCCCCAAACATTGTCCATAACCGGGGACATGGTTGTTCAAATAGTTTTTAACACTCTCAAGAGGTTGTACAACTTGACCTATAATAGATAATCAACTTATAATGTCAGCCATGACACGTTTCCTTGGACGTGTGACTAAGTGATTACACATGACCTTTACAATATTCAATCTTAACCTGGTCCTACCCGCTAAGGTTTCAACATCGAATGGCATCACACCTAGACGGGGGCCCCCTCTTGCACCATGTGAGTCTACATCCATATCGGAACCCACACCACTACTTGGCAATTCTAAAGCTAAAACATTACAAATTAATAAGCCAGACAATGTGGTTGTACAATATGGCTCAGTTCAATAGTGAATAAGATTAAGTCTTTTACATTCACCCATGTGAGACTACCTCATCCCAATGTGCGAACAACACTACCTTTAGTGCATGATCACTCGCTTGAGCATGAAACCATTTTGTTTAACCAAAACCAATGACAATCCCTGCCATGGCACAAAACTTTAATAACACTGGCATCGCACCATAACTTTTACAACAGTGACATCACACCAAAATTCCATATCTCATTAGTTTGAATTAACATGATCATGTGAAGATGAGCCCATTATATAACTAAGCATGACTAAGCATATCCACGACAGTCCATGGTAATACAATCATGTCCAACTAGTAATAACCATCCTGTGGAGACAAAGGATACATGACATTCAAGATAATCAAGGTAGCATAATGACAAATAGGTGATTAACTACTCTTTGAAACAGTTGATATAAAAGTAGCATGCAATTTGATATAAAAATAATATACTTTTGAAAACATATGTTCAATATAATAAAAGGATTAGGACTTTAATTGGCTTTGCTCAGTTACCACACTCTGATCTTCTAATCTTGCTCCCGCTCCTTGGAAATTGTTGTCTAAATGAGAGAGAAAACGAACGAAACACAAATAAAATAAAAAATAAATTCAAATAAAATAAAATAATCAACAAAACCAACACTAAAAGAAAGATATCAATTTTAGATGAATTTAGAAATTTCAACGGGCTGAATCGGAGTTCGGACATGGGAGAAGAACTTTCAGAAGATATAATTAATAGAAATTGAGATAGAAAACACTATTTTAGGATTTTTTTTGAATTTTCTTTATAAAGGAATTTCCAGATTATTGCGCCAGCATGACGTCGACAAGGAATTGATTTTCAACCAGAGTTAATTTTCTAAGGGAAAAGGAATTTGGTCGCTGATCTGTGGGCCCATGGTCTATAGATCAAGTCCACAAAGAAGATTTGTGGTCTACGATGAGTTAGGTTCACGTAATAGGAACTAACAAGTAGGGTCCATGTATTGGTGACACGGTCCATGGTGAGCCAAGTTCACTGGGTTTTGGATCTAGTGCTTGGGCTCGGGTGACACGCAGGCATCCACGTGGCTTGCCACGCGAGCACTGGCGTTGAGGTGGCAAGGATGTGGCTGCCACGCGATCATTGGCATTAAGGTGGAAACTGTTCGCGTCATTTTCAGTGACCATAGTGTAATACTCTGAAAATAATAATAATATTAACAATCACGTCTTAAGGGTCGGAGCGTAATTAATCAAGTAGTATACATAAAAACAGAATTTCAGAATTTTTAAGAGCTATATAAATAGATCTTGGGTTTTCTAGAAACCCTAATAGTTTTACTTTTTCCACCGCTTGCGCGATTTTTCTTTCTTTCGGGGCTAGCTGCGCCACCGGTAATTCTCTGCGTGGGCGTCGCTACGGCTGCCGTTCTTGTCTCTCGGCGTGGGCTCGCTGCTGCTGCTTTGTTCAGCCGAAGCAGTGACGCGCTGCGGCCGCCCCTCGCGTGGGCTGCGCGCGGCGTGGAGGATCTGCTCTGCTGCGTGATTTTCCGGCGCACTGAAATTGCTTGTGCGGCTGCCAGGAACAGGCGTGGCCGTCTTCTGGCCTTTGGATCTCGCGCGCCGAGTGCGCCGAGTGCTCTTCTTCTGCGTTAAGTTGCCGCGCTCGCGCTAAGCCGCGTCGCTTTGTCTTGGCGTGGCGCTGCTGCCGATCTCGCTGCTTGGCTGCCGCTTGCTGGAAGCTTGGCCGAAGTCTTCGCTTGCGATTGCTTTCTTTGTCGCCGAGTCAAGATCTGCGCCTTGCGGCGTGTGAAAAGAATTTCCGTGATGCATGCATGCCGTTGAGGCGTCATCACAATTCGAGTAAGTATTAGAGATTATAATCTAGATTAATTAGTGAGGTTTTATAATTTTCTAATAGAGAGGCCGATTAATGAGTTTGTTTAACCTGCTGTCCGTTGTACGATTTATTCGGATATCTTAATGGCGAATTTTGGAAATCTCATCTACTAGTTAATTGTAGATAATTTCGATATCTTTCTATAGCATATTTAAACACGTCAATCGGACAAGTAGAATTCGAGTTATAATTTTCGGAAGGCTGCTGTCATTGTGGTTGTCGTATTTATTTGTTTCGTAGATGCGGATTAAAAATAGTAGATAGACTAATTAGAGTTTTTGATCTACATGAAAGTTGTAGATAATTGTCCAATGGTTCTGTAGAATCTGAGAACGCGAATTTTGGTTGAGTAAAACAAAAGTTATGAATTTAGTAAGACTGCTGTTCCGAAGCGGACAGATCGGTTTTCTGGGCTAGAAACGGAGGGTTAGATGATTTAATTAGAAGACTTTGTAATCTAAGAAAATGTGGATAATCTTATGAAGAATCCAGAATGGGGTGGTTTGTGGTGGTCGGACTTTCGAGTCAAAAGTTACGTTCGTTTTAGTACTAAGACAGCTATGGGTAACTATTCGGTACCGGAGTAACGTGGTATATTTGGGGACGGGTAGGAGCGAAGTATATTGATTGCTATTCTTGTTGCTGTAGCTTGTATTGAAGTTTGTGTATTTACTGTAGGAGAGGCGTCGTACTTGTTGCCATCTGCTAGCCAAATTGTGCGTCGCAACTAGTAAAGGCAAGTGCATGGTAGACAGCGATCAATGATGATCACTGTGATTCTTTATCTTTCAGTACCATTATTGTTGTGCTTTTATTTTATTTAATTGCAAACAATGGAATGACATGGTTATATCTTTGTTGATAAACATGATGAAAAGTTGGATATGATGTTTATGATGGAGTTTGCATGTTTGCATTCATAAGCATCATTGCATATGAGCAGGTGATCATGAATGATCACAACTCCACTGAGAGTGGAGGAGGTCCCCGATCCTTATGGAGGAGCGGGCTTGAGAGTGAATGTTGTCGCGAGCATTCACTCATGCTATCCCAGATATCTGCGAAAGAAGTGCATGTGGACATGTAGATTAGATTTGCATTGATACATGAGATTAATGGATGTGAATCAAAGATAAGATAACTGCATGAGAATATTAATAGTAGTACCTGTGATGATAATGAAGTTATTGAATGCTGTTGATTTATTATTGTTCGTTGTTTATGGATGTGTTTCTTGAGTCGTGGACTCACCCTTGCTCTTTGTTGTCTTTAGGTGATCTTCGGTAGCCGTGGCGAGGCGAATAGAGCACATGGACAACATATGATCATTTACCTTAATAATCTTTTCATTCAAAATTGGATTACACTTGGTCATGTTAGAGGTTGAATAGTATTTAGGACAACGTTTGGACTAGACTATTTGCTTTATTAATTTGGATTCATTGGTTGATGCTATTTTGGACTGTTTACCTGGTTTTATTCCACTTGATTATTTATTATCGTTTGAACCATAGTTATGTATGTTCTTTTGTGATTTATGGACATATTTATCGTTGTTTCCTTCTGTAATTTTATAGTGTGTCGATAATTATTAGTTTAGAGAGTAGCGTGGTGGCATTCTAGGCTCGGTGTTGGTGGGTGTTACACATAGTGACCGTGGCGGGTGGAGCGGCGGAGTGGCTCGAGTGTCGATGACGGTGACGGTGCGATGGGATCCCGAAGCCGGAGAGGTGCGCATCATGTAGAATGTGATGAGTCAGAACTGTTTGCTGAAATCCGGCGAGGAAAGCTTTTGCAACGCATGACTATCTCGGCTTCGATTCGGTGACATGGCGGTGAAACCGGGGATAAGACCCTAGGGTTCAGGGAAGGGAGTGAGGCGATCCTCGTGATGCGTGTGGCAGTGACATTTAAAGGCGAGCACGGTGAAGTCCGAGGCAGAGACAACAACGACGTTGTGCAAGACGAGAAGACCAAAAGGAAGACTAGGGTGACCGGCTGACAGGTGGGTCCCATGGTCGTGATGGAGAGCGGCGCGGGACGCGTGGCTCACACGAGTGCGGCAAGGCGGCTGACGGGCTGTTTGAGCCAAGGATGTGCGGTATGGAGTTGGGCCAGCAACAGAGAGAGAAAGGGGAGGGAAATTGGCCAGGAAGAAAGAATTTGGCCACATGATATTTTGGAAAAGGAAAGCTTTCTGAATTTTCTAAAAGGAGCAAAATTATATCGAGCTCAAAGAAATAGCTAATGAACTCAAAAAATTATAAGAAAATTCCAGAAATGTCGGACCTAGGAGTAACACCCCAGATGCTCTGTGTATTTTACACTAGTCTGTGGAACAGTAGCTAGTACACACAGTAATAAATATGGTAACAACCATGACGAGGATCTAATAATCCTCATTTTATCTGTTATCTATAATTCTTATTATGGGTAAATATAATGTCACATAGTCTCCAGAAGTACCCCTTATTTTTATAAGGGAGAGGCCTACCAAGTGATTGTAAGATATTCTACAATCACCCCCATAGTCGTAAGTCTTACTACGACTACTACCCAGTCGTAAGTCTTTCTACGACCATTACATGGTAAATAAGTCCTTCTACGATCACTACATAGTCGTAAGACCTTCTCACGACTACTACCCGGTCGTAAGTCCTCCTACGACCGGGCAAACCACGACCACCTTATAATCAAACCTACGAGCAAGTGGGTCCAATTGATTAAGGAATGAACGGTGCGCACGCACTATTATTTCGCGTAGTAATAGTGCTTAAATACCCCATTATCTCGAATGATAAGCGCGGACGGCGTGGAGAAGCCAATGCGCTGTATTATCGCCATCATCGCCCATTCGGCTCAATTAAGGCGCCTCTTCCGCGAGACAAACGGCTACTCCTTCACGACTATATAAGGGCATCAATCGTGAGACGAGGGGGAGGCGAGATAGAGAGAGTCGAGTAGAAACACAAGTGCTATTCTCTGTAATAGTCTTAGCTTTTGACTTGATCATCAAGAATACCATACACACACAGGATTAGGATTATTATTCTCTCGTGAGAAGGCCCGAACACATCTAAACATCGCGTGTCAACCACTCTGCGTGATTTCACCTCTAGAGACCCCCAAATCAAATAATCTTTACGTAAGATCGGTTCTAATACACCGGTTGGCGCCGTCAGTGGGGATCTTCCGTAATCTCTTGTCAACATACTCTTTTTCCAAATCTCATGCAATCATGGCGGAGGATGGAGCGAGGAGAACTGGTTTGACTTGGCGGTCACGCAGACGTCGACATGGATGCGGTTTCGACTACGAGCGAAAGTGATGCATCCGCCGATGGTGATGTTGCCTCGAAGATTATTCTCCAGAAACCATCCCATCAATAGAGTTGAGGAGGATCCTTATCCCCACAACGATACGCCCAATGAGAGGGCCAATTCCTCAAAGGACAAGGGTCAATCTGATCGAACCGCACCTGTGAGGACTCACAACACGACGAGAGTTTTTCCTCCAAGTGTTCAAGTCCCCTAAGACGGTCCGACTTGGTGAGACAAGTTCTGGGAGCCACAATTCCAGACTCCACCAAAGATCTAGTGATCCTCTCTCGGGGTAACTCCAGAGAGGTGGGATCAAGCATGCTTTTCCCGCAAATTCGACCGCCTCCCGCAGATCTCATTTATGAACGGAGGCGATTATAACCCCGAGTTCCCCTACGGAGGATTACTCCAAGTCGCCAGATGGTGTCTCTCGAGCACTCCTCGCGGGAGGCCTCGAGCGCAAGTGAGAATCATCAACGGAGGTCTTCGCCCTTCCTCAAATCGGTCACCTCATGGAGGCCGGGATAAGAACACTCCCCGAAGATCACACACTGCGCCCCCTCGTGGTAATGGCAAGGGCACCACCGGTGACAGAGAGAACCAACACTCTGATGAACGCGAGGGAAATCCTCGACATTCTCGCACTCCACTGAGAAGGCCTCAAAGACCTGATGAGGAGGATTTTGATGTCGCTCAAGAAAGAAAATTGCGATCCGTAAGAACTCCGCTGGCGCATTCAACATCAGTCGGAGGAAGTACAAGAACTCCAGGACATCAACGACTTGCTCGAGAATCCCAGTCAAGAGCTTGCTCGAACGCCAGGGTACGATCTCTTTGCTGAAGAGATTACGCAAAGACTTCGAACTGTGATGACAAGATCGAGGTACTCGTCTACAACATTCGTGTAGTCGTAGCAATGCGACTTCCTCAGCTACTAGTCAATCGAATATTTCTCAACGTAGGAATCGACACGGCCATAAGTCGAATCGATCCCCTATTCGGAGAAATACTTTTCGATCGACTGATGATCAAGAAGCCCCTCGGAGAGGTGATCATTCACCACTTCGACAAAGAAATTCACAACGGTGGAGTATGAGGAGTATTCCTCAGAGAATCGAGACCTACAACAGACAAAGTCACCGCTGTCGGTATCGTCAGATACGATCACCGGTGACATTAACCCTTCTTTCCTACAAAGAAGGCGCCAAGAAGTGATTAACGGATGTCGCATTTTCGCCGACTTCGAGCGTCACGCCACCTTATTTTCGACCAGTGAACATGGAGAAATTTGATGGATCTCAAAATCCCATTGAATTTCTTCAGATCTATACAACAGCTGTCCGAGCAGCAGGAGGAGGAGAGCATGTAATGGCAAATTACCTTCCGATCGTGCTTCAAGGATCCGCCGATCGTGGTTATTAAACCAACCACTGAGTCGATCTACTTGGCAACACTCTCGCAATCTTCTACAGCAAATTTCAAGGCACATACAACCGCCCCGAAAGGAAGACGACTTGCACCGATAAAACGAACAACAACGAGACTTTGCGCTAATTCATCAAACGCTTTAGTCGTTCAGAACTCAATTCGAAATTTCGATTCCTCCGTGATCGTGGCTTTTAAGCAAGGAGTCCGTAGTAGAAGGATAACAGAGGATATTGCTTTGAATCCTCCCAACATCAATGCCGAGCTCTTCGAGATGGCCGATCGATATGCAATCGCTTCGAGGCGCCGAGTGGAACAACACTATCGATCGAGAAACGTACACCTCGAGAGCCGTGAAGTTGGTAGGGACAAAAGCAAAAAGTCCAAGAAGAAAATAAAAGTCAAAACCACAAACCGGTGGTTCCAAGGAGGTCTTGGCCAGAAAGATAGAGAGCCCTAAACCATCAAGTCGCACTCGATCAAGGCAAAGGTAAGCGCCCGATCGTAGGAACGACAAACCAAGGTGGTGTCCTTTTCATAAAAGGAAGGACATGACCTCTCAGAATCGCCGAAGTTTTCCAAAGAAAGCTCGAGGACTACTACAACAAAGCACCACTCCCTACTCGAAAGGTGTAGGACATACGAGTGGTCAAAAGTCGTCGATGATGAGGAGATGCCATTTCAAGATCCGCAACATACCGTTGAGCACATCTACGGAGGATCATCGGCATACGACTCCAAACGACAACTTAAAGTTGCTTGACGAGAGGTAAATTCCATACATGCTCCTCTCACAATAAATTACCAAATGGTCGGTTACCATCTCTTTTGAGAAGGATGATCGCCCAATCACTACGAGTCGATCGTGTCGATATCCGACAGTGGTCGAACCCACCATCAACAACCGCCGGCTCAATCGAGTGTTGGTTGATGGTGGCGATTCTTTGAACATATTATTTACTAACGCCGGACGAGATGCAAGTACCAGACAAAGGTAGGGCGATGACGATACTCCTTTCATGGAATCGCATCGGGTCTTCGCCAAACCCATTGGCCAAGTTTCTCTTCCTTTAACATTTGGCTCGCCAAGTAATTTCGTGACAGAAAGTCTCCTTTGATGTGGTCGATTTCGACACGAAGATATAACGCCATACTCGGACGCATTAACTTGGCAAAATTTTAATGGCTACTCATTATGGGTATCAATGTCTTAAGATGCCAGTCCCAAAGGAGTGATCACCATTCAATGTGACAAAAGATGGCGATAGTCAAGGATCGCCGATCCTCGAGATGGTTGGTCAAATACCAACTCGAGATGAAAGTGAGCCTTCGACTAGCAAGTCGGCTTCAAAGTCGCACCAAAGCCGAACGACTGTCAAAGAGGTTCCTCCGACGCAGGAGCCTCAAGACTGCTCGTGACGGGGAGACTTCCGACCCCAAATAGGAAGACGCTCATTACCTTCCTCCGAGCTAACGCAGATGTTTTCGCGGCAAGCATCCGACATGCCCGAGTCCCTGTGAGGTGATCGAGCACGTACTAGCTTTACTACCGATAAAGTACCCAGAAACAAAAATTACGGAGATTTGCCCCGATCGACGAGATGCTATTAAATCGAGTTGATAAGCTACTTAAAGCAGTTTATAAGAGAAGTCAACCACCCAGAGTGGTTGGCTAACCCAGAATGGTCAAAAAGTCAAACGCAAATGGCGATGTGCGAGACTTTCATCGATCTTAATAAAGCTTGTCCAAAAGATGATTTCTCTACCTCGTGACGATCACCTAGTTGATTCTATCTGCAGTTGCGTAGATATTAAGTTCTTTAGATGCATATTCGATACCACCATATCAATATGTGTTTAAACGATGAAGAAAAGACCGCATTCATTACTCCATTTGGTACCTTTTGCTATGTCAAATGCCATTTGGTCTAAAGAATGCCTGCTTCTTTTCAACGCCTAATGCAATCGACTTTTTATCTCAATTAGGCCGAATTTGGAAGCCTATGTTGATGATCTAGTCGTAAAGCATTAAGAGACTTAATCATATCACCGACCTACAAGAAACATTCGATAACCTCGTAAAGCACCGCTTAAAACTCAATCCAGAAGTGTGTGTTTGGAATTTCTTCAGAAAATTGCTTGGATTCCTAGTATCCGAACGAGGAATCAAGCAAAACTCGAAAAATAAAGGCCATCCTACGATGCGCCCTCCAAACACACAAAAAGGAAGTCCGTAAACTCACTGGGTGCATGGCGCTTTAAGTCGCTTCATTGCACGACTAGGAGAAAAAGGACTACCTTTCTTTAAACTTCTCAGAGACATGAAGGTTTTGAGTGGTCGAACGAGGCAACGCCGCTTTGAGGATGTCAAGAGGTATCTTCGAGTGCCCTGCTCGGTTTCTCCAAAGCCGTAAGAGACGCCTTAATTTACCTAGCCGCCACGCCACAGCAAACAAGCGCAGATTAGTCGAGAACGAAAACGCATAACGACCGGTTTACTACGCTAGCGGGTTTTACACGGCCTAAGGAGCGCAATACCTCAGTCCAAAACTTCTATATGCCCTCCTCATGTCTTCGAGGAAATCGTGCATTATTTTCAAAGCACAAAATAGTCGTGTTGCCCGAGTTTCCTTTGGGAGCAATCCTCCATAATAAGGAATGAGACGCATATAAAATGGTCATCGAACTTGGGGAGTTCGACCTCCATTTCGTGTCCCGAACGGCCATAAAATCCTGATCTTGGCGGTGACTTTGTCGCCGAATGGACAAACTCGAACTGCTCAGATCCCCAAGACGATTCCCACCACTCCTGGATGATGTACTTTGACGGGTCACTTACTTTAAGTGGCCTTGGGTCGGGTGGTCCGTATCTCCTCACGGAGAAACCTTAAAGTATGCCATACAACTAAACTTTAGGCCACTAACAATGTGGTAGAGTACGGTTTGCTAGTCGGCATACGAGCCATGAAGCACTCTCGATTCGGTCGACTACTCGTGAGAGGAGACTCTCAACTAGTCGTGAATCAAGTTGGGAAAGAGTACTGGTTCTAACTCGACAATGTCTCGGTACTTATCTGAGGTACGCAAGCTAGAAAAGCATTTTTTAGGTTTCGAGGTACAATTCATCCTCGAAGGATAATTTCTCGCACTCAACTTGCTCGGATGGCTTCTTCCCGATCTACGCACTAAGAGGAGTTTTCTTGAACAACTCCAAAACCGCTCTAGTCGAAGAACCGAGACACCTCCTATTGAGATGGCCTCATTAGACTACGAGGATACCGGATGACTCCCATCTACGAGTATCTTTACAAGGGTTCTCAGACCAAGATGATCTTGAGGCGCATCGCTTATCCCGAAAAGCCAAAATGTATACTTTGGTCAAGGAGTCCTCTACAAACGAGGAACCCAAGGGATACTCATGCGATGTATTCGCAAAATGAAGGAATAACACTCCTTCACGATATACACAGTGGCATCTCTGGGACACATGCTTCCTACGTAACATTGGTTGGTAAAGCCTTTCGACAAGGTTTTTATCGCCCACAAGATCTGCATTTGATGCTAAGGAGGTGGTTAAAAGTGTGTCCAAAGGTTAATTCCATGGTAGATGATACACCAACCATTTCAAGCATTACTGCATAATACCTCTTTCTGGCCTTTTGCGCACTGGGTCTCGATATCCTAGGACCGCTTCCCAAAGCTCAAGAGGTTTCCATTCCTTTTGTGGCTATTGACACGCTCACAAAATGGATAGAAGTTGAACTCAGAATCGATAACAACGAAGTAGCAAAAGGTTCATGATGAGATGCGAATTAGCCGATTTGGAGTTCCGAGTCTGATAATTACGCATAATGGTAAACACTTGCAAGTGCAAAATTTCGTGAATTTTATGACGAGTTGGGTACCAAGTTATGCTATGCTTCGCATGCACATCGCCAAAGCAACGGGCGGTCAAACGCAAACGCCAAATAATGCGAGGAATTAAAACCCGAGTCTTCGACCAGCTTGTTAAGCGCTCGGGGGCTTGGGTACAAGAATTACCTTCTCAGATATAAGGCGCTTCAGACACCACCAACGAGCAACAGGAGAAACACCATTTTTTCTAGTATTCTGAGTCAAGCCATGCTTCCTCCGAGCTTAAATTGCGGGTCGACACGAGTTGAAACTTTCAACAAGTCGACGAGAACAACTTCGAGCATATGACATTAACCTACTCAAGAAAGGAGAAACCTAGCCTTAATCCGCTCGCAGCCTACCAACAAGCCCGCGCATGATACTATGATCGTGAAGGTCCAACCTCGCAGACTTATTCGAGGTGACTTGGTATTGAGGCTCGCCAATCCAAGTCTAATCGGAATAAACTTTCCCCCAAATGGGAAGGTCCTTACACAGTGGTCGAAGTAACTCGGCCAGGGTCGGTACGACTAGCGATGGAAGATGGACAGGTTCTCTCAAACTCTTGGAACATCGACCAGTTACGCAAATTCTATGTGTGACCAATTTCTCAGGCAATAAAAGTCCAGGTTCTTTCTACTTCTCTTGCCTTATTTTTTGAGTAGTGCTTTTTTAATCTTTCGACTATGATACAAAACACCCAGCTTTTCTTTACATCGGTCGTAAAGTTTAGTAACGCCATCTAGTCGAAACTTCTCCTCTCGCATGTGGTTCTCGCCCACTAGAAGGAATTTCCTAGCATCGACTCAGAACTCATTTTGCCTGCCAATACAAAGAGCTCGGTTTTATCCAATAAATGTTCTCAAAGCCAACTCTCTCAATCTTAGTTTATTTTTTCAAGAATTTCTAAAAATATTCTAAGTAGAGCGATTTGATATATTTATTCGACCACCTTTGATGTACTCGCTTCGCTTTTGACTGGTCGAAGGAAGAGACACACCTAGTCAAGTTTTTCCTCTCTCGCATGTGGTCCCCGCCCACTAGAAGGAACTTCCTAGCGCGCCGCCTCCTACTTTTGCTACTGGAAAAGACTTATCGAGTCCATCGTAAAAGGGCTTAACGGATTATTAAAGTCCTCTAGACGCTTGCTTAACTCAAGTTGTCGTTCTTGGTTTGATTAAACTAGCCTGAGATGGTAACATCACCTAGTCGAAGCTTTTCCTCTCTCGACGTGGTCCCGCCCACTAGAAGGAACTTCCTAGTGTCGAGTCCTTTCTACTCTTTCACCAAGTGCTTGACAACCATAACAAAACTATAAGTTAAACAAACCTCTCTTTGTTTTCGTAAACCCCATTTCAATACTATTTACTTAGATTGTCTAAACAATCTAAGCAAATAGCTCGGGCTAGGATAAAGTTATTAATTTGACTTCAATTCTTAGTCTTTCATTCGCTTATTATCTTTGAGTTACTAACTACTCGACAAGATAATTTTCAGAAACAAGATGGATCATATATTACTCATCAATGTAAATTGTCCGCTTTACAAAGTAGTTACAAGATTACTCAAGGGAGAGCCTAGTCAAGATTTCCTCCGCCACCTTTTGCCAACCAACTGCATTTCCTCAATCAAACGATTTGTTTCGATTCAGAGCAATCGAACTCGCTTCAATTGGTTGCACATTAAGGTGGGGTCTTGAGCTTTAAGTTTCGCTAAAGCGTAACTTACTCCGCTTCGATCGCCTCCTTATTGATTCAAATTTTGATTAGCCTTCAGAGTGGTCACCATTTCTGTAATTTTCCGACTTGTTCCCAATGTTACTTGTGAGCAACTATAGTATCTTCTCGAGGAGTTTTTCCTCTAATGTAGCTCACTAAGCATATTGTTCAGAGAGTGATGTTGCCTTGAAGACTAGTCTTCATCGACTCCATCTCCCTGGGTACAAGTCGAAGCCTCAAGGTTTCTTGTTTTCACCACTTGTTCTGAAAAGAATAAAACCGGTCAAACAAAAATAAACTTCTAGAGGAAGATAACACAAAGATAATTGTAGGTAAAAGCATCTCTTACCTACTAGTTGAGAATCCAGTTTCTTGATCTCTTCTCGATGGGAAGCAACGGTTTCAGATGCTTTTTCTCTCATACTGATGTCCTCTACATTCATCTTAGCAATGCGACGGACTCATTGCGTATCAAGGTCTTCTTGGATTTCAAATTCGAGGCTTTCAATTGGGTAGCAATTTCTGAACAAGAAATTGGCATTAGAAAAGGGAAAATACTCAAAAAGGATAACAGGTAAAGAATTACTTACCTGTTACTTGAGTTCTAAGACCCTCGAGTTCTTGATCCTTATTCGTGGTAATACGGGAAAACTCCTCAATGACCAAAGATTTGTCTCCAACTTCGTCCGAGTTTCTCATCTCATCTTCTTTTCTCAAAAGAAATGAGAGATAGGTAAAGGGTAAATCAAAAGCAAATTTTAAGTTCAAGACTTCATCGATATTTTTTCCCCGCAATCTTTTAGATGCAGACAGCCTCTCAAGTCTATCCGAGAGGACTAATATTGCTCCTTAGCCTCCTCGACTCTTCTTTTCATAGTCGAGTGAGTCACCTAAGGTCTTCTGATCACCGCTTAACCTACAAAGAATGTAAACGAAGATAAACATCACCGAATGGTTGTAGTACTTCTACAACCACCGACCTAGTCGTAAGTTTTTCTACGATCACGATATGGTTGTAAGTCTTTCTACTAACACTACCTCGTCGTAAGTAGTCATAAGCTTTTTACGACTAGTACTTTGTCATGAGTTTCTTCCATGACTATTCTCAGAAACATTATACGAGTATTTAAGTTTAAAACAACTATGAATGATAAGTGACTTACCATCTCTCCGCCTCTCGCAGAGTAGTTCTTTCTCCGTTTTAGCTCTAAAAGTTGTCGATGGTACTCACCGACAAAGAATTTGCTCCAGAGCTTTCTCGCAAAAAGAAAACAAAGGAGAAGAGAAGGAAAGCCACATATATAAGTATTTTGAAGATACTTACATTCATAGTCGCCCTAGCAAACATCGAATATACAAGGTCCGGTTCTGCGTGAACTTATCTATCCTCGCGACTTTGTCCCACCACACCTTCTCGAGGCGCTGCTATCAAAAGTATTCTCCGTATTGGGAATATCTTTGGGATGGGGACTCGGCCACGAGATCTCAGAAGGTAAGACCCTACGACGGAGGCAGCCTAAAGAAGTTACCACGTGGTTGAAATTTTCTCCTTCCGGTTCTCAGAATCTCTTTGGGTAGGGGAGGAACGCCCTACAATTTCTTCCTGAGCGGGCACAAGTGGTCATCGCCTTGACTGTAGAGGCTTCCACACCGCCTCGTTGTTTCTACGACCAGAGTCGAGCGCCACCTCAACAAGAATACCGCTACTTCAAGGGTCGAGCTACGACTTCACAGATGTGGGAGTCACTGAGTCTCGACTTCATCGCCACCGGGCTAAGGGTGATGCTTCGACCACCTCCATTGCTACCTCCTCGAGTCAAGGATGGCAATGGACTTCTCAGAAGCATTCCCGGGTCAAGAAGTCTGACCAAATAAAGAAAAGCAAATCAAAGTTGTGAAAAAGAAAAGGTAAATGTCGTCTTACACTTTAGTAAATTTCACATACTCCGCACTCGGTCTTAACCAGAATTTTGGAGCAATCCTCCCAACGGAGGACTCTTCTTCTCCACGACCACGCCCGTCGAGGTTCAACACTATTCAATGCACGACCACGCCCTGTCAGAGTTTGGACAGAACCGAGCTCGTTTCTCGATTCTCCGGATGGCCGAGATCGCCTCGACCATTCCAAGAGCAAGATCGCCTCACCGCAGTTGTGCCGATGCAAGATCGCCCTTCATAAAAGACACAAAATCTTTCCAATTCTCCTTTCCAGCTTGCCTAACAAAACTAGGAGTGGCGTAAATCAAGCAAAGATTCTTTGTCATAACAGGGTACCTTAGCCTTATGCGAGGTTTGCGCTTAAGAGATTCAAACGCCTCAACCTCCTCACCGATGGTCATGCCCTCGCCAGATATCGCACACCGCCGCAGCCTTGTAGAGGGTCCGGTCGAAGACCGAGTTTGAGCTTGCTCCCCTTGTCGGCAGATTTTACAAGTCGACGCCTCTTAGAGGGAGGAGCCGAGCCTTTGTCTTCGACAACCCAATAGCCAATAGTCATCAAGACGACTTCTTCGTCAGTCCCGACGATTTTCCATGCCTACTTTCGTAAAGCAAAAGTAAAAGAAGAATCACTAATTAGTCGTAAGTTTTTCTACGACTAGTGCCAAGTCGTAAGTTTTTCACGACTCTTTCTTGATCGTAAGATATTCTACGATCACCATTAGTCGAAGTATCTTCTACGACTATAAAGTCCTAAAGAAAGAATCAACTTTTGATTACCTTTAGGCGCCTATCTCTTTCATCCATGACAAAGCCGCAATGATTTGAGGAACCGCCACTGAGTGGCGGAAACTTCTCATGATGAGTCCGACTCTAGAGTCAACCTCACTGTGGAAAGATCCTGGTAAAAGATAAGAATGTTAGATGTTGTTGAAGAGGACCAAACCGAGAGCTAAGTCGATGCTATTTACCCTCGCCGTAGTCTCCGGTTGTCTCCTCTCCCCGAGTATCTCCACATAGGAGATGCTCGCTTCTTCAAGGGACTAATTCGCGCGTGATGAAATCCTTCACCACATGCCATCCGGCCACCCTTCTTCCTTCAAGTCCTTAATGGCTTGAATATAAGGGCTAATCCTACGATATCTTCGTGAGTTGAATCCCATGAAGATTTCTTTTCACAGTCTTTCTCGTGAAAGAAAGGTCGTCTTCAGAGGTGACCTTCCAAAGAAACCACTCTTCCTCCACCTGCCACGAAGACCGGTGAAACTCTCAATATACTCCTTCGACTTCGAGTCGGAGCTGCATCACATGGCTTCCGGGCGATTCGCTTGTCGAGCCATCCCATAATAATATTGGAACACCGAGATCCGCCTAATCCCTAGGTACGCCGCACAGATACACGCAACACACTCAACATGGTAATGGAATTGGGACCTAAGTTCACCAGCCCACCCCAAAATGTTCGAGTACTCATCAGAAGAAAGGGGGCAGCAATCAAGGTCGCGACTCACAATATGCTTGGAATACGGGATTTGCCCATTTTCCCCGATGGCCAAGCTCGCCTGATAGCCTGAATCCACTTTACCGAGCCTTCTCTCGAATCTTCCCAGATCAACCAAGATCTTGATCTTAGCCACATCCATCTCCGATTCTTCCCATTCGTAAACTCTTGGCCATTTCGCCGTAAGCAAGAAGTTTTTGATTGGGTTGGCGCGAGAAGATGAAACCTAGTCGAGGATGGAGAAAGCAAGAGCTCAAGAACAAATGTGAGTGATTTGAGGAAAAGGTAAAACCCAAGTCTACCTCCCCGTAAGTTTTTATAATCAAGACGATCTCCGCCGCCGAAACCGCTCTCGCTATAGGTCTATGGGAGTTGGTTGTACCGCCGGAACCGCTTCATCTGACAAGTCCGTGAGAGCCGCTGCAATTCCTGATGGTCTGCTCGAGAAAAATTAGGTGCGATTATCACCCCCAAGCGAAATTACTTTTTGACCAAAGTCTTTCTGGTCGAAGGAAGTATCAATCGGAAGGTTTTTTTCTCCGATTCCACTACTACGACCACCGACGGTCACGAGGGGTTTTTACGACTTTTGATAGTCGTAAGCAATCTTCACGATTGCAATCGCCGAACTGCTTTATCAATGATCCGGGAATTCGCTTGCAATTCCCCGCACGGTCCTGCTCGTGAAAGTTAGGTCGCTTTGTCACCTCCAAGCAAAATTACTTTCTTAACTAAGTCTTTCGGTCGAAGGAAGTATTGATCGGAAGGGTTTTTCTCCGATCGCCTTACTACGACCATTACACAGTTGTAGGGGTTTTAATGACTTTTGATAGTCGTAGCAACCTTTCTCGACCAAGCAAACTCCTCGTCAAAGTAACACTCAAATGTCGAAGAGTTTTTCCTTCGACTATGGTTCTACGACATTTTTATAGTCGTAAGTCCATTTGCGAATCCTTCACCAAGTAAGTCACTTTCACTTGAAGTCATGTTAGATGACGAGGATCTAATAATCCTCATTTTATCTATTATCTATAATTTTATTATGGGTAAATATGATGTCACATAGTTCCGTAAGTAATTTTATTTTTATAAGGAGAGGCCTACCAAGTGATTGTAAGATATTCTACAATCACCCCATAGTCGTAAGTCTTACTACGACTACTATCCGGTCAGAAGTCTTTCTACGACCATTAATGGTCGTAAGTCCTTCTACGATCACTACATAGTCGTAAGACCTTCACGACTACTACCCGTCGTAAGTCCTCCTACGACTGTGCAAACCACGCACCACCTTATAATCAAACCCATGCAAGTGGGTCCAATTGATTAAGGAATTGAACGGTTCGCACGCACTATTATTCCGCTGAGTAATAGTGCTTAAATACCCCATTATCTCCGAATGATAATCGCCAGACGGCGAGAGAAGCCAAAGCGCCGAATTATCGCCATCATGCGCCCATTATCGCTCAATTAAGGCGCCTTCCGCAGACAAAACGGCTACTCCTTCACGACTATATAAGGGCATCAATCAGGGAGACGAGGGGGAGAGCGAAATAGAGAGAGCGATATAGAGCGAGTCAAGGAGAAATACAAGAACTATTCTCTTTAATAGTCTTAGCTTCTTACTTGATCATCAAGAATACCACACCACACGTGATTAGGGTTATTATTCTCTCTGAGAAGGCTCGAACTCGCCTAAACATCCCGTGTCAACCGCTCAATGTGATTTCATCTCTAGGAGACCCCCAATAGGCGGACCACGAAGGAGTAGCAGCGGCAAGGCTACGATAGCACAAACAAAATTTTACGCGCAACCAAGGAACCACATAAGTAATAGATCACGAGATTCACAGCTAGGCGGCGTCGACTCGTAGCGAGTAGAGTCATTATAGCGAGTTGATGCGGTCATAGTCGTACTCACGCGGCGTCTCCTCCTTCAAGTAGTCATACTCATCGCGCGTCTGCTCCTCAGTGGTGCGTACTCGTCACGTTACTTCTCGGGACTCGGTGGCGTCACGAGTTGCGGATCGTCCTAGTCGCGATGCCGCGCAACACCTTGAGGTATCCACCGTGCAGGCGGGATCACCCAGCGTTGGAGTGCTAGCACGCCCGGCGTGGTTGAGAAGGCGTGGCTATTAGGGTTTGGGAGTTCTTCCAAAGATCATCCTCTCTTATTTTACCCATGCCACCACCCCTCTTTATATAGGCATCCATGATGGGTCTCGACACAGAGGCCCATTAGGAACTCATGGCTATCGAATTGGATCACCATCCAAAGCAGATCCTTGCCCTTTAAGTGTGCGACCCCCATGTTCATGTGTAATCGGTTATGTCTGGAAACTCTTTTTGACCACTAGTCGTCGGGGTACCTAGCGGACACATAGCGATTCCCAAAGACACATAGAATATATCGGACGAACCTTGATCGAGTCCTCATCACTCCACGACAGCTTCGTATCTCTATCTCGACGAGGTTGCAATTAGTCACGACGATTCGTAACTCCTTACGACCGAGTTCTTACCATTACGTGATTACGTTCGACCAATCTCGACCATTTCGTATCTCCCACGACTAATCCATAATTGATCGAACTAAGCAACCTACTCATGCATTCTCCCTTTGCCTCATGATGCTGGTTGAACTCGGGTGAGATGTTGTGTCATCCATGGGTATTCAATACTTTCTCGATCAGTGTCGGATAGCATCATATGGTCGACACCGACCACTAGTGGCATGGCCATGCACTTTCTTTATTCGATCACCACGAGGGGCGAGAGACATCTCTCTGTTATGATAGAAGGGCAAATTCCATTTCGACCAGTCACATCCCTCGCATGTTTCATAGCATACCAGCTACCTTTATAACTACCCGATTATGAGTAGCATTTGGCAACCCCTAAAGTGCTATTACATGTATGGGAACCATCGATCTCGAGTCTAAGTTATACATTATCATTACTTGAGACCAACTAATGACACAAGATTCATAACAATCTCAATAGTGTCTCAATGATGGGTCTATCAACACCATGTTCTCTAACATGTGCTCACATTATTGATTCGATACCTCCATATCCATGGGGGTGAAACGGTCATCAATCAATCATGTGCTAGTCATAGAGTCCTTTGTGTTACGACGATGACCTCCGTCGGGGATACTTTTAGAATGACATCATATAGGTTAAGAGTTCCACCAACAAGTCACATACTTATTGATCTATAACAAATGATTCATTCAAGGAACATGATAACATATTATCAAAAACATGAACATAATAAAATATCATCATCTCTATGATTGCCTCTAGGGCATATTTCCAACAAACCCTTTGTAGCGAGAGGAGAGAGAGGAGGAGGAGGTGGGTTGTCTTGGGAGGAAATGGGACGAGGAAGCGACAAGCTTGGGAAAAAGAAAAGGAAGGAAAAGAAAAGGAAAGAAAGTGGGTGGTAGGAAAAAGAAATGGTAGGAGGAAAATAAGTTGGCCCGAAGGAAATTTAGGGTTTTAAATTGATTTCTGATTTTTACAAAAAAAAGCAATAAATCAAATAAACTTTTAGAAAATAGCAAAATAGAGTTAAAAAATTCTTGAAACATTCGTAGAATTTTTCTTGAATTATTTTGAACTTAAATAAATTATTCCCAACTTAAAATTACTTTTTATTTTTACACATAAATTATTTTAAATTTCTGGAAAAATAGAAAAAACTTATTTAATTCTAGATATTTCAAGAAATTTATTAAATTTTTTATTTTTAACTTTAAATCCATGAAAATCCCAAAAAAGTCAATAAATTTTCTTTTTGACTTTAAAATCTAGGAAATTCAAGAAATACAAGAAAACTCTTTTAAACCCCAAAACAATCAATGAAATAATAACTTTATTAATTTTATTTTTGGTAACAGAACTTTGGGATATTGCAAGAAAATATTTTGGAGCAAGAGAAACTAAAATATATAGGTTTGGAATTTGATTAATGTTTAGATTATTTTCATTAAATGGTTTTATTTTATGAAAATTCAAATTAAGCTCTAATTAATACAAGAAAATTCGAATGGTTATTTTTATTTTTGAAAATCTCCAACAGAACACGAAAATTAGAATGTTACAACTAGCCATTTGGCGTCAACGAAAGACAGATGCAATGCACTTAGTATCAAACAATTATAACATAGTCCTTGAGTAGACAAAAATTTCTAGCATGTAAAACCTTAAAAAGAAGACTACAAATGACATAAACTAAGATAACATGCAATGCACTTAGAATGAAATCAATGATAATAAAGCTCATGAGTAGGCAAAAAATTATACCAAGTAAACCCTTAAGAGAAAACTACAAATGCATCTTCGGACAAAAAAATATATTGGCACAAATGTGGTGCTTACGTGAATCTGATTAAGCGATATAAATGAAGTGTCTTGACATAAGATTTAGTGCCTTGATAGATTGTCCTGGCATAGATTTAGCGCCTATGTAGATAAAAAAAACTACATAAACGATGCTGTCGAGGTGAATGTATGTTATTTATCTATGTTACATAAGATATATATGTGAACTAAATATACTTACAAAAATATAATAGAAACCCACATGCGAAATATGTACACATTTAATACAAGCAACAGAAAAATGTAAAGATCGCCACTCCTCCTACCACATTACACACATGGCCCACACAAACCATATACAATGGACAATGAACCAATCTTATGGTAGCAACCAAGGACATGTGCAATACACTCATCAAACAAAGTACGCCATAGCTCACAAGTAAACAGACCTTTCTGTCAAGTAAACTCTAACATCATAAAATAAGGGTTTATGTATCAAATGTATAAAAATGTGATATTTTTAAAACTGTCAATGCATTTCCTTTGTTATTTGATTTATCTTAGTGTTCATTCAAAGTTTTGTTAATTTCTAAACCTAAACATCAATTTATGGAAAGCATAAACCTATTGGATAATTAAAAAAAATTGAAATAAAAGATAACAATTAAAGTACAAGCTCGGAATAACTATGCTAAATATAAAGCAGAGGAAACAACTAGAGCATGTTTTGGAATTTTCATAAAACAAATATTAAAGGATAAAGCAAACCAAACATTTAAAGATTTCTAGAGAGAAATATAATGCATCAAAAACCATAGAAAAATTATACAAGGATCTAGTCTAGGTTAGAAGCTACCCCAATTTTTTTTAGAATTTTCGGAGTTGAATTGCTATATTTAAAATTTCACTCAAACTCTTAGCATAATTACAAATTCAGAAAAAAAAACCAAAAGAAAAATTATTTTCTCCCCTCCCAGCGATGGGTGGACCCAACCCGTCGAGCCCTGTTCCACCTACTGAACAGTAGAGCCACATTGCGGTCAGCCGACTTGGCGCGACACCCTCTCTCCTCTCATTGGTGTGGACCCACCCAGGTCATCTTCCTCCGACACCACGCAGCGGTCTTTGCGTCAGCCTTGACTCCGCTCGCGTGGCCGGCATGCCCGATCTTGGCCGTTGTGCCTGGTTTTCTCTCGGCGCATCACCGGCGCGCCCATCCAGCTGGCTCTCTATTGCCGTGCGTCACGCCCTCGGCGCCTGCCCATGCCGTCGCGTCCATGCGTCGGCGCACCACCGTCCATCTTAGACTCACACTCGTGAGATCACCGCCTTTCCTCTATAAATGCCCACCTAGAGCCTTCTGAGGCCCTCTTGACGCCCAAGCAACCCGGTCTATCCTCTACCTCCTCCTTCTCCTATTGAGCTCAAGCTCAAAGAAAGCCAAGCCTCCATTGTCGGTAGAGATGCCACCACCTGCATGCAGGAGCTCGGTGATCCCCTTCTTCCCCCTACTGCGTCATGTCACGTTCTAGGGCACGAGCAACGTTTCCACTATACTAATTTCATGTTTGCTCGTAGGGACTCGTCACTGTCTCCTTCTTCCTCAGCTCAGTGAAACGCCTCTTCCACTCAGCTTCTTCTTTCTAGAGTCATACTTCAATTGCTTTCGCCTCCACCATCTCCTAGCCCCTCTGGTGCTTCCACTACCACTCTTCTTTCTTCCCTTTGCACAAGCCATCCTCTCCACGTGCAAGTCGTCCTCATCGTCGCCGGCAAACGTCACTAGGCTACTATCGACCCTCTCCGGCTCCCCTCTTCCTCCCGGTGAGTTCCTAGTACTATAAGGACACTCATGCGTGCACTAATCCGCTCAATGTGTCACCGGTTTTGTGGTTGCCATTCTTGGCCGAAGCTCGCCTCCGCTCACCTGCGTCGCGTCGAAACATAAGACCACCGCGGACCTCGCCGTCGGTGCCAATAGGTTCGCCTCGATGAGGCGGTTCCATGTTGGCCACAGCGACAACCGCTCATAACTCTGCCATGCGGTGGCAAGCATGGCAAGGTCCGCGAGCGGCGAGCTCGCCTTTTCAAGCTGGACACCTTTGTGTGTGTGTCATTAATTAAGCCTAATCACTATCCTTAAGGCTAATATTTGGTTAAACTATTGTTTAAATGATGCAACATCTCAATGCAATGCGGGCCCCTGAACAGAAAGCTAGGAGTATTAATGCGCTAATTTCTGTAACAACCCACTAACGTCGGGCGGTACATTAAGCTACGGTGATCCTTTGCATAAACCGTAACGCGATGTCGGTGGACCAAGGTCCACACAGCTTTTTTAATGGTAGAGAGGCGATAGTGGGTCCCTTTGTAAGGATTAGATTTCCTTTAGAAATTAAATGAAAAAGAAAAATAAAATACCTCAGGACCCACCTGTCATATACTGGATAATTTCGGCTGAAAAATAAATAAAAAAGAAAATGAAAAAATGTGGGCCCCACATCGAGAGAGACATTTTCTCTCTCCTTTTCTTTTCGGAATTTCAATCAATTCAACTTCAAACCTTAATAACTTTTGCTATAAAACTCCGAATGTCTTGATTTTTGTCTCTAAATTCATATAAAATCATAATCTACCTGAATATGCAAAAATATTTGTATTTGGTTAATTTTAGAATTTATTTGCATTAATTAATTGATTTTCAACTCTTTTTGCATGAGACATTGATTGTGTGGCGATATCTTGACGACCAACCAATATCATATTCGAGAACAAATTTGAGCAAGGCAAGTCATATTCAGAACAACTTGAGCAAGGCAAGCACCCTCGTTGATCATGTTGATCCTACTATTTACTTATTGCATTTGTTTTGCAAATTCAATTATTGCATCGTGTATGTTCGATATTAAGCTGCTATGTTTGGGTTGTCGATGAGTAAGTAAATCCAATTCATTGCATGATCCTCCTTGATATGTTGATATCCTTCTTGTTGTAGCCTATAGGATATGGGTTAGACAATATTTAATGTCATCAGGAATGTTGAGTGTGAGTTATCACACAAATGCTACTAGAACGATAATTTTTTCGGAAAGAGATGTAAAAGGACAATATGATAAATGTGAATTTGGGAGATTTATGAAAATATCTAGATGAGTGTGCCTATGCTATTTTGTGTAAAAATAAAATGCAAAACCTAGTTTTGGATGCGGGCGAGTTATAATTACATTATGAAAAAGTGGGAGAGAGTCTCTAATAGATAGGGGAGATTCTACCCGAGTTAATTAGGGACCGGACACTAGTAAATCGAGCTAAGACATAATGTACAACCACATATGCTAGTATGAGGATGGCCTTAGCTAATTAAGTCATTGAAAAACTAGCCTTGCATGTAGGTAAGCTGTAGAGTGCGAACATGACCAAAGGACCGCATGTTTGAAGGGGCTCCCTTCTCCAAGGAGTTTGGATAAAGCCTTCTGACACAACCGCGAATGCCTCACTCAAGGGGAGTTATCCGGGTAGTGAAGGGTAAACATTCGTTAGGCTAGTGCAAGGTTAGGACTAGATGATGTAAATGTTTTGTGGCGTACTCTAGGCTGCTTATCTACGGTAGTGGCGATGATATCGACGGATGTCGAATAAACTAGAAAATTCGGATAACTGGAATATTAGTGTTATGTGGGTAAAGTTGTACACCTTTGCAGAGTATAAATCATTACAATAACAGTGCTTGCGGTCGTGGCGTGCTTAGTGCGGATGGTATGGGTTTAGTGTTGAATTTCACAAAAACTATCTTAACGAGAAAACACGGAAATGGTTTGTGATTTATTTAAGTTAGCGCCAAGTTATGGTGAGCGTAAATTGTTGCTTTCATGACCAAGGAGGGTTGCGAGTTGTAGTTGTTACTATAGATGAATCATTCTAATCCTCATTATTATCCAATATTTATTTCTTTGCTCTTTCAAATACCATTGCAAAGTACTACTTATGAATATTGCAAATAAAATGCCTTAGTGCAAAGCAACTTGTAGAGTAGAGCCACATGTTTTGATAGTCGTGCATTTTTATAAACTTTACGATACACTACAAGTCTTACTGAGTACAAAATGTATTCAATCTTACTTATGTTGTTGTTTATAGTATGAGGAAGAGCCAGCGCTGACAGCGCTTTCTTTGCGCTTTCGGGCAGGAGGGTTGATGATGGGTCTATTTTAGCCCTGTTTCTTGTCGATTGCCTTTGGGTTATGGATGAGTACAATGCTAAGATCATTACTTCCATCGCTTTTACTTTCGCTGCTATATTTTTCTACTTTATTTAATATTTGGTCGGTCGGCCTGTGTTGTAATAACTGTACCACTTATGTTAAATACCATTTTCTTTTGCTTTGTATGTGTGAATGTATGGATGTGAATACCAAATGTTGTTAATGTGTGTACTAGCCACTGATCATGGGACTAGTACGGTACACACATAAAGTCTTGGTATTCCACGCTAGAGTCGACATAAACCCTCATAAGAATCGCATATTCATACAATAAATTATCTTGGCACATATTTTGTGCTAGTGTAGATGGATACAACTAAGAACATAAATGAAAACTTGCTTTGGATGCAAAATGAGAAGGAAATGCAAATCTAGCTAGATCCACTAATGAAAAAGATCGATTTTGGAAGATCTAACACGATGATACTCCTTCCAGTCACACAAAAGGAGGTCATTTTGGGTTACGTGCAGTCAAATATTATAAACTTATCTGTCAATGTCCTTTTGATTATTTAGATTGGACACATGAAAAATGACATGTGTAGATTCATCTCGAAAAATACTTTAATAATAATATAATATTATTAGGTCCTGCAAATATATTACAATAAAAATGAGTAGTTAAAATTGTATTTGGGAGACTGTATCGATGTCCAAAACGACTCTCTTTTGTGACTGGAGGGAGTACATTATATGTTTTGGACTATCTGATCAAGCAAGTAATGACCCATATCTATAGGCCCAACGAAATCCACGCTCTTATTTTCCACTATGTTTAGCCTAAAACGTTGATTTCTTATCCAACGAATGAGGCATTATACGCTTTGGGCTATTCGATCAAGTAATTGATGATCCATATCTATGGGCCGGCCAAAAAACCACGATCTTATTTTTCACCATGGTTAATCTAAGACGTTGGCCAATTTTTATCTTTTCCCTTCTCGTCTTTAAAGCCCGACGCCTCTCTCTCTTTTTCCCCTTCTCCTCCTCCGTTTCCACCTCCTCCCCTCCTCCTACTCGACACTACAAACCACCTCCCAAAAGCCTCACGCCCTCCTCCTGCACCCCGCGTGCACCCTCATCCCACTTCTTGCACTCCGCCCTGCAACCACCTCTAAATCGCGTCGGCATCCTCGTCTCTTGTTTCTTTTTCTATCAAGAATCAGCAACTCTGGGCACGGCCAAGCTTCGTTGGGTAAGGCGGCGGCGGCTCGCGTGCATGGAACCTAAGGTTGGTTTCTTGGCTCTCCTCTCCTTTCCTCCCCTGATGTTACTGTTATGGGCTAGTTTAAAGTGGCACGGGTTATATGAATGGTGGATGGGTGGTGGGGTTTGAACTCCCGGTGGCAAGGTGGGGCGCCCGTGAAGGAGGAAAGCACCGGCGCTAGAGAAGAAGAAGGGGGGGGGGGGGGGGAGAAAGGCTTTGTTATTCCTTGATGATAATTGATTTGGTTGATCCCTTTAATAGGATGGCCTCCTACCAAGATAACATATATTTGGTACCAAATAACTAGTTGAGATAAGATAACTAAACAAGCCATTAATCCTCTCCCTAATTATTTCCCTTGGTAACGTCTGCTTCTGTTGGCTCGCCTTCCTTTGCCGCCGCGTCTGCCGTCGTGCGCCTGGCTCGGGCCCGCCGCTGGTACTGAATCCCGGCTATAACAGTTACATTTGTTCTTGCTTGCGGGTGGTGTTGCCTTGGCGATGCGTGTTGTGGTCCCAGCTGTGCTGTGCGGTTGCGGCGGGCGAGTTCTTTGTTTGGTAGTATTTTTTTATTTCTAATTCAGTTGCTTGCTATAGGAGGTAATACACTAGTAACGTCGTTTACTCTACCATTGCATATAGTATATTTCAGATGGTACAGATATCACGCATCTAAAGATGCATGTGAGTTCATAAGAATTCCAAGAGTTGACATTTAGGCCTTAAAAGGAAGAAAATTCTTATGTCTTTACAGAGCTATTTTCTCTGATCAAAATTCTTAAGGAGATATGTTGATGATGCACCTTTTTGTTTCATGCTCCCAAATACATAACCTGTTGAGGCGAGGGAAAACCGGCAGTTTTTTGGGTTTTGCAAATTCAAATTTTAATTTTGAAATTGATTAGGTTTTCAAGCGAATTCAAGCGAAATTCAACAGATTTTTTCGAGAAAATCCGTAACCTCTGGGTTTTCCCCGGCCGCTTCAGTGATTTCCACCGTACCGTATTTCCGATCCTTCTTTGTTGAGTATAGGTGACCCATATCCCAACATATTAGGACTTGACGATGTGTTCTAAAAGTTCCTATCCTTATCGTATTAGTATTAATATTCCTACTTTATTTTAGAAGCGAGCTAGGGACACTATATAAAGCTATGAATGATGGTCATGAGAACACAAGTCACAAACCAACTCATCCAAAATAAGAGATGCGAGATGATTGGAGGTTAAGTTATTTTTAGCACTAGATAAAGCAATGATCAGAGAGTCCTATAAGGTTTGAGAGGATTGTGAGAGCATGACAATCACTTGTACTATTTTGAGGTTGTGCTTAAGTAATTTCCATTCGGCTTCACCAAATCTTTTCTCTCGTCGTTATTATTAGGTTCTCTCGACGAGATTCATCTTCTATGTTCTTGATCTGAGTACGCGCTCGTCTGGTTTCTCTAAACTTTGATCCGATCTGGGGCTAATACACATAAGAAGGTGTAGCAGAGTATAACCAGTAGTATTAGAGCTAAAGCTAGATTAATCTGATTACGATCGACGAAGCGTCAGGTGACACAATATCAAGATCGACGTCGACAGTGTGGAATCAAGTAGAAATTTGTGGTGGGGAAATTTGGTGTGTGGCAATCTCTATTGAATGATGTCCTTGTCCAGTAAGGGTTAATCGATGCTCTTTAAGGGGACAAATCGGGAAAGACACCCGTTGAAGAATAAAAGGTGATAGAGCGGAAGGCTGTCAATCCAACCCTTTTATGTATCTCCGATGAGGTAAAATACTCGGTGATTAAGGAAAATTCATAAAAAACAAAGTGACTTAGAAGAAGTATACGGTGATTCCAATGGATAGGAGTCAAGGTAGAGATTGTTGAGTATATGTGACTCATATCCTAACCTACTATGACTTAGAGATGTGTTCTACAAGGATTCCTATCATAAGCCTATTAGGATTAGTATTCCTACTTCCTTTGGGAGAATAACTAGGAGGGCACTATATAAAGCCAAGAGGAGTGGTCATGAGAATAGAAGCCACAAATCAATTCATCTAAAGCAAGAGGTGCACGAAAGGATTGGAGGCTAGATTATTTTATTAGCACTAATATTGTATAGGGTAAGAATCCATGGCAGAAAAGGCTCGAGAGGGTTGTGAAAGCGACAATCCCTATACAATTTTGAAGTTGTGCAAGGAATTTCTTTGTCGAGTTTCGTCAAATCTTTCTCTCTCGTTGTGATTATTTTATCGCTGTTATTAGGTTCTCTTTACGAGATTCATCTACTTCGTTCATGATATCGTACCTCGTGTCGTTTCTCATCGGGGTATAACATAATTGTAGGATCGGATACGGCAATCAGAGGGGGTGAATGATTGTAGTGCCTTCTTTTGTAACTTACCAAGAAGAGTCTGCTCTGGATTCAACCGATAACTGAATATTTCGTACTCGTATGAGTTGGTCTTCTCGTCGTAGTGGTTGAAACTGTTGTGATCGGTTCTGTCTGTTAATGCTATTGTTGACAACCGGGAGAACAACACAGTACGTAATCGAAGAAGACGAAGTCGACCTGGTCGAGAGAGTTATGATCACCTAGTCGAAAGTGTTTGACTATCAGATTTCTTCAACCCCCGGCTCGGGAAATTCATGCACTCCAAAGAACAAAAGCAGATCGAAAATAATGGATGAGAACAAGTCAAAGATATATCAAAACAGGAACTAGTCGAATACTCATCAACATGAGAGCTGGTCGAAGACTGAAAAACAAATCGAAGATAGAAGAACATGTAGTCGGCGATGAAAGAGGACAAGTCAAACACAAAGTCTGGAATCACACACAAGCAGAGATGACAAATCTTTCTTGAAAGAGATCTGATCTGTTATTACTCAAACATGTTTTGTGTCTGCAAAGTGCTCTCACAGCACCCCTCAAACCCTAGCAAGAAAGCATCGATAAAGCTCTCTCTCTACTAAAAGCTGCGGCCACCAAAAGCCTCTCACCAGTGTGTTCCTCTTAACCTCTTTGGCCTTTATATGCAAGGGCCCTAAGCTGTGTCCTTATCAACACGGATACACAATCCTATCTCCTCCGTAAAATAAGGGAACCGAATCCCCTCAAATCATGATAATATCTCTAAACCTTCTATAACTCTTCACACGTCGAAGCCTCTAGGACGTCACCTCTTGTAGCTTCGACCACACATTATGCATTCACCTTTGATCTCCATGTGTCTCAGCGTAAGCACGGCCACCTTGTGACATCCACGACCACCCGAACCTTGAAATTTCCCCTCTAAGTTCTGGTCTTCCTCATCATCGATCATGACCATCTCCTCACTCAACATGCACATGCAAAGATTAAACAATGTTTTCCTGGCACAAGTTCTCCAACTTGACCAATATCAGTTCACACACGTATATCACACTCTCATTTATCAATAAACACAAATCAGATCATCCACGACCTTAAATTCCAACTTTCAGAAAAACAACTCGAGATCACTCTGTAAAACCAGTCTTATCGCTGTGTAAGCTCCGGTCATACTGCTGGTCAACCAGATATGAGTACTCAAGGTACTCGAAGAAAACAAGACTTGAAGCACTCGAAGGCTACGACTACTTACTATAAGCGTATAACCACTTCACAGGAACCTACGACCACTGATCGCAAAGCCTACGACCACTTACGAAGCCTCGATGACTTAGCATGAAGCCCCGACTCGATCATGAAACCTATGACTCAGAGCCACAAAGCAAGCGACTACCGATCATGAAGCGTACGACTACCAACCACGAAGCCTACGACTATAGTCCATCGACCATCGACCGATCCGCGTAACCCGACCATCGACCACACCTTGTAGCCAGCCCATCGACGATCAACTGTTGCCGCCATCGACCGCACCAACGTAGCTTCACCCATAGACGATCAACGTACGCCCGACCTTGGCGATCGCGTAACCGACCATCGGCCAGTGCCTGTAGCTCCCTGACCTTCGACCATGCAACTCAAGCGCCCGCCGTACTCAATACAAACCTTGACTTACGGTAGTACATTACTCGGAGCTCTACTACTCGGTACTTGGATCTACAGTACTCGAAACACTAGCACTCAGTACTCGGAACTACAGTACTCTTAGATACAGTACTCACAGCTACATTACATTAAATTGTATTACTTGCTACTCGAAGCTACAATACTCGTAGCTACAGTACTCTAAGTCCAGTCGAAAAGGATCATCGAGTATCACCGATTAGACTACCCGATGCAAGGCATGATCCGACCACTCAAACTGAAAATCCAACAACCGAAACTTTCACAACCGCAAATGTCAATACATCTCAAACGTTAATTATTCATCGTCACAAAGTCTACGACCAGTCCATATGGTCTTTACAACGAGATTCACAGTCTAACAATCCCCCCTTGATGAATACATTCACAACACTTCAAAAACTTGAGTTGAATTTTGCAATAAATGAAACAAAGAAAGTTTCAAAGCTGCAAAGCAAGAAATTTTGAGAAATCATAGTAGTAGTCGAAGCTTGATGAATGAAGCAAAGGCCGAAAATAGCGATCGTAAAGCACAATAGCAGTCGTAAATAATAGTCGTAAAACTCCCCCTCAACACAAGCAGATTTTTTTTCCAATAACTTTATAACCATGAGGTGGTGAAACTAAGGTCCAGACTTTATTACGCTCGAAATTTTCTAATTCCTCATTCATAGCATTAATCCAAGACTCATCGGATAAGCATGACTTACATCTTGGGGTTTAAAGGAAACAAAAGCGACATGAGCATATAAGGCATCAGAGTTATACCTATTATGAAGAACTCTTTCATTTAACTCACCAATCATTTGTTCAGGAGGATGACGTTGGTCATAGGAAGTCTTATGCAATTTAGCTTGCAAAAATACTCTATTAGAAATATAGCAAGTAGTAGAAATAGTTTCAATTAAACTTCATAGGGTAATTTGTTCATTTAACATCATTCTAGCCATCTCAACCAAAGTTCTATTTTTGTGTTCTACAACAATGTTCTATTGTGGCATACTGTTTGAAGAGAATTGATGATCTAAACCTTTTGAGAACAAAAGAAGCAAATGATGAGTTCTTGAATTCGGTTCCATTATCACTTCTAATAGCTCTAAGTGCCTCTGGGAGTTCAGTGGCAAGTCTAAGGGCAAGTTCTCTAAAGTGACCAAAAGCTTTGTCCTTAGATGCCATGAAAAGACCCAGAGTATCTAGAGTAATCATCAACAATAACAAGAATATACCATTTACCTCAGCGACTAAACTCTAGCGGGACCTACTCGGTGTCCTGTGCAACAATTGTCAGTGCATCGGTCATAACAAGTGTGGTAGCGTGATGAAGATATCACCTTACTGTGACAACGGTGAACAAACAAAATCTATTGAATTTTTAATTTTAAGATTAGGCAATCATCTAACAAGATCCATATTCGTCTGAGCAAGATGATCAAAACCAATATGACCTAGTCTACGGTGCGATGAAGTAAATCCTTAGAATTAGATAAAATAAGACACATAAGATCGGAGGATGATGAATATGAAAAGTCACCCTTAAACAAGCGACCAACGAATAATTTGGCATACTAGATCGCTCGATGAATCTAAGATACAATATGAATGCTTTTTAAAGCTCACTTCAAGATTATCGTCTATCAAATGTGAAGCGAAAGCAAATTATAGCTCAACTTATTGACAAAACAACGTTTTTTAAAATTAATTTATCATTGGCCTTTACAGTACCTTTTGCAAGAACTAGTCCTTGAGCATTGTCCCCAAAGTACTCATCTCATCATTGGTGGTATGAGTGAGAGAGGAGAACCATCTAGAGTCTCCGGTCATGTGGTGAGAACAGCGGTCGATGAACCATATATTCTCCTTCCACTTACGACGAGCCTCAGAGCCACGAACAATCGTCGATATCTTAGTATTAGGGTTAGACAATAAAGTTTCGGTAACTAGTCTTGAGATCTGAGGCGAACAAAAGCAATAGTGGCAAAGACAATGAATTTTTATATTTTGGGCCTTTGATCAAGCCGCCGATTGATGTGCTTCTTTGGTTTGGCCGCGGGTTAGTATGATCGCGTGATGAGCGTCGGTTGTCTGCGGTCGGTCGAAGAAACTAGCAGAAAAGAATTTTGACATTACGGATCTTGTCGGTCGGACCACGGTTTCGTTCGGTCCGGATGCCGGCGATATGACTTCATGATGGTATTGGTCTTACCGGTTGATGGTAAACTCCCAAACTGCGGAAATTGTTTACAAGGAGCAAGCCGATGATAAGGAGCTTGATTAAACTTCACTCCGATGAAAATCTTCTTTAACATGTCTTTCTTCGTTTCGCAGCAAAATTGAACAAATGACTCTCTCTACCACAATGGCGCATTTATACTTGTCTTGATGAAAAGTCCTATCTATTGCCTTTACAACACCCATTTGGGTAGATGGACCCTTTGCAATACGGTGATTTAAAAATAATTTATTTTGGTTCAGATTCTACTTCAAATTTTCTAGGTTTAAGAAGCTTAACAATCTTATGAGGATTATTCTTAGCATGCTCAACAGACTAAAATCCTTGACCCTGATGTTTAACACTCACTTTTGACTTGTCTAGGATCATATTCAAAATTTTCTCGCCAAAAGAAAATATCTCTAAAGTGTTCTTGAGATACACATTGTCTTTAGCTAGAGAGAGACAAGTTGTGCATTTAACAGATTCATTCACAGGTTTCTTAAAAGCACTAGACTGAACCATTTTTTTTTCTTTTCAGCAAAATCATTAAGTTGTCTAGTCAAAACTTCTATTTCTATGGTAAGTTTAGGACAATTAGAGTAAGAAGATATCTCATGATAAAGTATTTGTTGAATTATTTCCTGAGATGAGTTTAGTCTGGCTTCTAGCAAACCACAATTAGAGCAAAATTTAGTTTGAATATTTGAAAGACTTGACTCTAAACATGTAGAAGAACTAAACTTGAGATTTTCAATTTCATAATTTGCAGGTTTTAACTTTTCATCACAGGAGTCATGAGCCAACCTTAAATCATCAAATTTAGCATTTACATTCTTAAGTTGAATCAAGTTTAATGCATTAATTGATCTAGCGATCATAACTTCGGAATGTAAAACTTGACAAGACTCAAAAGATTCTTAATTACGAGTAACGACTTTAAGTTTATTGATTTCAGAAGTTAAGCTTTCAACAAGACAACTATTTTCTTTCAGTTTCTTTTTTGTATTTTTCAATTCAATAGCAAGTTTAATCAAACTATCTTTAAGCTCATCATATAATGGTCTTCGACATCGGGATCAACTTGTCATTGCCATCGTCATTGTCGTTTTTGCCATGAAGCACATGCAGTGAAGTCATCATTATTCTTCTTCTTCTTCCTTTAGCATCATCTTTGTCGGTGGTAAGTCGTCATCACAACTCTCATATTCCACATCACTCAAGTCCGGATGCTCGATAGCCAAGAAAAACTTTTGGCAAATTTTCGTGAAAATTTCCACCATTGATGTTGTTGTTCTTGGATGGCCGACGATGGCAATTCTTATCTTCCTCGATCACCCCTTGAGCTTGGGACACTCTACCTTAATGTGGCACGGCTTGCGACTCATAATACTTGATCGAGCTTGACCGCCACCTCGCTTCCTCATCCTCATGTTGTTGAGTGCATTGTATGCCTATGAGGAGATCAATACCAAATCCTCTTCAAGGAGTTGTTGAGGCATTTCCCCTGAAAAAGAAGATAAAGCAAACATAAGAAAAGAACTAGGCGAAGCAACTTTGCATGGTGCTAGTCACAAGTGCTAAAGATAAAGATTTACCAATCTTAGATGGTAATCTTAGATGGTAAAGCTTCCATCTCATAGGTTTTAATCTAGAGAAAGATCATCCATGGTTAAAGTATCTAGATCGACGGTTTGATTGATAGTTGTGACAACCATCAACCACTCGAACCTAAAGATCTCAAAATTTTAGTTGCATTATCTTCATCGGTGGGAATAACATTAACATTATAAATTACTCAATATTTTTTTAAGCGAACAAAAGATCATCAATAGTTTCACCAGGCTTTATAGCAAAATCAGAATATTCTTTTTGATAAAGATTTTTATGCACTTTATTAATTTTAATGGTTCCTTCATGATAATTGCAAAGAGTTTTCCATATTAGATGGGAGAATTAATATGAGCTACGATCAAATTCTTTGCAAGAAATCCTTGAAGCTTGACAAATTCGACCATAAGCATTTAAATTAACATCATCTTATTGAGATTAGTAATAGTAACTAGAACCTTATATGGTCTAGAAACCTCATTCAAACATCACTACCTTGAGCCTCAATGTATGCTTGTCGACACTTCCAAAAAAAAATCGGTACTATCTAGCATGGGGATAATTCACATACCTCTATGATGCCATAGCAACCCGCTCGATACCACTTGTAGGATCGGATCGACAATCGGAGGGTGAATGATTGTAGTGCCTTCTTTTGCAACTTCGAGAAGACTACGCTCTGGATTCAGCAAGGCTTGAATACTTCCATTGCTCAAATGCGAGTTGGTCTACTTAATCGTAGTGGTTGAAGCTAGCTTTGTGACCGATTTTGCTAGTCAATGCTATTGTCGATGTCGGAGAACAACACAATACATAATCGAAGAAGGCGAAGTCGACTGGTAGAAATTCACGACCACCTAGTCGAAAGAGTTCATTATCGATTTCTTCCACCTTGACTTGGGAGATTCACCACCTAGTTGAAAGAGATCGTCTGTTATTACTCAAACATGTTCTGTGTCTACAAAGTGCTCTCCACGGCACCTCTCAAACCCTAGTAAGAAAGCAGAAAAAGCTCTCTCTACTAAAGCCCATACCAAAGCCTAAAAACCTCCCACGTGACATGACACCCAGTCTCTCCATCGCGGTGGGAATCCTCATTTTCTATCATGTCAAGCGGGTAGTCCTAGCGGGCGGAGTCAAAAGCTTTGCGATGTAGAGTTTGAGGAGTAAGGCCGCGTTCTGTTCAATGGTATCTTTTAGCGATTAGGACATATAAGTTGTCTGAATGCATCTCCCTTTATGAAGGCGCTTTGGCTTGGGAAACAGTTGATTCATGAATGGTGAGAGCCATAAGGCGGGATATTTGTGATGATTTTGGAGCGTGATTGAGATGATGGGTGAAATCTACCACGACTTGAGCTCCCTCCTTTTGCTGACAACACCAAATTTGCCATGTTTGAGCATGGGAGGTTGTTTGTCCTCGGTCAAAGAATCTTTGTAGCGCGCCATGAGATCACTCTTTATGATATCGGCATGCACCATAGAAATTCTCGTTGAATCCATCTGGTCTCGGCTTTGTCCATGCGATGGTAGTAGGATGGTATATGGACCTCTTCCTCGAAGAGAGGTGGACTAGGCGTGGAGGTCGGTGTGGCGATCTGAGGTGCCAGTTGAAGGTGGTGGTTCATGGCAAGGTGTGCTCGAGGACACTATCGAAATACTAAAACAACACTTAGCTTTGTCCTCGTGTGCGGCGGCCAACCTTGGTCCCTTGAAAGCTGCTGGATAAAGTTTTTCGCCTCGTGAATTCATTTGAATATGGAAGAATTTTGTGTTTGCATCTCCCCTCTAAGCGATTGATGCGAGATGCATGTTTCTTCTAGGATCTTTCAACAACGGGAGGCCCATAATCCTTCTCTTTAGGCGTGTTGAGTTCGGTCTTTCCCATTGAGAGTCGTGGCTTTCTTGTGCTATCTCAAGGCGTGAGGAGGAGGCAATGGTCAAGATGGATTTGGCCAAGGCATGTAGGTATGGCGGTTGAAGGTGGTGTCCCAAGCATTATTGCAAAGAGTCTATCAAGCGGATTAGAGTTGGGTTATCTATGTTAAGCCCGGGCTCAGAACTCTCGGAGAGTTGATCAATTGGATTCCTCATCCTGATGCCTATAAATAGAGAGGACCCCTCATTTGTAATGTCGTCTATTGAGAAGCAATAAAGCAGATAGAAATCCCTCATATCTCTGTATTCATTCAATTATTACATTCTTATGTTCTTGCATTGTTCTTACGATTACGAGTTTGTCTACGAGGTAATCGCTACATTGAACTTCGCATGACGGTTCCTCAACAATCTCTTCGTTGCTCCAAGTGAATTTTCAATTTTGTAGGTGAATTTCTTTGAGCTCACATTCATCGAGTGCATTTCGGAAATGGGCCATAAGGCGTCAGTTGAGGTTGCGGTACCTGTTCTTGTGTCAGTTTGATGTTTCTTAACAACTTACCTTTTTGTTCCATTTTGATAGATGGAATCACTTCAGCTAGAAGGCAACGATGAACACCAACTATCTTTAGAAGCTTCTCATGCTTCGGATGTGATCCATGATGGCCCACCAATAGGCCCACGCATAGGAAGTGAGCACCAAGCAGAAATCCCCAATCTAGCCACAGAGGATGAACATTGTCAGCGCATGGCCAGCTCACTCTATAGTTGCAAGTTACATGGGTATGATTTCCCTAGTGTGTTTGGATTAGCTATACCATTCATGTGGGAAAGCCAACCACCGAGTGAAGTCAACCACAAGGAAGAGAAATTACAAGCACCACATTCTTTAAAAACTGAATCAACCGCCAGTAACAGAGATAACGAAAGTCAGGTGACCTCAATTTGTACAAACTGCTATAATACAAGTGAATGTGATTCGACGTATCTGGATTCACATGTTGTGCTACCAGTAGATCAAATTGAATCTGAGAGCAATCAGGTGTATGATGAAAAATTGGCTCCATGTTTCACTCGAGAATGCCTCAACCTCATTGATGGGCCAATGATGCAGCAAAGAAAACAAACAATTTGCTCCATTGCCTGGTTCGCCCGCCTCCCATTGGAATGATCTAGAGGAAGAATGTTTTCTTCTTGGGCTCTACATTTTTGGTAAAAATCTCAATCTGTTGAGCAAGTTTGTAGGGAGTAAGACTGTCGCGGACGTGCTTTCCTACTACTATGGAAGGTTCTACAACAGAGATGCCTATAAAAGATGGTCGCACTGTAGAAAGACAAGAACTACTAGATGCATTCTTGGGGAACGCATTTTTACAGGTCGGCGACAGAAGGAGCTTATATCTCGTCTGAAATCTAAAATCCCCAAAGAAGCTTTTGATTGGTTACTCGAGGTATGCGCAATGTGACACAATGAGGATTTTAGTTGACAACCGACTTTTGGTATTGACATGGTTCAAAATGAAAGTATCTTCATGACCCTGAGTTTGAACACCAATTTTGATAGTATTTCTTGTCATATAACACCATAGGTGTTGCTATGAATTATTTAGAGTAACAACTTTCATGTTTGGTTTTATCCATTTTATATTCTTCCGATGTTCAATCAAATGAGTAGATTTGTTTAGCTATTTAAATATTGACCATTCAAATCTTATGCTGTCAGATGGAAAAAGGTTGGATGATATAATTGCCGCCTGCTAAGGTTGCCTAGGCATCTTATTATAGGTTTTGGTAGTCTTCATATTGTTTGTATCTAACTTATTTAAAATCTTTAGACGAGTTTTTAATGCATTTAATATACTTACAAGAACTTTTACGATGATGATTGTGAGCCGTAACTGAAGCCATTGCATGGATATTGTGGTTTGTGTGTTTTATCTATATTTTTTTGTGAAAAGGTATTTGGCATTGCTTAAGCTATGTTACTCTAGATTAGAATCACATCAGAGTCAAATCTTTGATGTTTGAGGCACAATTATGTTTCCTAGTGTAATATGACAAGAGAACCATTAATTTAAATTTCATGCTTCACTATTATTTATCAGCATCATTCATGAATTATGCTCATAGTTTCCAAAATTAACAGAGGATGTTGTTTTCTTCTATCAATTGCTGCTATATGAGTTGCATTGCTTTCGCATATTGTAGGTTTTCAAGTCTTTCAGTGATGGCCTAACATCTTTAGAGGATTGTGTCTTCACCCTGAAATCCACTATTGGAACAGAAGCTTTTGTGGAGGTGGTTGGGATTGGTGAAGGGAGGCATGATTTGACTGGATTTGTTCGGAACACATCCAAAACAAACCAAGTTCTATCTGTTCGTGCCGACATGCCTACAGGAAAAAATTGTTTGTCACTTGCTTCAGAAGACATAATCAAGTTCTTGACTGGTGATTTCAGAAGTAAGGCAAAATCAAATGATCTTTTTTGGGAAGCTGTCTGGCCCCGTTTGCTCGCAAGAGGGTGGCATTCAGAGCAGCCAAAGGACGTCCGCACAGCTAAGAATTGCCTTGTATTTCTAGTGCCGGGTATCAAAAGATTCTCAAGAAGGAAGCTCACTAAAGGCACTCACTATTTCGATTCTGTCAGCGACGTCCTTAATAAAGTGGCAGCGGATCCCATTCTTCTTGAGCTAGATGTTGATGGAATAGAACAATGGTGCCACTGCTCATAAAAATGGACAGGCAACAGACCAAGATTCTCCTTTGGATGGCGATCAGGAGCTTCCAAAGTTTACGGTAATTGATACTTGCTTGGTCCAAGGGGAAGAGCCCTTCAAAGTGAGGGAATTGAGGAACTTACCTGCTGATGCAAACATTAGTTTTGGACCTTCACATCAGTCAGATAATATGTTGAGTGACAGTTCCTCTCAGGAGCAAGATGGTGATGATAGCTCGTCAGATGACCACGAAGATCGTGGACGAGTGACAGCTCGTGTGAATGATATTGAAATGGTTTCAGTTTACAATACAGGCAAAGAATCCCATGTGGATTTGTTAAAAAACATGGGGACTGCACCACGCTTAGTCTTTCCACTTAATGGCCATTCTTCTAATGATCATCACTTAGACATTTCCAATGGCAATGGTGACAAAATAGACTTGGCATGCTTCTCTGGCCTTGGAACAAAAACTGGGAGGCGTGTGTACTTATCCCCAATGTCAAAGCGCAGAAGATTTGCTAGATCTAGATGTAGCAATGACAAGACCATCCAACACAGCTTTTCTTTCTCAAACGATGATGGTTTAGAGGAACACAAAATCAAGCCTCTATCCACTTCATCAAAACCAATTGTTGTTGATGTTGGTGGTATTTTCCAAACCAGAACATGCTCAAAGTGCTCCACAAAGGAGAAGCAATGTGAGCATATGACAAATGTAGTGAAGCCTCCTACCAACAGCAGATCACATGAGAAGAGGAATGTGGTGAATATAAATGAGGACAAGCCGTTTGAAGGGAAGGTTGATGCAATGGCCGAAGTTCATTCAAAGATCAACATGAATGGGACAAAAATTACGAGAGAAGGGACTCAGGTAAGTAGTTTGGCTGATCTGAATAAACTGGAGACACAACCAGGTGATCAGACTAGCATGAGGATATGCATGACTTCATCAGACAATCATGGTTGCTTGCAGGCAGATGAAGATGGAGCTCATTCCATTTCGGACAGCGAGGTTGTACCTGATGTTTTGGAGGCTGCGGGAAAACCTGAGGCAGAGCCGACTTTCCCGATGAGTCCTCGGAGGCATGGAACCAGAAACAGGCCTCCTACCGCCAGAGCTCTGGAAGCCATTGCTCTTGGGCTTCTTGGAGTTGGAGGTGCAAAGCGCAAAGGTGACCTAACAAGCTTGACGAAAAGCAGGCCTCCTCAGCGGGCTCGCAAAAACAAAGACTAAGTTTCTACATCTACCAGCGCGCACAATCAGCAGATCGCGTGTGTTGCATGACTCGGTATGCATGGATTTCACAATGAGAGGCCATCAACATCAGTCATCTCAAACAATCCTCAATCCATCTCTTTTGGAGGACCTCGCCATTACCTAATGTTTACCATGCAGGGCGTTGGAGACGATGGCTCTACGGATGCATGGTGACTCTCCTTTTTTTTTCCCTCCCTTTTTGGAAACTCAGATGCATGGCGAACTAATGTGCGAGAAAATAATTTACCTTTTATTTATGTTTTATTATTATTATTATAAGAGTTGCATGTCTGGCAAGGTGTGCAAAACTTACCCAAGTTCTACTGAAGAAGAAGAGAGAAACACCATGCTGACCGGTTCATCCATTGCCTTCTTGGTTCATAAAATATAATGTCTTGCTTTGGTAACTATTGTGTTTCATATATGCGTAGAAACTAACTAGAAAGTCAGCGGTCAGGAAAACCCTAGCTACTGCCTATGATTACAATTTTGGTAGCAAAATTTGGTATCTCCCGTTCAGCTTGCTTTGCAATTTCCATCGCAACCCTTTTGACTATTTCAAGCCTTCAAGGTATAGCGTATACACAACTACGCAAGGTTAGAAAGTTCAGAATGCAAGCAAACTGCTAGCTATATATAAACCTGAAGCTTGGGGTTGGATAGGAAGGTTAGGGCGTTTAGCTGATTGTTTTAGCACCTTTCACCGCAAAGCTTGCCTTGTATTAGATCAAGCTAGCTAGTTTTGTAACATTTGGTCCAGATTTCCATGTCAATAGCAATACCACACTGGACTAAAAGTTGGGCTTAAGACCAACAATAATCATGAGATTTGGATTGGTTACATGACCATTAACAAACACCAGATCGATCGAAGAATCTACTATATGGCTCATACATAGACATGGCGTTATGTCACTCAAGATGGTGTCGTAGCAAACAACACTACTACAAAACATGCTATATACTAGACACCGTCTTAATAAAATTATCATGACGGTTCTTTACAAGAGCATCGTGATACGTGCCTATCATATACCGGTTCTTGTAGTGATATACAAGCACTATAAGTAGATGCTCTGACAGGCCCCTTTCCATTCCATTTGAGAGCAGCCACCCTCCTCCTATGCGCCTCCTCCCCATTGGCCACCTGCTTTGTTTTGCCTCCTTCCCGTTTTGAGTATTACCCCTACCTCCTTCTCCCCATTGCGGCACCTCTGCGCCTCCTCCACATTCGCCACCTTGGAGAGAAGGGTAGCGATATGTAACCCTTTATTTTTACTCTAGACTAATCACTAATGTTTAGTCATTATGAAGGGTACTTGCGGTTTATTAATATAATTTAACACTAATTAATTTATTACGTGCGTATACATGTAGATGGGCCGCGGATGTACATTGAGCAGTGTAGTGAAGAGTATATTAATGACATGTTTGCTTTAGAAGAGCCGCTAGGCGGGATATGTTGAAGAAGGATAAAATTTATGTACTATCCATGCATTGATTGCGGTAATAAAAATATACATTATGAAGAACTCTTTCATTTAACTCACCAATCATTTGTTCAGGAGGATGACGTTGGTCATAGGAAGTCTTATGCAATTTAGCTTGCAAAAATACTCTATTAGAAATATAGCAAGTAGTAGAAATAGTTTCAGCCCAAACTTCATAGGAGTAGGCTGTTCATTTAACATCATTCTAGCCATCTCAACCAAAGTTCTATTTTTGTGTTCTACAACAATGTTCTATTGTGGCATACGAGCTGAAGAGAATTGATGATCTAAACCTTTTTCAGAACAAAAAGAAGCAAATGATGAGTTCTTGAATTCAGTTCCATTATCACTTCTAATAGCTCTAAGTGCCTCTGGGAGTTCAGTGGCAAGTCTAAGGGCAAGTTCTCTAAAGTGACCAAAAGCTTTGTCCTTAGATGCCATGAAAAAGACCCAAGAGTATCTAGAGTAATCATCAACAATAACAAGAATATACCATTTACCTCAGCCCGACTAAACTCTAGCGGGACCTCACTGTGTCCTGTGCAACAATTGTCAGTGCATCGGTCATAACAAGTGTGGTAGCGTGATGAAGATATCACCTTCTGCGTGACAACATGGTGAACAAACAAAATCTATTGAATTTTTAATTTTAAGATTAGGCAATCATCTAACAAGATCCATATTCACGTCTGAGCAAGATGATCAAAACCAATATGACCTAGTCTACGGTGCCAGTGAAGTAAATCCTTAGAATTAGATAAAATAAGACACATAAGATCAGAGGATGATGAATATGAAAAGTCACCCTTAAACAAACGACCAACACGAATAATTTGGCATACTAGATCGCTCGATGAATCTAAGATACAATATGAATGCTTTTTAAAGCTCACTTCAAGATTATCGTCTATCAAATGTGAAACTGAAAGCAAATTATAGCTCAACTTATTGACAAGAGCAACGTTTTTTAAAATTAATTTATCATTGACGCACACAGTACCTTTTGCAAGAACTCGTCCTTGAGCATTGTCCCCAAAAGTACTCATCTCATCATTGGTGGTATGGTGAGAGAGGAGAACCATCTAGAGTCTCGGTCATGTGGTGAGAACAGCAGGTCGATGAACCATATATTCTCCTTCCACTTACGGCGAGCCTCTGAGAGCACGAACAATCGTCGATATCTTAGTATTAGGGTTAGACAATAAAGTTTGGTAACTAGTCTTGAGATCGAGGCGAACAAAAGCAATAGTGGCAAAGACAATGAATTTTTATATTTTGGGCCTGCTTGCTGATCCGCCGCCGTTGATGTGCTTCTTTGGTTTGGCGCGGGTTAGTATGATCGCGTGATAGGCGTCGGTTATGCCGGTCGATCGAAGAAACTAGCGAGAAAAGAATTTTGACATTCGGATCTCGTCGGTCGGACCACGGTTTACGTTAGGTCGGTTTGCCGGCGATATGACTTCATGACATGATTTGGTCTTACCGGTTCAGTAGTAGAAACTCCCAAACCTGCAGGAAATTGTTTACAAGGAGCAAACCGATGATAAGGAGCTTGATTAAACTTCACTCCAATAAGAGAAATCTTCTTTAACATGTCTTTCTTCGTTTTGCGAAAGCAAAATTGAACCAAATGACTCTCTCTACCACAATGAGCGCATTTATACTTGTCTTGATGAAAAGTCCTATCTATTGCCTTTACAACACCCATTTGGGTAGATGGACCCTTTGCAATACCAGCTGATTTAAAAATAATTTATTTTGGTTCAGATTCTACTTCAAATTTTCTAGGTTTAAGAAGCTTAACAATCTTATGAGGATTATTCTTAGCATGCTCAACAGACTAAAATCCTTGACCCTGATGTTTAACACTCACTTTTGACTTGTCTAGGATCATATTCAAAATTTTCTCGCCAAAAGAAAATATCTCTAAAGTGTTCTTGAGATACACATTGTCTTTAGCTAGAGAGAGACAAGTTGTGCATTTAACAGATTCATTCACAGGTTTCTTAAAAGCACTAGACTGAACCATTTTTTTTCTTTTCAGCAAAATCATTAAGTTGTCTAGTCAAAACTTCTATTTCTATGGTAAGTTTAGGACAATTAGAGTAAGAAGATATCTAATGATAAAGTATTTGTTGAATTATTTCCTGAGATGAGTTTAGTCTGGCTTCTAGCAAACCACAATTAGAGCAAAATTTAGTTTGAATATTTGAAAGACTTGACTCTAAACATGTAGAAGAACTAAACTTGAGATTTTCAATTTCATAATTTGCAGGTTTTAACTTTTCATCACAGGAGTCATGAGCCAACCTTAAATCATCAAATTTAGCATTTACATTCTTAAGTTGAATCAAGTTTAATGCATTAATTGATCTAGCGATCATTACTTCGGAATGTAAAACTTGACAAGACTCAAAAGATTCTTAATTACGAGTAACGACTTTAAGTTTATTGATTTCAGAAGTTAAGCTTTCAACAAGACAACTATTTTCTTTCAGTTTCTTTTTTGTATTTTTCAATTCAATAGCAAGTTTAATCAAACTATCTTTAAGCTCATCATATAATGGTCTTACGACATCGGGATCACTGTCATTGCCATCGTCATTGTCGTTTTTTGCCATGAAGCACATGCCCGTGAAGTCATCATTATTCTTCTTCTTCTTCCCTTTAGCATCATCTTTGTCGTGGTCGTCGTCATCACAACTCTCATATTCCACATCACTCAAGTCCAGATGCTCGATAGCCAAGAAAAACTTTTCGGCAAATTTTCGACGAAAATTTCCACCATTGATGTTGTTGTTCTTGGATGGCCGACGATGGCAATTCTTATCTTCCTCGATCACCCCCTTGAGCTTGGGACACTCTACCTTAATGTGGCCTGGCTTGCGACACTCATAATACTTGATCGAGCTTGACACGCCACCTCGCTTCCTCATCCTCATGTTGTTGAGTGCATTGTATGCCTATGAGGAGATCAATACCAAATCCTCTTCAAGGAGTTGTTCGAACTGTTCCCCTGAAAAAGAAGATAAAGCAAACATAAGAAAAGAACTAGACGAAACAGCCTGCATGGTGCTAGTCACAAGTGCTAAAGATAAAGATTTACCAATCTTAGATGGTAATCTTAGATGGTAAAGCTTCCATCTCATAGGTTTTTAATCTAGAGAAAAGATCATCCATGGTTAAAGTATCTAGATCGACAGTTTGATTGATAGTTGTGACAACCATCAACCACTCAGAACCTAAAGATCTCAAAATTTTAGTTGCATTATCTTCATCAGTAGGAATAACATTAACATTACGCAAATTACTCAATATTTTTTTTAAACGAACAAAAAGATCATCAATAGTTTCACCAGGCTTTATAGCAAAATCAGAATATTCTTTTTGATAAAGATTTTTATGCACTTTATTAATTTTAATGGTTCCTTCATGATAATTGCAAAGAGTTTTCCATATTAGATGGGCAGAATTAATATGAGCTACACGATCAAATTCTTTGCAAGAAATCCCTTGAAACAGCAAGTTACGACCATAAGCATTTAAATTAACATCTGTCTTATTGAGATTAGTAATAGTAACTAGAACCTTATATGGTCTAGAAACCTCATTCCAAACATCACTACCTTGAGCCTCAATGTATGCTTGTATACGACACTTCCAAAAAGCAAAATCAGTACTATCTAGCATGGGGGATAATTCACATACCTCTATGATGCCATAGCAACCGCTCCGATACCACTTGTAGGATCGAGATCGACAATCGAGAGGGTGAATGATTGTAGTGCCTTCTTTGCAACTTCTGAGAAGACTACGCTCTGGATTCAGCGACAATGAATACTTCCGTGCTCAAATGCGAGTTGGTCTACTTAATCGTAGTGGTTGAAAGCTACTTTGTGACCGATTTTGCTAGTCAATGCTATTGTCGATAATCGGAGAACAACACAATACATAATCGAAGAAGGCGAAGTCGACTGGTAGAAGAGATTCGACCACCTAGTCGAAGAGTTCATTATCGATTTCTTCCACCTTCCGACTTGGGAGATTCACCACCTAGTTGAAAGAGATCTGATCTGTTATTACTCAAACATGTTCTGTGTCTACAAAGTGCTCTCACAGCACCTCTCAAACCCTAGTAAGAAAGCACCGAAAAAGCTCTCTCTCTACTAAAAGCCGCCGCCACCAAAAGCCCTAAAAAACCTCCCACCAGCGTGACATGACACCCAGTCTCTCCATCGCGGTGGGAATCCTCATTTTTCTATCATGTCAAGCAGGTAGTCCTAGCGAACTGAGTCAAAAGCTTTTGCGATGTAGAGTTTGAGGAGTAAGGCCAGCGTTCTGTTCCAATGGTATCTTTTCGCCAGATTCCGGACATATAAGAAGTTGTCCTGAATGCATCTCCCCTTTATGAAGGCGCTTTGGCTTGGGGAAACCAGTTGATTCATGAATGGTGAGAGCCATAAGGCCAGGATATTTGTGATGATTTTGGAGAAACTGTGATTGAGATGATGGGTCTGAAATCTACCACAGCTTGAGCTCCCTCCTTTTTCGGCAGCAACACCAAATTTGCCATGTTTGAGCATGGGAGGTTGTTTGTCCTCAGGTCAAAGAATCTTTGTAGCGCTGCCATGAGATCACTCTTTATGATATCCCAGCATGCACCATAGAAATTCTCGTTGAATCCATCTGGTCTCGACGCTTTGTCCGCCGGTAGCTGTAGGATGGCTGTATGGACCTCTTCCTCGAAGAGAGGGCTGACTAGGGCGTGGAGGTCCAGCTGTGGCAGATGCAGGGTGCCCAGTTGAAGGTGGTGGTTCATGGCAAGGTGTGCTCGAGGACACTATCGAAATACTAAAACAACACTTTCGCTTTGTCCTCGTGTGCGACGGCCCAACCTTGGTCCCTTGAAAGCTGCCGGATAAAGTTTTTTCGCCTACGTGAATTCATTTGAATATGGAAGAATTTTGTGTTTGCATCTCCCCCTCTAAGCCAGTTGATGCGAGATGCATGTTTCTTCTAGGATCTTTCAACAACCGGGAGGCCCATAATCCTTCTCTTTAGGCGTGTTCGGAGTTCAGTCTTTCCCATTGAGAGTCTGTGGCTTTCTTGTGCTATCTCAAGGCGTAGAGGAGGAGGGCAATGGTCCGAGATGGATTTGGCCAAGGCATGTAAGGTATGGCGGTTGAAGGTGGTGTCCCAAGCATTATTGCAAAGAGTCTATCCAAGCGGATTAGAGTTGGGTTATCTATGTTGAAGCTGGGCTCGAGACTCTCGGAGAGTTCTGATCCAATTGGATTCCTCATCCCCTGATGCCTATAAATAGAGGAGGACCCCCTCATTGTAATGTGCGTCTATTGAGAAGCAATAAAACAGATTCTGAAATCCCCTCATATCTCTGTATTCATTCTATTATTACATTCTTATGTTCTTGCATTGTTCTTACGATTGAGTTTGTCTCGAGGTAATCGCTCACGACTGGACTTCAGCAGCAGCGGTTCCTCAACAATCTCTTCGTTGCTCCAAGTGAATTTTCAATTTTGTAGGTGAATTTCTTTGAGCTCACATTCATCGAGTGCATTTCGGAAATGGGCCATAAGGCGTCGGTTGAGGTTGCGGTACCTGTTCTTGTGTCAGTTTGATGTTTCTTAACAACTTACCTTTTTTGTTCCATTTTTGATAGATGGAATCACTTCAGCTAGAAGGCAACGATGAACACCAACTATCTTTAGAAGCTTCTCATGCTTCGGATGTGATCCATGATGGCCCACCAATAGGCCCACGCATAGGAAGTGAGCACCAAGCAGAAATCCCCAATCTAGCCACAGAGGATGAACATTGTCAGCGCATGGCCAGCTCACTCTATAGTTGCAAGTTACATGGGTATGATTTCCCTAGTGTGTTTGGATTAGCTATACCATTCATGTGGGAAAGCCAACCACCGAGTGAAGTCAACCACAAGGAAGAGAAATTACAAGCACCACATTCTTTAAAAACTGAATCAACCGCCAGTAACAGAGATAACGAAAGTCAGGTGACCTCAATTTGTACAAACTGCTATAATACAAGTGAATGTGATTCGACGTATCTGGATTCACATGTTGTGCTACCAGTAGATCAAATTGAATCTGAGAGCAATCAGGTGTATGATGAAAAATTGGCTCCATGTTTCACTCGAGAATGCCTCAACCTCATTGATGGGCCAATGATGCAGCAAAGAGAAAACAAACAATTTGCTCCATTGCCTGGTTCGCCCGCCTCCCATTGGAATGATCTAGAGGAAGAATGTTTTCTTCTTGGGCTCTACATTTTTGGTAAAAATCTCAATCTGTTGAGCAAGTTTGTAGGGAGTAAGACTGTCGCGGACGTGCTTTCCTACTACTATGGAAGGTTCTACAACAGAGATGCCTATAAAAGATGGTCGCACTGTAGAAAGACAAGAACTACTAGATGCATTCTTGGGGAACGCATTTTTACAGGTCGGCGACAGAAGGAGCTTATATCTCGTCTGAAATCTAAAATCCCCAAAGAAGCTTTTGATTGGTTACTCGAGGTATGCGCAATGTGACACAATGAGGATTTTAGTTGACAACCGACTTTTGGTATTGACATGGTTCAAAATGAAAGTATCTTCATGACCCTGAGTTTGAACACCAATTTTGATAGTATTTCTTGTCATATAACACCATAGGTGTTGCTATGAATTATTTAGAGTAACAACACTTTCATGTTTGGTTTTATCCATTTTATATTCTTCCGATGTTCAATCAAATGAGTAGATTTGTTTAGCTATTTAAATATTGACCATTCAAATCTTATGCTGTCAGATGGAAAAAGGTTGGATGATATAATTGCCGCCTGCTAAGGTTGCCTAGGCATCTTATTATAGGTTTTGGGTAGTCTTCATATTGTTTGTATCTAACTTATTTAAAATCTTTAGACGAGTTTTTAATGCATTTAATATACTTACAAGAACTTTTACGATGATGATTGTGAGCCGTAACTGAAGCCATTGCATGGATATTGTGGTTTTGTGTGTTTTATCTATATTTTTTTTGTGAAAAGGTATTTGGCATTGCTTAAGCTATGTTACTCTAGATTAGAATCACATCAGAGTCAAATCTTTGATGTTTGAGGCACAATTATGTTTCCTAGTGTAATATGACAAGAGAACCATTAATTTAAATTTCATGCTTCACTATTATTTATCAGCATCATTCATGAATTATGCTCATAGTTTGCCAAAATTAACAGAGGATGTTGTTTTTCTTCTATCAATTGCTGCTATATGAGTTGCATTGCTTTCGCATATTGTAGGTTTTCAAGTCTTTCAGTGATGGCCTAACATCTTTAGAGGATTGTGTCTTCACCCTGAAATCCACTATTGGAACAGAAGCTTTTGTGGAGGTGGTTGGGATTGGTGAAGGGAGGCATGATTTGACTGGATTTGTTCGGAACACATCCAAAACAAACCAAGTTCTATCTGTTCGTGCCGACATGCCTACAGGAAAAAATTGTTTGTCACTTGCTTCAGAAGACATAATCAAGTTCTTGACTGGTGATTTCAGAAGTAAGGCAAAATCAAATGATCTTTTTTGGGAAGCTGTCTGGCCCCGTTTGCTCGCAAGAGGGTGGCATTCAGAGCAGCCAAAGGACGTCCGCACAGCTAAGAATTGCCTTGTATTTCTAGTGCCGGGTATCAAAAGATTCTCAAGAAGGAAGCTCACTAAAGGCACTCACTATTTCGATTCTGTCAGCGACGTCCTTAATAAAGTGGCAGCGGATCCCATTCTTCTTGAGCTAGATGTTGATGGAATAGACAATGGTGCCACTGCTCATAAAAATGGACAGGCAACAGACCAAGATTCTCCTTTGGATGGCGATCAGGAGCTTCCAAAGTTTACGGTAATTGATACTTGCTTGGTCCAAGGGGAAGAGCCCTTCAAAGTGAGGAATTGAGGAACTTACCTGCTGATGCAAACATTAGTTTTGGACCTTCACATCAGTCAGATAATATGTTGAGTGACAGTTCCTCTCAGGAGCAAGATGGTGATGATAGCTCGTCAGATGACCACGAAGATCGTGGACGAGTGACAGCTCGTGTGAATGATATTGAAATGGTTTCAGTTTACAATACAGGCAAAGAATCCCATGTGGATTTGTTAAAAAACATGGGGACTGCACCACGCTTAGTCTTTCCACTTAATGGCCATTCTTCTAATGATCATCACTTAGACATTTCCAATGGCAATGGTGACAAAATAGACTTGGCATGCTTCTCTGGCCTTGGAACAAAAACTGGGAGGCGTGTGTACTTATCCCCAATGTCAAAGCGCAGAAGATTTGCTAGATCTAGATGTAGCAATGACAAGACCATCAACACAGCTTTTCTTTCTCAAACGATGATGGTTTAGAGGAACACAAAATCAAGCCTCTATCCACTTCATCAAAACCAATTGTTGTTGATGTTGGTGGTATTTTCCAAACCAGAACATGCTCAAAGTGCTCCACAAAGGAGAAGCAATGTGAGCATATGACAAATGTAGTGAAGCCTCCTACCAACAGCAGATCACATGAGAAGAGGAATGTGGTGAATATAAATGAGGACAAGCCGTTTGAAGGAAGGTTGATGCAATGGCCGAAGTTCATTCAAAGATCAACATGAATGGGACAAAATTACGAGAGAAGGGACTCAGGTAAGTAGTTTGGCTGATCTGAATAAACTGGAGACACAACCAGGTGATCAGACTAGCATGAGGATATGCATGACTTCATCAGACAATCATGGTTGCTTGCAGGCAGATGAAGATGGAGCTCATTCCATTTCGGACAGCGAGGTTGTACCTGATGTTTTGGAGGCTGCGGGAAAACCTGAGGCAGAGCCGACTTTCCCGATGAGTCCTCGGAGGCATGGAACCAGAAACAGGCCTCCTACCGCCAGAGCTCTGGAAGCCATTGCTCTTGGGCTTCTTGGAGTTGGAGGTGCAAAGCGCAAAGGTGACCTAACAAGCTTGACGAAAAGCAGGCCTCCTCAGCGGGCTCGCAAAAACAAAGACTAAGTTTCTACATCTACCAGCGCGCACAATCAGCAGATCGCGTGTGTTGCATGACTCGGTATGCATGGATTTCACAATGAGAGGCCATCAACATCAGTCATCTCAAACAATCCTCAATCCATCTCTTTTGGAGGACCTCGCCATTACCTAATGTTTACCATGCAGGGCGTTGGAGACGATGGCTCTACGGATGCATGGTGACTCTCCTTTTTCCCTCCCTTTTTGGAAACTCAGATGCATGGCGAACTAATGTGCGAGAAAATAATTTACCTTTTATTTATGTTTTATTATTATTATTATAAGAGTTGCATGTCTGGCAAGGTGTGCAAAACTTACCCAAGTTCTACTGAAGAAGAAAGAGAAAACACCATGCTGACCGGTTCATCCATTGCCTTCTTGGTTCATAAAATATAATGTCTTGCTTTGGTAACTATTGTGTTTCATATATGCGTAGAAACTAACTAGAAAGTCAGCGGTCAGGAAAACCCTAGCTACTGCCTATGATTACAATTTTGGTAGCAAAATTTGGTATCTCCCGTTCAGCTTGCTTTGCAATTTCCATCGCAACCCTTTTGACTATTTCAAGCCTTCAAGGTATAGCGTATACACAACTACGCAAGGTTAGAAAGTTCAGAATGCAAGCAAACTGCTAGCTATATATAAACCTGAAGCTTGGGGTTGGATAGGAAGGTTAGGGCGTTTAGCTGATTGTTTTAGCACCTTTCACCGCAAAGCTTGCCTTGTATTAGATCAAGCTAGCTAGTTTTGTAACATTTGGTCCAGATTTCCATGTCAATAGCAATACCACACTGGACTAAAAGTTGGGCTTAAGACCAACAATAATCATGAGATTTGGATTGGTTACATGACCATTAACAAACACCAGATCGATCGAAGAATCTACTATATGGCTCATACATAGACATGGCGTTATGTCACTCAAGATGGTGTCGTAGCAAACAACACTACTACAAAACATGCTATACTAGACACCGTGCGTAATAAAATTATCATGACGGTTCTTTACAAGAGCATGCGTGATACGTGCCTATCATAGACGGTTCTTGTAGTGATATCTAAGCACTATAAGTAGATGCTCTGACAGGCCTTTCCATTCCATTTGAGGCACCGCCACCCTCCTATCTTGCCTGCCTCCCCATTGGCCACCTACTGCTTTATTCTTTGCCTCCTTCCCGTTTTGTTTGTTACCCCTACCTCCTTCTCCCCATTGCGGCACCTCTGCTGCCTCCTCCCACATTGCGCCACCTTGGAGAGAAGGGTAACGATATGTAACCCTTTATTTTTACTCTAGACTAATCACTAATGTTTAGTCATTATGAAGGGTACTTGCGGTTTATTAATATAATTTAACACTAATTAATTTGTTACGTGCGTATACGTGTAGATGGACCGCTGGATGTACATTGAGCAGTGTGAGTGAAGAGTATATTAATGACATGTTTGCTTTTAGAAGAGCCGCCGAGCAGGATATGTTGAAGAAGAGGATAAAATTTATGTACTATCCATGCATTGATTGCGGTAATATGAAAATGTTTAACAACCGTGCGGATCGAAGCTCACTTAATCTGAAGGGTTTCAAAAAGGATATACATGTTGGGCGATCACGGTGAAGAACATTATCTGGAAGTCGATAATGGCGACATCGCAGGAAGTCAACGATATGCATGGTATGGAATGTGCTTTTGATGAGGATAGGTCGCATGATGACAATCTGGATCGGATGCTACGATGCGAGAAGGAACTACGGTGAGAGAGTTTTGTAAATTCGAGGGCTTAATGGAGGACTCGGAAACCTTTGTTCCACGTACGCAGCCAGGAATACACAGGTTGTCAGCCGTGTGAGCTGCTGAAATTGAAGGCAAGCAATGGTTGGTCCGACAAAGATTTTCTGGCGTTGTTAGGTCTCTTAGTGACATCCTTAGGAGAAACGTGTTGCCAGCCACGACCTACCAAGCTAAGAAGGTTATTTGTCCATTGGGAATGGAAGTAGAAAGAATACATGCATGTCCGACGATTGTATCCTTTACAGTAAAGAGTATGCGAGACATGCATGTATGTTCCGTGTGCAAAGCATCCGATACAAGCGTAAGAATCTTGCTAAGGCGAAGCAAGGACCTCTGCTAAGATGTTGTGGTATGCACTGTGATCCCACGTTTGAAGCGTTTATTCTGAGAACGAAAGGAGGCAAGATTGATGCGTTGGCACTTTCGGAGGCGTAAAAAGATGGGAAGCTCGGACACCCTCACGATTACGCCTAGTGGAGCAACCGATCGGGCTTGAAGAGTTCGGTCGCGAGCAGGAATATAAGGTTAGGGTTGAGTGCGGACGAGAGCGAATCCTTTCGATAACATGAGCGGTGACATAGCTTTGGCACGTGAATCTATGTATATACAACCTTCCTCCTTGGTTGTGTATGAAGCGAAAATACATTTTGATGTCACTACTTATCCAAGGGCGAAGCAACACAGGAGCGATATTGATGTGTACCTAGCACCATTCTTTGGAAGATCTTGTGACACTTTGGAACGAAGGGGTACAAGTATGGGATCTTGTACAAGCGAGAGAACTTCACTTTACGCGCCATGTTATTCGCACCATCAATGATTTTCCGCGCCTTGGTAACTTTGTCGGAGTTCGATACAAAAGGAGCCAAAGCTTTGTCGCCTTTGTTTAGATGGTGCAGAGTGTATGGTGAACAACTCCGCAAAAGCGTGTATATCGTCACCGTAGGTTCCTTCGAGATTCACCCATACTGCATGAGATGAAGAAATAATTCGCGGAAATAAGGAGGGCGGTTCGGCTCAAGGGCTTTTAGAGGAAAGAGGTCTATGATATAGTTAAGGATATCGATGTTGTGCTTGGAAAGGGCGTAAATTAAGGATCCTCGAGAAAAACATCTGGAAGAAGCGGTCAATTTTTGGGACTTGCCTTATTGGGAGCACTTAGAAGTTCGCATCGCTTGCATCGGCGTCATGCGTGGAGAAGAATGTATGTGATAGCAGATTGGTCTCTTCTTGAACATTAGTGGCAAAACAAAAGCGGTGTTAACGCAGGCGTGACTTGGTTGATATGAACATAGAGCCGAGTTAGCAGAAGAGACCGATAAAGGGCGACATACCTTCCCGACTTGCTACACTTTGTCAAGGCGAGAGAAATAAAGCGTGTCAAAGCTTGCATGGTGTGAAAGTTCCGTCAGGTTACTCGCCAATATTAAAAACTTGTTTCCATGAAAGATTTGAAATTAATTGGTATGAAGTCTCATGATTGTCTGTCTTGATGACACAGATGCTTCTGTTGCAATTAGGAGTATCTTGCCAAACAAGGTCAAAGTGGCAATCTTTAGGTTGTGTTATTTCTTTAACTCAATTGCTCGAGAAGGTCATCGATCCCCAAGGACTCGGCTCTGCGAGTAGGGTGGTGAGAATCTATGTCATCTTGAGATGTATTTCCCTCCGTCATTTTTGATATCATGGTCCATCTCATTGTTCACCTTGTGAAAGAGATAAAAATATGCGGCCTGTGTTCCTCGTCATATGTACCCTTTCGAGAGATACATAGAATTACGAAGTCCTACATACGGAATCGATCTCGTGGGAGGCGCATATCATCGAAGGTTATGCAGAAGAGGTCATTGAGTTCTGCGTGGACTACATGGCTCAGTGGAACAGATAGGTGTGCCTCTATCTCAAATCACGAGGGAGGCGGAGGTATCGGGACCATCGGGAGGAAAGCAATCACTCCGATCTAGATACATACTGCGCAAGCCCATTTCACGGTCTTGCAACACATGACCCAAGTGTCCCGTACATCGGCGAGCACAAAGACATGAGTGCGCCAGAATCTAGGCCGGTCGGAGGTTTGGATAACGAGAGAAACTGTGCCCGTCGGTTCAGCGAATGGTTAAAGATGCGATTCACTTGGAGGTCATCAAGTGATGAAATGCTTCTATGGTTGGCCAAAGGACCAAAATTTACAATTGTGACATGGCAAGGATACGACATAAATGGGTACACGTTTTATACGGCAGCTCAGGATAGGAAGAGCACAGTCCAGAATAGCGGTGTTCGCATAGATGCATTTCACGAGGGGTTCAATACCGAGGGGGCACGCGGGTTGAACTCGTACTATGGGTTCGTAGAGGAGATTTGGGAGCTCGACTATGTACTTTTCAAGATCCCCTGTTTCGATGTCATTGGGTTAAACTTCCACAGGGCGTGAAGGTCGACAAGTACAGCATCACTACTGTGGACCTCAAACGTGTCGGATACAAGGATGAACCATTCGTACTCGCTAAGCAAGTTATTCAAGTTTTTTATGTAACGGACCCAGCAAATAAGAACCGCCACGTAGTTCTTCATAGGAAAAGAAGGATTGTCGGAGTTGAGAATGTCGTGAATGAGGAAGAGTACAATCAATTTGACGAGTTGCCTCCTTTTAGAGATGACATCAGACTGGAGGAAGAACCCAGTGAGGAAGCTAGCTATATGCGTGTCGATCATCATGAATGACTATATTTCAATTAAACATGTATTCCATTGTAATTCGAAGGTTATGCATCTTAAAAAGGTAATATTAATACAAGTATAAAACAGTTGAGTTTGACTCATTTTGAGTTCCCAAGATTTAGTTATGCATTTACAAAGTTATCATCAATTTCCTTTGCAACAATAAAGATTTTAAAAGTGCATTTTCCAAAATAATACTCTCTGGTATATAGACATGCTTGAAACCAATTTTAATATTAAGTTTATCAAAAATGAAAAGTATCAGAAGTGGTTTCATCCATTTTGGAGTTGAAATGAATTAGTTATGATTTTTCGAAGTTAATATATTTAACAGTGTGCAAATTAATACTTTCTCGGATTTTATAAAGCGATTAATACTTTTCTCACCGATTGAAAGGCGGCGATTGTGAACCGTTGGATCAAGATCCATGGTTCCCGCGATACAGCAGCGTTCGAGGCGGTCGAGCGACCTATCGAATCTCGGCCGTTCATTTGGAATCGCAGAGGCTAATATTCGCGGCGCATTTGGACGGTCGACGGCCCACTAAATCGAGCCGTCGATTATACATCCAGCGGTCGAAAGCGATCCAAGTTACATGCGTGCAAAGCGGACGGTCGAGCGTTTGAATGAAGGTGGGCGTTGATCTAAAGATAGGCGGCTCTGCGAAAGAACTTTGTTAAGTCATCACAGACGGTTTAGTTATATAGCACGTGCGTGATATTAAAATAGGGTTTCTCTTAAGTCATCACAGGCGGTTTCATGCGGCACCGTCTCGTGATAGTTAACATCACTGAGCGGTTTGTTTATGGAACCGTGCGTGATTTATTATCCTGAGCGGTTCTATGTGATATCTGACTATATAAGTGCCGGCTCGAGCGGTTGTGCACTCTTACGCTTAGTCTTTTTCCACCGGCCGCGCTGCGCCTCGGTCTCCTCAGGCGCCACCTCAGGCCGGCGCGCCTCCCTTCGTCCACGCCTCAGGCCAGCGCGCCTCGCCGTCCTGCCTCAGTCTAGTCCGCCCCGCCCCTTGACCACCGGTGAGTTTCCCGCGTGACCCCCTTCTCTAGTGAGGCGGGGTTTCCCTCGGTCGCCCGCCCTAGACCACCGGTGAGTTTCCGCGCTCCCCCTTCTCTGCCGTGAGCCGATGTATTGTTTGTTTTTGGCTTGTTACAACAACATATATTTTGATATTTGTACCATGCTTCCGATGTTTGATTTGGACATACTTGGGTGACCATTCAATGTTGGGTCTATTTTCACCACATACTTAACATATTGAATGATAATTACGAATTGTTCATCGAGATCGTATGTAAGTCCAAATGTCCAATACTTGAAATGCTTTACCAAGTTATGAAGCGCGGAAAGCAAGCACGATTGTTTGGACATGTAAGCGGGGTCACTTCAGTTAATCCATCATCGATTTTTTGGAAAATGATTTGCTTGATCTATGTTTAAAAGTTAATAGTTATTTATTATTTGTATATACTTTTGTATCTTTGGCTTTCCCTGAGATCTCCACTATGCTTACTGACTAGGTAGGGGGACCCCAATTGTACTGTGTACAGCCTGTGTGAAGCTTCGCGGTTCAAAACTTTTAATCGTTATTGTCGGTGTATTAGAACCGATCTTACGTAAAGATTGTTTGATTGAGGGTCTCCTAGAGATGAGATCACGCGAGCGGATTGACCGCAGGATGTTTAGGCGAGTTGAGCCTTCTCAGGGAGAATAACAACCCTACTCCTGTGTGTGTATGGTATTGACTGTATTCTCGATGATCAAGCAAGGAACTAGGACTATTACAGAGAACAGTACTTGTGTTTCTCCTTGACTCGCTCTGTTTCGCCCTTTTCTTTCACCCTCTGATTGATGTCTTTATATAGTCGTGAAGGAGTAGTCGTTTTGTCCTGCGGAAGAGGCGCCTAATTAAGCCAGTAATGGGCGCATGTTGGCAGTAATTACCGGCGCATTGGCTTCTTCACGTCGTCTGGCAGTTATCTTTCAGAGGTAATGGGGTATTTAAGTACTATTACTACACGGAATAATAGTGCGTGTGGACCGTTCGGATTCCTTAATCAATTGGACCCACTCGCTTGTAGGTTTGATTATAAGGTGGTCGTGATTGACCCAGTCGTGGCAGGACTTACGACTGGACAATAGTCGTAGAAAGACTTACGACTGGGTAATGGTCGTAGAAGGACTTACGACCAGGTAGGGGTCGTAGAAGGACTTACGACCAGGTAGGGGTCGTAGAAAGACTTACGACCATGACATAGTCGTAGCCAGACTTACGACTATGGGGGTGATTGTAGGAGATCTTACAATCACTTGGTAGGCCTCTCCTTATAAATATAAGGGGTATACGGGGACTATGTGACATCATATTTACCCATAATAAAATTATAGATAAAAGATAAAATGAGGATTATTAGATCCTCGTCATCTAGCCCCCAGCTTCAAGTGAAAACAACTTATTTGGTGAAGGATTTGTAAATGGTCTTACGACTATGAAGATGTCGCAGAATAATGGTCGAAGGAAAAACTCTTCGACATTTGAGTGCTACTTTGACCAGAAATTTGCTTGGTCAGGATGGTTGCCTACGACTATAAAAAAGTCGTAAAAACCCCTACGACCGTGAAGTGGTCGTAGTAGGGCGATCGGAGAAAAATCCATTTCGATTGCTATTTCATTCGACCAGAAAGACTCGGTCAAGAAAGTGATTTCGCTTGGAGGTGACAAAACGCACCTAATTTTCTCGAACGAACCATCTGGGGAATTGCAGCGACTCTCACGGACACTGTCAAGCGAGGCGATTCGGCGGTGCAACCAATTCCCACAGACTTATTGACGGGATGGTTTCCGAAGCGGTGCAATCGTGAAGATTGCTTACGACTATCGAAAAGTCGTATAAACCCTTACGACTGTGAAGTGGTCGTAGTAGGTCAATCGGAGAAAAATCCTTTCCGATTGTTACTTCATTCGACCAGAAAGACTTGGTCGAGAATGTAATTTCGCTTGGAGGTGACGATACGCACCTAAATTTCTCGAACAGACCATCTAGGGAATTGCAACCGACTCCCACAGATCTATCAATGAGACGATTCGAAGCGGTGGCGATCGTGCGGTTATAAAAACTCACGGGGAGTTAGACTTGGATTTTTACCTTTTCTCCAAATCGTTCCCACCGTTCTTTAGGTTTTCGCCTTCTCCGCCTTAGACTCGTCTTCGTCTTCTCCGCCGCCAACCCAATTCAAAACTTCTTGTCTCTGAGAGAAATAGCCAAGAAAATTTCCGAGTGGGAAGAGTCGGAGATGGACGCATCAAAGATCAAAGTCTTGGTCGATCTTGGGAAGATTCGAGAAGGCTACGGTGAAGTGGATTCGGCTATTGGGCGATAGCGGCCGTCGGGGAAAATGGGCAAATCCCCGTCTTTCAAGCGTACTGTGAGTGCGGCCTCCACTGCTGCTCACCCCTTTCTTACAGTGGTACTCGAGCACTTTGGGGTGGAATTAGTGAACCTAGGTTCTAATTCCATTACCATGTTGAGTGTCTTCGTGTACCTGTGCGAGGCGTACCTGGGGATTCAGGCGGACCTCGAGCTATTCAATATTATTATGGGATGGCTCGACAAGCCGGAATCGCGGAAGCCTGATGCAAGCTCCACGACTCGAAGTCGAAGGAGTATATTGAGTTTCACCGGTCTTCATGGCACAGGTGGAGGAAGAGGTGGTTTCTTGGAAAGTCACCTCTGAAGGCGGCCTCTCTTTGTGCGGGAAGGTGCAGAAGAAATCTTCATGGGATTCGACTCACGAAGATATAGTAGGATTGCCCCTATATTCAAGCCATCAAGGACTTGAAAAAGAGGGATGGCCGGATGGCATGTGGTAAAAGATTTTATCACCACAGTATTAGTCCCTTGAAGAAGCGAGCATCTCCTATGTGGAGATACTCGGGAGAGAGAGACAACCGAGAGACTACTGACGAGGTAAATAGCTCATCGACTTAGCTTTGGTTTGGTCTTTCTCAACATTGTCTAAAATTCTTATCTGTTTACGGATCTTTCTGGCAGGGTTGACTCTAGAGTCGGACTCATCTGTGAAAATCTCCGCCACTCAGTGGCGGTTCCTCAATCATTGCGGCTTTGTCATGAGATGAAAAGATAGGCGCCTAAAGGTAATCAAAAGTTGATTCTTTCTTTAGGACTTTATAGTCGTGAAGAAACTTCGACTAATGGTGATCGTAGAAAAGCTTGCGATCAAGAAAGTGTCGTAGAAAAACTTATGACTTGGCTGCTGGTGGTAGAAAAACTTACATTTGGTTAGTGACTCTTCTTTTACTGTTTTGCTTTACAAGAAAGTAGGCATGGAAAATCGTCGGGGCGACGAGGAAGTCGTCTTGATGACTATTAGCGCTGAGGTTGTCGAAAAGGCAGAGGTTCGGCTCCTCGTCTAAGAGGCGTCGACTTGCAAGATCTGCAGACAAGGGAGGAGCAAGCTCGAGCTCGGTCTTTCGACCGGACCCTCTGAACTGCGGCGCCGTAGCCATGCGGCGAGAAATTTGCGGCTATCAGCCGAGGAGGTTGAAACAATTGAATCTCTTAGCGCAAACCTGCATGAGGCTAAGGTACCCTTCTATTATGACAAGGAATCTTCGCAGATTCTTTGCCACTCCTAGTTTTGTTAAGCAAGCTGAAAGGAGATCTGGAAAGATTTTATGCTTTTATGAAGGATGATCTTTGCTCGGCACAACTGCAGATCTAGGGTAGTGCTCTCTTGGAATGGTCGAGGCCCGATCTCGGCCATCAGAGAACAGGAGACGAGCCACGTTTCTGTTCAAACTCTGACGAGGCGTGGTCGTGCATTAGGCCAATATTGAACCCGACGGGCGTGGTCGTGGAAGAAGAAGTCCTCCGTTAGGAGGATTGCTCCTAAATTCTGGTTAAGACCGAGTGCGAGTATGTGAAATGTACTAAAGTGTAAGAACAACATTTACCTTTTTCTTTTCACAACTTTGATTTGCTTTTCTTTATTTTAGTCAGACTCCTTGACCCCGAGGATGTTTCCATTGAAGCCCATTGTCACTTCTTGATTCTTGGAGAGGTAACAATGGAAGTGGTTGAAGGATCTCCCTTGACCAGTGGCTCAAGTGGTTTCTCCAACTATTGAGGTCGTAGCTACAACTCACGAAGTCATAGCTACGACTCTCGAGAGGGCATTGCGACTCGAGTCGTAGAGACCACGAGGCATTTGCAAAGCCCCTGTCAAGGTGATGATGACTCTGACACCGTCTTGGGAAGGAAGTCGTGGCGGACATCTCTTAGGTGCCCAAAGAAAGTGCGACCACGAGAATCGGAGGATGAAGAACCTTTCGACTTACGTTTGATTTCTTTGGACTGCTTCGTCATAGGGTCTCTTGCTTTCGGATCTCACGAGAGTCCCCATCCCAAGGATATTCCAAATAGAGAAATACCTTCCGACAATGGCGTTTTGAGAAGGTGTGGTGGGATCAAGTCGCGAGGGTAGATAAGGCTGAGAACCGGAGTTTGTGTATTCGACCTTTGCTAGGTGGACTATGAATGTAAGTATTTTAGAATACTTATATATGTGGCTTTCCTTTTCTTCTCACTATCTTCTTTTGCGAGAAGCTGCGGAGCAAATTGCCGTTGTCGGTGAGTATCATCGACAACTTTTAGAGCTCGACAAGAGAAGAAGAACTCTGCATCTGAGCGAGAGATGGTAAGTTCTTGTTATTCATAATCGTTTCGATTTGACTACTCGTATAGTGTTTTATGAGAGTAGTCATGGAAAAAACTCATGACAAAGTACTGGTCGTAAAGAGCTTACGACTACTTACGACCAGGTGGTGGTCGTAGAAAGACTTACGACCATGACATAGTCGTAGAAAAACTTACGACTAGTTCGGTGGTTGTAGAAGGACTTGCAACCAATCGGCTTATGTTTATTTCCATTTTCGTCCTCTGTAGGCTAAGCGACACGAAGACCTTAGGTGACTCACTCGATTATGAAAAGAGGAGTCGAGAAAGCTAAGGGAGGAAGTAATAGTCCTCTCGGATAGACTTGAGAAGCTATCTGCATCTAGAAGATTGCGGGAAAAAATAAGCGATAAGTCTTGAACTTAAAATGCTTTTATCTTTAACCTTTACCCAACTCTCATTTCTTTTCCAGAAAAAGAAGATGAGATGAGGAAGCTCCGGACCGAAGTTGAAGAAAAGGCTTTGGTCATTCAGGAGTTTTCTCGCATTACCAAGAACAAGGATCAGGAACTCGAGGGTCTGAGAACTCGAGTAACAGGTAAGCAATTCTTTACCTGTTGTCCTTTTCGAGTATTTTCCCTTTTCTAATGCTAATTTCTTGTTGAAATTCTTTGCCGAATTGAGAAGCCTCGGTGAAATCCATGAGAAGACTCGATCTACAATGAGTCCATCGCATTGCTAAGATGAATGCAGAGGACATCAGATCATGGGAGAAAAAGCATGCTGAAACCATTGCTTCCCATGAAGAAGAGGTCAAGAAATTGGATTCTCAACTAGTAGGTAAGAAATGCTTTTACCTACAATTATCTTTGTGTTATCTTCCTCTAGAAGTTTATTTTTGTTTGACCGGTTTTATTCTTTTCAGAACAAGTGGTCGAAAACAAGAAACTTCGCGAGGCTTCGACTCGTACCCAACAGGAGATGGAGTCGATGAAGACTAGTCTTCAAGGCAACATCACACTCCTGAACAATGTACTTGGTGAGCTACATTCTGAGGGAAAAACTCCTCGAGAAGATACTGTAGCTGCGTACATAAGTACCATTGGGGAACAAGTCGAAAACTTGCAAGAAATGGTGACCACTCTGAAGGCTAATCAAGCCGAATCAATAAGGGAGGCAGTCGGAGCTGCAGTAAGTTACGCTTTGGCGAAACTTAAAGCTCAAGACCCCCGCCTTAATGTGCAACCAATCGAAGCCGACTTATTGCTCTGAATCGAGGCAAGTCGTCTGATTGAGGAAATGCAATCAGTTGGCAAAAAGGTGGCGGAGGAAATGCAGCTAGGCACTCCCCCTTCAGAGTAATCTTGTAACGACTTTGTAAGGCAGACAGTTTCTGTTAACGAGGCATATATGATCCATCTTGTTTCCTGCAAATCATCTTGTCGAGTAGTTAGTAACTCAAAAACATAACTAACGAATGAAAAACCAAGGATTGAAGTTAAATTAATAACTTTATCCTAGGCCATCTTGTTTCCTGCAAATCATCTTGTCGAGTAGTTAGTAACTCAAAAAGATAACTAACGAATGAAAAACCAAGGATTGAAGTTAAATTAATAACTTTATTCTTGGCCATCTTGTTTCCTGCAAATCATCTTGTCGAGTAGTTAGTAACTCAAAAGATAATAAACGAATGAAAGACTAAGAATTGAAGTCAAATTAATAACTTTATCCTAGCCCCCGACTATTTGCTTAGTTTGTTTGGACAATCTAAGTAAATAGTATATGAAATGGGGTTTGTGAAAACAAAGAGAGGTTTATTTAACTTATAGTTTTTGTTATGGTTGTCAAGCACTTGTCGAAAGAGTAGAAACTACTCGACACTAGGAAGTTCCTTCTAGTGGGCAGGACCACGTGCAGAGAGGAAAGGCTTCGACTAGGTGATGTAACCATCTCCAACTAGTTTAATCGAACCAAGAACAGCAACTTGAGTTAAGCAAACGTCTTAGAGGACTTTAATAATTCGTTTGCCCTTTTTTGGTGGACTCAATAAGTCTTTTCCGGTAGCAAAAGTAGGAGACTGAGCAACGCTAGGAAGTTCCTTCTAGTGGGCAGGACCACGTGCAGAGAGGAAAGTCTTCGACTAGGTGTGTCTCTTTCTTCGACCAGTTAAAACGAAACGAGTACACCAAAGGTGGTCGAATAAATATAAGAAAGTGCACTCTACTTAGAATATTTTTCGAAATTACTGAAAAAAAACTAAGGTGGGAAGAGTTGGCTTTGAGAACATTTTGACTAGATAGAACCCGAGCTCTCTGTATTGGCAACAAAAGTGAGTAACGAGTCGATGCTAGGAAGTTCCTTCTAGTGGGCAGGACCACATGCAGAGAGGAGAGACTTCGACTAGATGATGTTACTTGCCTTTCGACCGGTGTAGAAAGCGGGTGTTTTTGGATCATAGTCGAAAGATTATAAAAGCACTACTCAAAAATAAGACAAAGAGGTAGAAGGAACTGGACCTTTATTGCACGAGAGGTTGGTCACACATAGAATTTGCGTGGCGGTCGATGTTCTAAGAATTTGAGAGAACTCATCAGTCTTTTATAGCTAGTCAAATGAGGCCACGGTAGAGTGACCGACCAGCGTGTAAGGACCTTCCCACTTGGGAGAAAGTTTATTAGATTAGACTTGGTTTGGCGAGCCTCAACACCAAGTCACCTCTGGCAAGGCTGCGGGCGGACCTTCGATCGTAGTATCTGCGTAGGGCTTGTTGGTAGGCTATTTGAGCGGATTAAGGCCATGTTTCTCCTTTCTTGAGTAGGTTAATGTCATCGCTCGAAGTTGTTCTGGTCGGAGTTGTTGAAGGTTTCAACCGTGTCGACCGCAATTTTAGCTCGGAGGAAGCATGGCTTGACTCAGAATACTAGGAAAAATGATGTTTCTCACTGTCCGCTCGACTAGTGGTCGTCTGAAGCGCCCATATCTGAAGGTAATTCTTGTACCCAAGCCCCAGCGCTTAACGAGTCGGGTCGAAGACTCGGGTTTAATTCCTCGCATTATTTGGCGTTTGCACGTTCGACCGCGTTGCTTTGAGGATGTGCATGAAGCATAGCATAACAGTACCAACTCGTCGCAAAATTCACGAAATTTTGCACTTGCATAATTGTTTACCATTATGCGTAATTATCAACTCGGAACTCTAAATCGGCTAATTACGCATCTCATCATGAACCTTTTGTCGCCGTTGTTATCGATTCTGAGTTGGCTTGATCCACTTTGTGAGCGTGTCAATGGCCACAAAGGAATTGAAACCTCCACGGAGCTTTGGGAAGCGGTCCTAGGATATCGAGACCCAGTCGCAAAAGGCCAAGAAAGAGGTATTGTTTGTAATGCTTGAAGTGGTTGGTGTATCATCTACCACGAAATTGGCATTGGACACACTTTTAACCACCTCTTTGGCATCGTGCATGAGCAGTAGGCGGTAGAAACCTTGTCGGAAGGCCTTACCGACCAGTGTTCTGTAGGAAGCATGCGTCCCACAAATGCCACTGTGTATATCATGAAGGAGTGTTATTCCTTCGTTCCGCGGAATGCATCGCATGAGTATCCCTTGGGTTCCTCGTTTGTAGAGGACCCCTTCGACCAAAGTATACATTTTGGCCTTTCGGGATAAACGATCTGCCTCAAGATCATCCTCGGGTACGGAACCCTTGTGAAGATACTCGTAGATGGGAGTCATCCAGGTATCCTCGTAATCTAGTGAGGCCATCTCAATAGGAGGTGTCTCTGGTTCTTCGATCAGAGACGGCTTTTGGAGTTGCTCCAAGAAAACTCCTTTTGGTACTGCAGATCGGGAAGAAGCCATCCGGATTAAGTTTTAAGTGGTGCTTTCTGAGGTTGTCGAATGTTTCTTGTAGGTTAGTGATATGATTAAATTTCTTAATGCTTTTTATGACTAGATCATCAACATAGGCTTCCAGATTCTGGCCTAATTGAGATGAAAAAGTCGATTGCATCAAGCGTTGAAAAGAAGCACCGGCATTCTTTAGACCAAATGGCATTTTGACATAGCAAAAGGTACCAAATGGTGTAATGAATGCGGTCTTTTATTCATCGTTCAGACACATATTGATCTGGTGGTATCCAGAATATGCATATAAAAAACTTAATATTTCACAACCTGTAGTAGAATCAACCAACTGATCGATACGAGGTAAAGGAAAATCATCTTTTGGACAAGCTTTATTAAGATCAGTGAAGTCTACGCACATACGCTATTTACCGTTTGACTTCTTGACCATTCTGAGGTTAGCCAACCACTGCGGGTGGTTGACTTCTCTTATAAAGCACCTTTAAGTAGCTTATCCAATTACGACTTAATAGCATCTCGTCGATCGAGGGCAAATCTCGTAATTTTTGTTTCACGGTACTTTATCGGTAGTAAAGCTAGCACGTGCTCGATCACCTCCACAGGGGACTCGGGCATGTCGGATGCTTGCCATGCGAAGACATCTGCGTTAGCTCAAAGGAAAGCGATGAGGCGTCTTCCTATTTGGGGTCGAAGTCTCCCGTCACGAGCAGTCTTCGAGGTTTCTGCGTCGGAGGAACCTCTTTGACTTAGTCGTTCGGCTTTGGTGCGACTTTAGGCTTCGACTTGCTAGTCGGTGACTTTCGTCTCGAGTTGGTATTTGACCAACCATCTCGAGGATCGGCGGTCATGATTATCGCCATCTTCTTATCACAATGAATCGTGATCACTCCTTTGGGACTGGCATCTTAAGACATTGATACCCATAATGAGTAGCCATTAAGAATTTTGCCAAAGCTGGTTGTCAAGTATGGCGTTATATCTTGATCGTCGAAATCGACCACATCAAAGGAGATTTTCTTTGTCACGAAATTACTTGGTGAACCAAATGTTAAAGGAAGAAACTTGGCCAATGGGTTTGGCGAAGACCCCGTACAATACCATGAAAAGAGTATCGTCTGCGGTCTTACCTTTGTCTGAGTACTTGCATTTCGTCGAGGCGTTGGTAAACATTATGTTCAAGGCGCCACCATCAACCAAAACTCGATTGACCCGAGCGGTTGTTGATGGTGGGTTCGACCCTGTCGGATATCGACTGATCGATTAGTGATTAGGCGATCATCCTTCTCAAAAGAAAGGGTAACTTCCGACCACTTGATAAATTATTGACAAGAGGAGCATTTATAGAGTTTACCTCGTCGTCTGACTTTAAGGTATCGTTTCGACTCGTATGTCGATGATCCTCCGTAGATGTGCTTTACGGTATGTTGCGGATCTTGGAACGACATCTCTTCGTCATCTTACGACTTTTGGCCACTCGTATTCCCTACCTGCTCGAGAGTAGGAAGTGGCTCTTTGCCGTTGTAGTAGTCCTCGAGCTTTCTTTGAAAAACTCGGCAGTTGCGGAGGTCGTGTCCTTCTTTTTTATGAAAAGGACACCACCTTGGTTTATCGTTCTTTTGATCAGGGCGCTTACCTTTGCCTTGATCAGGGTACGACTTGGTGGTCCGTGGCTCTTTATCTTTCACGTCAAGACCTCCTTGAAACCACTGGTTTGTGGTTTTTGACCCTTCATCTTCTTCTTGGACTTCTTTGCTTTCTTATCCTTACCAACTTCACTCGGCTCTCGAGGGGTATATGCTTCTCGATCAATGGTGTTGTTCCACTCGACCGCCTCAGAAGCAGTCGCATATTGATCAGCCATCTCGAAGAGCTTCGGCCTTGATGTTGGGAGGATTTAAAGCAATATCTCTGTTATCCTTCTACTACGGACTCCTTGCTTAAAAGCCACGATAGCGGATGAATCGAAATTTCGGAATTGAATTACGAACGACTAAAGCGTTTGATGAATTGGCGCAAAGTCTCGTTGTTGTTACATTTTATCGGTGCAAGTCGTCTTCCTTTCGAGGCGGTTGTATGTGCCTTGGAAATTCGCGATAGAAGGTCGCGAGAGGTGTTGCCAGAGTAAATATACTCAGTGGTTGGTTTAATAACCACGATCGGCGGATCCTTCCGAGCGATCGAGAAGGTAATTTGCCATTACATGCTCTCCTCCTCCTGCTTTGCTCGGACGGTGTTGTATAGATCTGAAGAAATTCGATGGGATTTTGAGATCCATCAAACTTCTCCATGTTCACCGGTCGAAAATGAGGTGGCGGTATTTGCGCCGAAGGTCAAAGCGAAAATGCTCGGCATCCGGTAATAACTTCTTGGCGCCTTCTTTGCGGGAAAGAAGGGTTAATATCACCGGTGATCGTATCTGACGATACCCGACAACGGTGACTGTCTGTAGTAGGTCTCGGCTCTCGAGGGAATACTCCTCGTACTCCATCCGTTGCGGATTTCCTTGTCGAGTGGTGAATGATCACCTCTCAGGGGCTTCTTGATCATCACCAATCGAAAAGTATTTCTCCAGAGTAGGGATCGATCGACTTATGGTCGTGTCGATTTCTCGTGGTGAAATATTTGATTGATCGAGTAGTCGAGGAAGTCGCATTGCTACGACTACCTGAATGATGTCGACGAGGTACTTCCAGTCTTGTCATCACGGTTCGAAGCCTTTGCGCAATCTCTTCAGCAAAGAGATCGTACCATGGCGTTCGAGCAAGCTCTTGATTGGGATTTTCGAGCAAGTCGTTGATGTCCTGGAGTTCTTGTACCTCCTTCGACTGGTATTGAATGCGCCCAGGCAGGTTCTTCTGGGCTGTAATTTTCTTCCGTCGGATAGCCTCAAAATTCACCTCATCAGATCCTTGAGGCCTCCTCAATGGAGTGCGAGAATGTCGAGGATTTCCCTCGCGTTCATCAGAGTATTGGTCCTGCCCGCCATCGGTGATGCCCTTGCCATTACCACGAGGGCGATCAGCGTGATCTTCGGGAGTGTTCTTATCTCGGCCTCCATGAGGTGGCATACGATTTGAGGAAGGGCGAGGACCTCCGTTGATGATTCTCACTTGCGCTCGAGGCCTCCCGCTTGAGGAGTACTCGAGAGACACCATCTGGCGACTTGGAGCAATCCCCTCCAGTGGGGAACTCACAGGTTATAAGCGTCTCCGTCGCAAATGAGATCTGCGGAGAGGCGGACGAATTTGCAGGAAAAGCATGCTTGATCCCACCCTCTCAGAGTTACCACGAGAGAGGATCACCGGATGTTGGTGGAGTCTGGAATGGTGGCTCTCGAACTTGTCTCACTGTGTCGGACCGCCTTAGGGGACTTGGACACTTGGAGGAAAAACTCTCGTCGTGTCGTGGGTCCTCACTGGAGTGCAGTTCTCGTCGGATTGACCCTTGTCCTTTGAGGAATTGGCTCCTCTGTTGGGCGTATCGTTGTGGGGATAAGGATCCTCCTCAACTCCATTGATGGGATGGTTTCACGGAGAATGATCTCCGGAGGCAACATCACCATCGGCGGATGCATCACTCGGCTCGTAGTCTAAAGCCAGGCATCCATGTCGGCGTCTGCGTGTCTGCCAAGTCAAACCCGTTCTCCTCGTTCCATTCTCTGCCATGATTGCATGAGATTGGAAAAAGAGAGTATGTTGACAAGAGATTATGGAAGATCCCCACGACGGCGCCAGCTCGCGGTGTATTAGAACCGATCTTACGTAAAGATTGTTTGATTGGGGTCTCCTAGAGATGAGATCACGCGAGCGGATTGACACGGGATGTTTAGGCAGTTCGAGGCCTTCTCAGGGAGAATAACAACCCTACTCTGTGTGTGTATGGTATTGACTGTATTCTCGATGATCAAGCAAGGAACTAGGACTATTACAGAGAACAGTACTTGTGTTTCTCCTTGACTCGCTCTGTTTCGCCCTTTTCTTTCACCCTACGATTGATGTCTTTATATAGTCGTGAAGGAGTAGCGTTTGTCTGCGGAAGAGCGCCTAATTAAGCGATAATGGGCGCATAATGGCAGTAATTACCGACGCATTGGCTTCTTCACGCCGTCTGGCAATTATCTTTCAAAGGTAATGGGGTATTTATGTACTATTACTACACGGAATAATAGTGCGTGTGGACCGTTCGGATTCCTTAATCAATTGGACCCACTCGCTTGTAGGTTTGATTATAAGGTGGTCGTGATTGACCCAGTCGTGGCAGGACTTACGACTGGACAATAGTCGTAGAAAGACTTACGACTGGGTAATGGTCGTGGAAGGACTTACGACCAGGTAGGGGTCGTAGAAAGACTTACGACCATGACATAGTCGTAGCCAGACTTACGACTATGGGGGTGATTGTAGGAGATCTTACAATCACTTGGTAGGCCTCTCCTTTATAAATATAAGGGGTACTTCTGGGGACTATGTGATATCATATTTACCCATAATAAGAATTATAGATAAAAGATAAAATGAGGATTATTAGATCCTCGTCAGTTATCCTCTACGATCTCAATTTAATTGTATGACCTAAAAACATCTGCTTAGTGAATCGTCTCTTCTAGAAAGTAGAATCAACTTAGCATGTGCTATTCACAGTACGAAAGGTCTGAAATTTTTCTAAATCATGTACCAATCTTGCTCACAGATATTATGATTAAATTTTTTATAAGGAAAAAATATACAAATGTAGCACATACATCTCTCGACTTATGTTAGCATATCTTAAAACCTATAGATTAGTCCATTTCGTCTTATGGATTGTCAGTTTATGGATGCAATGGACTCTTTCGCTGATGCTTCATGTCACGCAAATTATGATGTGTATATTTTTATAATATTTGTTCCATTATTTGTTCGTCTAGCCATTTCGTCATTGAAAATCACATAGTTATGCTGGGTTCATCTCCTACTGTGTTCAGCTTTCAATTCTACACAACTGATATAAATCTTGTAATAAATTTTAAAATTATGTCTATATGCAATAACTTCTACAAGCACGATGCAAAATGAACATTCACACCCAGTTGAAGAACAATAGTTTCGTTGTGGATCTGAAGGCATTTTTTGGGGGGACTCTGGCTTCGGTTGTTTATGTTGAGAACAAGGACTATGGCGTTAAGATTATTACTTACCACTTCTATTTGTTTATGTAATCATTGCATATGTAACTTATATAGATAGCAAGTAAGCGAGATGGCAGAGGCACCGTCTTCACCGCCGTCAGCGACGTCGCCAAATGCGTCTGGATCTCTGATCAAGGTGGTACGCAGGAGAGAAGGCAGAGGAATCTCCAAATTGCCCTCGGGTCGCATGACGATCACGGAGTCGATGGCGTCGGGATCCGCCGAGTCCCAAGAAAGCATTTGCGAGATTCGGACCGTCTGCGGGGTACTTGCAAGAGCGGGTCCCCATCACCACCCCAACACAGAAGTCTCGGCGGATGTACAAAGAGACGATTGTGGGTGAACTTTCTACCTCGTTCACTTTCCTCGAAGCGGACCGAGCGCGTGTCGCGATGGCACAGTGCTCTTGGCGATGTCCCAGCGTGGAGGACCTTCAAGAGCACACTTGTCACGCGATGCGTGAACACACGGTCAAAGCGCCCTTCACGGCGTATTAATTTTTGTCGCGGGATACATGGGGCGCCGATGCGGATGAAGATGGCGGTCGAATTTTAGGAACAAAGTCGGCACAGAGCTATCGAGGCACAAAACACTCACCCCACGGACTCGGCACGGCTGGTACTGATTTGGTAAAGCCACGCGATGGCGGCGTGGGGCGAGGCTAACCGCACGACCGTTCTTTGAGATCTCGGATGGCGGCGCTCGAACACATTTAAGGCGAGGGCATCGGCCACGTCTTCGAGCGGCATCTCTTTGACAAACCCGTGACGCAGGCGGTGTCTCAACGCTGGTAAATTTCTCGAACCACTTAATTGTTAATAAGTCCATAACTTCATGGTGTCTACAATAACATGATGTCCTCTTGTAGGAAGCATTGACTTGCCGCATCTTCCAAGGTTCCTTCCAAGTAGGCGGGGAGAAGGATGTACTATCTGACCTACTGGAAAACAAGGAGCACTCGGGTGCATACGCGAGGTTGGGGTTTATGTACCTTGGAGGATGGATTCCCACACAACTCAGACACATATAGGAGTAGGAAGAGATCCAAGGACCAGTACGGCCGCTCGGTTGGAACATGTGATTAATGAAAATTTCAGAACAAATAACAAACTTGCGAACCAAGTAAATCAACTCATGCGGCGCAAAGTTTGCCTGATAATTTGGGAGCAAGTCACGCTCGACATTGGAGTAGCGTCGGCGTCCACATAATTACGGACATGACGACGTGCAATTACCGATCGGCGACATCGAGGTAATGTACATCTCTGGAATGCTCCAAAGATAGACCTATAGGGCGCCTTAGCTAATTGTGTACCGTTTTGTAGGTAGACGCCTGCAAGCTCAAGTGAGGATGGTTGGGTCGATTCCCATTGAGGTGGGCGGGGTATGGTGTATCCATACGGGGAAGGAAGCGATCTGACCACGGTGCCCGGTGGCGCGAGGGTTCGCCGAGTGCGGGTGGACATGGTACATGACAATTTCATGGCCATCCATTGGAATTCCCGAGCGAAGAAATCGAACACTAGGGGATGCCACACACACAATTATCCGATGGCCCAAGAAGGACATCGCCCTGGACCCTTGGTGACGCGATATCGATAGGACCTGCCTCTCAATAGGACCCTCGTCGTCGCCTCAGCCAAAGCTTGAAGGCCGCCACATTGCTTCCGTCGAGAAGGCGTGAAGGGACAAGAAAATCGTGTCACCATATCGGTCCCGAGGCGTCTCACGGAAGTCGTCCTCGATCGCCTCGTTAAGAGAATTGAAATCGAAGAACATTAAGGCACCTCCCAAATCAGTTGTAGGACCGGAAAGGCGACTAGGGGGTGAATAGGCGCTTTCAAAACTTTCTCGCCTAAATCAAAAACCAACACGAACTTTACTCCTTTAGCTATGAAAGCTAAGAAGATCGATAAGCACACAGCGGAAGCCTTGTGTTGGATTTGATAAACCCCTCAACCACCACGACACAAGCGGAGAAAAGAACTCCTTTGTTCCTTCTTGAGGCTTGGCGGTCGGCCCGGCTACCACAGGCGGTCGGACCGGCGGTCAACCAATGATCGGCCGCAACAACTAGCGGCGGTCGGACCGGTGGGCAACGATTCGACCCGGCAAACACCGTGATGCGAATACAGGCGGTCGGACCGCCGTTGAAAACCGGTCGGACGGTAGAGTCGATCGATGAAAAACTCCACCCAAATCCAAAGCGAAATTTGATCCAACTTTTGATTCAACCAATAAAACTTGACCAAATTTGAGCACACCTCCTAATGATATTAGAGACCTATTTCTAGCGACGATCCGTCGGATCCACTTGAGAATCGATCTCTCGAGATTTTACCAAAGAAGTGCACAAACCCTAGAAATATGAAAATCTTGATTCAAGACTTGCTTGTGGGGGGTTGATGATCTAGATGACTCTAGGAGTAATCCCACACATCAAAGCAAGATAAAGTAGGCCAAGAGACCAAGCATGAACCTTTGAATCAAGGAAGCACCAAAATCATCCAAAAGGAGAAGAACACAAAGGGAGCAAGCGATCTTTCAATTGAGCATCACAAGATTGTTCGATTACACAAGATGCTTACAAAGCCTCTCCAACAAGGAGGGCAAGAGCTCAACAAGGAGCACACTCCAAACCCTAGTTCTCCTCTCCTCTCCTCCAAACCCTAGAAAAGGAAGAAGGGGCTAAAATGAATGCTTGGAGGGTTTTCCATCTCCCCCCTTCCTATTTATACTAGAGAGCTAGGGTTTCCTTTTGGGGTCACTTACACATGGGACCCACACACAAATAACTCTTGAAGCAATCGCTTTGCTTCACCACGTGTAGGTTGATCGGCGGTTCTCATCGCGTCGCCAAGCCTCTCTTGTCAGAATCCCCGGAACCTCCCGAGACTTCGCGCCGATATCCGCGCACTTTGATCCAACCGGTATATCGAACCACCGTTCGATCCATCTTGCCCATCTGCACCATGCTTGTGTCACACGACCTCACGGTATCCACGATCGTTACGGACCTCGGCTCTCCAAGCGTAGTCGATCCACTCACCGTTGGCGTCGTTGACACGCAAGCCACACCCGCGACAATAGACAAACAAACCGTTTAGGAACAAGTTCTTCACAACTTGACCCACGTTAGTTCCGCAATGCAATATACAACAATAAAGCATTGAAGTTCATATAATAACACAATCAAAACCAACTCAATGCAACACTTGGCTAACCTTCAAGCCATTGCGGTCGGCCCAGCCCCACGGGGCGGTCAGGCCGATTCATCTTGATCGGACCGCTCCCCAGCAGCGGTCGGACGGTCCAAGACAGCCAAATTTTCAACTCAAAATTCGAAACCTTACGGAATTTTCAAGCGAATAGAACTTTTGGTTGGGAGCTCCAAAATGATGGGACCACATCCGGAGACTCCCTCACTTGCCTACACAACCTATTTTGGCTCGGCTCCAAAACCCATTTTCATTTTGGCGGTCGGACCGGCCACCATGGCGGTCGGACTCCTCCTGGCGATCGACCGCCCGAGCACCACCGATCGGACCTTTGTGGTGCAGCGACCTTGAAACAAACCAGCGAGATTTTGCAAACCAACAACGCCATTGCCAATTGACTCATCATCACGAGATCGTGCACATATCCTCACGATATCCACAATCTCCCCTTGATGAACACATTGGCAATTTTCAAAAAATGTGGTTTTGAAATGAAAAGTAAAAATTCGCCGTTTTAGCATAAAGGCACAACTTGGTCCATAAGCAAGAAAAAGCTTAGGGCAGACCAAGTGGCTTGAGAATAGTATAAGCAAGTGAGATAAGGCAATGAAAGCACCAAAGGATTCAATTTCAGAAAGTAGCCAAAAATCTCACTTAGGTCCAAATGAAAGGCAATTTTCTATTTGACCTTTGATCATTGTGAGTATTCTTCAATTGCAAATGAAATCGGGAAAAGGCAATAGAACCACAAGACTTAACTCACTATGATCACAAATTTTCAAAAGGTTCAAAATTTTTATTTTATGAAGTTCTTTTATATTAAACCTTAAGTATGAAAAGTATGAAACCAAAAGCTCCAACATCATTTTCTTCACAATCTTTCTCCCCTTTGACAATGAATTCATCAAGATGCATGAAAAGAAAGAGCATGAAGGAATGACTTTATTTTGAACTTTAGTAAAAGGAGCCATGACCATTATACATGGAGGCAGTACAAGTATTATACCAAGCCATATAAAGAGTAGGCGCTATATTCAATCATGGCAAAACATGTCTTTGCAAAGCTAAAACCAAGATAGCGACAATCGAGATTAACAAATTAAAATCATGAAAGGTTGCTCAATATCATAGATTCACTCCAAGCAACCAAAAATGAGTCAAGCCATGTCTATAAGTAAAAGAGACTCAAAACAAGAATTGAGGCATTTTGAGCATTAAGAGAATTCTTTTGAAGCAAAGCTCAAGCACTTAGCCCTTTTGGGCAATTCTTTTTTTTTTTTTTTTTGTGCTAGATCTCAAGCCTTGCGCGACCATCTCAAGCGATAAGCTTAAAAGAATGATCTAGGTCATCAAAACTCCCCGAGTTCATGCCTAGTGCAATGGCAAGCCGTCTCATGAGAAAGGATTGGTGAGATCAGTTTTTCATACGAGAAAATCTCATTTTCATTTGCTTGACTTAATAAGATAAAAGCTCATTTTCATCTCAAAATAAGTTCAAGACTCAATTCAACTTTGTAAGACATGGCGAGAATCATAAGAGGATCACTAGAGCAAAACTAGTCACAAGATCCAACAAGACATGATTTGATTCAAATTGCTCACGGATATAAAGCTAGCAAGGCAAAAGCTAAGCCAAACACGAAGAGCCATAAAAGAAGTCTAGCGGACTATCACTTGATATGACAAGGTATAGAAGATGAAATCAAGTCATACAAGGATAATAATCAAAGCTCCACTAATTTTATTATACAATGCAAGACAAATGAATTGAAACATGCATTATGATACAATGAATGCAAAAGAGCAACTTCCCCTCAAAAGCAGCCCAATAGGACTAATAACCCTAACTCTCCCATAAGCGACAAAGCGCGAAGAGTCAAGAGCCTTAGTGAAAATATATCGCAATTTGTTGCTCGGACTCTACAAAGTGAAGCACAACATCACCTTTCTCAACATGGTCTCTCGAGAAAATGAAATCGAATGTCAATGTGTTTAGTCTGGAATGTTGCCTTTGGGTTTTGGCAATATTAATTGCGAAGTGTTATCCGAGAAAGAGAACACTTCCCAAAGATAACCCATAGTCATGGCGTGGATAAAATCGAGAGAACACGAGAGCGACCAGCGGCGGACTACATACTCGGCCTCGGTGTGGCGTACAGTGAAGTATTTTCTAGAAGACCAAGAAACAAGAGATGTGCCCAAGAAATGACAAGTGCGGAAGTACTCTTCCTATCAACTCTACACCGTGAAATCGGCATCGAGAAAATGCTCGAATTGAAAGAGCGAAGAAGAAGAATACGAGTCAAAGTCAAGCGTATCTTGAAGATACACGAATATCGACGTCTTGCTTGCGATGAGAAGCACGAGGAAGCTGAAATCGGCGCCTGGACATCGGCGGTGTATGTCGGCCTCGTATTTGTAAGATAGAGGAGGAGCCAATCATCTGCGGTACTCCATACGGTCCACGGACTCTCCATCCTCATCGGGGTCGGCCACGGTGGTTGTAGCAATGGGAGTAGACATTGGCCTCTGCTTCCCATATTGAAGCGCGAAGAAGGTCCTTTGTATACTTACTACGGTGAGCGAAGGTGCCTTCTTTCGGTTGCTTGATTTGAAGACCAAGGAAGAATGTCGGCTCTCCCATCATGCTCATCTCAAACTCCTTTGCTCATCGAATCGAAAATCTAGACACCAAAGCATGAGAAGAACCACAGAAAATAATATCATCCACATAAATCTGAACCAACAAGAAATCAACGCCATGCACGAGAGTGAACAAGGTTTTATCAACCATTCCCATTTTGAAATCATTTTCAAGCAAGAAACTCTTAAGCTGTCATACCAAGCTCTAGGAGCTTGTTTCAATCCATCTGAGGGCTTTAGAGTTTAAAAACATGATTTAGGAATTTTGATTTTCAAAACCAGGAGGTTGCTTGACAAAGACCTCTTCTTCTATGAAGCCATTCAAGAAAGCACTTTTAACATCCATTTGAAAAAGCTTGAAACCCTTGGATGTTGCAAATGCTAAAAGAATGCGAATGGCCTCCAATCTAGCTCTTTGGAGCAAAGGTCTCCTCAAAGTCTAAGCCCTCTACACAGGAATAACCTTGAGCTACAAGTCTAGCCTTATTGCGAACAACCAATCCATCCTCACTTTGCTTATTTTTAAAACCCATTTTGTTCCAATAACATGAGAATCGGAAGGTCGCTCAACTAAAAACGGACTTTGTTTCTTTGAAATTTTCAAGCTCTTCATGCATGGCATTGACCCAAGAGGCATCGGATAAAGCATGGGTGATATCTCGGGGTTCAAAAGAAGCGACAAAAGCGAGAATGTGCATGAGAATCGGGAGAAATAAACACAGGCGAGTGACTCGCTCTTGAAGATCCCCAATCATCTTGCTCGGTGGATGTTGTCATTTGTATCTGAAGAGGTGCTCTGGTGCAGGCGTGGCCTCTACCTCATGAGTTGTGGAGGTAGGAGCAGAGCCACTCGGATCGTCGGTGGGGATAGGAGGAGGCTGCTCATTTGGCCCGGCGTAGTAGTGCGGGCTCTCCACCCCTCTCGAAGTAGGTGGAGGATGGTTTGGTTCTTCATCCTCGAGTCATCATCGCGAAAATGCTTCCTTGAATTTGAGGAACACTGTGTGCACGAAGCATCGGGTCTAGTACGGGACTAGCCTCATCAAAAGTGACCATGAAGTCTCAACAATTTTGTTAGTGTCAACATTAAAAACACGATAGCCACGAGAATGAGCGGGATATCCAAGAAATATGCCATCAAAACATCTAGACTCAAATTTATCAAGATTGCCATGTTTAAGAATGAAGCACTTGCAACCAAAAATCTTGAAATGAGAGACTTTGGGAGAATGACCAAATCTAAGCTCATAAGAAGTCTTTCCAACCACAGATCTCAAGAAAACCCTATTGGAAATATAACAAGCGTAGAGATCGCCTCATTAAAATCTCCTAGGAGTAGAATGCTCATCTAGCATGGTCAGAGCCATCTCTACAAGGGTTACATTCTTCCTTTCTACAACACCATTCTTTGAGGAACTCTAGGAGAAGAAAGCGATGCTCAATTCCCTATCGGTCGGAAGGTAGAAAAGAAGAATTCTTGAACTCTGTCCCATTGTCACTCTAATGGCTCTCAAAGCTCGGGTATATCAACGACAATTCTAAGGACCAAATCTCTAAAGAATCCAAATGCTTCGTCCTTAGAAGCAAGAAAATAAACCCATGAATACAGGTAATCATCCACAACCACCGGCACATACCATTTCCCACGGTGTTGAACTCTAGAAGGACCAAGCTGTATCTAAGTGAAGAAGTGTCACAGTCCATCAGTCATTACCAAAGTAAGAGGTGGGTGGGAAGCGGACACCATCTTACCATGTCTCTGAGGTGAGCACACAAGATCTCTATGACCTTGACCTAGGCAAACCTCTAATCAAGTCCTTGCAAGTGACTCTAGACAAATGATCAAAACCTATATGCCCAAGTCTCGATGCCACAAAACAAGGTCATGAGAATCGGAGGCTACAAGACACCTAGGGTGAAGCGAAGAAATCTTGAAATTTGCACAGAAGATCTTCTCAAATCTGGAGATCTCAAAAACAAGCTCACTGAGGAATCTAGAACTCTACACTCACCTCTCTTAAACCTCACTTCTAGACCCTCATCAAGCGGTGAAAGCAGATAGAAGATTATACCTCGACTTACTTACCAAGCGGCGTCTTTTAGCATGAACTTGTCGTTGGCGCACGGTGCCCTTTGCGATCCACGGTCCGGTAGAAGCATCCCCAAATGTAATCAATTCATTGCGGATGCGTGTGAGGAGGAGAACCATCTAGAATCTCGGTCATATGTCGAGAACACCGAGTCAACAAGCCATATGTCCTCCTTCCTCATGCAGCGGACCTAAAAGCACAATCGAGAAAACATCCGTGCCTCGATCTTGGGGTTAGTGATAAATGATCGAGGAATCCGATCTTGAGAAGCACGATGTCTAGGAAGCAGCGATAGAAATAGCGAAACATGATCGGGAATAAAATCATAAGGATGCACATGAGAACCACCTAGACCTCTCAAAGCGATCTACCAAAGATCGATACTCCCCTGTCTAGGTGCTACAGTGGTCTCTCCTCACGATGTCCTAATCCAACATCTTGCCTAGACCCACCAAAAGAGTCTACAAAGTTCTCTACAAATCTAGGCCTATGTGTGGTGCGATAAGCAGTGCCTAGCTCTAGAGACTACAGTGGAGAAGGACTCCTCTAATGGATCTTAGGGCGCTCATCCTCTCTTTTCTCTCAAGCTTTGCTCTCGGAGCGAGAACTCAGCAGTATGGCCTTCTTTCTTGCGAGAAGGTGCAATAGTCTTGGACCTTTTGAGAGAGTGCATGCAGAATGAGTGAAAGCACCTTTCTTGCGAGAAAGAGTTTGAGCAAAACCAGTGGTTTGAAAACAACCCGGATGGCTTAGGAGGTTCTAGCTCAAACAAACCATTCTTCACAACTCTAGCAATCCTAGGTGGGTTTTTCTTGGAATGCTCTAGGGATTGAAACCTAGACCACTATTTTCACGCTCACTTTGGATTGATCAAGAATCATGTTGAGTTTCTTTTTCCACTTGAAAACTTCTCAAGAGTCACCTTGAGGTAATCATTCTCTTTCATTAAACCCTCACATCTAGTGCACTTGCTAGACTTGATTACCTCATTGCTCTTACTCTTAAGAAGGGCCACTTCCACCTTGAAGGCCTCACAAGACACACAATAGGATTCTCTAATCCTATTCAAGCTGCTCCTTAAATTTGACTCTAAATGCCTCTTGAATCGATTAATCATGGTTTCAACTTGACATTTAAAGCACAAGAGTTAGAATCAATAACTTTCTTAGAAGCGATAAAAGACATGGATCTTTCAATTTTAGCCTTTTCTTCAAGGGTCTTGTTTAAGGCTTCAATCTCAATTGTAAGCTTGGGACAATTTTCACAAGATGCAACTCTAGAGTAAACTAGCATTTCTTTCATCTCTTGCATCTTAATCTTATTATTCTTACAATGAGAGCATGTGTGACTAGCATCAAATTTTGCAATTCTTTTAAGGAGCTATCGGTTTTAATTCAAGCAAAGCACAATTTGAGCAAGTTAAAGGGATAGCTTCCATGGCGGTCACATCAAGTGAAATGGCATCTAAGCAAGCGAGAACTAGACTTGAGAGATTCTAGTTCATCGAGAGCATCTTTAAGTTGATTAGTGACGGAGGAATGAGCGATTTCAAGCTTGTCAAGTCATTAAGCAAGCTAGTGCGGGATTCACAAAAATCATCGGGATTAATAGATTTTAGCCTAACAACTTCTAGGTTCAAATTATCAATCATAATGTCACCTTCTTAATCATTTTACTTGCTTATGCAATTTACATTCAACAAGCACCAGCGCCCTTTTCATGTCGACAATAGAAGGGCATACCTCATCGGGATCACTAAAGGATCCTCATTGTTGGAGGAGTCATTTGTCGTGGTGTTCTTGGCCATGAAACACATCTTGGGGTGAAGTCATCGCCTTCTTCTTGCCACGAGTCACTCTCGTCGTCCTCCGTTCAGAGTCCACATCGCTCATATTTACATTCTCAAGGCGGCAAGGACCGGTGACAAACTTCGATAGTTTGTCTTCTTGGGTTTCGCATCCCTCTCACAGGGATGTCTTCGTGTCTCCTTCTCCTCCTTGCCCTTTAGCTTGGGGCACTGGAGGCGAATGTGGTTTGGCTCACCACATTGAAGCATGTGATAGGTCCACTTCTCCTCCTATTCCTCACCTTGTTATACGCTCTTGTGAATTTGGTGGAAAGGAGGGCTAAGTCATCCTCGGCGGTTTCTCTAGTTGCTCATCACTTAAAGAATGTAAGCGGATAATGAAAAACCGGATGAGCTACAATCAAGAGACTCGAAGAACAACCCTTGGATTTATCGACCACTAATGCCATCGACTCTGTCTTGGGGAGGCGAGATAAAGTCAATCTCATGCGTCTTCAACCTCGAGTAAAGCTTATCCATGGTAAGCTCACTCATGTGATGTTGTCATTGATGGAAGTGATCTTCATTCCCAGACCTTCACATCAAGAGCACCCGAAGTGGCGTGCATTCTCGGACTCGAGAAATACCAAGTCAACGGTAGCGGAGATCATGAAGAATCTTAGAGAATCTTCCCCAGCTCATCCAAAGACTCACGGGCCTTTGCTCGATCTTTGAGTATACTTTCTTGGTGGTTACATCTCACTTCCTTGATCGCGATGGACCCTTCATGATAGTCACAAAGAGTCGCGGATCTCGTGAAGCGGACCGCAAGTGAGCAACACGCTCAAACTCGGATCGACTAAGGCCTTGGATCAAATAATTAGAGCCTTCTTTGTTGGCCTCCACATGCGGGTGATCGTATCGTCATCGGTGGCACGACATAAGGATTTTCACCTTTAGCCAAATAAGCGTGCCCTTGAGCCTCGATATATGCTTGCATCGAGCCTTCCGGTATGCAAAGTCAACTCCTTCAAAAATGTGTGGCTTGGTTGAGTACTTGTCGATCGCCATGGCTCCAAAGACCGGTTAAGATCTATGAGAAGAGCTAGCAGGCTCGATACCACTTGTAGGACCGGAAGGCGACTAGGGGGTGAATAGGCGCTTTCAAAACTTTCTCGCCTAAATCAAAAACCAACACGAACTTTACTCCTTTAGCTATGAAAGCTAAGAAGATCGATAAGCACACAGCGGAAGCCTTGTGTTGGATTTGATAAACCCCTCAACCACACGACACAAGCGGAGAAAAGAACTCCTTTGTTCCTTCTTTGATCTGGCGGTCGGCCAGGCTACCACAGGCGGTCGGACCGGCGGTCAACAATGATCGGCCGACAACTAAGCTGGCGGTCGGACGGTGGGCAACGATTCGACCCGGCAAACCGGTGATGCGAATACGGCGGTCGGACCGCCGTTGAAAGACCGGTCGGACGGTAGAGTCGATCTTGAAAAACTCCACCCAAATCCAAAGCGAAATTTGATCCAACTTTTGATTCAACCAATAAAACTTGACCAAATTTGAGCACACCTCCTAATGATATTAGAGACCTATTTCTAGCGACGATCCGTCGGATCCACTTTGAGAATCGATCTCTCGAGATTTTACCAAAGAAGTGCACAAACCCTAGAAATATGAAAATCTTGATTCAAGACTTGCTTGTGGGGGTTGATGATCTAGATGACTCTAGGAGTAATCCACACATCAAAGCAAGATAAAGTAGGCCAAGAGACCAAGCATGAACCTTTGAATCAAGGAAGCACCAAAATCATCCAAAAGGAGAAGAACACAAAGGGAGCAAGCGATCTTTCAATTGAGCATCACAAGATTGTTCGATTACACAAGATGCTTACAAAGCCTCTCCAACAAGGAGGGCAAGAGCTCAACAAGGAGCACACTCCAAACCCTAGTTCTCCTCTCCTCTCCTCCAAACCCTAGAAAAGGAAGAAGGGGCTAAAATGAATGCTGGAAGGTTTTCCATCTCCCCCCTTCCTATTTATACTAGAGAGCTAGGGTTTCCTTTTTGGGGTCACTTACACATGGGACCCACACACAAATAACACTTGAAGCAATCGCCTGCTTCACCACGTGTAGGTTGATCGGCGGTTCTCATCGCGTCGCCAAGCCTCTCTTGTCAGAATCCCGCCGGAACCTCCCGAGACTTCGCACCGATATCGCACGCTGATCCAACCGGTATGTCGAACCACCGTTCGATCCATCTTGCCCATCTGCACCATGCTTGTGTCACACGACCTCACCGGTATCCACGATCGTTACGGACCTCGGCTCTCCAAGCGTAGTCGATCCACTCACCGTTGGCGTCGTTGACACGCAAGCCACACCGCGACAATAGACAAACAAACCGTTTAGGAACAAGTTCTTCACAACTTGACCCACGTTAGTTCCGCAATGCAATATACAACAATAAAGCATTGAAGTTCATATAATAACACAATCAAAACCAACTCAATGCAACACTTGGCTAACCTTCAAGCCATTGCGGTCAGCCAGCCCGGGGCGGTCAGGCCGATTTCATCTTGATCGGACCGCTCCCACAGCGGCGGTCGGACGGTCCAAAGACTTAGCCAAATTTTCAACTCAAAATTCGAAACCTTACGGAATTTTCAAGCGAATAGAACTTTTGGTGGGAGCTCCAAAATGATGGGACCACATCCGAGGAGACTCCCTCACTTGCCTACACAACCTATTTTGGCTCGGCTCAAAACCCATTTTCATTTTGGCGGTCGGACCGGCCACCATGGCGGTCGGACTCCTCCAGGCGATCGACCGCCGACACACCACCGTCGAGACCGCTGTGGTGCAGCGGCCTTAAACAAAAACCAGCGAGATTTTGCAAACCAACAACGCCATTGCCAATTGACTCATCATCACGAGATCGTGCACATATCCTCACGATATCCACAGACATAGTTAACACCAGGAGAGTTTCATCTGTCGACACCGATGAGCGACCTCAAAACAATTGATTCAATATTGTAATTCACTTTGATGGTTGTACTTCAATTTGTAACTCTAGCGACAATATATACTTGAAACATTCTTTTGTAATTGATTTTGAGTTAAATGATCACTTTAAGTTGTCAACAATTATCGTGATTTGATTTACGCTTGCTAGTTTTGGAGGGTATGGCTAGCAATTCACGAGGCTAGCTAAAAATACGATAAAAACTAATTAGGTCTAAATACTTATCACAGACGGTTCAAACCATGAGCGAAATGCAGTGATCTGAAAATCACCGAGGCGGTTCGTGGTTGGAACCGTCGTGTGATACTACAAAATCAAAGGCGGTTCCAACCACGAGCGAAATGCAGTGATTATGTAGTATCACTGAGCGGTTCGTGGTTAGAGTTAAACCGTCGTGACTCTCTGAATCACAGAGCGGTTCGTCGTTGGAACCGTCTCGTGATAGCGATTATCATGAAGCGGTTTTCAACCGTTTGTGATAACTTTTATTATCACCGAACATAAAATTTCAGACGGTTCAAAAATTGTCTGTGATGACTATTACGAACCGTCTATGATGAGCTTTTCTGTAGTAGTGCAAAGACTAAGCAGTAAGAGAAAGGGGATTTTCGATACACTCGAGAGAGCCGGAGGATCCTCGGAAAGGGGATCAACAGCTAGTAAATGAGCAGTGGATTGATTTTCTCTGAAAAACCAAATCCTTCCCCTTTTTACATGGGGTGCCTCCCTATTTATAGCCCTATGTTTACATTACTATCCTATCCCTACGGGAATGCTGTACGCGTAGGGGTTGCAGAGACTTTTCCTCCCCTTACACGTAGGTCTTGATCCACGGTAGGTCTTCCTGTGCTTGGCCCACCTGGCTGGTGCACCTGGTCCACCAGCGCCTCGAGTGCTCCGTTACAGGGGGGTGCTTCGGGTCTCCTCCGGAGGTGGCCGAAGACACCGCTACCGGAGCCGAGGCGCTCGCCGCTCGGGCGCGAGGCGCCGAGTACCCTCCGGTGCCGGGTCTCCTCCGAGGTGGCGAACTCTCGCCGCTCGATTTCGCGGCGTCGAGGACCCTCCAGGGATGCTTCGGGTCTCCTCCGGAGGTGGCTTTGCCTGGCCGTTGGGGATGGTGGGCCCGCCCTTACGACAAGCCCCTCGCGGTCGAGGTCGTGCTTCGCCAAGGTTGAAACCGCGTCGCTCTTCCTAAAAGGTCCAGGCACACCGTCCCCTTCGGCCTGGCGAAGCGTTGTTGCTCGTCGTGGTGTGCGGTCACCTTCTATGGAAAACGGTGATATCAGTGTAGCATTTAGGGTTGCGGCTGTTCGTGTTCCGTGTTCGGGTGAGTGCGGTACACATGTAGGTCTATGATTGGATCGCGTCTCTTCATTTTGCGTGTCATTTGGTTTTTTGTGCTCGGGTGGCTATAAATATGAGGGACGCGTCGGCCCCCTTTCGCTACCTCGCATTTGATAGATTTCAAACTCCCTCTTTGGCTTTTCTTCATTGCTCTCGCTGCGGTCGGCGCGATGACAAAGCGTTCCCAAGATGGCGGGGCTTCTTCGTTTCTCACGAACGAGCTTGGCCGCTCGTTGGTTACTCTAGTAATTCTGTGGTTGCTTCGGGATGAAGGCAAGATAGCCCGACTTGTCCCTGGTGCGAGCGCCTGGTTCGGAGAAGGTGCCGGAGCCTCGGGAGGACGAGGCAGTTGTTTTCATTGCCTTCCTGGACGTGGGCCTCCGGTTCCCTTGCATGGAGCTGGTGGCCTGCGCGCTTCGGTTGTACCGGGTGGAGTTGGTGCAGCTGACACCAAATTCCATTGTGAAGAAGGCGCCAGTGGGTTATCACGATTGGCGGAAGCGTTGGAGAAAGGTCGGTTATTCGCGTATCTTCACGATGGGCGCTGGCAATCGAAGAAAAAGAGGGATACTGGAGAGACGCTCAACTTTGGGAGCGTAAAATTTTAGCCAAAGACGCGCTTCCTTCGGTACCTGCCCACGTCCGTGTCCCGCAACAGATGGGAGACAGACTGGACGCGAAGGTGGTTCTACCATAAGTCTCCGTCGGCCGACGGCCTTCAATATGACAGGGGTCCTATTCAACTTGTCTCCTCGCCGGATATTGAGTTGACATCTCGTGAGTAAGCACAGCTGCAGCTGCTGCTAAGCGTGACGTGAAAGCTCTCTTCTCGGGATCTTGTGGAGGAGTTTTGCACGCTTCGGCTGTGGCCGCTTGCGCGTGTACGGGACGTTAAGCTCGGAATCGCGAGGGGTGGCGTTCCTTCGTTTGAATTGCCTTGCGGGGAGGATGGTATGTGTTTATTTCGTATTCCAAACCTCGATGTGGCTTCAATTTACCGAACTTATACTTAGGGCGACAGGCAGTGCTACCAATCGATGAGGCGGCGCGAGCTGCGGAGCAACTTTTTGTGCCCTACACTAGGGAGAAGCACTTGAAACGAGGACTCGTGGTTTGCGAGCCTCGCCTGAACCGGCCGTATTCGGACAAAGCTTGCCGTTTGGCAGAGCGCCCGGATCCCAGTGAGGGGAAACAGAAGAAAGGCCATGTGCTGGAGGAGCTCAATGTTCCTGGGAGCGAGAAGAGGACTTGAGGGCTGAGTTTCCCCACCTATTCTCTAGTCAGCCTGAATCTTGGGGTCGAGATTCCCTTTAAGAGGGGTAGGTTTGTAGCATCCCGCTTTTTCATAGTTTTGAAAATTTTCAAAAATTTTAAACAAGAACTATTTGCTTTTAATTGCCAAAAGCTTAATTGGGCATTTCAGAGTCAAAAGTAGTTCAATATGAATTAATTAAACTTGAATTAAATTGAAGTTGGTTTAATTGAGTTTTTTTGGTATTTAAAATCACAATTATTATTTTAAGAGTTTTCTTGGATTTTAAAAATTGTTTTTCCATTTACCCAAAATTAAAAATTTATTTATTTGCAAAATTAAAGAAAAATTAAAGTTGAAACTATTTTTATTAAGTCCATAATGATTCAAGGAATTTTTGTGAATTTTTTTAGAATTTTTGGACTCTATGTGCTTTTTTCTAAAATAGCTTTTCATTTGTTTGAATTTCTGAAAATCAAAAGTATTTAAAAACCTCTTTACTATTCACAGGCCAAATTCCTTCGGCCCATTCCTATTCCTCCTACCCGCTCCTCCCCGCTCATTGCTCCTCGCCGTCGATCGCGATCCTCGTCCCTCGCGTCCGTCGCCTTAGCGTCGCTTGTGCCGATCATCATCGCCCGGCTCCGCCGCATGTGCCTCCCTCTCTCTCTTGGTGATCAAAATCGGATGGCGCCCCTGTTTCTCTCCCCGCGCCTTCTTCTCCCGCGCTCTCTCTCTCTCTCTCTCTCGCTTCTCTGCCCGTGGTGCCTTTGAATCGCCGCCATCTCGATCTGCCGCGCCGCGACTCCTCGCATCAACGCCTCGGCGCGCGCTCCTTTCCCTTCGCCCCAAGCTCGGCGCCCGAGAAACCTCCTTCCGCGCCCCCTCTCTCCCTGCGCCGTGATCTCCCCGTCGCCCTACTTGTGACGCTCGGCCTATTGCCCAAGCCACGCGTCAGCACCGCCTCCTCCTCTCCCCGTTCCTCCCCTTCCACCTCTCTCCTCGCCCCTCTCCCGGCAGATTTCCTGTTCCCCTCTTGACCACGGCGCCCGCCGTCGCCATTTGTGCCGCCGCCGAGCTCCCTCCAGTGCTGGAGACCCCACCATCACCTTCCCCAGGCCGCCACCGTCTCGGTGCGCCCCTCCCCTTCGCCAGTTCTCCTCCCGAGCGCCGCCGCCCCCGTCGACCTCCACTGCCACCGCCGCTTTTCCTTCCTCCCCTCCGGTTCGCCCGTGTGGCGCCACGTCGGCACCACGTCAGCGCCTTTCGCCTGCGTGGAGGCCGCGTGTGCGCTTGCGTGGCACTGACGCATTTCTCTGATTTATCAGTTGAAAAATAAATCCAAAAAATCAGAAAATCTAAATTCTATCATTTCATGTGATTTGAAACTTCAATCGGCCATAACTTTCACATCCGAACTCCGATTTGGATGATCCAAATTTCTATATTCATCTAAAATCAGCCCCTTTCATTTGTTTCTGGTTTTGTAATTTTTTGGAGTTCATTTGGTGTTGTTTTATTTATTGTTGCTCTTTTCGCACGTGTAGATTCCGGCGTTCCGGAAGGTTTCATCGACCCAACGACCGAAGACCCGCTCCTCGTCAGCGAAGGCAAGTCGTAGGCCTTTGTCCATGTTGTACCCATTTTGCAAAAGTATATTGCTTTAAATTAACATGCATGGCTAATTTTATAAAAATGGTTTTGGAAGTAGATAATTACCAAATTGTCATTATGCCTCCTTGGTAAATTGAAAATGAAATATCCCCTTGAATGACATAAATCCTTGGACACCTTAGGAGAGTTAATTACTAGTTGGGCACATTTGTATTACCAACATGGGCGCATATTATTGCTTAGCCTTGCTTTAGTTACCGTTGGATTTACGATCACATGCTCAAAGAATGAATGAACTTGACTAATGACATTATGGAACTGTGGTGTGAGGCCACTTTTATTAAAAGATGTGGAACCATGACAGGGATTGCCATTTGGTCGGGATGAACCCAAAAATGATTTATGCTCGGGCTTGTGGGCGGTGGTGAAGGTGGGTGCGTAAGGCACATTGGGATGCGGAAAGTCTCGTTTGAGCAGCCAACTAAAGACTTAACCTTATGCGCCATTGATCACGGGTCACGATTATCAACCACCACGTCCGGTGTGAGGCGGATTTGGCCAACTAATTAGGAAAGTTTTGAGTCGGTTCTATTTTGGATGGGAAAGGCGCAAGAGGGGCGTGAAGCGAAACCTTAGCGAGCAGAACCAAGGCAAAATGGACCTTTGTAAAGGCCTTGTGATAATCACTTAGTCGCACACCTCGAAAGTGTGTGAGCGGACAGCACAAGTGATTTATCTCTTGTGGGTAAAGCTGTACAACCTCTGCAGAGTGTCAAAAATCTATTCGAATAGTCGTGTCCCCAGTTATGGACATGCCCGGATTCTTTCACGCAAGGGGTAGCATTTTCAAAAATATGGTATTGGTTCGGTGGAAAGGTTTGGTTGGAATGGTTGGGAAGTGAGCAGGAGGTTCCTTTGCTTGTTTCAAAGAACTTGATTATTTGTGTATTAATCTTTTAAAATCACCTTTGCAATCTAATTATTGTATTTTCTTTGTTAAACTTACATACGCAAATTAACCATAAAGCCACCTTTGTTCAAGCTTGGCATGAATACTATGTGCATACATTTCTCTACGACTTGCTGAGTACTTTATGTACTCACGGCTTTATGCCCTTTGTTGATCAGTCCCAGCAGAAGAATCAGGGAATGTTGAGTTCTACGAGGAAGACTACTTTGAAGACTTCGCGAACTAGGTCGCATCCTCCACTCGATTGCGTGTGGGCATGTCGATTGGGCTCCACGTATTTTGAGATTTTCGCTGCTAGATACTCTGCTGATGTTAAGCCCTGTGTGGCGACTTTTGTAAGAGCTTGACCATAAGGTCCTTTGCTGTTAACTAATATTACTTTGTTTGCTTCATCAGTTTCGTTGTTGTATGGATATGATAACATCTTTGTTGCAAATGCGAGCTAGCTCACGATCATGGGACTAGCTTGGTATGCACTGGAGGGTCTCGTGGTTGTTTGATACAGGTGCGACACAGTGCGCCTACGAGACCTTCATGTATTTCTTTTAGCAATGACCGGCCTTCACCCCGGGAGATGCAGCGCAGCAAGGGGGGCAAACACCTCCTTTGTATAGTTGGCCATCAATGATGTAGTAGTTGTGTGCTCGATGCCTTAGGCGGTTTGCCTCGGCTGCGTCGTCTGGCCCATCTCCGAGCAGGTATTTGGGGATGACATCTCACCAATCCGCATTGTCTAACTGGAGAACCTTGCGAGCCAGTGCTCGGGGCTGCCTGGTAGCCTCTGGTGCTTTCGGGGCAACCCCTGGTGCTTCCGGAGCGATGGACGGCTCGAGTATTACTTGGTATATGACTTACGGTGGATGCGCGCTCGCGAGTGGCTATCTTGGCGATCTATCTACGCGTCATTATCGGCTCGGGAATGTTCTGAACATTGATGTCGTGGAAATGCTTTGCTTGGGACCAAACCGCTGCTAGGTACCGTGCCATCTCCAGATCCCTGGTTGTAAATGTTTTGTCAAAGTGTCCTGCGACAAGGCGAGAAGTGCTCTTGATGACTATGCGTTTTGCGCCCAACTCCTTTGCCCTTCGCAAGCCGAGAAGCAATGCCTCGTACTCGGAGGCATTGTTGGTTGTTTGGAACTCCAGTCGCGTGGCGTAGGAGATCCGGAGGCCATCTGGTGCGGCTAGGATGGCTGCGGTGCCAACTCCGGCCGCGCACCATGATCCATCGATGTATATTATCCATGGTGCTTCAATTTGGGCATGCGGATGATCCCGGGCCTGCGGCGTCCACTCGGCTACGAAGTCAGCCAGGGCTTGTGACTTTACCGCGGTGCGTGCGGCAAAGGTTATGTCGAAGGGTGCCAACTCCGGATTAAATTGTTTAGTTAGCTATTCAATTAATTATCGATATATGAATTCTATTAATTTGTTTAGTGATAATAGAATTAGTAATTACTTATGTATATTCGTATAATTCTATATTTAGTCTTTTATCTTATACTTACGACTTTTTACTGAATCATAGATACTTAAGTAATCGATTGATAAGTCATTAGTTGAGATTTCACTATTTTGGACTGACACTTTGTAATGATGCGTCGAATTACGATTAGGAGTTATGTCATCGTGAATTTGATAGTATTCACTTGATTATATAATTTACCTTTCTTGCAGTTAATTAATACCATAATGATTCATATTATATATTGTTTGCAGATTTATGAAATCAAAATGGATTAATTCTAGTTGCCATTATATGACATTGTGCATCGATAGGTCCAGTTTGCAATCTAGAAGATTACTTCTATTTACATCAATTATATTACATTAAACTAGTCATATAATTAATATAATGTATGATACTCAATTAATACATATAAGTATTCCGTTTATTGACCATAGCTAACATACTTAGTGATCAAGTAAATGTTGATCATTATCAACTTGTGATTGCAAGTCATAGCTATGCAATGAAATATATAGTATCCAATTTTACTAATTATAAGTTTAACTATAGTTAATCATAATTATAAAATGCTTATTACAAAATTTCTGACATATATTCACCTTTATGCATATAATATCAATTATCTCAATCATGATCTGCATCAACTATTCATGTGCATACTCCAAAGATCATTGTTGAGATCAATAAATTTGCTAGTGCAATTGTCTATTACAATATTTAACAATTAAATTATAATATAATAATAAACATGATTTGATTAGCTATATTCATAGATACTTGTGTAGATATGCAGACAGGTGACAATAATCATAATTATAGGGCTCCATCCATTTAGAATATTGAAGGATATGTAATGATACGTAGAATACACAAATGATTATTAGATCAATAATGTAATAGATTACTATATGAATTGATCGTATGATACATTGATCATATGTAACGTCATATTGGAATACGTTATAGTAATATAGATATATATATGATATCATAATAGACATATCGACTAGGTATTATACGATTATCGGATGATATACTGTTATACTGATGTATAATGAGACGTTCGTAATACATCAGTGAATAAAATAACGTTAGCTATGTAGCATGAATATCATTGTATTAGCAATACTAGTGTAAATAATTTAGTAATCCATAGTTCGTAATAATGCTATGATAAAATACATGTAAACACTGTTGTATGTATATATATTTATAGTCATAATTTGGATATAATAAACTAGATATGAAATTAGAGTATTATCAGAGTAAATAAGATGTCATTTACAACGTTGAAATTACGTACGAAAAACGTGGATTGATCGGACAAATTCGGTAGAAATCTAAATTGATTTATAAAATCGCAACTTAAAATTAAAATTAAAATTTAAAATATTAAAAACTTATGGATGTCTGTTGGCAATTATGTGAGTGAAGAGTACATTAATGGCGTGTCTGCTTTTACAAGAGATGCCGAGGAGGATATGTTGAATAAGGTGGCGGAATATATGTAATATCCATGCATTGATTGAGAGAATATGAAGATGTTTAAGAACCAAACGCAGATCGAAGCACACTTAATTCGAAGGGGTTTCAAAAAGGGTTATACACATTGGACCAGTCACGGTGAAGAGCAGATTATAAATGAAGGTAGTAATAATGACAACGCCAACGAAGTCAACGATATGCCGCCGGATGATATCGATTGCGGTTCCAATTCGGATAGGCTGTATGATGAAAATCTGGATCAGATGCTTCGCGATGCGAAGGAAGCGTGATGAGAGGGAGTATGTTAAATTCCAGGGCTTAATGGAGGACTCAGAGAAACCTTTGTTCCCGGGCTGCAAGCAGGAATACACAAGGTTGTCATCCGTACTTGAACTACTGAAATTAAAGGCAAGCAACGGTTGGTCCGACAAGAGTTTCACAACACTGTTAGGTCTCTTAGCAGACATGCTTAGGAGAAATGACTTGCCCAAAACCACCTACAAAGCCAAGAATGTTCTTTGTCCGTTGGGAATGGAAGTAGAAAGAATACATGCATGTCCAAACGACTGTATCCTCTACTATAACGAGTATGCAAATATGTGGATATCATGGGGATATGCTCCAGATCTTAGGATGATGTGACAATTGGCAATGACGTTTATGGTTTGTTGTTTCACGTGTTTTCGACAAAGTTCGAGCGATCGGGACGACGGCGGTCGACCGGCGAGCATGGCGGTCCGGCCGGTCCTAAATCGGTCGAGCAAGCCATGGCGACAATCGGACGGCCGTGACCAAATAGTGTCAAATTGAGCTGGGCCAAAAATAGAGGGTGTAGGCAAGTGAGGGAATTCTATTGCTCTCAGTCCCATAATTTTTGGAGTCTCCAGTCAAAAGTTCTATTCGTTTTAAATTTCCAGAAGGTTTCAGAATTTCAGGGCTTGAAATTCGGCTAAGTCCTTTTGGGCGGTCGGACCGGCCTATAGCTGGTGGTCCGACCGGCCCTGAGGGGCGATCGGACCGGTTATCACTTGAACACCGGCCTTCGTGGCGGCGTTGTTCGTTGGTTAGGTCAAAGTCATGAGTTTCAGGGCATATGTATTGCATGATGCATGTTTTGACTAACATGGGTCAAGTTGTGAAGAACTTGTTCCCAAAATCGGTTTACTTATCTATGGTTGTGCAGGTTGCTTGGTGGTCAACGAAGGTCAACGGCGAGGATGATCGGGACTAGGCTTGGAGAGCTGAGGTCCAGAACGATCGATGATACTGGGTGATGTCAATAACTCAAGCATGAATCAAGATGGACAAGGGTGACATATTAGCAAATCCGAGGCGCAAGATGGCGCTAGGTGAAGCTGTTTAGGTCAAAAGGTTAAAGACGGCGCTTTGCGAAGCGTGCGTGTGTGACCCGTTTGTTAGTGGGTCTTAACGGGAGCCCAATAGGATCAAACTTCTAGAAGGTCTAAGCCTCCACTATAAATAGGAGAGGGTGGTGGCTGCACCATCTCTCAACCCTCTTTATATTAGAAAACCCTAATTTTGTTTAAGGGGAGCAAGGGTGGAGGCTAGGGTTCTTGAAGGTTTGATTGGATTTTCGTGCTCTTGGATTGACCACTGATCCTTGATAGAGTGGGTGTAATCCAGCATCAATCAAGTTTTAATCTATGCAAGGTTTGCTTGACATAAGTCTCTTTTCGTTCTTGCTTTCAATTTCGTGATTTTAGGGCTTTCTTTGATCCACGAGTTTTTACTTGATATCGTCACGTGGATTAGCTTGCTGTGTTGTGTGGGAACTCATCTAGGATCATCGTGATCATCAATCACCCACGAGCAAGCGATTGGATCTAGTTTTCACTTTTGCTCGGTTTTAGACCTTTCTCCAATCGGATCGTAAAGGATCTTTGTTTGTCCAGGAATTATCATAATTGTTGATTGGAATAGATCCTTAATATCATAGAGAAGGTGTATACCAAGTTTCGTGAAGTTTGGAGTTGAGAATCAAAAGTTAGATCTATTTGCAACTTCGTCATCGGGGCTGCTCTTACTGTTCTGGAGCCCAGCGGTCCGACCGCCTAAGGGCACCGGTCCGACCGATTTGGTCAGAGGTCCGACCGCTAGGATAACAGAGGTCAGACCGCCAGTGCATTAAATTGTTTCAATCTTTGGTGATTTTGTCATATTGCTTAGGGGTTAAATTGGATTCAATACTAGTCTTCCGCTGTACTGGTATATTGATCTTCATAGCTTCCTCATAGCTATTGGAGTGAAATTGTGTTGAATTCATAATTTGTGAAAAAGTGAGCGTGCTCCTATTCACCCCCCTCTAGTCACCTTTTCGGTCCAAAAAATATGCATGTATGCCCAGTGTGTAACGCATCCCAATACAAGCGTAAGAATCAATCAGATGACGGCAAGGGAATAGAGGTGAAGAAAGGACCTCCTGCTAAGGTGGCGTGGTATCTTCCTGTAATTCCCCGTTTGAAGCGGTTTTTTGCGAACCCAAAGGATGCAAAACTGCTGCATTGTCACACAGAGCATAAGACGTAAAAGCTAAGACACACTCACGATTCTACCAATGAGAAACATCGATAGAAAGTTTGCAAACTTCGGCGCGGAATCGAGGAATATAAGGTTTGGATTGAGTACAGATAGAATGAATCATTTCGGTAACATAAGCAATAGACATAGCACTTAGCCCGTGACTCTCTGTATCTACAACCTTCCTCCTTGCTTGTGTATGAAGCGGGAGTATATTTTGCTATCAATACTTATCCAAGGGCTGAAGCAACCTGTGAATGATATTGATGTGTACCTAGCATCATTGATGGAAGATCTAAGAATAATGTGAATTGAAAGGGTACATGTATGGGATGCGTACAAACGAGAGAACTTCACTTTATGCTCCTTGTTGTTCTGCACTATAAATGATTATCCTGCCCTGGCTAACCTGTCGGGCCAGAGTACAACAGGGGCCAAATCCTGTACTCACTGCTTAGATGATACAGATAGTGTGTGGCTAAACCACTCACGTAAAACCGTGTACATGCTCACCATAGGTTCCTTCGGGGGGCTCACCCATACCGCAGGATGAAGAAGCAATTCGACGGAGGGAAGAAGGATAGTTCAGCTCAAAGGTATTTAAGTGGAAAACAGGTCTATGATATGGTTAAGCATTTAGATATTGTGCTCGGAAAGGGACGTAAATCGAGGACCCGTGAGAAGAACATCTGGAAGAAGAGATCAATGTTTTGGGAAGAATGTATGTGACAGATTGATTAGCCTCTTACTGAACATTTGTGTCAAAACAAAGGATGGTGTCAACACACGGCTTGACTTGGTTGATATGGTCATCAGACCTGAGTTAGCACCGACAAAGACCGATAAAGGACGAACATACCTTCCCTCTACTTATTACACTCTGTCCAAGGCCGAGAGAACTGAACTGTGCCAGTGCTTGCATGGTGTGAAAGTTCCATCTGGTTACTCCGCCAACATGAAGAAACTTGTTTCGATGGAAAGATTTGAAGTTAATTAGCATGAAGTCTCATGATTGTCATGTGCTGATGACACAAATGCTCCCTGATGCAATTAGAAATATATCGCCGATCAAGGTCTGAGAGACAATCATGAGGTTGTGTTATTTCTTTAACACAATTGCTCAGAAGGTCACCGATCCCGAAGGACTAGATGATCTACAGAACGAGGTGGTGATGACTATATGTGATCTTGAGATGTATTTCTCTTTGTCGTTTTTCGATATCATAGTCCATCTCATTGTTCACATTGTGAGGGAGATAAAGATGTGCGAGTCCGTGTTCCTACGTAGCATGTACTCGTTCGAGAGATTTATAGGAATTCTCAAGTCCTATGTACGGAATCGATCTGGGCTGGAGGGCAGCATCGTTGAAGGTTATGCAAGCGAAGAGATCATTGAGTTCTACGTCGATTACATGGCTCAGGTCGAACCGATAGGTGTGCCTCGATCTCGCCATGAGGGGAGGCCTGAGGGTATCGGGACCATGGATTGAAATCCGGCCGTGAATCGCGGCACGGCCGAATAACCTGATTACGTGAACCGATTTCTTGGTGGGGCCGGATTTGAAATCCCGGTCGGTTTTTCCTGAGTTTGCAAATTCAAATTTCGAATTTAGAATTTCGATTGATTTTTAAGCAAAATTTAACTAAATTCATCAGGAAAAACCGTAATGCGGCGGTTATCGATCGACGCCGGCCGTAATTGCGCCGTGCATCCGCTTTTTTTAACCACGATCGGGACCATCAAAAGGAAAGCAACCACTCGGATATGGATGCATATGCTCAAGCCCATTTCACGGTCTTGCAACACATGGTGAAGTGTCCCTATATATCGACTAGGACAAGGGCGTGCTTGGCAATAGAATCCGGTGCGGTGGATGTTTGGATCACGAGATATCACAACGATCGGTTCAACCAATGGATGAAGGAGCGACTTGCTTGGAGCTCGTCAAGTGATATCTTGGCACAGTTAGAAAAACAGACAACATTTATAGTTGTGGTATGGCAAAGCTACAACATAAACGGGTACACATTCTATACGCAGGCTAAGGATATAATTAGTACTAATCAGAACAGCGATGTCCGCATAGATGTGTTCAATACCGATGGGCTAAGGAGCTCCTACTATGGGCTCATAGAGGAGATTTGGGAGCTCAACTACGTGCTTTACAAGATCCCCCTGTTTCGGTGCCATTGGATCCATCTCCCACAGGTGAAGGTCGACAAGTATAGTGTCACTACCGTTGACCTCGAACGTGTTGAATACAAAGATAAACCATTCGTACTCGCTAATCAAGTCGTTCAAGTCTTCTATGTAACCGACCAGGCAAATAAGAAGCACCACATAGTTCTTCATGGAAAAAAGATGATTGTAGTGGACGAGGAAGAATACAATTAATTTGACGAGTTGCCTCCTTTCGGAAAGGGCATAAGGGTCGAGGAAGAACAACGTGATGAAACTAGCTACATACGCGTCGATCATCATGAAGAGCTTGTTTTTAAACATTGAACAATGTGTGTATATGTTCTGAATGGTTAATTTTAGTTCATTTGAATTAATTTATTTGTACTATGAAATGGATGTGCTTGTTTTTGTAATGAATGTGAATTGGATGTATACATGTACTTCTTGTGTTTACGCTTGTTTCAGAGGGCATGTGTAGTATTTCCGGAGACTAGCCAATAAATAGAACTAGATTTACCAATACAAAAGAATATCACACACGATTTCATCTAAAAACCGTCTGTGATAATTTATTATAGACGGTTTCATCTAAAAACCAACTATAATACATCAGATATCACAAATGGTTTTATCTACAAACCGTCTATAATAAATCAGATATCACAGATGGTTTCATCTACATACCGTCTATGATATTTAATCTATCACAGACAGTTATTTATTGGAACCGTCTGTGATATTATTTATCACAGATGGTTCTACTTTAGAACCGTCTATGATATCTAACCCTATTTATATTCGGACTCTAGGGTTTGCCGTGCCCCTCCCCACTCAAACGATTAAGTTTCTCAACTACTCACCCTCCTCCTCGATCCCGTCGCCACCGTCCTTGACCTCCTCCTCCTCGAGCCCGGCCGCCATCCTCAATGCCGCCTCCCGAGCAAAGCGCGCCTCCTCCGATCCCACCGCCTCCTCCCGAGCATGAGCACGCGTCGCCTCCTCCTCCCGAGCCCGCACGAGCACACGTCGTCCCTCCCTTCTCCGAGCCCGCCTCCTCCTCCTCCCCGAGACCGTGCGCCTCCCCTTCGATGCCGCCTGCTTTGCTCAGTCTTGCTCCCTCGCTCGTCCTTTTCCTCGACGCCCAAAGGTAACTGATGCCGAGTTGCCGACCCCGACGCCCCTTTCCCTCGCTCTTTCTATTAATAATCTGTTGTCATGGTCCTCAAGCACTCATATATCTGGTTCAAACACTGAGTAGTATGAGGTGTTGTACTTGTTTTAGGAATTTATTTTTGTTCTAATCGGTGATTCAGATGGTATTTGTTTTGATATTGCTATTAGAATATATTACAATGTGGTATGATGGGCTTGAGATGAATGCTCTGTGATGATAATAGTCTTGTATTAAAATTGTTTTGGTAACCGGGTTTGAACTTTATCTCTATTTGGAATACTTACTCCACATCTAATAGCAATATCAAAATATTAAATCTTAGCTTTATGCTGATTTCATTTGTTCACATGATGTTTGTGTTGAGCATATTAGTCCTTTTAAATGACTTGGAGGATTTACATGCTTATATGTCAATTATGTCATTGTATTGGTCCTAATTTCTTCCCTAAAAATCCCAATTATTTATTAATTGGTGTGTATACCCATACACATAGATATCAAATCTTATGATAATATGTTTATACGTGTCAGAACTTCTATTTCTTGTGAAGATGTCTTCTGTTCATTCTTCGTCATCGTCGCCTCATGCGTCTGATGTGCCGTCCTTTGGAATATCGAAAAGGCCCGCGGGCTGATTCACCATCATGGAGGTTGATGAGTATGGGACCCCTATCAATCCTCCCTGAGCAGCGTCCGTATTTCGGAGAATGGTCGAAATAGTTGCACAGGAACAGGTCAACATCACCTACGATTTATAGAAGGAGTTGACCAAAGCTTAGAAAGGTGACCCACTGACGGGTATTTTCTGATCGTTCGAGATCCTGTAACAACACCAGGACTCCATCCGACGACACGCGTTGCTACAGGCATGCAAAGCATGGAAGAACTTCAAACGAACGCTTGTCAAGAACTACGTGGAGAAGGATTTGACACCCTTCCACAAGTATCCGTTCTTGGAAGAGTGCTGAGAAGAATTTGTGGCAAAGAAGACGATAGATGATTTTAGGAGTGAAAGTGCGGCGCACAGAGCCCTACAGGCAAAAAAACACACCCCACAGGCCCAGCACTGCTGGGTATGCAGGTAAAATCCCGCAATGGAGGTATCAGGACCGGCAGGCAAACCTTTCGAATGCCTTCCCGCCATTTGCCGAGATCCCTGATGACCGCGCTCGAAACTGGCTAAGAGCGAGGTTATCTACCCTGTCTTCGGGGGTCATCTCCTTTCCAATCCCCGTAGACGAGGAAGTGTCCCAACGTTTGGTAAGATATCAAACTACCTAGTTTGTAATTACTATATAACTTCATAGGAAGTGAAATGACATGTCGGACTATTGTATGAAACACTGGGTGCACAATCTTCTCAAGGCTCATTCCAGGCAGTCAGGGAGAAAGATATACTCTCCACGGCCTTGGGAATCGATGAGCATCCGGGTCGCACGAGAGGCCTTGGTCTTTATGTTCCATGGAAACATGGATTCCCAGCGGACTCCGAAGCGTACTGGAGTAGGAAGAGAGCCAAAGCCGAGCGCGATGCACGGCTACGAGAGGAGATTTGTGAATCCCTTAGAGATGAGAACACTGAATCCATCAGAGATGAGATCAATGATCGTGTTAGAGATGAGACATGACGACAGATGGAGAGCTTTGAGGAAAGACTTCGGGAAAATCAGTTGCAAGCCCCTGCCCCTATTGTGCTTGCCAACCCCCAAACTTCCGAGTAGTTGCGCATCCAACCCTAACCTTACCCCAAAAGGTGACAACATATTTCCTGTCGATGACATCTTGGTAATAATTATTATCTCTAGAATGCTCGATCCATTGTTAGGCCTATTGGAGTAGCTAATTTTGTATCGTTATGTAGATGGCTCCGAAGTGCAAGCTCTAAATGAGATATGCCTCAGTTGCCCTAGATGCTACTTGGGGCCAGGCGTATCCATCCGGTGCCAGGGCTTTGGTGCACAGTGTAAATCTAACACCGGGCTTCGCAAAAGTGAATGTTGATGGTGTTCATGCCAATTTGGCGGTCGTCCCACTGCAGATTCCCCCAAACGACGAGGTCACGTCTCTAGGGCAAGCCATTGGAACATTCATCCAGCGGCCCAAGAGTGACATCTGCCTAGAGCTACCTGCTCCGATATTAACTTCACAGGATGTCCTGCAGCGATGTCAAGTCCACCGGAGCTACCTGCATCGAAGCGGCAAGGGCCCGGTGCATCAGATGCATCTACACCTCATGCTCGGTCGACTCTCGTGAAGTCGACCTATAAAAAGTGAGGCAACAAGGGCAAATTGAAGATGGTTGACTCCTATTATGATATCCCCTTCCTGCCGTTGGCCCGGAAATTCGTGCTAGGCGAGCTGTTGGTCGAGACAGTAGAGCACGACCGTACCCTAGGATTCGCTTGCACGAGATTGCATGTATGGTACATGGAACAGGCCAACAAGATGGATGGACAATGATGCTCATGTGTCAATGTCAAGTTCAAGAAGGATCATCTTAACCACGTGGTTCAAGACAGTGTCTTCACAATAACCTTCGAGGACTTGTTATTTCTCTTCAACCTCGACGCCCTCGACGCCTCACTCATGCGATGCTGGACACTGTAAGTGTGTACAATCATGGTCAACGTTTGTGTAATACGGATAAATGTTATATTTAACTTCTTGCTTTTGTGTGTGTGTGTATATACACACATGATTTCTGAAGTGGAATTAAGGAATTCACTGATAGGTTTCCTCAACTCACACTTCGTCTCCTTGCAAACCATCAAGGGGAATGAAAAATTCATCGAGGATTACATGATAGAGTCATTGTTGGCTCACCGCGATAAGGAATTCATACTTTTGCCCAACAACTAGGAGTAAGTGCAGCACTAGTGGCTATACTTGTTGATTTGTACTTTATAAGCAACACAAACTTAGATTTAATGACCATGGCGACATACATGTGTAGGTTCCATTGGATTCTAATTGTAATTATACCAAAACGGAACAATGTAATATACCTAGATTCTCTAAAGAGGGCCACACACAACTTCATAATTGTCTAACAATTAATCGACGGGTAAACACATTTCCTCCATAGATAACTCTATTGTAGTATTTCCTTCCTTTGCAATGGCTAAGGCTAACTTCTTGAAATAACGTAGGTCCTTCGCCGTATACTATGCTAAAGGAGGGAACATCAAGGGAAGTATTATGCGACACAATCTAAATTTTTTGGTATTCGTTAGTACACATTAATCCTATATAACGCTTCATAGTAATGCATCTCGAACTAATCAATTCTATTTTTGCAGTGCCATCAGCAGCCGCGGGCCTACAACATCTGTGAATACTATGTTTTCCACAACATGGAACTACTCGTCGGTTCCGCGATGACCAATGATCCCCATGTTTGTCAATCTTGAAATAATTATTTCATACTTATCAATATATATATGCACGAATTTAATCTTTCTAGCGACAGGTTGTGTGCATCGATACAACTGCATTGGAACAGGGCTAACTCATAAACATTCGAGGACAGTTTGCGTCATTCTTGAACCGCGAGGTCATAAATCCAAATGGAAAGCTCCACAATGTAGATTGAACTTAATGGTACATGTGTGTAAATGTATATGCATAGTTAATTTTAGTTAATTGATTTGTGAATTGGATGTGCTTGTTTCTGAAATGAATGTGAATTGGTTGTGCTTGTTTCTGAAATGAATGTGAATGGGATGCATACATGTACTTGTTGTGTTTTAACTTGTTTCAGAGGGTATGGCTAGCATTTCCTAAGGTTAGCCAATAAACAGAAATAGATTTACCAATACAAAAGAATATCACATGCGGTTCATTAGGACAAACCGTCTGTGATACATCAGCTCTTATAGACAATTTCATCTACAAATCATCTGTGATACATCATCTATCACAGACGGTTTCATCTACAAACCGTCTGTGATAGTCAACTATCATATACGGTTTTGAGTTAATAACCGTCTGTGATGCACAATTTCATCTACAAATCATCTGTGATACATCATCTATCACAGACGGTTTTATTTACAAACCATCTGTGAAAGTCAACCATCATAGACGGTTTTGAGTTAATAGCCGTCTGTGATAGTTTGCATCACAGACGGTTTTGAGTAAATAACCGTCTGTGATGACCTCATATCATTACTGACCTATAAACTCAAACGGCTCATGAAACCGTCTGTGATGACGTTTTTGAACCGTCTGTAAAGACCTTTTCTGTATTTGTGGAAAGACCTTCAAGAACATGCTTGTCCCAGAGTACATGAATAAGGATCGGATGCCCTTCACGAAGTATCCTTTCATGTCGCTGGATACATGGGACGCCTTTGTGCGGATGAAGATGACGACCGAATTTTAGGAGCAAAGTGCGGCGCACAAGGCTATCCAGACACAAAACACTCACCCCCACAGATTAAGCACCGCAGGTAAAATCCATCAATGGAGGAGGGAGGATGAGGAGGCAATCTGGCCGGAGGCCTCCCCGCCATTTGCCGAGATCACAGATGAGCGCGTCCAAAATTGGTTAAGAGCGAGGTCATCAACCACGTTTTTGGACACCATCTCTTTCATAAACCCAGCAGATGAGAAAGTGCCCCAAGTGTGGTAAGATATGTCGAACTACCTAGTTGTTAATAAGTTGATAACTTCATAGGGTCTAAAATAATATAATAGCCTCTTGCAGCAAACATTGAGTACCGAATCTTCCCAAAGCTCTTTCAAAGCAGTCAGGGAGAGGGATATACTAGGTGTAGAAAGAGATCCAAGGCCGAGCGTGATGAACGGTTTAAAGAGGAGATTCGTGAAGAATTTCGAGGACAGATAACATCATTGGAGAAAAAACTGAATCAACTCCTCAACCAGTTGCAAGCCACCCCTATTTTTTTGGGAGCCAGTCCCCCTCAACGTCGGAGTAGCTGCGTGCCCACGTCACTTTCTGAACATAGCGACATCCAATTCCTTATCGATGACATCTAGGTAATATACATCTCTGAAATGCTACATAGATAGACCTGTTGGATACCTTAGCTAATCGTGTATCATTATGTAGGAGCCAACACCGTGCAACCTCAGAGTCAGGCTTGTTGGCTCCATTCCCATTGAGGCTGGGTGGGGGATGGCATATCCATGCCCAGCTAGGGATCGGTATCATGAAGGTCCAGGTGGGCATCGTACATGACATTTTAGGGCTGTCCCATTGGAGAAGCCCCCAAACAACAAGATCATGACACTAGGGGATGCTGTCTACACATTCGTCCAGTGGCCCAAGAGGGATATCGCCCTGGACCCTTATGTGCTGATATATACCCAGCATGAAAAGTTGGCCTCTCCACATGACCATTTACAGTCTGCGGCCTCTCCGACCCTCCCTTCGATGTCCCCACATGCACCTGATCTGCGCCAGAACACCGCCATATCGACTCCCATGAAGACCACATTGAGCATATACGAACAACGTGCCCATTCGTCTCCCATGAAGAACACATACCAGCGTGTCAGCAAGACCAAATCAAAAAAAATCAAGGTGCCTCAAAAGTGTTGGACATTCTCGCTAGGAAAATTGTTGGTCCTGGATACGCTCTTAGTCAGCCTTGGAATGAGTGCCTCTTGTTTACATGCATGGTACATGGGAAAGACCAATAAGACGAGGACACAACGCCCTATGGGTTTCACCGTCAAATACACGGCGGGCATTTTCTCCATGAGCCCGACTTCTTCATGGTGTGCTTCGACGACTTGTTCGATCTCTTCAACCTCAACGCCTCACTTTTAAGATGCTAGACACTGTAAGTGTGTACAATTACAGTCTACATTCATGTAATACCGATAAATGTCATAACTCCTTACTTATGTATAGACACATGATCCTAGAAGCCAAACGAAGAAAAGAATCGATTGGTTTTCTCGACCCACACTTGATCTCTGAGCAATTCATCAACCACAATGCATCCTACGTCGAGGATTACGTAACAACAGGACTGCATGCTCACAATGACAAGGAGTACATACTTCCACCATACAACCAGGGGTAAGTGCTTCACTCATTGCTATACTCATTGATTTGTACTTCATATGCAACACGAACTTAGTTTTAAGGACTATGGCGGCATACATGTGTAGATGACATTGGATTCTAATTGTCATTGTACCAAAGTAGAACAAGGTAATATACCTTGCTTCCCTAATCAAGAGACAACATGACTTCACACTTGTGCAATGATTAATCGACAAGTAAACTCATTTCATCCATAAATAACTCCTTGTACCATTCGTTTGCAATGGCTGAGGCTAACTTTTTCGAATCACGTAGGTCGTTCGCTGTAACATCCTAATTTTTCAGAAGTTTAAAAATCTCTTTGATTAATTTAGTTCTATAGAAAAATTCACCAAATTTTTATTTGAATTAAAATAAAGCTTACCATGGACTTTCAAAAAACAAAACAATTTAATATGATTAATTCCAACAACAACTATTGTCACAATTATTTTATTTAGATTCTATGTGCTTGATTATATTTTCTAGAATTTTTTCAAGTTCATTTGCTATTTTCTAATTGCTATTTGAGTTTTTAATATTTTCTAAAAAGAAAAACTATTTTAAATTTCAGAAACAGTCTTGGGCTGAAACCCATTTTCTATTCCTTCCTGGGCCACCTTCCTGTGCCAGCCCACCCGCACGCCGCGCCTTCATCCCTCCGCCAGTTGGGCCCCACCTGTTAGGTGGTCGTCGTCCCCTTCCGTCGCCTTCCTCACGCTATGCTTCGCCCTCCATCCGCCATGGTTTCTTCTAGAAGCTCCACCAACAACGGTGTTTCCAATGGAAAGAATTCCGTAGAGATGGCATTTGGCCTCCCGTATCCTACCGCACCCGAATCCAACCGAATCGTATCCCATATCCCCTTCAAACTCGGAATCAATCTCGTGACCAAAACGAACTCGATTTAGGGTTTTTCAAATCTGGTACGCCTGAGGCCTATAAATAGGACCCCTAGGTTCGCCTTCTCACCCTGATCCTGAAACCCCAAGCCACCACACCCCTCAAGCTCTAGCACCGTCGCATTGGAAGTTTTAGGGTTCCGCCGCCGCCACTCATTTTCGTCAGATTGTGTCGTCGTCTTTGTCGCCTCATCGTCGTCGACCACGCCGTCGTGTTCGCCGTCACTAGAGAGCTATCTCCAGCACCCCTTTACGACCATGAGACGCCACTGGTGTTCATCACCGACAACAGTCGCACCTATTCTGCCGGTTCGTCACCATTTTCGGCCAACTCCGACGGCCTCCTGTGCCAATACCAGTACCAATATGTGTCCAATAACCTACTCTACTTAGCACGCGAATCCACCGCTGGCGAAGCACCGCTGTTTGCCATTGCCGGACGAACCCGAGCCTCGCCGTCGTCTTGTCTATGTGGCATGCCACCTCACCGACCACATATTCTCGTGAGCACATGTGTCGTGCCATATCAACTCGTGAGCACACGTGTCTTGCCACATATACTTGTAGATGCACGTGTCTGCCACCTCACCTTCCATCAAGACTAGTACTATGATTTATTTCAAGGCAAGCCGTAGTTCTTTGATCACATTGAACCTATGATTTCAAAAGTATATTGTTTTATACAACTGCATGCTATCTTCATATAAATTATTTTGGAATTAGCTATTACCTACTTGTCATTATGCCTCCATTGGATATTTGAATGCCATGAATCATTTGTCACCCTAGCATGGATAATTTTAGTTGGACATATTTGTATCGCCACATGGGTAGCGTACAAATGCTTAGTCAAGATTAGTTACGATGAGTTCATTATCACATGTGTCGTAATGATTAATCTTGACTTAATGATATATGGAATTGTGGTGGTTAACCACTCTTGTTAAAATTTATATACCATGACATGATATGTCGTTTGTCTTAGTTAAACAAAATGGTTTTCACTCGAGCGAGTGGATAGTGGATTGAGGGTGCGAATTTAACACGTTGTGGGTTGTAGTAAGATCACCTGAGTAACTTGTCAAGGACTTAATCTTGTGCGCTATTGAACTGGGCCTTAACCGTATAACCACATGTCTGATGGGACGGACTTGGCTAATTATGTGGGAAAAGTTGTACAACCTCTGCAGAGTATAAAACTATTCAAATAGCCGTGTCCGCGGTTATGGACGTGCTTAGGGATTTCACATGAGAGATAGAATTTCTTATAAAATGTGTTAGAGTGTAAATGAGAAGTTCACTTGATGAATATAATATTTGTTTGGTGAACGGGTAATTCACTTGGTGGTTTATGTCGATTAGTGAATTGGGGATTCACTTATCATTGGTTTGGTTGGGAAGTGAATAGGGAATTCACTGGTTGTTTCAAAGCAATTTTTTACTTATTTACTATTCTTTTCAACTACACATTTCAATCTATTTATTGTATTTATCGCCAATGCTGCTTCATGAAAAAGAATCATACAACTAACCTTTGGCAAGCCTTGCATGAATACTATTCGTATACATTTCCCTACAGTTTGCTGAGTACTTTATGTACTCACGATTTTACACCTTTTTTTTTGATCAGTTGAAGAATACCAACTGCTTAAGAGTTCTTTAAGAAGGAAGACTATGAATGTTTTGCGGATTAGGATGCGTTCTCCACTCAATTGGCTGTGGGCATGTTGATTGGTATTTCCAAGTTTCCCGTTCCACTGCAAGAGTTTATTTGTTTATTTAGCCTTGCGTGGCAAGTTAAGTAAACATTGACCATAATGTCCAGTTATTATTACTATTTGTTATTTTGAGATCTTTTTAGTTAAATCGAATAAATGGATAGTATTTCATCACTGTTTCCTATGTGAGTTAGCTACTGATATGGAACTAGTTCAGAATACACATAGGGTTCCTAAGAGGCATTTTCGAGTCCCAACATTCGCTGCCTACATTGCCAAAAGAGGGAGACACGTGGAAGGGAACACCACACTGCAACATATGACACAATTTTTGGTACCCGCTAGTACACAATAATCCTATATCACACTTCGTAATGATACCTCTCAAGCTGAACAAACCTATATATGTAATTTTTTTGCAGTGCCACCGCAGCTATAGGGCAACATTTGTGGATTCTATGTTTGCCACCATATGCAAGAAAACATGGGTGGTAGGCCCAAGGATCCAAAGGTTTGTCAATCTCACAATAATTATTTTTTACTTATCAATTAGTATATATATATATATATATATATATATATATATATATATAAAAGTGCTTACGACTTTACTCTTCCTAGCAACAGGGCATCAACATCCGTTTAAGTGCAGTCCAAATGAATGAACTCTCCAAAATTTGAGGATGGCTCGCCACCTTCTTAATGATTGAGGTCATTGACCCAAAAGGAGAGTTTCACGTGGCCGAGATCGAATAAAATTTTAAGTGACAAACAATGTTTTCTTACTATATTTGTAAACATGTTGTAAAAATATTATGACAATTCATCTATAATTAATCTGTAAATTTATTTATCTGTGATATATCTATATATTTGTGTATTTACTTGTATTGTTATCTGCATATTGTTTTCAGACGGCATAGCTAACATTTCATAAGGCTAGCCAAAAAAATAGAAAATTTATATATAGAGAGAGCAAACTATCATAGACGGTTTGTCGTATAAACCGTTTATGAACGCCTACTATCATAGACGGTTCTGTGCACCAATCGTCTGTGATATGTAGCCTGTCACAGACGGTTGGTAAACACAATCGTCTGTGATATGTAGCCTGTCACAGACGGTTGGTAAACACAATCGTCTGTGATGGCCGATATATCACATGTGGTTTCATGGTCGAAGTCGTCTATGATAGTTGGCGTTCACATACGGTTATTTATAGGGACCGTCTGTGTTATGACTTATCACAGATAGCTAAAAAACATCTGTGATAATCACCTATTATCACAGATACAATAAATCAGACAGTTTAGAAACCGTCTGTGATGAGGGTTTAGAACCGTCTGTATGGTAGTGAATATCGGTCATACCGGTGAAATAAAAAATACCATCTGTTGAACTAATTGAAGTATACATTATATTTGATCCTGTAACTATGTATGTATTTAGAGTAATATTAAAATAACATTTAGTGAATGTGTGTGTATATATATATATAATAATAAACTTTAGAACGGTATGAATCAAGGATCCAAAAACCGGTTTCGGGGGAAATTCCGCCGGGCGGCCGGTAAAAAAAAATCGGGCGGTAATCGGCCATTTACCGGTTTTACCAGGAAAAATTCGGTTAAATTTTGTTTGATTTTACTTAAAAATCAGCAAAAATTCAAAATTTAAAATTCAAAATTCAAAATTTAAACTTGTAAAACCCAGAAAAACCGGCCAAAATTTTATATCCCAAACCTCACCGAAAATCCGATAACCGTCCGTAACCAGTCGGTTTTTTTCCCCACTGGTAAGAACTACGAGAACGTGTCCCGAGAGCCAAACCGGCGTGGCTGACAACTATGGTTTCTACCGGTCTCATATTCTCCTCTCTTGTTCTTGTCTTTAAAGCTCGACCCCCCCTCTCTCCCCCCGTCTCCGCCTCCGCTCCGAACCACCAACGAGCCGAGTGGCGAGAGCCTCACCGTATTCTCCTCGCGGCGTGCTGGTCTGCGCTTCTTGCGCTCACGGCTCCCGCGGCCGCCTGCCGAATCTCGCCGCTCTTCTTGTGGGGCCATATTCTGTTGTTTGTCCGGAGTCCGTTTCTTGGCCCTTGTCCTTGCGTGAAGAGAATCGGAGGCCTCGCGTGCGCGGAACTGGGAGGCTTAGCGTGGAGGGCGGCGGCTCGCGTGCATGGAGGCTAAGGTTTCTTGGCTGCTCTGCCCACTCCTCCAATCTTGCATTTGTTCCTGCTTAGGATGCTCTTGTTGTTTGGTGGCGCGTCTTGCGTTCTTGTTGTGGTGGGTGGCTGCCAGTGGGATTGTTCTTGGTTCGGTTTGGCCGTGCCGCCGTGGCGGTTCCTTCCGTGATCACGCCATCCCGGCCGAGATTTCTAGGTTTGTATTCGCGCGTGCTCGTGCGAGCGCGCGCGCCTTCTTGGAGCAGGCTCGGCCGCGCGGGCATGGATTTGGTTGGCTGAGTGGCTTGGCTTGGTTGCTCCATGTCGGGGTTTCCCGTAGCTGGCTTGGTGTTGGCGGCGTTTAACGGGATGCGCCGTCGTGACTTGGATTGGGTGGGTCGGGGTGGTGGTGCAGATTTGTGTGCTGTAGACTAGGAAATGCCCCGATTTTGCTCCGTTTCGTGGTCCAGATTCGTGTGCTGTAGCCTCGCGTCGAGGCTGGGAGCGATTGAGAGTTCGGCAGTGTCGTAGCCCGGTAGCCACTAGGTTGATGATAGGTTGCCAATAAGAATTGGTATTGGTATTGAGTGATTTGATCTGCCATGACGGTAGCTTTGTTTCTTTTGTGAAGCATTTTACACTTGTGAATTATGTCAAACGATGGCACCTCCTCAGCAAGTGGTTATACATGATACGCATTGCCTCCATTTGCTGCCTGTAAGTGATAGTGTTTTATGTGCGCGATGCAGTACACAAACTAGGTTTCATTAACTGTTGGAACTTGGAAGGTATCAGTCCGATGGTCCTTGTTGGCGTGGAGTTTGATTTCTATTATCATTATTTGCATGGCTGGAAATTGTGACAATAACAAGCCTTTTGCAAATGATTTGGTGCACCTGGGAAAAGTTAACCCCTTTTGTTAAAACTTTCCCCCGTCAATTCTATATGAGAGAGGTTTCATGACATGTGGGTTACTTCAGGGGCTTAAGTAGAACTGTAGGGTACAGTTTTGCGTAGTTGCATTATTCGAGCCATGTAGGCTGTATTTCTACTTCAGTTGCTCACTATGAAGGTAGTGAACTAGTACTGTTGGTTACTTTCCTGTTTCATATAGTATATTTCAGATTCTACAAAGAGGATGCATCATATTATAGGATGAATGTGAGTATATAGGAATTCTAAGAGACGATACTCTGGCCTGAAAAGGAAGAATTTTTTCATGTCTTAAACTTCTTTTAAATAGCTGTTTTCTCTTACCGAAGTCCTGAAAGAGCTATGTTAACGATGCACCCTCCTAATTCATACTGCCAAAATACACAGTCAACTTTGTTATTTGTGTTGATGATGTACATGTTCTTGTATCAATGTGATATCCCTTAGCAAATTACATTTGTTTGTTCTAATTTTGATAGATGGAGTCACTTGAACTTGAAGACAATGGTGAACACCAACCATCTTTAGAAGCTTCTCTTGCTTCAGATGTGATATATGATGACTCACCAGTATGTCCATGCATTGGAAGTGAGCACCAGGCAGAAATCCCCAATCTGGCCACAGAGGATGAGCGCTGTCAGCTCATGAACAGCTTACTTGATAGTTGCATGTTACTTGGTTATGATTACCCTATTGTGGTTGGGTTAGCTATACCGATCATGTGGGCACCGCCAAGTGAAGTCAATAAGGAGGATGAGGAATTACGAAGACAGCATTCTTCAGAAACCGAAGCAAGAGCCAGCAGCAGGGACGAGGAAAGTCAGGTGACCTCAATTTGTCCAACCAGCAATAATACAAGGGAATGCAATGCAACATATCAGGATCCACATCCAGTGCTACGAGTAGATCAGACAGAATCTGACAGTAATCAAGCACGTGATGAAATATTGGCTCCATGTTCTACTCGAGAAGACCTTAACTTCACTAATAAGCCAACAATGCAGCAAGGGGAAATTGAAAAATTTACTCCACTGCCTGATTCATCTACTGCCCTTTGGAGTGATCTTGAAGCAGAGTGTTTTCTCCTCGGGCTCTACATTTTTGGCAAAAATCTCAATCTGTTGAGCATGTTTCTTGGTAGTAAGACCGTTGGGGATGTGCTTTCCTACTACTATGGAAAGTTCTACAAAAGAGATGCATATAATAGATGGTCGGACTGCAGAAAAGCAAGAACTAGGAGATGCATTCTTGGGGAACGCATTTTTACAGGTTGGCGACAGCAGGAGCTTATATCTCGCCTGAAATCTAAAATCCTTAGAGAAGCTCATGATTCGTTTGTCGAGGTATGTTGCAATTGCAGCACGAATTTTGATCTCTTTAGCCTTTTGATTGTTGTTTTTTTCTTCTTCTGAATACTGATTATTTAGATATTTAAATGGCTCATGAAATTATCCTCACGATCAGCTGAGATTCTATTAGTCTGACCGTCGGTTTAACCAAACCTTTTTTTATATTGTATTTCTTGTTATATGACATCCTAGTCATTGCTATGGTTCAATATAGCAACCACTTACATTGTTCAAAGTAACACTTTCGAGCTTGATTTTCTCCATTTTATATTCCTCCAATGTTCACCCAGCTGAGTTAGTCTGTTTAGCTATTTAAATAATAAAATACATCATGTCATAGAATGACCAAAGTTAGATTGACATAATCATTTGGAGGGTGGTCCAAGCATCATTACAGATGTTTTGGCTGGTCTTGTATATCAGTATATCTAACTACTCTGGTGCATTTAAGATAGATTTCCAGTTAATAATACGAACCTTAAACCTGAAAACCGAAGCCATTGCAAGTGCACTGCATTTTGCTATTGTGATTTTCTGTGATTTGATCTAGTTTTTGTTATAAAGTACTTCACTATTTTGCATGTTTAAGCTATTGCTCCCAGGTAATAGTACACAAGAGTCAAATTTGAGATGATCCAAGGACAATTATTTACCCTAGTTTAATTTCACGGAAGAACCATTAAATTTCATGCCCCAAATATTTCTCAACATAATTAATGGATGTCAACTTTTCTTACGCACCAAGTGTTGTCAAAATTAACAAAGGATGTTCTTTTTCGTCTATCATCCATTGCCATATGAATTGTATTGTTTTCACATGTTGCAGGTTTTTAAATCTTTCAGCGACGGCCAAACTTCTTTAGAGGATTTTGTCTTTGCCCTGAAATCCACTGTTGGAACAGAAGCTTTTGTGGAGGCTATTGGGATTGGTAAAGGGAGGCATGATTTGACTGGATTTGTTCTGGACCCATTTAAACCAAACCAAGTTCGTTCTGTTCACCCTGACATGCCTACAGGCAAAGATTGTTCCTCACTTGCTTCGGAAGATATAATCAAGTTCTTAACAGGTGATTTCAGAAGAAGCAAGACAAGATCAAATGATCTTTTTTGGGAAGCTGTCTGGCCCCGTTTGCTTGCAAGAGGGTGGCATTCAGAACAGCCAAAAGATGTCAGCACAACTAAGAATTGCCTTGTGTTTCTTGTCCCGGGTATCAAAAAATTCTCAAGAAGTAATCTCACTAAAGGCACTCATTATTTTGATTCTATCAGCGATGTCCTTAAAAGAGTGGCAGCGGATCCCGTTCTTCTTGAGCTAGAGGTTGATGGAATGAACAATGGTGTTACTTCTGAGAATAATGACTGCGCCACGGACATGAAACTGAACATAGATGGTCCTTTTGATGGTTTTCAGGAGCTTCCAAAGTTTACTATAATTGATACTAGCTTGGTCCAAGGGGAAGAACCCTTCAAAGTTAGAGAGCTGAGGAACTTACCTGCTGATGCAAATATTAGTTTTGCTCCTTCACATCGTTCACATAATATGGCGAGTGCCAGTTCCTCAGAGGAGCAAGATCCGGATGCTAGATCATCAAATGAACAGGAAGATTGTGGACGAGTTACAGCTGATGCGAATGATATTGAAATGGTTTCAGCGTACAATACAGGCGAAGAAAACCAAGTGGATTCACTGCAAAATATGGTGACTGCGTCACGCTTAGTTTTTCCAGTTAATGGTCATTCTTCTAATGGCAATAGTGATAAAATTGATTTGACAAACTTCTTTGGCCTTAAAACAAAAGCTGAAAGGCGCAAATATTTATCCCCAGTGTCCAAGCGCAGAAGATTATCTAGCTGTAGCAATGATCAGACCAGCCGACGCAGCATTTCTTTCTCTAAAGGTGGTGGGTTAGAGAAAGAGAAAATCAAGCCGCTGTTGACTTCATCAAAACCAACTGTTGTTGATGTTGGTGGTACTTCCCAAACTAAAACAATTGCGAGCTGTTCCACAAAGGAGAAGCCTTGTGAGCAGATGATGGATGCTTCGAACTCTCTTACCAATGACAGGTCAAATGAGAAGATGAATGTGGCGAACTTAAATGAAGACAAGTCATTTGAGTGTAAGGTAGATGCACTGGCTGAAGTTCATTCAAAGATCACTGTTGATGAGACACAATTTGCGAAAGAAGGGACTCAGGTTAGTAGTTTGGTTAATCAGATTAAACTGGAGAGACAACCAAATGTTAAGACAAGCACAGGCGTATACATCACTTCATCATTCAAGCATGGTTGCATGAAGGCTGAGGAAGCTCCTTCCATTTCGAATAGCGAGATGGTTCGTGATGTTTCAGAGGCAACAGGAGGACTGGTTAGCCCACAACCTGATCTGGCTTCGCAGTTGAATTCTCGGAGGCATGGAACCAGAAACAGGCCTCCCACCGCAAGAGCTCTGGAAGCAGTTGCTTTTGGGCTTATTGGAGGTGGAAAGCGCAAGGGTGAACCCAAAAGCCCTGGGACAAGCAGACCTCCTCAGCGAGCTCGCAAATCCACAAAAGACTCGGTTTCTACGTGTACCGGTAGTGACACAGAGAAGTCCAGCATGGAGGCTGAAGCACAACGATGAGCTGATCGTCACACATTTGCTGGCATGTGTAGACAACCTCACCGTTGTCAACATTGTGGGTGATAAATATCAGGTGACAATATGAGGTGTTTAGCGAAAGTTTTCTGCAGCGACCTTACCTTCTGAGGCACCTTGCCATTGCTTAATATTCACCATGCAGGCGTTGGAGACGATGGTTTTACAGACGTAACGTTGAGTTGGTGACCTATCTATCGTTCAAGAATCACCCTTGGTTTTTCTGTTTAGATCATAGAGCTGTATGCCTGTGAAGGCTTGCAGAAGAAACTTGTGCTGGAGAGGACAGAGGCGCACCATATTGGCCAATTCATTAACAGGATGTTTCTTGTGCACTGATCGATCTTCCAAGGCAGAATAGTAGGTCTATTTGCGTGTTTCCTTTCCTCCGTGCTTTTGGTTGATATGTAGGAGCAACAAGCCATTTGCTCCATTTTACCATGCAAGAATGCTCTTGCATAGGAGGCGTTCTTCATGCCATGCCCGGCAAAGCTTTGCTTCCTCTGCATACATCTCTTCTTCTGCTGGTGCTGTAGCATTTCGTTTCGTATGCGTAGAGTTTGTTCTACTGTACTGCTTAAGCGATTCGGCATGTCAGGAAACACTAGGTCATTTGCTGTTTTGTCTACCTACAGATTGATGAGCATCTGAAGCATGCTTAAGCAATGCATATCAAAATACGCTGCTATCTAAAGCTAGGTGAATGTCGATGGCGCTTGCTGTTGCTTTCTGGAGCTGTGCTGCGACGAGATGGTCGGGGATGCTTCATGGCGCGTGCGACACGCTGGTTGGTATAGGCTGCTCCCAAATGCTCACATGCCCCGAGCATCTGCCTGTCGAGATGGGCCCGGGCCCGACTTGAGGTAGCCACATCCCTCCCAGAATGTCATATAGTATGTTGCGCAAAATTGCTGAAACTACAGCCCGAGTAGGCGTGCGTGTTGTCGGAGGCGGAGCCAGCCATGACAAAAGCCTTGGACTGGACAGCTGTTTTATGTTAAATTTGTATTTTGGTGATTTTTTAAAAGATTTTTTTATATAATATTTTGATTCTGATCCTCGGGGAGCCTGAGACCTAGCTCCACCCTTGCGTGTTGTTGTATTTGCCAAAAGTCAACGGTGGAAAAAGAAAAGAAGGCCAAAATAACTTTGTTATGTTCCGCTTGTCTATTTTGGTCTGATTTCCACTGTTGACCGTTTCGACCTGTCTGGATTTGGATTTGGATAATGAAAGTGTATTTCGCTTTGAATTGACACCACACGCTTCCATTGGCAAATACAACAACAATATGCAAAACTCGGACGGCAGAAACGACATTTCGCAAACTCGTCGCATATAGGGTATTTTCCCTCTTTTTCCTTTACGAATTATCATTTCCCTCTTCTTTCCTCTATTGAATGAAAAATGTTCCAGAGGTAAAACGAAGGGGAGGTTTATTTATCTTCCACTTAATGGAAGGTTTGATGCTATTACACCACTTGTATTATGCAATTTACATCGAAAGCAACCGTAGACTCTTTCCAGTAGCCATTTCTAAGCAAGGTTGAGTCTACTGCCTCAGAAGCAAAATGCAGTTGATGCGTGTCAGAAAAATTAGCAAAAAGATCATCCTAGATGACCGAGCGAGCACAGGATGTGCGCTCCTGATATTACTGTTTTTCTGCCTGTAGATTGTTTGCTCCATTTTTGCTCGCTGCCAGCTGAAGTTGCTGAATTTGTTGGCCCAATCTTAGCTGTACGCTGACCTGGCTTATGCTGGCATCAGCCTTCAGTATCTCCGCTTCAGCTTGCTTCGCAATGTCCATTGCATCCCTTCCAAGTTTAGTAATTGGAGATGGACACCGCGTTAGAAGCATACAAATTGCAGCTTTGGGTTGGAGGGGAGGGGTTAATTACCGAATCAAAATTTCTGAAGACATCGAAACTTGGACCTGAAGCAACACTCGTCCTTGCAAGTAATGCAGCATTAGGTATTCAAGGGACATTTTCTGGATAAAAGCATGGTATGAGTCAATACATATGATTCTCATATTGGAAAAAGAAAACTTTCCTAAACAGACATGTTGTCCCAGTGAACTGTAATCAGTGAAATAAAACTTCAGAGCATTTACATATTTTCATATCTTGTAGCTAGATTGTATCAACCAAATCTGTTATCAAAATATCATTCAAGTCGCATCGGTATATAGTTCTACACTCTTCATCATTTCACTAAATTTTTGCGGCTTCTGCATTCCTATTAACCTTCACATTGCAGATAATAACTGTCAAGATCATGAAGATGGAAATGATTTACCTTTGAAAAATGAGAGGAAATTACATCAGACACAATGGCTTCTGCACTTTGTTGTCGTGGGACAGCGTCTGAATTTCTTCTCTCTGAGTTCTCCAAAATCCTTTTTTGGTCCATGTTGGGGCCCACTGAATATGAGGGATCTGCAATTTGTGTCCTTCAGAAAATTTCCAGTTGCAGTTTCGCACAGTTGTATAATTAACCACAAGGGATAGAATTGCAGGCTTGCAACATTAAACCCTAAAATGTCTAACAAATTTGAGAATATTAGTAGCCTAGTGGCAATGAATTGCACAAGCTATAGATTGGATGGAAATAAGGACAATGAATAAACCATAGCTGATTATGGCCTATTTGTTTAGACTTTTTCTTTTAACTTAATAGCCAAAAAACTAAAACCTAAACAAAGGGGTGACTTTTCTACAAGGCTTTTGGAAAAGCCTAAGTCACCCATATAACTATAAGCCAAAAGCCTGGTGAGAGGTGTTTTTTTTGGCTTTTATGTGATAGAGTAGACCATTGCCACTAAACTTCGAAGAAATTACCCGCATCGTATCAGGTATAGAACTTTCCATCCCCACCCGTTTTTTTCTCTCCCCTCTCCCCTCTCGCCTCCTGCAACCGATTCCTCTCTATAGGGCTTGGCGTCTCTCCTCCCGATTCCCCTCCAAGCACAACGTCAACATCATCCTCCCCCATCTCCACCTGATTCCCCTCCTCCGCCCGACACTGCCGTCATCCTCCACCATCTCCACAAGATTCCCCTCCAAGTCCGACGCCGTCTCTCTTCCACTCGATGTCGCCGTCTCTCCTTCGCTCGACACCACTGTCTCTCCTCCGCCCGATGCCGCCGTCCTCGTCCCCCATCTCCACCAGCATCCCTCGACCTCCGTCGTCCGCGGTCCTCCCTCGACCTCCGCCCGGCATCGCCGTCCTCCTCCCCCAACTCCGCCGGCCTACCTCGGCCGCCGTGATTAGTGATAGGTCCCCAAATTGTTGTTCTTGCTATTGTCCTTCACAAATTGTTGTCAAATGATTCGGATTTTAGAACTCCAAATGATTGATGCTAATGAGTTGTAAACCTATTCAGATTTGAGTCTCTATGTGCTAATGTGATCTGTGATTTTTGTTACAAGATTTTTTGAATGGTTGTTCCAGTGAACCATGGCCATGTTAGAAATTTAGTTTTGTTTGATCTTTTTCCTGGTTTGTGGCCGTGGTGCTCAGGGGAATCAAAACGGTGTTCTTCGGTACGCATTTTGGTCTTATAGAAAATCAGTGATGTGAAAAATTCTATCTTATCATCAATAAATAGTATGTATGATTGAATTACGTAGATATGCATTACTAATTTCAAGTGAAATAACAACCAAAAAGTTTGAAATAGATGATATCTTTATTAGTGAATGAACAAGTGGTAACTTGCATTAGGGGTATTTTAGACTATACAACTTTAAGCCAAAACTCAAGAGACTAAAAAAGAAACATTACCAAACACCCTAGCTTCGCTTGAAAGCTAGATGCTTATAAGCTGCTTAAGCCAAAAAGCTGGCCTTAAGCTATAAGCCAAAACCTAAACAAACATGGTATATATAACTACATAATAGTCGATTATCATAAGTATCGTTGATACGAGATCGGACAGTAAACTTGTACTCACCCCTGGTCAGATGCGTCGACTGCCGAGGAAGAGAGAGAGGAGCTTAACGAGAATCACACACAAAGGGGTCGTACAGATGCATTGTATATGTGTGGTGGAAGTTACATGTGGCCTCCCCCTCCCTATTTACAAGGGGTTCTATTTATATAGTGGGAGGGGGAGATCCCTGAAGTTACATCGATGCCCTTGGGGCTTAGCTTGCTTCGGGGGTACTTTCGTCCATTGTGTCAAGTGGGTCCCGCCACGTCCGAGATACATGACATCTTTGGCCTTCCGTCTATGCGAGTATCGATGGGACCTCGACACGTGGCTACCCCGGACCGAGTTCGGAGTGGATTCACCGACGTGTCAGCCTCGTCAAGGTTGGTCCTCGGATCTTGTTCGGGGTGGACCCCCAATGTTTGACGCCTCGCTGGGGTTGGTCCTTAGACCTTGTCTGGGGTGGATCCCCCGATGTTTCACACCTCGCCGAGGTTGGTCCTTAGACCTCGTCCTGGGTGGATCCCTCGATATGTCATGACTCGTCGAGGTTGGTCCTTGGACCTTGTTCGGGGTGAATCCCTCAATGTGACATGCCTTCCCGAGGTTATCGTCGGCTCGAGGTAACACAGGGACCCTCACCCAACAGTAGCCCCTCGCTGATCCGGGTGGTTGCCAACCGCTCGCCTGGGCCAGCGCACTGACTTGTAGAAGGAGTCGGCGCGCGGCCTCAGGTCGACAATTCCACTAGTAACTTGCGGGGCACTCCAACAATAGGTTAATTTACCTTGGTCCTTGTGTGAATTCCAGCGGAGGTTGCGCACGAGCCTCAACTCCGAGGTGGGTTCTCTTGGTATTCATCGAAGGGCCACTACTCCACCAGGCCTATTCCGGGTCATGTTTGAGAGTTCGCCAGCACACGAAAGGGCGTGGGGTCACAGACAGCTATGGAGTCATGTGTTGATTGCCTAAATGTCGAAGTTACATGGCGGCGTGGAGCTAGGACTCTATGCCAAAGGAATGGATCGTGACGTGGGGAGTTCTAGACTCATGGCCTTTGAGATGTGAAGGTATGAGTTGCAGTGCCAAGCTCAACTCACTAGGGCGTAGCCAAGGCTTAGCTCTCGAAGAGTAATAGAATGCAGAGGTGCGCAAGGTTGACTCACGTGAACACGTAGCAATGAGTGGCTGACTTGTTAGTCCGAGGTGCGCTAAGCCCTTAAATGAATGGGTCGTGTGAGAACGCGTCGAGATGTGCATGGATGAACCGCTTGTCCGAGGAGCGGTGGAGCTTCAAAGCGCGGGAGGCTGATATGCGCATGAGCGTCAATTTGTACGAGTTCGATGGGCGACACTGATTTGGACGACACCTTGAGATGCGATCGGTCGATGTACATCAATATGTCAACATGTGCAAGGTCGACACGTGCCCAGGGCCAACTTGACGAGGCTTGGCCATCGAGGTGAGGGGATGTGCGCTAGAGAGTTGTCAGCTCAACTCAACAAGACATGGCATGCGTTAGGGTGCCATGTGCACGGCTCACGGCGTAGCCTACAACGCGAGGAGCGCTCGATGTGGCGCTATGTTCGGTCTAGGGAATGCTCCCAAGGTTGATCACATCGTACTGAGGCGACATGTTGGCGCTCGCCAAGGTAAAGCTACCAATCAAAAAAGGGGTTCACTTAATCGAGGAGACTCCGAAAGAGCCGAGATGGGTTCGGTCGAGAGTGTCATCGATTCCGAGTTGTACCATGACTAGGCGAAGCCATTGAGGAATATTGTCCCTCGCTAGGCGAACTGACCTAGCGACTAGAGGTGCGCTGGACCCGAAATACTCAAGGCTGACTTGTCGCCTGCGAGGGAAGGAGGTGTGCATCGAAGCACATGTTGATTGACTCATCGAGGGATCGCTCATGGCGTGAGTGGGTGTGCACCGAAACACATCTAGCTGGAGCCTAGGGAGTGAGTGATGCCGAGGACATATGCCAACGTTGGGTACTCGGCTCGCCCAAGGCAAGACATACAAAGTAAGGAGTGCCCAACTCACCGAGGTGTGGCCTTCGACGGCAGGGGTTGATTTGGTTATCATCTGTTGAGGCTTATTTTTCCAATATTGGACGAGCTCCGGGGTTGTGGCGACACATACGAGGTCCGGAGCGACAACACAGACGAGGTTCAAGGTGGAGGTACGGACAGGGTTCGAGGTCACGTCTAAAAATGGGGTCCAGGGCGACGATGCGGACGGAGTCCGAAGTCACGGCTCAGATCGAACCTGGCGCGTACGGGGTCCAAGGTCACGGCTCGGATCAAACCCACGCGACGAGATCGAAGGCGGCGCACGGACAAGGTCGAGAACGCGGACGGGTCGAAGTCACGGCTTCGAAGCGAACCAGCACGGACGAGATCCGGCGGCGCGGCGACACTGCCATTAGGCTGAGGTGAGAGGAGCGCATGGCACTGCGGACGCAAGGCGGATCGGGTCGAGGTGAAGTGGCTCTACCAGCACGAGGGGAACCCGTCAAGACGACACCCGCACGGAGGTGTCGACGCCGGCATCAAGCCGAGCCAAGAGGGCGCCTTGCCACGGAAGTCGAGCCGAGGCAAAGCTGTAGAGGCCGAATTGAACCACGCCGATGCCAAGCTGTCGAGGCGTGTTGGAGCTCGCCGAGGCGAATCCGTCGAGCTAGGAGACCTTAGTCGAGTAGACGCCATCGAGGCGAAGCAAAGTTAGGCCGAGGCAAATCCATCGGGGCCGATTTGAACACACTGAGGCCAAGCCATCGAAGAATGTTGGAGCTTGCCAAGCGAATCCATCGGGCTGGGGGAGCCCCTAGTCGAGGCGAAGCAAAGTTCGGCCGAGTTAAAGCCGTCGGGGCGGAATTGAACCACGTTGAGGCCAAGTCATCGAGGCATGTTGGAGCTCGCCGAGGCGAATCCGTCAAGCTAGGGGAGCCCCTATTCGAGGAGACGCCATTGAGGGGATGCAAAGCTCGGCCAAGGCAAAGCCGTCAAGGACGAATTGAACCATGCTGAGGCCAAGCCATCGAGGCATGTTGGAGCTCGTTGAGGCGAATCCGTCGAGCTAGGGTGGGGCAAGGGCGTCGCTGTCTCCCCTCGAAAAAAGTTTGTGCTCGGGACAAGCGCCTCTAGTTCGGGGAAGGCGAGGACGTCGTCGTCTCCTATCAGCGAAACTTTGTGCTCGGACCCGAATGGTGAGTGTTTGTTTTCCTGGCCCTGGAGGGTGAGTGTTTAGTCGTTCGCTCGGCCCCGGAGGGTGAGTCTTTTGCTCGCTCGCTCGACCACGAAGGGTTGAGTTTTTGTTCATTTACGGCCTTGGTGGGTGTGTCTGTGTTCACTTGGCCCCAGAGGGTGATTATCCATTCATTCAGCCCCGGAGGGTGACTATGTGTTCACTCTGCCCTAGAGGGTGAGCATTCGTTCATTCGGCCCCGGAGAGTGTGTTCATTCGGCCCTAAATGGTGAATATCCGTTCACTCAGCCCCGAAGGGTGAGTATGTTCTCGCTCGGCCCTGGAGGCGAGCATGTGGCCGCTCAACCATAGAAGGCGTGGCTCACGGAGCAAGGAGTTCTCGACCCACTAAGGCGTGGCCTTTAGTTGGGAAGGCATGCGCCAGACAGCTAAACTCTCGTCAAGCGAGGGGGAGCCCCTAGTCGAGGAGCCACAATCGAGGCGAAGCGAAGTTCGACCAAGGCAAACCTGTCGAGGCCAAGCCATCGAGTCGTGTTGGAGCTCGTCGAGGTGAATCCGTTGAGCCAGGGGGAACCCCAACTCGAGGAGATGCCATCGAGGCGGAATGAACTTCGACCGAGGCGGAATGAACTTCGACCGAGGCAATGTCGTTAAGGCCGCATTGAACCATGCCGAGGACAAGCCATCGAGACATGTTGGTGCTCGCCGAGGCGAATATGTCGAGCCAATGGAGCCTCTTGTGAGGCGAGGCTATCGAGATGAAGCAAAGATCGATTGAGGCAAAGCCATCGAGGCCGAATTGAACCACTCCAAGGCCAAGCCACTGAGGTGTGTTGGAGCTCGCTGAGGCGAATCTGTTGAGCTGAGGAGAGACCCTAATTGAGGAGACACCATCGAGGCGAAGCAAAGTTCGGCGGAGGCAAAGTCGATAAGGCCGAACTAAACCACGCCAAGGCCAAGCCATCGAAGCTTGTTGGAGCTCACTGGGCCAGTGGAGCCTCTAGTCGAGGCGAGGCTATCGAGATGAAGCAAAGATCGATTGAGGCAAAGCCATCGAGGCCGAATTGAACCACTCCAAGGCCAAGCCACCGAGGTGTGTTGGAGCTCGCTGAGGCGAATCCGTTGAGCTGAGGAGAGACCCTAATTGAGGAGACACCATCGAGGCGAAGCAAAGTTCGGCGGAGGCAAAGTCGATAAGGCCGAACTAAACCACGCCAAGGCCAAGCCATCGAAGCTTGTTGGAGGTCACTGGGCGAATCCGTCCAGCTGGGGGGAGCCCTTAGTCGAGGAGACACCATTGAGACAAAACAAAGTTCGGCCGAGGCCAAGCCATCGTGGCGTGTTGTAGCCCCTCTAGCTTGACAAGGAGAAGCCATCAAGGAGAAGCGACTCGGCTCCCTCTAGCTTGACGGATTCACCTTGGCGAGCTACAACACGCCTCGATGGCTTGGCCTCGGTGGTAATGCCAACTATGATGCAACAATAAGCTTTGAAAGAATTAAAAAGGTAGACAATGCCAACTATGATGCATACAAAAAAAACATGATTAAGTACTATAATTCTGTGATTGGTCAGTTCCACATGATAGCGCATATAAAGAGCATATAGTTTTAATGGTTGCAAACTACCTATGTGTATGAAAACCTCAAAGAACTTGATTATGCGCCTTTTGTATATGATGACGGACAGTTTCCCGATATCATGTGTCTGACTGACACTCAAAAAGGATATACCTATAAAGCGACAAATGCCACGATCAGCTTAAAGAAGGGTACCAAAATATATCTGCTTTCGGTAGTGTGCACCTAAGTGCCCTGCAAAATCATCATGGTTCTAGTTTGACACCAAAAATCTCACAGGAACAAACTAAACCACACTGCTGTGTACCTCAATATGCACATCAAGATATAAGGATGTCCCAGCTTTTCTTCCCCTCAACCGATGACATCCCTAGCATTATGTCAAGAATTTCCATTGTTCTGGATTTAAGGATTTAAAATATACAAATGCATACTGATCCAGAAGAAATTAAACTTCAGGGAGTATCCAATATTCTACCTTTACACCATCAACCTTCAAAATTGTTTCCTTGATTGGTTCTAGAAGCGACAGATCCACAGCTGCATCAACTAGTTCTAGTATACTGCAAGTTAAATAAGCAGAATCAACATCATCAAGCAATAACATAAAACAAAAAGGGTGGGCCTTCATGCATACTGAATTGTAAAAGAGTATATCAATATAGTATGTTTAATTTTGAAAATGTTGTATTTATTTGATTTAATGCAATCAACTTCATATCAAGTTAAGGAGACAAGAAAGCAATGAGCCCATGGGCATTATTTCAATTATTTTTCCTTCCATGGGACTTTAGAAACCTACACCTTGATTAGGATATTTCTAGAGGTATAGTAGAGCACTAAATAAGGAACACTTGTGTGAGAGTGTTTGTCCGTAGGAAGTAGCGGTTAGACCTACTGTGGCGACAAAGTTGAATTTCGGAGAATGTGATCAAACACTTGCGTGGAAGTGTTTGGAGATGTGTTTGCACCTGGTCTAATGGAAAATGGAGACTGAATGCAAAACTAGATAGAGTTGTACGAAAAATGTCCAGAGAGTGTTTTCCAGGAATTGGAGTGCGGTCAAACCGGCCAATGCTTGGTAGTCAGACCAGTGGGTGGTTAGACCGGACATGGCTGGCTAGGTGTAACATCACAATTTCCAGATCTTTTTTAAATTTTCAAAACAAAAGGAACCAGTTACATTTTTTTTTCTTGAAATAATTAAAGCTTAATTTGAAATTTCAAAAATTAAAATAATTTAATATTAATAAATCAAACTTCAATTAAATTCAAAAGCTGGTTTATTTGATTTTCGGATTTCCAAGTTCTTTTGCTATTTCTTGGAGTTTAATTTAATTTATTTATTTTCTGTTTCCCCATAATTTCTTTCCTTATAAAATTTAATTTAAATTAATTATTTTAAAAGTGTTGCATTTTCTTTTGGAGTTTCAGCAATTATTTAAATCATAGTCCGAAATTCAAATTTCAATTCCCAATTCTCAATTCAATTCTCGTTTTCAAATCCAAAATTTAAATTTCATAATTTGAATTTGTTTGCCTTTTATTTGTCTTTTAAACCTTGCGTAACAAACTTTGTAAACTTCGACCATAAGATCCATTGCCTCTATTTAATAATAATTTGCTTATTTCTTAGCTGTTTGTTGTATGGATATGATTTTCATCGATGTTGACATTGTGTGAGCTAGCTACTGATCATGAGACTAGTTCAGAATACATAGAGGGTTCAGATTTGCATGTTCAGGTCCTGAAACCAGGGCGTGTTAACGCATAGTAAGGCGTGCTGAACTTTGAGGGTTGGTCCTAGGAGCTTGGGATTGGTGCATATGTTTGCATTATACTCTTATGGAGTAATGTGGGTCAAGTTGTGAAGATTTGTGGTCGGAAATGGTTGCTTGGTTTATTGTTATACAGGTGGCTTGGAGTCAACTATGGTTAACGACGAGGACTGGGAGTTGGTTAGGAGAACCAAGGTCTAGAACGGTCATGGATGCCGGGTGAGATGGTTGGACTCAAGCATGGTGCAAGATGGACAAAAACCATGGAAGATAAAGTTTGAGCAAAGACCACTTGAAGTAAAGTGGTGCTTCTTGGAGCAAAGCTTTGAAGGCATGTGTTCTTGACTCATCAATTGTGTCAATTGATGATTTGGTGTGTCGTACGGTGCTACGTGACGGTTTGGTTGTTGGTGATGGTTGTAGGACTCCAGAGCTACGTCATGGTGAGGCGGACAAGATTGGGACTAAGCTAGGAGAGCTTACGTCCATAACGATCAAGGTGCTACCGAAATATGATTGAGACTAGTACGGTGATTACAAGCCGAAAAGACAAGGAACTGGAGTGGGAGCTACCGGTGATAAGACATGGACATGACGGGCAACAATGTGGACCGGGACTAGGCTCAGGGAGGAGCTGAGGTCCAAAACGGTCAAGAAAGCTGGGTGCGGTCATGGTGCATGCCAAGGCATGTGATGCACCAAGTGACTTGGGCTCGTTTGAAAGCGAGGGCAGTTCGGTGGGATCAAGACGCGTGAGAGGCTTAGCAGGAAGTCATTGGGGCCACATGGATGATGGCGTAGCATGTGTGATGCTTCGATTATGTTGGTATAGGGGCAATTTAGACATTTGGTAAATTGCCCAATGCCGGAAAAGTGGTGGTGTGCGAAACCATGGCGATTGCCTAAGTAGATTAGGTCAAAGATACATGACAAAGCATGATGGATTTGGCCTAATGGAGCTAAAGATGAAGATGTTGCTTTAAGAAGCGTACGCGAGTGAGACCCGTTTGTGTGTGGGCTTCACGTGTGCCCATTATGGTTTTATCTCTAGACCTAGCCTCCGCTATATAAGGGGGTGGTGCAGGATTTGTACACCCACCCAAGCCAAGGAACCCTAATACAATGTTCTAAATAACGGTAAACGGTTAACGAATGGTCAGCCCACCTTTTAGTGTTTATACTGAAGCGGTCTTATAAATGACTTTGTAAACGATTTTACTATTTAAAATTCAGAGAAATATATACATGTGTTTGTAGTAACGAAATAAGCATCTAATTCATCTTCTTTCATGCATATAGAATGGAACTACCAGGCTATCAACAATTGTCCACAGCAGTGACAGGAAGAAAAAAGATGACATAATGTGAATGTAATTAACGAATCATAATTGAATGAATGAACAACTCAAGTGACAATGAAAAGCAAAGCTAGCATTCATCTCATGTATGTCATAATGTTCCATGTCATATGGCAATCTTGCAGCTTTACCCAATAAACGGGCTCATTAGCGTTAACAGTAGTTAAACCGAATAAACTACCGATAAAAGCGGATAAACCTTGAAATGTCCATAAATGTAAGCAGGCGGGGACCTTTACCGTTTTAACGACCGTTTACAAGGTCTTAACAGGTGTTATTTAGAACATTGCCCTAATGTGAAATTTGGGGGAAAGTGGAGCGAGGAGGCTAGGGTGTTGAGGAGTGTATTGAGATAGATGAGAGCACTTGTGTGTGTGATGCTCTAGTGGCTTTGTCCTCCCAAGGGAGCGGCTTTAAACATTTTTCTCCAAAAATAAATCAAATTTCTAAATTCGTCCAAGTCTTCTCTCACATGCTCAAGTATTCATTTCTTGATTTGGCTTGGTATTTGGTACTCCTTACTCCCCTCTTGATCTTGCTTTGTACCTAGAACATGTAAGTGATGGATATATCTCTAGGAGAACAGATCCCATCTATCTAGGTACTTTCTATTACAAGTTATTGAGTTTGCCCAGTTTGACGAAAGAAAGGGTGATTTTGGGGGTTTTGCTCTTGAGGGCTTTTGGCTCGATTCTTGTTGTGATTGAGGGTGCTAGGACGTGCGGGAAACCATCCTTAGCCATCTTGAATTGAGTCCTCCCATGAGCTCCTCTCGATTATTGTTTTCGTATTTGGCCCGGTTTTGGTGCAAGCTTTACTCAAACGGGAAAAAGTCGGAACTTTGGCAATGATCTTAAAGATCTTTGATTGGAATAGGTTCCTAACACCCTAGAGAATGTGTGTTTCAAGTTTCATTAAGTTTAGAGATGTGGATCAAAAGTTGGATCAATTTGTGATTTTGAAATCTGATGAAATTCGGTTCACGTCTTGATTTTCTGATTCATGATCATTGCATTGTTCACCCGTCTAACCACTACTGTTCACCCATCTAACCACTACCGTTCACCCAATCTGACCGGTCTAGTCGGGATTTGACAAGCCTTGATATTCTCGTTGTCTTGTTCTTGATTGAATGATTCTCTTATCTTCATAGCTCTACATAGCTATTAGAGTGAAAGAACATTGAACTCGTTAAGGCAAAAGAGTTTAAAGAGGTCGTCGATAGTGAGGCGTCTATTCAACCCAATGGCGGACCCAACAGGGGGGCTAAGGGGGGCATAACACCCCCTATGACTAGCCAGACCATTGTGCCCACCTAGCTCCCTCATTCATCGGGCGACATGGCTTGAAGCTTAACTGCTAGGGGGTAGAAGAAGAACAAGGAAATGATTTGGGTCGGAATTCCCTTGTATGGGTTGGGCCAAGCCAAGTGTTGGTCATTGCTGTTCTGGGCCAACTGGCCAAGCCCACAAAACCCATCTATCTCACTCTGACTCTGCTCTCTCTTCCTACCAGGCATTGAGTCTCACTCCAAATCCTAACCAATTCCCCAATCCACATCATGGCGAACCCTAGCGACTAGCGCTACGGCCGACGTGTGGGTGTGGGCTTGGTCGTGATGGGTGGCTCGCACAAGTCAACCGGGTAGCGCTGCGTGGCACAAGCCTGTGTGCAGCCGGCACGGCAGGTATGCAGCGCCGGCAGTCGGGCAGGCAGGCAACGTCCTATTAGCACCCCCTAAATTTTAGTCATGCGTCCACCACTGATTCAACCCCCCCACCCCCTCCCTCTAGTCGCCTCCTCGGTCCAACAACCAAGTTCAATTGAAGATTCAGCTTGACACAACAAAACTAGTTACCTTTCGTATCCTGTCTGAACACCGGCTTTAAGAATCATGCCTGAGACAACAAGTCCAGCTAGCGGATCAAGAAAAGGTACTCCAAGAATGGAGCCACCTGTAAAAGTTTAATAGCAAAAGATAAATTCAGTACATAAAAAATCATGTTTCTCCGTAAAGAACTACTATAAGTTCATATCATCTCAGGTGAATTTCATGAACCAAGAAATTGCTTTTTAATAACCACACAAAATACTGCACCCATCTCACCATTGCACCTAGAACTCTTAATTCAAATAGACAAACAACTTTTTTTTTAAAGTTCACACTGTACACAAGGAGCCAGGGGCGTTATTTCTTAATAGCAGTGAGCCTACCACTCACATTCTAAAAACATGATGCAAACTTGCCTTCTAGAGAAATGGAAGTTCAAGCATTAGTTATCGGTCTTACCTACCCCTATTAGGGCAACGACAGATGAAATAGCATCCGCGCGATGGTGCCATGCATTAGCTTTCATCAGCCCACTCCCTTCCTTTTCCCCAGCTCTTTTTGTAATACAATAGAGCCTGTAATTCCAGTGCAGTAAAAATTATATTAACACTTTAACAATCTTCTTATGAGATTTATCACATGAGAACTATCTGTACAAGTAATCAAGAAAATAAATTCATAATAAAGAAAAGAATTACAAAGAAATCCTAGCATAGATATAAAAATGGTTAGAAAATTATCATTAACAAAGAACAAAAACAATATATCAGGATATCTGGTATGTTTAAGCTGCACACACATAGTAACGTAGATGAGAAAATTTCAAGCTACACATCTTCTATCAACGAAGTTAACAAACGAAACTTCTATCTATGAACTAAAAGCAATATGTTACACGAGACTGTCAAATCTAATAGAAAACAGAACTTAAACAACTGTCCTTGATACAAGCATGATACACAAAACCCATAAAAGAAGTTAGTGAACAGCAGTTCTGTTTGCAAACTACAAGTAATATACTGCGTGATATTCTCAAATCTAATAGAAAACCAAAACCATTAGCCAATTTTCCATAACATTACCCACGTACCCTTCTTTGATAGATATTGCTAAGGCTGTCATACTCAATGCAAGGATTGGATGTTCCAAATCTATTCCATGACTATGCCCACTGCTACCATGATTGTGGTGGATGTGCGATGTGCTGCCAATTATATCTGGGGCAGAAGACATAACTCCCTGAAACAAACACTTCAACACATGAAGTCCATACATAATCATGTTCTACCGGAACGCCAGTCATCATGACCATCCACCAATTGTCCAAACAATAAACTGTATCAACCAAAGAATGATATCACTTAAATAAATGAATTTTGTATGATCTTGTTAATGAGAAGTAATAGACCTGAAGAACTTCAAAAGCATGCCAGGCAATCCCACCTGCAGTAACCAACAACATACTTGAAATTCCAAGAGCTCCTAAACTCTCAAACTTTCCATGACCTGGAACAGAGACAAAATGAGATAAAACCTTCAATGTGTTATGGACACAGGCAAGGAACGTGATAAATCAAACTAATCATTGAGGTTGTTCTGTCTAGTCTCTATTACAACGGAAAGGCATTCAAGTAGCCCAGAAAACGTGAGAAGCAGTACAAGAATGTATTTTGCTAATTTTATTTTTCTAGCATATGGTATGCACACATGAACATGCATGTAGCTGCAATGACGCACATGCACAAACAGGAAGAGCTTTCATGTTAAATAAAATGTAACAACTGACAGATCACAGTTCTCTTCTTACCAGTTTGTTTTTGTTTTTTGTTTTTTTTTAAAAAAAATAATCTAAAAGTGATACTCAGATCATGACCATATTCTGAGCTCTGACTTTTCTCAATTGGCTTAGCGCATCGAACACGAAAGCCAGTAAAATAGGCTATGCCAACAAAGGAAGTGAGATTGTCATCTTGTCAGTCAGGTAATGTTCGGGCAACTGATTGCCAGACACCATCGGTAGGCCGACCAAATTCTTCTCAAAACAATGCATGACATATACCTTATATTACAATCCTTTCATAGCCAATTAACCCCATATTGATGAGGAATCGCGAGAAGAGAGAGATTTGGAACTGACCATACGGATGATCCTTGTCTCTGGGAGCCTTGGCCGCCTTGTACGACAGCAGAGCCACCCCGCTGAGCACCTACACAGCTCAAAATCCTGCAGAATTAGCATCAATTAAGCAAAACGCCGCACAATTTTTTTTAAGATACGTACAATGTCGGAGAGGGAGTGGACGGCATCGGCGGCGATGGCCGTGCTGCCGGAGAGGTAGCCGGTGACGGCCTTCCCGGCGGTGAGGAAGACGTCGGCGGCGAGGCCCAGCCGGAAGATCCTCTCCGACGCCTCGCCTCCTCCCCCCTCGCCGTGGTGGTGGGAGTGGCCCACGTGGCCGCGGGAGGGTACGAGCCAGTGGTTGCCGTTTGGCTCGCCCGGCGAGGTAAGAGGGGCGAGCAAGCGGCGGGCGGAGGTGGAGGCGGGTTGTGGCCTCCGGCGGGAGGCGGCGCGGGCGACGCCGGTGCCGAGGTGGGCGAAGCGGAAGCCCATGCGGGTAAAGGGCGGTTCTCCGGATTGTCCGGGGGTGGCGTGAGGTACACGTCGGCGGTTGGCCCTCGCCTCCCGGTGGACACTTTCTGTGCGTTGTAACGAGAATTCATACTGTCATTCGGTATACAATGCATATTAATTGTATCTGAAAAATATTATTCACTTAAATATGTAATCATCGATTTTTTAAATTATTTCATCCAAAAATACAAATTTTTCATAGTTTTTCATGAACTCAAACTTAAAATTACAAATTTTTCATAGTTTTTCATGAACTCAAACTTAAAATTACCTCTAATTTTGTAATGCGACACTCTTCAATAAAAAGTTGAAGGATTCGTTGGAAGGTTGATGAAATGACCGAGAGATATGTGTCGCTTCAAAGAGATATGGTGCTCTTTCGGTAGATTCAGAGTTTGATTCAGTTAAATGGTTAATTCGTATACCAAATTCAGTTAAATAGGCAATAGAGATTTGTTAACAATTTTTCCTTCTAATTGTAAGAAGGTATCTGAAAAGGAAAAAATGAAGTGCTTATATCATTTCTTTGCTTTCCTGTTCATCAACATTTACAGTGATTTCAGGCCCTGTATTAGTGTAGTGTGACATGTTTACAATTGGCTCTCATTCGTGATATTAGGACCATGATAAGTTAAGAGCACATTTGCTCTTTCAACTACTTTGAACCGTTTTAGATATGGAATTTTAAGCAGGATTTTCCCGATCTTAACAAAGCATTTGAACCGTTTTAGATATGGAACTTTTAGCAGGATCATCCTGATCGTAACAAAGCATCGCCAAGATAGTTGTGTATTGCACTTGTTGGTTCATGCATACAACACAAAAGAATCCATTCACAAACTGATCCATTCAATAAGTTGTGCACATATATTGAACACAACATTAAATTGTTCCTAGTTCCAAAAAAAAATTAACTAGCTCATTCAATTACAATAAAATTATCTATTCAATACAACGAATCCAAGGAGTTGTACATACTACAAAACTTTCTGCATTCCATTACAACCAAGTTTTTACATCTAGCTAATTGCAACCGAGTTTAGAAACTTTTACAACTTCTACAACTTTAGATTCCACTGCCTTGCACTGATTCACACCAACATCACAAGCAGCAGCCAACAACACAGGACATAAGCACCTTGGGGAGTTTTCAGTAACAGAACAACGCAACTTTTTTTTATTAACACTATGTGTCTGCTAAGCATGTTATCTCAGCTCATGGCTTTAGATGGTTCAACACCTCCCGCGGCAGCCTTCGAGTAATTTTTTTTGCAACAGATATAAGTATAGTCTGCAATATTTGAAGAATACTATTATCTTAGCAACTTTCCAGGTTCCAGCTATTAACACCTATAGTTGTAAAATGTGTACTGTAAAACATGGTTCAGAGCTTACTAAAAATTAGTAATTATGCAAGGTTTTTTAATTGGTTCTGTTTACAAGATAACATAGGCTAAAAAAACTAATCCAAAGCTAAAAAGAAGCAATGAACAGTATATGCATTTTCTAAATGACCATTGCTTACTACATGTGCTCATCTATTCTAAGAAAGTTCATCTGTAAACAAAAGAATTCACCATCAGGTGGCAGGTCCAAAATGAAAGCAAATGTGATCCAGCTAAAATAAGAAGTAAACAAAATAAATAAATTTTAAATTTAACCTAAAGTATGAGGGCTACATTATGGCATCGTCATGACATGAAAGCTCTTGAACTAACTATCACTAACACGGAAATCACACCTTTCTTTTAACTAATGGTTGCTCTTGCTTTATGCTACAAGAAACCTTGTTGAGCATGATGCTGAAAAAATAATTCTGGCACAATGGAGCACATTAAAATGTAGATGATCATTCAAATTGAATTGCTGTAGTTTATTACACTTGGAGCTTCTTAACCTAGCCATTGATTCAGAAAAAGCGACTCGGAGAATTCAAGCTTCCGATATGTAACTCTCCATAAAAAATTTTATGTTGGCTTGGCGAAATAAAACTGACAAGACATCCATAGCTGCACCTTACTAATACTTCACATCCCTATTGTGCAACAAATAGCTTACATAATTTACTCATCCATCAATTTTTATGAGATGTTACAAAAAAATACCTTATCGATTAGATTATTGTTGGCAGGAAGGAAAGGATCCTTGTCCAACAATGCACAGCCCTTTTTGTAACTAAGCTCCATTGCATCATTCCAATTTGGGAGCATATTGTTACATGCAAGCCAACAATTTTTTTTAGCACAATAGTGCTGCAAATACACAAACCAAACAAAGCTCATTATCAAATATCATCACCAACCAAGGAAATTAACTTTTCAAAAATAGAAAAGGCGGAAGCATTTCATCGCTACTATTACCGATCCAGGGATGCGAATCACAAAGAGCGGCTTGAATCCGAGACTCTTGGTGGACTACAGCTTGTGGAACTTGGCAAGGGTCTTCGTTTAAGTGTTTCTGAGAAATTACTGTCGACTAGCTTCCTTTTATGTGTACAATCTAGAACTTGGAGAGTCCTCAAACCTCTTGTAAGAACAACAAAATGAAATGAAGAAACACCCCTTTTCTGTGTACAATCTAGCATGAACTATGCACATAACAGATGTGGGACATAATATCTAGGATGATTCCACAGTGAAAAATGCCACCCATACCTCAACTCTAGTCTCCACAATGCAAAATGCCACAGCAAGTAAAATCCAGAAAATCGAGAATGAACCCACAGTACATGAACATGACATGGCTAAAATGAGGGAAGGTGCTCTAATTTAACAGAGACTACTGCAAGCAGTGTATAACTGTATGCTAGTCTGCTTGATCAAACAATTTTTATTTTTGTAATCATTAAACAACAACTAAGATATATCAATGACCTAGACTAATGGATTAAAAGTTGATAAGCACAATGGTATCAACGACCTAGACGAACTGATGACTCCAAACACACATGATGAAATAAAAACATAAACTTTAATCTCTGACGAGGACAAACTTGTAAGAGATTTTATAAAGATCACATAAAAGTTATTTCTTAAAAAAAATAAAAAATCAAAAGTGCAAAGTGCAAAGTGCAAGTTTTATTTTGTTTGTAGCAGAAGTAAGAAAGTACTACTATATAAAATTTTGAATGAAATCTAGGTGAAGCAGTTAATGGTGAGCTCATTCTAACTTCCTTTCACTCCAAAATGTTTACATATCTTTGTTAAAATAATGTATAGGATCTGTTAGACAATAACCTAACAGGCTTAGATTACTTTATGATAAGATTACAGAGGTGTTACATATAAATAGATTGGAGGAGGGTAGCCCAAGGGGCCAGCCGAGTCCCAAGAGGCCAGTTGGTATTAACCCACAGACACTAGCAAGGGATTACACAAGTAACTAGGGGATTACAGTAAATAGCAATTAATTCTAACACCCATGATCGGATCGTCGGCTAACGCTCGTTGAGGATGAGCGAAAATCCATGAAGACACGGAAGGGAGCCCCTTGGTGAAGACATCGCGAATCGCGACGTGGTGGGCACATGAAGAACCCGGACAGCACCCATGGCGACTCGTTCACGGACGAAGTGAAGATCGATTTCCACGTGCTTGGTGCGCTGATGTTGAATGGGGTTGGTGGAGAGGTAGACGGCGCTGACATTGTCGCAGTAGATGAGACAGGCAGAGTCCAGGGGATGGAGAAGTTCCTGGAGCAGTTGCCGCAGCCAAGAGGCTTCAGCGACGCCGTTGGCAACAGCCCGGTATTCTGCCTCGGCACTGGACCGGGAGACAGTGGGCTGCCGCTTGGATGACCAGGAGATCAGGCTGCCCCCGAGGAAGACGGCGTAGCCGGAGGTGGAGCGGCGGGTGTCCGGACAGCCAGCCCAATCAGCGTCGGTGTACACACGGAGCTGTGTCGGGGCTGTTCGGGGAATGACCAGACCATGACTGAGGGTACCCTGAAGGTAGCGAAGGATCCTCTTGGCAGCGACAAGATGAGTTTCTCGAGGATCATGCATATGAAGGCACACTTGTTGGACAGCATAAGCAATGTCAGGCCTAGTGAAGGTGAGGTACTGGAGGGCACCCACAAGGCTGCGATAAGCAGTGGGATCAGCAACAGACGGGCCGGCATCAGCTGGTACTTTTGCACAAGTGTCAACTGGAGTGGAGCAAGGCTTGCAGTCACTCATGCTATGGCGAGCAAGTATATCCAGCAGTGTAATCGACGTGTGAAAGGAGAATAGAATCCTGTGTATACCAAGCGCAATGCCAGAAAGTGATGCAGGGGTCCAAGATCCTTCATGGAGAACTCCTTTTTAATGCAGCAATGACACGGTGAAGGAGCTGCTGAGACGAAGCCGTAAGGACAATGTCATCCACATATAAGAGCAAGTAGACTGTCTCGGTGCCGCGGCTGTATATGAAGAGAGATGTGTCTGACTTGGCTTCAGCGAATCCCAGTGAGATCAGAGAGGAGGCAAACCGGCTGTACCAGGCCCGCGGGGCTTGCTTCAAGTCGTAGAGGGATTTGTTGAGTCTGCAGACATGATCAGGGAGAGCAGGATCAGCGAACCCAGTAGGCTGAAAGTGTTCCGTGTAGAAAAGCGTTCTTCACATCTAGCTGATGTATCGGCCAATCCCTGGAGTGTGCCACCGTGATGACTGTGCGAACAGTGGCTGGCTTGACAACCGGGCTGAAGGTTTCATCATAATCAACACCGGGGCGTTGAGTGAACCCCCGAAGAACCCAACGAGCCTTGTATCTCTCCAATGAGCCATCGGCATGGAACTTGTGTTTGAAAATCCATTTGCCAGTAACCACGTTGGCCTTGGCAGGGCGGGGGACGAGGTCCCAAGTGTGGTTGTCCTGAAGGGCTGCATATTAGTCTTCCATGGCCTGGCGCCAATGAGGATCAGCAAGAGCATCACGGCATGACCGCGGTAGTGGAGACAATGCCTCTGTATGCAAGGCGAAGCGAGGCTGCCGGTACCCTGTCTTTCCACGGGTCGCCATGCCATGGGAGTTGGCGACCGGCGGAATGGAAACAAACACCCAGAGAAGCAGGAGGATCGCTCTTGACATAGCGAGGTGGAGAGGGACCATCTTTGGAGCGCCGAGGAGGGCCCTGCAGGCGCTCGGGAGGCGGGCGGGGAAGAAGGCAGGGGCACGCTGCTGTGAGCGTGAATGATGGGTGGAGCCGGAAGACTGATGCAGGCGCTGCTCAGAGGCAGTGGGGACCCCACAGACACTGCCGGGGCGGCTGGAGTGGAGGCGCCGGCAGACCGGAGGTGCCAGGCGACGCCGAGGGGGGGAAGCCGGGAGGAGCCCTTGACGCCGGCGTGCCCACATGGGCCAGCGATGGTACAGAGGCACCGGCTGGGAGGGAGCACGCGTCGGAGGAGGTGGTGGCAAGGGCCAATGACTCTGGGTGTACTGCAGGAAGAGGGGACTTTGGAATAGTGTCGTCGTCGATTAGAAAATCAAGTTCTGCGGGGTGGGGATGGCATTTGTGGGAGAAAGGAGCGTTGTCTCGTCGAAGACAACGTGGCGGGAAATGATGACGCGGTTGGTGTGGAGGTCGAGGCACCGGTAGCCCTTGTGATCCGGTGAATAACCAAGAAACGCACAGAGAGTGGAACGGGGGGCAAGCTTGTGAGGAGTGGTGGCAGAGAGGTTGGGATAGCAGGTGCACCCGAAAGCTCGAAGATCATGATAGGAAGGGAGGGTGCCATGGAGGGTGAAGAAAGGAGTGCTCATGTTTAGTGTTTTGGTAGGGAGGCGATTGATGAGATAGGTGGCGGTGGCTAGAGCATCAGCCCAGTAAGAGGGGGGCATGGAAGCCTGGAAGAGGAGGGTTCGTGTGACGTTGTTGACGGTGCGGATCATGCGTTCGGCTTTCCCATTTTGCTGGGAGGTATAGGGGCACGACATGCGGAGGGTGGTGCCGTGAGCAAGAAAGAAAGCACGAGAGGTGGAGTTGTCAAACTCTCGACCGTTGTCACATTGGACTAATTTGATGGTGCAGCCGAATTGAGTAGACACATGAGCGAAGAAATTAGAAATTGTGGGGAAAGAATCGGACTTAACGCGAAGGGGAAAAGTCTAGAGAAAATGGGAGCAATCGTCAAGAATAACTAAATAATATTGGAAACCAGAGACACTGACAACAGGAGATGTCCACAGGTCACAATGGATTAAATCAAAATTCTTGGATGCTCTAGACAGGGAAGTAGTAAAGGAGGCGAATATGATGCCCAAGTCGACAAAGCGTGGCGAGAGGAGTCAACTTCGAGCTTGCTGCAGACAATGGAGGAAGGCGGCGAGGTTTCAAGAGTGGCCTTGCCGGGGTGACCAAGGCGCCTGTGCCATGTAGTCGGGGAAGGAGTGGCGACAAGGGCGCAGGAGCCAGTGGTGGATGAAGGCAGCTGTAGGGTGTAAAGTGGCCCCGTGCTATTACATCTGAGGAGGGTGTTAAGATGCGGAGATCCTTACGAAACACCAAGAGGTCAAACTCAAGCGAAACGAAATTGTCAAGAGTAAATTTTCTAATGAAGGAGATTTACGATGATGTCGGCGACAAGGACATTATCGAGGCGAAGGGTCCAGAAGGATGAGAGTAGGTGTGCCAATGAGCGGGAAGGGTGGCACCGTTGCCTACGACAATGGAGGAAGGAAATGAAGAGGATGGCGATGCGGTGACCATACCAGGGTTGGCGGTGATGTGGGAGGAGGCACCCGAGTCGATCACCCAGTCCGAGGAACTCGGTGGTGGGGTGAGAGAGGCGGTCTTGAAAAGCCGGCAAGGCCCTCAAGGCCCATGGCGCCCAGGGAGGTGCCCGAGGTGGTTGCGGGTAGTAGGTCCGGGCCGCAGATGGAGCGAGTCGCAGTGGCACGCCGCCATCGAGCTCTTTGCGGAGATGTAGGCCGGATCAAGCGTGGTGGGGACCACGAGCTCACGGCGGTGGATCCCGCCACATGTGGATAGAGCCGGTCCACGGGTTGAGTAGTGATCGCCATCGTGGTATGGTGGTGCGGCCGAAGTGCGGCTCATGGATCGCCATGGGAGCCGCAGAGCCGCGCCCCGCTGGCGTGGCGTCGGGCCATGATTGCCATCGAAGGTTGTCCGGCAGAACTGATGAGGGCACGCGGAGGCGCAGTACGTGATGACGGAGTAAGCGTACTTGGTGGGCGGGCGGCGACAAGAGCCGAAGGAGAGGCAGAGGGCATCCTCATGTTGAGCTCGGCCAAACGGAGGTCGACCACGAACATCGTGAAGGGCGGAGCGGCCTCTGGCGGGTGACAAGCTGGGACATGAGCTGGAAACGCGTTCATTGAGACCCCGCAGAACGTTCAGCACCAGAGTTCGGTCCTGGATGGGCTCGCCGAGGTCGGCAAGGGCATCCGCCATGCTCTTCATCTTGCGGCAGTAGTCGTCGATGGAGAGGGCACCTTGGCAGAGAGTGCGGAACTCGGCGTCGAGGAGCATGGCGCGGGACTCGCGATTGTTGAGGAACTGCTGTTCGATTCGAGCCATGCTGCCTCCCGGGCGGTGAGGCCGTCGTGCTCGTGGATGACATCCAGGAGGTCGGCGGAGATGGTGTTGAAAAGCCGGGGAGAGGGCGACCACGATCCATGCGCGACCACGCCGGATCGTAGGGGCGGGAGTCGTTGCTGAGGCGTGATCCTTCAAGGCGAAGCGGCCGAGGATGAGGAGGACGTAGCCGCGCCACTTGGAGTAGTTGGAGGATTGAAGATCAAGAACTATTGGAATTAAGTTCTTGATGTTCTGGACGGCAGCAGCTTGACTGTGGAGGTGGGCGATGGCCGCGGCTTCAGAGGAAGCAGAGCGGACGTCGTCATCCTCAGGAACGTCGGCATCGTCCTGAAACTCGGTGCGGAGGTGATCCCGGAGGGCCACTACTCGCCGCTGCTCGTGGCATCGGCTTTGTCGCGCTCTTTGTCAAGAGCGTCGTGGGCGCGGACACCCGCTCTGGCGGCGGCAGACTTGAGAAGAGCGACTTCCTCCAGCGAGTGCCGGCTGCGCTCTGTGTTGGGTGGCGCTTGAGAGAGGAGGCCTCGTCCTCCAGCGCTTAGCAGAGAGAGGGCTTCGTCATGAGCTTGGCGCGGTAGCCACCGTGGTGGAGGCCGGAGGCGGCCATGGTATGTGGCAGCAGAAGAAGCGTGCGGCTGAGGATCGGGGTGGGATGGGAGCGGAAGCGAATGGATCGTTGTTTAGTCGATACCATGTTAGACAATAACCTAATGAGCTTAGATTACTTTATGATAAGATTACGAGGTGTTACATATAAATAGATTGGAGGAGGGTAGCCCAAGGGCGGAGTCCCAAGAGGCCATTTGGTATTAACCTTAAGACGGCTAGCAAGGGATTACACAAGTAACTAGGGATTACAAATAAATAGCAATTAATTCTAACACTTCGCAATGATCGGATCGTCGGTGGAAGCGAACGTTGAGACCGGAGCGAAAATCCATGAAGACACGGGAAGGAGCCCTTGGTGAAGACATCGTGACTGCGACGTGGTGGGCACATGAAGAACCCAGACGGCACCCATGGCGACTCGTTCACTGGACGAAGTGAAGATCGATTTCCACGTGCTTGGTGCGATGTTGAATGGGGTTGGTGGAGAGGTAGAGGCACCGACATTGTCGCGAGAGATGAGACAGCGAGTCCGTGGATGGAGAAGTTCTGGAGCGATTCGCAGACCAAGAGGCGGCAATGACGCCAGTTAGCGGGCCGTAATTCTGATTTCGCTTCTGGACGACCAGAGGTGGGTGCCGCTTGATGACCGGAGATCAGTGCCCGAGGAAGACGGCGTGGCCGAGGTGGAAGCGGCGGGTGTCGGACGGACCAAATTTAATCGGCGTCGGTGTACACACGGAGCTGTGTCGGGGCTGTTCGGGGAATGACCAGACCATGACTGAGGGTACCCTGAAGGTAGCGAAGGATCCTCTTGGCAGCGACAAGATGAGTTTCTCGAGGATCATGCATATGAAGGCACACTTGTTGGACAGCATAAGCAATGTCAGGCCTAGTGAAGGTGAGGTACTGGAGGGCACCCACAAGGCTGCGATAAGCAATGGGATCAACAATGACGGCGGCATCGGTGGTACTTTTGCACAAGTGTCAAGCTGGGTGGAGCAAGGCTTGCGATCACTCATGCTATGGCGAGCAAGTATATCCGATGTGTCTTGTGACGTGAAAGGAGAATAGAATCCCTGTGGCGCTGAACTGCAATGCCGAGAAAGTGATGCAGGGGTCCAAGATCCTTCATGGAGAACTCCTTTTTTAATGCAGCAATGACACGGTGAAGGAGCTGCTGAGACGAAGCCGTAAGGACAATGTCATCCACATATAAGAGCAAGTAGACTGTCTCGGTGCCGCGGCTGTATATGAAGAGAGATGTGTCTGACTTGGCTTCAGTGAATCCCAGTGAGATCAGAAAGGAGGCAAACCGGCTGTACCAGGCCCGCGGGGCTTGCTTCAAGCCGTAGAGGGATTTGTTGAGTCTGCAGACATGATCAGGGAGAGCAGGATCAGCGAACCCAGTAGGCTGAAAGTGTTCCGTGTAGAAAAGCGTTCTTCACATCTAGCTGATGTATCGGCCAATCCCTGGAGTGTGCCACCGTGATGATCAGGCGAAAGTGGTGGCTTGACAACCATTTGAAGGTTTCATCATAATCAACAAGGCGTTGAGTGAACCCCCAAAGCCCAACGAGCCTTGTATCTCTCCAATGAGCCATCGGCATGGAACTTGTGTTTGAAAATCCATTTGCCAGTAACCACGTTGGCCTTGGCAGGGCGGGGGACGAGGTCCCAAGTGTGGTTGTCCTGAAGGGCTGCATATTAGTCTTCCATGGCCTGGCGCCAATGAGGATCAGCAAGAGCATCAATTCCAAATCACACGAACTAGAAACCAACATAGCTCCCAACTAAGAGAAGCATATTAGAATTCGAGAGGAGAGGGTGTTGGGGTTGGGGGGGGGGGCACGAACCACTCCTTGACCCATCGGAATGAGCGGTGAGTGGCGAGCAACATCTTGTCTCGTCTCACCGCAGTGGTGGTAGCGGAGCAGAAGGCAAAGGGTTACATGAAGAGTATCACAGGAAGGACGACCATACAACGCCGCCGCCGGATCTATGCAACAAGGGTGTGGCACCGCTGGAAGGGATGAGGGAGGAGGGGATCGAAGGGAGCGGATGCTCGGGGGGAGAGAGATCGGTTGGTCTTGAGGAGAAGGGGTGGAAGGGATGAGATGAGAGAGGGAGGACTGAGGAGGGGATTGAAGGGAGTGGGTGCTCAGGGAAGGGGGCGGGTTGACGCGGAAGTGATCGAGGCGGAGTTCGGCGATGCGGGCGGCGAGCTCGGAGAGGTAGAGGAGGAAGGCGAGGAGCGTGAGGAGGAGGATTGGGAGCAGGCGGGCGGAGAAGCAACAGAGGCAGGAGATGCGGCGCGGGCGGAGGCGGACGAGGATAGGATAGGCTGGGATGAGCACGAGCGGTGGGGGTGAGGTGTAGGCAGGTGTAGTAGGGCTGTAGGGGTTGGGGCGACATGAGGTGGTGGGCGTGGGACTCTAGCGGTTCGGATCGAGGGGGTGGGAGCAGTTCGAATCAAGGGGTGGGACAATTTCTCCCTCGCAAGTTGTTCAGAATCGTCGGTTGATCGTTGATCGGACGAACGCCTAAGAAAGTTGGAGAACGGATGACCACCAATTGCAACATTTAAGTAGTAGAGATGGTATGCATAATTTTTTTGAAATAATATTATTTTAAAAGGAAATTATAAAAATAAATAGTCGGTTTTTTTCCATTTGAAATGACGAAATGTTAATGTCGCCATTTGAAATGACGAAATATTCCAATCGTCATTCCAAATGGCGATAGTAGCCTAGGCACTAGAGACAGAGTCACCACTCTAAATGGCGACAGAGCTATGTCGCTATTTCAATTGGCAACAGGGATCCCTAAATTTTTTAATATTAAAATTTAGAAAAATCATTATTTCAAATAGCGATAGGGATCCCGCAAGTCTCTATCGCTATTCCAAATGGCAGCATAATCTACACTATAAAAGACCCAATTTTTTTTAGAATAACTCACTTTTATCCAGAAAAAAGAGAAAGAGGGGATGGAAGGGAGAGGAGCAGAAAGGAGTAGAGGGGAAGAGGGAAGAGGGAAGCTAGGGAAGTGCCGCCCGTCCGGTAGTCCACCTTTCAGGTAAATTTTTTAACCGAATGTATTACATAGTTTTAAACATATGATTATGTAGTGTAGTATGTTGTGCATAATATTTTCCAGTGGGTAGTTTAGTTTTAGATATGTGGTTAATCGTGACAATCTTGTTCATGGTGTAGTACGTCAAATATGTCGGACGCCACCAACTTAAAAAATTACTACAGTCAGGGGGCTATTCTTGAGGGTCCCGAGGGGATTGATTTGCGTTGTTTTACAATCGGTGACTGTGACCATAACAAGACCAGAGCAGCATACATGGGGCACTGTGATGCGATAGTTGTTCCACACATTCGATTTGGACAATGTTGTTTATGATATGAGATTGAGTTGCCTTTCTAAATGAATACCACAGGGCACATATTGGAAGTTAGTACAGCTCAAGGGAACAAGGTCATGACAATCATATGTACGCAGGGTGAGGGAAGAACAGTGAGATTTGGTCCTTCTGGCCTAGGCATATGCAATGCCAACTCCTGCATCGGCGGCTGAACAAGAAGGGGGTGGTGATGCTGAAGAAGTCGGGGACTCCAGCCACAGCATGGCATACACAATGGCGAAGGTCCGGAGTTCTTGATCTTTGTCAATGAAGACCCTACGGAAGGAGCTCCTTCAGTCAGGCAAGCTAGTGAACTTGCTGACGAGGGTGAGGAGCTGGAAGCCCTAGTCCAAAGTATGGATCTCAAAGACCAGGACTACATGGTATTGTTAGAAGATGAAGGATCCAACGACGAGGATGTTGTGGAGCAGTAGGCAGTTCCATCCTAGTGGAACACATACCATTTCGATAACCTCGTCATTAACAATGGCTCCCGTGTGCCGTGTGAGTATGACCAAAGTGAGGTCAAACAAAAACTATGTACAAATGCAATGAGGCCGTGCAAGCGGCGGTCAAATTCTAAGCCATGTCAGTGCGACGTACATTCACAGTCGTCAAGTCTAACCCAAGATGCTACGACGTGAAGTGGGACATAGAGGGATGCCCTTGGCGAGTGCACATATTCTAGCCTAAGTGGGACACCGACTGTAAATATTCTATAGCGGTCCCTCACATATGTGTCGTCGCTGAGTCAGTGCAGTCCCACAAGAACCCGTCATCATGCTTCATCGCGAACATCATGTACGGTGAGATCGTGGATGATATAGATTTTGAGCCACGGTCCATCATTCGGGCGATTAAGACAAGGTTTTAGTATACAATCAGCTATGTGAAGGCGTGGAGAGCAAAATAGAAGGTATTAAAACCAAGGTTTGGTATGTTCGATGACTCCTACCACAACCTCCCAGGCCCACTCTGAGTCATACAAGACAGAAATTTTGGCACTCATGTCGACATTTAAGATTCAACGCATCCGAAGTGGGGCAATAAGGGGGTACTAAAGCGAGCATTCTTTGCATTTGGTCCTGGCATCAATGCATTCTGGCACTGCTGTCCAATCTTGTGTGTGGATGGCACATTCATGATTGGAAAGTACAAGGGTCAGATACTGACTGCAATAATGACAAAATTTAAGGATTTCTGTTGTACAGGGCCATCCTAACGTATGCGTCATACATGATCGACATGTGGGCCTACTGAGTGCAATAACTCAGCTACAATAAGGAGAGAATGGACCACTTACATGGGTGGATCTACAGAGCAGTTGGTGCGTGAGGCACTTGGGTGCAAATTTCTACAATCAATTTTGTAACAAGGACTTGATGAACCTATTCAAGCGGCTGTGAAACTAGAACCAGCATTGAAAGTTTGACGCACTTTGGAGGATTCGAGATGAGTGGACCCAGACGCACAGAAGGGAGGCAGCGAAAAATATTGCTACAAGCACTGACTAGACCCCAAAGTATTATCACAGCTACCCACATATGGTCCTAGTGCGGCGAGGAAGACAAGGGTGCAGGTGAAATGCTTATCGGACTAGATTGAGCACGAGCCTAAGGAGAAGTGGTCACTGCCACATAATAAGAGTGATACTCGGTATGATGTCATGACAAACAATCTAGCCGAGGTGTACAATTGGGCCATACACGGCACTAGGTGCCTTTGTTTGGATCATATTGCGATGGTAATTCTCCGTGGTACCATAAATTACTTTGTTGATAGAAGCAACAACTCATCGCTCGCCATGGCAAAAGACAGAGTACTGTACTCCGTCATGATCACCAAGTACATAGAGGAGAAGAGCAAGAAGGGTGAGATGCACCAGACATTCAAGATGGGCATAATGGAGCTTTATTTCAAGATATTGTGCTAGGATAAAGGACGTTGTTGGACAAACCGCGAGAGGATCACCCACGAGTGCACGCTTGTAAGATCGAGGAGGCTGATTAGATGGGGCGGGGTGAATAGGCGATTCTAAAAATCTTTTGGTTAAAACCGAGTTTTATGCAGAATTGTAAATCAATTCGGTTTTGCCCAATTAAAATCTAAATAAACTAGTTTGACTAAGTGCAATAATGATATAAGACTATTGATAATGATAGCGATTATACAAAGACATGTAAGTAATTTAATAAAAGAAATATAAATTACACAAAGTAAAACACAAGAGAACAAACCACAAAGACACATTTATATTTTACCGTGGTGTTTGGAGACTTGTTGGTCTCCCCTAATCCACGTTGAGGTAAGCCCAATCAAATTGAACCAGCTCCACAATTGAGCCAACACCTCCGAGGTAAGTCCAACCACTTTGATCGGCTCCAACACGCACCAACACCTCGATCCACTCGGGGTTGCTCTTCCTCCACTCTGGAGATGGTGAGCACCAAACACTCACAACCGCCCAGGTATTCTCACAACCTTCTTGAGAAGATCACGGGCGCAACTCCTCCAAGTCGTCTAGGTATCGGCAAACACCAGGAGTAACAAGTCGGAGACACACACTTGAATGAATCAAGTGTCTAAGCTCAAATGGATACACAATCTACTACCTAATGCAACACATACACTTAGGGTTTGCTCTCTAAGCTCACTAAGTACAACACGTGCACATAAGAGATGAAAAGGTTTGCTTTTTTGCTCAAGGGAAAGAATATGGCACCAACAACCTCTCCCGCAACCGACAAAGGTGGGTATTTATAGCCCACACACAAAAACTAGCCATTTGGAAGAGAATCTACTGAAAATCAGTGAAACCCGGCCAGACGGCCAACCAATGGCCGGTCTGACCGCCCATGCTCCAATGGCTATAAAAATAGTCATTGGACACACATCCGGACTGACCGCCAACTAAGGGCCAGTCAATCCGATCCAATCGGACAGACCACCAAGGGTAACAAAATCCAGAAAACACCTTCTCTCGCAAAAATTGACCGGGTCACATGACCCGGAGGTCCGGTCAGACCAGCCAACACATGGCGGTTAGACCGCTAGAACAAGGAACCGGCACACAGCCCGGTCAACCTCTCAAGGGCCGGTCGGACCGCGAGAGACTAGAAAATATAGATTTTGCATTCGGCTTTAACTTAATTTGTAAAATACATACGCAATTGATGCGCGATGCAAATAAGGGATAAAAGCAAGATTCTCTACAAGTTGCAAAACACATTTACCAACAAGCAACTGAGCTGTATGGTTGCGGCATGGTTGGAAATTTCACTAGTCATCTGACCTGAGAGCAACTTATCTGGACCGCGAACATTGATAGACTGAAGGAAAAGTTTGGCCGGCGACAGGTATGTCGTATCAGCAACAACATGGACGGAGCTGAAGCCGAGCATTGTACGAAGAAGTGCTCCATTTGTAGGGCGTCTGGGCACACCTTCAAGAGAAGGAGACATCGGTAGTCCAGACAGCGCCGCCGGGGACATCATTCGACCGCCCCACTCAAGGCGGTCGACATAGCGGACAATTGAAGATGTGCTTGAATTTTTATGGGAGTCACGTCTCTTCATGAGATCTTCTATTTTATTCATGAGAGTGACCATATCTTCTTCGGTGTCATCATCTGCCTCATTTTGATCCTCATCTTCACTTGAATCATTTTTAGCTTTGAAAGCATGAATTCTTTTGTTTGAAGTTGAGGCCCTCTTGTTGAACTCATCCTTGTCCTTCTTGTAAATCTCAATTGTGATGAGATTGCCTAAAAGAGCGGTAGGAGTCATCCTTGGCAATTCGGATGAATTGAGGAATAATGTCACTAAGGTCTCATATTTGTCCAGTAGAGCTATAAGCATCTTGCGCACAATATCAAGAGCGGTTCAATCACATGATAGGCCTTTGAGCTTATTTATTATGTTGTTCATTCTAGAATACATCTCATTGCTGCTCTCATGATGCAACATGGTAAATGACTTATATTTGAGCTTCAACCTATGCAATTTAGCTTCATTAACTGTAGAGTTTCCCTCATATATTTCCATGAGAGTTGTCCAAACATCATGAGCGTTCTCAAGATTGCTTACTCTATTGAATTCCCCCACACTCAAAATGCTATATAGAACATTTAAAGATTGAGCAATAAGTTTCAAGTTTTGCTCTTCCCTTTGAGTGGGGTTTTGTGGATCAATTGGAGTAGCAAAACCCGAATCAACAATTCTGTCGACATCTAGAACTCTCGTCACAGAACGGACAAACAAAATTATAAAAAGGAAACAAAGATCGCTATCTATTCGCCTAAGGACTCAAAGCGGTGATGTATATTGCAAAGGGTATCTCTGATTAAAGGAAAAATGACTATGAATACACATGGATTAGGGCTAGGATCAGGATCTATATTTACAATGGCACATAGGCCAAGCTTTTATAGTTCTACAAGCATCGGTAGTTGATTGTAGTAGTGTCTGTTCACGTCAATGGTCGCGTCCCTTTAAGCCAATCATCACGTCCCTTCATGGTTACCGCTATGTCTCCGGATGTAACGACCAATACCTTCTCCATGTGGGTTGTAATTAACCACATGTGGGCAACCCACCTTTGAGGACCTTCTTTGTTTGGGAGAGGTCCTAGGGTGGTCTGAAGAGACCTCTCTAGGAGAAAGGTCCTGTAGCGGTCTTAAGGGAACTCTCCAGAGTAAAGGTCCTGGAGTGGTCCAAAGAGACCTCTAGGGGAGAGGCCCTGGAATGGTCTGAAGAGAAGGTTCTTGGGCCCACTTTCTGACTGTGTAATTAATCCTAGTCCTAGCAAGCTAATTCGAGCCCAGTAGAAGATCTAGATTACTTTTGAATAAAGGTATATCCTAATAATTGACTAGTCAATAATCTTCGTCAGCTAGCCCTCAACTCCAAGTGAAAATAACTTACTTGGAAAGAGGGTCGTAGAAAATCTTACGACTACAAGGTGGTCGTAGAAAATCTTACGACTACAAGATGGTCGTAGTATGGTGATCGGAAGTAAAACCTTTTTGACTGGTATTTTATTTGATTAGAAAAAGACTTGGTAAAGAATGTAATTTCACCTGAGTTGTAAAATTACAACTACTTTTCCCGAGAAGATATAAAGGGGAGCGTCAATCGTCTTCATTTATGAAAACAATTCTCGAAGAGACGGTTATACTTTGACTTTCAACGATTTATTAAGAACATATTCTAATAAAATCTTATCCATAGGATTTCTGTCTTCAATTCTGCCATAAATTGTTGGTCTATAAATAACCACTAGGAGGGGCAGGACTTAAGAAAAATTTCTTCAGAAGCTTTCTACCTTTCCTATCTCCACTTTATCTTTGAATACTCACCTTCAAACCCCTTCAGTTCGCGTAGATGGTGTACCATGGTTGCAGAGATCATTAAAAAAAGATAAACTTTATAGAACAAATTTGACATTTTGACCACCTTGAAGTTATGATCTCTGGATTTTATTATTCCAAGGTGGTCAAGAAGACAATTTATTCTATGAAGTTTTCCAAAAATTAGTAGAAGGAAAATTCTGATGATCAGGTGAACACTTCTCAGAGCACATGTCAAAGCAGTTTCCGTTTTAAAGGTATTATACTTTTTACTCGTAACGATTACGGGATAAAGATAACTTTGAGAAAAGGGAAAAACTTTTCAACTGCTTCTTCTCGCACATCTCAAATGTGTGGAATAACTTCCTTGACTAGATATGAGATGTCATATCCCCATTGGTCGAGGTGCAGTTGTTACATCCTTGATAATGAAGGTGGGTGCCCGATCTTTCGATGAGATTGATAACTATCGATTTGATGGAGGTGACTCTCGCGATCCGACTACAACCGTACGATAACGCTTGCGCCTTAGCAATCGTTGAACCAACTCCGGGATGTTATTGACCTTGCTGGAAGCGCGATCAACCTGAACACGAAGTTCAATTCCTGCGAGCAATCGAAGAACTAGCAAGAATAAGATGTAGGCAATCTGATATTGCGAATAAGATTGTAGTGTTGACGAGGATCTGATAATCCTTATTTTATCTTTTATCTATAATTCTTATTATGGGTAAATATGATGTCACATAGTCCCCAGAAGTACCCCTTATATTCATAAGGGGGAGGCCTACCAAGTGATTGTAAGTTCTCCTACAATCACCCCCATAGTCGTAAGTCTTACTACGACTATGTCATGGTCGTAAGACCTTCTACGACCACTTCCTGGTCGTAAGCCCTTCTATGACCATTACCCAGTCGTAAGTCCTTCTACGACCATTACATATTAATCCGACTATTATCCGATCGTAAGATGCGCTCGACTTGTACCCAGTCGTAAGTTCTGCTACGACTTGTACCCAGTTGTAAGTCCTGCTACGACCAAGTCAACCACGACCACCTTATAATCAATAAGACCTACAATCGAGTGGGTCCAATTGATTAAGGAATCTAGACGGTTCACATGCACTATTATTCTGCATAGTAATAGTGCTTAAATACCATTACCTCTGAAAGATAAATGCCCAACGGCGTGAAGGAGCCACTACGTCGGTAATTATTGCCATCATGCGCCCATTACTGGCTTAATTAGACGCCTCTTCCGCAGGACAAAACGGCTACTCCTTCACGACTATATAAAGACATCAATGAGAGGCGAAAAACACGGAGCCAATTGAGGACGATCAAGGAGAAAGACAAGTACTGTTCTTTGTAATAGTCTTAGTTTCTTGCTTGATTATCGAGAATACAGTCAATACCACACACACACAGGAGTAGGGTTGTTATTCTCCCCGGAGAAGGCCTGAACCTGTATAAAAATCCCGTGTCAATCGCTCTGCATGATTTCATCTCTAAGAGACCCCCCGAATCAAACAATCTTTACGTAAGATCGGTTCTAAAACAACCGGTTAGCGCCGCCGTGGGATCTTAGGTAATCTCTTATCAACATACTCTCTTTTCCAAATCTCATGCAATCATGGCAGGGGAATGGAACGAGGAGAAGCTGGTTTGACTTGGCGGTCTGTGACGTCGACATGGATCCGGTTTCAACTCTGGCCGAGTAATGCATCCTCGATGGTGATGTCGCCCGGAGATCATTCTCTAGGAAACCATCCCATCGATGGAGTTGAGGAGGATCCTTATCCCCCACAACGATACGTCCAACAGAGGAGCCAATTCCCTCAAAGGACAAGGGTCAATCCGACCAGGACCGCACCTGAAGGACTCACAACACGGCGAGAATTTTTCCTCCAAGTGTTCAAGTCCCCTAAGGCGGTCCGACTGGTGAGACAAGTTCGAGAGCCACCATTCGAGGACTCCACCAACATCGGTGATCTCTCTCTCGTGATAACTCCAAAGGAGTGGGATCAAGCATGCTTTTCTACAAATTCGGCCAGTCTCTCCACAGATCTCATTTGCGGACGGAAGCGATTATAACCGAGTTCCCCTACGAGGGGTTACTCCAAGTCGCCAGATGGTGTCTCTCGAGTACTCCTCAGCGGGAGGCCTCGGCGCAAGTGAGAATCATCAGCAGGAGGTCTTCGTCATTCCCTCGGATCGAGTCACCTTATGGAGGCGAGATAAGAACACTCCCGAAGATCACGCACTGCGCCCCCTTGTGATAATGGCAAGGGCATCACCGATGGCGGGCAGGACCAATACTCTAATGAGCGCGAGGGAAATCCTCGACATTCTCGCACTCCATTGAGAAGGCCTCAAGAATCTAATGAGGAGAATTTTGAGGTTATCCAACGGAGGAAGATTGCAGCCCAGAAGAATCTGCCTGGGCGCATCCAATATCAGTCGAAGGAGGTGCAAGAACTCCAGAACATCAAAGACTTGCTCGAAAATCCCACTCAGGAGCTTGCTCGAACGCCAGGATACGATCTCTTCGCTGAAGAAATTGCACAAAGGCTTCGAACCGTGATGACAAGACTGGAAGTACCTCAACGACATCATTCAGGTAGTCGTAGCAATGCGACTTCCTCGGCTACCGATCAATCAAACATTTCACCACGAAATCGACACGGCCATAAGTCGATCGATCCCTACTCGGAGAAATATGTTTCGATTGATGATGATCAAGAAGCCCCTCGAGAGGTGATCGTTCACCACCGACAAGAAAATCCATAGCGGATGGAGTGCGAGTATTCCCTAGTAGAGGCGAGACCTACTACGGGACGGTCACTGTTCTTCGGGTATCGTCGTATACGATCACTGGTGACATTAACCCTTCTTTCTGCAAAGAAGGCGTCAGAAGTTATTACCGGATGCAGGGCATTTCGCGACCTTGGTATGCTCACCGCCACCTCATTTTCGACCAGTAAACATGGAGAAATTTGATGGATCTCAAAATCCCATCGAATTTCTTCAAATCTATCAACAAGTGTCCGAGCAAAGCAGGAGGAGGAGAGCATGTAATGGCAAATTACCTTCCGACTGTGCTTGAAGGATCCGCTCGATCGTGGTTATTAAACCAACCACTCGAGTCGATCTACTCTTGGCAACACCTCTGCGACCTTCTACTGGCGAATTTCCAAGGCACATACAATCGCCCTGGAAAGGAAGACGACTTGCACCGGATAAAACAGAACAACAACGAGACTTTGCGTCAATTCATCAAACGCTTTAGTCAGGTTCGTAATTCAATTCCGGAAATTTCTGATTCATCTGTTATTAGGGCTTTTAAGCAAGGAGTCCGTAGTAGAAGGATAACAGAGGATATTGCTTTGAATCCTCCCAACATTGTTCTTTGAGCTCTTGAGATGGTGATCGATATCATCGCTTACGAGGCGGTCGAGTGGAACAACACTATCGATCGAGAAACAAATACTCCTCGAGAGCCAGGTGAAGTTGGTGGAAAAAAGGACAAAAAAGTAAAGAAGTCCAAGAATAAGATAAAGGGTCAAAAACCACAAACCAGTGGTTTCAAGGAGGTCTTGGTTGTGAAAGATAAAGAGCCACGAACCACCAAGTCGTACCCTGATCAAGGCAAAGGTAAGCGCCCTGATCGAAAGAACGACAAACCAAGGTGGTGTCCTTTTCATAAAAAGGAAGGACACGACCTCCGCAACTGCCGAGTTTTCCAAAGAAAGCTCGAGGACTACTACAACGGCAAAGAACCACTCCCCACTCTCGAGCAGGTAGGGAATACGAGTGGCCAAAAGTCGTCGGATGATGAAGAGATACCGTTCCAAGATCCGCAACATACTGTTAAGCATATTTACGGAGGATCATCGACATACGAGTCAAAACGACAACTCAAATCTGCCGGACGAGAGGTAAAGTCTATTGATACTCCTCTTGTCAATAATTTACCGAAGTGGTCGGAAGTTACCATTTCTTTTGAGAAGGGTGACTGCCCTATCACTTCGAATCGATCAGGTCGATATCCGATTGTGGTCGAACCCACCATCAACAACTGTCGGGTCAATCGAGTTTTGGTTGATGGTGGTAGTTCCTTGAACATAATGTTTACAAATGCCTTGGACGAGATGCAAGTACCCAAGATAAAGGTAAGACCGGTACGATACTCTTTTCATGGAATTGTACCGGGGTCTTCGGCCAAACCCATTGGCCAAGTTTCTCTTCCTTTAACATTTGGTTCACCAAGTAATTTCAGGACAGAGAAAATCTCCTTTGATGTGTTCGATTTCGATACGGCATATAACGCCATACTCGGACGACCAGCTTTGGCAAAATTCTTAATGGCTACTCATTATGGGTATCAATGTCTTAAGATGCCAGGTCCCAAAGGAGTGATCACAATTCATTGTGACAAGAAGATGGCGTATAACTGCGACCGTCGATCCCTCGAGATGGTTGGTCAAATACCAACTCGAGAAGAAAGTCAGCATTCGACTAGCAAGTGAAGCCTAAAAGTCTGCATCAAAGCCGAACGACCAAGTCAAAGAGGTTCCTCCGACGCTTGAGAGAAACCCTCAAGATTGCTCAGATCGGGAGACTTCCGACCCCAAATAGGAAGACACCCTCATCACCTTCCTCCGAGCTAACGCAGATGTCTTCGCGTGGCAAGCATCCAACATGCCCAGAGTCCCCAGGGAGGTGATCGAGCACAGGCTAGCTTTACGGCCTGATAAAGTACCCGTAAAACAAAAATTACGGAGATTTGCCCCTGATCGACGAGATGCTATTAAATCAGAATTGGATAAGCTACTTAAAGCAGGCTTTATAAGAGAAGTCAACCACCCAAAGTGGTTGGCTAACCCTGTAATGGTCAAAAAGTCAAACGGCAAATGGCGTATGTGCGTAGACTTCACTAATCTTAATAAAGCATGTCCAAAAGATGATTTTCCTTAACCTCGTATCGATCAGTTGGTTGATTCTACTGCAGGTTGTGAAATATTAAGTTTTTTAGATGCATATTCTGGATACCACCAGATCAATATGTGTCTAAACGATGAAGAAAAGACCGCATTCATTACACCATTTGGTACATTTTGCTATGTCAAAATGCCATTTGGTCTAAAGAATGCCGGTGCTTCTTTTCAACGCTTGATGCAATCAACTTTTTCATCTCAATTAGGCCAAAATCTGGAAGCCTATGTTGATGATCTAGTCGTAAAAAGTATTAAGAAATTTAATCATATCACTGACCTACAAGAAACATTCGACAACCTCAGAAAGCACCGCTTAAAACTTAATCCCGGGAAGTGTGTGTTTGGAATTTCTTCGGGAAAGTTGCTTGGATTCCTAGTATCTGAACGAGGAATTGAAGCAAATCTCGAGAAAATAAAGGCCATTCTCCAAATCGCCCTCAGGCGACAAAAAGGAAGTCGAAACTCACTTTGGGTGCATGGCGGCTTTAAGTCGTTTCATCGCGCGACAAGGAGAAAAGGACTACCTTTCTTTAAACTTCTCGGGAGACACGAAGGTTTTGAGTGGTCGAATGAGGCAAAGCAGCGCCTTCGAGGATGTCAAGAGGTACCTTTCGAGTGCTCATTACGGTTTCTCCAAAACCGGAAGAGGCGCTCTTAATTTACCTAGGCGCCACGCCACAGCAAGCAAGCGCGCGATCTTGGTCGTAGAGCGTGAAAGCGCATACAGCGACGATTTACTCGTCGGCGAAGTTTTACGGGCCTAAGGGCGTTACCCTCGGTCGAAACTTCTATATGCCCTCCTCATGTCTTGAGAAGCTGCGGTATTATTTTGGCGCACAAAATAGGTGTGCCATCGAGTTTCCTTTGGGGCGATCCTCCATAATAAGGAAACGGCGGGACGCATGGCAAAATGGTCGATCGAACTTGGGAGTTCGACCTCCATTCGTGTCGACGGCCATAAAATCGAGATCTTGGCGGACTTTGTCGCGAATGGACAAATCATGAACTGTTCGGGATCCCGAGACGATCCCACGACCGATGGATGATGTACTTTGACGGGTCACTTACTTTAAGTGGCTCGGGGATAGGTGGTCACGATATCTCCTAGGAGAAACCTTAAAGTATGCCATACAATTAAACTTTCGGGCCACTAACAAGCGTGGCGTAGTACGAAGGTTTGCTAGGCGGCATACGAGTGTGAAAGCGCTCTCGATTAAATCGACTACTCGTAAGAGGAGACTCTCAACTAGTCGTGAATCAAGTCGGAAAGAGTACGGTGCTCTAACTCGACAATGTCTCGGTACCTATCGAATCGTAAGCTAGAAAAGTATTTTCTAGGTTTGAGGTACAATTCATCCTCGAAGGATAATTTCCTCGCATATTAACTTTCTCGGATGGCTTCTTCCCGATCTGCGTGTACCAAAAGGAGTTTTCTTGGAGCAACTCAAAAGCCAGTCTCGGTCGAAGAACCGAGACACCTCTTGAGATGGTCTCACTAGATTATGAGGATACGGATGACTCCCATCTCGAGTATCTTCACAAGAGTTCCGTGCAGAAGATGATCTTGAGGCGCATCGTTTATCCCGAAAAGCCAAAATGTATACTTTGGTCGAAGGAGTCCTCTACAAGCGAGGAACCCAAGGGATACTCATGCGATGCATTCCGCAAAAGCGAAGGAATAACACTCCTTCATGATATACAGTGGCATCGTGGGACGCATGCTTCCTCTGAGCGTTGGTCGGTAAGGCCTTTCGACAAGGTTTCTCTTGCCATGACTCGTATGATGCTAAAGAGGTGGTTAAAAAGTGTGTCCAATGCGGTTTCATGGTAGCAGATACACCAACCGGCTCAAGCATTACAGACAATACCTCTTTCTTGGCCTTTTGCGACCTGGGGTCTCGATATCCTAGGACCGTTTCCCAAAGCTCTAGGAGGTTTCGAATTCCTTTTTGTGGCTATTGACACGTTCACAAAATGGATCGAAGCCGAACACATGAATCAGGATAACAGCAGGCGACAAAAGGTTCATGATGAGATGCGTAATTACGATTTGGAGTTCCGAGTCGGATAATTACGGCACAACGATAAACAATTTGCGAGTGCAAAATTTGTGAATTTTGCGGCGAGTTGGGTATAAGTTATGTTATGCTTACATTGCACATCCCCAAAGCAGCGGGCAAATCGAGCGTGCAAGCGGCCAAATAATGCGAGAATTAAGACCGAGTCTTGACCGGCTCGTTAAGCGCTCGGGGCTTGGGTACAAAAATTACCTTCAGTATTATGGGCGGTTTATGCGACCACTAGTCGAGCGACAGGAGAAACACCATTTTTTCTAGTGTTCGGAGCCGAAGCCATGCTTCCTCCGGAGCTAAAATTGCGGTCGACACGAGTTGAGACCTTCAACAACTCAGACCAGGAACAACTTCGAGCAGATGATATTAACCTACTCGAAGAAAGGAGAAACATGGCCTTAATCCGTTCAGCAATCTACCAACAAGCCCTCGCGAGATACTACGATCGTGAGGTCGGCCTCATGACCTTCTTTGTAGGTGACTTGGTGTTGAGGCTCTGCCAATCCAAGTCTAATCTGAATAAACTTTCTCCCAAGTGGGAAGGTCCTTACGATGGTCGAAGTCACTCTACCGAAGTCGATGCGACTAGCAATGGAAGATGGACAGGTTCTCTCAAATTCTTGGAACATCGACCAGTTACGCAAATTCTATGTGTGACCAACCTCTCAGGCAATAAAAGTCCAGGTTCCTTCTACCTCTTTTTGTCTTATTTTTGAGTAGTGCTTTTATAATCTTTCGACTATGATCCAAAAACACCAAATTTTCTTTACACTGGTCGAAAGGCAAGTAACATCATCTAGTCGAAGTCTCTCCTCTCTGCATGTGGTCCTGCCCATTAGAAGGAACTTCCTAGCATCGACTTGTTACTCACTTTTGTTGCCAATACAGAGAGCTCGGGTTCTATCTAGTCGAAATGTTCTCAAAGCCAACTCTTCCCATCTTAGTTTATTTTTTTCAGTAATTTCGAAAAATATTCTAAGTAGAGTGCACTTTCTTATATTTATTCGACCACCTTTGGTGTACTCGTTTCGTTTTAACTGGTCGAAGGAAGAGATACACCTAGTCGAAGTCTTTCCTCTTTGCGTGGTCACGCCCCACTAGAAGGAACTTCCTAGCGTTGCTCGTCTCCCACTTTTGCTCTTTGGAAAAGACTTATCGAGTCCACCAAAAAGGCGAACAATTATTAAAGTCCTCTAAGCGTTTGCTTAACTCAAGTTCTTGTTCTTGGTTCGATTAAACTAGTCGGAGATGGTAACATCACCTAGTCGAAGCCTTTCCTCTCTGCACGTGGTCCTGCCCACTAGAAGGAACTTCCTAGTGTCGAGCTGTTTCTACTCTTTCGACCAGTGCTTGACAACCATAACAAAAACTATATGTTAAACAAACCTCTCCCTATTTTTAGAAACCCCATTCCACACACTATTTACTTAGATTGTCTAAACAAGCTAAGCAAATAGTCGGGGGCTAGGATAAAGTTATTAATTTGACTTCAATTCTTAGTTTTTCATTCGTCTATTATCTTTTGAGTTACTAACTACTCGACAAGATGATTTGCAGGAAACGAGATAGCCTAGGATAAAGTTATTAATTTAACTTCAGTCCTTGGTTTTTCATTCGTTAGTTATCTTTCAGGTTGCTAACCACTCGACAAGATGATTTGCAGGAAACAAGTTGGATCATATATTTCTCATCAACAGAAACTGTCTGCCTTACAAAGTCGTTACAAGATTACTCTGAAGAGTGAGTGCCTAACTGCATTTCCTCCACTACCTTTTTGCCAACTGATTGCATTTCCTCTATCAGACGACTTGCCTCTGTTTCAGGGCAGTCGAAGTCGGCTTCGATTGGTTGCACATTAAGGCGGGGGTCATGAGCTTTAAGTTTCGCCAAAGCGTAACTTACTGCAGCTTCGACTGCCTCCCTTATTGATTCGGCTTGATTAGCCTTCAGAGTGGTCATCATTTCTTGCAAAGTTCCGACTTGTTCCCCAATGGTACTTATGTGAGCAGCTACAGTATCTTCTCGAGGAGTTTTTCCCTCAGAATGTAGCTCACCAAGTACATTATTCACGAGTGTGATGTTGCTTTGAAGACTAGTCTTCATTGATTCCATCTCTTGTTGGGTACGAGTCGAAGCCTCGCGAAGTTTTTTGTTTTCGACCACTTGTTCTGAAAAGAATAAAACCAGTCAAACAAAAATAAACTTCTAGAGGAAGATAACACAAAGATAATTGTAGGTAAAAGCATTTCTTACCTACTAGTTGAGAATCCAATTTCTTGACCTCTTCTTGATGGGAAGCAATGGTTTCAGCGTGCTTTTTCTCCCATGATCTAATATCCTCTCCATTCATCTTAGCAATGCGGACGGACTCGTTATAGATCAGAGTCTTCTCATTTACTTCAGTCTCGAGACTTCTCAATTCGGCAGCAATTTCTGAAAAAGAAATTAGCATTAGAAAAGGGAAAATACTCGAAAAGGACAACAGGTAAAGAATTGCTTACCTGTTACTCGAGTTTTCAGTCCCTCGAGTTCTTGATCCTTGTTCTTGGTAATGCGAGAAAACTCCTGAATGACCAAAGCTTTTTCTCCAACTTCGGTCCGGAGCTTCTTCATCTCATCTTCTTTTTCTGGAAAAGAAATGAGAGTTGGGTAAAGGTCAAAATCAAAAGCAGTTTTAAGTTCAGCACTTACTGTTTATTTTTTCCTGCAATCTTTTAGTTGCAGAGATGGCTTCTCGAAGTTTCTTCGAGAGGTCTACTACTTCCATCCTTAGCTTTTTCGACTCCTCTTTTTCATAATCGAGCGAGTCGGCTAAGGTCTTTGTGTCACTTTTCAGCCTACAAATGACAAAAGTAGATATGAACATCAGACGATCGGTTGTAAGTTCTCCTACAATCTTCGATCTGGTCGTAAGTTCTTCTACGACAAAGCCTCTGGTCGTAAGCTCTTTACGACCAATACCTTGTCATGAGTTTTTTCCTGACAAATCTCGTAAGCACTATATAAATAGTCAAATCTAAAATGACTATGAATAACAGTGACTTACCATCTCTCTGCATGTATGCAGAGTTCTTCTTTTTCTTGTCGTAGCTCTAAAAGTTGTCGATGATATTCACCAACAACGGCAATTTGCTCTAGAGCTTTCTGCAAAAGGAAGACAGTGAGAAGAAAGAGAAAGCCACACATATAAATATCCTAAAAATGCTTACATTCATGGTCGACCTAGCGAAGGTCGAGTACACCAACTCCGGGTTCTGCAGCTTGTCCACCCTCGCGACTTGATCCCACCAAACCTTCTCAAGACGCTCATTGTCGAAGGTATTTCCTCTATTTGGAATATCTTTGGGATGGGGGACTCGGTCGTGAGATCTGAAAGCAGCAGACCCTATGATGGAAGCGAGTCCAAAGAAAGTCGACCACGAAGTTGAAATGTTCTTCATCCTCGATTACAGAGTGAATTTTCTCTTTGGACACCGGAAGGAATGTTTGCCACGACTTCCTTTCCGGCACGGTGTCTGAAGTCATCATCACCTTGACCGAGGCTTTGCATTTGCCTCGTGGTCTCTACAACCATTTCGGAGGTCGTGGCTACCCTTTCGGTGGTCGTAGCTACGACCTCGGTAGTCCTTGTTGCCTCTCGGTGGTCGTAGCTATGACCTCGATGAGTCGTAGATACAACCTCGTGATTGGAGAAACCACTTCGGGAGCCACAGGTCAAGGAAGATCCTTCAACCACTTCTATTGTTACCTCTCCAGCAACTGAAGAAGTGACAATGGGCTTCTCAACGGAAGCATCCCGGAAATTTGAAGGAGTCGGACTAAAATAAAGAAAAGCAAATCAGGTTGTGAAAAGGAAAAAGGTAAATGTTGTTCTTACACTTTAGTACATTTCACATACCTCTGCACCCTAGTATTAACTAGGAACTTAGGAGCAATCCTCCCAACGGAGGACTTCTTCTTCTCCACGACCACGTCACGGTGAGGTTCAACAATGGGCCCGGCTACGACCACGTGCAGTGCGTAGAGTTTGAAACAGGAACCATAGCTCTGGTATCCTGATTCTCTGGATGGCCGAGATCAGTCTCGACCATTCCAAAAGCAGCACTACCCTCGACTGCAGGTTGTGCTAGAGCAGCATCGTCCTTCATAAAAGATATAAAATCTTTCCAGATCTCCTTTTCCAGTTGCTTAACAAAACTAGGAGTGGCGACAAGCTGCGAAAGATTCCTTGTCATAATAGAAGGTACCTTAGCCTGCGAGGTTTGCGCTTAAAAGATTGGTGCTTGACTTCCTCGGCTTCGATAGTTGTAGCCTCGGCTTCAGTTATGGTTGTGTCTGCCGCGGGCTTTGTAGAAGGTCTGGTCGAAAGACTAGAGCTCGAGCTTGCTCCTCCATTGTCGGCGGATCTTGCAAGTCGACGTCTCTTAGATGGAGGAGCCGAGCCTTTGTCTCTCGACAACCCTGCGCCAATGGTCATCAGTGCAACTTCCTCGTCGTCCTGACGATTTTCCATGCCTACTTTCTGTAAAGCAAAACAGAAAAAGAAGAATTCTTGGCGATCGTAAGTTTTCTACGACCGATTGCCAAGTCATAAGTTTTTCTCGACACTTTCTTGATCGTAAGATATTCTACGATCACCACTAGTTATAAGTTCTTCTCGACTATAAAGTCCTAAAGAAAAAATCAACTTTTGATTACCTTTAGGCGCTCTATCTTTTCATCTGCGGGCAAAGCCGCAATGATTGAGGAACCGCCACTCGTGGTGGAGATTTCTCTGAGATGAGTCTGACTCTAGTGTCAATCTCTGCTTGTGAAAGATCTGTGTAAACAGATAAGAATATTAGACAATAAAGACCAAACCGATAGCTAAGTTGGAAAGTTCACTTACCCTCGTCGTAGTCCCTGGTCGGGTCTCCCCTTCCCGAGTATCTCCACATAGGAGATGCTCGTTTCTTCAAGGACTAATCCCGTGTGATAAAATCTTTTACCACATGCCATCCGGCCAAACCCTTCTTCTTTCAAGTCCTTGATGGCTTGAATATAGGGGCAATCCGGTGATATCTTCAGAGTCGAATCCCATGAAGATTTCTTCTCGTGACCTTCCCCTGAAAGAGAGGTCATCTTATGAGGTGACTTTCGGTAAAACCACCTCTTTCTCCATCCGACCATGAAGACCGAATAAAACTCGAATATACTCCCTCGACTTCAAGTCGTGGAGCTTGAACCATGACTTAGGTGATTCGGTTTGTCGAGCCATCCCATAATAATATTGGAAAAGCTCGAGATCATGGAATCCCCAAATCGCCTCGCACAGTACACGAAGACACTCAACATGGTAATGGAATTAGGACCAAGGTTCACTAATTCCACCCTAAAGTCTTTCAGTACCACTTGTAGAAAAGGGTGAGCAGGCGATCGGAGGCCGCACTCACGATGCGCTTGGAAGGACGGGATTTGCCTATTTTCCCGACGGCGGTCTTGCCCAATAGCGGAATCCACTTCACGAGCCTTCTGCGAATCTTCCGGTGTCAACCAAGACTTTAATCTTAGCGCATCCATCTCCGATTCTTCCCGCTCGGAAACTTTCTTGGCCATTTCTCTCGAAACAAGAAGTTTTTGATTGAAATCGGCGCGAGAGAAGATGAAACCTAGTCGAAGGCGGAGAAGGCGAAAAGAACAATGTGGCGATTTGGGAAAAAGGTAAAACTACGAGTCTAACTCCGGTGAGTTTTATAACCACACGATTGCCATCGCCGGGAACCGTTTTCATCGGCAGATTACGTGGGAGTCGGTTGCAATTCCTAGATGGTACATTCGAGGAAATTAGGTTCGTTTCGTCACCTCAAGAAAAATTACTTTCTTGACCAAGTCTATCTGGTCGAAGGAAATATGAATCGGAAGGGTTCTTTCTCCGATCGCCCTACTACGACCACTTCATAGTCGTAGGGGTTTTTATGACTTTTTGATAGTCGTAAGAAATCTTCACGATTGCCATCGCCGGGAACCGTTTTCATCGGCAGTCTGTGGAGTCGGTTGCAATTCCCGGATAGTGCATTCGAGAAAATCGAGTTCGTTTTGTCACCCCAATGAAATTACTTTCTTGACCAAGTCTTTACGGTCGAATGAAGTATCGACGGAAAGAATTTTTCTCCGATTGCCACCACCGGGAACCGTCTCATCGGCATGATTTGTGGAGTCGATTGCAATTCCCTAGATGGTGCATTCGAGAAAATTAGGTTCGTTTGTCACCTCCAAGCGAAATTACTTTCTTGACCAAATCTTTCTGGTCGAATGAAGTAACAATCGGAAAGGATTTTTCTCCGATTGCCCTACTATGACCACCTCACAGTCGTAGGGGTTTTTACAACTATTTGATAATCGTAAGAAACCTTTACGGCCAAGCAAATTCTGGTCAAAGTAGCACTCAAATGTCGAAGAGTTTTCCTTCGACCATTGTTCCGACATTTTCATAGTCGTAGGACCATTTGCAAATCCTTCACCAAGTAAGTCACTCTCACTTGAAGTGGGGGCTAGATGGCGAGGATCGATAATCCTCATTTTATCTTTTATCTATAATTCTTATTATGGGTAAATATGATGTCACGTAGTCCCGTAAGTACCCCTTATATTCATAAGGGAGGCCTACCAAGTGATTGTAAGTTCTCCTACAATCACCCCCATAGTCGTAAGTCTTACTACGACTATGTCATGGTAAATAAGACCTTCTCGACCACTACGGTCGTAAGCCCTTCTACGACCATTACCCAGTCGTAAGTCCTTCTACAACCATTACATAGTCGTAAGTCCTTCTACGACTATTATCCAGTCGTAAGCTCTGCTACGACTTGTACCCAGTCGTAAGTTCTGCTACGACTTGTACCCAGTCGTAAGTCCTGCTACGACCAAGTCAACCACGACCACCTTATAATCAATAAGACCTACAATCGAGTGGGTCCAATTGATTAAGGAATCTAGACGGTTCACATGCACTATTATTCTGTATAGTAATAGTGCTTAAATACCCCATTACCTCTGAAAGATAAATGCCCAACGGCGTGATGGAGCCACTACGTCGGTAATTATTGCCATCATGCGCCCATTACTGGCTTAATTAGGCGCCTCTTCCGTAGGACAAAACGGCTACTCCTTCACGACTATATAAAGACATCAATGAGAGGCGAAAAACACAGAGCCAATTGAGGACGATTAAGGAGAAAGACAAGTACTGTTCTTTGTAATAGTCTTAGTTTCTTGCTTGATTATCGAGAATACAGTCAATACCACACACACACAGGAGTAGGGTTGTTATTCTCCCCGGAGAAGGCCTGAACCTGTATAAAAATCCTGTGTCAATCGGTCTGCGTGATTTCATCTCTAGGAGACCCCCCGAATCAAACAATCTTTACGTAAGATCGGTTCTAAAACACCGACAAGTGTATTGAAAACAAAGGTGGGATCCCGAAGGCTGTCCTGACAGGTGGTCGTTCGACACAACTAAAGAACAGAAGTTTGCACAATGGCTAAACCTAAACTCAACAAAATCCCAGTTCAAGCGAGGGAGACGGTGGCTCCTATATAGGAGAAACGACCAGGGGTGGCGGCGGCGAGGTGGGCCTTGCGCCCTAGGGTTACAAGGCCGTGGGCCAAAGTGGAGGTGGCGCGGCACCCTTCGACTCGGATTACGATCACGGATCACGGACTCCTTTGATAATTGCGGCGGCTCGGATAGAATTTGATGATGAGGTTGGATCCATTAGAAAGTAGACTTGATAAGCTTTCCACGAAGTCGAAGCGCCCCAAGCGGAGTCCGTATGAAGAAGTTACGCTGTTTAAAGTTAGTCTGGCCGCCGTAGTCGAATCGACTCGAGCGAGCCCAACTCGAACTCTTGCTTGTCTTGGACCCAAAGTGACGTGATGATCTCCATTATGCCTTCCATACATCTCCACGACTCCACATGCCTCTCCATGGTCCTTTGCCATATTCCTATGCACAATTAAATCACTTGCATTAGGTAGCGGTCTATTCTCGATAGTATATAATCCTAGGAGCGAATTCACGATAATTAAGTTGGCGAGCACGAGCTCGGAGTAAGATGTCCTTGTCTTGGTTGTGGTTGAGTTGTGTGTGTAGGTGCGGTTATATCCATGGTAGGGATGTCCTCATCATCCTCCCTTCTTGCATTTGAGTCGTCCTCGACTCAAGCTCATCCTCTTCCCCCAAGTATGGCTTCAAATCTGCAATGTTAAATGTGGGACTAACCCCAAAATCTGCAGGCAGTTCAAGCTTGTATGCATTATCATTAATCTTTTCTAACACTTTGAAAGGACCATCAGCTCTAGGCATCGGTTTTGACTTTCTCAATTCGGGGAACCTATCTTTTCTCAAGTGCAACCAAACAAGATCTCCTGGTTTAAAAGTTATATGTTTTCTCCCCTGACTACCAGCAAGTTTATATTTAGCATTCATGCGCTCTATATTCTCCTTGGTTGTCTCGTGTATTTTTAAAATTAGTTCAGCACGTTGTTTTGCATCAAAGTTCAATTTCTCTAAAGGTGGGAGAAGCATTAAATCAATAGGAGCACGAGGCACAAAACCATAAACAACCTCAAATGGGCACATTTTTGTAGTAGAATGCAAAGAACGATTATAAGCAAACTCAATATGAGGCAAGCATTCTTCCCACATTTTTAAATTCTTTTTCAACACAGCACTAAGCATTACAGATAAAGTTCTATTCACAACTTCTGTTTGTCCATCAGTTTGAGGATGACAAGTAGTAGAAAATAACAGCTTGGTCCCCAATTTAGCCCATAAAGTTCGCCAAAAGTGACTAAAAAATTTAGCATCACGATCTGAAACTATAGTATTAGGCACGCCATGTAAGCGAACAACTTCACGAAAGAATAAATCAGCAATATGGGCAGCATCATTGCTCTTATGACATGGTATAAAGTGAGCCATCTTAGAAAATCGATCAACAAACACGAATATACTATCCCTCCCCTTCTGTGTTCTAGGCAATCCTAAAACAAAATCCATCGAAATATCTTCCCACGGAATGCTAGGAACAGGTAGAGGCATGTACAAACCATGAGGATTAAGTTGTGACTTAGCTTTTTGACATGTAGTACAAATGAGTAACGAGCAGCGTGGCGCTCGGCGTCCGTCTCATCTTTGGCCAAAAGAAATGATCGACAAGTATATCCTCCGTTTTCTTCACGCCAAAGTGTCCCATCAGCCCGCCTCCATGCGCTTCTTGTAACAACAACAAACGAACGGAGCTAGCTGGAATGCATAGCTTGTTAGCTCTAAACACAAACCCATCATTAATGACAAATTTGTTCCATGTTTTCCCTTCTTTACAATTCAATAATACATCTGTAAAATCAGCATCATGCACATATTGCTCTTTAATAGTCTCTAATCCAAAAAATTTGAAGTCAAGTTGTGAAAGCATGGTATACCTCCTAGACAAAGCATCGGCAATAACATTCTCCTTTCCCTTCTGGTGTTTTATGACATAAGGAAAGGACTCAATAAATTCAACCCACTTTGCATGTCTACGATTAAGTTTACTTTGACTTCGAATATGCTTTAAAGATTCATGAACAGAATGTATAACAAATTCTTTGGGCCATAAGTAATGTTGCCAAGTTTCTAAAGTTCGAAATAGTGCATATAATTCCTTATCATAAGTAGAATAGTTCAAACTAGGCCTACTCAATTTCTCATTGAAATATGCTATAGGTTTACCTTCTTGTAACAACACGCCACCTAAACCAATTCCACTGGCATCACATTCTAGTTCAAAAGTCTTATTAAAATCAGGGAGTTGGAGTAGGGGTGCATGTGTTAACTTATCTTTCGGCGTGGTGAATCGTTCTCTTGTGCGACGCTCCAAACAAATGGCACGCCCTTCTTGGTGAGCTCATTCAGCGGTGCGGCGATTGTGCTGAAATCCTTCACGAAGCGACGATAAAACCCAGCAAGTCCTAAAAAGCTTCGCACCTGTGTGACCGTGTTAGGAGTCAGCCAACTCTGTATTGCTTCAATCTTAGCTTGATCAACTTCAATTCCCTGTGGAGTAACAATATAGCTAAGAAACGCAACTCGATCGGTGCAAAAGGTGCACTTCTCAAGGTTACCAAATAAACGTGCATCACGTAAAGCATTAAAAACAGCACGTAAATGGTCAAGATGTTGCTCCAATGATTTGCTATATATTAGTATATCATCAAAATAAACCACCACAAATCTACCAATGAAAGCACGCAAGACTTCGTTCATTAGTCGCATGAAGGTGCTTGGTGCATTCGTTAAACCAAAAGGCATTACTAACCATTCATATTAGCCGAACTTAGTTTTAAATGCTGTTTTCCATTCATCACCTAATTTCATGCGAATTTGATGATATCCACTACGCAAATCAACCTTGGAGAAGACAACAGAGCAACTCAATTCATCAAGCATATCATCTAACCTAGGAATAGGATGACGGTACCTAATGGTGATATTATTAATTACCCTACAATCCACACATATGCGCCACGATCCATCTTTCTTAGACACTAAAATGACTGGAACTGCACAAGGACTAAGAGATTCGCGCACATACCCTTTATCAAGCAATTCTTGAACTTGGCGCTGAATTTCTTTAGTTTCTTCCGGATTGGTCCTGTATGGTGCGCGGTTGGGCAACGATGCGCTGGGAATTAAATCAATTTGATGCTCAATCCCTCGAAGTGGTGGCAACCCCGACGGTATGTTCTTTGGAAAGACGTCTTTGTACTCCTGCAAAATGTTAGTGACAGCAGGAGGCAAAGAAGAAGGCATATCCTCAAATGAAAACAAAGTTTCTTTGCAAACTAGCGCATAGCAAATAGAATTATTAGCATCCAATTCAGTCATATCAGATTTGGTAGCAAGAAAACTAGCCCCTTTCAATTTAATTGCTTTATTCTTCATATGAGCATATTTAGGTTCTTTCTTCTTATATTGCTCAAGCTCTTTTGCTACAATCTGATTTTCACTCTTAGCATTCTCCTGATTCTTCTCTCTACTGGCTTTAGCAAGGTCATCTTTAATAATTTGTTCAGGAGTCATAGGGTGCATCACAATTTTCTTACCCTTGAACATGAGAGAGTATTGATTATTCCTACCATGATGAACACAATCAGTATCGTATTGCCAAGGTCTACCTAGTAACAATGAGCAAGCTTGCATAGGAACAACATCGCAATCAACGTAATCATGGTATGAACCCATAGAAAATTTATTCTCACCCTTCGTGTTACCTTCAACTTACCGCTGTTGTTGAACCATTGAATATGGTATGGGTGGGGATGAGGGTTGGTTGGCAAAGCAAGCTTCTCCACCATATCCACACTTGTCAAATTGTTGCAACTCCCACCATCAATAATTATGCGAATCGAGTGTTCCTTGACAACGCCCTTGCTTTGGAACAAATTATGGCGTTGATTTTGCTCGGTACGAGAAACTGGAGCACTTAGTACGCGTTGCACTATAATGCTCAAATACTTGTCAGCGTCTTCGGCGCCAACATGTTCCTCCTCATGATTAGATTCATCATCATGTGCTGCGGGATCAGTTGCAAGCATAGCATATGTTTCATCATCCAAATCACTAGCAGAGGAATACCCACCATCATCGCGAATAATCAATACACGCTTGTTTGGACAGTCTCGCATCATGTGTCCATAGCCTTTGCAACGATGGCATTGAACATCTTTAGTTCGTCCTGTCGAAACAACCGAAGATGATGTTTTTGCCAAAGCTGGTGGTGCTGATTTGGTTGCTTCAGAAACTCGTGGTGCTGAATTTGAAGTAGCAAGACACTGCTTGTTGTTGGAGGGTGGCAGCGGAGGTGCACTAGTGGCTGGAGCCGTAGAGGTGCGTGGCGTCCATGAGTTTGTGCGAACTGCAGAAAAGTTAGAACTTGTCCTCGTCTGGCGTCCCTGCACTTCACGTTCAGCTTTGCAAGCAAGATGAAACAATCTAGTAATGGAGTTGTACTCTTTATAATCAAGGATGTCTTGAATTTCTCTATTCAACCCTCCCAAAAACCTAGCCATTGATGCCTCCTCATTCTCATCTAAACAACAACGTAACATACTAATTTGTAATTCTTGATAGTAGTCTTCCACAGACCTTGTACCTTGTTGTAAGCGTTGCAGTTTATTTAACAAATCACGAGCATAATATGAGGAAACAAATCGATGTCGCATAAGAAATTTTAAAGCCTCCCAAGTGTTTGGTATATTATAGGGATGTTGACGGCAATGTTCTCTCCACCAAACAGAAGCAAAGTTGGTAAATTCACTAGTAGCAGCCCTAACTCGTCTATTCTCAGGAAATTCATGGCAAGTAAATTTTTGATCAACAACTAGTTCCCAATTAAGATATCCATCAGGATCATATTTACCATTAAAAGAGGGCATAGTGAATTTAACCTTAGCAAAAGAATCATCGTGATCACGTACCTCACGTCGGAGGGGGCCTCGTCGCTACCTTATCGATTAAAACGCAGCTGTCGATGAACTCGATCGTTGTTGTTGTTACCCATATCACTGGCCTCAGTATTAGTCACGTAGTCAAATTCATCTTGTCCCTCTACCACTGCGGCAGCAGGGGGACAGTAGTGGATGCCCGGGCAATTTCGTCAAGGCGCGCCATAATACCTGTCAAATAAGTGTTAGTGACACCTTGCGCTCTCTCCATCGCGGCGAGCGTAGCATTTGTCTCAATCTAGGCGCTCTCAAGTTGAGCAAGTCGCTGATTCGTGACCCTAACATCTTCCTCAAGACCCTCTGTACGAAGATTCATGATACGCTCGAAATATTGTATGATGCCCTTCGTACGAGGACTATGAGATGTATCCTCATCCAAAAGCTCCGCAGAACCTGTCATTGTTAGCAAATCACAAGAATATGTCCCTAGCAACTAATAGGAGGTGGTGGTTCAAACGTCACTCACACTCAAGCCTTCTATCAAATTCTTACCAATTCTTACCAAGCAAACAGGGGTGATCGACAACCAGCAGTGTCAACGTATCTCCGAAAATTAGATGGAGCGATTGCCAGGCGACGTTTAGTCAGTACGATGTAGAAATGATGTAGCTTGGAAGGCTCAAGTATGGTAGCAAGGGAATAGCAACAATCAATTCAGCAAATGCAAGTTGAATAAATGTTCAAAATACTAGTCAAAATTGTTGATCCTTGCCTAGACCGGGGAATAGCTAAACCAACAATGGAAACAAGTAGAGGAATACAAATAAAACAACAAAAGAAAAATGTGCCAATAGCCCTGGAAGGGAGGATTTTTTTTTGCTCCTCTTTTTTTTTGCGAATGAGCGCCTGGCTCAAACCTCTTCCAAATCCTCTTCCGGGTTTAGGGAGGTATATGGGTCACAAACTTTTTGCGGAAGGTAGGGGTATAAAGGTAATTAAAAGATACTCTCTCTCTCTCTAAACTTTGATTTTTTTTGATCTCGTTGCCGAAGTCAATGTTTCCTTCTGGCAGTACGAAACAACCTCTTCTTTTTTTGAACAATCCGAAATAGGTAACGGATTGAACTTTCCTATTCTGATTGCTCCTCTCCGAAACCCAAATCACCGCTAGGGTTTCCTCCTCTTCCTAGCAAAGTGGGGCCGCGGCAAGAGCCAAATTGGGTGCTTGGTTGTACGGTAATGAAAGGATTTAGCGGTAGCGTGTTCGGAGGCCGCGACAAAGAAGGGTAGCAATGGCTTGGTGGTTGCCGCGTGATGGTATTTGAAGTGGTCGCGATAGCGTCTTTGCAGGATGTCTTTGAAGGTCACGGTAGGGCGAGATGATTGCCGCGGCAAGGTATGAACTAAACACCGAACTGAGCTAAGACCAGCAACGTGCCACGATGATGCAACACAAATTCAACAATGCAAATTACTGAAAATAAACATGCAATGGCACAAACGGTCTCGGACAGAAAGGTGATCTAATCCTATAATTTTTTTTGGCTTTTTCTGGACTCTAGGTATGAAAAACAAACGAATCTACTACTAGAAAACTGAAAAATCTCACCGACGAACTCTAGCTCTGATATCACTTAATGAAGGCGGGTGCCCGATCTTTCAATGAGATTGATAACTATCTCTTTGGTGGAGGTGACTCTTGCGACCCGACTACAACCGTACGATAACGCTTGCGCCTTAGCAATCGTTGAACCAACTCCGGGATGTTATTGACCTTGCTGGAAGCGCGATCAACCTGAACACGAAGTTCAATTCCTGCGAGCAATCGAAGAGCTAGCAAGAATAAGATGTAGGCAATCTGACTCCAGAACGAGCCCAACTCGAACTCTTGCTTGTCTTGGACCCAAAGTGACGTGATGATCTCCATTATGCCTTCCATACATCTCCACGACTCCACATGCCTCTCCATGGTACTTTCCCATATTCCTAAGCACAATTAAATCACTTGCATTAGGTAGCGGTCTATTCTCAGTAGTATATAATCCTAGGAACGAATTCACCTGATAATTAAGTTGGCGAGCACGAGCTCGGGTAAGAGGTCCTTGTACTGGTTGTGGTTGAGTTGTGTGTGTAGGCACTGTTATATCCATGGTAGGGATGTCCTCATCACTTGAGGTAGTGTGTTTTAAATGCACCAAAGAAATATATACAGATCTTTATCCTTCCTTGGGCATAATTTACCTCTGCCATTTTTACTTTCCCCATTCACCGAGTGCCTTTCGTTTTCCACAAACCTTCGACAGGAAGAGTTCCCCTGTCCACCATTGGCCGAAACAATGGTGGGATAGAAATCGTCAATGTTGTTTGTGGAGGAGCTCAAAGCATTGGAGCAATACAGGTATCTACTAGAGAAGGTTCTTCTCGAGTGGCGTGCATTGAGGAGGGAGATTGAGCCATGCCCTCTAGCAAGTTTTACGGTACTCTTCGTGCCGTATCTCCGGGCAAGCCTCCGTTTACCCGATAATTATTTTTTGATTTAAATTCTTAATCAGAATGGAATGGAATTAGTTCATCTTGTACCAAATTCAATTATGGTACTTAGCGTCTTTGCCCATATGTTTGATTCGTTTTTAGGAATAGCCTCTAGTTTGCGTATGTTTAGATTTTATTATCAAATCATTCTGTTGGACCGAAAAGACGACTAGAGGGGGTGAATAGGAGTATGCTCACTTTTTCACAAATAATTGATTCAATAAGATTTTATCCCAATAGCTATGGAAGCTATGAAGATCAATATACCAGTACAGCGGAAGATTAGTACTGAATCTAATTTAACCCCTAAGCAGAACAACTAAAAAGAACACGAGCTAAAGAAACGAGTCTTTGGGCGATCGACCACTGGTCAATGGCGGTCGATCACGACCTGGCGATCGGCCGGTGACCTGGCGGTCTGACCAACGGCCTAAAGAACAGATCAACAGCCCGACGAGCGAAGTTGCAAATAGATATAACTTTTGATCTACAACTCCAAACTCAATGAAACTTGGAACGCACCATCTCTATGATGTCAGGAACCTATTCCAATCGAAGATTATGAAAATTCTTGGTTGAATTATGATCCTTTTCCGTTTGAGAGAAGGAAGGTTCAAAACCGAGTCAAAACGAAAATTAGATCCAAAATCTTGCTCGTGGATGATTGATGATCAAGATGATCCTAGATATGTTCCCACATGTCACAGCAAGCTAGATCACGTGAAGAAATCAAGCAAAAACTCACGGATCAAAGAAAAACTCAAAATCATCAAATAGAGAAGGAAAACAAAGAGGCAAAACTTTGATCAAACTTTCGTTGGATTGATTTTATATGATTTTGCTTTACAACCACTCCATCAATCTAGGACAAAGCTCAATCTATGAGCACGAAATCAAATCAAAACTCTCTAGAACCCTAACCTCCACATCTCCTTTCCCTAAGCAAATTAGGGTTTCAAAACGATAAAAGAGATGAAGGGGGGTGCAGCCACCACCCTCCTCTATTTATAGTGGAGGCTTAGACCTTGTAGAAGTTTGACTCAATTGGGCTCCCGTTAAGGCCCAAAACAAACAGGTCACACACGCACGCATTTTAATGCGTCATCTTTATCGCCTCTTGACCTAATCAGTTTCACCTTGTGCCATCTTGCGCCGCGGATTGGCCAAAAGGTCACCCTTATCCATCTTGCACCACGTTTGAGTTCATTGACCTCACCTGGCATCGTCGATCGTTCTGGACCTCAGCTCTCCAAGCCTAGTCCCGATCATCCTCATCGTTGACCGTCGTTGACCACCAAGCAACCTGCACAACAATAGACAAGTAAAACGAATCCGGAAACAAGTTCTTCACAACTTGACCCATGTTAGTCAAAACATGCATCATGCAACCCATATGCACTGAAACTCATGACTTTGACCTAACAACCAAACATAGCCGCCACGAAGAACGTCGATATAAGTGAAAACCGGTCAGACCGCCACCATGGCCGGTCGACCGCCACTCGGCCTGTCGGACCGCCATCATTGGCGGTCGACCGTCAGTAGGACTTAGCCAATTTCAGCCCCTGAAAATCCGAAATTTACTGGAATTTTCAAATGAATAGAACTTTTGACTGGAGACTCCAAAAACTATGAGACCATGTGCAATAGAATCCCTCTGTTGCCTGCACCCTCTATTTTTGTCCCAGCCCTAAAAACCAGTTTTAGAAATTGGCCGGTCCGACCGCCGCTATGGCGATCGGATCGCCATCGCCGGATCAATCGCCGAGGTGGCGGTCGACCGCCGCTTGTCCCGGTCAGACCGCCAATGGCCTGAGAGCACTAGTTCATTGCCGAAAACACATGAAACGACAAACCTTTAACGCCATTGCCAATTGTCATATCATCCTAAAATCAGGAGCATATTTCTATGATATCCACAATCTCCCCCTTGATGAACACATTGGCAATAATCCAGAAAATGTAATTGGATGTTTGAAAAGTAAAATACTTTCGTTTTCATATAAAGGCACAACTTGGTCTATAAGCAAGAGAAAGCAATGGAAATTACTAAGCTGGCATCAGAATAGCATAGGCAAGTGAGATAAGGCAAAAGAAAGCATAAAAATTTTAAATTCCAGAAAATAGTAAAAAATCCCACTTAAGGTCCATATGAAAGAACAATTGTTCAATTGACCTTTGATCATTGTGAGGATTAAGAAATGCAATTCAAGTTCAGAAAAGGCAATAAGACGATAAGAATGCAATTCAAAAGCTCCCCCTCACTATGATCCTTAGATTTCAGAAAATTTCAAATTCTCCAATTTTCTCTCCCTTTTTAACATTTTCATATCTTCTCCCCTTTATACGACATTGAAATATCTTCTCCCCTTTGACAAGGGAGTCATCAAGGAATCACGCCTTCCTCTCGTCCAGAGATAACAAATGCAGAATGGAGAAAGAAGCATAAGGAGGAGTATGCATGAAGTGTAATGGAGTGGCTTCATTTTTGTAATTTTCAATTTTTGATTACAAGAAGCTTTGGATATTACCCAAAAGAACAAGCTAGCATTTCTAATATTGTACAAACAACATATCAAGCCTAACAGCGCTAGCAAGATCATGATAAGACACATATATCAAAGCTAAGCTCGAAGGCTCAATATAAAGCAATAAATTTGATCAATTTAAGCAAAGCTTCAAATTTAGCAAGTTCATCAATAGGAATCCTAAAGTGAAACTGGCCATGTCAAAATGTCAAAGTGAGATCAAAAAGCTAACAATGACCACATTAAGAGACAAACAGGTCCTGAATTGAATCATTTTGCTCAAATTTCTCAAACGCCCATTTTTCAATAATTTTTTATTTGCACTGAATATTAAAGTTGACTAATGGTCTAACTTAGTGACAAGATCCTAGACTAGGAGCCATCCACAAACTCATCCTAAGCTTCGACCAGAAGTTGATTAAAAGTATATCTTAGTGAAGAAGATCCTGGACTAGGAGCCATCCACAAACTCTCAGGACCAGGTCACCCACATGAAGTGTTCTTGTACGAACTCTTTGATTGTAGTAGAATCTCAGCCTTTGTAGATAGGTACCCGATTTTGATAGTGCTCGATTACCTCTTTCTTCCAGCATATTGATGTCGTCTTCGCGCAATTCTCCCTGATGCATTTGACCTAGGAGGTCGATACGCGTTGAACCAAGCTGAATCTCACTAGGTATCATTGCTTCTGCACCGTAGACTAGTGTGAATGGTGTTTCACCAGTTGCTCTATTGGTAGTAGTGCGTAATGCCTGTAGGACAAAGAAGAGCTCCTTCATCCAATTCTTTGAGCATGTCTTAAGGCGATTAAAGACTCTCTTTTTTATACCTTGCATAATCTGACCATTGGCGCTTTCTACTGCTCCATTGCTTTGTGGATATGCCACGGAAGCAAAGCATATCTTAGTGCCAATTTCGTCACAATAATCTTGAAACATGTCACTAATAAATTCGCTCCCATTGTCTGTGATAAGACGAATGAGTACTCCAAATCTTGTAACAACGCTTTGTATGAAGAATTTCTTTGTCGCCGCAGCCGTTGTACGAACGACTGGTTCAGCTTCTATCCACTTAGTGAATATATTAATGGCCACGAACAAGAATTTATACCCATTGGGTGCTTGCGGTAGTGGTCCAACTATGTCAATACTCTAAGTACAAAAAGGCCATGACAAGGGAATGGTCTATAATTGATAAGATGGCTGGTGCACTTGTCTAGCATGGAATTGACACTGCTCACAGGTCTTAACAAGGTGCATCGCATCTTGTAGAGCGGTGGGCCAGTAGTATCCTTACCTAAAAGCTTTGCCAACCAGGGTTCTACGGGATGCATGTGTTCCACACAAGCCCCCATGGATCTCTTTTAGTAATTTTATCCCGGAGTCTTGGGATATGCAACGCATGAGAATGCCATGAGCCCCCTTTCTATACAATGATCATTCGACCAGCTAGTATATGTGTGCTCTTCGAATTAACCTATCCTTCTGTTGAGGATCATCGGGCAGTCTCACTGATGCGAGATAAGTGATCAATGGTTTTATCCACTCCACATCTTGCTCGATGACTCTTGCCTCTAAAGTGGTTGAACTCGTTTCTATTGAAGGTTTTGTAAGGTATTCGAGAAAAACACCTGTTGAAACAGGTGTTCGTGTGGAACTAAATTTTGATAACTGGTCCACTACGGAGTTTTCCTTGCGCGGTATATGTTGGACTTCGAAGTCTCTGAAATATTTTTCCAACTTTCTCACTTCACCCAGGTATTCAGCCATTATCTCATTAGAACATTGATATTCCTTTGCTACCTGGTTTATGACTAATTGCGAATCTCCCTTTGCTAAAAGCCGACGGACTCTGAGAGAATTGGCTACTGGAAGCCCGGCTAGAAGTCCTTCATACTCTGCCATATTGTTAGTGGCAGGGAACAGAAACTGTATGACATACTTGAGTTGATCACTTTGTGGTGTAATCAACAAAATCCCAGCCCCCGAGCCTTTAACCTCGCGGGAGCTATGAAAATACAGTGTCCAATGGTCGTTTGGCCCTAGACTTACTTGAGGTTGATCCTCAGTTTTTGTCCATTCAGCCACAAAGTTAGCCAGAACTTGACTTTTTATGGCTGTTCGGACAGTAAAATAAAGATCAAACTCTCCAAGTTCTACTGCCCATTTGGCTATGCGACATGTTACTTCTTGGTTATAAAGTATATTTCCAAGGGAAAAATATGAAGGCACTGTGATTTTATGAGATTAAAAATAATATATCAGTTTTCTGGAAGTCACCAGAAGAGCATAAATTAATTTTTGAATCTCAGGATATCTTTCATTTGGTCCGTGTAAGACCTCACTTACATAGTAGACAGGTCGTTGAGACCCTTCCCTTTTTGTAATAAGTACTGCACTGACCACATTTGACGTTGCTACCAAGTAAACTAGTAAATGTTCACCTTCTAAAGGAGAACTAAAGGCTTTGTCAGGTTCTTGGGACCATTGAAAATTTTTGTTACTCTTGCGGAATACCTTAAAGAAAGGTAAACCACATTATCCTGATCGAGAAATGAAACGATTAAGCGCCGTTATTCGACCAGTTAAGACTTGGACCTGCTTACATGGGTGGATCTGCAGAATAGTTGGTGCGTGAGGCATTTGGGTGCAAACTTCTACAAGCAGTCCTGCAACAAGGACTTGATGAACCTGTTCAACCAACTGTGCAACCAGAACCAGCAGCAAAAGTTTGATGCCCTTTGGAAGATTCTGGATGAGCGGACCTAGAAGCACAAAAGAGAGGTAGCGAAAAAGGCCGCTACAAGCGCTGACCGAACCCCGAAGTATTATCACAGCTACCCACAGATGGTCCTAGTGCAGCGAGGAAGACGAGGGCGCGGGTGAAATTCTTATTGGACTAGATTGAACACGAGGCTAAGGAGAAGTGGTTGCTGCTACATGATAGGAGTGGTACTGATATAGTGTTATGACAACCAATCTAGCTGAGGTGTTACAATTGGGCCATACACGGCGCCAAGTGCCTCCGTTTGGTGGGTATTGCAGAGACAATTCTCCACGGTACCACAAATTACTTTGTTGACAGAAGCAACAATGCATCGCTCGCCATGGCAAATGACAGAGTACTGTACTCCATCATGATCACCAAGTACATGGAGGAGAATAGCAAGAAGGGTGAGATGCATCGGACATTCAAGATGGGCATAAAGGAGCTTTACTTCGAGATACTATGTAAGGATAAAGGACGCCGCCAGATCACCCACGAGTGCACGCTTGTAAGATCGAGGAGGCCGACTAGAAGGGGTGAATAGGTGGTTTTAAAAACATTTTGGCTAAAACTAAGTTTTAAGCGAAATTGTAAATCAATTCGGTTTTGCCCAATTAAAACCAAAATCAACTAGTCTTGACTTAGTGCACCAACAATATAAGGTTATTAATAATGATAGCGATCATACAAAGACATGTAAGTAATTTAACACAAGGAAAGTAAATTGCACAAAGTAAAATACAAGAGAACAAATCATAAAGGCACATTGTTGTTTTACTGTAGTGTTAGGAGACTTGTCGGTCTCCCCAAACCCACATTGAGGTAAGTCCAACTAAATTGGACTAACTCCACAATTGAGCCAACACCTCCGAGGTAAGTCCAACCACTTGGACTTGCTTCAACACGAACCAACACCTCGATCCACTCGAGGTTGCTCTTCCTCCACTCCAGAGATGGCGAGCACCAAACCACTCACAACTTCCGGGTCTTCTCACAACCTTCTTGAGAAATCACTAGCACAACTCCTCCAAACCATCTAGGTGCCGGCAAACACCATGAGTAACAAGTCGGAGATGCTCACTTGAACGAGTCAAGTGTGTAACCTCAAATGGAAACACAATCCACTACCTAATAAAACACAAGCACTTAGGGTTTGCTCTCTAAACTCAGTAAGTGCAACACATGCACATAACAGATGAGAGGGCTTGCTCTTTACTCAAGGGAAAGAATATGGCACCAGCAACCTCTCCCACAACCGGCTAAGGTGGGTATTTATAGCACATACATAAAAACTAGTTGTTTGCAAGAGAATCTGCTGAAAATCAGCGAAACCCAGTCTGACTGCTAGCAACAATTCAAAAATTATACCACGTAAACCAGGAAGCCAAGCAAGTAGATGATCACAGATCGTTACCACCAAACGCGTAGTGCAGCGGAAGAAGAGTTGGAGCATCCTGGTCCAATGTAGAGCGCGTCGGTGAAGTGGTCGTAGTTGAACGTCCACCGTAGTCGATCATCCAATGTCGAGCACATCGATGCAGTGGTTGTAGTCAATCGTCTAGCGTCCTCGCGAGTCGATTGTCTCCTCCAGCAACCTCTGCAGTTCCTTATGAAGATCGCGGATTGTCCTCAAGCGCAACAGCAACTGCAGCAGTGCATCTACGGTATCCACACGTCCAGGGAAGGAACACCGTACGCCGGTGTGCTAGCACCAAGTCGCATGGAAAGGCTCTCTAAAGAAGATGGTGACTAAGGTTTTTGGTGGAGCAACTCAAGTCACGACTTTTGTGTCTCTCGTATATGGCCCTTTCCCTTTTTTCAATAGCCTCAAGCATCTCCTTATATAGTGCCCGTGACGGATCCCATCCGAACACGTTTGACGAATCGTATTCGTACTGGTTTGTTCTAACCCGTTAAGTGTGTGACCCGTTAGGTTCATGCGTAATCGGTTGTGACTCAGAAACTCCATTCATGCGTAATCACGAGTCGTCAACGGCTCCTAGCAGAACATAATGATTCCCGAATACACGCGAATTATATCGGACGAACCTGAATGCAATATGATCTACGACCAAGTTCGTATCACTAACGACCAGTTCGTATCTCTATACGACTAGTTTATATTTGGTCTCGACTAGTTCGTAACTCCTTACGACCAGGTCTCGACCACTTAGTGATCATGTCCGACCAACCTACGACCAGCTCGTATCTTCATACAACTAGTCCGTATCTGATCGAACTAAAAGACCTTCTCCTGTATTCTCTCTTTGCCTCGCGATACCTGGTTGAACTCCAGGTGAGAGGTTATGTCATCAATGAACTGTTCAATACTTTCTCGATCGAGTGTCGGATAACTTGACATGGTCGAACACTTCGATCAATAGTGGCATGACCATGTACTTTCTTTATCCGACCACATCGAGGGGCCCAGTGATATCTCTCCTGTTATGTTAGGAGGGGCAAATCCCATATCCGATCAGTCATATTCCTCCGCATGTTTTATAGCATACCTGAAAGTTACCTTTATGACTAGCCAGTTATGGAGTAGCGTTTGGCAACCCCAAAGTGTACTCTTACATATGTAGGAAACCATGCTGATCTCAGGTCTAAGGATTATACATCATCATTGCTTGCGACCAACTAATGACACATAGAATCATAACAATATCAATAGTGTCTCAAGGTGGGTCAATCCAACTCCATGTTCTCTAACATGTGTTCACATTATTGTTTCGATATCCCTATATCCATGACCGGTGAAATATGGTCATCAATCAATACATATGCTAGTCGATAGTCACTAGTATTCCGACTAGTGACATCCGACCAGGTATTCATTTAGAACGATATCATACAAGTTAAAAGAGCTTCACCAACAAGTCGCATACTTGTTGATCTTATAACCAATGATTCATTCAAGGAATAGAATAATATTTATTCAATAACTCATAAACATAGACGTGGTACAATCATCTCTATGATTACCTTTAGAGCATATTACCAACAAAAACATGTGATGACGTTGCGATGAATGTTCTGTAATATCGTTGTGATTTGTCGACAAACAATGTGATGACGTTGTGCTAAATGTTTTACAATATTATTGTGATTTGTCTACAAAATCTGAGATAAAAAATAGATAGAAAAAATAGGGTCCCTATCGCCGATTGAAATAGCGACAAGGTCCTGTCGCCAGTTCAACCGGCGACGAGGACCTCCTTGCACTATTCTGGTCCCTGTTGCTAGTGCCTAGGCTACTGTCGCCATTTGGAATAGCGATAAGAACATTTCGCCATTTTAAATGGCGACAATAGCCTAGTTTTGTAAAAAAATGACTATTTATTTTTATAATTTTCTTTTAAAATAATATTGTTTCAAAAAAATCTGCTATTCACACATGAACAAGCATGTAGATGCAATGATGCACATGCACAAACAAGAAAAGCTTTCCTGTGCAAAAATAACAGTAGAAACATCCGAAAATAATTATTGTAATATTTTTAAAATAATGATGCAATAATCAAATGGTGAAGGGGTTGCAACAAAAAAATATCTTACCGCGACATTTGATGCAACCAGGGATAAAAAAAGCCGTGCGTGTAGAACCTAAAAAAAAATCTGCGTAGAAATTTTTAAAATTTGAATTTGAATTTTTGACTCCATAATGTCCTTCCCTAGTTGGTTTAGGCATTCTTATGCTAGATTATGTATTGAAACATTAGTTTTTAGTATATTTAGCACTATTAAAACATAAAGGAGGACTTTTTATGTACAACTTGAAACACTTTATCATTAATTGGATTGCATGCAGCCATGAGAGAATTGGATTGCATCATTATTTGCTCAGGATTGGATTGATTATTTAATCCTATACTTTCAAATCATTTAGTGACGCGATATGATTAATAAGAGATACGAAAAAGTATTTGCTAATAGCTTGTTCAGCGACACAGGTTTCATATGTATGATTACTATTATCAATATACTGCCATTTGTTTGGCCAAGACTGGCCGACCAAGTCCAACTTTCATATTTCTGCTAAAAATACTAGCTCCTAAGGGTAGCTTATGTAACTAGAAAGCTATCCTTTTAGGAGGTGGAGTCATGAAAGAAGCAAAAAATAATTAATATACGACCTTTGAAAAATATAAGATAGTTAAGAATTCAAATGGACCTGTCTCACTCAACACCCTGAACTTGCATTATACTTTGCCGCCCCCCTAAACTTGTGCAGTTGTCTCACTCAACACCCTGAACTTGCATTGTACTTTGCCGCCCCCCTAAACTTGATCATGTTTGCACCATTGATCAATCAAACATTTAGGTAATTTCACAACCATTACACCAATGCAATTTACTCTTTCAATTGTGTCTGCGCAAGAGCATACTACTCATCCTTTTGAAAAATCATGTATGCCTGTGTATTTAGAATATATGCATCATTTTATTTGGTCTATTGTCATTCCATTAGGCAGCCTTTCAATTCAACAGGGACAGACAATAGTTGCTTTGGGAACGTTTGAATCTATACTTAATTTTTCCATCCTAGGAGAGGGCAAACTAGCCTAGTTAAGCTCTTGCTTGGAAAATCAGGTTTTTTCCGGTTTTTGCGGTTTTTCGATTCTGCAGAACCGGTCCGCAAAAACATGATTGAAAATTTGAAATTCAAATTCATGGCTATTTTTTTTTGGAAATTTCCGATAACCGGCCGGTTACTGGTACCGGCCGTCGGCCGGGAAACTCACCGGAACCGGTTTTTCAATCCTTGGATGCAACTACATCGCAGCAATAAAAAAAATATTTCATGCAACATTTTGAGCCAACTCTTGCAATAAATTTAGCAAATGTCTTTAACAAAACTTACTCGGATGAAGTTGGTGTGGTGCCCGGAGATGACGTCGGCCAATGAGCGTGTTGAGAGACCCCACGCCTGTTGCAGCGGGCTCAGGCACGGCCCTAGCGGGCTTGGCTGGCTGTAGTACACGCACCCTGCCAGAGAATGGTGGCTGGTGGTTCCATAGGTACTGCAGGAACGTGCTCTAGTTCCTCTGCTTTTGCGACTTGTACCTGCTCAGCTACACTGGCAACTCTCTTGCCTATCGAGACCGAGAACTAGGTAAAGAGTACATGGATGAGAGGAGGGGAGGGGGATACGGAGGAAGGAGGAGAAGCGTCGGCTCCGTCGGTGAGCTGTTGTGCTGGATGTGGGAGGGGAGAAATCGGTTGAGAAAGAAATATGGATTGGGTAAGAGAGACGCTGATACTAATGGACAGGAAAATGCCTGCAGACGCAGCGTGCGATGGCGTCAGTGCGCCAGCATTTACTTCCAGTCTGGAAATTAACAAACTGATGCAAGCATTAGCTCCATCCAGTCAGGCCTGGAACTGCAATACTCGAATTTCAAGCTAAAATTTCAGATTCATTGTCCCCGAAAAAAGGAACCTGATTTTTATAAGAATTGCACTTGAACTAGAGCAAAACAGAGCTAATCTCCAGATTGTTCAAGCGAAATTCAATTCAAACTTATTGATAAAATTCTTTATGAAATCTGAAATGTCTCCCGGGAATAGCCGACGAGCAATTATCATATGGGTCTCAGAGTAAAGATGGTGGTACAATAACCCTCGTTCTAATGCTTTAATTGTTCCACATTAACTAATGCTTTATTTTGTTTACAGGAGCTCAGCCGTTAGTCCTAATCCACAATATACATGTGAGGTCAATGCTATCTGACAAGAATTAGAATGTGTCAATGTGTTGCTTTGATATGGCACCACCATATAATACATGTACAGATCCCACTATCTACTTTACAGGGCTTAAATCTCCAACGACGCATCAGAATTCCACAAAGGCTGGTCGAATCTCAACCGCAAGATACCTTCCGTTGTTTAGTAACTCTAGCCAAGTTCTCCGAAACCGCCCGAGTTAGATTCTGATCATCAAATCTAACATCCAGATTAAACCTGAGAAAATGCACAGGATACTGATTATGAGCTGCATGGATCAACTAAAGTGGTACGTAATACTATTGAGCAATATTTTAAGAATAATACAGTGATAAGGCTCGAGAAATAATTCAACGCTGGCAGAGAATGTATAAGAATACAAGAACAGGCGTTAGTGTACCTACTTGGGATCAAGAGTTATTCTCTGAATTTCTCTGACAGCAGAACTTGCTGCATATAAAGAGATCTTTCCAACCTGCATGGTTGATGACAAACTCATAAGGCTCTCTTTTTTCTTCCTAATGTTAAGTAGGGTACGCATGAAATAACTAAAACACCAGCTCAGTTGTGAGGTACCTCGAGCACCTTCAATTTTGCATCATGATGATTTGGCAGGCAGCGAATCTCTTGGGCCATTCGAGCTGACTCCCGCAAACTCTCCGGTGACAAAAAATCAAAAGCTAATTGAACCGTGGACTGAAACATTTTTTAACAGAACAGAAGATAATGTAAACTATATTTGCAGATAATGAACCAGTTGAAACAATCACAGAAAGACAGAAGATAATAAATCAGTTCAGTAAATAATACAAAGCAGTCAAAACTCAGCATAGCAGTCCAAGGACACATACGAAAGTCCTGCAGTTTTGTCTGTTCTATGGAGCTATTATCCAAGCAAGCATGCTTTATTCACATAATTTTTTCAAAAGCTTTGATCATACTTACCGTATGAGCATGTAATCAATGTTTGCAACATAGTTACCAGAAACGCAGTATGTCCGAGTTACGATACGGGATTTGGGTTCGTAGTTCCCCATTTTTTCTTCCAATTTCCACTGCGAACACGAACCACGTACCTAAACCGGTTCGGGTTCAATGAATCCGGTTCGCAATTAGCAGGGTTTTATAGCGAAATCGGTAACTATGGTTTGCAATACCATAATAAGATATTTGCAAGACCAAAAAGGTTTTTTTATCCCTAAAACTGCACATGTTTTAGGTTGCACATTCTAAATGATCACTCATCAACCAAACAAAAAAAAAGTTTCAGCAACAAAAAAGGGTAAATATGAGGAAAGTAAGCATCACCTGGAGATTTTTCACTTGGAAAGGACAACCAGCTGGAATAAAAACAGCCTCGCCAATATGTTGTTCAAATGCCCAGGGTTCAACTCCTGTAAGAACGTCCAAATGGAAGTTCCCATAAGGCAACTTACAACCATATGCATAAGATATTAAGATGTAGCTAAAATAATAAAATTCATTAGTCTTGACCAAGGATCAGAATCTCAGAACCGGAGAAAAAACCGCCTGGTGGCCGGTAACGGTAACCGGAAAAACTGGAAAAAAACCAGTCAAAATTCTAAAAATGAAAAATTGAATTAGCGAAAATGGAAAACCGGCCAATGATTATACTAGCTAGGCTTGATTGTCTAAAAAATGTTGGGACTTGCTCATACAATAATTCAAGCATATTTAGCTCACACAATAGGTAATCTAACACAAAAAAGGTCTAAACCAACCTAAGAAGTGCATTATGCAGTCATAAATTTAAATTTGAAAAATTTTGGGCGGTTTTTTTCCTCCTGGTTCCCACCGGTTTTTCCGGTTACCGCCTGTTTTTTTTCCTTGGTCTTGACTCTCCTAAGAGAGATTACTACCATGCTGCATACTTTACCAAAAGCATGTAGTGTGCAAATCAGTGTCAGGTCAAGCAGACATTTGGTTGCTCTTGTCAAGCAAAGAATTGGTGGATTTTGTTTATTGGTTCACTGGGAATTTGGACAGCATATCATCTGCTTGCTGTGGTGTATTGCAAGAAAGAATAACGGAGGCCAAGTCTGAGAAGTTGGGGAAGTAACTACAGTACATGCAATAAGATGCTATGATGCATCACTGCATCAGTAATAGCAAGTCTGCATCTAATACATCTGCCAACTTAGAAGTGACAAATTGTCATTATCTCTTGTACTTACCATATTGATCCTTCAATATCCTTTTATGATACTTGTTGAGATATACAGCTTGGTCATAAATAGGATGCTTAATCTGCAACAAAAATATAGTATCCTGAAATGGCTTTGACAAAGATATTTCAACAAAATTTGACAGAAAAGTGAGAAGTCATTACAGAGAGCACAGACTGACTACTAGCTGTAAGTTCTTCCCAGTTAGCAACTAAATATTCATTGAGCTTTGGAAGATCCTGCCTGCGGAACACATCCCAAACAGCACCAGGCTGAGATCTTTCTGAACCATTAGTGTTTGGTTCCTCTGAATGTAATGAACTAGATAACCCAGCAGAAGAGCCTTCAGGGCCACTAAAAACTTTAGTATCTGAAAAATTCTCTTGCAATCTCAATGTTGAAGCATGTCCTCTTTCATAGGACACAGAAAATGTGTGTTCAGGTGATTGTTCCCCCTTCTCCAGATTCAATTTTTGTACAGGTGCATGAGCATTTACATGCACTGTCGTGCCATTAGCAATCCTTTCAGATCGCTCAGGTTGTAGCCTCCTGGGACATAGGTTATGCACTTCAGCTGTATGCATTAACATATGTACCTACAAGCGGAAACAGGTAGCATTAGCCATCTGATGCATTTAACTTTTATTCATTTAGCAAGTTGCCAAGGAACAGGTGAAAAACTCTTAAGTTGTTCTATATGCCAACATTCCCTGTAAAACAAATGCTCACTTTCAATGAAATGACAAGAAATTTGAAGTGTAAATATAGCAAAAGCCAACTTACCACATCACCCATATTAACCATCAGATTTGTCACTGAATCGCCTTTACCAAGTTCTTGATGCCTTCCATATGCAATCAGCAGCTTCAGGCCTACCTCAGGCTGTAGGGCATCTAGGGGTAACTTAGCAGCAAGATTTAGGAAACCCCACCTAGAATGAATAAAATCAACTAACGGAAAATTGACAATAAACTCTGGTCTTTGACACAACAGAAACTCCTCTAATACACTAGGTGGGGGCCACTCTTTCAATTTCAGCATCATTAACTGGCCATCTTCCCCCTTGTGACCATCTGAATAACCTTTGATAAATTGGTTGAGCTCGATATCCACCTGTACAAATTTAGCAACACAGGATATATATTTTAGGGATCACTATACTACAGACACTTAGTAGCTACAAAAAGATTTTCAATTCTCCACTTCCTTAAATTTTCCACTTGTCCACACTCACAATTGTAGGATGAGTAATGGACGGTTGAAAAGTGTTTTTACAAACACAAGTAATTGTCACATGACATTTTTGTTGTTGTTGGCAAAATGTTTTTTTCAAACTCAGACCGGCGATAGCAATAGAAGTAATAGCATGGCACTTCGGAGGCTATAAACAGAAGTCACAATGATTTCAAATAGAAAGAAAGCAGCTTTTGTTCAAATAGACAAACTAGCAACCAACACTCCCTGTTTACCTCTAATTGGTTTGAGCAGTTCACAGCTTTGACTATGACATCTTCATCCATTTTTCATCCATGATCTCCTGGATCCCTCGCCAAATACTTAATGGGTCCCAGCTTGACGACAGAGAAGGCTCAAATGCATTCCTGATAATTACAGGCTCCCCCTTTATCCAGTGTTTACGAAAATGAATAATACCTTCATATTTCAAGTCCTCCAATACAGGAGAGTACAAACGATTGCCATCAATACCATAACTGTTTGCACATTTTGAGACACCAAAGTTACGGTGACTAGTTAGCTCCAATCTTTTGCCATCCTTGCAGGACGAGCATCCAATCTCAAGATCATGTACTTTGCAACCATTGACCATTTCTTCAGAACTTTTAACAAGCTTACCAATCCAGTTTATTTTGAATATTCGCCTTAACACCAAATTTGAGGAGCCACAACCACCAGCCTCATGAGGCCCACAGGTGATGCTGCCATCATTGTTGACCCTCCATGAAGGGAATAGAGATCTAATGTCAATATTATTTACATATGTTGGCTTTGGGACCATCTTATCATTTGCACTTTCTGTAGATGGTTCCAATCTTGCTCTTCTACTCAAAATGTCTTTACTTCTATCCGCCACATGACCTTCAGCATATTCTCCTCTTGCAACATTTGTCCGAGATCGCCTTATGTCTCGACAACAGTCAAGGCATAAGTCATACAGACATCTTGGGCAGTGCCGGTGATAATCAAACACTGGCACTTTGCAAAAGTCACTGCAAAATAAGGATATTTTTTAATGTATCACTACAAGCCTAAAATTATGTGGTAGGAATAAGAAAATTCTGATGATAAAATAAGCAACAGACAAAAGAATACAAAAGCAGTACCAGCACATTTGCTCATCATAATTTATCTTCGCCCTGAGGATATCTGTCTTGGGTCCTACCGCATAGAATATGTTATGGTAGTGTTAGAAACATGTGAAGTTTCAGATGAAAAACGGCATAAGAAGGTAAGAAGGAAATTGGAGTACCATAAGCTCTTGTGTCAGCACCTATTTCAAAGCATTGGTCAGAATAAATCTGCTTTAGTACTGGAAGAACATACACCAAAATGCTATGGAGATACCTCAACTTGTCTACAACAGATATTTCTCGCACCCTTGCCTTATAAGAACAAAAAAGAGTAGTTACATATGAGAGAAATTAGTATAGCTATAGCATAAATGTCAAATATATGGTAGCAGAAAAGGAAGAAAAACTCTCAATACAGCCTACATACCTTAATTAAGTTGTCTCCTTGTAAGCACACTCTGCAGTTACAAATGCCACGACATGCTGGACAAACCTTTCGAATATCATCTATTGGAATGTCAGAGTACCTACATTACATATTATATTAGAAAAGCATATAATAATAAAATGTGTGTATTGATTCAAATGTATAAACGGAATATATACAATGTAACATTTAAGGCGTCAACATATGTATAATTTGTAGATCTCAAGCCTAATCTCCGGTGACAAAAGTCAAAAAGGAGGCGCTGTCTTGGAAATTGGAACGGTCTCCAAAATGCAACTTTGACCATTACTTTCTACTGAAATATATTTGCAAAACCTAGCAAATTTATAATATGAAAGTATTTTTTGAGACAATTCCACCCGTATCATTTTCATATGGCCCATCTAAATAGTCACAAAGATGTTGTTTTGGTCCAAATTCAAATGGTTTGATTGAATGGTGCCCATGGTTACATTTTTTTGTGACCGGAGAGTATAGATCTCCTAATCAAGAGCAAAACATAGAGCCTTTAAATTTTAACCATGAGAATAAATTTATCCCATTGTACACCTGTAATTGGCGATATCAACTGTTAGATTGCTATCATACATTAGGTAAGGCCACTGCAGTATTCTACTGTACACAAACAAAGTAATTTAGCAAGCTCAAAGAGGTTGAAACATTAGCTGTGGTCCAGATTCCAGAAGTAGCATACAGCATACATACAATCCAAACATGCAACTATTGATGTGACCTACTGGAGGATGTATAACCCCAACATTCAAACAAAGACAAACAAAAGAGCACAGAAGGGACTAAGGAGAATAAAATAGTTGTCTAAACTGTAAAGCAAAATAGCCATGTGAAAATATTTGATTGCTGGAATCAATAACATGACGTCTTTGAGCCAATGCCCAAGAAGGTATCAAGAAGTATAATACTATTATAGATCTTTCAGAAATCGCAACAGAACACAGAAATCAATGGAAGAATATCCTCTGCCGAGTTTTAAAGGTAATTATTGCAATTCCCCCAATAAGACCGTTCATTGCAAATCCAATTGTTACAGCTCTAGCCTCTAGGTCCCACAATTCCTTTTGTTCTCCATGTCGAGAACACCTTCTACTCATCTTGCAACAAATGCCACTCCTCTTCCTGGTCCTCTGAAAGTTCCCAGCTCTGCTCACCTTGCCACTAGCTACCTTTGCCTTGTGCACCTGGCTGTCAGAGCATGCTTCAACACCCCCAATCATTGCTTCCCATACACGAACCCACCAAGTTCTTAAGTTCCGTTACCCCCAGTCATTACCGTCAACATTGATTGCATCCCCAATTCTTAGTCGGTGTCTCCCCAGTAAATTGGCAGTGTAGAAAAACTTGCTATCTGTAGTTGATTCAAACAAAATGTACTTGGGTGCGATAGAAAATTCATTCTCTTTTCAATTAGGTTATCTGCAGCATTGAGCTTGTTCTTGAGAAGGGACCATAGAAAATATTGCACTTTTGCACTGCAACAGCCCCTGGGATCATCTTCATCCTAAGTTCTCAACAACAAAAGTAGTTATTGGGAATTGGGATCGTCCTGGTTCAGTCCAAATACAAACACCTAAGTCTGTTCCCCAGAAGTCCCACCACTCTATGAGAGGATGGTGGGGCTGTGGGGCCTCAAGCTGTGGATCACTGCTTTTGCGTTTGACGGTTTGGATCAAGGTAATGGACAACTCTGCCTCTAAAAGGCCAAGGCAGAGGCTGTGCTTCCAAAATTAATAACACACTAACTAGCTAAAATCTCCTTGTGCCTCATGTTAGAACAGGAATGCTCTAAAGAAGTTCCTATGATTTGGCAAATTCTATAGACAAGTGCTTTCTATAATATGGCAGTTTGGGCATTCTGATTGAATATTACAATGTGAGTACAACACTAATTGTCTGGCAATGGTAATTTTACGAGGAAAATATTTATTTCAGTATGGTCATAGAGATCGCCGCACATTAAATGGATAGCGCTGCAATTCTCTAGCAGTAGTTGAAAATACTTTTCTAAGTTCTCCGTCACCAGACAAATACTTTCTAATAGCACAACCCTTATTGCAACATACCATCTCCAGACGCAGTCGCCACAGTATCCCCTCCTGTCGCAGCTGGTACACCAAACGACATTTCCACCCCTCCGGCACTGGTGACAACTCGCCATCCCCGCGGCGCCGCTGCGAATCAGCCCCGCCTTGCCTCTCCCGACCAGCTCCTGCCGTCGCCGACAGGAATCAACATGAGCAAAACAGCACAGCAACCCAATTCAACCCAAAAGAGTGTACCCCTAAAAAGCCAACTCACCGCCGCGGTGCGCGCACCGGCAGCATTGCCGAGGGGCATCCCGTGCACCACCCTCCGCGCCGTCGGCTCCGCCACATAGACCGGCTCCCCAGGGACCCTGCTGCAGAGGGGCCTCGCGACCGCCATCGGCGCGGGCTGGTCGGCGTCGGCGTCGGAGTCGGTGCCGGTGCTACCGCGGCGCGCGGCGTAGGACGACGAGGAGGCGGACGACCTGCGGAGCGTGGCGCGGAGCGCTGATGACGCGGCGCGCTTCTTGGCCTGGACGTAGTGCTTCTCACAGACGGTCTTGTCGGGCATGGAGGGCGCGCTGCAGCGCCACTGCTTGCCGTCGGAGCGCTTGCAGCGCAGCTCCTCCGGCACGGCCTCCATCCCGCGCCCGCCTATGCCCGCCGCGCTGCCGCCACCATGTGCTCGGATCGGGGCTAGCTAGGGTTTGGGGAGAGATCGGGCGCTGGGGAAAGGGGAGAGGGGGGTAAAGCGTCGCGTGGTGGTTGGGCTTGTTGTTGTAATTTGGAGCCTTTGCCCTGGGCTTCGCTGCAAGTCTCCATCCATCTATGGTCTTCTTGCCGCTGTGCCGTGCTGTTGCTAGGGATGCTAGGCTAGTCTGGTTGCGGAGTAACTCCCCTTCCTATTTGGTGCCTGCCTGCCTGCGGGGGAGGGGAGGGGAGGGTACAGGCCCAGCACGGTGCAGGGGGGTGGAGGAGCGAGCGTGCCTGCGCCTGCGTCTGCGTCTGCGTCTGCGAGCAGGGAGGGGAAAGAGAGCCGGGGTGGAGCGGAGTTACCGGTTTGCCCCTGGTCAAGCCTGTGCGGTTGCCGGAGCGGGAGGTGTGGTCTGGGGATTTGCCTAGGAGAGCAGGCAGGAGGTGCGGTTTGACGAGGCTCGGGGACTTTTGGGTGGCCGTGTTGACCTGGAGGAGGGAGGAGAGAAAAGGGCCCGTGGGCGTTCGGTTGGGCACGTCATCGGATCGGAGCCGATACGGAGCCGGACCAGATCCCCCGCCGGGTGTTTTTTTAGGTTCGCTCCAGTAAAAAAAGCCAAAGTTATATTGCAGTCGGATTCTACGGAAATTACCTTGCGGTGGGTTTCCCCCTCTTGCGATGGTACGATTCTATTCGTTATGCAAACGCACGATAGTTTGGATATGAAAATGAAAGAGCAACTTTATCGTCTAGTGATGTGCTGCCTCCCCGTATATTATATTCACGAAATCGCGCTATCTTGAATAAAGCTATCGTGAAACTTTAGGGAACCATCTTCTTTCTGCATCAATTTTCTCATAATCACACTTTTAAGCATCACAAGACTGTACAATATGTATTCTCGGCCCACTTATTTCCAGCCCGTTGGCCATGCCAATTTGCGCGGTTTCACTTCTAGTTGGACTAATGGTTGAATTGTAAGAAATCGTGCTATCTTGGATAAAAATATCGCAAAACTTTAAGGAACCATACTTCTTTTTCTGCGTGACTTTTCTTGTAATCACACTTTTAAGCATCACAAGACTATACAATATGTATTATCGCCGGACTGTGCTCTGTTTTAGCGCAATTGGACTACCAATGGGCTGTGACACAAAACTATATTAGATTTATCGTGTACTCTCTAGTCACAAAATAGTGACATTTTTTAATATATGTGCAATTAAACTTTATAAACTTTAGCTATCGATGTCTTTATATAGATTTGTCTTAAAGAACGCCCATAAATACTTTAATTTAATTCTATCTTATAAATACTAGTTTAATGTATGTGCATTTCTAAGGACAAAAAAAATCATATTATCAAGCTGTTGTCATCGGGGCTTGGCCTACAAAGTACCCTCGGCTCTGCCACAACTCCTAGTCAAGCTTTGTCTCAACCCACGTCTGTATGATTGTGTGGCGTGGTGGGGCTGAGTGGAAGGCAAGTTAATTTTTTGTGAAGGGGCGAGTTAGTAATTTGTAGGATGTGGTTAGAGGCATGTAACATCGCAAAATTTACGTTTTCAAAAATCTTTTTGTGTAGATTAGGTTCTTGAAAAATTTCACCAATTTTCCTTAAGTTAATAAAGCTTAATTGAGAATTTAAAAAATTAAAACTATTTAATTTGACTAATGTAAATATCAGTTAAATCTAAAACAGTGTTAGTTGGGTTCTTTGTGTTCCAATGATTTTTTTTTTGAATTTTCTTGGATTTTCTGAGTTACTTTGTTATTTATTTTGCCTCATTTTAATTTCAAAATTTTTCTAAATTTCTAAATCAGTTTTCTTTTTCTTTTATCTTTGTGGACTGAATTTGCTTGGCCCATCTCGTTCTCCTTTCTCTTCAGCCCACTTCTCATTTTGCCCCGGCCCAACTTCCCTGGCCCATCTCGCCGCTGCTAGCCCAGCGCGCCGCAAACCCTAGTGCTCTAGCCCAACCGTCGCGCCCGGGCCCACCTGCCAGTCAACCATCATTGTTGCCATGTCCCTGTCTACCTCGAACTCTACCGCGTTGTTGCCTCGGTGTTTGAGTCACCCACGTCTCCCAAGGTTATAAAAGCCTTCGTCCCAGTGCGCCCTCGCTTCGCCTTGCTCCGCCTTTCCCAGTGCCCTAACCGCCTTCTCCTGGGTTGTCGCCAAATGTTGCCGCCATCTCTTTCTTCCCCAAAATCGGCGTTGGCCTCCGTCGCTAGAACTTCGCCGTTATAGCTCCTCGAGCCATCTCGCCCGTGTCACTGGAGTCGCCTCATTGTCCTCCACCGAGTGCGCCCATCATCTCATGCCCTTGTGCATCGAATTGTTGTCGACATCCTCATCTTCTTCAACTCCGATGACATCCCATGATGCGAAAACTGTTCCTCCGCGTTCCCCGTTGTCATGGTGAGTATCTCGCCAAATCTCTTGTGTCATCTCATGTTCTAACCCCCAATCTACACTTCTACTCTTTTGATTTCTAGTTTGATGCACCGTGAGCAAAGATCCCTATCTTTTCTCTCTTTTTCGGCCGTCGCCCTTCGCCAGTCGATTGCACCGCCACTGGTGATCCTCCACCTTCTTCATCCCTGTGTCACGTTCTACGTCGTGCTTCCCTTACTTTCCCCGGAGCTTCAACATAGCACTCTCGTCGCTAGGAGCTCGCCGCCGGCCAACTCCGACGCTTGCTTCATGTTGATCGTCGTGTTCTCATCTCCCCGTTTTGCCACTTCGTTGCCGCCGTTTTGTCCTCTATCGTCAGCGAGCCATGGAGCTTCATGCGCTGCCGACATCGTTGTGCTATGTCATTGTCGTGTCGTCGCTAAGTCATCCTTTGTGTCCTATGAGGTAGCCATGCAAGCACCCTGGCAGCCTTGGCACCACCTTACCCAACCTTGTCTCCTCATTGCCATGCGGTCACCATGTGTGCGCTATCTCCCTATGTAACGTCCCATTTTTGGACTGCAAATAGTAACTATTATTCAATTTTTGATTTTCATTGGTATTTCCAAATTAGCTTAATTTCAAAAACTTCCAGCTTCTATCCAAGCTCAAGTTTGTGTTTCAAATCTTCCTGCAAAATTCCCGAATCCAAATTCAAGTTTGAATTCACCTTTTCAAATTTGTGGGCCCTTTTTCAATTTCACCTTCCCCCATTCCTTTGGACCCCCTCCTCCCGGCCCATTTCCCCTGGGCCGCTTTGCCCAGCACGTCCCCCCTCTTCCCTTCTTTCTTCCCGAGCACTACTGCATTTCCCAGTACTACCGTCCTCCTCCCCCCGGTACTACCGCTTCCCCCCGGTACTACTGTCTGTTTTCCCCAGTACTACCGCTAGCCCCCTACTACCCCCCCCGGTACTACCGCTCTCCCCGGTACTATCGCTCGCCCCCCTCTGGGACCGGTGCGCGTAGACCCGGTCCACGCACTGTGCGATGGACTGAGCACTGTTCACGTGCCACGTGTCAGCATGAGGATTTTCTAGTTTTCTAATTTTCTTTTCAATTAAAAATTCATTTGAAAAGCTTCAAAAATTCATATCTCTTTCGTTATAACTCCAAAAATTATGAAACTTGTTCCTAAAATTTTCTAAATTCAAGACCTTGCTAATGGCACTAGTCTTGTTTAATTTGGAGTTCATTTGTTATGAGTTTTGTATTTATTTACTCTCTTTGTTGTTGTGTCGTTTCCAGTACATTCGTCCGATTAGGGTTCGAAGACACGGGAGACCTCCACTTCGATCAAGCTCAAGAATGCCAAGATCCTACTGCCTTTAACAAAGGTGAGTCAATAATTTGATCATTTTGAGCCTACATTTTATGTAAATTATATTTATTTAAAATATCAAAATTGCATGCTTTAATTCTGTAATAAAATGTATGTTAAAGTTTAAGGTAGATAAGCACCCGTTCGATGATTAATTAATTATTATCCATCCTTTGATAATTGAATCCATTATTACATGTCATCCTAGTAGATATGTGATAAATACTAGCATAGGTTGTACTTAAGCGACATTCTAGTCTTGCTTAAGTACCAAGACAATAAATATCCTAATCATCATCTTTTAATCATGAAAGTAGTTTTGGGCAATCATTGTGGGTAAATAACTGGTGTGTTGTGATAATGGGCTTTTTCTCTCCTAAACCCTAAATAATTTGCAGTATCACATCTGGGCGGATGGAAAGAGTCGTGGGTGCCGTTGTAACATCCCAAATGTGGATTTGTGTTTCAAATGTATAAAAATGAGGAGAAATTAAAACATTTCTCACATCTGGTTGTTTTTTTATCAGTTCCATAATTCTTGTACAGGGATTGTGGAAAATCAAACTCAAAATCCCCAATTCCCTCAGGTCCTAAACCTCCTTGGTAAAATCTTGTGTCCAACCCCCCCTGGAAATAATTTTTCCTGGATCTAGGACTGGTGTGTGACACCTCTGAATTATTTCATGATTTTTAGAAATTATTTGATAATTTTGGGAGGCAAGTCAAACCCAGTTAAAACTTGGTCAAACCCTAACTCCAACCTTCTGGAATTTCTGGAGAAGAATGCAGTGCATGAAAATCTCTGAAAATCTTATGTAAGGTTAATCCTTAAGTCAGCCACCTCCAGCTAAAATTTCATAATTTTTAGAGCTGGTTTGCTGCCTTAAGCAAATCCTCCAAAAATCATCTGTTTAATTCAAACCCTAGCTAGTTTTCACTGTTCCTTGGACGCGAGTCAGACTCGGGCTCGAGCCAAGTGACTTGGTTCAATCAACTAACTGCACCGCCGTGGTCGATCGAGCGTGAGCGCTATCAACCGTCGGATCGTCATCGAAGCGTTACCGATGCGATCACAGGAGAGCCGTTCGATTGGAAAAGCACGACCTGGATTTGAGTGAACTTTCGACCGGCCGATCGCCCAATTCATTTGAACCGTCCGATTTGGAGATAACGGCCTGGATCGAGTGAACGTTCGGACCGGTCGATCGTCCCTTTCATTTGAACCGTTCGATTTAGATCCAACGGTGGACGCGTCGTCTCCTTCCTCGCGTCTGAGCGCACGTTGCAGCTGAGTCAAGCCATGGCGTAAGCAGAGGAGAGGGGCGCAGCGTAAGGTCACCTCAGTTACCACCTTTAAACGGCTCCTTCTGCTAGCATTAAATGCCTGTCGTGCACCGCCCTCAAACGTCCATAGCTCAACTGCTCCCATCACTCTCAGAACTCCCATGGCAGGGCTGACCCGAGAAGAAATCTTGCCGTTGCTCTCTGCCATCTCGGCTATTTAAGCTCCCTTGTTTCCTCTCTTGGCTTTCTTTAGCATTTTCGCAACTCTAGCTAGCACCTTAGTGCTTGTTTGAGCTTGATTCACCCGATCATTTCGGTCACCATTGCCGAGCTTCAAGCTTACGGTGAAGGCGGTACCACAGTGGCTCTCCCTCTCCAATTCTTGCTCCCTCTGCTCCCTCTTTAATCACTTGAGCTTTACTCTCGCTCAATTATACTTATCTTCCCCAGGGCTTGGCTGAATTGGAGATTCCTTATTTTCAGCCGAAAGCACCATTTTTCGTCGTCGGAGCAGCTCCGACCTCCTCTGTGCCTCTTCTGTGCTCAGGTAGCTCCACATTAGTCCCTAGTTGCTTGGCACTCGCTTACTTGGACCGCAGCGGAGTTTCTTTGTATTTTTCATTTTCGACCGTTTTTTGTCACCACTGTCAACTCGGGCTTGCCGGCGTTCTAGACCACCGTAGCCGCGGTGAATGGTCCCATTGTGTGCGCAAGGTTATCGTGGACCCATTTTGGGCCTTAGCTCGCGCCGCCGTGACCAGAGTCGCCGGCGGTGAGCCTCCCTTCGCCGTTGAGTTTGTCGGACGAACTGTGCGCGAGCGTTTAGAACGTAGTTCTCTGTGGACCGTCGATCTCTAGATCAATGGCCCAGGCTCGCGTGAACGTTCGGACCGGTCGAAAGCTCCTTCGTTGTGAGCCGTCGATCTTTAGATCAAGGGCTCAGATTCGAGTGAACGTTCGGACCGTCCGAACGTTTCGATCAACGTGGATCGTTGGATCCAAGATCAACAGCTCATGTGTGTGTGAACGTTCGGACCATCCGAACGTCTCCATCCACGTGGACCGTTGGATCTAAATCCAACGATGGGGTTTGTGAGCCGCGTAAGCCGCGTGCGCGCGCGCATTGTCCCATGGACTTGGGCCGTTGGATCCAAGATCAACAGTCCAAGTTCGTCCACGTCGTTTTAATTTTGAATTTTCCTGAAAGGATTATTTGTTAACTGAAAAATGCAATTAACTTGTAAAATGCATAACTATTTCTCTGTAAACTATTTTTGAGTGAATCCAATTTTTTAATTGTCAGCTAGCGTATCTTACCTGTATTCCAACAGGAAGGACACGTCCTAAAGCGTCGGCGCCAACTCCTTGCACAGGAGGTGAAACGTATATGTGTCTCCGGCCTCCACCGGTCAACCTGTACTGTTAGGAGGCATCGGTCGTATGAAAAGCGCCTCGATGTAGGACCACCGCCCACGCAGTCCTGGTCATCCTCCCACGTCACCTCCACCATTCTCGCTAGTGGAAGGAGGTCTGCCTCTCGCAAACTACGTCGAAAGGATTAAGAAGAAACGTTAAACCACCCGCAGTATTCATGCTGCAATTGAATACACGAAGGTCAGAACTTCACGTACCTCAAAATCCAACGTGAGTCCACCCTCCATGCCCTCATGGGCGTCTGCAGCCGCAACACGCCATGGTCAATCGCCAGCTCGCCCACCTAGGGGAGGATGGTAGTGAGGCGGCTACGGTGATGTGCATCAATGACCGGGTCAAGCAACTCGTACAGCCAATGCGCAGTGTGTTCTAGGTCTGCCATACCTAAAAATTTAATGCATACATTGTAAATACTACGAAACATATACATAAAGTAATACGAAGCGGCATTAACAAAATAATTACCGTGCTCAAATAGAAACCAAATTAAAGTTGGGATTATTTTGATTAAGCTATACAAACCCTACTAACCTACTCTGTAATTTATATATATTTTTTATAGGATGTTGCTATTTTCTAAGTTTAAAAAATATTTTTGACACTAACAGAATAACTACTGCGCACAAACAGAAATCAAAATTATGTTGGGATTATTTTGATTAGGCTTTACAAACCCTACTAAACTACGGTGCAATTTTTACAGATTTTTAATATGTATCTTACTACTTTCCTTGTTCAAAAAAGTGTATCCATGATTTTTTTTAAAAAATATTTATCGTGTGCAAATAAAAACAAACAATAAAGTTCAAAATAATTTAATTCATCTCAACATAACCTATGCAGCAACTCCAGATTTTTTTTATAATTTTAAGATTTGTCATGCTATTTTTCTAGTTCAAAAAGTATTTTTGGCACTAACAGAATAATTATCGCCAGAAATCAAAATTATGTTGGGATTATTGCTATTAGACTCTACAAATCCTACTAAGCTCCTCTGTAATTTTTACCATTTTTTAATTGGTATCTTCCTACTTTTCTTGTTTAAAAAGTGTCTCCGGCATTTTTTAAATATTTTCCGTATGCAAATGGAAATAAAAAATAAAGATCACAATATTTTAATTCAGCTCTATGTAACCTATGTAGCAACTCCATTTTTGTTTTACAAAAAAGAATTTTTGGTATTTACAGAATAATTACCATAAATAAATGAAAACCAAAATTAATCTGGGATTATTTTGATTAAGCTCTACGTAACCTACTTAGCTGCTTATCGATTTTTACAGATTTTTAACAGGTACCTTGCTATTCTCCGAGGTGTCTTCCTATTTTTACAGATTTATTCTAAATCGTTCGAGTACTGCAACATAAATAACATCTGCACGATGAACTAAACTATACACAGCTAAAGTGGTGTACTACATAAAACAGCTTAAATTATCTAATCTATTGAATTCTATGTCATTATTTTTATTTGCTAACCGACAAGGTTTCAAAATAATGTACGAAGTTGTAAAAATATTTACCTGCAAAATAACTGAGTAGATATGATGGTTCGTCTCTCTCTCCTCCACTATAAACTAGCAGGGCGTCACTACGTCTCTTCTCCCCTCTCCTCCTCTCTCTTCTCCTTCTCTTTTTTTTATGAATTAATATGTCATTTCCATCAATTTTTGGGGTTTAAATAGCTAGATCGTGTTGCCAGTTGAACTGACAGCAGGAACCAGCGGTTTCCTGTCACCATTTTAACTGACGGCAGGAATATTGTCCACTGTAAATCGCCAGTTGAAATGGCAACAGGAAGGTGGACTAGCGACAGGCAGTAAATAGGTCCCTGTTGCCATTCCAAATGGCGACAGACACATACTTTTGAATTTTTTTTCGACTATTTAATTTTGTAATTATATTTTAAAATAATATTATTTTTAAATAAAATTCTGCATCCTAAACTAGTGGGAACTAATCCGGCATAAACATTACAGGTTACACAGGGCATAATTCACCCCTCTAGTCACTTAAACACCAAATTATGTTAATTAGAAGTTAACTAGAACTTGTCCAAGTGTTCATTTCATCACAGTTTTTTTTAAGAGCATATGCATCAGATATGATGAATATTATATCACAAACACACATTTTTATTTTCTTATGTGTTTTGTTAAGTTTAACTTGCAAGCCTTTACTATCATGTACATGATAGTTAAAGACACATAACCATGCTTTACAGGCGTGCCCATACACCTAGCTATCTTGTACTTATTCAAGCATATGTTTTTTTTTCTTTGGCCTTTTTCTCACGATGATGCATGCATAGGGATGGATACATGTGATCAGTACTCAGTATAGCTCGATCGTGAAAGTTCATCTATCGAATATTGAGATGTAATTGCATAAGATGCGCACGAAGGGAATAGAAAGAATAATCTAGAGAGCTATCTAGGTGAGCACAGAATGGGAAAGCTGAGATCACAACGCTGGTCCATGATAAAAGATGCGCGCCCGCCGATCCCCTTCCCTACACGATGAGGAGCCGCCACCGCCTCCGCTACACCCCGAGATGCGCGCCCGCCGTTCGCCCGTAATCCGAGTTGCTTGGGGCCAAAATGATCCAACCCTCCTCCCTCTCAGACCTGATCCGAGACAACTTGTTGGGTGTATTCTTCATCGCGATTTTTACTCTATTTTGCTATCTTTTCGGAGTTGTTGCAGTGGTGAATTTGGTAGTGGAAGTGTTTGTTTTCGGTTCAATTGGCAACCAAAAAAAAAAAGAGTTATTCTTGTGACTTTCTATGTCTAGCCTCTTCTATGCGGAATACTCTTCTTCAACCACTTGTTTTGGATTACAGTTCCACTGACTGCAGTGTTCATTGTGAATTGGGGTTGGGGAGTTGGAATTCAGAATATTCTTGTACTACTTTTGTTTTGAACCAAACGATGCATTGCATTTGTATACCGTTACCGATATAAAGCAAACAAGTTTCAGTTTTTGCTTATCCAATTTCCAATTACAGTGTATTCTGACACCATATACGTTTATGGTACAGTTTTTGGACCAAACACCATCTAAGCTTCTTTTCTTGTTTTTTTTTTTCTTTGCATGCTTAGCATTTCTCGTCCTTCAATTCTAGAGGGTAAGTACTACAATCTCGGACGGCCGAGCATCATTTTCAACTTGGAGGTACTTGCAGAGAGGAACATGTCTCAGGAGCACTTTATAGTCGATCGACCTGTCCTGTGCATGGATATACCTTCCAGGTTGAACACATCCCTTACGCGTGTCACACTGGGAGATAAAAGGCAACATAATTCAAGCATGCGACTTAACGTTATTCGTGAAAACGTAGCGTTATTCGTGATCCTGTCAACACGCATGATCGAGCACTAGCATACATTATTTTTGCTTAGTCGAAAGGTTTTTTATTTTCCTTCTCGTAGAGATCGTCTGGTCTATATTAATAATAACACAAGTTTATCCCTGCAAAGAATAAACAAATAAATTTAAGGTAAAATTTGATATATGTCACTTCAAAATATGACAATTGGAAGAGTGCTACCCAGTTTCTTGAAATTAGGAATATGACGCCCCACTTTCCTCTATTTTCCATTCTTTTCTTCTCTTTTCCTATTTTTCTTCAAGTGATGTTCCCATTTTGCACTTGGCTTTACATGATTGAATCAAACACATGGACTATGGAGGTCATGAAACAAAGATAATACATGACCTGGTATCCATGTTGAAAATGTCTATATATGGAATAAGAGAGAGAGAATAGTTAGTGTGTTTCCATTTTTTTCTTCTCTTTTGCTATTTTTCCTCAAGTGGCGTTCCCATTTTGCCCTTGGCTTTACGTGATTGAATCAAACACATGAACTAAGGAGGTTACGAAACCAAGAGAATACGGACCTGGTATCTATGTTGTTAATGTCTATATATGGAATAAGAGAGAATAGTTAGTGTGTGTTTACTCGTTTGTGTGGAAGAGAGAGCGGGAAGATAAATGAGAACAAAAGAGAAAATATCATTAAATCTGCATGTATGTCTTATATTTTGAATAAGGATTGCAAAATTATAGGTCTGATATTTTGAAACGGATGGAGTACATAAATACCTATTGTTTCCATTGTAAACCCTAGAAGAACAACATGTTACAACCTAGTGGGTTTGGCCTCCTTCGGCCAGGGCCACGTCGCCCTCTCCACGCTTGCTGTCCGATCGCGCCAGGCAACGCTCGCGTCGGCCCGATTCAACCTGTGCGCTTTGTACGAGCGGGATTCTCTCGTGCGTCCGCTAGTGGGCTGTTGCGCACGTCCATGCGCATGCGCCCAGGCCCGCCTTCGGCGTGCTCCTTCAGCCCAACACCCCCACACGCGTACGCCTGCCTAATCTTCCTAGTCATCTCTACTAGTTAACAGAAGGAATTGGTGGCGGTCCGTCCTCCCTCATACGATGTGAGCCGTTAGATCTATCTTTCTCCGTGAGATGTGAGCCGTTGGATCTTGTTCTTTCTCGGTTCCTCCTGTACGTACAGTTGGCCACACATAACCTCCTGTCCACTCCCCTCACACCCCAACCACCCAAGCTCGTGCACAAGAAGTCCAAAGATTCCATCGATCTTTCTAAGAACGGGTTGCCGACGGATCACTTGCATTGTAAGTTAAGCACGACGACGGTTGACGAAATATAATTTTTTTTAATCCGTAGTAAAGCACGGGCATTAGACTAGTTGTAATAAAGATAGAGGTCTATACTGGGTACGACGCTCTTGCCCTTGGGACGAAGAGTCGGGGGTGAGGTTGGTCGAGGTAGCAAACAATTGTCGAACATTCATAGTTATAGCTCATAGAATCAACCAATGCATGCATATAAAACTTGCACAATTTTATATGATCAGGGCGGAGTGGCGCGGCCGGGGCTACCTCCAACCCACATCCACTAACCCCCTTGTGGGGCGGGGAAGGTCATGGCCGGGGTCAGGGTGAAGATAGCAGAGCAGGGATCTATATCTCTAGATAAAGAACTACAATAATCTAGTGAGGAATTCGATTCATTTCTTGACATGGATCGATGTGGAGAGTACTGACATAGTAAGTGGCCTTACGTATTATAGCCTGAATTGAGCAAAAGGGGATGCGATAAGGGATATGTTCTGCATGACAAAAAACAAAAGGGTGTATGCTGATGCGCTTGTCGACCAGCTGGAAGAAGGCCTTTAAAGAAGCCAAGTTGCTGTGCCATGCATTTCGATCCCTTTCCGAAACGACATCTTAAAGTTGGTACAGAATTCAGGTCGATCGCTAGCGCCCATGCTAAATCCACGTCCGATATTTCTCAAGCAAAACATACACGGATCAAATTTCATTTCAAGCATCTAACCCGTAAAGATCATAGTTCAGGTCGAGAATTTCAAAGCACTCGTATATATAAGTTTGGCCTAAAAGTACCTTACCGTGCATGTGTGAGCCCATGCATGCACGTGTTACCAAAATTTGGTATCTGTCTTTGGTACCAAATTTGGCACCGGCCCATTTGATTGGTTACCAATGTGTAAGCTTCTTTCATAGGGTTTTTAGTTCATTTTGTTGCCAAAGTTCCAAAACATGGGTCAAGAACTCCATGAGGTGAGGTTTGCAAGGGTTATGAACCAAACAGCCCCGATTGCCAAAATTTTGTACATGTTGATAGGGTATGTAGCTAGCTCTCAGTATTAATCTGACTTAGAAAATGGAGGAAACCAAAACATATATCTATATCCATTACAAAATTGAACAAGTAATTCTGTTTCGTCCACTGTATCACGTTGTATTACCCGCATATATATCACGTTGTATTACCCGGCCTCCTCGCGTGATGCGCGACGGCGACAACGGCCGGTGTCATGCTGTACCCCATCCATCTCCATGCGTTTGCGACGATCGATCGATCCTGCACTGATTAATTAACCGGGGTCGATAGATCGGCTGGTCCTTTAATTTTTGGCCGGACACGCATGGTTAGAGACCTAACTCTGGCTGCATCTGTTACTGTAGCATAGGATCACTGCTGCGCTAGTGCGTGCATGCCCAACTATACAGCTGGCACACCGCGCGCGCGCGACCCGTATCTCCAACGAATTTGTTAACCGCCATGCGAGCCTATATAAGCACCACCCCCGGCCGACAACGCAGCTCAACATACGTAGGAACCTGTAGTGCGTGCGCGGTACAACACTAGCGTAGTGCGCACGTGTTATATCCAGATCGATCTAGAGAGAGAGAGAGAGAGAGCTAATAGTAGAAATTAAGTAGCTAGCTAGTGATCGTACATGTGGGTATTCCGGAACGGCGTGATGCAGGTGGAGCAGCCGGCGGCGAGCCGGAAGGCGCTGGTGTACGTGCCGGCGAACGAGACGATGGCGTCGCTCGAGGCGCTGGAGCGGCGGCTGGCGGGGCTCGGCTGGGAGCGCTACTACGAGGACCGCGCCGTCGTGCAGCTCCACCGCCGCGACGGCGGCGTCGACCTCATCTCGCTGCCCCGCGACTTCGCGCGACTCCGCTCCACCCACATGTACGACGTCGTCCTCAAGAACCGCGACCACTTCAAGGTCGTCGACCTCCCAGGTTAAGTGATCGAGATCGATTAACATCGATCTCATCTATTCATATGTACGTGCATGCTGATTCTAGTGTTCCTGGCTACTACAACGCCCTATGCATGCATGCATGCATCTGGTCGTAGCTTCTAAGTATATATGTAAGTTGGCTTGGTTGCGTTTGCTCGTGTATGTGATGATTGCTTGCTGTACGTAGAGCCTGAGGCATGCGGTGTGTATTATTGTAGTTTGGAATATTTTATCCATTTTGCGAATTTCTTTGTGAAGAATCGTTGTATATAATGCATAGGGTGTAGACAAACAATATTGTAAACTTTGACCACGGATGTATTAAGGACAAGTTTGAAACACATCAATTTCTTATGAATCATATATACATGAATCATGAGTCCATTTCCCGCCGGAACAGAAAAAATTCCCGCGCTCCACCGCTTTTTGAAAGGGGGCGGAATTCTGGAAAAATAAAAGGATAAAGCTAGGATTTCAAGTAGGCATGCGTTTTCGTACCGTTTTTGTGGCCATGAGTGCCAAATTCTGGTCTGGTCTTTGCCATTATTCTTGACCAAACATACTCTGGCCTTCGTCTCAAATTAGCTTCATGGTCCTTTTGGTCGCTTGATTTTAGGTTTGAACACGCAGAGGGGAGAAAGGTAAATCCAGGCCCGTATTATGGCGTTGAGCGAAACAACACAATTCCACATATATATTGCTGCGTGCCCTCTCTCTGTTTAAGAAACTTTTTAATGATTTAATCCGTTTTAAAAAAATATTTTAAAGACAACATCTCCTTAACTTTATTTTCAACTCTGATATCTTTGATCACACTACAACACGTGACAAAAATACACTATATCACGGCACGATAGCCCTCCGAGCCGGTACACGTCCATTTTTGGGTTAAGTACTGTCACGTCAAGACGGGCGACGTGACAGTACTCGTTTGCCACACCGAGGTCCGTGGTATGACAAAGTGCTTTTGCTATGTTGCGCGTTGTAGCATGGTCAAAAAAATGTTAGAATTGGAAATAAAATTAGGGAGATGTTATATTTAATATATTTTTAAAAATAGATTGAATCTTAAAAATATTCTCTATTTGCATATTACTACGATAGATTAGTACAACTAGGTAGCATGCATGATGTTTGGGAACCATCTCTTGGCGAGTGTGGGGTGTTAGAGTTGGGAGTGTTCGACGATTCAAATTCTGATATTCACAAATACACACGTATGAGTGCATTTTAATAGTAATTTTATGATGTTATATATTTATTTTTAGCCTTCGTCTTCCCTGACGTGTGATGTGCGTAGTGGTGTAGGTGCGTGCGCTTCTCCGAAAGATAGTAGCATGATGTTTGGCCGCTAGTAACTTGCGGAGCAATCAACGCAGTCGAGCAGTGGTAGCCTAAACGTGCGGGGGTAGTTGCGACGAGGCGCACGCAGCTGGGCGTTGGGCGCTTCCCGGCTCCCACTTCAATTCGTCGATGTATTTTGATCTGCCCAGGTGGAGTGCCAGCCCAGCCCAGCCCAGCCGGCCGGCATGTGATTCCCGGGCACCCGACCACGGGCACGGCCCACGATGGTGTGGCTTTCCAAGGTGTAAAACGCCAAAATCACCCATTTTTCAATTAGTGCTAAAAACTGCTAAGATAGTAAGATATGATCGACTCAACGTTCGAATTGTCAAAATCACACATTTCTCCCCCTTGCCTTTCTCCTGCCGTGGCGAAGCACCACGCATGACATTTACCCGCATCGTGGTCCTGTCTCGATTTATTTTGCTCTTCTCAGCTCCAAACATGTGATTTCAATGCCATGCATGCTAATGCAGTCCGAACAACAAATCCAATCACACGAGGCGCGCACTGGCTAGGCTAACATGTGCAACACACTGACTCCTGTATATTTTTTTGGCCGAGAGTTGAGTTTTACCTGCTGAATGGATTATTTGTAGATTTTCGGGGATTTGGTCCGGTGACACCTTTGTGTACCATGTATATCCCATTAATTAACTTTTTGTCGTCAAACCTCATTCTACTAAAATACAGGAAATGTAGTCCACAAGTACATGGTTCCAAAACACACAGCAAGATACACAAATTTAAATATGTTCATATTACGACGTGTCGGTAAATGGCACCCGCCCGTATCTAAATAACACTAAAGTCTTGTTCGGCAGACCCAAGAATCTGAACTATCAGTTTTTTTACCCCCATCTCTTCCAAATGGTGGTGGGGTTTTTCGTCATATGGGGCTTTTTTTTTTTCCACAGTTGGGGAGTGATTCCACATGGGCCCCAATAAATCCCATATATATTTATTTCCCTGGAAAAATCTCCCCCATCACCCAAACAAGCTCTAAGAGGAAAACAAGGTTGATGCTAATGATCAGGCGTCTTGAAGTATCAAATGCATAGTTAATTGAGATTTAAATGTTGCCATAATTATTTAGAAATGTTGCAGCACGAACAAGTTGCAATACAAATCATTGTACTGCAACATACCATATGAGCTGATGCCACTGGCGTCCAGTCCATCAGACATTAGATACTACTATAGTTGCATCCCGAAAATAGTCATGAGCGGTTGCACATAATTCTCTGCATTTTGTCATCTCTAATGAAAATTACAATCTGACAAATATGAGGTGACTCAGATGAGACACATATACTATCTGGATCAAGAAAATTGCAATAGCGGGCGAACTAAGCTAGCAGATAAGCTAGGCCATCAAGTCGGTAAGGAGCAGATCGACGAAGACCTGACGGAGCTACAGAACACAGGCGATCTTCATATCTCACGACTGGATCTTCTCTCTCACCCATCCAATATTCTTTTTTCAAACCCTAGGCTAGGCATCAAGGCACGCCATTACCACGCTTAATAACTTATCCTAAATAGATTATGAGACCGATAAGATACATGTGTCGCAAAAGCAGCCGGCAAAGACAAATGGGGAGGCCAAATCCCAATCTCAGTCAACTTCCCAGCCTTTTCGCCAAACTCTCAGAAATACGGGCTCGAAAAGGTTATACAATGTGCGCAAATAATAAAAGATGTGAGACCATGTAGAGGTCACCTTGTTGGTGATATGCTCTAAAGGTAATCATAGAGTTGATTGTATCACGTTCAGCTTTATGAGTTATTGAATAAATGTTATTCTGCTCCTTGAATGAATCATCAGTTGTATAGACCAACGAGTATGTAACTTGTTAGTGAAGCTCTTTAAACTTACATGATGTCGTTCTAAATATATCCCTGGTCGAATATCACTGGTCGGAACAGTAGTGGCACTACGAACAACACATGTATGGATCGATGACCATGTTTCACCAGTTATGGATATAGAGATATTGAATCGATAATGTGAACAAATGTTAGATAACATGTGTTGGCTAGACCCACCTTGAGATACTATTGAGATTGTTATGATTCTATGTGTCGTTAGTTGGTCTCAAGCAATGATGATGTATAATCATTAAACTTGAGATCAGCATGGTTCCCTACATGCGTAATAGCACTCTTAGAGGTTGTCAAACGCTACTCGTAACTGGGGTAGTTATAAATATAACTTTCGGGTATACTATGAAATATGCGGAGAGATGTGACTAGTCGGATATGGGATTTACCCTTCCTAACATAACAGGAGAGATATCTCTGGGCCCCTCGAAGTGATCGGATAAAGAAAGTGCATGTCCATGCCACTAGTGGTTGAAGAGTTCGACCACATAAGGTTATCCGACACTCGATCGAGAAAATATTGAACAGTCCATGGATAACATAATATCTCACCCGGAGTTCAATCAGATATCGTAAGGCAAAGGGAGAATACATGAGTAGGTCGCATAGTTCGATCAGTTACGGACTAGCCATATGGGGATATGAGCTGGTCGTAGACTGGTCGAACGTTATCACAGAGTAGTCGAAACCTGGTCGTAAGGAGTTACGAACTGGTCGTGACCAAATACGAATTGGTCGTATAGAGATAGGACCTTATCGTAAGTGATGAGAACCTGGTCGTAGATCATATTGTATTAAGGTTCGTCCGATACAATTTGTGTGTGTTCAGAGATCGTTATGTGCTGCTAGGAACCGTTAACGACTCGTGGTCGTAAAGGGTTTCCGAGTCACAACCGACTACGCACAAACCTAACGGGTCACACACTTAACGGGTTGGAATAAAACGTGTTCGGATAGGATCCGTTATGGGCACTTTATAAGGAGATGCTTGAGGCTATTGGGAAAGGATGATATATGAGTTGACATGAGTTGCTCCACCGAAACCTTAGCTGCCATCTTCCTGAGAGCCTCGCCGTGCGACTTGGTGCTAGCACACCGCGTTCGGTTGTTCCTTCCCTAAACGTGTGGATACCGTAGAGGCGCTACTACGGTTTCTGTTGCGCTTGAGGACGATCCGCGATCTTCACGAGGAACTGCAAATGTTGCTGGTGTGGATGATCGACTACGACCACTTCACTGATGCGCTCTTCGTTGGATCGGTCTACTCCAACTCTTCTTCCGCTGCAGTGTGCGTCTGGTGGTAACGATCTGTGATCATCTACTTGTTTGACTTTCTGGTAGAAATTTTGAATTGTTGCTATCGTAACCTACCCGTGTCCCTCCACTTGTAGCTTGTGATGAGCATATTGACTTTGATGCAAGAATTGTCGTTGTTTGAGTTTGGTTTTGAGTTTGAAAAGATTTTAGTGTTGCTGTCAGGTGGCAAGCGGTCTTACCGGCTTTGGGTTGGCGGTCAGATCGGCTTTGCTTTGGTCTCAGTCGGGTGGAGCTGAGGAGGTGCAACAGTGGTCAGATCGGCTTAGAAGCTACGGTTTGACTGACCATTGACGGCGGTCTGATCAACTCATGACTAGCGGTTAAACCGATTGTGCAAACTCTTGGAAAAACAGACACCAAACACTTGTGTAAACTTGTTTGGGGATGTGTTTACACTATGTATCATTGAAAATGAAAACCAGACCTGAAACTAGATATAATTTTACTGAAAAGTCCAGCGAGGATGTTTTCTAGTGAAGTGAAGCGATTAGACTAGCCACACCATGGAGGTCAGACCGTTGGCGTCGGCCCTATGTCCTATTACTAGTGGGTGCGGTAAGACCGACCAATGGTTGACGATCTGATCGGCATTGTGGTTGTGGTTAGACCGGCTGTGGCGTTTCAAGGCGCAGTGAGTTGTGGTCTTGAGATGAAATTTGAGAGCTGTTCGTAGAAGCTTGGAATTGATACATATGTTTGCATTGTACATTTATGGACTAATGTAGGCCAAATTGTGAAGAACTTATGCCTGGAAATGGTTGCTTGGTATAATATTTATAAGTGGTTTGGAGTCAACTATGGTCAACTACGAGGGGGGTTGGGACTTGGTTAGGAGGACTAAAGTCTAGAACGGTCTTGGATGCCGGGTGAGATGGTTGGACTCAAGCAAGGTGTAAGATGGACAAGAATCATAGAAGGAAAAGTTTGAGCAAAGACATTTGAGGTAAAATGGTAGACTTGGTGCATTGTGACCCATGTGATGGCTATGTGGCTTGGTGATGCTTTCGGGAGTGAAACTTTGAAGGTATGTGTTCTTGACTCATCAATTGAGGTGCATTGTGACCCATGTGATGGCTATGTGGCTTGGTGATGCTTTCGGGAGTGAAACTTTGAAGGTATGTGTTCTTGACTCATCAATTGTGTCAATTGATGATTTAGTGTGTCGTGCGGCGCTACATGACGGTGTGGTTGTAGGACTATAGAGCTACGTCATGGTAAGGCAGACAAGACCAAGACTAAGATCGGAGAGCTTAGGTCCAGAGCGGTCAAGGGATCAGGACTAAGCTAAGGGAGCTTAGTTCCGAAATGATCGAGGTGTCGTTAGAAGATGACCGAGGCTTGCGAAGTGGTGGACTTGACACACAACGACAAGGTAGAGCGGGACTAAGCTCAGTGAGGAGTTGAGATCCAAAATGGTCAGGGAAACTGTGTGCGGTCATGGTGCATGGTAAGGCCTGTGGTGCGCCAAGTGACTTGGAGGTACCCGTTTGCAAGCGATGACGGTTCGTTGGGATCCAGACGTATGAAAGGCTTGGTGGCAAGTCATTAGGGCCACATGGATGATAGAGAAGCATGGGCAATGCTTCGATGTGAAGGATTTGAGAAAGGTTGGTAGAGGGGTATTTTGATAAATTACCAAATACCAGAAAAATAGTGGTATGTGAAACCACGTTGGTGACCTAAGTGGATTAGGTCAAAGATACTCCATGGAGGGCAAGACATAATACATTCCGGCTATTGGAGCCAAGGATGAATACAACGCTTTGAAATGCGTGCATGAGTGTGTTGAAGTTGAAAAACCCGTTATGTTGTTGGGTTTGCGAGTTTTCCTAATGGCTTAGTGAATATTATCCATTAAGTGGCTAGTTTGAGAGTTTCATGTGAGCTTGCAATATGTAAGGATGAGTTAGGGTTTAAGAGAGATGGAGATGGGGGATTGAGAGAAGAGAAAGGGCTTGAGAGAAATCTCTTGAGAGAGATGAAATCACTTGTGTGTGTGTTATCCTTATGATTTTGTTCTCTCAAGAGAGTGGTTGTAAACATTTGTCAACGATCAAGTCGCCGATCTTACGAAAATAAAGTGCAGAAAATGGCTAAGAGTTCTTGGATGAGAATGATGTTACTCTTTTATTGCAATGAACTGGCTATTACAGAGAGTGCCTCGAATAAGGCGATAGACTAACCCTAATTACACTGAATGTATTGCTTGCTATAGCCTAAATTGTCTTTAGATCGCTAGGTCTTCCTTCCTTTGTTCCTTCTCCCTTTTGCTATCCATCATCCATCCTTAAATAACCAGCGAAGAGGTGACAATTACTCCTGGAAGAGACGTCCTTTGAAAGTGACACGTCTGGTCGGAGAGATAGTACCAGTTAGTGAAATACTAACTGATCAGCTGTTGATATTAGTAGAGACAATAACTATACAGTGGTTATTGTCAGCGACTTAGGGTTGGAAACATCGTGTGGGTTGGAGCAATTAAGACACATGTTTCATTCATCACACGGAAGGAATATACTTGGAAGTGGGTCCAAATGCCAGTTCAGAACTTCTACGAGCAGCTATCTGGTCGAGCAATGAGTACAGGACCCTCTCTGACTAGGTAATCCATCGGGTGACCTCTAGGATTCTAACGACCATAAGGGGTTGTTAGCTACGAGGTTTATGACCACATAAGCTATGTGGCTTTTAATTAATAGTTAGGAATTTAATCCTCATCAACATTCATCTTCAAGTAGAAATCAAATCTCTAAATATATCCAAGTCTTCTTCTCGTATGCTCAAGTGTTTATTTTGATATTTGACTTGATTTTTTTGTGTATATTTCTCCCCTCTTGATTTTGCTTGTTGCCAAGGACATGTAAGTTATGGAGATGTCTCTTGGAGACCAGATCACATCCATCTAGGCACTTGTTCTTTTGCAAGTTCTTGAGTTTGTTTGGTTTTAGGGGAAGAAATGGTGATTTTTTTGGAGGGGGGTTGCTCTTAAGGGATTTTGGCTTGATTCTTGATGTGATAGAGGATGATAGGATGTGTGAAAAAACATTCTTAGCCATCTTGGCTTGATTCCTCCTACAAACTCCTCACAATCATCGTTTTTGTATTTAGGTCGATTTTGGTGCAACTTGCCTTCAAATCGAAATAGGTCAAAGCCTTGGAAAGATTTGCTTCGATCTCTACATGGTTTAAGTTCACAATATATTAGGCAAGATTTATGCAAATTTTCAAGTAGTTTGGAGTAATGGATTAAAACTTACACCAATTTGTAGTTTTGAAATCGTGTTAATTTCCAGTTTTGTTTTCATAAAGAGGTTAGACCGCCCAAAAGAGAGGTAAAACCGCCCAAGGCCGGTCAGATCGTCAACCAGTTGGAGGTCAGATCGCCCGAGCAAGTATTGACTCACTTTGCTTGATTTTTCTTAGAGATTTTATTGTGAGAGTTTAGGCTTTGATCTTCGTAGCTCCTCATAGCTATTGAAGTAAAAAAAAAACCTTAAACTTTTTAAGACAAAATATTTTAATAAAAGACCGTTGCTTGTTGCTTGTGTGACGTCAATTCAACATCCTTCTAGTCGTCTCCTCGGCCAACGTCAACCTATGGGCAGCGTAACCATCGCTCATTCACATAGGTTTTCTTGGTAAATGCCATGATTAAATGTTGTAATAGAAGTTTGGTATAAATTTTTTTGGGACGACCTCGTAACCTCTCTCCGCTGCAAGGGTCTTTGCACGTCCAACGTCTCTTCCCGCTTTTCTAAAAGCACTTAGAGTTGAGTATAATTTTTGACGGCCATCAGCTGCATTGTCCCGTATCGAAACAGAATTAAGGTATTAATGATGAGCAAGCTGTGGTTGCGAGAGGCAAGCAGCCAAAGAGAGACTTCGCGAGCACTAGCGCCAAGGACGCAATTCGCGGCGGGCGACCTTCTCTTTTCTACCATTGTAGGTGCTAGTAATCACTCTAGAGCTCGCGCAGCGTTTCGTTGCTCTGACGTCGCCGTGGAAGCCGAAACAGCTGAGGCGATCGATCGTTTCAGCAATAATGTCACACGTATTTTTCTTCACTCTTTCTCTTCATCGATGATCTCTCGGATTAGATCGCAGAATAGAGTAGGATCGATGGTGTCGGTGCCCAAGTTGCCGCCGTTACTGCAAGTTGTGTATACGTACGGGCTTAACTTTTCAACGATAATGGACACGGTTAATTTGCTGTGCACGACAATGTTTATAGGTGGCTCATGGCTCTGATATCACCATACTGTACATGTCCTAAGTGCACAGATTATGCCAGATCTCGAAAGAGACCCCAAATTCAACCAGTGGAAGAGCCGAATAGGTGATCAATGCCGCCCATGCTGGGCCGCTGCACAGGTATGGTGATGATGTGGCGTGTTGACATGGCAATACCTACACGTACAGCTGTCAGAGATGGCATACGCACGGCGTGTCGCCATTGCACGAACCGATCGTGAGCAAATCCTTGCATGCGCGAAGTCGCCGGCGGCAACGGAATTTCTGCACGTAGCAGTGTAGGACAGCAAAAAAAAATAAACGGCCGGGAGCCCGGGAAATGGTTGAGCCGACGAACAGCCGCCTGTGCGTACGCAATTACGTATGCGCTTCCAGCCTCGCCTTTCGGCGTCTTCCGTGTCGCATCCCGATCGACTTGTCAAGTGTTATCCTGGCCCCTCTGCTTCAAATTTGGCCGTTTTCTCTGTGCAAAAATTGGCTAGGAGAACGGGCCTCGTCACGTAAATGCAGAGACACGTACAATTTAACTGCAGTACGTACGTCTCCTGTGCATGCACCACTAGGAGTCTAGGAGGAATGCAGGATCTGAGTTCCTTCAATTATGCAGTAAGCGCGTGCATACCTGAATTTCGCAGAGGAAACCTCCAGGCTCTTAAAAAATAGAAAATGCCGATAGCAGACCAGCTTATCGATGATGGATTCTTCGTGCAAAATTGGCTACGAATCGCCTGATGTATGCCAGGCGTCCTTGAAGCGAACGCAGCTACGTAAGGTTTCGAGGAGGAGGCATCTCGAGTATGGCGGTCGATTTCTATTCCCCGATGTCGAATCACAAACCCTAGGAATTTGCCTGACGAGACCATGAAAGCGTACTTTAAACGGGTATAAGTACAAGTAAGGGACGGAGCATTCTCTTTCGGTCGAAGGACTGAATTCTATTTAATATGAAGCCTGAATTTGCTAAATTATTTAGTAATATCCCGCCTGGTCTCGACTCCCACAAGCGGTCTGTATCCAGGATCGACTGCATGATCTAGTGTTGAATCAAGTATAGAACCCAGGATGCTTGGTTACAATTCCGAATCCGCTAATCCATGTTTTTTTCTCTCTCGACTGGCTACAATTCCGAACCCCTTCGCGCTCCCTTCTGTTCTGCAGCATCCTACTATCCGAAGGCCTCCCCCGTCCAATGGCCGCCAGTAGGGCTGTGACACTGCCACCCTATTGAGAGTCAGCTTGTCCCCATGCTGAAGCCAGTGGAAACCGCTCCCGCAATACATCATAGTCCACTCAAGTGGTGGTTGAAGACGCCGGTACGGAGGACCATTTGATAAACACCTGAAGATGAGCGGCGTTGCCTTTCTTGACCAATCTGCGGTCCATAATTTCTTCAGGAAAAAATTCCTCAGAAGATAACTACACCGGAGTTGGTAATAAAGCAAACACGGGAGAATGATCGGGAACATGTTGCTTCAATTGGGACACATGGAAAGCCGGATGAACTAAACTGTCTTAAGGAAATTGCAATTTATAAGCAGTAGGTCCAATCTTCTGAAGAATCTGGTAAGGTCCAAAATACTTTAACGATAATTTGGGGTATGGCCTATTGACAACCGACGACTAGAGGTAAGGCTACAACTTAAGATACACCTGTTCACCCATTGAAAACTCCCGAAGTGACCTGTCTTTGTCAGCTATGTGCTTCATTCTCAATTGGGCTTTAGCAAGATGTTGTTTCAGATGTTCAGTAAGCTGTTGTCGTTCCAGTAACAGTTGCGTTGCTGAACCTGATGCTGGTGTCGTCAGGGGAGGCAATTGCCCATAATGTGGTTCAGTGCCATACAAAGCTTTGTTAGGAGAACACCCCAAGGATGTGTGGTAGTTAGTGTTGTACCAAAATTCTGCTAAAGCCAGCCAGTGAAACCACTTAGTGGGTGTCTCCTGTACCGCACAGCGAAGATACATCTCTAGACACTGATTTACCCGTTCACTTTGCCCGTCCGTTTGAGGATGATACGCCGTGGACATTTGCAACTTGGTATCCCACAGCTTAAACAACTCCTTCCAGAAGGTACTTGTAAAGGTTTTGTCCCGGTCAGAGATAATAGATCGAGGTACTCCATGCAGCTTCACAATATGCTGTAAGAAAGCCTTAGCCACGACACTGGCAGTAAAAGGATGTCGCAAGGGAATAAAATGGGAATACTTCGTGAGTCTATCGACAACCACCAGAATGACATTGTAACCTTCTGATTTTGGCAGCCCTTCAATGAAATCCATTGTGATATCCTACCAGGCACTATCTGGAATGGGGAGTGGATTCAACAATCCTGGCACCTTACATTGCTCATGTTTAGCCTGCTGACAAATAGCACATTGCTTGACAAAATTCTGAACATCCTGCTTGAGACCCCCCATTGAAACAACTTCTGTACTCGCTGATAAGTAGCTTGAATTCCGGAGTGACCACCAATAGGAGTGGCATGAAATGCTTGGATAATCTTAGTCTGCAGACCTGTGTTTGCCCCTATCTAGATTTTCCCATTGTGCCGAATGAGGCCATCGTGTAGACTGTACCCTTCTTCATCCGGTTGAGACACAACCAAGTGAATAAGTAATTGTTGAGCCCTGCTATCGACATCATGAGAGTTGAAAACCTCTTGAAGCCACACAGGTTGACCCATAGAGACGGCTTGCAGAGAAAATATATGCCCTACCTTGGATAAATGTTGGACCCCGGATTTTCTAATCCAGAATCCTCTGCGAATACACCGTGCTATTCCCTGGATCAGTAGATAGCACTCACATATACATCATTGAATCATTTCATACATGGCGTAAAACCATACCATTCATTAACTTAACACATCAGAGTTCACATGGACCGCATCGGGTCAAGTTTTACAATAGGGGCCGAACAGGCCAAATGATTACAACACAAAAGTAGCGAAAGCGACAACAGAAGCAAAAAGGGTGAGGGCACATCTCTCCACAGGCAAACGACTGGGGAAACCTGTGTACATCCGATATTACCCGGAAACTCAGATAATATAGGATGCACCTAGGTACCAGCGGAGTCAGCTAGACTGGGGCGAGACTAGAACAACTATAGACTAAACTATGCTTCAAGAACTCCTGGGTCTTCAGACATCTGGTTCCTCGTAGTAGTCGTAATCTCCAAAATTTCCTGCTTCTGAGGGTTTGGGGAAAGAGCGAGAATGAGCACAACTACCGTGCTCGCGAGCCAACACACAGAATGCAATAGTATACATGCAAGGCTTAACAAGGATGGCTCAGGTTCTTTTATTTGCTAAAGCAACACTTTCAATTATCATAATTACAAAGTCCTATGACTTAGCATTTTGAACAAATTGTATTTTTATTAAAGAGAGTATTTGTGCAATAATAAATAACAGTAGAGGTTACCTCCACCTCATGCTTAATTTTGATAGCGGTTACATCCACCGATTATCAACACTGGGTAAGGCTACCCAGGAAAAATCCAAAACAAGGGCTGGATGAGCCCCACCACATTTTTATTCCACCCACAAAGGTTTTTGAAATAGAGCTAACTCAGGTTAAGTTCCCATGTCCGCCTTTAACCGTAGGTGCGGCTGTTTAAACAGTTTAGATTCTGCAGAGGTTGTACACTGTACCCACAAGAGATAATCATACTCGTTACCCCACATGATTCCTTAGTCATGTAGTTGAGCGATCGTCACAGTAACTTTTCAACATATCTTGCCTCTTCCGTCATCTCACTCGTATGGGCTGCCCCCACTTGCGGTGGGTCCCATAAGTTGTGCGGGATGTCTGCCACCACGACTTGCGTAGCTGGCGACTTCACCCTCCCTAGGTATCCCATTCAAGCTGGATCGAATCCACTACTTGCACCACCTTGCTCGACCGCCGATGAGATGACTTCCAAGATTTAATACATTTACTAAGCCAAGTTGCACTTTGCAGACTTGCGGTTGTACTTGTTTTACACAGGAGGTCATGACAAGATTAAGTCCTTAAGGTTATCTGGGCGGTTCATTCCAATGTTAACCACGTTCCCTAGGCTACATTAGCACCCATCAACGTCCCATTCATCATACCATCCGCCTGCATAAGAATAAAGAATTTATTAGGGTTTTGAGGAGGGAAACCAATTAACACAACACACCAGTCATTTACATCCAATGACTGCCCAAAACTATTTTCATGATTTAAAGATGATGAGTGGGACATTTATTGTACCGGTACTTAAACAAGACTAGCATGTCGCTTAAGTACAACCTATAGTAGTATTTACTAAATATTAACTAGGGTGACAAAGAATACTGGATTCAATTTATCAAAGGGTGGCTTAATAAGTAATTAATCAGCAAATGGGTATTTAACTACCTTAGCTTTAACATATCATTGATTACAAAATTAAAGCATGCAACTTTGATATTTTAAATAAACATAGTTTGCATAAAATGTAGGCTCAGAATGATCAAAGTATTGACTCGCCTTGGTTAAAGGCAGAGGGTCCCGTATTCTTGAGCTTGGTCGGTTGAGGTCTCTGCATCGTCGAATCCTAATCGGTCGAAGTACTGAAAAAGACACAACAACAGAGAGAGCAAATAAATACCAAACTCATAAATAATGAACAAGACCAGTACCATTAGCAAGATCTTGATTTTAGAAAATTTTAGAAATTGGTTTCATAATTTTTGGAGTTATACAGAAAAAGATATGAATTTTGGAAGCTTTTAAACGATTTTTCAATTGAACAAAAATCGATAAATCTCGAGGCGACACGTGGCAGGCATTGTGCTCGATCCACGGCACGCGTGCTCGTGGACCGAGTCCACGCGCACCGCGCAAGACGGCCACGATGGCGGGCCGCTGTCGCCGCACCACCACGAGCGGGCCCACTTGTCGATGCGCGAGGGGAGGGCCGCTGTCAGGCGGCTGGGAGCGATAAACGCAGCGTCGCGGAGAACGAGAGAGAGGGGGAGAGCGAGGCGGCGAGAGGAGAGGGCGGGGCGCACGGGCAGCAAGGGCGACGGAGAGAGAGAGGCGGCGCTGGAGGAGCCGAGGCGGCAGAGGGGGGCCAAGTGAGGCCGGAGGAGACGGGCGGAGGAGGCTCGGCGAGGCGGCAGAGGAGGCGCGAGGCCGAGCCAAGGAGGAGGCCGAGGCGGCGGTTCAAAGAACGACGACGCGGAGGGGAGAAGGGAAAAAGAGGAGGAGGTCGGGGCGCGGCTTAAATAGCCGAGGCGAGGAGCGGGGAAGAAAAGCCGGCGCGCGGGGACGGGAGCGGAGGAAAGGCGTCTGTGTGGGCGGGAGGAGAGAAGGGGGTCCGGGCGGCGTGCGGGCGGGCGAGAAGGCGAGAGTAGGCGCGCGGCGGGTGGACAAGTCGGCAGGGCGCTGGCAATGCACCCGAGGCGCAAGGCTGCGAGGGAGGCGGCGCCGAGCGGAGCAGCCGGAGGCGCCGGGAGCGGTGGAGGAATGGGCCGGGCCGGCCCAGCGAGGTTAGGGTTAGGGTTTTGATTTTTTTTTTTTTGAACAGTTGAATCAAAAGCAAAAGCTTGATTTTGAATTTGAAATCCAAATTTTGATTTTTGAATTCAAATGCAAAAACAAGATGTTACAATAAAGCATCAGCTGGTTTATTATCCATACGTTTTTTGTATTGAAATTTGAACTATAGCCCAACTAATTTTGTCATTGCTTTCTTTTGTAATTCGGATGTAAGCACTTGATCCTCCAAGTGACATAAGGCTTTATGATTAGTTTTAATAACAAAAGGTCCACTCAAAAGATATTGTCTCCATTTATCCACATCTAACATAATAGCTAGGAATTCTTTCTCATAAATTGACAATTTCTGATTGTTGACTCCCGAGGCTTTGCTAAGGTATGCTACTGGATGCCCCTCCTGAATCAACACGGATCCAATGTCAGTATCACATGCATCGGTCTCAATAGAAAAGGGTTTGTTAAAATCTGGTAAGACCAAAACTGGGGTACTGCTCATGGCTTGCTTCACAGCTTCAAAGGCCTTCTGGTCTCCAGTGCTCTAGTGGTACATTCTCTTCTGCAGAAGCATAGTCAAGGGCTTTGCCAAGATTCCATAGCCTTGTACAAACTTCCTATAATAACATGTTAGACCTAGAAATCCTCTCAATTCAGTGACAGAAGTAGGAGTAGGTCACTGTAACATTGTTTTGGTCTTTTCTGGATCAGTGGCAACACCTTTCTCTGAAATAATATGGCCCAAGTACTCCAATTGACTCTGAGCAAAAGATCATTTACTCCTCTTAACATAGAGCTCATGTTGTTTCAAAATTTGAAATACAACAGTTAGATGCTCCACATGTTCAACCAAATTTTTGCTATAGATCAGAATGTCATACATGAAGACCAAGACACACTTCCTTGTATATCCAGCAAATACTGAATTCATCAAACATTGAAAAGTGGCTGGTGCATTAGTCAATTCAAATGGCGTGACCCTGAATTGAAATTGCCCATGATGGGTCTTAAATGCAGTTTTACACTCATCTTGCTCCACCATTCTTATTTGATGGTAGCCAGCTTTCAAATCCAATTTGGAAAAGATTGTTGTGCCAGCTAGCTCATCGAGTAACTCATCTACCACATGTATTGGGAACTTATTCCTCACAGTACAGGCATTCAGCTTCCTATAATCCACACAAAAACGTCAACTGCCATCATTTTTTCGAACTAGTAGCACAGGCGATGCAGAGGGGCTCATTCTTGGTGTTACAGTCGGACACGGATTTTCTAATCCCGAATCCTCTGTGAAAGTACTGTGCTATTCCCTGGATCAGTATATAGCACTCACAGATACATCACTGAATCATTTCATACATGGCGTAAAACCATACCATTCATTAATTTAACACATCAAAGTTTACATAGACCGCATCGGGTCAAGTTTTACAGTAAGGGCCGAACAGGCCAACAATTACATCACAAAGTAGCGGAAGCGAAAACGGAAGCAAAAAGGGTGAGGGCACGTCTCTCCATAGGCAAGCGACTGGGGAAACCTGTGTACATCTGATATTACCCGAAAACTCAGATAATATAGGAGGTACATAAGTACCAGCGGAGTCAGCTAGACTGTGGCGAGACTAGAACAACTAAGGACTAAACTATGCTTCAGGAACTCCTGGGTCTTCAGAAATCTGGTTCCTCGTAGTAGTCGTAATCTCCAATATTTCCTGCTTCTGAGGGTTTGGGGAAAGAGCGAGAATAAGCACAACCACCGTGCTCGCGAGCCAACACACAGTATGCAATAGTATACATGCAATGCTTAACAAGGATGTCCCAGGTTCTTTTATTTGCTAAAGCAATATTTTCAATTATCATAAATACAAATCCCTATGACTTAGTATTTTAAACAAATTACATTTTTATTAAAGAGAATAAGTGCAATATTAAATAACAGTAGAGGTTACCTCCACCTGATGCTTAATTTTGATAACGGATATATCCACCGATTATCAACACTGGGTAAGGCTACCCAGGAAAAATCATAAACAAGGGCTAGATGAGCCCATCACATTTTCATTCCACCCACAAAGATTTTTGAAATAGAACCAACTCAGATTAAGTTCCTATGCCCATCTTTGACCGTAGGCGCGTCTGTTTAAACAGTTTAGACTCTACAGAGGTTGTACACTGCACCCACAAGAGATAATCATACTCGTTACCCCACATGATTCCTTAGTCATGTAGTTGAGCGATCGTCACAGTAACGTTTCAAATTACCTCGCCCTTTCCGTCATCTCACCCTTATGGGTTACCCCCATAAGTTGTGCGGGATGTTTACCACAACGACTAGCGCAACTGGCAACTTCACCCTCCCTTGGTCTCCCTCTCAAGCATACATACATCCTACCGCTTGCACGCTTCCAAACACCAGCTGTGGGATGACTTTCAGGGTTCAACAAATTTTACTAAGCCAAGTTGCACTTTGCAGACTTGTGGCTGTACTTGTTTTACACAGGATGTCATGACAAGATTAAGTCTTTAATTCATTTGGACAGTTCATATCACATACCAACCATTCTCGTACTACATCCGCACCCACCACTCTTTCCATCCGCCCAGATGTGGTACTAGCAAGTTGTTTAGGGTTTCGAGGAGAAAAACCAATTAACAGAACACGCCAGTCATTTACATCTAATGACTGCCTAAAACCACTTTTATGATTAAAAAATAATGATTAGGACATTTATTGTCCCGATACTTAAGCAAGACTAGCATGTCGCTTAAGTACAACCTAGGCTAGTATTTACCATATATTTACTAGGGTGACAAAGAATACTGGATTCAATTATCAAATGATGGCTTAATAATTAATTAATCATCAAATGATTATTTAACTACCTTAAGCTTTAACATACATTTGATTACAGAAGTAAAGCATGCAACTTTGATATTTTAAATAAACATAGTTTGCACAAAATGTAGGCTCAAAATGATCAAAGTATTGACTCGCCTTGGTTAAAGGCAGCAGGGTCTTGATATTCTTGAGCTTGATAGAAGTTGAGGTCTCCTGCGTCTTCGAACCCTAATCGGACGAAAGTACCGGAAAAAGGCACAACAGCATAGAGAGCAAATAAATACAAAACTCATAATAAAATGAACTCCAAATTGAACAAAACCAGTGCCATTAGTAAGATCTTGATTTTAGAAAATTTAAGAAACATGTTTCACAATTTTTGGAGTTAAAATGAAAATGATATGAATTTTTGAAGCTTTTCAATGAAATTTTAATTTAAAACAAAAATCGGAAAATCGGAAAAGCTCTCGTGCTGACACGTGGCACGCCCTATGCGCGGTCCACAGGCACTGTTGCGTGGGCCGGAGGCTGGAATGAACTGCTGCGGGTCTACGGGTCCATGAGTCCATGTCATAGTGTCGTGGGCCCACCCGTCAGTGACACAGCAGCGGGGGGGAGGGGCACTTGTCAGGCGCAGCGACGGTGTTAAAACAGCGACGCGCTCGACGCGTCACCTCGTCTTCTCCCGTTGCGCAGAGAAAACGAGGGGGAGAGGGAGCGGGCGAGGAAGAGAGAGGGGGAGGCGAGGGGGAGCACGGCGGTGGTAGCGCGGGAAGGCGGGAGGGAGAGAGGTGGCGCCGGAGCGGAGCCGGAGCTGGAGGCGAAGGCGCGGGCGGAGGAGGCGACGACACCGATGTGGCGACGGCTCGGGAGATGAAGGCGAGCGGCGGCACTCGAGGAGACGAAGCGATAGCGCTGGAGGAGGGGGAGGAAGGAGGGAAGGAGAAGGCTGGGCTTAAATAGTCGGCGGGAGCGGGGAGAGGGGAGGAGTGATTGCACGTCCCGAGTTGGGCCATGAGTGCCTGTGCTCGGAGGCGACCGGGCAAGGCAGGGGTGCGGCAGCAGCGATTGGCGCGGGAGGGTGGTGATGGAGACAAGGCGAGGGACGGCGCTGCAGTCGAGCGGAGGAGGTGACGGGAGCGGGTGAGGCACTGTGGCTGTCGGCGGCGGAAGTGGGGAGTGGCAGAGGGGGAGAGAGAAGGCCAGCGGTTGGCGGAAGGGGGCGGTGGCGTGCACGGAAAGGCGAGGGCAAGAGACCGGGCCAGGAGGAACCGGGCCGGGTCGGGCCCAAACCAGGTGAGATCGAAGATTTTGAAATTTGAAAAGCAAATTTTGATTTTGAAATTGAATGCAAATAATTTGAGTTTGAAAAATGAGGATGTTACCGTTACTAGTCCAGATTTAATCATCTCGGTCACTTATTTCTCGATCTAACTTTTCTGCAAAGGAGAATACCTGCAGGGCCTGTTGTTGACAGGAGTAGTTTCAGGCTAGAGAGGGATGGTATGATCAAAAACTCAATGACGCAAGTGAGTTTGTTTCTTGAAAACATCACTCTACTGATGTAACACTGCTTGTACCGCCGCTGGTATCACTTCAGAATGAATGTTCGCGATTGGTTCCAGTAGAGCTGTGGCCCAAACCTCATTTCCTCTGTACCATTTTGCTAATGTATCTCCCGTCAGTTCTTGTAATTCAGAAGAAGGCATGTCCCTCACACCTTGTAACTGAATGAGCTTGCCCTGATACTGGAATTTCACCCATTTGTGAGCCCAATGGCATATCATTTCTCCCCATCCTTCTAACCAATCCATTCCCAATATTGCATCATAGCCCCAAGGTCCAGTACCTTCATATCCTATTGGAATTTATAGCCTTGGATCCACCACGCGAAATTGGGCATCTCACTTACACATTGAAGTAAATCTCCATTAACCACCTTGACTGGCAATGGAGTAGGAAAAAGCTTTTGTTTACTGCCCAGCCTCTGCGCTAAGGTAGCACTCAAAAAACTATGTGAACTCCCTGAATCCAGTAACATGAGCATTACTTGATGGGAACTACTAGGGCTCGTACGTCCGATCAGATGGTTCTTATCGTACAGCATCAATCACAACATTTCTAAAACTACTTGCAACATCTCAGTTGCAGCATCCCCATACACGGTTGCAACATCATTGTTCAATGGTTGCAACATCTCCGGACAACGGTTGCAATATATCCGGACAATGGTTGCAACATCACAAATCAAAACAAAGCATCTGGAAAAAACGCATTGGGAAAAATTGTAACATCGCCGTGAACAGTATGCAATATTTTTTTTCTACAGATGCAACACTTTTTTTTCTACAAATGCAACATTCCAAAGAACAGTATGCAATATTATTTTCAATAGGCCGCAACATTGTTTTCAACGGACCGCAACATCAGCAGAAACAACAGAGGATAAATATTTGGAAACAACATCAGAATGAGTCCGTAACGGCTAAGCGGGACCATGAGGCGTGGCGAAGACGGAACCGCTTAGAGGCGCCAATTGGCATCGCCGCCGCAGTGTAGTAGCATCGGTGGACGCGCCAAAGACAGCGCAAGAGCCATTGCAGGACCCAGACCCGCCGGAGGCGTCGATGGGAGGAAGCCAACCCTCCACGACACGGTGCGGCGCGACACAAAGCAAGGCAACACAGCTTGACGAGCACGACGTTGCTACCTCAACATCGAATTGGGAGGGAGAGGAGAGGAGAGAGATGGGTGGGTTTGAAGGGTGATACAGACTTTGCCTCAGCCTCTCACCAGTGGTCTCACAGTTGTGATGAAATGGATTGTTGGATTTGCTGGAAAAGAGAAGAATGGGGAGAAGAGAGAAGGAGAGAGAATCCAATGATGGGAAAGAGTTGCTGAGAAAGAGAAGAAACGGTACTAATGAACACGTAGTAGAGGAGAGAGAGAGATGGGCAGGGGATGGGTGGATTTAAAGACATTGGAAGTGTCCGATGCTATTAGCTTATATCAGACGTCAGAGTTGTACTATTTCCCTTACTTGATTCCCGACCAAGGATCTCAACCTTACTGTCTTTGGGGTGAGATTCTCCGGTTAATGCATTTAAGGAAATGTGCATTCCTTCCAACTCTGGACCTTCAGTAGTCACCAAGAGATCCAAAATCTCATCTATTAATACTTCGTTGTTGCTCTCCACCTCCATTGCTTGTAGCTGTGCAGACCTGTGGATATCATGGGGATATGCTTCAGATCTTAGGATGATGTGACAATTGGCAATTGCGTTATCGGTTTGTCATTTCACGAGTTTTCGACAAAGGTTCAGGCTTTCTGGACAGGGGCGGTCCGACCGGCCATAGCATGGCGGTCCGACCGGTCCCAAATCGGTCGGACCGGCGAGATCGCTTGATCGGACCGTGGTGATCAAAAGTGGTCGAACAGTGGGCCAAAAATAGAGGTGTAGGCAAGTGAGGGGATTCCAATGCACTTGGTCCCATAATTTTTGGAGTCTCCAGTCAAAAGTTCTATTGGTTTAAAGTTTCCAGTAGGTTTCGGATTTTCAGGGGTTGAAAATCGGCTAAGTCCTTTCGGGCGGTCCGACCGGCAAGGCCGGCGGTTCGACCGGCCCTGAGGGGCGGTCGGACCGATTGTCACTTGAACGTCGGCCTTCGTGGCGGCGTTGTTCGTTGGTTAGGTCAAAGTCATGAGTTTCAGTGCATATGTGTTGCATGATGCATGTTTTGACTAACGTGGGTCAAGTTGTGAAGAACTTGTTCCCGGATTCGATTTGCTTGTCTATTGTTGTGCAGGTTGCTTGGTGGTCAACGACGGTCAACGGCGAGGATGATCGGGACTAGGCTTGGAGAGCTGAGGTCCAGAACGATCGACGATGCCGGGTGAGGTCAATGAACTCAAGTATGGTGCAGAATGGACAAGGATGACCGAACAGACGATTCGGTCGACCGGGTTTGATCAAGCGGCGCGAGTCGGTGCAAGTGCCATGGTGGTTTCGGTGGAGCCGGATGGGAGAGACTTGCCGACATGGAGAGAGCCGTTGATCAACCTACACGTGGCGAGCATGCGAAGTGCCAGCGCAGATGGACTCGGTCTTGGAGAAGGACCGAGAAGGGTATTTTGGTAATCTTACCAAATACCACCCAGGTGACCTTTTGCCTACCCGCGGCGCAAGACGACGCAAAGAGAAGCGGTTTAGGTCAAGAGGTGTTGAAGACGGCGCTTTAAAATACGTGCGTGTGTAACCCGTTTGTGTTGGGCCTTAACGGGAGCCCATTTGAGTTAATCTTCTAGAAGGTCTAAGTCTCCACTATAAATAGAGGAGGGAGGTGGCTGCACCCCCTCCAACTCTTTCATTATTGTTGAAACCCTAGTTTGGCTTAGGGAGAGGATTAGTGGAGGTTAGGGTTCTAGAGAATTTTGATTTGATTTTGTGCTCTTGGATTGAGTTTTGTCCTCCATTGATGGAGTGGCTGTAACCCCAAACCCTATTGACGAGGATCTAATAATCCTTATTTTATCTTTTATCTATAATTCTTATTATGGGTAAATATGATGTCACATAGTCCCTAGAAGTACCCCTTATATCTATAAGGGAGAAGCCCAACAAGTGATTGTAAGTTCTTCTACAATCACCCCCATAGTCGTAAGTCTTGCTACGACTATATCATGGTTGTAAGTCCTTCTACGACCACTACATAGTCGTAAGTCCTTCTACGACTGTTACCTGGTCGTAAGTCCTTTTACGACTGCTACCTGGTCGTAAGTTCTTCTACGACCAGGTAAACTTCGACCACCTTAATAATCAAACCTACAGGCGAGTGGGTCCAATTGATTAAGGAATCCGAACGGTCTACACGCACTATTATTCCGCTTATTAATGGTGTGTAACTACCCCATTATCTCTAGAAGATAATTGCCAGACGGCGTGAAGAAGCCGAGGCGTCGGTAATTACTGCCATCATGCGCCCGTTACTGGATTAATTAGGCGCATCTCCCGCAGGACAAAACGGCTACTTCTTCACGACTATATAAGGGCATCAATCAGAGAGATGGGGGGGGGGACAGCGAACAAGAGCTAGTCAAGTAGGAACATAAGCGCTATTCTCTGTAATAGTCTTAGTCTTTTACTTGATCATCAAGAATATCACACCACACAGGATTAGGGTTATTATTCTCTCCGGAGAAGGTCTGAACCTGTCTAAACATCCCGTGTCAATTCACTCTGCGTGATCTCATCTCTAGGAGACCCCCCGAATCAAACAATCTTTACGTAAGATCGGTTCTAATACACCGACAGTTGGCGCCGTCCGTGGGGATCTTCCGGTAATCTCTTGTCAACATACTCTCTTTTTCCAATCTCATGCAATCATGGCAGGAGAATGGAACGAGGAGAACTGGTTTGACTTGGCAGATTATGCAGACGTCGACATGGATGCCGGTTTCGACTACGAGCCGAGTGATGCATCCGCTGATGGTGATGTTGCCTCCGGAGATTATTCTCCAGGAAACCATCCCATTAATGGAGTTGAGGAGGGATCCTTATCCCCCACAACAATACGTCCAAGAGAGGAGCCAATTCCCTCAAAGGACAAGGGTCAATCCGACCAGGACCGCTCCCAGGAGGACTCACAACACGACGAGAGTTCTTTCTCCAAGTGTTCAAGTCCCCTTAAGACGGTCCGACTTGGTAAGTCAAGTTCTGGGAGCCACCATTCCAGGACTCCACCAGCATCTAGTGATCCTCTCTCTCAGGGTAACTCCAGAGAGGGTGGGATCAAGCATGCTTTTCCTGCAAATTCGACCGTCTCCCCGCAGATCTCATTTGCGAACGGAGCGATTATAACCCGAGTTCCCTAAATGGAGGGATTACTCCAAGTCGCCAGATGGTGTCCTCGAGCACTCCTCAAGCGGGAGGCCTCGGCGCAAGTGAGAATCATCAACGGAGGTCTTCGTCCTTCCCCAAATCGTGGTCGACCTCATGGAGGCCGAGATAAGAACACTCCCCGAAGATCACACTGCGCAAGGGCACCACCGTTGGCAGAGAGAACCAACACTCTGATGAACGCGAGGGAAATCCTCGACATTCTCGCACTCCACTAAGAAGGCCTCAAAGACCTGATGAGGAGGATTTTGATGTCGTCAGAAGAAAGAAAATTGCGATCCGTAAGAACTCGCTGGCGCATTCAACATCAGTCGGAGGAGGTACAAGAACTCCAGGACATCAACGACTTGCTCGAGAATCCCAGTCAAGAGCTTGCTCGAACGCCAGGGTACGATCTCTTTGTGAAGAGATTACGCAAAGACTTCGAACTGTGATGACAAGACTGGAGGTACCTCATCGACAACATTCAGGTAGTCGTAGCAATACGACTTCCTCACTACGATCAATCGAATATTTTCACGTAGGAATCGACACGGCCATAAGTCGAATCGATCCCTATTCGAGAAATACATTTCGATCGGTGAAGATCAAGAAGCCCCTGAGAGGTGATCATTCACCACTTCGACAAAGAAATTCTAGCGGTGGAGTACGAGGAGTATTCCCTCGTAGAAGCGAGGCCTACTACGTAGCAGGTCACCGCACGGGTATCGTCAGTATACGATCACTGGTGACATTAACCCTTCTTTCCTACAAAGAAGGCGCCAAGAAGTGATTACCGGATGCCGCATTTTCGCCGACCTTGAAAGCACACGCCACCTCATTTTCGACCAGTGAACATGGAGAAATTTGATGGATCTCAAAATCCCATCGAATTTCTTCAGATCTATACAACAAGCTGTCCGAGCAGCAGGAGGAGGAGAGCATGTAATGGCGAATTACCTTCCGACTGTGCTCGAAGGATCCGCTCGATCGTGGTTATTAAACCAACCACTCGAGTCGATCTACTCTTGGCAACACCTCTGTGATCTTCTACAGGCTAATTTCCAAGGCACATACAACCATACGAAAAGAAGACGACTTGCCGGATAAAACAGAACAACAACGAGACTTTGCGTCAATTCATCAAACGCTTTAGTCGGGTTAAGTAACTCAATTCGGAAATTTCTGATTCCTCTGTGATCAGGGCTTTTAAGCAAGGAGTCCGCAGTAGAAGAATAACGGAGGACATTGCTCTGAATCCTCCCAACACTGTTGCCGAACTCTTCGAGATGGCCGATCGATATGCAACTGCTTCTGAGGCAGTCGAGTGGAACAACACTATCGATCGAGAAACATATACTCCTCGAGAGCCAGGTGAAGTTGGTAAGGATAAAAAGCAAAAAGTCCAAGAAGAAAATAAAAGTCAAAACCACAAACCAGTGGTTCCAAGGAGGTTCTGGCCGTGAAAGATGGAGAGCCCCAAACCACCAAGTCGTACCCTGATCAAGGCAAAGGTAAGCACCCTGATCGTAGGAACGACAAACCAAGGTGGTGTCCTTTTCATAAAAAGGAAGGACATGACCTCAAGAATCGCCGAGTTTTCCAAAGAAAGCTCGAGGACTACTACAACAAGAAGCACCACTCCCTACTCTCGGCGGTAGGACATACGAGTGGCCAAAAGTCGCTCGGATGATGAGGAGATGCCGTTCAAGATCCGCAACATACCGTTGAGCACATCTACGGAGGATCATCGGCATACGACTCCAAACGACAACTTAAAGTCACGGACGAGAGGTAAATTCTATACATACTCCTCTCGTCAATAAATTACGAAGTGGTCGAAGTTACCATCTCTTTTGAGAAGGATGACTGCCCAATCACTACGAGTCGATCAGTCGATATCCGATTGTGGTCGAACCCACCATCAACAACTGTCGGGTCAATCGAGTGTTGGTTGATGGTGGCGATTCTTGAACATATTATTTACTAATGCCCGGACGAGATGCAAGTACCGGGACAAAGGTAAGGCGATGACGATACTCCTTTCATGGAATCGCAGGGTCTTCACCAAACCTATTGGCCAAGTTTCTCTTCCTTTAACATTTGGCTCACCAAGTAATTTCGAGACGAGAAAGTCTCCTTTGATGTGGTCGATTTCGACATCGGCATATAACGCCATACTCGGACGACCAACTTTGGCAAAATTCTTAATGGCTACTCATTACGGGTATCAATGTCTTAAGATGCCAGTCCCAAAGGAGTGATCACCATTCAATGTGACAAAAGATGGCGATAGTCTGCGATCGTCGATCCTCGAGATGGTTGGTCAAATACCAACTCGAGATGAAAGTCACCTTCGACTAGCAAGTCGGCTTCAAAGTCGCACCAAAGCCGAACGACCAAGTCAAAGAGGTTCCTCCGACGCAGAAGAACCCTCAAGACTGCTCGCATCGGGAGACTTCCGACCCCAAATAGGAAGACGCCTCATTACCTTCCTCCGAGCTAACGCAGATGTCTTTGCGTGGCAAGCATCCGACATGCCCGAGTCCCTGTGGAGGTGATCGAGCACGCAGGCTAGCTTTACTACCGATAAAGTACCAGAAACAAAAATTACGGAGATTTGCCCCGATCGACGAGATGCTATTAAATCGAGTTGGATAAGCTACTTAAAGCGTGCTTTATAAGAGAAGTCAACCACCCGAGTGGTTGGCTAACCTGTAATGGTCAAAAAGTCAAACGGCAAATGGCGATGTGCGTGGACTTTCTCGATCTTAATAAAGCTTGTCCAAAAGATGATTTCCCTTTACCTCGATCGATCACCGTTGATTCAAGCTGCAGTTGTGAGATATTAAGTTTTTAGATGCATATTCGGATACCACGGATCAATATGTGTTTAAACGATGAAGAAAAGACCGCATTCATTACTCCATTTGGTACCTTTTGCTATGTCAAAATGCCATTTGGTCTAAAGAATGCCGGTGCTTCTTTTCAACGCCTAATGCAATCGATTTTTCATCTCAATTAGGCCGAATTTGGAAGCCTATGTTGATGATCTAGTCGTAAAAGCATTAAGAGACTTAATCATATCAGCGACCTACAAGAAACATTCGACAACCTCGTAAAGCACCGCTTAAAACTCAATCGAGAGAAGTGTGTGTTTGGAATTTCTTCAGAAAATTGCTTGGATTCCTAGTATCCGAACGAGGAATCAAGCAAATCTCGAAAAATAAAAGCCATCCTCCGATCGTCCTCCAAACACAAAAAGGAAGTCCGAAACTCACTTTGGGTGCATGGCGGCTTTAAGTCGTTTCATTGCACGACTAGGAGAAAAGGACTACCTTTCTTTAAACTTCTCAGAGACATGAAGGTTTTGAGTGGTCGAACGAGGCAAACGCCGCTTTGAGGATGTCAAGAGGTATCTTTCGAGTGCCCTGCTCGGTTTCTCCAAAGCCGTAAGAGACGCTCTTAATTTACCTAGCCGCCACGCCACAGCAAAGAAAGCGCGAAGATAGTCGAGAACGTGAAAACGCATAACGACCGGTTTACTACGTCGAAGTTTTACGGGCCTAAGGAGCGTTACCTCGTGTCCAAAACTTCTATATGCCCTCCTCATGTCTTCGAGGAAATCGGCATTATTTTCAGCGCACAAAATAGTCAGTCTGCCTCGAGTTTCCTTTGGGAGCAATCCTCCATAATAAGGAAACAGCGGGACGCATGGCAAAATGGTCAGTCGAACTTGGGGAGTTCGATCTCCATTTCGTGTCCCGAACGGCCATAAAATCCCAGATCTTGGCAGACTTTGTCGCCGAATGGACAAATCTGAACTGCTCAGATCCCCGAGACGATTCCCGACCACTGGATGATGTACTTTGACGGGTCACTTACTTTAAGTGGCTCGGGGGCTGGGGTGGTCCTGGTATCTCCTACCGGAGAAACCTTAAAGTATGCCATACAATTAAACTTTCAGGCTACTAACAATGTGGCAGAGTACGAAGGTTTGCTAGCTGGCATACGAGCTGCGAAAGCACTCTCAATTCGTCGACTACTCGTGAGAGGAGACTCTCAACTAGTCGTGAATCAAATCGGGAAAGAGTACCAGTGCTCTAACTCAACAATGGCTCGGTACTTATCAGAAGTACGTAAGCTAGAAAAATATTTTTTAGGTTTCGAGGTACAATTTATCCCTCGAAAGGATAATTTCCTCGCAGACCAACTTGCTCGGATGGCTTCTTCCCGATCCACAGTACCAAAAGGAGTTTTCTTGGAGCAACTCCAAAAACCGTCTCTGGTCGAAGAACCAGAAACACCTCCTCTTGAGATGGCCTCATTAGATTACGAGGATACGGATGACTCCCATCTACGAGTATCTTTACAAGGGTTCCAGACCAAGATGATCTTGAGGCGGATCGATTATCCGAAAAGCCAAAATGTATACTTTGGTTGAAAGAGTCCTCTATAAACGAGGAACCTAAGGAATACTCATGCGATGCATTCCGCAAAACGAAGGAATAACACTCCTTCACGATATACACAGTGGCATCTGTGGGACGATGCTTCCTCTGAACATTGGTTGGTAAAGCCTTTCGACAAGGTTTTTCTTGGCCTCTGATACTGCACGATGCTATAGAGGTGGTTAAAAAGTGTGTCCAATGCCAATTCCATGGTAGATGATACACCAACCGGCTCAAGCATTACAAACAATACCTCTTTCTTGGCCTTTTGCACTGGGGCTTGATATCCTAGGACCGCTTCCCAAAGCTCCGGGAGGTTTCAATTCCTTTTGTGGCTATTGACACGCTCACAAAATGGATCAAGTTGAACTCAGAATCGGGATAACTAAGCGACAAAAGGTTCATGATGAGAAGCGTAATTAGTCGATTTGGAGTTCCGAGTCGGATAATTACGCATAATGGTAAACATTCGCAAGTGCAAAATTTCGTGAATTTTGCGACGAGTTGGGTACCAAGTTATGCTATGCTTCTGTTGCACATCCCCAAAGCAATGGGGCGGTCGAACGTGCAAACGGCCAAATAATGCGAGGAATTAAAACTCGAGTCTTCGACCAGCTTGTTAAGCGCTCGGGGGCTTGGGTACAAGAATTACCTCCATATTATGGGCGTTAGACGACCACCAATGAGCAACAGGAGAAACACCATTTTTTCTAGTTTTGAGCGAAGCCATGCTTCCTCCGAGCTAAAATTGTGGTCGACACGAGTTGAAACCTTCAACAACTCGGATCAGAACAACTTCGGCAGATGACATTAACCTACTCAAGAGAGGAGAAACCTAGCCTTAATCCGTTCGGTAGTCTACCAACAAGCCCTGCGCAGATACTATAATCGTAAGGTCCAACCTCGCAGCCTTGCTGTAGGTGACTTGGTATTGAGGCTCTGCCAATCCAAGTCTAATCGGAATAAACTTTCCCCTAAATGGGAAGGTCCTTACACAGTGGTCGAAGTAACTCGGCCAGGGTCGGTACGACTAGCAATGGAAGATGGACATGTTCTCTCAAACTCTTGGAACATCGACCGCCACATAAATTCTATGTGTGACCGGTTTCTCGAGCAATAAAAGTCCGAGTTCTTTCTACCTCTTTTGCCTTATTTTTGAGTAGTGCTTTTTTAATCTTTCGACTATGATATGAAAACACCCAGTTTTCTTTACACTGGTCGAAAAGTGAGAAACGTCATCTGGTCGAAACTTCTCCTCTCTGCATGTGGTTCTGCCCACTAGAAGGAATTTTCTAACATCGACTGCTACTCACTTTTTCTCGCCAATACAAAGAGCTCGGTTTTATCTAGTCGTAATGTTCTCAAAACCAACTCTCTCAATCTTAGTCTATTTTTTCATAAATTCAAAAATATTCTAAGTAGAGTGCACTTTCTTACATTTGTTCGACCACCTTTGGTGTACTCGATTTGTTTTAACGGTGAAGGAAGAGACACACCTAGTCGAAGTCTTCCTCCTCTCGCATGTGGTCACGCCCACTAGAAGGAAACTTCCTAGTGTCGCCATCTCCTACTTTTGCTCTTTGGAAAAGACTTATCAAGTCCACCAAAAAGGACGAACGAATGACTAAAGTACTCTAAGACGCTTGTTTAACTCAAGTTGTTGTTCTTGGTTTGATTAAACTAGTCTGAGATGGGAACATCACCTAGTCGAAGTCTTTCCTCTCGCACGTGGTCCCGCCCACTAGAAGGAACTTCCTAGTGTCAAGTCGTTTCTACTCTTTTCGACCCAGTGCTTGACAACCGTAACAAAAGCTATAAGTTAAATAAACCTCTCTTTTTTTCAGAAACCCCATTTTAAACACTATTTATTTAGATTGTCTAAACAATCTAAGCAAATAGTCGGGGCTAGGATAAAGTTATTAATTTGACTTCAATTCTTAGTCTTTCATTCGCTTATTATCTTTTGAGTAACTAACTACTCGACAAGATGATTTTCAGGAAATGAGGCGGATCATATATTACTCATCAACAAAAATTGTCTGCCTTACAAGGTAGTTACAAGATTACTCTGAAGGGGGAGAGCCTAGCTGCATTTCCTCCGCCACCTTTTACTAATCGATCAGATTTCCTCAATCGAGACGACTTGCCTCGATTCAGATACAAGTCGGCTTCGATTGGTTTAACATTAAAGCGGGGTCTTGAGCTTTAAGTTTCGCCAAAGCGTAACTTCATCGCAGCTTCGATCGCTTCCTTATTGATTCAAATTTTGATTAGTCTTGAGTGGTCACCATTTCTTGCAATTTTCCGACTTGTTTCCCAATGGTACTTGTGTGAGCGGCTATAGTATCTTCTCGAGGAGTTTTTCCCTCAGAATGTAGCTCACTAAGCACATTGTTCAGGAGAGTGATGTTGCCTTGAAGACTAGTCTTCATCGACTCCATCTCCTGTTGGGTACAAGTCGAAGCCTCGCGAAGCTTCTTGTTTTCACCACTTGTTACGAAAAGAATAATATCGGTCAAACAAAAATATACTTCTAGAGGAAGATAACACAAAGATAATTATAGGTAAAAGCTTTTCTTACCTACTAATTGAGAATCCAATTTCTTGACCTCTTCTCGATGGGAAGCAACGGTTTGACAAAGATGCTTTTGCTCCCATGCTCGATGTCCTCTCAGATTCATCTTAGCAATGCGACGGACTCATTGCGATTAAGGTCTTTGCTTGGATTTCACCTCGAGGTTTCTCAATTGGGCAAGCAATTTCGAACAAGAAATTGGCATTAGAAAAGGAAAATACTCAAAAGGATAGCGGTAAAGATTTACTTACGTTAATCGAGTTCTAAAACCCTCGAGTTCTTGATCCTTATTCGCGGTAATGCGGGAAAACTCCTGAATAACCAAAGCTTTTTCTTGAACTTCGGTCTGGAGCTTCCGCATCTCTTTTTCTTTAGGAATAAGTCCATTCTTCGTCCCCCAACTATACCCGATGATTAATTTTGGTCCTCGAACTTAAATACCGGATATAACGCACTCAAACTTTACATACCGGCAAATCGTCGTGTCCCTCCGCGGCGACGGCGGTTTGGGCCGACGTGGCATCCACGCTGGCGCTGAGTCGGCCTCGCACTCGGTCGCTCTCCTGTCAAATTCCCTGACCCCGTCGCCCTCGCACTCGGTCGCTCCCTCTCGCTCACTCTCGCTCTCGCTCTCTCTCTCTCTCACGGCGGCTAGGGTTTGGCGGCGCGGCGACTAGGGTTTGTAGTTTGGTGGCCGCCGCGACCCAAGATACCTTCCCGGCCGTCTCGCGCCACGCCGATCGTCCTCCCGACGAGCAATCTGCAGAGCCCTCCCGAGCTCCCGCGTGCAGATTTCCCCTCGGTTGGAGGTGCGCCATGGCGGCTTTAGGAGCTCCATTCCACACATCGAGGAAGCTCAAGGTCGGCGGCATGTATTGCACCCTCGTCAAGACAGCTTTATGGGGCTTCCACCTCGCCGATTCCATACTGAGAGCGACCATCGAGTACGCCCAACGGTCCATTGCCATTGCGGGAGAAGGTGGTCGGTGGATCTCGTGGAGCGACTCTAACCCTAACGACGAGGTACATGACATGCATGCGAGCTCGGGTAAGTAATCTTCACCAAATTCTTTGTTATTTTGGTTTGTGAAGGCTCGCTTATTTGTGAATCTTAATTGAAGGTCGGAGGTCGCAAGTTTTGGGCATGGTACGATGATGAACCAACCCCTTCTTGAGGCGGGTAGTCTTCGACTTGCGCGATAATCGTTAGGGCGTTGAGGAAGGAGAACCATGAGCTTAGGGCGTTAAGGAACCAGAACAATGAACAAGATTTGAGTGTGGCCGAGTCCAGGCATGGAGAACGTGATGTAGCAGTTGTTGGACTCGCTGGTAGGGTAGCACAGCTGGAGAAAGAGAGGAGACTTTTTTTGTCTTGCTTGTTGTTTTTGCAATGATGGTAGTTAGAGTTCTGATTAGGGAATGTAATTGAACCTGTGCCGCAATCTATTATGTAATGGAACCTGTGTTGCTCTGAAATTGTCCAGTTCAGTTGATGCTCTGTAATACTGATGCTTGTCAACAAGGTACCATGATTGAACCTAACAGCATAACTGTCTGGAATCGATGCTCTCTAATACTGGATGAAATGTAAACCTGGATGAAATGATACTAGGGGGACAGGTGATTGAAACAAGTTCGATGCTCTTTAACTGTCCAGGCATTGTCCTAATGTAACCGAGAATGCATTGTAAGATGTTCAATCCATGTAAACATCAATGAACTCGAATCATTGTCTGCATTGTCTTAATGAGAACTGTGAATGCATTGTCCCAACAGAACCTGGAATGCATTGTTCAATCTTGTGCTTAATGTGATTGGAGTCTTAAGAAGGATTGCAAGATTCTTGTGTCACCTGACTCTTTTTTTTCTAATTAGGCTTCCGGACACTGATTATGCGTAATGATCTAGGGCCTAAAGACATTAGTCAACGAACAAAGTGGTGAAATTCCAAACGGACAACATGGTTACAGTAGTTTCTCATGTCATCTTTCATAGTTCGATGGCTTGATCTGAAATCACAGTTCCATTTCCATTAATAAACACAGTTATCAGCCCACAAGGCACAAGTTGAAAATATTACATAACACTAAGTGATTGCTGCAGACTGTCTGCACCACAAGGCACAAGTTGAAAAGATTACATAACACTAATAAAGATAAGCTGCCACCCACAAGGCACAAGTTCAAAAGATTACATAACACTAACAAAGATAACCGTCGGCAAATCCATTAGAACATCACTCATTAGTTGGGATACCCAAAGCTTTGCAAGCTTTGAACTATAACTTTGCTTCTTCTTGGTTGGACTCGGCTTCTTCCTATTTTGAAAGGTGGTTCTTGGGCCGCAGCTTTACCGAGGCGTAACCCGGTTACCGGATGTTCACACTTGATTTTGCACTCGCAGACGCCACACTTGCCTCCAAGTTCATAGTGCCGTAACCACCATGTTGTGTAGTGACTTTAGCGAAGAGCGAGAGGTTTTGATGATCCTCGATCCGCATACCAGTCATGTGAGTAACCACCATGTTGAGTTAGAGGTTTGTAGTTTGCAAGTGCAAAGAATATAAATGAAGATATGGAAATTTTGGAATGCACCTACATTCTCAAAAATTGTGCCCATCTGTCTGAGTACAATACTCCTACCCCAAAGGCAACTCTTTTTGGATGGAGGTGGTGTGTTCACCGAATTAGACCTGTCTTTCTCTTGGTCATGCTAGAACACTCTGTTGTGGTGGAGGAATCACAACTGCAATGTGAAAGGTGCTTAAACTATGTAATTTTGTACCAACTTAGGAAATGCATGAAATGAAGGAATGAATTTTGTACTGTGGGAACAGACCAGTTGGTGTAGAATTGCCAACACTTGCACAATGACCTTGTTGATCCTGGCTGGGCTCTGATGTTTGCTCTGATTGGCCATGTCTCCTCTCACAGCTAGACCTGTTATGGCCAATTCCTTTGCAAAGCCTGCACCTAATGATTGTGCCAATCTTGGGCAGTCTTATTCCTTTAGGCTTCTCATCTTGCTCTCTCTTCCTATCTTTCTTTGGCCTCCTGTATTTTCTCCATTTTTGGTTGCCTTGGTCTTGGTCTCCGATGTGGGCCAACAAGTCATGCCTCAACAGTTGCAAGCGGTGCTCATAAGTCTTGTTGTACTCTGCAATGGAGTAACATGGTGCTATGTAGTCATCAAGGAAGCTGCTCCTCCAATTGATGCATGCAATGGCATGTGGGCAAGGCAAACAGACATTGCCAATATACGCATGAACAAGTTCTACTATCCAAGTTCATCGAGAACCTATGATCTCTATGTGTGACCTCAAAACCATTCGACCATTGTACACAAAGATGACGTAAAACCGACTCATTGATGTAGACCTTCATTTTCTTGAATATTGGGGCATGTCACACTGTCCACTTCTCGCCTTGCTTTTGTTGGTATGGATTCTAACCATCACTTTCCTCCTTATCCACTCAAACATGCCGATGATAGGAGGTACCTTGACTCAACTATGGCATGATTGAATGATTCACACATGTTGTTGTCCACAGATTCACAAAGATGATCCCAACTTGAACCATGCCCTGCTCCAATGTTGTGGATCTGTCCTCATGATTGCATTAGCACCTTGAGGTATCCTTTGCAAGCCTTGCCCAATGGTAGTTGAAAAGATTGACACATGGAGATTTGGCACACAACCGTAACTCTTCCGCCAAGCCTTGTTCTTGTAAGTCTTCCTGAAGTTGGCATAGATGTGTCTTGCACATCCTATGCTCAAACCTTGGGTACCCAATCTTGAATAAAGATTTAGTAGGCCCCGCAACAAACAAGCGAAGTTAAATCTGCATATGACAAATTGGATGAATAAACACTAATGTGACTTACTTTGCATTGATCCGAGATGATTACCCATCCTTCGCCATCTCCAATTTCTATATCTTTGAAGAAAATCCCACGTAACCAGTCCATGACTCATTAGTTTCCTTCTCTACCACATGCCCATGCTATAGGGTACATCCGATTGTTTGCATCTCTTCCCATTGCACAAATTAGCTCCCCATTGGTTGGACCTTTGAAGAAACAACCATCTAAACCTATCACTTTCCTACACCCACTAAGAAACCTCTTTTGCAAGCATCCAAACAAATATACATTACGTGAAAAAGCGACACGGGGCATCTGGATGCGGCTTAACCACTCTTGTGCTACTCGGATTGCTCCTAAGAAGCTCCATTTGGTAGTCAAAGACCCTACCATACTCTCCCTTCTTGAGTCTAATACATACGCATTACAATGGACTTAGCTCTTTTGCACTTAGCTATGCTCACATCTCGCATGCATTTGTTCTGTCTTTGTTTGCTTCAAGTGCTCAAGCTTCAGGTTGGGTTTCCCATTATGGCACTCTCAAACTTTTCAACTATTCTCCGAAGTGACAAGTTTGTTGTCCCTTCTTGGGGGGCATGTGTGCTCATCCTTGAAACTACTCACTATCCATCCTTCTGTCTCATTGTTATTTGACAACAAGATAAACCAAGGACATTTGGCCCACTCACATTGAGCCCTAACCCTTTTGTTGTCATTCTTGCAAAATTAATAACATGTCTCCTCTCTACTCCATCTTGCGCTAATGCCTTGAATGAAGTCCCCTTGCGGCTAAAACCCATGCCCAAGCTAAAAGTAGGAGACTTGCTTTGGGGTCATACCTAGGGTACTTGGGTTTCCTCCTCAGAGCTCACCATCACCGCCACCTTCCTCATAGCTGTCCTCTTCCTCACTCTCGAGAAAAGTAAGAAGTGTCTTTGTCATCGTCTCCTCCTTGTCCCTTGACTCATCAATGGCCACCAAATGACCAAATTTTGTACCTCTTCTCGTAGTCACTTTGCAAGTCTTGTAGTCGACCTTTGCCTTCCCCTTCATATCGTGCAATGTATTGTAGAACTTCCGCTGCGGGCAATATCCTTTGCAATATCGGTGGTGACACCTCAATCACCTCCACCTCCTTGGAAGCATCTAATTCCTCATCATCATCTGTGTGCATCCAAGCTTCACTCTCATCTTCCCAATCACCTGTCTTCATCTCCTTTGTCACCAACACCATCACCATCTGAGCCAACATCATCATCAACTCCCACTGCCTCAACAAATATATCCACAACACCCCATCGGTGATCTGATCACCATGGTCAGCGGTCCTCATCATTTGTTAGCGCCCTCAATCCAGTCTTCAATGCTTTCCCAGGAAACTGCCAGTGCATGAGTACCAACTCCACATCCTCACAATGGTCCTTCAAATGGCCTTGGACCTCCGGTAGCGACAACTTATCCCGATCTATGTAAGACATGCCGTCTCTTCCTCCGCAATAATGCAATCTCTTCCCATCATCAAAGAAATCCCCACTGAAATGGAACCTAACAGCTAGCTTGTCCAAATTATCCATTGCTAAATCGAGTAATGCAAGAAATCACCACCGTGATATACCTACATGCAAAATAACACCAACCATTACTCTAAGAACAACACTAATCGAAGTAGCTCCACAAACAACCGGAGTAATTGCGCCAGATCTAGGATTGAAGAACTCACCTTTAGCCCTGTCCTTGTTCACCGCCGCATCCTATCCGCTGGGATCTGGGGATTTCTTAGAACCCTAGTCGCCGCCGGCCGCCAAACCCTAGCCGCCGCCGAGAGGGAGAGCGAGAGCGAGAGTGAGCGAGAGGGAGAGAGAGCGACCGAGTGCGAGGGCGACCGCATCAGGGCATCAGAGAGAGCATGATTTGATTCGAGGGGGAGAGAGGGAGAGAGAGCGACCGAGTGCGAGGCCGACTCAGCGCCAGCGTGGATGCCACGTCGGCCCAAACCGCCGTCTCACGCACGGAGGGACGCGATTTGTCTTTATGAAAAGTTTGAGGTGCGTTATATCCGGTATTTAAGTTCAGGGACCAAAATTAATCATCGGGTATAGATGAGGGACGAAGAATGGACTTATTCCTTTTCTTTATCTGGAGAAGAAAGGAGAGTCGGGTAAAGGTTAAAGATCAAAAGCAGTCTTAAGTTCAGAACTTACTGTTTATTTTTTCCTGCAATCTTTTAGATGCAGAGACACTCTCGAAGTCTATCCGAGAGGACTAATACTTCGTTCCTTAGCCTCTTGACTCTTCTTTTCATAGTCGGTGAGTCAGCTAAGGTCTTCGTATCACTGTTTAACCTACAAAGAACAGGAACGAAGATAAACATCAGCCGAATGGTTGTAAGTACTTCTACAACTACCGACCTAGTCGTAAGTTTTTCTACGACTACGATATGGTTGTAAGTCTTTCTACGACCACTACCGGTTGTAAGTAGTCGTAAGCTTTTTACGACTAGTACTTTGTCATGAGTTTCTTCCATGACTATTCTCGTAAAACATTATCACGAGTATTTAAGTCAAAAACAACTATGAATGATAAGTGACTTACCACCTCTCGCGCCTCGCATGCAGTATTTCTTTCTCTGTCTTAGCTCTAAAAGTTGTCGATGATACTCACCGACAACAAACAATTTGCTCCGAGCTTTACGCAAAAGAGAACGGTGAGAAGAGAAGGAAAGCCACATATATAAGTATTTCAAGATACTTACATTCATAGTCGCCCTAGCAAACATTGAATATACAAGGTCCGGGTTTTGCGGCTTATCCATCCTCGCGACCTTGTCCCACCACACCTTCTCGGCGCTCGTTATCAAAAGTATTCTCCGTATTGGGAATATCTTTTGGATGGGGACTCGGTCACGAGATTTGTGCGTAAGACCCTACGACGGAGGCAGCCCAAAGAAGTCACCACGAAGTTGAAATTTTCTCCTTACGGTTCGTGATTTCTCTTTGGGTAGGGAAGGAACGCCGCCCACGATTTCCTTCCCAGAGCGGTGCGCAGTGGTCACCACCTTGACCGAGGCTTCCATAGTTGCCTCTGTTGTTTCCACAACCTCGGTGGTCGAGCGGCCACCTCAACGAAGAATACCGCTACTTCAAGGGTCGAGTTACGACCTCGGCAGATGTGGAAGTCACTGAGAGTCTCGACTTCATCGACCACAGGTCAAGGGTGATGCTTGACCACCTCCATTGATACCTCTCCGGTGAATGAAGGGATAGCAATGGACTTCTCGTGAAGCATTCCGGGTCAAGGAGTCTGACCGAAATAAAGAAAAGCAAATCAGGTTGTGAAAAGAAAAAGGTAAATGTCGTTCTTACACTTTAGTACATTTCACATACCTCGCACCTGGTCTTAACCAGAATTTTGGAGCAATCCTCCCACGGAGGACCTTTTTTCTCCACGACCACGTCCGTCGAGGTTCAATAATTGGTCCAAACACGACCACGTCGGTCGTAGAGTTTGAACAGAGATCGTGGCTCGGTTTCTCGATCCTCTGGATGGGCGAGATCGCCTCGACCATTCGAAAGATCGCCCTCGATTGCGAGGTTGTGCCGATGCGACATCGTCCTTCATAAAGACATAAAATCTTTCCAGTTCTCCTTTCGGTTGCTTGATAAAACTAGGAGTGGCACCGATCGTGAAAGATTCCGTGTCATAATAGAAAGGTACCTTAGCCTTGCGAGGTTTGCGCTAAGAGGTTCACCGCTTCAACCTCCCGGCCCGGCGGCTGCGGCCTCGGCTTCAGATACAACTACAGCCGCCGCAGGCTTTGTAGAGGGTCTGGTCGAAAGACCAGAGCTCGAGCTTGCTCCCCCCTTATCGACAGATTTTACAAGTCGACGTCTCTTCGAGGGAGGAGCCGAGCCTTTGTCTTTCGACAACCCGGCGCCAATAATCATCGAGCGACTTCTTCGTCGTCCGACGATTTTCCATGCCTACTTTACGTAAAGCAAAAGCGAGAAAAGAAGAATCACTAATTAGTCGTAAGTTTTTCTACGACTAGTACCAAGTCGTAAGTTTTTCTACGACTTTTTCTTGATCGTAAGATATTCTACGAACACCATTAGTCGTAAGTATCTTCTACGACTATAAAGTCCTAATGGAAAAATCAGATTTTTGATTACCTTTAGGCGCTCTATCCTTTCATCTGCGGACAAAGCCCGCAATGATTTGAGGAACCCCCTCGGAGTGGCGGAGACTTCTCACAGATGAGTCGACTGAGTCAACCTCGGCTGTGAAAGATCTGTATAAGCAGATAAAAATATTAGACAAGGTTGAGAAAGACCAAGCGGAGAGCTAAGTCGACAATTGCTTACCCTCCTCGTAGTCTCGGTGGGGTCTCCTCTCCCGAGTACCTCCACATAGGAGATGCTCGTTTCTTCAGAGGACTAATTCGGCGTGTGATGAAATCCTTCACCACATGCCATCCGTCGACCCTTCTTCCTTCAAGTCCTTAATAGTTTGAATATAAGGGCTAATCCAGTTTGATATCTTGAGGTTGAGTCCCATGAAGATTTCTTTTCAGCGACCTTCCCATGAAGGAAAGGTGTCTTCAGAGGTGACCTTCAAAGAGAACCACCTCTTCCTCGGCCCGACCACGAAGACCGGGTGAAACTCGAATGTACTCTTCGACTTGAGTCGTGGAGCTTGATCGCAGACTTCCGGCGATTCGGTTTGTCGAGCCATCCCATAATAATATTGAAACAACTCGAGATCCATAGGAATCCCCAGTGCGCCTCGCCTGATACACGAACACACTCAACATGGTAATGGAATTGGGACCTAAGTTCACCGGTTCCACCCCAAAGTGTTCGAGTACTCATCAGAAGAAAGGGGTGGGCGAGCAATCGAAGGTCGCACTCACTGTACGCTTGGAAGGCGGAATTTGCCCATTTTCCCCGATGGCGTGCTACCCGATAGTGGAATCCACTTCACGAGCCTTCTCTGGAATCTTCCCAACATCGACTAAGATCTTGATCTTAGCGCATCCATCTCGATTCCTCCCATTCGAAACTCTCTTGGCCATTTCGCCGAAGCAAGAAGTTTTTTAATTGGGTTGGCGGCGAGAAGATGAAACCTAGTCGAGGATGGAGAAAGCAAGAGCTCAAGAACAATGAGTGATTTGGGGAAAGGTAAAATCCAAGTCTACCTCTGGTAAGTTTTATAACAGACGATCTCCGCCGCCTTAAACCGTCTCGGCTATAGGTCTATGAGAGATGGTTGTACCGCAGGAACCGCTTCATCGGACAAGTCTATGAGAGCGGTTGCAATTCCCAGATGGTCCGCTCGAGAAAAATAGGTGCGTATTGTCACCTCCAAGCGAAATTACATTCTTGACCAAGTCTTTCTAGTCGAAGGAAGTATCAATCGGAAGAGTTTTTCTCCGATTTCGTACTACGACCACCGAGACGGTCGTAGGGGTTTTTATGACTTTTTGATAGTCGTAAGCAACCTTCCGACCAAGCAAATTCTGGTCAAAGCAAAGACTCAAATGTCGAAGAGTTTTTCCTTCGACTATCATTCTACGACATTCTCATGGTCGTAAGTCCATTTCTGAAACCTTTATCAAGTAAGTTACTTTCACTTGAAGTGGGGGCTAGATGACGAGGATCTAATAATCCTCATTTTATCTTTTATCTATAATTTTATTATGGGTAAATATGATGTCACATAGTCCCGTAAATACCCCTTATATCTATAAGGGAGAAGCCCAACAAGTGATTGTAAGTTCTTCTACAATCACCCACATAGTCGTAAGTCTTGCTACGACTATATCATGGTCGTAAGTCCTTCTACGACCACTACATAGTCGTAAGTCCTTCTACGATCGTTACCGGTCGTAAGTCCTTTTACATCGCTACGGTCGTAAGTTCTTCTACGACCGGTAAACTTCACCACCTTAATAATCAAACCTACAAGGTAGTGGGTCCAATTGATTAAGGAATCCGAACGGTCTACACGCACTATTATTCCGCTTATTAATGGTGTGTAACTACCCCATTATCTCGGAAGATAATTGCGACGGCGTGAAGAAGCCGAGTCGGTAATCATCGCCATCATGCGCCCGTTCATCGATTAATTAGGCGATCTCCGCAGACAAAGCGGCTACTTCTTCACGACTATATAAGGGCATCAATCGAGAGATGGGGGACAATGAACAAGAGCTAGTCAAGTAGGAACATAAGCGCTATTCTCTGTAATAGTCTTAGTCTTTTACTTGATCATCAAGAATACCACACCACACAGGATTAGGGTTATTATTCTCTCCGGAGAAGGCCTGAACCTGTCTAAACATCCCGTGTCAATCCACTCTGCGTGATCTCATCTCTAGGAGACCCCCCGAATCAAACAATCTTTACGTAAGATCGGTTCTAATACACCGACACCTATCAAATCAATCCAAAGAAAGCTTTGATCAAAGATGTGTCTCTTTGCCTTTCTTCTCTCTATCTGGTGATTTTGAGTCTTTCTTTGATTCACATATTTTTGATTGATTTCTTTACATGATCTAGCTTGCTGTGATATGTGGGAATACATCTAGGATTATCTTGATCATCAATCACCCACGAGCAAGTTTTTGGATCTAGTTTTCGTTTTGACTCGGTTTTAAACCATCCACCTCTCAAACTGAAAAAGGTCTGAACTTTTCCAAGGATCTTCACGATCTTCAATTGGAATAGGTTCCTGACATCCTAGAGAAGGTGTGTACCAAGTTTCATCAAGTTTGGAGTAGTAGATCAAAAGTTACATCTATTTGCAACTTCATTTTTCGGGCTGATTTCACTGTTCATCAGGCTGGAGGTCAGACCGCCCTAAACAGAGGTCAGACCGCTCATGGACCGGTCAGACCGCCATTAAATAGAGGTCAGACCGCCCTACACTTGGAAATTAAGTTTCGGTTGATTTTGGTTGTTTTGCTTCGGGGTTTAGATTGGATTCAATACTAGTCTTCCGCTGTACTGGTATATTGATCTTCATAGCTTCCATAGCTATTGGAGTGAGATTTGGATTGAATCTGATCTTGGTTGAAAAAGTGAGCGTGCTCCTATTCACCCCCCTCTAGTCGCCTTTTCGGTCCAACAAGTGGTATCAGAGCCCGGTTAGTTCAATCTTGATCTTAACCGGTCACTGAACTAGGCGATGGATAAGTACTCCACCAAGCCGCATATCTTCGATGGGCACGACTATGCCTATTGGAAGAATCGCATGCGAGTCTTCCTTGAGAGCGAAGGACAAGCTATATGGGTGGTTGTTCGAGCCCCTCTCGTTCTTGCTGAAGTTGTTACGCCGGCTTCAACGACGATGAGGTACCTCTCTCCTATGATCTCCTTTCTGATAGATGCGAAACTATCTTTGAGCAACTCATGAGTCAGGATAAGGCGTTAGAGTATATCATGGCTAGGAACAAGGACTTAGAGTCTCAAGTAGATAATTTAACTTTAGAACTTGCAAATTCTAAGACTCTTAAATCTGATGAATGTCTCCAGTATGGCATTTGGTACTCCTGCTCTTCTTCTTTGTCCATTCGGGGGTTTTCTGATTCTGATTTTGTGGGCTGTCGGCTTGATAGGAAGAGTACCTCGGGCACTTGTCACTTCCTAGGCACTTCTCTTGTCTCTTGGTCTTCTAGGAAGCAGTCCTCTGTTGCACAATCCATCACGAGGTGAATATATAGTCTTGCTAGTTGTTGTAGTCAGATTTTGTGGATGGTATCCACTCTTAAGGACTATGGGTTAAATTTTGCTAGTGTTCCTCTTTTCTGTGATAACACTTCTGCTATTAACATTGCTAAGAACCCTGTGCAACACTCTAGGACCAAGCACGTAGACATTCGCTATCACTTCCTTAGAGACCATGTCGAGAAGGGTGATATTGTGCCGCACTTCGTGGAGTCCGAGGCTCAACTGGCTGATATCCTCACCAAGCCTTTAGACCCAACTAGGTTTGCCACCTTGAGAAGCGAGTTAGGGGTAATTTATCCCTATGGGTTGGTTTGAGGGGGAGTTCGATCTTTTCTGATCTTACCTTGTTCTTTTGATCTTTTATTGTTCTTTTTCTGAACTTATTGATCTTTTTGAACTTTTTATTTTTTTAGGCTTTTTAATTGCATCTCATTGTATCATATTGCATTCATATGAAAAATACATCAAGTGGTATGAAAAATCCAAAAAGATGCATTGTAATATAAGATTTTCTGCTTATCTTTTAAAATTGATGAAGCTTTGCCTATTACCCTTTGGAGCTTTAGTATTTCAATTCTTGCTCAATGCCATGTCTAGTTCTTTAACTTGTTAGAATTATCATGCTTTTACATGTGTAGCTAAGTCTTTGCTATATGAGCTAGAACCTTAAAACAACTCGAACAAAAAAATTGCAATTTGTGGATGTTTTAGCGAGTTGCGCAATTAGTGCTCCTTTTGTGACATTGGCCCTGTCAGAATTGCTTTGTTAGCTCTTGAATCTAAAATTGACCATTACTTGAGCTTTTTGTGTTCTTGAGTTTCTAAAACTGTTCCTGTGAAAAATGAAAAAAAAATCAAGATTGTGTTATGCTTAAAATGTGCCAAACTACTCTTATGAGACTGCTTGTCAAAGACATGAACATGGAGATATTTTGATGATCCAGACGATCTCATGGGGATTGCTTGTCAGAAATGACATGAACCTCAAGATTTATCGCCCTGGTAGAAGCTTAGAAAGAGTTTGTGGCTGGCTCCTAGTCCAGGATCTTCTTTACTAAGATATACCTTTAATCAACTTCTGATCGTAGCTTAGGATGAGTTTGTGGATGGCTCCTAGTCCAGGATCTTGTCACTAAGTTAGATCGTTAGTCAACTTCAATATTCAATGCATATGAGAAAACTGTTGACAAATGGGCTTTTGAGAAATACTGAGCAAAATGATTCAATACAGGACCTGATTGACTCTTAATGTGGTCTTTGTTAGATTTTTTATCTCACTTTGACATTTTGACATGGCCAATTTCATTTTAGAATCCCTGCTGATTAACTTGCTGAATTTGAAGCTTTGCTTAAATTGATCAAATCTATTGCTTTACTTTTGAGCCTTTGTGCTTAACTTTGATATATATGTCTTACCATGATCTTGCTAGCGCTGTCAGGCTTGATATGTTGTTTGTGCAATATTAGAAATGCTGGCTAGTTCTTTTGGGTAATCTCCAAAGCTTCTTGTACTCAAAAATTGAAAAATACAAAAATGAAGCCACTCCATTGCACTTCATGCATACTTCTTCTTTTTTGGTTTCTTTCTTCATTCTGCATTTGTTATCTCTGGATGAGAGGAAGGCGTGATTCCTTGATGACTCTATTGTCAAAGGGGGAGAAGATATTTCAATGTTGGGGAGAAGATTATACAAAGGGGAGAAAGTTGGAGAATTTGAAATTTTCTGAAATCCGAGGATCATAGTGAGGGGGAGTTCTTGAGTTGCATTCTTATTGTCTTATTGAATATTCTGAACTTAAATTGCATTCTTTTATCCTCACAATGATCATAGGTCAATTGAACAATTGTTCTTTCATATGGACCTTAAGTGAGATTTTTGATTTTTTTCTGGAAATCAAAATTTTTATGCTTTCTTTTGCCTTATCTCACTTGCCTATGCTATTCTGATGCCAGCTTGGTCAGTTCCATTGCTTTCTCTTGCTTATGAACCAAGTTGTGCCTTTGTGCGAAAACGAAAGTTTTTTACTTTTCAAACCTCCTAATTATATTTTCTGGATTATTGCCAATGTGTTCATCAAGGGGGAGATTATGGATATCATGGGGATATGCTTCAGATCTTAGGATGATGTGACAATTGGCAATGGCGTTATCGGTTTGTCGTTTCACGAGTTTTCGACAAAGGTTCAGGCTTTCTGGACAGGGGCGGTCCGACCGGCCATAGCATGGCGGTCCGACCGTTCCCAAATCGGTCGGACCGGCCATATGCGCGATCGCATCGTCGCGGTGATCAAAGTGGTCGAGCAGCCGGGCCAAAATAGAGGTGTAGGCAAGTGAGGGATCCCAATGCACTTGGTCCCATAATTTTGGAGTCTCGGTCAAAAGTTCTATTGGTTTAAAGTTTCAGAGGTTTGGATTTTCGGGGTTGAAAATCGGCTAAGTCCTTCGGGCGGTCGGACCGCCTATGGTGGCGGTCCGACCAAGCAAGGGCATTGCTCGACCGCCCCAGGGGCTGATCGGACCGATTGTCACTTGAACGTCGGTCTTCGTGGCGGCGTTGTTCGTTGGTTAGGTCAAAGTCATGAGTTTCAGTGCATATGTGTTGCATGATGCATGTTTTGACTAACGTGGGTCAAGTTGTGAAGAACTTGTTCCCGGATTCGATTTGCTTGTCTATTGTTGTGCAGGTTGCTTGGTGGTCAACGACGGTCAACGGCGAGGATGATCGGGACTAGGCTTGGAGAGCGAGGTCGTAACGATCGGCGATGCGGGTGAGGTCAATGAACTCAAGTATGGTGCGAGAATGGACAAGGATGACCGAACAGACGATTGGGCGATCGGTTTGATCAAGCGGCGCGGAGTCGGTGCAAGTGCCATGGTGGTTTCGGTGGGAGCCGGATGGGAGAGACTTGCCGACATGGAGAGAGCCGCTGATCAACCTACACGTGGCGGAGCATGCGAAGTGCTTCACGCAGATGGACTCGGTCTTCGGAGAAGGACCGAGAAGGGGTATTTTGGTAATCTTACCAAATACCACCTAGGTGACCTTTTGCCTACCCGCGGCGCAAGACGACGCAAAGATAAGTGGTTTAGGTCAAGAGGTGTTGAAGACGGCACTTTAAAATGCGTGCGTGTGTGACCCGTTTGTGTTGGGCCTTAACGGGAGCCCATTTGAGTTAATCTTCTAGAAGGTCTAAGCCTCCACTATAAATAGAGGAGGGAGGTGGCTGCACCCCCTCCAACTCTTTCATTATTGTTGAAACCCTAGTTTGGCTTAGGGAGAGGATTAGTGGAGGTTAGGGTTCTAGAGAGTTTTGATTTGATTTTGTGCTCTTGGATTGAGTTTTTTCCTCCATTGATGGAGTGGCTGTAACCCCAAACCCTATCAAATCAATCCAAAGAAAGCTTTGATCAAAGATGTGTCTCTTTGCCTTTCTTCTCTCTATTTGGTGATTTTGAGTCTTTCTTTGATTCACATGTTTTTTATTGATTTCTTTACATGATCTAGCTTGCTGTGATATGTGGGAATACATCTAGGATCATCTTGATCATCAATCACCCACGAGCAAGTTTTTGGATCTAATTTTCGTTTTGACTCGGTTTTAAACCATCCACCTCTCAAACTGAAAAAGGTCTGAACTTTTCCAAGGATCTTCACGATCTTCGATTGGAATAGGTTCCTGACATCCTAGAGAAGGTGTGTACCAAGTTTCATCAAGTTTGGAGTTGTAGATCAAAAGTTACATCTATTTGCAACTTCATTTTTCGGGCTGATTTCACTGTTCATCAGGCTGGAGGTCAGACCGCCCTAAACAGAGGTTAGACCGCTCATGGACCGGTTAGACCGCCATTAAATAGAGGTCAGACCGCCCTACACTTGGAAATTAAGTTTCGGTTGATTTTGGTTGTTTTGCTTCGGGGTTTACATTGGATTCAATACTAGTCTTCCGCTGTACTGGTATATTGATTTTCATAGCTTCCATAGCTATTGGAGTGAGATTTGGATTGAATCTGATCTTAGTTGAAAAAGTGAGCGTGCTCCTATTCACCCCCCCTCTAGTCGCCTTTTCGGTCCAACAAGGCCATTTTGTTGGACAGTCATGCTGAGGGGTGAACTTCTCCCCACACCCATAACATATTAACATAGTCCATGTGTTCTTCTGTACTCCTTCAGCTGTTTTGCTTTCTATAACTCTGCACTACTACACAAAGGGTCATCAGAGACGGTTCTAAACCGTCATCAAAGACAGTTTTTGAACCGTCTGATTTTATGTGTCTGTGATAAGTAACAACACGGACGATTTTTGGTTGAAACCGTCTGTGAATGTTTATTATCTCAGATGGGTTTTGTTGGACCGAAAAGGCGACTAGAGGGGGGGTGAATAGGAGTACGCTCACTTTTTCACAAATAATGAATTAAACACAATTTCACTCCAGTAGCTATGGAAGCTATGAAGATCAAGTATATCAGTACAGCGGAAGACTAATATTAAATCCAATATAAACCCCTAAGCAAAACGACAAAAATAACAAAGATTAAAGCACATCAGTGCGCTGCCGGTCGGACCGTTGGCCTTGGGCGGTCGGACCGATTTCCAGCCGGTCTGACCGGTAGCCACGGGCGGTCTGACCGCCGGCCTCCAGAACAGATTGAAAAACCCGATGAGGAAGATCCAAATAGATGAAACTTTTTTATCTACTAATCCAAACTTGATGGAACTTGGAACACACCTTCTCTATGATATCAGGGACCTATTCCAATCGAAGATTATGATAATTCTTGGAGGAATCAAGATCCTTTTCCGTTTGATCAAAGAGGGGTTCAAAACCGGGTCAAAATGAAAACTAGGTCAAAGCACTTGCTCGTGGGTGATTGATGATCAAGATGATCCTAGATGGATTCTCACACGTCACATCAATCTAGATCACGTGAAGAAACCAAGCAAAAACTCACGGATCAAAGAAAGACCTAAAATCATCAAATAGAGAGAAAGAACGCAATGAGACAAAATATTGATCAAACTTTCATTTGATTGATTGATATGATCCGGGCTTACAGCCACTCCATCAATGGAGGACAATGCTAAATCCAAGAGCATGAAAATCACATCAAACATCAAGAACCCTAGCCTCCACAAATGCTCTCCCTAAGAAAATTAGGGTTTACAAGAATTGCAAAAGAGGCGAAGAGATGGTGCAGCCACCACCCTCTCCTATTTATAGTGTAGGCTTAGACCTTCTAGAAGTTTGATCCTATTGGGCTCCCGTTAAGGCCCAAAATAAATGGGACATATACGCACGCATTTTAATGCGCCGTCTTTATCTTCCTTTGACCTAACTAGCTACCCTTGCGCCATCTTGCGCCTCGGATTAGCTAAAAGATCACCCTTGTCCATCTTGCATCACGCTTGAGTTCATTGACCTCGCCCGGCATCGTCGATCATTCTGGACCTCAGCTCTCCAAGCCTAGTCCCGATCATCCTCGCCATTGACCGTCGTTGACCACCAAGCAACATGCACAACAATATACAAGTAAACCAAATTTGGGAACAAGTTCTTCACAACTTGACCCATGTTAGTCAAAACATGCATCATGCAAAATATATGCCCTGAAACTCATGACTTTAATCTAACACACGAATATCGCCGCCACACCGGGCGACAAGCAAAGTGAAAACCGGTCAGACCGCCCCCCAGGGCCGGTCTGACCGCCACCTATGGGCCCGGTCAGACCGCCAGCTGGGACTTAGCCATTTTTCCTCTCTGAAAACAGAAACCTACTGGAATTTTTAAACCAATAGAACTTTTGACTGGAGACTCCACAAATTATGGGACCAAGTGTAATAGAATCCCCTCTCTTGCCTACACCCTCTATCTTTGGCCCAGCTCAATTCTCACTTTCAGAATCGGCGGTCCGATCGCCACCAAGGTCGGACCGACCATGGATCGGTCGGCCGATCGCCACCTCTGGCCGTCCGACCGATTCGCCCGACAAACATGCCAAGTTTGCCGAAAACACATGAAACGACAAACCATTAACGCCATTGTCAATTGTCACATCATCCTGAGATCTGGAGTATATCCCCATGATATCCATAGGTTTGTAAATAAAACCATCTGTGATAGCTGATGTAACACAAACGGTTTGTTTTAAGGATCCGTCTGTGATATTTTTTGTACTGTTAAATCTTTTTTTTTATTGGTTAGCCTCAGAAAATGCTAGCCATGCCATCTGAAACAAGCAGAAACACAAAAGTACATACATATATCCAACTCACATTCATTTTAGAAGCAAGTACATCCATTTCACAAATAAATTAACTCAAATGAACTAAAATTAACTATTTATAAACAAATACACACATGTACCATTAAGTTCCATCTTATCCCAATCAAGTTCAATCTACATTGTGGAATTCCCTATCTGGCTTTATGACCTCACACATCAAGAAGTACGCAAACTGTCCTCGAATGGATTTGAGCACAACTTGTTCCAACGAGCGCAGTTGTAGCGATGGTCGCAACCTAAGGGTCATTGGTCATCGCGGAACCTTAAATATAAGTATGCGATGTTCAACAATTTAAAACTATACTAGATTCGCCCCTGCCCACCAGGCCACCATCCAATTTTATAAAAACCTAAAAGGGAAATGCTTTTGCTTAAGAACATTGACATAGTGTTATGCATTTATATTTTAATAATTTTACATTACCATATGAGACTGGCAATTCTAGCAAGTAAACTTCTCAATTCATGATTTCTGAAACAGAATGTTCATACTGCACTGTTTTCTTTTGCCATAAATTTTACATTGTTTATGTGCTGTTAAGAATGCAACATTAACTTGTCGCATGATTTTAGTCATTATATGCTACTAGAAGTTTAGAACTCCGGTTGTATTCTCTACAAATAAACCACTTAGCAGAAACAACTTAGCAGTTGAATTAATAAACTAAGAATCTTGAAGAGCATATATGGCAAAGTAGAAATCTCACCATGAAGGAATGCATAAAGGCTCCCCTTGGGTACGAAATCGAACACTAGCAGCTTCTCCCCCTTTGGCCGAAGTAGTATGCTCTCAATGCCACCAGATTCAGACGCCGAATATTGCCGAGTACCACCGCCTCAGCCTCAAACTCCTTCTGGCCCTTGGTGATATTTTCCAGCAAGATGAATATTTAAAGTAATACTAATCAAGATGAACATTTAAAGTAATACTAATCAACTAATAAATTTATCAACTAGTCTCAAGTATTATTATAGGAAATAAATAAGTCCATGAATAATGATATAAAGGAAATAACCAATGTCTCTAGATTGTATGGAATCACTCTAAATAAACATTGAATGTGTATTTGTTTCGCATGTAACATTTGTGATCTATTCCCTCCTATGTATGTCACCATCAACAGTCATCTAAAATCAACAACAAAGTAAGAGTGAGTCTAAGACTTAGCAAATACATAATAAAGCCATAAACAACAATTTATCAACCATAATCAAGGTTATCATCATCATATATCTATTTAATGTCATTCTTATACTCAAATAAACAAGTCATATTCTATATAAGTAATTTGTACAATTTCACAATTTACTGATATATGCGAATGCACCATCATACTCATGCTCGTATGCATCTCATCAGCTGATATCGGTATAGCGGAGTGTTCATCCGTCGATAACACACTCTTTTCCCATCTTCGTTGGGATAGGTCCCTACATTGTAGGACTTTAACTAACCTCTACAAATGTAAGACTTTATCTAGAGCACTCCGGACTAGTTATGTATCTTTCTCACCGACCTCACCAGAATAGTTACATGGTTTTCTCACCGACCTGGCTCGTACACTCTTATCACGATGAATGTAAATGATGCAATATCATAATTAATCATTTACACAACTCGTCTCATTAACTCAATATCTCATTCTCATTATCTCAATATCATAATCACCTTAACTCAATGTCATCAATATCATGCCTATGAATAAACTTAACGAAAGCATAATAAATAACATGATAAGTAATATCAATGATAATGATGAACAACCCATTGTTTACCACTCTGTCATGAAATGCCTCTTATCCTCTTGGAGCCGGGTGGCGAGATGCATGGTTGTAAAGTACTAGAGGCAACACTCCCTGAACAAACAATTAAAATGGACTAAAAAATATACCACCACAGTACCAAAATATCATACTATTCACCATGGCATATCTACGCAAAATCGACGTCTTTAACCTGACTTTAACGGACGCATCACCTGTTGTTCAAGTAGTAAAATGACTCCAACTCTCTCCTCTGAATTCCAAACAAAGTGAAATATATACTTTCTAGAAACCCACAAAATTATGTACAACTTTATAGTTATGCCAAACCTCTGAATTCACCATTTATTTCCTCGTTTACAACCCCAAAGATCAAACCAGAATCTGCTGGAACAATCCATTTCACAATTTTGTATCTATTTTTATATAACTTGAAAAGTAGAATAAAATGATAGTTCTAGAAACTACTAAGAATTATCTAGTTTATTCAAGTTATGAAAATAATTAAATTACTCCATTTGCTAGGTGTAATAAGCTATCTATGAAAGAGCTGCCATTGACGATCGTTTTCTAGACAGCGACCTTCTCGAGGCTATAACTTTTCGCTCATAACTCCAAATTTAGTGTTATAGACCTTATTGTAAATCTAGTGAAATTACCCACATTTTTTCTAACTAGACAAAACCATAAATATGAACGTAAGTACCCTTAATTTCCCCCACAAGGTTTTGTAGCGCAGTTCGACAAACTAGGGCTTACTGAAAACTATAACTCCCATTAACCAAACGGTCTACAAAATTGAAAAACAACTAATCTAGGGCCAACTAAAGGCTACCAGATTATTACCCTTGAAAAAATTCAACAAAGAACGCGAACCCACGCAAAATCCCTCCTCATTTTGTCTTCTCCTTCTTCTCCTTTCCTTTTCCCTCCTCTTCCTTCCTTGCTGGTTGCAACCTTCTCCTCTAGCCTCCCTATCCCTTCTACTGCAGTCCTTAGCCATGGCAGCAAAAACCATGCCGCGGCGGACGTTTTCCTCGCTGCGGCGGAGTTTTTCCTTGCCATGGCAGCGGTCGACGGCAACGGCAACATGCTACGGCAGCCAAAACCTTGCCGCGGCATTGAAAACTCGCAGATGGCAATAGGGGCGCGGTAGCAGCATGACCACAATAGCTTGCCATGACCGCATAAATCTATGCCGCTGCAGCATAAACCCTATGGCGGAAGAAGAAACCCTTGTCGCGGCTGCAGCTAGGGCTTGGAGCGGCGGCTACAGTGGGGGAAAGAGCTAGGGCGCAGTGCCCCTGGCGTCCCCTTATATGGGGGTGGCATGGGCCTGTGCAGGCCTGCTTGACCCAATTCCCTCTCTCTCTCTCTCTCTCTCTCTCTCTCTCTTTTAAAAAATTGTAATTAATTCGGCCATTCAACTTATAGTGTCCACAACTTCTTACTTCGAGTTCCAAATCAAGCAAAAAAAAAAAAGTCAATTTCGACCTTCTCGACGAGCTCTATGCTTCTATGGTCTCATATTTCCAAATTGAGTTATACATTTAAACTTAAGTTTAAACTTCAAATTCGATCTCAAATTCAAATTCAGAGTTCCATTGAAAACTTGGGGCATTACACTATACAAGCCATGTGTCCTAGTGGCACAAGGTAGGTTGCAAGCCATGTTCCTTAATGGTAGATTATAAGGTTGTGGCGCTTAAGTCTTTGTTATCATTCTTTAAATGAAAGATACATAGTTACTAGAGTTCTTCCACTTGTTCTCTTTTTTTTTCTTCAATGTAAGGCCCGACCGAATCACGGAAAGGAAAAACATCGTGGAAGGAAAAACATGGGAATTGAATGTCATGGACAATCAAATCCTATAGGAACTGAGAATATAGAAATGAGTACAATCATTTGTTTGAACGCTTTCCCAGCAAAAAATATAGATTTTAGTGGAACTCTCATAGTAAAATTTTCATGAGGTTTAAGAAAATGATTGTTTTCCCCAAAATGCGTAGGAAACAGGTGGTTCCTATAGAATTTTTAAGCCATTCCTTTGTTCCAAAGGGACATGTAGGAAATTTTCCTAGAGGATTTCAATGCTTCAGATTTCCTTACAAACGAGGCTTTAGGCTCCTTTGGTGGAACGCAGAAAAAAACATAGGAATAAGAAAACACATGAATTTGATAGGAATGCAGGTACAAAACAAAGGATCGTAAAATGCAAGGAAATTGCATGAATGACAGTTTGGATAGGCCATGCTGGGGAAGAGAAAACTTCCTCGGTCCTGATAAATCTATGAGCATTTTTTTCGAATTACTTTAATCCAGAAATATGATAGATAAATCATGGAAAGAACTTTTGCCTTTTGATTTACCAAGGAAACGGACGCCATTGATTTGCCATCAATCAGTGTTAACCACAGCCATTACTCACTAGTAACTGAACCGTTACTACCAGCCGTTTGTTAATGCCATTTAAAATGAGTTGGTGCGTTTCGATTTTTGAATAGATAAAGAAAAACGCGCCAAGACGCGACATGCTGCTGCGGCGTGCTAGTCTTGCACACACACACACACACACACACACACGCACACGCGCGGCTCGGCTCGGCTCGGCGGCGGCAGCGAGCAGCGTGTGTTGGCTCTCTCCAATTCCACAAGGGGGGCTACCACGTTCCACCTTATAAAAAGATGTAACTCACCTTCAATTCTCCATGTGGGACTAAACAGTTTTACCACGTGCACGTGGGCCTTTTGATTTTCCTTTCATGTTGGTTCTCAGCTTTTGCCTTATAGATTTTAAAGTAGTGAAGAGCTTCATCTTTAGATTTCAAAAGATACACATAGCAGAACCTAGTGGAGTCATCAATCAAAGTCATGACATATCTCTTATCACCTTTTGTCAACACACCATTCATCTCACACGGATCTGAATGTATGAGTTCTAATGGTGCTAAGTTACTTACCTATGCGGCCTTATGAGGCTTACGAGGCTGTTTTGATTGCACACAAACTTGACACTTAGAACCTTTGGTAAGGGTGAATTTCGGGATTAACTCTAAACTGGCTAACCGCGTCATTCATCCAAAATTTATGTGACAAAGTAGTGAATGCCAAATAGTAGTCTCATTACCACTGCAAACATGGTTCACAACATTACTACACAAATCTGAAAGAGATAGGCAGAACAAGCCTCCGTACATATAGCCTTTACCAACAAATTGTCCACACTTGGACACTACAAATTTATTGAACTCAAATACTAGTCTAAAACTATCTCTACACAGAAGAGATCCGCTGATGAGATTCTTATTGATAGATGGCACATGATGCACGTTCTTTAGTTGCACAATCTTTCCCAAGTAAACTTCAGATCGACCGTACCAACACCATGAACAGTGGTATGTGACCCGTTCCCCATTAGAACCCTGGTAAGAAGAGAATAATGAAATATCAGCACACACATGTATATTAGCACCAGTGTCTATCCACCAATCTGTAGAATGACATACGGAAAGAATATTAGGTAAATTACCATACCTTGATGTTCCCGTCTCAGTGGTACCAACAACAATATTAGCAGACTTGGAATTCTGCTCTTGCTGATTTTTTTCACCCTTGTGTTGGCTGCAATTCTTGGCCTAATGACCAGTTTCGCCACACACAAAGCAAAGGCTATCCTTTGTGTTCTTATTCTTCTTCTTGAAGCTAGTTGTTTGTGCAGTCTTGTTCTTGCCTTTGAACTTTTGAGCTTGGCCATTCTTCTTCTGCACCACATTGGCACTAGAATGTCCCTCATTACCTCTAGTGTGTGTATCTTTTACCCCCGCCTTCTCTTCAACATTAAGAGACCCAATGAGATTTTCAATAGAAAATCTCATTGGGTCTCTTGTGTTTCAGAGAAGTAGCAAAATTCCTCCAAGAAGGACGACGCTTGGCAATAATGCCTCCCGCGACAAACTTGTCCGGTAACACACACTTGAGTGATCAAGTTCTATAGCCATGGATTGTATCTCATGAGCCTGTTCAACTACAGAACGACCATCAACCATTCTATACTCATGGTATTATTCCATGAGATACAATTCATTGCCTGCATCCGAAACCCCAAACTTGGCCCGAGTGCATCCACATCTCTTTCCCAGTTTTAATAACTATGTATGAATCAACCGACTTCTCACCAAGAACACTAATCATGGTACCTTTAAAAAGGTTACCAGCAGCCTCGAACGCTTGCTCCTGTTCAGGAGTAAGTGTTCCTTCAGGTTTGCCATTTGCCACATGAAAAACGTTCATGGAAGTTAGCCAAAGCACCATCTTGGTGCGCCACCTCTTGTAATTCGCATCATCGAACTCAGAGGGTTTGAGCGCCGCAGTAAAGCCAGTTGACAAAAAAAATACCTATAATAAGGTTTTTGGATTGATAAAATCTATGAGCATTTTTTCGAATTACTTTAATCCAGAAATATGATAGATAAATCATGGAAAGAACTTTTGCCTTTTTCATAAAGCAGGTAACCAAGAACACTATGATTATACGAATTTCTAGAAGGACAGAAACTAGCATTTCTATCTCAGTGTTCAAGGCAACAATAGATAATAAAGCTAACAAAACAACAAGCGTGAGATAGGCATACCCAGATCCAGTGGAAGAAGTAGAAGTGTTTTGGTGAGGTCGGCGTTCGTCATGGCGTAGTAGTCGTGCAATTGATGTAGACGTAGCAGATAAACGAATGAAGAGGAAGCAGCGAGTAGTCGCGCGAATGCTACCCAAAAACTTTATTCGTCCTTGCTCGTGCAAGCCTTCAAGGACGGGGGTTCCGGAGGCCTGCTCTCCCGGTTCGACCGTACACGCGCCTCGCCGGGATGGAGATCGCCAGATGCAGCAACAAACTTGTAGGTTCTGTCTTAGTCTTTCGTGGAGCCAATCGGAGAAGAACTATTTCTGTCCTTTTAAATAGCCAAAAACAAAGAGGCCAGAGAGTTTTGATTTGTCAAGGAAACAGCCGCCATTGATTTGCCATCAATCAGTGTTAATCGTAGCTATCACTCACTAGTAACTGAATCGTTACTACCAGCCGTTTGTTAATGCCATTTAAAACGAATCGGTGCGTTTCGATTTTCGAATAGATAAAGAAAAAAATGCGCTCGCACCCGACATGCACTCGCACGCACGGCTCGGCGAGGCGAGCGAGCGAGCGAGCACACGCGTGTGTTGACTCTCTCTAATTCTACAAGGGGGGTTACCACGTTCTACCTTATAAAAAGGTGTAACTCCCCTTCAATTCTCCATGTGGGACTAAACAATTTTAGTATGTGCACTTGGACCTTTGAGATTTTTAGAAATTAATTAGAATTAAAAATTAAGCATAACCCGTATTAATTCCAATAGATCCTACGCAAACGAGTGAAAAAAAAATGAGAGATTGAAGTGGATGGTTTGTCCTACAAAATTCCTATGGAAATGTAGGAAAGCTACAATAATCCTATGGAATTTTATGTACTCGTTCCCTCGTTTCAAATGGTGCCATAGGATTAAATTAAATCCCATAAAACTCGATTTGCTAAAATAATATTAATTTCTGTAATTTCAAACAGGCCCTTGTTAGTGTTGTAGTACTTATTTCGCACCAGCTGCCGTATAATTTGTTTTTCTCCACGGCTGTTAGCAAGGAACGGGGATACTACTGCCGGCCGCCGCCGCCGCACTAACTACCCCTACAGTCAGCGAGATACACCCAGCCCAGGTGTCAAAGACTTATCTGCGCCATCCCCGCATCCGCCTCTTCCCCATCCCGCTATAAGTTGAGCGCCCCAGATGCGACCTACCCTCCCGGTCTCCCCAACGCCCTGAAAGCCGCGGATTCTAGCTCCCTCTGCTCCCCAAGCAGGCAGGCAGACAGCGGTGACCAGCCTCCAAAGCGCTCTCCATGGCGTCAGGAGAAGCGGCGCCCGCGGCCGCGGCAGCGGCCGTGCAGGTACACCATTTCTCCCTCGAGAATTGGAATGCTCTCCCTTCCAAGGGATGAGGTGTGAATTCAGTTACTGATGTAGCCCTCTTTATTTGCAGACCTTCGCGCTGAGGGTGTCCATTCACTGCGAGGGCTGCAAGAAGAAGGTCAGGAAGGTGCTCAAGAGCATCGAAGGTAGAGGAGTGTCTTTGCTTTGCTTGTCGTCTCCTTCTTGCGAAGATTTGGGTTGCATTTTGGTGTGTGTGTGTGTGTGTGTGTGTGTCTTTTTTTTGGCTTAATGGAGTGTTGATCGTTCTGGTTGTTAGGCGTGCATAACGTGAATGTGGATGGCGCACAGCAGAAGGTGACGGTGACCGGCACCGTGGACGCTGACACGCTCGTCAGGCGGCTCTACAAGTCTGGCAAGCAGGCCGTGGCGTGGCACCCGCCCGCCGCGGCGGCCAACAAGCCCGAGGCTGAGGTGGCGGCGCCTGAGGCCCTGCCGGCCCCTCCGGCCGGGGACGGCGGCAAGGATGATGATGCGGCGGATAAGAAGCCGGAGGAGCAGCCAGTGAAGGAGCTGCAGGCCGAGAGCTCGGAGAAGAAGCCGGAGGCAAAGAAGGAAACAGAGTTGGTGAAGAAGGCGGAGAAAGAGGAGGCGAAGCCAAGCGATGAGGCAAAGAAGGACGGCGGCGAGGCTGGCAATGACGAGGACGAGGACGAGGCAAACAAGAAGAAGAACAAGCCCAAGGACGCCGGCCAGGAGGAGCCCGCCGCTGCGGCGGTGGAGAGGTCCCTGTCTCCGGCGCCGAAGCACGCGCACGAGGAATACTACCCGTACTACGCGCAGCAGCCGATGCTGAGCTACCACATGGCGCAGCCGAGCGCCAGCGTGTCGTACTACGCACCGCGGCCGGAGCAGGCGTACTCCGTGCAGCAGCCACCGCCGCAGCCCGCGTACTCCGTGCAGCAGCCGCAGCAGCAGCCAATTCAGCAGTGGTCGCCGTCCTACCTGTACATGCCGTTCCCGCACGAGGCGCCGGAGTCCTACTACCACGACCACTACAGCCCGCCCGGGTCGCACTCCTGGCCGCCGCTGCAGGACTCGTACCGCATCTTCGACGACGAGAACCCCAACTCCTGCAGCGTTATGTGATCGGCACGACACCACGGCATCGGTCGCCGCTCGCCGGCAGCCGTTATTGGCTTGGGCCCCGGGACCGGGAGGGGTAGTTGAGGAGGCGACTTCGTATCGTAATAGAGACCTCTCTGGTTGTATGTAGCCTTGTAGGTATAGTAGCATGTTACTTAACTTTTGTTATGATTTAATTTATTTTTAAAAAATATTTTAAAGTTAACATCTCCTTAACTTTATTTTCAATTCTTACTCATTTAGCCATGCAACAACAAGTGCTGTCACGTCATCTCTCTTAGTGTAACAGGACTTAGCCTCAAAAGCGGACGCGCATTGGTTCGGAGGGCTATCGTGATAGCTTTTACCACGCCGTGGTACGTGGCGTGTCAGAATGTTTTTATCACGTCATGTGTTGTGGCATGATTGAATAGATCAGAATTGAAAATAAAGTTATGAAGATGTTATCTTTAAAACATTTTTTAAAAATATATTAAATCATAAAAAGCTGAACTCTCTTCTATTGGGATGTCAAAGCTCGACTGTGCATTTTCTCTCTCTCTTTAATTTTTTTACTCTTCTAATTAGAGCATGTAATTATAATGAGATACACCTTTACTTGTAGTTAATCTTCACTATGTTTTTTTCCTAGCATTTTGTATGAGCTACTAAAAACATATATAACGGATTATATAACCAATAATTTTCTATAGAGAAAAGAAAGGTTCTATCCTTGACAATGAATATTCTTCTTCATTCTTTCCCTATTTATGAGATATTGACAGCGTGCTCTCACTGCTGCATCTTGAAGTAGGCCGGTGGACTAGGGCTGTTCCTGTTTGAAACATGGAATTTTTTAGAATTCTGGACTATTTTAACCTCGTTGCGCAACAAAAATTTCAAAAATAAACTCTGTAATTTTAAAATTCTAAATTTAGCCCCCTTCATATGCATCGCCGTGCGGGAGGCAACAACCAAGTTCTTCTTTGTCTCGGACGGCAAAGACGCATATGAAGGGGGCTAAATTTAGAATTTTAAAATTACATAGACTATTTTTGGAATTTTTGTTGCGCAACGAGACTAAAATAGTTCAGAATTCTTTTTTTTTTACAGCAATCAATACGAATTCTTTTTACAGCAATCAATACGAATTCTATAGATTTTTTTTTAGAATTCATGTGTTCCAAACCTGCGCTACGAGAGTTACACTATTGTAAGTAGGCAGGATCAGTTAGTCCTCTATCGAAAATCCCCTTGGAAGCTGAACATGCGATCTCTCCCACAATTGTAGGTGCTCCTGGATAAGTCGTAATTAACTCTTACTCTTATACGCTAAGCTATTAGTCCCTCCGGTTTACAAAAATAAATTATTTTAGATATTAATATAGTCTCCAAAATGCAACTTTGACTACTAATTATTATTATAATATATTTGTAAAACCTAATAAATTTATAATATTATGAAAGTATTTTTTGAGACGAATCTACATATATGATTTTCTATCTAATCTAAATATTAAAAAAGATATCAATAGATAAAATTTTCAAAAATTGATTACACGTATTCCAAAAATAACTTGTTTTTGTGAATCAAAGGGAGTATATGGGACTGACCCATAGATTAATTTAGTATATGCATAACTCTAGGCCATAATTTAATCCATAGGGCTTAATCATAATTTTCTTTTTTTCTGATGATGAATGATGTTATCACGATATTGATCTTTAATTTTAATGTGATAGCTCAGCTCAGCTCAGCTCAGCGGTGAACTTTAAGCCGGTGCTTCGGGCCAAGCCAAGCTGGCCGGTTTGTTTGAAGGCTTTTGAATACAAGGGATGGGTTTGTCCACATGCCAATGATTTATCCCTGCATGCTCAGCTCAGCTTGGCTGATACATAATTATATATAGATATAATCTCACTAATCTAATGGGAGAGTGGACAAATCAGTAGGGCAAGGAAGCTAGTGGGCCTTGACCAACCGTACTAGATATTAATTAGATAGTAATATCCCAAACTAATGCTCTGCTTAGTTGTTAATTGGCCATTGGGGGTTAGGACAGTGGATGGAAGCAGGGCACTCTTCACTGGAGGAATGTTCAGATCAGAGCATTGGTTTGTTCGTGCCAATGACTCAAAAGCATGCTGGCTTTGGCTTGGCTTGGCTTGGCTGCCTGTGGGTTATGCAAGCTGGTCATGTAACTACTATTCTTGCAATCTTGCATTCTTGCTGGGCATGCAACTACTGTTTTTTTTTTTCGTTTCTTTTTTCTTTTAGACAGCTCGGTGACTACTATTCAATTCAACACAGTACACAGGTGGTTATTTGCTCAATTGTTCTAACTGGTAGCAGTTAAGTACTACTAGTATTTCTTAGCAGTACCATTTATATATCTATAGAGTAACCATTGCAGGCGAGTTCAGTCCGAGCGATTACATCGTAAACAATACTCAGAATTGTAAGAACACAACAGTAGATTGAACACAGAGATATGAGGGGACTTCAGGCTTCGCTTTATTGTTTTTCCATAATCGTGTTATAATGGTAGTGAGTCCCCCTCTATATATAGCCTCTTGACCTTGCTAGGGTTTCCGTGAGGTGCCGATACACAGGCCGGGCCCAGAGTTTCTTAACACTCCCCCTTGGGCACCCATTCTCACATGTGCATGCCTCGTTAAAACTCCATAAAAACCCAGTGGGAAAAATTTAGAAAAAGAGTACATGACATACGTTCTACTGTGTTGCACGAATTGCCTCATTAAAAACCTTAGCCGAGAAACTTCAAGAAAACTCGCCAAGGGAAAAAGAGTACAATCCACCCAATTTCATTTAATCTCTAGAATTTATTCTTTGAGTACTCGATCTTCGTGATCAAGTTTTAATAAAAAGTTCGTGAAGATTCTCCCCCTGAATTCTGCACTTCTCTAAGTCTCATCATTCCAATTCCACGTATGCATCTTTCAAAGCTAGACACTGGTAGTGACTTAGTGAATAAATCTGCAAGATTTTCACATGACTTAGTATACTGTACTTTAATTTCGTCCATCTTTTGCAATTCGTGAGCATAGAAGAACTTGGGGTTGATATACTTAGTGAGATTACTCTTCACATAACCCATTTACACTTGTGCAACACAAACTGTATTATCTTCATAGATAATAGTGGGGTTTGTGCGGTATTCAATCCACATGACTGCTGGATGTGGTGAATCATCCGTCGAAGCTAAGAACATTCCCGTGAGACCTCGTACAGTACTATGATTTCTGAGTGGTTCGTCGAAGTAGATACAAGACTTTGTTTAGACGATTTTCATGAAATTACAGTTCCATCACATAGGAATACATAGCCTGTTTGCGACTTAGCTATATGCGGGTCTGACAGGTACCCAGCATCTACGTAGCCAGTCATAGTTAGATCTTAGTTCTTTTTGTAGAATAGACCAAGATCTTTGCTTCTTTGGAGGTATCAGAAGATATCCTTTATTCCCTGCCAATGCCATTTGGTAGGTTCTGCATTGTACTTTGCTAGCAGGTTTACTGCAAATGCAATGTCTGGTCTAGTACAGTTTGCTAGATACATGAGTGCTCCTATTGTACTCAAGTAAGAGAATTCCGGTCCCAGGATTTCCTCCCCTCTTCTTTAGGTCTGTACGCGTCCTTGTCTTGCTGCAATGATATCCCGACCACCGGTACTTTCGAAGGATATGCATTTTCAAAGCCGAACCTTTCTAACCATTTCTAAGTGTAGGTTGACTGATGTACTAGAATCCCTTCAGGGGTATGCTCAAGCTGCAAACATATGCAATATTTTGTTTTATCCAAGTCTTTCATTTCGAACTCTGACCCCAGGTAAGAACTTGCTTTCTTAATATCTTCTATGGTCCCGATGATATTAAGATCATATACATATATTAAGATTATATAGAATCCATCCTGGGATCTGCGTATAAAAACACAGGGACAATCCTCATGGTTTGTGTAGCCTTTCTTGCAGAGAAAGTCGCTCAAGCGATTATACCACATTCTGCTTGATTACTTCAGTCCATACAGTGACTTTCTGAGTTGCACACTGTGCATATTTCTGTTTGCTCTGTCTTGGTTCGGGACGGGGATACCTTCAGGTACATTCATATAAATGTCTGAATCCAAGTTCCCATAAAGGTATGCAGTTACCGCATCCATCAATTTCATTTCCAAATTCAAGTTTACTGCCATTGAGATTAAATATCTAAAGGTAGTTCCGCCCATGACCGTGGAATAAGTTTCTTTATAATCGACTCCTGATCGTTGAGTGAAACCTTGTGCAATGAGCCTTGTTTTATGTCTTACAACTTCATTATTTTCATTTATCTTTCGAACAAATACCCACTTATGCCCTACAGGTGCACATGGGGAGGCGTGCGGCTTACAGGCCCAAATGGCTCTCTTTTATTCAGATATAATAATTCTGATTCTATTGCCCTTCTTCCAATCTTTCTAATCTAATCTTTTCTTACATTCAGCGAGCAATGCAGGTTCTGGATCAAGATCGATGATTGGGGCAATTTTCTTTGCAAAACAAATATCGACATTGGTTGTTATTCTATTCATAGATTCTCCCGTGGTCACATAATTTATAGCTATTTCTTCATGGAGCGATACTTCTAATGCTTCTACATGCTTACCGCTACTTTCAATTGCGAGGGCAAATCCCTTTAGTTTTTCTGCTCCGATGTGCGCACACACATCCATTCTGATATCTCCCTCCGTGGGAATAGTCAAATTCGGTATGCCTTTTACTGGAGGTTCTATACTGGTGCTAGGTCTCAACTGGTTCCCCTTCTAGTTGTAGGGAGCTTTAGTGATCGACCGTGTCAAGTCCTTATCCTTTTTCGCCAGGCGTCCCCGGTTACTTGGGATTCGAGCGGCCGGAGTTCTCGTCCTGTTATTCTGAGGCCTTTGGACGGGATTAGGGATACCTTCAATTTTCTTTGGTATTTCAACCCTCTCCGGCGCATTGCGTGCATGCACATGCGACTTGGTCACACTATTCAAATATCTAAAGTGGTCAGGCGGTTGATTCGCAAATATTTGCAAATCAATTATCTTCTGGACTTCTCTATTTATTTCACTAGTGCGAGGGTCATGTGCATGGATTCCCGTGGCTTACCATGTCAGCTCCCGATATTTTTTATTAAGGGGTTGATTTCCTCCCCGTAATGACGGGAAACTATCTTCATCAAATATGTTATCAGCGAAGCGGGCTGTATGCAAATCTCCAGTCATGGGATCTAGATACCTGATTATGGATGTTGTCTCATAACCAACGTATATCCCTCACTTTCGGAGAGGGCCCATTGCAGTTCACTGCGGTGGTGGTATAGGAACATAAACCTTGCAACCAAACATTCGTGGATGAGAGATTTTTTGTGCTAACCCTTGCGCTAGTTGCATAGGTGAATAGATGTTATATGTTGATGGTCGAAAATTGATGAGAGTTGCTGCGTACAGGACCGCGTGTCTCCAACATGTAGCTGGCAAATTACAATTATGCAAGAGCGGTCGGGCAATAAATTTAATTCTTTTAATTAATGCCTCTTCTAGTCCATTCTAGGTATGGACATGTGGTACGAAATGCTCAACGGTAATTTTCATTGCTTTACAATAATCATCAAATGCCTTTGAAGTAAATTCCCCGGCGTTGTCCATTCTGATGGACTTCACATGATGATCAGTGAAATTATTCTTAATTTTAATTATCTGCGAGATTAGCTTTGCAAAATCATGGTTTCTCGTCGACAATAAGCATACATGCGACCATTTCGAGGAAGCATCGATGAGCATCATAAAGTACCTAAATGGTCATGACAGGGGCTTTATATGACCGCAAATATCTCCCTAGATATGGTCCAGGAATGCAGGGATTTCATACTTTACTTTCCGAGTAGAGGGTCTAGTAATCATTTTCCCCGTGGCACATGTAGGGCACACAAAATCTTCTGAATTCGGAAAATTCTTTACATTGACGTTATGTCCTTGAGAATTAGTAATTATATTTCTCATCATTCTAAGACCGGGGTGGCCTAATCTATCATGCTAGGGATAGAAAAGTTCAGATCTTCTAAAAGTTATTTTCAAGACAGTATAGGCTGCAGGCGCCTTAATGTTGTGTAGTATAGCCCAAATTCATATGAAGGAAGTTTTTCTAATACCCTTTTTCTATTTTCTTTACGCTTTGTAATGAGTAGGTATTCCTTACCATACTCTTCAGTCTCTACGTGGAGACCGTTAGCGCGAATATCTTTAAAGCTTAAGAGAGTCCTAGTCGATTCTGGGCGCAACAAAGCTTCTTCAATGATCATTGTTGTGCCCATCGGGAGTATAATTATGGCTCTTCCTGAGCCCATTATACAAGTATCGCTGCCTGCGATTGTCGTAAGACTACTAGCATTCTTACTGATCGACTGAATTTTTTTTGTCTCTCTTAATATGGTATTCATTGTGTCGCTGTCTGCTAAGAACACTTCCTCCATAGGACGCCACACGTGTTCTGATATATATATATATATATATATATATATATATATATATATATATATATATATATATATATATATATTAATATGGGTAAGAAGCAATCCACACACATAAGTAAAATACTTCAAAACAGAACACAATTTGCTATTAATACGGGAAAAAGTCGTGCAGGACTCATAATAAGAATTTATTGCTTTGCTTTCCTATAACTTACAACTATTATTCAAAATCAATGTTCTATCACAACCATAAACTGCAAATGACTATAAAATCTAAGTGCAATGCGTGGACTAGATCGAACCAACAAAGTATGAAGAAACTTCTTCCTGAATCTGTGCCATATCCATCTTCTCTTCTTCGGCAACTACAGCTGATGTTGCTGCGATGTCTAAAGAAGGTGTGGTGGGAGCTGCTATATGGCTGTCCACATCCGTGGGTGCATCTCATGATCGTGGATCCTCTGTGTCTGTAATGGAAAGGTGTGCCTCATGCTGTCGTTTTCCCTTTTTCTTAGCCTTGAAGGCATCGATCACGTGCTGCGGCTCATGGCAAACACGTGACTAATGACCCCAAGTGCCATATTTGTAGCAACTTTGGTCCTGCTGGCCATAGGGCTTCTCGTCACGCTTGTTTTGCTCGCCTTTCATGGCTTGAACATTATGTCTGGTTTTGCGACCCATGAGCTTACCCTTCTTGCCTCTTTCTTTTGGGTGAGGCTTTCTCACCTTGTAGCTGTTTGCATTGACTTCATGGCCAACTTTGCTCCTAGGCGGCTGTGAGATGTAGTTCTTTCTGAGAACGTCATCTTAAGCTTTCGCAACTTGCACGATGTCAATCAATTCGGCATACTCCATATAGCAATCCTAACGATAGTTGCGTGCAGATTGCACCACGTTTGGGTGAAAGGTAGAGAGAGTTTTCTCGATCTTCTGCTCATCTATGATTACTTTACCACAAAGTTGAAGATTTGTATAAATTCTGTGCAATGCAGAATTGTACTCCCCCACGGTCTTGTAGTCAGCAAAATGTAGTCGGTTCCATTCTTGCTCTGCCTGAGGAAGAATGGTGTAGTTCAGCTTCTTAAACCGCTTCTTCAGTGAGGTCCATAAAAGCTAGTGCGTTCTTTTCTGCCATATACTCATTGTTGTGCGTTAGGCAAAGATGGTGTCTGAGGAAATGAAGTGCTTGATCATTCTCCTCAGCAGGTGGAGTGGCATCCTTCGAGGTGCCAAGTCCAATAGCAGCACGGAGCTTCTTGGCTCCAAGTACGATTTCGACATCTGATGCCCAAGTCAGGTAATTGTGGCCATGCTGGGCCAGCTCTTCGAACTCCCGGTTTGTAATGTCAGTCATCTGCATATTCATGCAGAAAGTGCATAAGATTACTACTGGTAATTTGCATAAAATGGTTGCAAAAATTCTCATAATGTTCTCGTATTTTTCTATACATTTTTCATGATTTACTGCTATTTTTAGTGATTAAAAGCAATATAAATAATCACAAATAATCAAAGACAGTAAATACATTGCATAGAAATAATAAAAACATGCTTCAAATGCTGAAACCGATTCAAAATTTGAATTCTCAAGGCCCTTTTCTGCTTGAAAAAGAACTTTCGGTGAATTCTGCAATTTCCAAGGGTTAAAATGCAAAATTTTAGTTCTGAAAAAAATTTGCGTGCAATTTTTTAGAAAATCTGAGGGGTTATTTGCAAAATTTCCTTATCCGCGAAAAATATATCGTAATTTCCAGAACTCCTAGGGTCTTTTTTTGCAAAAACAACAATTTCTTTTTCTTTTCTTTTTTCCAGCCGAAATAGGTTGGGCCGCCCTTCTTGGCCCACTCGGCTCCGCTTAAAAGGGGGTTCGGGGGTAGGGTTTCCCTATCCCCGATCACCCGGGTGGCGGCGGCTCCCTCCATGGGAGCCACGTGCGCGGGTCGAGGCGGGCGGGAAAGCCCTCGGCGGGCGCGGTCGTCCGTGGCTTCAAGTGGATGGCCGTCTGATAGCGGCAGCAAAGACACCGATCTTGCGGATCGGCTGCGAGGCGGCGGAGGCGGGGGATGAAGGCGGTTGTCGAGGCGGCGAGGTGGCGGGCGCACAACAGCCCAGCCGCCTCTGCGGGGAGGCGGTGGCGGCGAGTATAGGGCACCGCCGAGAGGCGGGCGTGGGGGTTGGATCGGCGCAGGCGTCGCCGAGCGCGAGGTGGCGCGGCGACTGGGTGGCCGGCGGGCGGCGGGTGGAGGCGGCCGGGAGGCATGGTGGTCGGCGGCTCCTACGGCGCGCCCAGCGCATCCGTCTGGCGCCAGCGTTATTCGTACCCGCCCCTTCATTTTTGATTTTCTTTGCGTTAGGTTAGGTGGTGGCGCCATTGTGCGAAGGGCGGCGCTATGCTTATCGCGGCGGCGGTGGCGGCTCGAGCGTGGCGCTTCCCACCCCTCTCTTGTTTTCTTTGCTTTGGATGGTGCGGTCGCGGTGAGAAGCGATCTGGCGGCGGCGCCACGGCGATGGGAATGGCTGCGCGTCGCCAAACGAAGTCGTCTTGGGCGGCGCCGACGGATGAGGCCGACGACAAGACGGCGGCGGCGCATAGCTCTAGGTCGTGCGTCAGCCGATTTTTTTTCTTTGTGTGCACTGGTCATACAATGTGTGTACTTTTCGTGTGATCCAATTAGCGTTCATGGAATAACCGATCGGCTTTGCCGGCGACTTCAAGTCGGCTTGCGGTTGGTTAGAATTGTTTTAGAAATTCAATCTGCGGTATAATCGACATCCAATTTTTCATGCAATCTACCGATCGACATTGTGCCAGCGACTTCAAGTCGGCTCGCGGTAGATTTGAATGGATTTGCACTGTAGAAAACCAATCTAGAAAGTAAATTTGCAGAATTGAAAGCGATCTAGAAAATACGATTCAATTTACGAGTGTCGTTCTTCGACGGTTATCTTTCGATGTGAGGAGAGTCGATCGTGCTGATAACGTGTTGAGTAACTATTGCTGGCGAGTCCAGTCTGAGCGATTACCTCGTAAACGATACTCGGAATCGTAAGAACAAAGTAGGAACACAAGAACACAACAGTAGATTGAACACATAGATATGAGGGGATTCCAGGCTTCGTTTTATTGATTTTCAATAATCGTGTTACAATGGTAGGGGTCCCTCCTATATATAGCTTCCTGACCCTGCTACAGTTTCTGTAGGTGCTCATACATGGATCGACTTATGGGCCGGGCTTAGAGTTTCTTAACAATATCAACATTTGGTTGTATTTGTCTGATGGATGGTCTCTTGTGCTATTTAAGAAGTCAGTTTACAAAAAAGAAAAAGCCATAACTGTACCTGAAAACTCCCTTCCCTTTCTGTACAACAAACGCCGCACATGGCACGTCAGGCTCCAAACCGCCAACAGTTCCCCCCAATTCGCTAGTTAATCATTGTCTGGATTGTTTTTCTCGTACAAAACAGAAGGCAAAAATATGCCAGATGTCCAATGCGGTAGACAAAATGTCAGGAGAATCACGGCCTGTGCTAGCGTGATGCTAGCCATCTAATAGTGCCAAAACTGGGAATCAACGGCCGTCGCATAATGCCGAGCTGATGATTCAGATAGCAAAATCATCGAGCATCGATCACGCGCCACCTAGTCCACCAGAAGCTTGAAACTATCTGATTTTCGATACTAGTATCTTCTCAGGCACAACTTAGTGCAAAGCTTGGATTTTAATTTGGTTATGTCATAGCACATTGTGTGCTCCTTGGTCGTGCTTCGAGTCCATGGGCACGCATCACTGATTCACCACCAACAGCGACAGCATTTCTGGCTGTCACTGGTGCTGAATGAACCTGATTTGGTTGCAGAGGAAGTGGGGCAGAAAGAGGGTAGGATGTGGCTGGTGCAGTAGCTCGGCACGATGGATGTTGGCATATCATGCAATTATTTACGGGGGTAAATACTACACAGTTGTCTGTTTTAACTACAGTCGGTTTTTTTTGACCGTTGGATTTTGATGGTTGATCCATAACCCTAACCCTCGTTCCTTCCACCCTTAGCTGCCTCTGGCCCCTTCCCCCGCCGCCGCTCTCGTCTACCTCCCTCCGCCCCAGCGTCGGTGTCTCGTCTTCAGCGATCCGCCCCACGCGTCGCCCTCTTACCTCGTCTGCGGTGGCTACTGCCGCCCACCACCCTCCTTTGTCCCGCGGCGCCGATGGTGCCACCGTCGTCGTTGCCTCGGTCTCCCTCTAAGCCTGAGGGGCACCAGTGAACTCAAATCCTACACAGATGAACCCCGGTGGCGGGAGACGATGGCGTTGGCGAGGAGGACGAAGGGTGGCCAAAGCACGAATCTCTATGTCAAATCCAACGGTGAGCAAATTCAACTGTGAAATAGTAAATCCGATTATTTATCTATTTATATTTCGTTTTCTCTTTCTTTCACAGTTATGCTCTATATATTTTCCTTTTTTCACACAGTTACACTCGCAGCAATCAGCATGGAGCAGGCATGGACCACCGACTTGGAACCATCGGCTAGGATCCTCGAGCGGCACCGCAGAACACTTGGTCACTTTCGCCGGTGGACGCAGGAGGATGCGTCGGATTCCTTGGGATGAACAGCGCTGCCCATGAGGCCCCAAACCTTTCCGGCTCAGGTCAAATTCGCCCAAGATACCATGAAATCTTTGTGTACGATACGACTTTGGAGCACTCTCAAAGGTAACAGATACGCTAATCAGTCATGAAAAATGCCGGTTCAGGCACTTTGGGTTCTGATTAGGAGCTAATTAGTTAAGTATTATGGCAGTATATATAAACTGCTAGAGTTCCTCTTAGAAAAAAAAACAGCGAGAGAGTAATGGATGATGCTTAGTCGGTAACCAGTCAAGAACAATGCCGGTTCAGGCACTTTGGGTTCTGGTAGAATGGCAAAGAAGATCTTTGGAAGCCAGGCAAAGAAGATCTTTGGAAGCAATGGCTTCTTTTTCTTCCGCGGCTTGCATGACGGTGATGCTTAGTCGGTAACCACCACATGCTGCATCTGCAAAGGTAGCTTTTGAGTCATTCCTTGCACCTCTAATGCCGCGTCCAGGTTTGGTTAGCACGATAGCAGAGGAGAAGAACATGGTCCAACTGCTAGGTTCCCTATATTACTGTTAGATGGCGCACGCCTTTTCGCAGCCCGTGACCGTCCAATCTTAGAATTAAAATTGGGTAGAGGGAATCTAGAAACTTTTAATCTGTAGCGAGGCTAGAAAAACCTCAATTTCTTGCTGCCTTTTTTTTGCCCTGAGAAAGCAATATGTGGATCTAGAATAATACGTTGAGAGCAGAAGAGCAATGGTAAGTGGAACAATCTTTCACCTTTCATGATTTTTTCTAGATAGAGCTAGAGTTTATCCTAGTCCGCCCCCGTGGTGTGCCGAAGAACACTCAAACTATGACTTCAAATAAGTAATGGATGAACAGCTACAGCTGACCAAACGTGAAAAGTACTACTTAATTTTAGAATGCGTTCGTCTAATGTCTGTCAAGGAGAAGAGCAGCAAGAAGAGAGGGGACAAAATTAGTGCGTAGGGACATTGGCCTGAATGATTTGCCATATACTAAACCACTTGGTCCCTCACAATGTACATATGCACCTATCTGCACGAGCTTTAGTACTAACTAAAGCGATTTTGCAATACTACAAGCTCGAAATATCGCAATCCGCTCTGAACTAGAAAAAAAAAAAACCGTGACATCCCCGTCGTAAACGCCACACAGCCACGCACAACTCAATCTGCTCTCTGACTTCAGCATGTGGAGAATATTTTTCAGTAGTCATCCAATAGTGCAATTTTTCGTAGTTTTGCTTTCCGAATTGTTCATGATGTCGAGAACACCGTGCCAATTGGTAATGTGCGTAAACATTGGGCCAATTAGGTGATCACGATGCCTGTCGGGGGATTTTCTGTCTGTCATTCAGGAAATGAACTTGTGCTCGAGAGGAAGATGGGAGTTTCGGTTTTCGCAGAAATGGTTGGGCTGAATTTTCTCTGGTCATTTGGTGGTTTGACACTCCAACAGATATACACTGCACTGGTTACGCTTTCTATTCGAATCTGCGTATCGTTTTCCAAGCATTTAAACTGAGCTGACTAAAACTGTAAATAGTGTGACTATTCCTGGAAGGAGTCGGAATTCTGAGCCACCGATAGTGCTGACATTTTCAATATGCTTTTGCGTTTTGATCGACACATTTCTGTCTGTATCTTCCTATCTCGTTTTTATTTGACTGGATGCAGTCACATGTTGGAAACAACGCTATCTCACTTAATGAAAACGTTCTGAAGAAACTAGTAAAGTGCTGAAACTTCCATATCATAGAAACAAGTATCCAATCTACCTAACCAAGTGAGATCAAACTGCAGGTAACATACCAACATATCATTTATGAATTAAATAAAAAAAAATAAAGTTTGAGCTAAACACAGGCTGGAACTTTTGGTAGGAGGGAGAGATCCTTTCAGAGATGAATCATCAGACGGATGGGCACGTACATTCCAGAACAAGAAGTGGTTAGGTGCTGACTTTACACTGGAAAGTGCCGCAAGGCTGACAGGGAGCTGTGTAGGCAGTGATAGCAAGACACCTATCTTTCTCTTCTCTCTTCTCTTTCTAGCTTCCTACCTTAACAAGTCACAAAAGGATCTTTTGGAAAGAGATCTTGCCGGGGTTTGGCCATTTAGAGCCCTCGGTTTTTGAGTCTGATCTTGTTGTCCTAGGAGTCTTAGTTCAGAAGCAAGATCAGGGACGAAAACAACACTACCATTTTCGCAAAAATAAAAGGAAGATTTCGCAGCGAAAATGTGATTATCCGGTGCTATTTGATGCAAAAATCTTGGCACAACAAGGCAAAGATAAATTAGCCCGGTTTCTCATGAGAGAGATGGAGAGATGACACGTTGTTGCGTGCACGGCTCATTGCATCCATCCATCCATGCTGCGCATGTTAACATCAGGGACCATGGTTGGAGGCAGGCAAGACAGAGAAGCTTCCCGGATGGCAAAAACCGGCGACTCTAGGGCCCAGCAATGAGCACACCATAGTGTGTTATCTTACTGCAGTGCTTGGATCAAGAAATGGGGAGATAACGTAGTTAACAAGAGTTCGCCAATGGGGGTCAGGTTTCTTGGAGCAGAATTAACAGGAGTGCATTATGTCAAGCTTGCCATCAATGGTATGTCCATGTTGGAAATAGGCTCATATGAGTGAGATCTATTTTTTATAATTTTAAAGTATGTATGGTTTAGTACCATATTGTTAAGGTAAAGTAGAGGCGACTAACATATAAGGTGGAGTATTTGTCACTCTTTGAAACATGTGACACATGGACGAGGGTGACATGAGGAGGGCTTTGGCTAAACACACACACGTGCGCACGCGCACGTATATTTGCGTATTTTTGCGTAAAAAATCGCGTGACTTGTGACTTGCGACGCGCTAAGTGTGCCAGTTACTAGTGGGTAAATGGCTACTTAATCAGTCAGTTACCAGTCATCTATATATATATATGCCTGGAGACGTCCAGAGCATTACACATAGACACTGCTTCCATTCATTCTCTTTTTCCCCTGCAAACCTGTGCTGTTATACTGCGTCGTCTGGACCTCGTCGACTCTTCTTCTCGGTGTGCACCGTGAAGAAGGAGAGCGGTATCTCCGAACCATTGCTACCGTGGAGACCTACACGGGGGGTGGCAATAAGGTTTCTGGGCAGCGCACATCTGCGCGATCGCTCGTGTGGTTGATTCGCCTGCGTCTGTGCTGCTTCCTGTTCTTCATCGAACTCGACTGTAAGTCTTTCGTGCGACTGATTGACTTATTACATTTTTTTAATATATTGTGAAGTACAATAAGTTTCCTGCTGTTAGTACTGGTTTATGCATCATTAGTCTTTTGCAATATATGTCTTTTATTAAAATATAGAATTAAAATATTACCAACATTTTCAACAGTGCATACAACCAAATTCATATTAGATCACACTATTTTGTATTAATATTATGTACCAGTGTTGAATCCATAGGATGATAATAGAGGGGGCTCTATTGTTGAGACTATAGCACAAGATAATCATATCAAAGGTACATCTACCGGGCTTTTGCCAACGAAATGCCAAGTAATTGTGCTAAGTTTGTTTCTCCATTTTTGCAAATCTAAAAAAAAACTAAACAAGTGCCGAATCCATTGGATGAAAATAGAGGGGGCTCTATTGTTGAGATTATAGCACAACATAAGCATATCAAAGGTACATCTACCGGTCTTTTGCCAACGAATGCCAAGTAATTGTGCTAAGTTTGTTTCTCCATTTTTGCAAATCTAAAAAAAACTAAACAAGTAACAATCATCAATTAAACAAATTGGCTAATCAGCTAATGGCTACTGTATTTGACAGTTTGTATTGCATTCATACACTTACAATGATGAACTACCACACGTCCACAACAAACCATGAAACCATAACTCAATCAGAAATTCAGAATGTATGGCATTGCATTCATACACTTATCAATCTTGCTCTCCCCCTTATCTCTCCTAGTTAATTTTCTGCAAGACTACAAGTTTTAGTTTCTGATCATATTTGTGGCAAGTTCTTGTGATTTTTCTTGTATTCTTATTGGGGTGTGTAACAATAGATGGCTGCTTTGAAGAGCTTGAGGTTTAAATTGCCTTTTGTGAAAAGAAATGACCACTTTTTTGGTTCCTGAACTTTGCAATGCCTTATTTTTCCATCATTGTTTAAAAATTTGATGCCTGCATCTTTGGTTAATATGTAAGGGGAACATATAGCATGCTTAAATACCAATGCTTTTGTGAGATCACACTAACAAAACTGAACATGCTAAAATGCTAAATCAGGGGGGAAGCAATCTGGTTGCCGTCAGCCCGTCACCCACCAAGCACCAGTCCACCACATCACTATTGGCCACCGCCTAGTGCCATAGCCCCCGGGCTCCAGCCACTGGCCACCACACAGGCCTCCCCCTAGTCGCCACGCCACCGCCAGGCCCTGCACGTGCCCGTGGCCCCCCGGCCCACCGACTGAGGACGCCTCCCCCCTAGTCGTCCGCCTCCGCCTAACTGCCTAATCGTAGAGCCCCCTACAGCCCCGCCCGGGCGCTTGCGCTGCCACGCGCCCGGGCGCCAACTAGCTGAGGTGCTGACGATGAGTAGTCCTTCTCCTCCACGTCGGGCCGTCGGCCGCCCCCTAGCCCTAGTCGCCACCTGCTGCCTCCCCCTAGCCCTTACTCTGTTCTCTTGAGTCTCTGCTGGATCCAATAGCATCTAGCTATCTCCCTTAGGCCTTAGACCCTTTCTCTAATTGGGCCGGCTGGGCCTTAAGCTCCAAGTATCCAACAACAGCCCACACCACAAGCATCGAGTAGCAAATCATCTTCATTCTTCGTTTCTTCAACCTCCATATCGTCCAGCGACTCAACGGCTCCAAGGCTAACCTGTTGTCGACGATCAAGTCGTCGATTTTATAAAATAAATAGAGGAAAATAGCAAATAGTTCTTGGAAGAGAATGAGATTGCTCTTTATTGCAACAAACTGGATCTTTACAGGGGGTGCCCTTGACAAGGCAGTGGAATATCCCTAATTACCCTTAGTGTATTGATTGCTATGTTATTGCTTCAAATGAAAACTAAACTGCTATCTCCTGGATTGAGTTGAATCCGCCCTCTGCCGTTTGTATCCTCCTTTAAATAGTTGATGATGTGGTGACAATTACTTCTTGATGAGATGCCTGTTGGAAGCGTTGCGACTGGTCAGAGGAAGACGTCAGTTGGTGAAGTATCAACCGTTCAGCAGTTGATATCAGAAGGAGACAACAATCATATGATAGTTATTGTCAGTGTCTTAGGGCTGTAAACGTCACGTGGTTTAGAGTAAATAAGATATATGCTTTATTCATCATACGAGAGGAATATACTTAGAATCAGATCTAATACCAGTCATTGCTTTTACAACTAGTCATCTGGTCGGGGATTGGGTACATGACCTCATCTAACCAGGGTACCCACAATATAACCTCTGAAATCCTTACGACCACGGAGGTCGTTAGCCTTAGGGGTTATGACCATGAAGGATGTATGGTCTTTAATTAAATAAAATAATATTTGGAGATTTTGATCCTCATCAGCTAGCCCTCGAACTTTAAATGAATATGCCATGTGAACGCCTCTCTAATGAAAATCATATTAGGCAGGCCTCCATTTAATGCTGTTAATAACGAGGTGGTATGTATTCATTTTAAAGTTGAGAAACCGTTTGGGGAATCAAGAGTTTTGTGTGTCATTGGACATTGAAACTGTTTGCCCGTAGGACTTCAAATAACTACTTTTTGCGGTTAAGGAACTGTAGTTATAAAATCCCCTCAGTGCGCCACATTTAGGGTTTTTATGCTCTCAGTTTTTCCTTGACCACTTTTCGTCCTCTTGTCTAAAACCATTTCCGACCTCTATTCATTCACCCAAAGAATCCAACAATGTCGAAACTCGATCACCAAGTGGTTGGTTTCCGATTTGAGCGAGAAGAAGCTTAGAGCTTTGGAGAAGATCGGGTTGCTCCCTGATAGGAATTTGGTTTCTTGGAGATCAGCGGTTAGGGAGCACGTTTCGAGCGGTGAAAAAGGGGAAATCCTTGTCTTTCTTGCCTACATCGAGTGCGAGCTTAGGTTTCTAGCACACAAATTTCTTTCCAAGGTTCTGGAGTATTACGAAGTTGAATTGGTGAACATGGCCCCAAACTCAATCGCCAACCTCAACATCTTTGTCTACCTATGCGAGGCGTACCTGGGGACCCAACCAAATCTGAAGGTCTTCAGGTATTTTTATAGGATGGCGAGGTCGGGGAAGTCAACTGCTGGTCCTGGGGAGTGCTCGCTATGATTCCACAATGGGAAGGCTGATGATTACATCCGAATGTACTAAAAGTCCTCGTGGTCGTCATGGAAGAAAAGTTGGTTTTACATGACGATCATGAGGAGGATGGCCTTTATTTCACCAGCAAAGCAGCGAGCGAGAACCTCAGTTGGTAGTCTACCGCGAAGAAGGAATGAAGGATCGGAAGATGGATTGAAGCCATCCAAGACCTCAGCGCCAAGGGATTGACTTCTTGGCACATGGTGAGGGACTTTTCCATATGCCAGATTAGTCCCTTGAGGCTCCGATTGCATTCCCTACTCTGACATATTGGTCGTGACAAGGCGACCAAGGACGATAGGGAAGGTAAGTTCTGAAAGAACTCCCGACCAGTTAGGTTTATTTAGTTGATTATTTTGTAACTTTGAAATCTTTTTATTCTTCTGAATCCCTTTCTTCTGACGAAGTCAGAGAGTGGATCAAAATGATCTGCGCTGGGGAGCCTAATATGAAGGCTGCTTTTCCCCTTATCTTGGCTATTGTCCATTGCAGGAGTCGGTCAGAGTAACGACCGGAGTAGAGCCCTCATTGGACTCTTTCACCCTCAACCCTACCGCCTACATATCAGAGTAAAATTATACACAGATCGGAGAATATATAAAAGATGAAGATAAGAGTTGTTATTTACCTTGAGTCTTGCAATTCTCTCTTCTTCAAGGACAATAGCCAAGATAAGGGGAAAAGCACTCTTCGTATCAGGCTCCCCAGCACAGATCATTTTGATCCGCTCTCTGACTTCGTCAGAAGAAAGAGCTTCAGAAGAATAAAAAGATTCCAAGGTTACAAAATAATCAACTAAATAAACCTAACTAGTCGGGAGTTCTTTCAGAACATACCTTCCCTATCGTTCTTGGTCACCTTGTCACGACCAATATGCTAGAGTAGGGAATGCGATCGGAGCCTCAAGGGACTAATTCGGCGCATGGAAAAGTCCCTCACCACATGCCAAGAAGTCAATCCCTTGGCACTTAGGTCTTGGATGGCTTCAATCCATCTTCCTATCCTTCCTTCCTTCTTCATGGTAGACCGCCAGCTGAGGTTCTCACTCGCCGCTTTGCTGGTGAAATAAAGGCCATCCTCCTTCGTGATCGTCATGTAAAACTAACTTTTCTTCCATGACGACCACGAGGACTTTGAGTACATTCAGATGTACTCATCAGCCTTCCCATCGTGGAGTCATAGCGAGTACTCCCCAGGACTAGCAATTGACTTCCCTGACCTCGCCATCCTATAAAAATACCTAAAGACCTTTCGATTTGGTCGGGTCCCCAGGTACGGCTCGCAGAGGTAGACAAAGATGTTGAGGTTGGCAATTGAGTTGGGGGCCAGGTTCACCAATTCAACTTTGCAATACTCTAGAACCTTGGAAAGGAATTTGTGTGCTAGAAACCGGAGCCCGCACTTGATGTAGGCAAGAAAGACAGGGATTTCCCCTTCTTCACTGCTCGAAAAGTACTCCCCGACCGCTGATCTCCAAGAAACAAAATTCCTATCAAGGAGCAACCCGATCTTCTCCAAAGCTCTAAGCTTCTTCTCGCTCAAATTGGAAACCAACTACTTGGTGATCTTGTTTGACATTGTTGGATTCTTTGGGTGAATGAACAGAGGTTGGAAAATGTTTTGGACAAGAGGACGAAAAGTGGTCAGAGGAGACTCTTCGGCAAAACAATAAAAGGGGATTCAAGGAAAAACTAAGAGCGTAAAAATCCTAAAGGAGACGCACTGAGGGATTTTTTTAGCCGCGGTTCCTTAGCTACAAAAAGGATTTATTTGAAGTCCGACGAGCAAATAGTCATGTGACCATGCCACACACACATACGACCATAGCTCCCAAGATTGAGCAAAAGGTGAATTCATTTCTTAAGCTTCAATTTGTTTTAAAAAAGAAAATGATATTACCTAATGATGAAAATGTATATTTGTGCATTAACATGTCACTTTTTGTCCAAGCTAAGCAAGAGTTCAAGTTGGAAACGTTCTAGAATCCAATTCGGCATCCAGAGACAGCACCGACTTCAAACGTGCATAGAATTCTCATACGGTCTTTGTTGGAGGTGCACGAGTACTTGATGGAAAGATTATCTTGTCCTCTTTCCAACGGATCTAGCCACACCTCCAAATTCATTATGTGCACTCTGTAATCATCAAAACAATCTAGCAATGATTCTGCCCAATAGGCCTATAATAAAAAGGACATAACTTTCACAAACAGAGTCTGATTCGGGTGTTCTTAGGCTTGTGAGAAATCTTATTCTGAGACCTTTCCAATGGATCTAGCCCCACCTACATATTCGTTCAGAGCTGTAACACCCCAGCCAAACATTGAGCCTAGGATGCCACTAAACTACTCTAACCATTTAATTTACATCACTTACTATAAAATTTCAGGAAGTATATCAACGATGAAACCCATCCACGGGTCACGATAATACAAGCATAATACTATGACAATCATAGAAAATTTAGTCCTAGGACCATAGTAAGATAATAAACCAAAATTAACTCAAAACCAAGCAACTAAGGTTATTCAATACCATCATGTCCTAGATATAAATCATCATATAATACTAAGAGTTTCTCATGTCCAATGAATCAACTAAGTGGGTGTAGTGAATGATTCCAAGTGCACTAGCCCTTCCCGAGTCAAACGTCATCAACGGTCACCTAAAAACAACAACAGAGCAAGAATGAGTCCAAGACTCAGCAAATACATAATAAAGGTATAAACAATAGTTTATCAACCATAGTCAAAGTTATCATCATCATCTATCTATTCAATGACATTCTCATTCTCAAACAATCAAGCCATATTCCATATAGGTAAGGTTGCACATCTTAACAATTTACTCATATGCGAATGCACCATCATGTTCATGTTTATATGCATCTCATCAGCTGATACCGGTATAGCGGAGTGTTCACCCGTCGATGACACACTCTATCCTTCACTCCCGTGAAGTCCCCACCGAAGTAGGATTTTATCTAGAGTACTCCGGACTAGTCATATATCTTTCTCGCCGACCTCACCGGAATAGTTACATAACTTTCTCACCGACATGGCTCGTGCAACTCCTGTCATGATGAATGTAAATGATGCAACATCTTTAATTATTCATCAATATAATTCATCTCATTAACTCAATATCTCATTCTCGTTAACTCAATATCATAATCTCATTCACTTAAGGTCATCAATATCATGTATAAGAATAAGCTTAATGAAAGCATAATTAATAGCATGATAAGTAATATCAATGATCATGGTGAACAACCCATTGTTCACTACTCTACCATGTATTTGCCTAAACCGAGAAACAGATGACGACGAAAAGACTCTAACCCCGGTGCTCACCACCACTTGGCAACCGTAAAGTATGCTAAATATGTCATTCAAAATTACACAGCATAGCAATGGAATAAAATAAAATCAATCGCTCTTAATCGCAACCCGAGACTTAGCCGATACACTCCCAAATCTTAATATGTCCACACAGACAGCTATCAAAGGAAAATCCATAATTTTTGAGCAAAAACTCCAAAAGTCATTAATTCAATTTTTCCTAGATTCTACGCTAGTGTATATAAAACTTCTCAGGTGACCGAAAGATCAAACTACCCCATCTGAACCTTTGTTTTTAATTTCGAAGACCGCTCTATCATCTTCGGTACTACTGACTTGGGAATTTTGTAACTTTTATTTCATACATCCAAATTAAATGGTCTAGGATTATCTGGAAAGATAACAAAATTATCTATAATAACTTAGTTGGTGAGATTCTCTAATTATTCCACTAACATGATCTAATCTATAGTTGAAAACTTGAAGTCAGAATATGACAGTCTGATGGAACAACAGACTTACAAAATTCGTAACTCAAAATTTAATTGTCTGATCGATATAATTAAATATTCTACAGAAAGCTACCAAAATTCCCTACAATTATCTAGTAGATAATATCCTCAAATTACGCCCATACGGTACCCAAAATAACAGTGCAACATGCTAAACCAATCTACTATTCGATCCACCTGACGAACACGTGCTACTCTATCTCCAATTTGGATTCTAATCGCTAATTAAATTAACAAAATAGAGAAGAAAAAATAGATCGTTACCCCGAAGACCGTGACGAGGAACACCGACTTTCCCACGAAATCTTCTCTTTTTCTCCCTCTCCCTCTCTACTGTTGATTCCACATATAGCCATACAAAACTAGAAGCAATATTATCTAGTCAAGCAATGCAAGCTGCAGCCGCACACGATTGCACTTCACATTAATGCATGCGTGCAACTAGCAGCAGCCATGCGTGCATGCAAGGCATGAGGCAGGGCTGCGCTGGATCAATCGGGCAGAGGGTTCACTCGCGGCGCTCCCAAGCTCGCTTACACGCGCAAGACTACAAGCGGCAAAGGCGGGCGCGGCGAAGGCGCCACGCAAGCGCCACGCTGTAGGAGGGTGGCAAACACACGCTCGGCCATCAATGCGCTAGCGCGCGGGGCAAAGTCGCTCGCTTGTGACGAGTGAAAGAGGCTATGGCGATTGGTGAAGGCCGGCGGCGCACCACGGAAAAAAAAACAAAAGGGCTGCTAGGGTTTGGTTTGTAGGTTATTTTATTATTATTTTTAGATCCCTTAATCCCCACATCTCCTTTTACACGACACTCCTCTCTAAAATTCCAATGCATCTTGTTTTCATGCACCCCCTTTTGTTTAATTATGCACTTGTCATCCAAAGGGTTGTGCTTAGAAAACTCCACCTTTTGTTTTCCCCTTAAAGCGTTTTGGGATATTACAGGGGCACCACGGAATCGTCGAAACAATACGGCGGACCAAGAGATAGAGTTAGGGTTCGACTCCACTTCTTGTGGCCACCGCCTCTCCTTCAATATATACTATGTGCGCAACTCTTTTAGGGGTTTTAGGCTTGTTTAGATTGGTTTTTTCACCCTAAAAACATCGTCGTGTGTTCTTGTGTCGACTAGATCAACAACTACGATTTGTAGGCTTCAACTTATGTGAATTCATATTTCCTATTTGTAATTTTATATTGCTTATTTATCTTGTTCTTGCTTATTCTTCGATTGCTCGCAAGAATTGAACCTCGTGTTCAGGTCAACCGTGTTCTTGGCATGGTTGATAACGACTCGGAGTGTGGTTTAGCAATTGCTTGGTGTTCTGGTTGTGATCGGTTAGAAACCTGCATCGTCAAAGTCGTTCTCCTCTAAATCGAAATTAGCATCCTATCGGAAGATCGGGACCCCCTTTGATATCAGAGCTAAAGTTGACCAGTAGGAATTCTTGTATCCCTAGTTTTGTTTTGGTTTTTAATACATATAGTCCAAAAAAATTGCCCTACAAAAAGAATTAATCTCCGCTGTCCAAACCCTGTTGTGCCTTTTAATCTGTTAATTTTTGTTTGCTAAATTGAATTTGTGTTCGTTTTAGCTTTGTATAGATGCTGGTCATATCTTTGGTCCTATAAAAATTAAAAAAAAAGTTGAAACCCTAGCCCATCCATCACGTCATAAACCCAAAACTAAGCTCCAAAAGAAAATTCCCCCATCCAAATCCATCTAGATCACCTTAAACCCTAATTTCCAATTTCGGCCAGAAGACACCCTATTCTGCTGCTGCCATAAAAATCGTAATAACTTTTGATTCGTTCATCATTTTCGAATGAAACCACTGCCATTAGATCAAAATTTTGTTATCCAGCTTCATGTAAAATTTCACCTCAATCCTGCAAGGCAGTCAAAATTTATATGCGGTGAAAGTTGACCTAGTTTTTCTATTTGAATATGAAACTGTGTGCACTTGTGATTTTTGTGCAATTTTTTCAGTTGGTATTTAGAAAGTGGCCCCCAAAGAAAAATTGTAGAAAAAGTCGTTAGGAAAAGACAAAAAATAAGCATTGAAAAAGAGGCATATTAAAAAAGTTACAGCCTAAATACCGACGCATTTATGCAAAGGGATGTAAAAGCACAATTATCAGTGTTGGGTCAATGCTTGTGCTATTCCCTCCAATTTGTTATCCTGTGTCGAACACTCCTATACATTGTTATACACTTGTTTTGGCCTTCATCCATCCTTGGTTGATCCGTAACATAGGCTTAGTGCTAGATACAAACTATAATTCAATTATGTGCAATTTCTGAAATTAACTGATTATTCTCTTTTGTAGGATCAAGGATAACCGACTAGAGGGGGGGTGAATAGGAGGTTTTTAAAATTCTTCAATTAATATCAGATTTTGTCTCAAATATGGACTAGACAAGAACTAGATACAATTCTAGCTAGCCAAATCTACATTAGAAAAATATTATAATTGTAAATGCGGAAGAGTAAAGACTAGAAATTAAACCACAATGGAGACAAACGAGTTTTTCCTGTGGTATCGAAGACTTGCCGGTCTTCACTAGTCTACGTTGAGAAAGCTTGAACAAATCAAGCTGGCTCCACGAATTGAACCTCACCCTCGATCACTATAGTTGCTCTTCATCCGCTTCGGAGTTGGTGAGCACCACATCAATCACTTCACAACCTTCTTGAAGTGATCACCGAGCAGCTCCTCCAAGCTGCCTAGGTGTCGGCAAGCACCAAGAGTAATAAATCTCAGTTCTTGCTTGAAGACTATCAAGTGCTAAATGATCAACTAATCAATGCCATGCACTTGACTAGCTCTCAACTACTTCAAAGAGTGAATTGAATACAAATGAGTAGAAGAGAGAGCACCAATGTAACACCCCAGCCCAACACTGAGCCCAGAATGCCACCACACTACTCTCTCAACAAATAATTATCGACACACTATAAAATTTCAGCAGGAAAACGACAATAACAATATCAATATCCATGGATCACAAAGCATAATTATGGAACAAACGATAATAAATACGCAAGGGGAAAATAACCAGGTAACTAGTCCAAAATAGCATCAACCAATGAATCCAAATTATTAAAACAAATAGTCTAGTCCAAACGTTGTCCTAAACTTTATTCAACCTCTAACATGTCCAAGTGTAATCCAATTCTGAATGAAAAGATTATTAAGGTAAATGATCATATGTTGTCCATGTGCTCTATTCGCTCTCGATTCACGCGCCACGAAGATCACCTAAAGACAACAAAGAGCAAGGGTGAGTCCACGACTCGCAAGCACATCCATAACAACGAACAATAATAAACCAACAAAGATTCAATAACTTCATTATCATCATGTACTTTCATTAATATTCTCATGCGCTTATCTTCTCTTTGAATCACATCCATTAATCTCATGTATCAATGCAAATCTAATCTATATGTCCACATGCACTTCTTTCACAGATATCAGATAGCATGAGTGAATGCTCGCGACAACATTCACTCTCAAGCCCGCTCCTCCATAAGGATCGGGACCTCCTCCACTCCCGTGGAGTTGTGATCATTCATGATCACCTGCTCATATGCAAAGATGCTTATGAATGCAAACATGCAAACTCCATCATAAACATCATATCCAACTTTTCATCATGTTTATCAACAAAGATATAACCATGTCATTCCATTGTTTGCAATTAAATAAAATAAAAGCACAACAATAATGGTAATCGAAGATAAAGAATCACGTTGATCAATCATTGATCATTTGTTTACCATGCACTTGCCTTTACTAGTTGCGACGCACAATTTGGCTAGCAGATGGCAACAAGTACGACGCCTCTCCTACATTAAATACACAAATCTCAATACAAGCTACAGCATCATAAGAACAACAATCAATCGACATCGCTCCTACACGTCCCCAAATATACCACGCTACTCCAGTACCGAAAAGTTACCTATTGCTGACTTAGTACTAAAACGAACGTAACTTTTGACTCGAAAGTCTGATCACCACAAACCACCCCATTCTGGATTCTTTATAAAATTATCCACATTTTCTTAGATTACGAAGACTTCTAATTAAATCATCTAACCCTCCGTTTCTATCCCAGAAAACCGATCTGTCCGCTTCGGAACAGCAGTCTTACTAAATTCATAACTTTTGTTTTATCCAACCAAACTGCGAGTTCTTAGATCCTACAGAACCATTGGACAATTATCTACATCTTTCATGTAGATCAAAAACTCTAATTAGTTTATTTACTATTTTTAATCCGCAGTCTACCAAAACAGCGCCGAAAGACGACAACCACAATGACAGCAGTCTTCCGAAAATCATAACTCGAATTCTACTTGTCCGATTGACATGATAAAAATTCTATAGAAAGATATCGAAATTATCTACAATTAACTAGTAGATGACATTTCCAAAATTTGCCATTAAGGTACCCGAATAAATCGTTCAACAGAACAGCAGGCTAAACAGATATAATAATTGGTTTCTCCCCGGCTAGAAACACTCTAACAACCTTTTAAGCAGTTTACCAAGGCATAATAAAAATGAACAGATTAAAAGGTACGGGCAAGGTAACCGAGTGGATTAAAAGTTCTATACAGACATAAGGTAACTTTTGTGGAATTTAATTATCAACCCTGACATACCCAAAGCAAAACATGGTCAACTGCATGTCCCTAGCAACTAAAGGATCATTTCCTAAGAACACTTGATCCACATCGCCTACATGGATAAAATGTACAGCTTGTATCCCTTTCACCAAACCTTTAACAACTTAAAGTATGTTCCATCGAGCCATTTATTTGCTAGCAAGCGCGATAAGTTTGAGCTACAAATTTATCGATGGCCTTAGCTAATCTGTTGGTGAGGACCGATGCGGGAATTTTGCGACTACAAATCAAGAGACTAATTGGCGCAAATTCATTCAGGATAAGCATCTTACATTCATAACTTAAGCTAAAAAAAGAAATGGAGCATCAACCCCACGTTTTCAAATGTACATCGAGAAGGCCCTCCTGGACATATTCAAAACCCAATCAAGCCAAGTGATCACAAGCGCAACAACTTGGGTTCTCTGGTTAATCGGGAAGCCGATGCCTACCTGAGAAACAGAGGTGCCCGAGCCTGGGGACGTTGGTGCGCAGCGACTTCACCACCGCATATGGTCGGCCAGCGTGTGAAATCGTGACGGCAAGTGGCGAAAAGAAAGAAATAGATTAAGCGCTAATGGGGAACGAAGCAATAAACTAATAGGGTTTCCAGATCCTCTATTTATATAACTCTAAAAAATACTTTGAAATATCCTATTTTCACGTATCTAAATTCTTTAATTACGCACAAGCCCTTAAAGACGTTATTATTATTTATTTATATTATTTTTCAGAGTATTACATTCTACCCCCCTTAACAGAATTCGACCTCGAATTCTACTCGCCGTTCTACTCAAAGAAAACTACACTGCTGAAATTAAACAATAAAATAACACGTACCCGACGCGAACAACTCGGTATTGCTCGCGATGCGAGACTCCAACTCCCAAGTCGCTCTCTCGATCGATGTGTCCACAAAGACCTTGACGTATACCAACGTCTTATGCCTCAAAGACTCGCTCCGACCTCTCCGTATCGCGCACGGACGCGACTCAACCGTGAGATCTTGCTCAACAATCCGCTCTAATGAAATCTTATGCTCGGTCTCTCAAAACTTTCAAAGATCGAGACGTGAAACACATTGTGAACCCCACGCATGGACTCGTGAAGGTCCAAACGGTAGGCTAACTTCCCAATTCTTGCAATAATCGGAATGGTCCAACGACCTCGCTAAGTTTCCCTTTGGTACCGAACCAACAATACCTTTGGTAGGAGACACTCAAGAGCACTGGTCACCCACCGCAAACTCCAAGTCACGCCTCATATCAAGATAACTTTTCTCGCTCGCTCGAGCCGCTAATGATTCTCGCCTCACCATGGCCACACGCTCAACGGTCTTCAATCGGTCGACCCAAATCGCTTCTCTCCAATCGCATCCCAACAAAGCGCGATCCGCACTTCGCCCATAGAGAACCTCGAATGGCGCGGCTCTAATATCGAATGGTAACTATTATTATAAGCAAACTCGCAAGTGGCAATCGGTCCTCCCAACTACCCTTCCAAGATAGAACACAAGATCGCAACATGTCCTCCAAAGTCCAATAGTACGCCCGACCGCCCATCTGTCAGGTGAAACGCAGACTAAGGCGGAGCTGTGTGCCCAATGCACTCTGCAGACTCTCCTGTAACTTGAGACAAACTTGGCGCCCTCGCCGTAAATGATGGTCTTTGGCACACCATGCGTCTCACTATTTCACGCACATATATAGGAGCTAGATCACTCATTGAATTTGTCGTGCGAATAGGAATGAAGTGCGCAGACTTGTCAATCGATCCACCACTACCCAAATCGAGATCCTTCCTCGCGGCGCACGAGGTAACGCCACCACAAAGTCCATGGAGATATCATCCCAAGGCCACTGGGGAACCTCCAAAGGCTGCAACAACCCTGCAGGACGCTTGTGCTCAGCTTTCACTTGCTGACAAACACCACAAGAAGCCACATAATTAGCAATATCCACCTTCATCCTTTTCCACCAAAAATTCTGTTTCAGATCTCGATACATCTTAGTCTCACCGGGATGAACAGTGTACGGAGTACGATGTGCCTCCCTCAAGATATCATCTTTGACCCCCGCCTTTTGCGGTACACAAAGACGGCCTTTAAACCTCAAAGCACCAAAATCATCCATGCTAAAATCACTCTCTTTGCCCTCATCCAGACGCTTCCTAACCTCCTGTAGTAACCGGTCACTCTGTTGTGCTTTTCGCACACGGTCTGGAATAGCTGACTCAAGAATCAACTGTGTCTCAACATATGACGTGCCCGCATAACAATAAGATATTCCCATGCGATCAAAATCAGCAATAAGGCAATCTAGAGTAGCGGGAGTCGCCTTGCGACTAAGAGCATCAGCAACTACATTGGCCTTGCCTGGATGATACTGAATAGTAAGATCGTAGTCCTTGATCAATTCCAACCACCTCCTTTGCCTCAAATTCAGATCCTTCTGAGTGAAGATATACTTGAGACTCTTGTGATCTGTGAAAATATCACAAGGCTCGCCGTATAGATAATGCCTCCAAATCTTGAGAGCAAAGACAACCGCAGCCAACTCTAAATCATGAGTGGGATAATTCTGCTCGTGCTTCTTTAACTGCATCGACGCATAAGCAATTACCTTACCGTCTTGCATGAGAACACAGCCAAGACCCACTCGAGACGATGATCTGAAAAGGCGTGAACCGCTTCCCGGCGCTCGAAGAGTGAGAATAGCAGAGGTCACCAACCTGTCCTTCAAAATACGTAAATCGCGCCACACTCATCACCCACCGAATCTCACACCTTTTGAGTAAGCTGAGACATCGGTTTGGCGATGATGGAGAAATCCTGCACAAAACGCCGATAATAACCAGCCAATCCCAAGAAACTCCTCACCTCCTTCACATTGGTCGGCCTCTTCCAATCCACCACTGTGGAGACCTTACTAGGATCAACAAAGAATACCCCGAGGGTTAATCACATGACCGTAAAACCCACTTCAAATCCGAACTCACACTTCTTCAACTTAGCATAAAACTTGTGCTCTCTCAAAGTATCTAAAACCGACCTCAAATGACGCTCATGATCCTCATTGGTCTTGGAATAGATAAGAATATCATCAATAAACACCACCACGAAATCATCAAAAAAAAAAAAAAAAAAAAAAAAAAAAAAAAAAAAAAAAAAAAAAAAAAAAAAAAAAAAAAAAAAAAAAAAAAAAAAAAAAAAAAAAAAAAAAAAAAAAAAAAAAAAAAAAAAAAAAAAAAAAAAAAAAAAAAAAAAAAAAAAAAAAAAAAAAAAAAAAAAAAAAAAAAAAAAAAAAAAAAAAAAAAAAAAAAAAAAAAAAAAAAAAAAAAAAAAAAAAAAAAAAAAAAAAAAAAAAAAAAAAAAAAAAAAAAAAAAAAAAAAAAAAAAAAAAAAAAAAAAAAAAAAAAAAAAAAAAAAAAAAAAAAAAAAAAAAAAAAAAAAAAAAAAAAAAAAAAAAAAAAAAAAAAAAAAAAAAAAAAAAAAAAAAAAAAAAAAAAAAAAAAAAAAAAAAAAAAAAAAAAAAAAAAAAAAAAAAAAAAAAAAAAAAAAAAAAAAAAAAAAAAAAAAAAAAAAAAAAAAAAAAAAAACCAACTAAAAATAGCATCAACCAAGTTTTTTCAAATGTCATCCAAGGGTTTCTAAACTTTATTCAACCCAACAGCCAAGTGAATCCAAAGAAAAAAGTTTTAAGGTAAATGACAATGTTGCCAGTGCCAAAGGGCCCGTTGGCGCCCACAGGTGAACAAAGGTGAGTCCGACTTAAAATCCATCCAAAACATAATAAACCAAGTTAAAACTTCTATTATTTTCATAATATTTAGATTATTTCTCTTTGAATTCATCCAATTAACTCAACCAAAAAATATATTCAATACTTTTATACAGTTGCAAGAAGCTCCGACACTTCACCCAACCCTTCCTCCTAAGTGGCCCCACCGGGGTATTTGACACTTTCAAATGCTTGAATCCCGCAACTCCATCTAAATCTTCCAACTTTATCGTTATAAAATTATCCTGTCTTCCATTTTGCCAAAAAAATAAAACCAAAGGACTAAAAAAGTAGATTCAATCTTGTTTGTTTCCAACTTCCTCGGAACTTTGGCACCATGGCAAACAGTTTACATTAAAACCAACCAGCAAATCAAGCACTAATCGAACTTCCTCCCAAAACCAGCTACCTCGAAAATTCCTTGGATCACCCAAAGCGCTTTTCAGCATCCCAACAAACCCCCATTGGATTCATAAATATCCACTTTTAGTTCGAAGTCTATTAATATAACCCTACGTTCTGCAGATTCCTCCAAACGTCATAAATCAAATTTTTTTCCAAGAATTGGCTATTCTTAATCTACAACATTGGACAATTCTTACTCAATCATGCTGATCAAAACCTAATTAGATACAATTTAATCCGCGCTCCAAACTAGCGCGGCACAATCCACTATGTCAGCACTTCGTATAAGCTATCAATACTACTTGTCGATTGACATGAAAAATTCTGGAAATTCGAAATTATCACATAACAAAGCATCCAAAATTTCCTGGCAAAACGTCACAAGCAGGATAGCAAATTGGACTCATGACGAACACCTAACCCTTTCAAGTTTCCAAGGCATCTATGCTGGGTCTCTCAAAACTTTCGGCATCGAGGCGTGAAACACATTGTGAACCCCACGCATGGACTCGGGAAGGTCCAAGCGGTAGGCTAACTTCCCAATTCTTGCAATAATCGGGAATGGTCCAGCGTACCTCGGGCTAAGTTTCCCTTTGGTACAGAACAGAACAATACCTTTGGTAGGAGACACTCTCAAGAGCACTGGTCACCCACCGCAAACTCCAAGTCACGCCTCCTCATATCAAGATAACTTTTACATGCGCTCAGCCGCTGCATGATTCGCCTCACCATGGCCACACGCTCAGCGGTCTTGAATCGGTCCGGACCCAAAGCGCCTTCTCTCCAAGCGCATCCCAACAAAGCGGCGATCGCACTTCGCCCATAGAGAACCTCGAATGGCGCGGCTCTAATCTTGGAATGGTAACTATTATTATAAGCAAACTCGCAAGTGGCAATCGGTCCTCCCAACTACCCTTCAAGATAGAACACAAGATCGCAACATGTCCTCCAAAGTGAATAATGCGCTCGACCGCCCATCATGCTGTGGGTGAAGCATTGTACTAAAAGGTGTGTGCCCAATGCACTGCAGACTCTCCCGAACTTGAGACAAACTTGGCGTCCTGTCGAAATGATGGTCTTTGGCACACCATGCGGTCTCACTATTTCACGCACATATATAGGAGCTAGATCACTCATTTGAATTTGTCGTGCGAATAGGAATGAAGTCTGTGAGACTTCTGAATCGATCCACCACTACCCAAGCGCATCCTTCCTCGCGGCGTGCAGTACGCCACCACAAAGTCCATGGAGATATCATCCCAAGGCCACTGGGAACCTCCAAAGGCTGCAACAACCTGCGGGGCGCTTGTGCTCGACTTTCACTGGCGACAAACACCACAAGAAGCCACATAATTAGCAATATCCACCTTCATCCTTTTCCACCAAAAATTACATTTGAGATCTCGATACATCTTAGTCTCACGGGATGAGCGATTGTGCGAGTGCGATGTGCCTCCTCAAGATATCATCTTTGACCCCGCCTTTTGCGGTACACAAAACGACCTTTAAACCTCAAAGCACCAAAATCATCCATGCTAAAATCACTCTCTTTGCCCTCATCCGGCGCTTCCTAACCTCCTGTAGTAACGGTCACTCTGTTGTGCTTTTCGCTGCAGTGCAGAATAGCCGACTCAAGAATCAAGCGTGTCTCAACATATGGCGTGCCCGCATAACAATAAGATATTCCCATGCGATCAAAATCAGCAATAAGGCAATCTAGAGTAGCGGGAGTCGCCTTGCGACTAAGAGCATCAGCAACTACATTGGCCTTGCCTGGATGATATTGAATAGTAAGATCGTAGTCCTTGATCAATTCCAACCACCTCCTTTGCCTCAAATTCAGATCCTTACGGTGAAGATATACTTGAGACTCTTGTGATGCGTGAAAATATCACAAGGCTCGCCGTATAGATAATGCCTCCAAATCTTGAGAGCAAAGACAACGCGACCAACTCTAAATCATGAGTGGGATAATTCTGCTCGTGCTTCTTTAACTGCATCGACGCATAAGCAATTACCTTACCGTCTTGCATGAGAACACAGCCAAGACCCACTCGAGACGCATCTGAAAAGACTGTGAACCGCTTCCGGCTCGGGAAGAGTGAGAATAGCAGAGGTCACCAACTTTGTCCTTCAAAATCTAAAGCTGCGCTCACACTCATCAGTCCACTGGAATCTCACACCTTTTTGAGTAAGCTGAGACATCGGTTTGGCGATGATGGAGAAATCCTGCACAAAACGCCGATAATAACCAGCCAATCCCAAGAAACTCCTCACCTCCTTCACATTGGTCGGCCTCTTCCAATCCACCACTGTGGAGACCTTACTAGGATCAACAAGCAATACCACGAGGGTTAATCACATGACCAGAAAACCCACTTCGAAATCCGAACTCACACTTCTTCAACTTAGCATAAAACTTGTGCTCTCTCAAAGTATCTAAAACCAGCCTCAAATGACGCTCATGATCCTCATTGGTCTTGGAATAGATAAGAATATCATCAATAAACACCACCACGAAATCATCTAGATACTCATGTAACATGTTGTTCATGGTCTCCATAAAAATGGCAGGTGCATTAGTCAATCCAAAGGACATAACTTTATACTCATAATGCCCATACCGTGGAGAAAGCAGTCTTCTCTACATCTGCTCACGCACACGGATTTGATTATACCACATTGGAGGTCGATCTTGGAGAATACTTGAGCTCCATTCAGCCGATCAAACAAGTCCTCAATGCGGGGCAATGGATATTTGTTCTTGATTGTGATCGCATTAAGCGCCGATAATCAATACACATCGCCAACTCCCATCCTTCTTCTCTGTGAAGCGAGCAGAGCTCCCCACGGCGATACACTCGCTGATCAAACCATTAGCCAACAAATCATCAATTGCTTCTTCAACTCGTCACAAGCGGACGTGCTAGTCTATATGGAACATCGAGATGGGGCGAGTACGGAACAAGATCAATGCGAAACTCCACGTCTCGCGCGGTGGCAAGCCCTAAGCTCGGTTTGGGAACACATCCGGTAATCACTAACCACTGGAATCTCCTCAATCTGCGAAGCCACGCTCGGTTTCTCGGCAAGAGCTAAAGAAGCCCGATTTTCCGCTGTGCGGCCGGAAACAATCCGATAATATCGAAAGAGCGCGGGCGCACTCCTGAAAGGTCAAAGTCTCCCAGGGCGGTGCGCACGAGGCCATTCTCTGTAACGAGGATATCACGGCTCGATAAGAGTGCAACCAATCCATACCCAAGATAACGTCGAGCGGCTCCATTTGAATAACTATCAAATTCGCGTGAACTTCTCTCCATCAATAATAATAGAACACCGGGACAAGCAAGAGAGCTAGCAATAATACCCCGGAGAACTAACCAAAGCGGTCGAGAAATCCATCTTTGCATACTCAAGTTCGCTCTCCTAGCAAGCCGTTGAGACAAGCGAAAAGGTAGCCCCGAATCAAAAGGACTAAAGCATCAAGCGAATCCACAAGCAAAGTACATCACCACGTCGGGGCGACCGCGGACTCTGCGGTAGGCATGGCGTACACTCGGTGGCGCCATGGCGAAAAGACGGCGGCGCGGCGAGAGCCCAAACAATCTCTGTGGCGGTGCGTAATGTCCGGCCGTGCAACTGAAGCGGTGCGAAGGTGGCGGTGCGATAGTACCCCGAGGCGCCCAAGTCAAAGAAATGGCGTGACTGGAGGCGATCATCATCTGGAAAGATCCTCGGCGGGACCGAAGAAGAAGATGGCACGAGCTCCCTTGATCACACTAAGCGGGATTACGCGACACACCGCTCCTTGTGACCCGATCGTCCACAGCAGCGGCAATCTCCGTCCAAGTGCACTCGGCCATTGTGTCCATCACCGCACTTAAAGCAAAGCATGCCACCTTACAGGGACAGACGAAGAGCTGGAGTACGCAAAAGGGCGAGGCGAAGGAGAGCGACCTCGAGTGCTTAGACTTGAAGGACTGCGGTCCTCCCTTGAATTTCTTGGCGGGTGTTGAGCAGACCCACTTCCTCACTAGAGCTCCTCTTGGTCACCACGAAACTACCGATCCACGGAGGCTTGCGCCTTTGTGGTGCATCTCCAACTCCATGCCCCGGCTTGCTCCACCTGAGGCTGTAATCACGGAGTGGAGTAGCTCCCAACACATCTGGGTACTCAGGTGAGACCCAGCGGAACCTCTTGGCCTTCTGAAGATCATCGTTCGCTACTGAAGGGACAAAGCGAACCAAGTTGTTGAACTCAGCCTCATACTCAGCAATAGACCTCTTCCCCTGAGCAAAGGTCGTCAAGGCAACCTCCATCTTCTCAACAAACGAGTAGGGGTAGAACTTCCCTTTAGGCGATCAACAAAGTCCTCCCAAGTGGTGGCCCTTGAGTGGCGGTCCTCGAAGACAACACACCCTCCCACCAAATATCGCTTGCCCTTTGGTGAAAGGCTACAAAGCGGACCCTCGATGTGAAGACATCTCCAAAGCTCAAGCGCCTCTCCATGTAGCGCAACCGGTCCATTGCTGGACGGTGTGCTGACAGTCAAGCGGATCAACCTCAACCCCATCCACTCTCGAAGTGTCATCCGCGCCTCGAACCGGTGGATGAGCAGCGGGAGCAACAACAGATGCCGCGACGAGGGTGCGGCGTGCGTTGACGAAGAGCTGCGGATCTCTCCCACCAACTCTCTCGGCCAAGCGGGGTCTCATCTGGACCCCAGCCGAGGTGGGTCAGCAGACAACCCCTCGACTCTCGACTCATCACTTTCAGGAGGTGGCTCCACGGAACCTCGCCGCGGCCCGACCTTCACGACCGCGGCCACCACGACCACGTCCTCTACCCCTCGGCATAGCTATCAACCACAATCAACAATACACAATGAGTTCAAAGATCAAAATAAACTCATGCATCAATGAACAACATAGCAGGCGTAAAACTATATTCGTACCTCTCTCTAACCTACTGTGCACTAGTGTGTCAAATTTTAGGTTAGTTAACCATTAGCAAATTTTAGTTGATTTACTAATACTAAAACAAATTTTAACAATTTTAGTTTGCCTAAGTTGTTAATCTATTCACCACGGACCTAAAGCAGCTCGATACCAAGCTGTAACACCACATTAACACTGAGCCCGAATGCCACCACACTACTCTCTCAACAAATAATTATCGACACACTATAAAATTTCAGCAGAAAGCGACAATAACAATATCAATATCCATGGATCACAAAGCATAATTATGGAACAAACGATAATAAATACGCAAGGGGAAAATAACCAGGTAACTAGTCCAAAATAGCATCAACCAATGAATCTAAATTATTAAAACAAATAGTCTAGTCCAAACGTTGTCCTAAACTTTATTCAACCTCTAACATGTCCAAGTGTAATCCAATTCTGAATGAAAAGATTATTAAGGTAAATGATCATATGTTGTCCATGTGCTCTATTCGCTCTCAGTTACGGCGCCCACGAAGATCACCTAAAGACAACAAAGAGCAAGGGTGAGTCCACGACTCAGCAAGCACATCCATAACAACGAACAATAATAAACCAACAGCATTCAATAACTTCATTATCATCACAGGTACTTTCATTAATATTCTCATGCAGTTATCTTCTCTTTGAATCACATCCATTAATCTCATGTATCAATGCAAATCTAATCTATATGTCCACATGCACTTCTTTCGCGTATACCGGTATAGCATGAGTGAATGCTCGCGACAACATTCACTCTCAAGCCCGTTCCTCCATAAGGATCGGGACCTCCTCCACTCCGTGGAGTTGTGATCATTCATGATCACTGCTCATATCAAAGATGCTTATGAATGCAAACATGCAAACTCCATCATAAACATCATATCCAACTTTTCATCATGTTTATCAACAAAGATATAACCATGTCATTCCATTGTTTGCAATTAAATAAAATAAAAGCACAACAATAATGGTACTGAAAGATAAAGAATCACAGTGATCAATCATTGATCATTTGTTTACCATCACTTGCCTTTACTAGTTGCGGCGCACAATTTGGCTAGCGAGATGGCAACAAATCTGACGCCTCTCCTACATTAAATACACAAATCTCAATACAAGCTACAGCATCATAAGAACAACAATCAATCGACATCGCTCCTACCGTCCCCAAATATACCACGCTACTCGGTGCGAAAAGTTACCTATTGCTGACTTAGTACTAAAGCGAGCGTAACTTTTGACTCAAAAGTCCGATCACCACAAACCACCCCATTCTGGATTCTTTATAAAATTATCCACATTTTCTTAGATTACGAAGACTTCTAATTAAATCATCTAACCCTCCGTTTCTAGCCCAGAAAACCGATCTGTCCGCTTCGGAACAGCAGTCTTACTAAATTCATAACTTTTGTTTTATCCAACCAAACTGCGAGTTCTTAGATCCTACAGAACCATTGGACAATTATCTACATCTTTCATGTAGATCAAAAACTCTAATTAGTTTATTTACTATTTTTAATCCGCAGTCTACCAAAACAGCGCGAAAGGCGACAACCACAATGACAGCAGTCTTCCGAAAATCATAACTCGAATTCTACTTGTCCGATTGACATGATAAAAATTCTATAGAAAGATATCGAAATTATCTACAATTAACTAGTAGATGACATTTCCAAAATTTGCCATTAAGGTAACCGAATAAATCGTTCAACAGAACAGCAGGCTAAACAGATATAATAATTGGTTTCTCCCCGGCTAGAAACACTCTAACAACCTTTTAAGCAGTTTACCAAGGCATAATAAAAATGAACAGATTAAAAGGTACGGGCAAGGTAACCGAGTGGATTAAAAGTGCTATACAGACATAAGGTAACTTTTGTGGAATTTAATTATCAACCCTGACATACCCAAAGCAAAACATGGTCAACTGCATGTCCCTAGCAACTAAAGGATCATTTCCTAAGAACACTTGATCCACATCGTCTACATGGATAAAATGTACAGTTGTATCCCTTTCACCAAACCTTTTAACAACTTAAAGTATGTTCCATCAGAGCCATTTATTTGCTAGCAAGCAGATAAGTTTGAGCTACAAATTTATCGATGGCCTTAGCTAATCTGTTGGTGAGGACCGATGCGGGAATTTTGCGACTACAAATCAAGAGACTAATTGGCGCAAATTCATTCAGGATAAGCATCTTACATTCATAACTTAAGCTAAAAAAGAAATGGAGCATCAACCTCACGTTTTCAAATGTACATCGAGAAGGCCCTCCTGGACATATTCAAAACCCAATCAAGCCAAGTGATCACAAGCGCAACAACTTGGGTTCTCACGGTTGTCGGAAGCCGATGCCTACGAGAAGCGGGAGGTGCCGAGCACAGGGGCGTTGGTGCGTGCGACTTCACCGGTGCGGCGTGTCGGCTAGCGTGTGAAATCGGTGACGCTGGCGGCGAAAGAAAGAAATAGATGGTGCGGCGGCTGGGGAACGAAGCAATAAACTAATAGGGTTTCCAGATCCTCTATTTATATAACTCTAAAAAATACTTTGAAATATCCTATTTTCACGTATCTAAATTCTTTAATTACGCACAAGCCCTTAAAGACGTTATTATTATTTATTTATATTATTTTTCAGAGTATTACATTCTACCCCCCTTAACAGAATTCGACCCGAATTCTACTCGCCGTTCTACTCAAAGAAAACTACACTGCTGAAATTAAACAATAAAATAACACGTACCCGACGCGAACAACTCTGGGTATTGCTCGCGCATGCGAGACTCCAACTCCCAAGTCGCCTCTCTCTCAGACTGATGTGTCCACAGCACCTTGACGTATACCAACGTCTTATGCCTCAGCACTCGCTCCGACCTCTCCAGAATGCGCGCCGGACGCGACTCAACTGTGAGATCTTGCTCAACAGTCAGCGGCTCTAATGAAATCTTATGCTCTGGGTCTCTCAAAAACTTTCTCAGCATCGAGACGTGAAACACATTGTGAACCCCACGCATGGACTCAGGAAGGTCCAAACGGTAGGCTAACTTCCCAATTCTTGCAATAATCGGAATGGTCCAAGCGTACCTCGGGCTAAGTTTCCCTTTGGTACCGAACAAGAACAATACCTTTGGTAGGAGACACTCTCAAGAGCACTGGTCACCCACCGCAAACTCAAGTCACGCCTCCTCATATCGGCATAACTTTACATGCGCTCTGAGTACGCTAATGATTCGCCTCACCATGGCCACACGCTCAGCGGTCTTACGAATCGGTCCGGACCCAAAGCGCCTTCTCTCCAGCGCATCCCAACAAAGCGGCGATCGCACTTCCGCCCATAGAGAACCTCGAATGGCGCGGCTCTAATCTTGGAATGGTAACTATTATTATAAGCAAACTACGCAAGTGGCAATTGGTCCTCCCAACTACCCTTCAAGATAGAACACAAGATCGCAACATGTCCTCCAAAGTCCGAATAGTGCGCTCATTGCCCATCATGCGTGGGTGAAACGCTGTACTAAGGCGGAGCTGTGTGCCCAATGCACTCTGCAGACTCTCCCAGAACTTGGAGACAAACTTCGCGTCCCTGTCAGAAATGATGGTCTTTGGCACACCATGCAGTCTCACTATTTCACGCACATATATAGGAGCTAGATCACTCATTTGAATTTGTCGTGCGAATAGGAATGAAGTCTGTGAACTTGCTGAATCGATCCACCACTACCCAAAGCGCATCCTTCCTCGCGGCGTGCGAGTACGCCACCACAAAGTCCATGGAGATATCATCCCAAGGCCACTGGGGAACCTCCAAAGGCTGCAACAACCCTGCAGGACGCTTGTGCTCAGCTTTCACTTGCTGACAAACACCACAAGAAGCCACATAATTAGCAATATCCACCTTCATCCTTTTCCACCAAAAATTACATTTGAGATCTCGATACATCTTAGTCTCACCGGGATGAGCGATTATGCAGTGCGATGTGCCTCCCTCAAGATATCATCTTTGACCCCGCCTTTGCGGTACACAAAACGGCCTTTAAACCTCAAAGCACCAAAATCATCCATGCTAAAATCACTCTCTTTGCCCTCATCCAGGCGCTTCCTAACCTCCTGTAGTAACCGGTCACTCTGTTGTGCTTTTCGCTGCACGATGCAGAATAGTGACTCAAGAATCAAGCGTGTCTCAACATATGGCGTGCTCGCATAACAATAAGATATTCCCATGCGATCAAAATCAGCAATAAGGCAATCTAGAGTAGCGGAGTCGCCTTGCGACTAAGAGCATCGACAACTACATTGGCCTTGCACGGATGATCTTGAATAGTAAGATCGTAGTCCTTGATCAATTCCAACCACCTCCTTTGCCTCAAATTCAGATCCTTACGAGTGAAGATATACTTGAGACTCTTGTGATGCGTGAAAATATCACAAGGCTCGCCAGTATAGATAATGCCTCCAAATCTTGAGAGCAAAGACAACGCGACCAACTCTAAATCATGAGTGGGATAATTACGCTCGTGCTTCTTTAAGCGCCTCGGCGCATAAGCAATTACCTTACCGTCTTGCATGAGAACACGGCCAAGACCCACTCGAGGCATCTGAAAAGGCGTGAACCGCTTCCGGCTCGGGAAGAGTGAGAATAGGAGAGGTCACCAACCTGTCCTTCAAAATCTAAGCTGCGCTCACACTCATCAGTCCACTGGAATCTCACACCTTTTTGAGTAAGCTGAGACATCGGTTTGGCGATGATGGAGAAATCCTGCACAAAACGCCGATAATAACCAACCAATCCCAAGAAACTCCTCACCTCCTTCACATTGGTGGCCTCTTCCAATCCACCCTTTGTGGAGACCTTACTAGGATCAACGACAATACCACGAGGTTAATCACATGACCCGAAAACCCATACGAAATCCGAACTCACACTTCTTCAACAGCATAAAACTTGTGCTCTCTCAAAGTATCTAAAACCGACCTCAAATGGCGCTCATGATCCTCATTGGTCTTGGAATAGATAAGAATATCATCAATAAACACCACCACGAAATCATCTAGATACTCGTGTAACATGTTGTTCATGGTCTCCATAAAAATGGCAGGTGCATTAGTCAATCCAAAGGACATAACTTTATACTCATAATGCCCATACCGTGGAGAAAGCGGTCTTCTCTACATCACGCTCACGCTGCGGTTTGATTATACCACGATGGAGGTCGATCTTGGAGAATACTTGAGCTCCATTCAACCGATCAAACAAGTCCTCAATGCGGGGCAATGGATATTTGTTCTTGATTGTGATCGCATTAAGCGCCACGGTAATCAATACACATCGCCAACTCCCATCCTTCTTCTCTGTGAGCGAGCAGAGCTCCCCACGGCGATACACTCGCTGATCAAACCATTAGCCAACAAATCATCCAATTGCTTCTTCAACTCGTCACGAAGCGGACGTGCTAGTCTATATGGAACATCGAGATGGGGCGAGTACCGGAACAAGATCAATCACGAAACTCCACGTCTCGCGCGGTGGCAAGCCGGAAGCTCGGTGGGAACACATCGGGTAATCACTAACCACTGGAATCTCCTCAATCTGCGAAGCCACGCTCGGTTTCGGCAAGAGCTAAAGAAGCCCGATTTTCGCTTTGTGACCGGAAAACAATCCACCTAATCTTGAAAGAAGCGCGGGCGCACTCCTGAAAGGTCAAAGTCTCCCGGGCAGTGCGCGCGCAGTATTCTCTGAAGCGAGGATATCACGGCTCGATAAGAGTGCAACCAATCCATACCCAAGATAACGTCGAGCGGCTCCATTTGAATAACTATCAAATTCGCGTGAACTTCTCTCCATCAATAATAATAGAACACCGGGACAAGCAGTAGAGCTAGCAATAATACCCCGGAGAACTAACCAACACCGATCGAGAAATCCATTGCATACTCAAGTTCGCTCTCTAGCAAGCGCCGTTGAGACAAGCGAAAAGGTAGCCTGAATCAAAAGGACTAAAGCATCAAGCGAATCCACAAGCAAAGTACTGTCACCACGTCGGGGCGACCGCGGACTCTGCGAGAGGCATGGCGTACCTCGGTGGCGCCATGGCGAAAGAAGACGACGGCGGCGGCGAAGCCCGACAATCTTTGTGGCGGTGCGGTAATGCCGGCCGTGCAACTGAAGCGGTGCGAAGGTGGCGGTGCCGATAGTACCCTCTGGGCGCCCAAGTCAAGGAAATGGCGTATTGGAGGAGCGATCATCATCTGGAAAGATCCTCGGCGGGACCCATGAAGAAGAAGATGGCACAGCTCCCACTTGATCACACTAGCGGGATTACGGCGACACACCGCTCCTTGTGACCCGGTCGTCCACACCGCGGCAATCTCTGTCCAAGTGCACTTTCGGCGTGGTGTCCATCACCGCACTTAAAGCAAAGCATGCCTTGCAGGGCGGGACGAAGAGTGGAGTACACGCAAAAGGACGAGGCGAAGGAGGAACGACCTCAGTGCTTAGACTTGAAGGCTGCGGTCCTCCTTGAATTTCTTGGCGGGTGTTGAGCAGACCCACTTCCCTCACTAGAGCTCCTCTTGGTCACCACGAAACTACGATCCACCGAGGCTTCTCGCCTTTGTGGTGCATCTCCAACTCCATGCCCACAGCTTGCTCCACCACAGTGTAATCACGGAGTGGAGTAGCTCCCAACACATCTTGGTACTCGAGGTGAGACCCAGCGGAACCTCTTGGCCTTACGAAGATCATCGTTAGCTCTTGAAGGGACAAAGCGAACCAAGTTGTTGAACTCGACCTCATACTCGACAATAGACCTCTTCCCTGAGCAAAGGTCGTCAAGGCAACCTCCATCTTCTCAACAAGCGAGTAGGGTAGAACTTCCCTTGAGCGATCAACAAAGTCCTCCCAAGTGGTGGCCCTTGAGTGGCGGTCCTCGAAGACAACACACCCTCCCACCAAATATCGCTTGCCCTTTGGTGAAAGGCTACAAAGCGGACCCTCGATGTGAAGACATCTCCAAAGCTCAAGCGCCTCTCCATGTAGCGCAACCAGTCCATTGCACGGACGGTGTGCTGACGTCAAGCGGATCCAACCTCAACCCCATCCACTCGAAGTGTCATCGCGCCTCGAGGAACCGGTGGATGAGCGGCAGAGCAACAACAGATGCCGCGAGAAGAGGCTGCCGGCTGTCGTTGACGAAAGCACGGATCTCTCCCACCAACTCTCTCGGCCAAGCGGGGTCTCATCTGGACCCCAACAGGAGGTGGGTCAGCGGCAACCCCCACTCACTCGACTCATACGCTCACGGGAGGTGGCTCCACGGAACCTCGCCCGCGGCCCCGACCTTCACGACCGCGGCCACCACGACCACGTCCTCTACCCCTCGGCATAGCTATCAACCACAATCAACAATACACAATGAGTTCAAAGATCAAAATAAACTCATGCATCAATGAACAACATAGCAGGCGTAAAACTATATTCGTACCTCTCTCTAACCTCATGCACTAGTGTGTCAAATTTTAGGTTAGTTAACCATTAGCAAATTTTAGTTGATTTACTAATACTAAAACAAATTTTAACAATTTTAGTTTGCCTAAGTTGTTAATCTATTCACCACGGACCTAAAGCCCAGCTCGATACCAATTGTAACACCACAAACCCCAACAACAGGCCCGAATGCCACCACACTACTCTCTCAACAAATAATTATCGACACACTATAAAATTTCAGCAGAAAGCGACAATAACAATATCAATATCCATGGATCACAAAGCATAATTATGGAACAAGCGATAATAAATACGCAAGGAAAATAACCAGGTAACTAGTCCAAAATAGCATCAACCAATGAATCCAAATTATTAAAACAAATAGTCTAGTCCAAACGTTGTTCTAAACTTTATTCAACCTCTAACATGTCCAAGTGTAATCCAATTCTGAATGAAAAGATTATTAAGGTAAATGATCATATGTTGTCCATGTGCTCTATTCGCTCTCAGTTACGGCGCCCACGAAGATCACCTAAAGACAACAAAAGAGCAAGGGTGAGTCCACGACTCAGCAAGCACATCCATAACAACGAACAATAATAAACCAACAGCATTCAATAACTTCATTATCATCACAGGTACTTTCATTAATATTCTCATGCAGTTATCTTCTCTTTGAATCACATCCATTAATCTCATGTATCAATGCAAATCTAATCTATATGTCCACATGCACTTCTTTCGCGTATACCGGTATAGCATGAGTGAATGCTCGCGACAACATTCACTCTCAAGCCCGTTCCTCCATAAGGATCGGGGACCTCCTCCACTCCCGTGGAGTTGTGATCATTCATGATCACCTGCTCATATGCAAAGATGCTTATGAATGCAAACATGCAAACTCCATCATAAACATCATATCCAACTTTTCATCATGTTTATCAACAAAGATATAACCATGTCATTCCATTGTTTGCAATTAAATAAAATAAAAGCACAACAATAATGGTACTGAAAGATAAAGAATCACAGTGATCAATCATTGATCGCTGTTTACCATGCACTTGCCTTTACTAGTTGCGACGCACAATTTGGCTAGCAGATGGCAACAAGTACGACGCCTCTCCTACATTAAATACACAAATCTCAATACAAGCTACAGCATCATAAGAACAACAATCAATCGACATCGCTCCTACACGTCCCCAAATATACCACGCTACTCCGGTACCGAAAAGTTACCTATTGCTGACTTAGTACTAAAACGAACGTAACTTTTGACTCGAAAGTCTGATCACCACAAACCACCCCATTCTGGATTCTTTATAAAATTATCCACATTTTCTTAGATTACGAAGACTTCTAATTAAATCATCTAACCCTCCGTTTCTAGCCCAGAAAACCGATCTGTCCGCTTCGGAACAGCAGTCTTACTAAATTCATAACTTTTGTTTTATCCAACCAAACTGCGAGTTCTTAGATCCTACAGAACCATTGGACAATTATCTACATCTTTCATGTAGATCAAAAACTCTAATTAGTTTATTTACTATTTTTAATCCGCAGTCTACCAAAACAGCGCCGAAAGACGACAACCACAATGACAGCAGTCTTCCGAAAATCATAACTCGAATTCTACTTGTCCGATTGACATGATAAAAATTCTATAGAAAGATATCGAAATTATCTACAATTAACTAGTAGATGACATTTCCAAAATTTGCCATTAAGGTAACCGAATAAATCGTTCAACGAGCAAGCAGGCTAAGCAGATATAATAATTGGTTTCTCCCGGCTAGAAACACTCTAACAACCTTTTAAGCGGTTTACCAAGGCATAATAAAATGAGCAGTTAAAAGGTGCGGGCAAGGTAACGAGTGGATTAAAAGTGCTATCTGAGACATAAGGTAACTTTTGTGGAATTTAATTATCAACCCTGACATACCCAAAGCAAAACATGGTCAACTGCATGTCCCTAGCAACTAAAGGATCATTTCCTAAGAACACTTGATCCACATCGTCTACATGGATAAAATGTACAGTTGTATCCCTTTCACCAAACCTTTTAACAACTTAAAGTATGTTCCATCAGAGCCATTTATTTGCTAGCAAGCAGATAAGTTTGAGCTACAAATTTATCGATGGCCTTAGCTAATCTGTTGGTGAGGACCGATGCGGGAATTTTGCGACTACAAATCAAGAGACTAATTGGCACAAATTCATTCAGGATAAGCATCTTACATTCATAACTTAAGCTAAAAAAAGAAATGGAGCATCAACCCCACGTTTTCAAATGTACATCGAGAAGGCCCTCCTGGACATATTCAAAACCCAATCAAGCCAAGTGATCACAAGCGCAACAACTTGGGTTCTCTGGTTAATCGGGAAGCCGATGCCTACGAGAAGCGGAGGTGCCGAGCACAGGGGCGTTGGTGCGCGGCGACTTCACCCATTGCGCGGCGTCGGCTAGCGTGTGAAATCGTGTGTGGCGTGGCGAAAGAAAGAAATAGATGGTGCGGTGGTGAGAGCGAAGCAATAAACTAATAGGGTTTCGGATCCTCTATTTATATAACTCTAAAAATACTTTGAAATATCCTATTTTCACGTATCTAAATTCTTTAATTACGCACAAGCCCTTAAAGGCGTTATTATTATTTATTTATATTATTTTTCAGAGTATTACATTCTACCCCCCTTAACAGAATTCGACCCCGAATTCTACTCGCCGTTCTACTCAAAGAAAACTACTGCTGCTGAAATTAAACAATAAAATAACACGTGCAGCGCGAACAACTCAGGTATTGCTCGCGCATGCAGACTCCAACTCCCAAGTCGCCTCTCTCGGTGATGTGTCCACGGCACCTTGGCGTATACCAGCGTCTTATGCCTCGGCGACTCGCTCAGACCTCTCCGAATCGCGCGGGACGCGACTCAAGCTGTGAGATCTTGCTCAACGATCGTGGCTCTAATGAAATCTTATGCTCTGGGTCTCTCAAAACTTTCGGCATCGAGGCGTGAAACACATTGTGAACCCCACGCATGGACTCAGGAAGGTCCAAACGGTAGGCTAACTTCCCAATTCTTGCAATAATCGGGAATGGTCCAACGTACCTCGGGCTAAGTTTCCCTTTGGTACCGAACCGAACAATACCTTTGGTAGGAGACACTCTCAAGAGCACTGGTCACCCACGCAAACTCAAGTCACGCCTCCTCATATCAAGATAACTTTTGCATGCGCTCACGGTACGCTAATGATTACGCCTCACCATGGCCACACGCTCAGCGGTCTTGAATCGGTCCGGACCCAAAGCGCCTTCTCTCCAAGCGCATCCCAACAAGCGGCGATCTGCACTTCCGCCCATAGAGAACCTCGAATGGCGCGGCTCTAATCTTGGAATGGTAACTATTATTATAAGCAAACTACGCAAGTGGCAATTGGTCCTCCCAACTACCCTTCAAGATAGAACACAAGATGCAACATGTCCTCCAAAGTCCGAATAATGCGCTCATTGCCCATCATGCGTGGGTGAAGCTTATTTGTACTAAGGCGGGTGTGTGCCCAATGCACTCTGCAGACTCTCCCGAACTTGGAGACAAACTTGGCGTCCTGTCGAAATGATGGTCTTTGGCACACCATGCAGTCTCACTATTTCACGCACATATATAGGAGCTAGATCACTCATTGAATTTGTCGTGCGAATAGGAATGAAGTCTTGTGAGACTTCTTGAATCGATCCACCACTACCCAAATCGCATCCTTCCCTCGCGGCGTGCGAGTAGCGCCACCACAAAGTCCATGGAGATATCATCCCAAGGCCACTGGGAACCTCCAAAGGTGCAACAACCTGCGGGGCGCTTGTGCTCGGCTTTCACTGGCGACAAACACCACAGAAGCCACATAATTAGCAATATCCACCTTCATCCTTTTCCACCAAAAATTACATTTGAGATCTCGATACATCTTAGTCTCACCGGGATGAGCGATTATACTGAGTCGATGTGCCTCCCTCAAGATATCATCTTTGACCCCGCCTTTGCGGTACACAAAACGACCTTTAAACCTCAAAGCACCAAAATCATCCATGCTAAAATCACTCTCTTTGCCCTCATCAGGCCTTCCTAACCTCCTGTAGTAACGGTCACTCTGTTGTGCTTTTACACTGATGCAGAATAAATGACTCAAGAATCAAGCTGTGTCTCAACATATGGCGTGCCCGCATAACAATAAGATATTCCCATGCGATCAAAATCAGCAATAAGGCAATCTAGAGTAGCGGGAGTCGCCTTGCGACTAAGAGCATCAGCAACTACATTGGCCTTGCCTGGATGATACTGAATAGTAAGATCGTAGTCCTTGATCAATTCCAACCACCTCCTTTGCCTCAAATTCGGATCCTTACGGTGAAGATATACTTGAGACTCTTGTGATGCGTGAAAATATCACAAGGCTCGCCGTATAGATAATGCCTCCAAATCTTGAGAGCAAAGACAACCGCGACCAACTCTAAATCATGAGTGGGATAATTGCGCTCGTGCTTCTTTAAGTGCCTCGACGCATAAGCAATTACCTTACCGTCTTGCATGAGAACACAGCCAAGACCCACTCGAGACGCATCTGAAAAGACTGTGAACCGCTTCCCCGGCTCGGGAAGAGTGAGAATAGGAGAGGTCACCAACCTGTCCTTCAAAATCTGAGCTGCGCTCACACTCATCGGTCCCTTGGAATCTCACACCTTTTGAGTAAGGTGAGACATCGGTTTGGCGATGATGGAGAAATCTGCACAAAGCGCCGATAATAACCACCAATCCCAAGAAACTCCTCACCTCCTTCACATTGGTGGCCTCTTCCAATCCACCTTGTGGAGACCTTACTAGGATCAATGACAATACCACGAGGGTTAATCACATGACCAGAAAACCCACTTCGAAATCCGAACTCACACTTCTTCAACAGCATAAAACTTGTGCTCTCTCAAAGTATCTAAAACCGACCTCAAATGGCGCTCATGATCCTCATTGGTCTTGGAATAGATAAGAATATCATCAATAAACACCACCACGAAATCATCTAGATACTCGTGTAACATGTTGTTCATGGTCTCCATAAAAATGGCAGGTGCATTAGTCAATCCAAAGGACATAACTTTATACTCATAATGCCCATACCTGGTGGAGAAAGCGGTCTTCTCTACATCTGCTCACGCACACGGTTTGATTATACCACGGCGGAGGTCGATCTTGGAGAATACTTGAGCTCCATTCAGCCGATCAAACAAGTCCTCAATGCGGGGCAATGGATATTTGTTCTTGATTGTAGTGTATTAAGCGCACGGTAATCAATACACATGCGCCAACTCCCATCCTTCTTCTCTGTGAACAGAACAGGAGCTCCCCACGGCGATACACTACGCCTGATCAAACCATTAGCCAACAAATCATCCAATTGCTTCTTCAACTCGTCCTGAAACGGACGTGCTAGTCTATATGGAACATCGAGATGGGGCGAGTACGGAACAAGATCAATGCGAAACTCCACGTCTCGCGCGGTGGCAAGCCGGAAGCTCGGTGGGAACACATCAGGTAATCACTAACCACTGGAATCTCCTCAATCTGCGAAGCCACGCTCGGTTTTCGGCAAGAGCTAAAAGAAGCCCGATTTTTCTGCTTGTGGCCGAAACAATCCGATAATCTTGAAAGAGAGCGCGGGCGCACTCCTGAAAGGTCAAAGTCTCCCAGACGCGGTGCGCACGAGTATTCTCTGAAACGAGGATATCACGGCTCGATAAGAGTGCAACCAATCCATACCCAAGATAGCGTCGAGCGGCTCCATTTGAATAACTATCAAATTCGCGTGAACTTCTCTCCATCAATAATAATAGAACACCGGGACAAGCGGTAGAGCTAGCAATAATACCCCGGAGAACTAACCAACACCGATTGAGCGACCCGATGCGGCCGAGTTCTGGAAAAATCGGATTTGCGGTAGTACTGCATTGTTGAAAACCGGTACCACCAATCTTGGCTCAGCGGTCGAACAATAGCATTTAATGCTCGAACTAGCCGTTACACATAAAATTACAGATTGCTTGCCGACTAGAAATCGGTACTCTTGCGCCAATCGTCTGGATTCGGCGGAACAAAGTTACCGTTTTCCAGAGCTCAAGAATTTTAAAAAACACACTCTCTGGAAAACTTATACCGCCAAGTAATAATCAGTACTACCACACTTCTGGTAGTATCGCTCAGGGATTGCGGTCATACCGATCCAGGGGATATCAAAAACATCCAAAAATGCGCTCTTGGTAATATACACACCGTCATGTATGTTTCGGTACTACCGACCCGCGGTAGTACCGCAATTGCAATGTACGACTCGAAAAACACACTCTCTAGGATATACGTACCACCATGTATATTTTGGTACTACCGAATTGCGGTAGTATCGCAATTGAAATGCGATCGTTCTGATTTTCAGAGAGTAGCAAAATACTCGAAATCACGCTCTTTAGAAAATACGTACCGCCATATAAATATAGGTACCACCAACTTGCGGTAGTACCTCATGTCACTTTGTGGTCATACCGATTCCCAAAACATTCCCCAAAAGCTCAAATCAAGATAATGCATGAACCCTAGTTGATCATAATGGCACAAAATTAGTTCCTCAATCTACTAGCCATGATCTCTCTTTATAGTACGATATTTATCCTATAAATATGATTTTTTTCTCCAAACACCAAGATCGGTAAAAACTACAAAAGGGTTCTTAAGCTATATAATACTTTTTGTCTTGATCCATGCTGATATTTCACCATATTCACCTTGCCAAAGACCTTATCATCAAATAATCATCGGACTTTAACCTTAAACATATCTCAACACATATGTTAGTCCTTTAACATAATGTTGCCATTAATTACCAAAACCAACTACGAGGGCCTAGATACTTTCGATCCCCCCTTTTGGTAATTGATGACAACCCAAACATTATAAGGATATGAAAAGATTTTGACATATGAATTGCAAGAAATTTTGTGTCGAGTTCAATGGAGATAAAAAAATTGTTGCATTCAAAGTCAATTAACAAATAAAGAAAGATCCCCCTAAATATGTGCATCAAGGATCATGAAGTGATTTTCATGCACATTTGGATTCTTGGAAATTTAGTTGGAGTTTCCTTTATTTATTGATTATGAGGAATAATGTTTATTATATCATTCAAGCAAGGATCAAGGATAATTAATAAAAGATGCTTGAAATATCATTAAGCAAAAACACTCAATGCAACATAACAAGTCTTGAAGACATAAAATACATTATTTCAAATAGACATAATAGATAAGAAGATACCCAAAAGCCCCAAAAGCTCCCCCTAAAACTCTCAACCTAGTCTTCATTTCTTCTTTCTTCTCCATTTCTTCTCCGCCTTTGGTATCAAGAACCAAAAGGGATTAGTATTGAGGAGGAGGAGGAGGAGGAGGAGGAGAGTTGTGGTGACAACGTCTATAGTGAGCTGGAGTAGACAAGGACTGCTGAAGGGAGCGGACCAGATCGGTCAAAGCGGCAATCCTACTATTAGTCTCTGTTTGTGATTCCTCCAACCTTTGTTGATTTTGTTCCAGTCGTTGTTGTGACTCTCGAATTTACATCAATAATAAAAGAAGCGAAGCTTTATATTCTGGTGCCGCTGCTGGTGGTGCTGCTAGAGCATGAGGAGGTATAGCAGCGGACACTAGAGCCCCTTCCCTAGGCTTGTAAGCATTATGCACTCCGGGCCTTGATCCTTTATCACTCTTAAGATGAGTGCCATAATATATGGAGCAAAATATATTCTTTTGACTCTGTCATTCTTAGAGGCATTGATATCTCTTATGATCACATCAATTACATCAAACTTAATGGCATTCATGATATGATCAATGATGTTCCAGGCATACCCTCGAATGTTGTCAAAATTTCCACTTTTGAGAAAGAAGGTGTAGTTGATTATCTTGCTGACCAAGCTAGGCAAAGGGAGAAGGCCTCCAATCCTATCAGGCACAAAGTTGACATCTTCATAATAGAACGCCCTGTAAGCTGGAACCCTTAGGGCTTCTCTGTCATACATTTTTTCTTGGGTCCCTAAATAAGTTCTCATAGATCTTTCAAAATCATCCTTGGATGCTTGATATCTTTGTGTCCCTGCCATCCATATCAAGAAGGCGAAAGAGTCTGATACATGCACTGTGGCATAGAATTGTCTTATGATTTTCTTGTTGTATTCATACTTTAAAGCTACAACTTCATCCAAACCGGTATTGTGAAAAAGTAGATAGGTTCCATCATATTTATCGATTGAGTTCAAATGAGCCCAACTACATACTTGTGACCAGTGAATTACTGGTGTGGACCGTAGAGATTTGCAAACACTTCTTATTGAAATCTTGTGTGGAATCTCGCATCCGTAGAATTTCTAAGCTTCTCAGATTGATTGACCTGTCGAAGAAGAGCAAACTTCTCACTTGGAATCAGCATGAGGTCAACTTGTGGCTCTTCGGCCTCGCCCATCTCCTCATCACTTGCAGTTTCTTCTTGAGAGGATAACGTCTCTAAGTTGCTAGCTTCTCTTGGAGGTCTTCTAGCTGCTGCCTTCCTTGTAGGTCTCCAAGTACGTTTTCGAGTACGCTTTTTAGTACGTCTTCGAGCACGTCTTCAAGTACTGTACGTCTTCGACCATGTTTTCGAGTACGCTTTTCGAGTATGTCTTTGAGTATGTCTTTGACCACGTTTTTTAGTACGCTTTTCGACCACGTCTTTGAGTAAGTTTTTGACCATGTCTTCGAATACGTCTTTGACCACGTTTTTTAGTACGCTTTTCGACCATGTTTTTGACTTGGTCACTAGTGAATGCTCTGCCAACCCACACAGAAGAGTGGTAGTACCACAAATGGAGTGTGGTATTATCGGGCAGCAGTAGTACCAACATTAAAGCGCGGTATTGCCATTTTTCCTGAAAGTTTCAGAAATTTTGCAAAAATGCAAATGATCCTTTATAATAAATACTCAACAAATAATTTGGAGGTTCATTATGCATGAGATAGGTCTTATAAACTCAAATGAACATAGTTTTTAATCTAATAAATATTTTAACAAAGATTTTGAAATTATTTTTACAAATACACCAGAAAGAACTGAAAAAGAGCAAGGTTTCATGAGGCATGAGTTTCAAGCAACATTGGAATGATCTATGATATTTAACTCGTTCCTCAAAAAGCAAAAACAACTTTCATCTAATGGCCTTGTAAAGATATCTGCAGGTTGGTCTTTGGTCCGGATGTGGCTAATGACAATATCTCCCTTGCTCACATGATCTCTTAAGAAATGGTGACGAATATCTATATGCTTGGTTCTTGAGTGTTGGACCAGGTTATTGGCTATCTTCACGGAACTATCATTATCACACAAAAGAGGCATTTTATCGAATTTGATTCTGTAATCCATCAAAGTTTGCCTCATTCATAATAATTGTGCATAACTACCCACAGAAACATATTCAGCTTCGGCGGTAGAAAGGGCTATGTGTAACACCCTGGCTATTCGGAAGCCAAGATGCTACCTAAAGATACAACATACAAACCGAATGCGGACTAAGATTCAATAGGCATCTCACCAAATTACAATAACAATGTAATGACGTGTAAAATAAAACAATTCATCAATGTTGAATAATCAAGGAACTAGTCAAATAACGACATGACAAGAAGTCTAAACGTTACTTATTACAGTCCATCTCTCATCAAAGGATAACAAGGTTGAATTCATTATTGAAAATATAAAGTAATGATACGTGTGAGGCGTCTTTGGACTACTTCCTCCCAAAAGCATCAACATCAGCGTGGATTACCTAAATAACATTGAAAACAAGGGTGAGTCGAAACTCAGCAAGTACAATAATCATTTAATCATGGTATATTTGGACTAGATAAACATTACACGATCTATGCACCAATCATCAGAATTTTATGAATTTGAATGAAATGAATGTATGCACTAAAAGGAAATGGACTACTCAATTGCTTATACCGGTATAGCGAGTGATACACGCGTCGGTGTTCACTTAAGCTCGCACTTATCAAAGTCCGGGGACCCAAACACCGTATGAAGAACGTTTCATACGGTTGTCCGAAACCACCCACATTGGAATGGTGGGTCTTACGTGCCCATACTGGAATTGATGGGTCTTAGCAAATTCCACTCCTGTGGTTGGAAATTGAATAGTATATGAATGGAATGGAACAATTGATATGAATGTCGGTATCTTTACTCACAAGATTTATCAATTTGAAACAAAATGAACCCCATGGACGAATATCAAAGACATACACAAAGATAACACATCATCATGCATACAATTGAAATCAATACATTTTAACATATGGTACTTGCCTTCCGCGATTGGTCGTACTAGGTGGCAAAGATGGCGCGCCTACACTCGCCGCCTCACCGCCTACACCAGAAATAATTGAAATAAGAATAACGCGATGCGACGACACTACCGGTGAACTACAACGACTCCCGGACTACCCGGCATAATTTGCGAACCCAACGACGAGACAAGGGTTTCCCCTGTTTCCTACCGTTCCAGATAGCGGCACGGAAAAATCCATAACTATTAATCTGGAACTCCAAACAACCTGAGACCAGTGCCAATACAAACTTAACAGATAAACCTTCAAAACGCTAGCAGACAAGATTTTCTAATTATGCCCACAAATAAGTCTAATCTGCAGTTGAAAGTGCCTGATAGATAAATAGCCCGACAGCAGACCAGTAGCAAAAACATTGCATAACTTTTAATCTATAAATGAAAATTAAATTATCTTTATCAATCTGGAATCATAGTGAAATTATCTACAAAAACCGTTTTGGTTGGCCATCCTGAATCTGACTATAACTACATCAAAACCGAGGAACAAACCGACAGTCTCTAGTTCTCAGACAGACAGGACAGCGCGCGGTAAAAAATTCATATCTCCTAAACCGTAAGGTGAAATCTTGTGATCTCGGTTCCAAATGAAATCTAACAACCTCAGAAACAAAACACTAGAAGACAAAAACCCGAGATTCGGCATCTAACAACCCTCAATTGGCCGCACAACAGACTGAACCTAATCTGGTCGATCTGGAACAACAATCTGATTTGACTCTAATGAGCAATTTCGCATCTAAAACAAATCAAACAGCGAGTAGACTCAATTGTTACCCTCGAAGACTCACTGGGGGATGAAGATCAAGCACCCACCAAAACCCCCCTTGCTCCCTCTCCCTTCCTACCTTGGATCGACCACCAAAACCGAGGAAAGGAGGAAAAACCGGTTGGGAGGAGCAGCTTGGGCCTTGGGAGTCGACGATGGTGATCACCGGGGACCAGCACCGAGGGGAGGAGGAGGCGCCTGGGAGGGAGGAGGCGCTGGTTGGGGGAGGAAAGGGGTGGAGGGGCGGCGGCTCTAGGGGGAGAGGAGGGAGTGGGGGAGGCGGCTAGGGTTGGGCGCCTCCCCCCTTGGTCGGCCCCCCTTGGGACGGCCTCCCCCCTCTTGGGCCTCCTGGGCCGCGGTCCGCGGCTCAGGTTGCCGAATTTTTATGAAAATCCCCTCACTCCACAAGAATTTATATTTCTTTAATTACCTATTCGTCCCCGGTTTCTTTTAAAGTCTCCCGATTAGATTCCGGGATATTACACTATGGATTTTTGTTTATTGGAAGACCATGAAACTAAAGACCTTCCTAGCAATTGACAACTTCCGGACGTGCTCTTTCTATCCACTTTACAACCCGCATAATCGGAATTCGAATAACCAATTAAATCAAATTTAGCACCTTTATGATACCACAAGGTAATGCTAGAGGAATGCTTTAAATATCTTAGAATGCTTTTTAGGACCGTCAAATGGCACTATTTTTGAGATGCTTGAAAACATGCACATATGCAAACACTAAATATGATATCGGGTCTAGATGAGGTAAGATAAATCAAACTACCTATCATGGATCTACAAAGCTTTAAATCTACCGGATTACCTCCCTCATTGAGATCAAGATGTCCATTTGTCGCCATGGGAGTCTTGATGGGTTTCGCGTCCTCCATGCCAATTTTTTTTTGAATAAATCGTTCACATATTTCATTTGGCTTATGAATATCCCATCTTTGAGTTACTTGATTTGAAGTCCAAGAAAATAGCTTAGCTGTCCGATCATAGATATTTCAAACTCCCTAGACATCATATTACCAAACTCCTTGCAAAAATATTGATTAGTACACCCAAATATGATATCATCAACATAAATTTGGCATACAAAGAAATCATCATCTATGATTTTGGTAAACAGTGTTGTATCAACCTTCCCAATTTTAAATCTTTTTTAGAGTAGAAAATCTCGAAGGCGCTCATACTATGCTCTAGGAGCTTGTTTTAAGCCATATAGCGCCTTGGAGAGTTTATACACCTGATTAGGATTATGAGGATCTTCAAAACCCAGAGGTTGTTCAACATATACAAGTTTGGTTATTTTTACATGTAAGAAAACACTTTTAACATCCATTTGAAAGAATTTAATATCAAAACTTGATGCAAAGGCAAGTAAAATGCGAATAGACTCAAGTCTAGCTATGGGTGCAAAAGTTTCATCATGATCCAAACCCTTATCAATGTATATCACCATATTTGGATGTTTGTTTTATGCCAAAAGGGGAAGAATATTTATGCTATTAATATCCCCTTATTGGATGATCAATACATTTTCCTTATTTGGATGACTTATATATTCTCATTTGTTACTTGATTTAAACGAAAAAGGGGAGAATTCTTTTATGGGAGAATGCATTTTTTTACAAGTATATTTTTCTTATATGCATATTGTTTAATGCTTTAAATTTCACCATATGACATGCATAGACATAGTTCATTTGCTTAATTTCTTATGGTATGTCGATTTATATCCAAATGTTATTATTGATAAAAGATTTATCATCAATCACCAAAAAGGGGGAGATTGAAAGATCTAGACCCGCCATTATGAGTTAATAGAGTGTTTTGGTAATTAATGACAAATCTAATTGTGAGACTAACATTTCTATTGCTATATCTAATGTGTAGTCTCATTTGGATATAAATGTGAAATTCAACGAGGTATGCATTCAACTTACACTCTTAATAATGTTGCGTTCCTCGGATCCTAAATATAGGAAGAACTATACCATAAGTATATCTTGAATATGTGCATATGTTTTCTTTACACATTTGTGTATGCACACATTTAGGGGGAGCTCCTTCTATATTTTGTGGTTTCATTAGTATTTATCCATATTTCGGGTTCCACATATATTTGGGATCCTTACTTTGAAACATATCCGTATGAGTATACAAAACTTGTGTAGTTTTTGTATACTTATATTTTGAGTATACAAAACTTGTGTAGTTTTTGTATGCGTATGTTTTGAGTATATAGAACTTGTGTAGTTTTTGTATACTCATGTTTTGAATATATAAAACTTGAGTAGTTTTGTATATTCATGATTTGAGTATAAAGAACTTATGTAGTTCTCGTATACTTAAGTTTTGAGTATGTAGAACTTGTGTAGTTCTCGCATACTCATGTTGTGAGTACATATATTGTAATACCCCGGATTCGGATCGGGTAATTAGAAAAGCAGCTGGGGAGGGAAAATGCAAACAAGAACTAAAATTTCTGAATCGTGGGGTTTCAGTGATCTTCCGACAACTGGGCTGGGCGCAGCCAGGAGGGGCCCATGAGAGGGGATAGCCAAGGGGTTTTCCTCATCCCCAAACCCTAGCCTATCCCCTCTCTCCCCACTCCCCTCCCCAAGCCGCCACCCCCTCCTCCCCCTCTCCAACCGACCGCCACCCTCCTCCCTGTCGTGCGCCTGATTTGTTCGTCAGATTTGGGTAAGTTTCGTACATTTTCTGATCTTCTGATCTCTTCGCAAGTTGTAGCCCTTGATCTTAGCTTTCTTTAGGCACCGAGATCATCTGATTTGGAGTTATGGTTTAGGAGATATGGTAGTTTTACCGCGACTATCCAGGACAGCTGACGTGTTTTGGCAGATTTTCTTGTCGGGCCATTATGAATTACTTAGAGGCCGAATATCGGGTTTTCGTCTTCTAGAGTTATGTTCCTGGTTTCCTTAGATTTCTTTTGGCACCGAGATCACGAGATTCCACCCTGTGGTTTAGGAGATATGAATTTTTAACTGCACACTACTCTGTCTGTCAGAGATTTTGGAGACTATCGGTTGCTCGTCGGTTTTGATCTAGTTACAGTCAGATTCAGAACTCCCACCCAAATAGGTTATTTTAGCCCTTTAAATTATCTTTCCATTTTGATAAATATCACCTCAATTGGATCAGTAGAATAAAAGTTACGTCATTTTCTTTACCACTATTCTGTAATCTGGATAGATTTACATCGGTGTTTTGATGATTATTTAGTCCTCTGTTTTGGCCGGATCAAAGAACCCCGCCAACTAGAGTTTCGTAGTGTCGTGCGTTAAGATTCATTGGGCACTGGTATCGGGTCATTTCTAATTCCATATAATTAAATATGCTTTTTCTCGTACCGCTGATCAGAAGGGCTGAAATCTGGTTTGTATAGTTTATTTTCAATTGGATGCATGCGGTATATTGGGTAGTCGGGAGATATTGTAGAACACGGTAGCAATGTATTTCCACGTTGTTCTTATTTGGGAACATTTGTGTAGGCGGTGAGGCATCGCGTGTGGGGACACCTTCATTGCTTGCTAGCGCATCATAGCGCGAAAAGCAAGTACATTGAATCCTTTACATTGATGAATGATGTGTTTGTGTTCATGCCAATGTTTCTATGATTCATGTTTTCAATCAACGAAGTTACTCAACATTCATATTCCAGTACAGACAAGTACTGCATATTAACTTGTGGTGTTTTCAATTGAATGCATGATGATGTGATGTATACGTGTATGTTCTTGCACTTGTTCATGAGGTTGATATGTTTCAAATTGATAATTGAGGAAAAATTATGACATTCATATTACTTGCTTCATTCCATTCATACATGCTTTAATTTCCGTCCACGGGAGTGGAATTTTGAAAGACCCATCAATTCCAGTATGGGCATTTGAAAGACCCATCAATTCCAGTATGGGCATACATGCCTTAATTTCTGAAGGACCGAAATGGCAACAGAGGGGGGTGAATGGTGCCTTAAAAATTAAGAACTCCCCTTTACTGTATTTAAACAAACCTACAAAGCCCTCTGGAAATCTCTAGAAGAGTGAAGCAAAATCGAGAAGCGAAAACAAGCTTGATGCATTACATCAAAAATCGGAAGCTCCGATTCTACCTAGCGGTAGTTCCGCACTGCGGTAGTTCCGGGTTCAGTGCGGAAGTTCCGCTCGCGGTAGTTCCGCTGTGGACAATCGGAAGTTCGATTGTCTGACCAAGAAACGATCGCTCGGGTTTTTCCCAAAAATCCAAAATACTAAATCTTGAGTGCTCTTCTCAGGTCAAGTTTCACAAGACATCATCATAAACAACATCTTGACCTCATGGAGAAGAATCGCAAACAAAGATTCATTAATCAAAGCAAAATCGGATTTCTTGAAGAAGGGGCAAGAAAGACCAAAAACCACAATAGACAAGATTCTCAGATTCTTAGCTCATGAAACTTTGAGGATATATTAGCAATAGCAATACGACTCTAGATATCAAGTTTCATGCCATCTTATAAGAGGAATCAAAAGATACACCAAAAAAAACCTAGCTATTCAAGACAGGAACAGAGAGACGAAGAGAGGCATAAGCAAGTAATCAAAACCTCAGAGTTTCATTGATAGAAATCAAACGATTACAGAGAGAAACACAGAGGAATGATTACAAAATATTTCAGTTCATCCTCTCCAACTCAACAAACTCTCAAAAAGCAAAACAAACCCTTTTGCTAAAGCTAACCCTAATTTTCTCTCTCAAAGTCTAACCCTAACACCAGGGGTTCAGCTCTATTTATAGCCCTTGGCTAATGGCCCTCCAACCCATTAAGCCCGCTACACCGAGCGGAACCGCCTCCACTTGTGCGCTTTGCGAAAAGACCGTTCGCCCCTTGCGCACCATACGGAAGCCTCCGTGCGCCTTGCTGTCCTTGACTCGCAACCACCTCAAGATTCACGTTGTCTTGACACATCCCGGCCGTTCGACCTCAGCGCCGCTGCGCCTAGTCCGATCACCTCGTGTCTCGCCACGACTTCGTCTTGATGTCCTGCAGTCAACACAGACAAAAACACATCACATAGCATTGCACAATATCATAGCATCAATATTTGTACAAGACTCAAACTCATACAAACTCAAAATCATAAACTTTCCTTCTCTGCACAGTTCTGGACACAATCGGAAGTTCCGCACTTACCATTGCGGAAGTTCCGCTTTCCGGAACATCCGCACTTGTCAGGATTATCGGAAGTTCCACGCTTACCACTGCGGAACTTCCGATTATCGGAACGTCCGCACTCCCAGATTTTCAATTCCGATTTTCGTCTCAGAGGAATACTCACGTCAGTATTATCGGACAAACCGCGTCTCCAGGTGCGGAAGTTCCGATTACTTCAACCGAAACACAAACGTCAGGATAATCGGAAGTTCCGTTTTACCACAGCGGAAGTTCCGATTACCAGAACCGGAAGTTCCGCACTTCCAGAAACCAAAACAGCAGCAGTGCAAACACGATGATTTCAATCACAAACTTCTCACCACCGCGTCAAATACTCATCACTCAAACGGGGACCCTACTCACATGGTCTCTCAATCTCCCCCTTGATGAGTATATTGACAAACACGAAAAAGCATATAGAAGAGTTTGTGATAGAAGGCAAACATGGTCTAATCTAGAAATCAAGAAGGTTCAAAACCATGTTTGTCAAAGAAGAAAGATTTGAGCTTTAAATGAAAGAGCAAATTGTTCTGCAAAGCTCTCCAGAAGACTTTTTCTCTCCAAACCAACTTCTCCCCCTTTTGGCAATAAACACATCAAGAAGTTGTAAAGAGAGGAAATGACTATATGATATTCATTTTAAGCATTAGGAGCCATGTAGATTATCCAAAATGACTATTAGAGTATTACACCAAGCCATAACACATAAGAAAGCTATCAGGATCATGATAATTGATGTATAGAGTAGCTAAGACAGAAAATCCATAATCTGATTAATGATCCAATTCTTTAGCAAGTCAAATAAAGCAAGATTGTAGTCTAGCAAAGGTATCCAAGGATGATACAAGCCATGTCAAATAATCTAAATTGAACCAAGAAGACTCATATTGAACAGTTTAGAGTGCTACCAGTTGAAGAAAGACTCATTTTATCCAGTACTTGGTCTTTTTAATGAGAAGCAATTTTAGCACAAGTTTCTTTTTACGAAACATAATTATGGCTTTATCTTAGTGAAGCAAGTCTGGACTAGGTGCCATCCACAAGCGCCTCCTAAGCTTCAACCAATTTTTCAAATCTTAACCATGTGCTAGATCCCAAGCCTTATCGACCACTCCAAGCAACAGACTTAAGGAGGTGATCTTAGGTCATCAAGGCTCCCAGAGTTCATGCCTAGTGCAATGGCAAGCAGTCTCATGAGAAAGATTTGGTGAGATCGGTTTTTCGCACAAAAGAGATCATTTTTGCTTTTGAAGTTTTAGACCAATGATTAAAGATAAGTCAAGTTTCTTAACAAAGCGACATAGCTTACTCTGAAACTCAATAGGGATTCAAGACTCAACTCGACCTACTTGACATGGCGAGAATCATAAAGGATAACTTCAACGGACTAGTCTCAAGAGCTATCATGACAAGATTTTAATTCAAGTTTAGCATTTTTTAATCACTTTAGCATGGCAAAGACTAAACTACACATAAAAGTCATGATAAATCTAGCGGTTTAGCATAAATCATGGCAAGATGTAAAAGCAGTGAAAGCAGATCATAAGGGATAATAAACAAGGCTCCATATGATTATATGACAATGCGAGGATGAAATGCACGAAAATCAGATCCCTTGAATGATATGCATCTTTTAATTGAGGTTGAGTTATGACAAATATAAGAACTGGAATAACCAAGATAAACTCCCCCTGAACCAAAGGAACAAAAGCGAGAATCGTACGAGAAGCAGAAAAGCGGTCCTTAGAGCATAGAAAGATATAGAGAATACTATCGCTCGAGACAGGTTCTTATCTACCCCATATGATTCTAGGACTATCAGCTGATCAACTCACACACTAAGGAGCAAACACTGTCCCTGGCTGCCCGACCCTTGCTAGAACCTATAAGAAGTGAGTAAGCTCTACTTAGAGAGAGAAGAGCGACTAATAAGCGACATCCTAGAAGCACAAGATAAGATTTAGCAGTCAAAGCAACTTGGCAAGAGAACCACTCTAACCTATGCTGGAAGGACTTCGACCCAAAACACTCAAAGAAATGCAACCAGAAAGGAGTAAGCATAATTAAAATATAATACAATAGTAAAACATAAGCTCCCTCTCACAACAGTTCATAAGGACAAACCACCCCAAGCTCTCCCATGAGTTTGGCAAGAGAAGCATCCGGAGGCTTGGTGAAGATATCGATAGCTGGTGCTCACTCTCCTGGCTGGAGCACAATGTCACCCTTCTCTACATGGTCTCGAAGAAAGTGATATCGGATATCAATATGCTTGGTCGAGAATGTTGCCTTTGGGTTCTTGGCAATGCAAATCGCAGACGTGTTATTACAAAGAGTGGAACACGTCTATTACTAACCCAAAGTCTGCGGTCGAGACCATCAAAGCACTTGACTACTGACAGCAGGCTGCGACAGCGTGCTCGGCCTCTGCGGTGGGTGCGCAACACCGATTGCTTCCTTGGCGACCGGAGACAAGAGAAGTGCCAATGAATTGGCAAGTGCGGAGGTGCTCTTCCTATCTATCCTCGACCAACGAAATCGCATCGGAGAAGGCTCTAAGAGATAGACAAGAAGAGGAAGAGTACCGGATACCATAGTCAATGGTAGCTCGAAGGTACGAAAGATGCGCTTCACTGCTTTGACGGTGAGATCTGCGAGAGAAGCTGAAACCGAGCACAAAAAACACGAGAGAAGTGTATGTGCGGTCTCGAGGTGTGAGGTACAAGAGAGAGCCAATCATGCTCTGAACTCCTTTTGGTCAGCGGGTTCGCCGTCTTCATCGGATCAAGAGCGGTTTGTAGATGCCATCGGAGTTGATCTTGGCTTTCCATCATTCATATCAAGCGCTTGAGGAGGTCTCGAGTGTACTTGCCTTGTTGAAGAAAAGTACCTTCCAGTCTGTTTGATTTGGAAGCCAAGGAAGAAGCTCAACTCGCCCATCATGCTCATCTCAAATTCGAGCTCATAACATCGTAAAGCTGAGACACGAGTATGTGAGGAGCCGCTAAAGATGATGTCGTCCACATAGATCGGGCGAGCAAAAGATCGGTGCCAAGGCGGCGGATGAACAAGGTCTTGTCTATTTTACCCATTTCAAAACCATGACTCGTGAGATAGGACTTAAGCCTTTCATACCAAGCTCAGGGAGCTGCTTGAGTCCATACAAAGCTTTGGAAAGCCTGTAGACATGGTTAGGGTATTTGGGGTTCTCGAAACCTGGAGGCTGTCTGACATAGACTTCTTCCTCAATAAGGCCATTGAGGAAAGCACTCTTGGCATCCATCTGGTAAAGCTTGAAACCCTTAGAAGTTGCAAAGGCAAGCAGGATTCTAATGGCTTCAACTCTAGCTACAGGGGCAAAGGTCTCTTCGAAATCTAGACCCTCAACTTGGGAGTACCCCTGAGCTACCAGCCTAGCCTTGTTTCGAATAACTAACCCATCTTCACTTTGCTTGTTGTTGAATACCCATTTGGTCCCAATGATATTGTGACCTTGAGGGGCTCAACAAGGGACGGACCTTGTTTCTTTCAAAGTTTTCAACTCCTCATGCATGGCGTTTATCCAAGACTCGTCGATGAGAGCATGACAAGCGTCTTTGGGCTCAAATGAGGCGACAAAGCGAGAATGGAGCAGAAGAGAGACAAGCCGACTTTGGAGCGTGTGACACGCTCAAAGAGGTCTCAATGATGCTGCTCTGAAGGATGGTCCTTTTGAATGTGTCTAGGAGGTCGAGGTGAGATAAAAAGTGGCCTCTACCTCATTAGCGGATGAGATAGGAGCAGAGCCACTAGCTTGGAAGAAGCGAGAAGGTAAGGTGATCTCCTCGAGTGCGGTGGAAGAAGCACCTCAAGAGGAGGAGGAAGAAGCTGGATCGGGTAGACAACCCTCATCTCCGTCTTCCTCATCGTCCACAAAGATGGACTCAGGCTGCTCTAGAGAACACGAGATATCGAGGCCTAGTCCCGGGTGGCCTCATCGAAGGTCACTTCTGAGTTTCTACCATTTTGCTAGACTCGCGATTCCGGACTCTATAGGCACGAGAAGAAGTCGAGTAACCAGAAAGATCCCATCACAAGATCGTGATTGAACTTATCTAGGTTCCCGGACTTCAAAATAAAACACTTGCAACCAAACACACGAAAATGCGAGGCCTGGGTTTCGCCCATATCTCAACTCATAAGAAGTGCGATGCAAGAGTGCGAAGAAAGACTCTGTTAGAAACATGACAAGCGTAGCAATTGCCTCACCCAAAACTTCCTAGGTGTAGAGTACTCATCAAGCATCGTCACGGCCATCTCGACCAAGATGCGGTTCTTCCTCTCCACAACGTCATTACATTTGGGGGCGTATGGAGCGAGGCGGTGCTCTACACTGTCTCACCACGAAACTCTCAAAGTAGGAATTCTTGAACTTCGGTGCCATTATCACTGCGAATTGCTCGTAATGCACAGGAGCTCAACGAAAGCCTACTAAAAGACCATGAAAAGAGTAAGCGTCTCATCCTTGAGGCTAAGAAAAACACCCAAGAGTACCTCGAGAAGTCATCGACCACAACAAGAATATACCACTTCCCTCCTGATGTTGCACTCATTTGGACCAAGCTGTATCCATATGGGCGGTTGTCACAGTGCATCGATCATTATCCTTTATATTTGGAGAGTGAGAAGCGGCAACCATCTTGCCGTCTTGGCATGGAGAGCAAACTAGATCCTTGACCATCTTGAGTTTTGGCAAACCACGAATGAGATCGTGGCCGCTAACTCGTGTCAAATGATCAAAACCTATATGACCTAGTCTCCTATGCGGAAGGTCAAATCACGGGATTGAAGCTATTAAACAGGAGAGGATCACGGAAGACTCGGAAAAATCAGCACGAAAGATCCTCCCATATCGAGAAATCCATAAACTAGGCTACCCAAAGAATCAAGAATTTTGCAATTGTTTTCTTAAAGCTCACCTCGTAACAGTCATCGGTGGTGAGAGGCGAAAGCGATTATACTACTGACTTACTTACTAAGGCAACATCTTTCAAAATAAAAGAATCATTTATGCTCACGGTACCTTTAGCGATGGCGCGCCCAAATGAAGCATCTCGAAGGTGATCGTCTCATCACCTCGAGCACGGGCTGGGAAGAAAACCAGCGAGTCTCCGGTCATATGGCGAGAACACCGAGTCTACAATCCGGACCTTTCCCTTCGGCCCGTGAACTGAGTCAAGCAGTAAAGTCTCGATCTTGGGGTGAATCAGCGGTGATTTTGGCACCCAATCTTGAGTAACACGTCGAGCAGATGAAGTAGTCAAGCAAGGCGACCTCTATCTACCCTCGCTCTCTGTCACTCAACAAGTCGGAAGGTGCGTATGCGGACACGAAGGCTGATCTTGAATCCAGCTGCTATGGAAGAGCGAGTCGGAATTACAACAACATCTTGATCACGCCGTGAGTAGCCATCTCGAAAGGAAACCAGATCTACCCTCAAAGCAGCGGAAGTCACGACCGAAGGGAGCATGAGGACAATCGAAAACTTCGGAAAAACCAAGTCCTCGATCTTGCCTAAATCATCGGTTGTATCAAACCTAGACCTCGTGTTGGTCTTAGGTGCACTCATGATGCAGGGGTGACCACGAATGTACCTAACATACTCAACACGATCTCTACAGCGCGATCTTGGCGCGCTGAAGCAATGATCAACCAAATGTCCATCCTTCCGGCGGAAGGTGCAATGATACCGCCTTACGAGGGCGAAGCTGCGGTGGAATCACCTTCTTTCGAGAGATCCTTTGAACAAAACTCGCTGATTTAAAATTGACTTTCTCGATCCACAGGCTTAGTTTTGATCACACACGGTGCTATGGTTCCGAAACACGGCGGTGGATGCTTCCTCATATCCTCATGAAAATCATATCCTAGACCACGATTAAATCTACAAATCTTAGATTGGTCTAGAATGAGATTGAGCTTCTTCTTGCCTCCTACAAACCTCTCAAGAGTGTTCATAAGATCTTGACACTCCCGAAAAGAGAGGTGCAAGAAGAGCGAGGGAAGAAGAGCAGAGAAGGTAAGGGGCGAGAAGAAGAACCCAGCGGAGGAAAGATTGGCTTGTGCATGCACGGTAGACTTTGGGGGCATCCCTCGCTATGATTGGTTCACGTTGCTAGGCGTCTCTACCAAACCCTTAGACTTCTTCCCAGCACACACAATACAAGCAGATGATTGTGTTTCTAGAAGATCCTTAGTTAGCTTCACACATTTTTCATCCAAAGCAACCAAATCACATTTTCGTTTATTACATTGATTGCATGGTGAGCTAACAAGGTCCTTAGAAGCATATTTGGCCAACTTGTTATTGTTGTCAACTAATTCTTGAAGCTGTTTGGAGCGATTCAAGTTAATGATAAGTTTGGGGCAGTTCACAGATGAAGCAATAGGCTCAAGAAGGAAAGCTTGCGATTCGGTGATTTTGTGGTATGCCGTTTAGATTCATCTTGATTATTCTGACTTTCACAAATCTCGGGCAGATCAAGCAACATGGTATAAAGACATTTAAAAGCATTATCCTTATCCTCACATGAGGTGCAAGAAGTAGTTTCTACACTAGTTGATGAACTAGGCGCTACCCTACTCATTTCTAGTTCAGTAAGCATACTAGCATTCTTTACCTTAAGCTTATCAAGCTCAGAAGTCAGACTATCATGCGAGGTCCTTAGTTTCTCCATGTCACCAATCAAACCACAGCATGTATCACAATCATCACGGGAGGAAGCAGATCTAAGTGAAGTAAGCTCACGTGATTGTCTATCTACTTCCTTCTCAAGATCACCAACCCTAGCTCTAGATCTAGCATAAAACTTTCCTAGCTTAAGGAATGCATCATTGAAATTTGGTCGTAGGAGGACCTACCTCATCGAGTCATTTGTAGAGCTCATTTATCGTGGCGTCGGTCCGTTGGCCATGAAGCACATGCCGATGAAGTTGTCACCGTCCTTGGGATCTTGATCATCCTTGCCCTCGTCGTCGCTCCATCCCTCCACGTCATTTGAAGTTGAGGTCGTCGAAAGCGGTGAGGCGCGATGGAAGAGCTTCTTGGCCTTCCCAAAGTTGCGAAACTTCTTCTTGTCTTGAGTAGGTGCTGGGGGCTTCATGTTGCGGTTCTTGTCGATGTAGTCGTTCTTGCCCGAACCGCCGTAATCACCTTTGCCCTTCCCCGGCTTGGGGCAGTTTGCTCGGATGTGGTTGGGGCCACCACACTCGAAGAAAATCACAGGACCTCCTCGTTTTCCATCCCTCCTTCTCTTGTAAGCATGGGAAAACTTCCGAGCTAGGAGGGCTAGCTGTTCATCCTCAAGCTGCTCTAACTGATCATCAGTTATGTCACGAGAAGCGACAAGGAGAACCGTGCATCGACTCGAGAAGAAGATCGAGGTGGGATCGGTGACTAAAGCCATCATTGTGACCCGACCTTGAGAGACAATGTCAATCTCGTGAGTCTTGAGGCGAGTAAAGCGCATCAAGAGTCGAGGTCGAGAAGGTCCGTGCTATCCTTGATGGTAGTCACTTTCATCTCCCAAACACGAAGATCGAGTCTGAAAGCATCATCGGCGTTATCCAAGTCGGGGTATGTAAGACCGACCGCTCGGAGGTTGCTCAAAATCTTATGAAACGCGAAAAGCACTCGTCAAGAGATTCACTAGCAAGCATCTCAAATTTACTATATTCGGGCTTGAGGCTGGTCTTGTCGAACCGTCTTAATCGGGTGGTGCCCTCATGGTATGCATCGAGGTCACCCGGATGTAAATGTGAAGGCAAATGAGAAATCGATCGAACTCATACGCTCAAACCACGAATGATGATGTTCCTAGCCTTAGCATTGGCCTCAACATCAGGCATGTTTCCCACATTGATGTTTTCATCGGCAGGAACAGCGAATCTAACCTTCACCTTTCTCCAGATGGCATACCCCTGAGCCTGGATGTATATTTCCATTCGGCTCTTCGAGAAGGGTAATCAAGCCATCAAAGGCCGGAGGCTTGGTGGAATACTTGTCAGTTGCCATGGCTCAAGCGACAGGTTAAGATCTATAAGGAAGAGCTAACCGGCTCTGATACCAATTGAAGGACCGAAATGGCAACAGAGGGGGGGTGAATGGTGCCTTAAAAATTAAGAACTCCCCTTTATTGTATTTAAACAAACCTACAAAGCCCTCTGGAAATCTCTAGAAGAGTGAAGCAAAATCAGAGAACAAAAACAAGCTTCAGTCTGTTCTGTCAAAAATCGGAAGCTCCGATTCTACCTAGCGGTAGTTCCGCACTGCGGTAGTTCGGGTTGATCGCGGAAGTTCCGCTCATGATAATTCGCCGTGGACAATCGGAAGTTCGATTGTCTGACCAAAACGATCGCTCGGGTTTTTCCCAAAAATCCAAAATACTAAATCTTGAGTGCTCTTCTCAGGTCAAGTTTCACAGGACATCATAATAAACAATATCTTGACCTCATGGAGAAGAATCGCAAACAAAGATTCATTAATCAAAGCAAAATCGGATTTCTTGAAGAAGGGGCAAGAAAGACCAAAAACCACAATAGACAAGATTCTCAGATTCTTAGCTCATGAAACTTTGAGGATATATTAGCAATAGCAATACGACTCTAGATATCAAGTTTCATGCCATCTTATAAGAGGAATCAAAAGATACACAAAAAAAACCTAGCTATTCAAGAGAGGAACAGAGAGATGAAGAGAGGCATAAGCAAGTAATCAAAACCTCAGAGTTTCATTGATAGAAATCAAACGATTACAGAGGGAAACACGGAGGAATGATTACAAAAGATTTTAGTTCATCCTCTCCAACTCAACAAACTCTCAAAAGCAAAACAAACCCTTTTGCTAAAGGTAACCTAATTTTCTCTCTCAAAGTCTAACCCTAACACGGGGTTCACCTCTATTATAGCCCTTGGCTAATGGGCCTCAACCCATTAAGCCCGCTACACCGAGCGAGAACCGCCTCCACTTGTGCGCTTTGTGAAAAGACCGTTTCGCCCCTTGCGCACCTTACGGAAGCCTCCGTCACGTCTTCTTGTCCTTGACTGCGCAACCACCTCAAGATTCACGCCGTCTTGACACATCCCGGCCGTTCGACCTCAGCGCCGCTGCGCCTATTCCGATCACCTCGTGTCTCGCCACGACTTCGTCTTGATGTCCTGCAGTCAACACAGACAAAAACACATCACATAGCATTGCACAATATAATAGCATCAATATTTGTACAAGACTCAAACTCATACAAACTCAAAATCACAAACTTTCCTTCTACGCGATTACGGACACAGCGGAAGTTCGCGCTTACCATTGCGGAAGTTCCGCTTTCAACTATCGCGCTGTCGGGATTATCGGAAGTTTCGCGCTTACCACTGCGGAACTTCCGATTATCGGAACGTCCGCACTCCCAAATTTTCAATTCCGATTTTCGTCTCAGAGGAATACTCACGTCAGTATTATCGGACAAACCGCGTCTCCAGGTGCGGAAGTTCCGATTACTTCAACCGAAACACAAACGTCAGGATAATCGGAAGTTCCGTTTTACCACAGCGGAAGTTCCGATTACCAGAACCGGAAGTTCCGCACTTCCAGAAACCAAAACAGCAGCAGTGAAAACGCGATGATTTCAATCACAAACTTCTCACCACCGCGTCAAATACTCATCACTCAAACGGGGGCCCTACTCACATGGTCTCTCAATTTCCGTCCACGGGAGTGGAATTTTGAAAGACCCATCAATTCCAGTATGGGCATTTGAAAGACCCATCAATTCGGTATGGGCATTTGAAAACCCATCAATTCGAGAATGGAGTGCGTGTGATCCACCATTCCAATGTGGGCCACGTTGGACACCGTATAAACGTTCTTCATCACGGTAACTTTAAGTGAACAAGCGGGTGTTACACTCGCTATCGGTATAAGTTGTGATTAGTCCATTCCTTGATTGCATTCTTCCATTCCATCCATTCATGTATTCATTCCATTCAATCATGTATGTGATGCAAGATTTATTCATAATTCAATTGAATTGATTTGTCCACTATTTGATTGATTATTCTAATATGGTACTTCTTTGAGTTTCGACTCACCCTTGCTTTCAATGTTATTTAGGTGATCCACCACGATGTTGATGATTTTGGGAAGGGAGTAGACCAACACGTTGCACGAGAACATTACTTGATAATTTCATTAATGGTTTCAACTTTGACATTCCTTGATGAGAGATGGGTGTATTAAGTAATGTTTAAACTTCATGTCATGGCGTTCCATGATTAGTTTCTTGATTATTTGCCAGCGATGTATTGGTGCTTTCACCTCGTTATCTGTTATTGATATTTGGATAGATGCATATTGAATCTTATTAAAGTAAATTGTTCATATGTTGTATCCTTAGGTGGCATCTTGGCTTCGAATAGCGAGGTGTTCTGATTAGTATCGAGGCGGGCTTTAGGTCCGTGGTTAGTAGAAAAGTATTAAAATGACACACTTGTACCTGATGGGTGGGGTTTGGAAATCCATTGCTTAGTATTTCTAGTGATTTGGTTCATTATGCGATAAATCTTGTGTAGAATTGTTTCTGTACTATCTCTCATGTTGTTAATCGTGACATGATGTGGTATCCTATATCTATGAATTATTCTATGATTGTCATGAGATGATCCTATATATTCATAATTGATTACATTAGCTATGCGTATCGGTAGCGGACGTGGGCGATTGAGTTCGTGGTTGTTGTCACAGGTTTTGCGGGCTACACCTTGTTCGTGGTATGAGAGTAGAAGTTCTTACCCATGTTCCATAGTTACATGTTGAGCCCGAGCTCATTGTTGAAGTTGTTGTCTTTCTCAAATTTGTATCTAGTTTCCTGGTTGTAGTTTCTTGTAGTTCGTGAATTTCTTTTGAAAGGAGGGTTATATTGAGGAGGGCAAGCTCCAGTAGGTTTCTGATCGTTTTTTGAAACAGTTATTATACTTTCGACTATTGTGATATTACTGCTCCGCGTGAGCATAGTTAAATTACAAGATTTATCTTTTCACGGAAGTTATGCTTTACCCCTGTTGGAAAATTTAACTTATTTGTTCGCTTGGAATTTCGGGCGTTGGAAGATTTCTTTTGCAAAGTTCTTTATTAAGTGTGCATTGGCCTAACATATTTCTTGTGGATTACTTTAGAAAGTCGTTCTCTTCCTTGAATTCTGAATTTGACAAATTCTTGTCCAGTGGTGGTGGATGAATTTCTTTTGGGTTCATGGTTCCTGGTAGTTGATGAGTTTCAATGAGTCTTTAATGGTATTCTGAAACCATTATTGTTTTTTGACCGTTAATTTGTTTTTACTACTGGTGATCTTCGTCAATTAGTAATATTGAAATTTCTATGATCGTTCCTTCTTTCTCCTTAGAAAAGAGCGACTCATTTACTCGTTTGATAGTTGTATAATGAGAGTTTTACATTTGCAAGTCCGTTAACGAGAAAGCTTTGGCTCTACGTATTTATATTGGATCATTCTGTTTGTCGAAGTATAATGCATCTATTTTATGAAGAATAGTGTTAAAACCCATTTGTGGTGATGTGTTGTGATTAAGTTGGAGGTTGTACTCAAACAAAGTTGTGGGCTACGGGTTTCTATTGGTCCCTATTTATTTTTCAAAATAATCTCTTGTCTTTTATTCTTGAACTCTCTTTACTACTTGTAGCGTTGTTATTGGCAAGATCATATATTTTGTATATGATGGTCCTATCTCTCTGTTGATTAAGGTGACCTGGTTCACCGTTTGGTATTTTGGAGAATGGGAATCATCTTTTACAAAGTTCATTGAAGAATGTTTTGACTCTACTCGTTTCTTTTGGAGTAGTTGAAGTGTTGGAGTTTAGAACCTCTCTTTGAAAAAAAAATGTCGATACCTTTTTCTAAGGTTTTGTGGTGTTGTGTGAGAGGTTTGTTTAAGCTTTGTGTATTTCACACCACGTTTTTCTAGAATAAGTTGTTATTACAATCCCATTTAATCTTTGGAGATTTCTAAGACACACTTTGTCGTGTTTCCTTTAGAAGGTTTATTGATATGATAGTAATGTAAATTGATTGTTACGATAGCGTATGTTATTGCTCTTAATGAAATGTTGATAATGTTGATAATGTTGATTCTTTTATAGAGAAAGAAGTTTGACCACCTTTCTTGTTGTTTCTAAAATGATCCAATTTCAAGTTTTGTGTTCATGACCTTTTGGGGTTCAAGTTTATTTTGGTAAGCGAAGTACGCTTGCGTAAAGCGATTTGTTGCAAAGTTATAATAGTTCTTGATGATCTGGCGCTTTGATATTGAATGCTCGTTGTTCTTATCTGCTAAGGTCGGACATTCTCTTCTTTTGAGGTTTATGCTTTCAACTGTGGACTCCCCTTATGTTCAATGAGTTCATTGCTTAATTGGTTTTCTCCTTGGTCCGGTGTTTGTGGCGAGTGGTAAATGATTTTCTAGTTGGTGAAAATCGTTTTTATGTGCCTCTTCTTTTGAGAAATATTTGACCCATTCTTTTCGCATGAGTCTTTCGAGGTGTTTTCTAATTGACGTGTGAGATTGATGTTGAAACTTGTGGTAAAATAATCACCTCTGTGATACCGCCTAAATGAGAATACTTCAAGTCTAGTTTTCGTGACCTTTTGGAGTTCGTGAATATTCTGGTAACTGAAATTGTTTTAAGTAAAATGGTGCATAGAGATATCCTACTGCTTCTTAAGAGTTTCGTGTGATTTAGTCCTAAAGGCTCCTTGGTTTGAGTTCGCAAAGTGAGGTTGAGAATCCGTTTGCTTTTCGTGAAGTCCTGTAAAGGAAAATGCTTGTTTTGTGGCTGAGGTCATTTGGATTACATGTTTCATGAGTAGATGAACTGTTTCGAACAAATTTGGCGTGTTGAAAAATTTTATTTGTTCTTAAGTATTTCCGTGGGTTGAACTAAAGAACTTACTTTGTTCATGTGGCAAGGTGTTATTAGTTCAAGAACTAATTGTTGTGTTAAAGGAAAGAGTGCAGTAGAAGTATTTGATAATTTGAGTTAAGTTTTGTAACTTGTGATTATTTGAATTGTTCCTAAACTTCTTGCTCTTTCCGCTCAAGATATGTCGAGTTTCAATCGCAATGTCTTTCTTTCGTATCGGATGTTATTTGCTATTCTCTCTTGAGGGATGTGTGCCCTCAACTGTGAACTCAGCTTTCGTTTTTCAAGATCCCCATTATCATAATATTCTTTTGGGTTCATGCTCGTTGGGATGAGCAACGTTTTTATGTGTGACGAAGCTTGTCCTTATTCGCCTCTTTCTTTTGAGAAAGACCCAAAAGTTTTGTTGCGGGGTTTTACAAAGCGTTTATTGGCAACTATTTGGTGGTGGTTAAGTTTTGGTAGTGGTGATATTTTACTACCAAGTTATTGGAGGAGTAGAAGAATGTGAAATGGATTTGATCTGTATCTCTTGAGGAAAAAAATATTGATTCACATGGAATGTTTGGCTTCGAAGTAAGTCTGAATAGTGTTACGATTGAGCAGAACCTATGGTATAGAGAAATTACAGAATTTCAGTTCATGTTAAAAGGTTGAGGATTATCAAAGGTATGGAGACCTTGATTAATTTTATAGAGTAACGCAATTGGATAAGATTGCGAGATTATGTGGGTAATTTTTGAGGATGTCAATAAGTGAGTATGTTAGAATTGTGGGAATATTGTAGATTCAATCCATTGATTTCCCTATCTATTATAATTGCAATTTGTACTAGAAGTCTTGCAAGTTAAATCTGGGCTTTGCATTTTCATGCTAGACCTTTGGTCACTCAATGATTGTGTGTAGAGATAGTGGAATAATAGAGTTTCCTGAGCAGTGGGATGATAATTGATAGAACCATTCTGATGAAGTATATGAACGTGCGTGCTAAGAATTTTGAGTTGTTGTTCTTGGAAATTGGAGGTAATGTCATTGTGTGGGACCTATTCTGTGTTGCTTTGAACGCCTTCTATCAAATCAATTTTGGTTAGTAAAACGAGTTATTTAGAGTATTCGGTGGATTCAATATAGCCTCTCCACAATGGTGTGGATGATGTATTTCAATTTGAGCATAATTTGAGGATGTTTAACTAAGAGGTTTAAGCTCATGTGGTAGGCAGTGAATTCGAATTTCAATGTTCGAGAGAAATTTTATTCCTAGAAGCGAGGAACTGTGGCAAAGGATGATTCATGGGATAACGAGGCGTTTTCTGGATTCTCGTTTGAGTTTTGTGTCGTTGACTTGTATTTTCCGCAATTTGAGTTGGCGCTGTGTTGGCGTGTTGATTCTTTCCAAATTCAGACAAACCCAAGTATTTGGTTTGGGCGTTCGAGTGATTTCTCCTTTGGTTGTCGTGGTGTTCATTTGTAAACTGCTTATTTGGAATCTAACCTTTTGGTGGAGAGTTAGCATAGCGTGGATGCGATGAGGACTCTCTATTTCTAGTTGGATTCTTTTCGTTTTTGAAAGTTGTAGAAATGAGAGCGTTGGCTTATCGCGTTGGCCGTCTCGGCTCCTTATCACGAAATGCGCATCGTGCGGTGTGCTCGAGTGTTAGCGAGTATTTGAGCAATTCAAGCTTGAAATATCATTTGTTTCATTCGATCGTAGTTTCCTTACATTTAGATTGGCGTGCGATTCGAGTCGAATCTGTTAAGAGGTAGAATGTAATACCCGGTTCGGATCGGGTAATTAGAAGCGGTGGGAGGAAAATACAAACAAGAACTAAAATTTCTGAATCGTGGGGGTTTCGGCGATCTTCCGACAACTGGGCCTAGGCGCGCCGAGAGGGGCCCATGAGAGGGCCAGCCAAGGGGTTTTTCTCATCCCCAAACCCTAGCCTATCCTCTCTCTCCCCATCCCTCCCCAAGCCGCCACCCTCCTCCCCTCTCCAACCGGCCGCCACCCTCCTCCCTGTCGTGCGCCTGATTTGTTCATCAGATTTGGGTATGTTCCGTACATTTTATGATCTTCTCATCTCTTAGAAAGTTGTAGCCCTTGATCTTAGCTTTCTTTAGGCACCGAGATCATCTGATTTGGAGTTACGGTTTAGGAGATATGGTAGTTTTACCGCGACTGTCCAAGACAGCTGACGTGTTTTGGCAGATTTTCTTGTCGGGCCATTATGAATTACTTAGAGGCCGAATCTCGGGTTTTCGTCTCCTAGAGTTATGTTCCTGGTTTCCTTAGATTTCTTTTGGCTCCGAGATCACGAGATTCCACCCTGTGATTTAGGAGATATGAATTTTTAACCGCACACTACTCTGTCTGTCAGAGATTTTGGAGACTATCGGTTGCTCGTCGGTTTTGATCTAGTTACAGTCAGATTCAGAACTCCCACCACAATAGGTTATTGTAGCCCTCTAAATTATCTTTCCATGTTGATAAAGATCACCTCAATTAGATCAGTAGAATAGAAGTTACGTTATTTTCTTTACCACTGTTCTGTAATCTGGACAGATTTCTGTCAGTGTTTTCAGTGACTGTTTAGTCCTCTGTTTTGGCCGAATCAAAGAACCCCGCCAACTAGAGTTTCGTAGTGTCGTGCGTTAAGATTCATTGGGCACTGGTTTCGGGTCATTTCGAATTCCAGATAATGAAATATACTTTTTCTCGTACCGCTGATCAGAAGGGCTGAAATATGGTTGTATAGTTTATTTTCAATTCGGGTCTGTGCGGTATATTGGGTAGTCAGGAGATATTGTAGAACACCGGTAGCAATGTATTTCCACGTTGTTCTTATTTTGGGAACATTTGTGTAGGCGGTGAGGCATCGCGTGTGGGGACACCTTCATTGCTTGCTAGCGCGTCGCAACGCGAAAGGCAAGTACATTGAATCCTTTACATTGATGAATGATGTGTTTGTGTTCATGCCAATATTTCTATGATTCATGTTTTCAATCAACGAAGTTACTCAACATTCATATTCCAGTACAGACAAGTACTGCATATTAACTTGTGGTGTTTTCAATTGAATGCATGATGATGTGATGTATACGTGTATGTTCTTGCACTTGTTCATGAGGTTGATATGTTTCAAATTGATAATTGAGGAAAAATGATGACATTCATATTACTTGCTTCATTCCATTCATACATGCTTTAATTTCCGTCCACGGGAGTGGAATTTTGAAAGACCCATCAATTCCAGTATGGGCATTTGAAAGACCTATCAATTCCAGTATGGGCATTTGAAAACCCATCAATTCGAATGAGTGCGTGTGATCCACCATTCCAATGTGGGCCACGTTGGACACCGTATGAAACGTTCTTCATACGGTAACTTTAAGTGAACAACCGGGTGTTACACTCGCTATCTGGTATAAGTGTGATTAGTCCATTCCTTCAGTGCATTCTTCCATTCCATCCATTCATGTATTCATTCCATTCAATCATGTATGTGATGCAAGATTTGTTCATAATTCAATTGAATTGATTTGTCCACTATTTGATTGATTATTCTAATATGGTACTTTTGAGTTTGACTCACCCTTGCTTTCAATGTTATTTAGGTGATCCACCCTGATGTTGATGATTTTGGGAAGGGAGTAGACCAACACGTTGCACACAGAACATTACTTGATAATTTCATTAATGGTTTCAACTTTGATATTCCTTGATGAGAGATGGACTGTATTAAGTAATGTTTAAACTTCATGTCATGTCGTTCCATGATTAGTTTCTTGATTATTTGCCACTGATGTATTGGTTGCTTTCACATCGTTATCCTGTTATTGATATTTGGATAGATGCATATTGAATCTTATTCCGTAAATTGTTCATATGTTGTATCCTTAGGTGGCATCTTGGCTTCCGAATAGCCAGGGTGTTACATTTATGTCTTGTGTAGTTTATATATACTCATAACGTGTTAATTTTATCAATCAATTTATGTGTGATTGAAATGGTTATCGTCAATTACCAAAGAGGGAAAGATAGAGGTATCTTGTCCCACTATTACGAGTTAATGGTATGGTGTGGTAATTAATGATAATCATATTGTGGAACTAACATTTTACATGGGTTGGATATATAGGTTATGTTCCAGGATGATGAAGACTTGGAATGATCATGAGTTGATCATCAGTCAAGATTCAAGTGAAGGATGCATCATGAGTTGATGCAGATAAAGATTTGAAGTAAAGGTTGCATCATGTGTTGATGCACATCAAATCAAGAGAAGACCCATCATGTGTTGATGGAGGTCAAGTGAAGTAATGTATCATGTGTTGATGCATGTCAAGACTCGGGATGAAGAAATCATCATGTGTTGATGATGTTCAAGGCAAGATCCTGAAGTGAAGAGATCATCATGTGTTGATGATTGTCAAGTCATGGACCCGGATTTGAAGTGTTGATGTGCGTCGTCAAACTTCAAGAAGATGCGAGGCAAAGGTATGACTAGCTAGGGCTAAAGATGTGTTCCTAGTCTTTTACCGGTCTTGGTGTTTGGTTGGAAGACCGAATTGCTAGTATAGAATTGCCGTACTATTAAGAGGGGTCTTGACTAGTAGTATGAGTTAGTCATGTGTTGATAGCTCATTGTGTTTTCTCTAGCTCATCTATGCATGGAGCTATTATTTGCGAATGTGTTTTGCGAATAATTGATGGTCATGCATTTAATCTTTGTAGCATGGGACTATAGTTTGCAAATATATTTTACAAATGGTTGAAGTCCATACACCTTAACCTTGTAGCATGATGTTGTTATTTGCGAATGTGTTTTGCAAATAGTTGAAGCTCATGTTTGATTTCTTGTAGCATATAACTTAAGTTTGCAAATGTGTTTTACAAATGGTCTAAGTCCATGCACCTTATTCCTTGTGGTATGATTCTAAAGTTGGCAAATGTGTTTTGGTACTTGTTGGGAATCTTGCTTGTGATCCTTGTTGGCATGGCTTATCAATTGGCAAATGCGTTTTGTAATCGGAGTTGTTGAAAAAGCTATTTGCTGCTTTGTCAGGATAATCGGAAGTTCCGGGGTTATAACTACGGAACTACCGCAAGCCGGATGGTCCGAAATCCGACGGAATGTTTTTTCCAGAGAAGCACCCTTTTCGGGACTTAGCCGATTTTCGAAAGCGCGGAACTACCGCACAGTTGAAGTTCCGATTTGGCGCGGTATATTTTTTCCAGAGGGTGCCATGTGTTGGACCTGAGTGGAAGCGGAAGTACCGCCCTTAGGAACGGAACTTCCGGAAGTGCGGAAGTACTGCGTGTTGAACGGCGGAAGTTCCGTATTTCATTTCCAACGGCTAGTTTCTCGTCTGATATAGCCGTTACTGTGCTTGTCGCTGAGGTGCGGAAGTTCCGGACTTTGTACGGCGGAAGTTCCGCATTTGCTGATTTTTCAACAGATTCTCTCCCAACGGCTAGTTTTTGTGTGTGGGCTTTATATAGCCACCTTGGCCAGTTGGGAATGGTTGATGAAGTTATTGTTGAGTTCCATACTCATTCTTTGAGCTAAGAGCAAACCTCTATTCTCTTTTGTGCATGTGTGGCACTGGTGAGATTAGAGAGCAAACTCTAAGTGCATGTGTTGCCTTAGGTAGTGGATTGTGTATCCACTTGAGCGTTGACACTTGATTAGTTCAAGTGAATGTCAAGTCTTGTTACTCTTGGTGTTTGCCGACACCTAGATGGCGTGGAGGCGTCGTGCGCGGTGATCTTCTCAAGAAGCTTGTGAGAAGATCCGGCGTGTTGTGAGTGGTTTGGTGCTCGCCATCTCGGAGTGGAGAAAGAAACCTAGCGGGCGAGTGTTGATCGGTTTGGGCTGGTCCAAGTGGTTGGACTTACCTCGGAGGTTTTGGCTTAATTAGTGGAGCCGGTCCAATTTGTTTGGGCTTACCTCAACGTGGATTAGGGGAGACCGGCAAGTCTCCGAACACCACAGTAAAATATAATCGTGTCTTCTTGTTTTATCTTGTGCTTTACTTTGAGCAATTTACATTACATGATTTAATTGTTTATATATCATTGTGTGATTGCTTCCTTGTTTTGTTGGTACACTTAGTTGAGCCTACTTGATTTAGGTTTTAATTGTGCAAAACTAACTAGTTATTAGCTTCCGCATTATATATTTGTTTTAGAGCCGAAATATTTTTAAAATCGTCTATTCACCCCCCTCTAGTCGGCCACCTCGATCTTACACCTTGCCGATGCCGTAGAGGCGCCCGTAGCGAAAATGGCATCTGCGGCGGAGGCGTGTGACCCAAGCGAAGCAGAAGCGCAGGCGGGCGCTGAGGCGGTGGAGCCCGGTCGCCACAGCAGAGGCGCAATCGGCGTAACCCTGGCCAGACGGTGCGATGCGCCCGCGAGCGCTTGCAGCCTCGATGGAGTGATGTCGGACGAGGCGGAGATGGGGCAACAGAAGAGGCCAGACGCAGAGGAGATTTGGGGGAGAGGAATAAGCACGCGGAGGCGACTTGGTGGAGAAGGAAGAACACTTCTGGACCCCGAGGATTTGGGTGATATGCAACGGCAGCGGTGCCCACGGGACAAACTGCTAAGAGCTATGTGGCTAGAAAGGAAAGGATGAACGAGTGGCTAAGAAAAAAAATAGAACGAATGGCTAGCAGTAGCACTAGGAAAAAAAAGTAAAATCAATAGAAAGCTTGTGTACATATCAGAACGAGTGGCTAAGAAAAAAAAAAGTAGAACGAGTGGTTAGCAGTAGCGCTGAGAAAAAAGTGTAATCAATAGAAAATTTACGTACATCTCGGAACGAGTGAAGTGTTCGATTTTTTTTATTTGTATCGTACGATTGTGTGCTATTGTTTCCCTTATATTTTGGATGAGCGGTTAAGGTCCGCTACGGTTGCGATCGTGGATCTTATTCGCCATCCATTTCGGGCAGCGGATTTTTCCGCGATCCAATTCGCCCACGTTTGGGCCGTTCGTTTAATATTGGACGGTCAGGATTCACTTAAATCACGAGTGACATTGACACGGAAGTCGCCGCCGATCCCAGCGACCACGCCCACCGGCGGCAATGGCGGTGCACGTGGGGAACCCTTGCCCGTCTCCCCCTCCTCCGCGCCTCTACTACCTCTTCCACTCCTTCGTATTCTCCGCAGTCCCCACATCCGAGCTACACCTCGGCAACTTCCTCCTTCTCCCTTGATGTGGACTCCCCGCCGGTTCAAGAGCGCGTCAAGGTCGTCCGCCTCACCCTCGTCCTCCCCGTCGACCATCCATTCGTCGCCGCCGCGTTCCCCCGACATGCAGGCACGGAGCTTCCCGCGCTTCGGGAAAGTGAGTTTTCTTTTGTTTTTCCATGGTTATGTTTCCTAGTGATATTAGGACATTCATGGAGTGGTTGCATGTGGTCCATGGGATTTTGGTTCGATTCGTGGTGTGATTGGAACTCGATGCAGCGTAATATGATCAGAGTTTAGAAGAATGGTTTTTGAATTGGGCACATTTTTTTTCGGATACGCGGGGTAGTCTGGTTAAATTATGTGATCCAAAAACTGTAGCGCTAAGCTGCGAGAGATATGGAAGAGGAGTTTTTGGCTTAAATGATACTGTTTCGCGGTTTTTTTTTTTTTCAAATGTGACTCTTTTTGCGCGGTTTTTGTAAATATGGCAGTTCAGATGAACCTCACGTTGCTACGTGTGCAATTCTGATCGCCCCTAATCCGGCTCTGACTCGATATGTGTCACCCGACGAGGGGCACACGGAGGCGGCTTGTCTCAGCGGTGGCTGTGCAGACGCAATATGTATTGGCACATTGCTTGTTCGGGCCATAGACGTGTGACCGAGCTACCATTTTTGGCAATACAACGCAAGAGGTGCTACTTCCGTCAAAAAAACGTGTGCAAGAGTGCCATTTAGGCCAGAAACTATGTAAAAATGCTTTTCACAAGCTAGGAGAGTGCACATGGGTCTTCTAATTTGATTTTTTTTTGAAATAATACTATTTTAAAACAAAAGTACAAAAAATAAATAGTTAATTTTTTTAACAAAAATATGCTACTGTCGTCATTTGAAATGACAAAATTGTCATATCGTCATTCCAACTGGCGACTGTAGCCTAAAACAGTACAGAGAGGGTCATATCACCACTTGGACCGGCGACATGACCCTATCACTATTCCAACCGGCGATAGGACCATGTCGCTAGTTGAAATGGCGACATGAACCTCTATCTATTTTTTTACTTTATATTTTCGGCCATATATTTTGTGAACAAATCACACATTCAGCATAGCATCATCACATATATTTTCGACAAATCATAATAATATTACAGAACATTCAGCACAACGTACTCACATATTTTGTTGTCAAATCACAATGATATTACAAAGTTTCAACACCACGTCATCACATATTTTGTCGACAAATCACAATGATATTACAAAACATTTAGCACAACGTCATCACCTAGTTTTTTCAAGAAATCAAAATGATATTACAAAGCATTGAACAACACATATTTCAACAAGACCAATCTTTCATGTGGCCGCGACCTCAACGTCCGCCATGTCGACTGCCTCGACTGGGGAGATCGGATGAGGTCCCCGCGGCGCCGTCCAAACTGCCGATGTCTCCTTAATCCTGTGCATTTCTCGTAGTGTATTTCTTGATGGTGGGCCCAGATTCTCTTCAAATGGAGCACTTCTTCGTCGACGTTCGGCTTCTGCTTCGTCCAAGTCATTCCTGATACACGGTACTTACCGCCGACCAACCTTTCTCTTTAACCTATCAATGTCCGCGGCCCAGGTAAGTTTCTCTCAGGTCGGATGGCCAATGAAATGCCAAACCACGTCATAACCATACAGTTTTGCACTGTACATTTGCATCACCTCTTCCTTGTTGAAATAATCAGAGAGGTACTGCCCGGGATGCTACACCACTGTTGAACATGCGGTTATAACATGTGAGCAGGGCATATGCAAAAGAAGAGGCTTATTGCAAGTGCATACGCAACTAGCGCGGCTCAGCGTGCACTCGTGGGTGATCCTCTCACTGTTCGTCCCGCAGCATTCTTTATCTTTGCACAGTATCTCGAAACGAAGCTCCCTTGTGCCCATCTTGAATGCCCAGTGCATCTCCCCCTTCTTGCTCTTCTCCTCCATGTACTTGGTGATCATGGTAGAGTACGGTACTCTGTCATTTGCCATGGAGAGCGACACATTGTTGCTTCTGTCAACAAAGTAATGTGTGGTACCGCGGGGAATTGCCTCCACAATACCAACCAAATGGATGTACCTACCACAGCGCATGACCCAATTGTACACCTCAGCTAGATTAGTTGTCATGATACCATATCGAGCACCACCCCTGTTATATAGTAGCGACCACTTCTCCTTAGGCTCATGCTCAACCCAGTCTGAGAAGCATTTCACCAAGACCATCTGTGGGTAACTATAGCAATGCTTCGGGGGCCTGGTCAGCGCTTGTAGCGGCCTTTTTCACTGCATCCCTTCTGTGTGTCCGGGTTCGCTCATCCATAATCTTCCAAAGTGCGTCAAACTTTCGCTACTGATTCTAGTTGCACAGTCTTGAACAGGTTTATCAAGTCTTTTTTGTGGAACTGCTTATAGAAGTTTACACCCAAGTGTCTCATGCACCACCTGCTCAACAGATCCACCCATATAAGTGGTTTGTTCTCTCCTTGTTGTAGATGAGTTATTGCACTCAGCAGACACGCATACCCATCATGTATGACGCATACGTTAGGACGGTCCTATACAATAAAAATTCTCAAATTCTTAAGGAACCACAACCAGTTGTCCGTGTTCTCGCTTTCAACAAATGTGAATGCCACATGAAGAACCTAATTGTTCCCGTCCATCGCTATTGCAGATAGTATCTGGCCCTTGTACTTCCCAGTCAGGAATGACCATCCACGCACAAGCTTAGACAGTAGTGCCAGAATGCATTGATACATGGACCAAAGGCGAAGAATGCTCGCTTCAGTACCCTCTTATTGCCCTACTTCGGATGCGTGGAATCTTTAATGGCGACATGAGTACCGAGATTCATGTCCTGTATGACCCGGAGTTGGCCGGGCAAGTTGTGGTAGGATTCCTCGAACGTACCAAATCTTGATTTCAATGCCTTCTGTTTTTCCCTACTTGCTTTGGCATAGCTGATTGTGTACAGAAATCTTGCTTCAATCGTCCGAATGATGGATCGTGGCTCAAAATCTAGATTACTCATGATCTCACCATATATGATGTTCGCGATGAAGCCTGATGACATGTTCTTATGTGACTGCACCGACTCAGCAACGACACATTTGTGAGGGACCACTATAGAATATTTCCAATAGGTGTTCCACTTAGGTTGAAATGTGTGCACATGCCAAGGGCATCCCTCTCTGTCGCACTTCACATCGTATCATCTTGGGTTAGACTTGACGACTGTGAATGTACGTCGCACTGGCTAGGCCTAAAATTTGACTGCCTCCTTGTATTTGTACATGGCTCCTTGCCTGACCTCGCTCTGGTCGTACTCTCACGGCACACAGGAGCCGTTGGGGGTTGTCAAACTGGTATATGTTCCATTCAGATATGACTGTCTGCTGTTCCACATCATCCTCATCATTGGATCCTTCATCTTCTAACAATGCCTGGTAGTCCTGGCCTTCGAGATCCATCCTTTGGACTAGGGCTTTCATCTCCTCACCCTCGTTAGCAATCCCACTAGCTTGCCTGACTGAAGGAGTTCCTTCCACACGATCTTCATCGACAGCACCAATAACTCCCGGACCTTCGGCCATTGTGTGCGTGCATGTGGTGTGAGTCCTTGACTTCTTCTTCGGCATCACCACCCCCTTCTTGTTCAGCCGCCGATACATGAATGAGCTTGGCACATGCCTCGGCTAGAAGGACCAAATCCTACTATTCCTCCATCGCCCTGCGTACATATGACTACCATGAACTTGTTCCCTTGAACTGTACTAACTCCCAATATGTGTCCTATAGTGCTCGGTTGGTAAGACAACTCAATCTCATATCATATATAATATAGTCCAAATCAAATGTGTAGAACAACCACCGCATCATAGCGCCCCATGTGTGTTGCTCTGATCTTGTTAGGGTCACGGTCGTCAATTGAAAATATCGTGAATCAATCTACTCGGGACCCTCCAAACATTTTAGACGGTATGACATATTTGACGTACTGTACCATAAACAAGATTTTCACTATTAACCACATATCTAACACTAAACTACACACTGAAAAGGATTATGTACAACATACTACACTACGTAACCATACATCTAAAACTATGTAATCAATTCGGTTAAAAAAATTACCTAAAAGGTGGATGACCGGATGTGCAGTGCTTCGCTAGTTTCTCTCCCCCCTTCCGCTACTCCTCTCTCTTCCCTCCTCTCTTTCTCTTTTTTTTTGAATAAAAGTGAGTTATGCCAAAATTTTGAGATCTTTTATAGGGTAGATTGTGTCGCCATTTGTAATATCGATTTTCCTAAATTTTAATATTAACAAATTTTACCCAAGGGATCTCTGTTGCCATTTGAAATGGTGACAGGGTCCTGTTGTCAGTTGATGGTGACAGGGTCTGTTGTCAGCTAGAATGACGATAGGGTTATGTCACCGGTCCAAGTGGCGACAAGACCATCTCTCCACTATTCTAGGCTACTGTTGCCAGTTGGAATGGCGACAGGACAATTTCGCCATTTCAAATGGCGACAATAGCCTATTTTTATTTTAAAAAATTTACTATTTATTTTTATAATTTTGTTTTAAAATAATATTATTTTTTAAAAAAATGTGTTGATGAAACTTCAGTTACTTTTGACGGTGATGCTCTAGCTCTGTAATTCCTTTCTTCGATATGCTTCTGTTAGTAAGTTTAGCATGTGACGGTCACCAATATACTAGGTTTTAGCTGATTAATGTGAGTCACCAATTGTCAAGATTGATGAAACAACCATTAAGGTAGAAAATCAACAAACTTTTGATTTGCAATGTTCAGACTTCAGTTTATGTTAATCACATTTCTTTCTGTTTATTGTTGTAGTTTTGCTGTTCAGGTTGTGCCACTTCGAAAGATTTATCTGCGGTTGGGTCTTCAGATATTCTTTCAGGACTCCAAATTTCTGAAACCTACTGCAATCTACAGATCTATTTGCTACCTCCCCCCACCAAAGCAGTGTATGTGCATTGACAATCAGCCTAGGAATTTCTGGCTGTAAGCGCATTTTGGGTGTATTTTGGCCTACTTATGGCTATAGCCATAGAGGTAAGCTTACTTTCCCTTGCTGTTCTATTTTAGTAGCTCGCAAGAGACTTGAAAGCTAGGCGAAATTAGACTTCATAATTCTTATGGTACAAAAGTTTGCTTTGATATTTTCTTATGGTACAGGCATGTGCAATTTTGGAAGAAGCGGACTATCACAAAAAGTACATGTACCGTAGTTTGCTTTGATATTTTATTATGATACAAGCATATAAGGAAAATATTTAGGATCCGATCTAGCTAGTCATGTGCAACCTGCAAGTATTTTGGAAGAAGCGGACTATCACAAACAGTACATATACCGTAGTTTGTTAATTACTTGCCAACAATCAAGGCTTCCAGGGACCAATTGAGCATGGTCCTATCCTATATGGCCGGCAAATTTCGTGACGTACAATTTCAGTAAGCAATTCAACCTTTTAAAATATCCTCCAGTGGAAAAAGGAAAGGTATCTATTCAACCTTTGGCACTAAACTGTAGCATGAATCAGCTGGTTAATATTGTGTGGCGTGCAATTTCAGTCAGCAAGGTAGCTGATGCATGCGGCTGGAATTGCAGACATCAGACATGGTTGTCAAACATCTGACGAAATCCAACAAAGGAGGGCAATCCCCGTGGGGAACTGTAAACAAGGAAAGATTGAAGGCTCTGGACACCCTGAGAACAACCATTTAAATAAAAAGATATTGAAAGCCACATATTCATCATCAGTAAAGTTTTTTACAGTAATATTCAGTAAAGTAAATCATGGGAATTCAATTAAGAAGAACAGGCACCCTAATTCGAGCCGAAGAGGACTCAACCTAGGTGGTGGAGGTGTACACCCAAACTAAAGTAAATTTGGCAGACTGATCTGAAGACACTGACCATCCACCTAGTAATAGCATCTGCAGCCTGCATATGGATAATCCAAAAATAAGCTGAAGAAATTAGTTGCTAGGATGCAATCCATTGAAATCCAATTTCAAGCCTGGCATCTGTGCAGAAAGTGATCTGTCTGTAAGTACATTTCAACTTGAATAACAAGTAATCTATTTTCAGTTACCACCACGTATCAGCTAGATAGGTCAGTCTTATCTTGCACAGCCAGATAAACTTGGCAACAATCACAGTAGCTAGCTGCTTGTTTCAGAAAAGAAGAGAATAGTAGCTGGCAGATGACTGGGTACTATGATCTTGACTATAAATTTAGCAAACAGCACAGGGCTCACAGCATATACCCTCAGACAAGCAACATTTGATGCTAACCTTCAGTTAAATCATGGCATCGTCATGCACCTACTCTCCTTTCCTGCTCTTGTTCCTCCTTGTCTTCTCATGCAGTGCAGTAGGGCCTGGTGCTCCCGTGGACCCTACCTGCCCTCCGGCACGACCGTCGGCGGGGGCAGCATCCTCCAACAACGGTGGACCCCCGTGTCAGCCACCGGCTCCACATATTCCGGTTGCGGTGTTCCCGTACGACATCGATCCAATGCAGTTTGCAGAGAACCTGGAGTTCCTGGAGGCCGAATTCTTCCTTCACGCAGTATTTGGAGTGGGGCTTGATCAGATCGCGCCGAACCTGACTCTGGGGGGACCTCCTCCGGTAGGCGCCATGAAAGCCAACCTCGACGAGGTGACATGGCGCATCATCGCGGAGTTTGGTTATGAAGAAGTTGGGCACTTAAGGTTTCTAAAGATCACATTATATGATTATAATGCGTCGTTCCTTACTGGACAGAGTCAATTGCGAGTCGCAACTGAAACAAAGCGCATTTGATTTTTACCAATGCTTACATGTGAATTTACCATTGCAATGCATTGCTCCTTACTAGTTAGAAGCAATTGTGAATTTCTACCAATGATCTCTTGTACTCACAATAATCTTCCATTCTCATTTTAAACTATGGATTGATACCGAGTTTATTTTGCCTTTCTTTCTTGGCAGGGCTATCCAGAATACAGTTGGTGGGTTTCCTAGGCCCCTGATAGACCTAAGTGCCCACAACTTCGCAAGGGTCATGGACGAAGCGTTTGGGTACCATCTGGACCCTCCCTTCGACCCCTACATCCACAGCCTCAACTTCTTGCTGGCCTCCTACGTGATCCCCTACCTGGGCATCAACGGCTACACCGGCACGAACCCGATCATCGACGGCTACGCGACTAAGCGGGTAATCAATTGATCGATGATCCTCACGCACACGCACAAGAAATCTGCAAGATCACTGGTTGAAAACAACACACGCGTGTGCTTGTGTACGTAGCTTCTTGCAGGGTTGCTAGGCGTGGAGGCAGGCCAGGACGCCGTCATCCGGGCCATCCTCTTCGGGCGGATGCGCGAGACGGTGCCGCCGTACAAGGACATCACGGTGGCCGAGTTCACCGACCGCGTGTCGGCGCTGCGGAACCGGCTGGGGCAGTGCGGGGTGAAGGACGAGGGGATCACCGTGCCCACGGAGCTCGGCGCGGAGGGCAGGATCTGCACCAACGTCCTCTCCGCCGACCGGGACTCGCTCTCCTACAGCCGGACGCCGGCGGAGCTGCTCAGGATCCTGTACCTCACCGGCACAGAGCGCGAGCCCGGCGGCTTCTTCCCGGAGGGCGCCAACGGGAAGATAGCTCGCATGCTTCTTGGCAAGCCGCCTGCAGCCGAAAACTAGCTACTCTTGATTGCGTGCCATCGTCGTGTCCAAGTAGTACGATGAATAATGTACGTACTTCTGTCCATCACTATGTTTGTGCTATGTGTAATGGTGTTTAGGGGTGCGCCGTAATTCGTACGCATGCATGGACATTTCTGAAATTAGGTGGGGATGCACGCCACTACGCTGCTTCGGGTAAACACCGTTAAAATAACAAGGGACTGCATGTAGTAACAAAGAATATGCAGATTCAATGCTTCTCTGCATTTCCATATAGCATAAAATATGAGAAACATGACATAGGGATACTTGAACGTACGTAGCAGGTCCATCCAATAATCTATATGTTAACAAAACGAACATAAGAGATTCATACATGCTAGAGGCGATTCCAGCAGGGAGGCTTCAATAGGCTCTAGGCTACCCTCCACGCCGGCGCCGGTACCCCCCACCCCCACCACAACCCAATCAACCACCGGCCGTTCAGCAGCCATGGCCAAGGGCCCGAGCTGTCGATTTGCAGGAGGAGGAAGAAGAAAAACTTGGCCGGGGAAAGGATTCGTGGGCCTTTGCCGAAGCCTGCAAGACCAACTGCGGCATCACTGCCTCACATCCACCCCCACGTCCACACCACACATTCTCCATTCTAAATTTCTAATCGATCGAGACTGAGGAGAGGAGACGCACCCGGGGCGGTCGACAGCGACACAACGAGATGAGGGGGGCCAGATCCTTTCGACACCCAGCTACCTCTTCGAGGAGAACGGGGCAGCCATGTCGATGCTAGTGTAAGGAGCAGAGGAGGGGGCGGGCGTGCGGCCGTGGCCCATGGGCCAAGACAGTGGTGCAATTCGAGCCAGCAATGAGGAGGCACTACTACAAAAGAGTCTATAGCAGACGGTCCATCACAGACGGTTCCTAAGGAACCGTCTGTGTTGGGTCTGTCTGGGCCTTGTTTTGGCGCAGCGGGCCTATCGCAGAGCGGTTCTATTTGAGAACCGTGCGTGATGATCAATATCGCGAGCGGTTACGATATAGAACAAATGCGCGATTTATCACGACGGTTCTATATCGAGCGTGCAGCGATATCGCGACAGTTCTAATATAGAAGCGTGCATGCCTTAACATCCTGAGCGGTTCTATATCGAGCGAATGCGTGATATTGACCATCACGAGCGGTTACGAAATAGAAGCAAATGCAGTGATTTCTGCGCTTAATATAAATTGGCGAGACATCCCTCACCGCATTGCGCTGTGTCTTCAGCTCAGCGCCACTTCACGCCTAGCTCCTCGCTGCTTTTTGTGTCTACCGCTCAGGCGCCACTTCCCGCCCTAGCTCCTCCAACCTCGCCACTTCCACGCCTAGCTCCTCAACTGCTGCTTTGTGTCTACCGCTCCAGCGCCACTTCCTGCCCTAGCTCCTCCAACTGCGGCTCCTCCTCTATCTTGGTATGAGCACATGATCGATCTTGCCGTCAATGTTGGAATAAATAATATTAGCCACGCAAATCTTAGTTTTGAATAATGGTTTCCCTTATAACTAATGAACTAAAATTTGACTTAGGAGTAGTAACTTAATAAAATTGAATTAGGTCTAATAATCACTAAAATTTGAGTTAGGATAATTAATTGGCTTAAAAAATAAAATTTACACGGTTCACGATGCGGTGGGGTTTGGAGTCAAGCAATATTGCATTTGCGGTTCCGGTATTTCAGGTTAATAAGTGTTGTATGAGATGATGCCTATATTTGGGTTGCATGATTGTTCAATTGAGATAGATATCGGTGTCGAGAGGTAGGGATCATGGTTGTGGCCGTAGGCATGGCTACGCTATGCCACGCGTGTGGTACTTAACTAGTGAAGACTTTTCTTTCAATAACCTTAGATGCAAATGTTGGAGAATGAGTTTATATTGCACATTTTCGTTTGCTATAAATTAATCGCTAATCAATTTGACACTAATTTGTTACATGCGTAGTGTAGATGGATCGGCTGGATGTGCAGTGTGAACCGTGTGAGTCAAGATTACATTAATGGCGTGGTTGCTTTTAGAAGAGCCGCTGAGCAGGATATGTTGAAGAAGGGGATAAATTTTATGTACTGTCCGTGCATTGATTGCGATAATCTGAAGATGTTTAACAACGGCGCGGATCGAGCGCACTTGATTGAAGGGTTTCAAAAAGGGTATACATGTTGGACGATCACGGTGAAGAGCGATTATACGAAGTTAATAATGGCGACATCGTAGGAAGTCAGCGATTTGTCGGATGTGGTGTGCTTTTGATGAGGATAGGGGCACGATGACAATCTGGATCGGATGCTCTGCGATGCGAGAGAGAACTACTGATGAGAGAGAGTTTTGTAAATTCGAGGGCTTAAGGAGGACTCGGTGAGACCTTTGTTCCACGGCTGCAAGCGGAATACACAAGGTTGTCAACCGTGCTTGAGCTGCTGAAATTGAAGGCAAGCAATAGTTGGTCAGATAAGAGTTTCACGGCGTTGTTAGGTCTCTAGCGGACATCCTTAGGAGAAGCGTGTTGCCCAAAGACCACCTATCAAGCAAAGAAGGTTATTTGCCCATTGGGAATGGAAGTAGAAAGAATACATGCATGTCCGAACGATTGTATCCTCTACAGTAAAGAGTATGCGGACATGCATTATTGTCCGTGTGCAAAGCATCCCGATACAAGCGTCAAAATCTTGCTAAGGTGAAGCAAGGACCTCCTGCTAAGATGTTGTGGTATCTGCTGTAATCCCACGTTTGAAGCGTTTATTTGCGAACCCAAAGGAGGCAAGATTGCTGCGTTGGCACTCGGAGGGCGTAAGAGAGATGGAAGCTAAGACACCTGCGATTACGCGGTGGAGAAACTTGATCGGAGCTTGAAGAGTTCGGTCGGGAACCAGAAACATAAGGTTAGGGTTGAGTACGGATGGAATGAATCCTTTCGGTAACATGAGCGTGACATAGCACTGGCCGTGAATCTATGTATGTACAACCTTCCTCCTTGGCTCTGTATGAAGCGGAAGTACATTTTGATGTCACTACTTATCCAAGGGCGAAGCAACACAGGAATGATATTGATGTGTACCTAGCACCATTCTTTGGAAGATCTTGTGACCTTTGTGGAGCGAAGGTGCAGGTATGGGATGCGTACAAGCGAGAGAACTTCACTTTACTGCGCCATGTTGTTACGCACCATCAATGATTTTCCTGCCCTTGGTAACTGTCGGGCTTGATACAAAAGGAGCCAAAGCACATCGCCTTTGCTTAGATGCTACGGAGAGTGTATGGTTTGAACAACTCGCAAGCGTCGTATATGCGTCACCGTAGGTTCCTTCAGAGAGTCACCCATACCGCAAGATGAAGAAACAATTCGACGGAAATAAGGAAGGCGGTTCGACTTCAAGGGCTTTTAGTGGGAAAGAGGTCTATGATATGGTTAAGGATATCGATGTTGTGCTTGGGAAGGGCGTAAATTAAGAACCCGTGAGAAGAACATCCGGAAGAAGCGGTCAATTTTTGGGACTTGCCTTATTGGGAGTACTTAGAAGTTAGCCCTTTGCATCGGCGTTATGCGTAGAGAAGAATGTATGTGATAGCTTGATTGGTCTCTTCTTTGAACATTAGTGGCAAAACAAAGGATGGTGTTGCATGCGGCGTGACTTGGTCGATATGAACATAAGGACCGAGTTAGCACGAAAGAGACCGATCTGGAGACGACGTACCTTCCCCGACTTGCTACTCTGTCCAAGGCGAGAGAAATGAAGCGTGCGAGCTTGCGGTGTGAAAGTCCGTCTGGTTACTCGCTAACATTAAGAAACTTGTTTCTATGCAAGATTTGAAATTAATTGGTATGAAGTCGCATGATTGTCGTGTCTTGATGACACAAATGCTTCTGTTGCAATTAGGAGTATCTTAGAACAAGGTCAGAGTGGCAATCTTGAGGTGTGTTATTTCTTCAACTCAATTGCTCGAAGGTCATCGATCCCCAAGGACTAGATGCTCTGCGGTAGAGGTAGTGGCGACTACGTGTCATCTTGAGATGTATTTCCCTCCGTCATTTTTCGATATCATGGTCCATCTCATTGTTCACCTTGTGAAAGAGATAAAGATATGCGACCTGTGTTTCTCGTCATATGTACCCGTTCGAGAGGTACATGGGAATTCTCAAGTCCTCGTGCGGAATCGATCTCGGAGGAGGGCGATCATCGAAGGTTATGCAGCGGAAGAGGTCATTGAGTTCTGCGTCGACTACATGGCTCGGTGGATCCGATTGGTGTGCCTCTATCTCGTCATGAGGAAGCTGGATGGTATCGGGACCATCGGAAGAAACCAATCACTCCCGATCTGGATCGTGCGCTCGAGCCCATTTCACGGTCTTGCAACACATGACCCAAGTGTCCCGTACATCGGCGAGCACAAAGACATGATGCATGCCAAGAATCCGGCCGGTCGAAGGTTTGGATCACGAGAGAACACAACCGTCGGTTCAACGAATGGTTAAAGCGCGAATCACTCGAGAGGTCATCAAGTGATGATCTGTTGCTATGGTTGGCAAGAGGGCCACGATTTACAATTGTCACATGGCAAGGATCGACATAAATTGGTACACATTTTATCTGACTCGGGATAGGAAGAGCCACGGTCGAACAGCGGTGTCGCATAGATGCATTCGATCTGGATGTAAATGAGGAGCTCGTACTATGGGCAAATAGAGGAGATATGGGAGATCGACTACGTGCTTTTCAAGATCCCCTATTTGGTGCCGTTGGGTCCATCTCCCACGGTGAAGGTCGACAAATGCGGCGTCACTACCGTGGACCTCGAGCGTGTCGGATACAAAGCGAACCATTCGTCTTGGCTAACCAAGTTGTTCAAGTCTTCTATGTAACCGACCGGCAAATAAGAAGCGCCACGTAGTTCTTCATGGAAAAGGAGGATTGTCGGAGTTGAGAATGTAGTGGGCGAGGAAGAATACAATCAATTTGACGAGTTGCCACCTTTGGAGGCGGACATCGGGCTCGAGGAAGAACCCGGTGAGGAAGCTAGCTATATGCGCGTCGATCATCATGAAGAGTGTATTTTAATTAAGAATTTAATTACTCCATTGTAATTAATTTATTTATTCCATTGTCATGTGTTAATGTGTTATGGACTTGTGATCTTTAATATTGATATCAATGTGGATATTCATGGTAATGTTGAGTTGAATTAGATATGAACTTTTGAACTCAAACTTGTCATCATCTTGCTTATCCAACAGATCATACATCTTTGTAGTGGGATATCACGAGACGGTTCTAATATAGAGCAAATGCGTGATATCACACATCCTGACAGTTCTAATATAGAAGGATTTTGCTTCAAACCATCACACATTTACACCTCTACAAATATTAGTTAGCAAGATGCAAAACAACCTAATTAAAATGGCGTGAAAGATGATCTTAAGATTTTTGTTCAATCTATATATGATGTGTTCTCTCTGCTTTTGGAAGATGACACTTTTACTTGAGTATACCTTCTGAGCAGTGCTTATGGTTAGTTTGCTTTTAGTACAATGATTTTTTAAAAAGATTAGCTCAATTATATTCGCTTCTAGACCCATATCAAAAGGCCATCCGGTCAAGCATAGCACCCGAACAGTCGTGGAGAGCCACAAACACAAGTGGCTTACGCAGAACTCAGCAAGCAGCGACATGCCAAGACCACATGTTTGGCAACCCACAAACGCACGCCCTTCAAAGACCACCACACCAAGTACCAAGCCCAAGCTCTTCACCCTCATTAAGCCGTGGTTCAACAATACAATCTGGGGAAACCGTCCAGACTCAAACGGCAGAGACATCACTTGCTTCACCATGTGAGCGCGACACTTCATGAGCACATGCTCAAGAGGAAGTTTCAAAGACTCAACCTCAACCGCCTAGGCATGCAAAGAATGACCCTAGGGCCTCGTGACGAGGTCAAGGAGGGCAAGACACCCCAAACTCCGCTCAATGTTTCGATGCTGTTGAACCATATAACCACCGAGGCCGATGCAACACCTAATGATGACAGTATGATTCTCATTTGCTCAGACTCATGGTGTTATTTGATTCTATAGCTTCTCATTCATTCATCTCTAAGAAATTTGCCATACAATATCACATAAAAACAACACCTCTAGAGAGCATTATAGAAATTACTCACCTAGTTTTGTCATGAATGCAAAACTAGGATGGTTAAATGTTCAAGTTGAAATCAATGGAGTAGAATTCAAAGACAACCTATACGATAGATACACCAAGGTTGGATATCATCCTTGGGGTGGATTGGCTAGCCAAAAATGGGGGTAATCGATCAATGAGATGAGCCGCTCTCTTGTCAACTTCGACAGAGAACACATCGCTTAACTCGCATGTGACACTACATCGAAAGTAACACACAAATTCCATTTTCATTAAATGGGATTTAGATGCATCTCATAAGTATTTCATGTTATTTCTCGAGCATGTGCATAAATTATGCATTTGAAAATTTTCAAATCAAATGTAAACATCTAATTCAAACTAAAGTCACAAAAGAAATTTAAAATAAATGTATGAAGATCTCGATAAACAAATTATTTAAATACTAGAATAAATATCATGAATAAATATGTTTTTAAAATTAGAATTCAATTTGACTTTGGGCAAAATTCAAACCAATTGTAAACATCTTCTAAAGGAATTTAATATAAGCAATTAAATCATAAATAGTAGTTTCACAAAATTTATACGAAGTTTTATTTTTTCTGTGAACCCTCTCGAAAATTTTATATTTTTATAAATTTATTTCCTATTTTTAAACTTCGCTAAAGTAGAGGAGTTTAAAATCTAAATCACCAACTATTCGCATCTAACCCAAACCCTATCAGACCAGAGACCGAGCCATTTGACTTGATCGACCAAATAAGCCACACCCGACCAAAACTCGTCCGACCAGTCTCTTTCTCATAGCCGCTAACCGTGGGCCCCCTTTGTCATCACCTTCTTCTCCAAGGTTCCAGCACAGCCACGCGGATCGCTTTCTACCGAATGGTGGTCATGCAACATCTCCCTATGCTAAACACAAATAGCCCATGCCGCATTGTGCCCCGCCTCATCCCTTACTCCCCGACCTTCCCTATCCATCTTTCTCTCATTCCCATGACTCAACCCGAGTTCCCGAGCCGAATGCCATGGCCAAAGTCGCTTTCGCCAAGCGCCACCCTCAGCTGCCACTCTAGTGAGCTCCCCGCCATTCTGAATCAAGCGCCTTATTCATCACCACACCGAGCTAATCCTCCGCTAATTCAGGATTCATCACCCGTGAGCCGCGCACTGGTTCTCCAGCCCGGCCGCCACCGCCATTTCTACCGCCACACCTCCAAGGACTCCTCTCCGATTCTCCTCCCCGAGCACGCCTAGCTTCACTCAACCTCCCCTACCACTAATTTGTGCTCCCATCTCTCCTGTGTCGCCAGCCCGAGGACCACCTCACGCCGCCTCAGTGTCGCCGAGGCCTCATTGCCTCCATCTTCAAGAACTATTTTGTGAGTTCCTCTGCACCCACTCATACTCATGTGCACCTTAATTTCAGATTTTCTTCTTCTCATGGCCATATCAACTTTTGGCATTTGAAAATCTTTTAATTAGATGCTAGTTGAAAATCTCACCATTTGCATTTTATTTGAATTTAAATTAAAAGCTTAACATAGACATTCATGACAAAATAATTTATTAGGTTAATCCCAACATTAACAATTGCCAAAGTTATTTTATTTGGATTCTATGTGCTTGATATATTTTCTGAATTTTTCCAAGTTCATTTGCTATTTTCTATTTTGCTATTTGCATTTTCCGATTTTCTAAAAGAGAAATTAATTTAAAATCCTAGGGAATAAGTTGGGCCACACACTCGGTAACACAACACTGCTTCAGCCCACCCGTAATCGCCGCTACTCCCATTGATGCGCCGACGGTGCCCTTCCTTCGACGGACGCCTGGGCCAACTCCCGCCTCTTCCTGGATGATCGCACAGGCTCTCGCCTCGATGATCTCGCTGCCGCCTCAAGGCCTCCGTCGCCGCCAAGTATCCATACCAGAAGAGGCAAGGCAAAGACGGCAGCACCACCGGGCGCAGGTTACGCCAGGTGCAGTGGACATGGTACATGACAATTTCATGGCCATCCCCGAAATTCCCGAACGAAGAAATCACAACACTAGGGGATGCCGCACACTTTTATCCAAAGGGCCCAAGAAGGACATCGCTCGACCTCGCAGCGACGCGAGATCGCCACGACCGCCGCCTCTCCAATAGGACCTCGATGAGTCCGCCTCACCTTCGCTTGAAGCCCGCTCATCGGTTCCGCCGAGAAGACGCCAAGGGACAAGACAAGCGTGTCACCATATCGCCCCCGAGTCATCTCCAGATAAGACGCATCGCAGCGCCCCGCTACGCAAATCGATATCGAAGAAGATTGAAGCGCCGCCAAGCCCGCAATACTCCCTTGATATCCGCTGGTCTCGACAAAGAACTAACCGCCGGACTAGCTTGTCAATCTTTGCATGAGTGGTACATGCGCAAGACCCGAGAGGAGGGGAGCCATACCGAATCGCCACGACACGGAGCGAGCATTTTCATCACGAGGCGGGCCACTTCGCCGTGGGCTTCGAGGACTTATTCGACCTATACAACCTAACCGCCTCGACGCCACTTCTACGATGTTGACATCGTAAGTGTGTACAATCAATTTCTACACTCACGTGATAGCGATAAATATCACAACTCATTCCTTACGCATGATACATGATGAAATGTGCCCGTCGAACCAACGAACCGGTGGGTTTCTCGACCGCACGTGATCTCGAGCAAACAATAAACCAAGACGATCCTACGCCGCTAATTACATAAAATGGGATTGCTTGCTCAGACGGCAAGGAGTACATAATGGTGCCGCATAACCGTAAGTAAGTGCTTCACTACTTGCTACACAAAATTCGCTTGAACATATATAGGTTTATGACTATAGCGACATACATGAGTAGGTTCCATCGATTCTTGTGATTATTGTGCCAAAGAGGAACATGGTATTGTACCTTGATTCTCTACTCAACAAAAACCATGACTTCACCCTTCTTAAAGAAATACTCGAAAGGTACGATCATTTCCTCCGCACATAATTGTATTGTAGTCTTCCTTCATTTGAAATGGACGAGGATAACTTTTGGAATCATGTAGGCGCTCATCGGCTATGTTGTCGAGGGAGGTTTATACAAGGAACTGACGCCACACTAACCCACAAGATGCGATTTAAGGTTTATATCATAATTCGTAAATATTGCGCCTCAAATGATGCATCTATATATGTATACCCATTTTTGCAAAGGCCAAAGAAAAACAAGATCACCTATGCGCATTCTACGATGCCATCATATGCGCTATTGATTAATTCCACGATACACGCATCCCTGTGTAGGTCAATCTCGCTATAGTTATTTTCTAATTATAAATTTAAATATATATTCTTACTACTTTACTCTTGCTAGCTTATTGTGACTTCAACGCATGCTAAAAGCACTCCGTAAGAACGAGGTCACACATGTTCGAGGGTTGCTCGCAGCCTTCATCAAGTCGGAAATCGTTAACCCCGACGAGAGTTTCACGTCGTCGACTAGTTGTAATTGATTCAATATTAAAACTCACTTTGACTAGTTGTAATTGATTCAATATTGTAACTCACTTTGACTAGTTGTAATTCAATTTGTAACTCTAGCGACAATACTTCAAACATTCTTTTTGTTCTTTTACCGCTACTTGGATCATTTAGTGTTAGCAAGGGTAGGTCTAGGTATTCTCTACTCTCGTGATTAGCTTTAGCTTCAATTGAGAATCAATTGCTTAGAGTATTTCTTATCTACCAAATTTGCACTTGGTCTTTGGTCGCTTGTCGCTGGTCTACCGACCAAAAGACACCAGCTTTCCTCCCTTATTTCCTCACACCATCGATTAAAGATTGTTGGGTCCCGGTATTAGTTATGTATACTCTAAACTTAAGCAAACCTATCATCTTGTTCAAAGTTTAATCACCCATCAAACTTTAAAGTCTCAGATTTATTTTCAAAGAATTGATCGCACTCTATCTATTTTCGTTTTAGCAAAGTGCAAGAACTTCATTATTTCCTATCACTTGGTGCTAGTAGATGATGAGTTATCTTGCTAACCATGTTAGGAATACTCTAAACTAAAGTATAGTACTTGTGATCATTTAACTCAAAGAAATTGCATTTGGTGTTTGTCTGCTTCGCTTTCGTAATATCAAAACCGCAACTCGCTTGAATCAAATCGTGGTTAGTGCTAATCGATGTTTGGTGAGGAGTTAGACTTCTTAGTATACTCATTTATTTGTAGCTTAATCCGAAATATTATTTCCTCTCGCCTAATATAGCAAAGAAGTTTGCTTGTGTTAATCATTCTGCTTTGGTTTTTGCAAATCAAAACTCGCAACTTCAGCTTGAACTGAAATTGCTAATTAGTGCTAATAGATGTTAAGTGATAAGTTAAACTTGTAGTTGTACTTATCTAGCTGTAACTCCATCTAGTATGTCAATTTGTTATAGTCTAATGGAGCATCAAATTTTCATCCTTAAATCTGTCCGCATTTTCGATTTCAAAATCGACATCCGCTATTCCTAGTAAGCCTCCAATTTTGATGACTGCTAGTAATCGATGTTAAATAATAAGTTAGGCTTTAAGTTTTACTCATTAACAAGTAATCTAAGTAAAATCATTGCTTGGTTCAAAGCAAAATCAGCAAGCTATCACTTTGCAACCGCCCAAATCTCAATTTTGCCATATCTCAAATCAGAAAGTACGCCTAATCAATTTGATTTTGCTTGATAACTGATAGTTAGTGATGAATTAGACTTGGTAAATTTCAATTAATCGAGAATTAATCCAGAGTAGCATTTTCTTCTAAAATCCTAGTTTCTAAATCTGCTTTTGAGATTTGTCCGATTTCGGTTTTGTTAGAAACCCAAATCAGAGTCCAGCTTTTTAATCATACTGCTAGTGAATATTAGCGATGCTATGTGATGAGATAGGTTTTAAATATTGCTCATTTAGCTGTAGCTTAATCAAAATATCATTTTCTTAGTCTAATGAAGCACCAAATTATTTCTCTCGCAATCACAAATTTCTCGGTTTTGCTAAAACTCAAATCGTAGCTACCCGATTTCCCATTTCGGTTTTGCTACTACCGATGGTCATGCCGATCGTGATATTGATATCACGCACGGTTTTAATAGAACCGCTCAGGATACCGTATCACGCATTTGCTTGATTAAAACCGCTCGTGATACTTCAATATCACGCACGGTTTTTAATAGAATCGTCAGGATATCGATTATCGCGCACGGTTCTATTAAAACCCGTCTGTGATATTGAAGTATCACGCACGGTTTGAATAAAGAACCGCTCAGGATACTTCCGTATCACGCACGGTTCTATTAAAAACCGCTCGTGATACTTCGTATCACGCATTTCGCTTAAACCAAGAACCGCTCAGGATACGTCCGTATCACGCATTTCGCTCTATTAAAAACCGCTCAGGATACTGTATCACTGATTTGTTGCAAAACCGCTCAGGATAACCGCCGTTATCACAGACATAAAAATGCATTCGCTGAAAAACTGTTCGTGATGACTCGCCCAACCGTCTGTGATGACCCTTTGTGTAGTAGTGAGGGTAGGCCGTGAGGCGCCTCCAAGAAGGGAGCTAGGGCAGGGGACCCGGAGGAGGATGAGCAACGTTGTTGTAACAGCCCAAATTTTTAAGTTTCAGTTGAAAATAAAACTTTAAATATTTTTGTGGATTTTCTGAAAAATTTAAAAACATTTCCTTAATTAATTGAAAACTAAAATAATTTATTTACAAAATCTATAACCAATTATAAGTTGGGACTATTTTATTTAAATCCAGAATGCCCTAGAGAATTTCTGTGAATTTTCTCATAATTTATGGATTTTATTTGCTAGTTTCTAAAGCCTATTTGAATTTATGGAATTAAATTAATAAGAAATAGAATTAAAATATCTCGCATAAAGGTATAGGCCAAATTCGCCCACCACTGCTTTCACCGCCAGTTTAATCGCACGCCTTCCAAGGCCAACCTCGCTTCTCCACGCTGTCAGCGATCCGTGCTCGCGCCGCTTTCCATCTAAGCCGCCCCGCTGCCACGCCTACCGTCCGATCAAGATCCAACCGACGCCACTACTCCCGACTAGTTTTGGCCAAGGCTATTGCCTCAGATCGTCCGATCAAGATCCAACCGACGCCACTACTCCCGACCATGGCCACAAGGCTGCTTTGCCAGATCGTCCGATCAAGATCCAACCGGCCTACTCCTCCCGACCAGCTTCCTCCCATCGCCATGCAGTACCACCAGAGCCGCGTCATCACCCACTACCTCGCCATCATCTCTGGTACGAACGCGGACACCTCCGCCATTACCGACGCAGGAGATTTCCAAATCCGCCAAACCGATCGCCTCCGAAATTTCGCTGGCGCATTGAATTCGTGAGCATCAAATCGTGGTTCCGCTACGCCTTGTCCCATCCATTTCTGGCCCCAAATCACCATAATCTCGCCAACGATCTCGCACGACCTTCGTGCTCTCCGCCGCCTCTACCGCCTTGTCCATTTCCGCCGACCAAAACCGCCACCGCTAAACCTCGCCGGCAATCAAACCCCGCCTCCGCCGCTATTTTGGTAAGCACCGGCCACCGACCACCCTGCTCGCAGGCCCACCCGTGCCTCGCCACGGCGTAGTCGGCGCCCACGTGGTCGCCCACGAGCACTCGCACACCCTCTCTCACACCCGCCAGAGCATGCATCGAGTCCACGGTGGACTCGACGAGCCGTGGACCCGCCTATTGAACCCGGGCCCACATGTTAGTGACTCAAAGCCTTTTTCTATAGAAAAATAATTCGGCTGAAAATCAAAAATTCCGTACGGCTAACGTCAGCTTGCGCAATATCTCGAATTTCCTTTAGAAAAATAATTCGGGAAATTCAGAATTTCTAATTTTGGATTTAAACTTCTAGGAGCTCGTATTACTTCATACGAAATACGATTTAGGTGATTCAAATTTCTAAATTTGTATAAAATGAAGATCTAGCTAACTAAACCAAAATTATTTCATTTGGAGTTAATTTGAATTTTAATTTGAATTTATTTGTGTTCATTTGAATTCTGTTTGAATTTGGATTATTTTCGCGTATAGATTTTGATGACTCCAAAGAGCTCGATCCTGTTGAAGAGGTAGAATATCAAGAGTTTGAGTAAGGCAAGTTAGACCATTGATCATTTTGATCCTAGTATTTTTAAATTATTTAATTCTGTTTTTAAATTACTATTGCATGCATAATGTTATTCAATTATTTTAAATTCCTGTTTTAAATTCTTAGTTAATCCAATTTCATTTACGATTCTTCAATGACCCCACCAAACCTTTACTTTCTCTACCTTATCTATTCCCAACCGAATCAAACTTCGAATCTCTCTCAATCTCCGAGAATCAAGGATTCCAAAATCCCACTGCTTTGACTAATTAGGGTTTCCAACCCTGCCTCGGCCCAGAATACCCCTTAGCATCGCCAGAGTCTTCGCAACCCGTGAGCCACCACCCCATCGCCTGATCGCCTAGCGCCGCCGCAATCCAAGTTTTAGGGTTTTCGCCAAGCTTCTTCTCCGAATTGCGCCGCCGTCATTGTCGCTTCTTGCCCCATCGACCGCACCGTGTTCAAGAAGTCCGAGTCTACCCCGTGCGACCCTCCTCGTCGCCGGAGCACACTTCCGACAAAACCCGAAGCTCCACCGCCGCATCTTCCTCGTCGCCGGTCGCCACAGTCATTGCCAGCCACTGGTAAGGGCACCCCTGAGTGCGCAATAGCATAGGGAACAATCTGGTAAACTTCGCCGCCGGTGACTCGCCGCCAAACGCCGGTGACCATCAGTCCCGAAGCGCCGCTCGCCGCCAGAAGTCGCTCGGCGCCACGCAACCATCAAGCATCGGCCTGACCGGCTTATGTGGCATCCACGTGGAGCCCAATCAACGCCAGCACATGCGCACGTGGCCCAGTCCACCGGCTCCCAGACCCCGAGGCTCGGTGAACTTAGTCCACCGTGAGCCATCTCACTGACATGTGGGGTCCACATGTTAGATTTCTTTTAAAATCTATTTCTTTTTATGGAAATTCTCGGCTGATGCAAGCATTGCACAATAATCTATTTTTCCTTTATAAAAATAATTCGGGAAATTCATTAAAATCCAAATTAAGGTTTTATTTGATTTCCAATCTTCCAAAGCCCATAACTTTTGCATCCGACCTCCGATTGAGCCCATTCAAATTTGTAAATTCATATAAAATCAAGATATATTTAATGGTGAATTTTATTTTATTTTTGGAGTTTTTTTGCCTATGTTATTTATTTATTTTTGTTTCTTTTGTCTCGTCTGCGAGTAGACGTCGATACTTCGGGAAATTTTGGAGAAGAAGGAGAACCTCAAGATCAAGACCAGTATGTAGACCTATTCCAAGGCAAGTTATACCTTTGATCATGTTGCACCGAGTTTTCAAAATACTTTGTTTCAATGTATTGCATTCTAATTCAAGTATTATTTAAATACTTTTGGGATAGTTATTAATCCAATTTGTTATATCCACCTTGTCTATTGTATACCATGATCTTTTGTCACCCTAGATTGGTTCATTATTAGTTGGTATTATCGTAGCACCAACGTGGGTTGGTTAGATACGAGTAGACTGCTTAGCCATACCACGAGTCATCATTTCATGTGAGTTGCAATTATAAACTTGACTAAGTGATTATGGAACTGTGTGATGAAACTGTATGTGCTGTGTGCTATTACTCGTTGATGGCATGTGTTGCAGTTAATCAACAGGGTGGGAAAAGATTTAGACTGAGGCAAGTGGTGGATCTGTGTGAATGGTGGAGCTGTGTGCTTATTAAACTTTGTGATTTGGGTAAAACTGGAAGTTTTGCCTTGGTCAATTAAGGACTTAACTATGTGCGCCATTGAACTGGGCCTTACTGTACGACCACATGCCTAGTATGGGCTGGGCCTAACTTAGTAAGTTATGGAATCTTGATATTGACAACTCAGGTTTTATTTAAACTGTGTGATAGGCTGGAGGTGTGATATGTCACATCGCGGGACAGTTCGCTGCATCCCTGTCCAACGATGTGTGTCGTAAGTAAACGATGTGTGTATCGGTTGGCCGACATGAAAGCACATCGGGAGTGTCATTGCTTGAGATGAAGTCTCTGAAATGTTTTGTTGTGGTCAACTCTGATCCGGTTGATTTCATCATGTGGGTAAAGTGTACAACCTCTGCAGAGTGTTAAACCAATCTATTCGAATAGCCGCGTCCTCAGTTATGAACATGCTCGGGAATTTCACACGAGGGGTAGATTTTCATAAAACAACTGGGAAGGGTCAGCTGTGTGAGGTAACTTGTGCAGTTGTGTGAATAACCTGTTTAGATTGTGTGTCTTTGTGAAATCAATTGGTAAATTATTGTTGTTTATTTGTTTTGAATTATGTTTTCAATCTATTATTCGTATTCAATTGCAAATGTTGCATTTCTGTAAATTAACCACAGAAGCCATTCTTTTGGAATAAGCATCATGTATAATTGCATTATGTGGTATGACTTGCGAGTACGGTGTGTACTCCCTATTGCTAAACAAATCAACAGAAGTGGTGGAGTCATCGCCAGCTTTTGAAGAGGAATTCTATGTGGGTTGATCATTAGGGTCTTGATCCCAGTCAGTTGCATGTGGTGTATTGATGGGAGTCCGCTGGAGTTTACTTTGTTTCCGCTGCAGTTTATTTCATTATTATCAGCCTTGCAAGGCTTAATCATTGTAAAACTCGACCTTAAGGTCACAACAGTTATTTGTTATTCAAATTACTCGTTTATTTAATATTTCATTGTATGGAGTTGATATTTCATCAATGTTGACACTGTGTGCACTAGCGTGATCCTGGACTAGTGTAGAATACACAGAGGGTCCAGATTTGCATATTTGGGTCCCGACAGAGGTGGTATCAGAGCCATACTGACTGTAGGTTTTGACCTTAGTTAGATCGGTCGTCTTAGTATATCCAAACTTATTTTCTAAAGCAAAAATTAACTTGCAAGATTAATTGAACTCCTTAACTCATCTCATGTCTCTCTTGACTCAACTACTGCTGAAATTCTTTCTCTCCCCGTGGTTTTAAAGTTGTTTTCATCTCCTTGTCTATCTTGACAGATGCCTCGTCTTCAGAGCTATGGAGAGCGCAAGGGAGGACTTACCGCTGAACTTTGGAAGTTATTACAAGTACTTGGAGGATTCGACCGTCCGATGTACCGTGGCAGTACTTGGATCGTGAACGGCCGAGACCATGGAGTGATTTACCATTTGACCGTTTACGCCAGGAAGAACACCAAGGCAAGCAAACCCCTGAATATCTCAGGCCGAAGGAGTGTTTGGATTGAAGCAATCTAGGAGTCTTCGCACCTTGCCATCTTGAGGATCTGCAACATCTACGCTCGAGATCTTCGAGACACTGTCTTCCGTTACCATCCCCGCTCTTCTGACGTGGATCTTGCTGCACGCTACCCGTCTATGGAGGGAGAAGGCAACACCACCGTTGTGCATCTTGCCCAGTTCGCTACTGCCCAGGAGGAACCTTTGGAGTTAGCCGCCACAGAGCTAGAGTGTGTCTACGAGACCCTTCAGAGAGCTGAGGTGAGGACCGCCATTCTGGAAGAGACTCTCTATGGACAGCACGATCATGAAGAAGACACTGAAGAAGAAGACCCAGAAGAAGCCGATGAACCAGCTGAACCAGAAGAACCAGCAGAGGCAGTAGAGCCAGAGGAACTAGCAACACCTGCACCAGAGACTCATGCTCCTGTTGCACCAGTCCTGGGGCATCAAGATCAGTTTGCAAGGATGCCAGCTCACTTTCAAGTTCACAGCAGGCGAGAGCACCGTCAGGGTTACGGAGGCTATCTCATCGAGTAGTCCGTTCGAGTTTGTTTCAGACTTAGCCAGTCTTAAGTTTATGAGTCGCCCTTTAGGCGGTAGTTTGTGTGCTTGGGTTCGTCCTTAATTTCTTGTGTGCAAATATGAGCCGCAGAGGCCCTTAGGTATTTGTTGCAAGCCATGCTATTATCCTAATTAATATAAGAGTTTCCGTTGAGCTTTCTTAAAAGTTTGTTGTTCGGTTTTACCTACCCCTACCTAGTTACTAACTTATCTTGTGCTTACTACCTTATCTAACCTATTGAGATTCACCAGATGGTTCAGACTCGCTGTCACGCAAGTGATTCCAATACTCCAAAGTGTCGTAAGGCGTGAGCAGCACTTCACGTAAGGGCCCACCATAAGCACCTTCACTGATATGCGAATTTTGGAGCATTCATGGCAGCTCAGACTCAGCTGATGTATACCATGATGAACGAGATGCAAGCGATGAGCAACCAGAACAACAACAATCAGCATCACAATGGAGCCCCAGCTGCTCATGGTCACAATGGATCATCCAAGTTGGCCGAGTTTATGAGAACCCGTCCACCAACTTTCTCTGGACATGTCTCGCCAGTGGAAGCTGATGATTGGCTTCGTGTCATTGAGAGGAAACTGCTGATCACTCAATGCAGCGATCATGAGAAAGTTCTCAGCCGCCACCCCCCTCTATCCCCTTTCCAGCCGCTGCCTCCTGCAGGTCTCCTCCTTGCAGTCTTCATCAATTCGTCAATCGACATCTGATCGGGCTCAAATTTGGTCAGTGTGTTACTTGCTTGCTTATATTTGATTGTATGGTTGGATTGAAAATTAGTTGAGAGGATCATCTGTTTTGATAGGGAGATTTTCTGCTGGGACTACTGCAGTTTTAACTCAAACCAGTTTTGGTAGATCATTTGTTTGAGTAGGTAAACGATCACTAATTAGACTCAACATTTTACAACTTGTAGATATCTAGTGTAACTACATTGTTACGAATTTTCATGTAATAATTATTAGTGGTTTGTGAGATATGAGTTAATAACCGAAGGGTACAGACTGTAGTTTCGGCTAGCAGATCAGATTTGTTCAGTGCTGTTGCTCGTCAGTTTTGGGTGGGATTTGTACTTTTTATGATTTGACCACCTCTTAGAAAGTTGTCTCAATCGGTCTTAGCTTTCTTTAGGCACCAAGATCACCTAATTTGGAATTACGATGTAGGAGTTATTGCAGTTTTCGTGCGACTGTCTAGGAGAGCTGACGAGAATTGACAGTTTGATTGTCTGGCCAGTAAGAAATATTTAGAGACCGAATCAGGAAGGTCACCCAACATGGAACTTGTGGGAAATTCAGTAAGCTTTCTAAGTTGATAAGTAACACAATGTTTAGATTTGGCAATCAAAAGTTATGGAATTTTTACCACCGTTGTTTCGCTGACTATCAGATTGCAGAGACAGAAACTTTACCTGAATATAAGAATTAGTAGGATGCCGAATAAAGGGACTCGCCCAACTAGATTATTGTAGCTGGTTTTGTCGTGATTCCAGATAGTCTAAGATCACCCTATTCTGGGTTGCGTAGTAAAAGTTATGTTATTTTTTTAGCGCTGCTGTCCTGTAGTCCTTTCTGCTAGGCTGTCGGGAAGACGGAGTAAAACCTGTATTCGAACCCTAGGTCTTGAGGAGTTGGGTTATGGGGCGTAAACGGAGTCCACTTTTCAGTGTATTTATTGTTAGCGCTATACTTGTGTAGGAGGCGGAGTCCCGGAGTAGAGGCACCATCTTTGCTTCTTCGCGCGCCGTAGCGGAAAAAGGCAAGTACAATTTTAGTACGATATTATGTGTTGGGCAATATAGTTGATTTGATCCATGCTTAATATGATTATACGTGATGAAAGTGTTTATTTCACATTGTTTATATGATGATCGATAATTGATAATTCTTATGAGAACATATTGTGGATTGTCCATATCATTTCATATCAATCATGCATGTTGGCATGAGATACCCACGGGAGTGGGCATTGAGATCCCCATATTTAAGATATGGGCAATGGGTCCCCATCTGAAAAAGGATGGGCAATGGGTCCCCGTATTTGATAATGCGGGCATGAGTGAACACCGACGGGTGTAACACTCCGCAATACCGGTATATGCAAAAGAGGAAAGAAAAGTGCATTTGAGCAATTTGTATAGTATGAGCATATGAAATGTTTATTATTGAGAATTGTGGATGGATGATGATGGTTACAGTTGTTTATGTTATTGTGTTGCTAAATGTACTTTGCTGAGTGTTGGACTCACTCTTGCTGTTACTGTATTTTTACGTACCCCGTTTGTGGACGGCATGCATGGGAGGGAGTAGATTTGTGCTTGGAAGCACATTGACACGAACCAATTCTCCATTGAATAAACAGATTGAATGATAGTGTAGAATTTGAGTAAACCGCTTAAGGTTTCTTATATTTATGCTTTGTACCTTGGATAATTTTTTTATGGACATGCTTTAGATTTCACGTTTGGATAATTGTTTATTCCTATTGATAGCTGTGCAAACCCCCGGTATGGTTAGTTATTCAAAGGAGAACCTGCCAAAAGTTAGCAAAATATCTTAGCTTAATTTGTATTTATGTTAGTGTGGTAGCTTTCCAGGCTCAGGTTGGGCTGGGGTGTTACAGGGACTCTATGTTCTTGATGTCACTCTACGACGTGGTTTACGTCGCTATCGTACACCTGCGACACGAGCTACCGGAGCTAGAGGACCCGTTCTTCTACTTTCCCGCACGAGCGGTGGACGGGGAGGAGCACACCTATCGAGTGGAGGGTAGATCGTTAATCACTCCCCACCTGCACCTCGCCGGTCTCGTGAGGCCACTCGACGGATACCCCCGTCGTGTATCCCGTGAGCTGTTGGAGGCCCGCTGGAGGATCTCCACACTTGAGGACAACATCGCTCCAATTGTGGCCTAGGGGCTCTTCTCACGGGAGCTACTGTACGGGGAGGTTGTCGTACTAGCAGCTACCGAAGGCCATCATTCACATCTGGTTAGGAGCCCGACGTCCCCACATGTCTGCGATCGGTCACCACCGTCGGGTGATGGCTCTTTGGATAGGGATGGAGGTGCCTTCGCGGATGGTGCAGCGACACCGTCTTCTCCGCAACGGGCATGAAGAAGCATAGTACCATGGTCCTTCACCCTCCGCTATCCCGGAGTCCTCAGGGGCTACATGATGCAACCATGACAACTAGACAGAGGCAGACAGTCTAAAGCTCACTTGTAGGACTTAGTGTGAGCACTTTTGGGCATTTTGTAGGTTCAAGTTATGTATAATATTATTGTAACTTGGTTGTAAGTTGCTACTTATAATGGTTTAGTTTCTTTATTTTGTAATGCTAAGCAACAAGCATGAACATCATGTAAAATTTGACAAGTATGTTGAAATTCATGTGTGCTGCCCTTATGGTTTAAAAACATGCTTATTTTCAGATTAGACAAGTTAGTTTAGTTGGGATGATGTTCCTTACCGACCCACTTAAATTGTGCTTAGTCCCTCTCACCCTACGCACATATGTTAAAGTTTTGCGATGTATAAACAGGAAGCCTATAACATGGTCAGTCCGTCAGCTCATGGCAATGAAGCTTCTTCGAATTGCCACAACAGGGAGGCGAGGTTCCTACTCCTCCACATCCCAATCCACTGCATCCTTCTACATTTACATCGCAAGCTGAGCAAACTCAACCTACTCCTATTGACGCACCGGAAGTTCTGCCGCCACCACCGACAATGGCACAAGTATTGGCCATGAATGAACAAGGGCGGCAAACAAACACCCTTCTGCTCCAACAATTGGTGCAAAACACCACCGCCCTTAGCACTGCTGCCGAAGGGAATAGAGGTGCTAAAAATCCACCATAGTTCAGGATGGGCGAGTTCATGCAAACTTGACCACCAACATTCGCATCGGCAGTTGATCCTCTCAACGCCGACAACTGGCACCGCACCGTCAAGAGCAAGTTGATCATTGCCCAGTGCAAGACGAGGAGAAGGTGTTGTACGCATCTTATCCGTTGCAAGGCACAAAAGCAGCTTGGTGGGAGAACCATCAAGCCGTCCTTCCCAAAGGCTAGACCCTCACCTGGACCGCTTTCAAGGAAGCATTACATAATGCCCACTTCCCCTTAGGTCTTATGGACATCAACAAGTGGGAGTTCTATGAACTTCGGCAAGGGAGCATGACGGTGATGGAGTTTCTCCATTGCTTTAATTATCTTGCTCGCTACGCTGCTTCAGAGATAGTGAACAAAGGAAGGAAGGTGGCTCTATTCAGGGAGAGCCTCAACGACGAGAATAAATGGTCACTCGCTTCTAGACCCATATCAAAAAGGCCATCCGGGTCAAGCATAGCACCCGAACAGTCGTGGAGAGCCACAAACACAAGTGGCTTACGCAGAACTCAGCAAGCAGCGACATGCCAAGACCACATGTTTGGCAACCCACAAACGCACGTCCTTCAGCACCACCACACCCGAAGTACCAAGCCCAAGCTCTTCACCCTCATTAAGCCGTGGTTCAACAATACAACTGTGGGGACAAACCGTCCAGACTCAAACCGGCAGAGACATCACTTGCTTCACCAGGTGAGCGCGACACTTCATGAGCACATGCTCAAGAGGAAGTTTCAAAGACTCAACCTCAACCGCCTAGGCATGCAGCAATGACCCTAGGGCCTCGCACGAGGTCAAGGAGGGCAGCACACCCCAAACCTGCTCAATGTTTCTGATGCGGTCGTTTGAACCATATAACCACCGAGGCTGATGCAACACCTAATGTGATGACAGGTATGATTCTCATTTGCTCTGTACCTACGTTGGTGTTATTTGATTCTATAGCTTCTCATTCATTCATCTCTAAGAAATTTGCCATACAATATCACATAAAAACAACACCTCTAGAGAGCATTATGGTAGTCTACTCACCTAGTTTTGTCATGAATGCAAAACTAGGATGGTTAAATGTTCAAGTTGAAATCAATGGAGTAGAATTCAAAGACAACCTCATTACGATAGATACACCAAGGTTGGATATCATCCTTGGGGTGGATTGGCTAGCCAAAAATATGGGGGTAATCGATTGCGCGAGATGAGCCGTCTCTCTTGTCAACTTCGACAGAGAACACATCGTTTTCAACTCTGCATGTGACACTACATCGTAGCAGCTGTCACAGCCCCATTTTCATTAAATGGGATTTAGATGCATCTCATAAGTATTTCATGTTATTTCTGGAGCATGTGCATAAATTATGCATTTGAAAATTTTCAAATCAAATGTAAACATCTAATTCAAACTAAAGTCACAAAAGAAATTTAAAATAAATGCTGATGAAGATCTCTGATAAACAAATTATTTAAATACTAGAATAAATATCATGAATAAATATGTTTTTAAAAAAAATTAGAATTCAATTTGACTTTGGGCAAAATTCAAACTGAATTCGTAAACATCTTCTAAAGGAATTTAACATAAGCAATTAAATCATAAATAGTAGTTTCACAAAATTTATACGAGTTTTATTTTTTCCCAGGAACCCCTCTGCAAAATTTTATATTTTTATAAATTTATTTCCTATTTTTAAACTTCAGTTAAAGTAGAGGAGTTTAAAATCTAAATCAGTCAACTATTCAGACCTAACCCAAACCCTATTGCACTGTAGTGACCGAGCCATTTGACTTGACTGGACCAAACAGTCTCGCTCACACCCGACCAAAACTCGGTCCGACCTGAGTCTCTTTCCTCATAGCCGCTAACTGGTGGGCCCCCCTTTGTCATCACCTTCTTCTCCAAGGTTCCAGCGCCGAGCCACGCGACTGCTTCTACCGAACGCCTACATGGTGGTCATGCAGCTATCTCCCTATGCCAACACAGCTCGCCCATGCCGCATTGTGCCCTGGCCTCATCCCTTACTCCCCGACCTTCCCTATCCATCTTTCTCTCATTCCCATGACTCAACCCGAGTTCCTGAGCCGAATGCCATGGCCAAAGTCGCTCGGTCGCCAAGCGCCACCCCGCAGTTCTGGCCACTCTAGTGAGCCCTGGCCATTCCCGACCGTGTCATCGCGCCCTATTCATCACCAGCTGGAGCTAATCCCCTCCGCCAATTGTGGGATTCATCACCCGTGGAGCCGCGCACCTGGGTTCTTCTCCAGTTCCGGTCGCCACCGCCATTTCTACCGCTACACCTCCTCCAAGGACTCCCTCTCCGATTCCTCCCTCCCTGAGCATCGCCTAGCTTCACTCAACCTCCCCCTACCACTAATTTGTGCTCCCATCTCCTCCAGGTCGCCGCCGTCGAGGACCACCTCACGCCGCCCCAGGTCGCCGAGGCCAGCTCGCTTGGCCACCCTCCATCTTCGCAAACTACTCGGGTGAGTTCCCCGCACCCACTCATACTCATGTGCACCTTAATTTCCCGCATTTTCTTCTCTGGCGCCACTGCGTCCCAACTTTTTGGCATTTGAAAATCTTTTAATTAGATGCTAGTTGAAAATCTCACCATTTGCATTTTATTTGAATTTAAATTAAAAGCTTAACATAGACATTCATGACAAAATAATTTATTAGGGTTAATCCCAACATTAACAATTGCCAAAGTTATTTTATTTGGATTCTATGTGCTTGGATATATTTTCTGGAATTTTTCCAAGTTCATTTGCTATTTTCTATTTTGCTATTTGCATTTTCTGGATTTTCTAAAAAGAGAAATTAATTTAAAATCCTAGGGAACAGTGTTGGGCCACACACTGTGCAACACAACACCGCGCCTCAGCCCAGCCCGTGCAATCGCCGCCTACCCCCATTGGATGCGCGACGTGTGCCCCTTCCTTCGATCGGACGCCCGCGCTCAACCCCGCCTTCCTCCGTTGGATGATCGCAGCGTGGCCTCGCCCGATGATCTCGCTCGCTCGCTCCCGCGCCTCTCCTCTGCTGCTGCCAAGTGGGGCCACCACCGAGTGGTCGTCGTCCCTGACCAGTCTTCCTGTGAGTACCCCCGGATTAATCCCATAAGACCGAGGCAATACCGATCTTAAGGGAGTAACTCTAGGCCTCAAGTAAATGAATTCCACCTTAACTACATCCAAGTGAAGAGTCTCGACCGAAACTAGAGCACCGATGATCATACGCGCTGCTCCTCTGCGAGCACTACATGATGATCGGTTCTCCACACGGTGCAAGCCAATACTTAGACAAGTTAAAGTGGGATTCACAACAGCGAGTATAAGGTCGTGTTGGCTCCCAGGATCAGCGACCAACACGCTCATACTCTCATTCAACGTCGATCACAACCATACAACAATCATACATGGATAGTTCAAAAGACATACATCAATAATAGTCAAGTCTACAACTAATACAAGTGGCCGACCGGCCAAATTCAAATAAGAACATAATGTAACAGCGGAGGCAATTTAAATAAACCAAAAATCCAGTATGGTGTGCCCCATAACCCCTGGAAACCGACTGGGAGTTAAATGATAACACTACTCATCAGTGTCGCCTAAATCGGCACTAACGAGCTGTCGGGACCCAAATATGCAAATCTGGACCTCCGTATTCTCGTGACTAGTCCAGATCACGCTTAGTGCACACAAAGGTCAACATTGATGAAATATCGCATCCATACAACGAATATAAGAATAAACGAGTACATTTAAATAACAAATAATGTTGGGACCTTATGGTCGAGTGTTACATTTATTAAGCCATGCAAGGTCGATAATAAAGAAATAAACTCGCAATGAAACGAAATAAACTCCGGTGGCTCCCATCAATTTACCACAGTGCAACCGATCGATCAAGACCCTAACGCTCAACCTTCAGAGAACTCTTCTTCAAAAGCAAAGCACAACTCCTCCACTTCGTTGATTTGTTTAGCAAGAGTGAGTACACACCGCATCGCAAGTCATACCACATAATGCAATTTATAGATGATGGCTTATTCCAAAGGGATGGCTTCGTGGTTGTTTTGCGTGAAATGCAACATTTGCAATTGAATACAAATAATAGATTGAAAGCATAATTCCAAAACAAATAGACAATAATAAGTTAACAATTGATTTCACAAAGGACACACACCTAATCAAGTTCTTTCACACAACCAACAAGTTATCTCACACGGTGACCCTTCCCATTTGTTTTATGAAAATCTACCTCGTGTGAAATTCCGAGCATGTCCATATCCGAGGACGCGGCTATTCAATAGATTGGTTTAAACACTCGCAGAGGTTGTACACTTTACCCACACGATGAAATCAACCGGATCGAGTTGATCACAACAAAACCTTTCAGAGACTTCATCTCAAACAATGACACTCTGGTGTGCTTTATCGCCGTCCAATTTGTACACATGTTCTTGGAACGACACACACCATTGGACAGGATGCAAATAACCGTCCCGCTGATGTGACATATCACACCTCCACCCATCACACACCTTAAATACAACCTCGAGTTGTCAATGTCAAGACTCCATAACTTACTAAGTCAGCCCACCCATACTAGGCATGTGGTCGCACAAGAAAGCCCACTCAATGGCGCACAAAGTTAAGTCCTTAATTGACTAAGGCAAGACTTCCAGCTTAACCCAAATCACAAAGTTTAATAAGCACACAGCTCCACTATTCACACGTAATCCACCACTTGCCTCAGTCTAAATCTTTTCCCACCCTGTTGATTAAGTGCAACACATGCCATCAACGAGTAATAGCACACAGCACACACAGATTCATCACACAGTTCCATAATCACTTAGTCAAATTTATAATTGCAACTCTCACATGAAATGATGACTCGTGGCATGGCTAAGCCTAATCGATCTAACCAACCCACGTTGGTGCTACGATAATACCAACTAATTATTAACCAACCTAGGGTGACAAAAGATCATAGCATACAATAGACAAGGTGGCATAACAATTTGGATTAATAACTACACCCAAAAGCATTTAAATAAATACTTGAAATAGAATGCAATATATTGAAACAAAATATTTTGAAAACTAGGTTCAATATGATCAAAGGTATAACTTGCCTTGGAATAGATCTAGATATTGGTCTTGGTCTTGAGGTGCTCCTTCTTCTGCAAAATTCCCCGAAGTATCGACGTCTACTCGCAAACGAGACAAAAGAAAAAAAACAAATAAATAACAGAGGCAAAACAACCTCTAAAAATCAAATAAAATTCACCATTAAATAGATCTTAATTTTATATGAATTTACAAATTTGAATGGGCTCAATTGGACTTCGGATGCAAAAGATATGGGCTTTGGAAGATTGGAAAAACAATTAAACCCTAATTTGGATTTTCTCGAATTTCCCGAATTATTTTTATAAAGGAAATTGATTAATGACGTCGGCTGACGTCAGCAATGAATTTCCACCGAAAAAGAAATAATTAAAACCGATCGACAGTGGGACCCATCGCCGCCTCTGGCTCACGGCGACCAAATCCACCAAGCCTCCGGATCCGGTCGGGTCGAGGTGGCGACCACGCTGGTGGCACCGACGCAAGGCCAACAAGGCCGACACGCACGCACGTGGTCGAGGTGGACGCCGACGCTGGCCGCCACATCGATCGACGGCGGCGATGGCTCGGGAACCAATGGCAACGGCGAACGGCGGCGATCGCCGCTTCGGTGAGTGGTACCAACGTAGAGGAGGTTAATGCGCACACATGGGCACCGTTTGAGCACTGGGTTGATTTGAGATGGCCGCGGCGAGGAAGAAGCGCGCGAAGACTCGGTTTTGTTCGGACGGACGCCCGGCGATGCTCCCATGACGAGGAGGCGCGCACGAGGTAGCTCGAGACTTGCCGATCACAACGGCGGTCGGTGGAGCAAGGCGACGATGACGGCGCAAGAATCCACCGAGAAGAAGTTCGCCGAAACCCTAAAGCTTGCAATGCGGCGGCGCTTAGGGCGACGGCGACGTAGAGGCGGCTTAGGGTTGCGGAGGTTCGGCGGAGCTAAGGAGTACTTATAGGCTCTGAGACGCCGAGAATTGAAACCCCAATTCGGGTCCGAAACAACCGGGTTTTGAATTCCAAGATTTTCGGAGATTGAAACCGATTCGGGTTTGATTTGGTTTGAAACGGATAAGGAATAACCGAGACACGCGTTTTGGTGGGGTCGGCTCAAGAAATCGAGAATCGGCGTTGTCGTGACGGAGTGAAGCTCTGGTAATGGCAAGACGCACGCGCTGGAGGAGGAAGAAGATCCCACGAGACGACGACGGATCGCGGGCCCACCGTCGGCCGAGCGCGAGGAGCGCAATACGGGCGAAATGGCGGCGTGGCGATGGCGATCCAACGGTTGAAAGTTTAACGCAAGTGGGCTGGTCATGGCACGATGGAATAGTGTTGGGCTTCGCCCAAAGATCGTTCAGAGGATTTAAAATATGTTTTTCTTTTAAATAAATCCAGAAAATGCAAATAGCAATTAGAAAATAGCAATTGACTTTGGAAAAATTCCAGAAAATTCTATAAAATATAACCAAGCACATAGAATCTAAATAAAATAGTTTTGACAATTGTTGATGTTGGGATTAAGCACATTAAATCAATTTGTCCTTAAAGTCCATATTAAGCTTTTTAAATTAATATTCAAATAAATCCAAATGGTGAATTTTCTCACTACTACTATTTAAAAGATTTTTAAAGCTCTGAAATTTGGGATGTTACAAACCTCCCCCCCTTAAACGAATCTCGTCCCCGAGATTCTGGCTAGCTAGAGAAAAGGCTAGGGAACTCGGCTTCTAACTCTTCTTCACGTTCCCACGTTGCTTCTCCTTCTGAGTGGTTACTCCACTGGACTTTGCAGAAACGAACGGTCTTGCTTCTGGTGCGGCGCTCTGCGACATCCAAAATACTGACAGGCTGCTCTTTGTATGTGAGATCTTCCTTCAGTTCAATTGACTCCAACGGGTCCGCTTCTTCCGCACACGAAGACACTTCTTCACCGAGAGACATGAAAGACATCATGCACTCGCTAACGATCGTGGTAGCTCCAACTGGTACGCAACTTCTCCCACTGCTCCAAAACCTTGAATGGACCCACATACCTTGGAGCAAGCTTCCTTTGGTGTGGAATCTCTTAACACCTCGAGAGTGAGTAACTCAAGATACACAAAATCTTCTCGTTCAAAGCTAAGGTCACGACGACGATTATCGACATAACTCTTTTGCCCGGATCGGGCTATTTTAACCTCTCTCGATCATAGCAACTTGTTCTTCGCTTCTCGAATAATATCCGCCCGAACACTACACGCTCATTGCCTCTCGACTAATTCAATGGAGTTCGCAGTACGACCGCATGAGCTTCAAATGGTGACATCTCGCAAACCGCTTGATAATCGTTGTTGTACGAGAATTTCGTGATACGGTAAACTTTTATCCCAACCGTAGCATTTTCTAAGGCATGTGCTCTTAACATATCCTCTAATATCGGTTGACTCTTTCATCTGTCCATCCGTCTCGTGGATGATAAGCAAGATCAAATTTAGATGAGTTCCTGTGGCTTCATGTAGACTCGCCAAAAACGAGAGGTGAATTGAGATCCTCGATCCGACACTATCTTCTTAGGCACACCGTGCGCATCGACGATTTTTGTCATATACAATTCCGCCAAGCGGCCTCTCGAGTAAGTGGTTTTGACCGGCAAGAAATGGGCAACCTTAGTCAAACGATCCACTATTACCCAAATCGAATCATAACCCGATTGAGTCTTAGGTAAACCGTAATGAAATCCATACCGATCTCTTCCCACTTCCATTCGTATCTTCGGTTGTAGCAATCCCGCCGCCTCGATGTTCGCCTTTACTTTTCGACACACGCCGCATAAGGCAACGAACTCGCGACGCCTCGCTTAGGTTTGGCCACCAAAACTTATTCTTAACATCCCGATACATCTTAGTACTTCCAAGGTGAATCGAATACTTAGAGTCATGGGCTTCCTTCGAATCGCTTGTCTTAAACCATCAATATCCAGATACGATGCGCCCATTGATCCACAATATATCCCGATCATCCACGGTGAAGTCTTTAAATTTTCCTTTCGCCATCTTCTTCTTGAGGTCGGCAAACTCGTAATCCTTGGGTTGGGCTTCACGAACTGCTTCTCCGAGTAGACTGCACTTCCAAATCGCCACAAATCCTTCCGAACAACTTCTAGCAGTAGCTTCGAATTCCTCCCAAGTTCTCAACACAACTCTTTTGCTTCCAGAGCATTGCAAAGAGTTTTACGACTCAAAGGCATCTCAGAACTACATTGGCCTTACCAGATGGTAATGGATTCCAAGATTATAATCCTTTATTAATTCCACCATCTTCTCTGCTCTCATGTTCAAATCGATCGAGTGAATATGTACTTGTGCTCTTATGATCTGTAGACTTCACAACGACATCGATGAGATAATGACGCTAAATCTTCAAAGCATGCATCACGGCGCCTAGTTCCAAATCATGGGTAGGATAGTTCTCTTCATGAGGCCTTAATTGCCTTGACGATAAGTTTACGCTCTTCCTTCTTGCATAAGAACACATCCTAATCCTTGACGCCAAGCATCACAAGAGATATCAAAATCCTTACTAATATCCCAAAACTAGCATCAATAAGTCGACGCTTCTTCAATTCTTGAAAACTTTCTTCACAAGTCAGTCCAAATAAACTTCTTTCTTTCTTCAACAATTGCGTAAGAGGTTTAGCAATCGTTGAGAACCCTTCAATGAAACGACGATAGTATCCTCGCCATTCCCAAGAAACTACGAATTTGAGTAACCGCCTTGGCCGCTCCCAATTCATTACGCTTTAACCTTTCCGGTCAATCGCTATTCCTTCTACTGCCATTACATGACCGAGAAAATCAACTTTCTTCTTCCAAAAGTCACACTTGCTAAACTTGGCATACAACCGATGCTCTCTCGAGCTTTCTAGGATTAATCTCAAATGTTCTCAGATGTTCTTCTTCCGACTTTGAGTATACCAAAATATCATCAATGAATACTACCACGAACTTATCCAAATATTCCATGAATACTTTGTTCATCATGTTCATGAAATAGGCAGGGGCATTAGTCAATCCAAAAGACATGACTAAAAATTCATAATGTCCATACCGGGTTGAGAAAGCGGTCTTTGGTACATCCTTAGGACAAATCTTCAATCGATGGTAACCTCGATCGCAGATCGATCTTGGAGAATACTCCGCTCCTTTCATCCGGTCGAACAAATCATCAATTTCGGGCAATGGGTACTTGTTCTTGATGGTGACTTCGCTGAGAGAACGATAATCAATACACATTCTCATACTTCCATCTTTCTTCTTGACGAACAAAACAGTGCTCCCCATGGCGATTTAACTAGGTCTTACAAAACCTTTCTCCAAAGAGTTCTTCTATCCGCTTCTTCATTTCCACAAGTTCATCGACCGCATCCGATAGGGTCTCTTGAAATTGGTGCTGCTCTCGCACTAGATCGATGACAAACTCAATGTCACGGTCCGGTGGCATTCCCGTAACTCTTCCGAAATACGCCGGGTAATCTCGACTACTGTGTACATCTTCTAAAGAAACCGTCTTCGCATCGTTGACTACCAAATGTCCATCACGCATCGAGGTGGCTAGAAATTCAACTTTCTTTCCCGTGGTATCCTCTATTGTCACGCTCTTCGCCACAATCTAGCATCGCTTATGTTTGGATAACCAATCCATACCAAGGATGACATCTATGGTCCGAGTGTCTAGAACTATTAGGTTAGCTAGAAACTCAACTCCACTATGAGTAGCCTAGCTCCTAAACTTCCAACTTTAGAACTTAGTTCGCTCCAAAGCATCGACTAACAGAGTATGCTTAAGATGCATAACTTCCAATTTGTTCCTAGTTGCAAAATTCCGTAAACAAACGAATGCTAAGCTCCGTAATCAAATGTAATCGATGCAGTATCGAATTTACTAGAACTTACCCAAGACAACGTCGGGTGTGCTTGGGCTCCTTCTAGAGTGACGTGGTTGACACGGCCTCGACCACCGATGGCGGTGCTCCTCCGGATTGACCGTAGCTTGAGAAGTTCCTTGATGGTTGCCTTGTATCGTGTCTTGGTGGTGTGTTCCCAAGGTTGAAGAGTATCGAGTGATAGTCCCATTCTCGCGACATCGGTTGGCGAAATGCCCGGCCGACGGCTGTAAAGCAAACTCGTTGTATTCTCGTGGGTTGCTTATCGGATTGGGGTTGATCGTGCAGGTTGCGGAAGTTCGAGCAACCGGGCGAGGTCGTGAAGTTGGTGCGGTGGTCCGCGCACTCGTGGTGGAAAACGGCTAAACCGCGGTGGAATCAATCTTGCCTCACCGGGTTGGTGACTTCCTTGCCGAGCCATCTCGCGTTACGATGATCTTCCAATTCCTTGCGCTTATCCTCTAGAATAAAAGCCTTGTTGATTAACTCTTGAAAATCGTGAAAGGTGTGGGCGATCAAGTTGACTTGAAGTCCAAAGGTTCAATCCTTCGTAAAACGACTGACGAGCCTTGTCGATGGCGACATCTTCGCAAAGATATCGAGCAAGTTGTGAGAACTTGTTGAGGTAATCATCGACATTCCTCCTTGCTTGAGAGCACTAATTCATCCTTCTTTAGATCCATGATTCCTTCCGCACATGATATCGGGCGGCGATTGTGAACTCTTCCCAAGTAATATCTTGCGGCTCCATGCGCCGCAGACAGAAGTTTTCCCACCATTCGGCAAAGAATGCCTTCCATCCGTGAGAGGCGATGAGAACTTTTTCATGATCGCCGCATTGAGTGATCGCAGCTTTCTCTCAATAACACGGCCAATCATCGCCTTCTATCGTGAGACATGTCCGTAAAAGGTTGGTGGATCGGGTCCTCATAAACTCCGCCAACTTGATGATCCATTGTGACCATGAGCAATCGGGCTCCATTGTGATGTCGATTGTTGTTGTTCGATTATTCATAGCTCGCATCCGATTCATCATGGTGTACATCACCGGTTTGAGCCGCCATGAATGCTCCAAAATTTCGCAGATCGATCAAGGTGCTTGTGGTGGAATTGCTTCTCCGGGATTTGTTCTCGCCCTTCGACACGGAGTATCGTAACCACTTGCAGCACTTGACGAGTCCGAACCATCCGTGAATCTCCAAGGGTTAGATAAGGTAGCAAGCACGAGATAAGTTGTAGAACTAAGCGGGTAGGTAAAACCCAACATATTTTAAGAAAGCTCAATCAAACTCTTATATTGATTAAGATAATAGTATGGCTTGCAACAAATGCCTAAGGGCCTTTGCGGCCATACTTGCACACAAAAATAAGGACTAACTTAAGCACACCAAACTACCGCCTAAAGGGCGACTCAAGACATAAAACTGGCTAAGCCTGAAACAACTCGAACAGACTACTCGATCAAATAGCCTCCGCAGCCTTGACGGTGCTCCCGCTTGTCGAGACTCGAAGTGAGTGGCATCTCGCAAACCGATCCTCGATGTCCCGAGGTGGTGCCACAGAGCAGTGTCTCGTGTAGGTATCGCCGGTTCCTCCGGCCATCGCCTCATTGGCTCTTCCGGTTCGGTGGTCCATCGCCTTCTTTCGGTCTTCCTCTTCGATCTTCGCCGTGATCGTGTCGTCCATAAAGAGTTTCTTCTAATATGGCGATCCTTTCTTCAGCTCTCTGAAGAGTCTCATAGGTACACTCCAGCTCTGTGGCGGCTAACTCCAACGATTCTTCCTGAGCAACGGCGAACTGGGCGAGATGCACAACGGTGGCGTTGTCTTCTCCTCCGAGACGGAAAAACGCAAAGCAAGATCCACGCCGGAAGTGCGGGGTGATAACGGAAAACTCGTGTCACGAAGCTCGAGAGTAGATGTTGCGTAACCTCGTGATGGCAAGGCGTGAAGACTCTCGGATTGCTTCAATCCAAATACTCCTTCGAGCCGAGATGTTCAAGGGTTTGCTTGCCTTGGTGTTCTCGCTCGCGCGAGACGGCCGATGGCGATCACTCCACGATCTCTACTGCTCACAATCCAAGCACCGCCACTCAGACAATGGACGATCGAACCTCCAAGTACTTGTAGCAACTTCCAAAGCTCTACGGCAAGTCCTCCCTTGCGCCTCCATAACTCAAGACGAGGCATCCGTCAAGATGGACAAGGATATGAAAACAACTTTAAAATAGCGGGAGAGAGAATTTCAGAATAGTTGAGTCAAGAGAGACATGAGATGAGTTAAGGAGTTCAATTAATCTTGTAAGTTAATATTTGCTTTAGAAAATAGTTTTGACTCACTAAGAACGGCTAATCTAGCTAAGGTCAAGACCTACATCAAGATGGCTCGATACCACCTCTGCGGGACCCAAATATGCAACTGACCCTCTGTATTCTCGTGACTAGTCCAGATCACGCTTAGTGCACACAAAGGTCAACATTGATGAAATATCACATCCATACAACGAATATAAGAATAAACGAGTACATTTAAATAACAAATAACTGTTGGGACCTTATGGTCGAGTGTTACATTTATTAAGCCATGCAAGGCTGACAATAAAGAAATAAACCGCAGCAGTAAACGAAATAAACTCCGTGGCTCCCATCAATTTACCACAGCAACCGATCGATCAAGACCCTAACGCTCAACCTTCAGAGAACTCTTCTTCAAAAGCAAAGCATTTACTCCTCCACTTCGTTGATTTGTTTAGCAAGAGTGAGTACACACCGTACTCGCAAGTCATACCACATAATGCAATTTATAGATGATGGCTTATTCCAAAGGGATGGCTTCTGTGGTTGTTTTGCAGAAATGCAACATTTGCAATTGAATACAAATAATAGATTGAAAGCATAATTCCAAAACAAATAGACAATAATAAGTTAACAATTGATTTCACAAAGGACACAGCCTAATCAAGTTCTTTCACACACCAACAAGTTATCTCACACGGTGACCCTTCCCATTTGTTTTATGAAAATCTACCCTCGTGTGAAATTCCGAGCATGTCCATATCCGAGGACGCGCTATTCGAATAGATTGGTTTAAACACTCGCAGAGGTTGTACACTTTACCCACACGATGAAATCAACCTGATCGAGTTGATCACAACAAAACCTTTCAGAGACTTCATCTCAAACAATGACACTCTGGTGTGCTTTATCGCCGTCCAATTTGTACACACAAACCCTTGGAACGACACACACCATTGGACGTGGATGCAAATAACCGTCCCGCGATGTGACATATCACACCTCCAAATTTCATCACACAGCTTAAATACAACCTCGAGTTGTCAATGTAAAGACTCCATAACTTACTAAGTCAGCCCAAACCCATACTAGGCATGTGGTCGCACAAGAAAGCCCAGATTCAATGGCGCACAAAGTTAAGTCCTTAATTGACTAAGGCAAGACTTCCATTTAACCCAAATCACAAAGTTTAATAAGCACACACCCACCATTCACACGTAATCCACCACTTGCCTCGCCTAAATCTTTTCCCACCTGTTGATTAAGTGCAACACATGCCATCAACGAGTAATAGCACACAAAGACACACAGATTCATCACACAGCCCATAATCACTTAGTCAAATTTATAATTGCAACTCTCACATGAAATGATGACTCGTGGCATGGCTAAGCCTAATCGTATCTAACCAACCCACGCTGGTGCTACGATAATACCAACTAATTATTAACCAACCTAGGGTGACAAAAGATCATAGCATACAATAGACAAGGTGGCATAACAATTTGGATTAATAACTACACCCAAAAGCATTTAAATAAATACTTGAAATAGAATGCAATATATTGAAACAAAATATTTTGAAAACTAGGTTTAATATGATCAAAGGTATAACTTGCCTTGGAATAGATCTAGATATTGGTCTTGGTCTTGAGGTGCTCCTTCTTCTGTAAAATTCCCCGAAGTATCGACGTCTACTCGCAAACGAGACAAAAGAAACAAAACAAATAAATAACAGAGGCAAAACAACCTCCAAAAATCAAATAAAATTCACCATTAAATAGATCTTAATTTTATATGAATTTACAAATTTGAATGGGCTCAATTGGACTTCGGATGCAAAAGATATGGGCTTTGGAAGATTGGAAAAACAATTAAACCCTAATTTGGATTTTCTCGAATTTCCCGAATTATTTTTATAAAGGAAATTCGGATTAATGACGTCAGCTGACGTCAGCAATGAATTTCCACCGAAAAGAAATAATTAAAACCAGATCGACAGTGGGACCCATCGTCGCCTCGGCTCACGCGACCAAATCCACCAAGCCTCGATCCCGGCCGGTCGAGGTGGCGCACTCCACGCCACGCGGTGGCACCGACGCGCGCCAACAAGGCCGACACGCACGCCGTGGTCGAGGTGGACGCCGACGCTGGCCGCCACATCGATCGACGGCGGCGATGGCTCGGGAACCAATGGCACATGAACGGCGGCGACATTGCCGTCGGTGAGTGGTACCAACGTAGAGGAGGTTAATGCGCACACACGGGCACCGCTTGAGCACCGGGTTGACGGAGATGGCCGGGCGAGGAAGAAGCGGCGAAGACTGGTTTTGTTTGACGGACGCCCGGCGATGCTCCGCGACGAGGAGGCGCGCACGAGGTAGCCCGAGACTTGCCGATCACAACGGTGCGGTCGGTGGAGCAAGGGCGACGATGACGGGCAAGCAATCCACCGGAGAAGAAGTTCGGTGAAAACCCTAAAGCTTGCAATGCGGCGGCGCTAGGCGATCGGGCGGCGAGAGTGGCGGCTTAGGGTTGCGAAGGCCCAAAGCGAGCTAAGGAGTACTTATAGGCTCTGAGACGCCGAGAATTGAAACCCCAATTCGGGTCCAAACAACCGGTTTTTGAATTCCAAGATTTTCGGAGATTGAAACCGATTCGGGTTTGATTTGGTTTGAAACGGATAAGGAATAACCGAGACACGTTTTGGCGGGGTCGGCTCAAGAAATCACGAGAGAATCGGCGTTGTCGACGGAGTGAAGCTCTCAGATGGCGGCAAAGACGCACGCGCTGCGAGGAGGAAGAAGATCCCGCGGAGACGACGACTGGCCGGGCCCACCGTCACGAGAGCGAGGAAGCGCACATGGCGAGCAAGCAACACCGTGCGATGGCGATCCAACGGTTGAAAGCTTAACGCGGGCGGGCTGGTCATGCAACGATGGAATAGTGTTGGGCTTCGCCCAAGATCGTTCGTAGGATTTAAAATATGTTTTTCTTTTAAATAAATCCAGAAAATGCAAATAGCAATTAGAAAATAGCAATTGACTTTGGAAAAATTCCAGAAAATTCTATAAAATATAACCAAGCACATAGAATCTAAATAAAATAGTTTTGACAATTGTTGATGTTGGGATTAAGCACATTAAATCAATTTGTCCTTAAAGTCCATATTAAGCTTTTTAAATTAATATTCAAATAAATCCAAATGGTGAATTTTCTCACTACTACTATTTAAAAGATTTTTAAAGCTCTGAAATTTGGGATGTTACACGAGCTCATGAGGCTCGAAGTCGTCCTCACCTGAAAAGCCAGCAAACACCTGGCTGAGTATAAAAGGGTACTCGCAAGTCTTACACAAATAAAAATTTGTTATCCATATTGGGCAATCAAAGAATAGTATTAGTGGTTCTAGTTTTGCAGAAAACGCAACACCTTACCTTCCTAGACTATCTAGTTTTCAAAAGCCAAGTTATAAATCATTCTTTCAAGAGAAGGTTTCACAAGACATATGTAATAATATGGATCAATCAATATCAAAGTGGATGTCCACTTTAATAAACTAAAACACACGAACATCCCATTCGTGTCGTGACCAAGTTATAACCATTTCAACTTTTAACTTTTGAGACTAACAATGACGCATGCCAAACCAAGTGTTGTCCATAACCGTGGACACGGCTATTCGAATAGATTATCTCTGCAGAGGTGTACTACTTTACCCACACAACTCAACTAACCCGTAAGCCTCCATATGCCTCCGAAAATAGCACACTTCCTTAGGTATGCCGGCCGAAGAGAATCAAGATACGGTCATTTTTAGCAAGAAAGCCCTATTGAGCTAAGTCCCCCTCATGAGTTGTTCCCAAACTTAGTACAAGCTATGGATAGCGCCTGCTAAGCGGGCTCACAAGTTGCATTGGAATAATACCGATGTAATGTAAATAACCAAAATTGGTGCTCTCATGCACACTATAGAAAATTACATCGGCTCCTCCGAATAAATGATCAAACACAAATGTCCTCACACCACCATGGGACTTAACACAATAAAACTCCCCCCTTACTTAACCGTACGGTATCCATATCCCGCGTGTGATAGTACGCTCGGTACTTGGAATGAAAGCCCATGGCTCGGTCCTTAACGGTCCGGACAAGACAACCACAAACCCGAGCCTCGTGCATAACAGTACCCACACTACAACCACTTGTCCAGACCCAAAACCATTTAACAATAACAAATTTTGAACTCAATAACCATATGTAGCAATCTGGACAAGAATTTATAAAAGAATAAAAAAAATTATTGTGTGTCTCCCATAACTGACGAGCAAATCTCGTCAATTTATCTACTGCGTTATCTAGACCGGCAACGGCTAAGCATTCATCACACAATAATCTCATCATCACAAGAATCTACCTTAGGCATATGTATATAGGAAATATCAAGGACAACCAGCAAGTATAGGATATAACTAGTCTACTCTGAATATAAAGATATACCGAAAATAGCATGCAAGCAATATCATTGCATTTCAAATACTAATATATTAAAACTGGGATCAATATGATGGAAAAGAAAGTTCAAATGATGCTTGCCTTACTGGGAGTTCACTTTCTCACTCTCGGTTACATAGTTGTTCATTTGCGACAACTCGGACTCTATAGAAATAGCGACATCGAATGAACACCGAGAAAAGTCAAAAACTCAAAGTTCTAAAAAAATGAATGGAATTTGTACAGTAGCTAGATTATGATTTTATATGAATTTAGGTGAAATAATTATTTCATTTGGATTTCGTACGTGAAAGTTATGGCAGTTTGAAAATCAGTTTTGGGGAAAATACTAAAAATTGGACTTCGGTTACTATTTATCAGAAATCCAATTTTTAGCACAAATTTGTAGAATAGTGGTGAATAAAATTATTACATATATAAATATATAATAAAATTATAAGACCAAAATAACTTGGTTCAACTCATTTGGAGTTCATATGAATTAGTTATGAATTTTCAAAGTTAAAAGCATTTTGTAGTGTAAAAATAATTCTTTTCTGAAATTTCTACAACATAAAAATACTTTTTAACTCAATCTAACCTAGCTCCTGTCATAATCAAAGTATCCCATCCAACCACACAACATCCGGATTAACAATCTTCCAACCATACAATCTATCCGATAATTGTACGAAATCCACCGACTTGTGGGCATAATACCATGCATAAATCCATCAATCCTTCTCCGATACATTATTTAAGCTAATACTAACTATCTAGCTCTACTAGTCTTGCCTCGGCAATTTTTATTCGCATACACCCGAAATTTCCACCGACCGAGGTTTATTTGACCAACCGACTCCTAATGGGCTTAACAATTTAATAACACAACCATCATCCAATCGCTCACTAACCGATCAACTCACATTCATACCACCAACTTAGTCGTGCACCACATATATCAATCCAAATATATATGTGCCACTACGATCAACTAATAATCATTTATCCACTAATCCAATAGAGGATACAATTCTATCAACTCGGCACATAGGACTTATCCACTAAATACATAGCAATCCAAATATATTTACCCACCATTGAATAATTCATTCTACCATCTCCCATTTCTAGTATACATGACTCATGTAACTATTACTTCAAACATCCGATCAATTTGCTCAGGCTCAATTAAATCGTCTGATTCAATTAATCCAACAATGTACATAATCCGACATCCAACGAGCAGCAATACACATATATAAAAATATATCATTAATCATCCACATATACGACATCCATCAAGCAAAACTTATAAAAATTCTTATGCATCTTATCCTCAAAAATTACTAATCCAATGCGAGAAGAAACCCCCACTTAATGTATTATCCAAAGATCACCACTAACTTCCATGTGACCTCACCATAATATCGACCGATCAAAATAATCAACTCATAAATTTAATCTAGCATCCACCAATCAATAATACTCATATTTTGCCACAATAATCTAATTGTTCGTATCCACCAATATATCGACACATAATCACGCCTACGCACAAATACAACCAAACCGGAGAATTATAACGGTCAAAAGCTATCAAATCATTTTTTTAGATAAACATGCATAAATAGATGTCATGCTCACTAATATGCAACATGCACAAATAAATATCGTAAACGCGATTTGACACTAAATATTTTTACCGCGGCACTAGACGCGCGAAAAATCACCAGACGCCTTCTCGGCTACGCGTCCACGTCCACCGCAGTCGTCGCCGTTCCCGTGTCTGTTCGGCATCTTGTCCACATCCGCCGTAGTCGTCATCGAGCTCGTCCGCATCCGCGTCCCACTCCGCATCGGCGCCATGGCTCTCGACCACGCCCACGGAGCCGCCTTGCCGACGTCGCACTCAGGCACGACACGTCATACCGCCTTGTCTCGCTCGAACAGTTGCGCCGCTACATGTATGGCCGCCGATGCATGCGCGCCATGCCGCCTCGCCATCCACCGCCGGCTCTCCTCGGCCGCCGGGCCTTGCTCATTGGCATGCCTCGGCCGCCGACCCCGCCGCAGGCGCCGGCTTCATCGCTCACGTGAAGGGTTACGTAAGCGCCACGATAGCACAAAACAAAAATTTACCGCGCAACCAAGGAACCTCCGCAAGTAATAGATCACGAGATTACCGCTAGACGCTACCGATTCAAGCGGAAGTAGAGTCGATGTAGCGAATAGATGCGTCGTAGTCGCATTTCGCCGCGGATCGCTTCCTCCGAGTAGTCGTATTCGCCGCGTCTACTCCTCTCGAGAGTCGAACTCGCCGCAACTTCTCCGCCGCCCGGTGATCGCCACGAGTTGCGGATCGCACTAGTGCCGATGCTTCTCAACAAGCACTCCGAGGTATCCACACATACGTGGTAGGAACACCGGCTACCGGTGTGCTAGCACCGCAACGTGGTTGAGGATGGCGTGGCTATTAGGGTTTCGGAGTTCTTCAAAAACCGTGCTTCACCCTATGCCACCGCCTCTCTTTATATAGGCATCCATGATGGGTCTCTTACTCGAGGCCCATTAGGAACTTATATTCTATACGAATTTGAATCACCATCCAAATCAAATCCCCAGCCCCTTAAGTGTGCGATCCTACTGGTTCTTGTGCGATTGGTTGTGACTCGGAAACTCTTTTTCGACCACTAGTCGTCAGCCGCACCTAGCAGCACGTAACGATTCCCAAGTACACAAAGAATATATCGGACGAACCTTAACGTAATATGATCTATGATCAGGTCCTCATCACTTACGACCAGTTCGTATCTCTATATGATCATTCTGTGATTACGTTCGACCAGTCTACGACCAGATCGCATCTCCATACGACCAGTCCGTAACTGGTCGAACTAAGTGACCTACTCATGCATTCTCCCTTTACCTCACGATGTCTGGTTGAACTCCAGGTGAGATATGGTGTCATCCATGGACTGTTCAATACTTTCTCGATCGAGTGTCGGATAACTTCATGTGGTCGACACTTCGACCACTAGTGGCATGGCCATGCACTTTCTTTATCCGATCACCACGAGGGGCCCAGAGACATCTCTCCTGTTATGCAAGGTGGGGCAAATCCCATCTCGACCAACACACATCCTCCGCATGTTTCATAGCATACCCGAAAGCTACCTTTATAACTACCCAGTTACGGAGTAGCGTTTGGTAACCCCTAAGAGTGCTATTACACATGTAGGGAACCATGCTGTTCTCAGGTCTAAGGATTATACATCATCATTACTTGAGACCAACTAATGACACATAGATTCATAACAATCTCAATAGTGTCTCAATGATGGGTCTATTCAGCTCCATGTTCTCTAACATGTGCTCACATTACTGATTCGATATCTCTATATCTATGACCGGTGAAACATGGCCATCAATCAATACATGTGCTGGTCGTAGAGTAACGGTTGTTCCGACCAGTGACATTCGACCAGGGATACATTTAGAATGATATCATATAAGTTAATGAGTTTCACCAACAAGTCACATACTCATTGATCTATAATTGATGATTTATTCAAGTAATATGATAAAATATTAACTAATATCATGAATATAAAAAAATATAATCATCTCTATAATTACCTTTAGAGCATATTTCCAACACTAGCCGCTGCTGCACCAGCCAAACCCGCTGCATGGGCTGCTCCGACCCCAGCACTAGCTGCAGCTGCACTGACCGTAGCTGCTGCGCTGCTGCCGGCCAGCCTGCACGCTGGGACTGCATGGACTATTGCTGCCGATGCTGCTGCTAGCCAGCTGCGCCACTGGAGCCGAGGCAACCGCTGCAGCTGCTACACTCCCGGAAGCTGCTGCTGCTTACGGCCAGAACTGGAGCTGCGGCTGCAGACTGCTTGCATGCATGGCCGGCTGCTAGTCACTGCCGACCAAACACAGCAAGCTAGCCTCCAGCTAGTAAATCCCAGGAGCTCCATACTGCTGCTAGCATTAGCTTGTTTGCTACAGTGCGTTTCCCCTCTCCCCTTCTTGCATGAGGCTCACACATGCTTGGATGCGAAAACTAATGGCATGGATGGGAAGCTCTAGCGGAGATGAACGCGATGGCATGACATGCGTGAGCAGATTTTGTGTTTTTGGAGGTGATTGGAAGGAGAGAAGGAGTTGACATGAACTAGTGTGTTGGGGAGAAGAAGCAGTAGTGCTGTTGGAAAGAAAGAATGGCATAGAGGAAATGAGTGGCTCTGAGGTGTGTGGAGCGATGGCTTGGTGATGCTCTTTGGGAAGAGAGATGGCAGTGGATGGGACGGGTAATGGAGGTGTATAAGATAAAGAAAAGTGACAGTTAGCTGAACCAAAAGGGAAAAGACAGGAGCTTCGGGTGGAACAAATTTTCGAATGAATAGTGATATCAGGATTTGCAAAATGGCTAAGGTGTTCAGCTAATTTTTAGACATAGCTTCTTAGCTCCAAATATCACAAAAATTTTATGGTAGGTTTCTGACACCATTTAGATGCTTAGGTAAAAATTTCAAGAATTTATCGAGAGTGTCATGCTGTTTAAAAATCTTTAATCTTCTGTTTGGCTGAAAGACGAATAACAGTATAATTTTTCCTCTCTCTTTCTTTTAAGTTGCCCAAACGACCTTGCATGCCAAAACCAATTATAGAAACGGAATGCCTTCGAGACAACGATCGTGGCGACATAACATGCGTTGCATAATTTTTTGTTTTTGGAGGTGATTGCTAGGAGAGAAGTTGGAAAATATAAAATGGACACGCAGGTGTTTTATCTGCGAGTTCTTTCCTCGTTTTTGCGAATTCGCTCAAACTGTCATGCATGCGAAAATAAATTACAGAATGGGGTTGCTCGTGCGATGACGATCGCGGTGGTATGACATGCATGACTTGGTTTTGAATTTTTATCTGAGATTTAAAGGAGAGAAGCGGCATGAGTTAGCCGGGTCGGAAAATAGAGCTGACAAGAAAATAAAGGAACGCGGTCGTTTCGCCTACGGTCGATCGAATTGGAAAATGAGAACGATACTAATGCATATATCATGATTTTTGAAATACATGTGCAAAACATGAAACAAAATAATTTAATTAATTGCAGGCTCTCAAACAATTCGATTAAATATTGGTTATAATTATTACTGTTTTTTTAATGCAGCTTTTAACAAATTTTATTTGACTTGGAAATGCAACCTTTTAATTAATTCAATTTGATTTTAGAAGCAATCTTTTTACTTAAACACAGAAAAATTTTAAAACACTACTAAATATTTATTAGATCGTCTAATTAAATATGAACAACCCGATTCTAAAAATAAGGATGTTACACTTCCTCCTCACGCCGACCGTTTTTCCCCCGAGCCCTCGCCCGCGCGTCCGCCATTGCCGCCCGTGGAAGCTTCGTCCGATAAAATAGCTGCGGTGGCTGATTCTTCGTGCCGAGTCTACCAAAACAAACCCTTGGCTATCCCGTATCTATCCCCAACCGAATCAACCACCGAATCGGCTTCAATCTCCCCGAATCTCGGAATTGCCGAATGTGTTCGTTTCGGTCACGGTTTGGGCGTTTCCATCCTCGTCATCCACCGACCCTATAAAACCCCCAGAGGTTCTCCTCTCCCTCCTCATCCCAGCGCCGCCACCCTCGTCCTATCTCTCGCTCTAGCGCCGCTGCAACTCAAGTTTTAGGGTTTTCGGCCGAGCACTTTCTCCGGCGAATTGTGCCGCCGTTGTCGTCGCCCTTGCCCCGCCGTATACACCATTGTGATCAGCAAGGTCCGAGCCACCTCGGGCGCACCTTCTCGTCGCCGGAGCGCCGTTGTCGCCGCCGTCCAACAAAACCCAAAGCTCCACCGCCGCTTCTTTCTCGTCGTCGGGCGTCGTCGTCATTGCCAGCCCCTGGTAAGGCCTCCCCTGGGTGCGCATTAGCACGGGGATCATCCTGGTACCCTCCACCGCCGGCGACTCGCCGCCAATCGCCGGCGACCATCGGTTCGAGCGCCGCCGCCCGTGAGCCGTGGCAAGACCACCTCACTCCGCGCCGACATGTCGCTGCGTGGGCTGCGTCGTCGGCCACCACGCCCAGATCCACCGTGCTAGATCTCCCTCGGCTCGGTGCACTCAGTCCACCGTGAGCCCAGAGACTGACATATGGGGCCCACATGTCAGATTCTTTTAATCATTTCTTTTTCCGGAAATTCTCGGCCGATGCAAGCATTGCGCAATAATCTAATTTCCTTTATAAAAATAATTTGGGAAATTTAATTAAAATCCAAATTAGGGTTTTAATTGATTTTCAAACTTCCAATGCCCATAACTTTTTCATCCGACCTCCGATTGAGCCCATTCAAATTTGTAAATTCATATAAAATCAAGATATATTTAATGGTGAATTTTATCTGATTTTTGGAGTTTATTTTGCCTCTGTTATTTATTTGTTTTTATTTCTGTTGTCTCGTTTGCGAGTAGACGTCGATACTTCGGGAAATTTTGGAGACGAAGGAGCACCTTAAGATCAAGACCAATACCTAGACCTATTCCAAGGCAAGTTATTCCTTTGACCATATTGTACCCAGTTTTCAAATTACTTTGATTCAAATTATTGCATCTTAATTCAAGTATGTATTTAAATGATTTTGGTTGTAGTCAATAACCAATTTGTTATGTCCACCTTGTCAATTGTATGTCATATTCTTTTGTCACCCTAGATTGGTTCCTTATTAGTTGGTAATATCATAGCACCAACGTGGGTTGGTTAGATACAAGTAGATTGCTTAGCCATGCCATGAGTCATCATTTCATGTGAGTTGCAAATATAAACTTGACTAAGTTATTATGGAACTGTGTTATGAAACTATGTGTGCTGTTACTCGTGATGGCATGTGTTGCACTTAATCAACAGGGTGGGAAAAGATTTGTACTGAGGCAAGTGGTGGATTCTGTGTTATTGGTGGATCTGTGTGCTTTAAAAACTATGTGATTTTATGTTAAAACTGGAAGTCTTGCCTTGGTCACTTAAGGACTTTACTTTGTGCGCTATTGAACTGGGCCTTACTGTACAACCACATGCCTAGTATGGACTGAGCCTAACCTAGTAAGTTATAGAGTCTTGACATTGACAACTTAGGTTGTATTTTAAGCTATGTGATGGGCTGGAGGTGTGATATATCACATCGCGGGACGGTTCGCTGCATCCCTGTCCAACGATGTGTGTCGTAACCAAACGCTGTGTGTATCGGTTGGCCGGCAGGAAAGCACATCGGTAGTGTCATTGCTTGAGATGAAGTCTCTGAAAGGTTTTGTTATGACCAGTGCTAGCTACGCTGATTGTATCGTGTGGGTAAAGTGTACAACCTCTGCAGCGTGTTAAACCAATCTATTCGAATAGCCGCGTCCTCAGTCATGGACATGCTCAGGGATTTCACACGAGTGGTAGATTTTCATAAAGACAATTGGGAAGGGTCAGCTGTGTGAGATAACTTGTGCAGCTGTGTGAATAACTTGATTAGACTGTGTGTCCATTTGTGAAATCAAATGTTAAATTAATATTCTTTAATTGTTTTCAATTATGTTTTCAATCTATTATTTGTATTCAATTGCAAAAGTTGCATTTCTGCAAAACAACCACAGAAGCCAACTCCTTTGGAATAAGCTATCATGTATAATTGCATTATGTGGTATGACTTGCGAGTACGGTTGTGTACTCACTCTTGCTAAACAAATCAACAGAAGTGGAGGAGTCATCACCAGCTTTTGAAGAGGAATTCTACGAAGGTTGATCGTTAGGGTCTCGATCCCAGTCAGTTTTCTGTGGTGTATTGGTGGGAGTCCGCTGGAGTTTACTTTGTTTTCACTGCAGTTTATTTCATTATTGTCAACCTTGCATGGCTTAATAATTGTAAAACTTGACCTTAAGGTCACAATAGTTATTTGTTATTCAAATTACTCGTTTATTTAATATTTCATTGTATGGAGTTGATATTTCATCAATGTTGACACTGTGTGCACTAACGTGATCTTGGACTAGTGCATAATACACAAAGGGTCCAGATTTCATATTTGGGTCCCGACAGAGGTGGTATCAGAGCCATACTGACTATAGGTCTTGACCTTAGTTAGATCGACCGTCTTAGTATGTCCAAAATTATTTTCTAAAGCAAAAATTAACTTGCAAGATTAATTGAACTCCTTAACTCACTCATATCTCTCTTGACTCAACTATTGCTGAAATTCTTTCTCTCCCCGCTGTTTTAAAGTTGTTTTCACCTCCTTGCCCGTCTTGACAGATGCCTCGTCTTCAAAGCTATGGAGAGCGCAAGGGAGGACTTGCCGCTGAACTTTGAAAGTTGTTGCAAGTACTTGGAGGATTTGACCTTCCGATGTACCGTGGTAGTGCTTGGATCGTGAACGGCCGAGACCGTGCAGTGATTTGCCATTTGACCCTCTATGCCAGGAAGAACACCAAGGCGAGCAAACCCCTGAATATCTTAGCCCGAAGGAGTGTTTGGACTGAAGCAATCCAGGAGTCTTCGCGCCTCGCCATCCTGAGGATCTGCAATATCTACGCTCGAGAGCTTCGAGACACTATCTTCCGTTACCATCCTCGCTCTTTCGCCGTGGATCTTGCGGCACGCTACCCGTCTACAGAGGGAGAAGGCAACGCTACCGTTGTGCATCTTGCCAAGTTCACCGCTGCCCAGGAGGAATCATTGGAGTTAGCCGCCATAGAGCTGGAGTGCGTCTACGAAACCCTTCAGAGAGCCGAGGAGAGGATCGCCATTCTGGAAGAAACTCTCTATGGACAGCACGATCACGAGGAAGGCCCAGAAGAAGAAGAAGACCCAGAAGAAGCCGAGGAACCGACTGAGCCAGCAGAGGCAGCAGAGCCAGAGGAACCAGCAGTACCTGCACCAGAGATGCCTGCTCTTGTTGCACCAGTCCCGGAGCATCAAGATCAGTTTGCAAGGATGCCAGCTCGTTTCCAAGTCTACAGCAGGCGGGCGCACCTTCAGGGCTACGGAGGTTATCTCATCGAGTAGTCCGTTCTAGTTTGTTTCAGGCTTAGCTAATCTTAGTTTGCTGATCAGCCCTTTAGGCGGTAGTTTGTGTGCTTAGGTTCATCCTTATTTTCTTGTGTGCAAGTATGAGCTGCAGAGGCCCTTAGACTTTTGTTGCAAGCCATATATTATCCTAATTAATAAAAGAGTTTCAGTTGAGCTCTCTTAAAGTGTGTTGTTGGGTTTTACCTACCCCGCTTAGTTCCTACCTTATCTTGTGCTTGCTACCTTATCTAACCCATGGAGATTCACCAGATGGTTCAGACTCGTCAAGCTACTGCAAGTGGCTCTGATACTCCACTGTCAGAAGGCCAGGAGCAGACCCCCGCAGAAGCAGTTCCACCACAAGCACCTTCTGTTGATCTACAAAATTTTAGAGCATTCATGGTAGCTCAGACTCAGCTGATGTATGCCATGATGAACTAGATGCAAGCTATGAACAACCAGAACAACAACAATCAGCATCACAATGGAGCCCCAGTTGCTCATGATCACAATGGATCATCCAAATTGGTCGAGTTTATGAGGACCCGTCCACCAACTTTCTCTGGACATATCTCGCCAATGGAAGCTGATGATTGGCTTCGTGTTATTGAGAGGAAGCTGCTGATCACCCAATGCAGTGATCATGAGAAAGTTCTGTACGCCACTCACCAGATGGAAGGCATAGCTACCGAATAGTGGGAAAACTTCTGTGCAGCACATGAGACGCCACAAGACATTACCTGGGAAGTGTTTTCAACTGTTTTTCGCCAGTATCATGTGCCAGAAGGAATTATGGATATGAAGAAGGATGAATTCCGTGCTCTCAAGCAAGGAGGAATGTTAGTAACCGACTATCTCAACAAATTCTCACAACTTGCTCGCTATGCTGCAGAAGATGTCGCCACCGACAAGGCTCGCTAGAGTCGTTTTCTGAAAGGATTAAACACTGGACGTCAAGTTAACTTGATCGCCCACACCTTTCCTGATTTCCAAGAGATGATCAACAGAACTAGAGGATCACCATAAGCGTAGAATAGCCCATCAAGGAAGTCACCAACCTCAAGGAGATTATGTTTTCTCTACTGAAAAATATAAACCTCAGTAGAATGTAGGAAGGAATACATCTTATCTGCTGGAAAGTGTAAAAATCAGAATTACGCCGTCGACATCATCTTTTCTTTTTCTATGGAATTTTCAAACTGAAACAAATTAAAACATTAATAACTTTTTTATAAAAACTCCAAATGAGACAATTATTTTTCTAAATTCATCTAAAATCATGCTCTACCTGAATATGCAAAAATATTTGGATTTGGTTACTTTTGAAATTATTTTGCATTATTTGATTTGTTTGCGCCTCTTTTGATTAGACGTTGATTGTTCGAACGATATTTTCAACGACCATCCATCCTCCTATTTAGAACAACCAAAGCAAGGCAAGCAACCCCTTTGATCATGTTGATCCTACTATTTTACTTATTGTGCTTCTTTTTGTAAAATCTATTATGCATATGTGTACGTTTGATATAAAAATTGCTATGTTTGGGATATCGGTTCTTGTAAATCCTATTCGATGCATGAACCCCCTTGAAATATCGATGCCTTTACTATTGTAGCCATTAGGATATGGTTTAGGTAATAGATAATGTCAAATTGGGAGTTTTTTTTGTGATTATCGCACAAATGCTTATTAGAGCGGTAGTTTTTCCTTAAAAGCTATAAAAGGACAATATGATAAACATGTGTTTAGGAGATTTATGAAAAAATATTCAGATGGGTGTACCTCTATTATTTTGTCTAAAAATAAAAATACAAAACCTAATTTTCAACGCAGGCGAGTTATATTATATTATGAAAACAGTGAGGGGTGTACCTCACTAGTAAATAGGGGGGATTCTCACTCGGGTCAATTAAGGACCGAACTCCGAGTATATCCGACCTAAGCGTAAGCGTACAACCACATATGCTGGTATGGGACATCATTAGCTAATTTAGTCATTGAAAACTAGCCTTACACGTTGGTAGGCCGTTGTAGTGCGGGCCTGATCGAATGTAGGCATGTCCGAAGGGGCTCCCTTCGATGAGGCGCTGGGCACAAAGCTTGCCGATACAACTACGAATGCCTGACTTAACGTGGGTGTACCTAGGCAATGTGAGGGTATCCATTCGCTGGGCTAGTGCAAGGGAAGGACAAGATGATTTAAATGTTTCGACACGTGCTCTAGACTGCTTACCAAAGGTAGTGAACAATGATATCGATGGATGTCGAATAAACTAGAGAATTCGTATGTTGTAGTAAAGTTCTACCCCTGTACAGATTGTAAATCTATTTAAATTACCGTGCTCGCGATGATGAGCATGCTAAGTGTAGTATTGTTAGGTATAGTCTTGATTTTCATAAAAATAGTTTTCGTTGGAAAATATGGGAAATGTTTTGTTGGTTTTTATTTGAGTTGAGCCATGTCTATGGCTGAAAGAAAAATGTTGCTCGCAGCCGAGGAGGGTTGCTAGTTGTTATTGTTATCCGTTCAATTACTTACTAGTAGTCCTCATTCTATTTAACTGCTCTTTAAACTTTCGTTGCGAAAATACTAATTAATGGTATTGCAAATGAAACTCGCTTATATATATTGTGTGATACACTACAAGTCTTACTGAGTACGCATTGTACTCAATCTTGCTAGAGGCACGGGATGAAAAGAGGTGAGGTAGATAGAGCTATGAAATAGGTCAAAAGCGGAGAAGAATAGTCAAAGCACTGCCAGTGGTGGCCATAGCAACAATGGCTACGACAAAACGGCTCGCTCTCTCTATTTTTTGGGTTGATACCACCTCGTCAGTTGTGTCTCGCTGCCGGCAAGCTCCCCACACGGCTCCCATGTTTTTTCCTCTCGCCGACAGAACATTCTCTTGGTGTAAAGTGAAACAAAAAGTAAGAAAATATGGTGCAAAATAAAAAGATTTAGAAAGAATGGTGCAAAGTTAAATCGTAGTATGATTACATGGTCTAAAAGTAAAATTAACTCTTATATAGTGAACTGGGAAATAAAGGACGTTGAACTAATGGAGTAACATTTAGCAACCAAAAAAAATTCCCCGTCTCACCTACGCGATGCATTCAGAAACAAAATAGCATCACATGCTCTGGTTATAAGACAACAACCATGGCGTTTGTAGGAGTGACATAGGTCCGCCGTTGTGCTAGTAACGGCAAACTTTGTTTGTGCCTATATCTAGGGCAAATGTTTGTTGTCAGGTCTCATGACTGACATAAAAAAAGGGATTTGGGTGGTAGAGGTGGTCAAATGGGCGGCCCGTGTCATGTTAGTCTGGGTAAGATTAGCCTGACAGGTCAGAGTTGGCTAGTGTAGCCCATCTCGGTTTGGAAATATTAAAAAAAATTCAAAAATTTCAAAAAATTGTATATAATTCAAAAATAGAAATTTAAATAGTTAAAAAATGAGTTTTATACCCATAAAAAGGGACAAATATATTGAAAATGTAGTAATGAGTTTTATTAATGTTTGCATGGCTGCCTCAATAAAAACTTTGCCAAGTAAAAACTCAACATAAGAAAACCTTGGCAAAAAAAAGTACATCCATGTTCTAAATGTCGTTGTCTAGTAAAGATTTCTGAACGTTGCCACCAACTCTGGATTTTCTACAGAGTGTTGATCTCGTATTCTCGTGCATCAGCTTGTTCCTAGTCTTTCACAGTTATATGTATCTCCACCATCTCACTCATGAGACTTATTCTTCTCTCCTCCAATATTCTTCCTGAAAGACTTAAACTGTAGAGGCGGGAACAGTTAACACATCACGTGCTAATATAGATAGCACTGGATATGTTACCTTCTGATTATGTCACCATTATAAAATTTTGAAGCGCTCTTCTCGGTAATCCACAGTATCATTGTCCACATAGATGGATAGTTCCTCACTTCTTGGGCGGACGTTGTATCATGCTTCAGAACTTGACGTTGTAGACCTTGTACCTCTAGACTTGGAGGACGAACCTGCACCTCAAATTTTCCCCAACACAGTTGTCTTCTTACCTGTGGCGGGTGGTACTCAAAGTCGTTGCAAGTGAACTCCATAGAACTTATGTTCATACTTTTGATACACATCTCAAAATTTAGTACATACATATAAAAAAATAGTTAGAATAGTGTATGTATGTAGCATCACTCAGAAGTTGGAGAACATTAGCAAATCTCGAAGTTTAGCTCTCGAATCTAGAATAAATGCAAACGCATGATAGAATGTCATTTCTTTACAATATTTAAAGTATTTAGCTTTCATAGCAACGATAGTCTCTCGTAACATTATTTTTTATTTCATGAGCTTTCAAGTGACTAGCAATTTCAAGAATATTACGCACAATTAAAGGAGATGTTAGATAATACACAGTGAATAAAGCAATTGTGAAATCATAAAAAAGTTCTGAAAAAGATAGTAACTTCTCAACAACAAATCAATGCTACACAGTCAATAGTGTACTATTGTCATGGTTGTGATAGTATATGTGAATAAAAACAAAAAATATGCTCTTATATAATAAAAGACTCTTAAACATCAAGTAAGCAGAGTTCCATCTTCCTAGCATATCCAAACAAAATTTTCTTGGATGTACATTCATTGCACTGCAAAAGTTCTTATTCGTTGTTATTCGTTAGTTATAACGATTTAGGAAAGATATCGCATCGCTGAAAGCTTTAATATACGGTTCCAACCTCTTTAAACCATATTTAACTATAAGATTAACAATATAACAAGTGCATCGCTGATGTAGCAAGAAGGATTCAACGTATGTACTAAATAACGGAGTAGGAATATCCATTGCCCTAGAGTTTGCGGCGACATTGTCTAAAGTTATTGAAAATTTTATATTGTAAGACCAAAATCTATCACGACTTTGATAATAAAGTTCACAATATTATCACTCGTGTGTGCTGCATCAATTAGTTTGATCTCTATAATTTGTTTCATTTTTCAATTGTACATAATGAGCAACTACACTAAGATAATCCTTCATAACCCGACCACTCCATACCGTTGAGGTTGTACTACAACTACGTTTGCTTTATGACCCATCCTTATTTTGTTTTACATCTTGCAACATGTCTAATCAAGTGTCTTGTTCCACTTGAAAACTTTGCAGATAGTTGATGATGACAAATTTTACAAACATGATATCTTACCTAAGCTCCATTTTTGTCTAGCTTTGATGTCTTATCGAAATATTTCCATACTCACGATGTACTCAATCAGGATCTATTTGCTCTAGTGCCTGCTGACGTAGAGGCAATTATAGAGCCTGATGATGGTATTGTTTTCTCTTCTAGCTGAGTTAGGGCCAAAATATTCTCGAAGGATGCAAGATCCTCTGATGAAATTCCGAAATCGCCTATAGCAAAACGTAATTTTCCACCCAGAAAACTACAAATCGAAAACTACACTATTATTTATTTCATCTTAGTATAACAAATAAAAACAATAAAAATGTTAAAAAAATCACTATTGTACCTCTTTTCTTGACTGCAACCGGATTTCAAAATTTCGAATAGTTGACAAAAAAAATCGAGTTTTGCCAAATTATCACAAAAGGATCTAGATTTTCACAGTATATTCGAAGAAGAGAGTGAAAATTGGATATTGGTTGGATGATGAGGGAATTATGCCTGTTTATAGTTTTTTTTAATATATTTTTATGCGTAAACAGGCATAATCATGCTAAATGAGCCTAATCATACCGTGCCTAACAGAGCTAGATAGGCCTAATCGTACTATGCCGAACCAAGACAAGCCATGCCACTAGACACGGTATTATACGCACCGACTAGACCAGAGTGACGGCCCAATCACAGCACGCCACATTGGACCATTCAAACCCAGCCATCGGGCCAAAGCTATACAAACAGTGCTATGTCACGGGCTGGGCCAATAAGCACAACCCATTAAGCCACCTCTATTGGATGGTACAGGTAAACGGTAATTGGCAGATCACGAAACATGATGCTGAGATGTCACCACTCAAAACAATTTTTTGGCAGGAGTTCAGATCATCATAATAAGAAACAGCAAGCTCTGGAACAACAAGGGAGAAAGTAGCAACATATGAATCATTTAACACGGATTAAACTCCAACATGCTCAGCCAAAACCAAGCAAGTGACATCAAGTTTTAGCTTTCATGGTACCAACTGAAATCACAGGCATTGTATCCAAGAGCTACGTAGGCATTAGACCACGACAAGTAAGATCTACTGCTGCTTGATCTCAGCCTTCCTCTTCTGCCACAGCCTGTCCAAAGCGCCGTCCGCATCACCCTGTCAAAACAAAAGGAAATGAGAACATATTGTTGTAAAAAAACAAAGGCATGGATGCACCCACAAGCATGCACAGGATAGCAAACGAGAAAGAATAGAATAGCTTAGTGCAGTAAAACATTCAGTCTTGATCTTCTTTAGTTATCAGGGTGACACCCAGCAATTAGCTCGGTGGACAGAGAGATAAACAGTAAAATCAGTGTAAGCTAAGGCAAAAGATGATGCTAGTTCAGTGAGTTACAAAGAAAGTCAATGTATTAGCAAGCCCATGTAATTAGACATGACATAATTCAGGGAGTTCATTGCAATATCAGAAACTTGGCAAAACTGACAGGCAGGTGTAAAGATATCATATTTCTACTAAAATAAACCCAGCCTGACAGATGTTTACTCAATATGACCAGACCAAACAAAACGGAACAAGCAATGCATGACAACACACCACAGAATGTGTAACCCCAACATTCAAGTTCACTGTCATGGTGTCAGCCACCACAACAAAACATACAATTCATGAACATGTAGGAAAGAAATCCTCTATGAGAATAAGACAGTAATCTGATGATTCACAAACACGGCTTCTCAAATATATTTCACCAGGCATAAACTTGAACACAAAGATGATTACCTGAGCACGGACGAATCCAGAGAGAGCAAATGTGGTGAAGCGGCCATCGTACAGCCCATTCTCATCCACGTGCCCAATGTTGATTTGGACCGAGGCGTGGTCCTTGGCAGTGATGATCCTATTCGTGGCCGAGCTGCAAGAACAAATACAAGCTTAGCATACACAAGCACCAAGGCAACCAGACAAAATTTCATCGAGTGCGGCAAACGTACCACTTCCTGGGGACGTAGAGGTCCACCATCTGACCCTCCTCGTTCTGCATGGTGGCGGTTGGGGGAAATACCACAACAGCGACTGCCAAGCACGGAAGAAAAACAATTCAGACACAAACTCAGGTAAAGAACACACTACTGAAAAGTTGCTAGACACCCGACTAGCGGAAATCAGTTCTGCTGTCATATTCCTATGTCCATAAAACTAGTGACAATACTAGCCACTAATATCCACGAATGAAATACTGTCAAATCATCCGCATATAACTGCCACCGGTCAATCATAAGCGAGACTAACCAGATCTGGAAATCTGGAAAACAGGCCTCTACTCAGTCATCAATTCAACCGTACAATTGCAACATGACACATCCAGACATTTACTAATTTCATGCTACTAAACATGCTAGAAATTCGTATCCACGCAAGAAACACGGTCAAATCATACGCCTACAACTGCCACTAACAAATCATACGCATTGCGCGCTATGTGCCCATGTCACATACGGACTAATCGGATCTGGAAAACAGGCTTATACAATAAAAGTTCTACTTAGTCACGAATTCAGCCGTAAAGTTGCAACATGACACATCCAGCCATTTACTAATTCCATCTTACAGGGACGAACCTTGTCAAAATCATGGATCGTATACTACACCAACGAGAGATCATAAAACAGCAAACCCTAACTAAGTGCTTAGATCCTAAAACCACCAATCGGCACACACGAATACGAGCAGCAGCACAGGAAGGCGGAGTACCAGACAAAGCGAAAGATCACCGAACGGGCGAGAGCTCGCGGGGAGGACGAGAGGACGCACCTTGATCTCTTGAAGGAGGCGGCTGCCTGCGAGGAAGACGGAAGAGAGCTGCTGTGGAGAGCTGCTGGCGGCGGCGTAAGGGTTTGGATCACAGGTAGGAATTATTTATAGGAGGGGAAGGCACCGGCAGCGTGACGCTGCTCGGGTTGGGCCATGCGCCGTCGCCTGCGCTCTGGCTAAAAGCCCATCCGAAATGAGACTAAGTAGCCCAGTACACAAGAAAATCCCAATAGCAAACTCCCTTCCCTTATCCCTCCTCCTTCCCCCGAGCGGAGCCCAAACCAAACCAGACCACGCCGGAGCGGAGCGAAGCAGGCGGCGGCCGGCCATGGAGCTGTCGATGAGTGGCGGCGCGCTGCGGACGTTCACCCGGTCCGTCACCTGTCTTGCCCGCGTCGGCTCCGACCTCGTCCTCCAGGCCCACCCCGCCAAGGTCGGCCTCCCCTCCTCCCGTTCCCCAACCGGCGCGCGATTTCTGCTGCCGCGGCGGGCGGTTCTGACATTTTTGTTTTGGGCGTTCGGTTTTTCAGCTGGAGCTGCACACGCTCAACAGCTCGCGGTCGGCGTACGCGTCCGTCTCCCTCGCGCGGGACTTTTTCGACCACTTCCACCTCTCCGCCGCCGCCCCGGCCTCCACGCCGCTCCAATGCAGCGTCCTCCTCAAGTCCGTCCTCTCCGTCCTCCGCACGCCCACCGCCGCGCTCGACCGCCTCGCCGCCTCCCTCCCACACCCCGACGCGTCCAAGCTCCAGCTAACCCTCCACTGCCTCAACGGTACATACACGCCGGCCTACTCCCTATGCCCCTCCCTCCTCTAGGGTTTTGCGATTGAGGAGATTTTTGCGCGCAAAATTACTTCCCTTCTGTGAATTTCCGTGCTATGGGCGCGCTTTTCTCTGTGTTCCCGCCAATTTTGCCATTTTGTTGGGTGCTCCTTTGCCTCGCATGTTTACTTCCTAATTTCCCTAAAAATTTGTTGTTAGGTGTGAGGAAGACGTACTGGATCGCGTGCAGCGCGGAGCCCGAGGTGCAGACGCTGGCGCTCGACCGCGGCCGCTTCCCCAGCCGCCTCGCCATCCGGCCGCGGGACCTCGCGCGCCTGCTCTCCAACTTCCAGTCCTCGCTGCATGAGCTCACCGTTATTGCCACCGAGCCTGGTGCAGGCCTGCCTGATGTCGGTGATGACGTTGGGGGGAAGGCCGTCGAGCTCCGAAGCTACATCGACCCTACGAAAGGTGGCTTCCTTTTGTGTGTTGATTTTTTTTATTTTTATTTTTTTGTATTGTTGATGGAGTCAGGTGCTCTGATTGATGAATGGTGATCGGGTTGTGAATTGTGATGGTGGTTTGTGGGGTTGCAGATGACTGCGACACGAGGTTGCACACGCAGCTGTGGATCGACCCGGTAGAGGAGTTCTTGGAGTATGTGCATACCGGTGATCCAGTTGATGTCACATTTGGGTTGAAAGAGCTGAAGGTGATCTATAATCAATCTTTTGTTCTTCCAAGACTTATATTCAATAGATTTGGGGTGAAAACTTAAAAGACATTAGAGAATGGCTCCCTTGAAATGGGAAATAAATTGTAATCTAGTGTACATTTAATCGAATCGAAGAACATTTCTGTAAGAGCAGGAAGGAATTCTGGAAAATAGTCCTTTGTGTGTATGCCTGAACGTGCAGTAGAGCTCAAACTATGCCAATACAAGAAACATAGCTGCAAGTTAAAACTCCTTTTGATGTCTTTCTAAAAGCATGTAGGTTGCTTTGCTAGATGGTGGTTAGATTTTCTGTCACATAATCATAGTTTCTACAAGGATGTGATTTGATGTCAAGTGGTATGTTGAGAAGTTGATACATTATATTTTTGGGTTCCTTTTAAAAAAGATTCATTTTGTTTGATAATTGATGAAGTAATAGCTTTGTTTCTAGTCAAGTGTTTTGATGGCCTGAGACTTAACAGATTTCCTTCCTTTTTCTCTCTCTTTCAACTAGGCTTTTTTAACATTTTGCGAAGGATGTGAGGTTGATATTCTCCTGTTCTTTGAGAAGGCTGGCGAGTAAGTTGTCATACTGATCGAATTGTGTTGTCCTTTTGGATTGGTTCTCATGAGGCTCTGTATGAATTGCAGGCCTATCCTTTTGGTTCCTAAATTTGCAATGGATGATGGATCAAATTCTGATTTCGATGTGACTCTAGTTCTTGCCACTATGCTTGTATCACAACTAATTGACAGCAATGTTGCCCAGCAACCAGCTACTTCGGCACGGCACGCAGAAGAACCAATGGCTGCTGCTACACCATCAGTGGTTCCTGAAAATGTCTCAAACCATACTAAAATATGGTCGGAGCTTTCAGGTGTGTATCTTTCTGGCAAAGGGTTATTGATAACCATTGGTATGGTCCATAGTCAAAGGGATCCTTCCTAGGTCGATGCCGCATCCCACATACCGGATTCATTGACCTAGGTACGATTCGTGGGACATGGTACACCATTCCTATGTAATTTAGAAGGAAAAGTGGCGTACCACGTTTCTCAACCCCGTTCCTCGACCCAGTCGACCCTGGTGACTATGGTATGGTCACACTTTAGGCACGCCTTCCTGTGTCAAACTATGCACCATTGTGATCTGATGAGAACTGAGACTGGGCCAAAGGGCCTGTACAGAACGTAGTGACCACTTTTTGATAGTACCAATACCAGACCACAGTGCATGGACAGCCACATGCCTGGGTGTGATCAAACTAATGGTGACTGAAAAACTTCTTTCATATCTGAATCCTAACATTATCCTGTTGATGTACCATCAAGCTAGTTAAAGATAAGCAAGCTTTGTTAAACAGGTAGTGCTCCCAAAAGCTTTGAAGCTAACAGAGAAGAACATGCCCAGAAGGAGAGGAATGCAAGTGCTAGTCTGCTGAATGACACGTCAATGCTGCCCAATGTTAAAAACGCTGCCTGCAAGCCACCAGCCGCAGGTAATGCAAACGATACGTATCCTATAAATCGCTTCACTTCTTGCTAATTTATACTCAATATTATAACTTGCTACCACATCAAATTCTGGACTTGAATCTTTCTATTCGTCCACGCGGAAAGAATTCATCTTCTCTGTTATCTCTGTTTTAACGAAATTAAGCCTGTGTGCATGAAATATTCTTTAACTTGGGATTATCAACATCCCTCAACATGAAACCTTTCTGCCCCATATGTTGGATAACTAAGCAGAACAAAGCCTGTCTTCGCGTACCTATCTTCCTCACAGTAAATGGGTATCTACTGCATTTCAGCTAGTTAAAACCATAGGAGACACCTTTCAGGATAATGCCAAGTTTAAGTATTAGGAGTAAGCTTACAATCATGCTGATGGTATACTTGAACTGGCTAGTCTAGTGGAAGGAGATATGCTGATATATACAATGTCTGAATTTGATGAATGATGACTTTCTGAGACAAGGTGTTGAGTCCATAAAAATTGCATCACTGGATTTGCATGGCAGTTAAATGAAGTCCTGGATGCCCACCATTTGTTCCTGTGCGTAATTGATCAATCATGTCAAGAATTCTATGTTAATGCAGACTTTTCACTTGTTATTAATCATATATTGGGACCTATAAGATCTGGGTCTTGAGTTATTTCTGCTTTCCTGCTTCCAAAATTGTGTTTCCTTAACTAGTTTGAACTGCAGAGTGCAGCCTATGCAAATGGATCACTTGGAAGAGCCTACTGGTTAATTATCACAACATAAGACACATTGCATTCTCAAAGCAGTAGTTACTGGTGCATTTGTATTGCTTCTGAATATTTAACAAACATGCTTTTCTTTTGTTGCAGAAATTGTCAGTGATAACCCTCATTCGCAGCATCACCCGAGCAATTGGGTAGGTGCTGATGAAGACGACGATGATGACGAAGATGAGGAGCTTCTTGTCCAAACAACACCTCATGTATCGCAGCATCACCCGAGCAATTGGGTAGGTTCTGATGAAGACGACGATGATGACGAAGATGAGGAGCTTCTTGTCCAAACAACACCTCACTACATGGACTAAGGATCGGTTCTGATTCTGAAATTTGTAGGTACATTCCAGCCAAGTGCATAGTGGATGAACTAGAAATTAGTTGAAGAGCTTTTTTGTTTGCTCTTAGTTCTTGTAGGCCTGGTGTTAACAATGTTGTAAATAGGGCAGTTTTAGCAAACATTCAGAATTAATTTCAGCAAATTTAAAAGACATTAAAGCATAATTCCAGTAATATATAAATGACCAAATTAACATATGCACATGTAATTTCTCCAAGTCATTTAAAATGAATAATATGCTTATCACATACGCCATGTGTACAAACGAAATCAGCGTACAGCTAAGATTTAGAATATTGATAATTGTTCTTAGAGAGCTAGTTGCACAAGATTTAATCTTAGCCATCATGGCATTTAAGTCTATACTCTTCACTAATTGAATATGATGATATAGATTCAAACTTTGAACTCTAAATAGTACTTAACTAATCTGACACAAGATCTCAACCTCAATAGATAACAGAATATTCTTTCGGCAAACAGGTGATCATAAAATGATCACTAACCAGCACTCCAGTCAGCCAACAGAACTCAATAAAATTACAGTGCTAAAAAAATACAGTTCACAAGTTCAGCAATAATGCCATTTGGCTAACTGAAGAGTAAGCAAAGATAATTGCTAGAGATCACAGAACCAAAAGAGGTTCAATTCAACTAAGCAACAGACTGATAAACCAAAGTGACAGCAGTTAGCAACACATTAGAGCTTAAATATGAACTAATTATCAATTTTATTCCAGCATAAGACTATTAACATCGTTGAGCAGTTCAACAGAGCACACAAATACCACATTGCAGTATCTCCCAGTGTTAGGCACAAACAAATCACACGGATTGAATATACCCAATAGCACAGCATATACGCAAAATGATATGACAAAGGAATGCTTCAATACTCACAAAACTGATGGTACTCGAAACCACCGAGAAGAAACGACAAGGCACGTTGATAGACGCTGTCTTAGAAAACCAAGCGTCTCGCTGTGTCGCACAAAATAGACAAAGTTGACGGAGATACAATGTCGATCTTCGCACTTCGGGACACACCGAAGAACGAAGTTGAGGTACAGGAGAATCCTGCACAAGATCACAAGAATGTACTGGTCAAGTGCAGCTCACCACCGAGCACCAAGCTCACCACTGAACAGACACCCTCTTCCTCCACAAAATCAATCCAAATTTGATCAACACAAGCACCGACCCACCGATTCTCAGAATCCTCACATCAAAAATCCCCTAGAGGAGGCGAATGGGGAAACTACTGGGATGACACCATAGGAGATCAAGATCTTCACCACCGACGACGTATGAACACTACGGCGGCGCACAAGCTCCAAACCCCTCCACAATCGAAGCCAAAATCAAAGAGGAAGAATCAGAATCAAAAAAGGGGAAAACTCTTGCATTTCTCGATCTTGAAAAGAAGAGAAGAGGTGACCTTACCAAGAGGAGAACTGTGCGCCGGACACGGTGGTGGCGAACGACCGGCTCCGAGAAGCTCAGACCAGCTCGTGCCTCCTGCGCCGCGCACGATCGCCGAGCAAGAGTCTCCAACCTTATCCCCTCACACCTCCAACCAACAAGTGGGCCCCACTTCATGATTTATTGTCCTTTTCTATTTATTCTTTTCTCAAAGTGAGAAATTCCAAAATACCCTCACCAAATACACACAAACAAAATGCGCTAATTATTTAACCCAGTAACTACTAACTAATTTGTAGTCAATGTGGCTATTGCATTTTTGCATAACGTAGAAAATATTGAATGTGAGTTGTTCTGCTTCGCATAAGTGGTATGTTTATTCTTTTTTGCCAGAAAGACAAGTGCATTTGCATCAATATGAGCAACGTAGTTCCCGATTTCTTAAAAACTTCTCTACACTCCTAATGTTTGTTCATGCGATATCTGCGTAAACCTGTGTGGATGCGAGCAAGTGTGCGCCTGTGCGAGGTCCATCATGGCATTGCTGCAAAGTGTATGAATCATGAATTTTGTAGTGACTCTATTCCCATATTCCAGTACTCTTTCAAATACACAATACCCACCCTAGCTTTCCCTATCATTATCCCTTGTAACTTGCTATGTTATGTATGGCCTTTTGGTTTGTTTACTGCTGTTCCTGGAGCAAATTGATTAAACAACATGATGCTTTTACTTTACCAGAACTTGGAAGATGGTGAAAGAAACTGAGATCTGGCATGGAAATTACTTCCTTTTACTAATGGGGGCTTTGCTTCTTCCGAGTATCATGCATCCTGCATGTTGATGCAGCTCACTTGGATGCGATAGGAGTCTGCTGTCCCGTTACCTTATTTGTCATGGTCCGAATGATCAAATTCCGTGGTCTTTCCTTAGACTGTTGGACAAGGCCATAGCTGTATGATGTTATAACTTACATCCAGGGAGCTGACGAATGGAAATGTAGCAGAGATTATCCGAACATGACTTCATTAGAGAGTATATTAGAAGTGATTACTTTAGATGATACGATGTTATTTTGCGGTGGTTGTGTGCATATGTTTGGTTGGCCTAAGTACTGCCAGTTTCTAACAAAATGAGTTGCATCACAGAGATCTTATTTCTAAGGCTTTGAAGGATTTTGGGTTATGCGTTCTTCTGTGTGGCATGAATATAAACAACTATTATAGTATGATTATTGGTTAGTTGTTGGGAGGCAACTGGCATCATTTGTTGAACAAGGATGCATTGATCGGTTGAAACTGGATGCTGCATGCCATGCACGATGCAAGTACACACGCACAAGAAAGAATGTCTTGCAGCAACCACCTACCTTACCTGATACCTTACGGTCTCTATGATGTGGAGTTAGGGACTCGGGGGATGAAATGCAGCTTCTGATCGCGTTGTTGTCACATATCAAAGCCTGAAATCCCACTGGCAGTGGGGCCCCTTTGACAGGGACATGTGACCAGTGAAATTATGTCAACCAGTGCTGTTTCGACGCGAATTTCACAGGAAATTTATAGGAAGCGTAATGATTCTTACAAGAATCCTGCGAAATTCCCGTGTCTGAGGATAAGCCTTGACTATTGATTGAAACAACAATCAAATTGAGCTAAACGTGAGAGCCTTCGCTGGAACAGAATTACAGAAATTAGATGAACACATGCTACACTAGATTATTGCATTGCACCGGCTTTTACTCCGAACTAAGCTCGCCATCCAACGCGTGTTTGGATTTAATTTAAGGAGAAGATTTTCTATGTCAACCTGCAGCAACAATGGCGGCTATGACTGCTAGATGCTTGTGCCATGCCGCACCATCACTCAATCCGTGATGTTACTTATGCCTTAGGTGGTTTTGAACCTGATCTCCGGTCACATTGACTATTAGATGCTCATTCAAGACCCTAGCACAATTGTTCAGATGAACTTTCTTGAAGTCAGTGCTCATTTTACTGCCATTAGCACAAGATTAGACAAGTAGGTCAACACAAATGCGGACATTGCATTTGTCCAGACAACCCCACCGCCAGTGTTACCCGCCATGTTATCCCCATATTCTGAGTCCATTTCCTACAAACCGCTGAAAGCAATGGAAATAATAGGTTTGCATGAGATGTTCGCATACAATTTATCACAAATTATAGGTTTACATGAGAGGTTCGCATATAATTCATCACAAATAATAGGTTTACATTATATATTTAATGGTTTTCGTTGTTTTGAAGGGCCTCCCACATTTGGTTCGCCAGAGTTGCCTCTGGTCAACCGTTGATCTATGGTCAATTGCTTGCTCCCTTGCTGTCCTACGGGAGTTTGGTGTCTAAGAAGTCTCGGGTACAACGAAATGGTCACTTCCTTGAGAAAGAACCCAGTTGTGTAGGATGCAGGAGGCTATGACAACATCAACTTGAGTTGAGAAGGGGGAGAATGAAGTGACATCATCGAGGACTTTGAACCTCTTCTTGAGTGATCCAAAGGCACGCTCTACGCTCACTCATAGAGAGGAGTGCCTAAGATTGAACAATTCCTTTTCATTAAGGGGAGGATTGTTCCCCCATTCATTCAAGTGGTACCTCACACCGCGGAAAGGTGGGATGAACCCAGGTTTGGCTCTGTAACCAGCATCCACTACGTAGAATTTCCCTAAAATATGAGGAACACATTTATGAAGATGCTATAGTGCTATGTATGGACATGTACTGCTACGAGGATGCTATTTACCTTGAGGGACACATAGTCCATTCTCACGCTCTATTGCATAGGCTAACACCGCTGCTCCCCTCCCAACCAGCCAAGACCTATGTGAAACGAAGATCAAAGTCTACGGCTGTCATGACATTTTGAGTAGGAAATGACTTCCTACCACGAAATGTTGCCTCCATAGATGTACTAACGGAGGCCCTTATATGTGTACCATCAATGGCTCCAATGCAATCATATTTGGTCAAAAAATAGAAAAAAATATTTAGTAACCCACAAATGTTCCCCAAAATTCTCTAAGGTATACTTGTTAGCTATCATACCTTAAAAAATGGATCCCATCTTGGGTTCCCTGCAATTTTGCTTGGGATCTCCAAAGAAGGTGACCTAAGAAGCTTATTTCGTAGCTCACCTAAGGCACGTAAGACAAGTCGAAAATATCGGCTAACTGTTTCACCTGACCGAGTGAAATTGGTTCCAACTAGTCTATTTCTGAGGTTATGGCCAATTGTGTTCAGGAACATGGCCACTTGCTCCTCAACACATACATGTATAGTGTCACGGAGAAAAGAACGCTCTTTCAAAACTTCACACAACCGAAAGAAAGGAGCTCTCTTCAGCCTAATTTTGTTGGTACAGGTTGTGTCATTCTTCCAAAAATATTTATTTAGATAATCAATTCTAATCCTATCCCTTTCCTCGATTGGGCCATATGTAATACGGTCTCTCCTATTCCTTAGTCTAGACCGTAAAAACAAACTATCATGCAAGCAACCACATATGTAGCACAACCAATATGCAACATCTTTCTCCTTTTCAACTTGTTGTTGTCCATCTACAATTCATGAGTGTCATACATAATTAGCACTGATGACTACAAATTTTTTTAACATTACAGTAGACAATGTATTGACTGGTATTGGTTATCAGTACCAAAATAACAGTTGGTCATATTGCAAAGTAGAAGCATGAATAAACCAATTATTCAATGGCATTTGCTATCAGTATCTTTCTCAAGTAATGAACAACGGGCCATACCAACAAAGCAGCATGAATATAAACGATTTCTTATTATCTGAATTACATCAATAAATCCCACAAGCAATATTTCATCTATCTGCGACATGCACAAGCACGATAAGAGTGAGATCTACCAATTTTTCCCAAACAAAACCAATCCTACATTATCAGGTCATACCGACCAGGGAGATTTGTGATTTAGGATCCATACCTTTGATTACCGAGATGAGAGCAAGACCGGGGGAGGAAGAGATCTGGGAGGGGAGGAAGAGATCTGGGAGGGGAGGAAGACGGAGTGTCCTTCCCTTGCCTGCGTCAAATCCACACCATGGGAGGCGATGCGGGCGACGGGGTTCTGCAGGGGGGGGGAGATGATGTTCTCCGGGGCGATGCGGGAGGCGGCTTCTGGCAGGGGGGAGACGAGGAGAGCGGAGTGGATCTAGGAGAGGAGCGTAGCGGGGCGAGAGAGGGAGCGGAGTGGATCTAGGAGAGAGGAGCGCAGCAGGGGCGAGAGAGTGAGTGCAATGGGAGAGGAGCGCTTGGGGGAGAGAGAGTGGCAGTGAGGGTGAGAAGAGTGAGCCTTGTGCAATGGAGGAGCGCAATGGGCGACAAGAGAGTGAGCGTAGTGGGGAGACGAGCGGTGAACCGCGTGATTCGGAATATTTCGCCGAACGCCAATGTACAGTATTAGCGGGAATATACTCGACGATGGAATGAGTCGGTGTGAACCAAACGATCCAATCCACTGAACTAAACAGTTGAACTTATCAATTCCCCGAACCGTACGGTGCAGAACGATTCCATCTCCTCGTACCCTAAAAAATAAATTCTGTTCTTCCCACAAACGGCCCACCAACAGCCCACAAGACCCATCCAAAACGATGTCCTCCGTCGAAAACTCGAAAGCCCATCGCAAACAAACGGCACCACTCGTCTCCCGACCAAATTATCCACACGCCTCCGCCTCCCCGAGCTTGCACGCCGCGGCCGAGCACAATCACCACCATCATGGCCTCCGCCTCCGCCTTCCTCTCGCTACGCCTCCCCACCCCCTCCCCGGCCCCCACCCCCTCATCCCTGTTCCTCCCAAATCCTCTACTCCGGCCTGCGAGGGGCGGCGCGCCGTCCTCGGCGCTGGTGGCGCGCGCGGTCGGGGCGACCCCGCCGCCTCTGTTTAACCCCCGGACCGACCCGTTCCTCTCCACCCTAGCGTCCGCCTCGCCCGAGGAGCTGTCCGCCGCCGCGGATGGCGGGCGCCGCGGCGAAGACCACCTGCCGTTCCTCGAGATCTTTCAGAACGCCAAGCTCATGGCCTCACCCGCGCAGGTGATTAGTGTTTCCGTGCTTGCGTGCTTCGTGCTTGTCTGGGAGGCGGGAATGAAGCTGCGTTTGTTTGATACGATGCTGGTTTCAGCAAAAAGTTAGCTAAAACATGATATTCTGATGCTTATTTAGGTATATCTAACACATAGCGATCGTTTCTTTCTAAGGATTGTTCTGGTTTATCATTTTGCTCATTCTCAGAAAGAGTGTAACCCCTCCATAGTTCAACACATATCAACGCTGTGCTCAGCATCAGCTAACACGTTTAACTATGTTGGTAATTACTACTAGTTTTAAAATGTTCTGTACTACTAAAGAATAAATAGCCTCTACAAGCAATCCATGAAGCCTATCCATTTGGGGATTAGGAATTTGGGATGTTAGTATGTTACAAACTTATCCACTCGGTATGTTACAAACAATGATGGAGCGGTAGCGGGAAGCCAATGCCTGGAAAATGTTCCAATGAGTCAAGGAGGGAAATGGGTACTGGGCCTGGCCCCATCTGACCAACTCGTTGCGGCGAAACCTCTTACCTCAACCTCGGCGATACGTCGACGATGAGGACGCGATAGCTTGGTATCAGAGCCAGGATGATCCGTCGGTTGTTCCTTGTTTTCTCGCGGCCTTGATCGGTGAAATCCCGAGGGAAGGTTAGCGATTGCCTTGTGTGATTGCTGTAATCCCCAGCCCTAGGTTCGGTCGTCTTACAGTGGGAAAACCACGGTTTCGGCTAAGCAAGGAGTCCGGACCGTCAAGTGGTGGCGGCAACGGAAGGTATGGAGGTGAGGTTAGTAGAGTTGTGGAAATCGGAGATGAAGATGATGCGGAAGGAGATGAATTCTCACATGGCGGCGGTAGATCAACGATTGGACCAACATGGAACAAGAATGGATGATATGCAGACGAAGGTGAACATGACAATGGAATCAATCCGAAGGGTACAACAAGAACAAGTCATGGTAGCGAAGACGCTCAAGGCGGCCGCACGTCCTCGACTGGTGATTCCGGCCAGAGATAAAGCGGGGATAATGGGAATGAAACTAGGAGAGTTTGCGATTCAAGGGGCGGCATTACCGGCGATCCCTCCAGTACCGAATCCACCCCAGGTACAACCCCCCCCTACGGCAGTAATTTCAGAGGTGCAAGAGACAAGCATAGGGCCTCAGGAACAAGGTAGGAGAAACTGGATGCCTAAAATGGATTTCCCAAAATTTGATAGTACTGATGTCAGAATCTGGGTTGATAAGTGTCAATTTTTTTTTTGCAATGTATATGATTCCGGAAGGATTTAAAGTGGTGGCAGCTACAAGGTACATGAATGACAGTGCGACGCATTGGTACCAAGCCTATAAGGTAGCTCATGGGTGGCATGATTGGGAGCAGTTTCGAGAAGCAGTGGTGTTGGAATTTGAAGGAAATACTCAAAGAGACAGGATCCGAGAACTGTTGCTCCTAAGACAAATCAATTCTGTCAAAGACTATAAGAGAAAGTTTGATGCTCTGGTATATCAGATTCGGTTGTATGATCACAACATCGGGGGATTGAAGGAGGAATTGAGGACGGCTGTTGAAATACAGATGCCAACCACAGTGGCAATGGCGGCTACTTTTGCATGTGTTCAAGAAGGTGTAGTAGAGAAGACCAGAAAATATATGCACATGAGTAAAAGCTCTGGATTCAATACTCACTCGGGAAGGAAGGAAGAGAGTGGTAAAAGACAAGAAGTCAGTCAGAGCTCAGGCTTTGAGAAAGGGGAATTATGGAAGGCCAGACAATTGAAGGAGTATAGAAAGGCAAATGGGTTGTGCTTCAGGTGTGGGGACAAGTACTCACCAGCACACAAGTGTCAAAAGGCAACCCAGGGACAAATTCAAGCTATCAAAGCTCAAGAAATCCTATCAGATGATATCCTTGATGCAGTGGTTGCAGATGAAGAAGAGGAGGTAGATATGCACTTATCATTGAATGTGGTTTCAGGGTCAGATCATCTTAAGGCTATCAGAATAAGAGCATTGGTGCTGATCGGTTCTGGAAGTTCACACAGCTTTGTCAACTCAGAATTGGTGCATAGAGTTAAGGGTAAACCTGTGACAGTCAAAACAATGGCAGTCAAAGTGGCGAATGGAGAACTATTGTATAGTGATCAAGTGATGTTTGGAATGAATTGGTGGGTACAGGGGTAACACATTCCAACATGACATGAAGGTTCTGAATTTGGGAGGGTATGATGCTATTCTTGGGGCTGATTGGCTAGAGAAGTGTGGTGTTATAAAATGTCATTGGAAGGAGAAGTGGGTGGAGTTTGAATACCAAGGCAAAACCATTAGATTGCAAGGTATTATAGAATCAGACAACTCAGCAGAACCTCAGGAGATCTCAGTCGAGAAAGTGAAGAAATGGTATAAGGGAAATGAAATTTGGGCCACAGTAGTGTTGGAGCAAATCTTAGGAGCAGAACCAAGATGACATTCCAGCAGCAGTTCAGTCCATTCTGCTTAGTTATGAGGATGTTTTTCAGGATCCTAAGACTCTACCACCTCACAGGGTGTATGATCATGTCATTACCCTATTACCAGGAGTTGTACCGTGAACAACCGGTCTTATAGGTATTCTCCACTATAAAAAGACGAAATTGAACGCCAAGTGGCCGAGATGATCCAAATTGGACTGGTGACTCCAAGTCTCAGCCCATTTGCCTCTCCAGAACTACTTGTGAAGAAAAAAAGATGGGAATTGGAGATTTTGTGTCGATTACAGAAGGTTAAATGCAGTAACTGTAAAGAGTAAGTTCCCAATGCCAATTGTGGGTGAACTATTAGATGAATTGGTTGGCACTTGTTTTTTCTCTAAATTGGATCTAGAGTTTGGATTCCATCAAATTCGAATTACAAGATGAACACAAGACAACCTTTAAAACTCTTCATGGGCAATTCTAATTTAGAGTTATGCCATTTGGGTTGACAAATGCCCTAGCCTCCTTCCAGTGTTTGATGAATTCCATTTTTGCACCTTATATGAGGAAGTTCATATTGGTCTTTATGGATGATATCTTGATATACAGCCAAAACATGACGGATCACTTAAACCATTTGAGTATAGTTCTTGAGAAGAGAAGCAAATGCAGCTTTGCTCAACGAAAATTGGAGTACCTTGGGCACATTATCTCATATAAAGGAGTCGCTACAGATGATGCAAAAACTAAAGCAAAGGAATTATGGTATGTTCTTGGTAATATCACTGAGTTAAGAGGATTCTTGGGACTCACTGGATACTACATGAAGTTTGTTAGGCATTATGGAGTTTTAGCCAAACCTTTAACTGTGTTATTGCAGAAGGGAGTTTCAGTGGAGTGTGGAAGCACAACAAGAATTTGATCGATTGAAGGAAGCGATGAGTCACACTCCAGTGTTGGCATTACCGGATTTCCAACAACCACTCACTATAGAAACTGATGCGTGTGATAAAGGTATAGGCGTAGTACTGAGTCAGAACGGGCATCCAGTCACTTTCTATAGCAAAGCTCTTGGGGTAAACAACCAAAAGCTATCCATATATGAGAAAGAATTCTTGGCTGTCATGATGGCAGTGGATAAGTGGAGACAATACTTACAGCGAGGGCATTTACCATCAAAACGGATCATAAAAGCTTGTGCAACTTAGAAGATCAAGTATTACATTCTGAATTACAGAAAAAAGCCTTGACCAAATTAATTGGGTTACAATATAAGTTTCAATACCAGAAAGGTGAAAATAATAAGGTGGCAGACGCCTTATCCAGAGTTGGGCATCTCATTCATATCTAAGAAATATCAGCAACTCAGCCCTTGTGGATCCAGGAAGTTATAAATTCTTATGAAGTCGACACCTAGGCTCAGGAGTTATTCATACAGTTAGAAATGGTTGGTACTTTTGAACAAGGATACTCATTGAAGGAAGGAATCATTAGACATCATGGTAGGATTTGGGTCGGAGCTAATGCAGGACTTCAAACAAAACTGATTTGAGCATTTCACACCTCACCAATTGGAGGACACTCGGGTATCCAAGCAACTTATCAAATGCTTAGAAAATTGTTCAGTTGGCCGGGGCTCAAACAGGATGTTGAAAATTTTGTTAAGCAATGTGCGATTTGCCAGCAAGCTTGTAAACTTCCAGGGTTGTTGTGCCCACTGCATGTACCTAAGGGAGCATGGCAAGATTTAACATTGGATTTCATTGAAGGCTTACCCAAGTCTGAAGGTTATAATGTTGTCTTAGTGGTGGTTGATCGGTTTACAAAGTATGCAGATTTTGTCCCACTTAAGCATCCTTTTACAGCTGTGCAAGTGGCGAAGTTATTTCTCAACAACATAGTCAAGTTACATGGCATTCCCCGCACTATTACCTTTGATAGAGATTGGATCTTTACCAGTTCAATGTGGAAGGAACTGTTCAAGCTTCTAGACACCAAATTGCAGATGAGCACAGCGTACCACCCTCAAACTGATAGTCAAAGCGAAAGAGTTAATCAATGTCTTGAAATGTACTTAAGGTGCGCCGTACAAGACACTCCAACAAAATGACACCAATGGTTGTCTTTAGCTGAGTATTGGTACAATGCCACCTATCACTCGACTCTGGGGTGTACTCCCTTTAAGGCTCTGTATGGGATGGATCCACATTCTGGTCTTTTGCCTGATATATCTACTACAAACAATACAGTGGTGGCAGATATCCTGGTCGAGAGGGAAGCCTACTCATTTCTGAAACAACAGTTAGCAAGAGCTCAGTTACGGATGAAACAGTATTCTGACCAAAATCGGTCCTTCCGTGAGCTCCAAGTCGGTGAAAAAGTTTTCCTAAAGCTTCAACCATATGCTTAATCTTCGGTGGTCAATTGCCCTTTTCCAAAATTGTCATACAAGTATTATGGACCTTACACTATCTTGGCGAAGATTGGCGCAGTTGCCTACAAATTGGAACTTCCTGAAGGAGCTTTAGTTCATCCGGTGTTCCATGTTTCGCAATTGAAACCCTATGTTCCCAATCATACCCCAGTCGTTTCTTCACTTCCACAACCAGTGGGTTTTTCAGTACGAGATATTCAGCTTGAAGCTATTGTTGACAGAAGATTGGTTAAGAAGGGCAATACAGCGCATGTACAGACGCTGATCAAGTGGACACATCTTCCAGTAGAAATAGCGACCTGGGAAGACTACGACGTACTGCGCGCAAGGCTTCCAAAGGCTTGAGCTTGGGGACAAGTTGATACTGGAGAGGGCGGCAATGTCGAGCCTGGAGCAGCAACGTTACAATGATGGAGCGGTAGCGGGAAGCCGATGCCTGGAAAACGTTCCAATGAGTCAAGGAGGGAAATGGGTACTGGGCCTGGCCCATGTAATTGAGTCGTAGTTGTATTGAGTTGGTGTGAACTGAGTTGTGTATAAGTTTCGGAACTGAGCACTATCAGACGACATCGAAAAATAATTGGAAAAACTGTAGCGTATCTTCCCCTTCCTCATCCTTTTGCTTCCCCACCTGACTAACTCGTCGCGGCGAAACCCCGACCTCGACCTCGGCGATACGTCGGCGACGAGGACACGACATAGATATTTCAATCTGTGAACTGATGCATTCATGTATATAATGCCGTTTTTCTTTACTTCTGAAATGGTTGAAGTGCACTCTACCCAGCTCAATCTTCTGTATGTGCATGGTGCACCTTGATCTTCGCTGTCTAGGAGCATATTACAAACTTTATTTAACTTAACGATGTTTCACATATTCTTTGTAATTGACAGGTGGAACGTTCTAGCAGTTCTTACAGCCAGCACAGGCCTAGAAGACCTCCCCCAGATTTGCCATCATTGCTTCTTCATGGCCGAATTGTTTATATTGGCATGCCGGTATGAATTTGCACAAAGGTTATTTGAAAAAAAGGCTTTTGTTCATGGCATTTTACTATTTTGCATTTGTGGATGATGAACATGGTGATTGGTGACAAGAAACTTTGGTGAGCTCGACTAGCCTGGATAAACAATTTGATGAAATGCTAGATCCTAAGGTATCATACGTTAAAACCGCTGGACACTGGCCAGTAAAAGTTCGTGTTTCACTGTTTTGTATTTTATGGCCAATAACATTTCACATTTCACTGTTTTGTATTTTATCTCCTTGAATGCTCACAAAATAAATAAGCCAGTGTGCAATACCATGAATTCTAGGTGGCGAGAGCCGGTCACTACGTGTTTAACAAACATTTGGTCCTCAATAGCCTGGTTTCTTAATTTTTCCATCATTTAGTATTTACAAATAAAGATTTCATTTTTAAAGGGTTATTCATATTAGTATTATTACTTAGTTGGACTGAAGGTTGAGATCTGACACCTGCATATCTCTTACTTTATGGACTTTGTGCGATAAAGATCTCACCACTGCCAGCAGTAAAGAGGTTATGTTTGACCAGTGCCTCCATTCATTGAAGTGGATACTTTTGATCTCAGAGTACATATTGCTTGTCGCATATTTGTAACACCCCGGCCCATCCCCTAGGCCCAGAATGCTACCATTTCATCATAGTCATCACAAACTTTGCGCAGCTAATTTAATAACTACACACAGAGATAGAATTTCCGTAGGTAGCAAGTTCTGGTACGGGTCCGGTTCAAAATCCTACGGTTTTCTGAGTTTTGCAAATTCAAATTTCGAATTTCAGTTGGTTTTTAAGCAAATTCAAACGAAATTCTCTGGGTTTTCAGGAAAACCGTGTCATCGATTCGTTCCTACCTGGCGGATTCGGTCGATAACGGTTTTTATCCCTGACTACACATATTACAACAAAGTGGTTATAGAAAACATTTTACAGTAATGACAGCATATGATGCGGCTGTGCTATTCTCCATTCCCGATGCATGCCATTATCGTCGTTCACCTAAACACACAAATAAAAAATGGGTGAGTCCGAAGACTCAGTAAGCACATAATAGAAACGGTAAACACTGCCATACAAACATAACCACAACATTATTTCCATCATTATTTCCCCATTAATGAAATGCAACAATAATCTACATGCTCATTTGCTCATGCATCTCATCAGTTGATATCAGTATCGCGGAGTGTTCACCGTCGATCATACACTCTTCTCCCATCTTCGTTAGAATGGGGTCCTTACATTGTAGGACTTTTATCAAGTCCCTACAGATGTAAGATTTCATCTAGAGCACTTCGAATTAGTCATGTATCTTTCTCACCGACCTCACCGGAATAGTTACATGATTTTCTCACCAACCTGGCTCGTGTATTCTTACCATGATGCAAAATGCATATGGCCATTGTCATCATTAACAGGGTAGCCTCATTGCTCACCACGTCCCATTATCATTGCTATTATCATAAACATCATCATATAAGCATCATCATAATACAAAAACATCGCATTTTTTCATACCATTTGCATGATACCGCTCTACCATGCACTTGCGTTTTAACCAAATAGAGCGGAGCAACGTGGGGATGGCACCGTTCTCGAACCTCCACCTGTACAGGCAATCAATAAGACTTAATACATTACAGCATTACATGCACACATACGGACGTCATCGTCCCTATGCGCAATCTGACACAAACGAACCCCTCTCACCGGGCACTATTCTACTAACCCAGTGCCCAAAATCATTTTTTAAAAAATAGGTTGGGGATCACGTCGAGTGGACTTGCGAATAAAATTTATCTGTGCGCCCATAGTTTCTCCCCTCTTGTTTTTTCTCTTCTCTTCTTTTTTTTTTCCTTTCCTCCCCTTTTCTTTCTTTCTTTGCTTTTCTTTCTTCTGGCCGAAGCCATCCGGCCTCCCCTTATCTCTTCATCTTCTCTCCCCAAAGCTTCCTCCCTCCTTCTTTCGCCCAATGCTCTGCCGCCGCCACCTCCTCGGCTCCGGCCAAGCCATGGCGCCGCCCCGGCCGCCTCCTGGCCACCGCCGCCTACTCGGCCCGCATCCCTAGGCTCCTCGCGCCCCTACGGCTAGGCAGCTGCCGCTCGACCTCTCCTCGGCTCGCCTCGGCCCCTCTGCCCCGGCCGCCTGCCCCCGCTGGCTGGCGCCATTGTGTGCCGAACTCCTATTGCGCCGTCCGCGCCCGGTGCACCGCTCCCGTGGGTGCCGCTCGAGCTCGTCGCCTCGCCATTGGCCTCCGGTGGCCCGAGCTTCGCCCGGCTCCCCTTCTCCTCTATGCGACAGCCCCGGCCTCCGCTCCAACGTGTGCGTACAAGGCGCTCGGCGGTCCACTGCGCCCAGTGTCGTCGCCGCCTCCCAGGAGCTCTACCCTGGGACGGTCTTCTCTACTCCCCCTCCCCTTTACCTTACGCATAATGGTATTGTGCCATGCTTGCTTGCCCAGGAAGGACAAAAAATATGGGGGAAGATAACCTACTTGGTGTTATCGGTTTAGCAGTGGGAAGTTGCGACGACGGTGGTTGTGGTGGTGTCTTTGCTCTCTGGTTGGTACTCCTCTCCTCTGACCCTCTTCTTCACTTCCCCTCCGTGGATGCTTTGGCCCAGTAGCCTTCTTGGTTTTGCCTCTTGCCTTGGCTGTGGGTGCCTTCAGTTGGCTCTGTGGTGGCTCCTCTGGTGCTTGCCTGTGGAGCTTAGCTGTGAAGTGGGTTTTTATGGGGGGATGCTTCAGCTGTGCTGGGGTTGGTCTTATCCCTTCTCTGTGGCTCCTGTTGGCTTGGGTGAAAAAAATGAGGTTTTACCTCATGGCCAAACTTGTGAGTAAAAATGGTATTTCTACTGCGGAAGGTAAGATGGTAAAAATCGTGGGCTTTTGGATTTTTTATTGCCGAATGATGATGCCCACATACGTGAGAGGCGCCGACCGGCCACAGACGGTCTAGGAACCTCAGTGAGCGACAAATTATTCGGCATTTCTAAAGCCGAAGGGTTCTGACGGCAAAACCCTTTTTATCCCTATTGTTCATTCTTGGATTGTTCTCAATCTTCGCTTTTCTTTCTACTGGCATTACAATATTTCTTCCATATAGTTCCACTAACTTACAAGGCGACTTTTCCTGCACATAGCTTGGGTTGGGCCCATGCTTTCACTTCTATACTGTGGAACTGGAAAAGAATGCTCGTTAGAGTGTCCTTTGTGAATGTTGGCTTAATTCCATTGTACATTTAATAAACATGGCAAACCTTTTGTAACAGTTGCAAAAGTAATATAGCTTTTTTACATAAAGATTGCTAAATATTGTTGACTTGAATACTTGATGATTGGACAAATTCTGTTTTGAGTATACATCTACTGTAGTTAAAATGGCATAGCTATATCTTAGACTCTTACTGCGTTATTATTTGTACATCATGCTATAAGACTGGTTATTCTTGCAACTTCCACAACCTCATGAGATTGTCTTTTCGTGCTAATAGTTGGTGCCAGCAGTTACTGAGCTCGTCGTTGCCCAGTTGATGTACCTTGAATGGATGAATAGTAAAGAGCCTGTTTATATATACATCAACTCAACAGGAACAGCTCGCGATGATGGTGAACCAGTAAGCAAGCTTACCTTGTTCGATTGATGACTTGTGGTCAACTGTGTTCTGTAATGCCTTGATTAAGTATCTATCGAATATGGCTTATTTATGCCCTGCCAAATGCGATAAACTAGAGGTCTTTTGTAGCCTTTTTGGTTATCATCATGATAGTCAAATTGTTCTTAATGTAGTTTTTTAAATTTGTCAGGTTGGGATGGAGAGCGAAGGTTTTGCTATCTACGATGCAATGATGCGGATGAAAACTGAGGTGCCATATTTTACATTCACTATCTATACTTCAGTAGTTCAATATTAAATTATCAATCATTTGGTATAATTGTTGGGAAGTAAAATATTTTAGAAAAGACTATTGTCTACTAAAGACAAATAGTTAAACTTTTTACGATGTATGCAATCTGGAGCAAAGTTGCCCTATGCCTATTTTCACCGGAGGTTATTAATGGATACTTGGATAGTCTTTGTTCGTTTGTTTGAACTGAATAGAGCCTGTAAAAGATAAACTGATCTTATTCTCATTTTTTTATGCATTTATTCAACTTTAAAGTGGTCCTAACGTCAAACTCACCACATATTTGAGGACTGATGTTTTGAACTAGGATTTGTCATCAACATAAGATTAGGATGTACCGTTTTTAGAACTGAACATGAGTGCACTCTGTGAATTTTATAGAGACTATTACTATTTTCTGCATATATGGTTCTCATGATGAAGTTACCATTTGTTGTGCAGATCCACACACTTTGTATAGGAGCCGCGGCAGGTCATGCTTGTCTTGTCCTTGCAGCAGGAAAGAAAGGCAAACGCTATATGTTTCCTCATGCCAAAGGTAGTCCTGTGCAAATCCACACTTTCTTTCGTTGGTTGATTCCTGCTAATGACAGAAAACATACTTCCATGCCAGCTATGATTCAGCAACCTCGTATTCCTTCATATGGGATGATGCAAGCATCTGATGTAGTTATTCGTGCAAAAGAGGTATGAGCTGTGATTTCATGTTTCATTTGCTTCTACTCTTTAAATCTATTTCCTGTTCTGATGTATCATGTATGATAAGCAAGTGTGCGTACAGTTGCTAGAGTTACATATAGTCACTTTTGTTACTTTTGGTTATTTCTGTTAGAGATATATATGTTAGAGATATATATGTGTTAGAGTAGGACTCTAGATATTATTTGGTTTCCTTATCTATAACATGTACTTGTGTATATATACTGGCCCATTGACCCCCTGATAATACAAGCACTATTCCTAACATGGTATCAGAGCGTACCTAGGGTTTCGCTTCGCTTGTCGCCGCCCATGCCGCATTTCGAGACGGCATCGCCTCTGTCGTCATCTTCGACGACTCGATCGGATCGAATCTCGGTCTCGAGGCGAGCCTCGTCAAAACCGCCGCGCCGTCGCTTTCTTTCCGCCGGCGGCTTCGGGATGACTCGAGCACATCACCGGCCACCGTCGTCGCCGCTTCCGCCACTCTCTCGCCGCCGCCGCCCATTTGCCGGCTCACTCGTCTTGCCGCCGCCGCCTCGGTCCCCTCGAACCCCGGCTTGCAGACCGGCGTATACGCCTTGGATCGTGGCCGTCGCCGACGCCTCCACGGCCGTGCATCGACGCCCTCGGCTTCCTCAGATATCGTCGCTGAAGCCGCCATCGCCGCCTCGCTACCGCCAGACGAGCAAGAAGCAGGACAAAGCCGCGGGGACGCTGCGGATCGCCGAAGCTGGCTGTTGTTCTGCCGCGCCGCCGACGCAGGCCGCCGCCGCCGACCGCCACCATGAGGAGAGGCCGAGGAAAAAGCCGAGGTGCGGTTGGGATCGAGGAGATCCGCCAGCCGAAGCCGAGGTGTGGTCGGGCTGAAGTTCCAGAAGATAAATATCTGAACTTCCGACATTTGAAGTTCCGAAGACAAAATCGAACTCCGCAACCCCAATTTCAGCATGACGATTATACTCGAAAATGTCATAACTTTTGACTCCGATGTCCGGAATTGAGTGATCTCGGACTCTATGGAAAGCTTATTCAGAGGGCTACATTAACCCACCTATTTGATTGATCTCAAACACATTTGATCAAATCAAAAGCACAACTCCAAAGAGCCACTATCATGATCTAAGTCCAAATAAATAGCAATAAGCAATCTTAGACCATGCCAAGGAAAATGCATGAATCCCAATGATTTGCAAAACACATTTGCAAACTTAGATCATGCCACAAGGTGTAGGTACATGGACTTCAACCATTTGCAAAACACATTCGCAAAAGTATAGTCACATGCTACAAGGATTAATCAGATAAGCCTCAACTATTTGCAAAACACATTCGCAAATAATAGCATCATGCCATGTAGAGCTAGAGCAAGCAAGATTGAGCTATCAACACATGATGAGACTCAAGCTACTAGACAAGACCCCTCTTAATAGTATGCCGCAACCTATACTAGCAATCAGGCCTTCCAACCAAACACCAAGACCTAGAAAAGACTAGGAACACATCCTTAGCCCTAGCTAGTCATACCTTTGTTATGAGCATCTTCTTGAAGCTTGATGACGCACATCTTCACTTCAAGTCCGGTCATCGTCTTGACATGCATCAACCCATGATGCATCCTTTACTTGACCTCCATCAACACATGATGGGTCTTCTGTGACTTGACGATCAACTCATGATCATCTCCTTCTTCGAGATCTTGTTATGCATCAACACACGATACATCCTCTTCTTGAACCTTGACTTGATGACGATTAACTCATGATGTCATCCAAAGTCTTCGCCACCCTAGAACATAGCCTATTCATCCAACTCATGAAAATGTTAGTCCCACAATGATTAACAATAATTATCAAGATATACATGATCCGGGGAGATCATTCTTGAGATAAGAGGAAGAAGTACCGGCGGGAAGACCTAGTTTTCCGTGCGGTTGCTTCTTTGCTTTGGACGGCGTGGTAGAAGATTAAGCGGCCGTGAAGAGTCGTGAGAAAAAAGCGTTGTTCTAACCGCGCGCGCTTTGTTAGACCTCGTTGCCATCGTCGCCGCATGAATCGGTAGCCTACCAATGGGCACCGTTTCCTCCTCATTGCCGGTGATCTTGACGGTGTTAATTACAGACCGTGTCTCGCATGCGCATTCACATGCGTGGTCTTCGATCTCAGGGCGTCCTCTGCGGCGATGTCACGCGCCTTGCCCTACTCCTCCGCCGGACCTCGTCTCTGCTGCGCTATCCTCGACGGTAAACAAAGGCATTGTTGTTGAGGCTTGGCCTTGGCGATGAGAAGGGCGCCTCTGCTACCAAGAGGCTCGGATTTCTACATGGATCGATTAGCGCCTACATTCGGTGGTGCGATGACGGCGCTTGGCTGCTGCTTGTCTTCATCGCCGATGTCAAGCCTCAATTCTCTTACGAGGTTGTGGGATTTTCTTGGTGTCGGATGTGGACTCACCGCCGTCGGCGCTTCGAACCCTCGGAGATGCCTACTCACATCGGTGGTTCGCCGAGAGCACTCTCTTGGCCAGGTGATGCTCTGTGGGCGCCTTCTACGCTCGAGTTCTGGCATGCAGCGTCGGTGGACTCTCTTCGCCTTCTTTGGTGTCGCTCTGTTCGTCTTTGCTGGTATGCGTCTTGACCGGAGTTTCGGCGTGTCTCACGAGTTCCTTACTCGTCTTCGCCCTGAAGTTCAAGCGCAGCGTGCCCGGCTTCTTGCACGCCGCCTCGTGTCACTCTTACGGAGGCCTTTGCAGAGATACGTGCGAGAGGAGACTCGTTTGAGTGGTCTTTGTGCGATGCCACTCCCTCCGTACTCGCGGCTCGTCCACTTTGTTACCGATGCTCCACGCGCAATACCTCGCCTCCTCCAGCGGGCTGCCATAGGTGGTGGTGGCCGCCCTCCATTTGGTGGTGGCCGTCCTCGCTGCTCCCTTTGCGACAAGGTCGGCCATATTGAGTCCGATGCTATAGAAGCGCGGCATCTTTCATGCCGTTCTTCTCCTAGCACGCGCACGGTACTTCTACATCGGCGTCTGCATCGACTACTTGAGTTTCTCTCGCTCGCGGGAGATAGCGGACTTGGCGCTTTGCTTGGCGCTTGTGTTCTCCTCGATGGGTTCTGCGAGTTACGCTCTCGACTCTTGAACGCGAAACCACCTCCTACGGTCGGTACCTCCAGTGGATCCTTGATTAGGAGCATCCTTTCACATGACTTCTAATTCTTCCACTGTCTTTTGTTACACCTCTTGATTCCCCAGCCGATTGTGCTACTGGCGATGATACCTCTCTTTCATCTGCGGTCGAGGACCTCTTAGCAACTCATCATTTCATGTTCCTTCTGTTGCTCATGTTCCTCGTCTAACCATGCATCTTCTTTCTGCTGGGTAGATTACTGACCTTGGTTGTCGGGTCATTCTTGACTCTGACTCTTGTTGTGTTCAGGACCGCCACACGAGGGCTCTGGTTGGTTCTGGCCCTCGGCGCCTTGACTCTCAGCATCTCTGGGAGCTTGACTGGCTTCACCTTCCTTCCGCTGCCACCGTCACCGCCAGTCTCTCCGCTTCTGCCACTCCGTCTACCAGCTCTTTCCAGTAGTGGCACCACCGTCTTGGTCATCTGTGTGGATCTCGTTTGTCATCTTTAGTCCGTCGTAGTCTTCTGGGGTCTGTCTTAGGAGACGTATCTTTAGATTGTCAGGGCTGTAAGTTAGGGAAACAGATTCAGCTTCTCTATTCTCATAGTGAGTCCGTATCTCAGCGTTCTTTTGATCTTATTCATTCAGATGTTTGGGGTCCGTCTCCCTTCCTTTCAAAAGGGGGCCATCGTTATTATATAATTTTTATAGATGACTTCTCTTGTCACACTTGGATATACTTTATGTCTTCCCGTAGTGAGGCTTTGTCTATCTATAAACAATTTGCCACTATGGTTCGCACACGTTCTCACTCCTATTCGAGTCTTAGTGGCGACTCTGTTTGGCGAGTACCTCTCGTTACGCGCGCTTCCTTCTTTGGCGAGGCACTCTTGCTCAGTTCTCTTGTCCTGGTGCTCAGCTTAGAATGGTGTCGCTAAGCGCAAGCATCGTCACCTCCTTGAGACGGCTCGTACACTGATGATTGCCGCCTCTATTCCACCTCACTTTTGGGCTGAGGCTGTTTCTACTGCCACCTATCTTGTCAACATCCACCTCTTACGCTCTTGGTGAGATCCCGGTTGGCGTCTCGTGATCTTTCTCGGACTACTCGCCTTAAATGCATTTGCTTTGCGTTTGCTCGTTCTCCTTGCACCTCGAGCGCGCACTAAACCGACTACTCGATCTGTTGAGTGTGTTTTATGGGATCTGATCTGAGAGCACAAGGGCTATCGGTCTTTGGGATGTTGGTCGACGGATGCGGATTTCTCGGGATGTGACTTTTGGCGAGTCTCGTCTCTTTACCCATATCCTGCCTCTCCCGGTTTCCTCTGTGGAGTCCTGTCTTTTTGACCTTTCGGATACACCCATCTGTCTTGCCCTCGTCCATCCGTCCCACTGAGTCTCCATATATCTCCACGAGGCCTCTCGCGTTATCGCCTCTGCTTCGTCGTCTGTGGCTCCTCGGGCTCCTTCCACTCTCTTTTACACTCGTCGACCTCGTATTTAGGCTCTTCCGGATGAACCATCTTCCCCGATGTTTCATCTTCTCCCGATCTCCATCTTCCTCGATGGGCCATCATCTCCTCGCTTCTGGTCTCCGCGATCGTTGGTCGATTCGCCTCTGCCGTTTTGGTCTTCTTTGGTACAACTACCCATGAGCTCGTCTCCCACAGGGATCTTGTTACTCATCACGAGTGGCGGCATGATATGGCCGAGGAGATTGTTGCTCTCGAGCGTCTTGGTACTTGGGATCTTGTTCCTTTTCCATCTCTCTCGTCCCATCACGTGTAAGTGGGTCTATAAGATTTAGACTCGCTCGATGGCTCTCTTGGCGCTATAAAGCGCGTCTTGTTGCTCGTGGTTTCGGCGGGAGCATGGTCGTGACTCTGACGAGACTTTTGCTCTGTGGCCCACATGACCATTGTCGCGCTCTTCCTAAGGTGGCGTCATTCGCCATTGGTCCGCTTTTTCGACTTGATGTAAAGAATGCCTTTCTTAATGGCGAGTTGCGTGAGGAGGTCTACATGCATCCGCCGCTTGGGTATTACATTCACGAGGTATGGTGCATCGTCTTCGCCGCATTCTCTCTATGGCCTTAAACAAGCTCCTCGTGCTTGGTTTGGCGTTCTCTCTCGTGGTCACCGCCATGGATTGAAATCTGGCCGTGCTTCGGTTTCTTGGTGGGCGGGATTTGAAATCGGCGGTTTTCCGAGTTTGCGATTCAAATTTCCAATTTCCAATTTCGATTGATTTTAAGCAAAATTTAACGAAATTGACCAGGAAAAACCGGTTAGCGATCGGCGTGGCCGCCAGAATCGCTAGCCGATCTGGGATTTTGAATCCACAGTCACTTCTTCTTGGCTTCTCGGCTAGTGATCATGATCTGCTCTTTTGTCCACACTTCGTCTCGTGGTGGACTCTTCTTCTTCTATATGTTGATGATATGATCATCAGGAGATGATTCTGAGTACATTGCCTTTGTCAAGGCTCGTCTGCGAGTGGCGATTCCTTATGTTGGATCTTGGTCCTCTTTGTTACTTCCTTGGGATTGAGGTTGCTTCCACTCGGATGGTTTCTTTATGTCCCAATAGAAGTATATTCGGGATCTTCTTGATCGCGCTTCTCTCTCGATCAACGTCTTGTTGAGACTCCCATGGAGCTCAACGTTCATCTCCGACCTTCGATGGCGAGCCTCTTTACGATCCGGTCGCTATCGTCATCTTGTTGGGAGTCTTGTCTACCTTCTTTGTTACTCGTCCGGATATCACTTATCCAGTTCATGTTACGAGTCGATTCGTTTCCACTCCCGCTCGGAGTCCACTATAGCCACCTTCTTGAGTTCTGCGATACCTTCGTGGGACTATCTCTCGCCGTCTCTTCTTTCCACGCTCCGGCTCATTCTGACTTGAGCTTATTCGGATGCTACTTGGGCCAGCGATCCCTCTGATCGCCGATCTATCTCTGCTTACTGTGTTGTTTTTGTGGTTCTCTCATTGCTTGGAAGACGAAGAAGCAGATTGCAGTGTCCCGTTCGAGTCACGGTGAGTTACGAGCTATGGCTCTCTTGGCCGAGATATTACTTAGCTACGGTGGTTACTTGAGGATTTTGGTGTTTCTGTCACTACACCGACTCCTCTCTTGTCAGACAGTACAGGTGCTATCAGTATTGCCCATGATCCTGTGAAGCATGAGCTCACCAAGCATATTGGTGTTGATGCTTCCTTCATGAGGTCTTGTGTGCATGATCAGGTGATTGCTCTTCAGTATGTGCCTTCAGAGCTTCAAATAGCGGATTTCTTCACGAAGGCCCAGACTCGAGCACAACACGGCTTCTACCTTTCCAAACTCAGTGTTGTTGATCCACCATGAGTTTGAGGGGGGTGTTAGAGATATATATGTTAGAGATATATATGTGTTAGAGTAGGACTCTAGATATTATTTGGTTTACTTATCTGTAACCTGTACTTGTGTATATATACTGGCCCATTGGCCTCTGATAATACAAGCACTATTCCTAACAGTTTCAAAGGTGAAAATATGTCCATAAATTTTTTTTTGTTTCACACGTTCCATTGCATCTACTTTAAGAAAGTATCGTTGCTGAAAAAGAATACAGTGAATGGTGACGTGGCCCATGCAGTTATTGTCTATGTCATTCATCTGTGGAATTTGAACCCATTTGGTCAACCAGGACAGTCAACAGGTTTCGGTGTCACCTGTTGATCAATTTAACAATTCCTGGTTAATAAGGGTTTCAAGAAAATATATATTTCGGTTGTATCCAATCTTAGTGTGGCAATATATGCTCTCCCACTTAAAGTAATTGTGGGCCGGGCTCTTTTGTTCCATTTCCTGGTTTTATGGTACACCATGAGTCACGACCTAACCTCCTTATTTGCTCCTTGTAGGTTGTGCACAACAGGAATACCTTGGTCAGACTTTTAGCAAGGCACACAGGAAATGTATATACAACTTGTAATATATATTTTTATACTACTCTGTATATTATTGTCAGTTGGAACTTAACTTATCTTTTATCAGCCACCAGAGAAAATAGACAAGGTAATGAGAGGACCATTTTATATGGATTCCTTGAAGGCAAAGGAGTTTGGGGTCATTGACAAGGTATTCTTGTTTCTTTATCCATCGTTTTCTAACATTAATTGTTTTTCTGTTCTTGGTATATCTGGAATTTGAGCAGATACTATGTCATCACAGATCGAGATCAAGATCGTTTAGGCATCCATGTAACTAAAATATATTGGATTTATTGTTTAGGCAGCCATGTAACTATGTAATCACAGATTGAGATCGTTTTTGCTTAACCAAAGAAGGAAGGACCCTTTTTAGATTGCATAATTATGAACCTTTTGGATTGTCCATTGATGACGGTGTGCTAAAATGTATTGGATGCATATTGAGTCTTGCATTGTGCAAAATGGTAAATTCTTGAGCTTGTGTGATTGCCAGATCCTTTGGCGTGGCCAGGAGAAGTACATGGCTGACACGCTCTCCCCGGAGGAGTGGGACAAAGTTGCTGGAGTCAGACGTCCTGATGGAATGTGATGTTGTACGTTGGAATTCAAATACTTAGTAAGATTTTCCACTGTCCTGTAGATGTGCATTATATTCATTTCAATGCAAAGCTGTGTATAATCGTTTGTACCTACGAGAATGTGTTGACGTTTGGTTTGACATTGTGCAGGTTAGGCCTCTAAGCTTTCAGGGGGTGAAAACAGCTGTCACCGAACAATCTTGGCTGTTGAGGATGACAGTTGGTAAGAGCCAAAGGAACTTGTTTTACTGATAACCGTACATTAGAGCTCGGGCCATCAATGTATTGCGCATGGTTTCTGGATGAGAGCTAGCAGGAATTTTTGGCGGGGCTATTGTTGTAACTCTGCTCATTTCCAGTTCATATTTTGGTATTCACCGTTAGTGTATAGTCCACACATTTTGGTAACCCAAAGGGGGGAAACTAGCCGAGCTCATAATATTATCAGCACGAACATGATTATGGGCGTGACAAATATTATCCTTGAAATTCCCATGGTCGTTATATCCGTACGTTATGGACTTCTGGGAATTCGATGTATGGGCGTTGTGATTTGCAATCATCAATATACTCAATTTTTATGCTGGTTTCTGCTACTCATGCAGTATATAAAAGAATACTTGTTTTTTTGGGTTGGGGTTGTAAACGAGCTGTGTTCCTATGCTTTTTCATCTTTTTAATATGCGAGCTATACAGGGATTGACGCATGAGCAACTGATGCACCCGTAGCTGCTTCTTGGCAAGTGACATGTAACATCACGGCGACCTTGTTAAAGAATCATTCGGGGTCTCGCATTATTGGCGGTGCATAGGAAGGAGCATGCTTTCAGGCAGGCTCCCTGATAAGTCGGCTGGCTTTTGGGCAGCCGAAAGGGCTTTTTCCTGGATGTCCTAATTTGTGAACGCGGAACGCGGAATTGCGGAGACGCTGGGAACGATAGTTTTGTACTCTAGCTTTGTTGCATCTTCTTGCTTGTTGGAGCCGTAGCTGTTGGATGTGACCGTCACTAGGATGCTACCGCGTCGCGATGTAATGGGTGTATCTGCTGCTGAGATTTTGGTGTACATGCGAAATAATGCTTTGTTCCGATGGTACTGACTGTTCCAGGGCGGTTAAAATCGCGACTCAATCTGTGGAATTGTACGATCCTACAACACTAATACGATCTAAATCATAGAGTTGCATCTAGTAGATTCGGGTAGAATCGAATCGCGTATCACCTCAAATTATTAAAAATTTAGGTACTTGGTTATGTCTTATTTCTCAATTAAAGTTGTATGATTAGTACTAAGTACTTAGTAGGTTAGATATTATGATTGAGAGGTTAGGAATAATAAAGATTATTATTTTATTTTTCATGTAAATTGTATAGGTAATGGCAAGGTTGTTAAAATCAATATTTTAACTGTAGCTTTAAATGATATGGAATCTAAAGTACGATTTAGACATTTATCAATCAAATTAGATATCAAATGACCAAATAAACACTTATATCATTCTTGGAATACATGACACATTGAAAAAAAAATGTATTTTTGATAGAATCAGATATAATTTTAGATTCTACGATTTGATCCTACCAAAGTGTGTCCGATCCGATTCGGAATTATGATTAAAACAACCTTGCATGTTCTCATGGTAATGCGTATTTGCTTGTCCAACGACACCGTCAGATGCATGCTATGCCCCCCGGGCTTCTTGTGAGTCGTGACACTGCCTTCCTTGTCGTGAGCATGGTCTTCTCGCACTCCAAAATTCGCAAGCAGCATCCCCAACTCCAATGGCTACCCTAGTTTGAAAATTCGAGACCCAGGTACCTCGGACCGTCGGAACTCTCCCTCACAGCGCTACAACTCAGCCATGAAAGCGCAACAAACAACCACAAAACGCACGCAACAAAGAGACCAATAAATTGCAGCAACGCGGCCAACAGAGTGCAAATCAGATGGGATGAGGTACATCCAGATAAAGCTATTGCAACAATCTGAATTAACAAGAGCAACATTTCAAAGAAGAGGATGCAACAACTTAAAATCACATATGCAACATAGCAAAGAAGAGGATGCAACATCTCAAAATATCAGATGCAACATTTCAAAGAAGAGGATGGAACATCTCAAAATTCTAGATGCAACATTTCAAAAATCGTTGCAACAATCAAAACAAATAGATGAAACATCTGTAAATACCTATTGCAACATCTCATGTATTGGTAGGGTTACGACCGCCATGCTTCTTCATCACATACAGTTTCGACGCTCACGGAGGCTGCACCCGGCCGCGATGGAGCTTGGCTGCCCTTGGCGGTGCTTGCGAGCATGAGCTATGGCGCCCTCGAGAAGGGAGGCCTTCGCGCGGGGCTTCAGTCATGAGCGCGTTCAGTGAGGGAGGAAGGGAGGTAGAGAGGAGCAAGGTGGAGCGTGCGATTTTTATCCAATCATGGCCATCTGCAGAGAGAGAGAGGACCGAGGGAGATAAATTAGCAGAGAGGAGGCGAGAGAGTGGCTCAAATATGATTTTGTTGCTTGGTTGAAGAAGACGGTAGAAACAGGGAGTCAGGGAGGCACGAGAAAAGTAAAATGGTCACCACGTGCCAAAAGAGCCATCCAATATTTCTGACGGTGGATGGGCCATCTGAGCATTTTGTTCGCATCGGACACTCGACCCATAGGATTATCGTATTGTTGTTGTTGTTGTTGTTATTAGAGGATGTTGTGTTATTTAATTATTAAAACGGTAGAAAAAAAGTCACCACGTTCGTCGTGAGAGGGTAGAAAATTCCACGTTAACAGGGGAAAACATTTGTATCGCTTATTTTGGTGGGTCCATATTATAACTATGTAGATTTATCAGAACTGTTACTTTATTTTCAATCATAAGCATTAGATTTATGTACCAAATACAAGTCTCTTTTCAAATAAAAGCATATGTATTGTAGTATCAAGCCGCATAATTACTCGGGAAATTTGGCTAGTCTTTTATTTAAGGATGGATTTGGTTGAGGTTAAACAAACCAATTTTTGTGCATGGTAACAAATCTAGTTAGCCTAAATACTATTTATCTTTGACGATATCTTGTAATACAATGGCACATGAATCAACAAAGTTTGGCGTCTTCGTAGAATCTTCAAGAAATTGCTTACAGCTAGTGGAATAAAATCAAAGTATATTACATTAAAAAAAATTGTTTAGCTCAATTAGGTGGGTTAGCCAGGTAAATAGTAGGGAAAAAAAGTTGGGTTCATTGTGGTGTGTTAGTTTAATCTTTGATTGGAGGGTTAAAAGCTTTCGATAGGGTGAAATTAACTTAGTCTAACCCATCTCTTAGCCTTAACAAAAATACAGCCTGAATGTTACTTTTAAAAAGCATAACAGAATTAGTCTAAAAAAACATAACAAAATTAAATTTGGGATATATTGTTTCCATTACAAAAGTTAATTGGGAAAAATCGATCATATGCCCCATCTTTGATATGCATTCTACTTTAGCATTTATTTTCGAGTGGGTTGATTATTTGCCTCGGATCAATTTTTCTAATTGATGTTTTGCCATCCCCCCCTTTTGTAATTTGTTATTACTTTTTGCATTTCACCCCACGTGAAATGACTCATATGCCCTTGCCCCAAGGCATATGGTCCAGTCGGCCCCGATAGGCGCACTGACTGCGCCACACTCCCACTCCTCTCCTCCTCTCCCAAGCTTCGGATTGCCAAGACGACCTAGGTGGTGACACTCTCCCTTCACCTGCGTTTGATGGATCCGGGTTAAGCTTGAGGGATTGTGGAGCATGCGTGATGGATCCTCACGGGTACATAACTCCTCTTGTTAGCGCCCTTTTTCGATTGTTTTTTTTTGCTTGCATTTGTAGTAGATACGAATGAACTGATGAATGGAATAGTACGCTCCTAACTTATTTTAATTTCACAATCTCGAGTAGGGTCGATGAGCCTGTTTATTTGGAGCGATATTTTACATTAATTGTTAGAGTTGTGGCGTACATTGCTCGGTTTGATGATGGTATCACTTGCTGAATTGATCGTCAAGATCTAGAATGAGATGTCAATCTAGCTCAGTATACATTGGATAAGTTGGTGGCACAGTTGTGTGAGAGCACAATTTGGGGTTTAGGCCAGGAAGCCCATGTTTTGCACTGATAGGAACAATGGATTGGTTGAAAGGATTCATGACAACATACAAATGATGGAGGCATTTAATAATCGGTGGTTAAAATGGGTTTGCTTTTGTGTTGAAATCGTGGACAATGTTGGATACCAATCTAGCCAATCCAATGTTACCAATCTAGATAGTCCAGTGATTCTTTTTAATCCGATGGCGACAATGAATTTGAGGAGGAGTGGGTCATAGCAAGTTGGTTGTCATCTCAATGGCATAAAAAAGTAAAAGTTAATTTGGTAACATTATTATGTTTCACGCAGTGGTGTGTCTGATGTGTAACCCAATGACGTGTCGTGCTTATTTATCACCAGAAATATAGGAGCTGGAAGAATACACCAAGAACTATAGGTCCAAGAACATCCAAGTTTGCAGGTCCAAGCACTTCACTTCCTGATACACCCCTAATGCTAAGGCTCAACATCCCTCCCCAACTGCATGACAGTCCTAGGCCTGTCACAAGAAGGTCAACCAATAAAAACCATACATTCATGTGCATGTGCAATTTGATGCTAATTCAAATTTTTTTGGGTAGACAACTAGCATTGTCCATGGAAGACGATGGAATGACCACAACGATGCAATGACCACAACATCACTAGGAAATTCAAGGCCTGCAGAGAAGATCACTCCTAGCAAGTGACGAGGATTAAAATATCTATGTATTACTTTAATACATAATTAAAAGACCATATGTCTTCATGGTCGTAACCCCTAAGGCTAACGACCCCTGTGGTCGTAAGGATTCCAGATGTTACTTATAGGTACCACAGTGGACGAGGTCTCAGATTCGGTCCCAGGCACCGGATATTTGCTCGTAGAAGCATTGAACTGATATTTGGATCTAACTCCAAGTATATTCTTACCATGTGACGAATGGAACACATGTCATATTTACTCCATACCACGCGACAGCTCATGGTCCTAAGACACTAACGACAACTACCATACGGTTGAGTGTCTCACAGACACTAACCGACAACCAGCTACTGTTTCACTAACAACAACTATCCCTCCGACCAGACACATCACTTCTAATAGGCATCTTCTCTAGGAGTAACTGCCATCTCTTCGTTAGTTATTTAAAGACAGAGTACGGAGGAACAAGGGAATTAGATTGATGCATCGCAATCGACACTAGATTCATGTTTCAACTCTGATTCAATAGCATAGCAAGCATTACTCCCGGTGTACTTAGGATTAGTCCATCACTTTGTTGAAGGCACCCCTTGTGAAGGATCCAGTTCATAGCAATAAAGAGCAACACTATTCTCTCCTAAGAACTCTTTGTCATTTTCCTCTATTTTATTTTGTAAGATCGGCGACTCGATCAGTGACAGGAAGAAACATAATACCTAAAACTATTTTTGTTGGTTTGGTGGTAGAGTCCAACTTATTTTGTAATCTCAAGGAAAAGCCCTCAATATGAGTGAGCTGTGAACTCACTTATTTTGTAGTTTGTTTGAGATGTGAACTCAGTTATTTTGCAGTTTGTGTGAGTTGTGAACTCACTTATTATGCACTTTGTGAACTCACTTAGTTTGTAGTTTGTTTGAGATGTGAACTAAGGTAATTTGTAGTTTGTGTGAGTCGTGAACTAACTTATTATGCACTTTGTGAACTCAGTTAATTTTTAGTTTGTTTGATATGTAAGCTCAGTTAATTTGTAGTTTGTGTGGGCTATTAACTCATTGCATTGCATTGTCAGGGTCTACTGAATGTCAAGGCTAGATCATGCTTGTTCAAATCTATGTGAACTCACTGCATTGCATTGTCAGGGTCCTCATTTCACTACAAACTATACCATCCAATACAAACCATACATAAAGGTTTCAATACATGCATTCCAGAGTCAGAACTACATAAAGGTTTCATTACATGCATTTCAAGATCACAACCACATTACCAAAATATACATTCTAGTGCATATCAATTACAGGCCACAACTTTACTAAGTAAGAGAAGAAGCACAACAGTGACTCCATTGGCAAGCATATGCAACTCTCCAAATTTCATGAGCTTCCTCATCTTGCCATCTGTGGCGCCCCGTGTCATTACCCCGAGGGTAGTGACACTTAGGCATATAGATTATTATTCGTTTGCCCGGTAGAACACCGCTCCAACGAATAATAAGCCTTACCAAAGTTAACGCAGTAGAATAATAAGATAGAAATTATACTTTATTACAGCTGGTAGTCATGTAAGGCTATGGTCTTTAGTACAATATTTAATTACAACTGCAAAATGGGACAGAGCCCCTCACTTGCCTACCCTGCTCTACCGGACGACAACTCGTCCCACTCACCGAATAAGGTGTCCACCCCACCCTGGTCCTCGCATTAAGTGCCCTCGCCTCCTACGGCCTCCTCAGCACCCATGTATCCTTCATCCCACTCAGGGTAATCCCCGGTTGGACAAGGATCTAACAAAGGAAGTAATAGCAAGAATGAGTACTAGTGTACTCAACAAATAGTTATTAGCAAGACTGTATGACTCTTCTCTGGTTGATTATCATATTTTCTAGCTCATCTCTTTTTCTGAAAAATAATTTACAAGATTTAAGTGGCAAATTTTAATTTCTAAAGAGACTACTTATCACTCGGTGAGAAGATAGACCCCTAGCAGTCACTATAGACTCCAATTCAGGAGACATGCAATAATTTATTGTTTTATATTTAGCACTGCGTAGGCTTGTACCACTTTACCCATAGATACTCTGAGCTCTCTTTACGCTAGGTCTCCTGCATTTTCTTTGATGCGGTATCAAGTTCAGAGTACATAACATTTTCCAAGTTACGTTATTAAGTCTTCACCTATCTGTATTCTGCCGGTGTCTTGGGACACTCACCCAGTCCTCCACCGAGCTCCAATAGTGTTGGTTGGGCCGGTTATCCCTTCACCCAACACTCCACCTGCGCTAATATATGCGTCTTGGATCCCCCACTTCTGGACTTGCACTACCGGTCCTGAGTTCCTTCATCACCCACACATTATATTACTTAACCAATGTGGAGAGTATAACAACGTAACAAGGTAGCATTTTCTACCCGCCAAGACGGGAAAATAGATGTCACTTAAATATGGTCCCTTATCCGAGTAAGAGTTTTGTTAGTCCTTATATATTATCCATATGTAAAGAGTCCCACCTCTTCCCTCTCTTTCCTACCAAGGGCCCCTTTACCATCCTACTAGTTCTCTTCTGATCAATTTGCTCATCTCAACTGTACTGCTCTTTTCTCATGCTTCATCTCTTTTTCTCTTTTCTCTTATCTCTTTTATCCGATTTGATTTTTGACAGATAGTTTTAATGCGCGTGCACACACACACACACACACACACACACATATATATATAATGCTACAGAAGGGTAACTTTTACATTTAATATAACTAGGTTGTGTGTGTGTGTGTGTATATATAATGATACAGAAGAGTAACTTTTACATTTAATATAACTAGGTTGATTTTCAAGATAATAGGCTTGCATTCGTATTCGTGGTAAAGCTCGGCGTCAACGAATTCTGGATCAGCTACTCCTGCTTGAGCCAGTTCGTCTTTTGCAATTATACGACAGACGCACATAACAGAAATACTTAGTTGTTTGGGGTGATATTATGCTTACACTAACTTACTGCTCTCTTATTTAGCAGATTTTAATTTAATTAAAAAATTTAGATCCCTGTTAGGTTAGAGCTTCCCAACGGCATGTTAGCTCTAGAACCTAGGGTCACGGAACTCATGCACGCTCGCCCTGGCTTGGGTTGGCTTGAAACAAAGAGGCTAGTTTGCCCTGACAACAATTGTACTCAAGGAGCGAACGAAGGTAGCAAGAAGAAAGATACAAAGACTGGAAAATCCAAGAGCAAGACTAAGGGCCAAAGGCTTTAAGTCAAAAGCTTTAAGGAGGTTTGAGCCGTGAGCGACAAGGAACCTTGGAGCTCCAAACCATATTCTGATCGGAGCAAAGGTAAACACCCCGAACGAAAGAACGACAAACCTAGGTAGTGTCCTTTCCACAAAAAAGAAGGACACGACCATCGCAATTGCCGAGTTTTCAACGGAAACTCGAGGATTACTACTCCGGTAAGGGATCACTTCCTACACATGAAGAGGTGGGGCAAATGAGTGGTCAAAAACAGTCGGATGAGGAGGAGATGTTGTTTCAAGATCCAGAACACACCATCGATCACATCTCTAGAGGATCTTCAGCATACAAGTCGAAACGACAACTCAAAGTTGCCGAACGTGGGGTAAATTCCATCGACCCTCCTCTTGTCAATAAAGTACTAAAGTGGTAGAAAATCACCATCTCTTTCGAGAAATGTGACTGTCTGATCCCCTCTACTCGACCTGGTCGTTTTTCGATCGTGGTCAAGCCCACCATATACAACTATGGAGTTAATTGTGTGTTAGTTGATAGTGAGAGTTCACTAAATATACTCTTTACGTGAGCCCTAGAAGAGATGCAAGTTCCTAGGACAAATATTAGGATTGTACAGTACTCATTTCATGTGATCGTACCAGGGTCTTCGGCCATACCCATTGGTCATGCTTCTCTTCTTGTAATGTTTGGTTCACCAAACAATTTCAAGACAAATAAAATCTTTTTTGATGTGGTCGATTTCGACACAACATACAATGTCATAATGGGTCAACCAACTATGGCATGATACTTAATGGCTGCTCATTTCGATTATCAATGTCTTAAGCTGCCATGTCCCAAAGGAGTCATCACAATCCGCAGTGATAAAAAGATGGTGCTTACATGCGATCGCAAATCCCTCGAGATGGTTGGCCAAATACCAACTCAAGAAGCAAGCAAGGGGCAACCTTTGACCAAGCAGTCAAAGCCTAAAGCTGCACCAAAGCTGAATGACCAAGTCAAAGAAGTTCCACTGAATACAGAGGAGCCTTCAAAGACCGTTCGTATTGTTGTCACTTCCGACCCTACATAGGAAGACACCCTTGTCACCTTCCTCCGAGCAAATGTAGATGTCCTCGAGTGGCAAGTATTTAACATGCCCAGAGTCCCTTAGGAGGTGATTGAGCACAGGCTAGCTCTATGGCCTGATAAGAAACCCGTAAAACAAAAATGACAGAGATTCACACCTAATCGACGAGATGACATCAGATCTAAATTAGACAAGCTACTTAAATCAGGCTTCATAAGAGAACTCGACCACCCAGAGTGGTTGGCTAACCCTATAATGGTTAAAAAATCTAATAGTAAATGGTGTATGTGCGTAGACTTTACTGATCTTAATAAATCTTGTGTGAGGGATGATTTTTCTCCTTCCTCGTATTGATCAGTTAGTTGATTCTACTACTGGTTGTGAAATATTAAGTTTTCTAGATGCATATTTTCGTTATCATCAGAAAAGTATGTGCCTAAATGATGAAGAAAAAATCGCATTTATTACACCATTTGGAATATTTTGCTATGTCAAAATGTCAATTGGTCTAAAAAATATTGGCGCTTCTTTTCAACGCTTGATGCGAAAGACATTCCGTCATCAACTAAGCCGAAATTTGGAAGCTTATGTCAACGATCTGGTCGTAAAAAGCACAAAGCACCTTAATCATATTTCTGACTTGGAAGAAATATTCGACAATCTCAGAAAACACCAGTTGAAACTCAATCCTAAGAAGTATGTGTTCAGAGTCTCTTCAAGAAAGTTGCTTGCATTCATTGTCTCTGCACGAGGAATCGAACAAAACCCTGAAAAGATAAAAGTCATTGAACAAATGCACCCTTTGACCACAAAGAAAGAAGTCCAGAAACTCACAGGATGCATGGCGACTTCAAGTTGTTTCATCATACGACTGGGAGAAAAATGACTTCCTTTCTTTAAACTTCCGAGGAAACATGAGGGTTTCAAGTGGTCGGATGAGGCAAACAAAACCTTCGAAGATGTCAAGTGGTATCTTACGAGTGTTCCTGTTCTGGTTTCTCTGAAACCAGAAGAGACACTCCCAACACAAATAGCTGCTACGCCACAATCAGTGAGTGCAGTGTTGGTCGCAGAACGTGAAAACATTCGAGGACCAGCTTACAACATTAGTGAAGTTTTACATGGGACTAAGGAGTGTTACCCACAGGTAAAAAAGCTTCTATATGCCATTTTCATGTCTTCGAGGAAACTGAGGCATCATTTCCAAGCGCACAAGTTAATCGTGTCGTCTGAGTTTCTCTTAGGAAAGGTCCTCAAGAACAGGGATGCAGCGGAGCGTATGGCAAAATGGTCGGTTGAACTTGAGGAGTTCGACCTCTATTTTGTATCCCGAATGACTATTAAATCCCAGATCTTGGCAGTCTTTGTCACCAAACAGATAAATCATGAACTCGTTCAGGGACCCCAGTATAAATCCCACGACCAGTGGACAATGTACTTCGATGGATCACTTACGCTAATTGGCTCGGGGCTATGGTTCTCTTAATATCTCCTACAAGAGAAATCTTAAAATATGCTATTCAAGTAAACTTTCCTGCTACTAACAATGTAGCAGAATACAAATGTTTATTTGTTGGCCCACGAGCAGCAAAAGCACTCGAGATTTGACAACTACTGGTGAGAGGGGACTCTCAACTAGTCATGAATCAGGTCGGAAAGAGTAACAATGCTCTAATCCGATCATGTCTCGGTACTCATTAGAAGTTAGGAAGCTTGAAAAGTATTTTTTTTCAGTTTTGAAGTACAAATATCCCTCAAAAGGATAATTTTCTCGCTGACCAGTTAGCTCGAATGATTTCTTTCCGATTGCACGTATCACAAGGAGTCTTCTTGAAACAGCTCCAGTAGCCATCCCTGCTCGATACACTAGAGACATCTCCTATTGATACAACTTCCATAGAATACGAAGATACTTGGATGAATATCATCTATGAGTATCTTCAGAAGGGTATTATACTCAATGACGATCTTGAGGCCAATAGTTTATCCCGTAAGGCCAAAATGTATACTTTGGTCGAAAGAATCCTTTACAAGTGAGGTACTTAAGAGGTTCTCATGCGATGCATATCACAGAAAGAAGTATTAAATCTCCTTCAAGAATTACACAAAGACATCTATGGAACTCATGCTTCGTACAGAATGCTGGTCGGAAAATCCTTTTAAGAAGGTTTCTACTGGCCAACAGCCCTCCATGATGTTAAAGAGTTTGTTAAGAAATGTGTACAAAGCCAGTTTCATAGCACGCAAATATGCCTGCCAGCTCAAGTATTACAAACCATACCTCTTTCTTGGCCTTTTGCAACCTAGGGTCTCGATATTTTAGGATCATTCTCAAAAGCACCAGGAGGTTTTGAGTTCCTTTTTATGGCTATTGATATTTTCACGAAATGGATTGAAGCCGAACCTATGACTAGGATAACAACGGAAGCAGCCAAGAAATTTATGATGAAAAATGTTATCACTCGATTTGGTGTTTCAAGTCAAATTATTATAGATAATGGTACACAATTTTCGAGCATAAAATTCCAAGAATTTTACAAAGAATTGGGTACTAAGCTATATTATGCCTTTGTTGTCCATCCACAAAGCAATGGGGCAGTTGAATGGGAAAATGGCCAAATTATGCTGGGAATTAAAACTTGAGTTTTCGACCAGCTTATAAAGCGCACAGGAGCTTGGGTAAAAAGAATTACCCTCAGTACTCTGGGCAATCCACACGACTACTAGTCGGGCTATAGGTGAAATACCATTTTTTTTAGTTTTTGGTGATGAAGCCATGCTTCCACCTGAACTAAAGATTTGGTCGACAATAGTTGAAAACTAAAGCGACTCCAGCCAAGAACAACTTCGAGCTGATGACACCAACCTACTCGAAGAAAAGAGTAATTAAGCCTTAGTCCGCTTAGCGGTCTACTAACAAGCCCTACGCAAATATTGTGATCGTAAGGTCCAACCTCGTAGCCTTGGTGTAGGTGACTTTGTATTGAAAAAATTGAATCCGAGTCTAATCAGAATAAACATTCCCCTATGTGGGAAGTTCGTTACACAGTGGTTGAAGTTACACGGTCAGACTTGTTTACGACTAGCAATGAAAGATGGCTAAGTTCTTTCTAATTCATGGAACATTGATCAGCTGCGCAAGTTCTATGTGTAACCTCCTATATTCTTAATAAAGTTTATACTTTTTCCAATCTTTATTGTCTTAAAATTTTCATTGCGTAATGCTTCGATAATTTTTCGATCACTTTTTAAACACTTGGTTTTATTTACACTGGACGAAGGAGGATAACATAACCTAGTCGAAGTCTTTCCTCTCTGCACGTGGTCCTGCCCACTAGAAGGAACTTCCTAGTGTCGATCTGTTCCTAAATTTAGCTGCCAACGCAAAGAAACGAGGTTCAACAAAATATGCTTGAAATAATTCTAAGCAAGCACTTTTTAAATCATTAACTTAGTTTACTTCTTCATTTTATGAAGAATTTTATAAGTGACTCAAGCTTTCATAGTTTGTTCAACTATTCTTAATACACTCGATTTGATTAACCTGGTCGGAGAAAGTAACACCACATAAGTAAGAAATTGTGTTTACAATCACATGCCCTATCACAAACTACACTGATGGAGGAGATCCAATCTGCATCTCCTCTATAACCTTCTTACCGACTGGATGCACCTCTTCAATCAGTTGTGCTGCCTCCACTTCAGGGCAGTCGAAGTCCGCTTTGACTGGTTGAAGACTAAGACTGCAATCATGAGCCTTAAGTTTTGCCAGAACAAAACTTACCGCACTTTCGACTGCCTGTCTTATCGAGTCAGCTTGGTTGGTCTTCACAGTTGCTATCAACCCTTGGAGAGTTCCGACTTGCTATCCAATTGTGCTCGTATGTACGACTACGGTGTCTTTAAGAGGAGTGACCTACTTAGCTCCGAGTCCACCGAGCGCATTGCTAAGGAGAGAAATGTTGTCTTAAAGGTTGATCTTCATAGCCTTCATTTCCTCCTGACTGTGAGTCGAAGTTTACTGAAGTCTTTTTACTTCGACTGCCTGCTCTGAAAATATAGCACGACCAATTAGAAAAACAATTCTAAAAGACTAGTAAATAAACTGAACGTAGGTAAAGAATTCTTACCTACTAAACGAGAGTCAAGTTTCTTGATTTCATAATCATGGGAGGCATCATCGCTTGCACACCGCTGTTCCCATTTTTTATGCTTTTATCTTTTTCTTTGGAGATACAAGTAAGCTCGTTGATCACCAAGATCTTCGAATTGACCTCGGTTTGAAGCTTACTCATATCAACCTATTTTTCTAAAAAAAGAAAGGAGTCGAAGAAAGAAAAGAAAGTTATCGAAATGAACAATGTTAAGTTAAATACTTACTGTTTATTTCATTCTGCAGCTCACAAGCTGTAGAATTTGCCTCCTGAAGGTTCTTCCACGGGTCTTCTTTTTCATCCTTTAGCCTTTGTGCCTAGGATTTTACATAGTCGAGTGCATCGTGTAAGGTTTTTTTGTCACTTTTATGCCTACAAAGGTTAAAGTAGACATTAGTACTAAATGAGTGGTCAAAACAAAATGACTACTCATAAAAGTAATTTACCATCTCACTGCTTATTCGCAGAGTTCAGCCTTTTGCTTTCTTAGCAACACCAGTTGCCTGTGGTATTCACCAACAGTTGCAACTTGTTCGAGAGCTCTCTGAACAAAGAAATACATGGTGAGAAAAAGGAAAAACCCAAATATATAAATATTTGGTATCAAGTACTTACATCGATGGTTGATCGAACAAAATGGGCATACACCGTCTCGGAGTCCTCTAGTTTACGGAACCCGTCGACTTTGTCCCACCATATTCCATGAAGATGCTCATCGTCAAAGATATGTCCTCTGTTGGGAATATCCTTAGGGTGTGGGACTCGGTCATGAAACCTAAACGAAGAGGACCCGACAGTCGATGGTCCAAAGAAATCGAGGAAGAGGTTGAAAGAGACTTCTACGTCTCCTTCTTCATTATTGATAGAAGACGCAACTCCACCTTGAGGACCCGCAGGAACATTCTCCACGACCTCCTTCCCGGCACGGCGGTCAAAGCTCCCTGCTCCTGCTTGACCGGCTGATCCTGGTGATCGTAGGACCAAGTCACTTGTCTAATTATTGAGATTCTCAACAATCAACTCGATCGCCAGAGCGTCCTGGTCTTTCACCGTCTTCGCCTTCTCCTCTACGACCACCCTGGTGGCCGTGGTTGGCTCAGCACCAGTAACCTCCTCCATTGCCACATCAAGGATAGTGGTTGAATCTTTGACCACCTCCACTGCTATCTCTACCACTGCAGGAGAAACTAATACTCCCATGGTTGTACACAAAACAATGGTGGGCTTCTCAACAGAAGCATCCCCCGGGGGCTGGAGAAGTAGGACTAAAACAACAAGAAAAGGGGAAGACATGTCAAACTGTGGAATTAAAAGGTAAATATAAGTTCTAAACTTTTAATTTTATATACCTTGACTTCCTGGATATGATCTTGAATTTAGAAGAAACCTTCCCCAAGAAAGACTTCTTTTCTTCTTCGGTTGCCCCAATTTTTATGATACCTTCAATTTCTGGAAGACTTTCGGTGTCACGAGCTTGAAAGGCTGGGACTTCTTCGACCACATCTGGTCGTAATGGGAGCTAGAGCTCCCTAAGCTACGTGCCCCTCTTGATGGTCAAAACTGGCTTCGACCACCTAAGGGACAGTGCTCACCTCGACGACAGGCTCTGCTATTGCAGAGGTAGCATTCACAAAAGACATAAAAAAAATTCAGTGCTCATTTTCTATTTGCTTGACAAAGACATGAGAAGCAGAAACTAAAAATATTTTATTGTCGTAATAGAAGGGTACCTTGGTCTTGGGGGCTTTATGCTTAAATTCTTCAACCACACTCCCTTTCTCTACAGTGGTCATGTCTGCAAAGAACTGCCTGATGGGGGTGGTCGAAGGAAGGGTGGAACTCGAACTTCCGTCCTTCTTCTTGGCGGCCTTCACAAGGCGACGCCTTTTGGTTAGGGGAATTCTCCCTTCCTTTGACTCATCTTCGACAGCCTTTAATTTGACCTCTTGGTCGTTTTGAGCGTCTGTCATGCCTACTTTCTGCAAAATTCATAAAGACTTTAGGCATTCTTTCCTTTCTTCCTCGGTTACGACCGCTAGGATTCGAGGAACTCCTAGCGTGGTCGTAGGAGCTTTCTCACAAATAAACTTGGCTCGAGCATCAATTTTTGTGTGGAAGATATACGATTACGAAGATATAATCAACAATCATGCTCAAAATTAACAAAATAGCTAAGTTGATTATTACTTTACCTACATCGTAATCCCTGGCCAGGTCAATAGTCCCCGAGTACTTCCACATGGGGTATACTTGATCATTCAGTGGACTAATGCAGCGCGTGATGAAGTCTCTCACCATGTGCCATCCGGTTAGCCATTCTTCCCTCAAATCCTTGATGACTTGGATGCAGGGGTGATCTGGTCGAGGTCGCTTGGAGCCGAGTCCCAAGATGAACTCTTCTCTATGGGCTTCCCTGTGAACAAAAGGCTGTCGTCCTTGGACATGGTCCAATAGAACCACATCTTCTTCCACCCTATCCACGATGATCGGGTGAACATCTGAATGTACTCCCTCAACTTCCCGTCGTGCGGCTTGATCCACTACTACGCAATTCTGCGTGCTTACCCATCCGTAATGTCTGAGGAAGAGATCCAAATCTGGAAGAATTCCCAGATAGGCTTCACATAGATAAACAAATACACTCAGCATTGTAATGAAATTGGGAGCCAAGTTCACCAATCAAAAAGGGTGAACGGGCAATCGAAAACCACATTCGTAGTACGCTTGGAATACTGGAATTGTGTCCTTCTCACCCGAGGGCAAATGCTGACCCTCAGCGTTGGTCTACTTCACCAAAGTGTGCCTCGGAGTCTTCTCTGCTACGACCAGAGTAGTCATCTTTTCCACATCTATCTCAGATTTCTCCCACTTGGAAATGGTCCCGACCATTTCTTCTTAGTGAGTTTGATTTGGATTTGAAAGAATTTGGGGAAGGATTGCAGACTTAGTTGGCGGCGGAGAGAACGAGAGCTCAAGAGCAGTTGAAGCAAATGGAAAAGTAAAAACTCTAACACACACCCTTATCAATTAATTAAATTATTTATCTGTAATTTCTATTGTACATAGCAATATCTTCATGTTATTTATAAGAAAACCCCTTATCGTTAATAGGGGGAAGCTTTGCTGAGTGGGCGCAAACCATTTTATGACCACTCTATCTGGTCATAAGTACTTCTACGACTATCTAGTGGTCATAAGATTTCCAATGACCATCTCATGATCGTAAGCCTTACTACGATCACCTCATGATTGTAAGCTTTACTAAGATCACTTCATGGTCATAAGCTTCACTACGATCAGGTCAACTACAACCACCTTATAGTCAATAAAGTCTATAAGGATGTGTTTAATACACACAGTAGTTAATATGTGATGTTGTTCTTTGGGGTAACTCCACGTATTAAACCTCTGTCTCTGACATAACTGCAAGGCGACATGTGGGGATTAGTCTCTGACAATAATTGTCACTAAACGTGTGTATTTTATTAAACGGTGAGACACCTCTTGATACGAGACAACTGTCACCCCTTCATGCGCTATATAAGGAGTAAAGTCGGTTGATAGAGGACAACAGCAAGATAAACAGAGAAAAACAACAACAAAAACAAGCTCAACAAACAGAAGTCATTAAGCCCTAGTTCTAGTGATTTCTTCCCTATGTAAAGCATAGTCAATAAAACACAGGAGTAAGATTATTATTCTCTTAGGAGAAGGCCCGAACCTGTATAAAATCCCCGTGTCTTTTTCTGAGTGATTCAACTCAAGGAGAGTCCCTAGTATTCATTCGTTAGATTGATACTAAACCATTAACAACTTCACACAACTTTCCACAAAGTATTCTATATTCACTTAGTCAAGTTTAGTTTTTCAACTCAAAATGATATCAACAACCCGTTGCATGGCTAAGCAGACTATTCGTAACAAACCAACCCATGTTGGTGCCATAATGATACAAACTAATAACTAACCAGACTAGGGTGACAAAATATCAAGGTAATACAATGAGCAAGGTGAATATAATCAAGTGGGTTTATAGCTAATCTCAAATCATTTAAAGAATTAAATAGTTAAAATAAAATACAATAGTTTGAATCAATGTAATTTTTTTTAGAATATTGGTTTCAACATGGTCAAAGGTACAACTTGCCATGAAACAAGTCTTGGTACTGACCTTGACCTTGATCAACTCATTCTTTCTCGAAAGCTCTCAAAGTATCAACGTCTACTAGCAAACGAAAGGGAAAAACCAAATAAATACAAAACATATCAACAAATAAACTCTAAAAAAGTAAACAAAAATCTTAGGATGGTAAGGCTTGAATTTATATAAATTTAGAAACTTGAATGGGTTCAATCGGAGTTCGTATAAGGGAGAACCGATTCTAGGGAGATTGAAATCTAACAGAAAGAGAAAGAAAACACTATTTTGAATTTTCAGATTTTTCTTTCTAAAGGAAATTCTAAATTATTACATTAGCAATGAGTTTTAGAATTAAAAAATAGAAAATAGGGAATAGAGTTGATAGGTTGGACCATTAGTCTATGGACTGGTTCCATCGGTTTGGCTCATGGTCTGTGGCTCATGGGTGGTAACATCCCAAATTTATGAGCTCTAAAAATCCTTTGAATTATTACTTGTTGGAAAATACAATATTTGATTTTCTATTAATTTTTATTATATTTATTTAAAGCTTAAATATAAACATTCATATAAAAATAATTTAATGTGATTAACTCCAACATCACCAATTATCAAAACTATTTTATTGGATTCTATGGGCTTGGATATATTTTCTAGAATTTTCTGGAATTTTTTCGAGTTCATTTGCTATTTTCTATTTGCTATTTGCATTTTCTGGATTTTCTAAAAAGAAAAATTAATTTAAATTCTTCAGAACAGTGTTGGGCCGAAGCCCAACACTATTCCACCTGACCCATTTCCCCTCTCGCTCCTCCTCAGCTCGATCGTCACGCGTGTCCCCGGACGCCTTAGTGCGTTCGCTTCACGCCACTCTCTCTCTCTGCGCCAAGTGGGCCGCCACCGAGTCGTGCGTCTCTGCGCCTTTCTTCTCCCAGCGCCTCGCGTGGCGTCGCCATTCTTGCCCGTGGGAGATTCGTCAAACAAAATCGGCTGCGGTTCTTGATTCTTGCACGACTCTACCAAAACAAACCCCAACTATCCGTATCTATCCCAGCCAGAATCAACGCAGAATCGGCTTCAATCTCCTGAATCTCGAATTGCGAGCGTGTTCGTTTGGTCCTGATTTGGCGTTCCATCCTCGTTGTCCCCCTACCCTATAAATACCCCCAGAGGTTCCCCTCTCCCACCTCATCCTAGCGCCGCCACCCTCGTCCTCTCTCTCCTTCTAGCGCCGCCGCAATTCAAGCTTTAGGTTTTGTCGCCGTCGTCGGGTTTTCACCAATTGCGCCGCCGCCGTTGACGCCCTGCCCTCACCGACCTTGCCTTCGTGCTCAGAAAGGCCTAGGGTACCTGTCACATGCCTTCGCCCACGTGCCGCCGTGTCAGCGCCAGCGCACACGCACGTGGCAATGTCCACCACCCCCTCTCTTCCCTGGCTCGGTGAACTCAGTCCACCGTGAGCCAAGAGGCTGACATGTGGGGCCCGTATGTCAGAATTTCTTTTAGTTATTTCTTTTTTCAAAAATTCTTCGCTAACGCAAGATTTGCGCAATAATCCATTTTTCCTTTATAAAAATAATTTGGAAAATCAAATTAAAATCCAAATTAGGGTTTTTAATTTATTTTCAAACTTCCAAAGCCCATAACTTTTGCATCCGAACTCCGATTGAGCCCATTCAAATTTGTAAATTCATATAAAATAAAGATCTATTTAATGGTGAATTTTATTTGATTTTTGGAGTTTGTTATGATTAGTGTGGGCCGCACTGATTGTATCATGTGGGTAAAGTATACAACCTCTGCAGAGTGTTTAATCAATCTATTCGAAATAGCCGCGTCCGCGGTGATAGACATGCTCGGGGATTTCACACGAGGGGTAGATTTTCATAAAACTTTGGGAAGGGAGCTGTGTGATCTAAGTCATATGGCTGTATGAATAACTTTTTTAGACTGTGTGTCTTTATGAAATCAAATGATAACTTATTATTGTTTATTTGTTTGAATTTCGCTTTCAATCTATTATTCGTATTCAATTGCAAATGTTGCATTTCTGCAAAATAACCACAGAAGTCATTTCCTTTGGAATAAGCCATCATCTATAAATTGCATTATGTAGTATGACTTGCAAGAAGGTTGCGTACTCATACTTGCTATAATCAATCAACAGAAGTGGAGGAGTCATTGCCTGCTTTTGAAGATGAGTTCTACGAGGGTTGATCGTTAGGGTCTCAATCCCAGTCAGTTGCCTGTGGTGAATTGATGGGATTTCGCTGGAGTTTACTTTGTTTCCACTGCAGTTTATTTCTTTATTGCCAGCCTTCCATGGCTTAATAAATGTAAAACTCAACCTTAAGGTCACAACAGTTATTTGCTATTCAAAGTACTCGTTTATTTATTATTTCGTTATATGGAGGTGATATTTCATCAATGTTGACCTTTGTGTGCACTAAGCGTGATTACGGACTAGTGCATGAACCTGAGGGTCCACACTTGCATATTTGGGTCCCGACATGGGTCTATGGAATAGTGAACCTGATATGTAGGGTCCACATGTCAAAGGCTAGGTTTACCGTGGACCATGTCCACGTGGATTGTTTCTAATATGCTTGTAGGAGGGTGCTGACACGGCACTGATGTGGCGGACACGTGTGCGTGGAGCTGAGGTGGCACTGACGTGATGGACACGTGGCTAACACCTGGCCTCCACGTTGACTCGACGGCGGTGTGGCTAGCGTTCTAGGCCACGACGGAGCTAAAGGTGATGCGCATTAGGTAGCTGGTGCTCTGGCGAACTCAACGGTGCACACACAGCGACTGGAGGTGGACGTAGGTGACCGGTCGCGAGATCTAAGCGGCAACTAAGGACCGGGCTCGACGGCGAAGGGGCTAGGGCAGCGCTCCGGCAAGGTTAAGGTGACGGTGGTGTAGATCAGACCCTTGCGATGTCGACGATGGTGATGATGAGGCCCGGGTCTCACCGACGGTGGCAGAAGATGGCGACGGAGTTTTCGGCGATGACTTTTCTTCCCTCACAGATTCCGGCGGCTAGGGTTGAGGATCCGAGTGGTGGTGGGTGTGGTTGGGATGCGGAAACCAAGTGCTACCTCCCCCTTTATAGCGGGGTGGCCAGGAGAGTCCTAAGCGCGCACGCTGAGGAACGGGGCGACGGCGGAGTCCAACTCGTAACCGAGACGGAGACGATGAACAGCGCAAGGGTGGGACCCACATGTCAGTGTTTGTGGCTAGGGTGGGTTGACGTCGCGCACGACATGCGTCTGACCAAATAGAGTGAGGCCAAGGCGTGGCGGCGGGCGGGAGAGAGAGGGTGAAAGTGCAGCGTGAAATGGCCATGGACTAAGTTGGTGAGGAGAAATGGGTTGGGAATATGGTTTTTAGCCCAAAGGATTTCCTGATATTTTAAATAGCTTTTTGATTTCAGAAATACCAGAATATCCAAAAACTAAATTAAAAATAGCAAATGAACCCAGAAAAATTTCTGAAAAATCTAAAAAATATTTCCAAGCACAAAGAACTCAAATAAAATAGTTTTGGAATTAATTGATATTCAAATTAGTCACACTAAATTCTTTTGACATTTGAAAGTCCCATTTAAGCTTTATTAAATAAAATAAAATTTTGTGAACTTTTCCAAGGAACTAAACTGCTCAAAAGGGTTTTGAAACATAGAAAATTGGAATGTTACACCATCCATCTCAGAGTCGAAGGACTTGATCACAACTATTTTAGCATGCATGGTACCAACTTCAACCTTCATACCAGCAATTCCATATTTTAGGATTTCAATCTCGCACTTCCGGTCGGAGGTCACTTCAAGAAGTTCAGGAATAGCATCCTCAGGGCAAGTGTTGCCCACATGAACTATCCCAATGTCCACAAGGTTATCTTGGTACTGACCCAACCACATGAAAAAATTGCAACTATTCAGCACCTAAGCAACAAAAAAGGAAACAAATTAACTAAGACCGAAATTTTCCCCCAATTTCCGATTCATCCACAAGAACCCAAAAACCCAAATCGAACCCTATTCCATCGGCTATCCTACCATGATAAGTACCAGTACCACAGATCTAACTGGGGAGAGGTCACAAAGCTTTGCAAAAGTTACATTCAGTTGATTCTTGGGGCACTTCGTAAAGCTCTTCCTTGGGTTAGTCTTTTGTCTTCGAAGTGAGCTCCAACACCTTCTCTCGTTCGCACACATGGCAATCGATGAGGGAAAGCACGTTCTTCACGTGCCCCGGCAAGGGAAACACACTCCTGCTAAACCGGGCGGGGGGATCTACCATGAGGAATCGCCATTGAAGGGATAGCATCGCTGTCGTGCTGCTCGGGAGGGAAGGAGTGGGAGTGTGGTGCGATCGGTGCCCCTATTGGAGCCGATCGGACCATATGCCCTGGGGCAAGGGCATATGAGTCATTTCACGTGGGTTGAAATGTGAAAAGTATTACAAATAACGGAAAGGGGGGATGGCAAAATGATTTTTTTTGGCTAATATAGCACTTTTCATGCGCTAAATAGCAAATCTGGCCTCCTCTCGACACCAATTGCAAAAATGGCACATAGTCTGTGCCCTAGGGGGTCAAGCCTCTCCTCTGCGTGAGATGTCACCTAGTCCGTGTCCCAGGGGCACGGACTGGACCGATCCATGCCCGGGAGTATGGGCGAGCCTCACTTACGTCACATGGCCTACATTCGTGCCCAGCGCCGCAGACGGTGGGTCCATTGTCGATGGGAGAGGGTGAATTGAAGAGAATAATAGAGGAAGGAAAACAGAGGAAGTAGCGGCGCATCTCGGGGGCATGGCGTTGGCAGCGGACGATGGCTGGTGAAGGCCAAAATGGGCCACCGTGGGCTTGGGGAGGCGACAGGAGGCGGTGGCCGAGGCGAAGCGACAAAGCGGCGGCAACAGCAACGCACGAGCGGCACGGGAGCACAGGCGGGTGGCGTCGGCGGTGGCTCGGCGGTGCCGACGGAAAATGGTGCGAGCATGGGCTCAACATCGACGAGGGGGTCGTGCTGGGTCGCTCGAGGAGACCAAGGAGAGGCCGAGGCGGTGAGGAGATGATGTCACTGTCGGGGAAGATGTCGGCAATGGTGACGACGTTCCACGATGGCATAGCGGCCAAAAGAAGGTGGGGAAAAGATGGAGGAAGGTCGGGAACACATCGTGATGGGCTCAGGGCATCAATAAACTCACTGGAGAGGGAGATCGGCGGCTCGGCCAAAGCGGCGTCTTGGCAGCGCTTGTGCGAGGTGTGGGTGGAGCGACGACGGTGAGTAGGGCACGAACTAGGTGACTTGTCGCGTGGAGGAGAGATATGCCCCCCAGGGCACGAGCTCGGTGCCTTTTTTGCAATTTTCGGTGGTTGTTAGGAGTAGGGTTCACAATTTTGTTTTGCATTTTATTTCATTTGGCAGTGAAATTGGCGAAATTTCAGTAATTTTAGGTGAAATTTCAATAATTTTCTGCCAAACGGTTTGATCAAATTTGAATTTTAAAATTTGAAAAATTAAAAAGACTCCCCAGTCTGTGACACAGGATTCAAACCAGTCACTAAAGGCACAAGCATTGGCATAACCACTGCACTAGCTGCATGTTTGTTGTTTATTGATCTCTTTTACTCTCTTTAACCCTCTAAATTAAAACCAAATGAAAAATTTGAACGAAGTGAATTTCTTTAGAAGGTAACGAAAGGACCGAAATTTCATCAAAATTGTGAACCCTGGTTAGGAGTCATCTCTATCTGATCTGTCTAAGGTGATTTTAGAAGGATTTTGAGGGAAATCTTGGCCCTATATGTAATGCAGCGATTAAAATGTTTGTAGTGAAATTCCTACATACCAAACGGTCCTAGATTATCGAAGAGGGGCCAAAACTCCATGTCACTGAAGCTTCCCGTTGGTAGAGGCGGTGCAGGCCATTGCCGACTCCTGAGGAGAACAGTGGTGGAGGGCAAGAAACAGGTGCTAGAGAATGGGAAAAGAGTTCAAGAAGGGAGGCTCGAGGAAGGAAGAAGATATAGGGAAATAAAAGGTGCTAGAAGCTAAATACACTAGCTGGCAACGATGATATAGGGGAGAAAAAGTGCTATATGGACAACTATGTTTTTTTTTTTTGAAAGAAAACTAAAAGGACGTAACTAATAGAAATGAACCACAACTAATCACATGATAAATATTTTCTTTTTTCTGCTAATCAAAAACCAATATTACCATCCAGAAATAACAGAACATAGATCTAGCATAGCACAATAAAATAAGATTAGTATGCTTTTTGATAATTAACTAACAACAATGTAATACCTAGTTTGCTCGTAGTTCAACCCATGTGGAGTGTGTAGTAGGATTAGTCCCGCATTTCTTATCTAAAGCGAGTTGCAGTAGTATATAATGCTTGTTGGGTCAAAACATAGCACCTCCGGGTTAACTCTTTTACACAAAGCGAGGACGAAAGTGTAAGTGGGATGCTGTGTGTGCGTGGGTCTGCTCCACAGTAGGCTAGGCATTGAGCGGATTTTAGACTAGGGTGTTACAGATGGTATTAAAGCATCAACCTTCACTGCACAAGAGTGTACGAGACAACGATGCGAGCATATGGCACATGACTCGTGTGGGCCCTAAGTGGACACATGGCATGTTATATGTATCGGTATTGTATGCACAGACGTGTACTGAGGGGTGGTTTCGGGTATTTATCGCGTATGCAGTGTGCTGTTGATGGTGTAAGCCCTTAAAGGGGTGAATGTAACACCCCAGCCTTCTCATAGTGCGTCTTATGTGGAGTTGTGTGGTGAGATTAGTCCTGCGTTGCTTGTCTAAAGTCGGTTGAAGTAGTATATAATTCATGTTAGATCCAAACGTAACGCCTCTGGGTTAACCTTTTTACACAAGTAAGAACAAAAGTGTAAGTAGAGTACTATATGTGCGTAGGTTCGCCCTACGGTGGGCTAGGCATTAAGATGATTTTTGACCAGGGTGTTACAAACAAGCTACGAGACAGTTACTAGTAGTGTTTTAGTTAACAACTAAGAGAAACTACTTATAATAAACTAATAATATATCAATTAACAACTAAAGAGCTACTAGTCAAACACCAAAACTACACTTTCTAAGGTAACAGTGAGAATTCGACACAATTGCTAATAATTTTTTGCAATAACTAAGCAAAATTATAGGATCCATACAAATCCATCAACTGATTCAAAAATTATGAATTGTTTATATAGGTTCACAATGGAGGATGGATGGCAAAGAAATGAATTAAAGTAAGATTATTACAATTGTAAACTGAATTGAAGAGCTCGAAGGGGAAGTGGCCGAGACGATGTCCAGAGAAAATGGCAAATAGTCACCGTCGTAAGTAAAGAAGAGGATGAAATAAATGTAGCACGTCACTTCATTGTAAAAAATCATATAGTTGCATAATTTACAACAAATACTTATATTTCTAATAATATTTAATATAGATAAAAACCGGTATTCAATTTAGTCCAATATTGTCATTTGAATTTGCTAACCATTGCACCACATAATTAATCAACATTATCCACATAATTAATCAACATTATCTCTTATTCTTGTGTGTACTTTTTAGGCTTAGTAGCTACATATCATCACGTTCATAAGTGATAGACAAAATTATAAATATGTTAGGATCTTAACACTTCAACAAATCTTAATTTCACATATGTTTCACAGGTGTAGGAATACCTTAAATAATACATAATGTTATATTGGACTTCTTGTGTAGCATTGAGACTCGTGGTAGCACTCACATAATCATTTTAGGCACCAATACCGGATGTGACATGTGGGCTAATCAAGGGAAATATTGTGATGCTTATAGTGACAATCACCCTTTTTTACCACAACAATGTTTCTAATGCAATAAATAACAAAGCATGAAGAAAAATACTAGTACAATCATTTTTAGATCAATATTAGTGTAATCTTTTTCTTTTGCAAGGAAATACTAGTAGAATCTTGATACTACCAAAACTTAAACCAAGCCTACCCTAACTCTCTCTCTTTAAGTCTCATGAGTGGTTAATAACTCTTGGTAACTTAGTGCTTGCATTAGTGTAACATTCTTATTTACAAACCCAACAAACTATTGCATTCTTGACCAATGGCAAGATGCTACAACCTTACAAGAAACATCTTGATTACTCTATTTTTCTTTCTAAAATACAACTCTAGAAAGGTTTCTACTTTTCTCTCTAAAAAAGAGATAATGGTTTCTACTAATTAATTTCATTTGAGTATTTAGGATCTTAGAAGAAAAAATCCAGTTCTTGCAGAACTTTCAATTCTTCTACAATCCATAATATAATTTTAAAGTATGCATAGCTAACTTCAATATCCACAAATGCATGACAAACAAAATCTAGGCAACATAAAAAATAGGAAAAAGTCCACTTTTAAACCTTAAAGTTTGAAACTGTCCGAATTGCAACCTTGAATTAACGAAACCGTCTACTTTACCCCCTCGACCCAAACCAAGGTGATTTTGGCATCCAGGTAGAGCTGATGTGGCACTCTTCTTCACCTAATTAACTTAATTACGATATCATTTAAGCGGGGCCCAGCTGTCATACACACAGATAAAGAGACATAGGGAAAGAAGAGGTAGACAGAATAGAGGTGAGACAGGGAGGCATGTGGCGGTGGTTCTAGTGCTTCGTAGGGCAACAACGGGGTGGCTGAGACCTTAAAATGAGTTGCTAGAGGAGTGGGAGCTAGGGAGGGTGGAGCGGTCAAAGGTGCATTGGCGTGGGCTCACGGGGTGTGCGTGCGATGATGTGCGGTAGCCAGAGTTAGGGTGGAGAGAGGCATCGTCCGAGGGATGTGGTCACGTAGAGGGGCAAAACAGAGAGACGCACATGCTTCTACGGAGATAGAACACTTGTGGCAGTGGATGTTGATGTCGGGGAAGCTCCGAGGTGACCTTACTATGGTGACTCATGTCAACAACTGGAGCACTTGTGGCAGTGGTACCCTGGAAGTTGAGAGCTAAAATGAGAGGTTGGAGGAGGAAGATGAAAGCTAGTTAGTGGTTGAGAAGGAAGGAATTGGTGTGGAGTTCACTTGAGGAGGAATGGCATCGGTGGCACCAGGCTTGGCTGGAATTGGGGAAGAAGGTGGCGACAATGAGCTCCCTTCACTCTTAATCGCCCCTAATTAACAGCAGGCTGCAACAAAAAAACACAACATATGCGATAGAGGCACGTGATTGGGCAGAGATAGAGGAGCGAGTCGGCAGTGTGGATGTGGCGGCAGGTTGCCGCAAGCTCACCCGGGGAATCTGAAATTTGGCGGAATGGGTGGCACTCTCGATAGGGGCTCAGAGAAGGAGCAGATGGCGAATTCGATTGGAGGAGGAAAATAAGTAGGTGACGCCATGAAAGAGGAGGAAGGTTGTCAGATCATCTTTATTTGTTTGAAACTAGCTTGTGTCAAAACCACTGCTACATAGACGACGTCAGATGAAAAACCTTGTGCATTGGCTTTAGAGGGGTGTTTTAAATAATTTTCAGAGTTCAAGGTTATAAAGTGAACAGTTTAAAATTCATAACTGAAAAACGAAGTAATGCTAGAGTTCAGGATGAAAATGGACTTTCCTTGTAAATACACTGGGAGAGAGTGAGAGACCTACTCTGATGCGAAAATGGGTGTCCCGATCTTTCGATGAGAAGAATAACTCGATTTGAGGAGACGACTCTCATGATTCGGCTACCAATCATACACGACCAATATACCCAGCAATCGTTGAACCAACTCCGAGATTGTTATCAACCTTACTAGAAGTACGATCGACCTGACCACGAAAGTCTATTCCTGCATACAATCGAAGAACAATCAAGAACAAGATAATAAGCAATCTAAAATTGCAAATATGATTGAAGTACTCAAAAATTGGGGTTCTAAAGTACGACGACACTGTTGCACTAGCCGAGTAAGAAGACACCGTATAGTTTCACAAGTGGAAAACTAAACCAATCAAAACCCAATAAGACTAGAGGGGTGTGGCCACCTTAAATAGAGAGGACAGTCACACATAGCTAGGAGATAAGGGGTGCGGTCACAGAGAGGAGTTGGACTCGAACTCTCAAGTGGGGTGCCTAAAGTTGGGTTGTCTAGGGTGGTCGGCCACCATATGGACTAAGTCGGCTAATATATTACATGGTTTGTGGGCCAGTAATATGTGACGCAACACTATAACATGTAGACGTAGTACGACTCGATGAAGTAGAAGTAATTTGGTTCGTAGGAGTAAAAGTAACTCGGCCCAATTGGAGGAGTAGGAGTTGGATCAGCTGGATACCCAATTGGGAAATATAGAATTGAAGTAATTAAAGTTCAAATTAAAAAAATATAGTTAAAATAAAAGATACAGTGCAACGAATTGTAGTAGACATCGAAGTCGGCAATCAGCCGCACGGAAACCACAACCCCGAAACGGACAAGTCGGCAGGAGCGGCCGAAATACGACCGGGATCTCTCCTAAACCGAATCACTTTCCCGTTTTAAAATTAAAACCCTTCCCGACGGACGAACCGCCGATAACTCCGCACGCCATGTTAACGCCTCCCGTCCGGGCTCGTCCACCAACCCCACACCACACGCCTTTCTCCCTTCCCTGTCCCTGATAAGGTGCAAAAACGCACGCGGCCCCCTCGAGACCTTGAGGAATCGCGCGCCGGTCCTCGACAGCACAGTCTAACTAACCTGGCGCGCCGCTGCCGAATTATTGGTGGTCGCCGCGGCGACGCTCCATTATATTTCGCCCACTAATCCTTCGCTTTCGTTTTCCTCTCACGCTCTCGTCCTCGTCCTCGTCCTCGTCCTCGTCCTCGCTCTCCGCGACGCAACATTGTTTTGGTTCTTTGCTTCGTTCCGTCTCCCTCTTCCCCTTCTCTTCCTCCTCTCGCGTCGCCGATCCGAGGGGGAGGGCGAGATGGTCGACACGAGGCGGAGCGCCGCGGCGAAGCGCCCGGCGGTGCAGGAGAAGGGCTCCGCGGAGGAGGCGGGGCCCGCGGTGGCGTCAGAGTCGGGGCGCGGCCCCGCGAAGCGCGCCAAGGTCCGGATCTCCCCGTTCGTGCGGCTCTCTGGGTTTCTGGTCGATTTGGTTTTGATCTGATGTTGTTGTTGTTGTTTTGTTGCGATGGTGGTGGTAGGTTGCGATAACGGAGGCGGATAACACGAAGGAGGCGGCGGCGGTTTCGTCTGAGGCGGCCGCTCCCGGCGGGGCGACCGTGGCGACGCCGGACACGACTGGGCTCCAGGCGCTGACCGGCGCCATGGACAGGCTGGAGGCCTTCCTGAGGTCCGGGGAGGCGGTGTCCAATTCGGCCGGTAGGAGCCTCTTCTGTTGATGGTGGCTAGGACGTCGGGTTCCGGTTGGGTCCTTGGGGTCTGATGATATTTCTCGTTGGTGCAGGGCATAAGCGTGGCGCTAATGATAAGGATTTATCCGCGAAGATAAAGAGGGCGAAGGATTTGTCGGCCAAGGTGGCTGGGATCTTGAATAAGCGGCAAGCCCCAGTGGCTAGCAGGCGCCAGGAGCCCTGGTGCAGACTAATCTCCCAATATGCCACGGTGCGGCTTGTTTCTGATATTTTTTTATTCTGTCAAAACTCATGAAATCACATTGCTTTGGATGATAATAATGGTCAGGTTTTAGTTTTTATGCTCTGAATAATGAATTACCAACAGTGGCACTTTTGTGGCAGTATTATCAACAACTCCACACTCATTATCCACCATGCATACTGTAAAACCTCATCTTCCCTCTCAGAAATAGGTTGGTGGAGCAGAACACTTTTATTTCCTTGAATTATATTAACCTTCTGCCCCCCTATTCTTCCAATCTTAAATAAGAATCGCCTTCAATTTATGTACACTTTGCACTTCAAATGGGAATTGCGTTGTAGAGCTTATTGGTGAACAACTTCATTTCATATATAAGATTCAGTTTACAACATATAATCATTATGTTCTAACATAACTGAAATAATATTCTTCCAAGACTGTGAAAGGTTATTTTTGTATCAGTAACAAGTTAAAGGTGGTGTGTTGAATTATATTATCTTTTTTAATCTTTTTTAAGGATGTATGCTGCAGGCATAGGACGGGATTATGTGCTTAGCAGCATTTCATATAAATCTCCTTAGTGTTTTAGTCCTGACTCGAGATAAATTTTATGCATCCTGTGTTATGTTCTCAGTTGAGTCTATTTGACATGTATAATATGCAATTTCAATCATCATGCCTAAATCCTGATGCTGATTTCTTTTTAGGTTTTTTCTTAAACCCGCACCACTGTTTCTGTTGGGCCATTAATGTGGATGTACAGTTATCTTAATGCTTGGCAAATATGTTCTTGCTAGTTCTTGAGCCTTGACCCCCACTTCTTGCTCTAGTGAATCACAGAACAATTGTAATCTTTAACATGTACAATTTGGAAGTCACTCTATTTTGTATTTGTTATTGTATTTAAGTAGGATTTAAGCTTATCCGTCAAGTTTAATTGACTCTAAGATATTTTAACTTAATTATTTTAAGTAGGAGCGGTTACAAAATACTTTAAACAATTTCATCGTATACTGGCAGCACTTCATTTAATTTACTGCATTTCTCTTGGTTTTGCGCAGAATCCTTCCCTTCCTATTCAATCCTCCAATTTTAATGTTGGTTATGGAGCACATCATGACTTGAGACTGGGCGAGTCATCTACTGTCTCACTTGTTTGTAGACTGAAGCATGTTAAGGTGTTGTGGAGTTTTTAGTAGTTCCCTTATTATGCACTCGTGTCACCTCTTATTTACTTCTCGTTCTATGTTGACTTTTTTTGTATTAGCGAGGTGCTCTCCTTGAAGCCTACGAGTCCAAAGTTGTTCATGTAAATGGCAAGGCTTTGGACAGGACTGCTAAGGTTACCTTGAATGGAGGAGATGAAGTTGTCTTTAGTTCACCCGTGAGGCATGCTTATGTATCCTTTTTTATTGCCTACTTCTTTATCTGGTGGATACCTTACTCGTTATTTTGGGGCTAGCACTGATGAAGGAGCTTGATTTGTATTATACTTAGTTTCAAACTTACAATTAATATGAATTGATAAGCAATGGTTAGACAGGTTAACATTTTGGCATTGAAATTCCTTAATGTTATGGTAGATATTTGAGCAACTGTCAGAGGAGAAATCAAGCACTTCAGCATTTTCCTCTACTTGCAGTAGTGTTCAGCAGGGGCAACATTCACTTGTCAAAGATATTTCGGATCATTTATCATCTAAAGGACCCAAAGTATCATCCTTTTACTTTGGAAAAGGCCGACCTCCGTTGATGCCTATTGGTGAGACTAATGTATTTTATTTTAAATTTGCACTTTACTGTGATAAAAAGGATTCTAAGGTAGTAAGGTAAACATTGTTGCAGGATCATCAGCGGATCCAGATCTAATTAGTAGATTATGCAAAACAATGGAGGACCACTCTAACACTGAAGAAAATATACCGTTTGCTCGATGTCAACTATTAAAGGAGGATCTGAAAAATGCAACTATTGATGCTAATGACATCTCTGAGTCATTTGATAGCTGTCCATATTATCTAAGGTAACTATATATGCAGTGGTTAATATTTCCACTCTCTCTGTTCTTATGGTGTCCTGTTTGTGATATGTTAATGAATTTAGCTAAGAGACGGGACACTGGTCCTTTGTCCTCATAGGGGCATGGAGTTGGTAAATCATGTGGCCTTTTTGCACCGTAGTTTTGAAGTCTTGATAAGATGCTTCATTGTTTCATCATTTATTTATTAATGCAGAATATGGTACTGTTATTTCTTCTACGAAGTTATATGTTTCTATCTATAATTTGTGTAATCAATAGGATTTGTGAATAGTCTTTATGATGATCTTCTGTTTGTGACTACGGATGTAGTTACTTGATTTTAATTTTCATTTATCTGTAGTTCCTTTTCTTTATAGTAATTACTCCCTCCATTTTTTTATATGGTGCTCACACATTTTGTTTGTCAAATTTGGTAAATTTTGATTAACAAATAGTGCAACAATATATAGGTATAGTTGCACAAAAGTGATGCCATTAAATTCTTATTTATAAGTACTTCCTTATAATCATGATTTTGTTGTTGTTACTAACATACACCCTCCAGTCACGAAAACATGTCGATTTTGGATACATGCAGTCAAACTTTTGCTGTCGATATATTTTTAAATATTTAGATTGGATACATAAAAATATGTATAGATGTGTCTCGAAAAGTACTTTCATGATATTATAATTTTGTTGGGTTTTATAAACATATTACAATATAAATTAGTGGTCAAATTTGCATTTTGGGGGGCCGTATTGATGTCCAAAATGACTTTTTGTGACCAAAGGGAATATTGTAAAGAAATTAATGGCCAAAGTTAACTTTGGAGACTGTGCCAAGTCTAGCCACAGCTTACATTTTTCAACGGAGGAAGTATAATCCACTACAACTGCCTGTTAATTTAAAAAAACCACTGACTTCATTGTTTTAGTATATTTCACATGGTTAATTCCCCCTATTTTACATTTTTTCTTTAGTAAACTAATAGTAATTTACATTCTCCTAATTTGTAAGCTGGATTAGTGAATGTGTTGTGATTAAGAACTGTGTTCTAATAACTCTGTCCTTGCAGTGAGAACACCAAATGTGCTCTTCTGTCATCAGCATATATACATTTACATTGCAAGGACTATATCAAGTTTACAAAGATATATCTTCTCTTGGTCAACGAGCGCTGCTATCTGGTCCGACAGGTATATACTCTACATTTGGTGTAAGCTTGGTATTGTGTTGTAGCTTTGCTATCTTTGCAATGATTGGTATTATTTTGTGTTAAGTGCAGTAACATATCTTTTACAGGAACTGAGATCTGCCAACAGTATCTGGTGAAGGCACTTGCAAAACATTTTGGTGCTAGGTTGCTCATCGTAGATTCTTCAATGCTGTTTTGTGTACGCTTCACAGCAATTATCCCCAATTTTTTTCTCTTCAGTTAAACTTGTTAGGACAACCATTATTAGTAAGTTTTCAGACTATAGTTACTATAGTCTTGTTGACATGACTGTTTGTTCTCCTTTTATCTATATCATTCCACCAATATCAATGGTCTTACTCATCTTCCCGTATTCTGTTTTGCAAAAAAGAAAAGAAGAAGACAGTTTTATACTTGCTTCATGTGATTTTGCACCATAAGAGTACCCTGTGTATTTGTTGGTACAATGTAAATTTATTTAAATAATTGAGAAACTCAAACCATATTTTTCTTGTTTCAGGGCCAGACTTCCAAGGAATCAGAGTCATACAAAAAGGGTAAGAACATTAATAATTTGTGACTTTGTTATAGGCCACTTCTTGTACTGCAAGTTTATGAGTGAGCATTAGTAGTAATGGGAATATAATGGACTTCTGATTGCCCACAATCTGGCTGAGCTGGCATGGGGATACGGTTCAGATGTTTTGGTATGTTTTTTAAATAAATGTCATTGATCTTCTGATGGTTTGTTCAGGTGATAGAGTGAGGTACATTGGTTCATTACAGTCGACAGGCATTATCCTTGATGGGCAGAGGTATGAGTCGTCCTTTACTTCCCATAACTATTTGTAGTCGTATGGTATATTTTAAATGCAACTGTCTGATTGTTTGGTTCAACTGTTTGTCCTTTTTTTCTGATATGTCTGACTGACTTATGATGCTTCCTGCGGTTTGCAAAGATGTGGGACATTTTGTCCGCTGAAAGCAAAGAAACTTCTCAGGGTTGTTATTTACATTTATCTTAATGTATTATAATGTCTGCTGCTGGCTGATGTTAAATTGTTCAATCTCTAGCCTTCCAGATTTTGGTTCACAAGGTGAAATATTTCTACCTTTCGAAGAAAATAGATCATCAAAGGTTGGGGTAAGATTTGATAAACAAATTCCAGGAGGTATTGATCTTGGAGGCAGTTGTGAAGTTGATCATGGTTTATTTTGTTCAGGTGAGTCCTTGCTGTGTTCATATGTTCTGAAGAAATGACAATGAATTACATTATGTTACTTGTGCTTAAATTGTCATGGTTATTGCAACCGTTCAGTTCACTTGCTAATTATCATATTCTTACCTACTGCTCTTTCAGTTGATTCTTTATGCCTCGATGGTCCAGGATGGGAAGATAGATCCAAACATCCATTTGATGTGATTGTTCAGGTCTGTACATATGTGTATTAATTTTGGCATGTGTATTAAGTTCAGCCATGATTTGTGTCATGCTATTTCCCTTTCCTTCTACTAACTGTGCTTGTTCCACAGTTTCTCTCTGAAGAAATTCAGCATGGTCCTCTAATCATGTTTCTGAAGGAAACAGAAAAAATATGTGGGAATAATGATTCCTATCATGGTCTGAAGAGCAGGCTTAAATGTTTCCCAGCAGGTGTTTTTGTTATTGGCTCTCATATCCAGCCTGACAATCACAAAGAGAAGGTGCTGTTTCTAAAATTTGTCTGTAGTAGTCTACAAATGCTCCTTATAAGTCTGTTGCGTGGTGCAGTTATCACTTATAGCTAACAGAGATACTTTTACATGCAGGCAAATGGCAGCTCTCTTTTCCTTTCAAAGTTCCCATACAGCCAAGCGATACTTGACTTTGCATTGCAGGTAGCTTTTAATTGTACTAAATATTGCCCTTGTATTTGAAAATTGTTTATATTTATGACATATCTATTACTCCATCTGTTCTCAAATAGATGTCGTTTTAGCATTCGTGCAGTCAACATTTTAAAACTTTGACCATTAATTTCTAGAAATCAAGGTTATTAAGTCGTTCGACTAGTCGTGACTAATCGTTGACTAGTCGGCAAGTCGACACATAGGCACCGACTAGTGCTGTCGACTCGACTAGTTGTGGTAGTCGTTCGACTTGCCGACTAGTCGGCGACTAGCTGTGATTAGTCGGCCAGCGCGACTCAGACACCTAGTTTTGGCCTAGCGTCAGCCTCAGCCAGCGCCTGTGATAATACAAGAGAGGGGAAGGGCATACCAGATCCAATCGAGTCTCGGCCTCTCGGCTCCCCCACGACGCCGCTGGGAGAGGGAACCCTAGCCCATCGCCGCCCCCATCCACGACGCCGCCGCCGCCGCCACCTCCTCAGCCCTCCCCTGCCTCCCTTGGCCCCTATCCACGATGCCACCGCCACCTCCTCGGTCCTCCCGAGTCGTCGTCGACCCACGTCCATGACACCACCGCCACCTCCTCGGCCCTCCCTAGTCGCCGTCGGCCCCAGTCCACGCCGCCGCCGCTGCCTCCTCCTTGGACCTCCCCAGTCGTTGTGGAACCGTGGTGATTGGTGAGCACTCCCTCCTCCCCTTTCACCTCTCCTCTCCTTCCTCTGGCTCTGCTCGCGCTCTGCCTCTGCTCGCGCCGTCTCTGCTTGCTCGTGCCGTCTCTGCTTGCACCACTTGCGCTGCTGTCTCTGCTCTGTTGCGCTGTTTGCGCCCGCTACCCTCTTGCTCTGTTGTAAACTTGTAATGCTGCTTGCGCTGCTGTCTCTGCTCTGTTGCGCTTTCTGCTTGCGCCCTCTTGCTCTGTTGTAAACTTGTAATGCTCTTGCTAGTAGTAGTAGTAGTAGACTAGTAGCAGACTAGCAGTAGAATTAGTAGTAGTTGTGACTTGTGAATAGAGTAGTAATATGCTAGCAGCTGCAGCAGTAGTACTAATGATCCTGTAGAAGCAGATCCATTGAAAGGGAGCAGGAATAGAAGGAAATTTGATATACTTGACTGCCCACTGCCCAAAAGAAATATATGTTAGGATCAAAACAAGTAATCAACTCATCATCATGCTTATGTTGTTTTTCTCCTTATTTCATGATGTACAATATGTATATGTGTATAATTGTTGCTACAACTTAGTACATTACATGCCTTGTATATATACGTCCTAGTCTGCCGACTAGTTGTGGCTAGTCGCGACTGGTCGGTCAAGTCGACAAGTCGGTCCCCTTACGACTCGACTCGACTCGACTTTACGACTTAATAACCTTGCTAGAAATATTTAGTTTTATCACAAGAAAATTATATGAGTATATTTGTCATTGAAAGTACTTCGACATCATTATATTTTTTATAATTTTTTGGTAACATATAGTTAGATAAAGTAATGGTCAAATGCATGTATTGGAGACCATGTCGATGTCCAAAACAACAAGCAAAAAAGAACGGAAGTATTAGTTATTACTGAGTTAGAAATAATGGTTTTTTTTCCTTTGGAGAAATAATGGTTTTTTTTTTCCTTTGGCTATTTGTTTCATTGGAAAGGTGTGGCCTTCATATCATTATGCACATCAATTCTGCTGGTAGTAGCTGTTGTGGCGTGACAAGCCATAGCATTGGCAACATATGACAGATTAGGATAAGAATAATTAGTTTCCTTATTATTTGTGTTTGTTTCCTTTTAGATATATTCTATGTATTAGAGATAAGTTTCCGGTTATTCGGGATTAGTTTCCTTAATATGGGGATAGGTTTCTTATGGGTCAAGTCTAGCCATCCCTATAAAAGGGATAGTATTGTACCCATTATCATCAAGCAATGAACAATCAAAAAAGTCTCTAGTCTTCCTCCCCTTCTAAAGTCAGGCCTCAGCCTCTCTACCTCGCCAAGAAAGAGCCCGGTAGCTGGTTAGATGAGAGTGAGTGCCCTACCCTCGGTCCTCAGACCTGTTCCCCAGCAACTACCACAACAGTAGCTATGATAGACTTAGATAAACTAATGCAAATCTATAATAAGCAATGTTATTAAGTCATCGAGTCGAGTCACCATAGGACCGACTTGTTGACTTGGGCGACTAGTCGCGACTAGTCTTTGGCTGGGCAGCAAACATGACAATATGGCATGGCTGAACTCGGCATTCAATGTACTAGAGTAACTAGACTATATGTGCAGTAATAGAAGAAAGAAGACTTACTTTTTGTGAGCCCTACATCTCTTCCTTGTTGAATATCTTTCTTTGAAATTGAGAAACAGAGCAGCTACTCTACTACTTGCTAGATCTATAAAAGGAGATGGTGAGGGAAGGGCAGAGAGAAGTGCTACTTACCAGGACAGTGGGCCTCAGCCCTGCTAATCACCCAACTTGAATTCTCAAGTCGACGTCTAGTCGGAGCAAGTCGCACGACTAGACAAAGTAGTTGATTCATTGGTCCCCAGTTGTGATCCCTGACCGATTGGATGATTAATTGCCAATTAGGCGATGACTAGGTGGCATCTAGACAGCAATGATAATAAGCCATATATTAAGCTTATTTGCAATGAACGGGCACTATGTTGACTGCTAATTTTCTCAAAAGTAAGGAAAAAGCTGGCATAGTACTTTTTGTTTAGCTCAATACTTACAAAACCTACCATTTCTACCTGGTTCGTCTGGCCCACCTTATTGAGCATCGTGCTGTGTGCATGATCTTCATACAATTGCCCGCTTCCTACTGATAGGTGTTTGGACTGTGAAACTTGTTTCTCCATGGTTGTAGTACGCAGCTGGAGGACTTTATTAATCATATAAGGCTTGTCCCCATGCTTGCAGTGATGGAAAGAGTGTCTCTCATGTCTTGGCACAATGTTTCTTGACTTAAGACCGAGTACCTATTGGCAGTTTGGCACTGGAGTACTCAAAAACATTTCTAGAAGTCAGTAAATGGAACTCCATTTTTATGTGTGACATGCCCAAATCCTGATAGTTAGCACCTATTGCCGTCAGGCACGGATTGAAATCCTGACAGGAATCGTCTTGGACCGGTATTTATTAAATCAACCGGGATTACGTTTTGCTGTATGTTATTTCGAAGACAAGCACATGCTAGTGGCTATTAGAGATAAGGGGAAGAACATTAAGAAAAATACAAAAATAGAAAGAAAAGAAATGAGTCAACCAGAGGCCGGTTTCCAGCATACCTGACTGCACAGGGATTTGGAGGAAAACGGGAAATGGAACTCTGCCATCTGCAGGCAATGCGGGCATGGTGGATCAGTATCTGTATATTGCTACTTGCCAGTGATCCACAACTTCATCCAGGATCTCATGGTAATCCATGTGTCGGTTCTGTACATGGACTGCTACTGGTGGTGACACTTTTTTTTCTTCAAAAAAGCTAGTGTGACAAATTTGACCAGTGCTCTTGTACCATCACAACTATAGATTTTTTTTGTTAACATCGTACTCAAACTACCATTGTGGCATTCATTACCGTGTTACGGGTTTAGATTCTTATTTATCTAGTCTCTGTCTTCCCTTTACTCTTCTCCTTGCCTTCTTTCTTCATTTGACTAATCACATTTTCTCTACTTTATTGGTGCATTTTCTTGTTACAAATTAACGCAAGCGAATGCAGGACTTGACCGGGAAATGATAAAAATAAAGAAACTTCAAAGGTGATGAGGCATCTAACTAAGCTTTTCCCAAATAAAGTGATGATCCAGCCACCAGAAGTATGTTATTCGAGTTTTCCAAAATGATTGTTAATTTAAAGTAGTTCCTTCTGTCATTCTAAAATCTGGAAACAATTATTACAGGGCGCAGTCAAGCTTTCACAGTGGAACCAGAAGTTAGATCGAGATATTGAAGTTCTTAAAGCAAATGATAATATTTCGAAAATACGCTCTGTAAGTTAATAGTGCTAAACACATTTATTATTTAACTATGTTTTCATTTATTTATTTATATATGAGTAAACTTTGTGGTTGACATGAATGTTCTGGGCAATGCTTTATTTTTCCTTTAATATCAGCCTTTTTTGTTTGAACAGAACAGTGGTGTTGTTTGTGTTTTGTAATAAATATATACATACAGTGAATCTCTTAGCTTTCTGACTACTGTTCCTTTGCATGCCCAAAAGCTTATGGTGGTGTGCTTAGCTAAATGCCTTGCTTTCTTATTACCATCTCTTGATTTGTGTCAAACATGTACATGCTTCAGAAAGTTCCGTGAATAATTAGAGAAATGTGAATTTTCTTTACTAATAATCTAATATCCAGAGTTGAACAATTTGGTATGTTTTAAATGGATAATCATGGATTTTTCAATTAGCATATTACTCCAGTTTGAGTATGGTTACTTCATGGACTTGTCACTCCCTTGAACTTTGTTGTTCTTGATTAGGATTTCATCTGTTTTATCAATATCCTTCTGCACTTGCTTTCAGTTTCTAACACGGATTGGATTGGAATGCACTGATCTTGAGACGATATGCGTAAAGGATCGTGTCCTTACGAATGAGTGTGAGTAACATTCCTATTCATGTTCCTGCTATATTCCAATTTTGTCCAATGGCATGATGGGTTCACTGTTGTTATTTTCAGGTATTGATAAAATAGTTGGTTTTGCTTTGAGTCATCAACTTAAGCACTGTACAAATCCAGTCCCTTCAAGTGATGTGCAGTTTGCCCTATCTAGCGAAAGGTTTCCCATCTAATCTTCACAGCTCCTCCAACTTGGCTGTTAATTTTTCTCTTCTGCACATAAATGATAACTGTACCATTATTGACCATTGCAGCCTTAAGCATGGAGTTATGTTGGAAAATATCCAATCTGGCCCTAAGAGCAGCAACAAAAGGAAGTCACTCAAGGTGGTATACTTTCTTTTAATTTATCTATTCTAATACAACTTTGTTTTACAGTTTGAGCATACTGTTCTTCTAGCTCACTTATACTCCTACATGGCTATTGCGACTGTAGCAGCTGAGAGAAATATTGCTACTTCTGAATATGCTACAGTCTTGCAGAGTTCTAGGTATTGTTAAAAGGTGTTAAAATGCGTAGAGCTTACTATTCTTCTCTAACAATGTCAGGATATCGCTACGGAAAACGAATTTGAAAAGAGGCTTCTTGCCGATGTTATCCCTCCAGATGAAATAGGAGTTACCTTTGAGGACATTGGAGCATTGGAAAGCGTCAAGGAAACTCTGAAGGAGTTAGTAATGCTGCCATTGCAAAGGCCTGAATTGTTTTCCAGAGGACAGCTTATGAAGGTAGATATTATTCTCCCTATTGCAGCTTTAATTTAACTGCAATATTCTTTAGGAACTTCTGTGCCTTCTTTTTTCCCCTCTGCTCTAGTACAAACATGTTACATACTTACATGTCTAGCTTGTTGGCCTTGATTTTTTTATTAAAAAAAAACTCAAATCTTCACTAACAAGTGAGGCAAATTGTCCTATTTGCTCATCTCTTGATCCATTTGGAGTGGGAAAGTTGATTGTCCCCTTTAACACTTTATACCTTTTACTTTTTGGGAAGTTTTCCATTTTAATAAGCACCAAACGAACCTAACAAAAGCAATTATACCAAGTTGGATTGGAAAAGGAAAACATAACTGTTTTTTAGCAAGTTGGTTATTAATGGTGTTCTGTTTTTGCATACAGTGGAATATTTCATTTCTAATTTAGTTGACAGTGAACTGACTTATGTTATTGTTTATGTAATGACAGCCATGCAAAGGAATATTACTTTTTGGTCCGCCTGGTACGGGAAAGACGATGCTTGCTAAAGCTGTGGCAACAGAGGCTGGTGCTAATTTCATAAACATATCAATGTCAAGCATCTCTTCGAAGGTACTCCATTAATAGGATTGGTTAATATCCCTGGTTTTGTTTCTGCATTTCGGGTGTTTGCATCATTGCCTCTAAATCACCCATTGTTACAGTGGTTTGGTGAAGGAGAAAAGTACGTGAAAGCTGTGTTTTCACTGGCAAGCAAAATCGCTCCAAGTGTCATTTTCGTGGATGAGGTAAGTTAATATAAAATTGTAATTAATCAACATTGATGATTTGCTTGTATCGTATTGGCTGCCCATCACAAAAGTTCTTTGTGAATCCCAAAGTGTTTGTCTTGCTCATCTTCTCCACCTTATTTTTTTTTAGGTTGATGGCATGTTGGGTAGACGTGAGAACCCTGGAGAACATGAAGCCATGCGTAAGATGAAAAATGAGTTTATGGTGAACTGGGACGGTCTAAGAACAAAAGATAAAGAACGCGTATTAGTACTCGCTGCAACTAATAGGCCATTTGACCTTGATGAGGCTGTTGTTAGGAGGCTTCCTAGGAGGTGACTATCATATTTTTCACCCATTTTAAAATTAATACAAAATATATAAATTATAGTTTATTGACTGCACAATTTTTTTCGGGAAATATTTTGTTTAGGTTGATGGTGAATTTGCCGGATGCATCAAATAGAAGAAAAATTCTTAGCGTGATACTAGCCAAAGAAGATTCGGCAGATGATGTAGATCTTGAAGCCATAGCTAACTTGACGGAAGGGTACTCAGGCAGTGATCTCAAGGTACTACTAATGAGTTCTGCCAAAAAAAAAATTCCAATGTTATGATGCTCATTTTTAAAATTGAATGTTGATTGTTTGTTGACTCTTGACTGCAATTATTTTTCAGAATCTGTGTGTTACTGCTGCTCATCGGCCTATTAGAGAGATCCTTGAAAAGGAGAAGAAGGTTAGTTTTAACCTCCTGAACTTCTACAATTTTTATTTAGTCTTTTGCCCTTGGGTACTAATTTATGGATTAGTAATGAAATCAACGGAACACAATTATTATATTTAATATACAGTAATGGATGATAACATGATTTTATATGAAATGCAACTGAACTTCTTGTGTGTTGTCCATCTGCAGGAGAGAGCTTTAGCAGAAGCAGAAAATAGACCATTGCCCCAATCATGTTCTAGCAATGATGTCCGTGCCTTAAGAATAAGTGATTTCAAACATGCACATGAACAGGTACGGTCCATGAGTAAGAACTTTGTCTAAAGTCCATTTATTGTCATTTGTGAGTATCGCTTTCTGTCAGTAGTCATGTTGTATTACGCTAAATACTATTTTTCTTATTCTTAAATGACAGGTTTCAGAAAGAAAAAAAAGTTGTGTGCAAAAAACGAACTTTTAATATGAATATGTTAATAAAATAATACAAAATCATTATATTATGAAAATATTTTTTCATGACTAATCTAATGATACAATTTTCACCTAACTACTACAAATAATTATATATATATATTAGTGGTCAAAGTTAAGAAAGTTTGACGCCACGCTTTCTAAAAGTCTACGATTGTTAATAAAATAATTTTTTCCTGAGATATGAGTCTGCAGCCTGAAGTGTTCTTGATGTCCTTTAGAATGCAATACGTTGCTAACTTTATATGTCGCTTCCTTGTAGGTTTGTGCAAGTGTGTCTTCCGATTCATCTAGTATGAACGAGCTTATTCAATGGAATGATCTCTATGGAGAAGGTGGATCGAGGAAAAAGACAACACTAAGCTACTTCATGTAGCTGATGTTTAGATCATGTACATATATCAGAAGCCTTCCCACAAAGCAACGAAGATTGGAGGCAGATAGGGGTGCAGATTTGCTAGTCGAAAAACAACTGGACACAACTGCTCGCCATCAGATCAAGCGTGAGGGGAAAAAATGTATATTTGATTAGTGCCTTGCTGTGGGCCGTCCATTTCTGCGATTGATTAAGACGGCTGATGTGTTTTGCAGTTACCCTGCTGCAGCAGTGACTGCAGCACGTCACCATCCGGAAAAAAAAAAGATTACAGTTCGAGCCCCAATCTTGTTTAGGTCAGGCAGTAATGAGTATGACATCTGATAGAGGAACGGTTCGGTTCACCATCCTTTTCATCATTATTTGAGAACAATTCATTATTTAGATTGCAAGATGTAGAGCCTGTGCAAGTGTACAGTATGAGCATCAGGTCGATTAACTTGTTATTGTGGTCAGTGCAAAAATTCATTTTATTAACGAGAAGCATTTAGATGTTTCCATAATTATTAAGGTTCTGTTATTGTCTTCCTGGATCTCCCGATACAGATTGGCTCATCATTTTCCCTCGATTTTGAGTTGTGATAATTCATGTAGCCTGATCAATATGATTTGTGCCCCCTATTGCACTGCGACAAATGGATATGTGCTGTGTGCTCTCTTGGATGTGCATTGGAACCAATCTTTCTTTCTTGGTGCTTGTGCTTGTGGCGGGCGGTATTTGCATATGTAGCGTTATCTGGTGTGATGAGTCGGTGAGCGCCTACGACGTGGTAGTGCCATTTGAAGAGAGTTTATTTAGCGTCATCCTGTAGATGCCGAGAGCTGTGTTTGGCTATGCCGAGTGCCGCGTTTCCGTTCCTCTTTGACTTGCTTGCTCGATCGCGTGATGTTTCTTTTCTAATTTGTTTCTGTGAATGGCTAACCGGAGTGCACTATCCGGTGTTCGCTTTTGCACCCGAACAGCTCATTGGAAAATGCCGTCTTATTCTGAAGGCTTGAAAAATGTCTTGTAGAATGCTCCACATAAGCTGAACTAGTAGTATCTGCAGAGAAACTTCCACTCCAATGCATGGATGCGTCGGAATGACCTGTAAGATGTAGCTACCACTTGTCACTAAGGTCTCAACACCGTCCTAATAGTTTTTGATTTAAATAGCACTGTTTGTACATAAAATAGCAAATCTAGTTTTTTTTTCAGAGATCAAACCCATAGCATCACGAACTCGCGGCGGGGCGACATATGTTCTCGCCGCGCCACAGGTGCTCAGACCCCTTGTCCCCTCTCCTGCGGACGGGACGAGCCATCGTCCGCGCGTCTTGGGACGGGACTTCTCTTGTCCGCGCACCAGGCGAGGAACTTCCCTCATGCGGCTAATTAATTACGATTAAATTGATTATAACTAAATAATTAGAGCTAAGTAACTACAACTAAGTAATTACAACTAATTAATAATGATTAAATAACTACGATTTAATTAAGTATGAATAATTAGTTATATTAATTAATTATAATTAATTAATTATAGCTAAATAATTACAGTTAATTTATTATAACTAATTAATTACGACTAAATAATTACATTCAGCGTGGCATGGAGGGACAGAGGGGAGACGACGAGGTTGCCGCTCGTGGCCTTGCCGCCATCGCCGGATGGCCTCCGCGAACTCCATGGCTGGCTGGTTACACCGGGGGTTAATTAATTACACAGTGGTTGATGGTTACGACTAAATACACGATGAGGTTTAATTAATTAGTTGTAATTAATTATATATAATTATTTAGTTGTAATTAATTAGTTCTAATCAATTTAGTCGTGTTAATTAGTTGACATTAATTTAGTTATAACTAATTATCCATAATCAATTAGTTGTAGGTAGTTAGTCATTATTAATTAGTCGTAAATACTTACTCATAGTTAGTTAGTCTTAATTATTTAATCATAATCAAATTAATCGTAATTAATTACCAGTAAAAGGGAAGTCCTCTCACCTATCACGCGGACATGAGCTTGTCCTCTCCCCTGGAGAGGGGATGAGGTGTCCGAGCACTCGTGGCGCGGACAAGGACGCCGGCAGGTCGCGGTGTTATTTTTTTACTTTGATCTCCGAATGATGCTAAATTTAATATTTTTGTATACAAATAGTATCATTTAAGCTAAAAATTTCCTAAGGTGGCTCAGATGTGTGCACAGTTCAGCCCACGTATTTAACTGAAGCTATTGACGCTTTAATGAAGCTACCGTAACCTTTTTGAGGTATGTGTGAGTGTGACTGCTGATGGTGGTCTGGTGGAGCATTGGAGATGTGAGGTTTTAAAGCATGTTTATTTTTTAATTTGATACTAAGAGAAGAGTGAGTATTTAATCTAACAAAAAAAAACAAGTCTTCCAATATATTATTTCTTAAGCTTATATCTAAGACTTTAATTTCTACTTTAATTACTATACAAAACTGGTTTTTAAGTAACAAGCAAGTCTCTAATAGCTATTTTGTTATTTTTTATATCTTGGTAGCAACAACTTGCTTGTTTCTTTATCAAGAAATAAACTCACATTCTCTCCTCTACATCATCAAAATGTTGATGTGGCAACCCCTTAGTAACAAGTGATATGGACTATTGTAGATGCTCTTAGCAAGTACTTCCTTTGGGTCACAAAAATAAATCGTTTTGGGCATTAGTACGGTCTTCAAAATATAACTTTGACTAGTAATTACTACTATAATTATTTGTAAAATGCAACAAAATTATAATATTATGAAAGTATTTTCCTAGACGAATCTACACACATGATTTTCATATATCTGATCTAAATATTTAAAAAGATATAGATAGACAAAATTTATAAAGTTTGACTGTACATATTTCGAAACAACTTATTTTTATGAACCGGGTGGGTACTGCACAAGAGAACACAGTCGCGATGCATATGAAGTATGAACACCTCCATTTTGACACTGCTAATAGGGCTGGCTGTCACAAATGACAATATACACACGCATCTTTGCCGCAAATTAAGTCACTGGAACTTTGTTTGTCTCCCTCTCTCCATTTTTACAGCAAGATCGATGGAAACTTGAAGGCTGAAGAAAAGAAAGCACCCCAATCTCAAGCTCAATCCTAGAAAAATTGCCGAGGAAATCTTCAACCTTCCCCCAAAAAAAGTGACAAAAGAGAAAGAAAAGACAAGATCACGTACCTGTACTCTCTATTCTGAGAACTAGGAGACGGTAGGTTGAGGAATTACATGTGTTATGTTTGGGAGGTGATCGAGAAGTCATTATTGTTGCATGTATTGTGAGATGAGGATGCCCACAAAACGCGTAATCGAGACACAACAACGCTTCCTCGAGCGGTTTTTTCAAGTAGGCTTCATCTTGCATACTCTCTCTAGTTCTTAACTCTCATTCCGCAACGGATCTGATCCTACATGACACTATGGAAACTGCTGACATCAGATCTAGGGCACCGCCTCTTACTCCACCCGTTTCAAAATATAAGATGTGCATATGAATTTATTGATATTTTTCCTTACCCATCCTTATTTATCATATCTTCACTCTCCTGTATTAATTTATAAGCAACTCTCTCATAAACTATTCCCTCACATTTCTAAGGTATTTACACCATGGGTAGCATGATCATTTCCTCTTGCCTTTCTCTTGATTTTACAACCTCCTTAATCTCTGTGCCTAGCCAAAATATGCTTTATAAAAAGAAACGGAGGAAACGGAGGGAGTATATCAATATGGGACACTGACACCCTTTATTTTTAACTCCAACGCATTGTCTTTGGTGTAATTAGGTTCACTAATTTTTTTTTTGCCTAAACTACTACTTCCTCTGTTCAATGGGGGGTGTTTGGTTGCCTGCATGACACTAGGCCTGGGCGAGCCAATGAGCCTGGCTCAGTGGGGATGCAATGTGATGTTGTTTGGTTTGCATGTATCCTTGTAGTCTGGCTCGGTAGAGAAATTGTTTGGTTACCCATATAGGAAGGTGGATATAGAAATCAGATGCAAGAGAAGTTGTTTGGTTGTCCGCATGAACCCAAGTTGTGGTCACCCTTTCATGGGGGTGGTGAGAATATCTCCCGCTTTGCTTGAGTCTTGAATATAGCTGTCCTGGAAATTGGAGTGAGTTATGTAACACCTAATTATGACTAACCAACTGAGTTTTTTTTTTCTTTCTTAATTCCTATTACACGAATTCACAGTAATGTATAACGAATCAAGATTGTGTACAATTTTTTTTTTTTTAAAAAAAATCACAAACACTGCGTCAAGATCGACAACAAGAGTTGTAATGCATTGGTTCATTGTCACCAGTGATACACATGGATAGTTAAGTACTCAAATAATAGCCAACATCAATTTCCATAGCAAAATGACAATGATCACATGCTGAACTACAATTATAACATCTTTGCAGCTAAAAGCACCCCTCTTCTCTAGTTTTGAATCAAGGGCCACCATGAACTCATTGACTTGCATAGTACTACAATTGTATGCAGCAATAGCATCATGCTTTGATATATAACCTTTGTATATATCATGCTCCTTTGTACCGTTGACTTGTGCATGGCATGCATCCCAAGGAGAAAACACCCCGGTTTATCATCCATGGTGGACAACGTACCAAGTCATGGAAGGCCTATGTAAATTTTTGAATCATATAACCATGACTCGTCAAATTGCAGATAAGAACACTGGCTGGCCTCGTATTAAAACACGCAGAGACTGACAACAACGAGAGAAGTGAGATGCACAACCAGCAATTCATATGTAAGTATCATCACAAGTCATCCAATACAATGAGGTCCCATTGTTCCATCATTGGCCAAGACCAAAAGATTGGGAACTAAAACAAGGCTAATCCATATAACAGAAAGGATTGCAATGATTTTGAAATGCCACGGCTGCTGCATCACAAGGAAGTGCCTCCATGTGGCAATAAAACATACAAGATAGGAAATAATAATGCTAGACACGAGAATTGCCTCTATTCTCGCACATTTGATTAGCCCACTAATCCCTTTTATCTGCCCAAGCAGAGTTGTCATCCAAAGGAACACTATGGCAATTGGAGGGGGCACCCAATCTGCCTCTTGAAGTAAGACCTCATCTTGGCCATGCTCAAGTATCCAATTATGGAGAATGCAACATGCAAGGACTAACTTCACTTGGGTCTTAAATGCGTGGAAGAGTTTGTTGTCAAGAATGCAAAATCGATTCTTCCATACCCCCAAAAGCCCTCTCAACTGATACCCCTAGGCTAGAATGTCTCAAATTGAATAACTCAATAGGATTAGTGGGGTAGTTCCTTCCATCATACTCCCTCAGATGATATCTAGTAGCTTGATAAGGAGGAAGGAACCCTAGGCCACATGCATATGCAGCATCAACTAGGTAGAATTTGCCTAAAAATTTGTACATATACATTAGTTCTAGGGTTCATGCAATGGTATAATATGTGTGGCTACCATAAGACATTAATTACCTGGAGGAACCCTTAACCCATTTGCCTAAAAAATTTATACAAATACATTAGTTGTAGGGTTTATGCAATGATATAATATTTACGGCTACCAGAAGACATTACTTACCTGAAGGTACCCTTAACCCATCCTCCCTCTCTAATGCATCGGCGAGAATGAGGGCGTCATGCGCTGAACCCTCCTAACCAGCTAAGATATAGATGGACCTCATATCAAAGTCCACTGCAGCCAACACATTTTGAGTAGGATAGTGCTTCCTACCCCTGAAGGCTGGAGAAATCTCCTTTGGTACTCTAGCATGCACATGAGTCCCATCGATTGTGCCGACACAATCCTACTACAACCAACAACTATTGTTACATGCTATGCCCCCATGCATACAAGACAATCCTAGCAAATTAAATGACAATTTTAGTACCTTACAATAGAGACGCCATCTTGAACTTGTTCGGATCTTTAGGGGTGTTTCATTGGATGGGGGCCTAATCATCCCATTTCTTAGCTCACCAATGGCATACAAGACCTCCATGAAGTATCAACTCACTATCTCTATGGACCTCCTAAAGGTTTGATGGATTACTATAAATCGTTGGTTATGGCAACATGGAGAAACATCACAGCTTGCTCTTCTACAGAATTGTGTATGCTATTTCACAACAAGTTGCACAGGTGGAAGCTCCGATTCACGAACAGTTTTTACCGGTAGCTTGGTAACGACAAGGGTGACAGAATGATATAAGTATCGCAAACAAAAACCTCCCTATGCGTTTACTAAAAAAAGATTTACTTCATCGCTAAAAGAGATTTACTGCAATCTCCACATTACTTTACTGTCATCTTAGCCAACTAGTACAAACAAGTAGGCAACCAATTAGCAAACAATCAGTTCCTTATTTTGTACATGAATGTTTCTTTTCTTGTTTTCACAATAGATTTTGATTAAAAGCTTCGATTCACAAACGGTTTTCACCGGTAGCTTGGTGACGACGAGGGTAACATAATGATATAAGTCCTGCAAATAAAAACATCTATGTGCATTTGCTAAAAAAGATTTACAGTATCTAAAAGAGATTTAGTACAATTTCAACATGACTTTGCTGCCATCTTAGCCAGCTAGTACAGACAAGGAGACAACCAACTAGCAAATAATCAATTCATTGTTTTGTGCATGAATGTTTCTTTTATTATTTTACCAATAACTTTTGATTGAAAACTCTGATCCACGAACGGCTTTTACCGGTGGCTTGTTGATGACAAGGGTAATAGAATGATATAAGTCTTGCAAATAAAAACCTTTTCGTGCTTTTACTAAAAATATTTACTACAACCTCCACATGATTTTACTGCTTTGTTACAAAAAAAATTACCTAACTCCACTTGTAGTTTACTAGCATATCCAACCATGCGCTTATGAAATAAGCATAAAGAATATATAAACACGGTGATACGTGCGGCAATAAAATTGCTATCACAATTACTTTCAACCTCGTCGTAGCGTGCACTGGACGCGTGACGTCACGTGTGGGGGTCATGGGTTAGTGGGTCAAAATGGCATGTTCGGCGCTCCGTAGGAGCTACTCGGTCAGCGCGCGGTGGGATAGCCTGAGCGTAGAATAACTTATTGTACACTCAAGAGCAGATTAGTATATGTATGTGTGTGTGTGTACACACGGTAATGCTATTCAGCGCTCGCGCGCTGAATAGCTATTCTGGGCGTGGGCCGACGTCTGGGCCGCGCTGTGCGGTGTGCCAGCACCCGCGCCTCCCGCTCAAATCTTACGAACGTGATTAAATCTGATTACTGCAAGTTGCGAGAGTTGGTTAAATCTTATCGATTCTATCCGTGTGGCCAGCGTTGTGCTTTCGTCGTCCCAGAGCTGCAAGAACTTCATTACGAAGAACGTACAGTCGTTCTCTAGGGCCTGCTTCGGCATCGACATGGTGTGCACCCTCCAGTTCGCTACGATGGGGAATTTCCCACTGGTCGCAGACTGCAGGGCTACGCATAGATGAGGGATGATCATTTTCCTCACTGGGTCATGGTGGTCCAACACTTTTGTGCCATTCTGCTTGTAATTGTTGGAGTCCAGCACTTCAACGCGCTTCTGCATAACGTTGAAGCAGTACTGTTCTACGAATTATTGTTTACTGCATTGGAACTATACAGTAAAATAACCCAACACAATTACCTTATGTATGTCTACAGTTTACTGGCTTTAGCACGATTTTTTTACTATCACAAAGAAAAAAATAGCTTGTACACAAGCTTGGTGCGGCAGTAAAAACATTCGACGATTACTGTGCACGCCATTATGTTTTACTGTCAGGTGAACGAGCTCGGAAAATCCGCATTCCCGAAAACGTGCAATTAACATGACACACGAATTACTGTTACGACTTCTAAAATTTATCGTCGAATTGAGTGCCGCGTGGATCGCCTTATGGCCCGGACATACTCGCGCCATTATGTTTTACTGTCAGGTGAAGCAGTACATACTCGCAGAAGTAAGAAACGGACGCCATATATATATATATATATATATATACACACACACTTTGAGAAATGGGCACTGTCCTTTTCTGTGCATGTAATGAAACTGCATACTAAGTCCGGCCAAAGGGTCTAAACCTCCCTTAATATATTAGCTAATATTATTATTCCTGAGCATGCTCATGATATAAATAGTGGTAACGAATTTGCAATCTTGTAGTGATCCCTGCAGCACTGTGTGCGCACATCGCCAAGGGAAGCCGACACAGCAACAATGTTAATTCTGATTTGGTTGCATTAAGCGTCAGCAAATTAAGAGGCCCCCGGCCCCGACAAGCACCAAACCGTGCAACGTTGCCTTGCCCGTTTGAAACAAATTGCTCCATTCAGAATTCATGCGGGTGAACAAGAAATAATATGCTACGTATTTGGTGCCAAATTGTTAGACGTAGCACGTATCGTACGACTTTTAGAATTGAACTTTGACCATGAATTTATAGTTTACATCTGTACTGTATATTGATAGAATCCCTTCACTTCCTGCACTTCATGAGGGTCTCGCTAAATTAAGCAGCCAGTACCAATTCAATTGCATCTTCTTTGGATATCGTAGCGGCCGCAGCTGTAGTTGTTGAAGAAAAAAAGATGGATATAGAGCAGATTCAGACTGAAGTTTCTTCGTACTTCTCTAATTCGATCTAGTGCACGCATTGCACTTATATTTTTATAGTTATTTGCAGTTTATGGTTGTGGTAGAACTTTGAATTATTGAATAATGGTTGTAAGCTCTAGGAGAGCAAGGCATTAAATTCTTATGATGAGTTATGTAAGATTTTTTTTTCCGTATTAATAATAGCAAGTTATGTTCTGTTTTGGACTATTTTATTTATGTGTGGATTGTTTCCTACCTTATATTAATAAATACTTTATATCAGAACGCGTGTGGCGCCCTATGGAGGAAGTGTGCCTAACGGATAGCGGCACAACAAATACCATCTTAAGAAAGATGAATTTTTTCCGATCGATCAGCAAGAACGTTGGTAGTCTTACGACAATCACAGGCAGTGATACTTGTATAACAAGTTCAGGAAGAGCCACAATTATACTCCCGTTGGGCACAACATTGGTCATTGAAGAAGCCTTGTTGTACCCAGAATTGACTAGAACACTCCAAAACTTTAAGGATATTTGTGCTAACGGTCTCCACGTGGTGACTGAAGAAGAGTATGGTAAGGAATACCTGCTCATTACAAAGCGTGAAGAAAATTTAAAAAGGTATTAGAATGACTTTCTTCATATGAATCCAGGCTATACTACACTAATATTAAGGCACATGCAGCTTATATTGTTCTAAAAATAACTTTTAGAAGCTCTGAAGTTTTCTGTCTCTGGCACGATAGATTAGGCCACCTTGGTCTTACGATGATGAGAAATATAATTAACAATTCTCAGGGACATAATATCAATGTAAATAATTTTTCGAATCAAGAAGATTTTGTGTGCCCTGCATGTGCCATTGAAAAATTAATTGCTAGACCTTCTGCTCTGAAAGTGAAGGATGAAATCCCTGCATTCCTGGATCGTATCCAGAGAAACATTTGCAGTCCTATACAGCCCGTTATGGCCATTTAGGTACTTATGGTGCTCATCGATGCTTCCTCAAAATGGTCGCATGTATGTTTATTGTCTACGAGAAACCACGCTGTTGCAAAGCTAATCTCGCATATAATTAAAATTAAGAATAATTTTCCTGATCATCATGTGAAGTTCATCAGAATGGGCAACACAGGACAATTTACTTCGAATGCATTTGATGATTATTGCATGGCAATGGGAATTATCGTTGAGCGCTCTGTACCGCATGTCCACAACCAGAATGGACTAGCAGAGATATTAATTAAAAGAGTTAAATTTATTGCCCGACCGCTCTTGCACAATTGTAATTTACCAACTACATGTTGGAGACACGCAGTCCTACACGCAACAACTCTTATTAATTTTATACCGTCGACATATAACATCCATTCACCTATGCAACTAGTGCAAGGGTCAGCACCGAAAATTTCTCATCTTCGTAGGTTTGGTTGCAAGGTTTATGTACCTATACTACCACTGCAGCGAACTGTAATGGGACATCTCCGAAAGTCTGGGATATACGTTGGTTATAAGACATCATCCATAATCAGGTATCTGAACCATATGACTGGAGATTTGCATATAGCCCGCTTCGCTGATAGCATATTTGATGAGGATAGTTTCTCATTATTAGGGGAGAAATCAACCTAAGTCCGAAAATGGATGCTCTCGGAAAAATCAAGCGCATGATCTTTTCGGAGAGCAATGAGTGGAAGTTCCGCGATACATGCTTGAACTTCCGATTGTGTCGAGAGAAAAGAATTTTCTTTTAAACCAAACCAAAAGAACATGCATGATCCTAAGTTGATCCAAAGGCATAATGAGATGCTTTCAAGCTACTAGACAAGCTCCCCTTAATAGTCGACATTTATCCTATAATCCGGTCTTCCTCCATACTCAAAGAGGTAAAATTCAAAGGATCCTAGTCTATTTGTACCTTGTCTTGGAGATCAATTCCATCATCTCAACATTCTTTGACATGCGACTCCTTGGTTTCACTTTGTCATTTGGGACTATGCCTTGTAATCACTTCAACAAACATGTTAGTCACATATTCACATAATGTCATTAATTACAAAATACAATTTTAGGGACCTAGATACTTTCAATCTCCCTTTTGGTAATTGATGACAACACAATAAAGTTGTGAGAGATAGTTGGTTTGAAACAGAAAGCTCCCCCTTAACATGCATATTGAGTAGAAGATAATGTAAAGCACATGTTTGGATTTTCAGGAAATTTCAGCGGAGTTTCTGTAGAACGTTGTTACTTGGAAGAGAACAAATGACAATAAAGATAGAGCATTCACATCACATGGTCATTCATCATTAATCAAAGATCCAAGAACAACAAAAATATAAAATAACACAATATATCATCATAAGCATCAAGTTGTCAAACAAAGTCATTACAAGCCATAGTCAAAATAGATGACTATATATTACAATATTATTATAGATAGGTTTTCCCTTTAAACACCACAAGCTCTCTCTCACTAACACACTCCTCTCCCCTTTGTCATCAAGGGCCAAAAGGGTCACTCCGTGAAGGATCTCGTGGAGGATCAACAGGAGGAACAACGGGAAGATCAACCGGGAGGCGGCGGGAGGATCGCGGGAGGACCACCGGGAGGAGAGCGGCGGCGCCATCCAAAACGAGCAGTGGAGGAAGCGCTCTGCGAATCGGTTGGCAGCGTCAAGACTAGCGGTGTGGGCGTCGAGCACAGAAGTGGTGGTGCCTCAAAAGCATCCAATCTGGAAGTGGTCGCCGCTGAAAGGTCTCTGAGACGCCTTCATTTCCAACAAGGTAGCATAGATTTGATCCATGGTGGCTTGACCTTGTGGAGGAGCGGCGGCAGTGCTGCGGCTCAGGTTCTTCTTTGGAGCCTTGCGAAGATTGGCGGTGGAGGACCTTCTCTTGGTTTATAGGCTTTATCTTGTTGAAGGTGTAGCTCCATTATAACGGTCGGCGAATGATCAAAGCCATAATATAAGGAGCAAAGTTTATCCGCTTGACTCGATCATTCTTTGTGCTGCTATCTCCTTATGATGACATCCACTACATCAAACTTCCTTCCATGCATGATGCATTCCAAAATATTCCAAACATGTCCTCTAATTGCATCATAATTCCGCTCTTTGGTAACATGGTATGATTAATGATCCTATTTACCAAGCCGGGAATAGGAAGAAGTCTGTTATCTTACCGAGGATAAATTTACGTGTAGTGTCATAGAATTGATCCAAGTTGAAAGAGGGAGAAGCGTTCTATCATAGATTTGCTCATATCGCTCGACTCGATATCCAAAGCATGTTCAAAGGCACGTTTTGAGCAAGAATATCTCACCGTCCCCATCATCCAAGTGGTGAGAAAAGTCGGGGAATGCACCTGTGGCATAAAGCGTCGAATGAGTTCATCACTTGTAGTTGCATTTTATTGCCACAAAGTTATGAATCACTTCATTGAAGAGCACATAGGGTACCCTCATATTTATCAAGCCCGTTGAGTAGGACCAATTAATGTACTTGTGATCGACCAAAGGGTTTGTTTGGTCCATAGAAAAGATCATAGACTTGCCTCGAAACTTTGTATGAAATCGAGGGTCATCACAATTTCGAAGTGAATATTGATCTTTAATCAGAAGAAGAATGTAATCGTCTGTGTGAGTGCCTTAAGATCAATTTAGGGCTCTTAGGCTCTAACTCCTCATCGGACTTCGATTCGGACCCTTCATCGATGCACTTGCTATTTGAATTTTTGAGGATTCTCTTTGATCCTCAATTTCTTTCAATTCTTCCTCATTTCTCGAAGAAGATGCTCGACATCTGAATAGCTCTTCAGGACGAAACCTTCATCCTAGGCATCTTCAAAAACAATAATGAATGGAGTTTCAAAGGATGATTCAAAGGAAATGAGAAACTACAGTTGTCGGGATAATCGGAGCTCATAAGTTGAGCGCCCGGAACTACGCTAGCGGAAGTTCCGCGCTTTTCACAGCGGAAGTTCCGATATCTGAGCCGATCTAGGGCAATAAGAATTTTGGATTTTTCAGTATTTTGATGGATTGAGTCCATGGAAGCGATGCATAAACATCATACAATCTTGAATAAACCTATTTGCTCAAGAATCAACCACGATTTCATCTACATTTCGTTTTCCCCAAAATTTCAACCTAGGGTTCATGAGAGGCAAAAATCCAAAAGGGAATTGGAAATACCTTGAGCAAAGGAGTGATTGAACCACAGGGAGCAATTGATCGGATGAGATTGAAGAAAACCAAGAAGAAGAACGAAGTTTTGGTGGAGTTTTGGAGAGAAGAAGAGGGCCTTCGGAATGAAGAAGCGGCGGTGGAGAGATAAATAAAACCGGAGGAGCGCGCGCAATAAATGCTTCTCGACTCTAGGAAGCGGAAGTTCCGCATTTCAAAAGCGGAAGTTTCGGACATCGGAAGTTCCGCTGGAGAGGTCGATCGTTCGATTATCCCGACGCTTGGAAGAGAGTGAAATCGGAGCTCGCAACTCAACGGCGGAAGTTCGGGAAAGCGGAAGTTCCGCGCAGAGGGCGGAAGTTCGATTATCTGACATACGGAAGGAGGAGTTGAATTTGAAGATTTTGCAAATAATCCTTAGTTTTGCACTCAACCAAGTATCATTCGAGATTATTATGGAATGAAAAGACTAATGTCTATATAAGAAAGTAATTTTTACTAGTATATCACATTTGGAGCGAAAATTTGAGTAAAAGCATCTTAAAATAGACAAAAATACAACTAAGACCCAAAGTGCATGTGACAAGAGTTCAAGCGACATTTGAATAGTCAATGACATTTAACTCATTCCTCAATAGGCAAGCGGCCTTCATCTAAAGGTTTGGTAAAGATATCGCTAATTGATTTTGATTGCAAATGTGGCTAATTTCAATATCTCCCTTGCACACATGATCTCTAAGGAAATGATGGCGGATATCTATATGCTTGGTTCTTGAATGTTGGCGGGGGTTGTTGGCTATTTTCCTTTGCACTATCATTATCACACAAAAGAGGCATTTTATCAAATGTTATTCCATAGTCCATCAATGTTTGCCTCATCCAAAGCAATTGTGCACAACAACTACTGCGAAACATATTCGGCTTTGGCGGTGGAAAGGACAGCGAGTTTTGTTTCTTAGAAGACCATGACACTAAGGATCTACCTAAAATTGACAACTCCGAGGTGCTCTTTCTATCCACTTTACAACCCGCATAATCCGAATCCGAATATCCAATCAAATCAAATTAACACCTTTTGTGATGCGGGTGCCGATCTTCTCGACGTAGGACCTCTTGATAACTTGTGTATCTGACGAACCACCGGTGATCCCGCGCCAATGCGGACTTGCAACTCTATGAAAATTCGCCCAAACACACACTTGATTGGATCCTCGCGACCACAAGCGAAGATCGTCGAACCCTCAATTCAGCGGAAAAGCAAAACGACCCTTATTCTCAATGCCCAATTCCTTTGTTTTGGCTTTAAGCACAGAGAATCAAGCAAAAGCTTTGAAATTATATTAGCGTGGTGCGAGGTTACAATGGGGTCTACCCTCTATATATAGTGCCCCTACTCCTCCTCATGGCTGGCCAAGAGGCCCTACTCCTATTCTAATTCAGATTTGGAGTCCTACTCCAATTCAGACACATTCCAAAGCAGAAAGGAAACTCTAATTTTACAACCGTCATATTGATTCGATCATATCTTTTGATCCAGAAAGAATTTCGGAGTGAGGGAGGATGCGTTGGATCGGGCTTGAAGTTATCTTTCCAACAAGTCGAGAACACTCGAATCGGACTCCGTTTGTGAAGTTATGACCATTTTAATCCGGACTGTCCTGCTGATTCCGAATCCGAATTTGATGCTGATTCGAATCCGAATTTGATTCTGAGTTGATTCGAATTTGAATTTGGTTGGGCTTGTGGAAGTTTCGAATTTGATTTGGATTCTTGGCTTCTCTCCTTGCTTGTCTCCCACGAGCTTCTCCTCCATTGTATTGCCTTTCTTCAAACGACCTCATATCTTTCATCTCCGTACATTATTGAATCTTCCAATCGAGCACAAGTAAAACAGTAATTTTAGGTAGTATGAAATTCTCAACTAATTTAAAAGAAATTCATGAACAGATTCACATTGGATAAGCTTCTCTTGTTTTTCAACTCTCTTAATAAGCTCATGTTGTTACGAGGTATTTAATGAATTGAAAATATTATATGAAACAACATAGCTAAGGATGTCGCATCATCCTCCCTTTCTTCAAAAAAGCCATCCTCGGCTTTTGATAGCCTAAAAATGTGTTAGGCGAAGAAAACAACGTATATGCATGGTATATGTATTTATCATCCAAACAAGTTCCGTGTAGCGCATGATAATTTGCGAACATGTATTAAACAAAGAGAACAACGTATATCGTGATATATGTATGAATCAATTGTTGTGTTCTTCTTGTTGTTTTACAATCGATAGCTCAAAATCATATTTCAAATTGCACAAGCTGGCTCATATGATAAAATTTAACCTTCCCAATATCAAAGTCAACTAAAGTGGGTGAAAACAAATTGATACGATCCATAATTCAAGCTGCGCTACTACGATTAGTTATACATTTAAGAGATAAACAAGTAGGCATCATGTTGCATTCTAAACAATAGACACTTGTATTTAAACCCATCTTAAAGATATCATGACATTGCTCAATAGATGGTTTGCATAAAACATGTGATTGTAAATCAACAAGATTATCATAGGTATTGTATATTTGATAAACTTGAAACATGTTGTCTACACAACATCACCAATCAAATTGAATTTATATGTGTGTATATAGCTATTTACTAGTGATCTTAAGTGTGAAATTTCAAGAACCTTCTTAATCACACTATATACATGTTTAGGACTATCGAATATGATATAACACAAAGAATTATTAATGTGTATTCTACTAAGAACTTCTTTTGAGTAATCAATTTCACATTATGCAAATTAAGCATATCAAATTTAGAACGTGGAATCATCAAATGAATAATGGAGTTCTCGATTTTACGCACCTTGTTTTCAAAAGCGACCAATTCAATACAAATAGTGTTACCTTGATCTTCAGGTATTCCCTCTCCATCTATGGTTAGCTCTTTATCTTTCTCTTCCAATGGTGAGGGCTCTTGAATCTCCAACTCCTTATTTGCTTGGTCCACTGCAGAATGTAGGATACAACACTAGAAATAGAGGTAAGTTGTTAGGTTCAAAAATAATCTTATTTATCCTATCATCTATCTCTCCCTTTTCTTTTGGTGTATCTCTCACACTCTCAATTGGGATGCTCTCAACCTCGCGTATGGTGGACTCACACGACTCACTCTTTTATCACTCTCACTCAATTTGGCTATGTGGCTCTCATTCTCACATGGGTTTTGATACATCTCATCCTTGTAAGACCGTAGGCGGCAAGGGCACAACTACCACCAACCACGACCTCCTCACGTGTTGCGGGTTGTGACGGGGCAGCACTACTCATCACCTCGGTCGAAGAAAAATTCCGATGCTCGATCTTCTTCTCAAGTGACACACCAGTAGATGAATTAGAACTAAAGAGCAGCGCGATTTAATTGATGTGCTTGAATGTGTTTAAGTCTCTTTTACGCCTTCATAGCAAATTTCACAAGATCTTGCAGACTACGAAAATATTCATCTTGAAGTGCAGCAACGATCTGATAATTCAAGCCTGCTTTGAAGTATGTCTTTTCTTGATATGGACTAGTGATATTGGCACGGCGCATTGCATGATTCAACTCAATATAGTAATCTTTGACAACTTTGCATCCTTGTTTAATGCTCTCCACGTGTCGTAGTAGTTCCGCTCATAATAGGATGGAACAAATTCTCTTCTCATGATGCTTTTAAACGGACCCAAGATGTAATAAATCGTTTTCCACCTAGTTGTTGCCACCAACTAAAGGCATAGTCCGTAAAAACAAAGTGGCCACTCTCACTTCCTTGGCCTGATTGAACTTATGGGATTCAAGCTCGAACTCCATGTCTTGTACCCACTCAAGATACTCCTGCGGATCATTACTACCATAGAAGGGAAGATCGTATACTCGCGATCGCCATTGTTAGCGACAAAGCAAAGAATATGTATGTAGGTGTATGTGGATATGTAGAGGTCACTCAACTCACAATCCTAACAAGGTGAAGTTTCTTTACCGTTCGAAAGAATTAAGATCAACAATACTTACACTTGAGCGGCAGGAACCACAAGGTGATGTGTGGCCAATTTCAAGAGCAAGTCAAAGCCACGACAAGCTGGTGTTTTGTGGAGTTTGGTATGGATACCTACTTAATTTGAAAATTCTAGGTATTGTAAGGCTAAGTAAATATCAAGCTAGAATTCAATGCCTAGTTGCCGATCACAAAGATATAAGTGAAAATCAAAACAACTCACATAAAGATATTGGAACTTTAGTGCAATCAAGGAATGAGCTATGTAAGATATAAGTGAAGAACAAAATAGCTCGTATTGCACAAGTTATAGAAAGGCGCTAGCTAGTTGCAAATAATGAAACTAGGGCACAAGATTTGCAAAAATATTGATATTCTAACAATTGAATCAAGAATGAGTGGGGATTTTCGCTCAAGTTTATGGTTCGACTATGCGCTTCCTTTTCCTTTTCTCTTTTCTCTTTCTCTTTTCTTTTCTCTTAATAAGCTCATGTTGTTACGAGGTATTTAATGAATTGAAAATATTATATGAAACAACATAGCTAAGGATGTCCGCATCATTTTGGATACCAAAGGCCAATACTTGAGGAATGCTTTAAATATCTTAATATTCTTTTGTGACCATTAAATGACATTCTTTTGGAGCCGATTGAAAGCGTGCACACATGCAAGCGCTAAACATAATATCGGGCCTAGATGCGGTAAGATAAAGCAAACTACCAATCATAGACCTATAAAGCTTTAAATCAGCAGTTTTACCTCCTTCGTTTAGATCAAGATGTCCATTTGTAGCCATGGGAGTCTTGATGGGTTTTGCGTCATCCATGCCAAATCTTTTGAGTAAGTCCTTCACATACTTGGATTGACTTATGAAGACCCTATCATTGAGTTGTTTGATTTGAAGTCCAAGGAAGAAAGCGGGTTCTCTGTCATTGACATCTCAAACTCCTAGACATCATATCACCAAATTCTTTGCAAAAATCTTGATTAGTGGAACCAAAATTATATCATCAACATAAATTTGACAAACAAAGAAATCACCATCAATAATTTTAGTAAACAAAATTGTATCAACCTTTAGATTTTGAATCCCTTAGAGAGTAGAAAATCTCGAAGGCGCTCATACCATGCTCTAGGAGCTTGCTTTAAACCATATAGCGCCTTTGAGAGTTTATACACATGATTAGGATTTTGGGATCTTCAAAACCGGAGGTTGTTCAACAAAAACAAGTTCAGATATTTTGCCATTTAAGAAAGCACTTTTAACATCCATTTGAAATAATTTAATATCAAAGCATGATGCAAAAGCAAGTAAAATCTGAATAGACTCAAGTCTTGCTACGGTGCAAATGTTTCATCATAATCTAAACCCTCAACTTGAGTATATCCTTGAGCAACTAACCTTGCCTTGTTTCTTACCACAACTCCATTTTCATCTTGTTTATTTCGAAAGACCCATTTTGTACCAATGACATTATGCTCCTTGGGTCTTTCCACCATTGTCCAAACATCATTTCGGACGAAGTTATTTAGCTCCTCATGCATAGCATTCACCCAATCCGGATCTTCTAGTGCTTCATCTATCGCTTTGGTTCCAAAGAGAAACAAAGAGTAATATTCACAAAAAGAAGCAATACGAGGCGAGTTTGGACACCTTGCTTACTTCACCCAATATTTGGTCTATTGGATGGTCTTTAGCTATTGCGTTGTGGATTCTTTGAGGTAGATTAAATGATTGATCACCTTCCTTGACATCTTCTTGATTTTGATTAATTTCATTTGTCACGGAAGAGGTAGGTGGCTCAACTCTCATGGACGATGATGGTTCATTTTGATCTTCTTTAGGCTTAATATCCCCAATTTGCATATTCTTCATTGCTTCCATAAGAGCTCCATTACCTACATCATCAAAATCTTCTTGCTCTTCTTGAGAGCCGTTAGTTTCATCAAATTGTACATCGTGTCTTTCTTCAACAATACCACTAGTTTTGTTAAAGACACGATATGCTTCTATTTGAAGAATAAGCTAGTAGAAAACCAACATCACACAGACTTGCAAATTTAGAAAGTCGAACACCCTTTCTTAAGATGTAGCATTTGCAACCAAATACTCTAAAGTAAGAGATGTTCGGTTTCTTCCAATAAGGAGTTCATAGGAAGTCTTTTCAAAAGCCTATGCAAATAAAGGCGGTTTATGGCATGACAAGCGGTATTAATGGCTTCCACCAAAAGCGTCGGAGTATTATACTCATCAAGCATTGTCCTAGCTATTTCTATTAATGTACGATTTTCCTCTCTACAACTCCATTTTGCTCCGGGTGTAGGTAGTGGAAAACTCATGCTTTATTCAAGTTCATCACAATAATCTTCAATATTAGTGTTTTGAACTGGAACCATTATCACTCTGGATTTTCTTTATTTTGAAATCAAATTCATTTTGAGCCCTTTTGCAAAATTTTTAAAAATCTTGGAAGCTTCACCTTTGTCATATAAGAAGAATACCCATGTATATCTAGAGTAATCATCTACAACGACTAAACAATAGCTATTGCCCCCAATGCTCTTATAGGTTGTTGGCGAACAAATACATATGTAAGAGCTCTAATGGCCTAGAAGTTGACATGATACTTTTGGAAGGATGAGAGTTAGCAACTTGCTTTCCGGCAGCAAGCACTACAAAGTCTATTTTTCTCAAACTTCACATCCTTCAAGCCAACCACTAAGTCATGTTTAAAAAGCTTTTAAGTTGAATCATTCCCATGACCTAATCTTCTATGCCATAACCAACCCATTGAAGTTTTGCAATCAAACAAGTTTTCAAACAAGATTCATTTGAGGAGAAATCAACCAAATAAAGATTGTCGAATCTAAAACCTTTAAAAATCATTTCTTTTTCTTTTTCTTTAAAAATAGTAACCTCCTTTTAGAGAAAGAGCAAGTTAATCCAAGATCACATAATTGAGCAACGGATAGCAAATTAAAATTCAATGTTTCCACTAAAGATACATTTGAAATAGAAAGGTCATTTGAGATAGCAATTTTACCTAAGCCAATTACCTTTCCTTTGCTATTGTCACCAAATGTGATCTTTTCATTACTCCCATTTTCAAATGAGGTGAACATTTTCGGTCTCCGGTCATGTGTTGAGTGCATCCACTATCGAGCACCCAATGCCTTCCACCGGTCTTGTAGTTCACCTACAAAAGAAATCAAGTTCTTTTAGGTACTCATATTTGTTTGGGTCCTTGGAGGTTAGTTATCAAAGATTTGGGCACCCAAATGGCATTCTTCTTAACACCTAAAATTGAGGTGCCAACAAACCTAGCAATCACTTTCCCATCTTTGGCCTTTTTGAGCATATAACAAGAATCAAACAAGCCAATTGATGAAACCTTACCAATAGGACACTTTTGTTGAACATGTCCTATTTCCCGGTATTTTTGGCAAAACTTACCATTTTGATTAACAAACCTCACGGGCTTGTTTACCGGTTTCTTACCTTTCTTGGGCACATACCCAAGTCCTTCCTTATTGAATGAGCACCTTTGCTCACTCAAAAGCTTGTCAAGTAGATTTACCCTTGAAGCATCTCTCCAAGCTCTTACTTAGCTTGGTGACTTGCTCCTTTAGCTCACTATTCTCTACAAATAGCTTATCACAAGATTTAGCATTTTCAATTTTTGAATCAACACTTGAGCTACATGGTATAGCAAGCAAATCATCGCAAGAAGTGGATATGCTAGTTCTAGCAATGTTTACACTAGGCATTTTTTCTTGAATATCGTAAGCAATACCAATGCTAGTGTAAGACTTATCTTGGATAAGCAAATCATGAGCTTCTTTTAATTCATCATAAGAGTTCTTTAAAGATATATGCTCTTTCTTTAAGACTCTAAATTTAGCTTTTTCCTTTCCAAGATATTCATTTAATTCTTCAAGCATATCCATGAGCTCATCATAGGAGGGTTCTTCATTATCAAGAGATTTTACCTTTTCTCCTTTTGCCATGAGGCAAGTGGGAGTTGAAAATAGCGATGGAGCCTCCTTGATAGCAATACCAACAAGTCCTCTTTTCTTGGAGGACCCCTCAATATCGGAGTCGGAGTCGGAATCCGAAAACTCCTTGTCGGAGTCCCATTCTCCGATATGGGCTTCATTCTTGCCATCCTTGTGAAGCTTCTTGAAAAGCTTCTTCTTTCCATTAATTCTTTCTTCTTTGATGACTTACCTTGTCATCCTTCTTGGTTGGGCAATGAGAGGCAATGTGGCCCTTCTCATCACACTCATAGCAACGAATGTTGCTATAGCGCTTCTTCTCATTGGATGATTGCCCTTTTGCAATCTTATCGAAATTGAAGCTTCGATGAGGACGTCTCCTCATGAACTTCTTCATCCTCCTCACAAGGAAGGCAAACTCTTCCTCGGAGTCTTCATCCTCATCTTCTTCATCGCTTGATTCCGCTTTTGCCTTAAAAGCGGTAAATTTCTTTCTTGAAGAAGTGGACTCCATGAGCTCTTCTTTGTCTTTCTTGTAGAGCTCATTTGTGATGAGATTTCCCAAAAGCCGGTTGGTGTCATTCTTGGCAACTCGGAGAGTTGAGAAACAATGTCACCAACATTTCGTACTGTCGGGAAGAGCCCTAAGCATCTTCGCACAACATCAATGTCAAGCAAATTAGTACCAAGACCCTTGAGCTCATTTACAATGTTGTTGAGTCTAGAGTACATTTGGTGATACTCTCTTGAGGCAACATTGTAAATATCTCATATTGATCCTAAGCCTATGCAATTTGGCTTCTTTAGTGGATGTGCCCTCATGAATTTGAGAGGCGTGGTCCATATCTAGTGAGCGGTTTCAAGGTTGCTCCGCGATTGAACTCATCCGCGTTTAAAGCTCAAAGAGCATTCATTGCTTGAGCATTGAGGTGAGTTTCATTCGTCTTGATCCGTGGGGTGTGTGGGATCAAGTGGCATATGAAACCTTCACTTACAATTCTCCATACGCTTGGGCTCATGGCCTTTAAATAAATTGACATTCTAATTTTCCAATAAGAATAATTTGATCCATCAAATAGAAGCCTTGCCTATAGACATTCCCTCGCTAGCCACCTTTCTCTCCTAGATGGTTAAGTCTAAAATTAGAGACCAAGCTCGATACCACTTGTAGGATCAAGGATAACCGACTAGAGGGGGTGAATAGGAGGTTTCTAAATTTTCTTAATGAAATTACCCAAATTAGCAAGATACTCTAATCAAAGATATTTATCACAATCTATGAGCTACAAAAATAAGTGCAATAAGTAAAGACAAGAATTAACCACACAAGGACAAGGGGTTTTTCCTGGTATCGAAGATTTGTCGATCTTCACTAGTCCACGTTGAGGAAGCTTGATCCACTCAAGCCGGCTCCACAAATTAAACCTACCCTCGATCACTTGGTTGTTCTTCCTCCTCTCGGAGTTGGTGAACACCGACCAATCACAAGCGACAGCAGGTCTCTTCACAAGCTTCTTTGAAGAGATCACCGAGCAACCTCCGCCAAGTCGTCTAGGTGCCGACAAGCACCAAGAGAATAGAACTTGACCTTTCACTTGACTGCAATCAAGAGCCAAAGGATCAACTAATAATGCAATGCTCTTGTTCTTGCTCACTACCTCACAAAAGTGTGCAAAGAGAGTAAATGAGGAGTGAGAGGAGTGCTCAAGGCTCAAATGAATTGAATGAATACTCAACAACACGTCCTTGAGTGGTGGGGTGTATTTATACTCCCAACAACCAAATATGACCGTTATCGAAAATCGAGGCAAAACTTCGAAATCGGAACTTCCGCGATGTAATGTGCGGAACTTCCCTACAATCGAGTGCTTTATAGCGGTCATTACGGTGAGCATTAAATGCTGAACTAGCCGTTGGTTTATGTGCGGAACTTCCGCCAACTAGATTCGGTTCTTAGATTAATCGGAAGATCCGCTTTTCAATGAACTACGCGCTTTCAGCAGCAACAAGTCCCCAAAAGGGTGCTCTCGGAAAAAACCGACCGCACATATTTTGGAGCAACCGATAATCGGAACTTCGCTCGTATCATTGCGGAACTGCGCCGAAATCGGCTAAGTCCCAAAAGCGGATGCTCTCGAAAAATTGACCGCACATATTTGAACAACCGATAATCGGAACTTCGCTCGTATCATTGAACTTCCGCGCTTCGAGAAATCGGCTAAGTCGAAAATGGATGCTCTCTGGGAAAAATCAAGCCGCGATCTTTTGGAGGAACCGCCGGCGGAAGTTCATGATACTTGCCGGAACTTCCGATTGTGTCGAGAGAAAAAGAATTTTCTTTTAAACCAAACCAAAAGAACATGCATGATCCTAAGTTGATCCAAAGGCATAATGAGATGCTTTCAAGCTACTAGACATCAACCCTTGATGAAAAATATCAAGAAATAACGTGGCAAGCCACGAGAATCCATGCACATAACCCGCGCACTAGTGAAGCAAATAGAAGCGATCAGGAAGATAATTGATTTGCAAGCATTAGCGAATCAACTATCGATCACTTTAGTGATTTGAAGAACGTGACCAAGTGGCATGTGCATGCAATGCACGGAGAGGTTGAAATACCAAAGAAAATAGAAGGTACCCTAATCCATCCGGAGGCCTTAGAATAAAGGGCGAGAACTCGGTCCTCGAATCCCAAGTAGCAAGGGCGCCTAGCGAAAAGGACAAGAAGGACTCGACACCCGACCGATCTTTGAAGTTCCCCGAACCGGAAGGGAGCCAATTTAGACACGACACGATATAGAACCTTGATAAAGACATCTTGGATTTAATATTCCCCAGAGGAGACATCAGCATGGATGTGTGCGCACACATCGAAGTTGAAAAACTAAAGGAACTTACCCCCACAATTGGAAGCGGCGGTGAGCGAGTATAAGCATTAGAAGAATCGCCACATGAAGAAATAGCTATAAATTATGTGGCCACGGGAGAATCTATGAATAGAACAACAACCAATGTCGACATTTATTTTGCAAAAAAAATTATCACAATCATCGATCTTGATCTAGAGCATGTATCGCTCGCTGAATGTAAGAAAAGATCATATTGGGAAGATTTGAAGAATGCAATAAAAGCGGAATTATTATTTCTGAATAAAGAGATGTGTTTGGGCACATGGCATGCGCCTCCACATGTACCCGTATGGCATAAATGGGTATTTTTTAAAAAAGAAATGAAAATAATGAAGTTGTAAGATATAAAGCAAGGCTCGTTGTACAAGGTTTCACTCAATGACCAAGGGTCAATTATGAAGAAACATATTCCCCGGGCATGGGCGGAACTACCTTTAGATATTTAATCTCAATGGCAGTAAACTTAAATTTAGAAATGAAATTAATGGATGTGGTAACTGCATACCTTTATGGAAACTTGGATTGGACATTTATATGAAGGTACACGGAGGTATCCACATCCGAACCAAGATAGAGCAAATAGAAATGCATGCAGTGTGCAACAAAAAAAATCATTATGCAATTTGACGTCGAGCGAGAATGTCGTATAATCGCTTAAGCGGCTTTCTATGCAAGAAAGGCTACACGAACAATGAAGATTATCCTTGTATATTTATCACGGCGATCCGGGATGAATTTTGTATAATCTCAGTGTATGTAGATAATCTGAATATCACCGGAACCCTGGAAGATATTAAGAAAGCAAGTTCTTATCTGGAGTCAGAGTTCAAAATGAAAGATTTGGGTAAAACCAAATATTGCCTAGGCTTGCAGCTTGAGCATGCCTCTGAAGGGATATTAGTGCATCAGTCAACCTACACTCAGAAGATGTTAGAAAGGTTCGGTTTTGAAAAGGTGTACCCTTCGAAAGTGTCAATGGCTAAAAGGTCCTTGCAGCAAGATAAGTTTATGTCAGGACCTAGAGAAGAGGGGGAGGAAGCCCTGGGACCGAAATTCTCATACTTGAGTGCAGTAGGAGCACTCATGTATTTAGCAAATTGTACTAGACCGGATATTGCATTTGTCGTGAACCTACTAATAAGGTATAGTGCATAACCTACCAAAACGCATTGGCATGAGATAAAGGACATCTTCTGATACCTTCAAGGATGCAAAGATCTTGGTACATTCTCTGAAAAGAACCAAGACCTAACCATGGTGGCTATCACGAGATGTCGGTACACATCGGATCTACATACAACTAAGTCAAAACAAGATATGTATTCCTATGTGGTGGAACTATAATTTCATATAAATCGTCTAAAGTAAAGTCTTGTATCAACTTGACGAGCTACTTGGAAATCATAGTGTTATGCGAGTCCTCACAAGAATGTTCTTAGTTTGATGGATGATTCACCACATCCAAAGATCGTGTGGATTGAATACGGGAAAACCCCTCTTGTTATCTATGAAGATAATGCAGCTTGTGTTGCATAAGTTCATATGGGTTATGTGAAGAGTCAACTCACAAAGCATATCAACCCCAAGTTATTCTATGCCCATGAATTGCAAAAGATGGGCGAAATTAAAGTATTTCATACTAAGTCATGTGAAAATCTTGTAGATTTATTCACTAAGTCACTTCGATGTTTAGCTTTGAAAGGTGCATACGTGGAATTGGAATGATGAGACTTAGAGATCTGAGATTCGGGGAGAATCTTCACGAACTCTTTCTTAAAGCTTAATCACGAAGATTACCCAAAGAATAAATTCGGATATTAAATGAAATTAGGTGGATTATACTCTTTTTCCTTGATGAATTTTCACGGAGTTTATCGGCTAAGGTTTTTAATGAGATAATTAAATGCGACCTGCAATGAAACATGTCTCATATACTCTTTCTCTAAAAAATTTCACCTGATTTTTATAAAATTTTGATGAGACATGCACACAATTTACATGTGATCTAGTGGAGGTTTGAGGTACAATTTGGGCATGTTGAGGAGAAAAGAGCCAGTACAAGAGGGTCGTGTCTATACTCTTAGCAGGGAAAAATATCTGGTCATTAGAGCGTATACATATGATCGAGTTTACTTACTACACTCGGATAAAGGGGATGTATGTACCAGATGACTTCCCCACATATGAATATAGTCCACATATGTGAAAGGTGAACAGGTAGGCTACGCTAGCTACAACAATTGATTTTCTACCGTGTTCAACCAAAAAATATACGTGTAAGAGAGTCATGGATAGTTACCACTAGATGCGTTCTTGCAGCGGAAGAAGAGTTGGAGCGGCCCGGTCCAAGCGTAGATCACGTGTTGATGAAGAAGGAGCAGTTGATCTTTTCACGGCTGAATGTCTCCTCGAGTCCTACGTAATAGCCTTGCTCTTTTAAGCTAATTAGCACAGACAGCAGCGGCGGCGCCTCCACGGAGTCCACACGTTCGGGATGGAGCGTTGTCTTGTTTGTGTGCTAGCGCCCAGCGGCAAACTAGGTTTTGGGATACGGCTAAGGGTGGTGGCGGCCGAGGTTTCGATCAATTGTGTCTGCGACCCGCCTCCATATTTATAGAGCATGCTAATGGGCTTCCACGTTGTAGGCCCAATAGAACCTTAGTTCCATATGGATCAATATCTCTCTTAGCCTATAAAACCGAATTGTTTATGATTCTCCTATTGTTATCTATGAAGATAATACAGCTTGTGTTGCACAAGTTCATATGGGTTATGTGAAGAGTCAACTCACAAAGCATATCAACCCCAAGTTATTCTATGCCCATGAATTGCAAAAGATGGGCGAAATTAAAGTATTGCATTCTAAGTCATGTGAAAATCTTGTAGATTTATTCACTAAGTCACTTCAATATTTAGCTTTGAAAGGTGCATCGTGGAATTGGAATGATGAGACTTAGAGATGCATAATTAGGAGAATCTTCACGAACTCTTTCTTAAAGCTTAATCACGAGACGAGTACCCAAAGAATAAATTCGAGATTAAATGAAATTAGGTGGATTATACTTTTTTTCCCGCCGGTGCCTTGCCGCTTCGCCAAACTGCCGCGCGCGCGGCGTGTCCAGTGCTCCCGCTCGGCGTCGCCTCCCTCTGCGCCCTCTCGCCTCGGTTGCGCCCCGCGCGCCGCGGCACACACCCATCTCCTTGGCAGTCGCGCCTTGGTCTCCCGCCCGCGCGCCTGCGCCGACCACCCCTTCTCCCTCCTTCGCGCGCGCCACGTGCGGTTTTCCTCCGCTTCCCATCCCTTGGCGTGACTTTTCTCCCCACGCTCCTCGCCTAGGCTATTTAAAAAGCCCGGCCACCTCCTCTCTTTCCCCTCTCCACCCCTTCACCTCCTCCGGCTCGGCCGCGCTCTCTCGGCGCCTTTCCCCTCCGGCGTCGTCAACCCCGGCTCAGCCGTCGCCCGTCGCCTTCGCCTCGGCTCGGCTCGACCTCGCCCCGGCGCCTTCCTCCTTCCCGGCTCGTGGCGTGGGCGACCCTTTGTTAGCGTCTTGGCCGTCTTGCGTGGACTCGGTCCACGAGCACGATGTTCGTGGACCCAGGCAGTGCATGCACGAGTCGGAGCGAGAAAAAGTGGATTTTTCTGATTTTAGTTTTCAATTAAAATTTCATTGAAAAACTTCAAAAATTCATATCTTTTTCTGTATAACTCCAAAAATTATGAAACCAGTTTCTAAAATTTTCTAAAATCAAGATCTTGCTAATGGCACTGGTCTTGTTCTTTTTGGAGTTCATTATTTATGAGTTTGGTATTTATTTGCTGCTCTCTCTTGTTGTGTCTTTTACGGTACTTTCGTGGATTAGGATTCGACAACGCAGGAGACCTCAACTTCGACCAAGCTCAAGAATATCAGGACCCCTCTGCCTTTAACCAAGGCGAGTCAATACTTTGATCATTCTGAGCCTACATTTTATGCAAGCTATGTTTATTTAAAATATCAAAGTTGCATGCTTTAATTTCTTAAACAATGATATGTTAAAGCTTAAGGTAGTTAAATACACATTTGCTAATTAATTACTTATTAAGCCATCCTTTGATAAAACGAATACAGTATTCTTTGTCACCCTAGTAATTATGTGGTAAATACTAGCCTAGGTTGTACTTAAGCGACACTGCTAGTCTTGCTAAAATCTTAGGGATAATAAATATCCAAATAATAATCTTTTAAACATGAAAAATGGTTTTGGGCAGTCATTGGATGTAGATGACTGATGTGTTGCGTTAATTGGTTTTCCTCCCCAAAACCCTAAACAACTTGCTAGTACCACATCTGGACGGATGGAAAGAGTCTTTGAGTGCGGACATATACGAGAATGGTTGGTATGTGGTATGAACCGTCCGGATGAATTAAGGACTTAATCTTGTCATGACCTCTGTGTAAAACAAGTACAACCGCAAGTGCGCAAAGTGCAACTTGGCTTAGTAAAATTATTGAACCACGAATGTCATCCCACAGCGGTGTTTAGAAGTGTGCAAGCGGCGGGGCGTATGCTAGCTTGAATGGGACACAGCGATGAAGTTATCAACTGCGCTAGTCGTTGTGGCGGGGCGCAATGCGCTAGTCGTTGTGGTAAGCATCCCGCACAACTTATGGAATTGGCTATAGGGGTGAGATGACGGAAGGGCAAGGTAGTTTGAAGCGTTCTTGTGACGATCGCTCAACTACATGACTAAGAAATCATGTGGAGTAACGAGTATGATTATCTCTTGTGGAGTACAGGTGTACAACCTCTGCGAGTCTAAATCTGTTTTAAACAACCGCGCCCTACGGTCAAAGGCGGATATAGGAACTTAACTTTTGGTTAGCTCTATTTCAAAAACCTTTGTGGGTGGAATGAAAATATGGTGAACTCATCCGCCCTTGTTTTGGATTTTCTGGATAGCCTTACCGGTGTTGATAATCGGTGGATATAACGCTATCAAAATTAAGCATGAGGTGGAGGTAACCTCTACTGTTATTTAATATTGCACTTATTCTCTTCAATAAAAATACAATCTGTTTAAAATGCTAAGTCATAGGACTTTGTAATTATGATAATTGAAAATGTTGTTTTAGCAAATAAAAGAACCTGAGCCATCCTTGTTAAGCCTTGCATGTATACTATTGCATTCTGTGTGTTGGCTCGCGAGCACGGTAGTTGTGCTCATTCTCGCTCTTTCCCCCAAACCCTCAGAAGCAGAAAATATTTGAGATTACGACTACTACGAGGAACCAGATGTCGGAAGACCCATGAGTTCTTGAAGCATAGTTTAGCTCTTAGTTGTTCTAGTCTCGTCGAGTCTACTCGACTCATTGGTACCTAGGTGCATCCTATATTATCTGAGTTTTGGGTAATATCGGATGTACATAAATTTTCGATCGCTGCACTGTGGGAAGATGTGCCCTCACCCTTTTTTGTTCCGTTGTCGCTTCCGCTACTTTGTGATGTAATTGTTTGGCTTGTTCGCTCTTATTGTAAACTTGACTCGATGCGGTCTATGTAATATAGATCTCTGACCAAACGATTGATATGATTATAATGCGAAATATAATGCGTTCGTAAAATGTATACATAGCGCTATCTTGTCGTTCTTAGATTACCATTCATTCACCTCGGTTCGTTCTTGTTTGCCACATCATCTTGTCTGATAATTCAAAAACAACTCCAACTTCTTATAGTAAACATATTTGGGCAGAATCAGCCAGCAGCACACCCGTTGTCTTCTGCACACACCCTAACTGGTGCTGACGAACAAGGACATGTCAAGTGCGTCATATGAACTTCACTCTTTATTTATTCATTTCCTATACACAATCTGCGTTGTCATAATAAGCATATCATTCAATTTTCCTCATCTTGCAGACTTAAGAAGCACACACTACGATGGCAACTACTCGAAAGCGTCAGTTTCAGTCATCGGTCGCTTCAGAACAGGCCCGTCTTCAGCTCATCTTTCCATATATATTTTTTCCTTTGCAAATGACAATACAGATCCGTCTATACAAAGCGTTCCTATAATTGAACTGCCACGATATTAGCTACCTTAATATCTCATAACACGTGCATACACTATATGGATATTTACCTTCCCCTACCTGCGTGTTGCCTATTTTCAGACCACACAAGCTGAGGCTCCTGCGAAACAGAGTGCCTCCTTTACCAGCGAACCAGCTATCATTCATAATCCTGGGAAAAAAAAACAAATCAGTGTTAGTGTCTCGAACTGTCATTCTATGATTCACCGCATATGACCTTTCTATTCTTCACTTTATTTTGCTTCACAAACAGCTTACTGTCTAGATTCTTCCAATCTGTTGGTCCTTCTATAAATCCTCCACCATGGTTCTGTACTTAACAAAAATTCCATCTTTCTATTATCTAGATTTACTACTGCTTTTGTTTTCTTATGGTTCCAAGAATCCGCATAGATATTTTACAGTACATTTTACATAATTTATTTATCAGTTTTTGTACGCTTTTTTCCCTTTCACATTCATGCAGATTTGCAAGAGTGGATGGCAATTTGTTTCAGCCTCTCATGCGCCGATACGGCTCCCAGGCTGCATACTGGTATCCTGATACGTATTAGGTGCGGATACGGCCCCGATACGTATCGGGAAGTATCGGAACTCTTTTCGTTTTAAAAAGGGAAATACATCTCCGATACGGGTCGATACGGCCATATACGCCAATAGGCTCGGAAAGAAGCCCGGCCCAAAGCAAAAACCTACTGTTCCTAGCCCAAGGCCCATTGCAGGAGATACCCTAACCTTGCTGGCTTGCTCCTTGGCTCCTTGCCCGACTGCACCTCCCTCCCGTCTCCTGTGTGTAGTCCAGACTCCCGGCGACCAGCGATCAGCGGCTATCTCCTCCGCGCTACTCCTCCGCAGCCAGCGACCAGCGGGGTCGATCCTCCACGCCACCTCCTCCGCACTACCCCCTCTGCAGCCACCTCCTCCGCGCCACCTCCTCCGTGCTACCCTCTCTGCAGCCAACAGCCGGCAGGGTCGATCCTCTCCAGCGGGCAGCGGGCGACGGCGCTCCCTCCTCTCCGGCAGCCGACGATGATGCCTCCTCTCCAACGGCCGACGCCTCCATCCAGGTGCGTCCTCCTCTCTCAAATCTGGTGAGCGGGGGAAAGCAGGTGAAGTGGGGGGTTAGGATGTTGATGTAGGCCGGTGGGGGAAAGAAGGTGAAGTGGGGCTTTCTTCTTATCAAGACATCAACTCATCATCAAGATTATCCTTGTCATGCATAAGCTAAGTCTTCTATTGTTCATTTCATTTTAATTCTTGACATACATGCTGCTATAATCACCATAAGTTCATAACCAATGATGTTGTATTTCTATTACATACATAGACAAATTTACATACATTGGTAAACCCTTAACTCAAACTTATATATATATATATATATATATATATATATATATATATATATGCTACTCCCGGGTGTAGTTACTCCCTATTTTGTATCTCACAACGTAGGGAGTATCTTACACAATCGAGAGTATGTATGTGTAGTATACGAGTATATAAGACCACTTATGTGGTATTTATACATTTTTAAAGGTGGTATGTATGATTTTTTAGATATACTCTTTTTTATATGCGAATACGAAGGTATTTATAAAATATGCTAAAAACTATGGACTCTCTTGTAATTTTTTCATGTGGTTCACATTAGAGTATCTTATAATTAGTATATGAGTATACCCAAAGTGATAAAGGAGTATATCAAGTTATTTTAGGTGGTATATCAGAGGTGGGAGTAACTACACTCGAGAGTAGAAAGTATATATATATATATATATATATATATCGTTGTATTTGTGGATATCGTGAGGATATGTGCATGATCTTAGGATGATGAGTCAATTGGCAATGGCTTTGTTGGTTTGTAAAATCTCGCGTTTTCGGGGTTTGCTTGACTGTCGGACCACGGCGGTCGGCCGGTGGCATCGTGGTCGGGCCGCCCGTGGAAAGGTCCGGCCGCCGTGCTTGCATCGGTCCAACAGGTTTGGCTCAAAGTGGATTTTAAAGCTAAGCCAAAAATAGCTTGTGTAGGCAGGTGAGGGGAGTCTCCTGGATGTGGTCACATAATTTTTGGAGCTCCCAGTTGAAAGTTCTATTCATTTGAAAATTCCAGAAGGTTTCGGATTTTCAAGATGAAAATTTGGCTAAGTCATTTCGGGCGGTCCGACCACCGTTATGGAATCGGTCCGACCGGCCTGAAATCGGTCGGACCGGCTGTGTGGGGCGGTCAGACCACCGATCATTTGGAGGTTAGCCTTCTTGGCATTGATGTGATTTGGATGTGGTTTTGTATGGATTTCAATGCTTTATTCTTGCATATTGCATTGTTGAGTGGCGTGGGTCAAGTTGTGAAGAACTTGTTCTGGAGGCGATTTGTTTGTCTATTCTTTGTGCGGTGGCTTGCGAGTCAGCGGCGTCAGCGGTGAGGTGGATCGGGACTACGCTTGGAAAGCGAGGTCGAGCGATCATGGATGCGGGTGGTCGTGTGACTCAGCAGTGCGAGAATGGGCAAGATGGATCGAGCAGGCGGTTCGTGGCGGTGGTTGGATCGGTGGTGCGGAAGTCGGTGCAAGTCTCGGGAGTTCCGATGGGATTGGACGGGAGAGACTTGCCGACATGATAAGAGCCGCTGATCAACCTACACGTGGTGAAGCAGGCGAGTGCTTCAACAGATATGTGTGAGTGGGTCCCATGTGTGTGTGGGCCTTCATGGGAGCCCATTAGTGGAAACCCTAGGCCTCTCCTATAAATAGAAAGGGGGAGAGGAAAAACTCCTCAAGCACTTTTAGCCCTCATTTGCAAAGCCCCTTGTTAGGGTTAGGGTTTGGAGAGGAGAGGTTTGGAGAGATTGTGTGTGCTCTTTGTTGAGCTCTTGTCCTCCTTGAGGGAGTGGCTTTGTAAGCATCTTGTTGGATCAATCAATCTTGTGATGCTTGCTTAAGAGATCGATTGTCTCCTTTGTGTTCTTCTCTCTTTTGTTGATTTTGGTGCTTCCTTGATTCAAGTATTTATGCTTGGTCTCTTGACCGATTTTATCTTGCTTTGATGTGTGGGAATACTCCTAGAATCATCTAGATCATCAACCCCCACAAGCAAGTCTTGAATCAAGATTCTCATATTTCTAGGGTTTGTGCACTTCTTTGGTAAAATCTTCAGAGATCGATTCTGTGAAGTGGATCTGGAGGATCGTCGCTAGAAATAGGTCTCTAATATCCTTAGGGAGGTGTGCTCCAATTTTGGTCAAGTTTCATTGGTTGAATCAAAAGTTAGACCAAATTTCGTTTTGTATTTGGGCATTGTGTTTCGGTTCTGGACTAAATCGGTCGGACCGATTTATAAACGGCGGTCAAACCGTCAGCATTCGGACCGCCCGTTAACGGCCGGTCGAACCGATTTGAATCGGTCGGACCGCCCTTTGGCGACCAGATCGGGCGCTTGGTGTCGAGACCGGCCAGTGAGATCAATTCTCCACATTTGTGTCTTGTGGTTAAGGGGGTTATCAAATTCAGTACAAGGCTTCCTCTGTGCGTGTACTAATCTTCTTAGCTTTCATAGCTAAAGGAGAAAAGTTCGTGTTGAATTTGATTAAGGCGAAAAAGTCGAGAAAGCGTCTATTCAACTCCCCCCCCCTAGTCGTCTTTACGGTCCTACAGTATCGAGATTTTTTTTTTGAAATAGGGTATCGTTACCGTATCTGTATCGCCGTACCGGTATCGCGTATCGGTGCATCCTATGTTTCAGCCCTTGCAGCATTGCTAGGTACAGCAACATCAAGCATGCTACATCAGTTTCGCACAACATACACTCAAATCAGTGGACCTCTATAGTCGTCTCCATATGTCTGTGGCTATATGATAACATTTTCCTGTTAATATATACTTCCTTATTATCTACATGGTGCTATCACATAGCCATAGTCATATTGTTGATTAGGGTCTACAGCGGCAGGTGTATGCCTGGTTCATAACCTAAGAGGTAAAAAACTAAATGATTGTTTGCTTCTGTTCGTGCTCATTGTCGTGTGGTTACTAATATATAGTTTCTTACCTATCTGTCTAAAACTACCTATGATCTATCCTCACAGCCTTCACAATATTTTTCAGCACACAAATATATATACGGCATCCGAGGATATTCCTACTTCTAAACTTGCAAAAAAGTGTCCTCAGGATGCAGAAGGCAACAACTAACTCTAGGTACGTTACCTATACCATCGTCTATAAACATCCTTATTGAATTCCCTATCCTCTTCAAAAAACAACCATGCTAATTTAAACCATTCCTATCTTTCTACAAGCACTCCGACAAAACATGAGGCCACAGCATAGCTTGCATTTTGCTTCGACCCTACAAATCCGTCTTTTGTACTCTCTGCTACATCGCCTGTTGCTCTTTCTTAAATGTAATCGACTCTTTATAACATATGTTGTATTCTATGTTCATCCTGTAATATTATGAATTTCCTCTAGATACTGCTAAATTGTACGATATCTGGGTTCGCTATGGTTCTTTAATAGAACTTGTTTTCAATTTCAGTATAATCATTTTGCCTTTGATCTTCAATTTCAGTATAATCATTTTGTCTTTGATCTTCGATAGAACTGCAAATGAAGACAATTTTAAACGTGTCTATTGTTGCATATAAACCTGACTCTATACTCATATTAAACGCATCTTAAGTCTTCTCTTTGTTTGCTCCATACATCATATATCATACTATATGTATACGTCCTGCTTCGAAATCCCATTTATTTACGCACCTGTCCTATCACCATTCTTATACGTTTTGGTACCTTGAATTAGCTCCGGTGTATAATTCCTTACGTATAAGGTATAACCGTGCCGTTTCTTACACGCGCGCCAGGCTCTAGCGTTTATTCTTCCTGGCCAAATTCCAGCTAGTTTAGACAAGCACAACAGTATAGCTTCTTCGTTCTTGAAGAGCTGGAACTTCCATGACAAGAGCTGGAATTAAGTGTGAAATGAAATTTTTTGAATTTCTTTCCAAGGCAACAACACAAGTCTGTTCTAAACAAGATATGAAGGCGTGAAACAATCTAGATTACGATTACGACAGTAATGTTGAAAGGTACATATTAGCCATTGCGAGACTACACCGCAAAAAAATTTAGCCATAATAGCTGCTGATACACGGTGATTCATCATCACGAGCAACACGATACAATGGCTTTACACTAGCAGGACAGCATTGATACAGCCATCATTCTCTGGATTGTTTGTAACAGGCGTATTTACCTGCACCGTGACAAACAGAGGTTATGGAACTGACAAGTGAATGCAAGATAGAGCAAAGCAGAGCATCCAAAAGATATCTTACCCCAGACAACTTTTCCAGCAGGAGTCACAAGACCAAGTTCACTCACATTAACCTGAACGGGGAAGACCACAATCATTGACGAAATAAAGGGGGCGATGTGAATGAACTACAACAAATATTCTTGTAAATGATACAGAAGTAATGCTTCAAACAAGCAAAATGCAAAAACATACCTCGATGATGGTTCCCTTGGTCATAACACCAAGAGAAGTGTACATTGGACCATTGGGGTTTTTCTTTACCGATATTATATCAAGGTTAAAGGTGCATTTTAGTTCAGGATGGGTCACATGAGCCTTGGTGAAACGCAAGCCAGTTGGCCGTATGAACCTCTCATACTTTGGAGGTTTCCTTGTAAATCCAGGCCCAACAAACGTGGCTTTAGTGACCATTCTCTTCCACTGCTTGGCTGCATATGAAAATAAGTCAACAGATATTACTCAGTTGGCTATGACCATAATGTTGACATAAATAACAAGTATACCATAATTTTCAAGTTTCACAAGAGAAAAATAATCAGTTCAGCCAAACAAACAAAGAAATAAACTTTTTGACTATGATAGACATTGCAGGCCAAAAAGAGCAGGTCCAAATTGAATTCTTGTCAAGTTAGAGCATCCATATTAGCGCACAGCACATGTGTCCTTGCATACAGAAATTATATATATACCTGCTCAGAATGATCACAAATAAATTATGGGAAGATTGAACACAGCAGCATGATTTATACTACACATGCGATATATTTTTGCAAGCATTGATCAAAGTTCATCGATCACGAAAATTAGCCTTCCATTACTTACTTTTTCGTTTGCCGGTCCGAAGGACTTTGAACATCTCTTCTTCTGCCACAGGTCTGACCTGAAAAGATATGAATTGCAATAATATTTAGTCGATAGAGGAAATTGCAGAATGCTTGTGTGGAATTTTCTTTACCTCTTCGCCTCTTGACTAACATGTAACACCCTAGTCCAACAAGAACCTAAAATGTTACTAAACCGGCAGAACAGAAATTAAACTATAAATTTTTCTCTAAATTTCGGTAGCATTCCCTTTGAAACGTTGACCATTTAAGGAATTCAAATCATCTAACATGTATCTAAGCATGATAACCATATTACGAACTTTAAACAATAACCATAAACAGCTTCACCTCGAAGGGTGAACACAACCGTAAAACCAATTCACTAGTAAATATTATCCAATTAAAACTAGAAGTACTGATTTATTAGACATAGTAAATATCAAATTGTAGTGCTCCAAATTTCTATCTCATTCTCATGCATGCCGCCTTCACAGGAAGTACCTTAAAAAAACATAAGCAACAAGTGTGAATCCTCGACTCAGCAAAGTACAACCAATACGATAAACAAAAACTTATGAACATAAATATAGCTCTCATATAGTCATTCACATGTGTTATAATGTTTTATGTTTACTTTCTTGCGATGCAAATGTCATGTAATGCAGAGTATGCATCCGTCGATGCATACTCAAGTCTATGCCTAGCACAGGGACCTTAAGCCCACATTCCACGAGTATAGGGACCTTATGCCCGTCTAAAACATAACGGAGACATCAAATAATATCATTACTTGACTACCACGTAGACCAAGTCTCAACGATCAATGAAATGATACAAATGATTGTTGTCATCCAATAATCTTTAATTAATCAACATAAGCACATAGCATATTCAACAACAAAAACATGAATAAACATTCATATATATATGGCGTTAACAAGTTATGAATATTTTTCCACATTTGTTACCGACTACTTGCACTTGCCTCAACCGTGTAACGAAGGACGACGAGTAGAGGGTCTTATCCTCTGATTCACACACCACCTGATCATTCATAAAACACACTAAAAACAATCCAAGAGCAGTACAACCTTACAAAAGAAATAATTAATACCGCTCCTAATCGAAACCCAAAACAACCCTGTTTTTTCCTCCCTGCACTGATCTGTCCAAAATAAGACAGTTATCTTTCTAAAATCATATAACTTATGATCTACAACTCCAAAAATCATCATCTTATACTCTCTGGAATCCTTAAGACGTTATCGATTTTTTTTATGGAGATAAAAACTCCAAAATAATTCATATTCTATTTTTAATCTACAGGCTTATGCACGCTGCCAAAATCCGACAAACTGATCGGACAGATAACTCACAAAAATCATAACTTGCATTCTACCTAACCAAAATTTGCGATCTAGTCCTCTAAAGAAAGCTAACGAAAATCCTATCTTTTATCTAACTAGACCGAATTCTAATTTCGAGTCTAACTATCTCAAATCACCCTCACAACTCTGCCCTCATCGGCCGAATCTGGACATGAAAGTTCCTCTGCCTTCCCGAAAACGAAACGATCTAAAAAAATGAAAAGCGCTTAACCACGAGCACTTCTAAAGGTTCCATATCGTTACCCACGAAGACTTGAAGCCGAACCACGTTTTTTTCCCGCAAGATTCTCTCTTTTCAATGTAATATCCCGAATGGAATTAAGAGAGGAAAATGCTTTATAGGAAAATCCCAATCTGGAACCTTTAGAAGTGCACGTGGTTAATCGCTTTTAATTTTTGATCGTTCGTTTTCGAAAGGAAAAACTTTTGTCGGTCGGCAAAATGAGGCGAGCATTGAAAGGTGATTTAGGATAGTTAGACTCGAAATTAGAATTCAGTCTTTTTAGATAAAAGATATGATTTTTTCATTAGCTTTCTTTAGAGTACTGGATCGCGAATTTTGGTTGGGTAAAATATAAGTTATGATTTTTGTTAGTTATTTGTCTGATCAGTTCATTGGATTCTAGCAGCGTGCATAAACATGTAGATTAAAAATAGAAGAATTATTTTGGAGTTTCGATCTCCGTAAAAAAAAATAGATAATGTCTTAAGGATTCCAGAGAGTATAAGATCATGATTTTTTGAGTTGTTGATAAATTATGATTTTAGAAAAATAGTTGTCTTATTTTAGACAAATCGGTGCAGGGAGGAAAAAAACAGGGTTGTTTTGGGTTTCGATTAGGAGCGGCGTTAATTATTTCTTTTGCAATGTTGTACCGCTCTTGGATTGTTTTTTAGTGTATTTTATGAATGCTCATGTGGTGATGTGAATTAGGGGGTAAGACCCTCTACTCGTCATCCTTCGTCACACGGTTGAGGCAAGTGCAAGTAGTCGGTAACAAATGTGGAAAAATATTCATAACATGAAAATGTCTTATATGTATGAATGTTTATTCATGTTTTTGCTATTGAATATGCTATGTGCTTGTGTTGATTAAGTAAAGAACTAAAGATTATTGGATGACAAGAATCATTTGCATCATTTCATTGATCCTTAGATTTGGTCTACGTGGTAGCCAAGCAATGATATTATTTGAGGTCTCCGACATGTTTTAGACGGGCATGAGGTCCCCACACTCGTGGAGTGTGGGCTTGAGGTCCCTGTGCTAGAAGGCACAAGCTTGAGTATCCATCCATCGCATGAAAGTAAAGATGAAAAACTATGAGACACATGTGAATTGTTGTATGAGCGCCATATTTATGTTCATAAGCTTTTGTTTATCGTATTGGTTGTACTTTGCTGAGTCAATGACTCACACTAGTTGCTTATGTTTTTTATGTACTTCCTGTGAAGGCGATATTCGTCATGTCTAATAAATCAGTACTTCTAGTTTTAATTGGATAACATTTACTAGTGAATAGGTCTTACGGTTGTGTTCACCCTTCAAGGTGAAGTTGTTTATGGTTATGTTTTAAGGTTTGTAATATGGTTATCATGCTCGTATACATGTTAGATTATTTGAATTCCTTAAATGATCAACGTTTCAAAGGAAATGCTACCGAAATTTAGAGAAAAATTTATAGTTTAATTTTTGTTCCACTGGTTTAGTAGCATTCTAGGCTCTTGTTGGACTAGGGTGTTACATAACATCAATACATAGTATAAGATTTCACACAAGACTAACTTTATAATACTTGTAAGAGTTAGTGGTACTGTTTAGAAAATTTACCTTTGGCAAAGGAACATCCCACTTGCCAGCTTTTTCCTTCCTCTTTTGCTTTATTGTGTTACTAAGAACCTACATGTCATGAACCAAGAGCGATCAGGCATCTTGCAATGATCAATGCATCGGAGAGAACTCCTAAAAAATTGCATAGAAAATAAGACAAGGATGGAGCAATTACTTTGGCACGTTGTGTCTGGTCACGATCAAGTAAATATGGGGGAAGAGCTCCTTCCTGAACATCATCATCAACCTTATTCCTAGTAGTTGACTCATCGTGCATTTTCAGGCTGCAGAGAATTAGTTGCAGTTAAGGGCGTCAGTATGAAGCCAGCATTATGGATACGGTATCTTTTTAAAGGAACATGCCATTCACAGTTTCATACTACCACCCACACTCCATCACTAGAAACTAAACAGTAGGACAAACCATGCCCTTTGCCTAGATATCGTACAAACAAAATCGAAAGCATACCTAATGTACATATTTTGCATTCAGCGGATAATGAGGCTAAGCCTATACACTGACATCAGGCACGCCTATGCAGAACCAACAATTGATATTACTCATATTAGCATTACACAGTTTTAGCTTGAGGCACACATCGAATAAATATTGCATTTTGAGAATTGGTGCCCAAAGATTCAATCATCCATCTCCTATGCAGTTAAACCATGTTAACTTCTCATGCATCCAAGTCCCTGCTCAGAATCACGAAGGGAAAACAGAGCAAGCACTTACGTCTTCTTCATCTGCGCCTTCTCGGCATACCGCTTCTTGGCGAACCTCTTGCCCTTCGCACCGAGCAGCTGCACCACCACAACATCAAGCAAACAAGCACGCAATCATCAATCACACGAGCCCACCGCCAAAACACCGCAAGAATAACAATACAGAATAACACGGATTCTCCATTCGGGGGCACCCCCACCCACCTCCCGGGCCTGCCGCGAGCGCTTGTGCACCTCGCGCGCCTCGCGCTTGCGCTTCCGCTCCTCGAAGTCCGGCCGCCGCCCATGGCGCTTCTGGTGCAGCTCTATGTAGTCTCCCTGCGGCTGCAGCGTGATCCCAGCACGGGAAATTCAGCGAAAATTTCGAAAATAGATGGAATAAAAACGGGGGAAAGCACGGGATTCAGCGTCCATGGATTGCCGTGGGAATTGGGAGTGCTGTTTTGGGGAGTGGAGGAGACTTACCATGGCGGCGAACCCTAGCGGTGCTCGGAGCAGGGGAAGGAAAACGGAGAAGCCGCCATTGTGAGGGGTATTTATATCTGCGGTCGGGCGGTGTGATCAGCACGTGACAGTCATGTGATCTGAATGTGTTATGGGCTACGCCAAGCAGACGCTGAATACAAGGAGCTGGATGCGTAATTGTGTGGCCCAAAGAGAGTCGCTGGGCCAAGTATGCTTCCGTTAAAATGAATTTCTTACCCAATGAATTACTTCGTCCATCCATCCCGCAATATAAGTTAATTCATACGGTTTAAAAATATAGGCCAATAATATATGTTACAGTATATAAAATGTCTACTAAAAATAAGAGTTAATTCCTTATATGCCACCGAAAGTTTAACTCATTTCATATATATCACTCATTGTTTCACTCACATGTGGACCCTAACCCACATGCCCACATGCCCACATGCCAGTGATATACTCGAGGATTTTGTAAAATTTCAGTGACATATAAGTAATCAATCATTAAAATAATATCATTATATTTGTCTTGTAAAATACTTTTATAATATTTTTTTTATTGGTTGCTAGTGTATCATGATACAAAATTATGGTCAAAGTATTATATTGGGGTTTAAAGTTAAAATGGACTTATATTTTGAGACAGAGGAATATGACATAGTAAATTGTACGAACATCATTGGCCGAGTGTTCATGTCCCAACATTTTCTCTGGTAGGATCTTTTAAGGGCCTATTTGGAAGCAAGGGTGGGAAAATCAGGAGGTAAAATTCATGTAGTGGATTTTGAGGGTATATGAAATCCCCTCAACCTAAGAGAAAACCTTTCCGCCCGAGAATAAAATTTCTGTTGCCATTTGGGAGCAACAGAGATAAAAAATCTCAACCATGGAAAAAATATAAAATTAAAAAAATCATAAAATTAAAAACTTACTAGTAACACGGCAATCCACTTCCTACCTGACCAAACACAGAGATATCACAAGGTTCAGCAAAAACAGCATGAACAGATACATCAAGTTACAACCACGTACAGAAACAGAAATACTAGAATCAAGCTATCAGCCTGCGAGTTGCTAGAGCCCAACCGAATTACACAACTGCATAATTTCACTTCTTTTCTATCTAGTCCCCAAGAATCAGGCAAGCATCAAATGGATGGATTGAATTTTACTGAAGACTCAAGAATCGAATGGGTGGATCGATTCCAGTAGCCACAGGAATATTAGCAGGATGTACACGCATCTCGTTGTATAACACCGCATGTACTATAGAACATGCACAAGCAAACAGACAAGGGGCGGACAAATGGAAAAGATCACAACAAATACTATGAAACCATTCTAAACAACATATTTCTCAGAGGCTGGAAAGGAAAAGAAATTCCATGGGCAATCAAAATGCTGCAAGCAATCACATACATAGTTCAGGGTAACATCAGAGCACAAACCCATCCAAGAACAACGAATTCCCATGGCATGGCATGGCATTAGAAATTATGTCCAAATCCCAAAAGAACCATGGTTAGTCTATAAAGCATCTAATTCCCAGTTGAACTGAAGACACTCGTTCCAAAACCAGAATGTGAGTGTTGAGGCCGTAAGGATTGTTGTCGTAGGTGTGGTCTCATCGGTCACAACGTCCAGGCGAAACAACCGTCGAACCGAGGCGGCCCATGAGCCGGAGCAGCGAGGACCCCGGGCCACCTCCGGTGGACCGAAGCATCCCGAAGGTCCGAAGCCCGAGGCCGGGCAGCGAGGACCCATGGGCCACCTCCGGGGTGGACCCGAAGCCTCCCCGAAGGGTCCAAAGCCTCACGAGGCCCGGAGTAGCAGGCCCTCTGGGTCACCTCCGGGGCGGATCCGAAGCCTCCCCGAAGGGTCCCAAAGCCCCGCGAGGCCCGGAGCAGCAGGACCTCCGAATCACCCCCGGGGTGAACCCGAAGCCTCTACTACTGATCCTGGACTAGAGGCACCAACAGGATGGACCAGGTTCAGGAGCGCCCACTATGGACCAAAGCCTAGGCGTAGGGGGGAATGTGTGCAACCCCTACGCGCCTGATGTTATAGGGTCAGAAGGGTAATGTACAAGATCCTCACAGAGGACTATAAATAGGGGGTCACCCCCTCCTGTAAAAGGGAGAAAAAACAAGCGCGAATTCCTTACTAATAACAATCTTCTCGTTCTTGTCACTGGCTAGTCCCCTCTTGAGGATCTCCGGAACCCTCCTAGGCTTGTCAGGGTCCCCCCTCTTTCTTGTATAGCTCATTTTTGCTACGACAGTTGGCGCCGTCCGTGGGGACCGACAAGTCGAGCACATACTCGAAGCACAAGAATGGCACCCCGGAGAGCCGTTCCTCGCACTCGCGCGTCTGGAGCCGCAGCAATCACCGAACCACCCGGTGCCCCGAGGGCTAAGCGAAGCAGAACCTCTGGGCGCGAGCTGCCGCCGCCTCAGAGGAGATCGAGCACTCCACGCAAGACAAGTGGTGGCGGCGCCCCTGAGACTTAGGCGGTCGGCCAACCGGCCAGCCCCGCCTGAGACAGCAGAAGCGCCGCGACCTACTCCAACAAGAGTGGCGGACTGTTGGGTGAAAAGGCGACTAGAGGGGGTAAATAGGAGCATGCTCACTTTTTCACAAATAATAGATTCAACACAAATTTTACTCCAGTAGCTATGGAAGCTATGAAGATCAATATACCGATCTGTGAAAGACTAGTATTGAATCAACCTAACCCAGCGCGAACAACCAAATATCAATACAAGATAAAACCAATCTCGGTGCGAGGCGGTCGGACCGATTCCTGTAGGTCGACCACCGGCACGAAGAACGAAACGAAAGCCAGATAGCGAAGTTGCAAATAGATGAAACTTTTAATCTACAACTCTAAACTTGATGAAACTTGGAACACACCTTCTCTATGATATCGGGACCTATTCCAATCGAATATTGTGATAATTCTTGGAAGAATTTGGTTTGATTGAAGAATGGTTCAAAGCGGGTCAAAATGAAAACTTGATACAAAATTTTGCTCGTGGGTGATTGATGATCAAGATGATCCTAGATATGTTCCCACACGTCACAGCAAGCTAAATTACGTGGAGAATTCAATCAAAAACTTGTGGATCAAAGAAAGACTCAAAATAATCAAATATAGAGAAAGAGCATAAGCGACAAGACATGATCAAACTTTCTCTAGATTGATTCGATATGATATGGGATTCTGACCTCTCCATTAATGGAGGACAATGCTTAATCCAAGAGCACGAAAATCACATCAAACTATCAAGAACCCTAACCTCCACAAAAGCTCTACCTAAGAAAATCGGGGTCAAGAATAGCAAAATAGAGAAGCGGAGTGTGCCACCTCCCTCCCTATTTATAGTGGAGGCTTAAACCTTTTAGAAGTTTGACTCAATTGGGCTCCGTTAAGGCCCAAAACAAGCAGGGCACATACGCGCGTATTTTAATGCGCCGTCTTTAACACCCCTTGACCTAATTAGCTACACCTTGCGCCATCTTGCGCCGGATTAGCCAATAGGTCACTCTTGTCCATCTTGCACCATGCTTGAGTACATTGACCTCACCCGGCATCGTCGATCGTTACGGACCTCGGCTCTCAAGCCTAGTCCCAATTATCCTCGCGTTGACCACCAAGCAACTTGCACAACAATAGACAAGTAAACCGAATTTGGGAACAAGTTCTTCACAACTTGACCCATGTTAGTCAAAACATGCATCATGCAACATATATGCCACGAAACTCATGACTTTGACCTAACAATCAGAATATCGCCGCCACGACGGGCGGCGATCCAAGTGAAAACCGGTCGGACGCCGCTAAGGTCGGTCGGCCCGCCCTGGCGGTCGACCGCCACCTATTGGCGGTCGGCCCGCGATAAGACTTAGCCGAATTTCCTCTCTGAAAAACGAAACCTCTTGGAATTTTCAAACCAATAGAACTTTTATTTGGAGACTCCAAAATTATGGAACCAAGTCCAATAGAATCTCCTCTCTTGCCTACACCCTCTATTTTTGGCCCGACTCAATCCACACTTTACGAAGTTGACCGGTCAGAGCCGCCGCTATGGCGGTCGGGCCGATCTTGAACGATCGACCGCCGCCCGGCCGTCGGACACTTTGTATTTGACGATCCACGAAACTTTGTCGAAAACATGTGAAGCGACAAACTATTAACGTCATTGCCAATTGTCACATCATTCTAAGATTTGAAACATATCCTCATGATATCCAGTCTCCCTTGATGAACACATTGGTAATAATCCGAAAATGTAATTTGGAGATTTGAAAAGTAAAATACTTTCTTTTTAGCACAAAGGCACAACTTGGTCCATAAGCAGAAAAAGCAATGGAAATGACCAAGTGGCATCGAATAGCATAGGCAAGTGAGATAAGGCAAAAGAAAGCATAAAAACTTTAAATTCAAAGAAGAGTCAAAAATCTCACTTAAGGTCCATATGAAAGAACAATTGTTCAATTGACCTTTGATCATCGCACCCCGGTGAACCGAAGCCTCTACTACGATCCGGACTAGAGGCACCAACAGGATGGACCAGTTGAGGCGCCACTATGGACCAAAGCCTAGGCGTAGGGAATGTGCACGCAACCCCTACGCCTGATGATTGTTATAGGGTCAGAAGGGTAATGTACAAGATCCTCACAGAGGACTATAAATAGGGGGTCACCCCCTTCTGTAAAAGGGAGAAAAAACAAGCGCGAATTCCTTACTAATAACAATCTTCTCGTTCTTGTCACTGGCTAGTCCCCTCTTGAGGATCTCCGGAACCCTCCTAGGCTTGTCCGGGGTCCCCCCCCCCCCTCTTTTACTGTATAGCTCATTTTTGCTACGACAGTTGGCGCCGTCCGTGGGGACCGACAAGTCGAGCACATACTCGAAGCACAAGAATGGCACCCCGGAGAGCCGTTCCTCGCACTCGCGCGTCTGGAGCCGCAGCAATCACCGAACCACCCGGTGCCCCGAGGGCTAAGCGGCGAACCTCTGGGCATGTGAGCTGCCGCCGCCTCAAAGAGGAGATCGAGCACTCCACGCAAGACACCGTGGCTGGCGAGGCGCCCCCTGAGACTTGGGCAGTCGGCCAACCGCTGGCCCCAACGCCCCCTGGGGCAACGCAGAGAGCGCACGACCTACTCCAACAAGAGCTGGCGGACCTGTTGGACTGAAAAGGCGACTAGAGGGGGGTAAATAGGAGCATGCTCACTTTTTCACAAATAATAGATTCAACACAAATTTTACTCCAGTAGCTATGGAAGCTATGAAGATCAATATACCAGTACAGCGAAAGACTAGTATTGAATCAACCTAACCCCCGAAGCAGAACAACCAAATATCAATACAAGATAAAACCAATCTCAGTGCAGGGCGGTCGGACCGATTCCCTGCCGGTCTGACCACCGGCCTGAAGAACAGAACAGAAAGCCCCGATGACGAAGTTGCAAATAGATGAAACTTTTAATCTACAACTCTAAACTTGATGAAACTTGGAACACACCTTCTCTATGATATCAGGGACCTATTCCAATCGAATATTGTGATAATTCTTGGAAGAATTTCGGTTTGATTGAAGAATGGTTCAAAACTGGGTCAAAATGAAAACTTGATACAAAATTTTGCTCGTGGGTGATTGATGATCAAGATGATCCTAGATATGTTCCCACACGTCACAGCAAGCTAAATTACGTGGAGAATTCAATCAAAAACTTGTGGATCAAAGAAAGACTCAAAATAATCAAATATAGAGAAAGAACGCAAAGCGACAAGACATGATCAAACTTTCTCTAGATTGATTCGATATGATATGGGATTACAGCCTCTCCATTAATGGAGGACAATGCTTAATCCAAGAGCACGAAAATCACATCAAACTATCAAGAACCCTAACCTCCACAAAAGCTCTACCTAAGAAAATCAGGGTCAAGAATAGCAAAATAGAGGAAGCGGAGGTGCAGCCACCTCCCTCCCCTATTTATAGTGGAGGCTTAAACCTTTTAGAAGTTTGACTCAATTGGGCTCCCGTTAAGGCCCAAAACAAACAGGGCACATACGCACGTATTTTAATGCGCCGTCTTTAACACCCCTTGACCTAATTAGCTACACCTTGCGCCATCTTGCGCTTCGGATTAGCCAATAGGTCACTCTTGTCCATCTTGCACCATGCTTGAGTACATTGACCTCACCCGGCATCGTCGATCGTTCTGGACCTCAGCTCTCCAAGCCTAGTCCCAATTATCCTCGCGTTGACCACCAAGCAACCTGCACAACAATAGACAAGTAAACCGAATTTGGGAACAAGTTCTTCACAACTTGACCCATGTTAGTCAAAACATGCATCATGCAACATATATGCCCTGAAACTCATGACTTTGACCTAACAACCGAATATCGCCGCCACGACGGGCGACGATCCAGTGAAAACCGGCCGATCGCCCCTAGGTCTGGCCTCGACCACATTCTCGGCCCGACCGCCACCTATTGACCGGTCAGACCGCCAGTAAAGACTTAGCCGAATTTCCTCTCTGAAAAACCGAAACCTACTGGAATTTTCAAACCAATAGAACTTTTGACTGGAGACTCCAAAAATTATGGAACCAAGTCCAATAGAATCTCCTCTCTTGCCTACACCCTCTATTTTTGGCCCAGCTCAATCCACACTTTCTGAAGTTGACCGGTCCGACCGCCGCTATGGCCGGTCGGACCGATCTTGACCGATCGCCGATCCCGCTTCTACCGATCGAGACCTTTGTGACTGAACGATCTGAAACTTTGTCGAAAACATGTGAAACGACAAACTATTAACGTCATTGCCAATTGTCACATCATTCTAAGATTTGAAACATATCCTCATGATATCCACAGTCTCCCCCTTGATGAACACATTGGTAATAATCCAGAAAATGTAATTTGGAGATTTGAAAAGTAAAATACTTTCTTTTTCGCACAAAGGCACAACTTGGTCCATAAGCAAGAAAAAGCAATGGAAATGACCAAGCTGGCATCAGAATAGCATAGGCAAGTGAGATAAGGCAAAAGAAAGCATAAAAACTTTAAATTCCAAAGAAGAGTCAAAAATCTCACTTAAGGTCCATATGAAAGAACAATTGTTCAATTGACCTTTGATCATCGTGAGGATTAATAAATGCAATTCAAGTTCAGAAAAGTCAATAAGACAATAAGAATGCAATTCAAAAAACTCCCCCCTCACTATGATCCACACATTTTAGAAAATTTTAAATTCTCCAATTGCTCCCCTTTTTATCATTTTTATATATCTTCTCCCCTTTTGTACAACAATGATATATCTTCTCCTTCAACATTGAAATATCTTCTCCACCTTTGACGATGGAGTCATCAAGGAATCACTCCTTCCTCTCATCCAGAGATAACAAATGCAGAATGAAGAAAGAAGTATAAGAAGGAGTATGCATGAAGTGCAATGCAGTAGCTTCATTTTTTGTATTTTTCAATTTTTGATTACAAGAAGCTTTGGAGATTACCCAAAAGAACAAGCTTGCATCTCTAATATTGCACAAACAGCATATCAAGCCTAATAACGCTAGCAAGATCATGATAAGATATATATATCAAAGCTAAACACGAAGGTTCAAAAATAAAGCAATACATTTGATCAATTTAAGCAAAGATTCAAATTCAGCAAGTTCATCAACAGGGATCCTAAAGTGAAACTGGCCATGTCAAAATGTCAAAGTAAGATAAAAAAGCTAACAAAGACCACATTAAGAGTCGATCAGGTCCTCTATTGAATCAGTTTGCTCAAATTTCTCAAACGCCCATTTTTCAACAGTTTTCTCATTTGCACTGAATATTGAAGTTGACTAATGATCTAACTTAGTAACAAGATCCTGGACTATGAGCCATCCACAACTCATCCTAAACTTCGATTAGAAGTTGATTAAAATTATATCTTAGTGAAGAAGATCCTGGACTAGGAGTCATCCACAAACTCTTCCTAAGCTTCTACTAGGGTGACAAATCTTGAGGTTTATGTTAGTTCTGACACGCAGTCCCCATGAGATCGTCTGGATCATCAAACTATCTTCAAGTTCATGTCTTTGACATGCAGTCTCGTAAGAGTAGTTTGACACAATTTAAGCATAAGACAATCTTGAGATTTGATTTTTCATGTTTCACAAGAGCAGTTTTAGGTTCTCAAGAACACAAGAAGCTCAAGTAATGGTCAATTTTAGATTCAAGAGCTAACAAAATAATTCTGACAGGGCCAATGTCACAAAAGGAGCACTAATTGCGCAACTAGCTAAAACATCCACAAATTACAATTTTTAGTTCGAGTTGTTTTAGAGTTCTAGCTCATACAGCAAAGACTTATCTGTATATGTGAAAGAATGATAATTCTAGCAAGTCAAAGAATTAGACATGGCATTGAGCAAGAATTGAAATACTAAAGCTCCAAAGGGTAATAGGCAAAGCTTCATCAATATTAAAAGATAAGCAGAAAAACTTATATTACGATGCATCTTTTTGGATACCACTTTTTGGATTTTTCATACCACTTGTTACATTTGTCATATGAATGCAATATGATACAATGAGATGCAATAAAAGCCTAAAAACCTAAAAAGTTCAAAAAGATCAATAAGTTCAGAAAAGAACAAGAAAAGATCAAAAGACTGGGACCGATGCCTAGTCCGGTCTGATCACATGTCAAGACCATCCATGCAAGCAAACCAGACAAAACTAGTGAAAAAACGGTCGAACCAGCCATTTTCACAATGAATCAGTATTAGATCGGACTGGTCAGACCAAGTCCTTTTGGGCAAAAACATATCTGGAGGAGCCAAGATTTGAATTTGAGACGTTTAGTAAGAGGCATAGTTCAAAACCGCCAGAATGCCGCGATTCTCGGCTGGCGATTCGGCTATTTAGGTCCGAGTGGATCGGAAAAACCTACCGAATTTTTTGGCTCCTTTTGATTCTGCTTTGCCCCATGTGGCGCGAGCCCTCATCCCTTTTGCTCACTTATTGCTAGTAATTGACCCCACCCACTACCATTTGTTTATTTGCTCACTTATTGCCTCCTCTTGGCCTCTTCCTCCTCTCATTCTCCATTTCCAGTAGCTTCTCTTCCTCTCATTCTCCATTAGCTCAAGCAAGCACCAAGGCAAGACATCACAAGCAAGCACAAGGGCAAGCACAAGGAAGCGGAGCAGCGGCACAAGCACAAGCGGGTGGTCCGAAAGTTTTTCTACTTGTCGAGTTTTTGAGCTCATTGTTTGTAGGGAGTAAGGACTAAGTAGAGATTGTAGTGTAGAAAACCATCTTGAATGCATTTGTGGAGGGTTGCACATTTGGATTACTAGTGGTTAGCATTTGTGGAGGTTGCACATTTGGATTACTAGTGGTCATGTGAAAGGCTATAGCATCTCAGTATGCGTGTCAGTGTATGCAAGACCACATAATGCTATCCTTGCATGTTGTGTGAAATTGTGAATCAATGTAAGTCCATGCATGTTGTGTATCGTGTATGCAAGACTAGAATGCTATCCATTCACAAAACAATATATATGCCTTGATAACTGCATAGCATATATCCATATACTAAGATGAAATCACTTGTCAATATGATCCATGACTAACAATTTTCATCACATGCGGATTATTGTAGGTGATGACTTCTAAATCCATCAATGTTTGGGACCATGGAGAAAGACTAGGAGGTCTTTGGTTGGAAGTGCGAGATATTGCAATCTAACAAAATCAAAGTGAGGTGTCACGCCTAAAACAACATCTTCTTGGAGACACGGAGATGTTGTTGCTTGCAATGGGTTTCATAAGTCAGAAGGCTCATCTTGGCAAGTCTTGAAGAAGCGAAGGCAAGAAAGAAATCTCTGGAGAGTGAAGCAACCAAGAATGACTTTTTATGTACATCTTGAAACATTTTCCCATTAATATTTGCATTATTCTAAATTTAAATTTCATAATTACCATTTTCCCAAATTCGGTTTTAGGTTTTTAGATTTTCAGGTTCGGCTCGATTCTGCCGATGCTAGAATCGATTCTGGCCATAAAATTTGGAGTTCAAAAATTCAAAATTTGAATTCACCGTTTTTTGAAATTTCGAATGCCGTAGAATGGCCGGTGGATTGCTGTTCTGCTTCGGCCGGATTTCATCCGAGCGAGATTTCAATCCTCGTAAGAGGCCCTAAAATCACATCGCCACATAAACCAACTAAGCAAGGCGGTTTGGTGCTTTAGATGGGAAAACTAGTATACTTAATCCATATAAACGATCTGATTTTTTGTACTACGATCTAGAGTTGGCCAAACGAGTGCGTGCTGCGGTAGGCTCGAGGCCGACATGGAACGACTGCACTATTCACGAGTTGAGCCGGGCCAGCACAACACGATAGCCCATGCTGTGCCTGGGCCGCCATCCCGGCACGACCCAGGCACGACATGGCCCGTTAGGCACGTCACTGTTTTAATATACATATATGGTTTTATTTCCATTTATTAAAATTTATATGATGTTCTTTCCATTTTATAATACTTATATGGTTTTATTTTGCAGTTTTTAATTTTTGTATTGTTCATATATATATATATATATATATATATATATATATATATATATATATATATATATATATATATTCTAGGATTATTTTACATGTTTTTCAATTTTTCATATGTTATGAGCTAAATGCCAAATGTTTTAACGAGCCAGCTATTTGAACATTAATAAAATTTTATTACATTTTCAATATACTTATCTCATATATTTTTTATTATAATTTTCATATGTATTTTTGAATTCTACATATTTTTATAATTTTTTGTGTTTTTTTAAAGATTTTTTTATTTTTATTTTTTTAAACCTAACAGACTAAATAATTCAGAATTAACTCGTTAAGCTAAAAGAACTCGGACCGACACAACATGATCCGAAAGACTATCAAACCGTAGCTGAACTGCCTAGCTAATAATACATAGACATAACCCATTTAATTCAAGAGCCAGAATGGACGACAGCTGAACTTCCAGCATGCTCCCCTACTGATCCCCCTCTTCCCATGGCTCTGACACCCTCCTCCCCGTCATGTCCGCTGCCGCTGACCTCCACCGCCGCAGTCGCAAGCGCCACCTCCCCGCCTCCACCACCCCCCGCCACTTTCACGGCCCGCAACGCCACCGCCGCTTTCGCCCCTTCGCCTTTCGCTTAACCTTCCTCGCGCCCCCGCCGGAGGCGAGGTCCGCTGCGTTCGACATGGGCAACTTCCTCTCCTGCCTTCTGGGCTGGCGGCCCAGGGACAATGGCCTGGGGGTGTACAGGGAGTGGGTCGATGCGTCGGGGGACGCGCGGGATCTCACGGTGGTCACCAGGGACGACGTGGGGATAGGGCACGTGGTGGTCAGCCGGAGAGTTGGGGACCCGAGGAAGGCCGCTTTGGAGGCGGCGGCGCCTCGGCGGGAGAAGAAAAAACCGTACTACAAGGAGGCCCTCGAGTGGACGAGACGGAACGACCCGAGGTTGGACGAGATCGGGGTGGAGCTGAGGCTCGCAGGGGAGAAGCTTTCTGAGCTGCGAAAGTCGGCCGAGGCACCCAAGGAGGTATGCTTTGTTAGCACTTTTCTGGTTTGATGTTGTCATGCTGGGTGAATAGGATGATTGTCGGCGATAAAATTATCATCTTTCGTTAAATTAATGGATGGAATGAGAGCTCTAGAATCTTAAGTGAGTTGTTTTGAAATTGTCTCAAGTCGCAAGTGTGGACAATTTGATGCTTCCTGACTTGCATTAGTCTTTTGAGGAAACTTGCATAGCCCAACCTAAAGACATGTTTTGAATTGTCGAGAAGAAAGGAGCGCATGTAAGAATGTCTTGAAATAATGTGTATTCCTAGGGCTAAACCACATTTTAATCGCTTCAAAATTTAAAAGAGGCACCATGGAATTTAAGAGTTTAATTGGGTGGGGGTGGAGTATGTGCCTAGCCAAAGAGTTCTTTTTTTCCTGTTCTTTTCAGTGCGTGTTTGATTAACCTGCCTTGGTTGCAGGATCTGTCTGAACTCTTTATACCTCTCACTGCTGAAGAGGAAAATGAAGTTCATGACTGTTTGTACGGTAGCGGTTCAAGGTACTTTTGACAATCCTGCTTGCATGTTATTTGAAGCTTTCTATACACCTTGTTAACACAACTGACCATCACTCTTTTTTCCTTACAGTAGCAAAGTCCTAGTGCTGCATGAGTCATCTAACATTGAGGTTAGCAGAGAGAAACTCCGGTGCTTGAGACCGGGTGGCTGGCTAAATGATGAGGTAAATATTCATCTTCAATATACTAAAAAAACTTCACTTATTACTTATCATAGATGACTCTATATTACTGTACATAATGAGGACAACGATTTCTCTTACTTGCAGGTCATTAATTTGTACCTTGAATTGTTAAAGGAGAGGGAAATAAGAGAACCAAAAAGGTTTTTGAAATGCCATTTCTTTAATACATTTTTTTATAAGAAGGTCAGATGATATGCTTCTTTTGCTTTCACATATTGTATCTGCAGAATGTTGTATTACACATTGACATCTCTTTTTTTGTTCGCTGTACTTCATAACTTTGTATGTTTTAGCTTTTCTTCTAGTCAAATGTTGGTTTAGGATTTGCTTAAATGGGTTTTATGAGCGATATAGATATGGTGATCGGTATTCTAAGAATATTATATTATATTATAGTGCTGTTATTAATTTATGGACATTATCACTTAGGGTACGATCCCTTCTGTTTATGTATGCCATTTTCAAAATTGTGCAGTCTTCAAGGTGTACCTTTGGCCTCTAATTCTTATAATTATATATGAGCAAAGCCTTACAAAATTGTAATATTATGGAAGTGTTTGTTTTTTTATATATATAAAAAAGCCAAATCTACTGCTATCACATTCATGTGGTGAATCTTGATACCTCTTTAGACTTTAGTAGTCAAAATTAGGAAAGTTTGAATGCACGTATACCACGGTGACATACGTTTGTAAACGGAAGGAGTAGTTGCCTAATTGCCCGCCTGGATTTCTTAGATTATATTATTACTTGGTTTGGGACCTTTGTTTGACATGCATTCAGTTGTTTTTATAGCGTGTTGACCCATCTATATAGTGTTATGTACATTAGTAGTCAAAATCAGGAAAGTTTCACTACATGCATGCTACGGTGACAAACATTTGTAAATGGAGGAGCAGCTCTCTGTTTGCCTTCTTGGGTTTCATAGGCTGTGTCATTACTTGATTGGGACCTTTTTTTTTGGGAAATGACTATAGATATGTTTTGACTTTTTTTTTTCAAGCTATCCTCGCTTCATTGTTTGCTTTCCTTTTGTTGGTTGGTTGGCACCAAAAGGTTTCAAGCAAATGATGTTGCGGGCCTCTGTTTTATATAAGTTACAGGTTTCATTGATTCACTTTAGCATTGGTTAATATTCTTTGTTCGCACTTTCAGGCATAAATGCTTGCATGGTATTATTTTATTCACCGTAATGCACTTGTGTCAGATCTTTTGTCATGCCTTTTAGCCTTTGCTTTTCATTTGTGGATAAAATTGATCATCACATTGAATTTTTGAATTTTTGCTCAGCTTGCTTGTGGAAGAAATGGCTATGACTACAAATCTGTTAAAAGATGGACCACCCGCAGGAAGTTGGGTTATCAGCTCATTGAGTGTGATAAAGTAAAGTGGATGTTGCATTCTTTAATTATTCTGTTGTTACCACCCTTTCTCTTTGACATGCTTATTTCTCATGTTCAACTTATCTTCAGAATTTACTTTGCAGATTTTTATCCCTGTGCATAAAGATATACATTGGTGTTTAGCAATTATAAACATGAAGGAAAAGACATTCCAATATCTTGATTCTCTTGACGGCATGGATCGTCATGTACCAGGAGTACTGGTAAGCTTAACTGATGCTTTCCACTTGGAACAGCCAGAAAATAGAATGCCCATTTACAACTATTTTTTGCATTCTGATTTTCTGAGATGGGTTGTTAACTACACAAACATTAGTCTTTCAGTTGTTTGATTTAAGCATAACTTTTGGTATACCTCTTCCAATTCTCATTTGTTAAATTAGCGAAAAACTATATGGTTATGGACCTCAGCACATATGTTATGCTCTTGGGGAATTCACATGAACCTGGTCCTATCAATCTGTCACCATAAATACAAGAAAATATTAGATGGTATGTTGGTAGGCTTGTTCAATTTGATACATACTTATAGATCGAGTGTAACTTAACGGTACTTCTTGTGTATGCCACATACAGACTAGATATATTGCGGAGGAAGTGAAGGACAAGAGTAACAAAGAAATCAACATAAGTTCTTGGCAGGAAGAGTTAGTTGATTATATTCCTTTACAGCAGAATAGGTAGGTATTGTTTATACTAGTGATCATTTCCTGCGTAAATTTAGTATTATGGTGCAAATTCGATTGATACAACCATAATTTGCTGAATATTATCATTTAGTAAACTTTGAGCGTTTATCTATGTGTTTTGTTTGTATCCATGTTTTGTTGGATGGTTGTGTGCGGTACATTGATTTACAATAAGAATATTTTTTGTAACTCAAGTACATACATATATTTATGACAATGGACAAGGATGTAATTTTGATTGACACAGGCATCTTTTATTGTTACAGGTGGGATTGTGGTATGTTTATGCTCAAGTACATTGATTTCCACAGCAGAGGACTGAGCTTATCTTTTAGTCAGGTGAGTAAATTAAATGTGTGAAATTTGAGCAAACTGAATACTCTGTTGGCTAGCACTTAGCAATTTGGACTTGTCTTGTGTTTAAGGCGTGTATGAAGATGCTTGTTCTGGGGAAATATCCTATACTTCCCCCTCTTACTGTGCTTCCCATGTCGAAAAGTTTTAAAAAATTCCCTCTTTTTTTTTTTGAGATTTAGGGGAGGGCATATTCTATATCTATGTAAAATTTCAAGATCAGACTTGATCACATTTGGAAGACACGAAATTGACAAGCAGCAACAATTAGGGGTGCAAACGGAGTGGACACGGGCGGATATCGCTCATCTTGTTTTTTTTTTTCATATTTTTTCTCGGATTCGGAATCAGACACGGACAGTGCGGGATACGAATACAAATGCGGATAGTCTCGGTCACGAATACAGAGCGAATACATGCCGAGCCGAATACGGATTGTCTTGGTCACGAATACTTATTCGGATATTGTGCGAAAACAGACACTATATATGATGCACAAATAAGGATCAATCGACCATACTACATATCCAAAATGCAACTAGATTAGTAGTTTAACAAGCAAATTTAAATACATCACACGATAATAGAGACTATTTAAGCAAGTAGTAGTAACTAGTAAGTAGTAACTATCAAGTAGCAAGTACATGACACTAATAGGGGCTAGGTAAGCAAGTAGCAAGTCACGAGTTCACAACTCTTAGACCCCACGGTCCAAAATTACATCAGACGTTCACAACACAGGATAATAGCACAGCAAGTAACCAAGTAGCAACTACTAACTAGTAAGACAGTAAGTGTTAAGTAAGTAAGTAGCAAGTATCGAACCATCTTTATGACCATGCCTCAGTCGATCTCACTATCTTAGCTTCGGTCATCATCTTATCCTACAAAAATAGATTTGTAGAATGTCATGTTTGTACAATTTGTCGAATAAATCTGAAGATGAAGTAATTTGATGACTTATGTGAAGATGCAACACCTAAAAATTCCACAATAGAATACACACCTTTCAAGTTTCATATTAACAAAAATTAAGTTACAGAAACCATTATTAGAGAACAATATAACAAATATGATAGCACAACTACCATGTTCAGTGTATAAACAATGTGAACATTAAATTCAATTAGTAAGGACTTTCATCATGCTAGTACTTAAGCCATAAAACTTCGCTTATGTCACCAAATACACGTAAAGACTTCAATCATGCTAGTACTTAAGCCATAAAACTTCTTTTATGTCACCAAATACACCCAAACACCGCATGGAAAAGCTTCATGCAGGCTTAATGCTCACAAGTTACAACAGGAGGTCAACAAGCACTACCCCACGCAAGTTAGCTCAAAGTTTTAGCTGAAAGTTAATCAACATTTAGAGCATTCATTTTACAATCCGAAAAGCCCCAAAGGAAAAAGGCAGAACAGTGCATTTTCTAGTTTGTACAGAAACTCAAAGATTTCAGACTAGCATTTCCTTTCATAAAGGCATCAGCGCTTCAAGCAACAATCACATACTGCAGAAAACTTCAATCACACATATTTTTGTTAATTATATCGTGGAACTTCACTAGACAAATAGCATCATATAAGCGTGAACCTCAGAACAGCATGCAAACAAGCACTACTCTATGCAAATTGAGCTGCAAGTTAAGCAACATTTTTCTACTATCAGAAAAGATACAAAAGAGCATTTTCTACAGAAATCCAGAGCAGCAGTGTATGTACCAGAAGCCTATGTACACATCTCAGTGGCAATTCATTTGTTAACGTTTCCTTTCAGAAAAACATGAACACTTGAAGCAAGAGGGACATAATTGCAAAGCTAGATTCAACAGCTCAAGTAGGATCATCAAAATTATTTGTAATATTAGCGGATGAACTTTACAACTTCACAGATTCACAATTAGGTATGAACATTGTATACGCAGAACACATGTTATGGTAAACAAAAATGTCATTGTATATGCAAAGTGAACAATTATCAAACCACATCGTTCATGTTTGTAGTAGCACATTGTTTATCCTCTAGCTCTAAATCCAACTCGTCAACAAGTGATGCTGCTATCTTCTCCTTTGAACCCGAAATTTTAAAATGACATGAAGTTAGTAAACTAAAGATGGAAGTGGTATAAACTATGAACTAAATGATTTATTAGTTATTATTACCTTTTCTAGATGAAGTTGTCCAGTCCTTGGTACAAATTAGGGCCTCAACCACCTCGGGCTCTAGTCGACTACGAAATGGATCAACAACACGTCCACCAGCACTAAAGGCCGACTCTGAAGCAACGACTGATACTTGAATAGCTAACATGTCACAAGCTAGTTGTGAGAGAATAGGAAAAGCCCCTTGGTATGTGTTCTACCATGACAATATGTTAAACTCTGCACCCTTACCAGTAGGATCAACCCACTGAATTTGTTTTTCTTTAAGGTATAGCTCCAATTCATTCATATCACAACTTGTCATAGCTGCATCCTCATACAAGAACTGTTCAATGTTACGAAGACCTAAGTCGGCATCACCATGTGGATGAGAATGTCCTTCTTCAAAATTAGGTTTCGAAGCTTCAGGAGTGTTGGACAGGTAAGTTTGGAATAATTTGTTCACAACATCCATGAATTGATTAACTTCATGGGCAGCCCTCTCATGATAAATCCTTCCCATAAAATATTCCACCAGCTTTTTCTTATATCTAGGATCAAGTCACGAGGCACTTTCATTAACATTCTCATGCAGTTATATTCTTTTTGATCCACAACCATTAATCTCATGTACCAATGCAAATCTATTCTACATGTCCACATGCACTTCTTTCGCGTATACCGGTATAGCGTGAGTGAATGCTCGCGACAACATTCACTCTCAAGCCCGTTCCTCCATAAGGATCGGGACCTCCTCCACTCCGGTGGAGTTGTGATCATCAAGATCACCTTCTCTTATGCAAAGATGCTTATGAATGCAAACATGCAATCTCCATCATAAACATCATATCCAACTTTCATCATGCTTGTCAACAAAGATATAAACATACCAATTCATTGTTTGCAATTAAACCAAATAAAAGCACAACAATAATGGTAATAGAAGATAAAGAAAGCGATGATCGATCATTGATCATTGTCTACCATGCACTTGCCTTTACTAGTTCGGCGCACAATTTGACTTCGAAGATGGCAACAAGTCTGGCGCTTCTCCTACATTAGATACACACAACTCAATACAAGCTACTGACATCATCGAATAACAATCAATATACATCGGCTCCTACCGTCCCCAAATATACCACGTTACGCGGTGTCGAAAAGCTACCCATTGCTGTCGGGTACTAAAAGAGAATAACTTTTGACTCAAAAGTCCGATCACAACAAACCAACCCATTCTGGATTCTTCATAAAATTATCCACATTTTCTTAGATTACAAAGACTTCTAATTAAATCATCTAACCTTCCGTATTTAGCCCGAGAAAGCGATCTGTCCGCTTGAACAGCAGACTTAATAAATTCATAACTTTTGTTTTACTCAACCAAAATGCGCATTCTCAGATCCTTCACAACCATTGGACAATTATCTACAACTTTCATGTAGATCAAAAACACTAATTAATCTGTTTACTATTTTTAATAACCGATCTACCAAAACAGCGCCTAAAAGGCGATAACCCTAAAAACAGCGGCCTTTGAAAAACATAACTCTAATTATACTCGTCCGATTGGCGTAATAAAACATACTACAGACGGATATCGAAATTATCTACAATTAACTAGTAGATGAGATTTCCAAATTTTGTCATTAAGACATCCGAATAAATCACACCACGGACGTGACTAATGGATCAATTAATTGGCACATTGGCTAAAAACTAAAGAACTTTCTCTATTTAACCTCAATTAAAAACTCTAAATAACAGCGTCTAGCAACCGGAAGAAAACATGAATTTAAAACTAGCAAACCTCCAACGGCGGATGTGGCGATCGAAAGCGGTCGACAGCGGCGCTAAGCTCTGACGACGGCTGCCAGTGGCTGTAGCCGGTGGAACACTGCAAGCGGCCGTGCAAGCGACAAGCAGACCTGGCAAAAAACGGCCAGCGGCAGCAACTGGCGTCGGCGGCGTCACAGCAAGCCTTGGCAATCGCGGCCAGCGCGTCAATCGGTGGCATCACGCGAGAGCACGGCGCGGCGCGTACGCACTGGGCGGCTTTCGGCGGAGAAGCGGCAGATTCGATTTCTACGCACCACGCGTGCAGCAGGGCTACGCCGCACAGCGCAGCTTGGTGGGACGGCGACATCACGGCACATGCGGCTGCTTAGCAGCCAACCTGACCAGCGAGCCGGTCGCAGACGATGCTTGTGCTGAGGGTGGCCGTGCTTTTATTGGAAGCAGATTATTTGAGGCGGCGGCTCGAGCGAGGAAAGAAAAGAAAAGCAATCGTGGTGGCTTGGAAAATATGATTAGGGTTTCTAAAAAATCAAAGATCTATTTATATAGCTCATATAAAATTAGAAAATACCATTTTTTCATGAATTCTTTTTTATTTAAATAAACCCGAGGCCCTTAAGAGGTTAATAATTAATTAATTATTGCTACTATTTAATTAATTACTCTCAGGCCATAAAATAGCGATTATTAATATTTATTTATTTTTAGATATACATTCTACCCCCTGCAGAGTCGACCCGAATTCTACATCGCCGTTCTACTCAAAGAAAAAGCGCTGGCCGAAATTAAACCACAAAATATGCGTGCCAGACGTGAACAACTCGGGTATTGCTCGCGCATGCGAGACTCCAACTCCCAAGTCGCCTCTCTCGATTGATCGTCCACGGCGCACCTTGGCGTATACCAGCGTCTTGTGCCTCGGCACTCGCTCGGCCTCTCGAGAATGATGCGGACGCGACTCAGCTGTGAGTCTTGCTCAATACTCGGTGCTCTAATGAAATCTTATACTCTGGATCTCTCAAAACTTTCGGCATCGGGGCGTGAAACACATTGTGAACTCCGCATGGACTCGGGAAGATCAGACGGTAGGCTAACTTTCCAATTCTTGCAATAATCGAGAGCGGTCCAGCGTACCTCGGGCTAAGCTTCCCTTTGATGCCAGACGAACAATACCTTTAGTGGAGACACTCTCAAGAGCACTGGTCACCCACGCGAAACTCAAGTCCGCGTCTCCTCAAATCGGCATAACTTTTACATACCTGCGAGTGCTAACAGATTACGCCTCACCATAGCCACCGCTCAGCGGTCTTACGAATCGGTCCGGACCTAAAATTGCCTTCTCTCCAGCTGCATCCCAACAAAGCGGCGATGCGCACCGAGTCCATAGAGAACCTCAAATGGCGCGGCTCTAATCTGGGAATGATAACTATTATTATAAGCAAACTACACAAGTAACAAGCGGTCCTCCCAACTACCCTTCCAAGATAGAACACAAGATGTAACATATGTCCTCCAAAGTCTGAATAATGCGCTCATGGCCCATGTCATGCCGTGGGTGAAAAACATTTGTACTAAAGCGCATTTGTGTACCCAATGCACTCTGCAGACTCTCCCGAAACTTGAGACAAACTTGGCGTCCACGTCGAAATGATGGTCTTTGGCACACCATGCAATCTTACTATCTCACGCATATATAGGAGCTAGATCACTCATTTGAATTTGTTGTGCGAATAGGAATAAAGTCTTGTGAACTTCTGTGGATCGATCCACCACTACCCAAAGCGCATCCTTCCTCGCTGTGAGCGAGGTAGCGCCACTACAAAGTCCATAGAGATATCATCCCAAGGCCCTTTGGGAACCTCCAAAGGTTGCAACAACCTGCGGGGCGCTTGTGCTCGGCTTTCACTGGCGACAAACACCACAAGAAGCCACATAATTAGCAATGTCCACCTTCATCCTCTTCCACCAAAAATTACATTTCAGATCTCGATACATCTTAGTCTCACCAGGATGTACGGTGTATGGAGTCACGATGTGCCTCCCTCAAAATATCATCTTTGACCTCGCCTTTGTGGCAGCATAAGCGGCCTTTAAACCTCAAAGTATCAAAATCATCCATACTAAAATCACCCTCTTTGCCTTCATCAGGGCGCTTCCTAACCTCTGTAATAGCGGTCACTCTGTTGTGCTTCCACTTTACGATGCAGAATAAATGACTCAAGAATCAAGCGTGTCTCAACATGCGATGTGCGCGCATAACAATAGGATATACCCGTGCGATCAAAATCGGCAATGAGGTAATCTAGAGTAGCGGTCGCCTTGCGACTAAGAGCATCATAACAACATTGGCCTTGCACGGATGATCTTGAATAGTAAGATCATAATCCTTGATCAACTCCAACCACCTCCTTTGCCTCAAATTCAGATCCATACGGTGAAGATATATTTGAGACTCTTGTGATCTGTGAAAATATCACACGGCTCACCGTATAGATAATGCCTCCAAATCTTGAGAGCAAAAACAAGCTGCGACCAACTCCAAGTCATGGGTGGGATAATGCGCTTGTGCTTCTTTACTCGCCTGGCGCATAAGCAATCACCTTCACAGTCTTGCATGAGAACACGACCAAGACCCACTCGTGGCCTTGTCTGAAAAGACAGTGAACCGCTTCCCTGGTTGGGAAGAGTGAGAATAGGAGAAGTCACCAACTTTGTCCTTCAAAATCACAGCTAACGCTCACACTCATCGGTCCCTTTGAGATCTCACACCTTTCGAGTAAGTTGAGACATCGGTTTGGCGATGATAGAAAATCTGCACAAAGCGCCGATAATAACCACCAAACCAGAGAAAACTCCTCACCTCCTTCACACTAGTCGGCCTCTTCCAATCCACCACTTGTGGAGACCTTACTAGGATCAATGGAATGCCACGAGGGTTAATCACATGACCAGAAAACATACGAAATCCGAATTCACACTTCTTCAACTTAGCATAAAACTTGTGCTCTCTCAAAGTATCTAAAACCGGCCTCAAATGGCGCTCATGATCCTCATTAGTCTTGGAATAGATAAGAATATCATCAATGAACACCACCACGAAATCATCTAGATACTCGTGTAACATGTTGTTCATGGTCTCCATAAAAATGGCGAGTGCATTAGTCAATCCAAAAGACATAACTTTATACTCATAATGTCCATACAGTGGAGAAAGCGATCTTCTCTACATCTGCTCACGCACTGCAGTTTGGTTATACCACGATGGAGATCGATCTTGGAGAATACTTGAGCTCCATTCAACCGATCAAACAAATCCTCAATGCGGGGCAATGGATATTTGTTCTTGATTGTGGCGCATTAAGCGCCACGATAATCAATACACATCACGCCAACTCCCATCCTTCTTCTCTGTGAAGCGAGCAGGGCTCCCCACGGTGATACACTACGCTGATCAAACCTTTAGCCAACAAATCATCCAAGCTGCTTCTTCAACTCGTCACGAAGCGGACGTGCTAATCGATATGGAGCCATCGAGATGGGACCAGTACCGGAACAAGATCAATACGAAACTCACGTCTCGCACAGGTGGCAAACCGGAAGATCGGTTGGGAACACATTTGGGTAATCACTAACCACTGAATCTCCTCAATCTGCGAAGCCACGCTCGTCTCTCGGCCAAGAGCTAAAAAGAAGTCCGATTTTCAACGCCAGGCCCGAGAACGATCCGGCCAAGATGAAAGAGAGCGCGGCGCGCCTCCTGAAAAGTCAAAGTCTCTCGGGCGATGTCGCCACGAGAGTGTTCTCTGAAAACAAGATATCACGGCTCGATAAGAGTGCAACCAATCCATACCCAAGATAACGTCGAGCGGCTCCATTTGAATAACTATCAAATTCGCCGTGAACTCCTCTCCATCAATAACAATAGAACACCGGGACAAGCAGTAGAACTAGCAATAATACCCCGGAGAACTAACCACGCGGTGAAATCCACTTGCATACTCAAGTTCGCTCTTCTAGCAAGCGCCAAGCGAAACAAGCGAAAGGTAGCCCCGAATCAAAAGGACTAAATCATCAAGCGAATCCACAAGCAAAGTACATCACCACGTCGGGGCGACTGCGGACTGCGATGAGCATGGCGTACACTCCAGTGGCGCCATGGCGAAAAGAAGGCGGCGGCGGAGGCGAGAGCCGGCAATCAATCGTGGCGGTGCGAGTAAAGCGGTCGTGCTGACTGAAGCGGTGCCGAAGGTGGCGGTGCGATGGTACCCTACGGGCGCCCAAGCCGAAAAGCGGCATCGGCGGGAGGCGATCATCATCTGGAAAGATCCTCGGCGGGACCCAGAAGAAGAAGAAGATGGCACGAGGCTCCTTGATCACGCTAAGCGGGGTTACGGCGACACACGCTCCTTGTGACCACTGTCGGCCACAACAGCGGCAATCTCCCATCCAAGTGCACTCGGCTGTGCAGTGTCCATCACCGCGCTTAAAGCAAAGCATGCCACCTTACAGGGCCGGACGCCAGTGGAGTACTGCAAAGGACGGCGGCCAGAAGAGAGAGCGGCCTCGATGCTTGGACACTGAAAGGCTGCGGTCCTCCTTGAATTTCTTGGCGGTCGTTGAGCAGGACCACTTCCCTCACAGAGCTCTTCTTGGTCACCACGGAAGCAACCATCCACGAGGCTTCTTTGCCCCTTTGTGTTGCATCTCCAACTCCATGCCCCTAGCTTGCTCCACAGCAGGCGTAGTCACGGAGTGGAGTAGCTCCCAACACATGTCGGTGCTGAGGTGAGACCCTGGCAGAATCTCTTGGCCTTCGAAGATCATGCGTTCGCTCTTGAAAGGACAAAGCGAACCAAGTTGTTGAACTCGACCTCATACTCGGACAATAGACCTCTTCCACACAGCAAAGGTCGTCAAGGCAACCTCCATCTTCTCAACAAAAGAATAGGGGTAGAACTTCCCTTGAATGCGATCAACAAAGTCCTCCCAAGTGGCTGGACCTTGAGTGGCGGTCCTCGAAGACAACACGCCCTCCACCCAAATATCCGCTTGCCCTGGTGATTTGAAGGCTACAAAAGGACCCTCACGAGGTGAAGACATCTCCAAAGCTCCAAGCTGCACTCCATGTAGCGCCTTGATCCATTTGCTGGACCAGTGTGCAGGCAGTCAAAAAGATCAAACCTCAACCCCATCCACTCTAAGTGACATCGCGCGCCTCGAGGCAGGAGGATGTGCGGCAGAGCAGCAACAGATCTCGCGGCAGCAGTGCTGCGCGCTGTTGACGAAAACCGCGGATCTCTCCACCAACTCTCTCGGCGGCAGTCTCATCTGGACTAGCCGGAGGCGGTCGCGGCAACCCCTCGACTCACGGCTCAGCGCTACACTACGGAGGTGGCTCCGGAATCTCGCGCGCCACCACGACCTCCACGACGGCGGCCACCACGACCACGTCCTCTACCCTCGGCATAGCTATCAACCACAATTAACAATACACAATGAGCTCAAAGCTCAAAATAACCTCATCCATCAATGATCAACATAGCAGGCGTAAAAACTATATTAGTACCTCTCTCTAACCTCATGCACTAGTGTGTCAAATTTTAGGTTAGTTAACCATTAACAAATTTTAGTTGATTTACTAAGACTAAAACAAATTTTAACAATTTTAGTTTGCCTAAGTTGTTAATCTATTCACCACGGACCTAAAGCAGCTCGATACCAGCTGTAACACCCATAATGACATGAGCACGGAATGTCACTAAACTACCTTCCAATTAATAATTATTGACACACTTTATAAATACAGCAAGAAATCAATGATAATCAAAACCAAGGACCACAAAAGAGCAATGCGTAATTATGGATCAAGCGACAATAAATAAGCAATGGGAAATAATAACCAGGCAAATAATCCAAAGCAGCATCAACCAATGAATCCAAATTAATAAAGCAAATAGTCTAGTCCAAATGATATCCTAAACATTATTCAATAACTAACATGTCCAAGTGTAAACCAATATTGAATGAATGATTATCATGGCGTATGATCATGTGATGTCCATGTGCTCTACTCGCTCTCAATTACGGCATCCTCGAAGATCACCTAAAAACAACAATAGAGCAAGGGTGAGTCCACGACTCAGCAAACACATCGATATACAACGATAATAATAAATCAACAGCAATCAATAGCTTCATTATCATCACAGGCACTTTCATTAACATTCTCATGCAGTTATATTCTTTTTGATCCACAACCATTAATCTCATGTACCAATGCAAATCTATTCTACATGTCCACATGCACTTCTTTCGCGTATACCGGTATAGCGTGAGTGAATGCTCGCGACAACATTCACTCTCAAGCCCGTTCCTCCATAAGGATCGGGACCTCCTCCACTCAGTGGAGTTGTGATCATCAAGATCACCTTCTCTTATGCAAAGATGCTTATGAATGCAAACATGCAATCTCCATCATAAACATCATATCCAACTTTCATCATGCTTGTCAACAAAGATATAAACATACCAATTCATTGTTTTCAATTAAACCAAATAAAAGCACAACAATAATGGTAATAGAAGATAAAGAAAACGATGATCGATCATTGATCATTTGTCTACCATGCACTTGCCTTTACTAGTTGCGGCGCACAATTTGACTCGAAGATGGCAACAAATCTGCCGCTTCTCCTACATTAGATACACACAACTCAATACAAGCTACAGCATCATACGAATAACAATCAATATACATCGCTCCTACCGTCCCCAAATATACCCACGTTACGCCGTATCGAAAAGCTACCCATTGCTGTCCGGTACTAAAAGAGAATAACTTTTGACTCAAAGTCCGATCACAACAAACCAACCCATTCTGGATTCTTCATAAAATTATCCACATTTTCTTAGATTACAAAGACTTCTAATTAAATCATCTAACCCTCCGTATTTAGCCGAGAAAGATCTGTCGGCCAGAACAGCAGACTTAATAAATTCATAACTTTTGTTTTACTCAAGCAAAATGCGCATTCTCAGATCCTTCACAACCATTGGACAATTATCTACAACTTTCATGTAGATCAAAAACACTAATTAATCTGTTTACTATTTTTAATAACCGATCTACCAAAACAGCGCCTAAGGCGATAACCCTAAAAAACGCGGCCTTTCGAAAAACATAACTCTAATTATACTCGTCCGATTGGCGTAATAAAACATGCTACTGAGACAGATATCGAAATTATCTACAATTAACTAGTAGATAAAGCACGTTACAACAAAAGCTATGTTGGACTTGTCCCAATACTTATCATATTTGGCTTTCTTGGTCTCTGCCATATAAGAAATAGTGTTATCAACACTTTTGCACCATTCTGCAAGTGCCATCTTAATTTCACAAAATTTCCACCAAAACAGGTTTGCTGCTGGATATTGATTTCCAGAAAACATCACAGTAGCATCATTGAATTTCTGCAAACACTTACATAGTGCATCCGTCATATCTCAGTCCTCATTTGTCGGAGAATACTTCTCATATTTACTCTCGTTCAAAAACAACCTGTCAAAAGCCCTCCTGTAGTAAATAGCATAGCTCTACATTTCATATGTGAAGTTCCACTTTGTAGGCACATCCAATGGAAGACCGGATTTATTGTCTAAGTCGTATTCTGCTACACACTTCTGAAATTCCTCTCATTGCAATGGGGAATTCTTCACAATAACAATAGTGGCTCTAATATTCTGAACTAAAGATGCAATTACTTTCAAGCCATCTTGAGTGACAAGGTTTAGTTTGTGACATAAACATCTCATATGGAAAAAAGCACCATCACATATCAAGGGAGAACACTTATTAAGCCCATTGTCTAGAGTGAGAGCACATAACTTCTTCTCAATGTTCCAAGACATGATATCCTGGATAAATTCATTTGCTATATTAGTTCCTGTATGTTCCCTTTCACATGAATAAATTTAACAATTCTTTTTTGCATGTGCCAGTTATCATCTATCCAATGCATAGTGATGCACATATAACTTTTATTTTGATTAGATGTTCACATGTCCATAGTTGCAGAAAATCAACAAGAAAGAGATTTGAGTTGTTCATACAACTTCTTTTTATCTCCAAAATATTTCCAATGTATCTTTCCTAGTGTTTGTTCGATTCTTGAACGAAAAACCAGGAAACAAAGACTTGATGAAATGAATCAACAAAGTACTCATGCTCAACCATAGCAGAGGGATATTCATGTATAACTAGTGCCAAATAGAACTTCTTCAGGCTAACTTCAGCATCATACCTGTAAGTCTGAACTGAACTATTTTCTCCACCTTCATCATTCTCAAATTGCAGCTGTTGTTGGCCTTGCTTTACAGAATGCTTGAATCCCACATGATTTCACAATGCATTTGTTCCCCCTGAGGTCTCTGCTCGAGCTTTGTGATGACATTTCTTGCATTTCGCCCAAACTTATTTCTCCTCCCCACCATCTCTTGTGTAGACGGTCACCGAGTACTTAGAGTAATACTCCAAAACCTTAGAGGTACACTTCTTCTGCTTCTTCACAGTAGGCTCAACTTTTCCCGTGCAAGTCTCTTCATCTACTTCAACATGTCTAGTGGTTGTGGCTGTCTCACTCGCCACCAATGTGTCAACATTCGGTGGTGGTGGCGTTGGCACCGAGTGGCCCGTACCACCTGCTATGGTAGCCGTAGCAATAGCAGGGGATGCTCCTGTGCTAGCACAAATGCTCACACTTCCAGTTGCAACAGTCATCTCAAATTCTCAATAGTCAATACCCTACACTAGTTCAGAACAATACAAGATATAACATGAGACATTCGTGGAAAATGGATGCTGATAAGACTAACACCAGCACATGGTACAGTCACAGTTGTCAACTTGAGGAACAGGAAAATTGATACATGACTCAATGCAGCGAAAAGTCGTTTCGGAACTAAAACTGATAAGTGATTTAGTGTCCAAAGAATATAGTTAGGAAAGTATCTATACGTGTCGAGTTAATCGAGTTCACCTTGCAAAGCATCCATGGCAATAGCAGCTTGAGCAGCATTAGCAAAATCAACTAAACATAGGAGAATTGGATCCCCACCAGGCTGTCAGGAGCAAAGGAGTTAGAAGGATGAATGGAAAACAAATGAGAGGTAAGGTCTGACAAACATCAAATAGTTCACTTACATGTCTTGGTTCTTTGTTTACAAGTGAGGGAGGCGGTGGTTGCAGCGGTGAGGGAGGAGGATGGCGGCTGCAGCGGCCAAGGAGGAAGGACGCAAAAGCTTAATTAGCCATCAAAATCCATCATAAGCAGCAGCAAGCTAAATTAGCAATTAAAATACATCACAAGCAGCAGAAGCAGTAGCAATTAGAACCAAATCCATAAAAACAACATAGAAAAGGAAGAGCATAGCAAGAACGAACAACATGCGTTCTTAACATCCATAAATTAGAGTACTATATACAACAGATGCAATCAGAGCAAACTTAATTTTCACTTAAGCAAGAAATGTGGGTTGCTGTAGCGAATGCTAATATACACTGCAGGTAACTAACCAACGCATCCAAAGAACTTTTTCAAGAGATCATAAGCAGAACAGCAAAATCCTGCATTGCATGCCAAGATCCAAGAATCATCTGTGTATACTTCAGCACGCAAGGAAAATCCAGCATCTCATAATTAACCACACGTGACGAATTAAATGGCTACGAACTACACAGAGCAAAATCCACAAAAATACTAGTACCATATGGTTCTTTTTTTCTCCGCACAAAACTCAACCAAGCAAGCAGAAGCATGTACTACACTACCAAAACATCAAGAAACTTGGAAGTTGGAACCAAGTGAGCCGAAGCGTGCACATCACCGAATAGGGAAGGGATGGGGGAAAGAGAAGAGTTATACCGAGCAACTCTTCTGTGAGACGTACTAGCCGACGACGCAGACCTTGTTCTTGAAGCAGATCCAGTGCTTCTCGGCGGTGTTCTCTTTGAACTGGCTGTAGTACTCCTTGGCGACCTCCAGGAGGCGGATGGGGAGGGTGCGGGTGGGGGGAGAGGTAGATGAGGATTGAGGGCTGAGGAGGGACCGCGGGATGGTGGGAGGGGAGGGGTGGCGGCGGGGGATTGTGATTTGGGATATGTGGGCGCTGGGCAGGGGACTGCAGTGCAGGACGATGGATGGATATTGGACTTCGCTCAACGCTCGGGTTGTTCGGATAGCATTCGGATAATTTCTGGATAGCTCCGATTAAATTCGCGGATAGCTCCGAATACATCGAATATCTCCTTATCGAATCTGAATCCGTATCCGACAAAAAAAATCCGAATCCGAAAAAAACGGATATCCGGAAAAAGGCTCCGAATCTTGCCCACATTTATTCAGTCGGTTGGCGTTTGCACCTCTAGCGACAATGAATAGGGATGAATGGTGAAAATCACTATCCATGCGAAATTTACCTTTCCCCTTATCTTAAAAATGAAATCAAGTTTGATCTTGAAATTTGACATGGCTATACCCACATCTCCAAAAAAAATTTGGGAACTTTTGAAGATTTTTTAGATGTTGGAAGCACAGAGGTAGCACCTTAAGGCCTTGTTATATTGGGCGAAAATTCCAGCCCATCTTCGTGGATGGGCCGGTATTTTAGTTCAAATTCCTGATCTGTTCACCTGGATCCTGGCTGGGAATGGGCTTTCCGAATAAGCCCTAAGAGAGGGAAGCACCGGATATGTTCTCGCTTGTTCTAGACATAAGCTTTTGTTACACAGCTTGGCCTAGGTATAAAAGAGGTGTAAACTCCAGTCTGTTTTGAGGTGATTATATAGTATAATCCTTATCCAAATGAGTTGTGTTTCAACTGCAGGAAAACATGGAATATTTTCGGAAGAGAACAGCGAAGGAAATCTTAAGACTGAGGGCTGACTAATGGATACATATCCTTTTCATTTTGGAAAGATAGCTAACTAAGTTACATCAATATTCATTGTCGGGGCATTGTCCAAAACCGCGCGGTCATTCTTGGATGTTGCTGGCAAAGATAGGAAATGTATATTCTCCCTGAGAAACTGTAGAGTTGTGGGTCTGTAGGTTGAAGCTGCTGGCGTTGAATAGTGTAAATGCTACCTGATTTCTGTAAAGCTTTCTTTAGGGATTTGATTGGCACGAAAAAGAAAGGATGGGGAAAGAAAATCTTGAATAGGGTTCAGCAATCTGTAACTGAGGAATGCACCTACAAGGTTAGGCGTAGTGTTACTGAACTGCTGACATTTACCTTTTGCTAACTCGCTTTAGTTCCAGAGCTTTTTTTTTTTCGTCTGCCATGTTTGTAAATTTTATGTAATTGTTTCTGCAGTTTTATAGAAAGGCCTTTTGTGGCATTTGCTGCTCGTTGATACTTGATAGTACTCCGGGAGAGTTCAGCTATTTGTACTCATTTCGGCTCATTTTTTTTGGGCGGGTTGGGTTTGGCCCTGCAGCTGGCGAATTGTGGCACGCTAGCTTCTATTTCTTGTTTTGCCAGAAAAAAAAAATCAGGACCTCACAGGCCATGGCGAGAGAAAACAAGTGTTTCTAGCCATTGAGAAAAAAAAATTATGGAAAAATTTGGAGATGCGGGGTATCGATCCCCGTACCTCTCGCATGCTAAGCGAGCGCTCTACCATCTGAGCTACATCCCCGACATATTTGATTATGTTTTTTTTTCATAACCAAATCTTCTGTTTCACCCAACCAAATCAAGAATCCTACCGATCACCAAATTATTCAAACGCCGACCATAACACCTCAGCTAGTATTCTCATGATGGACTCTCTCTCTCTCTCTCTCTCCATATCCTAGGCACTGGAAAACTGGTAAAGAGTTACGGTAGAAACTAGGATTTTCCGATTCCAGCAAGTGGAAGCAAGCTAAGCACTGTAGAGATGAGACTATAGGCTGAACAGATCCCCTCTCTCTTCCTTATCGCTGTGGTCAACCTTATGGTTTGCTAGACCATAGCTTAGGTTCTGTAGACACTTCCTACTCAATTTCCTTAATAAAAAGAAAAGAGACGATAGAGAAACACCAGAAGACAGCTGTTCAAGCACCTGCAAGGACTAGGTGCTTTCGCTATACAGGCGTACAAGCTCGTTACTGTAAAATTTACACTTCTACGATAGCTGCTCTCTTTCAATAATTATAGTATTTCGATAAATTTCTTCATTCATAATAGAAAAGTGAACCATGTAGTAATACTACACATAAATGTAAAAAATTCTCGAAGCATATCTTGAAAAAAAAGAAAAGAGCAAGCCAACAACAGAACTATTCAATTTCGCTTTGCCGATTTGAAACATGTCCATCCAGTCATACAATATCTCCCTTCAATGCATGTTGACACAAAGAAACTTGGGAAGGGTTACATCAGTAACTGTGGGGTCAGCTATAAACAAGAGAAAGAGAAAGTAGGGACGGAAATTTAAGCTCCGAAGCCATCCTCCTGCGAAATGTTAGTCGTCGGAATTGTGGCTATTTTGCCTCACTATGTCCTATGATGTATAAACTTTTGGGTAAAGGCTAGCCCCTTGTTGGTCAAAATCAAAATCCATTAACCCATCACAACCGGCTGACTGCTATAACCATCTGCCAACTCTGAACTCGAATGGTTTCAGAGACGACGATGCCTTGTTTGTATTTTTGTTGCACCTTTTCCTAGCTAATCCACTGTCACTAACACAACCACCTGAGACATGATCATGAGCTTCTGAAAATTCCTCTGACCATGGTTCCAGGGGAATGAGATAGCTATCGTCCTTTGCCTTCCTCTTTTGCTTCTCAATCTGCTTAACATTTTCTGAGATTTGATGAAGTGTCTGATTTATCTTCGAAAAACTCCGTTCCATAGGCTCCACGACATGGGAGACTGTATATTTGACATCGTCAACCATCTGAAAAGGTGTACACAAAAAAAAACTGTGACAACTGCGAGAGAAAAACAATATGGAGGTACAGAAAAACTGATTAGTATCAGAAGCATACAATTTCACCACTTCCTAACACAACATCACGAGCGCTCTGAGGAAAACTCAACCGCCTGTCTCTGGCATCAGGACGAGCAGTTTGCATAATTGTTAAGTTGTCAATCTCTCTTTCTTCTTCAGGATCTGGAGCTCCCAGGGATGCATAATCAGACATGACAGCAACATTGCAAACACTTCTCTCCCCACGTCTGTAAGGTTTAGCTGGAAATACTTTCAAATGAACCACTGCCGCCACCCCCATCTGTCATGCAAGGTACACAAAATGTTGTGGGAATCAACTTAAAATGAAGCGCTTTTCTTCAAAAATTAGAGATCTGAGTAGGATCATTATCTGCAGTGAATCCCATGCTAGTCAAGCACGAGGGCAAAAGAATTTTTTAATAATAATAATTTTTTTAATAGAATTACATAAATAAATACCCATTTAATAAAAAAAATTAATAATAATATTTTTTAAATAAAATTACATAAAGGAGCCTTGTCTCCCACCGAACAGTATTAAATGCCAATGTCACCATTTGGAATGACAATTTGTCTAAATTTCTAGACAAATCGTCATTCCAAATAGTGACATAGACCTATCACCATTTGAAATAGCGACATAATCTCCCATATAAAAGGCTCAAAAATTCGACTGAAATTCACTGTTAATCCGAAAAAAGAGAAAAGGGGAGGGAAGGGAGAGGAGCTAGAGAAGCGTTGTCAGTCCGGTCGCCCATCTTGCAGATATATATTTTTTCTATAACTGAATGGATTAGATAGTTTTACATGTTTGGTTATGTAGTGTGTTGTAGTACATCCTTTGAGGTGTGTATGTTTAGTTTTAGATATGTTGTTAATCGTATAGATCTTGTTTATAGTGAAATACGTAGATATGTCGGACGTAGTCAATTTCAAAATTTACTACGGTTAAGGGACTGTCTGGAGGGTCCCAAGAGGGTTGATTTGCGTTATTTCCAATCGGTGATCGTCATCCTAACAAGACCAGAGGCGTACATGGGGTCTTTGTGATGCGATGTCACTCGCCATGATCACCAAGTATGGAGGAGAAGAGCAAGAAGGGTGACATACATAGGGCATTCAAGATGAGCACAAGGAAGCTTCGTTTCGATGTACTATGCATGGAGAAAGGACGTCGCGGGACGAATCGTGAGAAGATCATCCACGAGTGCACAATTGGTCGCGCTCGTTGCATATGCATTTGCAATAAGCTACTTCTTCTGCATAGACCATGCTCACATGTGATGGCCACATGTTCAACATTGACACAACATCTGGCCAATACTTTTCGAATATTTCACCAAGAGGTGAGCTAACTCGAGTCAGAGTAGTATGGTTACAACGTGGTTAGCCATTTCACCAGCCATCCTACCTAAGAGTAGCAAATATGGGCCGCTGACATTGATAGGTTGAAGGGAACAGTTGGCCGACGGCAGAGACGACGTATTAGGAACGACATAGACGAATCAGAAGTCAGACGTCGTACAAAAAGTGCTCTATTTGCGAGAGTCCAAGCATACCTTCAAGTATTGTTATGCGAAAAGAACATCATGAAGGAGAGATCGGCGGTCCCAATGACGCAGGGACCTCACCCTACCACCTCACTTGAGCAGGTGCAGTGGAGGTCAACATGATGAGACGTAGAGTAGCAGTCACATGGATGGTTTACCTTATTGAAAAATGTTGTGATGAATGTTTTGCCTACTATCATTGTGATTTGTCGAACAACACTTGTACGGACTACATGTCAGCAGCGGACATGCAAGTGTGTTATATGTCGTGCGCGTGAAATATTACAACTATGTAATGACGTATGTCCTATTTAGTTATGTTGTCCGATGTACTGGTGTTATGTCACGCGTCGAATAATTCTGTGCAACCTATGTACTATCGGATATCGCTAATTACAAAGTTTGTTTGCAGTTTGTTTAATATTGTTTCTTATTACTTTCTGTTTTTGTTTCTTATTATGAACAATGTAAGCACTTAATTTTCTATTTCTGTTTACCGCTAATTTCAATTTTTTGTGCCAAAAAAAAGGTCAAGTCCTGTTGCCATTTGGTTTGGCGACAAGAACGTGTCGCCAATTCAAATGACGACTTCCGTCTCTGTCGTTATTTCAAATGGTGACATAGGCATTTAATACTGTTTGGCGGGCGACAGAGACTTTGTCGCCAATCCAAATGGTGATACCATTTGGGGGCATGTCACCATTTGAAACGACGACATAAGCCCATTTTTGAAATTTTATTAAACGGGCATTTTTTTGTAATTCTATAAAAAATGTATTATTAAAAAAATCCAAGCCAAAATACCCTCAATCATGGATGGAAATCTCGTAGATTCTGCGATTCTGAAGCCTTTCGATGTTGGCGGGATTTGAAATCCCGGCTTGTTTTTCCGGAGTTTTCAATTTCAAATTTCAAATTTCGAATTTCGAATTTCGATTGATTTTTAAGCAAAATTTAATGAAATTTGAACGGGAAAAACCGGTAACCGGCCGCCGGCCGGGAATTGCGCCGGTACCGGGATTTTGATCCTTGCCCTCAATTGTGAACAGAAGTTGATGTATACAAATGTGCACAAAGCCAAACATTTTCACTAACGCAACAAGCGCATTTTATATACACTTGTGACAGAAGAAAATTCATGGCAAACACAAAGCGCAACAATAGTGAAAATGAGATATGAAAGTCACACTGTTGTGGACAAAAGTCCAAGCAGTAGAAGCATCGTGGAAGGAGCAACAACAATCCGCACGACAACAACGGCCAGGACATCCAGCAGAAGCAAAGTCCAGCAAGAGTCCAAGTTTAGGAGAATTAGGGGAATGAGTCCGTAATTATTAAGAATAGTATGCCAGGATTGAGCCGGTAATAGAGATAGAGTTAGTATGGTAGTTGGAGTCGTAGGTTAGTAGTATCTTAGAGATAGAATCAGAATTGATACATATCCTATCATGTTAGCACAGTGTCGACCCTATAAAAGGGCTAAGCATTGTATCCCCTAGGGCAAGCAAGAAGAATTAATCTTTTCTCTCCCAAATATTCTCTCATCTCAACCTATGTCTATCTCTCCCTCTTCTAATACTCTAACCCTCTTCAAGCCATGCCGTCTGGCCTTCCTCTACACGGTAATTATCCCGATGAGAATCTAGGTTTACAACACACACATCCGTAACATCCAAATTGTGACCACGTAACATAAAGGAAAGCCACAGAGAAGCAATTTATAGTAAAAACATTCATCAATATGCAAAGATGTACAAATGGCACTCCAGACAATACCAGGGTCCCAGTCCAATATGGACTATGGAGGAGCAAACATGTTACTACTACAGAGTACATACTATCAGAGACAACTCTTTTAGAAACTAGTTATATCATGAATGGACAAAAGAAGCATAAGCATGTAACAGTTCGACAAAAGTTTTCACACTTAATTCTGTAGGTTTCCATATCGCTAGATAATGGATAAAAACTTCAATCTAAAACAAGGAAAACCAGCACTAAATACTACTTGTTGCGTCATCTGGGTATGAAGTAAAAGCAAGTGAACCAACCCAAAACTAGAAAGCATGAAGAAAACATAATGGATAAAACATACCTCAAGACATATGATATAATCCTGGATACGTGTTTGTAATCTTTGTGCCAAATGCCCTTTAAAAAGCCCAGTTGAGAAAAGAAATGCAACAGCAATACCTTGCCACCATGTCAAAAATACAATAGATTTGAAAGTTAGAAACTTGGACAGGGGCTTAATAGGTTCCAGCTTCTCCTTGGTAACAGTATAAAACTGTATAAGACAGTACAACGCCCATGTCTGGCTGAAATTTAGGACAACAGCCAAATATGGGTACCTGCGAAGGGATTGATAACTCCGTGAGAATGCAAAAACTTGAAATCTTTTGGTCATCCTCCAACGCATAATCACGACAAACTTATGCATAAATGACTTAGGTATTGACTGACATATACATCGATTGAAGAAATGTTATCTTAAATTTTGTAAAAAAAAACGTTCAAAAGATCATTGGAAAAGAAGCACCAGGCAAAGGAAATGGCTCCTACCCATATCTCCATGCAAATTTTCCTTCTCCATAGACTCCAAGAAGTTCCAAGAAAATTGCCAAGACAGCACAAAAAGGCTTGAGAATCATCTACAGAAAAGCACATAATGAATCAGAGCAGTTAACATGGATTCAACGAAAAAGTAAACAGAGCTTGCCTTCATGAATACGTACATATTGCACAATCCCAATCTTCACAGCATGGTAAAAGTCAGGACCAAGGTACCAGTTTCTCATAAACCAGTTTAATGGGAAAGGATGCTTCACAATGCCATAATCATAATCAACATCTAGCAGAGGAGAACTATCACTGATTTGAAACCGACCCTCCATGAATCTGATGGTACTTTCCTCCCCACCTTAATGACAAAACTTTCAGTCAATCATAGAATATATATATATATATATATATATATATATATATATACTTTTGGTATATTATGATACCTGTTTATGACTGAAAACTTGACGGTATGTAACTCCGCCGTTTGAAAAGCATAAAAACAATATCGTCTCAATTGAAAACTTAATTCAGCTACATTCCTCTTTGTAATGATACATATCCGTATATTAACAGACATCATATTATGCTAGTAATGATTAAGAAGATTTATTGCTCGAAAGTTTTTATGTATATGTGTGACTTCCAAGTATTGATAAACAGACGATAGTTATGAAAAATTCAAATACCCACCTAAACATGCTATCAAATATCTCTCAAAGCAATACATGGCAAAAGCCTCGTAACAGTCTCGCATCAGTTCACAGATGAATGCAACATTTGAATTCAGTAACGAGAAGAACTGCAAAAAATAAGAAAGGTTATCCTATTGATATTGCAGGAAACAAAATCAAAGTTACAGTACACAACAAAGTCAAGTTGCGAAAACCAAAAACAAGGTACAATAAGGGAACAAAAGCATTAGAAAGTGATATCAATGATCCTCAAAGAGCATACATGTGGCTATTCAAATATGTAAAGATTATTCTGGACTTTCTAGAGTTCCAACACTCAAGAGGGACATAATTATTATAATGTAAATGTTTAACAATATGATCAGATGTGTTTCAAATATAAATATGAATTATGATCACACAAGAATAGCGAAGTAATCTTTTGAGAAAATTCACAAACATGGTAAGATAATGAACACAGAGCTTATGTTGTCGCTTTCCAAAATGTTTGGTGTTCAGATGCTCATTCCAAGTATCAGAATCGTGACACTCATTGTACAGAAATACTGGAATAGAAAACAAAACGCAGCTGGGTCTACTTACTGATTGAACAGCATATACTGGAACCATCAGAACGAGACCAATCAAGAACTTTTGCTCCTGCAATGGACAAAGTAATTACTTAAATTTAAAAGTAGCACAGTTGAAAAGAACTGGATGGATAGTTGAAACTTTAGAATAATTGCTACTCACACCTGTACAAAATTATTCATACTAAAATATATTATTATAATAAATCAAATGAATTATGAAAGAAAACTACCTCAGGTTGATGGTATGCACATAGGTGCTCAAAAATTAGAAACAAGGAGAGAACAAGCGCAGCAGTTACAGATGTTCCTGCACTCAAAATCGGCCAGCTCGGTAATGACTTCGACACTGAAACAAAGCCAGGATAAAACATTTTCCCTGATCGACCCAAACAACTGCTCACATGGATCAACACCAAAATGAAACGGATCAAATTTCTTGGCGCCATACTGCCAGAGACAGTAAGAATCTTGTGATCTGTCCTCTTTAGCTAAATTCCGGGCTTTGTTCCTCTACAAGCTAGAGAATTCCAGAATTCAGAAATTGAGGAGTAAATCTTCTTTTATGCTTCTTTAATATGCTCAAACTCTCTTTAGTCTTCTGCAACACTTCTCTGTGAAGCATGCTGGTCCTTCCCTATACATTAAGAATTTATAAAGAATAACAATGAAGATCCTATGATGCACAGAATGTTATTGCTTTCAAGATCTAGTGGCAAACTTATGGTAAACGAAAGCATAAAAGATAGAGGTTACTTATAAGTATCCAATATAGTTTCTCATACAATTTATAGAACCTGAAAAATACACAACCAAAGAAATTGTCAACAACATCTAAGAGACTAAGACATCACCAGAAACCCTTTTTTTCTGAAAATTCCACCATGAAAGTTACATAACTGCATGTTTCCCAATATCTGAACATAATTGTCGGAATGAGTTATGGACTTCTCTTCAAATAATCAAAGGCTAGCAGATGCACATCTCTATTATCCGCAAAAATAAATGCAATGATGAATCATAAAGTTTTTCTCTTTTCAGCATCACGCTCCCTTTGATTCAGTAAAGGTAGCAAATAGGCCAAGAAAAGACTATTGGACTCCTACACAGCTACAACCCTGTAATTACTCCGCTAACTAACGACTCCTTCCTGTTGATAAATCTTATCAATATTCCAAAAAGAATATCTCCATATTACGTAATTAACACAACATTCAGAATTTCTGGGATCGATCTTTATTTAGCTACAAGGTGGTAAAATAAAATTGCCAATAATGGAAACATTTCCATTTTAGCAAAGCAAATTGTGAACAGTCACTAGTACAAAATCACACAAAATGCATCAGTGAATTTTTTCCCCAGTTGCGAAGAGTAAAGGACAGTTAAACCCATGCAATCAATATGTGTTCTCCAGACAAAAGGGCATCAAGCCAGCAATCACGCAAAACAAAAAAAAACAAAAAAAACTCACCGGTAGTCGTAGAGGCAAAACCCCTGCAGCCCATATACTACTACCCTTACCGTACGCTCTGAATCTTCTCAAAGATACATCTTAAAACATCTTGTGCCCCTATCCATTGGACAAGGGAAAAAAACTCTTAGCCCTTCAATTCAAACTAGCCAAGGCAGTGGCTGGCTTCGGAACTATTACCTACTCAATGTCTTGAGCAACAGAAGACTATAGAACACAGTAGCCATTATACGATGCCATGTATAGGCAGCAACAACAAGCTAGCATAAGAATCCAACCACTCTTCTCAACAACCAGTCCACAGCCGAACCACCAACCAATTTACCCAAATCACAAATTTGGAAACGACGCAAGCAGCCGCGAATTAATGTAATAACCGGAGCAACTACAGCTCCAACCGGTTAACAATTTGGCGACCGCTCCACTAATTAATAGCAGTAGCCGTAGCACAGTCCAAACATTGACCGAACAAATTAATCAATCCATCTCCACCATAAAAGTAGGTATTAGCAAACATTTTTTTTTAAAAAAATAGCAGAACCGAGTAAACGAGAAGTCAAGAAATTGGAACCACTCAAAAGTACACCACCGCATGCTCGCGATTTACCACCACCACAACCGCGCAGGACACCCAGCATTCCCCGCCCCGCGCCCACTCCAAAGGCCAAACCCACTGCAAGCGCATCCATCAAATCAACCACCTCCGCCGGATCGAACAGCGAGCGAGCCGGATCGGAAATCGCAGCGAGACGAGGAGAAAGCACCAACCTTTCGAGCCGGAGGGGGCGAGCAGATCGCGCCTAGGCCCTAGGGTACAGAGAAGGGAAGAGTCCTCGGCCTCGCTTCCAACGAGACGTTTTTTTTGTTCGGTGTGTTTTCTTTTGTTCGAAGAAATCTGGGTTGGCCTCGGACTATGTGTGGGAGCCGCGGAGTGCGACGGGACTCTTGTGCAGTTGTGCGGCTCCGCCGCTGTTTGTCCTTGCGGGGGATGACGCGTGGGGCCCGTCCTCCGACGTGGCACGCGCAGGTGGTGGAGTGCGTAGGCAGGCAGGCAGGCAGGCAGGAATCGTCGAATCGGCCCGTCTGGTGTTCAGACGGATGGGCCATGGGCCACAATTCATGTGTAGAATATTCAAAGCGGAAGTGCAAAACGCACCCGATGAAAGCTGAGAGAAGGACGCGCCGTGCTGTCAAGGCGCATATCACATAGCTGATCTCGGCACTCTACTTTGAACTCGGCGGCCGAGATCACCCCCCACCCACTTAACTCTATTTTGTGGAACCCTTCGCGCTCTCATCCTCTCTCGCATTTTGCTCCCCCCATGCGCCGATCCTCAATTCCCCAGTGCCAAATTATGACCCCATAGCGCTTGCTCACCCCCGTCCCAAATCTCCCAGGAGAGGCGATCGTGGAGGCGCTGCTGCTAGGTTTAGGGCTACAACACTGCGCCATTCCCCACCCTTGAGCGCCTCTCCGCCGTCCGTGGTCGCCGGCGCCATGCTCCTTCGCCACCAGGGCTCCCCTCCCCCAAATCGAGGCCTTGTGCTCTGCCTCCACAAGAGTACGCCCCCCTGCTCCTCCGCCCTTGAGCACTGCTCCGTTGCGCGTTGCCGTACCATGGAAAAGAAGAAAGCTCGCGTGGAGGCATACTCCGAGTGGTCAGCGACAACGCCTAGTGGGGGGCTACCGCTTGTGCCATGCCCAAAGTGTGATGCGAATATGATTTGGACGGTTTTTGGGAGCTCAAAGAATCAAGGAAAAAAGTACTACAAGTGCCCTAAAAATGATTATGCAAGAAACTTCCCTTTGATCGTGATGTTGAAATTTGGTTTTTTCTATCGCCGGTCGGTTGCACTATTGGCATTTTGATGATGAAATTTAGTGCTTTATTTTGGCCTACATATATTCCAACGGTTGCAACACTTTTATGTGGAAAGACCAATACGTAAGCCATCTACCTGGGTTGCATTTGGTGGAACAAGAGAAAAAAAAAGAAGATTGTCGTGTGAAGTATAGCATTGCAAAGGAAATTGTTTGTCATGTCGATGACCATGTCTTGGTGCATTTAGCTGAGGTGAAAACATCGTTGGACCAGATTAACAAGTCAATCCTGAAATCGGTTGTTGCAGATGACAAGTTTAAAATAGTTGTTGTTGCTTTTTTATTCTTGCTACTACGAATTTGCATTGGGAAGATTGGCAACTGAATGTGTAATCTTGTTATGTAATGTAGTATTGTATTGTGTAATGATGTGTTTGTACTGTGTCATCTTCCTTCTGAAACTTGAGAGTTGAATACTTGACTATTCAGGGTTCTGAGTCTTCCAAGAAATATTGAGTGATTCACTTATGTTGCGGCCTTGTGAAACTTTACTATTCAAGAAATGTTAAGTGATCCACTAAGTTGAATACTTGACTATTCAACTCTCAAGTTTCATATTCTTTCAGGAAATGTTGAGTGAAACTTAGAGTTGTAAATATGTAAAAATTCAGTGTGTGCTTGATTTGTGAGTTGTATGTAAGTTGAGCTTCAGAAAATCTGAATGGTTCTGATTGTGAAATAATTGCTCATGTGGATTCCTGGTTGTCTCAGTTGTATGTAAATTGGCCTTGCTTATGTGAATGGTCCTGATCTACATTGTTGAAATTTGAATGATCTGATTAGGTAACTATATTGTTGAAATCTACACCATGGCATAACAGACAAGAACCCTAGTACTACTGATGAATGATGATGATGCATAGGAAAAACAGAAACTAATCTCCCTTTCCTCTCACATCTTGTGAACACTGAACAACCATAGTAATGTTGTTACTAAAAGAAAAGGCTTAGAGGTTACAGAGAACACATGACAGTGCTAATTCTAATGATGATGGAAAGCTCATGATGTAACACTGCATGTTCAGAACACACAAATGAAGAAGATGAATACCACAACCACAATAGGATCATAATAAGATATTCTCTTCTCACATTGTGTGCTTCTTCTGCCCATTGTTGTCTCCTGTCTGTTAAACCTGTAACTGTGAGGAAATCTTCTTCAACTAGTGGAATGTTGTAGGTAGAAAGCAACATGGTTACACAAGCAGTTGTGTGTTCTGAACATTATAACAACCATTGAACCGCTGGAATGGGTATGTACACACACAAGCATAAAGGTCTACCACTGGAAACTTCTTGCTAGCAGAAACTAACATAAACAACATTTGACCAATACATTCAATACCAGTTTTAGAAAGGTAGATGGTTACACAAGTGATGACGAGGAAATGGACGTGAACCCAATTCCGCGTCGTTAGAGGCAAGTTAATCAATTTTATGAGAAAATGAGATAAAGAGAATCGAGGATTGCAGGTACATTACTTCCAGAATTCATGCATTTACATAAAAAATTTATTGATTACATCTCTTGCGAGAAAACCGTTGATTAAGAATTCTAACATAAAGATTACAAAAAATTACAATATATGACCTGTCGGGACCCAAATATGCAAATCTGGACCCTCTATGTATTCTAAACTAGTCCCAAATCAGTAGCTGGTTTACATAGAAAATATCGGTGAAATACCATCTATTTATCGATTTAACTAAAAAGATCTCAAAATAACAAATAGTAATAATAACTGGACATTATGGTTAATATTTACTTAACTTGCCATGCAGAGCTAGATAAACAAATGAACTCTTGAAGTGGAATGAAAAAACTTTAAAATGGCAATCAACATGTCCATAGGCAATCGAGTGGAGAATACATCCTAATCCGCAAAGCCTTCATAGTACTCCTTCTCAAAGAACTCTTGAGCAGCTTGATATTCTTCAACCGAGCAGCATAATTTTAAGTCGTGAGCATATAAAGTACTCAACAAGTCGTAGGGAAATAATATGAATTCAATATTTATGCAAGGCTTGAACAAAGGATTAGCTGTATGGTTCTTTTGCAGAAAGCAGTATTGACGATAAATACAATAAATAGATTGAATGCGTAATTGAAAAGAATAACAAATAAATAAACAATTTATTTAAAACAACCAGTGAACTTCCTATTCACTTCCCAACCAAACCAATAAGTGAATTCCCCATTCACTAACTGACACAATCCACAAAGTGAATTACCCATTCACCAAGCGAATATTATATTCATCAAGTGAATTTCCTATTCACACTTCGACACATTTTATAAAGAAACTCTACCTCTCGTGTGAAATCTCCAGACACGTCCATGACCACAGCCGCGGTTGTTTAAACAAATTTAACTCTACATATATTGTACACATTTACCCATAAGAGATAAATCAACTTATAATGTCCGTACACACACTTTCGAAGGTGTACGACTACGTGATTATCACAAGACTTTTACAAAGCTCATTCTTAATCCAATTCTGTCCACTAAGGTTTCAACACTGAATGTCTCACTGACCAGATAGGGTCCCCCTTTTGCGCCATTATGAGTATAGATCTATCCCACAACTTACACTTCCAAGATAGAATCAAAATTAAAATATTAATAATTAATTAGTCAGGTCCATCCCATACTGGATATGTGGTTGTACGATAAGACCCAGTTCAATAACGCACAAGATTAAGTTAGGGCTTCGGGAGAGAAACTCGTGTAACAAGGATGCTTTGGAGGTGGAGCAGACGAGTGTTGTGGGAAAGATGCAATGACCCAGCGCTAGTGACGAGAAGGGAATTACCAATCCTAACCATAATATGAGAGGAAGGAGGAGGAAAAGGAGAAATATAGGTGAGGTTACCGGAGTCGGAAGTCATGTGTGTGTTATTGCCGATGTCCATGTACCATTCACTGGATGGGTCCTGTAGCATCATTGTTTTGAAGGCGTTGACGAGGCCGTAGGAGTCCCTTGATGGTGGAGGTGCGACAGGCACCAGGAAATGGTCCGACTAGTAGCCATGCGGCACAGTGGGGAGGTAGCCTGGTTGTGCTGCCATGTAGTTGACAAACGCTGTAGGGGGAGGATGAGGCATGGTGAGGTAGCCTTGTGGCGCATGGCTGATGAGGATATCCCTACGACTACTGCATCTTCCACTCCAAGTGTGCATGAGGCTATTCATGAAGCACCAAAGGGTCCAATGACTAGAGTAAGAGCCAAGCTTATAAACCAACATGTGCTTTTGTTTCTTAAAGAAATTCATATTGACTTTGATGTGAAGGGGATACTACCTCATGCAAATACATTGTATATTATTAGGTTTGAACATTGTGAAGCCTTTGGAACCGAGAGAGAGGAGAGGGAGGCCGGAGCCAAAGCAATAGAGGAGAACCATGGAAGATCAATGTAGGTCCACGACCAGGTCCGTTGTCGTGGTCAGGTCCACGACTAGGTTTGTTATCACGACCAGGTCTTGGTCGAAGGTTGTAGTCGTGCATGGCAGGGAATGTCAGTCGAAGTCTACGACCAGATGCTACCATGCAGCGCTAAAGGGGAAGGTCCAAGCGGCCCAAGACTTAGAGAAAGAAACCAAACCGCGTGGAGGCCCAAGGTGTGAACAGTACTCAACGTGAACAGTATATGTTGTTAATAGTAACTCCAAACACTATATTTAGATTAGGAGTTGGATTCGGAATCCTTTTGTTGAATCAATTAGGATCCGGCCCTATGCCTTGGTGCGTGAGTTAGGGGGTACCACAAATACCACTATGACCCCCTTGTATCCCTTAGACCACGTTTAATCACCACAAATACCACTATGACCCCCTTGTATCCCTTAGACCACGTTTAATCTATTATTTTTCAAACATCATATGCTTGTTTCTTCTATTGTGCTCATAGCCAAAATAGCGAGAATTGGGCATTTAGAAGCAGGGGTTGTTCTTGCTTTTTCCATTGGGAATTAAGGGTTCGACGATCTTTACATTGTGGTCAGTAAGGATCCAATCAAGTGTGCGTTTTGGCAAATTTTGCAAACAACTGCAAGTCCGTGCATTGGTGCGGGGGATCAGCTAGCGGTTCATCAGGATACACAAGTTATCGAGAGGTTTTACGTCGAGAAGATCAGACAACCCTCATCATATGGTAACAGAGCGTCAGGTTCACTCGGTAGAACCATTATCTTTTTAATTGGTTCTTCTTCTTTTCTATCCTATTTAGCTAAAGCCACAAACAAGTTTTTTTAGGTTAATCGTAGTTCAATCTGTTATTTCGTGTGAGTTTCGTTAGGTTTTAGTCCATTAGAATTTTTGTTTATGCGTTGATCATCGTGTTCCTTTGCGTACCTTTATCTTTGCGTCTGCACAATCCATACAAAAAAACCATCTTCAATCTCAGTTCTATAGTTTCGACCCGAAGGTTGGAAACCCTAGTTGCCTCTCTTGGGTTGGCCGGTTGGGAACCCTAGCCGCCAATTGAGAAAGAACCTGTAGGCAAGAGAGGAGATTCTATTGCATTTGGTCCCATAATTTTGGAGTCTCCGATCAAAAGTTCTATTGGTTTGAAAATTACGGTAGGTTTGATTTTTAGAGAGAAGTTGATTAAGACTTTCTGTGACCTGATCGGCCAATAAGTGGCGGTCGGCCGCCAGACGCTGAGTAACGAGCCGGCCTTGGGGGCGGCCTGGCCGGTTTTCACTGATCGCGCGCCTGTCGTGGCGGCGATATTCGATGATTAGGTCAAAGTCATGAGTTTCGGGGCATATATGTTGCATGATGCATGTTTTGACTAATATGGGTGAAGTTGTGAAGAACTTATTCCCAAATTCGGTTTATTTGTCTATTGTTGTGCAGGTTGCTTGGTGGTCAATGACCAGAAGCAGCCGAGAATGATCGGGACTAGGCTTGGAGAGGCGAGGTCCGAGCGATCGACGATACGGTGAGGTCAATGTACTCAAGCGTGGTGCAAGATGGACAAGGGTGACCTATTACTAATCCACGCGCGCAAGATGGCGCAAGGTGTAGCTAGTTAGGTCAAGGGAGATAAAGACGGCACATTAAAATACTTATGTATATGTCCCATTTGTTTTGGGCCTGCAGGGAGCCCAATAGAGTCAAACTTCTAGAAGGTCTAAGCCTCACGAAAGCATCTAGGCCCCTAAAAATGGTTTTGGTAATTAATGATAATATGTGAATATGGGATTAACAAGTTTACTAAGAATGTGCAAGGTTAATTCCATTTGATGAACATGATGAAGCAAGGATGCATGCTAAAGGAAAATGTGAAGATCCACAAGGCTTAAAGTCAAGGTACAAATAGTCTAGGATCCTTTTCTATTTTCTGAGGCCTAAGGAGAATTGGTTGGTAGGCCAGATTATAGGATAAATCTTGTACTATTAAGGGGATCACGACTAGTAGCTTGATAAGCTTATTCTTGTGCCATATGGATCAACTTAGGATCATGCATGCATTTAAAATTGGACTTGAATTTAAGTTAGAATGAATTCGTTGCTTGGTGCGGAATCTGATGAGCAAAGGCTTAGCAATGGTTGTCTTAGAAGCGCTGTTGTTCCGACGATATTTCAGCGGTTGCAAAATAACGATGACGTGTAATCTCCTTTGAAAACCTCTTTTGAGAATTTAACTGATCGCGCGTATAATCGGATGAACCGCATATCTGGATGTTCGAAATATATTTGGCGGTTGTAAAATTCGGAACGGATGCAAAATCTACGGTTTAGAAAACTCAAACGGACGATCGGGTGTTTGCTCGCGGATGAACCATAACTAAATCCAGCGGCTATACAAAGGCATTTAATGCGTGTAACATAGTAATTCTTGTGCATTAATTATAAGGCGGTTGCAAACTGAGTGCTAACACGCCTATTGTTCAGATATTTACGAAATTTGGGAACTTCTTAGCAACGCTAGAATTGTTTGGTGGAGGCTATAAATACCTCCCCAATGCGCACAAGGATAGGTTACAGATTGCATTGAAGATATCTCAACCCTTGTGAGCATTGTGCATTCAATTCTACTCCCAATTTACTCTTGCATTCATTAAGAGGGAGATCAAGTGCATTCATCTTTAGTTGATTCATTGGCACTTGAGTAAAGTCAGCGAGGATCGTTGATCTATTCTTCTGGGTGTTGCCGCGCTCCTGACGGCTAGCGGTGAAGCACGGTGATCTTCTCAAGTGAAGCTTGTGAGAAGACCGAGCAAGATTGTGAGTGGTTGGTGTTCACCATCTCCCGAGGCGGAGGAAGAACAACCCAAGTGATCGAGGAAGGCTTAGTCGTGGGGCCGGCTTGAGTGGTCAAGCTTCCTCAGCGTGGACTAGTGAAGGCAAGCAAGTCTTCGATACCATGGAAAAACATCATTGTGTCTTGTGGTTATTTCTTGTCTTAACAATTCCGCACTTATATTTCTAGCTTGCTTATTGTGATTAAATTGCCTAGCTAGGAGCATAACTTGTTTAGACTAAGTCATTAAATTGGATAAATTGTTAATTTGTTAAAAACTTTAAAAACCTCCTATTCACCCCCTCTAGTCTATCATTCTTGATCCTCTGACAAACACTATAAATAGGGAGGGAGGTGTTACACCTCTGCTGCGTCTCTTTGCTATTTTTGTAAGCTCTAATTTTCTTAGGGAGAGCTTTTGTGGAGGCTAGGGTTCTAGAGATTTTGATGTGATTTTTAGTGCTCTTGGATTGAGCATTGTCCTCCATTAATGGAAGGATCAGAATGCCATATCATATCAATCAATCAAAGGAAAGTTTGATCATTGTTTTGTCTCATTGCGTTCTTTCTCTATATTTGATGATTTTGAGACTTTCTTTGATCCGTTACTTTTTGATTGAATTCTTCACGTGATCTAGCTTGCTGTGACGTGTGGGAACCTATCTAGGATCATCTTGAACATCAATAACCCACGAGCAAGTTTTTGGATCAAGTTTTTATTTTGACCCAGTTTTGAACCCTTCTTCAATCAAACAGAAAAGGATCCTTATTCTTCCAAGAATTATCACAATATTCGATTGGAATAGGTTCCTGATATCATAGAGAAGGTGTGTTCCCAGTTTCATCAAGTTTGGAGTTGTAGATCAAATGTTTCATCTATTTGCAACTTCACATGGGGCTTTACATTACATTCGTGGGGCGGCATTGGGATCACTTTAAGGCAAGTCGGGCCATCGCAGGGCAATTGTTGGATCGCCATTGAGCCAGCGGTTTGACCACCAATGCATTGATTTGTTTTAATCTTTGTTGATTTTGTCGTATTGTAGGGGTTTATATTGGATTCAATATTGGTCTTCATTGCACTTGATATACTTGATCTTCATAGCTTCCATAGCTCTTTGGAGTAAAATTTGTGTTGAATCCATTATTTGTGAAAAAGTGGCGTGCTCTATTTACCCCCTCTAGTCGCCTTTTCGGTCCAACAAGTGGTATCACGAGTCAGTTAGTTCAATCTTGATCTTTACCTGGCCAACTGAACACTGGCGATGGATAGATACTCCATGGAGTCAGATATCTTGATGGGCACGACTATGCCTATTGGAAGAATCGCATGCGAGTCTTCCTTGAGAGCGAAGGACACGCTATATGGGAGGTTGTTCGAGTCAGCTCGTTGTGCAGAAGTTGGTCTGGCGAAGCGTAAGCCCTTTTGCTAACAACAATGGCTAAAACCTCTTATATGGTGGGCTTGGTAGGCGAAGCATGATCGGATTTGCAATCTTGATACTGCGCACGAGATTTAGAACACTCTCAAAACCTACCATGAGGGTTCGTCCCAAGTCAAGAAAGTACGCCAAATAGTTTATAAGCGTGAATAGAACAAATTCGAGATGCGTCCTACAGAGAGCATCGATGACATTTTTTGCTGCTTTAATAAAGTGATTAATCGGATAAAAGTGTTGGTATTGAATATTCTCGATCTGAAAATGATACCCACCTCTTGGTGCAATCAACACCAAGCGAGTGGGAGATAAAGGCCACAACCATTGAGAGAGAATATCAATCTTTCGATCGACTTTGAGTGCTTCTATAGCAGCTTAAGACTCATGAGATCAAGATGATTGATCACCCAAAAAGGAAAATATGGCTTTGGTAGCAGACCCGCTCAAGAGAGCTTCTGATGGGTCTTTTGAGTCTTTTTCTGGATTTTTGCTTGCTAGTTTATCTGCAATTCATGAAGAAGGGTTTGAGAGTCTTCCTGAGGCAGAGTTGACCCTCATAGTCAAAAGGTCTGCAGGCCCTACAACAATAATATGAGAAGCGAAAATCGAGGAGGTCTTGTGACTTGCTATGAGTGTGGTGAGCTTAATCATACCCGGGCAAATTGCCCCAAGCTGAAAGGTAAGAGCAACCACAAGGAGGGAAAGTCAGCTTGGAAGAAGCCTCAATGGAACAACTCAAGGTATGATGTTGCCCTGGCGACGAAGGCCGCCACCGAAGTTCTTACCACTTTTGGGGAACAATCCTTAAGTGATGTTGACTGCGGGAGCGAGGAGGGGCGGAGGAGTTGTGTCACATGCTCATCATCATATTCCTAGACATAATAACTCTCATGTTAATTTAACCAATGCTCATAACAGAACTTCAAATATAATCAAGAATAACACTTCTGCTTTGCATACTACTCGCAGACGTGTGTCTCAGTACTGGGTCCCTAAGTTTTGTTTAACTAACCCCAGTATCGAGACACATCGTTCTTCTGTGCCTTGATTTTCAGATTTCTGCGGAAAGAGGAAGGACACGTGGTTCTTCGACTCCGGCTGTTCATGTCACATGACCGGAGACTCAAGATGGTTCACCTCCTTCACGCAGTCAACGGGTAATGATTTCATCACTTTTGAAAATAATGGTCTTAAGCAAGCCCCTAGAGCCTGGTTTGATAGACTTAAGACCTTCTTGCTTAAGAATGATTTTGAGATGGGTAAGGTAGATAAAACTTTGTTCATTCTTAGGCGTGGTAATGACTTCCTGCTTGCTCAGATTTACGTTGATGATATTATCTTTGGTGGTTCTTCTAATGCTCTTGTTTCTTGCTTTTCTAAGACTATGTCCAGGGAATTTGAGATGAGTATGATGGGAGAGCTCAATTACTTTTTGGGGCTTCAAATCAAGCAATGTAAAGAAGGGATCTTCATCCATCAAACAAAGTACACTAAGAACTTGCTCAAACGTTTCGACATGGGTGACTACAAGCCAATCTCCACTCCCATGGCAACTTCGACTGTTTTGGATCCAGATGAGGAAGGAGAAGCCGTGGATCAACGCGAGTACCGCAGCATGATCGGTTCCCATCTGTACCTGACGGCCTCGAGACCGGATATCCACTTCACGATCTGCCTCTGTGCGAGGTTTCAGGCGCCTCCGAGAACTTCCCATCGCCAAGCCGTTAGGCGCATATTCAGGTTTTTACACTCTTCCCTTCTGTATGGCATTTGGTATTCCTGTTCGTCATCTTTGTCCATTCGGAGGTTTTCTGATTCTGATTTTGCTGGCTATCGGCTAGATAGGAAGAGTACCTCACGCACTTGTCACTTCCTAGGCACTTCTCTTGTATCTTGGTCCTCTAGGAAGGTCGCTGCACAATCCACTATCAAGTGAATATGTAGCCGCGCTAGTTGTCAGAGTCGATTTTGTGGATGGTAACCACTATTAAGGATTTGGGTTAAATTTTGCTAGTATTCTTCTTTTCTGTGATAACACTTCTGCTATTAACACTGCTAAAAATCATGTGCAACACTCTAGGACCAAGCACATAGATATTCGCTATCACTTCCTTAGAGACCATGTCGAAAAATGTGATATTGTGCTACACTTCGTGGAGTCCGAGGCTCAACTTGCTGATATCCTCACCATGCCTTTAGACCCAACTAGGTTTGCCACCTTGAGAAGCGAGTTAGGGGTAATTTATCCCTATGGGTTGGTTTGAGGGGGAGTTCAATCTTTTCTGATCTTACCTTGTTCTTTTGATCTTTCCTGTTCTTTTTTCTGAACTTATTGATCTTTTTGAACATTTTCGGTTGCTACAGTGCCAGTCCAGATTTTCGAATCGCGTATTTCATTTTTTTTCTTGAGAAATCTTGTGCCCTTACATAAACATTTGCGCTTGGCTAGCGTCTCTCCTAGTACTTCGTGCAAAACAAACTAGTTCAATCTCAAATTCAGTTTGCATCCCTCTAGTTCATTCCTTGTTTGCATTAAGTCATATTTATCTTTATGCAGCGCTCATTCACTTCGCTTAAACCTTCTGGATCAGCACCCAAGCAAAGTTTTCTAGCTTGGATTATCACTTAACTTAACATCCTAGAATTGTAGAATTGAGTAGGTATACACTTACCCTACCAAGCTCCAATAAACTCTTGTGTCGTGCGTAGCTTCGCTCTTGAAATTCGCCCACACATTACCTTGTGTTTCCCGCTGCCTTGAAGTGTAAGTATTGTTGATCTTAATTCTTTTTAGAACGGTAAGGGAACTTCACTTTGTTCAGAATTGTGAGTTGAGTGATCCCCACATATATCCACCTATATTTTGTTGTGTGCATCACTAACCATGGTAGGATCTGAAGCGGAGGTTGAGGATCCTACTGTATCTGTCCTGTAGTACCAGTTTGATGCATTATACGCTGAGTTGCAACGGGAGTTTAGGAAGAACCTAAATGATGTGGCTGCAAATATTGGCGAGGACATATGGAGAGGGGACTTGTGAGTTGCTAATGAGATCAATACCTTGCGTCAAGGTATTGCTGAACTCAAGGAGATGCTTGGGGGGCAACCAAGGAGATGTTGAACGTGTGGATGGTCCAGAAGCTGATGAGGCCCATGCTGAGTTCGCTGCACGTGCTGAGCAAATACACCGTGACCCTGGACATGGTCATGGGCGTCCTCCTGGCCCTGGACGTGGTCGTGGGCATGCCCGAGGTTTTGGTCAAGGTTTTGCTGCGGCATACGAGGTTGATTGGGACGACGACCTTCACTTATATTGCAATGGTAATTATCGTCGTCGACAGCATGGTGATGCCGATTTGGGAAAGGTCAAGTTGAGCATTCTCAAATTTCAATGAGGAACTGATCCTAAAGAGTACCTCACATGGGAGTTGAAAGTGGATAAATTATCCCGTCTGCAGTGATGTTCCGAAGGTAGAAAATTAAAGCTTGCTGCTGTGGAATTTGACGGATATGCTCTTGTGTGGTGGGACCAAGTGGAGCGTCATCGAGCCGAACGAGGAGAACCACCCTTGGCCACTTGGGTTGATATGAAGATAGAGGTGCATGCTCGTTTTGTGTCAGAGCATTATACACACACTCTTTTCAGCAAGCTCCAAAATATGAAACAAGGAGCTAAATCTGCAAAGGAGTATTATAAAGAGATAGAGCAAGCTATAATTCATGCCAAAGTGCATGAAAATGAAGAGCAAACTATGGCACGCTATCTTGCTGGCCTGAATCACAATATAACGCGTATTGTCAATTTTCAACTATATAACAACATATGTGAGCTGATGCACCAAGCAACAAAAGCCAAGCAACAATTGGAGGAAGATGCATGATTTTCTGCTCGTGGTCCTTCAGGCCATGGCAAATTTGTGCCAAAACCTTTCCCGAGCAAGAGTGCATGTTATTAAGATAGTTAATGGCACCCTGCTTTGGCAGATCTACCAATTAACGATTAAAATCGTGATGGGCGGTGTAGCCATTGGAAAGACATCAAATTAAATTAATTTTCTTGAGTGATACTATTCTACCATGTTAATACATCTAATGATCAAATAGCATGACATGAATAAACATTCACAGATAATAAAATTAAACTGTATGGCCCTTAACATGACGATCTCCATCACCATGCTTCCCATCCTCCGACTATCATGCTTGAAGTCTCCGACCGCATTCATCTGCTAAGCAATTACTCCTAAGAGCTAGTAATGAATTACAGACGATAATATCAAGAATCACATATCGGTGCAAAGACTGTTATAGAATAATATGTAGCTCGATGGCTATCTCACAATATGACACGCAGGCCATGAGAAATCTATACATGCATCACATACACAATGGGTCATACTATTCACATTAATCCCTACAAAAATGAGTTATGCATAAAATCCAATTCTATCGGGTGACATGAACACATAATAGCATATAACGCGGCTACGACCACGATGGTCCCGCGAGCCGGTTAGCGGGCGGGTTTCGAAGGGGCAGCGTCCCTCGCTAGTCGAGGGCAACGCACTCAGAAACTTTTTCCGGGACTTGAATCTCATTCACGTAATCGAGCCTTAGAAATCATCGGATTATACTCTTACACATGTAGGAAACCATGCTGATCTCAGGTCTAAGGATTATACATCATCATTGCTTGAGATCAACTGATGACACATAAAATCATAACAATCTCAACAGTGTCTCAAGGTGGGTCAATCCAATACCATGTTCTCTAACATGTGTTCACACTGTTGATTTGATATCCCTGTATCCATGACCGGTGAAACATGATCATCAATCAATACATGTGCTGGTCGAAAGAGTCACCAGTGTTCCGACCAGTGACATTCGACCAGGGATATATTTAGAACGACATCATCATAAGTTAAAAGAGTTTCGCCAACAAGTCACATACTCGTTAATCTTTATAACTGATGATTCATTCAAGGAACAAAATAACACTTATTCAATAACATATAAATATAGACGTGATACAATCATCTCTATGATTTCTTCTAGGACATATCACCAATAGCCTCCCACTTGCACTAGAGTCAATCAAATAGGTATCGAGTACCAATAGCTCTTGTATGAACCTGTTCATGTTCTACCAGTCTACGACCAGCTCGTATCTCCATATGACTAGTCTGGATCCAGTCGTATCACTATAGACTAGTTCTGGATTTGGTCATATCACTATACGACTAGTCCTAGATCTTGTCGTATCTCTATACGACTAGTCTGGGATCTGGTCGTATCACTATATGACTAGTTCGGGATCTAGTCGTATCACTATACGACTAGTCCATACCTGGTCGAACTTACACTAGAGTCAATCATATTGGTATCTTATACCCATTGCTCTTGTGTGCGCCTCTTGCTTAGGTGCGAGACTTTGTCAACGGATCAGTATTATTCAAATCTGTGCGCACTTTGCAAATCTTCACATCACCTCTCTCAATGATCTCACGAATAATGTGATATCACCGAAGTATGTGCTTGGACTTTTGATACGATCTAGGCTCCTTAGCTTGTGCAATGGCTCCACTATTATCACAATATAGATCCACTAGACTAGAAGCACTTGAAACCACACCCAGTTCATTAATGGACTTTGTAATCCACATTAACCTCTTTGCGGCTTAGAAGTCGCAATGTACTCAGCTCTATTGTAGAATCAGAATCGATTCCTCGCTGGATCTCTTCCAACTTATCGCCTCTATTCAAACAAAACACAAATCCTCGATTATGATCTCAAATCATCCTTGTCTGCTTGAAGCTAGCATCGTGTAACCATTTACAATGAGCTCTTCTTCACCACCATACACAAGGAATGCATAATTAGTTTTTATCAAGTACTTAAGGATATTGTAGGACCGTAAAGGCGACTAGGGGGGGTGAATAGGCGCTTTCTCAACTTTCTCGTCTAAATCAAATTCAAGACGAACTTTACTCCTTTAGCTATGAAAGCTAAGAAGATCAAGAAGCGCACAATGGAAGCCGTGGTTCAATTCGATAACCCCGCCAACCACAAGACACACAAGTGGAGACTTAATCTCAAAGGGCGATCCAGGCACACAGCGGTCCGACCGCTACCACGGCGGTTCGACCGACGGTCAACCAATGGCCCGACCAGCAACTAATCAAGCGGTTGGACCGGTGGATAGCGGTTCGACTAAGAAGATTAGCGGTCTCGAAACACAGGCGGTCGGACCGCCGCTGTAACACCGGTCCGACCGGTTCACCCAAAGATCAAAATCAAGTCCAACTCCAAAAGGAAATTTGATCCAACTTTTGATTCAACCAATGAAACTTGACCAAATTTCGAGCACACCTCCCTAATGATATTGGAGACCTATTTCTAGCGGCGATCCTTCAGATCCACTCCGCAGAATCGATCTCTCAAGGTTTTACAAAAGAAGTGCACAAACCCTAGAAATATGAAAAACTTGATTCAAGACTTGCTTGTGGGAGTTGATGATCTAGATGACTCTAGGAGTATTCCCACACATCAAAGCAAGATAACATAGGCCACGAGACCAAGCATAAACCTTTGAATCAAGGAAGCACCAAAATCATCCACAAGAGAGAAGAACACAAAGGGAACAATTGATCTTTCAATTAAGCATCACAAGATAGTTTGATCACACTAGATGCTTACAAAGCCTCTCCAACAAGGAGGACAAGAGCTCACACAAGGAGCACACTCCAAACTCTAGCTTCTCCTCTCCTCTCCTCCAAACCCTAGAAAAATGGAAGAAGGGGCCAAATGAATGCTTGAGAGAGTTTTCCATCTCCCCCTTTCTATTTATACTAGAGAGCTAGGGTTTCACTTTTGGGACCACTTACACATGGGACCCACACACATAACTATTGAAGCAATCGCCTGCTTCACCACGTGTAGGTTGATCACGGTTCTCATCACGCCGCCAAGCCTCTCTTGTCCGAATCCCATCGAACCTCCCGCAGACTCGCACCGATATCCGCACCACCGATCCAACCAAAGAAGACCGAACTACCCATTCGATCCATCTTGCCCATTCTCGCACTATGCTCGAGTCACACGACTCACCCAGATCCACGATCGCTCGACCTCGCCTCCAAGCGTAGTCCCGATCCACCTCACCGCTGACGCCGTTGATCGCAAGCCACCGCACAAAGAATAGACAAACAAACCGCTTCCGGAACAAGTTCTTCACAACTTGACCACGTTAGCTCCGCAATGCAATATACAACAATAAAGCATTGATCTTCATACATAAAACCCATTCAAATCAACTCAATGCAAACTTGGCAACCTCCAGTCATTACGGTCCGACCGCCCCACAAGGCCGGTCCGACCGATTCGGCCGGTCGGACCAATACCATAACGGTGGTCGGACCGCCCAAAGGACTTAGCCAAATTTCTAGCGTGAAAATCCAAACCTTCCAAATTTTCAACTCAATAGAACTTTTGACCGGAGCTCCAAAATAATGGGACCACATCCAGAGACTCCTCACTTGCCTACACAACCTATTTTTGGCTCACTCCAAAGCCACTTTTCAAATTATCGGCCGGACCGCCAAGATGGCTTGTCGGATTCCTCACGGGCGGTCCGACCACCGACACACCTTGGCCGATCACCGTGGTCCGACAAATTTGAAGCAAACCAAACGCGAGATTTTGCAAACCAACAATGCCATTGCCAATTGACTCATCATCCCGAGATCGCACATATCCTCACGATATCCACAATCTCCCTTGATGAACACATTGGCAATTTTCAAGAAAATGTGGTTTTTCGAAATGAAAAGTAAAAACTTCGCCGTTTTCGCATAAATGCACAACTTGGTCCATAAGCAAGAAAAAGCCTAGGAACCGACCAAACTGGCTTCATAATAGTATAAGCAAGTGAGATAAGGCAATGAAAGCACCAAAGGATTCAATTTCCAGAAAGTAGCCAAAAATCTCACTTAGGTCCAAATGAAAGACAATTTTCTATTTGACCTTTGATCATTGTGAGTCTTCTTCAATTTGCAAATGAAATCAGGAAAAGGCAATAGAACCAAAAGGCTTAACTTACTATGATCACAAATTTTCAAAAGGTTCAATTTTTTATTTTATGAAGTTCTTTTATATTAAACCTTAAGTATGAAACCAAAAGCTCCAAACAGCATTTTCTTCACAATCTTTCTCCCCCTTTGACAATGAATTCATCAAGATGCATGGGAAAAGAAAGAGCATGCAGGAATGACTTTATTTTTGAACTTTAGTAAACAGGAGCCATAACCATTATACATGTAGACAATACAAGTATTATACCAAGCCATAAAAAGAGTAGACGCTATAATCAATCATGGCAAATCATGTACTGCAAAGCTAAAACCAAGATAGCAGTTATCTGAGATTAACAGAATTAAAACCATGAAAGGTTGCTCAATATCATAGTTCCACTAACAGCAACCACAAATGAGTCAAGCCATGTCTATAAGTAGAAAGAGACTCAAAGCAAGAACCGAGGCATTTTGAGCATTAAGAGAACATTTTTGAAGCAAAACTCAAGCACTTAGCCTTTTTGAGCATTTTTCTAAAAATAATTTTTTTACTGTGCTAGATCTCAAGCCTTGCCACGACCATCTCAAGCGATAAGCTTAAAAGAATGATCTAGGTCATCCAAAACTCCCCCTGAGTTCATGCCTAGTGCAATGGCAAGCCGTCTCATGAGAAAGGATTGGTGAGATCAGTTTTTTCGCACAGAAAATCTCATTTTTCATTTGATTGACTTAAGAAGATAAAAAGCTCATTTTTCATCTCAAAATAAGTTCAAGACTCAATTCAACCTATTTGACATGACAAGAATCATAAGAGAATCACTAGAGCAAAACTAGTCACAAGATCCAACAAGACATGATTTGATTTGAATTGCTCACAGATACAAAGCTAGTAAGGCAAAAGCTAAGCTGAACAAGAAGAGCCATAAAGGAAGTCTAGCAGACTAACACTTGATATGACAAGGTATAGAATATGAAATCAAGTCATACAAGGATAAAGGTCAAAGCTCCACTATTTTTATTATACAATGCAAGACAAATGAATTGAAACATGCATTATGATACAATGAATGCAAAAAGAACAACTTCCCCCTCAAAACAGCCCAATAGGACTAATAACCCCTAACTCTCCCCGCAAAGCAGCAAAACGAGAAGAATCAAGAGCTTTAGTGAAAATATCTGCAAGCTGTTGCTCAGACTCTACAAAGTGAAGCACAACATCACCTTTCTCAACATGGTCTCTAAGAAAATGAAATCGAATATCAATATGTTTAGTCCTGGAATGTTGCACTGGGTTTTTGGCAATATTAATTGTAGAAGTGTTGTCACAGAAAAGAGGAACACTCCTCAAAGATAACCCGTAGTCTCGCAGCGTGGATAGAATCCAGAGAACCTGAGAGCAGCCACTGGCGGCAGCTACATACTCGGCCTCACTGTGGATCATGCAATCAAGACTGCTTTTAGAAGACCAAGAAACAAGAGATGTGCCCAAGAAATGACAAGTGCCGAAGTACTCTTCCTATCCACTCTACACCCGCAAAGTCAAGATCGTAAAATGCTCGAATTGAGAGAGCGTAAGAAGAAGAATACCAGAGTCCAAAGTCAAGCGTATCTTGAAGGTACCTGAAGATGCGACGTACTGCTTGACGATGAGAAGCACGTGGGGAAGCCTGAGAGCGAGCGCACAGACATACGGTGAATTGTATGTCCGGCCTCGACGTAAGATAGAGGAGGAGCCAATCATATGCGGTATTCTTCCGTCCACTGACTCTCCATCCTCATCGTGGTCTAGCACGGTGGTTGTAGCGATGGGAGTAGACATTGGCCTACTGCTTCCCATATTGAAGCGCCGAAAAAGGTCCTTTGTATACTTACTCTGGTGAACGAAGGTGGCTTCTTTCAGCTTGCTTGATTTGAAGACCAAGGAAGAATGTCGCCTCCTATCATGCTCATCTCAAACTCACCGCTCATCGAATCTGAAAACTGACACCAAAGCATGAGAAGAACCACCGAATATAATATCATCCACATAAATCAACCAACAAGAAATCACCGCCATGCCCGAGAGTGAACAAGGTTTTATCAACCATTCCCATTTTGAAATCATTTTCAAGCAAGAAACTCTTAAGTCACATACCAAGCTCTAGGAGCTTGTTTCAATCCATACAGGCTTTAGAGAGTTTAAAAACATGGTTTGGGAATTTTTGATTTTCAAAACCAGAGGTTGCTTGACAAAGACCTCTTCTTCTATGAAACCATTCAAGAAAGCACTTTTAACATCCATTTGAAAAGTTTGAAACCCTTGGATGTTGCAAATGCTAAAAGAATGCGAATGGCTTCCAATCTAGCTACTGGAGCAAAGGTCTCTTCAAAGTCTAAGCCCTCTACCTGGGAATAAACTTGAGCTACTAGTCTAGCCTTATTGCGAACAACCAACCCATCCTCACTTTGTTTATTTTTGAAAATCCATTTTGTTCCAATAACATGAGGAACAGAAGGACGCTCAACTAAAGTCCAGACTTTGTTTCTTTAGAAATTTTCAAGCTCTTCATGCATGGCATTGACCCAAGAGGCATCAGATAAAGCATGGATGATATCTCGGAGTTCAAAAGAAGCGACAAAAGGTAATGTGCATGAGAATCAGAGAATAAACTCGAGCGAGTGACTCGCCTTGAAGATCCCCAATCATCGCTCAGTGGATGTTGTCGCGAATGCGAAGAGGTGCTCTGGTGCGTAAGAGGCCTCTACCTCATGACTTGTGGAGGTAGGAACAAAGGCCACTCAGATCGTCGGTGGGGATAGGAGGAGGTCGCCATTGAAATCAAGTAGTAGTAGCGTGCTCTCCACCCTTCTCGAGGTAGCTGGAGGATGGTTTGGTTATTCATCCTCAGAGTCATCATCGACGAAGATGCTTCCTTGAATTTCAGGAACCTATGTACCTGAAGCATCGGGTCTAGTACCAGGACTAGCCTCATCAAAAGTGACTTCGCAAGTCTCAACAATTTTGTTAGTATCAATATTAAAAACACGATAGCCACGAGAATGAGCAGATATCCAAGAAATATGCCATCAAAGCATCTAGACTCAAATTTATCAAGGTTGCCATGTTTAAGAATGAAGCACTTGCAACCAAAAATCTTGAAATGAGAGACTTTGGGAGAATGATCAAATCTCAGCTCATAAGAGGTCTTCCCAACCACAGATCTCAAGAAAACCCTATTGGAGATATAACAAGCAGTAGAGATCGCCTCACCTCAAAATCTCCTAGGAGTAGAATGCTCATATAGCATGGTCCGAGCCATCTCTACAAGGGTTCTGTTCTTCCTTTCTACAACACCATTCTCACTGGGAACTCTAGGAGAAGAAAATCGATGCTCAATTCCCTATCGCAAGGTAGGTAGAAAAAGAAGAATTCTTGAACTCGTCCCATTGTCACTCCTAATGGCTTTTAAAGCTCCAGTATATCAACAAAGAATTCTAAGGACCAAATCTCTAAAGAATCCAAATGCTTCGTCCTTAGAAGCGAGAAAATAAACCCATGAATACCTGGAGTAATCATCCACAACCACCAGCACATACCATTTCCCACCAAATGATCGAACTCTAGAAGGACCAATCAGATCTAAGTGAAGAAGTCTGTCCTGTCCATCACCATTACCAAAGTAAGAGGTGGGTGGGAAGCGGACACCATCTTACCATGTCTACAGGGTGAGCACACAAGATCTCTAACAGCCTTCAGCCTAGGCAAACCTCTAATCAAGTCCTTACAACTGACTCTAGACAAATGATCAAAACCTATATGCCCAAGTCTACGATGCCACAAAACAAGGTCATGAGAATCAGAGGCTACAAGACACCTAGGACGGGAAACAGAAGAGATACTAAAATTAGCACAAAAGATCTTCTCAAATCTGGAGATCTTAAAAACAAGCTCACCAGAGGAATCTAGAACACTACACTCTCCACTTTTAAACCTCACTTCTAGACCCTCATCAAGCAGCTGAGAAACAGATAGAAGATTATACCTCAACTTACTTACCAAAGCGACGTCTTTAAGCATAAACTTGTCGTTGACGCGCACAAGGTGCCCTTTGCAATCCACGGTCCGGTGAGAAGCATCCCCAAAGGTAATCAATTCGTTGCCGGATGCACGTGTGAGGGAGGAGAACCATCTAGAATCTCCGGTCATATGTCGAGAACACCCGGAGTCCACAAGCCATCTGTCCTCCTTCCTCGCACGACGGACCTAAAAGGCACAATCAGAAAACATCCGTGCCTCAGTACTGGGGTTAGTGATAAATGATCTAGGAATCCAGTACTGAGAAGCACGATGTCTGGGAGCAGCAGTACAAATAGCAGAAACATGATCAGGAATAAAATCATAAGGATGCACATGAGAACCACCTAGACCTCTCCAAACGATCTACCAAAAGATCGACACTCCCTGCCTAGGTGCTACCCGTGGTCTCTCCTCACGATGTCCTAATCCAACCCACGCCTAGACCCACCAAAAGAGTCTACAAGGTTCTCTACACATCTAGGCCTATATGTGTTGCGATAAACATCGCCTAGCTCTAGAGACTACAAATGGAGAGGGACTCTCTAATGGATCTCAAGACGCCATCCTCTCTTTTCTCTCAAGTTTTGCTCTCCTAAGGTAACTCAACAAGATGACCTTCTTTCTTGCGAAGGTGCAATGGTATCGACCTTTGAGAGGTCCTGCATGAATGAGTGAAAGCACCTTTCTTGCCGTAAAGAGTTTGAGCAAAACCAATGGATTTGAAAACAACCCTGATGGCTTAGGAGGTTCTAGCTCAAATGCACCATTCTTCACAACTCTAGCAATCCTAGGTGGGTTTTTCTTGGAATGCTCTAGGATTGAAACCTAGACCACTATTTTTCACGCCACTTTGGATTGATCAAGAATCATGTTGAGTTTCTTCTTCCCACTTGAAAACTTCTCAAGAGTCACCTTGAGGTAATCATTTTCTTTCATTAAACCTCACATCTAGTGCACTTGCTAGACTTGAATACCTCATTACGCTTACTCTTAAGAAGGGCCACTTCCACTTTGAAAGCCTCACAAGACACACAATAGGATTCCTTAATCCTATTTAATCGCTTCCTTAAATTTAACTCTAAATGCCTCTTGAATCTGACCAATCATGGTTTCAACTTCAGCATTCAAAACACAAGAGTTAGAATCAATGACTTTCTTGGAAGCAGTAAAAGACATGGATCTTTCAATTTTAGCCTTTTCTTCAAGAGTCTTGTTTAGGCTTCAATCTCAATTGTAAGCTTGGGACAATTTTCACAAGATGCAACTCTAGAGTAAACTAGCATTTCTGTCATCTCTTGCATCTTAATCCTATTATTCTTACAATGAGAGCATGTGTGACTAGCATCAAATTTTTGCAATTCTTTTAAAGAGCTATCCAGTTTTAATTCCAAAGAAAGCACAATTTGAGCAAGTTAAAGGGATAGCTTCCATGGCAATACATCAAGTGAAATGGCATCTAAGCAAGCAGAACTAGACTTGAGTGATTCTAGTTCATCGAGAGCATCTTTTAGTTGATTAGTAACAGAGGAATGAGCAGATTTCAAGCTTGTCAAATCTTTAAGCAAGCTAGTGCAGGAATCACAAATATTTTCAGGATTGATAGATTTAAGCCTAACAACTTCTAGGTTCAAATTATCAATCATAATATCCTGCTTCTTAATCAATTTTACTTGCTTATGCAATTTCGCTCAAAGAAGCACCAAAGCCCTTTTATATCAAGAATTGAAGGGCATACCTCATCAGGATCACTAAAAGGATCCTCGTCGTTGGAGGAGTCGCTGTCGTGGCTGTTCTTGGCCATGAAACACATGCCTGTGAAGTCATGCGCCTTCTTCTTGCCACGAGAGTCACTCTCATCGTCCTCCGTTTTCGAGTCCACATCGCTCATATTTACATTCTCTAGAGCGGCAAGGACCCGGCTGACAAACTTGCGATAGTTTGTCTTCTTGGGTTTTGCATCCCTCTCCTGGGGATGTCTTCTTGTCTCCTTCTCCTCTTTGCCCTTTAGCTTGGGGCACCTGGAGCGAATGTGGTTTGGCTCACCACATTCGAAGCACGTGATAGGTCCACTTCTCCTCCTCTTCCTCACCTTGTTATACGCTCTTGTGAATTTGGTGGATAGGAGGCCAAATCATCCTCGGGCGCTTCTCAAGTTGCTCATCGCTAAAGAATGTAAAGCGATAATGAAAACCGATGAGCTACGATCAAGAGACTCGTAAGAACAGCCCTTGGATTTGTCGACCACTAATGCCATCGACTGTTCTTGGGAGACGCGAGATAAAATCAATCTCATGCGTCTTCAATCTCGAGTAAAGCTTATCCAAGGTAAGCTCACTCATGACAATGTTGTCATTGATGGAAGTGATCTTCATTCCCTGCACCTTCACATCAAGAGCACCCAAAAGTGGCGTGCATTTTCGGACTCGTAAAATACCAAGTCAACAAATAGCGGAGATCATGAAGAATCTTAGAGAATCTTCCCACACTCATCCAAAGACTCACTGTGCCTTTGCTCGATCTTTGAGTATACTTTCTTGAGTCGGTCTCGTCTCACTTCCTTGATCGCAGTGGACCCTTCATGATAGTCACAAAGAGTCCGCCAGATCTCGTGAGCGCACCGCAAGTGAGAAACACGCCAAACTCGGATCGACTAAGGCCTTGGATCAAATAATTCGAGCCTTCTGTCTGGCCTCCACATCCGGAGTGATCATATCGTCATCTACCGGCACGACATAAGGGTTTTTCACCTTAAGCCAAATAGCGTGCCCTTGAGCCTCGATATATGCTTGCATACGAGCCTTCCAAAGATGCAAAGTCAACTCCATCAAAAATATGTGGCTTGGTTGAGTACTTGTCACCGCCATGGCTCCAAAGACCGGTTAAGATCTATGAGAAGAGCTAACCGACTGATACCACTTGTAGGACCGTAAAGGCGACTAGGGGGTGAATAGACGCTTTCTCAACTTTCTCGCCTAAATCAAATTCAAGACGAACTTTACTCCTTTAGCTATGAAAGCTAAGAAGATCGCAGCGCACAATGGAAGCCGTGTCTATCAATTCGATAACCCCGCCAACCACAAGACACACAAGTGGAGACTTAATCTCAAAGGGCGATCTGGCACAGCGGTCCGACCGGCTACACGGGCGGTTCGACCGACGGCCAACCAATGGATCGACCGACGGTCAACCAATGGTCCGACAAGAACTAATCAAGGTTGGACCGGTGGACGCTGGTTCGACCCAAGCAAGATTAGCGGTCTGAAAACACGGCGGTCGGACCGCCGCTGTAACACCGGTCCGACCGGTTCACCCAAGATCAAAATCAAGTCCAACTCCAAAACGAAATTTGATCCAACTTTTGATTCAACCAATGAAACTTGACCAAATTTCGAGCACACCTCCCTAATGATATTGGAGACCTATTTCTAGCGGCGATCCTTCAGATCCACTCCGCAGAATCGATCTCTCAAGGTTTTACAAAAGAAGTGCACAAACCCTAGAAATATGAAAAACTTGATTCAAGACTTGCTTGTGGGAGTTGATGATCTAGATGACTCTAGGAGTATTCCCACACATCAAAGCAAGATAACATAGGCCACGAGACCAAGTATAAACCTTTGAATCAAGGAAGCACCAAAATCATCCACAAGAGAGAAGAACACAAAGGGAACAATTGATCTTTCAATTAAGCATCACAAGATAGTTTGATCACACTAGATGCTTACAAAGCCTCTCTAACAAGGAGGACAAGAGCTCACACAAGGAGCACACTCCAAACCCTAGCTTCTCCTCTCCTCTCCTCCAAACCCTAGAAAAATGGAAGAAGGGGCCAAATGAATGCTTGAGAGAGTTTTCCATCTCCCCCTTTCTATTTATACTAGAGAGCTAGGGTTTCACTTTTGGGACCACTTACACATGGGACCCACACACATAACTATTGAAGCAATCGCCTGCTTCACCACGTATAGGTTGATCAGCGGTTCTCATCACGTCGTCAAGCCTCTCTTGTCCGAATCCCATCGGAACCTCCCAGAGACTCGCACCGATATCCGCACCACCGATCCAACCACCGCACGAACTACCCGCTCGATCCATCTTGCCCATTCTGCACCATGCTCGAGTCACACGACCTCACCCAGTATCCATGATCGTTCTGGACCTCAGCTCTCCAAGCGTAGTCCCGATCCACCTCACCGTTGACGTCGTTGATCTGCAAGCCACCTGCACAGCAATAGACAAACAAACCGTTTCCGGGAACAAGTTCTTCACAACTTGAACCACGTTAGCTCCGCAATGCAATATACAACAATAAAGCATTGATCTTCATACATAAAACCCATTCAAATCAACTCAATGCAAACTTGGCAACCTCCAAGTCATTGGCGGTCTGACCGCCCCACAAGGCCGGTCCGACCGATTCCAGGCCGGTCGGACCGATACCATAACGGCGATCGGACCGCCCGAAAGGACTTAGCCAAATTTCCAGCGTGAAAATCCGAAACCTTCTGGAATTTTCAACTCAATAGAACTTTTGACTGGGAGCTCCAAAAATGATGGGACCACATCCAGGAGACTCCCCTCACTTGCCTACACAACCTATTTTTGGCTCAGCTCCAAAAGTCACTTTTCAAATTACCGGTCGGACCGGCCAGCATGACCGGTCGGACCTCCCCACGGGCGGTCTGACCGCCCGACACACCCGGTCAGACCTCCTGTGGTCTGACAGCCTTGAAGCAAATCCGAAAACGCGAGATTTTGCAAACCAACAATGCCATTGCCAATTGACTCATCATCCTGAGATCGTGCACATATCCTCACGATATCCACAGATATTCTTGAATGCTATCCAGTGACCTTCACCTGGATCCGACTAATATCTGCTCGTTACACTTAGAGCATACGACACATCTGGTCGTGTACACAGCATGACATACGTGATAGATCCGATAGTCGAAGTATATGGAATTCTACTCATTTTGTCTCGCTCATCAGTGGTCGCAGGACACTGAGTCTTGCTAAGATTAATACCATATGACATGGGCAAGAAACCTTTCTTAGAATCTTGTATGTTGAACTGTTTCAACACCTTGTTAATATACATATCCTAGCTTAATCCAATTAGCCTTTTAGATCTATCTCTAAAGATCCTTATACTAAGAATATATGGAGGATCTCCTAAATCTTTCATTGAGAAACTATTTCTTAATAAAGTTTTAATAGATTCAAGTATAGGAATATCATTTTCGACTGGTAGTATGTCATCCATATACAAAATCAGAAACACAAATTTGCTCTCACTAACCTTCTTGTAAACACAAGGTTTTTCTTCGTTCTTGATGAAGTCAAACCCTTTGAAAACTTCATCAAAACCGAATGTTCCAACTCCGAGATGCTTGCTTCAACCCATAGATGGATTTCTTAAGCTTGCATACCTTTCTAGCTTCCTTTGGATCGATAAAACCCTCAGGTTGTGTCATGAACGCATCCTCACTTAGGTTTCCATTTAGGAATGCCGTTTTGACATCCATTTACCATATCTCATAATAGAAATATGCAGCAATTGCTAGAATGATCCGGATAGACATGAGCATCGCAACAGGCGAGATGGTTTCATCATAATCAACACATTGAATTTATTTGAAACCCTTTGCAACTAGTCGTGCCTTATGAATGAAACATTTTCATCCATATCCATATTTTTCTTAAAAATCCATTTGCATTCAATGGTCGTAACACCATCAGGTGCATCAACCAAGTTCCAAACTTGATTATCATGCATGCACTTTATTTTGGATCTTTTATTTTGGATCTCATGGCTTCAAGCCATAACTTAGAGTCTGGGTCCATCATCGCTTCCGTATAACTCTTAGGCTCATCATTATTTACCAATAAAAAGTCATGCCCATTCCTTATAGGTAATTGACGTCACCTTTTTGATCTACGTGTGGCTGATGCCTCATCTATAGGTTCAACAACATCTTGTTCATCCTGTAGAGGTTGAGTAGGAGTTGAAATATTTTCAGATGGTTCCTGAATTTCTTCGAGTTGTATCTTGCTCCCACTGACTCCTTTGGAAAGAAACTCTTTCTCTAAGAAGAAACCATCTCGGGTAACAAACACTTTGTTATCAACCCGATTATAAAAATATTATCCTTTAGTTTCCTTATGATACCTCACAAAGAAGCCTTATCTAACTTGGGTACGAGTTTATCAGACGTCAAACGTTTTACACAAACCTCACAATCCCATACCCTGAGAAAAGACAATCTAGGACTCTTTCTGATCCATATCTCATATGGTGTCTTCTCTACAGTTTTTGATGGAACCCTATTGTAAAGCTAATGGCAAAGTGTCAATAGCTAATGTAGCAACTCTTGCTCCATTGCTCACACAAAGATCAACATCTCCTCTTACTAAACTTCTACTCCTTATCAGTCCTTGCATCGAATTACAAATATGAGTAACTGATCCGGTATCAAATACCCAAGAACTAATCGAAGAAGTGGCAAGATTAATTTCTTTATACATGAACTAGAAGTCTTGCTTCCTTTGTTTTTTTCATCTCTGCTAAGTACTTCTTACAATTTCTCTTCCGAGGATCCTCTATAACATATTCCTTCTTTTCATGTTTGAGAACAATTATCAAATTATGAAACCAGACAAGAATAGATCGCAAATTAAAGGTAGATCCAGAAGAAGTCGTAGGTGCCATGATCTACAACAGAAATATATGAAAAGATTCAGCACTATATTTATATAAGATCTTCTATTAGACACTCATGTTGGTGGTCATGTTCGACCAGTCTACGACCAGCTCGTATCTCTATACGACTAGTCTAAATCCAGTCGTATCACCATACGACTAGTCTGGACTTGGTCGTATTTTTATACGACTAGTCTAGACTAGACTGGATCTGGTCATATCACTATACGACTAGTCTGGATCTAGTTGAACTTAATCATCAACCGTCAATAAAAAGATACTCCCACTACATGTTCTAAACCATGTTTCCCTCAAACATCATATAGTGAGTTCAAGATCCAAAAATCATCACGTAATTGAGCCTTGAAAATCATCGGATTAATCATATTAACCCTATTCCGAATGAATCTAATCATTGCCTTGATACGACCACACAGCGCGACATACTCCGATGGTGGAATTTCGACCGGTAGGAGTATCATGCAAGGCAATCTAAAACAAGTTGAGTAAATCATCTAGTGCTGTTAACTTGTACCTCTTCGCAAACCCATCTACTACCACCGAAACCTGATCGATCTTATCCACCAACGCCTAGACCGTTCCATCCATATGAACCGATCTAGGTTACAAGACCAAACAAATAATAGATCCAATCTACTACTGCCATATATCCAGTATATGTGACCGATCTAGATAAAAAACTATGCAATATGGCTCTGATACAACTGTTAGTATACGAGTAGGCTACACTAGCTGACAATTCAAAAATTATACCACATAAACCAGGATACCATGCAAGCAAAAGATCATAGATCGTTACTACTAGATGTGCAGTGCAGCGGAAGAAGAGTTAGAGCAGCCTGACCCAACGAAGAGCGCGTCGATGTGGTGGTTGTAGTCGATTGTCCTCGCAATCGATCGTCCTCGTAGTCGATCGTCCCCTCGAGCAACCAATCGAGTTCCTTGCCAAGGTTGTGCATCGTCCTCAAGCGCAATAGCAACCGCAGTAGCACCTCTACGGTATCCATACATCCAGAAAAGGAACAACTGTACGCTGGTGTGCTAGAACGAAGTCACACGGGAAGATTCTCTCAAGAAGATGACGGCTATGGTTTGGAGCAACTCATGTCAACTCTTGTCATGTGTCTCCTCTGTTACCCATGTATTCCCATAGCCTCAAGCATCTCCTTATATAGTGCCTGTGACGGATCCTATCCGAACACGTTTGAAGAATTGTATTCGTACTGGTTTGTTACAACCCGTTAAGTGTGTGACCCTGTGGGTTCATACGTAATCGGTTGTGACTTAGAAACTCTTTTCCGATCACGAGTCGTCAGCTGCTCCTAGTAGGACATAACGATTTTCGAATACACATAAATTATATCGGACGAATCTTAATGCAATATGATCTATGACCAGGTCCTTATCACTAACGACCAGCTTGTATCTCTATACGACCAGTTCAGATTCTGTCTCGACTAGTTCGTAACTCCTTACGACCAGGTTTTGACCACATAGTGATCATGTTCGACCAGCCTACGATCAGCTCGTATCTTCATACACTAGTCCGTATCTGATTGAACTGAACGACCAGCTCATGTATTCTCCGTTTGCCTCACAATATCTGGTTGAACTCCAGGTGAGATATCCTGTCATCCATGGACTGTTCAATACTTTCTCGATCAAGTGTCAGATAACATCACGTGGTCGAACTCTTCGACCACTAGTGGCATGGCCATGCATTTTCTTTATCCGACCACATCGAGGGGCCTAGAGATATCTCTCCTGCCATCTTAGGAGGGGCAAATCCCATATCCAAACAGTCACATTCCTTTGCATGTTTCATAGCATACTTGAAAGCTATCTTTATAACTATCCAGTTACGGAGTAGCATTTGACAACCTCAAAGTGTACTCTTACACATGTAGGAAACCACGTTGATATCAGGTCTAAGGATTATATATCATCATTGCTTGAGACCAACTGATGACACATGAAATCATAACAATATCAATTGTGTCTCATGGTGGGTCAATCCAACACTATGTTCTCTAACATGTGTTCACATTATTGATTTGATATCCCTAAATCCATGACCGGTGAAACATGGTCATCAATCAATACATGTGCTTGTCGAAAGAGTCACTAGTGTTCCGACCAGTGACATTCGACCAGGGATACATTTAGAACGACATCATCATAAGTTAAAAGAGCTTCACCAACAAGTCGCATACTCATTAATCTTTATAACTGATGATTCATTCATGGAATAAAATAACACTTATTCAATAACACATAAATATAGATATGATACAATCATCTCTATGATTGCCTCTAGAGCATACCACCAACAGGGGCACCACAGTGGTGGACGAGTCGGCAAAGAGAGCCATAACCTGAGCAAGTTGGTCAACTCGTGCATTCTTCAATTCCTTGAGGAGGATAGACCTAGCTTGAATAAAAGTCAGGAGCAGTTGCATCATCGAAAGGAGGGTAGACAAATTCTGGTACTTCAGATTCATACCCCTGATCATGGTGAGCACCAGGATTTGATCGTTCATGATCTGGCCAACGTCGCGGAGGGTGTCAGAGAGAGTTTTCAGCTTGAGACAATAGTCCATGGAGGACACATTGCCTTGAGTCAAGTTGCTAAACTCGGCTTGGATGTAGATGGTGCGAGTAGTCTTTTTTTATCTCATAAGAGATTCTCGATCGTGGTCCAAATAGCAACAGTCGTGGTGGATGACGCCATGACGATGTTGAGAATCTCGGGGCAGACGGATCTGTAGATCCAAGACAACACGGTGGAGTCACAGAGCTTCGGCATCAGTGGTGGTGGAAGTGTCGGTTCCTTGGAGATGTTCCTCGAAAGCGAATTTGGTGACCGCAACTTCAAAGAGTGTACCACTTCACATAGTTGGAGGCGGAGAGTTCGAGGGTAACCGGGACGAGGGACTTGATGTTGGCAATGCCGACGACTTGCGCCCCGAGATGCGCATGAGGAGCCAGGGCGGTGATGGTGACAACAGAGCGGTGTCGCCCATTGTAGCACGTGCGATCAGGAGGAGACACACATGAGGATGGAGGGAAAAAGTGGTGGCGCGTGCTGCCGGGAGGAGGCGCACACAGGAGCAGGAGCAGCGGAAGGATGGACGGCGGGTCAGGTGATCTGTAATGTAATGTTTTGGAAGAAGCCTCAAAGGGCTCTATGCATTGATCCTCGTATAAATAGATTAAAAACTTGCCGGTTTACAAGAAATATATTCTATCTATACAAAAGATTACAAGAGATATTGTTGGTTTGTGAATAATAACAATATCCATAACCACAGACAGATAATCGGCAATTGCTAACAATATGTCCCGCCGCTGTGCGTGCGTTAACGCACTTTTCCTTGTTGGATTTCTCGCGTGCGTTATGGGAGTGGGATGGCGTACATGCCCATGCCACAGGCATATGAATACGATGGGAGCAAGGCATCTCAAGTAAGCAAATATTCTGTATGCGATGCTTGCTGGTTTAATTGTAAGCTCGTCGGGCAGGGCTCTTCTTGCGAGCGTGAGCGACTGCTGCTGCTGCCGCCACCACGCGAGATGCCCCGTAATGGTGGTGAAGATGCCCCAGACCAAGTCCCAGCAACGCCAGCTTTGTGAGTGCGTGCGTGCGTGCGTTTGTTCCCCGATGCAGATGCATATGTGGTGCGTGCTGCCGCGTGAGTGTTCTTGTTGAACCCTGTGAAACTATTCTCGTATTGCTGCTGATTGAGAATTCATGCGTACTTGTTTCTGCCAATGCCAATGTAAATGGAGTGGATGTGTTTCTCCCGGCTTGATCCTCTAGTTCCAGTTATCAAACGTACGCCAGATTGACGATGCACTTCTGATCATCCTCCCAATCAAGTGGGGAAATACTTAATTTGCAGCGTACATTTACCTGCACATGGGCACATGCCTCTACAGTAACAACGAATAACAAACAGAAGTTGATCGTAAGGCACGGGCACACAAAATATGAAACCACATACTCCCAGCATACAACTTGCTGGTAAGAGTCGCTAAAAACCCACTTATCGTTGGATAGAACCACAAGAAACCATCGACGGCCAACACGTACGACCACACCGGAGCCCCCGAATTCTTTGATGCAAGTGGCCAAACAGCCCAAACTAAGCAACCCGACATCATCTGTTCATAATACCTTCTGCTAGCACTATCCGATTGGCGTATTCTTTGAGCTGCCAGGCCATATTAAAGTCGAAGCGAATCAAAACAAAGATGGCAGTTTCTGCTGTCAAACAAGCATAATGCAAGCTTGATAAGCAGCAGCTAACGTTAACTTGTGTATAGCAGAACTTGCCGACAGAACAGATACATCAATTGTCGCAAGACATGAAAAAAAAACTTGCATGGGAATCCAGAAATATCTGACATGAGTTTTCGTCAACATAATCCACAAAGTAGAATTTTAAACAGTAACAGTTGAAGGGAACAATCCGGGCAGCAGGCTACACCATGATAGTCCTTAAGTTCGAAGTTTTCACCAATACGAGTTCATAATGTTAATATAATGGAGGAACCTTGTCGCACAGTTGCTAACATTTAGATAGTACTCAAACAACAGAGGATAACAAATATCCAGACACAAAAAGCTCACGCTTTTATCAGCATCACCACAGAAGTTCTATTCAGATCTTGCCTGAAAATGTGCTTAAATTAGCGCTCATGAAACCATGTATCGATCAAAAGTAAATTGGTGTAAATTAGAGTGGACAAGAAATATTATTTTACATCAGGAGACCGTGAGTGAGATGGACTCTTGCTTGGGCTCCGTTTCTTGGGGCTTGCTGCTTCACAGTTTATCGGCTGGGTAGAAACATTTGGACAGCAACAATATAAGTAAAACAAAAAAAAATGTTTTAATATGATGAACGAAACTTACAGAAGCATTCGGGGATTTGGATCTTGCTGGTGATCTGCAAAAAGTTCCAGAAACAACGGAATTCAATATCAAATGCAGCTTTAACAGCTTGATTCCAAAAGCCTTGACAATTCACTCGGCATTGGACTAACCGAATGAAAGCGAAAGGAGCTCATGGAAAATAGAAACACTCAATTACACAAGTCCAAAGAATGCAGCAATACAAACATGTGGTATTGAATGCAGTTAGAGCATGCAAGCTACAATAACCATGTGAAGCGTGCCTGAGGTAGGAAGAAAACTCATTCCTCAAGCATTGAACTCCAAGCACATTCCTAGTCACTGTACCATCATAATCCGTATCGTCAATCCTTAATGCTCTTATGTCCAGAATTCCAAACAATGCGCTATGCCCAAGCTCTGATGGTAATCAGTTACAGTATATTAGGTCAGAAATTGGATGGGTTTAGCTTTCCATAGAAGCTCTCAATAAGTGAGCATACCTCATACAACCAACAGAATTGTAGCAAACTGAGCAAATCCCATCCTCAATATCCTAATGTGCAATCCCCAGATCGCCGCACAATCCCAGATAAAATCAAGAGATAATCAAGTCTTCAAAAAGACACAAGAGACTAAGCACTTCGTATTGTTCATAACAGAATCTGAGCACTTGAGATTGAAAGTCCCAAGAAATCAGATTCAGATAATATAACATGCCAACATTATCAGATATGTTTGGGAACATAACTTAGTTAAATTCAACATAATTGATGATGCCAATATACTAAACAAAAGAACGGCACAGTAGTTACTACAGAATGATTATATAGCAAATGAAGTATTGTAGTACTGCAACAGTCAACGACCCTCATCTCAGGCCAAATAAACAGATGTGGTGTGGAAGTCTGACCCAGCATCTGCACATACGCCTGTTTAGGAGTAAAAGACGAGGAGCCCCAAATATAATTCCATTCATTAGGCCTTTCTTGTAGCAGCCCTAAAGAGGCAATACAAGTATCTAATGCCTGAAGTTGTAACAGAGCCGTAGGGGACAGAGAAAGATGAAAATGAGACTCAAGACTATCTTCCTGCAGGAAACTAGCAACCGAGATATCCTTCTTAGCAAAAGAACAAGAGGAAAAGCCTTTAAATTCCTCTTAACAAGTGTAGCAAATCCATCCACCAAAAAGAACCACACCGACGGTTGGAATTTGGCACCAAAAGATGGTGATAAAGAGCCCTCCCAACTTAAATTCACCCAAGGGACATCCGCTTAGGAACATTGATTAGCAACAAAACTAAATAAATAAATCACTGATATTCCAATAATTAAGATAACGAAATGCATGTCTTTTAATCAAATCTAGATGAAAGCACAAAGTCTCTAGGTTTAATGATAGCAACTAAGTAATAGTAACTGTGTGATTAGTATCATGCAATGTGTATGTGTTACTCTCATTCCATTCATATCGCCTTCAATGATCATTAAAAAACAACAAAGCTAGGATGAGTCCAAGACTCGACAGGTACATAACAGAACAATAAGCATACACTTATTAATCTTATCATTCACGTATTTCATCGCCATCATCATATTTTCCATCACCATCACCTTATTGTTTCATTAATGCAATGCTTCGCTATATATGTCTACATGCACATCACATAGCTTATACCGGTATAATGGGGTGCTCACCCGTTTGTCCTGTTTCATACGGGTCCAACCTCTATTCCCGTGGAGTGCCTACCGAAGTAGGTCTTTTTCTAGAGTGCTCCGAATCAGTGTTCCACTAGGCGCTAGTCGGGCAGCAGACCAGCGCCTAGCGCCTAATCGCCGCCTAGGCGGGACTAGGCGGTCGCCTAGGCGTGATAAATCGGCTAGGCGGGCTGCGCCTAGCACTTAGGCGGTCTAGGCGGGCTGCGCCAAGCGCTTAGGCGGTCTAGACGGGCGCCTAGGGAAACACTGCTCCGAATTAGACATATAACTTTCACCAACCTGACTCATGCACTCCGAACTAGTTATATGACTTCCTCACCAACATGACTCAAATGCACTCCTTTCATGATGTGAATGCAAATAATGCAATGTTTTTTATTATCCATTAACATGCTCCATTATCATCATACTATCATTATCATGTATCATCATGGTCATATCATCATTAGGACACTGTAATAAGCATGTATAAAGCAAAAGCATTATAATAAGCATAAATATATCATGACAAATTAAATGTAAAGACAAGTGGTAAACAAACTGACGTCTACCGCGCACTTGCATTTTAGCCACGGAAACTAGAACGATGCAAAGACAGCACCGAACTCGAAGCAGCAATCAGTGGACAAAACCAATATTCACCTAAAAAACATGCAACATCGTTCCTACGTGCAAACCCGATATAACTAACCCCTCCTCACCGGACACCCTACCCGTTGTACCGGTGATCAAACCATAACTTCTAATTCTGGAATCCAAACATAGCAAACCCTATGTTTTCTGGAATCTACACAAAATTTCCAACACATTCCAGTTATGCAAATTCTCTGATAAAGTAACATAAACCCTCGTTTTTCTACCACAAAAAATTAGCAAATATTACCAATTCTAGAAAATATAAAAAATTACCAAACTTTTCCTAGTTATGATCATAATTTAATTCGACCATCTACTGAAGGTAAAAAAGCAAACTGCACGATTGCTACCAACGACGATAGAATTTCAGACAACAGCACTCCTGAAGCCATAGTTTTTACACCATTTAATCAAATCCAATGATCATACACTCTATGAAAAGTTTAAACAATAACCTACAATTTTAATAATATGGCAAAGCTATGAAACAGGACGTACATACCCCAAAACTCCCTCGCAAGACTCAATAGTACAATAACCGAAGTAGGGCATAACAAAAAACACAAATTCCTACTATTGATCTACCCTAATCTATGATTAAATGATAATCTAACAACGTAGCGAATTACGTGGGAGTTCTGGGGTATCTACGTTTTTTTGTTGCATACCTTTATCATATTATGATAGTTGTAGGTTATTATTTAAGTTTTTCATATAGTGCAAGATCACTGAATTTAGTTATAAACGGTGTAAAAGTTATGGCTTCTAGAGCGCCATTGTCCAGAATTCCATCGCCGTTAATAGCAGTCGTTTGGTTTGCTTTATTACGTACAGTAGATGGTCAAATTAAATTATTATCATGATTAGGAATAGTTAAGTAATTTTTCGTAGTTTTCAGAAGTGGTGAAGTTTGCTACTTTTTATGTGGTAGAAAAATGAGGGTTTAGGTAACTTAATTAGAAAATTTGCATAACTAGGAAAGTGTAGCAAATTTTGTGTAGATTCCAGAAAATATAGAATTTGCTTTATCCATGCTTATTACAATGCCCTTGCTTTATCCATTTTTATTGCAGTGCCCTGATGATGACATCAGTGTTCTAAATAACGGTCATTAAGGCCTTGGACCGCCCATTACGTTTATGGACATTTCAAGGTTTGACCATTTTATCCGACCGTTTATTCGGTTTAACAACCGTTAACGTTTAATGGTCCTATTTATTGGGTAAAGTTGCAAGATTGCCATATGACATGGAACATTATAACATACATGAGATGAATGATAGCTTTGCTTTTCATTGCCACTTGATGTGTTCATTCATTCAATTGTGATTCTCTGATTACATTCACAACATATCATCTTTTTTCTTCATGTCACCGCTGTGGACAATTGTTGATAACCTAGTAGTTTCATTCTATATGCACGAAAGAAGATGAATTAGATACTTATTTTGTTATTACAAACACATGTATATATTTATCTGAATTTTAAATAGTAACTCCGTTTACAAGGTCGTTTACAAGGCCGCTTAACTCATAAACACTAAAAGGTGGGGTGACCGTTCATTAACCATTTACCGTTATTTAGAACATTGGATGACATGGTAATGATGATAGTATGATCATAATACAACATGTTAATAGATAATTAAAAATATTCCATCATTTGCATTCACATCATGAAATGATGTGCATTTCATCCAGGTCATGATGAAGTCATATAACTAGTCCATAGCGCATGAGCCAAGTCGGTGAAAAAGTTATATGACTAATCCAAAGCGCTCTAGAGAAATACCTAGCGTTTTCTTGAACACTGCGTATGTTCATTGTTTTATTATGTACTTACTGAGTCTTGGACTCACCCTTATTTTGTTGTTTTTAGGTGATCATTGAAGGCGACATGCATGGGATGAGTAGCACATACACATCACCTGATATCAATCACACAGTTACCATTATTTAGTTGCTATCATTAAACCTAGAGACTTAGCGCTTTCGTTTAGATTTGATTAGTAGACATGAATTTCGTTATCCTAATGGTTGGAACATCAGTGATTTATTTGTGGTTTATTTATTTAGTTCTGTTGTTAATCAATGTTCCTGGGCGAATGGTTCCAAAGTTGTATGAACATTCATCTTTTATGTTTTCATCTTGTTATGCTTGTTGAAAGGTAACCTGCTGTGGGTTTTATTCCATACAAATGTTGCTGGAATTATAAGTAAATATGGTTTAAATTGATAGTGAAAAATGTATAGGTGACATTCTGGGCTCTATGTCGAGCTGACGTGATACAATACACATATTAGATCACTTATTCTTCAAACACGTACAAACGTTGTGCCCCTGAAAGTATTATCTGACTTAAGGATTGAAATTTTAATTAGATTGATGTATGTTACCTTGATGGAGAACGTCCTTTTGATGCTGACCGTGAATGGGAAGAAACAGACCTCGATCGGGATCTAGATGCTGAACGGCGATCCCTGGGAGATTTGCTGCATAGCATATTCAATACAAGTTATCAACAAGGTTACCTAAATACATCAGAATATTGTAAACAGACCTTAGGCTCCTGCTTTTGCTGCGGCTACGACTTGGGCTTCGGCTACGTGAATAGGAGCGGCCTCGCTTGCCATCATATTCCTTCACCTACAGAGAAGTGCATGTGCATGGTTAACCACATAGACTGATTGTGAGGACCGAACCAGAGACAAGCAGCAGTGTTTACCCTTATAACACCTCGGGAAAAGGCATTCTTGAATTCAGATTCATTCAGTTTCTTTATCTGCAAATGGTGGTCAACAGCCAAGGGGATGTTTTAAAGGAACAGAAACACACTACTAGGACTCAAGGATCGGAAACCCGGTACCGGTGAAAATCCCGCCGAGCGGCCGGGGAAAAAAACCTGCCGGTTACCGGATTTCCCGGGAAAAAACCGGTTGAATTTCGCTTGAAAACAGGCCGAATTTCGAAAATTGAAATTTGAATTTGCAAAACCCGGGAAAACCGGTCAGGATTTTGGATCCCGGACCCCCGCCGGTAACCGGTAACCGGCGGTTACCGGCTGGGTTTTTTTCCCTGCTAGGACTAAACTAAAGATCTAGGGATAGTAGCAATAGATTGCCATACAATGCAAAATCAGAGACTGTACAACGTCATACGGTTTTAAGAGAGTATCAGAAAACGTTGTAGAATGTAACGCTTCATATTTATAGGCTAGCAAAATCCAAAAGGTACAAGAAAATGTGCTGAAATATGGACTTACGGCATATTTCATATCATCATAATTTGTGTAGTCCACAATCCCTATTGTGCCTGTAACAAAATAAAACATAGGTCAAGACCTTGCGATTAAAAAACTAAATGGAAGAATTATTGGCTTTATTGCTTCACGTAGCTTTGTACATGGCCACATGTACCATATTGCTAAAGGAAAATAAGAATGACACCCCAACCAAAAGAGCTACAATAAATGCTCCACAACTAGAGCATAAACTATGATGGCGTAGAATTTACCATAACAGGAGTTACAGGGAGTCAGGGACTAGCAACTTAGGAAGTGCTATTATTGCCCTCATAACAGGAGCACAAAGGGGACAAATCACCAGTTCCAAGAATTGAAAGCAATGAAGGGTACCTTCTTGTGGAATATTTCAGGTATATAGGAAAACCAAGTAAAAAGAGTAGTTTGTTGGACTTGATTACGAATCACCAAAATTGATTGTCAGGATCGGAGATAAAAAACTCGGCCGGTTACCAGCGGTAACCGGTCTTACCGGTGGGGACCGGGAACGGATAAACCGGCCGGTTTTTCCGGGTTTAGCAAATTCAATTTCCAGTTTTTGAATTTCGGCTAGTTTTTAAGCAAATTCAAATGAATTTCATCCGGATTTTTTTTCGATAAATCCAGTAACCGACTGGTAACCGGCCGGTTACCGTTTCTAGCCAGTGACCGGGAAAGTGCCCGGTTCCCTTTTTTAACCCTGGTCAGGATCCCGGAACAGGAAAAAAGGTTTTTTTTTTGAAACTAATAAAAAAAAAGATTTTGAAGGACTACTAATTGGATAGGTTAGCCGCCTGCAGGTCATAAGAATTTTGATTGGGATTGGCTTAGCTATTCATAAAATTCATGTGGTACTCTTGTGTGTATAGATAAATGATTGGATGTAAGCTGAGGATTGGAGCTGCTACTTTGGCCATAAAATTGGGATTAAGGCCATTTGCTTCACAAAAGAAAAGAATCAGAACTATAGAATGAGGTTTTTACACATGTACATGGAACTGCATGCACTACACCACTCAAAATGCATCAAGATTCGCGCCCCTCTGTTCCTGTCCATTTTTTTTAAAAAAAAACCTCACATTTACCTTCCTTCCCCTCTCCCCTCCCCTATCTCCCTTCCCCTCTCCTCCCAACGCCAGCCGCCGTCACGCCAGAGCCAGGAGGGTTCCTTGTCTTCTCTCTCGGCGGGCATGAATCTTGATGCATTCTAAGTGGTGTAGATAGTGCACGCGGTTCCATGTATATGCGGTTTTGATTTTTCTAGAACTATATCATCATGTTTGTGCTTAAGAGGTAGATGATGAATATTGCTGAGATGAAAACTAACTAAAAGTTGAAGCTGTGGCTCAAAATAGAGCTTACCACTGCCTTCACGATAAACTTCTGAGAAACAAACTTCACCAGCCCTTCGCATATGGTCCTGAGCAGAAATTGTCAAGATAAGTGTTATTGTTCCTCAAAGGAAATAAATCCAGTTTACAGCAAAAAATCAAGAAAGAAGTTCTTGCAAACAAACCTTTAAATCCTGCCATGATGCAGAAGAAGGCAGTCCCGTAACCAGAACTGTGCGATATTGCAAATGATTAACTTGCATACAGAGAAATGAGCACTAAAATAAATTTTTAACGTTGACAAAAACCATACCACGGTATTCTGAGTGCCTGGACACACCACGGCGCCCTCCTCCGCCAAAGCTGCTTGAACGGTCAAAGGAGGAACCATGACCTCTCCCACCATGAGCAGGTTCCACCTGTACATAAAAGTGGCCATTAGACGGACAAATCAAAGACAATGGAAGTGAAGAAGTTCTCAAATCTCTAATGTGATTACCCTTAGACGGTGTCCGTCAAAGTTGTAGCCGTCCCGTCCAGCAACTGCATCTTCAGCATCACGAGGATCTTCAAACTACAAAATTAGCATAGTGGCTTATATTAGCAGTTTGTCACCCACAAAAAAACTATGGGGCGTTTGGAACTTTGGATGAGGGGTATTCCTTTCGGATATTTTGAGATATAGTTCATAAGGATACGAATCCAAATCCCCCTAATCAAACAGGCCCTAAGCATTATCCAAAAAATTAGGGAGTATATTACCTCAACAAAAGCATAACCAGGCGGCTTCGGAGGAATCTTCAAGTCAATATCAACAATACGGCCATACTACACAGCAGGACAAGGTTGATAATATTAGACCTCTACACAAAATCATACCCAAAAAATCAATAATAACAAACAAGTATGCTCTCAAGCGCATATCTTGACTTGAGATTCTTGAATGCAGTAGAGAATCAACTAGGGGAATGCCAGAGGCATCATGTTTTTCAAATCAGTAACCTCCTCTGATTTATTTGCATGGCCGTACCATATTATCATCTCAATACATCCCATTGATTGCATAAATCATACAAGACTTAAATTATTTAGGAACAAGACATTCAAGATAAGCAGGGTAACCACATCACAGAATTTAACCTAACGAAACCGAAGTAACAGATAGCCTTAACGCGGCTTCCTTATTTTTACAGATTACGACCAAACAAATTCCCGACCTTGTAGAAGAGATCATCCACCTCCCTCTCCCGGATGTCGCCGGGGAGGTTCCCAACATAGATCGTCCTGCTCCAGCGCCTGCTCATCCTCACCCGCTGCAACCTACCAAACAAAGAAGCGCCAGTCAGATCATCCAAACAACGCGGTAAAAAAAGGGCAGACAAATCGCCCCCGCATGGGGGGCGCATGAACCACGAGAGAAGATTGGGACGAAAATTTCTTACCGGAAAGCGCTGTGGATTGGAATTTGGAAGGGGGAGCTGGGGGCTAGGGTTTGGCTCCGCGGCCGCGAGTTCGAGGGGAAGGGTAGGGGAGGCGAGGGTTTATGAATTATGACCACTCGAACTCGAGACCCGGAGAAAAAAATGACCAGAGCGCGACTCTTTGGTTGAGGAGGGAGCGGCGGACCCGTCTCGTCTCTATAGACGTGGGCCGGAGTTTGGGCCCACTCTTCATACGGGAGGTGTCCGTATGGCCGGTAAGATGGGCTGGGTCAGCTGATTCCAGACTCGCTTACGATTGGGCTGCAAGGCCCCGCTAAAAACCAGTAGATTATCTGAGTTGCTACTGTGTTGTCGCGTGGGTTCGCAACTTGACCCTGTTTATTTAGGTTTTTTCTTTCGCTTATAAGCAAAAAAAAAAAAAAAAAATCTAAGTCTAAACAAAGAAGTGGTTTTTTATACAGCTTATAAAAAGCTTAAGCCTAAAAGCCATAAGCCATGGGAGAAGTGTTTTTTTTTGCTTTTGTGGAATGGAATAACAGTCTGCCATTGAAGTTCATTGAAATTATCCACGAAATGCCATTGTATATAAATCCCAATCATTCCGTTTTTTCGATGTTCGTCGCCTCCCCCTCGCCGCCGCTTCCTCCTCGCTCTCCTCCTCCCCCGCCATACGCCGATCTACTCCCATCCCACGACACATTATTGTTTTCATGTAGACTCCACTTGAACATCTAGAACCAGTTCTAAGGGAGGATATTCGCAAGGTGTTGGCATTAACAATTTAGTTGAAGCAACAACTCTAACTTGCTGGTTGATGATTTATTTTCATTTGTTTCATCATGCAAGGTAATGGTTGCTACAGTCGGTGTGATGAAATTGCAAATGAGAAGTTTGGTTGCCTAATGTCGGATGCAGTAAGAACTTACCATTTAAAGATCCTTTAACCTTTGTAGAGTTTTGGAGTGCACTAATATGGTTGCAATCTTCTTTAGGAATGGGTGGATTTGGATAATGCTATCCAGTCAGGTCCAGTACCCGGCTTTGGGAAAAAAAACTTGGCTATATTATGAACGTTCACATGCAAGAGTAAGCCCTTGAGTGGTTTGAGACATTGACACGGAGTTGCGCTCTTGAAGGTATGTGCCGGATACTGTAGATGTGGTGGGTGGCAACCAGGCTCAAAGATCATCAGGATGCTGTTAGAACATGATGCACCATGAGGACTGATGCGCCTATCCTGAGCTGTCAATTTGTGGATGTTGTGCAGTCTATGGGTAGCTTCATATCTTGTGAATACAGACAGTGAAATAAGAGAAGTGTAAACTAAAGTTCCTCCATTATTGTTTTGTATGAAACAAACTTGAATTTGTTCTATCTGAATTGAATATTATTTTGTTACCGTGTTATTTTGTTCAGTTGGCTAATATATACTCTTTTATATTAATTTCGTTCATTACGCAATGTTCAAAATTAATACATGCACGAACGAGTAATTTTTTTGTTTCGTATGTACACTTGCATGTATCGTTATATTTATAAATTTCATGCAAAATAAGTTTAAATTCATCTTTAAAAACATCCTTCAAACCCTCAAGAGTAATTCAGTCTTTTTATCCTTCACACACAACTCAATAAGCCAATATCCTATAAAAAGCCTGATACCAAACACCAAAACTTGACTTAAAAGCAGAAGGGCTTATAAGCTAATTAAACAAAAAAAACTAGCTTTAAGCTATAAGCCAAAAAACCTAAGCCTAAACAAACAGAGCCTTAGTGTGGTATGCAACTAGTGTTACCTCCTCTGTGAATGGAGCATAGTAGACGAGCGCAGGAGGTGCGATCGAACAAGTAAACCGACTATGGAAGCAACGAGGATGCTTTCCAGCTTTCAGTGTCCATGTTCGACAACTTCACGATCGAGTTTGCATGTTCACTTCTAAAGAGAAATACAACGAAGATATCGATAGCTCATACCTAAATAGAAGAGAAGCAAAGAAAAAAACACATAAAGAGAAATACAATGAAGGTATTGACAGCTCATACCTAAATAGAAGAGACCGGGTGACCCCTCCTTTGCAGCTCTGTCCTTGCCTCCTTCGCTCCTCAGCCTTCGCCCTCCCATCATGGCCACAGTGGCTCATCGCGGCGGCACCTAGCACCAGCAGATCCCCTCCCCTTCTCGGCTACTCTGCCCTCCCCCTCCCGGTCTCCAGCTCATCGTGTTGCATCCTGGTAGATCCCCAGCTCATCGTGTTGCATCCTGCTTCTCCGTCCTCCCTCTCCCTGGCTCTAGCTCACACGTTGCCGCCCGCCGCCCCAGGCTACAGGCTCAAGCTTTCCCGCGAGCCACACGAACTCCTACTGTTCACTGGGCCGCACCTCCTAACGTACCACCTCGGCTTCCCAAATTCCCCGCGCGATCGTCGGCTCGCCGCTGCCCACCATCTCGTTGCTACTCTGCTAGGGTTTCAGCTCTGTCCGGTGCCTGCTCAGGTACGCCGCACCCATTCGATCTGGTAGGGTGTGATGGCTGCTAGCTGCTCGCTAAGTTGTGGGGCAACTGTTGAGAAATGATATATATTCATATGACTTCTAATCTCTTCCTCCCTCAACCTTTAGCTCTTGCATCCATGGTCTATTGGTTGTTGTCACCGGCGAGGGGGGGGGGGGGCTAACGAAGCCCCCAGTGGATTTGCCCCTGGGATCTGTACTACATTACATGATATATGAGATGGTGTACATATTATAGAAGCACCAATCTTCATAGGAAGCGCATTATCTGCCTTTACATGAACGGTGGGTTCCTTATAGTGAATATGGGCAGTCGGATTCAAAGCGAACGATGCGGTGCAAATCGATGGCTATAGTAACTAGTTCCTCTTGCATATTTTTTAATGTGCTACATGCAGTGGTGAAGCCAGGATAAATATGTTGAGAGACTCAAATGACTAAGCTATTTTTTTTACTAGAAACCGAAGAGGACTAAGCTAAATTGGGACAAACATAGTGTTATGCAATCCAAATTTATACATGAATATAAGATAAGCTTAGCAAAAAAAATGCAATGAATGTACATCGCGTAGGGTTATCGGCGCTGGCGGAGGGTGGACTAGAGCCCAATGAAGCCCCTCTGGTGGATACACACATGGATGACGACATCGGTCCAACTAGGGCAGTGGGTCTTCTTGCAATCGATGGTCGGGAACTCCAGCTAGTGGTATTGTCATCAATGGCTGTGTGCAGCAAAACCCCATCAACCGGCTCGTTCGCCCAAGAGGCCCCTGCCGCTCGGCACACTTGGCTAGCCCTTCCCCAGCTTGTTGATGGCGATGTGATATGCCACTTGCTGGTTATTGACGTTGTTGATCTCGTCGCGCATTTGGCTTTTGAAGTCGTCGATCTCACCTTGGATGTAGGTGCTGGACTTCAATCATCCGCTCCATCTATTTGCTAAGATCCTCGTTGGACTTGGTTTCAGTCATAAAAGCTTAGTTGTTTAGCTCTGATTGATTAAGCATAAAGCATCGGCTGGCTGCATATCCACCCTTAACCACCAAATCCTAAAGATAATAACCGAATCTTAGAGATAAACTTCCTAACCAAGAGATAGACTTCCTGAATTACTCGGTTGTTTTCGAGTTTGCTGGTTGCACCGGGCGGACTCCTACGCTGTTGCAATTGCGCCGATGGTAGTACCCCACATTACATTATCATTACTGCCAGTGACAATTCCATTTTCTAACTTTTAAAGTAGGAAATCATGATACCATATATTAGTTTTCGCATTTCCAATATCTATAGCTAAGAAGTAAGTATATTGTAGAATCGCATATACCTGTTTCAGGAATATCATTAGTGAATATAAAGTCAATTGGGGAGCTTCGAATACCTAAATTTACCATCACAAAATTGATATTTGCTCTTTGATAATCGACTTAATTATTTGAGAGCTTTCATTTTAACTGTCGTGACCAAACATTTTTTTTAGTTTCACAGACACATGTTGAAACTTCTCATTTTATCGTATGTTATTTTATTTTTTTGTCACGAAGAGATGGTAAAAGTTTCTTAGTTGCTGACAAAGGTTCTCATTTGTGTAAATTGTGTTCTGTACAAAGCGAAAGATAAGGGTGATCATGATGATTAGCGGGACATTTTGGAAGAAGACATAAGAGGTGCATACCCAATTCTGATCATCCCTGACACAAAGGATAATCCCCTAAAAAAATATTGCTGAGGAAATGGATCAAGAAACTCTTGCTGCCCTTGTTTTCAACATGCTTAGATGAACATTGAAGATTGTAGCTATCAAAGCCCCTTGTTTTGCAGAGCGCAAAACCCAACACTTCGATGATATTTGTATTGTCGTACTATCAAAGGTTAGGCAAACTTCAATTTGGAGCCTTTTCATGATCACTTCTGCTTCTTATGAACATTCTTGTTTCTGTGGCAACTATAATAAAATATAATGTTGAGTTGTCACTAGGCAAAGGCAACAAACAAATCTAAGGATGCAACAACATCATATATATACTAGGCATATTTGGCACTATAAACAACACATGATCATCAATTCAAATGTTTCTATCTCATATATATGCGCTAACAAGGCAAAGCCTAGAACAAGAATACTACTAATGGAAGTAGGCATTAACATCGTCACATGATTTATTTCTAGGAAGCAAGACCTAGCCATATCAAAAGATATCACTGTGACTTACAGAGAATCGCTCCAGCGAAAGTCGCGGTAGAGTCTGATATGAAGAAGACGACGCGAAGCAGATGATGGAGAAGGAGGAAGCCGTGAGTAGTCGCACGAACGCTTCCTAAAAAACCTAATTCGCCTCAACCCGTATAGGATCACAAGGGACGCCAGCTTCGGAGACACTGCTCTCCCGAAGAAGGAATGGAGAAGCCAAGGTTGCGCAGCATAGAGGAACCGGGCAACAAGACGATACTGATTGTCTCTGTTCTGTTTCTGAGAGAGGCTATTCTGACATTGATCTCTCCCTAATATAGAGCCAACTTGAGCAGAAGAAACTATCACTATTAATGTAATTACTCTATTTTAAATGCAGTTAATGCGTGCTATAAAAGCCAATCAAAACAGTGTAACTGAAGCTTTCAATTTCTAATTCATATGCATGGTATTGAGGTGCGAAAAGAAGCTACAGCTCCACAGCCAACCGGGCACGAAATTGCCGGACCATTCGTGTGCACGTCGTACGCGTGGGGTCAGGCGATGGCGTGGCGAGTGCGCGCATGTGTTATTCTTTTGCTTGTTTCAACTGGTAAGACCAACTTGACTTTATATATTGGTCTCTTCCTACCTAGAATAGTAATATGATACTAAACTTACCACCTTTCACCATGTATTAGTGGACCTTTGGGATTTTCCTAGTATTTAATTAGAATATCGAATGGGTCAAGCCCAAAAACTCTAACATCACCCACCCACCACCCTTAACACAATTTCGAGTAGACCTGATACTCGTTTACAAAATTGGTCATATCTCCTTCATACGATCTCCGATTGCACGTTCATGGATGCGTTGTAAAGCTATCGCCGAGCCCTATGCCATTTGCACATTCTCGTAGTTAGAATCCAACATCGCAGCATGTTGGACCGAAAAGGCGACTAGAGGGGGGTGAATAGGAGCACGCTACCTTTTTCACAAATAATTGATCCAATAAAACTTTACTCCAGTAGCTATGGAAGCTATGAAGATCAGTATATCAGTACAGCGAAAGACTAATATTGAATCCGATTCAAACCCCTAAGCAATACGATAAAAACAACAAAGATTGAAACAATTCAATGTACTGGCGGTCTGACCTCTGGCCTTGGGCGGTCTAACCGATTCCCTGGCGGTCTGACCTCTGACCTTGGGCGGTCTGACTGATTCCCTTGCGGTCTGACCTCTGGCCTTGGGCGGTCTAACCGATTTCTCCGTAATGTAAGAACAAACTCGATGATTTAAGATGAAAATACATGAAACTTTTGATATACTAATCCAAACTTGATGAAACTTGGAACAGACCTTCTATATGATATCAGGAAGCTATTCCAATTGAAGATTGTGATAATTCTTGGAAGAATAATCCTTTTCTATTTGAATGAAGCGAGGTTCAAAACCGGGTCAAAACGAAAACTAGGTCAAAGCACTTGCTCGTGGGTAATTGATGATCAATATGATCCTAGATAGATTCCCACACGTCACAGCAAGCTAGATCACGTGAAGAAACTAAGCAAAAACTCACGGATCAAAGAAAGACCCAAAATCATCAAATAGAGAGAAAGAACGCAATGAGGCAAGACGTGATCAAACTTTCTCTATATTGATTTGATATGATATGGGCTTACAACCTCTCCATCAACGGAGGACAATACTCAATGCAAGAGCACGAAAATCACATCAAACTCTCTAAACCCTAGCCTCCACCAAAGCTCTCCCTAAGAAAATTAGGGTTTCCAAAATAGCAAAAAAGCCAAGAGGTGGTGCAGCCACCACCCTCTCCTATTTATAGTGGAGGCTTAGACCTTCTAGATGTTTGATCCTATTGGGCTCCCGTTAAGGCCCAAAACAAACGGGACACATACGCACGCATTTTAAAGCACCGTCTTTATCTCCTCTTGACCTAACTAGCTACACCTAGCGTCATCTTGCGCCTCGGATTATCTAATAGGTCACCCTTGTCCATCTTGCACCACGCTTGAGTACATTGACCTCACCCGGCATCGCCGATCGCTCGACCTCACTCTCCAAGCCTAGTCCCGACCATCCTCGCCGTTGACCGTCGTTGACCACCAAGCAACCTGCACAACAATAGATAAATAAACCAAATTTGGGAACAAGTTCTTCACAACTTGACACTTGTTAGTCAAAACCCCCGTGGCAGCTTGTTGATCTGATAGCATCGAACTAGCCACTTGAAGACTGTAGAACCCTTGTCCAGGAATCCCAAAACCACACAGCTTCAGTCCCTGAACTTTCTTATCATCCCGACAACCAAATGTCATATGTCCTACTTTTTTGCATTTGTAGCACACTGGAGGGTTAGTGCATCTAGCTTGATGGTGTCCAGATTGCAGACATCGGAAGCAGGTGCCACGATCCTCAAATCTAAGCACCCCTGTATGTTACCCAATATCACCCAAACTTTTTTCGGCTCCTCTCCTTTACCGGCAACCCCCGTATTATCCCAAGTAGCAGCCATTCTAGATCTGTCAAATCAAGGAATCCCCCTCTCCCCCACCCAAAACCACCCCTAAAATCCCCTCTCAGAGGTTCATCACGACGCAACACCCCTTCTCTACTCTGAACCTCATGCCGAGAATTAGCCTGCCACCCCTTAACCTGAGTAAAATCATTTCTACCAACTCCCCCAAAAGCCCTATATTCAAAACAAGAACGATATGAAATCTGAGAACCAAATTGAGTACCTAATTTCTGAGGAACCCCTTGCTAATTCTCTTGGATCCGCCTCTTCTGCTCTTATTCGCGATGTAATTTCTCTCTCAGACCGTCTTCTATTAGCAAATCATCATCCTCCATCCACTCGTCAGGAGCATTTCGCTTCTCCCCGACCCGGTGATGGCCACCCCCTCCAACACGTTAAGGAAACCTTTGCCTTCCCCGATCCATCTCCTCCCCCCGAACCACCTCAGCAAAGGAACGATTTAACGGTGGAGGATCTTGAATCCGCCAGACGACCCGAGTTTGCGACCCCAGACGACACACTTCGCAGCTCCTAGCAGGGAACCCTAATTGACCCACGCACGCATGCTGCCCGGATGGTCCATCCAGAATCTCTGCACCTCTACTCCAGTGCATGTGTAGTTCGTGAACGCTAGCTGGCTGGCTAGCTAGACACCAATCTCAAATTCTCTCGCCTCCCGACCGAGTGAATAGTTTGCATTGCACGCGCGCAAGCAAGAAGCGTGTGGGACTACTACTAGCTAGCTAGCTGCTATCTAGCTCGACCACGCGAGTATGCATGCTCCTATACGGGCTAAGAGCTAGCTATAGCTAGCGTTAATCGGCCTGCGAGTCAAGTGGCATGCATGCACATCATGTATGTCTTTGTCCCGCACATTGGCACAGTGGTATACACAATACATAGCCATCTGGTACGCGTGTGTGGTGCGCCAAACCTTCGCGTGCTTCGACTTGTCAGCTTATTGCTGGACAACGCGCGTCCATTGATCGCGCCATGTATATATATTTTGACCAAAAAACGGGAAATTTCGGTTTTACGGGTAGGTATTGAGTTGCATGCACCAACTAATTTATCCAAAAGCTTAAACTGATGAGGAAAGAGATACAATTCACTTATACTTTAACACTCCCCCTCGTGTATAGGCTCCTTCAAACCTAAGTCGTGGAATAGAAATGGGTTGTAATTTTTTTTTTAATTGCGTCAACCGAGTCTTGAACTCAAGACCTCTCGGCTCTGATACCATATTGAGTATACCATATTGAGTTGCATGCACCAACTAATTTACCCAAAAATTTAAGCTGATAAAAAAAGGGGTATAATTCACTTATACTTCAACAGTAGAGCCGGTACGAATACAAACCGATTCTCAAAAATTTACGCACTCACACTACACGTTTTGACCACTAAACACATTCACATGAACCAATCCCATGAGAATTATTTTGGGTGACGCGTGTGGGTTCAATATCCCTGGGATCGAACGTCCGAGCTGCATGCCTCGCACCAAGCCAACCGAGCTACGGCTTGGTCCTCCGGACATTCCAGATTGTGTACCTCTTGGTTAGATGAGATGCTGTCTCTGGTGCCACATCGCATAAAGGGTGTAAACTGTGAGGCCACCCTCGAGGTTGGACTAGATCTCTGGCCCATGTCGAAGTCCAAAAATAATTTAAGGAAGAGATAGGATCGATGGTTGAGGGGTTTGGTGGTGAGACCGAGAGAGTCCCGGACTCCCGGTGTGGACTGGACGAGTAACTAGGTCCTGCTCTTCCTGCACCTAGACGTGTGTCCTGTTTAATCGGAGTATATACATATATATTCAGTGAAAAAAACGTATATCCGTGTGTCTGTAAAAATCTGTAGCCTTCGAAATTTTTTCTAGTGTTAGTTGTGGACTAGCACGCATATATGCATGTGTGGTGTGCATCCTCCATGTACTCTCTTAAGAAAAAGAAAAAGAAAAAGTCAACACCCTAAAGCTAATGGAGTCTAAATATGAGAGGGGAGTGTTGAAACTATCAACAGTGCCCGATGCAAGTTTATTGCCATAAGCAACCACATATCGCACACAAAGACTTTATATATTTCACGAACAAAACAACGAGACAATCAGAGCGTTACGCAATACAAATAGATACAGGTGCTTCTTAGAAGCATGTGGTATGCGTGGGTAACATGTACATACGATGCGACGAGATACAAACCGAAGAAGCTAGGGTAATAGACCATTAGGTCCACTTCTACGTATTGGTTAATGCTTAGCTAATTATTATTCCGTCGTAACTCGTAACGACGACCGACACGACACGGCCAGTTCTAGCCGAGAATTTAGACGAGGGAGAAAGCCATGGGGGCGATGTTAAGGATGCCGCCGATGATCTGGCCGATGAGGCCAATCAGGCCGCCGAGGTCGCCGATGCCGAGGCTGCCGCCGGCGGCGCCCACGAGCTGCAGCGGCGCTGTCAGCTTCCCGGTGGCGTCGGCCAGGGACACGTTGCATGCGGCCAGCGGGGTGATCACTTCCACCTTGCACTCGTTGCTAAGCAGGGGGGTGAGCTGCGTCGTGGTCATCGGGCCCAGTTTGATCATGAAAGCTCCGCTGCCATCCGCCGTCGTGCCGGCCACCACCCTGCCGGCGCACACCAGCTGCACGCCGGCGTCTGTCCAGACCGAAAACAAGAAAACGTTGAGACGGCCGGAGATCAGTCGCATTAATTAAGTGGCATTCAGGCAAGAATTAAATAGGTCCTTATTACTGGGGAAAGCCGAGACCGCCGCCACGTTGATGGAGCTCCCGGCGCTGCATGGCACTATGCCGGTGAGTATGACGATGACACCCGGGCTCGCCGCCTCCGCACCGTGCGGGGCGAAGCCGACGAGGAGGAGGAGGAGAACAGCGGGAGAAGGCTCTTGATCGACGCCATTAATTGGTATCAAAGCACTGTTGATCCTCGATCTCTCTGAGCTGTACGAGGGAGAGGATGCGCTGCTGAGTGCCTGAGTGTGGTAGCTCATGCTGCTGCATGGATCCTCTATTTATAGCCGTGCGAGGAGGCCAAGTTGCGGCGGTTTTTTTCGACTAGGTGGCTGCAACCTGCAATACTGGAAGTTTTAGCATTTCTGGAACCTCAAATGTTCTTTATTTTCAAAACTAGTTCTCTTCCGTCGTAATCCGCATATTTAGTTATTATACAGTACATCTACCCTTGTTCCTAGGTGTTGTAGAATCCTACCCCGGCCTCGAAGGCAGGTGACTCTGCCCTCATTTCACCAAGGCAGCCACTTGTCCAAGACAAAATTCCAAAAAAAAAAAAAGATAAAAAATTTAAAAAAAATTACATAAAAATCTAATAAGCTTAATAAAATATTATTGAATTTAATTGAAGTTTATTTTATTCATTTAAAATGTTTTTATTTTCTAGAATTTTACAATTAAGCCTTAATTAATCTAATAAAATAGAAATTGTTTATTTTATTTGTACTTTCATTCACGTGCTTGTGTTTGATCCACCTCTCTTTTTCATGTAGTCATTACAGTTGCATTTAGCTATACTGACATGGAGGATTCGATATCAGTGCGAATGGTTATTTCTGAGATTCCACTAGAAGATGCATACTTGCAATATAGGCTTGCTTTAATGGCTCAGCGGAGGCACGAAAACTAGAACTACATTAGAGTTCTCGAACAGAAGCACGTTACACATGGTCATATGGCATGATGGTTCGGCTATTTGCTTTAGTTATCATCGCTACTACTACGGTACACTACGACATAAGCATCCGAACTATGTAAGCATACATGCCTTTAAGGGATAGTAAAAACATGGCGGGTAGGCATGTGGAATACTACTAAATGGCCCAACCTACTATGTGGACCGAGGTCATTTGTCCTTCCTTCTGAGCTCAGCATTGTACTCCTCGCCGGCCGCCTTGGTCTCGGCCGCCACTTCCCTCTTTTTCTCACGCTCCCTGCACCTGCACGCCTCGAGACGATCTTTCTCCTCCCGATGGATGCACTCATTGTGCTCGTCGTTCTAGCACTCCTCCTCCCGGATTTCGCAGGCCCTTTTGACATCCCACTCCTCGTAGTCGAGAATCCACTGGTCATGTGGGTGGATCTCCTGGTCGATCCACTTGCGGTAGCCACATAGAAGATCCGGAGACTACGGGTAGATGGGAGAGGTTGTTAGTCCGTACTTTGAAAGAGAAATAGTAGGGGAGCACACTGTAACTGATCCTTACCGGCTTTCGATAGCTGCTCGTGTCCCAACGGCGGTTGGGATAGTCACAGGAGTAGTTCGCACAACCCTAGTAATGCATGCCCAGGCTGAGCCGCTGCTTAGATTTGAAGAACTTGCATGTGTCCTCGCACCAACAGAGAGGCGGCTCCTCCTCCGGCGGGTGTGCGCTAACGCCGCTAGAACATTCTAGTAGGGATTCTTTGCACGGGGCGCCATTGTAGATAACTGCTATCCTAGCAAGCTCCTCTTGTTCGACTCGGGCCGCCGCAGCCCTTGCTTGTTCGTCCCGGGCCTGAGCAGCCCTTGCTAGTTCTCGGATCTCGTCCTATTACTTCTTCTGCATCTTGTCCATCCCAACGTGGTGAAGCAAGCTTGATGTAGTGTTGGGTTTGGTTGTTTAGTGTTCTCTCTTAGATATCTTCCCCTTCCTTTTATAAGCCATATGGTTGGCATGGTGTCGTTAATTTTATGTGAGTAGCCTGCGAGACAGAGTATTGCCTTGTCTTTCTGAAAAGTTGCTGACGAGGCAGAGTATTGTCATATCTTACTTTGCAGGGAGCTGTCACGTCCTGCTTTATGGAGTCCTGTCTTTTTGGTCTGAAAAACTGAGGGGGCATAGTGTTGCCACGCCCCATCGTGCGTAGTCCAAAAGCCGAGGAGGTCAAGGTTGTCAAGTCGATCCAAAAGCCTAAACCCTAAACCTAAACCGTAGGGACCTACCCCATGTGTTAGGCGCGGTAGGTGACCTACACCCTGTGGGGGGTGCCGTCACATCGTCGTCACGTTGTGTCTCGTTGAGTCACTCACTGTCAGTGTAGGACGAATCTTGCAACCAGGTAGTGTCATTTCCGCGTAAAGCTGCTTTATTGGGTCACATCGCGTGCAGAGCTGCCCTAAGTGTGGGGCGCGATAGGGACTTGCCCCCTGTGCTAGTCGCGCAGGAACCTACCCTCCGCCGTGCACCAGTAGGTGACTCCGCACTGTGGGGCACCATCACATCGCCGCCACGCTTGCGCCTCCTATGCTCGGCTATTTAAACATGCGCGCACACTCATTCTTCACAAGCCTCGGGTCTCACTTGGGAAATTGTTCCGCCGCCACTGTTCCTCTTAGGCATCTCTCCTCTTTGTGAGGTGCCTCCTCTCGTCGGGAGCAGAGAATTAGTACTTAACCGCTTTGTTAGTCCTTTGTTGGCACCATTTGCCGAAGTCGTTACTAATGCGATGCATGTTTGAATTTGCAGACTTCCGTGTCTGAGGTTAAGAGACGGTAACGTTGTAACGATAAGTTCAATTTAACAATGTATGTATGGTTTTTGTGATGTGTTTTGGTTGAAATATTGTGTTATTTTCGTCAGAAATGGAGACACTGTACGTGTTCTACGGTAATGTGCGTGGTGGTCCAGACGGAGTTGATATGTTGAGCTGCCAGCGTGCCTTGCTAAACGTTCCCAACCTGGCACACGTGGATTTTCTCAAGCTACGACGGTGCATTCGACAGTAATTCGATAGGCACGTCACCAGGAACAAGATAGTAATAGAGGCGGTCGCCGCCACCACGGTCCCACCACACGGGCAGATGTTGTGGGGCCTGGCGAAGGTGACCAGCAGTGCTATGTGGGCACAGTTCATGGAGATCATTAGCAATTCTCACGCTCCGATCTATCGACGACCCATTATGTATGTCCATTTTGTTAATCCTACTCGGTCCTCTAGGGAGATGTTGTTGAAGGGGGCAGCGGCGCTCTTGTCCCCTTCTTCGGTTTGTTGACGACGGGAGAGGTCTCGGGAGCGCTAGACGTCGCTAGGCAGGATGGTCCAGTTGATGGATATTCTGGTAGTTTCCAATCGAATGAAGGTATGGATAAATGGCGGGATTCTCATGTTGACTGTCATGAGATTATCAATGGCATGTCCGAGGGCATTGCCACCGAAGATGAGGACGACTTTGACTCGCAATCTAGCGAGGACGAAGCTGACGATGAGGGTGGGATCGTCGGTGGCATTGTTTTGACCGACACGGACTATGTTCCAAATCGGTTGGATTGGCAAGCAGCCTCTTCCCTTGTTCTGCCACAGGAGCACGAGTCTTCGTGGGCCTTCGATGCGGACAACCTACTTGTGGGGCAATATTTCCCACACAAGACTGCCACCAAGCAAGCTATCGCTAGTTTCACGGTGAAGACCAGTCGGACTTACTAAGTTTAAAGGTGAGTTTCAACGTTGTTTGTTGTATCTTCAACTATCTACAATATGTCGTATTAAACATTATCTGTCTTCCATTATCTACAGGTCTAACCCTGACACATACATAGTTAAGTGTGTGGTTAGCTCTTGCCTTGGCAAAGTCCATGCGCAGAGATTCACTGGGACGGGAACGGCCTTCCGCATCACAGTCGTGATGGATCAGACATGTGGGCTTGAGGAGTCGTTGCAAATGCATCGGAATGTGACCTCAGGCTACATCGTGACCATCATAAGCCATGTAGTTATCGCCGATTTGACCGTTTCTCTAAAGGTCCTAATGGCTGACATAGCGAATACAGAGGGTATGCCGTTAGCTACAATAAGGTCTGGCGGGCGAAGCGGAAGGTGCTCGAAGGGTTGTACGGTACCTACAAGGAGGCGTACGACCTAGTCCCGAGAATGCTGAAGCTAATTGCGGATGCTAATCTGGGGACATGCATTAACAAGGTGGAGAGGCCCCACCCGTCGAACATCCCACATTCCATAATCCTTGATCGAGTCTTCTGGGCATTTGGCCCGACAGTCCAGGGCTTCTCCCATTGTCGTCTCGTCTTGACTATGGACGGTACATTCCTTTACTGGAAGTACAAGGGAACCATTCTCACCACTGTTGCTGCTGATGGCAACGACTAGCTGCTCTCAGTTGTCTTCGTAATTGTGGAGAATGAGAACACTGATAGTTGGTTGTGGTTCCTACCAACATAAAGCAACATATTGTAAGGGACCGGGCGAATATGTGCATCATTACCGACCGTCATGACGGGTTACTGTCCGCGCTGTAGACCATACAGAACAGTATGAGCCTGCCGTTCCAATGGAACGACATGCGCACATGTTGGTGCATGTGGCATCTAGCCACCAACTTCCACAAGCGCTTCCGAAGTAAGGACCTCATGAAGAAATTCAAGAAGCTCTTCCTGCAAAACCAGAAGCGCAAGTTCGATGCCGTGTGGTAGAGATTCTGAGTCAGGTGCACCGCAAAGCGAGTTCGCTGAGTGGGTGAGCGTGCATGCCCCCGACTACAAGAAATGGTCCCTTCTTCACGACACCTATGGTGCTTAGTACGGCATCATGACAACAAACATGTTAGAGGTCTACAACGGTGTGTTGAAAGGGGTCTGTGCCCTACCTATCACCACTGTTGTCGACGAGACATGGAACCGCACGGTCGGTTACTTCGTCAATCGGGCAATGATGGCCAAGCAGCATTTGGACGAAGGGAAGCAGTACTCGGAGGTTACCCTTGCCTACATGGAGAAGAAGATTACCAAGGCCCGATCCCATGTATCTCACACAATGGATGGCGTGAGGTGGAAGTTCGAGATCCACCTGCGGGATAAGTACGTTCGCGGTTATATGAGAGGTGATCGAAAGCATGTTTGCACTATATGCGATGTGGCAGTTTGCACCTACAACAAGTCTCAACTCCTACACAAGCCTTGCTCCCACATATATGCTGCATGTGTTGTATTTCACCAATCTTGTAGCATGTACATGTCGGAGTACTACGACATATGTCGCATGTGTGATACTTGGAACGGGGAGTTCAACTCCTATGGCGTGGAAGGCCACAACAGGGACCTATGGTCGGGAGCAGTGAAGTGGTCATTGAATGAAGCACTGCGGTATCCAGGCCGTGGGAGACGTCAGTCAAGGCGCATCCGCAACGACATGGATGCGAGCCAATGTGGAGACCGGCCATGACCTATGAGATGTAGGCTATGCAAGACTCATGGGCACTCGTTCAGGAACTACCCGAACATACCTTCTTCCTCTAGCGCCACTTAGTATATGTAAGCTATCCGGTGTATTGAGTCATGTTGGTCGTAGTGATGTGAGTGTTGTAGTGATTTGTGTTGCAACTTGCACTGCTTTGTATAATGTTACAAGTTCTTATTACCGATTTATAAGTACGGATATCTGCCTCGTTTGGGTTATGTCCTGCTTTTCAGAAAGTAGTCATGCCCTGCTTTGCAGAGAGTTGTCACGCCCCGCTTCCAGAGTGGTCATGTCCTGCTTTCTAGAGAGTGGTCACGTCCTACTATCCATACAGTGGTCATGTTCTGCTTTGCAGACTATGGTCACGTCCTCCTTTCCACACAGTGGTCCCTTCGTGCTCCCAACGCTATATATGAATGCTTTGGCTGCCATTCACCTCACTCTTCTCTTCCTCTTCTCCTTTCTTCCAGTGCAAAACGGGATGTCTTCGGCCTCATCTAACTTTTGAATGAGCAGACAATTAGAATCACTATAGGAGCACCTAGTTTGCCCTCATTGCAGGGATCCGACGAATGTGTTCACCTCGCATATGCCAACAAATACATCCCGAGTGTTTATGAAGTGTTCAAATCTTACAGAACTTGTGCAAAATCACCCCGAATGAATTCCATTGCAAATACCATGTTTTCTTACTTTCATTTGAAGCTTAAATTCTTTTGTAGTACACAACATGTCGGTTTTGGTAGTGGGCTGATGAAGCTGTCTCAGTGGTTCGATATATTACAATGCAAATTGCTACCTTGAAAGAAGACCCCCTTGGTGTTGCTACAATTCGTCCAGTGGCTCGAGCGTCCGATCTACCAATGCGAAATGAAGAGAACAGACTTAAAAGACCAGATGAAAGGATGGAAAGAGTTGAGAAGATGCTTAAGAAATTAATTAAGATAGTTAGTTTTGCGGTCTTTCTTCTATTATATGTTATTCTTGCCAAGTAGAACGTCAGTTGTAATGAGATTGTACTGTCCACTCTTTATCTATGCATCGCAGTCTTTCATGAATGAGAATAAAATTGTTCTACTGAGATAGGTAACAAAGTAGAAGTGTCCAATTACGATACCATTACCACACTCTATTTATATTATAAATTACTAACTGAATTACAAGTTACAACATGCTAGCATTTCTAATCTTACTACTGCTCACGCTGGTGTTCACTGCTCCCGGCCATAGGACCCTGTAGTGGCCTTCCACGCCGTGCTCCTGCCATAGGTCTCTGACGAATCTGTTCCTGCGGGAACGTCAGCCTCTCAGGTGACCGTGGGTTTTGCTGCAGGCCATAGCGGGGCTCCTCACCCGCCGTGTCGTCATACTAGGGGGTCACCTGGGGGAGTGATGTTGAGAACATCTCGGTGATCCAAGCAGTAGGATCTGCAGAGGGGCACCAACTCAGCTGAGTTTGCGGGGTGAACTGCTCCGAGTATGACGTGTAGCCAGACTGATATCATGGGGCCGTATTGCCCATTTGAATTTGTCCGAGAGTGTGGTGCTCGGTGGGAGAATCTGGGATAACCTCAGCATGGGTTGCACGTTCATGCTCTCTGGTATGGCCTCTTCCTGCCTTCGTGATGACGACGGCATCAGCGGAGAGTCCTCGCGTCGAATAGCCGACAGACGATTGGCCACCGACGCTGCACTGCTGGGTCGACTCGCTTGGACGGGAGGATAGAGGGGGCGAGGGTACGCGACGATACTCTGCTCGATGCCTCAAGTCGACATCAGTGGGCCTTCCACAGCTCATGCTGCGAACGACGTGCTTAACATCGTCAATAAGAGTCTTCATGACCACATGAAGGCGTTCAACTGTGTTGTCCATACCCCGCTCGATTTCGATGGCGCTACCGCACAACGCTCTGCAAATAGTCCAGCTGCATGGTTACCGAACAAACAAAATTTTGTTAGTTAACCTATTTTTGGAGGGTGTTTTATCTGCTACATGCTCAACATACTGAATCGTCATGACATGCTGCACGGTGCGGGTCCAACCCCAAGCCCAAGCGTTCAGCGTGGCTAGGATCTGCATATCGGGCCGGGGGGCACTTGTCAATCTCGCCCGCTTGTGCCGCACGTACCACTCCAAGTACGTGTTGTAAGTCCCTGCATCGTAAGGTCGTGCCTCGTGGAAAATGCAATCAGTGGCAGATTGCTAGGCATCTATCCACGGCTGTTGCGTCGAAAGCCACTCATCACTCTTGCGGCCCTTCTTCGTCTGCCTGATGGTGGAACAACATAAATAAATTATGGTACTGACATAACAAATGAGTAACGGACCTACAATATTAAGCAATGTAATGTACTTACAAGTGGCTACGCCTCACAAGCGGTCGCCCTGGAGCAGGGGGGATCTCCTGGTGCAGCTGGAACTACCTCATCACCCGTTGCGGGTTGTAGGGCTCAACCATTTGGGAGAACACCAGATGACAAGTTGTCCTCCAATACGACACATCCTGGTGGCATAGCAAGCTCAAGCCGTTCGGCGTCGTGTCCTGCACGAAGGCATCCGTCCAAGGAGTCCATATTATGTCGTTCTCGTGCAGGGCCTCGAATTTGTTGTGGAACTCGGGGTATGTGCGACACGCTTTCTCCCTAGCCCACCCCAATACTGCCACAGTCCATCGGGATCCCATGGTCGGGCCTTCCACGACATCTTCGTTGCCCGCCCCACCGTAGAAATGCTCTGTGCGCGGGTAAGGGTGGACTGTGGAGCGGAAGTATGGCCGTCCGACCGCGAAGTGGTCCCACGACCACAGCGATAACAGCGTGTGGCAAGCCGAGAGTACAGGCTGTTCTTTCGCGCGGCGCCGCTAAGCATCGTGACAAAGTCATGCAGACGTAAGCGCACAAAGATGGTGAACCCCAACCGCTCTGCGGCACATCTCATCGTCGAGTCCATGATGGACTCGTAAGGTGAATGTAACTAGGGTACACCATGTCCCCCTACGTGCTAGGGAACATGACCCACCCGAATAGAACTAGTAAATATTCAATAAGGTGGCAACGAACCACCTCCTCCGTTACATCATTTGGGCAATTCATGAATCGTCATAGCCATGCGTGTGGAATGCCCTTGCACCTCTCAGGGATAGGTTGCTCGAAGCGATGGCAGAGACGCACCTTCCAATCCGACGACCTCGGAGGGGGAACAACTACAAGGCCTCTCAACGGCAGTCGGCCAAGAAGTCGATGTCCCGCAGTTGTCACGGTCATCTCCCTCCACCGGAAGTGGAACGTGTGGGTCTCCGACCGCCAACGATCAACCAAGACGGAAAGAAGGGAGGCGTTAATCAGGAGGTTCTGCCCCATGTTCAGTATGCAGGTGAACGCAATCAGCCCATACTGACGAAGCCTCCCAACATACCGGTATTCCAACGGCTAGGTCTCCCTCTGTCCCCGTGTCACCAGGGTTGGCGGCCCATCACCACCGATCCAAGCGTGACAGCAATAATGGACGTCCCATGCCTCCTCAAGTAGGATTGGTAGATTACATGCCACTGCTGTAAATAGAGAACAACTCATAATTAGCGAATTCATTTAGGTCGTAGATTATATGTTATTGCTGCAAATACATTACATAGCAGATTGACAGTAATTATGCATGTAACAGTTGCAATTGATATAATGCACGTGCATTATTAAGTAAGTACTTAACGCTAAAAATTGCAATAACAAAAGTATAAAATACCACGGGTGAGCGTACGAACGATCGAAATTTGTTTAGCTAATCTAATCAGAACGAGAGCTTCAGCTTATGAAAAATCGTCGGCCGCCCGATCCCTTAAATAGACACGAAATGTAGACAACGAATGACTCGACGAGACGACGACGCAACGAGCCAAAATAGCTTTCGGTGCACTACACCAGGCTATCGCGCCCAGGGCCGGGGGCAGGTGGCTTGCTGCACCCGAGGCTGGGAGCAGGTCCCCTGCCGTGCCTAGGAACAATGGTAGGTGCACTGTACAATGACTAAATGTACGAATTATAGCGGAAGGGGGCTAGTTTTGAAAATAAAGAAAATCAGGGGTGCAGAAGTGCCAAAAAGATGCAATACCGCACCACAGGCAAATTATTTATAAAAAACTCACCAAAATTATACATGCCAAGAGCTAGAGATACCGCATGCAGCAGCTAGCTAGCGAAGCCAGTAGCAACAGTGGCGGATCTAGGATTTGATCACACCTCAAGATAAATTCTAATAGGCTAACATGTTAAAACTAACGCTAATTTCTATCCACATCGGGACATAACAAAAAATAAGCCACAAATGCTTCATTGACATGAAAATTTAGCAAAAATACTTCAACATAACATATAATAAGAAAAATATGGCAAAACATTAAAAAAATTAGCATCTTAGATATACAAATTGAGTACCTAAATAACAAAGATTTCATATGTAACCGAGCCCACCATTTCTTCGTCAATAATAGGATAAATATCGGAATCTACAAAGACAATTAAAAAAAATCAAATAGACGTATGATTAAATACAAAAATACGAAGTTTAGACAGCTAAGTGGTGTTCAGTATCTGGACATGTATACCTTTCTGCAGCAGCAGACTAGCTTCACTGTGCGCATGCTTGCAGTGTTCGAACGGCACACGCATGCTGTCCACGTCGGGCATATGCATGCAAAAATCAACTTGGCCCAAATGCGGCAAGAATAATCTCCATCAATTGACGGGCACCATATGGAGTAGCCAGTAGCGTGTATATGCCAAGCTAGAGATCTTCTGAACGGCGTATTGTGTGAGGTGAGAATACGCATGCACGCTTATTATTGGAAAATGATGGTAAATCGAGGTCGATGAGTTGGATCAGTGGATGGTCATGGAGCCATGTAGGGGATCGATCAGCTAGCTTGCTAGGGTGCGCTCGCGTGGCGTGCTCGAGCATGCATGTTGAATTATTTCTTTTGGTTGGTTCATGTACATGCCTAACAGTGCCAAGAAGATGGGAGAAACAAACCATAACGACGTCCTTGTCGGGTTTGTACTTTCTTCCGATGACCATTATCGGTACGCTCTATTCTCTTTGTGCCTTTGTCTGCTACCTGCGCATTCATGAAAATTACCGAGGATTATTGTTGTTGGGTACCCTTTTTTTTTTTTAATACGCAGCAGTTCTAGATTGGATAAGAATTTATGAGAAATAGTATCAATAACGAAGTAGATAAATCTTGTAGAAAAAATTAAATAACAGCGATAAAATAAGCACAACAAGATAGAAAGATCGGACTGTAGCAAATAAGGGACAAAAGCAAATAACTTATAGAGTAAATTTTGCAAAACCACACTGTCTTTGGTAAAATTATCACAAAACTACACTTTTAAGCAATAATTTCACAAAATCACACTTCTCTTCGCATAACATTTCACAAAACTACAGTTTCAAGCATTATCGTCATATCTAACAGGTTGGACCCACTTGTCAGTCTCACAATTATATCCATATTTGCAAACAGAAACGGAATAGGCTCATGAGACCAATGAGTGGGCCTAGTGCCGGACCCCAAATTTGAAATTTTGAATCCTCTGTGTTCACAGCACCAGTCCTTGATCAGTATCTAGTGCTCATAGTTACATCATTAGATATCAACGCATATCATGAAAATATAAAATTATTGTATAATAATAAACAAAGCGTAAATATACATTATGACGTTTGTCTTTTAGAATGACAAACTAGGCCAAATACCTTTAAAGAATCAACAGCAGAAGCAGAATAACACTATAACATGTGGAAGCCTCACGATATACCCACAGTCAATAGACTGGGGCTCGCGACCTAGTTCTTGGCCTTCTTGATCTTCAGTCTTGAACAACACTCATAATTGTCCATGTAGATTTAATGCTTACTCACTAAAAGAATATAAAGAGCGAGCATGAGTACACAACCGTACTCGCGAGCCAACACACAGAATGCTATTATTATATATGCAAGGCTAATCAAAGGTAGGTTCATGGTTCTTTTATTCGCACAAAGCTAAGTTTGAATTAGTTTATGTAGTAGCAATTCCTGAGACTTAGCATTTTAACTAACACAAGTTTTTATAAACTAAATTTTGTTATAAAGTACTAGTGGAGGATCTAACCTCCTATACCATTGAGGGGCTCTGTCCACCCAATGCTCATGTTCTTTCTCGGGTCACATCTCGTACTTACGACTGGTCCTCGACCAGGCCATCTCAAATCTCTGGGCTTCAACCCACCTTTTTATTTCATCCACAAATCATTGTTTTATAAAAATAAAAGCTAGTTCAAGCAAGTTCTCGGCGCCGCCCATGACTATGGGCACGGCTATCCAGATAGTTTCTCGCTCTGTAGAGGTTGTACACTTTATCCATAAGGGACAAACTTATAATGTCCTCGACGCACCTCCATACGTGTGCAACTAAGTTGATCACCACAAGGCTTTTACAATGCTACAACTCAATATAACCCCACGCCGCTAGGCATCACCTCCTTGGGTCGTGCCCCCGGGAGGTCTCCATTTGCGACATGTAGTTCCAATGGCTTCTACCCATACCCACCTACACACCCACCATTGGCGAGGGTGCAATGAGGTGAACAAATTAGTTAGCCGGGTCGTACCTATTATAGACTTGTGGTTGCACTGTTTTTACACGAGATATCATCACAAGAACACGGTCCTTTATTAACTTAGGCGGTACTTCCCCATATCCCCACCGTCGTGCTCTTTCCTAACACTCGTCACACTTTCCAGCCACCCAAGTCGAAATATATTTTTGGATTTCCTTTGTTTTTAAAATACCTTTCTAGTCAACATACCAGCCAGACTCCAGCCTCACCTACCCAATCTCATTTTCAAATGTGTGTAATGATGTCGGAGCAAATCATTGCCTACAATCTACATGACAATGTATCTAAGTAAGATTAAGCATGACACTTAGATAAACTTATTAACTAGTATGTAAACCATTAATTATAGGGTGACAAAGGATAGTGTCCAAGTTTAAGGATTATAAATTTATACATAATTATTATTTAGGGTATTAACTATGAGCTAGACCAACATATTTGTATAAATCATAGCAATGCAAGTTCATAATTTAAAACAATGTAAATGCATTTCGAATTTAGGAGCAAAATGATCAAAATGTTGACTCGCCTTGCTCAATATTCTAATAACCTCGATCTTGTTCTTGCTCAATGTTCTGATAATCATTTCGCTCAATGTTTTGATAATCATCATGTTCAATGTTCTGATAATCTTGTTCAATGTTCTGATAATCTTGTTCTTGCTTTGTCTTGAACTATTGTCCCATCATAGCTTTAGATTTTATCTACGCAGAATACGATTGAACCCAAGAACGTTTAAAATCAACCAAATCCAATAAATCCAAAGATATTCAAATCAAATGAAAACACTTCAAATGAAAGTAAACATATCTAGGCACGTTTGAAGAAGGAAACACTTCAAACAAAACTAAACATATCTATCGGCATTTTGAAAGAAGGGAGTACTTCAGATCAGATCAAAACATACTCATCTGGAGTTGATGAAAGAAATACTTTAAACGAAGTATATCCATTAATAGTTGGAATGAAGGAAACACTACATACCAAAGCAGATAAACCCAAACTCTATACGTTTGGTCTAGTGGCGGGGTATGTGGGTTTGGCTTTCATCTGTGAGTTGATCTTTACTTAGGGTTTGGCTTTCATCTGTGAGTTGATCTTTACTTAGTCTCACTACTTATGTGGCTTAGCATATACTAAAGTAAACCTATCACACTAGGTTGATCCTTAGCTACAACATCTGCTAATGACTATTTCTCATTAGGTAGGTAACTATACTACAAGACCCGTGGTTTTTTACCCACTAATCCTTGATTAGTGATTAACTCTATCACCTTGATTGCTATCACTAGCCTAATCCATATGTCAATTGGCATGATTAATCCTATCACCATGATTGTTACCACTAGCCTGATCCATATGTCAATTGGCATACATGCACATACATATACTTTTATTTCCTTACTTATTCTAGGTCCTAAGTATATTTGAGCTTATGTGTCTCACTATAGGGTTACTATACTAGGGTTAACCGTAGTCATGACGTTTTTAGATTATAGTATACAACCTTATGTTCATTTGGGTACTCCTAGACACATGGCAATAGGTTAATGGTACTCGATTATTATCTAACTGTCCTACTAACTCCGATTAACTATCTGATTAAATTATTATCTTTATTATTACAACAATGGTCTAGGGTTTACTGGTCATTTGGGTCTGGCGTGTATGTATACACCTAAATATGTCTACATCACCTTAGGTTCTAACTTCCTGAGTTGATCATTGTAGTTCTATTCTTTAGTTAGTTTACTTACTATGTGATTTCTTGCTAAAGGGTTGACCCATTGCTTGTTTGAACCATCAACAAGGTTAAGAATTTTAACCTAAGTTACAAGTGAAGAATTCAGCTAAATGTGTTATCTTAACTAAACGCTAATTGACGTTGATCACTTGAAATTGTGTTTTACTTGTTAATGGTATGTACACACTTGAATCCTTCATCCTACTATTCATTAATCTATTCAGTTAAAAATGTATATGGTAATTGAAACCTGCTTCATTAATATACTTAATCTAACTACTGATCACTTAGTTAACAGGGACCTGCTAGTGGGTGATGTTATTAACTGATTGCTAACCGACTTCTAAGTAACTATTGAGTTTGAAATGTTCCACCGTCAGACATACACTAATAAAGCACTAATTGATGCTTAATAACTTATTGTTCACTGCCAACTAACCTCGAATTGCTTACATTACAATGCCATTCATAATTAACCTCCAGTTTGCCTAAATCATTTACTTTAACTAGACCCTAATTGATATGGCTTATTCATCATCATGTGGCATACAAGGTTGTACGTATATATATGTATAGACTTTTGTCCTAGCAGCACTTTCTAATTAACCGTAAGGATCCACATACTACTCCTGATCAAACATTTACCATTATTTACCATGGCCTAGGATTCTCATGTCATTTGAGATAATATATTTTAATAGGGCTCCTTATTAAACTTGCTCTGTGAACTTAGTTGTCATTGACATAACAAAACTTACTGACCACTTCTAGTTATCATCTAATCGCCTAAGCTGACCACTCCTTAACTCAATGCAATCTCTAGTTAAAGACATACCTACTTCTTATTGAAGTTTTTAAATATAACTTATACTATACCGTATTTAACTCAGCTAATTAATCAATTAAACTCTATCCATTCTTTATTAGCCCCTAGTCAATATAAGTGCATCTTTCTAACTGGACGTCTACTACTCAACTAATTTGAGTGGTTACTTGATTAGGTGGGGCTCAATTGTCACGCACCAACAGAGAATCACAAATAGAAAGGAATAGCCACAGAGAGATAGGGGGGGCCACTATCAGTCACTCGATCATTCCAACAAAGAGAAAGAATAGAGAGAAGAAAGGTAGGCCAGCAGAACAGACGACCAAGGGCAGGCGGTGGCGATGAGGGCAGCACCGGCAGAGGAGGTAACGCCAGCGGTCGTGGATGGACAAAATAGAATGGGCCGATGAGAGCGGTCCCAATGAGGGGGGTGGCGCTGCTCTAGGTGGTCAGTGGTGGCCAGGCAGCGGAGATAGACGGCCAGCCTGGGGAAAGGAAGGGGGCGGTGACGCCAGAGCAGGAGAGGGGGAGGTCTAGGGGGAGCATGGGCATGAGGGGGCTATGGGGAGCTCACCCATGTGGTTGGTTGGGGAAGAGGAGGACCGAGATGTGCCAGCAATGGAAGCTCGAGGGTGGCACATCAGGGACGTCGTGGAGGCGATGGCCAAGTGCGGGGAAGCTCCAATCGTGGGTTGGGGAGGATGAGAGGGGTGAGGGGATACTCCATGCATGGGAATTGAAGAGATGCTCACCGGGGGCGAAATGGCATCGGTGGTGGCGGAATCGGTTGGGCTTGGGGAAGAATGGGACCACGGCGAGCTCTAGTGGATGAAGACCAAAATTGGTTGAGGGGAAATGACAGGATGACTTGGGAACACGATGTGACACGTGTGGCTTTGGATGGAACGCACTAGGACGGTGGCGCGACGAGGGCAGCTTTGGCGGCCAAATGTAGAGGCGTTGTGCCTCGTACGTCTGTGCTAGGTGGAGAAGGGAAGAAGGTGGAAATGGTAGAAGGATGAGAGCGACTCTAAGACGGGCCTTTATAGGTGGAGGGTGGAGGGCCGGTGGTGGTTCGATCAAGATGGGCGCGGCGAGGTGACGGGTGGCATGGGCAATGGAAGCAGACGGCGGCACGGCACTGGCAAAGGACGCTGTGGTGAGCTAAGGCGACATGGCGGGCAAGATGGTTGGGATGGGGCAAAGCGGGCGAAGGTAGGGTATGGCGCCAATACTGGTGAGTGAAGGAGGTAGGGGAGGAAGAAAGAAAGAAAGGCAGCCTGGCAGGTGGGCCGGGGGAGAAAAGAAAGAAAAAGGGGGGAAAGAGAAGGAAAAAGAAAGAGAGAAAAAGGAAAGAAGAGAAGGGAAAGGAAAGGAAAGGAAAAGTAGTAGGGTTGGGCCGAGTGGTTTCGGCTCAGACCACTTCTGACGTTTCGATTCTTTTTCTTTTCTTTTTAACTTGGTTTGAAATCAGATGTATGTTTTTCGGGTCGAGGATTCAAACAACAACTCAGATATTCGAACATCGTCGAGGCACAACAAAAGTTTAAAAAATCCTGCATTTTTAAAAAGTTGAACTGAAAGTGAGATTTGGGGTGTTACAAACCCTACCCCCTTTAAAAGAATCTCGACCTCGAGATTCTAGTAGAACGAAAAGAAAGAAGATAGGATGAGGAGGAAACAGACGCTATGGAAGGATGTTGACGCGATCCTAGTTGCTTCACGGCTCCTAACGCTATGAGTCTCCTAGCAAATTGAAGGTGTCTAGCTCGATACGTTGTCTCTTCCTTAGCATGGTGGCAACAGTATCTTCTTTAGAAAAGATGAGAGAGAGAGAGAGAATATGCACGAAGGGGTGTTGTAGGCATCGATAAATAGAGTAGCAGAGAGAAGGCTTGGTCTCCTAGGTAGTTTGTCGGCTTCGAAGGACTTGCTTCCCAGCATCGTTGTCTTTTGCTTGCCTTATGACAGCACATATTTTATCTTGACAAAATGACAGTGAATGTCCATATCCAAAAGAATAGCTGGCCTTGGAGATGCCGATATATTATCTTTTGATTATCATGTGCTTTTACCACTAGTAGAATCCAATTATTATCCTTTAGGCCACTAATTACCATAATTTAAACTCTAGGCCTCTATTATAATCGTTGTTACCATCAACATTTTAGCTTGTGTATACTCCGGTTTTGGCCCGATCATTCTTAATAGAAGTTGTTACACCACCAAATCATAATTGTATGTAATTGTAATGATTCGACACCTCTATATTCAGCTACCCCCTTAAAACATTATCGGTGATTTAGAATCGATCTTACGTATGATTGTTTGATTCGGGGGAATTCCTGGAGATAAGGCCACACAAAGAATGACACAGGAATTTTATACAGGTTTGGGCCTTCTCTAGAGAGAATAATAACCCTACTCCTGTACGCTAGTATATTGAGTATATTGTTTACAATCAAGAGGAAGACTAAAGCTTGATGTCTTGTACTTCAGATTGCTCTATCTCTCGATCGATCTCCCTTCCGTCTACTGACTTCACCCTTTATATAGCGTATGGAGAGATGGTATTTCCTACAAGCCATGAGACGTCCCAATGTTCCAAATGGGGAACCACTGGTGGAGGTTATTGTCAGGGAAATAACTCCCGCACGTTACCAGGTAGTTATTGTCAAAGACAGGGGTATAAATCGTGCAGTTATTCCCAGAGGATAACAACGTATGTTAACTGCCCCACAGGTTGAACGTGGCGCATTAGACTTCCTAATCGACTAGGTCCACATGTCTGTAGACTCCTCTGATATAGGGTAGTCGCGACCGACTAGGTTGTGAAGGTGTTTATGACCATAGGGTGTTCGTAAACAACCTAGCACCAGTCGTAGGAAAGCTTACAACTAGAGGCTTCGTAGAAAAAGGCTTACAGCTAGAGGATAGTCGTAGCAAGACTTACGACCACTCCCTTAAGCTTCTCCCTTACGAATGGTAAGGGGTATACTTGCGAGTAATATAAAGACGTTGCTATCTATAATAATAATTATAGATAAACAATTTAAATGAGGATTATTAGATCCTCGTCAAACATCCACTGAGATTTGTTGTTTTCTTTAACCATCAATAATCCACCAAGATTACATCAACTATCATATGATTCATTGTTTACCTAGTCTACTGATATTTAACCAATTCCTTCTAGTGTAAATTGAATTTTTCCACCGTTACCACTTTGATTATATTAACTGTTCTGATATCCAACCTCTAGAAATTGCCAACAATCCATTTATTGATCATATTAGGTTTATAAATTCCATTATTCTTATTAATTTAATCCATATAATTTTTCTTAAGTTTTGTGGTTATGTCTTCCGAGCAGTTTTGTGGTTATGTCTTCCGAGCACTTATCCATATGTTTTCTTAGTACTCCATCAACATGCCACATATTTGATTCATTCTCAAAATCATAAGATACCCTATACATTTTCAGCAACTACTTATTGTGCATGTCCTCTATGGCATTAACTAGTCTTAAGGATACAACATGTGTTAATATATTGTCCAGGCTACCTTACGTGCCTTCTTGGTCTGGGACTGCCATGGCAGCTTTGGTGGTTGCGATGCTTACAGATGTGTGAAAAATCCATTGTTGTAGTTCAACGACTTGGTGATCATCCGGTTTAGATGACACTCCTTGGGATAGTGATCATGTCCCTCGCAGAGGAAACATGTGACTTTGGTAGTTGGACAATTTCCGGGTGGGTGGTCTTTGTTGCAATTGGGACCATTTGTTGGGCACATGTTGATGTGGTGTCCTTCCTCACCACAGCGTCGACGGGCCTCGACCTTCATGATTGCCTTGTTTGACTCCCTTAGGTGACAACTCCTAGCGAAGTGCCCCACTTCACCACAGCTAAAGCAAACATGTTGTTTTTGCCTTTGTCGCCCCTTAGGGCAGTGGGACACAAAGTGGCCCTCCTTGCCACATCCGAAACACATGGTAGCGTGTTGAATCCAAGGGGTTGATGGTGTCAGTCTTCTTATGGGAACTCGGTCCATCTTTGGGTGATGGTTGATGGGTGGGTCTATCTTAAGATCTTTGAACTCCACCTTGATGTAGCAGTTCGTCGATTTGCACTAGCGAGATTTTACTGGGTTGATCGGTTGCACCCCAACTAACGTGCGACAATGCTTCAGGGTCTTGTTTGGACAGTTGGAGCCAGGGTTGGCAACCTTTGATGGAGCTTTGTCTTGATCTTGCATGCTTCTTACCTTGGTCTTGACGTCTGTTGGCATTTTCAGTAAAGAACGAAAGGGATTAGCACGAGGTAGGGAGAAGATCGTAGGGATAGAGTGACTAAACCCATTTTCCTTTCAAAATTTATGATTTTAATAAATAAAAAGTTGGGAAGGTTCAAACAATCACACAAATCTTTTTAATACAAGCTTTTCCCGTAACTGTGAAATGCGACGCCCGTAGGCAAACAGGCGGTACACAAGATCCAACTGAAATCTCACAACAATACAACCGTCTACTCGCGGTACCACATATGGGAGTGCACAGATTTGCGCACAAGGGTTACTCAAAATGAGATTGCCCTATCTTAGCAAGTCGTCACATTCCTGAACTTAAGTTTTTGAAGCTAGGATAAGGGAAGAGGAAACCAATCACCTTTCAAAATCAAATGAAGATCCAACATAGGTAAGAGAGAAATCTTTAGGAGGGATGAGAATGAACAATAATACTTATATTTTTCACAAAGCTTTTGTAGGTGCAAATAGATTTAGGAAATTTCGACTAGTGAAACAAATGGCCACGCTAACTAAGGTCACGACCTACAGTCAATATGGCTCTGATACCAAGTCTGTCAGGCCCCAAATTTGGAATTTAGAATCCTCTGTGTTCACAGCACAAGTCCCTGGATTAGTAGCTAGTGCTCACAGTTACATCATTGGATATCAACACATATCATAAAAATGTAAAGCTATTACATAATAGTAAACAAAGCGTAAAAATACCTTATGACGTTTGTCTTTCATAATGGCCAACCAGAACAAATACCTTTAAAGAATCAGCAGCGGAAGTAGAATAACACTATAACACGTGGAAGCCTCACGACATACCCACAGACAATAGACTGGGGCTCGCGACCTAGTTCTTGGCCTTCTTGATCTTTAGTCTTGAACAACACTCAAAATTTGTCCATGTAGCCTTCTTTTATACTTACTGACTAAAAGAATATAAAGAGCGAGCATGAGTACACAACTGTACTCGCGAGCCAACACATAAAATGCAATTATTATATATGCAAGGCTAATCAAAGGGGGGGTTCATGGTTCTTTTATTTGTGCAAAGCTAAGTTTGAATTAGTTTATGTGGTAGAAATTCATAAGACTTAACATTTTAACTAACACAAGTTTTCATAAAGTGGGTTTTGTTGTAAAGTACTAGTGGAGGATCTAACCTCCTATACCGTTGAGTGGCTTCGTCCACCCAATGCTCAAGTTCTTTCTCGGGTCGTGCCCCATACTTACCACTGGTCCTCAACCAGACCATCTCAAATCTCTGGGCTTCAACCCATAAATCATTGTTTTATAAAAATGAAAGCTAGTTCAAGCAAGTTCCTGGCACCGTCCATGACCGTGCGCTCGGCTATTTGGATAGTTTTCTGACTCTACAGAGTTTGTACATTTTACCCACAAGAGACAATCAACTTATAATATCCCCGACACACTTCCATGTGTGTGCGACTAAGTTGATCGTCACAAGTCTTTTATAACGCCCCACCTCAATACAACCCCACGCCGCTAGGCATCACCTCCTTGGGTCGTGCCCCGGGAGGTCTCCATTTGCACCATGTAGTTTCAATGGCTTCTACCCATACCCACATACACACCCACCAATGGCGATGTTGCAATGAGGCGAACAAATTAGTTAGCCAGATCGTACCCATTATAGACTTATGGTTGCACTGTTTTCCATGAGAGGTCGTCACAAGAACTCGATCATTTATTGACTTAGGCAGTACTTCCCCATATCCCCACCGTCGTGCTCTTTTCCAGCAACCGCCACACTTTTCAGCCGCCTAAATTGAAATCTATTTTTGGTTTTCCTTTGTTTTTAAAATACCTTCCTAGTCAACATCCAGCCAGGCTCTAGCCTCGATTTCCCAATCTCATTTTTAAATGTGTTTAATGATGTCGGGGCAAATCATTACCCACATGACAATGTATCTAAGCAAAGCTAAGCGTAACGCTTAGATACATATTTATTAAATCGTTTGTAAATCATTAATTCTAGGGTGACAGAAGGTAGTGTCCAAGTTAAGGATTGAAAATTTATAGACACTTATTATTCATTGTATTAACTATGAGTTAGACCAACATATTTGTATAAATCACAGTAATGAAGGTGCAGGCGTGGGCGTGCGGCGTGGGCACCAGCGCCTGGTGCGTGAAGGAGGCAGGGGAGGAAGAAAGAAAGAAAGCTCAGTAGGTGGGGCTGGGGGAGAAAAGATAGAAAAAGGGGGAAAGAGATGAAGGAAGTAGAAAGAGAGAAAAATGAAAGAAGGGGAAAAAAAGATAAAGATAAAGAAGTAGGGCTGGGCTGAGTGGTTTCGGCTCAGACCACATTTCTGACGTTTCGATTGTTTTCTTTTTCTTTTCTTTTTGAACTTGGTTTGAAATCATATTTCTGTTTTTTGGGTCGAGGATTCAAACAACAACTCAGAAATTCAAACATCATCGAGGCACAACAAAAGGTTTTAAAAATCCCACATTTTTAAACAGTTGAACTAAAATTGAGATTTGAGGTGTTACACCTAGCCCATTGGATACTTTAAAACACAGTTTTATGAAATGTTTTGTAAAGGAAAATGTGGTTTTTCTGAAATTATTGTTTAAAAATATAATTTTACAATAGTTTTACCAAAGGTGTCAGTCATTATATTTGTTCTGTGATATCTGGCTATGCTCAAACTTTGTTCAGCTTCTTGCAGCGTTGTTCACGCATCGTGAGAACAACTAATTATGTTCTATCTACGAAAGAATATTGATGGCGTACATCTGGTCGATCTGCAATATATTGGTGAAAGATTCCTGCGGTGCCTATGCATCGTGCACTTGATTATTTGTTAGGGATAAGCCAAATTTGCATCCATTGTATCAACATTCAACATCTGAAGCGCATACACATCTCCTGACCAGTGAAGATTTTTTCGGTTTTAAATTTTTACCGGAGAATACCGGTAAAGCCGGTTACCGGCGAAAACTGGAAATTTCGACCAAAATTTCCAACAAAAAAAAATTGAAATTTTTGAACTTTAAATTTAAAAAAAATCAAAATCAAACATAATTCATGCAAATTTGAATTTTTTAAACAAATTTTACCAAAACCAAAATTTCGCCAGCGGTTTAAATTTCTACCGGTTACCGGCGGTAACCGGCGAAATTTCGTCGATAAGGATTTCAGTGCTCCTGACAAATCTGAGGGTAGAAAATTCGACTCACATTTTAAAAAAAAAAAAACAAGCACCTAGTATAGTACTCCCACCGTTCTGGAATGTATAACGTTTTAGAAATCGTGCAGTCAAACTTCTCTCACTTTGATTAATAATATATGAAACACTGTTTAGATTAGTCATGAGTGAATAGTATCATTATATTTATTATGATAAATATTTTTATAAAATAATAATTCTGTCAATTTTTACTAATACATTAATTATATAAAAAGTAATAATCAGAGTTGAATATCGAAGACGCAAACGTCGTGCATTTGTGAAGATATTCGTCTTAGTGTCAATCAGAGCCATTGCCTACCTTGTTAGCTTGCCCCCATTCCCGAACACAGCCAAACCCAACTTTATTCGGCTTGGGCCCAGCCCAATGTGAAACTAGTTTACGCCGAAACTAACTTTGGTCCAAGTCTATCCAAACTAAACCCAAACTAAACCCAACCTAATCCCATCCTGGGCCCAAACTTAGATAAATATTGAATAGTATTACGCCTCACTCCCAGCAGTTCCTTCCTACATTTATCCAACTAAGCCCAAACTATGTGGTATGTGGTTTGCGGTATGTGGCATGTGGTTTTGTTCTCAGTTACTTATCATGCATTATTGCTTGGGCGTTGTCAGGCCGCACGCATCGATGGGCCGATCAGCTCATGCGGAAGGAGAAGCCGGCGGGGGCGAGGCGGAAGACGCCGCTGAGCAGCCTGGCGAGCGGGCCCTGAAGGTAGGAGACCAGCACCCCCGCCGCGGGCAGCCTCCCGTCGCACTTGACCAGCGGCGTGTCCACCACCAGCTCGCAGGCGCCGACGAGCGCCGCCAGCGTGTTGGTCATGTCCGTCCGTCTCGATCGCGAACGACCCGTTGCGGTTCGTCGTTGCGCCCGCCACCATGTTGCCGCCGCACCGCAGCTCCACGTTCCCGTCTGCGCGCGGGCCGGCGTGGACACCGCAGGCACGTGTAAGCGACAGTTACATGACCCGTACGTGCAGAGGTTATGCTGGGTACGCCGGCTAATTACTGTACCTGGAAATGCTGGGGAAGTCGATCAGGGTGCCGGTGTTGCACGGCACGACGCCGGTGACGACGAGTTTGCCGAAGTTGGTTTGCGCGGAGGTGATCGCGCAGGCTGCGGCGACCGTGGCAACGGCAAGAAGAACGGCGGCGTTAGATGCCACTGCCGTTGGACCGGAGTAGAATGTATGTAATCTGCTAGTTTTAGTTTGAGAGCTCGCTCGATCGCTCGACTTGTTGACGATACTCGAGATGGAGAGCCCCAGGAGAGGCGCGCTATTTATAGCTACTCTCGAGCGAGAGTTGTTGGGGATTGATTAGGCAAACTGAGTTGCTCTGAGAAATTAACTTCGTGTGTGTGAATCAGATGCTAAATTCGCCTACTTTTTGGAACCGGTCATTGCACCACCCAAATCAAGAATTAGTGCTCCAGAAGAGGGTGTAAATGAGAAAAATATATGTTAATTTGGCAAATCGTGAGCAATCGATGTCGGCAAGTGTTTGTTCCACTGAGACGCTCAATCGTCGCCACCCCGTTTTTAGGTGTGCTTTTTCCGGCACCACTGCTGCACTAGCTAGTGTGTGGGTCTGTAAATACTAGTGCTTCAGCAGCACAATGATTGCATGACATGGCTCACCGATTCTGATACAAATTATCCAGCCACACCATGCCGGCCGGCCATTGTCATTGCCACTCAATTCTAGTCCATTCAAGCTAGTCAGGACCGGAGCTAAGAACTGCATCTTAGCTTGTAGTCGAGTGGCCCTTCACCGTCAACTCGATCATGTGATTCACGCACCGCATGGCTTCTTTTTTCTGGCACGCTCGTAGCGGGCCGTACGTACAGTCACAATTGCTTCTTTTCAGAGTTCGTTTCGGTCATATACGGAGCCAAAAAAAATATGTCATTCCTACTGGGAAACTAGAGGTCTCAACGGTTATATCCGACAGTTCAACATTAGCCATTACGAACCGTTTTCACCCTTCAGAATCCTACTGTTAACGCATCCAGAGAGAAACGGTGCACAAGCGACCAGCCAAGAGGCCCAGAGTAAATGCAGAAAAGGAAAATGTTCAAGCAAACACCTTCTACTACTTGAGATGATGCATCAAGCAAAATTACACATACTCCACCCCACCCTCTGCTTAACATTACAACTTGCAAGCGCATCGCCATCCATCCTGACATAGTAGTAGTAGAGGAAACACAAAAGCGAAGCGACGACGAGCAGCGACCTATGTACATATACTAACACAGTAGCACACCACCACCACCCACAGCAGTCAGCACCTTCCACACGGACCATACATGCCTGCACCTAGTAGACAGAGGACACTACACATACTTTACTGGCATCTACATTACATCACAGTAGAGATAAGACAACCCTGAACCTCTCTCCATTTCCATCTAGATATATGTCTCCTCTGCCTTGTGTGGAGTAGATGCTGGCCAAGGAGCAAAAAGGAGAGCGAGCACGCCGGGGGCTCACACTTCAAACGGGGGAGGGTGGCTGGTCGTACCGGTTGTCGCCCTCTCGTATGCATCCGACGATGATTTCCTTCTGAAGCGTCCACCTGGTGAATTCGGTCCCTCAAGGGTTAGGCAAGATTGCAATTAACAGCCAACAAAAAGGTGACGTTTATTAGTGAAGGAAATCAACTGCCCTACTGGAGGTCCTAGCTTCTTTTCACACAGAAGAGTGATACTCCACATATGAACATCCACTCGCCAATATATCCCAAAGAGTGGACACCAAATTGATTACAAGTATCATTGTTTCTCGAACGATTTACACACCCGCACCATCCCGTGTCTAACTTGTGTTATTTAAAGAAAGGTGCTTCAATAAATTATGCTGCAAGTAAAAAAAAAGTATCTACATCCACATCAAAAGAAGACACTAGAATCTAGATCCATGCCAAAGTATCTGCTTCAACAAATCAACACAGATAAACAAGCATGTTTAGATTGTCACAAGGAAACTCTAACCAAAGCATATGGCACTGACATATGCATCTAGTCAATTAAGTCCACCCATGCTACACAAATGGAGTCATTTGGTTGTCGGGTACTATATCAGGGTACCATCAGATGCTGTTTATTGGGTCTACGCTGATAAGTCTTCCCCATCAAAATCATCCACATAACTTCAACTTGCTTCAATTAGGCCAACACCCCAACGACAACTTCTCATGTACACAACGAACTAACAACTACTCTGCAGATAGTAGTACTTGATAAAGCAGGTCCATACGTAATACAGATCAAACGTTTAATTCTATTTTAATTTTAATTCTTAATTCTTAATTTAATTTCCCTTCGAAGGCTACCGCACAGCAACACCAATGATAGTTATGTGTATCCGATGGCTGCTGCATTTCAAGACACATATGATAGCTTATCGAATAATTAATGAATCCACGATAGGGACCTGAGAGCTAAAGCACCCACCAGGACCGGAAATGTCCGAAACGCCCTTGCCCCACGTCTAGACGCTTCCGAACCCCCGGACAAAACCCATCGCGGCATTCCCCGTCACACACGAGGACGCGGACACGAAATGACCGAACTGCCCCTACCGAAAAAGTTGAGACAGGGGGAGGGTTGGAGTCGGGGGGGAACTCACCGGCGCCGGCGAACGGCGAGATGGGCGGCGTGGAACCTGCCGGGGAGGCCGGCGGCGTGCTGGCCGCGCTCCTCGGGGACGCCGGGCACCCCGCCGGCCGCTTGATCATGATGCTGCGCGTCACCCTCACCGGCGCCTCCTCGCCTGCGGCCGGCGTAGTCGGCGGGACCATCGTCACCGCGTCCCCAGCCGCATCTGCACGACCCAACGCAACAAAGACCGCGAACCAACGAGTCAGATCGAATGAAACGAGCATACGGAAGGGGTAAATATGTCATTTCTAGGGAGCGGCGGCGGTCACCGTTGATCTTGACGGCGGCGGGGCGGGCGGCGTGCTTGCGGAGGCGGCCGAGGCCGGTGTCGGGGCGTGGCCCCGCCACGGTGTCGTCCCACAGCTTGTCGAGGAGGCCCATCCCTCGTCCTCTCCAACAACCAAACTGCCTCTGAGGTAGATAGAGAACCAGTGCCGGTCGCAGCCCCAAGTCTTCCGGGCCTGAGAGGAGGAGAAGAGGTGAGGTGAAGCGGGTGGGAGCTTATTTATAATAGACCAGTTGGGCGTTGGCAGGCGGGGACCAGTCCCCGTGAACCTGGTCCTTGGATTCCCGTCTGGATGCAGGTGGCCCGAGTCGAGGTGGCGCCTTGCGGGGGATCCAAGCGATGGCGCGGGCCCGGGTGTGGATAAGATCGATGGGGATGCGCACGTGGGGTGGCCCACGTGAAAGCCACTCGGGCGCGCCAGCTGGGGATCGCCGTACGTCGCTTCACGTGACAAGAGCCGTAGTAGGGACGCATACTAGACGACGCTTTCGGATTGGGAGGAAGGATTGCTCGGGGATTCTGTAGCGTACGCGAGCGGCAACGACGAGCAGCGGCTGACGTGTGGGGGCCGGAACGAGGCGGCCGTTGCTGGGGAGAGAGAGAGACAGAGAGAGCACGCAACTTGGAGCTTTAAAACCCGCCGATAACGGCGTGGGAGGACTTCAATTTCGACTGACCACCATGCTTGTAAAATTACCGGTTTCGTTCAGAATTTCGGACGCGAGGCAACTCGTAAATCCTCTTCGTCGTTTGTGTCCTCAAATTCAACGCGCCGTAAAAATGACGTCGATGTTTTTAGCATCTTTCAGCTAGGCTACAAAGTGTAATGGTTAAGGTACAGGGATTTGATATTTGATTATATGTTTTAGGTAAATTGACCATGAGCTTTGAAATGAAAAATACTTGAAATTACCTTAAGGCAAGTAAATAACTTGTTTGATGTTGTTTAATGATAATTAACGTAATTGATGATAATTAACGACAACTACCGTAATTAACAATAACTACCTGCAATTAACGACGATTAACTGTGGAGGAGGGTGGCGCCTGTTAGGGAGGAGGAAGAGCGGCGATGACTAGGGTTGGGAGGAGGAGGAAGACGACGCGTTGGCGTCGGGGATGGAGGTGGCGGCGTCGGCGCGTGAGGAGGAGGAGTAGGGTGGGCCCCATCGGGAGGATGAGGAGAGCGGCGCGGATCGCGGGGAGGAGGAGGAGGCGGGGTGAGGAGGAGGAGAAGAAGGAGAAGGGTGGCGGCAGTGAGAGGAGGAGGCGGCAAGGCTTGGGGAGGAGGAGGGAGGCGACAACTAGGGAGGAGGAAAGATGGAGCAACGCGGGAGGGTGGCTGGGGAGGAAGAGGGAAGAGGCAACAACGGGCGAGCAGGGTTGCGAGCGCGCTAGGGTTTCGGGCACGCTACGGATTGGAGTGTTTTGTACGGTGGTAAAAGCCAGTAATTACCCCCAACTTCAGGGTTAAATGCGAAATGGGTTCGGGGCTTTTTTTTTTGTGTTATAGGCGTTTTTTGGTTTTGGGAAAAGCCGTCCGTTTGAAATGGTTTCTGGTTTTCAAAGCGAAAAGCCGAAATCGAAGCCGTTCCAAACATAATTTATCATAAAGTTTCTTTTCCACTGCCGGGAAAAGCGATATGTATGTGTTTAAAATCGGGATGTTGTTACAGTAATTTCAATTATGGTTGCAGGAGTTACTGCAGATCGATTGAAATGTTGCAGCAGCTGTTTGAAACGTGTTGCGGCATTACAAAAAGTTACAATTGCAATACATTGATTTGTGTTTGGAACATCCAACTACTGCAAAAATTCATTTGAACTTGCACAGCTAGCGTCCTATGTTCGGTCGTCCGATCCTTATCAGCGTTCTGTTACAAGCTGGTTTGAAGTCAATGGCACATAAGCCAATTATCAGCGTTCTGTTACAACCTGCCATTCTAGGGTAAAATAGCTATGACGTGCAAGACGGGCAACAACCATTTTCTTTATCTAGTCCCGACCTTTTTAAGCGGGGAAATGGGAAAAATGGCACGGTAATCATCAGTTTGAGAAGTACGAGTTTTGTTTTGTTTTTGCTAAAATGACACTGTTTTCAGATAAAATGGTAAAAACTAGCAAAACACCGCAAAAGATGGTTTATCGTACATGTCACTGTTTGAACAGGCACACCACTATTTTGCATACTGTACACTCACTATTGCTCGTTGTGTCGTGTGCGCTCAGCTCTTGCTAGGCCTCAGGGCACGGCAAGCAGGTGCGGTGCCCTAGAGGCCCGACAGCTGTGTTCAGTGTCAAAAGAGCCAAAAACTCAAGAAGTAATGAGGCAGAGTGTTGGATTGTGATCGACACTTATGGGGATATTTGGTTCCATGGCCCTATCAAAATCTGGCAAGATGAACGGTGTTTTGATTGCGACCAAGACAAATTTTGAAGAAAAAAAAATGGTGAGCGGTTTTCTCACCCTCGGATTGCCCGCATGTGACATTAGATTTCGTTGATGAAACCAATTTTTTGTTAGCATTACCAAATATTAGTAGCAAACCAAACGATATCTAATTTTCATTTGTGTTACCAAAATTTGATTTGGTTCACGTTGGTAACAAACCAAACGGGTCTTACATCCTTTGTATTCCTCTACTCTAAAATAGTTTTCATTTATGCATAATCAAAAATTTTAAACCTTGATCACTGCTAATAATGTACTACATGTACTATTTAATGGCATTTTAATTAGGTTAAATAAAGATTTGCCCATTTGGATTGTTTGGTATCGACCAAAAGAAAAATAGTGAACTACTGGTGGTGAATAGAAAACTTGGGCCCAGTTGGAAGTTGGGCCTCCATCTCCCAAAACCCATTCGGCCTGCTCAAGCCTGGTTGAACTGAGAGAGAAGGATTTTTTCCCTTCTTCGTCATCTTCTTCTGGAGAGACAGGACTCTTTTATGATAGCTAGTGTCATAGCTGTCTCTCAAGCCTAATCATTGACCGAGTCTTCAGCTAAAATGACATATTTTTTAAATAAAATAGCAAAACTAGTTTCCCTGTGAACGAAATGATAAAAATAACACCTCTACCGCACGATCTGTGATCACGACACATGACCTGTTGCGCACCCGGCCGATGGCGTGAACGCACAAGTCGATTCTTCGACCGCACACCACCTATCGCTACCGCATACGCATCGCGTGATTGGTGCACGACAGACAACGTGCCACGATTTGGGAGCGCAAAGACGCCACCGAAGCGATGCAGGATCACAAAACATCGCCATCATGTCAGGATCGCGACACGTGGTTTTCCACGGGCTAGTTTTGCTATATAAAAAACTCAACATAGATGTGTTCCCACATAACGGCGAGTAGTAACGTATGCTAATGAAGGAGAGAATATATATATATATATATATGTTCCCACATAACGGCGAGTAGTAACGTATGCTAATGAAGGAGAGAATATATATATATATATATATATATATATATATATATATATATATATATATATATATATATATATATATATATATATATGATTAATACTTTCTACTCCCGGGTGTAGTTACTCCCACCTCTGATATACCACCTAAAAGAACTTGATATACTCCTTTATCACTTTGGGTATACTCATATACTAATTATAAGATATTCCAATACGAACCGCATGAAAAAATTGTAAGAAAGTCCTTGGTTTTTAGCATATTTTGTAAATACCTTCATATTTGCACTAAAAAGGAGTATGTCTAAAAATTTATACATACCACCTCTAAAGGTGTGAATACCACCTAAGTGGTCTTATATACTGTATACTACACATACATACTCTATAAGATACTCTACGCTGTGAAATACTAATAGGAGTAACTACTCCTGAGTAGGAAAAGGCTTCCTATATATATATATATATATATATATATATATATATATATATATATATATGTATGTATATATGTATGTATATATATATGTATATATATATATATATGTGTGTGTGTGTGTGTAATTAATACTTTCTAACTTGATATACTCTTTTATCACTTTTGGTATACTCATATACTAATTATAAGATACTCCAATGCGAACCACATGGAAAAATTGCAACAGAGTTCATAGTTTTTAGCATATTTTATAAATACCTTCATATTCACATATAAAAAAGAGCATGTCTAAAAAATTGTACACACCACCCCTAAAAATGTATAAATACCACATAAATTGTCTTATATACTCGTATACTACACATGCATACTCTCGGTTACACAAGATACTTCATACGTTATGAGATACGGAATAGGGAGTAACTACACCTTGGAGTAGCAAAAAGTGTATATATATATATATATGAAAAACATCTTTCGTTCGATCACCCTGCCTGACAAAAGTCGAGTGAGTTGGTTTGATGGTGATCATGTACAAAATATTTTTCACCTTTCTTGGTTTTGTCACTAAATACATCCGTCCATGCCTCGGCTGCAACTAGGGGTGAAAATAAGACATATATTTCCCGCCCAATTCGGAGTTGGATTTGGGAAGGCATTTATTATCCAGTTGGATCTGGGACGGGATCCGGATAGTTGAATCCAGATTCGGGATAGGATACGGAGCAGACAATATCCGGTAAATCCGGGATGGGAACTGGATATCGAGAGGTTTTTTAGCCGGATATTCACCAAACAAGTCCTCTGAATGTTGACCTAGCCCATCCAATTCCCCTAACCCTAACCCGAGTGACTCAGCCGCCATACACATCTTCCTCCCTATTGTCATGCATCGCTTCCTCCTCCATCTCCCAACACCACACCGTCACCGCCCCCTCTCCACATCCACCTCATGCGCCGCTTCCTCTGCCCCGCACACACATCCTCCTTCCTCCTACGCCTCCTACGCCTCCCCACACCACACCATTGTCGCTTCCTCCTCTGTCGATCCTGCACAACAAGGTCGCCGAAGCCACCGAGCCGAGCCTGGCCATCCCTCTCCATCCACTAGGAGCCAGCTATCACCGCCCGGGGTGAGTCCCATAAATTTGTTCAGAGTAAAACTTTATGTCTTTGTGATCCAATATCTCGGTAAATAATCACACGCTACAAGCTCTGGATCATAGACAGGGTATGCCTATAAAAGAGGCTTTCCCACTCATGCTAGACAAATAAACTCTGAATTTCCATTCGGTAGATCAACAGAACAAAATTCACAAATAAGCGAACAAACATTAGTACCAAATAGAAACAAGATTATACAAGCCAAAACATTGCTTAATCATTATTTGTTGAACTAATTGTCCATGTCTTGATACAGGAAGAACATGTCATCTTGCTCTAGTGCTAGTGCAAGTGTAAGTGTACCATCCACACCGCCAAGTTAAGCTGTCCCAATCGTTAGTGGTGGCACGTAAGATACATATCATGTGGATGTTGAAGAGACAAAGGATGGGCCTCAAGAAAAGAGACAGAAGAAGGGCACATCACCTGTCTAGGATCACTTCATAAAGTATCAAGTGACAATGACAAGAAGATTATTCAACAATGGGCCAAATGCAGCCATTGCATTTACAAAGGTAGATGTGAGAGTGCCAATGGTACGAAGGTCTTCTGGAGAAGACCCATTTGAAGAACAAACATAGCTTGAAGCCAGGCCAGCAACAGCTCAAACTAGAAAAGAATTAAACATGGCAAAACCATCACTAAGGCTTGCTAAATCCAATTAGAAATTTGATATTTTATCATGGTGGAAAAATCAGCAAGATCTATATCCTATTCTATCACAACTTGCCCATGATGTGTTGGTCATGCAAGTGTCAACTGTTGCTTCTGAATTTGCATTTAGTGCTGGTGGTCGTGTCATTGATCCATTTCGCAGTCGCCTAGAACCCAAGATGGTAGAAGCACTAATTTGTGCCAAAGACTGGATAATCACATCCATAAAATGTGATAATTTATATTTTTCTCAGTCTGTAGTATAATTGTACAAGGAAGTCTCTATTGTTTACTAATGTAGCTCTCTTTAAAATTTTCAAATTTTGGTAATAAGGTTGCATCTATCATCAATGATCTGGAGGTTGTGGAGACCCTAGTTGCTAATATGATGATTGAGGTTTGGCACCCTTTACTTCTTTAGTTGGTATTTGCTTCTAACTTAGCTGTTAATTGACAATTTGACATTACAAAAATGTAAGACAGGGTACATCTTCAACTAGTACTAGTTCTAATACTAATACTCGTTCTTCTTCGGTTGCAAAATCAACACCTATGCCAAGTGACAGTAAAACCACTGCATCTCCTACATCCTCAATTGGCTCTACGACAAATAGTAGAGAAATTCAATACTTCAAGTGTTTGTAATGTGGACATATATCTAAGGAGTGTCCAAACAACCGAGTTATGCTAATTTCATAGGATGGATAGTATGAATACGCAAGTGGGCATGAGCATACACCTATTGCTGAACTAGAAATATATGATGATTCTTTTGAAGAAGAGGACAATATTTGAATTGCACATCTGAGATGGGTATAGCTCTTGTTGTCACAAAATATATATAGAATTTAGAAATATATATGAAAATACTAAAAAATGAGACAAGCATATTGGAAATGTAATAAAGAGCTTTATTAATGTTCAAATGGTTGTCCCGTTAAAACCCTTACCAAGTAAAAACTTAACATGAAAAAACATTGGCAAAGAAAAAAGAGTACAACCTATAGCTCTACATATATCCATATTCAAAGTGTCGTTGTCTAGGTACAGATTTTTGAACACCTCCGACGACTCTATATTTTCCACAAAGTGTTGTGTTCGTGAATCAGCTTGTTCTTAGTCATTCACAGTTATAAGTATCTCCACCATCTCACTTGTGAGATGTGTTCTTCTCTCCTTCAATATTCTTTCAGAAAGACTGAAAGCAAACTCAGAGGAAATCATCGTGTTGGACCGTAAAGGCGACTAGAGGGGGGGTGAATAGGAGCACGCTCACTTTTTCACAAATTATGAACTCAATACAATTTCACTCCAGTAGCTATTAGAAAGCTATGAAGATCAATATACCAGTACAACGGAAGACTAGTATTGAATCCAATAAAACCCCTAAGCAATGCGACAATAATCGAAGAATCAAAGCAATACAAATCTTGGCGGTCGATCATGAGTGAACCGGTCGGACCGATTGTCGCGCGGTCGGACCATTGTTATGTTGGCGGTCGGACCGCTCCAAAATCGGTCGGACCGGTGGTGACGGCGATCGGACCGGTGATCTACGTAACCGATCCAAGCAAGAAATCACCGACGAAGTTGCAATTAGGTCTAACTTTGATTCTCAACTCCAAACTTCACGAAACTTTGCACACACCTTCTCTATGCTATTGAGGACCTATTCCAATCGAATATTATGATAATTCTTGGAACGATCTTGAGCAATTGCCAATTGATTAACGAAGGTCTAAAACGGGCAAGAACGAAAACTTGATCCTAAAGCTTGTTCGTGAGAGATTGATGATCAAGATGATGCTAGATAGATTCACACATATCACAGCAAGCTAATTCACGTGAAAGAATCAATCACAAACTCGCGGATCAAAGAAAGCCCTAAAAACACGAAATTGAAAGCAAGAACGAAAAGAGACTTATCTCAAGCAAACCTTGCATAGATTGATTTCGTGATTGTTGCCGGATTACATCCACACCATCATGGATCGATGGACAATCAAGGATCACGAAATTCACCACAAACCATCAAGAGCCCTTGCCTCCACCTCAACTCCCTAAAGACAATTAGGGTTTTGAAACATAAAAGGCGCGAGAGAGAGAGGTGCACCACCATCTCCTCCTATTTATAGTGGAGGCCTAAAACTTTTAGGGTTTGACTTAATTGGGCTCCGTTAAGGCCCACTAACAAGCGGGTCACACACGCACGCTTCGAAGCGCCGTCTTTAACTTTTGACCTAAACCGCTTCACCATGTGCCATGGATTCGCCAATAGGTCACCCTTGTCCATCTTGTGTCACGCTTGAGTCGTTGACCTCACCCGCATCGCCAATCGCTCGACCTCAACTCTTGAGTCTAGTCCCGATCCTCCTCGCCGTTGACCGTCGTTGACCACCAAGCAAACCGCACAACCACGCACAAGCAAACACGAATTCGGAATAAGTTCTTCACAACTTGACCCATGTTAGTCAAAACATGCATCATGCAAATCATATGCCATGAAACCAATGACTTTGACCTAACAAAACAACATCGCCACGGTTGGCCGACGCTCAAGTAGAAACCGGTCCGACCGCTCCAGTGAGCCGGTCGGACCCGCCCATGGCGGCCGGACCGCCTCGTGAGCCGGTCGGACCGCCTTGGGACTTAGCCAAATTCAAGCCCTCAAATTCAAACCTTCGAAAATACAAACGAATAGAACTTCTTACTGGAGACTCCAAAAATTATGAGACCAAGTGCATTGGGATCCCCTCACTTGCCTACAACACCTATTTTTGGCCCAGCATATTTTGACCACTTTGGTTATCGCCGGTCCGATCCCCCTTGGCACGGCCCGACCGATTGGGACCGGCCGGACCGCAGGTGCAAGGACCGGTCGGACCGCTCCCTATCCAGAATACCTGTAGCTTTGTCGAAAACACGTGAAACTACAAACCGTAAACGCCATTGCCAATTGTCACATCATCCTAAGATCTGGAGCATATCCCATGAAATCCACACATCGAGATAGGAGCATTTAACACATCACACGCAAGTATGGATAACATGTGATATATAAACTTATGGTGATGCTATCGATTGTAAATTTTCAAAGCCTTCTAAGTTGAAATCCACCGTATCGCTATCCAGATAGGTGAATAGTTCTCCACCCCTTGGGTGAAAGGTTGGTCTTGGTTGAGAAAGTGTCACTGTAGAAGAAGATGACCTGAACCTGGAGGAAGAGGCCGCACCCCCAGATCTTGCCCCCACAGATTTGTCTTGTTACTTGAGATGGGTGCTACTGGTGGTCGTTGCAAGCGGACTCCCTGGATCTTATTTTCGTACCTTTGAAAAACCCCATATAATCGAGAATGAATATCTCTAAAATAGTTAGAATAGTCTAGCCCTGTAGCATCACTAAGAAGATCAGGAACATTAGCAAATCCATCAATTTCAGCTCTAGGATCTAAAATAAATGCAAATGTATATAGGAAAGTGATTTATTTACAATATTTAAGGTATTTAGTTTTCATAGCAAAAATAGTCTCTCTTAAAACTATGTTATTTTCATAGTTTTTTAATTGACTAGCAATATGTAAAATAATATGCACAATAATAGGAGATATTGGATAATAGACAGCGGATACATCGGGATATTCGCATACCACGTGCACCTAGCTAAGCTCTGGGATTGAGATGGAATTGAGCTTGAGCTACTACGATGGAGTGGTAGGTGTGGAGGTAAAAAGAATTTGATCTCTGCCGGGGTTGACAAGAGAGACTGCTCGCTTTGCGCAATCAATTATGCCCTGGTATTTGGCTAACTAGTCAATCCCAAGGATTATATCTAACCCATGTGTATCTATCATGATGAGGCTGGCTTTGAATCCCACCCCATTGATTTCAATAGGAACATTGAAACATCCGAGTTTCGCCCTTAGGATGGACCCGAGTGAATGAACTAGCAGAATGATATCTAGTGATGTAGTTTTCAGTTTTTGTTCTATAGCAAATTTCTTAGAAACAAAAGAATGAGTTGCTCCAGAACCGAATAGCGCTAAAGTATGTACAGAATGTACGATAATCGTACTCGTCACCGCATCTGGCGATGCGTCAGCCTCCTCAGCGGTCGTGTGGTTCAAACGGCCACGTCCGAAGCCTTGCATCGGCTGGGGCGCTTGCTGCCCTCCTTGACCTCAAGAGAGGCCCTAGGGTCGCTGCTGGCTCCAAGATGTTGAGGTACTGGAAGCTTCCTTTTTAGGCACATATTTGCATAGTTCCCGCGTTTTCTGCAACTAAAGTAGGTGACGTCTGTTGTCCGGCTTTGGTGTCTGGGACGGTACGCCTCGCGCTTATACTATTGAACCGCCATCGTTGAGGCGAGGAAGTGGTGCTTGGAACCTCGGGGGTGGTGGTTCCAAAGGATGAACAATTGCTGGTTGCCAAATGCAAGGTCTTGGTGGAACACTACTTGCTTATTTCTGCGCAAGCCACTTGCGTTTGCGGCACTCCACCACTGTCTGAGTGCTATATTCGACCCGGATTGCCTTGTTGATCAAGGTCTAGAAGTAGGGGATGGCATGGGCAGCGAGTTGCCACTTCATCTCGTCATTAAGGCGCTCCCGGAATGGGGCGACCTTTCTTGCATTGATCGGTATCTCGGAAATAGCATAGCGAGCGAGATAGTTGAAATGATGCAGAAACTCCGTCACGGTCAGGTTCCCTTGCCGGAGTTCATAGAACTCCTGCCTTTTGATGTCCATAAGACCCAAAGGAATGTGAGCATTGCAGAAGGCTTCCTTGAAGGCAGCCCAAGAGATGGTTTGACCTTCTGGAATGAGAGCGTGGTGGTTCTTCCACCAAGCTACTGCTACTCCTTGCAGCTGATAAGATGCATAAAGTACCTTCTCTTCATCATTACACTAAAAAATGACCAACTTGCTTTCAACAGTGCGGAGCTAATCATCGGCGTCGAGAGGGTCGACTGCTGATGCAAATATCAAAGGTCGAGTTCGCATGAACTCGCCCATCCTGGACGATGGTTGGTAGCAGCTCCAATTCCCCCAGCGGTAGTGCTAAGGGCTGCAGTATTCTGTACTAACTACTGGAGTAGAAGAGTGTTGGTTTGGGGCCGTCTGTGACAGTAACTATCACATATGGTTTTTGTTCAGAACCGTCTGTGATAGTCTATTTTACGCATGCTTTTATTCGTAACCGCCTCGTGATAGTAATTATCATATATGGTTCTTGTTCAGAACCGTCTGTGATAATTTTTTCTATTGCAAAAAAAAAATCAGATTTTGAATGTTTCATAGTTGGTACCATCACAGTTTATGTGAGCTTTTCATCTTCAGAGACTCTTGAAAATACATGAAAAAGGCACCACTCTCATGCAAAAACCTTTTTGACCTCCCCTTTACGGCCTGTGAGTACCCCGATGCTGCCCATTTTTGACCATGGCGTCGGCGAAGAGGGTGCTGAGGAGGCCCGACTAGGAGTCAACGGCGTCGACGGTGGAGGTGTCGTTGTAGAGCACGGTGTCAGAGGCGATGACGGCGAAGCCATTGCGGATGTGAACCGCTGCACCCATTTACCATTTACGTACGTGCACCCATAGGTTAGCTACCATGATCGGTCGAGTCATCGAGGAAGAAGAAGTTTATTTGCTTACAGTTGAGGAGGATGAGGTCCTTGTCGTGGAGGCCTGCGGTGGCGAACTTGGACCGAAGCACGTCGACGGAGACAAAGTCCAGCAGCACGTCGGCGTCTCGCGGGTTCGACACCCTCCCCAGTACATTCTGCCTCGACTCGGCTATTATTTATAAGGACAGCGCCAGAATATTTTGCCTCCTGTGCACGCGTTCAAAAATTTTCGAACTCCCGCGCTACGAATCACAGACGATTTTATACAAAATTGTCTGTGATGACATATCACAGATGGTTCGTATCAAGAACCGTCTATGAAGTATCACAGACGGTTCTTAACAAGAATCGTCTGTGATGACTTAGATTATCACAGATGGTTCTTCTTAAGAACCGTCTGTGATTTCTATTTACAAACCGTCTATGATAATTCAGATCACGCACGGTTACGTAAGAACCGCTCTGTGATAATTACAACACGATTTGTTCTAAAGGAACCATCGTGATGAGGCATCTAGTATAGCTTGTTTTGTAGTAGTGAGAGTGAGTTACCGATATCCTAATCAAACAATGTGTAGTGTAAACAAACATCCGCAAGATAAGAGAGAATAAGCACAAGTTAAGTGGGTCAGCAAGTATTAACATCCTAGCTAATCTAACTTTATCTAAACTGAAAATATGTATATTTTTAGACTTTACGGGCAGCACACATGAATATCAACACACAAGTCAGATGTTGCTTGGTGCACGTGCCCGTTGTTCAATATTACAAAAGAGGGCAAATAAAATATTATGAGTAACATATTACAACAGTTATACAACAACATCACACATACTTCTAACCCTACAAAATGTCCAAAATGTGCTCACACTAAGCTTACAGGTGAGCTCTAGACTATCTACCGAAGTATAGACACCGTAGTCGCGTGGTGTGGCTCATGAGGACTCCGGGACAGCGGAGGGTGGAGTACCATGGTACTCGACCTCCTCATACCCGGCGCAAGAGTGGCGGTGTCGCTACACCATCCACGGTGAGGCCCTCACTTACCCTCTGTCGAGCGAGGCCTCACTTACCCGGATACCTCCGTTAAGTGAGGCATTCGCAGTTGTGTCGGCAAGCTTTGTGCTCAACACCGTGGTGAAGGGAGCTCCTTCGTACATGCCTAACCGGTCATGTCCGCATTCTACGACCTACCTACGTGGAAGGCTAGTTTTCAATGATTTAGTTAGCCACGGCTATCCCACACTAGCACATATGGTTGTGCGATTAGGTCTTAGTCCCGAGTTGCTTGGCTTGGTCCTTAATTGACTATGAGCAAGAATCTCCTCCTATCTACTAGTGAGTCACAATCCTCACTTTCTCAGAATATATTATAACTTGTCCGCATCTTAGAACTAGGTTTTTCATTTGATGCTGCTGTGGAGCCTGATGACGGAATATATTATAGATTTTTGTAAATAGCACATGGTACCTCATTTCTTTGTGCGTCTGACTTGGTTGTCCTGTCGAAATTCTCCTAGACTCCCGATGTAGACGGCTTCGACCTCTTTACTCCGGTGGTTGTCGACAAAGATGCTACTGTAGAGCCTGATAATGGAACTCCGGCTTGCCTTCCAGAATAATGCGGTTGGTTTGAAGCATTGCAACCTCTATGGATGCAACTTCCTCGATGAAAGTCAGAATCACTAAGAGCAAAGCTATCGTAATTTTCTATAACAAAAACTGTAAAATAAAAAATAATACTATTATTACTTTCATCTTAGCATAACAAACAACAATAAAATTATGCAAAAAATAGTATTGTACCTCTTTTGCTGACTTGCTGCCAGAAATTGAATTTTGCAAAATTTGGCATAATTTTTTTAATTTTTGCCAAATTATTTCACAACGAATTTGAATTTACACAATAGAATTTGAAAGAGAGATTGAGTGATGGATGAGGTGCTGAATAAGGGAAGGAATATGGTGGCTATTATTTTTGCTATTTTAAAACCCCAAATAATTTTAAAAAAAACGTCCCAACTGACAGATTCCTCGAGCCGCCCATCTGACCCTCCCCTTTTATCCCTTGTCCCCCTCGGTCCTCCACAGCACGCCACCACAGCGCCACCGCCCTGCCGCCAGCACGCCGCTGCTCAATCAGCGCCTGCCGCCGGCCGCCGGCCGCCGGCCCGCCACCTCTACACATATGTCTAGCACGGTAATGTACGCAAGAGTTTTGACTACCCGGTAAAAACTTGCCAAGGCACAAAAGATGGAATTATTGGGCATAAAACGAGCCTAGCACGGGCCACAGCATCAAAGCCCAGTCCACTTCACCGAAGAAAACGTTTTCAACACGATAGGGCCCGGACCCAGATGTTCCATGATTCCATCACACGTAATCTGAGCCCATCTGAAACACACAAATTGAAGCCCAGCCCACTACCACGGCAGCTCCCGTTCCGCTTAACCTGAAGCCGACGCCGCCTGTGCGGCGACCCCAAAACCCTTTCGCCCGGCCGAGGTCGATCGACCGAGCAGTGACCGCCGCCGCCTCCCTAGCCATGGCCGGGACCAAGCCCAGAGGGAAGCCCAAAGCCAGAGCTCTGGCCGCCGGGGCAACGCACGGCAAGGGGAAGGACAAGGGCGGGGGCGGGGCGGGGAAGCTTGGGGAGAGGCCCCGCCACGGGCCGCGGCTCCCCACCGCGCTGCGCCGGGAGCTCGACGCGCTGGGGCCCAACCCCGACCGCCGCTCCGACGACGAGGAGGTTGGGTCCGATGCGGGGGGCGAGGACGTGTACGAGTACGAGGAGGGGGTGCCCGAGGAGGAGGCAGGCAAGAACGACCGCTACGACGCCGTCGCCAAGTACGAGTACGAGTTCGACAGCGACGGCTCCAATGCGGTACGGTGATCATTCACTCTTGCACGTGTTAATTACCTTAGGATTTGCTATAAAGATGCAACGTTGCTAGTCAATTTGCTGTAAGAGACGCGTCTTCGTGCGCATTGGACAAGAAATTGATGGAAATCTTTGCAAGTAATAAAGCTATCATTTTTAGTTTGTCTAGATATGGTGCTGAACTACATGCATATTTGGAGGCAAGGTATTATGCCTTTGAGTAAATTGTTGTGCTTGCATTTTAGGACGAGGACGTGCCTTCGGACGAAGGCGAGGATATGGAGGAAGATGACGGCGGGGATGAGGATGAGGAGAAGCAGATAAGAATACTCCAGGAGACGACCGGAATGCCTAGAGAAGCGTTTGATGGTAATTTTTTGTTCTTTGGGACCTATTGGATAGTTAGATGGGAGAGTTTTAGATCTATTGCATTAAAGTTCAATCTTTTGTTGTGGCTTGATGCTGGATTGCTTGAATAGTTTGCTCTTGTCTTGTTAATAGTTTCTAGCTCCTGAACAAGGGTATAGCTTCTTTTAACAAAAAAAAACTGACTGTAGCTAAGTCTCTGAAAAATGTAGTGCATTTGGTCTTTCTCTGGAAATTCTAAAGCTTTTGATGAAAATTCAATTGATTTATGTCATTCTTAGTCCAAAATGTGTTTTTTTTTGTCAAACAGGTGGTAAGAAGAAGAAACAGCTACTGGAGCTGCCTTTGCAGCCTGGAGATGGAGATGGTCCTGTCACAATTCATGATCTCTTGGATAATATCCAGGGTAAGCCTGGGTATAGCAAGCTCCGTAAGAGGGTCCAGCAACAAGAGAAAATGCCAATGGTTGTGCAGCCCCCACTTCCGAAAGTGAAGAGGGAGAAGCTCGAGCGTGGTGTGGTGTACCAGCAATCCAGGAAGGAGGTCACCAAGTGGGAGCCGTTAGTGAAGAGGAACCGGGAGGCTCCTACGCTCTACTTTGAAAATGATGTCAACTTGGGTGTCAACACTGTTGGGGCAATTGCTAGCGAATTTAAACCAAGGACTGAGTTTGAGAAGAAGATGGCTGAGATTATCCACAGCGCAGAAATGATTGAAGCATACAAGAACGACGGTGCCAAAATCTTGGAACTTAACAAGGTATATGACTTTATTTTTACCTCATTAGTTCAATTGAACTTAACAAGGTACTATATGTGTCATAGACCTTAGTCCACGACGGGGTAAATACTGTTCAGAAGATGGCTGGGATGGCTTGATTTGAAGAGGGGTGAGACACTAGAATAGGGAGAGATAGACCATAGGTGAGGGTGAAGAACTGAAGACTCTTTATTCTTCTTGCTTGCCGATTACAAGACCTGGCTGCCTCTTAAGTAGGCGCCTGCACCATCTAACAAACCAAGTATCTTATCTCTAAACCAAATAACCTATCTCTTTATCACCTAAACCAACTTCCAACTAACCAGCTGTGAGCTACTGAGCTGCTGCGCAAGCCACGGCCGCTACTAGCTGACTTCGCCCATATGGCTGGCCGGCCGGCAGTAACACCTCCTTGTGAGTTGCTTCTGCTGTGCATGGCCTATTTACTGGCCATTACAATATGAGTGCCAATGCTAATTATTTTTTGCTGATTGAGCATGTTGACTGATTATATTGTAATTTTTAAGCTTAGGACGCTTTGCTAAATAAGTTCATGAATTTATGTAGATTGATGTGGAAGATGTGAGAGAGCGTCAAAATCGTCTTGCTAAAATGCGCAGCCTTCTGTTTCGTCATGAGATGAAATCAAAACGTGTGAAGAAGATTAAATCCAGGACATATCACCGGATGTTGAAGAAGGACAAACTGAAGGCATCATCAGCAGACTTGGAGGCAGATCCTGAAGCTGCCAAAGATTATGCTATGAAACAAGAATTTAAACGTGCAGAGGTAATCCATAGTTAATTATTTATCATTTTTGGATAATTCTCTCGTATATCTCCCCAGTAACCTTGCTAATTTATCTCACAACTGTTCGCAGGAACGAATGACATTGAAGCACAAGAATACATCGAAATGGGCAAAGCGAATCTTGAAGCGTGGATTGACTGTTCAAGACGAAGGCACTCGAGATGCTATTGCAGCACAACTCCAACAAAATGCTATTCTTACTAGAAAAATGAACTCCACAAAAGACGATTCTAGTAGTAGTGATGAAAGTTCTGATGATGATGATGAAGACCACAGTGACTTGGCAGCAAAGCTTCTGAACAGAGGGAAAGAAAAGATTCTGAAAGTTCTTGAAGAAGATAATGAGATACCAAAATCTGGAGTTTTTTCACTGCCTTTCATGGTGCACTTTCATTACCATTCTCTTTGTGCATTTGTTTACGAAAAATAAATTTTCCAGCATTGCTGCGATTCTGTCATCCCCATCATCACATTTTGCTGCTTATGTACAGGAACGTGCTATGAAAAAGCACGAGGAAGCAACTTACGAGGAAGCACGGCTAGTTCTTGAAGAATACGATGAATCCTTGAGGAAATTGGAGGATGATAACACTGAAGAGAATGGAGATTCACTGAAGGTGACAGGTAAAAGAACTTTTGGGCCTGTCAAAAATACACACAAAGTGACAAATAAGAGACCAAAATTAGATGATTCTGACAAAGACAGTGACAGTGAGTATGATTCCGACTCTGCTCAACATTTCGACAACAATGAAGTGAATAAGAAGGCAGATGACGTCCAACTAGGGACTGAACTGCTCGGTGACGATCCACAGAATGATTTGTTCAAAGTAAGATGTTCTAACCTTTAACTTGTTGTATCATGTGATTTTTATTGTAGAGATCTGATGTATAATTCGTACATTATGTAGAGCTTCGATGATGTTATAAAAAATCCAGGCCCAAAGACAACGTTTGAAGTTGGAATGTTAGCTGATAATTCATGGAAGAAGGTACTTATAATGGCACCTCATGTTTGTAGCTCTATTCCTTATCATCTTTCTTTTTCCATCTCTTTAGCTCTTTTTTTTACAAGGTCAAGAGTAGCAAAGGAAATGAAAATAACATTATCAATGGCAATACCAATAAATCCAAAGTGCAGATCCCTTCTGTTGTGGATCCAAATCCTAAGGTACTTTAGTATGGTCTCTGGTTCCTAATCTACTTGATTACTCTTGCTCATTGTTTTTTATTTCGTTTTTTTTTTGGTAGCAACGGGATCACAATTCTGATTCAAATTCTGAGGAAGAGATGGTTGAGGGTTTCTTGTCCATCTCTGATACAAAGGAAAAATATGAACTTCCTTTGCAAGCTGATCTTATACGCCAGGCTTTTGCCGGTGATGATGTTGAAGCCGAGTTTGACAAGGACAAAATGGAAGTTTTAAATGAAGAGAATCCTGAACCTGAAAAACCTGCTCTTGTTCCTGGTTGGGGACAGTGGACTCACATCCAGCAGAAAAAAGGAATTCCTTCTTGGATGGTGAAAGAACATGAAGATGCCAAAAGGAAGAGGGAAGAAGCCTTGAAGAGGAGGAAGGATGCAAAGCTAAAGCACGTTATTATCTCTGAACATGTTGACAAGAAGGTAAAGTTTTTGCTTTGTTATATAGCACATGTTTTTTTTTAAAAACTAAGATGTTGCTTGAACTCTTGTTACTAAGCAATAATTTTGACTATTTTGCTCTTTGCAGTCTGAAAAGCTTTTAGCAAGGAATCTTCCTTTCCCATACACCTCAAAGGATGTGTACGAGCAGAGCATACGTATGCCTATTGGACCTGATTTCAACCCAGCGATATCAGTTTCCGCTCTCAATCGACCTGCGGTTAGTACATATAGCTGATGCATGGAACTGTTAAAATTTTTAACGAGTATATAGAATTGAGGATAGCTGAAATCAATTAGGTGATCCAACAATCAGCAGTCTTGCCTTGGCCGATAGGACCATCCTATGCACTGTACTGCAGGCACAGTGAAATTTCATTTCTTATGCGTATGCTGCAGTGTGTTCGTTTATGCTATCCATTTAGGATTATTTCTTTTGTTTGGTAAATATTAAACATTATGGACGGAGAATGGTAAATAGTGATATTTGACGATTTATATTCTATCTTGACGATTAGACTTCCAGGATACTAAAACATTCTAGTTTGGAAATATCTGTACAATGTCTTCCGACCTCAGGGGTCGGGGCCTAATTTTCTAATAGTGACCAATACATTGACTTAATGTTATACATTTATTATACGGTGCCAGGTGATTACAGTTCTACTTACTGTTTTATATCCCATCTGTCAGATTGTGAAGAAGCCTGGTGTTATCATTAAGCCAATACAATACGAGGAGATTGATCCACATGAGAAGCCTGATGAACCCAAAAGGGTCATTCAGAGAGCAGCCCCGAACCCGAAAGCAAAGAAAACCTCTGCAAAACAAGCTAAGGCGACAACTTCGCATAAGAGGAAGTGATGGGACGATTGTTGCAACACATACTCATTCAGTTGTTTCATTTGGTGTGAAGTGAGAACAAGTTCTGAGCTGTTTTCTCCTGCCACAATCAGTTTAAAACAACACATCGAGAAGTATATAAGGATTCTTCTCACAGTTAAAAATGTGATACAGCTTCAGTTTGGCTCTTGGAAGTTGGGATTTGGGCCCTACTGTTCATAAACATGTTTATCAAGACTTATTTAAGTTGTTATGCACCTAGTTGTTCCTGTTCTAGGGCAGAAAATTTTTGGCACACGGGAAGTTGTTGCAACTTATTATTGTTGTTTCGCCATAGATCAGAAGTGTTGTGTTCTAATTTGTAGCTCGTGAACAAGTGGTATCCATGCTATGCCTTTTCACTTACTAATAGATGTATTGCGTACTGCGGCGATGATCATGTGTTCAAGTCATCCAACTTGTTCTAAGTCTCATCTTTCAGTCACTAATAAAATGGGACGATCTGTCTACGTGCTAATAAGCGTTTTTGTCAGGAAGGTTGGTCACTTCGTGGACCTCGTTTGGGCTCAAGCTGGACAGAAGGAGAGTTTTTGGATTAAAGGGTACTGTTTGTATGTAAAATTACAAATCTAGCCTTCCCGAGAGATTAAAGTAAAAAATAACACCATGGATTCGCCGGTAGGCGATATGTGTCTTTGTCCACTCTTCTGGAGAGGGAACTTCGCATATGTGTCCTTGTCCTTTCTTTTGGGAGGGAAATTTTATCGTCTGCGCTTTAGGAGAGGATTTCCCTCGTACTACTAATTACTTACGATTAAATTAATTATGACTAAATAATTATGATGAATTAATTATGACTAATTAACTACAACTAATTAGTTATGACTAAATTAATTACACCTAATTAACAACGATTAAATTTATTAAGGACGATTAAATTTATTAAGGTTAATTAATTATGACTAAATTAATTTACAACTAATTAATTATAACTAAATAATTACGTCCAATTAATTATAAATAATTAACTATGACTAAATAGTTACGATTAATTAATTAACCCCACCGTGTACTTAATTACACAGATTTAATTAATTAATTCTCGTCCGCATCACAGTGGTGAATTCCTTTGTAGTACTAGTTAATTAATTAATTATACAAGTTTAATTAATTAACCCCGTCGTATAATTAACCCCAATAGTGTAATTAATTACACATGTTAATTAATTGTAACTAAATAATTATGACTAAATATTTTTGACTAATTAATTTTGACCAAATAATTACACGGCAGTAGTTAATTAATTAGTCATAATTATTTAGTTGTAAAATTAATTTAGTTATAACTCATTATTCATAATTAATTAGTCGTAATTAGTTAGTCCTAATTTTTTAATCATAATCAATTTAATCGTAATGAATTAGCAACATGAGGGAAGTCCCCTCCCTAGGAGCGCAGATGAGGAAAATCCCCTCCGTATGAAAGGGGACGAGGACACATGTTGGAAGTCTCCTCTACTAGAGAAGGGACGGTGGAACAGGGGCGGACCCACAGGGTATGCCGGGTGGGCCACGGCATACCCTGTGGGTCCGCCCCTGCCGCGGTGGCGGTCGCCTCTCCTCTACGGCTCGGGCACGAGGCGGACACGACTCAAGCGGAGCTGCGGAGCCGAAGAGGAGGTACGACCGATCAATTGGGCTCCATTAGCAGGTGGATCTCTCGGCCTACAATTTATATGGGCTAGCAAAATCGGTGTCGCCTCGAAGCGAGGCGTTTGGGGATAAAGCTCTCGCGCGCGGGCGACATCACCGCCGCTCTGCTTAGGGTTTGTCATCTCCTACGCCATTCTCGATTTGGCGGCGTTATCCGCGCAAGCAATCCTCGGGAATGGCGTCGATGCACGACTCTCGATCTGCCGGAGTTGGCGCGGCGGGCTTCGCCAGAAGGGTCCGACCTCCTTCGACACGCTCCGCGTCCCGGCCGGTGGTCGGCGAAGTCTCAGACGACGCTGGGCGGCGCTCCGCGACCTCGTCGTCCGGCCGCCACGCCACCGTCGTCGCCCCAAGGTGCGTTCCTTGCAATGTACCTTATTGTCACACTTCCATTGTATTTTCACAAGGAATGGGTTAGTGGATAGATTATTGTGCGGTGTTTCATATGTCATGGTAGAAGTGCGACGAAATCATTGATGAGATTGTTGGACATCTTTGTTTAGTTTCCTTGGATTTGATAATGGTGATGGAATGCATTGGATTGGAATGCATGTTCCTTTAAGTGTACACTCGTATTGCCGTGATGCTTAAGGTCATGGTGATTACGAAATTTTAAGGTCTCCATGTTTAGGGTGTGGTGTGGTTAGGGGACTTCCTAGTGTCTACGGCGGACCCACGTGGTATGCCGTGGTCGCAAATGGGACCAAACAGATGAGAGTCTGTTAGGTAATCTCGTGTATATGGTAGGGAGTCCTTTTCGCTTCATTTCTGGATGGAGTCCGGGAGTTGTGCTTGCATGGGGTATAAAAGGTGGGCCTAATGCCATGTGAAAGTAGAGAAATCAGATCAAGCATTGTGAGTCAAAAGCAATAGAAAACGCCGTCAGATATCGTGAGATGCAAAGACAAATAATTCTTTTCGCTTCTTGAGAGTTCCAGAGTGTGTATCGCTTCTTGTGTAGCGTACGTGACTTCTGTCGAGTGCGTGTGTTCCGTTCCATCGGGACCCACCCTGGGGTCCAGCAGTCATACACACATAATAAAAAAAATTTATGTAAAAAAAAAGAAAGAAAGAGGAAGCTAACGAGCACGCACGCATATCGCGCAGAGAAAGAGGAAGCTAACGAGCACGCACGCATATCGCGCAACTCGGTTCGGCTTTTGCGCTTCCGCACGCACGTATATCGCGGACGCGGAGTAACTTCGCGGCTGCGCTGGCCTGGGACTGGGAGTAACGCACGCGGAGAAATTTTTTTTGGCATACCCTGTGGTAAAATCCTAGGTCCGCCACTGCGGTGGAACATGTTGGAAGTTCACTCCACTAGAGAGGGGACGAGAGGAGCCGTGCACCCATGACGATGACGAGGACACATGTTGGCTGTCGACGAGTTTATATTGTTATTTTTTGCTTTGATATCGAGAGGTTATTACATTAACTATTTTATACGCAAACAACAGTATTTAAGCCAAAAACTGGACATAGGAGGATGGCCAACCTTCACATAGGATAGGATGCAACGTACGTGTGTGTCTTATCAACTTTGCATACACCTTTGTACCACACAGCACTAATCATTTATTTAAAAATGTGGAAGGAGAAAAGGTTGAGAAACTTTCTTAGCTAAGTACATGGTCATTCGTACCTAATTTTAGTATCTTTCGACTTTAATGCTGCACAGCTTAATTTGGAAAGAGAGAACATTTGGTTCGTTGCCATCCACACGAATGAAAAAAATACAAATAGGTCATTTAAATTTCATATTAAAAAACTTGTGAAATTTATTGTATTAGTTACCTATATCCTAACAAATCTTAAAAAATATTTTATACATGACTTACTTCAGTCTACGTTTAGAATGGTAGAATTGTATTGTTTCCTCTAAAATTGCCGTGAAATTCATACGTTAGGAACATGCCATTCATGGTTACCCACCAAAACACAAGAACAAGTACACCAAGCTAACCCATCAATATCCTCAAATCAGAGTTTCAACAAAACAAGTCAAAAAAAAAATTTATTATCTAAGTAAACAAATAGAAAACTCATTGCTCTTTTTAAAGGAGAAATAAACTTTCTTGTTTGTTAGAGCACCCACAATGTAGCTCAAAAACATCCTTAAGGAGAGAGCATCTTAGAGGCTACCCCTGAACACTGCGGGTGGTAGCCTCTGAACATTTTAGGCTAGAGGGGTCTCTAGAGCCGGAGTCTACCGCTAAAGAATAAAAAATATATATTTATTTTGGTATGCTGATTTATTTAGTTGTGAAGAATTGGGGATAGACATGAATGTGCATAATTTATTTTGTTGTGGGTTTTATCTTAGATGCTAGTTGAAATAGTACACACAGCAAAGAAAAGTGTTAAGCTTAAAGTTTGTTTGTAGGACTCTTAACTTAAACACTGAGTAGTTTCTAAACAGTAAACGCTGTGGTCTGTGGATGCACTTAGTACAGAAATTACAGAAACCATACTTCTTTTTGTCAAAAAAAAAAATTCGAAAAAAAAACTCACATCATAAAAGGGGTTGGTGTGGTGACAAAATAGCCAAATCTGGTAAACCCCAAATGGTTAGGGTGTAAAATTCTCAAAAACCTTCCCCGCTCAGTGTTCGGATTAGCGGCCGAAAATCAGTTATATCAACCATATCGGACTCCCAAGTAAGAGTTCAAACTGGCCAAAATAAGATTAAAAAAATTAATTTGTTTGAATTTGATCTTTTTAAATTTAAAATCCAAAAAATTCATATTTTGATTTGAATTTTCGATTGGCCCCAACCGCTCCCACCTAGAGCTGGCCAAATGGACAGCCCGACCCATCTCGGCACGATCCATCGTGGCCCGGCTAATAGGTGAGTCGTGCCGTGCCGGTGTGGCGCCCCATGTGATTACCCTAGAGGGTAATCACACTTAAGCATACGAATTATTATCCATTTGCCCGGCATAACACCACTCCAACGAATAATGAGTTTTACCAGAGTCAACACAACATAATAATAAGATAGAAACTGTACTTTATTATAGCTGTGACGAGGATTAAAATCTCTATACATAATAGAAGTCCATATGTCTTCGTGATCGTAACCCCTAAGGCTAACGACCCCTGTGGTTGTAAGGATTCTAGATGTTACACAAAAGGTACCATGGTCGGATGAGGTCCTGCACCCAATCTCTGACCAGATGACTGCTTGTGAAAGCTATGAAATGACACTTGGATCCGAATCCAAGTATATTCCTTACTGTGTGATGAATGGAACACATGGCATATTTGTTTCATACCATACGACGCTTCATAGTCCTAAGACACTGACAATAACCACTATACAGTTGAGTATCTTACAGGTACTAACCGATGATCAGTTATTGTTTCATTAATTGTAACTGGCCCTCCGATCGGACACGTCACTTCTAACAGGCGTTTTCTCCAGGAGTAACTGTCACCTCTTCGATGGTTATTTAAAAACGGAGCACAGAGGAACAAGGGCATCGGATTGAAGCATCATAATCGACACTAGATTCATATTTCAACTCTGACTCAATAGCATAGCAATCACTACGCTTAGTATAATTAGGATTAGTCCACCATCTTGTCGAATGCACCCCCTGTAAAGGATCTGGTTCATAGCAATAAATAACAATCTCATTCTCTTCCAAGAACTCTTTGTTATTTTTCTCTATTTTATTTCGTAAGATCGACGACTCGATCGTCGACAGCTGACGCCGTCCATGGGGACGAAGGAGTTGGGTTCTTGAATATCACTTCGCTCAAGCATTCTTCATTCGCTCCGTCATCGCACATGCGAACATGACAGGGACTTCGGATGAGGAAAACTGGTTCGACTTGGCGAACTACTCCGATCTCAACATGGACGCATGTATGCACGCCATGTAAAAAAACAAGGCAATTAAATTTCAAAGGATGGAAAATGCAGCAAGAGGATATAACTAATTCTACCCAATTGACATACAAGTATTTGAAATAAAGCAATGCATAGAATACTTAAAAATCAACATATATACTTTTGAAATTAATAGGAAATCAGCGTACACCAAGGGATGGGTTGCTTGCCTTTGTAGAGATGGTCCAGGTACTACTGAATACCGCTCTCAATCATACTTGTATGTTCGAAAACTATCGAACGAACGAGAACATCGAATAAGAACGAATACATCGAAAACATCCAAAAAATCAATATCATCCAAATTGCATGAAAATTATACAGTAGGTAGATCATGATTTTATATAAATTTATGTGAAATAACTATTTCAATTGGAGTTCGTATGCGAAAGTTATAGCAGTTTGAAAATCAGATTTCTAATAAATATTGAAAATTACAATCTGTTATTGTTCATCCAAATTTCAAGTTTTCACAAAAATTTCTGGAGTAGTGGTGGATATAAGGATTACAAAAATGGATATATAATAAAATTATAAGAACAGCCCAATTGGATTCATCTCATTTGGAGTTCTCATAAATTAGTTATGAATTTTTGAAGTTAATAGCTTTTTTGCACAAAAAAAAATTGAGTTAAGGATCATTTTTAAAAACTATATTCTCTGTTATAAAGACATATTTGAAACCTATTTTAAAATAAAGTTCATTTAAAATGAAAATTATCAAAATTGGTTTTATTTGATTTGGAGTTAAAATGAATTAGTTATGCATTTTTGAAGTCAATTGGTTTTTTAGTGTTGTCGGTGTATTAGAACCGATCTTACGTAAAGATTATTTGATTCGGGGGGTCTCCTAGAGATAAGATCACGCAGAGTGGATTGACACGGGATGTTTAGACAGGTTCAGGCCTTCTCCGGAGAGAATAATAACCCTAATCCTGTGTGTATGGTATTCTTGATGATCAAGTAAAAGACTAAGACTATTACAGAGAATAGCACTTGTGTTCCTACTTGACTAGCTCTTGTCCGCCTTTTTCTATCTCTCTGATCGATGCCCTTATATAGTCGTGAAGAAGTAGCCGTTTTGCCCTGCGAGAGATGCGCCTGATTAATCCAGTAACGGGCGCATGATGGCAGTAATTACCGGCGCCTCGGCTTCTTCACGCCGTCTGGCAATTATCTTCCAGAGATAATGGGGTAATTACGCACCATTAATAAGCGGAATAATAGTGCGTGCAGACCGTTCGGATTCCTTAATCAATTGGACCCACTCGCCTGTAGGTTTGATTATAAGGTGGTCGTAGTTTACCTGGTCGTAGAAGAACTTACGACCAGGTAGCAGTCGTAGAAGGACTTACGACCAGGTAGCAGTCGTAGAAGGACTTACGACTATGTAGTGGTCGTAGAAGGACTTACGACTATGATATAGTCGTAGCAAGACTTACAAGCGTGGGGTGATTGTAGAAGAACTTACAACCACTTATTGGGCTTCTCCCTTTTAGATAAGGGGTACCTCTGGGGACTATGTGACATCATATTTACCCATAATAAGAATTATAGATAAAAGATAAAAATGAGGATTATTAGATCCTCGTCATCTAGCCCCGACTTCAAGTGAAAGTAACTTACTTGATAAAGGTTTCAGAATGGACTTACGACCATGAGAATGTCGAGAATGATAGTCGAAGGAAAAACTCTTCGACATTTGAGTGTTGCTTTGACCAGAATTTGCTTGATCGGAAGGTTGCTTACGACTATCAAAAAGTCATAAAAACCCCTATGACCGTCGGTGGTGGTGGTAGGGAATCGGAGAAAAACTCTTCCGATTGATACTTCCTTCGACTAGAAAGACTTGGTCAAGAATGTAATTTTGCTTGGAGGTGACAATACGTACCTACTTTTTTCTCGAGCGGGCCATCCGAGAATTGCAACCGCTCTCATAGACTTGTCCGATGAAGCGGTTCCCGGCGGTACAACCATCTATCATAGACCTATAGCCGGACGGTTTAAAGCGGCGGAGATCGTCTTGATTATAAAAACTTACCAGAGGTAGACTTGGATTTTTACTTTTCCCCAAATCACTCCACCGTTCTTGAGCTCTTGCTTTCTCCGTCTTCGACTAGGTTTCATCTTCTCCGTCGCTAACCTAATCAAAAACTTCTTGCTTCGAGCGAAATGGCCAAGAGAGTTTCGAATGGGAGGAATCGGAGATGGATGCGCTAAGATCAAGATCTTGGTCGATGCCGGAAGATCGAGAGAAGGCTCGTGAAGTGGATTCCGCCATCGGCAAAGATCGCCATCGGGGAAAATGGGCAAATCCCGTCTTCCAAGCGTATTGTGAGTGCGGCCTTCGATTGCGCCCACCCCTTTCTTCTGATGAGTACTCGAACACTTTGGGGTGGAACTAGTGAATTTAGGTCCCAATTCCATTACCATGTTGAGTGTGTTCGTGTATGCATGCGAGGCGCACTGGAATTCCGCGGATCTCGAGTTGCTCCAATATTATTATGGGATGGCTCGACAAACCGAATCGCGGAAGTCGTGGTCTCAAGCTCCACGACTCAAGTCGAAGGAGTACATTCGAGTTTCACCCGGTCTTCGTGGTCGAAATGGAGGAAGAGGTGGTTCTCTTGGAAGGTCACCTCAAGACACCTTTCTTTCGTGGGGAAGGTCATTGAAAAGAAATCTTCATGGGATTCAACCTCGAAGATATCAAAGGATTAGCCCTTATATTCAAGCCATTAAGGACTTGAAGGAAGAAGGGTGACCGGATGGCATGTGGTGAAAGATTTCATCACACGCGAATTAGTCCTCTCAAGAAACGAGCATCTCCTATGTGGAGGTACTCGGGAAGAGGAGACCCCACACGAGACTACGAGGAGGGTAAGCAATTGTCGACTTAACTCTCCGCTTGGTCTTTCGCAGATTGGTGCCACTCCTAGTTTTATTAAGCAACTTGAAAGGGAGAACTTGAAGGATTTTGTGTCTTTTATGAAGGACGATGCTGCATCAAGACAACGCAATCGAGGCGGTTGCTTCGGAATGGTCGAGACCGATCTCGCCCATCCAGAAGATCAGAAACCGAGCTCGGTTCTGTTCAAACTCTACGACACTGACGTGGTCGAGCCGAGCTAATTGTTGAACCTCGACCGCACGTGGTCGTGGAGAAGAAAAGGTCCTCCGTTGGGAGGATTGCTCCAAAATTCTGGTTAAGACCAGTGCAGAGGTATGTGAAATGTCTTCAAGTGTAAGAACGACATTTACCTTTTTCTTTTCACAACTTTGATTTGCTTTTCTTTATTTCATCCGACTCCTTCAAATTTCTCGAATGCTTCGCTAAGAAGTCCATTGCTATCCCTTCAGCTACTGGAGAGGTAGCAATGGAGGTGGTCGAAGCATCACCCTTGGCCCATGTGGCCGAGGAAGTCGAGACTCCAGTGTCTCCCACATCTGCTGAAGTCGTAACTCACGACTCTTGAGGTAGCGGTACATTCATCGTTGAGGTGGCCGCTACGACTACTGAAGTCGTAGAAACAACAGAGGCAGCTGTGAAAGCCTCTGGTCAAGGTGGTGACCAGCCTGCGCACCGCTCTGGGAAGGAAATCGTAGGAGGCGTTCCTTCCCCTACCCAAAGAGAAATCACAGAACCAGAAGGAGAAAATTTCAACTTCTGTGGTGACTTCTTTGGGCTTGCCTCCGTCGTAGGGTCTTCTGCTTACAAATCTCGTGACCGAGTCCCCCATCCCAAAGATATTCCCAATACGGAGAATACTTTTGACAACGCGCCTCGAGAAGGTGTGGTGGGACAAAGTCGCGAGGATAGATAAGTCGCAAAGACCTTGACCTTGTATATTCGATTTTTGCTAGAACGACTATGAATGTAAGTATCTTCAGAATACTTATATATGTGGCTTTCCTTCCCTTCTCACTGTTTTCTTTTTGCAGAAAGCTCTGGAGCAAATTGCTGTTGTCGGTGAGTATCATCGACAACTTTTAGAGCTAAGACAAGAGAAAGAACTACTCTGCAGAGGCAGAGAGGTGGTAAGTCACTTATCATTCATAGTTGTTTTTGACTTAAATACTCGTAAAATGTTTCACGAGAATAGTCATGGAAGAAACTCATGACGAAGTATCAGTCGAAAAGAACTTACGACTATTTACGACTGTAGTGGTCGAGAAAGACTTACAACCATATCTTAGTCGCAGAAAAACTTACGACTAGGTCGGTGGTTGTAGAAGTACTCACAACCATTCGGTGATGTTTATCTTCGTTCTCGTTTTTGTAGGTTAAGCGGTGATACGAAGACCTTAGTGACTCACCGATCGTGAAAAGAAGAGTCGAGGAGGCTAAGGAACGAAGTATTAGTCCTCTCGGATAGACTTCGAGAGATTGTCTCTGCATCTAAAAGATTGCAGGAAAAAATAAACAGTAAGTTCTGAACTTTAGACTGCTTTTGATCTTTAACCTTTATTCGACTCTCCTTTCTTCTCCAGATAAAGAAAAGAGATGCGGAAACTCGCATCAAGTTCAAGAAAAATCTTTGGTTATTCAGAGTTTTCTCGCATTCACGCGAATAAGGATCAAGAACTCGAGGGTTTTAGAACTCGATTAATGTAAGTAAATCTTTACTGTTATTCTTTTGAGTATTTTCCTTTTCTAATGCCAATTTCTTGTTCGTAAATTGTCGCCCAATTGAGAAGCCTCGAGGTGAAATCCAAGCAAAGACCTTAATCGCAATGAGTCCGTCCGCATTGCTAAGATGAATGCAGAGGACATCAGAGCATGGGAGCAAAAGCATGCTGAAACTATTGCTTCCCATCGAGAAGAGGTCAAGAAATTGGATTCTCAATTAGTAGGTAAGAAAAACTTTTACCTATAATTATCTTTGTGTTATCTTCCTCTAGAAGTATATTTTTGTTTGACCGATATTATTCTTTTCGTAACAAGTGGTCGAAAACAAGAAGCTTCATGAGGCTTCGACTTGTACCCAACAGAGATGGAGTCGATGAAGACTAGTCTTCAAGGCAACATCACTCTCTGAACAATGTGCTTAGTGAGCTACATTTCGAGGGAAAACTCCTCGAGAAGATACCATAGTTGCTCACACAAGTACCATTGGGGAACAAGTCGGAAAATTGCAAGAAATGGTGACCACTCAAGACTAATCTGTCAATCAATAAGGGAAGCAATGAAGTCGCGATAAGTTACGCTTTGGCGAAACTTAAAGCTCAAGACCCCGCCTTAATGTTAAACCAATCGAAGCCGACTTGATCGTCCCGAATCGAGGCAAGTCGTCTCGATTGAGGAAATGCATCGATTGGTAAAAGGTGGCGAGGAAATGCGGCTAGGCTCTCCCTTCGAGTAATCTTGTAACTACCTTGTAAGGCGCATAATTTTGTTAATGAGTAATATATGATCCGCCTCATTTCACGAAAATCATCTTGTCGAGTAGTTAGTAACTCAAAAGATAATAAACGAATGAAAGACTAAGAATTGAAGTTAAATTAATAACTTTATCCTAGCCCCCGACTATTTGCTTAGATTGTTTAGACAATCTAAATAAATAGTATTTAAAATGGGGTTTCTGAAAACAAAGAGAGGTTTATTTAACTTATAGCTTTTGTTACGGTTGTCAAGCACTGGTCGAAAAGAGTAGAAACGACTTGACACTAGGAAGTTCCTTCTAGTGGGCAGGACCACGTGCAGAGAGGAAAGACTTCGACTAGGTGATGTTCCCATCTCCGACTAGTTTAATCAAACCAAGAACAGAACTTGAGTTAAACAAACGCCTTAGAGTACTTTAGTCATTCGTTCGTCCTTTTTGGTGGACTTGATAAGTCTTTTCCAAGAGCAAAAGTAGGAGACTGAGCGACACTAGGAAGTTTCCTTCTAGTGGGCAGGACCACATGCAGAGAGGAAAGACTTCGACTAGGTGTGTCTCTTCCTTCGACCAGTTAAAACAAATCGAGTACACCAAATGTGGTCGAACTAATGCAAGAAAGTGCACTCTGCTTAGAATATTTTTTGAATTTACTGAAAAAATAGATTAAGATTGAGAGAGTTGGCTTTGAGAACATTACGACTAGATAAAACCCGAGCTCTTTGTATCGGCAGAAAAAGTGAGTAACGAGTCGATGCTAGGAAATTCCTTCTAGTGGGCAGAACCACATGCAGAGAGGAGAAGTTTCACCGGATGACGTTTCGCGCCGCCAAGATAAAGAAAGCTGCGTGTTTTCATATCATAGTCGAAAGATTAAAAAAGCACTACTCAAAAATTAAGGCAAAAAGAGGTAGAAAGAACCTGGACTTTTATTGCCTGAGAAACTGGTCACACATAGAATTTGCGTAACTGGTCGATGTTCCAAGAGTTTGAGAGAACCTGTCCATCTTCCATTGCTAGTCGTCGAGGCCTCGCCGAGTTACTTCGACCTTTGTGTAAGGACCTTCCCATTTAGGGAAAGTTTATTCGATTAGACTTGGATTGGCGAGCCTCAATACCAAGTCACCTACAGAAGGTCGCGAGGTTGGACCTTACGATTATAGTATCTGCGCAGGCTTGTTGGTAGACCGCCGAACGGATTAAGGCTAGGTTTCTCCTCTCTTCGAGTAGGTTAATGTCATCTCGCCGAAGTCGTTCTCGGTCCGAGTTGTTGAAGGTTTCAACTCGTGTCGACCGCATTTTAGCTCCGAGGAAGCATGGCTTCGCCCAAAACTAGAAAAAGGTGTTTCTCCTGTTGCTCGATCGTGGTCGCATTTAACGCCCATAATATGGAGGGTAATTCTTGTACCCAAGCCCCGAGCGCTAACAAGTCGGGTCAAGACTCGAGTTTTAATTCCTCGCATTATTTGGCCGCTTGCACGCTCGACCGCCCCATTACTTTGGGGATGTGCAATGAAGCATAGCATAGCTTGGTACCCAACTCGTCGCAAAATTCCCAAATTTTGCACTTGCGTAATTGTTTACCATTATGCGTAATTATCCGACTCGGAACTCCAAATCGACTAATTACGCTTCTCATCATGAACCTTTTCTTCGCTTAGTTGTTATCCCATTCATGAGTTCACTTGATCCATTTTGTGAACGTGTCAATAGCCACAAAAGGAATTCAAACCTCCCGGAGCTTTGGGAAACGGTCCTAGGATATCAAGCCCCAGTCGCAAAAGGCCAAGAAAGAGGTATTGTTTGTAATGCTTGAGTGGTTGGTGTATCATCTACCATGGAATTGACATCGACACACTTTTTAACCACCTCCATAGCATCGTACAGGGCTGTAGGCCAGTAAAAACCTTGTCGAAAGGCTTTACCAACCAATGTTCTATAGGAAGCATGCGTCCCACAGATGCCACTGTGTATATCGTGAAGGAGTGTTATTCCTTCGTTTTGCGGAATGCATCGCATGAGTATTCCTTGGGTTCCTCGTTTATAGAGGATTCCTTCAACCAAAGTATACATTTTGGCTTTTCGGGATAATCGACCGCCTCAAGATCATCTTCGTCTGGAACCCTTGTAAAGATACTCGTAGATGGGAGTCATCCAGGTATCCTCGTAATCTAATGAGGCCATCTCAAGAGGAGGTGTTTCTGGTTCTTCGACCAGAGATGGTTCTTGGAGTTGCTCCAAGAAAACTCCTTTGGCACCGTGGATCGGAAGAAGCCATCCGAGCAGTTGGTCTCATGAGGAAATTATCCTTTCGAGGGATAAATTGTACCTCAAACCTAAAAATGTTTTTCTAGCTTACGTGCTTCGATAAGTACCGAGCCATTGTTGAGTTAGAGCATTGGTACTCTTTCCGATTTGATTCACGACTAGTTGAGAGTCTCCTCTCACGAGTAGTCGATTTAATTGAGAGTGCTTTCGCACTCGTATGCCGCCTAGCAAACCTTCGTACTCTGCTACATTGTTAGTAGCCTGAAAGTTTAATTGTATGGCATACTTTAAGGTTTCTCCGGTAGGAGATACCAGGACCACCCGACCCGAGCCACTTAAAGTAAGTGACCCGTCAAAGTACATCATCCACCGGTCGTGGAATCAGATCGGGATCTGAAGCAGTTCAGATTTGTCCATTCGGCGACAAAGTCCGCCAAGATCCGGGATTTTATGGCCGTCGGGACACGAATGGAGGTCGAACTCCCAAGTTCGACCGACCATTTTGCCATGCGCCCCATTGCTTCCTTATTATGGAGGATTGCTCCCAAAGGAAACTCGAGGCAGATAACTATTTTGTGCGCTCAAAATAATGCCGCAGCTCCTCGAAGACATGAGGAGGGCATATAGAAGTTTTTGGACCGAGGGTAACGCTCCTTAGGCCGTGTAAAACTTCGGCGACGAGTAAACCGGTCGTGTATGCGTTTTCACGTTCTACGACTAGTATCGCGCTTTCTTGCTGTGGCGTGGCGGCTAGGTAAATTAAGAGCGTCTCTTCCGGCTTTGGAGAAACCGTAGCAGAGCACTCGAAAGATACCTCTTGACATCCTCAAAGGCGGCGTTTGCCTCGCTCGACCACTCAAAACCTTCATGTCTCCCGAGAAGTTTAAAGAAAGGTAGTCCTTTTCTCCTAGTCGTGCGATGAAACGACTTAAAGCCGCCATGCACCCAAAGTGAATTTTTGGACTTCCTTTTTGTGTTTGGAGGACGATCCGGAGGATGGCTTTTATTTTTCAGATTTGCTTGATTCCTCGTTCGGATACTAAGAATCCAAGCAATTTTTCCAAGAAATTCCAAACACACACTTCTCTGGATTGAGTTTTAAGCGGTGCTTTCGAGGTTGTCGAATGTTTCTTGTAGGTCGGTGATATGATTAAGTCTCTTAATGCTTTTACGACTAGATCATCAACATAGGCTTCCAAATTCGGCCTAATTGAGATGAAAAAGTCGATTGCATTAGGCGTTGAAAAGAAGCACCGCATTCTTTAGACCAAATGGCATTTTGACATAGCAAAAGGTACCAAATGGAGTAATGAATGCGGTCTTTTCTTCATCGCTTAAACACATATTGATCCGTGGTATCCGAATATGCATCTAAAAACTTAATATCTCACAACTCGCAGCTTGAATCAACCGGTGATCGATACGAGGTAAAGGGAAATCATCTTTTGGACAAGCTTTATTAAGATCAGTAAAGTCCACGCACATACGCCATTTGCCGTTTGACTTTTTGACCATTACAGGGTTAGCCAACCACTCGGGTGGTTGACTTCTCTTATAAAGCCCGCTTAAGTAGCTTATCCAACTCGATTTAATAGCATCTCGCCGATCGGGGCAAATCTCCGTAATTTTTGTTTTACAGTACTTTATCAGCCGTAAAGCTAGCACGTGCTCGATCACCTCCCGGGACTCGGGCATGTCGGATGCTTGCCACGCAAAGACATCTGCGTTAGCTCGGAGGAAGGTAATGAGGCGTCTTCCTATTTGGGGTGGAAGTCTCCCGATGCGAGCAGATCTTGAGGGTTCTTCTCGCGTCGGAGGAACCTCTTTGACTTGGTCGTTCGGCTTTGGTGCGACTTTAGGCTTCGACTTGCTAGTCGAAGGTCGACTTTCATCTCGAGTTGGTATTTGACCAACCATCTCGAGGATCGACGGTCGCAGACTATACGCCATCTTTTGTCACATCGAATGGTGATCACTCCTTTGGGACTGGCATCTTAAGACATTGATACCCGTAATGAGTAGCCATTAAGAATTTTGCCAAAGTTGGTCGTCCGAGTATGGCATTATATGCCGATCGAAATCGACCACATCAAAGGAGACTTTCTCGTCTGAAATTACTTGGTGAGCCAAATGTTAAAGGAAGAGAAACTTGGCCAATAGGTTTGGTCAAGACCCGATACAATTCCATGAAAGGAGTATTGTCACCGCCTTACCTTTGTCCCGGTACTTGCATCTCGTCCGGGGCATTAGTAAATAATATGTTCAAAGAATCGCCACCATCAACCAACACTTGATTGACCCGACGGTTGTTGATGGTGGGTTCGACCACAATCGGATATCGACTGATCGACTCGTAGTGATCGGACAATCATCCTTCTCAAAAGAGATGGTAACTTCCGACCACTTGGTAATTTATTGACGAGAGGAGTATGTAGAGAATTTACCTCTCGTCCGTGACTTTAAGTTGTCGTTTGGAGTCGTATGTCGATGATCCTCCGTAGATGTGCTCAACGGTATGTTGTGGATCTTGGAACGGCATCTCCTCATCATCCGAGCGACTTTTGGCCACTCGTATGTCCTACCCGCCGAGAGTAGGGAGTGGTGCTTGTCGTTGTAGTAGTCCTCGAGCTTTCTTTGGAAAACTCGGCGATTATGGAGGTCATGTCCTTCCTTTTATGAAAAGGACACCACCTTGGTTTGTCGTTCCTACGATCGTATGCTTACCTTTGCCTTGATCGAGTGCGACTTGGTGGTTTGGGGCTCTCCATCTTTCACGGCTAGAACCTCCTTGGAACCACTGGTTTGTGGTTTTTGACTCTTTATTTTCTTCTTGGACTTTTTTGCTTTTTTATCCTTACCAACTTCACCTGGCTCTCGAGGAGTATATGTTTCTCGATCGATAGTGTTGTTCCATTCGACTGCCTCAGAAGCAGTTGCATATCGATCGGCCATCTCGAAGAATTCGACAATGATGTTGGGAGGATTTAGAGCAATGTCCTCCGTTATTCTTCTACTGCGGACTCCTTGCTTAAAAGCCCTGATCACAGAGGAATCAGAAATTTCCGGAATTGAGTTACGAACCTGACTAAAGCGTTTGATGAATTGACGCAAAGTCTCGTTGTTGTTTTGTTTTATCCGGTGCAAGTCGTCTTCTTTTCCAGGGCGGTTGTATGTGCCTTGGAAATTACCGTAGAAGATCACAGAGGTGTTGCCAAGAGTAGATCGACTCGAGTGGTTGGTTTAATAACCACGATCGAGCGGATCCTTCGAGCACAGTTGGAAGGTAATTCGCCATTACATGCTCTCCTCCTCCTGCTGCTCGGACAGCTGTTGTATAGATCTGAAGAAATTCGATGGGATTTTGAGATCCATCAAATTTCTCCATGTTCACTGGTCGAAAATGAGGTGGCGGTGACGCGCTCAAGGTCGGTGAAAATGCCCGGCATCCGGTAATCACTTCTTGACGCCTTCTTTGTAGAAAAGAAGGGTTAATGTCACCAGGTGATCGTATACGACGATACCCGGTAACAGGCTGACCTGTTCTGTAGTAGGCCTCAGTTCTACGAGGAGAATACTCCTCGTATTCCACTCGCTAGAATTTCTTTGTCGAAGTGGTGAATGATCACCTCTCCGAGGGGCTTCTTGATCTTCAGCTGATCGAAAGGTATTTCTCCGAATAGGGGATCGATTCGACTTATGGCCGTGTCGATTCCTACGTAGAGAAATATTCGATTGACTGGTAGCTGAGGAAGTCGTATTGCTACGACTACCTGAGTGTTGTCGATGAGGTACCTCCAGTCTTGTCATCACGATTCGAAGTCTTTGCGTAATCTCTTGAAGAAAGAGATCGTACCACAGCGTTCGAGCAAGCTCTTGGTGGATTCTCGAGCAAGTCGTTGATGTTCGGAGTTCTTGTACCTCCTCCGATGTTGAATGCGCCGAGCAAGTTCTTACCGATCGCAATTTTCTTTCTTCGACGACATCAAAATCCTCCTCATCGGTCTTTGAGGCCTTCTTAGTGGAGTGCGAGAATGTCGAGGATTTCCTCGCGTTCAGAGTGTTGGTCCTCTCGCCAGCGGTGGTGCCCTTGCCATTACCACGAGGGGCGAGTGTGTGATCTTCGGGAGTGTTCTTATCTCGGCCTCCATGAGGTGACCACGATTTGGGGAAGGACGAAGACCTCCGCTGATGATTCTCACTTGCGCCGAGGCCTCCCACTTGAGGAGTGCTCGAGGACACCATCTGGCGACTTGGAGTAATCCTCCGTAGGGGAACTCCGGGTTATAATCTATCTCCGTTCGCAAATGAGATCTGCGGGAGATGGTCGAATTTGTAGGAAAAGCATGCTTGATCCCACCCTCTCCGAGTTATCCCGAGAGAGGATCACTAGATGCTGGTGGAGTCCTAGAATGGTGGCTCCCAGAACTTGACTTACCAAGTCGGACCGTCTTAAGGGACTTGAACACTTGGAGAAAGAACTCCGTCGTGTTGTGAGTCCTCCAGGAGCGGTCTGGTCGGATTGACCCTTGTCCTTTGAGAGAATTGGCTCCTCTGTTGGACGTATTGTTGTGGGGGATAAGGATCCCTCCTCAACTCCATTAATGGGATGATTTCCTGGAGAACAATCTCCGGAGGCAACATCACCATCAGCGGATGCATCACTCGGCTCGTAGTCGAAACCAAGCATCCATGTCGATGTCTGCGTGTCCGCCAAGTCAAACCAGTTCTCCTCGCTCCATTCTCCCGCCATGATTGCATGAGATTGGAAAAAGAGAGTATGTTGACAAGAGATTTAGGAAGATCCCCACTGACGGCGCCAACTGTCGGTGTATTAGAACCGATCTTACGTAAAGATTATTTGATTCGGGGGGTCTCCTAGAGATAAGATCACGCAGAGTGGATTGACACGGGATGTTTAGGCGAGTTCAGCCTTCTCCGAGAGAATAATAACCCTAATCTGTGTGTATGGTATTCTTGATGATCAAGTAAAAGACTAAGACTATTACGAGAGAATAGCACTTGTGTTCCTACTTGACTAGCTCTTGTCCGCCTTTTCTATCTCTCTCGATCGATGCCCTTATATAGTCGTGAAGAAGTAGCCGCTTTGCCTGCGAGATGCGCTGATTAATCCATGCTTGAATCGCGCATGATGGCGATAATTACCGGCGCCTCGGCTTCTTCACGCCGTCCGCAATTATCTTCCGAGATAATGGGGTAATTACGCACCATTAATAAGCGGAATAATAGTGCGTGCGCACCGCTCGATTCCTTAATCAATTGGACCCACTCGCTGTAGGTTTGATTATAAGGTGGTCGTAGTTTACCTGGTCGTAGAAGAACTTACGACCAGGTAGCAGTCGTAGAAGGACTTACGACCAGGTAGCAGTCGTAGAAGGACTTACGACTATGTAGTGGTCGTAGAAGGACTTACGACTATGATATAGTCGTAGCAAGACTTACAACTGTGGGGGTGATTGTAGAAGAACTTACAACCACTTATTGGGTTTCTCCCTTTTAGATAAGGGGTACCTCTGGGGACTATGTGACATCATATTTACCCATAATAAGAATTATAGATAAAAGATAAAAATGAGGATTATTAGATCCTCGTCATGTGTAATAATAATTCATTTCGGAAATTATAAATACATTTAATACTTTTCGTACCGATAGGAAGCTAGCCATAGTCTATGAAAGGTGGGGTCTAGTGCATAGTGTCATTTTTCTTTTACCTTTTTAATTTCTGGTTAAAACTAACAGGTGGGACCCACTAGTTATAAACTCGGTTCACCGAATAGTGCATTGAACTTCGGTCCACCGCACAGTGCATGGGTCTACTGGTGACTGGTTACTATGCACTAATGTCCTCGGGCCCACATGTCAATGACTCAAGGGCAAACCGATTTAATTAAATACCTTGATTTCGGTTCAAGAGACCCACACGTCGGTGAAACAAGACGCATTAAGACAGTCATTAAAACCCGGATCTGCACAGTAATCCACGCTAAGACAAATATTAACGATTAATGATGGAGCTACAGTACGGTCGGCCATTCTCCAGCCACAGGGGAGGCGCGGCCACGAGCGAGCTCGCGCGGCCGTGGTCCCTATCGCGCCGACCAAGGGGCGAGAATGGATTCTCGATAGCCACGCGAAACTAGAGGTACCGACGATGAGGATGGGATGGCTCGCAACAACGGCGCAACGCCGCGAAGCGGTGGCGGCTTTACCAACGAGGCAAGAACGACCCAACGATGCATTATGAGAATTAACGTGCGCACTAGCGTCTGGAGGTACTAGGAACGCATCAAGTTCGTGAGGGACGTTGGGGATGGTCGGAGGACGGCCAACGGCGATGATCGAGGCGGTGATTTATGTAGCCAACGAGGAGCTCGTCGTGGGGTTTGCGAAGCTAAGGGAAAGTTGGGGAGGCCTTGGGACACCCATGTGATGCCTCTGACGCCGGGAATTGGATTGTGCCTCATCGCACCGAAGTCAGGGAAGAAAGAGGCGCTTGTCTTTGAGTCAGTAGCGAAGGGGTCGATCTCCCTCGGTGCTGCTCAAAAAGGTGATTAACTAGGGGGACCAACTCAGCGTGACAAGGAAACCTCCTGACAAGGTGGCTTACCGAAGCTCACAGATTTCGAAAACTTCGGTGGACGGCCTCGAGGCCCGGAGGTGGCCACGGCGTGATCGCGTTCCGAGAGAAACACTATGAATGAGGGGCTCGGGTTAGCAAAAATAGAAACAACGAGCCACGGGGAGTCGAGCGGAGGCGATGATGACTGGACTTACCAAGACAAGCGGCAACAAGAGCTTCCCCCCTCTTCCACGGGCGGGAAGAGAAGTGAGCAAAATGCGGGAGGGAGAGGGGGGTTTTGAGCGAGGCAGAGGACGGAGGATGAAACGGCGTGAAGTTGCGAAGGCCTGGAAGTGGTCAGTTAGGGCGGTGCGGCAACGGCGGTGACGGCATCTGTGAGCCTCTCGCTGGCGTGTGGCGCGACGCGCTCTGCCAGTCGAGTCACGAGAGGTGGAAGAAAGCACTAGCGCAGTGGGCCCGGGTTGTCAGCGATGGAAAATGAGAGGGTGCGACGGGAGTTGGTCCGGTAAAGATGAGTGGCGCGATCGGTGCAACAGTGCACGGCTCGAGCCAGATGAACAGTGCTAGGTTTTAGAAAGCTAGATTTGACCAAATAAACAACATGTTTGACTGAGGCTTTAAAAATAACAAAAAAAATCAAAAAAAATCTGAAATTTTTGTGGGTACTATCAGTTTCAAGTAAAACCTAGGAAAATTTTATTTAGGTACTGTTCATACACCAGTTCTTAGAATTAATCTATTTTTAGATCTACCATTGAAAGTTGGTTTGAATTTTGGTGAGATTAGTTTGACTTTGAAAAATTTAGGAAAACTCATATTAATTCAATATAAATAATCTAGTATTTGAATAAATTATTTTTAGAAACTTTTATGTATACATTTTTGGTTTCAAATGGAAACTTGATTTTAACACCGGTTTTAAATTCCGAACGAACTTTAATATAAACAAAAAAAGTTTAAAATTATTCCAAAAAATTATACACATGAACAAAAGATGCTCTACTAAACCAACTTAAAAATTTTGGAGATGTTACACTTCGCACCGGCAAGTGGCCACCTCCCTCCACATCGGCCACCGGCCCGCGCCGCGCCTCGCCGCCGCCGCCTCCTCTCCTACCGGGCGGCTTCCTCCCTCATCGCTGGCTCCTCCTCCTCCTTCTCCCTCCATGCCATCTCCCTTTGTCCCTCTCCTCGTCCTTCTCCTTCTGCGTTGGCCCCTTCTTCCTCCGCGTCGGCGTCGCCCCGCCCTCTCCTCCTCGACTCCTCCTTCTTTCTCCGCGCCGGTGTTGCCCCGCCCTCTCCTCCTCGACTCCTCCTTTCTCCGCGCCGGTGTTGCCCCGCCCGCCTCTCCTCGTGGCTCCCTCCCTTTTCGCACATGGGCCAAATGGGTCACCGGACTTGTGCCATGCCTCGCACAACCGGACATGAACCGATACTGTTTATATCGTGCCGAACCGATCTACCATACCAAAATAGTAACATAAACACAATACGAACTATAATACCAAACTAACACAATCCATAAATAATATAGACCGTGCCGTACCTGAACCAACCCGACCGTGCCTCACCACCAGCCCTCCCACTCCAAACCAAATTTCCAGCTCCCGCATCTCACCAACAACCACCGCCACCGCCACCTCGCCATCCATGGCCGCCCCCGACTCCGACTCCGACTCCGCCGCCCACACCCGCGACGAACCCAGCCTCCCCTTCGCCTCCTTTTCCATCTCCCTCTCCCTCCGCACGCCGACCGCCCCGGCCACCACCACCCTTGCCTCCATCCCCTCCACCATCCACCTCCCCACCCAAATCTTCACCCTCGCCGTCTGCCTCCACCCCTCCGCCTCCGCGGCCGCCTCCCCCTCCTCCCGCCGCCCTTGTCGCCTCAACGCCGCCGCATCCTCCCTGCTCTCCCCGATTCCCGCCTCCACGCCGCATCTCTCCCGTTCCTTCCCCTCCGGAGCCTCCACCGCTGCCGGCCGCCGACGCACGCTCGTCTGGTTCCGTGCCGACCTCCGCCTCCACGACCACGAGCCCCTCCACGCCGCCGCCGGGGCGTCCTCCTCCCTCCTCCCCGTCTTCGTCTTCGACCCCCGCGACTTCGGCAAGTCTTCCTCCGGCTTCGACCGGACCGGACCGTGCCGCGCCAATTTCCTGCTGGACTCCGTCGCCGACCTGCGCCGGAGCCTGCGCGCGCGCGGCGGCGACTTGGTGGTGCGGTTGGGGAGGCCCGAGGTGGTGATCCCCGAGCTCGCGCGGGCCGCGGGGCTGAGGCGGTGTACACGCACGGGGAGGTGTCGCGAGACGAGTGCCGCGCTGAGGAGAGGGTGAGCAAGGCCATGGAGAAGGAGGGCATCGAAGTCAAGTACTTCTGGGGCAGCACGCTGTACCACCTCGACGACCTGCCCTTCCGGCTCGAGGACATGCCGTCGAATTATGGTGGATTCAGGGAGATCGTGAAGGGGTTGGAGGTCAGGAAGGTGCTGGACGCTCCCGAGGAGGTCAAGTGCGTGCCCATGAAGAATGTGCTAGAGCCTGGTGAGATCCCCACGCTCACCGAGCTCGGGCTCACTGCACCATCGGCGATGGCACATGTGAGTGGGCTTTCAGAGATAGATTCTCTCTTGTGGTGCACATTTTGATCTTTAGTTAAATTTTAGCATCTTGCCAGTGCTCCAATTCATTTAAGTCCATGCTCACTCTTTTAATGCGGTAGAAGTTTGCGGTAATTTCAGTCAATTGTACAAGTGGAAGCGGATGGGAGTAACTAATTATAGCATGCTTGGGTACCATTGACCATTTAGCTTGTCAATTGTTGTCCCCATTTTCGTTGGTGGGTTGGATCAATGGATCTTTGATGGCCAGGTAAGGAAATTGGGTCGAAAGGTTGGTCCTTTTGTTCGTTTAGGTTGGTATGACCTAACTATTACCTGTTGGCCATATCATGGTGGCACTAGAGCCTGCTTGCCCACTCTCTTGTTTGCTTAGGCATGAGGTAAAGATTGTGTGAGCACAGAGCAGTAGGGGACAAAATGGGCATTCAAACCTTTTTTTTTTGTGTGGTAGAATGATTGAAAAAATGAGTATTACATGGCAATAAGGTGTCAGCAAAATGTGCATAATTCCACTTGTTCTGCAATCCAATTGTTTAGCATTGTCTTGATTTCATGTGCATTAGCTGGTTTTGTTTCACTTTCGTGACATTCCAGAATGAGTACCATTTTGGAACATTTCAGATGAGTCACACCGGATGCTTATGCTCGCTTTGGTCTTATGCTCCTCATTGTCTCATTGATTTAAAGACACTAAATCTGTAATTTGAGGCCTGTTACGAATTGTATGTGTAGAATGTGGACAGTGACATCAATGCAATGCTGAGCTGTAGGTGGTTTTGTATGTATTGAATGTAGACAGTGACCTCAATGGTAGGATCATTTTGCTACAACTTTTATCTTCGTATAGTGCTTGTTCAACTTGTGTGATAATTTTTTTTCTATTAATTCCATGTTCATATGCTCCACCCATACCCTACAGCGTGTGCCCTGATTAAAAAAATAAATTTGTTAATTTAGGACTCAAAACCTGCTGTTGGTTGTACTCTCATTGGTGGTGAGGTAGAAGGTCTGGAGAGACTGAAGAAGTTTGCTGCAGAATGCTGTATGCAGCCAAACAAAGCAGACAAAGACAGTACTCGTGATAGCATATATGGTGCTAATTTCTCCTGCAAAATTTCTCCATGGCTGGCTACCGGGTGCCTCTCTCCACGCTTCATGTATGAGGAGTTAAAGAAGCATGCTACTAGGTATGTAACGTTGTTGAACAGTATAGGGAAGAGGAACATTTGTAGGTTCGTCATTATGTTAGTGTTTCATTTGCTTTTGTATATAATTGGTAATTTCCCTCTCCTTCCAGAGCATTTCCATCTGGGTCAACACCCAAGAACGGTGATGGCACATCTGATCTTGGGACAAATTGGTTAATGTTTGAATTGCTATGGAGAGATTTTTTCAGGTATCTATTGCTTATAATTATAAGCCTCTATATAAGATGATATTATCCACTGAATTATCTTGCATGTCTTATGTAATCTGAAATTTGATTGTTTCACCAAGGAGAAAATAAGTGATACTGTGCAATTTTTTTTAGCATTAGCTTCCTTTAGTTTGATGCTTCTCATGTCTTAAAATGATATTTTGCACATACCACCAAGATACAAGGCAGATGGGCAGCTATTTTAATCTTCCATTTGTAAACACTAACTCGTAACTAGTGCAATATGATGTAACTGATGACCAGTAACTGACGAATGAAACATCTTAGGTTCATCACAAAGAAATACAGTTCTGCACAGAAGACCTCCGAAGTTGCGCCTGCCCCAGCGTTTGCTTGAGCATGAACATAGCTAACCACGCTGAGAGACAGCTGCTGTATTTTTTTTCTTTTTTCTTTTTTTGACCAACTTATGCAAACTTTCAATGGGGTGTGGTTGTTTACCAATAAATGTTGCTAATGAATTAAGCTATTCCTGCATTTTGGACCAAATTGATCTCAGAAGAGATCATTGTATCCGTCGACATTCCTCCAAGGACTATTCAATGGTATTGTGAGCAACCCTGAACGATTTCTTCGGTTTCTTTATTGAAGCATAGAATTCTCCCTCTGCTTAGACTTGCTTATAATAATTACTGCTTATAGATGTATGTTTTGATAGTCACTCACGTATTGTGTTTTGCATGGTTAATTTTCTCCCATCAGTTCGTGCCACACTACAGTAGGTAGAACAGTGTGATGCAGAAAGAAGGCGCAACTATAGCGCACTGATCAACTTTCAGTTCTGCTGGCAAGGACCACTGAGGCCTGAAGGCTGCACAGCGTGTAATTGGTCCGAGACTACGGCAATGGCTTCACCACAGAGCAGCAGGAGGTATAGGAGAGTGGGTCGTCTTTGTTGTGTTCACAGGACATCCACGAACAATCATGACCACCGCATTGCGGCCATGAAAGTCGAGGCTTGTCTTCGCAAGATGCATGACTAAGATGATCCGTTGTGTCAACCAGTTTGCCGAACACTCAACGTGAACACTGGACCAATAATACTACGCAGAGAACCCAACAAGCATATCTCTGACGAACCACAAATGCCAACGATTCTCCAACTTGATTATCTAAGCATCACATGGAAGTTCACCAAACTTGAAACATAGGCAGAGAATTAAACATCAAAACTCATCTCTTCAAAGACTACTGCATAGGTGCTCCAACGAGTTCTGAAGTTCACAAGACAAAAAAAAAAAAACAAAGGCAGTGCATCTAATCCTCGTCCTCACCCTCGTTCTCAGCAATGTTGAAGTACCGGAGCTCGTAGACACCACGGTCCTTGTTCGACGCAATCACCCGAAGCCAGTCACGCACATTGTGCTTCTTAAGGTACTTCTTGGTCAAGTACTTCAGGTACCTGAGAACAGAACAGCAATGTTTCAGATTATGCCAAACAAAAGACCATGATCTGAAATATAGAAAAGTAACAGGTTGCACACATGGAACCTATACAACATACACCTTAACGAACAAAGCACATAGTGTTCAACTGATGCAGTGCAACATCATCTATCAGTTAAGGTAGGGATTAGAGGACTTAAAATCAAGACTTTCTGTCCAGGCAACACCACCGAGGGAGCTCAAACAAGAAATCAGTCAAAAATATTCTCATAATAGGGAACATGTAAAGGTAGCATATCTTACAAATATTCTCATTAGTTAAGCATCTCTTAACACACAAAAAAAAATTTTGTATCGGTAGCATGAAATCAACACAAAAAGCCTGTCCTAAGCTTATACATTCATAGATTTGACAAAAGAATAAACCAAAACTATAGTAGTCTCACAAGTTGGTTCTATGGTAGTTTAGTAGCCTAGTACCATTTCATGCTAGCTTGTAACAGAATTAGGAAGAACCGCGACTTCCATGTCATGCTAAGCCGAAGCAATGAGTACTGATTGTATAGCTCCTCGAAAACAAGATAACCAATGGCAGACTTTCCATGATATATAACAGTGTACAAATTGCAAATCTGCAAGTGCAAATGCGTACGCTACAACATTCATCTCAATTTCCAATACTAAAACGCGCTTGAGAACACATACCACGGTAATAGCTCTACGCCTTATACAAACTAAGCATCCCTTACTCCGTGTCCACACCATGCCTCAGTCGCTGCACATAACTCGATACTGAAGCACAAATGGAACAGAAAACCTAACCGCGCAGCACAACATCACCAGTTGACCACATAGCGCGCGCACAGGAACACGCACAGATCGATACATCCGCTCTAGGATTCAATGATCGCTACCATGGAATCACATCTAGGAGTAAGATATGTATGGATCTGGGGGGAAGCAAGCGTGCGTGTGTGTATACCTCTTGGAGAAGGGCCCGTCCGAGGTGACGATGACCTTGGTCTTCTCGCGGGAGACGGTGATGGACTCGCCGAGGTTGCCGGCCTTGCCCCCGGCGACCTTGATGCGCTCCTGCAGGAACTTCTCGAGCGACGCGATCTCCATGATCTTGTCGTCGACGGGCTTGGTGCAGTCGATCACGAAGGTGACCGACCCCTTCTTCTTCCCGCTGCCCGCGCCGCCCTTCGCCGCCGCTGCCACGCCGCGCGCCATCTCTCCAACTCGCCTGCTCTTCCGCGCCTGCTTCTGCTGCTGTTGCCGCTTCTTCGGTGGTGGCGGCTGCGCGGAGGCGGTAGGGTTTTGAGGAGGCGGGGGAGGTGGTTATAAACATTAGGGTTGGGTTGATCGGACGGTCATAGGGGAGATTTGCAGTTTGCTCCTCCTGGTCATGGTGCGACTCTTATTGCATCAAATGGGCCAAGGTCATGGGCTTTTAAGGGCCGTTAAAAGAATGGTGTATCATTTTTTTTTGCAATTATTTGGTATATGGAAATCTCCTTTTTTTCCTAGGCCTTTGCACTTTCCATGGGCCCAATTCTGAATACTGTCATTCAGTTATTTGTCATCCGGTGGTGATATCCAATTCTAGCAACATCCACCCTTTGCCGGGTTTTTTTCCCGAGGGAGAGAGAAAGCAAATTTGCTGGGGAAGGTGGCCCTTCCCCTCATCATCGTTGATCTCTCCGGATTATCTCTGAACAGACGGTGGATGAAGCGGGGTCTCACGTGATGTCCTCCCCCTTCATCACCGTTGATCCTTCCGGATCATCTCTGAACGGATGATGGATGAAGCAGAGCCTCACGTGAGGCCTTCCCCTCACTGAATTTTTTCCAGAGAGAGAGAGAGAGAGAGAGAGAGAGGGAGGATGTGATACAAGTGATCGTGCAACTTTTTATTTGCACTCATGTCATCCTCGATATAAGCGTGGACAATTACGTTGAAGAGGGAGGATGTCGAACAAGTACGTACGCAGCTAGTATTTAGCACGAAGGAAGGTGCGTGCATTTAGAGGCTATATGGCACCCTCAATTGTTATCGAATAGCATCTGTTATGTGCAGAAGCCTGCGGAGCACCGATTCTGACAAATTCTAGTAAAAGAAAGTCTATCTATACAAGATTCAACTGTTTTCTAAATAAAAAACTGTTAAATTTTAGTTCATTTACAACTTTATTATACACAAATTATAATAATTTATTTATATAATTTGCGTTCTTAAGTACTATAATTACTCTCAAAAGTCTTAATAACTCGTATTTCCATCACACGATTTAAAATTCGAGAGATTGAGCAAAAACAAAGACAAAAAAGAAATTCTATACCAATAAAATGAAGGGTAACACGGCAAGGCTACGATAACACAAACAAAAATTACCGCGCAACCAAGGAACCACCGCAAGTAATAGATCGCGAGATTACCGCTAGACGCGCCGACTCGTAGCGGAAGTAGAGTCGTTGTAGCGAGTTGATGCAGTCGTAGTCGTACTCACGACGCGTCTCCTCCTTTGAGTGGTCGTACTCGTCGCGCGTCTGCTCCTCCAAGTGGTCGTACTCGACGCGTGACTTCTCCTCCGACTCCAGTGAGCGTCACGAATTGCGGATTGTCTCAGTGCTGATGCTTCGCAACAACACCTCCGAGGTATCCACACGTACGGGGCAGGATCACCACGCGCTGGAGTGCTAGCACCGGCAGCGTGGTGTAGAAGGCATGGCTATTAGGGTTTTGGGAGTTCTTCCAAAGATCATCCTCTCCCTCACCCCATGCCACCGCCTCTCTTTATATAGGCATCCATGATAGGTCTCAACCTGGAGGCCCATTAGGAACTCGTGGCCTATACGAATTCGGATCACCATCCAAAACAGATCATTGCCCTTTAAGTGTGCGACCCCACAGGTTCATGTGTAATCGGTTATGACTCGGAAACTCTTTTCCGACCACTAGTCGTCAGCGGTACCTAGCAGCACATAACGATTCCCAAAGACACATAGAATATATCGGACGAACCTTGATGTAATATGATCTATGATCAGGTCCTCATCACTTACGACCAGTTCGTAACTCCTTACGACATATTATAAAAAATATGAACATAATGAAATATCATCATCTCTATGATTGCCTCTAGGACATATTTCCAACAGTCTCCCACTTGCACTAGAGTCAATCATTTAAGTATATAATACCGATAGCTCTTGTGTGCGTCTCATGTTTTGGCTATGAGAGAGGCTTAGTCAACGGATCAGCAACATTTGAATCCGTATGAACTTTGCATATCTTAACATCTCCTCTATCGATCAATTCGCGAAAAAGATGATAACGCCTGAGTATGTGTTTGGACTTCTGATGGGATCTCGGCTCCTTAGCCTGCGCAATGGCTCCATTATTATCACAATAGAGATCCAATGGGCACAAGCCACTCGAAACCACACCCAACTCAGCAATGAAATTTATAATCCAAACACCTTCCTTCGCAGCTTCAGAAGCTGCAATGTACTCGGCTTCTGTCGTAGAATCAGCAACCGTTTCTTGCTTAAAACTTTCCAGGTCACTGCTCCTCCATTCCAAATGAATACAAAACCAGATTGCAAACGATAATCGTCTTTGTCGGTTTGGAAGCTTGCATCGGTGTAATCCTTTACAACGAGCTCTTCCTCACCGCCATAAATTAGGAACACATCTTTAGTTCTTCTCAAGTACTTAAGAATGTTTTTCACACCTGTCCAGTGACCTTCACCAGGATTAGCCTGGTATCTGCTCGTAACACTTAGAGCATACGATACATCTGGTCGGGTACAAACCATGGCATACATAATAGATCCAATGGCCGAACCATATGAAATACTATTTATACGGTCTCGCTCATCAGTGGTCGAAGGACACTGATTCTTGCTAAGATTTATGCCATGTGACATAGGCAAGAACCCTTTCTTGGCATCATGCATGTTGAACCTATTCAACACCTTGTCAATGTAAGTACTTTGGCTTAATCCAATTAGCCTTCTTGATCTATCTCTATAGATCTTTATTCCCAAGATATATGCTGCCTCTCCTAGGTCTTTCATAGAAAAACTATTTTTCAATGATACCTTAACGGATTCCAGCATAGGAATGTCATTCTTAATCAATAATATGTCATCCACATATAAGATTAGGATTACAAGTGCGCTCCCACTAACCTTCATGTAAACACAAGATTCTTCTTTGTTTTTGACGAAACCAAACTTTTTGATTTCCTCATCAAAACGTAGATTCCAACTCCGAGATGCTTGCTTCAACCCATAAATGAATTTCTGAAGTTTGCACACTTTACTAGCATTCTTTGGATCGACAAAATCTTCAGGTTGTGTCATATACACATCCTCACTTAGGTTTCCATTAAGAAAAGCCGTTTTGACATCCATTTGCCATATCTCATAATCGAAATATGCAGCAATAGCTAGAATGATCCGAATGGACTTAACAATCGCTACTGGTGAGAAAGTCTCATCGTAGTCAACTCCTTGAACTTGTCGAAACCCTTTTGCGACAAGTCGAGCTTTATGAATGTGAACATTTTCATCCATATCAATCTTTTTCTTATAGATCCATTTGCACTCAATCGTTTTAACACCATCAAGTGGATCGACCAGGTTCCAAACCTGATTGACACTTATGGAGTCTATCTCGGACTTCATGGCTCCAAGCTATTTTTCAGAGTCTGGTTCCATCATCGTTTCCTTATAAGTTTTAGGCTCACCATTATTCAATAATAATACGTCATGCTCATACCTTATAGGCAATTGACGCGGCCTTTTAGATCTACGTGGGGCTGATGTCTCACCTACAGGTTCAACAACAATTTATTCGTCCTGTAGAGGTTCAGTAGGAGTTGAAACACTTTCAGATGGTTCCTGAACTTCTTTGAGTTGCATCTTTCTCCTACTGACTCCTTTTGAAAAAACTCTTTCTCCAAAAAGACACCATTTCAGGCAACAAAAACTTTGCCCTCATCTTAATTGTAGAAATAATATCATTTGGTTTCCCTAGGATATCCTATAAATAAGCATTTCTCTGATTTGGGTGTGAGTTTGTCAGACGTCAAACGTTTAACATAGACATCACAACCCCAAACCTTTAGAAAAGATAAACTAGGACTCTTTCCAATCCATATCTCATATGGTGTCTTATCTACTGATTTAGATGATACCCTGTTCAAAGTGAAAACAGCAGTTTCTAGAGCGTAACTCCAAAAATACAATGGCAGATCCGATTTGCTCATCATTGACCGAACCATGTCCAACAAGGTCCGATTACGCCATTCGGACACCTCATTCCACTGTGGAGTACCCGGTGGTGTAAGTTGTGGAACAATTCCACATTGTTTCAAGTGATCACCAAAATCATGGCTCAAAAATTCTCCCCCACGATCAGATCGTAAGGACTTGATTGTCTTGCCTAGTTGATTTTGTACCTCATTCTGGAACTCCTTGAACTTTTCAAAGGATTTTGACTTATGCCTCGTTAAATAGATATACCCATATCTGCTAAAGTACACACATCAGTATATATGAGTGCCAACAAGTCGGACGCCCTTTCATTCCGACCAGGGAAAGGTGTCTTGGTCATCTTTTCGATCAGGCAATATTCGCACGTTTCAAATAATTTCAAATCAAATGAGTTTAGAATTGCATCACTATGGAGCCTTTTCATGCGTTTCTCACTTATGTGACCCAAACGACAATGCTAAATAAAAGTGGAATTCATATCATTAGGCCGAAGCCTCATTGCATTAATATTATAGATGGGTGCAACATCAAGATTTAAAATAAACAGCCCGTTCAAAACGGGAGCATAGCCATAAAACTCTTCATTCAAAAATATAGAACAACCATTGTTCTCTATAATGAACCCATAACTCTCTGCCATCAAACATGATACATATATGATATTTCTACATATGGCTGGAACGTAATAATAATTATTTAGTTCCATGATAAATCCTGAAGGCAAAAGTAATGGCAATATCCCGACGGCTAATGCAGCAACTCTTGCTTTATTCCCGACGCGAAGATCCATATCACCCCTTGTTAATCTCCTACTCCTTGTTAGACTCTGAATCGAATTACAAATATGAGCAACCAATTCGGTATCAAATACCCACGAGTTAACATAAGAATCAGCAAGAAAAACATCTATAACATTAATAACTGAAGTGGAAGTTTTAGTCCCACCATTCCTTTTCATATCAGCCAGGTATTTCTTGCAGTTCCTCTTCCAGTGGCCTGTCTCCTTGCAGTAAAAGCATTTATTTTCTTGAGTCGGGCCGGACTTAGTCTTGGGTTTAGGCTTGACAGCTTGGATCCCATCCGAAACCTTGCCTTTACCTTTGACCCAAGTTTTAGCCTTCTTCTTGAAGCTAGTACTCTTTTGCACAATCATCACATGATTGTTGCTTTTCTTAATGTTGTCCTCTGTAGTCTTAAGCATCATATGCAGTTCGGTGAGATTCTTGTCTAAGCCATTCATATGGAAACTCATAATGAACTGCCCATAGCTTGTAGGAAGCGAAGCAAGAATCAAATCTGTAGCCAACTCTTGACTAAGTGAAAAACCAAGTTTTTACAAGCTCTGAGTGTAACCAACCATCTTGATCACATGAGGGCTCACCGGACTACCCTCAACTAGCTTACACCCAAATAATTTCTTTGAGATCTCATATATCTCCGTCCTTGCTTGTGTCTCAAACATGCTTTTGAGCGCCACGATCATATCGTAAGCCTCAATGTTCTCAAACTGCTTCTGGAGGTCTGAGTTCATCGCAGCAAGCATGAGACAGCTAACATCAAGGGATTCATCATATGCCATTTTATAGGCTGTTTTAAGAGCTACAACAGCATTCTCAGCAGGCACATCAGAAATTGGTTCCTCTAGAACATGTTCCTTTTTATCTTGCCTAAAAACAATTCTCAGGTTGCGGGACCAATCCGTAAAATTTGTTCCATTCAGTTTTTCTTTATCAAGTATCGAACGTAAAACAAAACTAGATGTAGGTACAACAGATGGTGCCATGATCTACAACAGAAATATGCAACACTAAGACATATGTTCAAGAAATGTAACTTCTATTAAACAATTCAATGAAGATACTCCCACTAAATACTTGAAAGATCTAGACCCGTCATTATGAGTTAATGGAGTGTTTTGATGTTTAATGACAAATCTAACTGTGAGACTAACTCTCTTGATTAGTATTATCATGTGTAGTCTTATTTGGATATAAAGGTGAAATTCAACGAGGTATGCATTCGACTTATACTCTTACATATTGTTGCATTCCTCGGATCCAAAATATAGGTTGAACTCCACCATTAGTATATCTTGAATATGTGCATATGTTTTATTTACACATATGTGTATGCACACATTTAGGGGAGCTCATTCTATATTTTGTGGTTTCACTAGTATTGATCTATATTCCGTTTTTCACATATATTTGGGATCTTTACTTTGAAACATATCCGTATGAGTATACAAAACTTGTGTAGTCTTTGTATACTTATGCTTCGAGTATACAAAACTTGTGTAGTTTATGTATACTTATGTTTTGAGTATATAGAACTTGTGTAGTTCTTGTATACTCATGTTTCGAATATATAAAACTTGTGTAGTTTTGTATATTCATGATTTGAGTATAAAGAACTTATGTAGTTCTCGTATACTCAAGTTTTGAGTATGTAGAACTTGTGTAGTTCTCGCATACTCATGTTGTGAGTATATATATATATATATGACTTGTGTAGTTTATATATACTCACAACGTGTTACTTTTATCAATCAATTTATATGTGATTGAAATGGTTATCATCAATTACCAAAGAGGGAAAGATAGATGTATCTTGTCCCACCATTATGTGTTAATGGTATGAGGTGGTAATTAATGATAATCCCATGAGTCGGATATATAGGTTATGTTCCAGGATGATGAAGACTTGTGATGATCATGAGTTGATCATCAAGTCAAGACTCAAGTGAAGGATGCATCATGAGTTGATGCATATGAAGACTTGAAGTAAAGGTTGCATCATGTGTTGATGCACATCAAATCAAGAGAAGACACATCATGTGTTGATGGAGGTCAAGTGAAGGAATGCATCATGTGTTGATGCATGTCAAGACTCGGGATGAAGAAATCATCATGTGTTGATGATGTTCAAGACAAGATCCCGAAGTGAAGAAGATCATCATGTGTTGATGATTGTCAAGTCAAGGACCCAGACTTGAAGCGTTGATGTGCGTCATCAAGCTTCAAGAAAATGCAAGACAAAGGTATGACTAGCTAGGACTAAGGATGTGTTCCTAGTCTTTTACCGGTCTTGGAGTTTTGTCGGTAGACGGATTGCTAGTATAGGATTGCCGTACTATTAAGAGGGGTCTTGACTAGTAGCATGAGTTGATAGCTCATTATGTTTGCCCTAGCTCATCTATGCATGGAGCTATTATTTGCGGATGTGTTTTACAAATGAATGATGCTCATGCATTTAATCTTTGTGGCATGGGACTATAGTTTGCAATGTGTTTTGCGAATGGTTGAAGTCCATGCACCTTAGCCTTGTGGCACGATACTGTTATTTACGAATGTATTTTATAAATAGTTGAAGCTCATGTTTTTGATTTTGTTGGGCCAAAAAGGCGACTAGAGGGGGGTGAATAGGAGCACGCTCACTTTTTCACAAATAATGGATCAATAAAACTTTACTCCAGTAGCTATAGAAGCTATGAATATCAGTATATCAGTACATCGGAAGACTAATATTGAATCCAATAAAAACCCAAAACCGTTAGGACAAAATCAGCAAAGATTGAAACAATTCAATGCACTAGCGATCTGACCTCTGGCCTTGGGCGGTCTGATCGATTCCCTGGCGGTCTGACCTCTGACCTTGGGCGGTCTGATCGATTCCCTGGCGGTCTGACCTCTGACCTTGGGCGGTCTGACCGATTTCCTCCGAAACGTAAGAAAACGATCCGATGACGAAGATGAAAATAGATGAAACTTTTGATCTACTAATCCAAACTTGATGAAACTTGAAACACACCTTCTCTATGATATCAGGAAGCTATTCCAATTGAAGATTATGATAATTCTTGGAAGAATAGCGATCCTTTTCGATTTGATTGAAGAGAGGTTCAAAATCGGGTCAAAACGAAAACTAGATCAAAGCTCTTGCTCGTGGGTAATTGATGATCAATATGATCCTAGATAGATTCCCACACGTCATAGCAAACTAGATCACGTGAAGAAACCAAGCAAAAACTCACGGATCAAAGAAAGACCCAAATCACCAAATAGAGAGAAAGAACGCAATAAGGCAAGACGTGATCAAACTTTCTCTAGATTGATTTGATATTATATGGGCTTACAGCCTCTCCATCAATGGAGGACAATGCCCAATGCAAGAGCACAAAAATCACATCAAACTCTCTAAACCCTAGCCTCCACCAAAGCTCGCCCTAAGAAAATTAGGGTTTCCAAAATAGCAAAAAGGCGAAGAAGTGGTGCAGCCACCACCCTCTCCTATTTATAGTGGAGGCTTAGATCTTCTAGATGTTTGATTATATTGGGCTCCCGTTAAGGCCCAAAACAAACGGGACAGATACACACGCATTTTAAAGCACCGTCTTTATCTTCTCTTGACCTAACTAGCTACACCTTGCGCCATCTAGCGCCTCGGATTAGCTAATAGGTCACCCTTGTCCATCTTGCACCACGCTTGAGTACATTGACCTCACCTGGCATCGTCGATCGTTCTGGACCTCAGCTCACCAAGCCTAGTCACGATCATCCACGCCATTGACAGTCGTTGACCACCAAGCAATATGCACAACAATAGACAAGCAAACCGAATTTGGGAACAAATACTTTACAACCTGACCCGTGTTAGTCAAAACATGCATCATGCAACATATATGCCCTGAAACTCATGACTTTGACCTAACACATGAATATCGCCGCCACACCGGGCGACGAACAAAGTGAAAACCGGTCAGACCGCCCCTAGGGCCGGTTTGACCGCCACCTATAGGCCGGTCAGACCGCCAGCTGAGACTTAGCCGTTTTTCCTCTCTGGAAAACTGAAACCTACTGGAATTTTCAAACCAATAGAACTATTGACTGGAGACTCCAAAAATTATGAGACCAAGGGCAATAGAATCCCCTCTATTGCATACACACTCTATTTTTGGCCCAGCTCAAAATAACACAAAAAGCTCAAGTAATGGTCAATTTTAGATTCAAGAGCTAACAAAGCAATTCTGACAGGGCCAATGTTACAAAAAGAGCACTAATTGCGCAACTAGCTAAAACATCCATAAATTACAATTTTTAGGTTCGAGTTGTTTTAGAGTTCTAGCTCATACAGGAAAGACTTATCTGCATATGTGAAATCATGATAATTCTAGCAAGTCAAAGAACTAGAGATGGCATTGAGCAAGAATTGAAATACTAAAACCCCAAAGGGTAATAGGCAAAGCTTCATCGATTTTAAAAGATAAGCAGAAAAACTTATATTACAATGCATCTTTTTGGATTTTTCATACCACTTGTTGTATTTTTTATATGAATGCAATATGATACAATGAGATGCAATAAAAAGCCTAAAAACCTAAAAAGTTCAAAAAGATCAATAAGTTCAGAAAAAGAACTAGAAAATATCAAAAGAACAAGGTAAGATCAGAAAAGATCGAACTCCTCCTCAAACCAACCCATAGGGATAAATTACCCCTAACTCGCTTCTCAAGGTGGCAAACCTAGTTGGGTCTAAAAGCTTGGTGAGGATATCAGCCAGTTGAGCCTCAGACTCCACAAAATGTAGCACAATATCACCTTTCTCGACATGGTCTCTAAGGAAGTGATAGCGAATATCTATGTCCTTGGTCATAGAGTTTTGCACAGGGTTCTTAGCAATATTAATGGCAGAAAAAGTTATCACAGAAAAGAGGAACACTAGCAAAATTTAACCCATAATCCTTAAGAGTGGTTACCATCCACAAAATCTGACTACAGCAACTAGCAGCAGCTGCATATTCAGCTTCAGCAGTTGATTGTGCAACAGAAGACTGCTTCCTAGAAGACCAAGATACAAGAGAAGTACCTAGCAAGTGACAAATGCTTAAGGTACTCTTCCTATCTAGCCGACAGCCCGCAAAATCAGAATCAGAAAACCCCCGAATGGACAATGATGATGAACAAGAATACAATGATGATGAACAGGAATACCAAATGCCATACAGAAGGGTAGAGTGTAAATACCTGAATATGCGCTTAACAACTTGGCGTTGGGAAGTCCTCGGAGACGCTTGAAACCTCGCACAAGGGCAAACCGTGAAGTGGATGTCCGGTCTCGAGGCCGTCAAGTACAGAAGGGAACCGATCATGCTGCGGTACTCGCATTGATCCACGGCTTCTCCTTACTCATCTGGATCCAAAACAGTCGAAGTTGCTATGAGAGTGGAGATTGGCTTGCAGTCACCCATGTCAAAACGTTTGAGTAAGTCCTTAGTGTACTTCGTCTAATGGATAAAAATCCCTTCCTTGCATTGCTTGATTTGAAGCCCCAAAAAATAATTGAGCTCTCCCATCATACTCATATCAAATTCCCTGGACATAGTCTCAGAAAAGCTGAAAACAAGAGCATTAGAAGAACCACCAAAGATAATATCATTAACGTAAATTTGAGCAAGCAGGAAGTCATTACCACGCCTAAGAATGAACAAAGTCTTGTCTACCTTACCCATCTCAAAGTCATTCTTAAGCAATAAAGTCTTAAGTCTATCATAACAGGCTATAGGGGCTTGCTTAAGACCATACAAGGCTTTGGATAGCTTGAACACATGATTTCGGTACTTGGGATTCTGAAAGCCCGGGGGTTGCCTAACATAAACTTTTTCCTCAATAAAACCATTTAAAATGACACTTTTAACATCCATCTGATATAATCTAAAACCCTTAGATGCAGCAAATGCAAGCAGAATACGAATGGCTTCTAGTCTAACAACAGGAGTAAAAGTCTCATCAAAATCCAACCCCTCAACTTGGCTAAAGCCCTGAGCTACCAACCTAGCCTTGTTTCTGTGGATATCATGGGGATATGCTCCAGATCTTAGGATGATGTGACAATTGGCAATGGCATTTATGGTTTATCGTCTCACAGGGTTTTCGACAAAGTTTATGCATTCTGGACAGGGGTAGTCCGACCGGCCATAGCATGGCAGTCCGACCGGTCCCAAATCGGTCAGACCGGCCATGTGCGGCGGTCGGACCGGCGGTGACCACAAATGGTCAGAACAGGCTGGGCCAAAAATAGAGTATGTAGGCAAGTGAGGGGATCCCAATGCACTTGGTCTCATAATTTTTGGAGTTCCCAAGTAAAAGTTCTATTCGTTTTAAATTTCCAGAAGGTTTCGGAATTTCAGGGCTTGAAATTCGGCTAAGTCCTGTGGCGGTCCGAAGGTCACAGGAGCGGTCCGATCGCCGGAAGGCGTCCGACCGCTCACGAGGAGCGGTCGGACCGATTTCCACTGAACGTCGACCAACCGTGGTGATGTTGTTTTGTTAGGTCAAGTTCATTGGTATCATGGCATATGTATTGCTTGATGCATGTTTTGACTAACATGGGTCAAGTTGTGAAGAACTTATTCCCAAATTCGTGTTTGCTTGTCTATGGTTGTGCAGGTTGCTTGGTGGTCAACGACGGTCAACGGCGAGGATGATCGGGACTAGACTTGGAGAGTTGAGGTCCAGAACGATCGATGATACCGGGTGAGGTCAATGGACTCAAGTGTGACACAAGATGGACAAGGGTGACCTATTGGCGAATCCATGGCGCATGGTGAAGCGGTTTAGGTCAAAAGTTTAAAGACGGCGCTTTGCGAAGCGTGCGTGTGTGACCCGTTTGTTAGTGGGCCTTAACGGGAGCCCAATAGAGTCAAACCCTAGAAGTTCTAGGCCTCCACTATAAATAGGAGGAGATGGTGGCTGCACCGGTAGCTTTTCTATCTCTCGCCTCTTTTATGTTTCAAAACCCTAATTGGTTTAGGGGGAGTTGAGGTGGAGGCTAGGGCTCTTTATGGTTTGAGGTGATTTTTGTGATCTTGGATTGACCACTGATCCATGATGGTGTGGGTGTAATCCAACAACAATCACGTTCTTAATCTACGCAAGGTTTGCTTGAGATAAGTCTCTTTTCGTTCTTGCTTTCAATTTCATGATTTTAGGGCTTTCTTTGATCCACGAGTTTTTTGATTGATTCTTTCACGTGAATTAGCTTGCTGTGATACGTGTGAACCTATCTAGGATCATCTTGATCATAAATCACTCACGAACAAGCATTAGGATCAAGTTTTCGTTCTTGCCCGGTTTTAGACTCTCTGTTACTCAATTGATAACTGTTCAGGATCTATCCAAGAATTATCATAATATTCGATTGGAATAGGTCCTCAATAGCACAGAGAAGGTGTGTGCAAAGTTTCGTGAAGTTTGGAGTTGAGAATCAAAAGTTAGACCTAATTGCAACCGTCATCGAGGTACGTTTTTCTTTGTTTGAGATCTGTTGAGTCTGCCGGTCGGACCGCCCATCATCACCGGTCCGACCGATTTAGCGTGTCCGACCGCCAGATATATAAATGTCCGACCATCGAAATCGGTCCGACCGTTCGTGCCGGAGGTCGACCTTGATACATTGTATTGCTTTGATCTTTAATGTTTTTGTCATATTGCTTAGGGGATTATATTGAATTCAATACTAGTCTTCCGCTGTACTGGTATATTGATCTTCATAGCTTCCTCATAGCTATTGGAGTGAAATTGTGTTGAATTCATAATGTGTGAAAAAGTGAGCGTGCTCCTATTCACCCCCCTCTAGTCGCCTTTTCGGTCCAACAGTTTCTAATTACAAAACCATCCTCATTTTGTTTATTTTTGAAAACCCAGCGGGTTCCTATAACATTATGGCCACTGGGAGGTTCTACTAGATTCCAAACTTTATTTCTCTCATAATTCTCTAACTCGTCATGCATGGCATTAACCCAGCTAGAATCTGATAAAGCATATGATATATCGCCCTCACTATGATCCCCAAATTTTAGAAACTTTTAAAATTTTAATTTCTCCCCCTTTTTATCATTTTTATATATCTTCTCCCAACATTGAAATATCCATCTTCTCTAAAAATCTTCTCTCCCCCTATGTACAGCATTAACACATTTTAACACATCTTCTCCCCCTTTGACAATGGAGTCATCAAGTAATCACGCCTTTCTCTCATCCAGAGATAACAAATGTAGAATGAAGAAAGAAATATAAGAAGCATAAGAAGGAGTATGCATGAAGTGCAATGGAGTGGCTTCATTTTTGTATTTTTCAATTTTTGATTACAAGAAGCTTTGGAGATTACCCAAAAGAGCAAGACAGCATTTCTAATATTGCACAAACAACATATCAAGCCTGACAGCGCTAGCAAGATCATGATAAGACATATATATCAAAACTAAGCACGAATGCTCAAAAGTAAAGCAATAGATTTGGTCAATTTAAGAAAAGCTTCAAATTCAGCAAGTTCAGCAACAGGGATCCTAAAGTGAAACTGGCCATATCAAAATATCAAAGTGAGATCAAAAAATCTAACAAAGACCACATTAAGAGTCAATCAGGTCCTATATTGAATCATTTTGCTCAGATTTCTCAAAAGCTCATTTGTCAACAGTTTTATCATATGCACTGAATATTGAAGTTGACTAATGATCTAACTTAGTGACAAGATCCTGAACTAGGAGCCATCCACAAACTCATCCTAAGCTTCGACCAGAAGTTGATTAAAGGTATATCTTAGTGAAGAAGATACTGGACTAGGAGCCATCCACAAACTCTTCCTAAGCTTCTACCAGGGCGACAAATCTTGAGGTTCATGTCATTTCTGACAAGCAGTCCCCATGAGATCGTCTGGATCATCAAACTATCTCCAAGTTCATGTCTTTGACAAGCAGTCTCGTAAGAATAGTTTGACACAATTTAAGCATAAGACAATCTTGATTTTTCATATTTCACAACAGTAATTTTAGAATCTCAAGAACACAAAAAGCACTCTTAGGGGTTGCCAAATGCTACTCCTTGTGTCATTAGTTGGTCTCAAGTAATGATGATATATAATCCTTAGACCTGAGATCAGCATGGTTTCTTACATGTGTAATAGCACTCTTAGGGGTTGCCAAACGCTACTCCGTAACTGGATAGTTATAAAGGTAGCTTTCGGGCATGCTATGAAACATGCGGAGGAATGTGACTGGTCGAGATGGGATTTGCCCCTCCTAACATAACAGGAGAGATGTCTCTGGGCCCCTCGTGGTGATCGGATAAAGAAAGTGCATGGCCATGCCACTAGTGGTCGAAGTGTCGACCACATGATGTTATCCGACACTCGATCGAGAAAGTATTGAACAGTCCATGGATGACACATCATCTCACCTGGAGTTCAACCAAACATCGTGAGGCAAAGGGAGAATGCATGAGTAGTTACGGACTAGTCGTATGGAGATACGTGCTGGTCGTAGACTGGTCAAACGTAATCACATAATGGTAAGAACCTGGTCGTAAGGAGTTACGAACTGGTCGTGACCAATTACAACTTGGTCGTATAGAGATACGAATTGGTCGTAAGTGATGAGGACCTGATCATAGATCATATTACATCAAGGTTCGTCCGATATATTCAATGTGTCTTTGGGAATCGTTATGTGCTGCTAGGTACCGCTAACGACTAGTGATCGAAAAAGAGTTTCCGAGTCATAACCGATTACACATGAACCTGTGGGGTCGCACACTTAAAGGGTAACAATCTGTTTTGGATGGTGATCCAAATTCGTATAGGCCACGACTTCCTAATGGGCCTCAGGTACGAGACCCATCATGGATGCCTATATAAAGAGGGGCGGTGGCATGGGATCGACTAGTAGGTGAGACGAGGATGATCTTTGGAAGAACTCCTGAAACCCTAATAGCCACGCCTTCTCTACCACGCTGCCGGAGCTAGCACTTCAATACGTGGTGATCCTGCCCCGTACGTGTGGATACCTCGGAGGTGTTGTTGCGAAGCATCAACACTAGATCCGCGACTTGTGTTGATCACTGGAGTCTGAGAAGAAGTCGCGTGGTGGGTACGACCACTCGAAGAAGCAGACGCGCGTCGAGTACGACTACTCGAAGGAGGAGACGCGTCGTGAGTACGACTACGACTGCATCAACTCGCTACTACGACTCTACTTCCACTACGAGTCGGCGCGTCTAGCGGTAATCTCGTGATCTATTACTTGCGGTGGTTCCTTGGTTGCGCGGAAAAATTTTGTTTGTGCTATCGTAGCATTGCCGCGTATCCCTACAAGAGTGCTGTTACACATGTAGGGAACCATGCTGATCTCAGGTCTAAGGATTATACATCATCATTACTTGAGACCAACTAATGACACAAAGATTCATAACAATCTCAATAGTGTCTCAATGATGGGTCTATCCAACCCCATGTTCTCTAACATGTGCTTACATTATTGATTCGATATCCCTATATCCATGATCGGTGAAACTAGGTCATCAATCAATACATGTGCTAATCATAGAGTCACTGGTGTTCCGACCAGTGACCTTCGACCAGAGAAACATTTAGAATGACATCATATAAGTTAAAGAGTTCCACCAACAAATCACATACTTATTGATCTATAACAAATGATTCATTCGAGGAACATGATAACATATTATCAAAAATATGAACATAATGAAATATCATCATCTCTATGATTGCCTCTAGGGTATATTTCCAACATAAAATACAGCAATACGGTGAACTCGCTATGTTCCGAAGAAGAAATCGTAATAAATTCGGAACAAATTTATTATATGAGAAAAAGTACAAATCTTTAAGCATATCGAACAGATGAAATACAGTATTGCTGATCTCCCGAGCCTTGAACTGCCGCTACGCCTATACATGTACTGCTACTTCCGTGCATTGCTGACTTCCAGCCGCAGTTACAAAATTATGCAGTCGCTAACCAACACATCCACACAATTTAAGCCAACACATGCGCTAGACCTTCAATTTGCTTTCGTCTAGAGTAACTCGACTCCTTGCATTGCGTTGCATTGCATGGTTCTCCTATACTCAAAAAAAAGAAAAGAAACCTGAATTCTTATGGACTGATCGGTCGGGCGGTCGATCGTAACAGCAGCGTCCTAGTCGAGCAGTATAAGATCTCCACGACCACGATCAGTTGGGTTTTTGGTCGCCCAGGATGCGCGTGCGGAAGTCGTGGACCATGAGCGGGAGGCCCTTGCGGAGGGGCACCTTGGGCTCCCAGCCGAGCAGCTCCTCGGCGCGGGCGATGTCCGGCTTGCGCTTGTGCGGGTCGTCGGCGGTGTTGGGCCGGAACTCGATGCGCGCGCCCTTGTCGATGGTGTCCTGCACCACCTTGGCCAGCTCCAGCATCGTGAACTCCCCCGGGTTCCCCAGGTTGAACGGCCCCACGTGCTCCCCCTCCATCAGCTTCATCAGCCCCTCCACCTTCAATGCAAATCTCATCCTGTTTTAGCGGTAAACTCCAAAAAAAACAGAGCAGGTCTTGTCTTGCACAACCAAGTATTGTTATTATCTCTGATATCTATATGATTTTGTAGTTTTGGACGGAGGGAGGAATTGTTTCGCGATTACGTAAGATCAGAGTAATGGAGTCGCTTGCTAAGTCAGCGTCAATCGGCGTTCCGCTGCATGCCTTCGTGGGCACGTCGGGCCGTGATCCTGACTGAAGAGAACGATCTGCTGTCACTTGGCAGCGGCGTGCCGTGCCGTTCGGACCATCTCTCTCTCTCTCTCTCTCTCTCTCTCTCAGTGAAGCATGCATGCTGGCAATGTAAGTTGCCAGGACCCAGGAGTATGCATTTAAGGGGAAGGTGAGACATATATCGATCGATCACGTACAGTAACATTAACTTGTCACTTGTCAGCGAGGAAACGAACTGAAAGAAACCCCGAGCCTATGGTAGTACTACTTGGGTGTGTCTGAGAGGTCAAAGAGATTGGAGTATTAATTAATTACCAGATCGGACACGTACTGGAAGCTCCTGGTTTGCTTGCCGTCGCCGTACACCGTCAAGGGCTCCTTCCTCAGTGCCTGCATCCATCCGCATCAGTCACTAAATCACTGTTATTTTCACAAGCACCCTTACCAACTTTGAGAAATTGTTTGGTTGCGTACTTGCATGTAATTAGCCCTGTACTATACTACATCATGTGCAGAGGTGGTCGAGTTTACCTGCGCGACAAAGTTGCTGACGACCCGGCCGTCGTCGATGCACATGCGCGGCCCGTACGTGTTGAAGATTCGAGCAATCCGCACCTGCATGCGACGCATTTGTCAATTGCCATCCACGTACAACCCCACAAAACGCAACCGATTGAGCCATCTACGAATCGTTCGTTGATCGTCAGGTGTATCGGTGTACGCACGTATACGAACCTCGACATTGGCGCCGCGGTGGTAGTCCATCGTCAGCGTCTCCGCCGTGCGCTTGCCTTCGTCGTAGCAGCTCCGAACACCTGCGTATGCACATGTACATCATCCATCATTGGATCATGCACACCAGGATAGGCGCATGCAGGCCGCAGATCGAAGGAGATTGAACCGTAAGCTGCAAAGAAATCGATTACCGATGGGGTTGACGTTTCCCCAGTAGGTCTCGACCTGGGGGTGCTGCAGCGGGTCGCCGTAGACCTCGCTGGTGCTGGTGAGGAGGAAGCGCGCGCCGACGCGCTTGGCGAGGCCGAGCATGTTGAGCGTGCCCATCACGTTGGTCTTGATGGTCTTCACGGGGTTGTGCTTGTAGTGCACGGGGGACGCCGGGCAGGCAAGGTGGTAGATCTGGTCCACCTCCAGCAGGATCGGCTCCACGACGTCGTGCCGGATCACCTCGAACCGCGGGTTCCCCGCGTGGTGCGCCACGTTCTCCTTGCGCCCCGTGAAGAAGTTGTCCACCACGATCACGCTGTCGCCGCGCTCCAGCAGACGGTCCACCAGGTGGCTGCCCACGAACCCGGCTCCACCCGTCACCACCACGCGGAGGCCCCTCCGCCGCACGCCCAGCGGCAGCCGCGCCGCGCGCCTCTCCTGGTTGTCCCCCGCGCGAGCCGCCGAATAGGCGTACTGGCGCCACGCTAGCCCCACCGCGGCCGTGCCGCCGAGGGTGGAAGCGGCCGGGTTGTACGAGGTGGTCGAGGGGGTGGTCGAGGGGGCGAGGAGGAAGACGGCGGAGGCGACGGCCATGCCGAGGAGGGTGAAAAGGAGGCGCTGCTCGGCGAGGAGGTAGCGGAGCGGGCGGGCGAGCTGCTTGTCGCGCTTGGGTGTGTAGCCGGGCGCGCCCGTGGGCAGGGACTCCTCGTGGCCGCGGAAGATCAGCTCGGACGCCATCGATCTACGGTATACCGGTACGTCCGTCTCTCCGTGCGTCCGTCCGTGGCGCGGCCGCGGCGGGCGAGTTTCACAGGGTTTTCTCCGTTTTTCGGCAACTTTTTTTGGCGGTGGTCTGGTGTGGTGTGATGTGAGCCGAGCTGCTCGGTCAGGGAGAGCGAGGTGGCGGGTGGGGAGAGTATTTGATGAGGCTGGCAACGCTGCGCGGAGGTTAAGGCCGCGGCGATGGTTGGTTCGCGGGGCCGCACCGCGCCGATGGGGTCGGGTGCGCGCAGCGGCTGCACACGTGGACTCGGCCAGCGCCGGCCGCGCGTCGCGCCGTTTCGGGGAGAGTTTGCGAGGATCGGTGCCATTCACGGTGCTGCCACCTGCAATTTCCATTTGCATTTTTCCACCCCGATTATTTTTGTTAAGAAACCTGAGTATGGGTTGATAGGTATAATACTGAAATTATTTTTAGTGGATTTTAGTTTATAAATAGGACCTCTCTCTACATAGAAAAAGTTGATCAATAAATACAAGAGATTCCTCTATATGGTGTTTCCACCTGCTGTCTCTCTGTCGATTGTTTATTATTTGGTAATTGGTTGATTGTCTCCCTTTGACGATTATGTTATTTAACATGTTATCAGCACGAATCGCTCCACCGAATCAGTATTTCGTCGGGATTCTATCATTTCAATCCCTAGTTTGCTATTAGATTAATCTAGTAGATTAATTTGTGAACATAAGATTAGATCGATTTCACTGTTCATCGTAATTTGCTATCACTGTTCACCCATTATGGAGATTACTGTTCATACAACACAAACAAAAATCGATACGACAAGAAGCCGTCAGCCCCCCGCACGCGCCCGCCGCCATGCCATCGCGAGATGACACACACGATGTGGAACCATGCAAGAGGCAAGGGCGCATGACCAACACAACGGATGGTAAACACTACCCTGCGTGCGGAAGCGTTCGTTGACGATGTGTCCGTGGTCCTCGGTGACTGCAGAGGGCAAGCAGCAACTAATATTTATGCCACAGATGTCAGCCGTGACTTTGGTAGCTACGTCAAGAATCAAAGTCCACAACAATAGCGTACATCTGAGTTGAATGGCCACCGCGGAGCCCAAAGATGGAGAGGAGCGAGAGGTGGTGCTGCCGGAAGGGAAGAATTAGACGGTGAGTGGTGGCTGCGCGCGTCATCTATGGAACCTCAAACCTAACTGTCGGCATCCTGCTCCTGTGAGTGGTGGTTGACGGAGGAGGCCGATGTCGGGTCGAGGGAGGAGGTCGGCGTCGCGGGCGAGCGAAGCCGCCAGATCTAGTTAGGACCGGAGGCGAGCGACGTCGCGGGAGGACAGAGGCACCAGATCCGGTTGGGGTCTGGGGCAGGCGACGTCGCGGGCGGGTGGAGGTGCCAGATCCCAGGGGGGAGAGATGAGGTGGGGGCGTTGGCGCGGGAGGAGGGTCACGGCATGGGGTGGAGGAGGAAGGCGGTGACCACATCGGGAGGAGGGAGGGAGTGGTGACGGCTCGGGGTGGAGGGAGTCGGGGATGAGGTGGGGTGCCGGTGAGGATTCGAAAGAGGAGGAGGTGGGGAGCTGGCGTGGGAGGAGGGCGGCGGCGTGGGGGAGGGGGAGGAGTAGGGCGGTGACCATGTCGGGAGGAGGGAGAGGGCGGTGGTGGCTCGGGGGAGGAAGGAGTCCAGCAGGTGGGGTGCGGTGTAACACCCCAGTCCAACATGAGTCTGGAATGCTACTAAAATAACAAGGTAACAAATTAAAATCTAAGACATTGCATTAAATTTTGGCAAAACCTCCTTTGTATAATTAACCATGCATGAGATTCTAACAAAACTACGATAACATAAATAAATATTTCAACATCAAACTTAAATCATAATCATGAAACCTCCATGCAGCGCTAGTCAATTATATTACAAAAGCAACAAGTGCATAAAGATATAACTAAATAAATTATCTTAGCAGTTTGCTCAATTATGAAATCATAATCCAATTTTTTTATCATTCATGAGTTGTTCATGGTAGAGTGCATCAGTTCTTATTACTAGCCCTTCCTATGCATGACGTTAATGTAAAAGGTACCTAAAAAAATATAAATAAACAACAAGCGTGAGTCCACGACTCAACAAAGTACAAATAAAATAGTAATCCAATATACAACTTTGACACAAATCAACCAATCACAATACCACATACCAAATCAGCTCATATGCTCATGCAATGCAAATGCCACAGATGCATATTTTCTTTTCTCTTTGCATTTACCGGTAATGCCGAGTATGTATCTGTCGATGTATACCTATGCCTATGCCTTCTAGCATAGGGACCATAGCCCACACTCCACGAGTGTGGGGACCTCAAGCCTGTCTAAAACACGACAGAGACCTCAAAATCAATACATGGACTCCACGTGGACAAGTCTCAAGGATAACAACATGATACATATGAGTCTTTTCAATTATCCAACATAAGATTGTAACTGTCGGTGTATTAGAACCGATCTTACGTAAAGATTGTTTGATTCGGGGGGTCTCCTAGAGATGAGATCACGCAGAGTGGATTGACACGACACGGATGTTTAGGCAGTTCGAGCCTTCTCCGGAGAGAATAATAACCCTAATCCTGTGTGTATGGTATTCTTGATGATCAAGTAAAAGACTAAGACTATTACAGAGAATAGCACTTGTGTTTCTCCTTGACTAGCTCTTGTTCGCTGTGTCCTCCCTTTATCCCTCTGATTGATGCCCTTATATAGTCGTGAAGAAGTAGCCGTTTTGTCCTGCGGGAGATGCGCCTAATTAATCCAGTAACGGGCGCATGATGGCAGTAATTACCGGCGCTTCGGCTTCTTCACGCCGTCTGGCAATTATCTTCCAGAGATAATGGGGTAATTACACACCATTAATAAGCGAAATAATAGTGCGTGCAGACCGTTCGGATTCCTTAATCAATTGGACCCACTCGCCTGTAGGTTTGATTATAAGGTGGTCGTAGTTTACCTGGTCGTAGAAGGACTTACGACCAGGTAGCAGTCGTAGAAGGACTTACGACTATGTAGTGGTCGTAGAAGGACTTACGACCATGATATAGTCGTAGCAAGACTTACGACTATGGGGGTGATTGTAGAAGAACTTACAATTACTTGTTAGGCCTCTCCCTTATAGATATAAGGGGTACTTCTGGGGACTATGTGACATCATATTTACCCATAATAAGAATTATAGATAAAAGATAAAATGAGGATTATTAGATCCTCGTCATCTAGCCCCCCAGCTTCAAGTGAAAGTAACTTACTTGGTAAAGGTTTCGTAAATGGACTTATGACCATGAGAATGTCGTAGAATGATAGTCGAAGGAAAAACTCTTCGACATTTGAGTGCTGCTTTGACCAGGAATTTGCTTGGTCAGGAAGGTTGCTTACGACTATCAAAAAGTCATAAAAAACCCCTACGACCGTCTGGTGGTCGTAGTAGGGGAATCGGAGAAAAACTCTTCCGATTGATACTTCCTTCGACTAGAAAGACTTGGTCAAGAATGTAATTTCGCTTGGAGGTGACAATACGCACCTATTTTTCTCGAACGGACCATCCGGGAATTGCAACCGCTCTCATAGACTTGTCCGATGAAGCGGTTCCGAAGCGGTACAACCATCTCTCATAGACCTATAGCGAGAGCGGTTTCCGGCGGCGGAGATCGTCTTGATTATAAAAACTTACCGGGAGGTAGACTTGGATTTTACCTTTCCCCAAATCACTCCACCGTTGTTCGAGCTCTTGCTTTCTCCATCCTCGACTAGGTTTCATCTTCTCCCGCCAACCCAAAAAAAACTTGCTTCGGCGAAATGGCCAAGAGAGTTTCGAATGGGAGGAATCGGAGATGGATGCGCTAAGATCAAGATCTTGGTCGATGTCGGAAGATTCCGAGAAGGCTCGGTGAAGTGGATTCCACTATCGGCAAGATCGCCATCGGGGAAAATGGGCAAATTCCGTCTTCCAAGCGTACAGAGAGCGACCTTGATTGCTGCCCACCCCTTTCTTCTGATGAGTACTCGAACACTTTGGGGTGGAACCGGTGAACTTAGGTCCTAATTCCATTACCATGTTGAGTGTGTTCGTGTATGCATGCGAGGCGTGCACTGGGATTCCGCGGATCTCGAATGTTTCAATATTATTATGGGATGGCTCGACAAACCGGAATCGCCGGAAGTCGCGGTCAAGCTCCATGACTCGAAGTCGAAGGAGTATATTCGAGTTTCACCCGGTCTTCGTGGCGGGTGGAGGAAGAGGTGGTTCTCTTTGGAAGGTCACCTCTGAAGACGACCTTTCTTTCTTGAGGAAGGCTGCTGAAAAGAAATCTTCATGGGACTCAACCTCAAGATATCAATTGGATTAGCCCTTATATTCAAGCTATTAAGGACTTGAAGGAAGAAGGGTGACCGGATGGCATGTGGTGAAGGATTTCATCACACGCCGAATTAGTCCTTGAAGAAGCGAGCATCTCCTATGTGGAGGTACTCGGGAGAGGAGACCCCACCAGAGACTACGAGGAGGGTAAGCAATTGTCGACTTAGCTCTCCGCTTGGTCTTTCTCAACCTTGTCTAATATTTTTATCATTTACGGATCTTTCACAGCCGAGGTTGACTCGAGTCGACTCATCTGTGAGAAGTCCCGCCACCCGAGGGGCGGTTCCTCAAGTCATTGCGCTTTGTCCGCAGATGAAAGGATAGAGCGCCTAAAGGTAATCAAAAATTGATTCTTTCTTTAGGACTTTATAGTCGAGAAGATACTTACGACTAATGGTGATCGTAGAATATCTTACGATCAAGAAAAAGTCGTAGAAAAACTTACGACTTGGTACTAGTCGTAGAAAAAACTTACGACTAATTAGTGATTCTTCTTTTTCTATTTTGCTTTACAGAAAGTAGGCATGGAAAATCGCCGGACTGACGAAGAAGTCGCTCGATGACTATTGGCGCTGGGTTGTCGAAAGACAAAGGCTCGGCTCCTCCCTCGAAGAGACGCCGACTTGTAAAATCTGCCGATAAGGGGGGAGCAAGCTCGAGCTCTGGTCTTCGACCGCACTCTACAAAACTGCGGCGCACCGTAGTTGTATCCCGCCGAGGCCGCACTCGCCGGGCCGAGGAGGTTGAAGCAGCTGAACCTCTTAAGCGCAAACATCGCAAGGCTAAGGTACCCTTCTATTATGACACGGAATCTTTCGCAGTCGGTGCCACTCCTAGTTTTATTAAGCAACTGGAAAGGGAGAACTGGAAAGATTTTATGTCTTTTATGAAGGACGATGTCGCATCAAGACAACTCGCAATCGAGGCGATCTCGCTTCGGAATGGTCGAGACCGATCTCGTCCATCCAGAAGATCAGGAAACCAGAGCTCTGGTTCCTGTTCAAACTCTACGACCAGACGTGGTCGTAGCTGAGCCAATTGTTGAACCTCGACCAGACGTGGTCGTGGAGAAGAAGAGGTCCTCCGTCGGGAGGATTGCTCCAAAATTCCTGGTTAAGACCAGGGTGCAGAGGTATGTGAAATGTACTAAAGTGTAAGAACGACATTTACCTTTTTCTTTTTCACAACCTGATTTGCTTTTCTTTATTTCAGTCCGACTCCTTCAGCCCCCGGGAATGCTTCTGCTGAGAAGTCCATTGCTATTCCTTCATTTACTGGAGAGGTATCAATGGAGGTGATCGAAGCATCACCCTTGGCCCAGGTGGCCGATGAAGTCGAGACTCCCAGAGTGACTCCCACATCTGCTGAAGTCGTAACTACGACCCTTGAAGTTGCGGCTGTTACTGTTGAGGTGGCTGCTACGACCACTGAGGTCGTAGAAACAACAGAGGCAACTGGAAGCCTCTCGTCAAGGTGGTGACCACTGCGCACCGCCTGGAAGGAAATCGAGGAGGCGTTCCTTCCCTACCCAAAGAGAAATCACGAACCGTATGAGAAAATTTCAACTTCGTGGTGACTTCTTTGGGCTCGCCTCCGTCGAGGGTCTTCGCTTACAGATCTCGTGACCGAGTCCCCATCCCAAAGATATTCCCAATATGGAGAATACTTTTGATAACGAGCGCCTCGAGAAGGTGTGGTGGGACAAAGTCGCGAGGATAGATAAGTCGCTAACCCGGACCTTGTGTATTCGATATTTGCTAGGACGACTATGAATGTAAGTATCTTCAAAATACTTATATATGTGACTTTCCTTCTCTTCTCACTGCTTTCTTTTGCGTAAAGCTCTAGAGCAAATTGTCGTTGTCTGTGAGTATCATCGACAACTTTTAGAGCTAAGACAGAGAAAGAACTACTCTGCAGAGGTAGAGAGATGGTAAGTCACTTATCATTCATAATTATTTTCGACTTAAATACTGTGATAATGTTTTACGAGAATAGTCATGGAAGAAACTCATGACAAAGTACTAGTCGTAAAAAGCTTACGACTACTTACGACCCTGTAGTGGTCGAGAAAGACTTACAACCATATCGTAGTCGTAGAAAACTTACGACTAGGTCGGTAGTTGTAGAAGTACTTACAACCATTCTACCGATGTTTATCTTCGTTCTCGCTCTTTGTAGGTTAAACAAGGATACGAAGACCTTAGAATGACTCACCGACTATGAAAAAGAAGAGTCGAGGAGGCTAAGGAACGAAGTATTAGTCCTCTCTGATAGACTTCGAGAGTGCCTCTCGCATCTAAAAGATTGCAGGAAAAATAAACAAGAAGCTCTGAACTTAAGACTGCTTTTGATCTTTAACCTTTACCCGACTCTCCTTTCTTCTCCAGATAAAGAAAAAGAGATGCGGAAACTCCAGACCGAAGTTCAAGAAAAAACTTTGGTCATTCAGGAGTTTTCCCGTATTTCCGCGAATAAGGATCAAGAACTCGAGGGTCTTAGAACTCAATTAACAGGTAAGTAAATCTTTACCGTTATCCTTTTGAGTATTTTCCTTTTCTAATGCCAATTTCTTGTTCAGAAATTGCTGCCCAATTGAGAAGCCTCGAGGCTGAAATCCAAGCAAAGACCTTAATCTGCAATGAGTCCGTCCGCATTGCTAAGATGAATGTAGAGGACATCAGAGCATGGGAGCAAAAGCATGCTGAAACCATTGCTTCCCATCGAGAAGAGGTCAAGAAATTGGATTCTCAATTAGTAGGTAAGAAATGCTTTTACCTACAATTATCTTTGTGTTATTTTTCTCTAGAAGTATATTTTTGTTTGACCGGTATTATTCTTTTCAGAACAAGTGGTCGAAAACAAGAAGCTTCGCGAGGCTTCGACTTGTACCCAACAGGAGATGGAGTCGATGAAGACTAGTCTTCAAGGCAACATCACTATCCTGAACAATGTGCTTAGTGAGCTACATTCTGAGGGAAAAACTCCTCGAGAAGATACCATAGTCGCCACACAAGTACCATTGGGGAACAAGTCGGAAAATTGCAAGAAATGGTGACCACTCAAGGCTAATCTGTCGAATCAATAAGGAGGCAATGAAGTCGCAGATAAGTTACGCTTTGGCGAAACTTAAAGCTCAAGACCCCCGCCTTAATGTTAAACCAATCGAAGCCGACTTCGACTGCTGAATCAGAGGCAAGTCGTCTGATTGAGGAAATGCAGTCAGTTGGTAAAAGGTATGAGGAAATGCAATAGGCTCTCCCTTCGTGAGTAATCTTGTAACTACCTTGTAAGGCGTCGATAATTTTTGTTGATGAGTAATATATGATCCGCCTCATTTCCTGAAAATCATCTTGTCGAGTAGTTAGTAACTCAAAAGATAATAAACGAATGAAAGACTAAGAATTGAAGTCAAATTAATAACTTTATCCTAGCCCTTGACTATTTGCTTAGATTGTTTAGACAATCTAAATAAATAGTGTTTAAAATGGGGTTTCAAAACAAAGAGAGGTTTATTTAACTTATAGCTTTTGTTACGGTTGTCAAGCACTGGTCGAAAAGAGTAGAAACGACTCGACACTAGGAAGTTCCTTCTAGTGGGCAGGACCACGTGCAGAGAGGGAAGGCTTCGACTAGGTGATGTTCCCATCTCCGACTAGTTTAATCAAACCAAGAACAAAGAACTTGAGTTAAACAAACGCCTTAGAGGACTTTAGTCATTCGCTCGTCCTTTTTGGTGGACTTCGATAAGTCTTTTCCAAAGAGCAAAAGTAGGAGACTCGAGCGACACTAGGAAGTTTCCTTCTAGTGGGCGTGACCACATGCAGAGAGGAAAGACTTCGACTAGGTGTGTCTCTTCCTTCGACCGCTTAAAACAAATCGAGTACACCAAAGGTGGTCGAACAAATGTAAGAAAGTGCACTCTACTTAGAATATTTTTGAATTTATCAAAAAATAGACTAAGATTGAGAGAGTTGGCTTTGAGAACATTACGACTAGATAGAACCCGAGCTCTTTGTATTGGCAAAGAAAATGAGTAACGAGTCGATGCTAGGAAATTCCTTCTAGCGGGCGTAACCACATGCAGAGAGGAGAAGTTTCGACTAGATGGCGTTTCTCGCCGGCCATCGTAAAAAAACTCGGGTGTTTTCATATCATAGTCGAAAGATTAAAAAGCACTACTCAAAAATAAGGCAAAAGAGGTAGAAAGAACTCGACTTTTATTGCTCGAGAAATTGGTCACACATAGAATTTGCGAATCGGTCGATGTTCCAAGAGTTTGAGAGAACTCGCTCCATCTTCCATTGCTAGTCGTATCGACCTCGCCGAAGTTACTTCGACCATCGTAAGGACCTTCCCATTTAGGGAAAGTTTATTCCGATTAGACTTGGATTGGCAGAGCTCAATACTAAGTCACCTAAGAAGGTCGCGAGGTTGACCTACGATTATAGTATTCGCGCAGGCTTGTTGGTAGACCGCCGAACGGATTAAGGCTAGGTTTCTCCTCTCTTCGAGTAGGTTAATGTCATCCGCCGAAGTTGTTCCGGTCCGAGTTGTTGAAGGTTTCAACTCGTGTCGACGCAATTTTAGCTCCGAGGAAGCATGGCTTCGCCCAAAACTAGAAAAATGGTGTTTCTCCCGTTGCTCGATCGTGGTCGATTTAACCGCCCATAATATGGAGGGTAATTCTTGTACCCAAGCCCCGAGCGCTTAACAATGTCGGGTCAAGACTCGAGTTTTAATTCTCGCATTATTTGGCCGCTTGCACGCTCGACCGCCCCATTGCTTTGGGGATGTGCAATGTAGCATAGCATAACTTGGTACCAACTCGCCGCAAAATTCCCAAATTTTGCACTTGCTAATTGTTTACCATTGTCCGTAATTATCCGACTCGGAACTCCAAATCGACTAATTACGCTTCTCATCATGAACCTTTTTGCTGCTTCCGTTGTTATCCCAGTTACAGGTTCAGCTTCGATCCATTTTGTGAACGTGTCAATAGCCACAAAAAGGAATTCGAAACCTCCTGGAGCTTTGGGAAACGGTCCTAGGATATCAAGCCCCCAGGTCGCAAAAGGCCAAGAAAGAGGTATTGTTTGTAATGCTTGAGCTGGTTGGTGTATCTGTCTACCATGGAATTGGCACTGGACACACTTTTTAACCACCTCCATAGCATCGTACAGGGCTGTAGGCCAGTAAAAACCTTGTCGAAAGGCTTTACCAACCAATGTTCTCAGAGGAAGCATGCGTCCCATGATGCCACCGTATATCGTGAAGGAGTGTTATTCCTTCGGTTTTCGGAATGCATCGCATGAGTATCCCTTGGGTTCCTCGTTTATAGAGGACTCCTTCAACCAAAGTATACATTTTGGCTTTTCGGGATAATCGATCTGCCTCAAGATCATCTTCGGGTACGGAACCCTTGTAAAGATACTCGTAGATGGGAGTCATCCAGGTATCCTCGTAATCTAATGAGGCCATCTCAAGAGGAGGTGTCTCTGGTTCTTCGACTGAGACGGCTTTTGGAGTTGCTCCAAGAAAACTCCTTTGGTACCGTGGATCGGGAAGAAGCCATCCGAGCAAGTTGGTCTCATGAGGAAATTATCCTTCGAGGGATAAATTGTACCTCGAAACCTAAAAATGTTTTTCTAGCTTACGACTCCGATAAGTACCGAGCCATTGTTGAGTTAGAGCACCGGTACTCTTTTCCGATTTGATTCACGACTAGTTGAGAGTCTCCTCTCACGAGTAGTCGATTTAATTGAGAGTGCTTCGCACTCGTATGCCGCCTAGCAAACCTTCGTGATCGCCACATTGTTAGTGGCCCGAAAGTTTAATTGTATGGCATACTTTAAGGTTTCTCGGTAGGAGATACCAGACCACCTCACCTCGAGCCACTTAAAGTAAGTGACCCGTCAAAGTACATCATCCACCGGGTCGGGAATCGATCGGGATCCCGAATAGGTTCAGATTTGTCCATTCGGCGACAAAGTCCGCCAAGATTTGGGATTTTATGGCCGTCGACACGAATGGAGGTCGAACTCCCAAGTTCGACCGACCATTTTGCCATGCGCCCCATTGCTTCCTTATTATGGAGGATTGCTCCCAAAGGAAACTCGACACGCATAGCTATTTTGTGCGCCAAAATAATACCGCAGCTTCTCAAGACATGAGGAGGGCATATAGAAGTTTTGGACTCGAGGGTAACGCCTCCTTAGGCCCGTAAAACTTCACGACGAGTAAACCGGTTGTTGTACGCCACGCTCTACGACCAAGATCGCGCTTGCCGCTCGTGGCGTGGCGCCTAGGTAAATTAAGAGCGCCTCTTCCGGCTTTGGAGAAACCGAATCAGAGCACTCGAAGATACCTCTTGACATCCTCAAAGCGCGTGTTTGCCTCGCTCGACCACTCAAAACCTTCATGTCTCCCGAGAAGTTTAAAGAAAGGTAGTCCTTTTCTCCTAGTCGTATGCGATGAAACGACTTAAAGCCGCCATGCACCCAAAGGAGTTTCGACTTCCTTTTTGTGTTTGGAGGTCGATCCGAGGATGGCCTTTATTTTTCAGATTTGCTTCGATTCCTCGCTCGCATACTAGGAATCCAAGCAATTTTCCTGAAGAAATTCTAAATACACACTTCTCTGGATTAAGTTTTAAGCGGTGCCTTCTGAGGTTGTCGAATGTTTCTTGTAGGTCAGTGATATGATTAAGTCTCTTAATGCTTTTTACGACTAGATCATCAACATAGTCTTCCAAATTCCGGCCTAATTGAGATGAAAAAGTCGATTGCATTAAGCGTTGAAAAGAAGCACCGGCATTTTTTAGACCAAATGGCATTTTGATATAACAAAAGGTACTGACGAGGATCTAATAATCCTCATTTTATCTTTTATCTATAATTCTTATTATGGGTAAATATGATGTCACATAGTCCCAGAAGTACCCCTTATATCTATAAGGGAGAGGCCTAACAAGTAATTGTAAGTTCTTCTACAATCACCCCCATAGTCGTAAGTCTTGCTACGACTATATCATGGTCGTAAGTCCTTCTACGACCACTACATAGTCGTAAGTCCTTCTACATCGCTACCGGTCGTAAGTCCTTCTACGACTGTAAACTACGTACCACCTTATAATCAAACCTACAAAGCGAGTGGGTCCAATTGATTAAGGAATCGAACGGCTCGCACGCACTATTATTTCGCTTATTAATGGTGTGTAATTACCCCATTATCTCGGAAGATAATTGCCGACGGCGTGAAGAAGCCGGCGCCGGTAATTATCGCCATCATGCGCCTGCTCATCGGATTAATTAGGCGATCTCCGCAGACAAAACGGCTACTTCTTCACGACTATATAAGGGCATCAATCGTAGGGATAAAGGGAGGACACAAAATAACAAGAGCTAGTCAAGGAGAAACACAAGTGCTATTCTCTCAGAATAGTCTTAGTCTTTACTTGATCATCAAGAATACCATACACATGATTAGGGTTATTATTCTCTCCGAGAAGGCCGAACTCCTGTCTAAACATCCCGTGTCAATCCACTCTGCGTGATCTCATCTCTAGGAGACCCCCCGAATCAAACAATCTTTACGTAAGATCGGTTCTAATACACCGAGAGGTACCAAATGGAGTAATGAATGCGGTCTTTTCTTCATCGTTTAGAGACATATTGATCTGGTGATATCCAGAATATGCATCTAAAAAACTTAATATTTCACAACCCGCAGTAGAATCCACTAGCTGATCAATACGAGGTAAAGGGAAATCATCTTTTGGACAAGCTTTATTAAGATCAGTAAAGTCTACGCACATACGCCATTTGCCGTTTGACTTTTTGACCATTACAGGGTTAGCCAACCACTCTGGGTGGTTGACTTCTCTTATAAAGCCTGCCTTAAGTAGCTTATCCAATTCTGATTTAATAGCATCTCGTCGATCAGGGGCAAATCTCCGTAATTTTTGTTTTACGTGTACTTTATCAGGCCGAAGCTAGCCTGTGCTCGATCACCTCCCTGGGGACTCCGGCATGTCGGATGCTTGCCACGCAAAGACATCCGTTAGCTCGGAGGAAGGTAATGAGAGCGCCTTCCTATTTGGGGTCGGAAGTCTCCCCAATGCGTACCTTCGAGGGTTTCTCCAAGGCCCAGAGGAACCTCTTTGACTTGGTCGTTCGGCTTTGTGTAGACTTTAGGCTTCGACTTGCTAGTCGAAGGCTGACTTTCATCTCGAGTTGGTATTTGACCAACCATCTCGAGGGATCGACGGTCGCAGCTATACGCCATCTTTTTGTCACATTGAATTGTGATCACTCCTTTGGGACCTGGCATCTTAAGACATTGATACCCATAATGAGTAGCCATTAAGAATTTTGCCAAAGTTGGTCGTCCGAGTATGGCGTTATATGCCGTATCGAATCGACCACATCAAAAGAGACTTTCTCCGTCCCTGAAATTACTTGGTGAGCCAAATGTTAAAGGAAGAGAAACTTGGCCAATGGGTTTGGCCGAAGACCCCGGTACGATTCCATGAAAGGAATATCGAACCGCCTTACCTTTGTCCTCGGTACTTGCATCTCGGCCCGGGCTTTAGTAAATAATATGTTCAAAGAATCGCCACCATCAACTAACACTCGATTGACCCGACAGTTGTTGATGGTGGGTTCGACCACAATCGGAAATCGACCTGATCGACTCATAGTGATCGGGCAGTCGTCCTTCTCAAAAGAGATGGTAACTTCCGACCACTTCGGTAATTTATTGACGAGAGGAGTATGTATGGAATTTACCTCTCGTCCTAAGACTTTTGTTGTCGCTTGGGAGTCGTATGCCGATGATCCTCCGTAGATATGCTCAACAAGATGTTGCGGATCTTGGAACAGCATCTCCTCATCATCCGACGACTTTGGCCACTGTATGTCCCACCGCCGAGAGTAGGGAGCGGTGCTTGCCATTGTAGTAGTCCTCGAGCTTCCTTTGAAAAACTCGCAGCCTATGAGGTCATGTCCTTCTTTTTGTGAAAAGGACACCATCTTGGTTTGTCGCTCCTACGATCGTGGCGCTTACCTTTGCCTTGATCGTGATAACGACTTGGTGGTTTGTGGCTCTCATCTTTCACGGCTAAGACCTCCTTGAAACCACGGTTTGTGGTTTTGATTTTTATTTTCTTCTTGGACTTTTTGCTTTTTGTCCTTACTAACCTCACTGGCTCTCGTGCGCATGCGTTTCTCGATCGATAGTATTGTTCCATTCGACCGCCTCGTAAGCGCTTGCATATCGATCGCCATTTCAAGAGTTCGCAACGGTGTTAGGAGGATTCAAGCAATATCCTCCGCTATTCTTCTACTACGGACTCCTTGCTTAAAAGCCCGATCACAGAGGAGTCGAAATTTCCTAATTGAATTATGAACCCGACTAAAGCGCTTGATGAATTGACGCAAAGGCTCGTTGTTGTTCGCTTGATCCGTGCAAGTCGCCTTCCTTTCGAGCGATTGTATGTGCCTTGAAAATTTGCTTGTAGAAGATCGCAGAGGTGTTGCCAAGAGTAGATCGACTCGAAAGGTTGGTTTAATAACCACGATCGAGCGGATCCTTCAAGAACATCGGAAGGTAATTCGCCATTACATGCTCTCCTCCTCCCGCCGCCGGACAATTGCTAGATAGATCTCAAGAAATTCGATGGGATTTTGAGATCCATCAAATTTCTCCATGTTCATCGGTCGAAAATGAGGTGGCCAAATAATCGCTCAAGGTCGGCGAAAATGCCCGAGATCCGTAATTACTTCTTGACGCCTTCTTTGTAGGAAAGAAGGGTTAATGTCGCCAGTGATCGATACGACGATACCCGACAACAGCCGACTCGTCTGCTGTAGGTCTCGGTTCGAGGGAATACTCCTCGTACTCCAATTCGCTAGAATTTCTTTGCCGAGTAGTGAATGATCACCTCCTGAGGGCTACTTGATCATCACCGATCGAAAAGTATTTCTCCGAGTAGGGATCGATGTGACTTATTGCCGTGTCGATTCTCACAGAGAAGTATTCGATTGATCGGTAGTGAGGAAGTCGCATTGCTACGACTCACCGAATGTTGTTGACGAGGTACTTCCGATCTTGTCATTACAGTTCAAGCCTTTGCGCAATTCCTCAAAGAAAGAGATCATACTCAGGCGCTCGAGCAAGCTCTTGATTGGGATTCTCGAGCAAGTCGTTGATGTCCCGGAGTTCTTGTACCTCCCGCGATCGATGTTGAATGCGCCCAGCGTGTTCTTCCGGCTGCAATTTTCTTTCTTCGAATGACCTCAAAATCCTCTTCCTCGGATCTTTGAGGCCTTCTCGATGGAGGCGAGAATGTCGAGGATTTCCTCGCGCTCATGAGAGTGTTGGTTCTCTCTCACACCGGTTCCCTTGCCATTACTACGAGGAGGCGCAGCGTGATCTTCGGGAGGGTTCTCATTTCGGCCTCCATGAGGTCGACTCGATTTGAGGGAAGGACGAAGACCTCCGCTGATGATTCTCACTTGCGCTTGAGGCCTCCCGCTTGAGGAGTGCTCGAGAGACACCATCTGGCGACTTGGAGTAATCCTCCTGTAGGGGAACTCGGGTTATAATCGTCTCCGCCCGCAAATGAGATCTCGCGAGAGACTGGTCGATTTGTAGAAAGCATGCTTGATCCCACCCTCTCCTGGAGTTAACCCAGAGAGAGGATCACCAGATGTTGGTGGAGTCCTGGAATGGTGGCTCGAGAACTTGTCTCACTGTGTCGGACCGCCTTAGGGGGACTTGAACACTTGGAGGAAAAACTCGTCGTGTTGTGAGTCCTCCCGTGCGGTTCTGGTCGGATTGACCCTTGTCCTTTGAGGGAATTGGCTCCTTCAGAGGACGATCGCTGTGGGGATAAGGATCCTCCTCAACTCCATTGATGGGATGGTTTCTCGAGAATAATCTCCGAGGGAACATCACCATCGCGGATGCATCACTTGGCTCAGTAGTCGAAACCGCATCCATGTCGATGTCTCGTGAACCGCCAAGTCAAACCAGTTCTCCTCGCTCCATTCTCCCGCCATGCTTGCATGAGATTGGAAAAAGAGTATGTTGACAAGAGATTACCGAAGATCCCCACTGACGGCGCCAATCGCTTGTATTAGAACCGATCTTACGTAAAGATTGTTTGATTCGGGGTCTCCTAGAGATGAGATCACGCAGAGTGGATTGACACGGATGTTTAGACAGTTCAGCCTTCTCGGAGAGAATAATAACCCTAATCCTGTGTGTATGGTATTCTTGATGATCAAGTAAAAGACTAAGACTATTACGCAGAATAGCACTTGTGTTTCTCCTTGACTAGCTCTTGTTATTTGGTCCTCCCTTTATCCCTCCGATTGATGCCCTTATATAGTCGTGAAGAAGTAGCCGCTTTGTCTCGGGAGATGCGCCTAATTAATCCAAAGAAGGCGCATGATGGCGAGAATTACCGGCGCCGGCTTCTTCACGCCGTCCGCAATTATCTTCCGAGATAATGGGTAATTACACACCATTAATAAAGCTTAAATAATAGTGCGTGCAGACTGCTCTTGATTCCTTAATCAATTGGACCCACTCGCTTCGTAGGTTTGATTATAAGGTGGTCAGTAGTTTACCGGGTCGAGAAGGACTTACGACCGGTAGCATCGTGAGAAGGACTTACGACTATGTAGTGGTCGTAGAAGGACTTACGACCATGATATAGTCGTAGCAAGACTTACGACTATGGGGGTGATTGTAGAAGAACTTACAATTACTTGTTAGGCCTCTCCCTTATAGATATAAGGGGTACTTGGGACTATGTGACATCATATTTACCCATAATAAGAATTATAGATAAAAGATAAAATGAGGATTATTAGATCCTCGACAGTACCTTTTGTTATATCAAAATGCCATTTGGTCTAAAAATGCCGGTGCTTCTTTTCAACGCTTAATGCAATCGACTTTTCATCTCAATTAGGCCGGAATTTGGAAGACTATGTTGATGATCTAGTCGAAAAGCATTAAGAGACTTAATCATATCAGCGACCTACAAGAAACATTCGACAACCTCAGAAGGCACCGCTTAAAACTTAATCCGAGAAGTGTGTATTTAGAATTTCTTCAGGAAAATTGCTTGGATTCCTAGTATCTGAACGAGGAATCGAAGCAAATCCTGAAAAAATAAAGGCCATCCTCCGAGATCGACCTCCAAACACAAAAAGGAAGTCGAAACTCACTTTGGGTGCATGGCGCTTTAAGTCGCTTCATCGCATCGACTAGGAGAAAAGGACTACCTTTCTTTAAACTTCTCAGAGACATGAAGGTTTTGAGTGGTCGAACGAGGCAAACACCGCCTTTGAGGATGTCAAGAGGTATCTTTCGAGTGCTCCTGCTCGTTTCTCCAAAGCCGGAAGAGACGCTCTTAATTTACCTAGTCGCCACGCCACACGGTAGCAGCAGCAGATCGGGTCGAGAACGTGAAAACGCATAACGACCGGCTTACTACGCCGGGTTTTACACGCGCCTAAGGAGCGCTACCCTCAGTCCAAAACTTTTATATGCCCTCCTCATGTCTTCGAGGAAATCATGCATTATTTTCAAAGACAAAATAGTCAGGTGCCCGAGTTTCCTTTGGGAGCAATCCTCCATAATAAGGAAACAATGGACGCATGGCAAAATGGTCATCGAACTTGGGGAGTTCGACCTCCATTTCGTGGTCGAACGGCCATAAAATCCCTGATCTTGGCGGACTTTGTCGCCGAATGGACAAATCTCCAACTCTGCTCAGATCCCAAAGACGATTCCCACGACCATGGATGATGTACTTTGACGGGTCACTTACTTTAAGTGGCTCATGGTCGGGTGGTCTCGTATCTCCTAATGGAGAAACCTTAAAGTATGCCATACAATTAAACTTTCGTGCCACTAACAATGTGGCGAGTAACGAAGGTTTGCTAGCGCGGCATACGAGTGCGAAAAGCACTCTCAATTCGTCGACTACTCGTGAGAGGAGACTCTCAACTAGTCGTGAATCAAATCGGAAAGAGTACCGGTGCTCTAACTCAACAATGGCTCGGTACTTATCGGCACGTAAGCTAGAAAAACATTTTTAGGTTTCGAGGTACAATTTATCCTCGAAGGATAATTTCTCGCAGACCAACTTGCTCTGATGGCTTCTTCCCGATCCACAAGACTAAAAGGAGTTTTCGAGCAACTCCTAAAAACCGCCTCTCGGTCGAAGAACCGGAGACACCTCCTCTTGAGATGGCCTCATTAGATTACGAGGATACTCGATGACTCCCATCTACGAGTATCTTTACAAGGGTTCCGTGATTCAAGATGATCTTGAGGCGCATCGATTATCCCTAAAAGCCAAAATGTATACTTTGGTTGAAGGAGTCCTCTATAAACGAGGAACCCAAGGGATACTCATGCGATGCATTCGCGAAAACGAAGGAATAACACTCCTTCACGATATACACATGGCATCCGTGGGACGATGCTTCCTACGTAACATTGGTTGGTAAAGCCTTTCGACAAGGTTTTTAATGGCCTACTGACTGCACGATGCTATGGAGGTGGTTAAAAGTGTGTCCAAGTACAATTCCATGGTAGACATGATACACCAACCACTCAAGCATTACAAACAATACCTCTTTCTTGGCCTTTTGCACTGGGGCTTGATATCCTAGGACCGCTTCCCAAAGCTCCGGGAGGTTTCAATTCCTTTTGTGGCTATTGACACGCTCACAAATGGATCAAGCCAACTCAGAATCAGGATAACAACTAAGCAAAGAAAAAGGTTCGATGATGAAGCGTAATTAGTCGATTTGGAGTTCCGAGTCGGATAATTACAGCATAATGGTAAACATTCGCAAGTGCAAAATTTCGTGAATTTTATGGCGAGTTGGGTACCAAGTTATGCTATGCTTCGCTGCACATCCCCAAAGCAATGGGGCTATCGAACGCAAACGCCAAATAATGCGAGGAATTAAAACTCGAGTCTTCGATCACCTTGTTAAGCGCTGGGGCTTGGGTACAAGAATTACCCTCCATATTATGGGGGTTCAGACGACCACCACGATCGAACAACAGGAGAAACACCATTTTTCTAGTTTTCGAGTGAAGCCATGCTTCCTCCGAGCTAAAATTGCGGTCGACACGAGTTGAAACCTTCAACAACTCGGACTCAGAACAACTTCGAAAGATGACATTAACCTACTCAAGAGAGGAGAAACCTAGCCTTAATCCGCTCTGCAGCCTACCAACAAGCCCGCGCAGATACTATAATCGTAAGGTCCAACCTCGCACTTTGTCAGAGGTGACTTGGTATTGAGGCTCGCCAATCCAAGTCTAATCGGAATAAACTTTCCCTAAATGGGAAGGTCCTACACGATGGTCGAAGTAACTCGGCCTGTGGTATTCAGCACGACTAGCAATGGAAGATGGACGAGTTCTCTCAAACTCTTGGAACATCGACCGCCACGCAAATTTATGTGTGACCGATTTCTCGTGCAATAAAAGTCCGTGTTCTTTCTACCTCTTTTTGCCTTATTTTTGAGTAGTGCTTTTTAATCTTTCGACTATGATATGAAAACACCCATTTTTTTTACGATGGCCAAAAGCGCAGAAACGCTATCCGTCGAAACTTCTCTCTCTCGCATGTGGTTCTCGCCACTAGAAGGAATTTCCTAGCATCGACTCGCTACTCATTTTTGCCGCCAATACAAAGAGCTCCTGGTTCTATCTAGTCGAAGGTTCTCAAAGCCAACTCTCTCAATCTTAGTCTATTTTTTCAAGAATTCAAAAATATTCTAAGTAGAGTGCACTTTCTTACATTTGTTCGACCACCTTTGGTGTACTCGATTTGTTTTAACGGTCAAGGAAGAGACACACCTAGTCAAGTCTTTCCTCTCTGCATGTGGTCCCGCCACTAGAAGGAAACTTCCTAGTGTCGCTCGCCTCCTACTTTGCATCGAAAAGACTTATCAAGTCCACCAAAAAGGACGAACGAATGACTAAAGTCCTCTAAGACGCTTGTTTAACTCAAGTTGTCGTTCTTGGTTTGATTAAACTAGTCGGAGATGGGAACATCACCTAGTCGAAGCCTTTCCTCTCTCAGACGTGGTCCCGCCCACTAGAAGGAACTTCCTAGTGTCGAGTCGTTTCTACTCTTTTAGACCTGCTTGACAACCGTAATAAAAGCTATAAGTTAAATAAACCTCTCTTTGTTTTCAAACTTATTTTAAACACTATTTATTTAGATTGTCTAAACAATCTAAGCAAATAGCTCGGGCTAGGATAAAGTTATTAATTTGACTTCAATTCTTAGTCTTTCATTCGCTTATTATCTTTTGAGTTACTAACTACTCGACAAGATGATTTTCGTGAAATGAGGCGGATCATATATTACTCATCAACAAAATTGTCTCATTGCTTACAAGGTAGTTACAAGATTACTCGGAAGGGAGAGCCTAGTGCATTTCCTCCGCCACCTTTTTACCAACTCGATTTGATTTCTCAATCAGACGATTTACCTGCCGATTGAGTAACAAAGTCGCTTCGATTGGTTTAACATTAAGGCGGGGTCTTGAGCTTTAAGTTTCGCAAAAGCGAACTCATCGCAGCCTCGATCGCCTCCCTTATTGATTCAGCTTGATTAGCCTTCAGAGTGGTCACCATTTCTTGCAATTTTCCGACTTGTTCCCCAATGGTACTTGTGTGAGCAGCTATGGTATCTTCTCGAGGAGTTTTTCCCTCAGAATGTAGCTCACTAAGCACATTGTTCAGGATAGTGATGTTGCCTTGAAGACTAGTCTTCATCGACTCCATCTCCTGTTGGGTACAAGTCGAAGCCTCGCTGGCTTCTTGTTTCGACCACTTGTTCAAAAGAATAATACCGGTCAAACAAAAATATACTTCTAGAGAAAAATAACACAAAGATAATTGTAGGTAAAAGCATTTCTTACCTACTAATTGAGAATCCAATTTCTTGACCTCTTCTCGATGGGAAGCAATGGTTTCAGCATGCTTTTGCTCCCATGCTCTGATGTCCTCTACATTCATCTTAGCAATGCGACTTTGACTCATTGCTGAGATTAAGGTCTTTGCTTGGATTTCACTCGAGGCTTCTCAATTGGGCAAAGAATTTCGAACAAGAAATTGGCATTAGAAAAGGGAAAATACTCAAAAGGATAACAGTAAAGATTTACTTAATTGTTAATTGAGTTCTAAGACCTCGAGTTCTTGATCCTTATTCATGAAATACGGAAAACTCCCGAATGACCAAAGTTTTTCTTGAACTTTGTCTGAGTTTCCGTGATCTCTTTTCTTTATCCGAGAAGAAAGGAGAGTCGGGTAAAGGTTAAAGATCAAAAGCGATCTTAAGTTCGTAGCTTATCGTTTATTTTTCCTCGCAATCTTTTAGATGCAGAGCAGTCTCTAAGTCTATCCGAGAGGACTAATACTTGCTCCTTAGCCTCCTCGACTCTTCTTTTTCATAGTCGAGTGAGTCACCTAAGGTCTTCGTGATCACCGCTTAACCTACAAAGAACAGAACAAAGATAAACATCAGTAGAATGGTTGTAAGTACTTCTACAACTACCGACCTAGTCGTAAGTTTTTCTACGACTACGATATGGTTGTAGTCTTTCTACGACCACTCACTGGTCGTAAGTAGTCGTAAGCTTTTTTTACGACTAGTACTTTGTCATGAGTTTCTTCCATGACTATTCTCGTAAAACATTATACGAGTATTTAAGTCAAAACAATTATGAATGATAAGTGACTTACCATCTCTCCGCTCAGCAGTAGTTCTTTCTCCTGTCTTAGTTTAAAAGTTGTCGATGATACTCACCGACAACGAAGAATTTGCTCTAGAGCTTCTCGCAAAAGAAAACAAAGTGAGAAGAGAAGGAAAGTCACATATATAAGTATTTTGAAGATACTTACATTCATAGTCGCCCTAGCAAACATCGAATACACAAGGTCCGGTTCTGCAGCTTATCTATCCTCGCGACTTTGTCCCACCACACCTTCTCGAGCGCTCGTTATCAAAAGTATTCTCCATATTGGGAATATCTTTGGGATGGGGACTCGGTCACGAGATCTGAAGCGTAAGACCCTACGACGGAGGCAGCCCAAAGAAGTCACCACGGTTGAAATTTTCTCCTTCCGTTCTGTGATTTCTTGGGTAGGGAAGGAACGCCCTACGATTTCCTTCCCAGAGCGGTGCGCAGTCGGTCACCAACTTGACGAGAGGCTTCCACACCGCCTCTCGTTGTTTCTACGACCTCGGTGGTCGAAGCGCCACCTCAACAAGAATACCGCTACTTCAAGGGTCGAGTTACGACCTCAGCCAGATGTGGAGTCACTCAGGGAGTCTCGACTTCATCGGCCACCAGGCCAAGGGTGATGCTTCGATCACCTCCATTGATACCTCTCCAAGAAATGAAGGAATAGCAATGGACTTCTCAACAAGCATTCCTGTAATAAGGAGTCTGATCAAATAAAGAAAAGCAAATCAGTTGTGAAAAAGAAAAGGTAAATGTCGTTCTTACGCTTTAGTACATTTCACATACTCTGCACTCGGTCTTAACCAGAATTTTGGAGCAATCCTCCCGACGGAGGACCTCTTCTTCTCCACGACCACGCCCCGTCGAGGTTCAACATTGGCTCTCGGCCACGACCACGCCTCGTCAGAGTTTGAACAGAACCGTGAGCTCGGTTTCGATCTTCCGATGGACGAGATCGGGCCTCGACCATTCCGTATAAAGATCGCCCTCGATTGGGTGTTGTGCCGATGCAAAGATCGTCCTTCATAAAGACATAAAATCTTTCCAGTTCTCCCTTTCAGCTTGCTTAATAAAACTAGGAGTGGCACCGATCGCGAAAGATTCCGTGGTCATAATAGAAGGGTACCTTAGCCTTGCGATGTTTGCGCTTAAGAGGTTCACCGCTTCAACCTCCTCGGCTTCGACACGCGGCCTCGCTTCAGATATAACTACAATACCGCAGTGTTTGTAGAGGTCCGTCGAAAGACCCAGAGCTCGAGCTGCTCCCCTTATCTAGCAGATTTACAAGTCGACGCCTCTTCGAGGGAGGAGCCGAGCCTTTGTCTTTCGACAACCCAGCGCCAATAGTCATCAGAACGACTTCTTCGTCGTCCTGACGATTTTCCATGCCTACTTTCTGAAAGCAAAATAGAAAAAGAAGAATCACTAATTAGTCGTAAGTTTTTCACGACTAGTACCAAGTCGTAAGTTTTTCTACGACTTTTCTTGATCGTAAGATATTCTACGATCACCATTAGTCGTAAGTATCTTCTACGACTATAAAGTCCTAAAGAAAGAATCGATTTTTGATTACCTTTAGGCGCCTATCCTTTCATCTGCATGACAAAGCCGCAATGACTTGAGGAACCGCCTCTGAGTGGTGGGGACTTCTCACGATGAGTCTGACTCTGGAGTCAACCTCAGCCTGTGAAAGATCTGTGTAAACAGATAAAAATATTAGACAAGGTTGAGAAAGACCAAACGGAGAGCTAAGTCGACAATTGCTTACCCTCCTCGTAGTCTCGGTGGGGTCTCTCTCCCGAGTACCTCCACATAGGAGATGCTCGCTTCTTCAGAGGACTAATTCTGCTGGTGATGAAATCCTCACCACATGCCATCCGGTCACCCTTCTTCCTTCAAGTCCTTAATAGCTTGAATATAAGGGCTAATCCTACTGATATCTTGTGGGTTGAGTCCCATGAAGATTTCTTTTCAGCTGACTTTCCCCGCGAAAGAAAGGTCGCCTTCAGAGGTGACCTTCCAAGAGAACCACCTCTTCCTCCAAATTCCGCCACGAAGACCGGTGAAACTCAATATACTCCTTCGACTTCGAGTCATGGAGCTTGCATCCAGCTTCCGGCGATTCCGGTTTGTCGAGCCATCCCATAATAATATTGAAAAACTCGAGATCCGCAGGAATCCCTGTGCACGCCGCATGCATACACGAACACACTCAACATGGTAATGGAATTAGGACCTAAGTTCACGGGCCCACCCCAAAGTGTTCGAGTACTCATCAGAAGAAAGGGGTGGCGAGCAATCAAGGCCGACTCACAATACGCTTGGAAGACGGGAATTTGCCCATTTTCCCAGATGGCCACGGCTCGCCCGATAGTCGAATCCACTTCACCGAGCCTTCTCGAATCTTCCCTGATCGACCAAGATCTTGATCTTAGTCGCATCCATCTCCGATTCCTCCCATTCAAACTCTCTTGGCCATTTCGCCGTAGCAAGAAGTTTTTTTTGGTTGGCGGCGGAGAAGATGAAACCTAGTCGAGGATGGAGAAAGCAAGAGCTCAAGAACAATGGAGTGATTTGGGGAAAGGTAAAATCCAAGTCTACCTCCTGTAAGTTTTTATAATCAAGACGATCTCCGCGCCGAAACCGTCTCTGCTATAGGTCTATGAGAGATGGTTGTACCGCCGGGAACCGCTTCATCTGACAAGTCTATGAGAGCCGCTGCAATTCCCAGATGGTCCGCTCGAGAAAAATAGGTGCGTATTGTCACCTCCAAGCGAAATTACATTCTTGACCAAGTCTTTCTAGTCGAAGGAAGTATCAATCTAAGAGTTTTTCTCCGATTCCTCTACTACGACCACCGGATTTGGTCGTAGGGTTTTTATGACTTTTTGATAGTCGTAAGCAACCTTCCCGACCAAGCAAATTCTGGTCAAAGAAGACTCAAATGTCGAAGAGTTTTTCCTTCGACTATCATTCTACGACATTCTCATGGTCGTAAGTCCATTTACTAAACCTTTACCAAGTAAGTTACTTTCACTTGAAGTCGGGGGCTAGATGACGAGGATCTAATAATCCTCATTTTATCTTTTATCTATAATTTTATTATGGGTAAATATGATGTCACATAGTCCTCGTAAGTACCCCTTATATCTATAAGGGGAGGCCTAACAAGTAATTGTAAGTTCTTCTACAATCACCCCATAGTCGTAAGTCTTGCTACGACTATATCATGGTCGAAGTCCTTCTACGACCACTACATAGTCGTAAGTCCTTCACGATCGCCACCGGTCGTAAGTCCTTCTACCGACCTGTAAACTACGACCACCTTATAATCAAACCTACAGCGAGTGGGTCCAATTGATTAAGGAATCCGAACTGGTTCGCACGCACTATTATTTCGCTTATTAATGGTGTGTAATTACCCCATTATCTCCGAAGATAATTGCCGACGGCGTGAAGAAGCCGGGCGCCGCATTATCGCCATCATGCGCCCAAGCATGGATTAATTAGGCGATCTCCCGCAGGACAAAACGGCTACTTCTTCACGACTATATAAGGGCATCAATCAGAGGGATAAAGGGAGGACACAGCGAACAAGAGCTAGTCAAGGAGAAACACAAGTGCTATTCTCTGTAATAGTCTTAGTCTTTTACTTGATCATCAAGAATACCATACACACAGTGATTAGGTTATTATTCTCTCCGAGAAGGCCTCGAACTGCCTAAACATCCGTGTCAATCCACTGCGTGATCTCATCTCTAGGAGACCCCCCGAATCAAACAATCTTTACGTAAGATCGGTTCTAATACACCGACAGGTACCAAATGGAGTAATGAATGCGGTCTTTTCTTCATCGTTTAGAGACATATTGATCTGGTGATATCCAGAATATGCATCTAAAAAACATAATATTTCACAACCGCAGAGAATCCACTACCGATCAATACGAGGTAAAGGGAAATCATCTTTGGACAAGCTTTATTAAGATCAAGAAAGTCACGCACATACGCCATTTGCCGCTTGACTTTTGACCATTATAGGTTAGCCAACCACTCGGGTGGTTGACTTCTCTTATAAAGCCCGCCTTAAGTAGCTTATCCAATTCGATTTAATAGCATCTCGCCGATCGGGGCAAATCTCCGTAATTTTTGTTTTACGGTACTTTATCGTGCCGTAAAGCTAGCCTCCTCGTGCTCGATCACCTCCCCGGGACTCCGGCATGTCGGATGCTTGCCACGCAAAGACATCTCATAGCTCGGAGGAAGGTAATGAGAGCGTCTTCCTATTTGGGGCTCAAGTCTCCCAATGCGAGCAGCTTGAGGGTTTCTCTGCGCCCGGAGGAACCTCTTTGACTTGGTCGTTCGGCTTTGGTGCAACTTTAGGCTTCACTTGCTAGTCGGTTGTCGACTTTCATCTCGAGTTGGTATTTGACCAACCATCTCGAGGGATCGACGGCCGCATGACTATACGCCATCTTTTGTCACATTGAATTGTGATCACTCCTTTGGGACTCGCATCTTAAGACATTGATACCCATAATGAGTAGCCATTAAGAATTTTGCCAAAGTTGGTCGTCCGAGTATGGCGTTATATGCCGATCGAATCGACCACATCAAAAGAGACTTTCTCGTCTCGAAATTACTTGGTGAGCCAAATGTTAAAGGAAGAGAAACTTGGCCAATGGGTTTGGTCAAGACCCGCATCGATTCCATGAAAGGAATATCGTCATCGCCTTACCTTTGTCCCGGTACTTGCATCTCGCCCTGTGGCTTTAGTAAATAATATGTTCAAAGAAGCGCCACCATCAACTAACACTCGATTGACCCGACATTGTTGATGGTGGGTTCACCACAATCGGAATCGACTGATCGACTCATAGTGATCGGCAATCGTCCTTCTCAAAAGAGATGGTAACTTCCGACCACTTGTAATTTATTGACGAGAGGAGTATGTATGGAATTTACCTCTCGTCCCAGCCTTTAAGTTGTCGCTTGAGTCGTATGTCGATGATCCTCCGTAGATATGCTCAACAAGATGTTATGGATCTTGGAACAGCATCTCCTCATCATCCGACGACTTTTGGCCACTCGTATGTCCCACCCGCCGAGAGTAGGGAGCGGTGCTTTGCCATTGTAGTAGTCCTCGAGCTTCCTTTGAAAAACTCGGCTAGCCACGGAGGTCATGTCCTTCTTTTTGAAAAGGACACCATCTTGGTTTGTCGCTCCTACGATCGTATGCTTACCTTTGCCTTGATCGGGATAACGACTTGGTGGTTTGTGGCTCTCATCTTTCACGGCTAAGACCTCCTTGAAACCACTGGTTTGTGGTTTTGATTTTTATTTTCTTCTTGGACTTTTTGCTTTTTGTCCTTACCAACCTCACCTCGCTCTCGGCGCAGCGCTTCTCGATCGATAGTATTGTTCCATTCGACCTCAAGCGCTTGCATATCGATCGCCATTTCAAGAGTTCTAAGACACGGTGTTAGGAGGATTCAAAGCAATATCCTCCGTTATTCTTCTACTACGGACTCCTTGCTTAAAAGCCCCGATCACAGAGGAGTCGAAATTTCGAATTGAATTATGAACCGACTAAAGCGCTTGATGAATTGACGCAAAGGCTCGTTGTTGTTCTCGCTTGATCCGCAAGTCGCCTTCCTTTCAGTATGATTGTATGTGCCTTGAAAATTTGCTTGTAGAAGATCGCAGAGGTGTTGCCAAGAGTAGATCGACTCGAAAGGTTGGTTTAATAACCACGATCGAGCGGATCCTTCAAGAACGCTTGAAGGTAATTCGCCATTACATGCTCTCCTCCTCCCGCCGCCGGACAAATGTTGATAGATCTCAAGAAATTCGATGGGATTTTGAGATCCATCAAATTTCTCCATGTTCATCGGTCGAAATGAGGTGGCGGTAAATAATCGCTCGAAGGTCAAAGCGAAAATGCCCGTGATCCGTAATTACTTTTGACGCCTTCTTTGTAGGAAAGAAGGGTTAATGTCGCCAGTGATCGATACGACGATACTCCTGCAACAGTCGACTCCGTCCCGTTGTAGGTCTCGGTTCTTCGAGGAATACTCCTGCGTACTCCACCGCTAGAATTTCTTTGTCGAGTAGTGAATGATCACCTCCTGAGGGCTACTTGATCATCACCGATCGAAAAGTATTTCTCGAGTAGGGATCGATGTGACTTATTGCCGTGTCGATTCCTACGCAGAGAAATATTCGATTGATCGGTAGCCGAGGAAGTCGCATTGCTACGACTACACGAATGTTGTTGACGAGGTACTTCAGCCTTGTCATTACATTTCAAGCCTTTGCGCAATCTCTCTCGAAAGAGATCATACCGCGCTCGAGCAAGCTCTTGATTGGGATTCTCGAGCAAGTCGTTGATGTCCCGGAGTTCTTGTACCTCCCGCGATCGATGTTGAATGCGCCAGCAGTTCTTCGAGGCTGCAATTTTTTTTCTTCGAATGACCTCAAAATCCTCTTCCTCGATCTTTGAGGCCTCTCGGGGACATTGTGGGGAAAATGGGGGAGCCCAAACACAACGGGGGAAATTTGGGAATTTTAAAACGGGTTTTATTTGTATGGTTAAATACCCCTTAACAGGTTTTTGTGTGGTTAATCCCCCCTTTTTATTTAAACCCACCTGGCAGGTTTGGCTTTGTCCCCAAAGGGATTTATTAAATTTTGAAATTGAATTTATGTTTCTTGGGCCCAACTATGTTTTCAAAAGGGTAAAATTAAATTTTTTTTTGGAACCTTTTAAGGAAATTTTGGGCTGCTTTGACCCAAAAAAAAGGGGTGGAAACCTTTTTTAGGGTTTTTGGGTTTTCCCACTCATTTAAAAACCCATTTCCCAGGAAAATTTTTAATTTCCCAAGGGTTTTTTTTGGGGTTTTGGGTTAAATTTGGGCGGGGAAGGGGGGTTTGGGCTACCCAATTTGGGGCCAAAACCAAACCCAAAATAGGGGTGGCCCCTTGTTGGCTTTCCCCGGGTTTAAAATTTTTGTTTTTTCCCCATATTTTGATTTTTTTGGGATTGGAAAGTTTAAATTTTGGGAAAATTTTTTTTTTTCAAACCCTTTGGTTTAAGGCCCCTTTTAATTTTTATTGGTTTTAGGCAAATTTTTTAAAATTGTTTATTTTTTGTTTTCCCCAACTTAAGGGTTTGGAAATTTAATTTTTTTGGTTTTAAACCCCGGGGGGTTTGCACCTTTAAGGGGAAAATTTTAGGGTTTTGGTTTCCCTTTTGGGAAAACCTTTTGTTGGGGTAAAGGAATTTTAAACCCTAAAAAAAAGGAAGCCCCAAGGTTTTACCAAATTTTTGGGGCCAAAATTAAAACCCAATTTTTTTAATTTTTGTGCGGGTTTTTTAAAAAAACCATTTTTATTGTTTTTTCAAAATTTTGGGCCTTTTTTTTTTAAAGTCCTTTGGAATTCAAAGGTTTTGGGTTTTTAAACCTTTTCCAATTTAAGGCTAACCTTAAACTTTTTCCCCAGATTTAGGGAAAAATTTTTTAAAATTTATTGGAGCCCTCCCTTTAAATTTTAAAAAATTTCCAAAACCCCACCACACTTTTTTTTTTCCCAACCAGCCTATTTTCCCTACAGGCCTTTCCAAATTATTTTAAAATAGGAAATCACCAAAATTAAATTTACTTTCTTTGGCCCCAAAAGATTTATAAAATCCAAACCCAATTAAAAAGGGAAATTCCCCTTTTGGGTTAAAACATTTTAACTTTTAAATTTTATTATACCTTTATCCCCTTGGAAACATTTCCAATTTAAAAGAATTTTAAATATCACCAAAACCCGAGCTAAAAAAATTAAATATAAAAGTTTTAAACCCAAAGTTCCCAACATTTTAAAATGTTTTTCGGCAAAAATTATCACAATTGTTTTGGGCAAAACCATTTCAAAAACATAAAATTTAAAGCTCAATTTTTAAAATTTTCCCAACATTTCACCAAAAAAACCAACTTCCCGGGGTTTAAATCCAAAAAAAAAAAATTTACCTTGCAACTAAGGAACCTCCGCTAGTGATAGATCACAAGATTACCACTAGACGTGCTGACTTGTAGTGGAAGTAGAGTCGATGTAGCGAGTTGATGCGGTCATAGTCGTACTCGCCACGCGTCTTCTTCTTCGAGTATTCATACTCGCCGTGTGTCTGCTCCTCCAAGCGGTCGTACTGAGTTGCGGATCGTCCTAGTGCTGATGCTTCGCAACAACACCTCCAAGGTATCCACACGTACGGGGCAGGGGCACCACACGCTGGAGTGCTAGCACGATGGCGTGGTTTAGGAAGGCGTGGCTATTAGGGTTTCGGAAGTTATTCTTAAGATCATCATCACACCCCTTGCCACCGCCCCTCTATTTACAGACATCCATAATGGGTCTCGAACTTAATTCCCATTACGAACTCGTGGCCTACAAGAATTTAGATCACCATCCAAATCAAATCCCCGCCCTTTAAGTGTGTGACCCTATAGGTTCATGTGTAATCGGTTGTGACTCGAAAACTCTTTCCGACCACTAGTCATTAGCGGTACCTAGCAGCACATAACGATTTTCAAACACACATAGAATATATCGGACGCACCTTAGTGCAATATGATCTACGACCAGGTCTATATCACTAACGACCAGCTCGTATCTCTATACGACCAGTTCATATTTGGTCTCGACCAATTCGTAACTCCTTACGACCAGGTTTCGACCACTTAGTGACCATGTTCGACCAGCTTACGACCAACTCGTATCTCCATATGACTAGTCCATATCTGATCGAACTGAAAGACCTCCTCATGTATTATCCCTTTGCCTCACGATGTCTGGTTGAACTCCAGGTGAGATGTTGTATCATCCATGGACTGTTCAATACTTTCTCGATCAAGTGTCGAATAACTTCATGTGGTCGACACTTCGACCACTAGTGGCATGATCATGCACTTTCTTTATTCGACCACAACGAGGGGCCCAGAGACATCTCTCCTGTTATGTTAGGAGGGACAAATCTCATATCCGACCAGTCACATCCCTCCACATATTTCATAGCATACCCGAAGGCTACCTTTATAACTACCCAGTTATGAGTAACGTTTGACAACCCCTAAGAGTGCTACTACACATGTAGAAAATCATGCTGGTCTCAGGTCTAAAGATTATACATCATCATTGCTTGAGACCAACTAATGATACATAGAATCATAACAATCTCAACAGTGTCTCAAGGTTGGTCTTTTCCAACACCATGTTCTCTAAAATGTGTCCATATTATTGGTTTGATATCTCTATATCCATGACTTGTGAAATATAGTCATCAACTAATACATGTGCTAGTCTATTCATATGTGTTCTCATATGTTTCTGACCAGTGAACGTTTAAGAATAATAATCACAGAAATATAGAGTTTCATAATCAAGTCACATACTTGATAATAAATATTATTGATATTATTCTATGAACAAGATAACATATTATCCAATATTATGAGCATAATGAAATATAATCATCTTTATGATTGCCTCTAGGGCATATTTCCAACATCGGGGAAGAGGGAGGGAGAAGGTAGGGCTCCGGCGGGGGAGGAGAAGAGATCGCTGCAGGGGAGGAAGAGGGGTGTGGGCGGAGGAAGAGGGAGCAACGTGGGTGGGCAGATGGGGACACGAGGGCTAGGGTTTTGGGCACGGGGTTGGGGGGTTTGTGCGGTGGCAAAAGCTCTTAGTTACCCCTTGATTATGATATGACAATCCTCATTTTATTATTTAATTGTAGACGACGGGGACATCAATTGGAGGATAGGGCGATCAAAAGCACAAGACATTAGGCTTTAGCCTTCCTCTTGATTGTAATCAACACACTCAATATAGCCACATAGTAGTAGGGTTATTATTCTCTCTAGAGAAGGCCTGAACCTGTATAAAATTCTCTTGGCATTCTCTGTATGGTTTTATTTTCTAGCAGTTCCCCCGAAACAAACAATCATACATAAGATCAGTATTAGATCACCGACAGTTAGCGCCTACCGTAGGGAGACTTTCCAGTAATTACTCGTCGACAAATTCTCTTCTTTCTGATGCTTCCATGGCAGGAGAGTGGAATGAGGAGAATTGGTTTGACCTGGCCGACTAGGCATAACTCGACTTGGATGCCTGCTATGACTACGAGCATGTTATTATTTCATCTGATGGCAATGCCGTCTCCAGAGATCTTTCATCAGATCCAGGAGACCATACAACTGATGGAGTGGAGGACGAATAGGGAGCTAAATAAAGTTATGATTAATTCGATTCAGCTCTACCTACCCTAATTAGCTGCTATGGATTTTCCTTTCAATTTAAAAACGTGTTATGCTACTTTCCTACTTAAAAATCATTTCTGGTATTAATAATATAATTATCGCACAAATGGGGAACTAAATAAAACTAGTATTATTTACATTACCCTCTACCTACCTCGTAAATAGCTCAAAAGATGTACTACATAATTGGACTATATTTATCTAATCTACTAAATTATATGTCACTATTTTTGTTTGATAACCGTCAATGTTTTGACATAATGTGCAAAGTTCGGAAAGAATGTACCTGCAAGATGGCCGATCGGATCCATGCTTCGTCTATCTCTCCTCCGCGACGAACTCGCAGAGCTACGCTACCTTTCTTCTCTCGCTCTCCTCCTCTCTTTCTGTTTTTTTCTGGAATAAAAATGAGTCTGGGCTGATTTTTAGGGTTTTTTATAGCTGGATTGCTATCGCCATTGAATCGGTGATAGTTCTTTGTCGCCATTTCAATCGGTGATGATGATTAAATGGCGACATGAAGTCGATGGCGACAAGACAGGCTGTGGTACTGCCGCTAGTTCAACCGACGACATGAACCTATTTTTGCTATTTTTAGACTTGCTATTTATTTTTGTAATTTTCTTTTTAAAAAATATTATTTAAAAAATCTAAATTTAAGAACCCTCTAGAACATAGGAACGAAAAAGCACATGTATAAGAAAATGTAGGAATACAAAAGGAATCCAGGTGCAAACAATTAACTCCAACTTTCTCTCACGCACTCACGCAGATACGCAGAGAGACTCCCTCCTCGCTTCTCCTCGATGGCTCTTGGCGTCTCCCTCGGCCAGTCGCAGTTGGCCTCCTCAGCGTCGGCCCGCCCCTCGCCTCTCCTCTAGGCTCCCCCTCCCTCACACACGCGGCACACCCACACCCAAATTGCCTCCTACCGTCTCCTGCCTCCTCCTCCTCTGGGGCTTTGATTGGACCGACTCCCTCCTCGACCTCCTCCGACCTCCGAGCTCCGGCTACCAACGGCGTCGCGGGCCACGGTGGCTCCCTGCCCCAGCTCCCTCTGGCTGCCCTAGGTGAGCTTCTCACTAGCGCTCAATCGATTGGGGAATGGATTGCGATTGGGGATTTGTGGAATTTTGGAAACACGGTAACAGGGAACGTGAGGTGCAAGTGGGACTGCCGTGGAACTGGTGGGGAGTTGGGCCTCGCGCGAACTCTGCAACAGCCCATCATATCGGCCCGTTAACTACTCTCACAGAACCCTAACCCCGAACCGAAACAAAGCACAAGCATCGGCGTCGCCTCTCTCCCATCTCGGCTGCAAGAACCCTAACCATGGCGCGGGTCCACAACGTGAGCTCTCTCCTCTCTTGACCCTCCGTTTCCTCTACTTGCTTTTTATTCGGTTTGACTGACCCGTATGGTTCTTGCCGGAGCAGAAGAGGAACGGGGGGCGCGGCGGCGGCAAGGGAAAGGGCAAATGGAAGATGCCGGCGTCGGTTGCGCGGAAGCAGCAGGCGGCTATGGCGAACGTGGACCAGGTCACCGGCGCCAAGATCCCCAAGAGCTTCGTCTTCTCCCGCGGCAAGCTCCCCTCCACGCTCCGCCACCTCCAGCAGGACCTCCGCAAGCTCATGCTCCCCTACACCGCCCTCAAGCTCAAGGTCCCTCCCTATCCCGAGCCCCTTCTCCATCACAGCTCCAATCCATGAGTAAATACGTTTCTTGGCATGCTCACGGGCGCAATTTTGAAACATTCGACAGGAGAAGAAGCGGAACAACCTCAAGGACTTCATCAACGTTGCCGGCCCATTGGGTGTGACGCATTTCTTGATCCTCTCGAACCCAAAGAGCTTGCCGCACTTGCGCTTCGCGAAGGCGCCGCAGGGCCCGACCTACACGTTTCAGATAGAGAAGTACGCTCTCGCAGCAGACATCGCAAACACCCAGCAGCGGCCGAGGTGCCCCCCAGAGATATTCAAAAACTCACCTCTGGTACGTACCGTGCTGCTGGATTTTTTTATTATTAGGATAGTTTTTATTAGGATATTGCTACCTTGTAGCTTACCTTTGTGTGAAAAATTCATGGGTTTGGCAGATTGTACTCAGTGGCTTTGTTGGTCTCGGCGAGCCTTTCAAGAGTTTGGTTACCTTCTTTCAGTATTTGGTCCCTGTTATTGATCCAGAAACTGTAAGTATCAGGTGATATCTTCATGATGGAACTTAATGTCTTATTTTTCGCATAATAAAATGGTATTGTATTTTACATGGTAGGTTAAGCTGGCAACCTGTCAAAGGATTCTGTTGTTACAATACGACAAAGAGGAGGGGGTTATCGATTTCCGGCATTACTCCGTCAAGCTCCAACCTGTTGGGGTCAGTCGCAAGATTAGAAAGCTCATGCAAAACAATCAAGTGCCAGACCTAAGGGACCTTAAAGATGTTAGCGATTATGTGACCAAGTAAGAACTGATTTATCTTTTCTACACTACTGTAACTTGTAAGGAGATATTGCCAAGCATGTGGTAAATTTGCTAACACCATACTGTCTTATTCAATCCGGACCAGTATAATCTTGCTTTGCTTACAAACATTAATCCTATGCTGTTAAATCAATTGTCATATGCCATCGAGAATAAGAAAATTGTTGTTAAGCGATAAGCAATAAAACAAATAAAGATTCAAATTTGACAGGAAACCTTCAGTGCTTTCAAATATAGGAAGCTCCAATAGTTGCATTGCTGAATGGATTGGCTTGGATCTAGCACCCAGTAACTATGTAGAAATGATAGCATTTGCAAGAGGTTGAACTTTTCCTTTGAGCAATCTTACAGTTTGGAAGACATTCCTATGCTTGAAATAATTGGAAGCTTCCCATGAAGTTCATATCTGGAAGCATGTTTGATTGTTCTCTTAAGCATGTATGCCCATCTCTCAAGTCTTCCAAGTCCACTGTTCAACATTGGATGACTAACCTTGGGTGTTTTTCCCCTTTTTTTTAGATTTGATGTTTAAGAAGGAAGAATCAGCTATTTAATAAGTTTGTTATCCGGTGTTTTTAGATTCAAAATGGAAACTAACAGGCTGGAACTAGTTAACTTGCACTTGGAACTGTTTATTACAACTCAATAGTTTGTTACTTTGAGATTAGATAAGAGTGATGATTCAGACATTATAGCCTGATATTGTGCTTTTTATAAGTAATACACAGGTCCAAGTATTTTTGTTTTCAGATTTTATGTTTAAGAAGGAAGGATTAGCTATTTAATAAGTTTGTTATCCAGTGTTTTTTAGATTCAAAATGGAAACCACAAACTGGAACTAGTTAACTTGCACTAAATCTGTTTATTACAACTCAATAGTTTGTTACTTAGTGACGATTTAGACATTATAGCCTGATATTGTGTTTTTTATAAATAATACACCAATGCCCATTGTTAACACACCCTTTTATCTACCTTTTCACTTGCCAGAGCTGGATATGGATCAGAGAGTGAAGCAGATGATGAAGCGGCAACTGTAAGTCTAGCAAGTGATATAGACAAATTAAACCGGGCATCAAGGAAAAGTGCTGTAAGACTCCAGGAGATTGGACCAAGGATGACTATGCGCCTAGTTAAAGTTGAATCTGGGCTATGTTCAGGAGATGTCCTATACCCTCAATCTGGTGAGTCTACTTTGCTACTGTGATACTTCCTAAAATTCATCCCAAACGTCTAATGCTTTTACTTTGGCTGAATTTCTATGTTTCATACTACAGAGGGAAAAGAAGGTGTGGGAAAGAAGGGAAAAGAAGTGGAGGGAGAGACAGAAGGTCCGGAAGCTGAGGACATGATTGAGCCGGATGATGAACTGGAGGGTGGCTCCGAGGATGAGTCAGAGGAGGAAGAGTAATTTAGATGAGCATGAGGAAGCAGGGACCACCAGCTTATGAGGATTGCCAAACAATGTGAAGCGAGATGTTCTGCAACGACATAAAGCTAAGCTCGGTTCATCCGTCAGAATACATAGGGATTAGTGCTGTATCTGCTTCATTTGGCTAAATTGACAGGTTTTTGGTGCTGTAACATGGTCCATTCATCTCAATTTTGTGATGTGCGGTGCAACTTAAGTAATAGCTACAGATTCTCAAAAGAGTTGAACATTGGTTTGTGAATGATTTCGTGGGATGTGACTCGTGGGTTTTGTGTTGGAGACTTCTTAAACAAAATGCTCCCTGTAACTTGGAAAGTGTCCTGGGGGAAATTCGAATTGCTGGACATGATACCCTACGAAGCCAGTACAAATCTAGCTCACGACGAGTGCTCCAAATAAGCGACTACTCGATACGCCGGCAGGTTTGTGACAGCGGCTGAACCAGATTTTGCCCAATCGCAGACTGGAACCAGCGTTCCGCAATCATCGTTCGCAAAGTATTAGGTACTGCTAAACCTTCCTTCTCTCCGACATTTTGTCAGTTTTTGGTTAATATAACAACGTTGACTTGCGCAATAGCTTTCCAAATGCAAAAAAGTCAGTCTATGAGCCAGAGGGCTAGAGTTGCCGATGGACCGACACATCGTCGAGTCTGGGCGCCCAGGCACGGATGCCAGGCGTATAGGGGTGGGGCGAGCGTGGCGCACGGACACGAGCACCGTGCCTCGGGTGCACAGACGCGCCGGCTCTGTGCCTCGGATGCACGGACTCGCCAGCACCGTACCATGGGAGCACGGACGCAAAAAAGTCACTGAGTCTATGAGCCAGAGAGCTGGAGTTGCCGACGGACCGACACGTCGTCGAGTCTGTGCGCCCAAGCACGGACGCTAGGCGTATAGGGGTGGGGCGAGTGTGGCGCACGGACGCGAGCACCGTGCCTCGGGTGCACAGACGCGCCGGCTCTGTGCCTCGGACGTACGGACTCGCCAGCATCGTACCATGGGAGCCATGGGAGCACGAACGCGGTGTTTTTTTTTAATGTATTTGGTATAGAAAGTGAGCTACATTTGCTATTTTACACGTAAAACGTGTTATACTAACAAAAAAAAAACTCGCTGATATGGGACCTGGAAAGGGAGCACATAGAGTCAGCAAGAGCACAAGCTGAATTCAGTTAGCCTGTTCAGTTATGTTGTTGGACATTAAACTTGAATTTGCGATACATGAGCGTAAAATTGGTACTGTTGCTGGATCGAACCTTTCCAACGATGTGCATATTCACCGGATGAATTTCTTTGCCTGCTAGTTGTTTCGTCCTAGAGCTAACCTTTTGTTTTTTTTAATGCAACGAAACTGTAAATCTGTAGTTGTTACCGAAGCTAGCTAGTTAACCACCCCCGCGTAGCATTCGCAGATAAGAATTGCTCGTTGTTACTATAATAATTATTTTTTATGATTACAAGGGAGATAACATACAGGAATACGTGACGGGGACCGATGATAAATAGGTAAAGTCATAAATTTTTACTTAAGCATATAAACACTAGAATTTGAATTCTAATAGGTGAAATCGTACACTTACAATTCCATCCCCACCAAAAGGATCCTCTTACTGTGATTATCTCTATATAAACTGCATAGTTTAAAACAACAAGCAACAATGTGAGCACCCAATTTGCGGTGCTAATTAGTTAACCTCCAATTAGCCGTCGGAACGTACGGATGCACGGGCTGGTTGACTCAGATGAGATCAGCTCGTGTACTTTGATACCTCGTTTGATGTGACTGATATTATCGAAGAGAATTTTTATTATATTTTATCCAAAGTATAATCACCTTAATACGAGTAAAAAAACGGAGGGAGTAACCTGCAGCAAAAGGAATAATACAAGTCATTTGATCAACGCGATCTTGGACGAGCGCTGCCTGGAATCACGTGAACGTAGCCGAGAGAACCTCTGAAGATCGTCATGCCGCTGCAGCCATGCAGGGGAGGAGACAACGAGACGCATATAATAACCTCTCGCGCGCGTTTTAGATCTGAATTGCCTCGCCATTTCTCTACCGTGTTAGGGTTCCGGTTCTGACAGGTGAGATCATGCCCCCCACTTGTGCTTGTGCAGACAATGAGTAGGTATCTGAAGATTTTGAACTTGAACTGTCTAAACTCTGAAGAAACTCGGTGGAACTTTCGGGGTGCATTGCGTACAGATGAGTGCAGCAAGCTCTGATTCCCTGGATGAACATATAAAATCCAATAATTAAACTGAAGTGGCTAGGCAGAACCTCCTAAGATGCTTTACATGATCACAGGCAAATGGGTGCAGATTACCATTCGATCGGCAAGCACAAACTATGCATAAAAGAAGTGGAATAAGACGACTACAACGCACAACTCACTTATTCAAATCCCGAGAAATCACATTAGAAAATCCGTAAAAATATTAAGCCCAGCCTTAGTAGGTTCATTAGTTGGTCCGAAGAGCTGTTTACCTATCTCAATTCTCACTTATAATCAATTGTGCGACCCCTGTTTGATTTGAAATTAAAGATCAGAATTGCTATACATTAGGCGATGATTTTATTTATATGCAAATCGTTAGATTTTTTGACCTTGTGATTTGCTTGGAGATTCACACTCCGACCGGCGAGGTAGGTGGGGGCGAGTTAGGGTGGGGTTTACCGGATTAGGGCTCTGGTTCATCATGTTAGAGTTTTGGGTTTCGTCAAGGCTTGGATTTAGAGGGGAGCTGAGGCGGTGCGTGGTGGCGACGACGCATCAGTGACGGCGGGGTGGGGTCAGGAGGCAGCGACGTGGGGGTGGAGTCGGGTAGGGTTAGGGTCGTTGAATCTGGATCAAGATCTGATCTAACCATTCAAAAAACGAATGATTTTGTTGGACGAAATCAGTCAATAAAAAAAATTGAACGATGCTTTGATAGACCCATTAAACTTTAAAGATTACCCAAATTACGTCGCAGTACCATAGGAACCAGTTTTACTCGAGTGGCAATCTGAGCCGCCCCATCAATCCCGAGGTTCTGACACACAGGCTGTATCACTGCACGTGGGCCCTTCCCATGGGCCCACTCTCAGTGACCCTCCATTACAGACCACCGAACCCATACCCTCCCCTCATGGCTCATGTGATCTACCCTCTTCTCAGTTCTCACTGTGTCTTCCACAGACTCACACGCTTCCCTCGCTGCTTCATCATTTCGCACTCCCACCCTTCCCCGCTGCACCATCCAAGAAACATCTCTCCCTCGCAAGGCGCGCGGAAAGCAATGGCGGGGGTGGCGGACGAGTACAACTACGGGGGCCAGCGCGGGGCGCCGCACGGGCTGCTGCTGGCGGTGGTGGTGGGGCTGGTCGTGGCGGGCCCGCTCTTCCTGGGCGACGGCGGCGAGGCGCTCACGGACGCCATCGCCGAGCTGCTCAGCCCCGTGGGCCTCCTCCTCCTCCCCGTGGGACTCCTCCTCCTCATCCGCCTCCTCTCCTCCGACCGCGGCGCCGCGGCCCTCGCCGACGTCTTCGCGTTCGGCGGCTCCCCCGACGCCGTCCACCGCGTCGGTGGCTCCCCCATCGGCGTCGCCCTCATGCTCCTCCTCATCCTCGCGCTGCTCTACTACCGGTCCGCTCTCTTTGGCGGCGGCGGCGGCGGCGGCGGCGACGACGACTAGGTAGAATCGATCTCGTGTTGGTTGGTTGTTGTGGGGGCTTGTTCTGTAATTTGAGGTCCATGAGGGGCGTGGGTGTAAAAGAGCTGTGTAAATTAATTACTACTGTGGAATGCTGAAGCTTCTGTGCTGCATCGGCCCATGTGCTTGTACTCTTCTGCTTCCTTCTCGTCCGTGATCTTCCTTTTACCCCACTAATTACCCTACGCCACCCCACCAAAAGTGTATATCAGCATGACTAGTAGTGGATGAGGTGAGCCTGTTCCAAATTTTTACTTCAATCTCTTACAGCAAAGCAAAGCTGCAAATCCCCAAAGTAAAATTTTTTACTTCGGCAATACGTAGCTGAGCTACGTACATTTGATGCGCGTTGGTACGTAGCTGTTGTGTATGTCGTACTTTGGCAATGTGATGTATTGTGTGGGGGAGTAAAGATCTACTATACTACGTTTTGACCGTAGCATTATACTCCTACGCAGTGGGGTGGCGTACGGTGCTTTCGCTGGATGGAGACTTCATGTTGATTCGTTCTTCTCTCGGCCGTCTTTGAACTCTCTCCGTTTCGTCGAACCTTGTGTCTTTGCGGCGTGCGGCGTGAATGTGTATCATGCGGAGAGGATGGAGGCATCTTTCTGGACTCTCAGGACGCGTGAACAAGTATGTATAGTTCAAATGATCGCGTGAAAACAACATACGGCGTAGAAATATACGATTGCAGAGCGTCTTATCCATGGATTCGCGTCAATTCGGTTGTTTTAATTTAGACATGGCGTTCGGCCCACCAATGACGGGCGTTTCGGGTACGTGGATTAATTCTGTTTGGACCTCAGAGTCAGCTTCCATTTTGAATTTTCACTGATGAACATGGCGATGACGTGGCTCTTAATTGCTCAGATGGAGTAGTAGTATTACGTACGGCCACACCTTTCAATTATTAACCTCTTATGGACCATCCGAAGCTGGTCGGATCTCTAATATGCTATTTGTGAAACTAGTCGTTCTTTCTTTGTCATCGGATCTCAACTTTCACCTCTTTTTTGTCACTCCCGTCAACCCCGTTAGGCTTAGCCACCGTTAAACCTAGGGATGGCAACGAGCCTCATTCCCCATTCCCTGTCAGGGAATTCACCCAGTATGGATCTGGGATAGGCTATTTCTTCCTTCATAGGAGTGCTAATATGGAAATCCTATTCCCCATCGGGGGAAGCGGAGCCAAGGCGATTCCCCTACTCCTCATCCCCGTTACCTGCATGGGCCCTCAAAAACCCCTATGACATGTAGGCCATTGCATATCAGTCTGAGGCACTACCGCACTAAGGCACTAACTGTCTAACCCTAGCATCCCATTCCCACATCCCCCACCCCATCCCAGCCGCCACCCCCAATTCCCCATCCCACATCCCAATTCGTTCGGCCCTTCCCGCACAAGCGCACGCAGTTCCTCCCTCAGTCCTTCTTCGATCGGCAGCGGCGCTGCTCCCCAACAGCCGACGTAGCGATGCCGGCTCGTCTAGTCCTCCCCAACATTCGAAGCTGGCCTCCTGGCCCTCCTCCCAACATTCGACGCCATCTCCTCCCCAGCAGCCGAGAGCCGACGCCGGCCTCCTCCAGTCCTCCTCCTCCTCCCCAACACCTAATGACAGCCTCTTCCTCAACCCGCACAGGTTAGTTACCCACTCACCCACTCATCCCCCCTCTCTGAATTCCAAAACAACAGATCTTGATACTGTCATGTTGTTGAGAGGCTAGATTGACATGAAATGGTGTTGGACCGAAAAGGCGACTAGATGGGGGGGGGGAAGGGGTGAATAGGAGTACGCTCACTTTTTTCACAAATAATAGATTCAACACAATTTTCACTCCAGTAGCTATGGAAGCTATGAAGATCAATATACCAGTACAGCGAAAGACTAGTATTGAATCCAACCTAACCCCCGAAGCAAAATAACCAAAGATCAACACAAGATAAAACAAATCAATGCACTGGCGGTCGGACCGCTGGATCAATGGCGGTCTGACCAATTGCCTGGCGGTCTGACCGGTGGCCTTGGGCGATCGGCCACGGCCTCCGAATCGCATCAAAACGGCCGATGACGAAGCTGCAAATAGATAAAACTTTTGATCTACAACTACAAACTTGATGAAACTTGGAACACACCTTCTTTATGATGTCATGAACCTATTCCAATAGAATATTATAATAATTCTTAAAATAATAGCGATCTTTTTCCGTTTGATTGAAGAAGGGTTCAAAACCGGGTCAAAACGAAAACTTGATCCAAACACTTGCTCGTGGGTGATTGATGATCAAGATGATCCTAGATAGGTTTTCACATATCACAGCAAGCTAGATCACGTGGAGAATTCAATCAAAAACTCACGGATCAAAGAAAGACTCAAAATCATCAAATATAGAGAAAGAACGCAATGAGACAAGACATGATCAAAACTTTCCTTTGATTGATTGATATGATATAGGCTTACAGCCTCTCCATCAATGGAGGACAATACTCAATCCAAGAGCACGAAAATCATATCAAACTATCAAGAACCCTAGCCTCCACAAAAGCTCTCTCTAAGAAAATTAGGGTTTACAAAATAGCAAAAGAGACGAAGCGGAGGTGCAACCACCTCCCTCCCCTTTTATAGTGGAGGCTTAGACCTTCTAGAAGTTTGACTCAATTGGGCTCCCGTTAAGTCCCAAAACAAACGGGACACATACGCACGTATTTTAATATGCCGTCTTTAACACCCCTTAACCTAATTAGCTACACCTTGCGCCATCTTGCGCCTCGGATTAGCCAATAGGTCACCCTTGTCGATCATGCACCACGCTTGAGTACATTGACCTCACCCGGCATCGTCGATCATTCTGGACCTTAGCTCTCCAAGCCTAGTCCCGATCATCCTCGCCGTTGACCGTCGTTGATCACCAAGCAACCTGCACAACAATAGATAAGTAAATCGAATTTGGGAACAAGTTCTTCACAGCTTGACCCATGTTAGTCAAAAACAAACGGTACATTCCCACATCCCCCACCCCATCCCAGCCGCCACCCCCAATTCCCCATCCCACATCCCAATTCGTTCGGCCCTTCCCGCACAAGCGCACGCATTCCTCCTCGCCCTTCTTGATCGCAAGGCCACGCTCCCCAACAGCCGACGTAGCGATGCCGGCTCGTCTAGTCCTCCCCAACATTCGAAGCTGGCCTCCTGGCCCTCCTCCTCCCAACATTCGACGCCATCTCCTCCCCAGCAGCCGAGAGCCGACGCCGGCCTCCTCCAGTCCTCCTCCTCCTCCCCAACACCTAATGACGGCCTCTTCCTCAACCCGCACGGTTGGTTACCCACTCACCCACTTATCCCCCCTCTCTGAATTCCAAAACAACAGATCTTGATATTGTCATGTTGTTGAGAGGCTAGATTGACATGAAATGGTGTTGGACCGAAAAGGTGACTTGAGGGGGGGGTGTCGACGATCAAATCGCAGATCTTATGAATATATAAATGAAAAGAGGAAAATGTGCGTGACTCCTGGGAGTGGATCTGGCTTGCTCTTTATTGCTTATGAACTCACGATTACAAACACTGAGAGTATCTAAAAACACAACACTTTGCTATGTCTTGCTTGATGTCTTCGTCTCTTGTCTTGTGCTTGTGTTGTTGTTCTGTACCCCCCTTCCGGCCTTCTATGGTCCTCCTTAAGTACTTGATGAAGCGGTGGCAGTTATCTCACGAGGAGACACCCGTTGGGGAGCGACGCGTCTAGTCGGAAAGAGGTGGCAGTTTGACGGTTCCACCAACTGCAGAGACAGTTGGTGAAGGTGTCAACCACTATGTGGTTAATGATTTAGGAGACGTTAAATCATCAACCGTGATAGTGTTGCATTATGCGGAATATGAAACACGTGGTTCATTCATCACATAGTGAGTGGCGTGGTCTGAGACTCGACCCGCACGCTGCTCATAGCTTTATTTGAGCACTTACCGGTCGTGGACTAGGTTTGGAACTTTGTCCAACTGTGGTATTTATTATATAACGCTCAGAATACCTACGACCAGTTAGGTCGGTGGTCTTATAAGTTACGACCACGAAGACGTATGGTCTTTATCATATATTAAGATAATATATGAATATTTTAATCCTCAACAGCTAGCCCCCGAACTTTTAAATGAATGTTGGTCGTATGACATGTTCTTCGATGCAATCATATCGAATGCACTTCTCATTAAATGCCGTGGGACTCGAGGCGTCTCAGATTCATTTTTAAAGTTGAGAAACTGTTTTGGAAAAAGGAAAAAGCCTTTCTGTCCGCCAGGCGAAAAGTTATTTGCCCGTTGGACTTCTCGCAGGGTCGGTTACAGTAAGGTGCTTATAAAACGACCCCGGCTGAGTGCTTTAAACCTTTACGCCTCTATCTCCAAGAAAATCTTCCTTGAGTTCTTCACCCAAAAAAGGAAGGCATCATGTCGGACCTCATCGCAAACTGGTCGATTTCCGATCTGAGTGAGAGAAAATTGAAGAGTTTGGAGAGGGTTGGGTTGCTACCCGACAGGAGTTTGGTGTGGGGTGTTTTTCCTCAGGCGGTCGGACCGGCCAACCTTGGCGGTCTGATCGATTTGGTGGGAGTCCGACTAGCCATTAGTTGGCGGTCCGACCGGCCGAAGGTCCAACGACTAGTTTTATAGCCGTTGGCGCATGGCGGTCCGACCGGCCATTAGTTGGCGGTCAGACCGGCCCTGCACAGATTCGAGGGAATCTTTCCCCCAACGGCTAGTTTTTGTATATGAGCTATAAATACTCACCTTGACCGGTTGGGGATGGTTGCTGAGATAGTTGTTGAGTTCCATACTCATTCTTTGAGCTAAGAGTAAGCCTCTCATCTCATATGTGCATGTGTTGCACTTAGTGAGCTTGGAGAGCAAACTCTAAGTGCAAGTGTTGCCTTAGGTAGTGGATTATGTATTCACTTGAGCGTTGACACTTGATTAGTTCAAGTGAAGGTTGAGATTTATTTCTCTTGGTGTTTTCCGACACCTAGACGGAGTGGAGGCGTCGTACCCGGTGATCTTCTCAAGAAGTTTGTGAGAAGGCCCAGCGTGTTGTGAGTGGTTTGGTGTTCACCATCTTCGGAGTAGAGGAAGAGCAACCTTACTGGAGCGAGGTGTTGGTTCGTGTTGTAACCGGTCCAAGTGGTTGAACTTACCTCGGAGGTGTTGGCTTAATTAGTGGAGCCGGTCCAACGTGGTTGGGCTTACCTCAACGTAGATTAGGGGAGACCAGCAAGTCTCCGAACACCACGGTAAAATATTATTGTGTTCATCTTGGTTTGTGCTTGTCTTTAGTTGCTTATATATCTTTGTATGATTGCCCATATTGTATTGTATTCATATTGTTGGTGCACTTAGGGAAGCCTAGTTGATTTATGTTTTAATTGTACAAAACCAATTTGTTATTAGCTTCCGCATTATATATTGGTTTTAGCGCTAAAGATTTTTAAAACTGCCTATTCACCCACTTCTAGTCGGCCACCTCGATCTTACAATAGTGCCCGTGAAGGATCCTATACGAACATGTTTGACGAATCGTATCCGTACTAGTTTGTTCCAACACGTTAAGTGTGTGACCCTGTAGGTTTATGTGTAGTTCGGTTGTGACTCAGAAACCTTTTCCGACCACGAGTCGTTAGTGGTACATAGCAGGACATAACGATTCCCGAATACACACAAATTATATTGGAAGAACCTTAATGCAATATGATCTATGACCAGGTCCTATTTGGTCTCGACCAGTTCGTAACTCCTTACGACCAGTTTTCGACGACTTACTGATCATGTTCGACTAGCCTACGACCAGCTCGTATCTCCATATGACTAGTCTGTATCTGATCGAACTGATCGACCAGCTCGTGTATTTTACCTTTGCATCACGATATCTGGTTGAACTCCAATTGAGATATTATGTCATCCATGGAATATTCAATACTTTCTCGATCGAGTGTCAGATAACTTCATGTGGTCGAACTCTTCGACCACCAATGGTATGGTTATGCACTTTCTTTATCTGACCATATGGAGGGGCCCAGAGACATCTCTCCTGTTATGTTAGGAAGGGAAAATCACATATCCGACCAATCACATTCCTCCGCATGTTTCATAGCATACTCGAAAGCTAACTTTATGACTACCCAGTTACGGAGTAGCCTTTGGTAACCCCAAAGTGTACTCTTACACATGTAGGAAACCATGCTAATCTCAGGTCTAAGGATTATACATCATCATTGCTTGAGACCAACTGATGACATATGAAATCATAACAATCTCATCAATGTCTCAAGGTGGGTCATTCTAACACCATGTTCTCCAACATGTGTTCACATTATTGATTCGATATCCCTATATCTATGACCGGTGAAACATGGTCATCAATCAATACATGTACTTGTCGATAGAGTCACTAGTGTTCCGACCAGTGACATCCGACTAGGGATACTTTTAGAACGACATCATCATGAGTTAAAATAGCTTTACCAACAAGTCGCACACTCGTTAATCTTTATAACTGATGATTCATTCAAGGGACAGAATAACACTTATTCAATAACACATAAATATAGACGTGATACAATCATTCAAGGGACAGAATAACACTTATTCAATAACACATAAATATAGACGTGATACATCATCTCTATGATTGCCTCTAAGTCATATCACCAACAACAGCCGCGCTCCCTGCCCGACTCTCTAGCTCTGGCGGCCTGGAGAATCTCAAAGAGGCGGTCAATTTTAGCTCTTTTAGTTGTTTGTCGACGATCAAATCGCCGATCTTATGAATGTATAAAGAAAAAGAGGAAAATAACGCGTATCTTCTGGAAAGTAATGAGACTGCTTTTTATTGCTATAAACTGGCTATTACAATGGGTGTACGTAACCTAGACTGAAGACTAACTCGGGAATACAATGCTCTTGAGAGTGTTTCCCGATCTATCTTCACTGTTCTGGCCTCCTCCACTTCGGTTCGTAGTTCTCCTTATGTAGTTGATGAAGCATTGGCAGTTGTCCCTGGGAGAGACGCCTGTTGGAGAAGCAACGCGTCTGGTCGAAGAGAGGCGTCAGTTGAGAATGGGTCAACTGTTGTACGGTTATATGTCAGTGAGCCATTAACCGTATTCTTGTGTCTTAGAGTTACGTATCGTCGCGTGGTATGGGATATACAGCACATGTTCCATTCGTCACACGGTAGATGATATATCTGGCACTAGATCCAGATATCAGTTCAAGACTTTGTGAGCTTTTGACTGATTGGAGACAAGGTTAGGAACCTTCTCCGACCAGGTTAGATATTGTGTAACCTCTGGAATCCTAACGACCAGTGAGGTCGTTAGCTTTAGGGGTTACGACCACGAAGTCATATAGTCTTTTATCTATTAAATAATAAATAGATGTTTTAATCCTCGTCACTGTTGAATTATCCCTTCCCAATTTTCATGAGCCAAAACTAGTGTTATCCATCGGCTGGGGTCACTGGCTGATGACACTACGACAGAGATGATGTCCTACATGGATAGGTGTTTACACTGCGGTTTTGGCCGGTTTCTTGAACTCTAGTCTGTAATTTACAAGCAAACCATATGTGCTCGTATTTAACGATGTTGGTTCTTTGCTCGTGTTATTTGTGCTTCCTTGGCCTGCTTCTGGTACTCATCCTACTTTGAAACGCCGCATAAGAGGGCTACTTGTCAGGTATTAATCCTATGTTGCAACATAAGAGAGAGAAAAGGCATAAAAAAATTTCAAAAAAAATATAATAAAGAAAACGCACGGCAGAGTACTGTTCTCTTTGCCACAGTGTTTTTACCGCAGAACATCCGGATCCATACCGCCGAACCCATTCGCTTTCTGTGCTCCGACATCAACGCGCACGCTCATGCCGCCGTGCTGCGCGCTTTGCGCTTTCCCCCGGAAAGGCCAGGAGGAAGCCCCCATCATACCGCCCCTCCCTCTCAGGCTAGGCGTAGCAGCAGCACTTTGTTCAAGTACCGGAGGAGAATGCACGGAGGATGAAACCTGGTCAGGCGCCGAGCCTCGTTGCTCGCGCGTCTGATGCAGCTTTGGTCCTACACGCGCATGCAGTTGGCCGGGGGCAGAGCGGCTCATCCGGGCTACTAGTACATATCTCACGCCATTCAAGCACAGTAAAAGATCACTCCTTCGAGCCGCGAGGCGACGTTAGCTAGCGCTTCACGATCGAATGGCTTGCTGCGTGCGACACCGGAAAAACTAGCTAGAAACTGGATGAACGCGTGTCGGCGGAGCCGCGTCGGTGCACAGATACAGGTGAATTCGCTGATCATGCAGGTTGCTGACGAGTGATGGGGCACTGTGGCTAGCGGTGAACCGGTGATGACGTGATCATGGGTTCATGACGCGTGCAGAAAGCTGGCATGTGCGCGAATCTACAGTAGTTTTTTTTTCCAGCTCTTACCCTGTTCTACACCTCCAATGATCCACTCCGCTGATGATTTGTAACCAGATAAGAGAAGCTTTTGGCTAGGAGGTTAACAGAAAACCTTGAAAGAGAGGATTATAGGCAAAAAGATCATACTACCCCTTGTTTTAACATCTAAATCCTGTTTTTATCTTACTCCTTCTATTTGCATACAATTTTGCGAAAATTCTTTACAATTGTCATGATCAATTGTCGTATTCATTTTGTATCCTATCCATGTGTGACTTGCTAAATATTTTTAATGAGTGTATGAAATACAATTCGGCTTATACAAACTTTCTCATGATCGAATCAACAATCCAAAGTAAAGAGGAGCAGGGAGGACAAAGGGGATGAGCGGCGAGCTCTTACTTTGACAGGATGTTGGGGGCTCCAAGGGGCGAAGAGGCAAGGGAGACCCTGGCTGTGATTGAGTCTGGCGGCAAGGGCCATACAAAGGGGGAAGAGGCTCGATTAAGGAATAATGAGGGGGGAGTGGGGGCGAAACAGAGGGGGGTGAGGGTTTTGTTGAGTGGTAAAAGTGGATAATTGCCCTCAACTTTAAAAGCATTTTGGTAACAGGGTGACTGCTTCGTGCAGGGAGCGAGTGGAAGGTCGCTCCTTCAAATTGCACTATGACGAGGATTAAAACTTCTATGTATTACTTTAATACATAAGAAAAGATCATACGTCTTCGTGGTCGTAACCCCTAAGGCTAACAACCCCACTGGTCGTAAGGATTCCAGAGGTTACACAATAAATACCCTGGTCGGACACGGTCCCGTACCTAGTCCTTGATCAGTTAACTGCTCGTAAAGCTATGGACCGATATCTGGATCCAAATTACTTTACCGTGTGATGAATGAAACACATGGTGTATACTCCATACCACGTGACGTTACATAATCCTAAAACACTGGCTAATGGTCGAATGTCTCACCGATATTTAACTGCACAACAGTTGATACTTTAATCAACTGCCACCTCCCTCCGACTAGATGCAACGCTTCGCACAGGCGTCTTCTCTAGAAAACAATTGCCACATCTTCGGAAGCTATTCAAGGAAGGAGCGTGGAAGGAGACGGGGGGCAAGACAGACAACGGAGAAAGACAAGAGCCTATTGGCATTAGATTCATACTTTTGATATATTTTCAGTAGCATAGCCAACATTATATTCAGTGTAACCGGGATTAGTCCTTTGCCAGATCGTAGGTAATCCTTGTAAACAGCTAGTTCATAGTAATAAGGAGCGACCCCATTCCCTTCCAGGAGATACGCATTATGTTTCTCTATTTCTATATATTTTTATAAGATCGATGATTTAATCGTCGATACACCACTAGACCATTCCGCTCCTCCCTTAACCTGGATTCTCCAATTAACCTGGATTCTCCAAAACTTGGAATAGGCCATCAAATAAGGGTAAACTAATTGCTACTCTCAAAAAATAAAAGGCTCGATCAGCTCCCGGTGTTCGGCCCAACCATAGCCCACAAACCTAAGAGTTTTGGCTTAAATGACACTGTTTGTACACGAAATAGCAAATCTAGCTCCCTCCGGAGATCAAAGCTAAAAATAGCACTGCGGACTCACCGGCAGGCGACACGCGTCTCCATCCGTGCCACGGGTGCGCGAACGTCCCCTCCCTAGGGAAGGGGACTTCCGACACGTGTCTCCCTCGTCCACGCTCCTCGGGAGGGGACTTATACTGCTAATTAATTACACGTGTCAATTAATTAACCTCTACTATATAATTATTTAGCCATAAATAATTAACCCTATTGTGTAATTAATTAATATTCGTCCTCGACGACGGAGAATTCACTCGTACGATTAGTTAATTAATTATACAGATTTAATTAATCTTTGCTGGTCATAGTTCGGTAGCTCGCTTCCCAATATAAAATCTTATCCTGCCTTACCATAGTGCACGACCGGGGCCCTCCACGTCTGACTGGAGTGCTGACCTGGCACCCCGTACCCTCTCTTACTCCCCTGCCCAATCTACATATCTTTTGTCCTAAGCACCAGCCAGTAGCTCTTGCCATCACACGTACACACCCGAACGAAATACACCACTATCACCAGGTCACCACAGTACCACACACACGAGCTAGATCCATGGCCGCCACCTCCGCGACCGCCGTTGCTGTCTCTCTGTCCGTGGCCGGGCCTGGGCTCAGGAGGCCGCTCGGCGTCGGCGCGGGGTCGCTGCGCCCCTCCCCGCCGCGTGCCGCGAGGAGGATGGCCGTCGTCCGGGCGTCGGCGCAGCAGTCCGTGAGGGGGAAGGCGGCGGCCGGGCTGGCCGCGGCTGTCGTGGCGGCGGCGCTGGTGCTGCCGGAGGTCGCCGAGGCTGCACAGCCGGGGTTGTCGCCGTCGCTCAAGAACTTCCTGCTCAGCATCGTCTCCGGCGGGGTCGTGCTCGTCGCCATCGTCGGCGCCGTCGTCGCCGTCTCCAACTTCGACCCCGTCAAGCGGGCCTGATCCTTGTTGCTTGCATCGCGCACGAGCTGCTCTTCTTGATTGGCATGGGATGTGCGTGTACTACTGGGAGATCCACCCCTTGTATGTTTGCAAAAGAACAATAATGCTTGATGCTCGAAACTTAATTTCGCTCTCTCCATTTAATTAATTTGATGCATGTGTGTACGTACGTGCTTGTTGTAACGCTTCTACTTAGGAGTCAGGAGTACTATTGATAAGCTATTTGGAATTCTTTCATACAGCCGAAGAGAGCGAGTCCATATAATAGTCTGCGCATTTCAAGCAGTATGAACAGATTAGGTAATTTAGGAGCATCCAAATGGACAATTAAGCGGAGGAAGTGTGTGTGTGTGTGTGTCAATAACCAAAGGCTAATCCAAGCAGGCCCTAACTCTCTAGAGTGAATCTGCCACACGTTCGTTTACGCTAATTATCCCTATTTATGCTAATTGTGTTGAAGAATGTAGTCGTCCTAGGAAGAAATCAACCGATCATCAATAAGAGACAACCACAATAAATATAGATACAATATTGAGAAACCTCTTTATTAATTGATCGATCTTTTTTCTGTGTATATGGATGTCCTATTTAAAAACTAAAACCCACTGGGGTATTATACCCATCAACCTCTAATCCAGGGTTTCTCAACAAATTGAAACGGAGGTTATCTCAATTGCGAGCTTAATTTTTTAGAACAAACTCAAGAGTTGCGTGTTAAATTGTTGCGCAACGTCATCGGAACACTAAACCAACATCCGATCCGGGCCCGCTGAAACAGTGTCCCGACCTCAGGTGATTGGGCCGCTAACCCACAAACCCAACTACAGAGCAACAACCAATGGGTCTTGGGCTATCCCCCCCCCCAAGAATAGCCTGATAGATGGTACACGCTTACCCTTATAAATCGTGCCATGTTTCCTTCATAACCAATGTGGGACTATCCCAACAAATCTCCCCTTCACACATCGAGTGTGTTCCTTGTAGACAACAGGCAAACATGGGACCATCTAGTAGAGGCATCTAACATAACCATATAATATCTAAAGGGGACCAACAGGAGCTGGATAGATCCACAAATATCACCTTGAATTCTCTCCAGGAAGCTAGGTGATTCATCTCTTAGTTTTAAATAAGAGGGTCTAGTAATTACTTTTTCTTTAGCACAAGCAGGACACATGAAATCTTCAGGTCTAGGAGAGGCTGCAGTTTTTATGTTACGACCAACAAAATTATAAATAAAATTTTGCATCATACCCAAACTAGGATGACCCAAACGATCATGCCAGATCTGAAATATTTCTAGGTGTTTAGAAATCGTTTTAATTGCAACATAAACTTCTGGTTTTATATTTGTGTAGTACAATCCATATTAGAAAGAAGTGTTTCGACCACTTGCTTCTGGCATCCGTTAGACTTAATCATGAGTAGGTATTCTGTACCATTCTCATTATCGTTTTCTACGTGAAATCCGTTTAGACGAATGTCTATAAAGCTGAGGCGAGTACGTTTAGATTCGGGGTACAGAATAGTATCCTCGACTGTTATACAGGTACCCATAGGAAGAACTATGATGGCTCTTCCAGTGCCGACTATGAGAGCGTCGCTTCCGGCGATAACCATTATATTCCCGTTTTCTTAGTTAAGGTCTGTAAATATTTAGTTTCCCTAAAAATTGAATTAGTGGTTCAACTATCTACAAGACAAATTTCCTCTTCTGCCATTGGATTGTACCGGGTTGTTCTATATTTAAAACATGATTTATTATCAAACAATTATTCAAATGGAAACATAGTTCGAAATGTAGAACAAGCATAGACCAACAAAATAATGAATTGAATAATCTGGAAAAATAACAATGCCAAGAGTTCAGCTTAAGCAAATAATGAAAGATAAATGCTCAACATGAGCATGAATAAACCAATGTTAATCGAGAACTAAAACTAAACTGATCTGCAATTTTTTTTGGAGGAGACTACTTTAGGTCTCCATATGGGTCCTTTTTGTCCTTATGGAGGTCCAGGAGCTCCAACCCAAGAAAATCATCGTGATGCATGGAGGTTCCTTCTCCCTGAGCCGCATCGTCAAGAATCATGTAATCAGTCTTCTCGACGTCTTGGCTAGGAGACGGGCCAGTCAAAGTGGGCTGAGCGGCGAAGCTAGCCTCGACTTTGTTCCCCTGAGTCTTGACTCTACCAGTGGATTGCATGTAGAGATTCACCAAATGCTCCGGGGCGCGGCAAGTGCGCGACCAGTGGACAGTACAACCACATCTGAAACAAGTCAATGGAGGATGAGCAGTCTTGCTGCCTTATTTTTGCTTCTGGGGCTTCCCTTTGCCTGCTCCTCTACCATGGGGTTTACCCGTGCCTCTATGCCATCCCGACCTTCTTCCATTTACCCCATTCTGTTTTGGACCTTTTTGCAGTCCCGCCTTTTGCTAGCCTACTTAGCGTTGGTGTGTACTTCAGGCACAACCATTGTCCAAGTGAGACGTATCTGATGGTTTTCCATCAGAAGTTCTACATGTTTCTCTTCTTCCAGCAGAGTGTACATCAGCTCAGAGTAATTAACATATATAATCAGGTTCAAGCAAATAAATGTACCAAGTTAAATAATAGTGAAATTAGAGATTGAAATATGGAATCCCAACAACATACCGATTTGGTCGTGTAGAGCAACTCGTGCTGATAACGTCTTGAAGAATGTAGTCATCGTAGGAAGAAATCAAGAAATCACCAATAAGAGACAATCAACAGAGAGACAATAGGCAGAGAAACAATATGGAGAAACCTCTTTATTAATTGATCGATCTCTTTCTCTGTAGAGGGATGTCCTATTTAAAGATTAAAACCCACCAAGGGGTAGTTTTGGTATTATGTTCATCAACCCCTAATATAGGGTTTCTCAACAAATTGAATCAAAGGTTATCTCAATTACGAGCTGAATTTTTTAGAACAAACTCAAGAGCTGCCCGTAAAAGTGTTGTGCGACGCCATCAGAACACTAAACTAACGTCCGATCCCGAGCCCACTGAACCAGTGTCCCGACCCCAAGTGATTGGGCCACTAACCCACAAGCCCAACTTAAGAATCTAGACCCGCCATTATGTGTTAATGGAGTATTTTAGTGATTAATGACAAATCTAAATATGAGACTAACACCTTTCATTGATTAATAACAAATCTATTTGTGAGACTAACTCTCTTGTCTAGTATAATTTTGTGTAGTCTCATTTGGATATAGAAATGTGAAAACCATGGAGGTATGCATTTGATTTTATATTCTTTTTTATTGTTGCATTCATCGGATCCAAAATATAGGTTGAACTCCACCATAAGTATAACTTGAATATGTGCATATGTTCTTGTTACACATTTGTGTATGCACACATTTAGGGAGTTCACTCTATGTTTTGTGGTTTCATTAGTATTGATCTATATTCTGTTCTCCACATATATTAAGGATCTTTACTTTGAAACATATTCTTTTGAGTATATAAAACTTGTGTAGTTCATATATACTCTTGTTGTGTTACAATCAATTAACTACATTCAATTTATGTGCAATTGAAGTGGTTATCATTAATTACCAAAAAGAGAAAGATTGAAGTATCTTGTCCCACCATTATGAGTTAATAGTACGGTGTGGTAATTAATGATAATCATATTGTGGAACTAACATTTTCCATGAGTTGGGTGAATAGGTTATGTTCTAGGGTGATGAAGACTTTGGACTGCATCATGAGTTGATCGTCATCAAGTCAAGGTTCAAGAAGAGGATTCATCATGTGTTGATGTATATCAAGGTCTCGAAGAGGAGATGATCATGAGTTGATCATCAAGTCAAGAGAAGACCCATCATGTGTTGATGGAGGTCAAGTAAAAGATGCATCATGGGTTGATGCATATCAAGACGATGACCCGGACTTGAAGTGAAGATATGTGTCATCAAGCTTCAAGAAGATGCTCAAGGCAAAGGTATGACTAGTTAGGGCTAAGGATGTGTTCCTAGTTTTTTTACTGGTCTTGCTGTTTGTTTGGAAGACCGGATTGCTAGTATAGATTTACCGTACTATTAAGAGGGGTCTTGTCTAGTAGCTTGAGTCTCATCATGTGTTGATAGCTCAATCTTGTTTGCTCTAGCTCTCCGTGGCATCGTACTATTATTTGAGAATGTGTTTTGCAAATAGCCGAGGCTCGCGTATTAAATCCTTGTAGCATGTGACTATACTTTGCAAATGCGTTTTGCAAATAATTGAAATCCATGTACCTACTCCTTGTGGCATGATCTAAGTTTGCAAATGTGTTTTGCAAATTATTGGGGTTCATGCATTTTCCCTTGGCATGGTCTAAGATTGCTTGTTGCTATTTCTTTGGACTTAGACCATGGTAGTGGCTCTTTGTGTTGGGGAACACGGCAAGGCTACGATAGCATAAACAAAAATTTACCGCGCAACCAAGGAACCACCGCTAGTAATAGATCACGAGATTACCGCTAGACGCGCCGACTCGTAGTGGAAGTAGAGTCGTTGTAGCGAGTTGATGCAGTCATAGTCGTACTCACGACGCGTCTCCTCCTTCGAGTGGTCATACTCGAAGCGCGTCTCCTCCTTCGAGTGGTCGTACTCTACACACGACTTCTCCGACTCTGGTGATCAACACAAGTCGAAGATCGTCCTAGTGCTGATGCTTCGCAACAACACCTCCGAGGTATCCACACGTACGGGGCAGAATCACCACGCGCTGGAATGTTAGCACCGGCAGCGTGGTTGAGAAGATGAGGCTATTAGAGTTTCGGGAGTTCTTCCAAAGATCATCCGCTCTCGCACCCTATGCCACCGCCTCTCTATATATAGGCATCCATGATGGGTCTCGACCTGGAGGCCCATTACGAACTCGTGGCCTATACATATTCGGATCACCATCCAAAACAGATCCCAACACTTTAAGTGTGCGACCCCACAGGTTCATGTGTAATTGGTTATGACTCGAAAACTCTTTTCCAACCACTAGTCGTTAGCGGTACCTAGCAGCACATAACGATTCCCAAATACACATAGAATAGCAGACGAACCTTGATGTAATATGATCTATGATCAGGTCCTCGTCACTTACAATCAGTTTGTATCTCCATACGACCAGATCATATTAGGTCCCGACCAGTTCGTAACTCCTTACGACCAGGTCCTTACCATTCTGTGATTATGTTCGACCAGTCTGCGACCAGCATGTATCTCCATATGACTGGTCCGTAACTGATCGAACTAAGCGACCTACTCATGCATTCTCCCTTTGTCTCACGATGTCTGGTTGAACTCTAGGTGAGATGATGTGTCATCCATGGACTGTTCAACACTTTCTCGATCGAGTGTCGGATAACTTCATGTGGTCGATACTTCGACCACTAGTGGCATGACCACGCACTTTCTTTATCCGATCACCACGAGGGGCCCATAGACATCTCTCCTGTTATGTAAGGAGGGGAAAATCCTATCTCGACCAGTCACATCCCTCCGTATGTTTCATAGCATACCCGAAAGCCACCTTTATAACTATCCAGTTACGAGTAGCGTTTGGCAACCCCTATGAGTGCTATTACACATGTAGGGAACCATGCTGATCTCAGGTCTAAGGATTATACATCATCATTACTTGAGACAACTAATGACACAAAGATTCGTAACAATCTCAATAGTGTCTTAATGATGGGTTTATCCAGCCCCATGTTCTCTAACATGTGCTCACATTATTGATTCGATATCCCCATATCCATGACTGGTGAAATATTGTCATCAATCAATACATGTGCTGGTCGTAGAGACACTGGTGTTCTGACTAGTGACATCCGACCAGGGATACATTTAGAATGACATCATATAAGTTTAAAGAGTTTCACAAACAAGTCACATACTTATTGATCTATAACAAATGATTCATTCAAGGAACACGATAACATATTATCAAAATCATGAGAAAAATGAAATATCATCATCTCTACGATTGCCTCTAGGGCATATTTCCAACACTTTGGAGTTGTGCTTTTGATTTGATCAAATGAGTTTTGTGGATGTCATGGGGATATGCTCCAGATCTTAGGATGATGTGACAATTGGCAATGGCGTTTACGGTTTGTAGTTTCACGTGTTTTCGACAAGTTTCAGAACTGTCAGGCAGTAACCGGTCTGACCGGTCATAGCGTGGCGGTCGCACCAGTCCCAAATCGGTCCGACCGGCCATAGGCGGCGGTCGGACCGGTAAACTTAAAAAGTGTTTTTTTAGCTAGGCCAAAAATAGAGTGTGTAGGCAAGAGAGGGGATTCTATTGCACTTGGTCTCATAATTTTTGGAGTCTCCAGTCAAAAGTTCTATTGGTTTGAAATTTCTAGTAGGTTTCGGTTTTCCAGAAGGGAAATTCGGCTAAGTCCCAGCTGGCGGTCAGATCGGCCCATAGGTGGCCGTCAGACCGGCCCTGGGGGCGGTCTGACCGGTTTTTACTTTGATCGTCGGTCTTCGAGGTGGCGATATTCGTGTGTTAGGTCAAAGTCATGAGTTTCAGGGCATATATGATGCATGATGCATGTTTTGACTAACATGGGTCAACTTATGAAGAACTTGTTCCCAAATTCGGTTTACTTATCTATTGTTGTGCAGGTTGCTTGGTGGTCAACGACGATCAACGGTGAGGATGATCGGGACTAGGCTTGGAGAGCTGAGGTTCAGAACGATCGACGATGCCGGGTGAGGTCAATGTACTCAAGCGTGGTGCAAGATGGATAAGAGTGACCTATTAGCTAATCCGAGGCGCAAGATGGCGCAAGGTGTAGCTAGTTAGGTCAAGGGTTGTTAAAGACGGCGCATTAAAATGCGCGCGTAAGTGTCCCGTTTATTTGGACCTTAACGGGAGCCCAATAGTATCAAACTTCTAGAAGGTCTAAGCCTCCACTATAAATAGGAGAGGGTGGTGGCTGCACCACCTCTTCGCCTCTTTTGCTTTTCTTGCAAACCTTAATTGTCTTAGGGGGAGCTTTTGTGGAGGCTAGGGTTCTTGATGTTTTGATGTGATTTTCGTGCTGTTGGATTGAGCATCGTCCTCCATTGATGGAGTGGCTGTACGCCCAGATCATATCAAACAATCAAATGAAAGTTTGATCAATATTTTGTCTCATTGCGTTCTTTCTCTCTATTTGATGATTTTGGATCTTTCTTTGATCCGTGAGTTTTTGTTTGGTTTCTTCATGTGATCTAGCTTGCTGTGACGTATGGGAATCTATCTAGAATCATCTTGATCATCAATCACCCACGAGCTAGAGCTTTGACCTAGTTTTCGTTTTTACCCAGTTTTGAACCCTTCTTCAATCAAATCGAAAAGGATCGCCATTCTTCCAACAATTATCACAATCTTCGATTGGAATAGGTCCCTGATATCATAAAGAAGGTGTGTTCTAAGTTTCATCAAGTTTTGATTAGTAGATCAAAAGTTTCATCTATTTGCATCTTCGTCATCGGGAATTTTGATCTGTTCTGGAGCCCGACGGTCAGACCGCCGTGCCCCACCGATCAGACCGGAAATCCCAGCGGTCAGACCGCCATCTACCAAGCGGTCAGACTGGCCAGCCGATTGCTTTGCTTCAATCTTTATTGATTTCGTCTCATTGCTTAGGGGTTGATATTAGATTCAATATTAGTCTTCCGCTGTACTGATATATTGATCTTCATAGCTTCTATAGCTACTGGAGTAAAGTTTTATTGAATCTAGTATTTGTGAAAAAGTGAGCGTGCTCCTATTCACCCCCCTCTAGTCGCCTTTTCGGTCCAACAAGTGGTATCAGAGCCCGTTTAGTTCAATCTTGATCTTAACCGGTCACTGAACTTGGCGATGGATAGATACTCCATAAAACCGCATATCTTTGATGGGCACGACTATGCCTATTGAAAGAATAGCATGTGAGTCTTCCTTTAGAGCGAAAGACATGCTATATGGGAGGTTGTTCGAGTACCTCTCGTTTTGCCCGAAGTTGCTACGCCGGCTTCAGAAGCCCTTTTGGCTAACAAGAATAAGGCTAAAAACCTCTTGTATGGTGGGCTTGGGAGACAGGAGTATGATCAGATTTGCAATCTTGAAACTACGCATGAGATTTGGAACACTCTCGAAACATACCATGAGGGTTCGTCCCAAATCAAGAAAGTACGCCAAACAGTCTATAAGCATGAATATAACAAATTCGAGATGCGTCCTGGAGAGAGCATCGATGATATTTTCAGTCGCTTTAATAAAGTGATTAATCATATAAAAGCTGTTGGTATTGAATATTCTCAGTCTGAAAATACCACCCACCTCTTGGCTGCAATCAACACCAAGGAGTGGGAGATAAATGCTACTGCCATTGAGGAGAATATCAATCTTTCTGATCTAACTTTGGAGCTGCTCTATAGCAAGCTTAAGAGTCATAAGATCAAGAGGATTGATCATCCCAAAAAGAAAAATATGGCTTTGGTAGTAGACCCGCTCAAGAGAGCTTCTGATGGGTCTTTTGAGTCTTCTTCTGGATTTTCGCTTGCTGGTTTATCTGCTATTCATGAAGAGGAATTTGAGAGTCTCCCTGAGGCTGAGTTGGCCCTCATAGTCAAAAAGGTCACACTGGCCTACAACAATATGAGAAACGGAAATCGAGGAGGTCCCATGGCTTGCTATAAGTGTGGTGAGCTTAATCATATACGGGCAAATCGCCCCAAGCTAAAAGGTAAGAGCAACCACAAGGAGGGAAAGCCAGCTTGGAAGAAGCCTCAATATAACAAATCAAGGTATGATACAGCAAAGCTGACAAAAGTCGCTCACCGGGTGCTTGCCGCTTTTGAGGATCAATCCTTAAGTGATGTGGACTCCAGGAGCGAGGAGGACAAGGAGGAGGAGATCCCTCAAGACAAAAAGAAAGGGAAGATCAAGGACTTCACCAGCTTGTGCTTCATGGCCGATTCTGTTGATGACGACAACAGTGAGGTACCTCCTTGTTATGATGTTCTTTCTGAGAGATGTGAATATATGTTTGAGCAACTTATGAGTCAGGATAAGGCTTTAGAATATGTCATGGATAGGAACAAGAATTTAGAGTCTCAAATAGGTAACTTGACTTTAGAACTTGAGAATGCTAAGAGTCTTAAATTTGATGAATGTTCATCTTGCCATGCTTTGCATTCAGAATTTGCTAAACTGCAATCTGCTCATAATATTGCCTTGCAACAACTTGAAAATGCTAGGACTGAGCTAGTTGAGGTTAAATCTGCTCTATGTGAAAAATACTTAGAGTCTAGCAAGTTAGTTGTTTCTGGAGCTGTTGATTCTAGCATTTGCACTTTCTGCTTAGAACGCGAACATAAAGTCAAAGATATCTTAGAAGCAACTAGAGCTAAATATGCCAAGCTTAAGGATAGTATTGAGTCTTCTACATGTGCTTCATGTCCAGCCCTTAAACTTAAAACTGCTTTATATAAGGAGAAATATGCTAGAGCCATTAAAGGTAAAACCTGTGAATCATGTTGTAATCTTAAAGATGAAAATGCTTATCTTAAGGATACCTTAGAAAAATTCTCTAAAGGTAAGAAACAATTAAACATGATTATGGACAAGTCTAAAACTCCTTATAAGAAGCAAGGATTAGGATATAATAATGTTCAAAATAATTCTAACCCAAAAGTTATTCAAATCTTAGAAAAAGGGTTAGTTGAATTTAAAACTCAACCAGTAAAAACTATTTTTAAATCTGCAGGTTTTGCCCAATCTTCTGTTAAATCAAAGGGTGCTTCTCCTAGTGGTATTTAGTATCATTGCACTTATTGCAAAAAGGGTGGGCATTTGATTGAGTTCTGTTAGCGTAGGTTGAAAAATAATAACAAAAATTTTGCTAGAATTTCATCTAATCAACCTAGAGCTTCTATGAGACATGGTAACATAGATAAGAAGAAATCTGGTTTAGGATTTGCATCACATGCTCATCATCATGTTCCTAGACAGGATAACTCTCGTGTTACTTTAACCATTGCTCATAACATAACTTTAAATAAAATCAAGGATATCACTTCTGCTTTGCATACTACTTGCAGACGTGTGTCTCAGTACTGGGTTCCTAAGTCTTGTTTAACTAACCCCAGTATTGAGATATATCGTTCTTCTGTTCCTTGATTTTCAGGATTACCGTGGAAAAAGGAAGGACACGTGGTTCGTTGACTCCGGCTGTTCACGCCATATGACCGGAGACTCAAGATGGTTCACCTCTTTCACGCGGTCGACACGTGATGATTTTATCACCTTTGGAGATGATAAACAAGGGCGATTGAAGGAATGGGGTCGATCAGGGTGAACGACAGTTTCATTCTCAAGGACGTCGCCCTTGTGGACAAGCTAAGGTTTAATTTGCTTTCTGTGTCTCAACTTCTTGATGATAGCTATGAGACTATATTTAAGAAAAATGATTGTCGGGTGCTTGATTCAACTGGTGAGTTTATTTTTGGAATTACTAAAGTTGCTAGGATTTTTGGAGCTGACTTTTCTGAATATCTTGCTGGTTCTCTCAAATGCTTGATTTCATCTTCTTCTTCTGAGTTCTGGGTTTGGCATCGTCGTTTGGGGCACATTAGTTTTTATCATCTGACGCGAGTTAGCAACCTTGAGCTTATGAGAGGTTTGCCCAAACTCAAAGCCGTCAAAGATGTTGTATGTGCGCTCTGTAGGCATGGCAAAGAAGTTGCCGCCTCACACACTTCAGTAACTATGGTCATGACTGACGGACCAGGACAATTGCTTCATATGGATACTGTTGGTCCTGCTAGAGTTCGGTCAGTTGGTGAAAAATGATACATTCTTGTCACAGTCGATGATTTTTCTAGATACACTTGGGTGTTCTTTCTTATTTCGAAGGATGAAGCTTTTGATTATTATCATGGTCTTGTTCTGCGTTTGGCTTCTGAACTTTCAGGTGCCTTGAGAGCCATCCGCAGTGACAATGGCACGGAGTTCAAGAATGCCTCATTTGCTTCTTTTTGTGCTGAGCGCGGAATTGAGCATCAGTTCTCTTCTCCACACGTCCCTCAACAAAATGGCGTTGTGGAAAGGAAGAATAGGACCCTTGTCGAGATGGCTAGGACGATGCTAAATGATATAGCACGCCGAGGAGATTTTGGGCCGAAGTTGTTGCTACTGCTTGCCATATTGCTAATCAGGTCTTTGTGGGACCTTCTTTGGACAAGACTGTTTATGACCTTCGATTTTGTAGAAAACCCTCTGTTTCGCATTCTCGAGTCTTTGGATCTAAATATTTTATTCTCAAAACAGGAAATCTAGATAAATTTGAATCAAGAACTTTTGATGGTTTATTTCTGGGTTATCCTACACATTCGAGGGGTTTTCGGGTTTTTAATGTTGAAACTAATCTTGTTCAGGAGACATTCAATGTCACTTTTGATAAGACTAGTCCTGGATCTAGATCAGATAATTCAGGTAATACACAGGTGACAGAGAGTATATTTATAGAGGAAGATGATGAAGGACTCGATGATGTTCTTCCACCTGCTGCTGTTGACGCTCCTATTCCAGCACAAGACCCTGCTGTGACTACTTCGCCTTCAGATGAGGCTCCTGTCAGATCTTCATCATCACCGACTGCATGAGGTCGAAGAGATGTTTTTCTCTCCGGGTGCACCACTTCACATTCAAAGGCAGCACCACCCGGATCAGATAATAGGTAATCACCATGAGCGAGTCACTCGCTCTAGGTATAATGATCTAAATCTCTACTCTCATTCTGCATTTATTGCCTCTTTTGAAACTCGCGATATATCATATGCTTTATCGGATTCTAACTTTGTTAATGCCATGCATGAGGAGTTAGAGAATTTTGAGAGAATAAAGTTTGGAACCTAGTAGAACCTCCTAGTGACCATATTGTTATAGGAACCCGCTGGGTCTTCAAAAGTAAACAAAATGAGGATGATTCTGTTATTAGAAACAAGACTAGGTAGGTAGCTTAGGGTTTTAGCCAATTTGAGGGGTTAGACTTTGATGAGACTTTTGCTCATGTTGCTAGACTAGAAGTCATTCGCATTTTGCTTGCATTTGCTGCAACTAAGGGCTTTAGATTATATCAGATGGATATTTAAAGTGCCTTTTTAAATAGTTTCATAGAGGAGGAAGTTTATGTTAAGCAACCCCCAGGCTTTGAGAATCCCAAATTCCCAAATCATCTGTTCAAGCTATCCAAAGCCTTATATGGTCTTAAGCAAGCCCCTAGAGCCTGGTATGATAGACTTAAGACCTTCCTGCTTAAGAATGACTTTGAGATGGGTAAGATAGACAAGACTTTGTTTATTCTTAGGCGTGGTAATGACTTCCTGTTTGCTCAAATTTATATTGATGATATTATCTTTGGTGGTTCTTCTAATGCTTTTGTTTCCAGCTTTTCTGAGACTATGTCCAGGGAATTTGAGATGAGTATGATTGTAACACCCCAGCCCAACACTGAGCCTAGAATGCCACCACACTACTCTTTAAACTAATAATTATCGACACACTATAAGATTACAGCAAGGAAACAACGATAATCATATCAATGGACCACAAAAAGGACAAGCATAATTATGGATCAAGCGACAGTAAATGAGCAATGGGAATTATAACCAGGTAAATAATCCAAAATAGCATCAACCAATGAATCCAAATTAATAAAGCAAATAGTCTAGTCCAAACGATGTCCTAAACTTTATTCAACCTCTAACATGTCCAAGTATAAACCAATATTGAATGAAAAGATTATTATGGCGAATGATCATGTGTTGTCCATGTGCTCTACTCGCCTCGCACGCGCCTCAAGATCACCTAAAGACAACAAAAGAGCAAGGGTGAGTCCACGACTCAAGAAACACATCCATAAACAACGAACAATAATAAATCCACAAAGATTCAATAACTTTATTATCATCACAGTACTTCTATTTGATTCACATCCATTAATCTCATGTATGAACTCCAAAAATAGTGATACATATCAACATACGGTCCTAAATCGAATAATAAATATCGATTTTCTTTCACACACTAATAAATAAAAACATTAATTCCAACTATTACAACACCCGCTACTATTGCTACCCAAAATGAACGAACATACTTTGCATATAAACCGACAATAAGCGCCAAGATGATGAAGCTTTGGTATGTGTTGCACATCTTGGCTATAAAAATTGAACTTCACATTTTATACGGGACACTAAAAGTTTCAAAAGCCCATATTCTCCTCTTTGACCCGAGCTTAGGCATCAACATGATCACCAAAATTTTTACTTGAGCAATAAAAATTTCTTCAATGAACAAATCTCTCATAATTTAAAAAAGTTATCTAGTACTTACGATTTCGAAAACAAACCAACGCTTTCGAATGAAACACAAAGATTAGGTAAATAAAAGATATAGATAAAGCCATGAAGGTGAAGAGTGATGGAGGACCTAGGAGGGTTTAATCATCCAGATCGTGAGGAACCGCAGAGATGAGAAAGATGTGATCATAATCCTCAAATTGTGACCGTTCCGGCTTCTAGTGATCGAGTTCATGTGGGAGCTATCTCGCACAATGCAGAATTATGTACATCATGGTGATTATCTTGGTTAGCAAAGCAAGCATTTTAAAAAGAATAGATCTAATCAGCTAACAAGGTTATACTAACTCTTTCCCATGTCGGCAAACCAATCCATTTAGGATCTAACATATAAACTAATTTGAGACCATGGATACAACTTTTTTAGTGGAACCATGAATGCAATTAGTAGTGAAAAATTAGCTCATACAACAGGTCACACTAATAAAATGAGAATTCTATCAATTAAGTGGCATAGCCTAATTTAGCAAGATACAACATGAGATGACATTATCCTAGACCAAACTTTGTATCACTGAGGAGATTATCTTCAAAATAGTGTAAAAGGTTCAAATTTGAAATCCAGATAAGCATTCCCGTCTATTCTGGGTAAGTTTCAGCTCATGATAGATAATGATTATTCACGAATTTATCAGAACAATAAAAGGAAGAAAATCGATTTAACCATTTACTTCACATTAAGGGCCAACAGCTTCCGATTAAAAATTAGAGCAATGATTCCTTCACCACTTTCGAGACCTAATATGTATGTGTATAAACCAGTCACTCAACAAAATAGATCGTGTGTTTCTAAAGAAAGCTACTTAAGCAAAACTCTTAGCATGGTATCTAGCTTTAGACGCACAACATTCCAGCTACTTGATCTCATGTTACATGTTTCAATCTCAGTTTTAGTCCTAGACTCCTATGACAATTATCCACCAAAAGAAAACAAAGAAATATAATCCCAACATGCGGAAAATGAATTAAGTCCCAACAAACTACCAAACCATTAGCAATTTCAGATCACAAGCACACTAAGGAAGAGGCTTTTGAACTACAGAGTGCTAGACATGTCCAATAAAAAAAAATCCAATGCTACATTTCATGAGAAGTAAACTGATATAATGCCAGAATTGAGAGTCATAGCCCCAGATCTCTCAATAACCAGTGGATGCAAATCATTGCTCTGCCAGCCAGCAGTGTATGGCGCCAACATGCTATGACCATAAACCTATAAATATCATCATACTTTGCAAATCAAGAATAGCTAGTAAAACATATAGAATCCAACTCGATACATCCCAAAGGCATAATAGAGCCAGACTATGTGCCAATTCTACAAATAAAATAAAAATCCTATACCCATTTTCTTCAGTTGAGTTAGATCGACGAGATGGTACTGAACTGAAATAAATGACTGAGTATTAAGGCTTGTCAAATAAGATGGACCCAGATAAGATTTATGCCTATCGAAGAACTTACTAAGATGTTTGAGCAAGAGGGTTTAACTCGAGCTAGAATGTTGATGACACCCAAGCCTCGTGTTGTTTAGGACAAAGAATGCTAAACTGTAACACCTCATCCAACACCGAGCCTAGAATGCCACCACACTACTCTTTAAACTAATAATTATCGACACACTATAAAAATTACAGAAGGAGACAATGATAATCATATCAATATATCACAAAAGAACATGCATACTTATGATTCAAACGATAATAAATAATCAATTGGAATAAAACCGTAAATAAATTCAAAATAGCATCAACCAATGGATCCAAACTAATAAAGCAAATAGTCTAGCCCAAACGATGTTCTAAACTTTATTCAATCTCTAACATGTTCTAGAATAAACCAATTGTGAATGAAAAGATTATCATGGCGAATGATCATGTGATGTCCATGTGCTCTACTCGCTCACGCATTCACGGCATCCTCAAGATCACCTAAAGACAACAATAGAGCAAGGGTGAGTCCACGACTCAGCAAACACATCGATATACAACGAACAATAATAAGTCAACAGCATTCAATAACTTCATTATCATCACATGCACTTCTATTAACATTCTCATTCATTAATCTCAAATATCAATGCAACTCTAATCTATATGTCCACATGCACTTCTTTCACAGATATCGATAGCGTGAGTGAATGCTCACGACAACATTCACTCTCAAGCCCGCTCCTCCATAAGGATCGGGGACCTCCTCCACTCCGTGGAGTTGTGATCAATCATGATCACCTTCTCTTATGCAAAGATGCTTATGAATGCAAACATGCAAACTCCATCATAAACATTATATCCAACTTTCCATCATGCTCATCAACAAAGATATAAACATACCAATTATTTGTTTGCAATTAAACAGAATAAAAGCACAACAATAATGGTAATAGAAGATAAAGAAAACAGTGATCAATCATTGATCCGTCTACCATGCACTTGCCTTTACTAGTTGCGCACAATCTGCTAGCGGATGGCAACAAGTACGACGCCTCCTACAATAAATATTTCAATTTCAATACAAGCTACAGCATCATAAGAACAACAATCAAGATACATCGCTCCTACACGTCCCCAAATATACCACATTACGACGGTACGAATAGTTACCCATTGCGGTCATCGTACTAAAACGAACGTAACTTTTGACTCGAAAGTCCGATCGCCACAAACCACCCCATTCTGGATTCTTTATAAAATTATCCACATTTTCTTAGATTACACAAGCTTCTAATTAAATCATCTAACCCTCCGATTTAGCCCGAAAGCCGGTCTGTCCGCTCGAACAGCAGGCCTTCCTAATTTCATAACTTTTGTTTTACTCAACCAAAATTCGCGTTCTCAGATTCTACAGAACCATTGGACAATTATCTACAACTTTCATGTAGATCAAAAACTCTAATTATGCTATTTACTATTTTTAATAACCGATCTACCAAAACAGCGCCGAAAGACGATAACCCTAAAAACAGCGGCCTTTCGAAAAACATAACTCTGATTATACTCGTCCGATCGACATGTTAAAATATGCTATAGAAAGATATCGAAATTATCTACAATTAACTAGTAGATGAGATTTCCAAAATTTGTCCTTAAGGTGACCGAATAAATCGTACAACGGAACGGCAGGTTAAACAAATCTATTAATCGATTTCTTCCCGACTAAAACATGCTAATATTAACCCTTACTGTTCAAGCCATCAAGCAATCAAATAAAAGATGAAGCACTAGTTAACGCCAAGCAGCAGCATCAAAAGAAAATTGTGTAGCAAACCTCCTGGTTGGTGACGTGGGCAGCCAAGCATCTATGGGAGGTTGCATGCAAGCAACCAAGTGCTGCAAACTAGCAGCACACAGTCATAGAATTAATCGGCAGTAAAGGTTCTGGCGACGTGGTAGCCACTAGAAGACGGGAGAACAGGTGGGCACTAGCACTCGGCGCCCAGCGAAGTCCATGTGGGCAGGCGCTTTGGCTAGCAAGCACCAGCGTCGTGCCTGAGCAAGAAGACCAAATGAGACTCCACGCGCACTTCATGCAATTAGCGGAGCGGCAGCAAGACGAAAATTCGCTGGTTGGCCAATCCACGCAGACAAGAAGACGTGAGCGGCAGCAGGCGAACAATGCAAAGCGCAGAAGACGGTGTACGGCGTCAGCAAGAATCGGCAAGACAGCCTTCGGCTCGGCAGAAGCTGACGGCAATTTGGTCGGTGATTTCAAGAGAAAAGAAAACAGCGGTGGCTTGGGAAAAGTGGCTAGGGTTTTCTAAAATAATTCCACCACTATTTATACACTCACAAAATCCGAAAATTCTATTTTCATAAATCCTTTTATTTAAATACGCCAAGCCCTAAATTCTTTAACTAATTAATTTAATTACTCTCAGCCCTTAAGACGCCTTTATTAATATTAATATTATTTTGAGTATTACATTCTACCCCTTAACGAATTCGACCCGAATTCTACATCGCGATCTATCAAATAAAAACTACTCTGAAATTAAACAACAAAACAACACGCACCCAATGTGAACAACTCGGTATTGCTCGCTGCATGCAGACTCCAACTCCCAAGTCGCTCTCTCTCGGATCGATGCGTCCACGAGACCTTGACGTATACCAACGCTCTTGTGCCTCAGACTCGCTCGACCTTCCGAATCGCCGGACGCGACTCAACCGTGAGGTCTTGCTCAATAGTCAACGGCTCTAATGAAATCTTATGCTCGATCTCTCAAAAACTTTCTCAGGATCGAGACATGAAACACATTGTGAACTCCACGCATGGACTCGGTAGATCCAAGCGGTAGGCTAACCTCCCAATTCTTGCAATAATCGGAATGGTCCAACGTACCTCGGGCTAAGCTTTCCTTTGGTACCGAATCGAACAATGCCTTTAGTGGGGACACTCTCAAGAGCACTGGTCACCCCCGAAACTCCAAGTCACGCCTCCTCAAATCGGCATAACTTTTCTCTACTCGAGCCGCTAATGGTTCGCCTCACCATGGCCACACGCTCAACGGTCTTCAATCCAATCCGGACCCAAAATTGCCTTCTCTCCAATCGCATCCCAACAAAGTGGCGATCGCACTTCCGCCCATAGAGAACCTCAAATGGCGCGACTCTAATCTGGAATGGTAACTATTATTATAAGCAAACTCGCAAGTGGCAATCGGTCCTCCCAACTACCCTTCCAAGATAGAACACAAGATCGCAACATGTCCTCCAAAGTCCGAATAGTCCGCTCATCGCCCATCGCGTGGGTGAAATGTCAGACTCAGTGAGTGTGTGCCCAATGCACTCTGCAGACTCTCCCGAACTTGGAGACAAACTTGGCGTCCTCGCGAAATAATGGTCTTTGGCACACCATGCGTCTTACTATTTCACGCACATAAATAGGAGCTAGATCACTCATGAATTTGTCGTGCGAATAGGAATGAAGTCGCAGACTTTGAATCGATCCACCACTACCCAAATCGCATCCTTTCCTCGCGGAACGAGGTAACGCTACCACAAAGTCCATAGAGATATCATCCCAAGGCCACGGGTACCTCCAAAGGCTGCAATAACCTGCGGACGCTTGTGCTCGCTTTCACTTGCGACAAACACCACAAGAAGCCACATAATTAGCAATGTCCACCTTCATTCTTTTCCACCAAAAATTCTTTGAGATCTTGATACATCTTAGTCTCACCGGGATGACAGATACTGAGTGCGATGTGCCTCCTCAAGATATCATCTTTGACCTCCGCATCTGCGACGCAAAGGCGGCCTTTAAACCTCAAGGTACCGAATAGTCCATGCTAAAATCACTTTCTTTACGTCCATCCGCGACGCTTCCTAACCTCCGTAGTAACCGGTCACTCTTGTGCTTCCGACTACGGCTCAAATAGTGACTCAAGAATCAATCGTGTCTCAACATGTGATGTGCCCGCATAACAATAAGATATTCCCATGCGATCAAAATCAGCAATGAGGCAATCTAGAGTAGCGGAGTCGCCTTGCGACTAAGAGCATCAAGAACTACATTGGCCTTGCACGGATGATCTTGAATAGTAAGATCGTAGTCCTTGATCAATTCCAACCACCTCCTTTGCCTCAAATTCAGATCCTTACGGTGAAGATATACTTGAGACTCTTGTGATCTGTGAAAATATCACAAGGCTCGCCGTATAGATAATGCCTCCAAATCTTGAGAGCAAAAACAACCGCAGCCAACTCCAAATCATGAGTGGGATAATTCTGCTCGTGCTTCTTTAACTGCCTCGACGCATAAGCAATTACCTTACCGTCTTGCAGAGAACACGCCAAGACCCACTCGAGACGATCGAAAAGCTGAATCGCTTCCCCGGCTCGGGAAGAGTGAGAATAGGAGAGGTCACCAACCTGTCCTTCAAAATGCAGAAACTGCGCTCACACTCATCGGTCCACTGGAATCTCACACCTTTCTGAGTAAGTTGAGACATCGGCTTGGCAATGATAGAGAAATCCTGCACAAAACGCCGATAATAACCAGCCAAACCCAAGAAACTCCTCACCTCCTTCACACTAGTCGGCCTCTTCCAATCCACCACTGTGGATACCTTGCTAGGATCAACAGCAATACCCTGAGGGTTAATCACATGACCCAGAAAACCCACTTCTGAAATCCAGAACTCACACTTCTTCAACTTAGCATAGAACTTGTGCTCTCTCAAAGTCTCTAAAACCAGCCTCAAATGACGCTCATGATCCTCATTGGTCTTGGAATAGATAAGAATATCATCAATAAACACCACCACGAAATCATCTAGATACTCGTGCAACATGTTGTTCATGGTCTCCATAAAAATGGCAGGTGCATTAGTCAATCCAAAGGACATAACTTTATACTCATAATGCCCATACCTGGTGGAGAAAGCAGTCTTCTCTACATCCTGCTCACGCACACGGATTTGATTATACCCTGACTGGAGATCGATCTTGGAGAATACTTGAGCTCCATTCAACCGATCAAACAAGTCCTCAATGCGGGGCAATGGATATTTGTTCTTGATTGTGACCGCATTAAGTGCACGGTAATCAATACACATACGCCAACTCCCATCCTTCTTCTCTGTGAACAGAACAGGAGCTCCCCATGGCGATACACTACGCCGGATCAAACCTTTAGCCAACAAATCATCCAACTGCTTCTTCAACTCGTCCTGAAACGGACGTGCCAATCGATATGGAGACATCGAGATGGGACGAGTACCGAACAAGATCAATACGAAACTCCACATCTCGCAGGTGGCAAACCGGAAGTTCACGGGAACACATCCGGTAATCACTAACCACTGAATCTCCTCAATCTGCGAAGCCACACCGGTTTCCAAAGAAGAGCTAAAGAAGTCCGTTTTCATGCGCGACCGAGACATCACCAACATTGAAAGAGAGCGGGGCGCACTCCTGAAAAGTCAAAGTCTCCCGGACGAGTCGCACGAGACGTTTCTACGTGAAACAAGATATCACGGCTCGATAAGAGTGCAACCAATCCATACCCAAGATAACGTCGACGGCTCCATTTGAATAACTATCAAATTCGCGTGAACTTCTCTCCATCAATAATAATAGAACACCCAGGACAACAGAGAGCTAGCAATAATACCCCGGAGAACTAACCAACACCGATCGAGAAATCCATCGATACTCAAGTTCGCTCTCCTAGCAAACGCCGTCGACACAAAGCGAAAAGGTAGCCCGAATCAAAAGGACTAAAGCATCAAACGAATCCACAAGCAAAGTACTGCACCACGTCGGACGACCGCGGACTCCATGTAGGCATGGCGTACTCCGTGGCGCCATGGCGAAGAAGACGACGGCGCGGCGGAGCCCCAACAATCTGTGGCGGTGCGGTAAAGCCGGTCGTGCAACTGAGCGGTGCGAAGGTGGCGGCGCGAGAGTACCCTGGAGGCGCCAAGCTGAAGGAAATGGCATCGCTGGAGGAGCGATCATCATCCGGAAAGATCCTCGGCGAGACCTCAAGAAGAAGATGGCACGAGCTCCCACTTGATCACGCTAGCGGGTTCGCGACACACCGCTCCTTGTGACCGTCGGCCACACCGACGGCAATCTCCGTCCAAGTGCACTCGAGCACGGTGTCCATCACCGCACTTAAAGCAAAGCATACCCCTGACAGACGAGAGCCGAGTATCCGCAAAGGACGAGGCGCCAAGAAGAAACGGCCTCGATCGCTTAGACCGAGAGATGCGGTCCTCCTTGAATTTCTTAAAGGCGGGTGAATGGCACCCACTTCCTCACTAGAGCTCCTCTTCGGTCACCACCGAAGCAACCGATCCACCGAGGCTTGCGCCTTTGTGAGTCTGCATCTCCAACTCCATGCCCCTAGCTTGCTCCACAAGAGCATGTAGTCACGAGTGGAGTAGCTCCCAACACATGTCGGATTCAGTGAGACCCGACGGAACCTCTTGGCTTCTGCGATCATCGTTCGCTCTTGAAGGGACGGCAACCAAGTTGTTGAACTCACCTCATACTCAAGAATAGACCTCTTCCCGAGCAAAGGTCGTCAAGGCAACCTCCATCTTCTCAACAAAGAGTAGGGTAGAACTTCCCTTGAACTGATCAACAAAGTCCTCCCAAGTGGTCGGCCCTTGAGTGGCGGTCCTCGAAGACAACACGCCCTCCCACCAAATATCGCTTGCCCTTTCGGTGAAAGGCTACAAAGCGACCCTCGATGTGAAGACATCTCCAAAGCTCAAACGCCTCTCCATATAGCGCAACGTCCATTGCTCGGACCGGTGTGCCGCAGTCAAACGAATCCAACCTCAACCCCATCCACTCGAAGTGTCATCCGCGCCTCGAGGCGGTGAATATGCGACAGAGCAACAACGATGCGCGAGACAGAGGCTGCCGGCCTGTTGACGAAGAGCACGGATCTCTCCCACCAACTCTCTCGAAAGCGGGGTCTCATCTTGGGCCCCAACCGGAGGGGTCAACAAAACCCCTCATCGACTCATCTCTCGGAGGTGGCTCCACGGAACCTCGCCGGGCCACGACCTCCACGACGCGCCACCACGACCACGTCCTCTACCCCTCGGCATAGCTATCAACCACAATCAACAATACACAATGAGTTCAAAGCTCAAAATAAACTCATCCATCAATGAACAACATAACAGGCGTAATTAAAGATACCATATTATATAGTAGAGATACTCTCACTCTTAATGAAGTTTATAAAGCTTTGCATGCTAAGGAGAAGATGAAACAGGTGATACCTTCTGAAAATTCAAGCTCGCAGTAGAAGACTTGTTTGTTCATAGCAGGCAAAAGGAGAAGAACTCAAAAATAGATATCGAGGCAAAAGTTTGAACTGCTACAAGAATTGGTCGAAATCAAGAAGCAAGTAGAAGTCATGTAAATATTGTAAGAAAAATAGGCAGGACATCTCTGAATGCTAGAAGCTACAGAATAAAGAAAAGAGAGCTGGCTATTATAAGCCAAAAGGTAAACCAGATGATGAAGGTGATGAGGACATGACCCCTATGGATACAACCATATTTGCTATGCTTGTTATTCCAAGTACAAGAGCTCGTACGCTTCACTTAAATTATCAGGTGAGCTTGTTTTTAGGAGTGTCTTTATATTATATGAACTATATGATGCTACCTAATGATGAAATATATATATGTACAGCACCATGTCACTTTTGGTCCAAGACAAGCAAGCAATTCGAGCTGGATCCGTTTTGGAATACAGTTCGGCCTCCGGAATCAGCATGACAGCACCAACTTAAAACGGACATAACTTTTACAAACGAAGTCCAATTCGGGTATTCTTGGGCTTGTTGGAAAGCTAACGACAAGATATTTCCAACGGATCTAACCTCACCTCCAAATTCCTTATGTAGACTTTGGAATCGTCTAAAAAGGTGCTATATCACCGATTTGGACCGATATGGGCCTTGTAATCGTACTGGAATTGGCCCATATGCCGCCGGCCCACCTAGGGGTGTGATTACTGTTCATGTGAACAGTAATTTGTGATTTTAGTCCTACCCCACTATTTCTTTTAGATTTATAACTCCTCATCCCCTATTTAAACAGGACGCACCCCCTCTAGTTTCCTTGGATTTTGTTTAGTTAAAAGTTAGCTTTGTTGCAACTTCGTGTATTGGTTTGTGTCGACTAGACCAACCATAATACCGCTTTCAAAATCCCAATTTCAATATTTCAATCTTTATTTGCAATTTTAGATTGCTTTATCTTGTTCTTGCGTGCTTCTTCGGTGTATGCAGGAATCGACCTTCGTGGTAAGGTCAACCGGGTATTCGTGCACGGTTGATAACGACTTGTCGATTAGTTCAGCGATTGCGTGGTTTCGAGCCTTGCGTGTTCGTAGCCGAGATCGTCAGAGTTGAGCGACGCTACCGGACTTATCGTTCTCATCGAAAGATCGGGCCAACAAATCAAACCTTAGGGTTCATCAGAAGGTAAAGCCTCCCTTGTTGCTGATGAAAGTTCGATGGAGAAATTCTTGTTGTATTTGCTGGATGTGCTAAGACTAATGATAAATGGATTCTTGATTATGTCTGTACCTTCCATATGTGTCCTAATAGAGATTGATTTACCACCTATGAAACTGTTGAGGTGGTACTGTGTTGATGAGTGATAACTCATCTTGTAAAGTTGTAGGAATTAGTTCAGTTCAGATCAAGATGTTTGATGGCATTGTCAGAACTTTGACAGATGTGAGGCACATTCCAGATTTAAAAAGGAATCTCATCTCTTTGAGTACTCTTGATGCTAAAGGGTACATGTATTCAGGTGAAGGTGGAGTTTTAAAGGTATCAAAAGACTCTCTTGTTGTGATGAAAGTTGATATTAAATCTGTCAATCTGTACCATCTGCGAGGTTCTACAATATCACGTAATGTTGCTATAATTTTAAATTCATTATGTAATTCTGATGCTACTAATCTTTGGCATATGCGCCTTGAGCATATGAGTGAAATTGGTTTGGCGGAATTGAGCAAGAGAGGATTTCTTGATGGGCATAGCATCGGCAAGCTGAAATTTTATGAGCATTGTGTGTTTGGCAAGCATAATAGGGTAAGATTCAATACTTCAGTTCACACTATAGATGGTATTTTGGATTATGTGCATTCTAATTTATGGGGGCCATCTCGCAAAATATCGCTAGGAGGTGCTAGCTATATATTAACAATTATTGATGATTACTCTAGAAGAGCGTGGCCTTATTTCTTGAAGCATAAGTCAAAAGCATTTTCAGCTTTTAAATAGTGAAAGACTATGGTTGAAAGGCAAACCGAAAAGAAGGTAAAGAAACTTTGCACTGATAATGAGATGAAATTCTGTTATAATGAATTTGAATCATATTGCAAGAATGAAGGCATTGTTAGATGCTACACCATTCCCCATACTCCTCAACAAAACGGTGTAGCTGAGCACATGAACAGGATCATCATTTCCAAGGCACGTTGCATGTTGTCTAATGTAGGTTTGCATAGGTGTTTTTGGGCTGAAGCCGCTTTCATTGCATGCTATCTTATTAATCGGTCACCCTCTATTGCAATTAAAAAGAAGACTCCAATTGAGGTATGGTCTGATTCCTAGCAAATTACTCAGAATTGAAAGTTTTTAGTTGAATTGCTTATGCTCATGTTCATAATGGAAAATTAGAGCCTAGAGCTATTAAATGCATCTTTCTTGGTTATAAATCTGGTGTTAAAGGTTACAAGTTGTGGAAACCTGAAATAAATAAGGTTATAATTAGCAGAAACATTATCTTTAATGAATCTGCTATGCTTCATGATAAACTGCCCACTAAGGTTCATGTTGAGAGTGAGCATAATTCAAGTGTTCAGGTGGATCACTTTGTTGGTTCAAATAACACATCAAATAAGGAAAATATTGTTATTCATGATGCACATATTATTGAAAATCCTCCTATTGTTAAGCAGTCATCACAACGGTCCATTGTAGTTGACAGACCTAGGAGAGAGATTAATCCACCCAAGAGGTTGATTGAAGAAGCTAATATTGTTGATTATGCTTTGTGTGTAGCAGAAGAAATTGAATGTAATGCAGAACCTTCATCATACTCTGAGGTTATTAATTCCACTGACTGTAATAAGTGGATAACTGCTATGCATGATGAGATGGAGTCACTTGAAAAGAATGACACTAGGGAACTAGTGAAATTGCCAAATGAGAAGAACCCTGTTCATTGCAAGTGGATTTTCAAAAGAAAGGAAGGTATTTCTCCTACTGAACCAATAATGTACAAAGTAAGGTTGGTTGCTAAAGATTATAATTAGATTCTATGTATTAACTTTAATGATGTATTTTCCTCAGTTGTGAAGCTTAATTCTATTCGCACTTTACTCAGTATTGTTGCTATGTATGATTATGAACTTGAGCAATTAGATGTTAAAACTGTATTTTTACATAGGGAGTTGGAAGAAGATATTTATATGGACCAACCTGAGGGTTTTGTTATTCCTGGAAAAGAACACCTTATTTGTAGATTAAAGAAATCTCTTTATGGTTTGAAGCAATCTCCTAGGCAATGGTGCAAGAGATTTGACTCTTTTGTGCTCTCTCATAATTTTAAGCGGTCTGATTATGATAGTTGTGTTAATTTAAATATTGTTAATGGTTCAACTATTTATTTGCTTCTCTATGTTGATGATATGTTGATTGCTGCAAAAGATAAATCGAAAATAGCAAAACTGATAGCACAATTGAGTAATGAATTTGAGATGAAAGACCTAGGTGCAGCAAAGAAAATTCTTAGCATGGAGATTATTAGAGAGAGAAAATCTGGCAAATTATACCTTAGTCAACAATGTTATATTGAGAAGGTCCTTCATCGTTTTAATATGCATGATGTAAAACCAGTGAGTACTCTATTAGATTCGCATTTCATATTATCTTCAGTTTTATGTCCCGAGTCAGATTACAATATCGAGTACATGTCTAGAGTTCCATATTCTAGTGCAGTTGGTTCTTTTATGTATGTCATGGTTTGTTCTCGTCCTGATTTATCTCATGCATTGAGTGTTGTTAGTAGATACAAGACTAATCCTGGAAAAGAGCAATTGAAAGCAGTTTAGTGGATTTTTAGATATTTGTGTGGCACTTCTAATGCTCATTTGTAGTTTGGGAATTCTAGAGATGAAATTGATTGTTATGTTGATTCTGATTATGCTGGCGATTTGGACAAAAGGAGATCTCTCACATGTTATATTTTCACTATTGGTGGTTGTGCTGTTAGCTGGAAGGCAAGTTTGCAAGCCGCTATAGCCTTATCTACCACTGAAGCAAAATATATGGCTATTTCTGAAGCTTGTAAAGAAACTATTTGGTTGAGAGGTTTGTACACTGAGCTTTGTGGAGATAATTCTTGCACTACTATATTTTGTGATAATCAAAGCGCTATATGTCTTACAAAAGATCAAATGTTCTATGAGAGAACAAAGCATGTCGATGTGAGATATCACTTTATTTGAGGTGTTATTGCTCAAGGTGATGTCAAGGTGTGCAACATAAGTACTCATGATAATCCAGTTGATATGATGACAAAGCCAGTTCCTGTTACTAAGTTTGACTTTTGCTCAAGTTTAGTTGTTATTACAATTTAGTCCTAGAGACTAATTGACGCATGGTGATTTTTATTTTATTGTGGGGTTATTTTGGTGATTGATGATTTTTTATTTTGCTACAAGAGGAAATTCATCTTAAGGTGGAGATTGTTGAGATATATGATCCGAATTCCTAATATGGTTGTATTCAAATATGTTATATTAGCGGATAAGTTTCCTACTCGGACTCTAAGTCCTTTTACCACTTTATATACATTTTGTAAACCGCATAGGGAGAGTTGACGCTTTATTGTAATCCTTTGCGATTTGTAAATACTCCTTATATAGTGATTATCGCCGATTAACGTTTGTAAAATTTTTTTCTCGTAAAAATTTTTCACCTAAAAATTCGTGTTCACTTTTGACCTTGTTTTTCTAACACAATTCTATCGACGCTCTTACTTGGCTCTACATTCTTAACTCTATCATCTTCTTTCCCCGATTATACAGGCAAAGTCTTCATAGCTTTGCGAGTGCAAGGCCACAGCGGCAATGCTGAGCGTGTGCGCGAACGGCGCTGAGGCAGAACGGCTATACAACGATGTGGCGGCGCGGCACCGTGGTTACGAGGCCATGGCGGCGGCGCACCGCGAGTTAGTAGCGGCGCAAGCGGCACGAGAATGCATGCAATGTAGAGTAGCCAGCGGCCGCGGCAATGGGGCATCAACTCAATAGGTCAACGAGGACGAAGGTGTTCACTTATAACACACTAAAGATTCTTCCACGCTACAGCTGGTGCCAGCACAAGATAATTTTATGGCAGCGATACAACACAAGGACAAGAAGGTAAGAGAGTTCTTCTTCTCACAAGTACAAGGATGATAAAATTAATGCTTTTGTGAACTGCAACAAGAATTTCTACACTTAACTCCGTCAAAATTTAGCCCAAGATATTCCAAGTTGTATAAAAAGTATTGAATTTCTCTGTTCTGTCAGTGCAGTAAACACAATCAAATATAGATTATTGTGAATGCATAATCGTAACTTATTCATTTGAAGCAGCATTGGTCTGGTTTTTCTCCTCATTTGAACATGCATTGATCTAGTTTTCCGTTGGAGCTTGTCCACAACAATAAGAACAGACGATGATCCATGAGTTGCTGCTGCTACCGTTCTTTGGCTGTTCGCGCGGCACTCTCGTCTCCTACGACTGGAGATGATCGATGATTGTTGCTGTCGTTCTTTGGGTGTTTGCGCAGCACGCTCGTCTTCTACTATCCTTTCCTCTTGAATTCTTTTTCATGATATATTGTGTGAATTTCGTTCAGAAGAGATAAGCAAGGGCACACGATCTCTGTTTTTTTTTTTTGGCACAAGAACTGATTAGGTCGATGATTTTCCCTGCAAAAAATTAGTTAAGAGAACCAAACGGATTTAGTAGAGGCAAAGAAAAAAGGATGGAAGAAAATGCGTCGGATAGAATTGAACGGTAGATGTGTGGGTGACGTTACGGCGTGACGACCCTTCAGAGGAGCCGGTTCCTAAATTCATGTTCTAGACTACATGATGGATATTGATGCCTTGATACCAAAGTTTTTTTTTAAAAAAAAAAAGGGTCCTACTATATATAAAGATATATAAAGTTAAAGAGAAACAAAGTTTGTACAAGAGAAAAGAAGCTGAATTTACAATAGATAAATTTAGAAGATGCTATCTAGCCAGTCTTGTATTTGTGGAAAATACTTCTTTTTTGCCCTATGTCTATGGATCACCATGGCAACAAACTCAAATTTGAACTTGAATTTGCAAGCACTCAATGAAGGATCAATGCTCTGGAACACCATGTTATTCCTTGTAGTCCAAATAGCCCATCATGCTAATATGATAACATATTAACATGATATTTATGCCATTTGTTACACATGACTGATGTGAGTGAAACACAACCAGATAACTTTGCAATCCTCTCGTTGAGTGCATTCTCGGCCTGAAAATTAGAGTAACAATGTAGTTCCAAATTTCCAGTAAAGAGTAAAGACTGCAATTTGTCATTTTCCTCCAACAATATTTCACAACTCTACATAAAGTGTTCATAATAAAAGAAAATTCAATTCTATATTTTACATGAAACATGTATTAACCAATCTACATTTTCTGAGCACCAACCTATGAATCTAGGAGGATGAAATGCAGCATTCCGGAACCAAACAGTCGGGCTAAATCAGCTATATATAGAGCAAAAGAAAAATTAAGGTCAGGGTGTCAGACCCTGATGAGATCTTTTATTTGCTGAACAACCAAAATGACCCATACCGCAGCGCAGAGTGATTCGCATGCAAGTGGAATCAGATAAAGAGTTTGGTGAACAGCTGGAGGCAGATAACACACCTACCTACTCTTAGCGGCGGATCCATAACGTAATCGATCAGGTGTCAAATATATACACCACCACATGTATGGTGATGTATGTAAAATGAATGAATATAAACTAGAGATACACATTTATGTAGCTACACTGTACACATATTCGTGCTTCACTGTGATGGATTCTCGTCACTGGTACTACCAAGCAGACTTTGCTCATTGTAACAGTAATATCCATAAGCTTTAGATGGGAATGTTGGTGCACATATATAATAACCTTCTTGTTTCGCGTTTAATTTCTGCCCAGAAAGAAAAGCGACGAGACCTATGTATGTGTGGTTTTCGCAACACACACCGGAACGATACTGAAATTCTATCCATTTCCCCAGTCAGAATACTTTACACGCACACATACACCATCAGCCTAATCACTTTGACGAGTAGGAGTATCCGTGGTCGTTCGCCTCGTCGTCGACCCTGACGCTCTCGAACTCGAAGCGCCCGTGCTGGTGCAGGATGGAGTGCAGCTCCACGGGGGTGGTGGAGAAGGCCTTGGCGATGTTCCCGAACCCGTGGTGCGGCGCCGACAGCGACGACGGCATGGGCAGGCTCAGCCCCTTGTGCAGCTGCACCCGCCTCTGCGACATCTCCACCAGCCCCATCAGGTGCGCCACCCCTTCCTCCTCGTCGTCCTTGCGCGCCGCCTTCTTCTTCCGGTACGCCAGGTACAGCGCCAGCTGCGCCGTGCCCAGCGCGAACCCGACGGCGTTCGGGATCTACCGGTGCCAAGCAGTGCAAAGTTTAATCGATCGAGTTGAAGGAAGCTTGGGTCGATGTATAGACTAACGTACTGAATTAGAGATGCAGTGCGATGCGTACGTACTCCGATGAAGTAGTCCTTGACAAGCATGGCGTAGACGCTCCAGACGCCGCCGTTGAGGAAGAGGAAGAAGGAGAGGAAGAAGGGCATGTACTCCACGCTCCTGGTCTTCACCACAGTCCTCTGCATCGATCACCGGGAGACATGACTAATTTCTTTTTCTTTTAATCAGCTGCAAAGCTCAACTACTTGTACTTGACGCCGTTTGAAACGCAGCGTTTCAAACGGGGCCTAAGAACGAAATCAACACGGCCGTGAACACTTCACTGTGTTAACGCCTCTTGTCAGCGCATGCCAGTGCTGAATAGTTTCAAGGAAGCAATTTGAGGTGACACAGCAAGCCTTTCGTGTAAAACTACAATCTAAAAAAAAATTTAAACGGTGATGTTCAAATGGGTGTCCTAAAAACAGAACAATGCCACCGACTGACCAACACCAAGGCACCAAGCTAGCTGGATAGATGGGACAATGGCCATGTGGATTTTTAGGTGAGTGGTCTGGTTCAAGGACGATGGAATGCGTGGTCAGAAGACGTTACTGCTTTTGTTTCTACTATAAGTCGAGGAAAATGACATCGGACCAAACAATGTTTCATGACATGTCGGAAATTAAAGGAGATGAAAATGTTTGATCGTCTGAGCTGGACATTCTCCGCAGCCTCTCACCAGAGATGTGAGCTTGCATATTTCTAACACAGAACATAAGAGTAATCTCAATACAAAAAGAAAGACAAACAACAAATATTAGATTAATTCCTTACATACGACTGACAAACCAAATATTGGATTAATTCTTTACATACCACTGATAAACTATATAATTTCTTATATACCAATGAGGTTGAGCCACACCGGTGACATATAAGGACCAACGAAGTTATTAACCCAGTTAATGTTGCTTCTCCCTGAGAAAAGCTACTGCGTCTGACTGACACTGTTTTTGCAATCATTAAGTTTTACTGAAGTTTTCCGAGAACACCATTAAGTTTTCACTTAAGTTAATTGAAAGGGTGATTTTACATACCATGGCGGCCATTGGCGCTGCATACATCCCGATCGTCAGCGCGGCGCAGAGCAAGCCCACCGCGAACAGCCGGACGCCGCCGCGCAACGCCACCAGCGCCACCACGACGACCGCAGCAAGGACGCCGACGTTCACGGCCAGCACCAGCTTCGCCATCTTCGCCTGCAAACCATATAAAAGCCATCCAGCTTCCTCTTTGTCGGCGACAATCCATGTAGCGATTTCACCAAGAATCGAGCTAGTCCTGTTAGATCGATTGCAAGAGCCGCACCTTGGTCTCCCTGGGGGCGTACACGAGGTAGAGCGCGACGTAGATGGCCTCCAGCGCGGCGCCGGCGCCGTTGACGGTGACGATGAGGAGGCCTCCTGGCTTGAGGAGGCCGTAGAAGGTCCAGAGGGAGGTGCATAGAAGGGTGGTCACGTACGGCAGCCACCTGAAGTCCTCGGTGCTCTTGTTCTTCACGATCCTCCGGAAAGTCCCGCTAAAACCATCAACAAATTAAGCACGCAGAACACACCATCATCGCAGCTCGTGCTGCTGCTACATGCATAAATTAATGAAATTTACAGCCGAACTTACATTGGAGATGCAAAGACCAGTATGGAGACTATGTTCCCTTTTGCATAAATTGAAGAATCAAAAGGAAGCAGAATGATATGAGCATGGCAAGCAAAATCATGGAAGTAAACAAATGAAGCAAATTAGTTACCATGAAGCCAAGACTCAAGAAACATGTGATATCATACTGACCTACAATTCCGACAAAGAAGCTTGGATCGGCCATGGGAGCTTCTTTTACTGCGAGGGAGCCGTGAAGATGGATTATCTGAGAAATGGCGCCGATACATATAACACTAGGACACTGGGTGTTTGGCTAAATGTTGACGTGTCTGCACGGGGCCACATCGCCCGACCGGCCGGTCGGTTGGCCACAGAGCAGCGAAATCCGTCCCAAACACTAACATGACCTCAAGATTTGATCACCTCAGTCTCCTAACGTAAAGCCTATCTTTTCGTTGGGTAGGGTAAGCCAAACCTTCCAACTAGACAAATAACCTAGTGCTACTTTCTCCGTTCGTTAAGTACTTTGCCTCTCGATCCGATTCTGCCTTGTCAGCCGCGATAGATCAAATCGCCAAAGCATCGGTAGCTTTTGCACACCACACCACTGCTTACTTACTCTGCTTAGAAGCTAGCTAGTTAGTCTGGTCAAGCCGAAACTTACGATCTAGCAATGGCATCGAAACTCCACTGAGGCCGAAAGGCGATGGGAAGTGACGCCTGCCATGGGAACACAAACGTTCTAGAGTGGACACGTTGCGCCATGGAGGCGACGCCGAAGTGGGGGCAAGTTCGTGCGCTGGCTAACACGCCTATAAAGAGATCTTAGATATTCTGGCGAGGAGCGTCACTGGAATCCTTTGTCCGGTGCGGCGGGCCTACTGGGAGTAATGTATCGTATGGACGTCGCAGAAAGACAGAGACAGAGACAGAGAGAGAGAGAGAGAGAGAGGAAAGGGAAAGGTGATGTCGTCGCCGACGTTAAACGTCGATCGATGTAGGAGTAGGAACAGTAATAGTACTGTGTATTAATCACGTTGCAATTAACCAGGGTTGGTGGTCGGGTGGAACAGTTGGCGATGGGTTTTGCTTTCGCCTGTGCGAATGGCCTCTCCACGATGAAAGTTCAATCGTCAGAGCACGCGAGGTTGCGACTCGACGTACGTGTGGTCCTGCTTCGGCGCGCACCGACAACCATTGCAATGCAAATTGCCGGTCAGGGCATGTTCGATCTCCACACCTCTCTCCTGCTGGATGCACGGTTAGGCCCGGAATTAGATGCCCCCACAACAAGATGGTGCACTGATTTATACTACAGGATCGACACATGCAAGAGGGAAAGCATCGATTCGAGCATCTAATCTTGACGGAGGGAGGGAGGATACGTGTCTCGGCCAGCCAGTTCTGATTTCTGAAGCTGTTCCCTTCCTGATATTAATCGCCCAAACGCATGCAATGATATCAAGGCAAGTAAAAGTTAAATCCCAATAGAAGTGTTCACAGGCTCGTAGCCGATTAACACCAGGTCGACATCTACTTTTCAAGACTCAAGGGTTAGAAACACAGAAATTACTATTGCACTAGTAGGATGTCTATGCGTTACAACAGAACTCCAAAAATAGTGATACATATCAACATACGGGGTCCTAAATCGAATAATAAATATCGATTTTCTTTCACACACGAATAAATAAAAACATTAATTCCAACTATTACAACACCCGCTACTATTGCTACCCAAAATGAACGAACAGTCACTTTGCATATAAACTGACAATAAGCGCCAAGATGATGAAGCTTTGGTATGTGTTGCACATCTTGGCTATAAAAAATTGAACTTCACATTTTATACGGGACACTAAAAGTTTCAAAACAGCCCATATTCTCCCCTCTTTGACCCGAGCTTAGGCATCAACATGATCACCAAAATTTTTACTTGAGCAATAAAAATTTCTTCAATGAACAAATCTCTCATAATTTAAAAAAGTTATCTAGTACTTACGATTTCGCAAAACAAACCAACGCTTTCGAATGAAACACAAAGATTAGGTAAATAAAAGATATAGATAAAGCCATGAAGGTGAAGAGTGATGGAGGACCTAGGAGGGTTTAATCATCTGTATCGTGAGGAACCGCAGAGAGATGAGAAAGATGTGATCATAATCCCTCAAATTGTGACCGTTCCAGGCTTCTAGTGACTGAGTTCATGTGGGGGAGCTATCTGCACAATGCAAGAATTATGTACATCATGGTGATTATCTTGGTTAGCAAAGCAAGCATTTTAAACAATAATAGACAGCTAACTGAGGCTAACAAGGTTATACTAACTCTTTCCCATGTCGGCAAACCAATCCATTTAGGATCTAACATATAAACTAATTTGAGACCATGGATACAACTTTTTTAGTGGAACCATGAATGCAATTAGTAGTGAAAAATTAGCTCATACAACAGGTCACACTAATAAAATGAGAATTCTATCAATTAAGTGGCATAGCCTAATTTAGCAAGATACAACATGAGATGACATTATCCTAGACCAAACTTTGTATCACTGAGGAGATTATCTTCAAAATAGTGTAAAAGGTTCAAATTTGAAATCCAGATAAGCATTCCCGTCTATTCTGGGTAAGTTTCAGCTCATGATAGATAATGATTATTCACGAATTTACTTCTGTAACAATAAAAGGAAGAAAATCGCATTTAACCATTTACTTCACATTAAGGGCCAACAGTTTCCGATTAAAAAATTAGAGCAATGATTCCTTCACCACTTTCAGAGACCTAATATGTATGTGTATAAACCAGGTCACTCAACAAAATAGATCGTGTGTTTCTAAAGAAAGCTACTTAAGCAAAACTCTTAGCATGGTATCTAGCTTTAGACGCACAACATTCCAGCTACTTGATCTCATGTTACATGTTTCAATCTCAGCTTTAGTCCTAGACTCCTATGACAATTATCCACCAAAAGAAAACAAAGAAATATAATCCCAACATGCGGAAAATGAATTAAGTCCCAACAAACTACCAAACCATTAGCAATTTCAGATCACAAGCACACTAAGGAAGAGGCTTTTGAACTACAGAGTGCTAGATATGTCCAATAAATAAAATCCAATGCTACATTTCATGAGAAGTAAAATGATATAATGCCAGAATTGAGAGTCACAACCCCAGATCTCTCAATAACCAGCGGATGCAAATCATTGCTCTGCCAGCCAGCAATGTATGGCGCCAACATGCTATGACCATAAACCTATAAATATCATCATACTTTGCAAATCAAGAATAGCTAGTAAAACATATAGAATCCAGCTCTGCATACATCCCAGTGCATAATAGAGCCAGACTATGTGCCAATTCTACAAATAAAATAAAAATCCTATACCCATTTTCTTCAGTTGAGTTAGATCGACGAGATGGTACTGAACTGAAATAAATGACTGAGTATTAAGGCTTGTCAAATAAGATGGACCCAGATAAGATTTATGCCTATCGAAGAACTTACTAAGATGTTTGAGCAGTAGGGTTTAATCCTGAGCTAGAATGTTGATGACACCCAAGCCTCGTGTTGTTTAGGACAAAGAATGCTAAAACTGTAACACCCCAGCCCAACACTGAGCCTAGAATGCCACCACACTACTCTTTAAACTAATAATTATCGACACACTATAAAAATTACAGCAAGGAGACAATGATAATCATATCAATATATCACAAAAGAACATGCATACTTATGATTCAAACGATAATAAATAATCAATTGGAATAAAACCAGGTAAACAGTCCAAAATAGCATCAACCAATGGATCCAAACTAATAAAGCAAATAGTCTAGCCCAAACGATGTTCTAAACTTTATTCAATCTCTAACATGTTCTAGAATAAACCAATTGTGAATGAAAAGATTATCATGGCGAATGATCATGTGATGTCCATGTGCTCTACTCGCTCACAGTTACGGCATCCTCGAAGATCACCTAAAGACAACAATAGAGCAAGGGTGAGTCCACGACTCAGCAAACACATCGATATACAACGAACAATAATAAGTCAACAGCATTCAATAACTTCATTATCATCACATGCACTTCTATTAACATTCTCATTCATTAATCTCAAATATCAATGCAACTCTAATCTATATGTCCACATGCACTTCTTTCACAGATATACGGTATAGCGTGAGTGAATGCTCGCGACAACATTCACTCTCAAGCCCGTTCCTCCATAAGGATCGGGGACCTCCTCCACTCCGTGGAGTTGTGATCAATCATGATCACCTTCTCTTATGCAAAGATGCTTATGAATGCAAACATGCAAACTCCATCATAAACATTATATCCAACTTTCCATCATGCTCATCAACAAAGATATAAACATACCAATTATTTGTTTGCAATTAAACAGAATAAAAGCACAACAATAATGGTAATAGAAGATAAAGAAAACAGTGATCAATCATTGATCGCTGTCTACCATGCACTTGCCTTTACTAGTTGCGACGCACAATGTCTGCTAGCGGATGGCAACAAGTACGACGCCTCTCCTACAATAAATATTTCAATTTCAATACAAGCTACAGCATCATAAGAACAACAATCAAGATACATCGCTCCTACACGTCCCCAAATATACCACATTACGACGGTACCGAATAGTTACCCATTGCGGTCATCGTACTAAAACGAACGTAACTTTTGACTCGAAAGTCCGATCGCCACAAACCACCCCATTCTGGATTCTTTATAAAATTATCCACATTTTCTTAGATTACACAAGCTTCTAATTAAATCATCTAACCCTCCGTATTTAGCCCGGAAAGCCGGTCTGTCCGCTTCGGAACAGCAGGCCTTCCTAATTTCATAACTTTTGTTTTACTCAACCAAAATTCGCGTTCTCAGATTCTACAGAACCATTGGACAATTATCTACAACTTTCATGTAGATCAAAAACTCTAATTATGCTATTTACTATTTTTAATAACCGATCTACCAAAACAGCGCCGAAAGACGATAACCCTAAAAACAGCGGCCTTTCGAAAAACATAACTCTGATTATACTCGTCCGATCGACATGTTAAAATATGCTATAGAAAGATATCGAAATTATCTACAATTAACTAGTAGATGAGATTTCCAAAATTTGTCCTTAAGGTGACCGAATAAATCGTACAACGGAACGGCAGGTTAAACAAATCTATTAATCGATTTCTTCCCGACTAAAACATGCTAATATTAACCCTTACTGTTCAAGCCATCAAGCAATCAAATAAAAGATGAAGCACTAGTTAACGCCAAGCAGCAGCATCAAAAGAAAATTGTGTAGCAAACCTCCTGGTTGGTGACGTGGGCAGCCAAGCATCTATGGGAGGTTGCATGCAAGCAACCAAGTCCGCAAACTAGCAAAGACACGACCATAGAATTAATCGGCAGTAAAGGTTCTGGCGACGTGGTAGCCACTAGAAGACGGGAGAACAGGTGGGCACTAGCACTCGGCGTCCAGCGAAGTCCATGTGGGCAGGCGCTTTGGCTAGAGCGGCACAAAGGCGTCGTGCCTAAGACGCAGAAGACCAAATAAGACTCCACGCGCGGCTTCGGCAGCAATTAGCGTGGCGGCAAGCAGAACCGACAATTCGGCTCGGTTGGCCGAATCCACGCCAAAAAGACAAGAAGACGTGAGCGGCAAGCAGCGAACAATGCAAAGCGGCAAGAAGATCGGTGTCACGGCGTGCGACAAGCAATCGGCAAGACACAGCCGCTGGCTCGGCGGTAGCAATGACGGCAATTTGGCTGGCGGCGGCTGATTTCAAGAGAAAAGAAAAACTGGCGGCTGGCTTGGGAAAAGTGGCTAGGGTTTTCTAAAATAATTCCACCACTATTTATACAGCTCACAAAAATCCGAAAATTCTATTTTCATAAATCCCTTTTATTTAAATACGCTCAAGCCCTAAATTCTTTAACTAATTAATTTAATTACTCTCCGACCCTTAAGACGCCTTTATTAATATTAATATTATTTTCAGAGTATTACATTCTACCCCCCTTAACGGAATTCGACCCCGAATTCTACATCGCCGATCTACTGAAATAAAAACTACACTGCTGAAATTAAACAACAAAACAACACGTACCCAATGTGAACAACTCCGGGTATTGCTCGCGCATGCGAGACTCCAACTCCCAAGTCGCCTCTCTCTCGGTCGATCGTCCACAAAGACCTTGACGTATACCAACGTCTTGTGCCTCAAGACTCGCCGACCTCTCCGAATCGCGCACGGACGCGACTCAACCGTGAGGTCTTGCTCAATAGTCAACGGCTCTAATGAAATCTTATGCTCTGGATCTCTCAAAAACTTTCTCAGCATCGAGACATGAAACACATTGTGAACTCCACGCATGGACTCAGGTAGATCCAAGCGGTAGGCTAACCTCCCAATTCTTGCAATAATCGGGAATGGTCCAACGTACCTCGGGCTAAGCTTTCCTTTGGTACCGAATCGAACAATGCCTTTAGTGGGGGACACTCTCAAGAGCACCGTCACCCCGCAAACTCCAAGTCACGCCTCCTCAAATCGGCATAACTTTTTCGTCTACTCGAGCCGCTAATGTGTTACGCCTCACCATGGCCACACGCTCAACGGTCTTCTGAATCCAATCCGGACCCAAAATTGCCTTCTCTCCAACTGCATCCCAACAAAGTGGCGATCTGCACTTCCGCCCATAGAGAACCTCAAATGGCGCACTCTAATCTTGGAATGGTAACTATTATTATAAGCAAACTCGCAAGTGGCAATGGTCCTCCCAACTACCCTTCCAAGATAGAACACAAGATCGCAACATGTCCTCCAAAGTCCGAATAGTCCGCCTCGATCGCCCATCATGCTCGTGGGTGAAATGTCAGTACTCAAAGTGAGTTGTGTGCCCAATGCACTCTGCAGACTCTCCCGAACTTGGAGACAAACTTGGCGCCCTCGCTGAAATAATGGTCTTTGGCACACCATGCGTCTTACTATTTCACGCACATAAATAGGAGCTAGATCACTCATTTGAATTTGTCGTGCGAATAGGAATGAAGTCGTGACTTCTTGAATCGATCCACCACTACCCAAATCGCATCCTTTCCTCGCGCGAACGAGGTAACGCTACCACAAAGTCCATAGAGATATCATCCCAAGGCCACCGGGTACCTCCAAAGGTGCAATAACCTGCGGGACGCTTGTGCTCGGCTTTCACTTGTCGACAAACACCACAAGAAGCCACATAATTAGCAATGTCCACCTTCATTCTTTTCCACCAAAAATTCATTTGAGATCTTGATACATCTTAGTCTCACCGGGATGAGCAAGATATCTGAGTGCGATGTGCCTCCTCAAGATATCATCTTTGACCTCCGCATGCATGCACGCAAAGGCGGCCTTTAAACCTCAAGGTACCAGAATAGTCCATGCTAAAATCACTTTCTTTACGTCCATCCAGACGCTTCCTAACCTCCTGTAGTAACCGGTCACTCTGTTGTGCTTCCGACTTTGGTGCAAATAAATGACTCAAGAATCAATCGTGTCTCAACATGTGATGTGCCCGCATAACAATAAGATATTCCCATGCGATCAAAATCAGCAATGAGGCAATCTAGAGTAGCGGGAGTCGCCTTGCGACTAAGAGCATCAGCAACTACATTGGCCTTGCCTGGATGATACTGAATAGTAAGATCGTAGTCCTTGATCAATTCCAACCACCTCCTTTGCCTCAAATTCAGATCCTTCTGAGTGAAGATATACTTGAGACTCTTGTGATCGGTGAAAATATCACATGGCTCGCCGTATAGATAATGCCTCCAAATCTTGAGAGCAAAAACAACCGCAGCCAACTCCAAATCATGAGTGGGATAATTCTGCTCGTGCTTCTTTAACTGTCTCGACGCATAAGCAATTACCTTACCGTCTTGCACGAGAACACAGCCAAGACCCACTCGAGACGCATCTGAAAAGACTGTGAATCGCTTCCCCGGCTCGGGAAGAGTGAGAATAGGAGAGGTCACCAACCTGTCCTTCAAAATGCAGAAACTGCGCTCACACTCATCGGTCCACTGGAATCTCACACCTTTCTGAGTAAGCTGAGACATCGGCTTGGCAATGATAGAGAAATCCTGCACAAAACGCCGATAATAACCAGCCAAACCCAAGAAACTCCTCACCTCCTTCACACTAGTCGGCCTCTTCCAATCCACCACCTGTGGATACCTTGCTAGGATCAATGACAATACCCTGAGGGTTAATCACATGACCCAGAAAACCCACTTCAGAAATCCAGAACTCACACTTCTTCAACTTAGCATAGAACTTGTGCTCTCTCAAAGTCTCTAAAACCAACCTCAAATGACGCTCATGATCCTCATTGGTCTTGGAATAGATAAGAATATCATCAATAAACACCACCACGAAATCATCTAGATACTCGTGCAACATGTTGTTCATGGTCTCCATAAAATGGCAGGTGCATTAGTCAATCCAAAGGACATAACTTTATACTCATAATGCCCATACCTGGTGGAGAAAGCAGTCTTCTCTACATCCTGCTCACGCACACGGATTTGATTATACCCTGACTGGAGATCGATCTTGGAGAATACTTGAGCTCCATTCAACCGATCAAACAAGTCCTCAATGCGGGGCAATGGATATTTGTTCTTGATTGTGACCGCATTAAGTGCACGGTAATCAATACACATACGCCAACTCCCATCCTTCTTCTCTCGTGAATGAGCAGGAGCTCCCCATGGCGATACACTACGCCGGATCAAACCTTTAGCCAACAAATCATCCAATGCTTCTTCAACTCGTCACAAACGGACGTGCCAATCGATATGGAGACATCGAGATGGGACGAGTACCCGGAACAAGATCAATACGAAACTCCACATCTCGCACAGGTGGCAAACCCGGAAGTTCAGCTGGGAACACATCTGGGTAATCACTAACCACTGGAATCTCCTCAATCTGCGAAGCCACACCCGGTTTCTCAGCAAGAGCTAAAAGAAGTCCATTTTCCATTGCACGACCGGAACGATCAGACCAACATTGAAAGAGAGCGCGAGGCGCACTCCTCAAAAGTCAAAGTCTCCCGGACGAGGTGCGCACGAGAGACCGTTCTCTGTAAACAAGATATCACGGCTCGATAAGAGTGCAACCAATCCATACCCAAGATAACGTCGAACGGCTCCATTTGAATAACTATCAAATTCGCCGTGAACTTCTCTCCATCAATAATAATAGAACACCCAGGACAAACAGTAGAGCTAGCAATAATGCCCCCAGGAGAACTAACCAACACCGATCGAGAAATCCATCGCATACTCAAGTTCGCTCTCCTAGCAAACGCCGTCGACACAAGCGAAAAGGTAGCCCCGAATCAAAACAGGACTAAAGCATCAAACGAATCCACAAGCAAAGTACCTGTCACCACGTCAGGACGACCCGCGGACTCCGTTGTAGGCATGGCGTACACTCCAGGTGGCGCCATGGCGAAAGAAGACGGCGGCGGGCGGCGAGCCCCAACAATCTGTGGCGGTGCGGTAAAGCCGGTCGTGCAACTGAAGCGGTGCGAAGGTGGCGGCCGCCGATGAGTACCCGCCGGGCGCCCAAGTGAAGGAAATGGCATCGTTGGAGGCGATCATCATCCGGAAAGATCCTCGGCGGGACCTCATCAAGAAGAAGATGGCACGAGCTCCCACTTGATCACGCTTAGCGGGTTCGCGACACACCGCTCCTTGTGACCGGTCGGCCACACCGACGGCAATCTCCGTCCAAGTGCACTTCAAAGACGCGGTGTCCATCACCGCACTTAAAGCAAAGCATACCACCCAGGGACAGACGAAGAGCCGAGTAGTACGCAAAGGACGAGGCGCCAAGAAGAGAACGGCCTCGATCGCTTAGACACGAGATGCGGTCCTCCTTGAATTTCTTGAAAGCGGGTGTCGAGCAGACCCACTTCCTCACTAGAGCTCCTCTTACGGTCACCACCGAAGCAACCGATCCACCGAGGCTTGTCGCCTTTGTGAGTGCATCTCCAACTCCATGCCCCTAGCTTGCTCCACAACAGAGTGTAGTCACAGAGTGGAGTAGCTCCCAACACATGTCGGTACTCAGGTGAGACCCCGACGGAACCTCTTGGCTTCTGCAGATCATCGTTCGCTCTTGAAGGGACGGCGAACCAAGTTGTTGAACTCACCTCATACTCGGCAATAGACCTCTTCCCCGAGCAAAGGTCGTCAAGGCAACCTCCATCTTCTCAACAAAGAGTAGGGTAGAACTTCCCTTGAACTGATCAACAAAGTCCTCCCAAGTGACTGGCCCTTGAGTGGCGGTCCTCGAAGACAACACGCCTCCCACCAAATATCTGCTTGCCCTTTCGGTGAAAGGCTACAAGCGGACCCTCGATGTGAAGACATCTCCAAAGCTCCAAAGCGCCTCTCCATATAGCGCAACCAGTCCATTGCTCGACCGTGTGCCCAGGCAGTCAAACGAATCCAACCTCAACCCCATCCACTCTCGAAGTGTCATCCGCGCCTCAGGAACCGGTGAATATGCGACAGGAGCAACAACAGATGCCGCAGCAACAGGAACTGCCGGCGCCTGTTGACGAAGAGCACGGATCTCTCCCACCAACTCTCTCAGCAAAGCGGGGGTCTCATCTTGGGCCCCAACCGGAGGCGGGTCAACAGCAACCCCCTCAGCTACTGACTCATCTGCTACAGGAGGTGGCTCCACGGAACCTCGCCCGCGGCCACGACCTCCACGACCGCGGCCACCACGACCACGTCCTCTACCCCTCGGCATAGCTATCAACCACAATCAACAATACACAATGAGTTCAAAGCTCAAAATAAACTCATCCATCAATGAACAACATAACGGAAGCGTAAAAACTATTTTCGTACCTCTCTCTAACCTACTGTGCACTAGTGTGTCAAATTTTATGTTAGTTAACCATTAGCAAATTTTTAGTTGATTTACTAAACTAAAACAAATTTTAACAATTTTAGTTTGCCTATGTTGTTAATCTATTCACCACGGACCTAAAGCCCGCTCGATACCAATCAGTAACACCCATTAACACCGAGCCTAGAATGCCACCACACTACTCTTTAAACTAATAATTATCGACACACTATAAAAATTACAGCAAGGAGACAATGATAATCATATCAATATATCACAAAAGAACATGCATACTTATGATTCAAACGATAATAAATAATCAATTGGAATAAAACCAGGTAAACAGTCCAAAATAGCATCAACCAATGGATCCAAACTAATAAAGCAAATAGTCTAGCCCAAGCGATGTTCTAAACTTTATTCAATCTCTAACATGTTCTAGAATAAACCAATTGTGAATGAAAAGATTATCATGGCGAATGATCATGTGATGTCCATGTGCTCTACTCGCTCCACGATTCGGCATCCTCGAAGATCACCTAAAGACAACAATAGAGCAAGGGTGAGTCCACGACTCAGCAAACACATCGATATACAACGAACAATAATAAGTCAACAGCATTCAATAACTTCATTATCATCACATGCACTTCTATTAACATTCTCATTCATTAATCTCAAATATCAATGCAACTCTAATCTATATGTCCACATGCACTTCTTTCAGATATCGGATAGCGTGAGTGAATGCTCGCGACAACATTCACTCTCAAGCCCGTTCCTCCATAAGGATCGGGGACCTCCTCCACTCCTGTGGAGTTGTGATCAATCATGATCACCTTCTCTTATGCAAAGATGCTTATGAATGCAAACATGCAAACTCCATCATAAACATCATATCCAACTTTCCATCATGCTCATCAACAAAGATATAAACATACCAATTATTTGTTTGCAATTAAACAGAATAAAAGCACAACAATAATGGTAATAGAAGATAAAGAAAACAGTGATCAATCATTGATCGCTGTCTACCATGCACTTGCCTTTACTAGTTGCGACGCACAATCTGGCTAGCAGATGGCAACAAGTACGACGCCTCTCCTACAATAAATATTTCAATTTCAATACAAGCTACAGCATCATAAGAACAACAATCAAGATACATCGCTCCTACACGTCCCCAAATATACCACATTACGACGGTACCGAATAGTTACCCATTGCGGTCATAGTACTAAAACGAACGTAACTTTTGACTCGAAAGTCCGATCGCCACAAACCACCCCATTCTGGATTCTTTATAAAATTATCCACATTTTCTTAGATTACACAAGCTTCTAATTAAATCATCTAACCCTCCGTATTTAGCCCGGAAAGCCGGTCTGTCCGCTTCGGAACAGCAGGCCTTCCTAATTTCATAACTTTTGTTTTACTCAACCAAAATTCGCGTTCTCAGATTCTACAGAACCATTGGACAATTATCTACAACTTTCATGTAGATCAAAAACTCTAATTATGCTATTTACTATTTTAATAACCGATCTACCAAAACAGCGCGAAAGGCGATAACCCTAAAAACAGCGGCCTTTCGAAAAACATAACTCTGATTATACTCGTCCGATCGACATGTTAAAATATGCTATAGAAAGATATCGAAATTATCTACAATTAACTAGTAGATGAGATTTCCAAAATTTGTCCTTAAGGTGACCGAATAAATCATTACAACGGAACGGCGAGTTAAACAAATCTATTAATCGATTTCTTCCCGACTAAAACATGCTAATATTAACCCTTACTGTTCAAGCCATCAAGCAATCAAATAAAAGATGAAGCACTAGTTAACGCCAAGCAGCAGCATCAAAAGAAAATTGTGTAGCAAACCTCCTGGTTGGTGACGTGGCAGCCAAGCATCTATGGGAGGTTGCATGCAAGCAACCAAGTCTTGCAAACTAGCAAAGACACATCATAGAATTAATCGGCAGTAAAGGTTCTGGCGACGTGGTAGCCACTAGAAGACGGGAGAACAGGTGGGCACTAGCACTCGGCGCCAGGCGAAGTCCATGTGGGCAGGCGCTTTGGCTAGAAGCACCAGCGTCCGTGCTTGGCCGACGCAGCGAAGACCAAATGCAAGACTCCACGCCAGACTTCGGCAATGGTGCGCGCAATATGCGGCCAAAGCAATTCGGCTCGGTTCGGCCGAATCCACGCAAAGACAAAGAAGACGTGAGCGGCAAACAAGAGACAATGCAAAGCGGAAGATGGTGTCGGCCGGCGTCGCGACAAGCAATCGGCGACCACAGCCTTGGCTCGGCGGTAGCAATGACGGCAATTTTGGTGGCGGTGATTTCAAGAGAAAAGAAAAACTGGCGGCTGGCTTGGGAAAAGTGGCTAGGGTTTTCTAAAATAATTCCACCACTATTTATACAGCTCACAAAAATCCGAAAATTCTATTTTCATAAATCCCTTTTATTTAAATACGCTCAAGCCCTAAATTCTTTAACTAATTAATTTAATTACTCTCCGACCCTTAAGACGCCTTTATTAATATTAATATTATTTTCAGAGTATTACAAAAACGTGAGTAACCAGTGATTCCATTCAACTTTGTACTCCACAAATTCAACTTTCCATTAACGAAGAAACTTTCAACTCGGGAAATTCGCCTAATTTCAACTTTAATTTTGACAACTATGAGTCGAATTCAAAGATTTCAAACCGGATTAAAAAGCTTTCCAATCATTCTTGTATATTTTCAATCCGAACTCTGAAGCTTTCAACTCGAGCCCAAAAAATCTACGAAAATTGGATTAAAAAATATTGAAATTTGGAATGAAAACTTACAATTGGGGGAGCTTTCAAGTGAGGATTTACAAAACTTTCAACTACAACTGAGCTCAAAAGGGGGGAGAGAAGTTGCAATTACGGCTTGCTACCTTAACACGAGAGAAAGAGAAAGAATGATTAGAGGAGATATACCTTTCAACGTGGATATGTCACATGAGTGGGGGATCTGGCAAGATGCTCTGTTGAGTGGATCCTACATGCCATCGTCATGTGCAGTAGTATTAGCCATTGCTGCCACCAAGTGTCGTCGCCATGACCAGCACCGCCGGTCGTCCACGTAGCTGGCCGTTGATGCGACCAGGAGCTGCATCGGCAGCTGACTCCCTGACTCAGCTCTCGTGGCGCCGAACGACCCCGCCGACGGGTTCCTCCTCATGTCTGGCCGGAAGTCGTCGTCTCAATCATCCCATCCTCCGCCACTGCTGCCCATATTGGAGGCGGGAAGGGGTGGCTTCCTGGCGGGCGTAGGCGCGCCAGGTCCGGGCGTCTCCTTAACGACGGGCGGGTCGGTCCACGACCTGCCTTTGACGAGTGTGGCGATGCGGTCGCGGTATGCGGCGGCGGTGTTGGAGTTGTACTTGGTGACGCGGGGTGTCTCCTTGGGCACACCCCGCGCGGTGAGGAAGGCGTTGAGGCGGTCGTTGCCCCTGGCCTCCATCTTGCGGAGCTGCACCTCGGTCCACGAGTCTAGGGTGATAGAGCGGACGAAGTTGATGTGCACGCCGAGGCCGCGGTGCTTCTCTCATGGCGCCCCTACCTTGTCGTGACCTCCTCGCTCTCGAACTCCACTACCACTAGCGGCGTCAGGCACGAGGAAGAGGGAGGATGGCAGCATCAGCCGCAGGGAAGAGGGAGAGAGGGCACCGTGGCTGGTGGCGGAGGTGGTGAGGGAGGTGGGCGAGGGTCAAGGGAGTGGAGCGAGACGGCAGTGGGGAGGAGTTGGGCGACGCGGGTGGGGCAGGAGCGATGCGAGGATTCAGGGCGAGCGCAAGGGAGGCGCGGGGCGATGAGAGGGGCGACGGTTTGGCGTGGGGTGAGAGGGGAGGGGAAGAGAAGCGAGGCAACGGTTCTTTTTCCATGCGGGCGGCGGTTTGACGTGTGGTGAGAGGAGATGGGAAGACAAGCGAGGCGATAGTTCTTTTTCCATGCGTGCAGCGGTTTGCCGTGGGGTGGGAGAGGTAAACTCAGAAGTATAGTAGTTAAGATAATGTAAACATGAGCGCTTTTCAATGTTTTAATTAAACACGAGGGTAAACGAGTGCCAGGGGCGGACCTAGTTAAAAAAAAGAGCGACACTATAAATAATCAGATATTAGGCTACTTCACTAAAAACTAAATTTTTCTGCTCGACCTTGTTTGGGTTCGCCCCGATTTGGGCTTATGGTCGTCGATGGACTGCACTCATCAGGACCGATTGAATATATAAACACACCTTTTATTCGCGAGGAATATTTAAACACACGAGATCTTGGAAATTGTAGCACTAACAAGTGCATGCAGCAGCAGCTGGTTCTTGTTGAGCTGCTGCGTGCGGAGACAGGAGAGGAACGAGAGCGGCATGGAGAGGATCAGAGGAGAGGAAAACGCAGCCCGACTAGGCCCATCTCATGTAAGCGACGGCCCGCATGGGCCAGGCCATCTTCTCGGCTACGAAACCACCAAACGTCTTATAGTTATGTCTTATCACTAGCCCCAGTCCACTCTCTCCCGGAAAAGTGAGGGAACACAACGTCCTTCCGCCCGAACCCCCAAAACTCCCCGCCGGCTATGTCGGCGGCCGCCGCCGCCGCCGCCCCGCCCTCCTCGCAGCAGCCCCCGCCGCCCACCGCCGAGTCCGTCCTCCACCTCGCCTCCCGCGACCCCTCCGCCGCGCTGCCCCTCCTACTGGCCCTCCCGCCCCACGCCCTCGCCGACATCCTGTCCTCCCTCTCCGCCGCCTCGCCCCCGAACCACCTCGCCCTCCTCCCCGTGCTCCTCTCCCTCTCACCCTCCCCTTCTGCCGCGTCTGCCGCCTTCTCCTCCCTCCTCTCCGCGCCCAGCTGGCCCTCCGCCACCCTCCTCGCTATCGCCTCCCTCCTCCGCGACCTCCCCGCGGCCTTCTGCTCCCGGGTCCCCGCCTTCCTCGCCAAGATCCTCTCCCTCCTCCCCAGCGCCGACGCCCAGGACCTCCCCGCCCTTGCCTACCAGCTCCTCCTCCTCGCCTCCAAGCCGCTCCACCCCCGCGCCGTTCTCGCCGGCCTCCTCCGTTTTTTCGGCGGCCGCCGCGGCTCCCGCGTGCGCGCACCGCCGTCCATCGCGCGGCAGGTCGAGGGCACCGTGCTGATGCACGTCGCCTTCGCGGTCAAGCAGGACCCTGCGCTGGCAAGGGAGGTCGTGGTCGCCGTCAAGGCCGACGCGGCGGGCGCTCTCAGCGGGTTCGCCGTGGCGGTGCTGCTATCCGTGGCGCGCGTGCGGAGGTTCAACGAGGGCGCCGTGGGTGTGCTCCGGGATGCGGCCGCCACGTCGCGCCGGGATCATCGGATGTCAAGGTGAGGGCATTGTTGACGCTCTTCGAGTTATTTTTAGTTTAGACATTTGTTCCGATTGGGTGGTTGCCTAATTGGCGTCATTTAGGCGCTGCAAGTGGTTGCCGGATTGCCTGAAAGAGGAGTGTGCGCGGGCTGCTCATTGCGTTCAGAAGGCATTGCTGAAATCTGTGAGGAATTCGTATTTCGAACCTGTGTTGTGAATTGCGAAGTGATCAGAGTCTAGGATTCCTAATTCTTTTGGGGGTATACTTTGGTTCTTAATATTCAGGTCGATGAGAGCATTGGTGGGAGGGAGCATGTTGTGCCGAGCATTGTTCAGGTGGGCTTTCTCCTGTTAGAGGCCTCAGATGGTGATCCAGGGGAGGAAGATGGCCCAGACGAAGGGGTTATGAGCACTGAAGAAGTAGGTGCTAATATGCTCAAGTCATTATTTGAGATCCACGAAATGGCACGAACTGAGGTATGCATCTAGGCAGTGTGGTCTTTGTGTTGATGAGTCAATTATGATTAGCTGCTTGGTTCGTTTAAAATGTCATAGCGCGTTTCCGTTTCGTCTACTTGAGGTCAGATAATTGAACAATGCAAGTTCCGGATTCTCTCGGCAAAGCCTCAGCAAAGTGCACCAGTTATTAGGTAATGGAACGTAGTCAATTTATAAAGTACAACGTATAGCCTACAATTCAATATGTACTTTATTTTTGAGAGAATCTCTTTCCCTACAGGTTGCTTGGATGCTTGGTTCGGAGTCATCCATTTCCAATGCTCGAATATATTGCACATCTGAAGGAGTTGCTGGATTATTTTGCCTTCATGAATGACAAGATATCGGCTGGTCTGATCAATTGCATCTTGCCACTCACAAAGTTCAGCCGTGATCTGAAGGTCTTTGACCTTAACAGTATTCCATGTTTTTGTGATTTGTAAAATACAGTATGATGATTGTTTAACTTTACAGGATTACATAATATTGGTTGTAAGGAAGGCCATGTTCAAGCGGGAGGATGCTGTCCGGATTGCTGCTACAAATGCTATAGTGGAGCTGATTATTACAGAATGCAAGTATAGGAAAAATGAAGCCAATCCTTTCCAAGACTCATCGAGTCAACCAAGCTCTAGCCAGCAACCTGAAACACACCTAGAGGTTGGTGGAGGTCTCTTTCAAGAACTAAGTGGATTGCTTCGCAGATGTCTCTCGCAGCAGGTATCACTACTTTACGAATATATTGTACCACTCATTTGTTCTACCCTTCATCTCTAGCAAGACATATACAGTTCCCAACAGGCCAACATAGCTATTTTGCTCTTACAGGCTAGAGTCAAAGAGGTCTTGTATGAGGGTCTCACACGAATTGTTCTCTCTGATCCCGTTGTTGCAGACAATGTCCTTGATTTCCTGTGGCCTCACTTCCTAAACTATTACACAGAGGTGACACTCCCTGCCAGATTCTTGTGCCCGTTTCTGTTCGCTCAGTACTGTAGATTCTCTTAAATACATACATCCTTTTAGCAAGCCAAATGAAGTTGTTCTCATGAGTTGTTTTTGCCTGACTTGCTTTAGCACGCAGAATGCCCCCTTAAAATCGATTCATGCTTTAAAGTCGAGAATGCCAAAGTATGCATTGTGGAACCTTTAGATTGCCTACTGTCATGCGTCTCGTGCATTCTTCGAGTTGAGCAAAATAGTAAATGTGAACGACCACGAGATGCATATTGGAAGTGCTTTGGTTTTGCTCCTTCACAGGATAATGAGGTTTGCTCTTTACTAACTTCTGAAATCCATAGTGAAAGGGTTTGATCATATTATTTTCATAACCTAAGCTATTGTCAGGTTGGAAGATCATCATCAAGTGTCTTGTTCATGAAAGCTTTATCAAACATCCAAAAGTACTTGAGGAAATGCCTCACAGAAGGTTTGTAATACACCATTTGAGCTCAAGTGCTTAACAATATTATTCGATAGGACATTTGTTTTTGTGTTTACAGATTGTATATTGATTCATACCAGATCAACTAGGACAAACCCAAGAATATGGCACTCTTTCTTCGCCTGTGGAGATGACTTATTATCATAACCTTACTATGCTTGGAATCATTGAGGTTTTTGTTGATTTTGCTGCTTCAAAACTACAGAAAACTGCTGATGAACCAAGGGAAATGTTAGAAAAAGAAATACTGGAGCTTGTTGATGCACATAGTGGCTGTGAGAGGAAAACAAGCAAGAGCAGGGAGAAGATTGCGCGAAGAAGAGGGAATTCAAGTGATGCTACAGATAAGCAGACTAATGAACCCAAGGAAAATTCAAATGCTTCCTTGCAGAAATTACATGAAAAGAGGGGGAAATTTATGGATTCAAGTTTATATGAACTTGGACTGATGTGTGTCAGGCAATGCAATACTGATAACTATGATAAATGTAGCCAGCGTCCTAGCCAATCTAAATTGAGCCAGTACTCCAGCCTATTATCTTTTGTACTGAAAGCCTGTCTAGAAATGTTCAAATCACTTGCAGCGAAGGGAGGTGGGGCAACTATTGGAAATGTAAGAGCAGCCTTGTATGAAGATATAAAAAAGTTAGTGCAGCCAATAATGCAGCTCATATGGTGGCTTATGTTAGATTCAAAGCAAGAAAATGGTGAAATCAAGAAGAACATGACCCAATGGAAGAAAAACAACGAAAACAAAAAGGGTCAATTATGCCTGGCATTGACATGCTTGAAAGAACTGTTTAAGCTAAGTCTATCAGAAGATCGTTCTGGTGATATTATTGATGTTCTGATATCTTCGGCTCCACCAAATATAGAGGAGATGATGGACTCCAGCCAGCTCCTTGACAGGAATGACACTGCTATGGTTGAGGATCCAAACAGAAGAAGTGTTCATGTGTTTCTGAACATAATGAAGGTGTTATACGTTCGAGTTCTTTCGCAGTCACTTTTACGTGAATCCGAGGTACATCTATTTGTAATCTGGGAAGGAAAGCAACATCTGCTGGTTTGTCTTTTTACTAGATTAAATTAGTAGAAATAGGACGTTCGGTACACTTATTCAGCATAATAAACATAATGCACACAGTACACTAGATGCTTCTGCAGTGTCCATTTCGTTGCCAATATTCACATAGGCACCTAGTTCATACATTCCCTGTTGGCTCACTTGTCTTTATGGGCAGCAGTTACCTCACAATCCAGTAATTCACTTCCAAGTAATATAGATGTAGCTAAGTCTATCCTTTTATATTTGTGATAGAGTCATGGATACAAAGGTCTGTACCATCTACCACGAAGGGAGAACTTGTTCTTCCAACATGGCAGCTAACTGATTTTGAACACTTTACTTCCCTTTTCTTTGTTTGAGTATGGAAAATGCCGGATATGATGTTCTTCTGTTGACAAATAACTATTTCTAAACCGATCCTCATGAAAGAGACAAGCAAATAAAGAATTCAACGGTTTGCTTTGGTGTATGAACTGACATTCTTGTTCATTTCTGTAGGTTGTAACTGAATTGATTTTTTGCATATCAAGAAAACTACATTCTGAACAAAGGCATCATGTTGGACATTGGGCTGCAGGCTTATGTAGAAAGAAAATTATCCAAAGTCCAAGCACTGCACGAGAGGTGGTAAAACTTGCTGTCCATCTTATGACAGCTCCAGATGACATGATTCTTGTGCATGACATGACCACAGAGTTGAAGAAATTAATAACCTCTGGAGATGAAGACTCCAGAGATTCTTCGGAGGCATTTCTTATCATCAATTGTAAAACAAAGAATCCACTTGCTGCTGTCTTTCTTCAAATGATTGAAACATCTCTTATTGAACTGGAATGGGTAATTGGTAAGCTTAAGGCAGTGCTTACCTTAGGTTATGATTCTGCTAACATTGACGAGGATCAGCCGGCAGATGAAAGGATGCAAAGACTATTTCTGGAGGAAGCACTCTACTCAAGATCAACATCAGTAGTTCATGTCCTTTCGTCTTTTGCACATATGAGCCTTAAGGGTAGGTTGTAAGGTACCAAAAGACATCCCTTCTATTCAATTTCGACAAGTAGCCTGATTTTACCTTTGCATTCTCAGATTCTCAAGCAGAACAGTTTTTGAAACTGACTGCAAAGTTCTACAAGCTCTTGACTCGCATGTCAAAGTCTCAGATTGCACCTAAGGGCTACCGGCAATCCATACCAGGTCTCAAGTTTCAGAAACTGGTAGAAGAAACTTGCAGGCTGCTTACTGCTCCACTTTACAACTTCGTTAGTCTAGTTCAAGAGGTCTCTATCATTACATAAATACACATTGATGCTTATGTTTAATATGACGTCAGTTTAGCTTCAACTTGTTTACTATTTCTTTTCTTTTTGTTGCAGAATCAGCAAGCATCGAAAAGGGGGATTCTCGCCAAGATTAAAAGAGAGAGCAAATGCATTCCTGATCTTATTTTCCAGATCGAAGATTATGAGAAGTATCTCATCCAGCTAAGTAAACTCACAAAGGTGAACCTTTTGAGGCATGCTAAGCGTAGCGTAGCAAGAGATTTCCAGATACGACCAAAGGAGAAAGCTGGAGAAGAACAGCATGAAGGGGATTCTACTCCAGTCAGTGCTGCATCATCTGAAAGTGAGCCTGACGAGGATGCGGAAGGTCCAGATGCTCATGTTGGAACAAATGCTGATGAAAACATGCAGGCCAGTGCACAATGTGATGATGCCGTCCAAGATTCTGAATCTGATGGAGAAGAGGAAGAAATGCTAGCACGAAGGAAAAAAGCTAAGACAAATCAAATTGTGCAGGATTCCGATGAAGAAGACCAAGGCGAATAAAGTTTCTTTAGGCAGTAATTCAAAGCATAAGTTATGGTGCGGTGTTGGTGTTGGCACAGTCCATTGTTGTTGGGTGGGCTCGCGCTGGTGAACCGAGGTGGGGCTGTTGTCGTGGTGTGCACTCTGGTGTGGACGGTTGCACTTGAAGCCTTTGCAAGAGACGGGTTTCTTCAGCTTTGTGCTTTGCTTCGGTGTGTACCAGTTCTAGTCTTTGCTTGGGAGCTGTGGGTGAGGTTTTTGGTTTTTGGTGTTTCTCGTTGGGTTCTTGCCTTGTTGGAGCAGGTATTCCTTTGGTAGGTGTTTCAGGTGTGGGGCTCCTTCCCCGGTATTGGTGTTCCCTCCTTTATGGGCATTGTTGGTGTCGGTCTCTATCCTCTAGGGATGGTGCTTGTAATTCTTTCTTCTTTAGTGGATTGGTAGAGTTTCTGCCGTGGGTTAAAAAAGAGAGCATAAGTTATGGATGGCTCCAGGCTAGTGAAGATAGAGCAAAAGTAAATAGTAGACAACTTTGAACAGTTTTTGTAGGTTAACATGATGGTTAGAGACTATCTATAGATGTAATAGCAATTTTTATGCTCTTGCTCTAGAGGTGGCCAAATGGGCGGCTCGTTGTCGGCACGGTTGGTTTGGCTAACTAAACGGGTTGTATTGTGTTGGCTCGTGGGTCGGGGTGTCGATCCAGGCATGGTACGTTGGCCTTTCGGGCTGTGTTGGGCTCGCCTGCGCACGTTAAGCCTGACAGGTTGGGGTTGGCCTGTGTAGCGCAATCTTGACCTGATTTTTTTAATTCCAAAAAATCCAGAAAAATGTATAGAATTTAAATATATATATTAAAATTGTAAAAGATGGGTTCTATATCCATAAAGATACATATATATTGAAAATCCAATAAAGGGCTCTATTAATGTTTACATAGTTGCCTCGTTAAAATATTTTTCAAGTAAAAACTCAACATTAAAAAATCTTGGGAAAGGAAAAAAGAGTACAATATGTAGCTCTGTATACATCCATATTATAAGTGACGTTGTTTAGGTACAGATTTTCGAATACATTCTCCAACTCTGGATTATCTATGAAATATTGTTCTCGTGCATCAGTTTGTTCGAGTCTTTGGTTGTTAGAAGTATTTCTACTATCTCACTAGTGAGACTTGTTCTTCTCTCCATTAATATTTTTTTAAAAAAAAATTAAAAGTATACTAGGAGGAAATAATGGAGATAGGAATAGATAACACATCAGGTGCTAATATAGATAGCACTGGATATGTTACCTTATGGTCACATCACTATTGCTAAATTTTGAAGTCATCTGCATGGTAATCCACCGTATCACTATCCAGATAGGTGGATAGTTCTCTACTTATTGGGTGGACGATTTGTCTTGCTTTAGAAGGTGCTATTGTAGAATCTGAACCCCTAGACCTGCGGGAAGAACCTGCACTCTAGATTTTGTCCCACACATTTGTCTTTTTACATGTGGTGGGTGGTAACGGAGGTCGTTGCAAGCGAACTTTCTGAAACTTATGTTTGTACTTTTGATAAACTCTGGAAAATTTAGCAAGAATATATGCAAAATAGTTAAAATAATCTAGGCCTGTAGCATCACTAAGAAGTTGAAGAACATGAGCAAATACTTGAATTTTAGCTTTACAAACTAAAATAAATGTAAATACATATAGGAATGGTATTTCTTTCTAATATTTTAAGTATTTAATTTTCATAGCAACGATAGCCTCTCGTAAGACTATTTTATTTTTCATAAGCCTTCAAGTGACTAACAATTTCTAGAATACTACACACAATTATAGAAGATGTTAGATAATACAAAGTGGATAAAGCAACAATGTAATCATAAAAAAGTTTCAAAAACTAAAGTGACTTTTCAACAACATACCAATGCTACCCAATCTATAGTGTACTATCGTCAGTGCTACGTAGTGCGTTTGAATAAAAATAATAATGAAAAAGTGCTCTTATATGGTAAAATGCTCTTAATCATTAAGTAGAGTTCCATCTTACTGGCATGTCCAAGCCAAATTTTCTTGGACATACATCCATTGCCCTGTAAAAGTTATGATATGTTCTAATTGTTGGTTAGAATGATTTAAGAAATATATCGCATCACGGAAAGGTTTAATATACAACCCCAATCTCTTTAAATCGAATTTAACTATAAGATTAATAATATGATAGACGCATCACTGATATACCAAGAAGGATTCAACATATGTACTAAATAATGGAGTGAGAATATCCATTGCCCTAGAATTTGTAGCGACATTGTCTAAAGTTATTGAAATTTTTTGTAAGACCAAAGTCTTCCACGACTTTGATAATACAGTCCGCAATATTCTCACCCGTGTGAGCTACATCAATAATTTTAACCCTATAATTCTTTTTTATTTCCCAGTTGTCATTAACATAATAAGTAATTATACTAAGATAATCCTCCCTAGCCTGACCACTCCATATGTCCGAGGTCAAAGCCACCGAAAATGTACATGCACTAAATAGTTCTTTTTAATTTATCACAATGTTCATTATAGTATTTAACTAGATCCTGGTTGTTATCTGTCTAAAAACGGCAGTAAATATATGATTATGCACAGTCCTAATGTAATTTTCAAAAGATTTAGACCCCTAAAGTTTAAAGGTAAATTCTCCGAAGCAATTAAATGACAATGAGATTGACGAGTTATCTCTGGACTATAGTCCTAGCTACATACTGTATCGTTGTGGTTGTACTGCAGCTACGTTTGCCTCATAGTCAATTCTTGCCTTGCTTTACATCCTGCAGCATGTCTAAGCAAGTGCTCCACTCCACCTGAAGACTTTGACAATTCATGTTTACAAATATTACAAACAACATATGTTGCCTGAACTCCTTGTGAATCTGGCTTGGTTGTCTTATCGAAATCATCCTAGACTGCTGATGCACTTGACCTAGATCTCTTTGCTTTGGTGCCTCCAATGACTTCCAAGTACCTATTTAGCATTTAAGCATATTTTTGTACCAAAACTTGGTTGGCTCCTTGAATGTTAGTCACCAAAGATTTAGGAACCCAAATGACCTTTTTTTCTAGAATTGAAACTAGGTGTACTAACATATCTAGCACTTACTTTACCATTTCTATCATTCCTAAGCAAATAATGATCAAGATAGATAATTGAATTCAGAGTTTTACCCATGGGATATTATTTACCAATGTGTCTCTTTTCCCCGCAATTGATGCAAATTTGACTTTTGCTTCCTCTTCTTGTCATCTTAATTTGCTCTGTACCGGTTTGCCTCTTCTTTGAAAATCTTAACTTGATGTGCACTTCATTTGGGCACACCGAGGCATAATGGTCATTCTCATTGCAACCAAAGCACTTGATAATCTTTGAGTGTTCTTTGATTGTGTCTTATCTTGCTATTCTCTTTTTTCTTAGGAGTAAAGTCAATTCATCTCTTGTCATTCAACATTTGTTGCTTGCTCAAGGCATCATCAAGAGAGACATCCCCTTTGTAGCACTTTTCTAAGTCATTTGTCAATTTCTTGACTTGGACCTTGAGCTCTTTATTTTTCTCTACAACATTAGTCTCATAAAGCATAGAGGAAGAACAAACATCTATTTTTGAGCTATAAGGAATATCTAGCAAATTATTGCAAGAGGTGGATATGTCAACCTTAGATGCAATGCAAGGGCTAGCAACGACACATGGCATGTCATCTAATAAATAACATGTTATGCCTATATCCGCATTGGACTTAGTAAATTCCTTGAGGTGGAGAGACTTACGCTATTCTTTTAGCACATGATAATTATTTTAAAGAGAGAGATGTTCTTTCTTCAAAACTTTGAATTTAACATTTTCTTTCCCAAGATATTCATTAAGATCCTCTAGCATATCCATCAAATCATCATAAGAGGGTTCATCATCATCATCATTTACCTCATTATTACCTTTTGCTATGAATCATGTTGACATGTCAAAAAGCGATGGAGCCTCATTTGCATTTAAGTTGATTGATGGATAATTCTTTATGGCTAGCCCGACAAAGTGTCTTCTTTTGTCATCATTCTTCTTTCTTGAGGATTTGGACTCTTCTTCATCTTTTTCCCCATATGGACACTTAGAAGCAATGCGTCTATTTTCTTGACAATTGTAGCACCTTAGAGTCTTGTAGTACCTTGTCTTGGAAGATGAGTTTCTATTTCCTTGTGAGCCACATTTCTTCATGGGATTTTCCATTTTGCTCACGAGAGTGACCAATTCTTCTTTGATGTCATCATCTTCCTCATTTTGGCACTTCTCAACCTCATTTTCACTTGAATCATGCTTTGCCTTGAATGCATGAATTGTTTTTCTTGAGGTTGAGACCATCTCCTTGAGCTCGTGTTTGTCTTTCTTGTACATCTCATTTGTGATGAGATTGTCCAAAAGAGCGGTTGGAGTTATTTTTGGCAAATCAGATGAGTTGATGAATAATGCCACCGAGATTTCATATTTGTCCGGTAGAGCCATAAGAATCTTGTACACAATATCAAGATCGGTTAGATCACAAGAAAGACATTTGAGCTCATTTACAATGTTGTTTAATCTAGATACATCTCACTGATGTTCTCTTGAGTAAACATAGTAAATGACTCATATTTGAGCTTCAACTTATGCAATTTAGCTTCCTTGACTGGAGGTTACCTCATGAATTTCCATAAGAGTTGTACAAACATCATGAGAATTTTTAATATTGTTCACTCTATTGAATTCATCCACGCTCAAGGCACTATATATATTATTTAAAGCTTGAGCATCGTGTTGCAAGTTTTACTCTTCCATTTGAATGCGGTTTTGTGGATTAATAGGTGTAGCAAAATCCGCGTCAACAATTCTTCATAGGTTTGGACCCATGGGCTTAATATAGATGGTCATTCTAATTTTCCAATAAGCATAGTTTGTGCTATCAAAGTGTGGAGCCCTACTGAGGTGCATGACCTCTATAGTCACCATCCTTTATTCTCTAAGCGGTGAAGCCTAGTCAATGAGAAACCAAACTCTGATACCACTTGTAAGGTCGAGGAGGCCAACTAGGGGGGGGGGGTGAATAGGCTGTTTTAATTTTTGTTGGCTAAAACTGGGTTTTATACGAAAATGTAAATCAACTCAGTTTTGTATAATTAAAATCTAAATCAACTAGTCTCAACTAATTGCACCAACAACCTAAGTCTAAAACAAAGTTTGCAATCCTAAGGTGACAAGCACACAAATAATTCTAACACAATAAATTGCAAGAATGTAAATGAGCAAAAGGAGCAAACACAAACACAAGATGACACCAAGACCTTTTCCCGTGGTGTTAGGAGACTTGTCAGTCCCCCCTAATCCACATTGAGGTAAGCCTGAACGAATTGGACATGCTCCACAAATTAAGCCAACATCTAGAATCCACTAGAGTTGCTCTTGCTCTACTCCGGAGATGGTGAACACCGAACCACTCACAACGCCCGGGTCTTCTCACAACCTTCTTTGAGAAGATCACCAGCGCAACTCCTTCAAGCCGTCTAGGTGTCAGCAAACACTGAGAGTAACAAGTCGGAGACGACCACTTGAACGAATCAAGCGCCGAAGCTCGATGGATACACAATCCACCACCTAATGCAACATATGCACAAGGATTTGCCTCACCAAGTATACTAGGTGCAACACAAGTACAAAAGAGGAGAGATAGTTTGCTCTTAGATGAAGGGAGAAGGAAATGACACCAACCCCTCTCTCAACCAGCCACAAGGGGGTATTTATACCCCGCACAAAGAAACTAGCCATTTGGGGGAGAGATACCAAAAAACAGGGGAAACCGGACTGACCACCAACATATGGTCGGTCAGACCAGCTTCAATGCAATGGCTTTAAAACTAATCATTATACGCTCAACCGGTCTGACCACCGACGCATGGGTCGGTTAGACCGCACCAGCCTGGAGGCCGGTCAGACCGCTCCACAAGGAGTTCAAGCCAAACTCTAGAGGAAAACCCCTCTGGAAAATGTGGGGGTTTGACTGAGGGCCGGTTAGACCGCTCAACACATGGTGATTAGACCAAAACCCTACCAGTCATACCACTCCACCATGGCGGTCAGACCGGCATACAGCCAAGTCAGACCGCAAGGAGGCCGGTCAGACCACCCAACGCAAGGAGGTCAGACTAGCCACTGATAAAACAGAGGTAGACTGCATGCACTTCAACAAATTTTTGTGAAACACATTCGCCAATTGTCGTGCTATGTAAATAGGGAATAAATACATGATTATTAACATGTTGCAAAATATATATGTCGACTTTAGAATCATGCCACAAGGGTTAGGTACATAGACTCAAACCGGTTGCAAAACACATTCGCAAACTAAAGTCACATGCTACAAGAATTATGCATAAGCTTCAACTATTTACAAAACACATTCGCAAATACCGACAACATGCCACTGAGAGCTACAACAAGTATAATGAGCTATCAACACATGACACTCAAGCTACTAGTCAAGACACCTCTTAATAGTACGACAACCTATACTAGCAACCCGGTCTCCAAACCAACCATCGAGACCAGTAAAATTGTAATATACCATTTCTCTTTAGGGAGGTTAATTGTTTTAGAAAACAAAATTATTAAAAGGTTTAGAAGGGGGGGGGTTTCACTAAAGGTGGAAAACCAGGGCCGCAGGCTCTCGGCCCATAGTGGCTTGACCCAAGTGGGAGCCGGCCAAAAGGGATTCCATGGGGGGGGCAACAAACCCTAGCTGCCCCTTGCACCTCCATTCCTTCCCCCTCCCAGCCGCCACTTTCAGCAACCTTGCCCCTCCAAGCCGCCCCTACCCTGTTGCCTCCACCCTTGTCCAGCACCTCCACTCCCCAGCCCTGCTCCTCCCGTGCTGCCCTCTGTCCCTGGAGCCGACGCCCTCCTCTTGCTGCAAGACTGGATTTTGGCCAGCAGGAAAAAAGGGAAAGGAGGAGAGGAGAGGAAGAATGAAGAGAGAAAGAAAGAGAGGATTCCATGGGAAAATTGGTGATCCTTGTCGCGGTCTCCAAGGGTGACGATCAAGTCTTCCCCGCTATTTTTTCTTAATTAGTAATTTAAAACAATATTAGAGAGGGAACTAGATTGGTTTAGACCGCTGAGTTATTGTACTGTAAATTCGGGTACCGATTATGCGTAATTTGGGAATTTAATGTCCTAAAGAATTGTAGAGGATCTTGATATATTTATGTAGAATGTTTATTCATGTCAATCAGATGAGTAGATGTTGAGTTATGATTTTTGTAAGCTTGCTGTCCAGTGGGTTTGTTGTGTTCTGGCAGCACACATTAATCTATAGACTAAAAATAGCTTATGCAATAATCTAGGATTTTGATCCACTTGAAAAGGGTAGGTAACTTTTTAAAGATTCCAGAGAGTCCAAGAATATAATTTTTGGATAGGTAGAACAGAAGTTATGGAAGTTATGATTTTTGGAAAACTATAGTCCAGAACCGGGTTGCTGCTGGAAGTAGACGTGGGAAAACTTTAATTTGACAAAGTTAATGGCAGAATGGAATTTTTGGTATAACTAGGATATGGTAGGTAATTTCCTTTAGTTTATTAAAAGTTATAGATCATTATATTTTCATATGTGGATTAATAGATATAAAATTATTAAGTTTGATGTCCAAAAGATGACAGATCTGCCTTCTAGGTTAAAAATAGGGGGTTTAGATAATTTAATCTAAACTTTTGATCACCTAAGAAATTGTAGAAAATTATGTATAGATTCCATAATAATATTGATTACTATTTTATGATGTGGGGGTTAAAAGTTATGATAATTTTAGTGTTGAGTGTAAGATCGCGGAGGTCGACTAGAGGGGGGCGGGTGAATAGGCGGGTTTAAAATTCTTTTAGCTAAAACCAAGTTTTATAAGAAAATATGAATTAATTAGGTTTTGCTCAATTAAAACCTAAATCAACTAGTTTTACTACGTGCACCAACAAGCTAATACTATTAACAATGATATCAAACATACAAAGACATGTAAGCAATTTAATTCTAGGAATATAAATTGCACAAAGTAAAGCACAAGATAACAAACCACAATGACACAAGGATGTCCCCTAATCCATGTTGAGGTAAGCCCAAACGAATTGGACTGGCTATACAAATTAAGCCAAACACATCAATTCCATTAGTGGTTGCTATTTCTCGCTCTGGGTAGGTGAGCTCCAACTTTCACAACACTCCGGACCTCTTCACAATCTTCTTTGAAGAGATTACCGGACACGACGCCTCCAACGATGTCTAGGTGTCGGCAAACACCAAGAGTAATAAGACAAGACTCTTGCTTGACTCTCACCACGTGCAATGAATGCACAATCTCAAGTGGATATGAAATCCACCTCTAGATGCAACACATGCAACTAGAGACCTCTCTCCTTGCTCACAAGGTGCAACACATACACAATTGAGAGGAGAACCTCACACTAGCTTAAGAGAATGAAATAGAGTGCCAAGATATTGTCTCACAACCAGTCAAGGGGGTATTTCTAGCTCAAACCACAAAAACTAAGCTGTTGTGAGCAGAAATCAGCAAAAACCAGTATTTACGGTAATATCGTTGTACAAACCCGGTATTACCATTTTTACTGTTCAACGGTCGGAAAGGGTGCATTAACTACTCAAAAAGTAGCAGTTAAATATTTTAGTGCGGTAATACTGCGTACAAATCCGGTATACCGTTCTGCGGTCATACCACATCTAAGGGCGTGTAACAGCCCAAATTTCAAATTTCAGTTGAAAATAAAACTTTAATTATTTTTATGGAATTTTTGAAATTGTAAAAGCTTTTCCTTAATTGTTTTAAAGCTAAAATAATTTATTTAAGAAATCTATAGCCAATTATAAGTTGAAATTATTTTATTTAAATCCAGAATGCCCTAGAGAATTTCTATGAATTTTCTCATAAATGTCGGATTTTATTTGCTATTTTCTAAAGCCTTTTTGAATTTCTAGAATTATTTAAATTAGAAAAAGAATAAAAAATCCCCGCACAGTAGCTGGGCCAAATTCATTCCGGCCCAACACTGTTCTCGTTCCGTCCGACCAGTTTTTCCCGCGCGTTGTCGCTGCGAACCGTCCGATCAAAATCGGATGACCATCGTTCCGTCCGACTAGTTCTTCCCGCGCGTTGTCGCTGGGACCATCCGATCAAAATCGGACGACCATCGCTCCGTCCAACCAGTTCCTCCCGCTGACAAGTGGGCCCGCCTACAACGTCGTCTTCCCCCGCATCTTCTTCTTCCTCCGGCTCCTGCGCTCGACCACCGTTACCGCCGCACTGCCGCCTTCAATTCTAAGATTCCCTCCCCCACTTCCCTCGCAATCGCGCGCATTCAAACCGCCGGTTTCAGCCGCATTCATTCCGACCGTTTTCCCTCTTAAAAATGTGCATTCACGCCGGGCGTTCGCCATCGCCGCCGTGACCTCCGCGCACGTTATCCGCCTCTCAGCCTCCCCTTGCTCTATAAAAGCCGGCCCGGTTGCACCTCTCTCCACTCACTCTAGAGCCCCAGCTCTCCTCACCCCAATCGCTCTCGTGCGCCTGCAAATTGAGTTTTCTCGTCGCCAGTCGAAGCCTCGTTCTTTTCCGATTCCGGTGCTGTCCAGTCTCCTCCGACCTCCTCGACCACACTCTCAGCATCGCCTCATTGCTGCGATCCTCGTGCGCCCCTTCGCTTCGCCAGGAGACCGTCGGAGCTACGTCACCACCGTCGACCGAACTTCGCCGCCGCTCCTCTCCGTCGCCGACGACCATTCCGCCGTGTCCCTTCGCCGCAAGGTAGCGCACTAGGTTCAGCATCTCGCCCTCTCTCTTTTGCGCATCTCCACACACCTCGCCAAGCAGCATAGTGCCGCCGACGCCATCGCCGGAGTGCTACCGCGCCTCGGGCCGGCGTGGCTCGGCCACGTCAACACCATCTCGGCACCACCTCAGCACATCTACATGCGTGGCGCCAGCGTGGCAAGCTGCGCCATCGTTTTTCTTTCCCTGTGCACTGTTCGGTAGACCACGTTCACCGTGAACTCGTGCCTTCCTGTGGACCCAGTCCATGACTGTGGGGCCCACATGTCAGCGGCTCATGTCCATGCGCTGATGCAATAAATTGAATTTCCTTTATAAAAACAATTTAGGAAGTTTGGAATTTCTGATAATTAGGATTTAATTTAGATTTAAAATTTTTCGGAGCTCGTATTTCTTCATACGAACTACGATTTAGGTGAATCAAATTTCTAAATTTGTATAAAATTAAGATTTAGCTAACTAAAGGAAAATTATTTCATTTGGAGTTAATTTGAATTAATTTGTATTTCATTTGAATTTGGCTTATTTTACGTGTAAAGACTCTGACGACTCCGGAGACCTCGACCCTGTTGAAGAAGTAGAATACCAAGATTTTGAGCAAGACGAGTTACACCATTGACCATTTTGACCCCAGTATCTCAAATTATTTAATTTTGTTTTAAATTATTATTGCATGCTTAATTTTATACAGTTATTTTAATTCATGTTTTAAATGTCTAGTTAATCCAATTCCCATGTATAGCCAAATTTGAATGTTGAATCATTATTCTCTTGTCACCTTAGTCAAATAAGATTTGAAAATACAAATGTGCTTAGACATTGCTTAGATCACAAATGATGTAACGGTGCCCCGATCTTCCGCAAGGTACTGATAAGTCGATTGTGGAGAACTCGACGTTGATGATCCGAAGGCTCCGACCAGAACAGATCAAACCTCCTGCAATCACTACACCACTGCTCCGATGGTTATCAACCGTGCCGAACGAGGTTGACCTTGCCAAGAAGGCTATCTCCTGCATGCGAATCGAGAACACAAGTAAGAAAGTAGAAGATGCAATCTGATATTGTATTGCGAATATAGATGAAGTTCACAATGTGGGGTTCCTCAACCGAACGTGCGGCGAGACAGCTAAGCAGAATAATCTCAAAGAAAAACCCACGTTAAACTATGACGGCTACTGTATATATATAGGGGGACGTGAGGAGCTCGACCTAGGGTTGTGCGGTCGCGGGAAGAGGCGTGCACAACCTGGACTCCGACCTCGACACACTTACAAGACCATATTAGGCCAAAACGGTGACACAGCACCTTATTCACTATTCAGGTCGCGTATCTCTGGTCGAAGACTTGGTCGTAGGATTGGTCCTAGGGTGGTCTTGAGGAGTCCATGTTATCTCTGGTCGTAAGCCTTCTTGAAGTAGTCATAGACCCTGCAGAACTGGTCGTAGACCTTCTTGCACTGGTCGTAGTCCTAGATTCCTAAGTACAAGTAAATCATCTCCGTTAGGCAGCATCATAGAGTTCTCAAATAATACACTCAGCTCTAGAAACGAATTTACCTGATAAATAAGTTAACGAGCACGTGCTCAAGTAATTGGACCTTGCACATGAGGAGTGTTCGTATCAGTAGAAGTGATGTCCTCATCATCCTCCCATTCTTAAATTGGAGTCGTCCTCGACTTAAGATCATCCTCGCGCCCAAGAAAGGCCGCAAATCTACAATGTTAAAACTGGAGCTAACCCTGAGATCTGCAGGCAAGTCTAACTTATATGCATTATCATTAATACGTTCAAGAACATTAAAAGGATCATCTGCACGTGTCATGAGTTTAGACTTTCTTAATTCAGGAAATCGTTCTTTACGCAAGTGTAACCACACAAGATCACTAGGTTCAAAAGAAACATGCTTGCGTCCCTGACTACCAGCAATTTTATATTTAGCATTCATAATCTCAATATTCTCTTTCGTTGTCTCATGCATCTTTAGTATCAACTCAGCACGTTGTTGAGCATCAAAATTTACTTTCTCCGAAGCTGGAAGAGATAACAAGTCGATAGGTGCACGAGGGATGAATCCATAAACAATCTCAAAAGGACACTTCTTTGTGGTAGAATGCAGCGAACGATTATAAGCAAACTCCACATGAGGCAAGCAGTCCTCCCACATTTTTAAGTTCTTTTTTAGCACAGCCCTAAGCATAGTGGACAAGGTTCTATTGACAACCTCAGTTTGTCCATCGATTTGGGGATGACAAGTAGTGAAAAATAACAGCTTAGTCCCCAACTTACCCCACAAGGTTCTCCAAAAATGACTAAGAAATTTAGCATCACGATCTGAAACTATCGTATTCAGAATACCATGCAAGCGAACAATTTCCTTAAAGAACAAATCATCAACATTTTAAGCATCATCACTTTTATGACATGGTATATAATGAACCATCTTAGAGAATCTATCTACGACAACAAAAATGCTATCCCCCCTTCTTTGTTCTAGGAAGCCCTAAAATAAAGTCCATAGAAATATCTTTCCAAGGTATGCTTGGAACAGGAAGAGGCATGTATAAAATATGAGGATTAAGTCGTGACTTAGCTTTTTGGCACGTGGTGCAGCGGGTAATGAAGCGTTCGATGTCACGCCTCATCTTTAACCAATAAAAGTGGTGGGTCAGAATGTCCTCGGTCCTCTTCACGCCGAAGTGACCCATCAATCCTCCTCCATGCGCCTCCTGTAACAACAAAAGACGAACGGAGCTAGCTGGAATGCATAGCTTGTTAGCACGGTACACGAACCCATCATGCACCACAAATTTATTCCAACTCTTTCACTCTTGACAATTTAGCAACACATCTTTAAAATCAACATCATGCACATATTGCTCCTTTATTGTCTCTAATCCAAAGATTTTGAAGTCAAGTTGTGAAAGCATGGTATATCTCCTAGACAAAGCATCAACTATCACATTCTTTTTGCCCTTTTTATATTTAATGACATAGGGAAAAGACTCAATGAACTCAACCCACTTAGCATGTCTGCGGTTCAGGTTGGTTTAACTTCGAATATGCTTCAAAGATTCATGATCAGAATGTATTACAAACTCTTTGGGCCATAAATAATATTGCCATGTTTCCAAAGTTCGAACTAGAGCATATAATTCTTTATCATTGGTAGAATAGTTCAAACTAGGACCACTTAATTTTTCACTAAAGTAAGCAACATGTTTTCCTTCTTGAATTAACACACCACCAAGACCTATGCCACTAGCATCATATTCTAATTCAAAAGTCTTGCTGAAATCGGTAAGTTGAAGCAAAGGGGCGTGTGTTAGCTTATCTTTGAGAGCGTTGAAAGCTTGTTGTTGTATGGTAGCCCAAGTAAAAGGAACTCCCTTCTTTGTAAGCTCATTGGTGGTGCAAATGAGGGTCTTGAAATCCGAACAAAACGCCGATAGAAACCAGCGAGCCTTAGAAAACTCGCACTTGTGTGACCGTTTTAGGAGGCGGCCAACTCTGGATAGCGACGATCTTGGCTTGATCAACTTCGATGCCCTGTGGAGTAACAACATACCCAAGAAAAGAGACTTGATCCGTGCAAAAGGTGCACTTCGCTAGGTTACCAAACAAACGTGCATCTCTCAAAACATTTAAAACATCACATAAATGATCCATGTGTTCTACATATGACTTGCCATAGATCAGAATATCATCAAAATAAACCACCACAAATTTTCCAATGAAAGCACGTAAAACTTCGTTCATCAAACGCATGAAAGTGCTAGGTGCATTAGTTAAACCAAAAGGCATCACTAACCACTCATATAGTCCGAACTTAGTTTTAAAAGCAGTTTTCCATTCATCTCTCAATTTCATTATAATCTGGTGGTAACCACTCTGCAAGTCAATATTTGTGAAAATAATAGAACCATTCAACTCATCAAGCATGTTATCAAGCCTAGGGATAGGATGACGATACCTTATGGTAATATTATTAATGGCTCTGCAATCAACACACATACTCCAACTACCGTCTTTCTTAGGAACCAAAAGAACAGGAACAACACAAGGACTAAGGCTTTGTCTTACGTACACACGGTCCAAAAGATCTTGGACTTGTCGCTGAATTTCCTTAGTCTCCTCCGAATTGGTCCTATATGCAGCACGGTTTGGCAAAGTTGCTCCTGGGATCAAATCAATTTGATGCTCAATCCCTCGAATAGGTGGTATTTCCAGGGGTACCTCAGCTGGAAATACATCCACATACTCCTGCAAAAGGTTAGCGATAGCAGGAGGTAAGGAGCTAGATATATCCGCAAGTGAATATAAAGCATTTTTTGCATATCAAAGCATAGCATGACATCTCATTATCAAAAATTTTAGCAAGATCAGATTTGGTTGTAAGCATGACACATGATGAGACTCAAGCTACTAGATATGACCCCTCTTAATAGTACGGTAAATCTATACTAGCAATCCGGTCTTCCAACCAAATTCCAAGACCGGTAAAAGACTGGGAGCACATCCTTAGACCTAACTAGTTATACCTTTGCCTTGAGCATCCTCTTGAAGCTTGATGACACACGTCTTCACTTCAAGTCCGGATCATTGTCTTGATATGCATCAACCCGCCATGCATCCTTCACGTGCCCTCCATCAACATCTGATGGGTCTTCTCTTGACTTGATAATTAACTCATGATCGTCTCATCTTCGAGATCTTGATATGCATCAACACATGATGCATCATCTTCTTGAATCTTGACTCGATGACGATCAACTCATTATGCCATCCAAAGTCTCCATCGTCATGGAACATAATCTATTCATCCAACTCATGGAAAATATTAGTCCTACAATGATTATCATTAGTTACCAAGATATACACGCCTTAAATACTTCTGAACAAGCCATTACTGCTAGGTACGGTACTACTTCCAACTAGAATCTGGTAATACCGCTCTCCGGTAGTACTGTTCCTCAAATGCGGTACTACCGATTTCCAAAGGTTTGAGAAACACAGAAAAACACCCTCTCTGGAAATAATGTACCGTCATGTAAAACTCGGTATTATCGCACAACAATAATACCGCTCAAGAATTGCGGTCATACCATTTTTAGAATTCAAAAGAAACTCTCAAAACATGCTCTCTGGAAAAATACATAATGTACCGACTTGCGATAATGGCTCGGTGGTCATCTTGATCTTTACGAATAGTTTCTAGAAGCTTAGGCATATGCAAGGTATGACTCATAGTTGAAGAAAATGACACATTCATAATCATTCAAGCTACTAGGCATGATCCCTCTATTTTCTTTGCATTGCTATCTCCATGTTGCCATCCATAATCTGGGACTAAGCCTTTAAAACAACTTAGCACACACATTAGTCCTATAACACAATTACAAATAAATTTCAAAGTAGAGATTCTCAATATATGTGGATACAAGAATATGGATCAATACTAATGAAACAACAAAACATAGGGTGAACTTCTCCTAAATGTGTGCAGACACGAATGCGTAATAAAAACATATGCACATATTCAAGTTAAACTTTTAGTGGAGTTCAACCTATATTTTGGATCCGAGGAATGCAATAAGATATAAGAATATGATGTCGAATGCATACCTCCATGATTTTCACCTTTTCATCCAAATAAGACTAAATAATATCATAGTCAACAAACATGTTAGTCGCACATATAGATTTGTCATTAATCACAAAAACTAAATTAACGAAGCTTGAACTTACACCGGGACAGCAGGGGGATTGTCTGGTAAAGGGGGAAATTGTGGAATTGAAGAGCGTTGTAGATTAAGTGCTGATTTGTATATTGTCGTATCTTGTATTGAGTTGGTTGTTTGTGTTAGGCGATGTGGCATCGGGATTGGTATCATCCTCTTATTTTTCCTATTAAAGTCGTATCGGGCATACCCTCATTTATTGCGGTGACCGATTTCCATTTTATTCTTCTAAGAGAAGAAACTTCTCCGACCTCTTTTGCCTTCAACTTTCCACGACCCCCTTTCTTTCTTTGATCCAATTCCTAACCATGTCGAACTTGATTACCAACTGGTCAGTTTCTGTCCTCAGTGGAAAGAAGCTTGAGGCCCTGGAGAAGATTGAGATGCTTCCAGATAAGAGTCTGATTTCTTGGAGATCAGCGGTTGGAGAGCACTCTCCGAGCGGCGAAGATGAGGAAATCCATGTTTTTCTTCCATATATCGAATGCGGATTTAGGCTCCTGGTTCATTCATTCCTCCCCACGATCCTGGAGCATTATGGAATTGAATTGGTGAACCTTTCTCCCAATGTGATTGCTAACCTCAGCGTCTTCGTCTACCTCTGTGAAGTGTACTTGGGAATTCCTGCAGACCTGGAGCACTTCAAGTACTTCTACAGGATGGCGAAGTCAGGGAAGACGACGGGGACGCCTGGGGAATGCACCTTGCGCCTCCACAAAAGAAAAGTTGATGAGTACATACGTATGTACTCAAAATCTTCGTGGTCGTCATGGAAGAACAATTGGTTCTACATGACGGTTACCGAAAAGGACAACCTCTACTATACCGATAAGAAAGTGGTCGAGAACCCGGAATGACGCTCCTCTGTGAAGAAGGAAGGAAAGGTGGGAAGATGAGTTGAAGTCATCCAGCACTTTAGTATCAGGGGTTTAACTTTTTGGCACGTAGTGAGAGATTTCTCTCTACGCCGGATTAGCCTCCTGAAATCCCGAGCACATTCAATGCTATGGTATATTGGTCGTGACGACGCTACCAAAGATTCCAAGGAGGGTAAGTCCCAAAAGATCCTGACCGGTTTGTTTGTCTTGACTGATTACTTTTGTAACCCTAAAGTATCTCGTTCATTCTTGCATCCCTTTCTCCTGACGAGGTTAGAACCCGGATCAAAATAATCTGCGTCAGGGAGCCAGATGAAAATGCTGATTTCCCCCGGATTTTGACGATTGTTTCTGCAATAGAGAGAGCTGAGAGGCTTAAGTAAAGATACCAACAATCTTTCACTATTTATGTGTTTTTCCGATCGGTTTAATGTAACTCCTCTTTGATGTGTAGTCGGTCAGATTGAAGATCAATGAGGTCACCAAGAGTTGTGAGCCTATTGATACTCCGATTGCTTCTACGACCACCCGAGAAGGTGATCTTACATAGGTAGGTAACTGAACAGAAATGTATATTCTAGGTGAAGAATTTTTGTCACATAACTAACTTTGATTGTTAATTAGGCAGTTGTCGTAGAATCCCAAGTGGTTGCTTATGACCCGCCAGTTGCTACAGAAGCAACTGCTCTGGAGGTCGATGAGACCACACAATCCAACCCTATGGTCAGGGATATTATTCTCAACCAGTTGGTCGACGAGATTGATTCCGACCTCTTATCGGTGGATGTGAGGGGTCTAACCAACCCTACCGATTTGGAATAGGTGAAGCAGGTTGTAAAGAAAATAAAAGCGAGCGCATCGGATTTTGCTTCAGCGCGCTCCAAGTTCAAGACTAAGAAAACAAGGTATGTATATATGAAAAGGAAATCTATGTAAATACTTACCTTTAGTTTTTTTAGAGTCTTGAGCTTCTTTCCATCTTTTCTTATAGATCCTCTGGTGTTCCTGTCGCTTCCGACCAGTGCATCCCTCAGGAGAAGGCCTCTAAGGAGAAAGAGGTCGAGCTAGCCCCCGAGTAGGTGACAAAACCAATGCTTGTTCTGGAACCCGTGGTGGCTCAAATCCCACCTATGGAGGTGGTGGTATCTGAAGATTTCCAGTAGGTTCCAACCTCTGCTGGAAAGCCTCCTCTTCTTGTTACTTTCCCTTGTCCCTTTTGAGTTTTCGACAATAAAGAACTCGATGAGGCTTTGGGGAAGAATATCGGATCGTCAATCAAAGACGAGTCCCAATTCCATTTTTGCTGAATATAATAACATGGCAATACAAGTAATCTTACACAACCACTTTTAATTGCCTTTCCCTTTAAACTTTGTCAAAAACTCAAAGGGTCTGCTATTTTTGTAGCATTTGGTGGAGAATTTTGTTGTGGTCGGAGGATTGACCCAACGAATAAAATTTTTGGAGCAAAGAACTCCGAATTAGAAAGTAAACATCTTTTCATATCTTCTTCTTTCATCTTTTCATATCTTCTTATTTCCTTCTTGACCAGTTAGCTCTTTCTTTGTTGATTAACTTCTCTCTTTATCATATTTGATAGATTCAGAGAATCTTAAAAAAGAGGTTATGGCGAAAGAAGCCATAATAGCAAGCTTAATGAAGAATATCAAAACAAAGACCGGTCGATCGAATATCTGACGACCAAGCAAAAGGAAGTCCTTGAGACTTTCGAGAAGAAGGTTGAAGGTAACTGATCGTAAACTTGACCAGCGTACTATCATTAATGATATGTATTTATTCTTTGGTCTACTCGAGCAAACTCAAGTATTGAAGACAGCAGAAAAAGCTCTCGAGTTTGAACGTGGTAAGGAGGCATCCTTTGGGCATAATATTAAAGAGAAGGTTAGGGCCTTCAATAAGATGCTTTTCGATATGGGATCAGGAACGCAACTGCCCAGCTTAGGAGATCCCATAGAGATGATCAACTTTCTTAGCCAACAACTCGAAGATCTCAGAAGCTTGCTCAAAACTACTCGGGAGAAGTATGCACAGACTTTATTTGAAGCTGTCAAAAATGGAGTTAGTTTTGCTTTGGTAAAGCTGAAGGCCTCCAACCCCCATAAATCTCCAAGCTATCGAGGAAGACTTCAACTGCTTGAGAGATGATGCAACCAAACTTTTCAAGGAAATGATACCTCTCGGAAATAAGGCTTCAGAAGAAATGGAGGTCGGATCTCCGACACGCATCGATCAGTCTGGTGATCCTAAGGAGTAGGCTATTGTAATATACGAAATATAGATGTAAAAACTCACCTGTCTTTCATCAATAAAGTCTTTTGTTTATCCTTTTGACTTCTGAAGTACTCACATATTTTTTAGCCCCATCTGCTTGCATAGTAGAAGATCTTTACTAAAGAAGCAGTAAGCCAAGAATAAGAGTAAAAGTCATGACTACTATTGATAGTATGTCTGCTTATATGATAAAAACTGATCATATTAATACTAGGAAATCAACTGTGGTCGAAACCAGTGTGTGACTTCAACTGGTTGTAGATCTATTTTTGATAATCGAAATACCAAATGATAGGTTACATGGTCGGAAGATAAGACTTGTCTTGAGGAAAAAGAAAATATACAAGGATGTATGCAATAAACGATAAGTGATCCTATTTATATGTAGTATCCAAACTGGTAGTAATGATTGCTAAGAACTGAAGACATAAGAAACACTCTGCGAGACGTGGTCATCTTTGAAGTCCATTGGCTTCATTCTTGGTCTTCAAGATTGTAGGAAAAGGAGATTTTAGAGAATCCCCTCAATTCTTGTTTTTAGGATGAAATCTCTGTCGCTAGGAAGCTCCTTCCAATGGACAGGACCATGTGCGGAGAGGAGAGACTTCGACTAGGAGGCTTTCCGTGTCTCGACCAGTAGCCAAACAAGAGTAGAACAGAATATTGTAGGACCGTAAAGGCGACTAGGGGGGGGGTGAATAGGCGCTTTCACAACTTTATCGCCTAAATCAAATATAGCACGAACTTTACTACTTTAGCTATGAAAGCTAAGAAGATCAGTAAGCACACAGTGGAAGCCTTGTGCTAAATTTGATATACCCCTCAGGCGCAAGACACAAAACAAGAAAAGAACTCACTTGTTCTTAGCGGAGTGCTTGGCGATATACCCCAAAGCAAGACACCAAGGCTACCACGGGCGTCGATCGGCTACCGACGGTCAACCAATGATACGATCGGCAACTAATGGCGGTCGGCCGGTGGGTATCGATTCGACCAGCGATCTTGGCGGTCGAAAAACACGGTGGTCGGACCGCCGTTGCAACTGCCCGATCGGCCGGTTCGATCCGATCTTGAAAACTCAACCCAATTCCAAAACGAAATTTGATCCAACTTTTGATTCAACCAATGAAACTTGACCAAATTTCGAGCACACCTCCCTAAAGATATTAGAGACCTATTTCTAGCGACGATCCTTCAGATCCACTTCGCAGAATCGATCTCTCAGGGTTTTACAAAAGAAGTGCACAAACCCTAGAAATATGAAAATCTTGATTCACGACTTGCTTGTGGGGGTTGATGATCTAGAAGACTCTAGGAGTATCCCCACACATCAAAGCAAGATAAAATAGTCCAAGGGACCAAGCATAAACCTTTGAATCAAGGAAGCATCAAAATCATCAAAAAGGGAGAAGAACAACAAAGGGAACAAATGACCTTTCAATTAAGCATCACAAGATTGTTTGATCACACAAGATGCTTACAAAGCCTCTCCAACAAGGAGGGCAAGAGCTCACACAAGGAGCACACCCCAAACCCTAGTTCTCCTCTCCTCTCCTCCAAACCCTAGAAAAAAGGAAGAAGGGGCCAAATGAATGCTTGAGAGAGTTTTCCATCTCCCCCCTTTCTATTTATACTAGAGAGCTAGGGTTTCACTTTTGGGACCACTTACACATGGGACCCACACACATAACTATTGAAGCAATCGCCTGCTTCACCACGTGTAGGTTGATCAGCGGTTCTCATCACGTCGCCAAGCCTCTCTTGTCCGAAACCCATCGGAACCTTCCAGAGACTCGCACTGATATCCGCACCACTTGATCCAACCAGCTGCACCGAACCACACGTTCGATCTATCTTGCCCATCCTGCACCATGCTTGAGTCACACGACCTCACCCGGTATCTATGATCGTTCTGGACCTCAACTCTCCAAGCGTAGTCCCGATCCATTCACCGTTGACGTCGTTGACCTGTAAGCCACCTGCACAGCAATAGACAAACAAACCGTTTCCGGGAACAAGTTCTTCACAACTTGACCCACGTTAGCTCCGCAATGCAATATACAACAATAAAGCATTGAAGTTCATATAATAAACACACTCAAATCACATCAATGCAGACTTGGCTAACCTCCAAGTCAATGCGGTTCGACCAGCCCCACAGGGCGGTCAGGCCGATTCAGCCGATCGGACCGCTCCCCAAGCGGCGGTCGGACGGTCCAAACAACCAAATTTCAGTGAAAATCCAAACCTTACGAATTTTCAACTCAATAGAACTTTTGACTGGGAGCTCCAAAAAAGATGGGACCACATCCAGGAGACTCCCCTCACTTGCCTACACAACCTATTTTTGGCTCAGCTCCAAAAACCAACTTTTAATATGGCGGTCGGACCGGCCACCATGGCCGGTCGGACTCCTCCACGGGCGGTCTGACCGCCCGACACAACCGGTCAGACCGCCTGTGGTCTGACAGCCTTGGAGCAAACCCGAAAACGCGAGATTTTGCAAACCAACAACGCCATTGCCAATTGACTCATCATCCTGAGATCGTGCACATATCCACAAATATTGAAGTGAAGAAATGTAGTCTTTGAAATCTTAAGTATGTAAAGCACTATATGTAGTTGTTTGTGTCAAGCTCTTTGTACTCGCATGTTTCTTTAAAAAAGAGTGTGGTCGTGTGTGAGAACCATTGACATAATGGTCACGACTAGGACCCTTGTGGCGTTTGACTTAGATGTCGGAGCCAGAGAGTAACAGAGATCCTTTTAAAGGATATCGAGAGAAGTTGGTCTTCTCCGATCATTGTAAACAACAATAGTAGGCAACCAGAGTTTGGTTATAAACATATAAACAATATCACTCATCGAAGAAAATAAAGAAATGATAAACTTTATTGAAATATGAACAAATGTAGAAGTTAAATTATACAAAGAACTTATGCAATTGATCAATATTCCAGGAATTTGATAAAACACACCCGTCTGACATGGCTACTCGTACTGAACTAGGTCTCGTGACTTCGACCACAGTGTATGGACCTTCCCACTTGGGGAATGCTTGTTGTGATTAGCCTAGCTCTGAATTTTTCTGAGAACCAGATCGCTTACAGCTAGGCCAGGAGGTTGCACCTTACGACTATGATACTTTCGCATGGCTTGTTGGGAAATTGCCAATCGTATTAGGGCTTGGTTTTGTCGTTCATCAAGAACATTAATGTTGTCGAGTTGTCGTTCTTCTTGATCGTTTTCATTGTAACGATCAGTTCGAGCAGAGCATATTTTCAGTTCTGGAGGAAGTATGGCTTCAATACCATAAACAAGAAAAAAATAGTATTTCACCGGTCGCACGACTGGTCGTGGTTCGAACGGCCCATAATAAGAAGGAAATTCTTGAACCCCGACCATTGTGTTAATTGGTCGAACACTTGGTATTTCATCCCTTGCATTATCATCTCATTGGCTCTTTCGACTGCTCCGTTGCTCTGTGGGTGAGCGACAGAAGCAAAATGTATCTTGATACCTAGATTTTTGTAGAATTCTAAAAAATTCCATTGGAGAACTGGACACCATTATCTGTGATTATACTACTGGGTACACCAAATCGTGTGATCATATTTTTTGTGAGAAGCCTCTTAGCAGCCTCAGTTGTTATTTTAACAACTAGCTCGGCTTTTATCCATTTAGTAAACATGTCAATCATGACTAATTGGAATTCGAAGCCCCCGGGTGCTCTTGGGAAAGGTCCCAGAATGTCTAATCCCTAGGGTGCAAAAGGCTAAGAAAGAGGTATTATTTGCAAAGCTTGTGCTGGCTAATGTACTCGTCGACTGTGAAATTGATATGGTACATACTTCATCACGAGCTCTTCTGCATCATGAAGGGGAGTTGGCCAGTAGTATACTTGCTGAAGGCTTTACTGGCCAATGTTCTGTAGGAATGATATGCTCCACAGACTCCTCCATGAATGTCAGATAGCAACTTAATGCCATCTGTTTGAGCTCTGCATCTCATCAACACTCCATGAGATCCTCGTTTATACAAGGTATGTTCGATCAGAGTGTATGATTTGGCTTTTCGAGCAATACGATCAGTCTCTATATCATCTTCAGGAGTAATGCCACGCTGAAGATAATTGTAGATCGACATTATCCAATCTCTACCAGGGTCGTGCGTGACGACCTCCTGTGGAGCATCCATGCTCGCATGATCGATTTGTACGACCTCTATTGGAACATACATGTCCTCGGAATACTCGACCACCGAGGGTGAATCGAGTTGCTCGAGAAAAACTCCGGGCGAGACATGTGACGTCGTGGAGGCCATCCGTGCCAATTGGTCTGCCAAAAAGTTTTCCTTTCTAGGAATGTGTTGGATCTGAAAACCAAAGAAGTGCTTTTCGAGTTTTCGTACTTCCGCCAGATAAGATGACATCTTGGTACTTGAGCATTAACACTCTTTCCTGACTTGATTCACTACTAGTTGAGAATCCCCTTTCACTAGTAATCTGCGAATCCCGAGCGCTCTGGCTGCTCGGAGTCTTGCTAGTAAACCTTCGTATTCTGCTACATTATTTGTTGCAGGAAAGTTTAGCTAAATGACGTATTTGATATGTTCTCTAGGTAGGGAGATTAGGACGGCTACAACCCCCGAACCTTTGAGAATCAAGGAACCATCAAAGTACATTGTCCACTCGTCATGGTGTTTGTACTCGGGCCCTTGGGTGGGTTTAGGGTTTGTCCATTCGACAATGAATTCTGCTATAGCCTGGAACTTAATTGTTATTCGTGAAATGAAATGGAGGTCAAACGCCCCAAGTTCAACCACTCATTTTGCTATTCGCCCCAATGATTACTTGTTTTCGAGAACTTGACTAAGGGGATATCCGGTTAGTACGACCACTTTGTGGGCTTGAAAGTAATACCTTAGTTTCCTTAAAGCCATAAAGAAACCATAGAGCAAGTTTTGTACCTGTGGGTATCTTTCTTTTGGTCCATATAAGACTTCGCTTACGTAATACACCGGTCGTTGGACGTTGTCACGTTCTACAACCAGTACACCACCGACGGTATGTGGCGTTGCAGCCACGTAAATCAGCAATGTTTCTCCCGATCTTGGAGAAACTAAGATCAGGGTACTCGTAAGGTACTTCTTATGTTTTTCAAAGGCATCGTCTGCTTCCTTAGTCCACTCGAAATTTCCATGCTTCCGAAGAAGTTTGAAGAAAGGTAATCCTTTCTCACCTAACCGTGCTATGAAACGATTTAATGCTGCCATGCAGTCGGTTAGTTTTTGGACTTTCTTCTTTGTGGTCGGAGGGCGCATCTGGTCGATGGCCGATATTTTTGTTGGATTTGCTTCAATACCTCTAGCCGAAACTAGGAATCCAAGAAGCTTTCCCAAAAAAACCGCAAACACACACTTCTCTGGATTTAACTTAAGGTTATACCTTCTTAATTTATTGGAAGTCTCGTGTAGGTCGGAAATATGGCCGCTAGCGTCGATGCTTTTCATAACCAAGTCATCAACATAAGCTTCTAAATTTCGACCAATCTGAGGATTAAAGGTTTTTTTTTGCATCAATCTTTGAAAAGTTGCACCAGTGTTTTTTAGACCAAATGACATCTTAACATAACAGTAAGTGCCATATGGAGTGATGAATGAAGTTTTCTCTTCATCATCTTTACTCATATTAATCTGGTGGTACCCTGAGTAGACATATAAGAAACTTAACAACTCACACCCGGAAGTAGAGTCACAAGTTGATAATGCGTGGAAGTGGAAAGTTATCATTCATACAAGCTTTATTAAGATCTGTGAAACCAATACACATTCGCCATTTTCCTTTCCTTTTTCTAACCATTACAGGGTTAGCGAGCCACTCTGGGTGGTCGACTTCACGAATAAATCCAGCCTTGAGGAGCTTATCGATCTCCGACCGGAATGCCTCCCTCCGATCGGATGCGAAACGTCTTAACTTCTGCTTTATCAATTTTTGTCAGACTGGAGAGCTAGCATGTGCTCGATCACCTCCCTGGGAACTCCGGGCATGTCGGACGCCTGCCAGCCGAATACGTCCTGGTTTGCTCGGAGGAAGGAGACGAGCGACTTTTCCTATTTGGGGTAGAGTCCTGCCCTGACCAATACCTTTTTGGTGGATGCATCAGCGTTTCTTGAGCCAGATGGTGCGTTGGTGCCTTCCAGAGGAACGACTTAGCCTAGTGGTACCTTCTTAGTCTGATCGGAAAGCTTTTGGACTATCTTTGGCCTAGAGTGCTTGACCTACATGGTAGGCAGATTAGTTTATCTAGTCAAAAGCTCATCGACCAGTTCTAAGGATTTTCGATCACATGCATAAGCCATTTTTCGATCTCCTCGAATCGTGATAACTTCCTTTAGTGCTAGCATTTTTAAACTTTGATTACCGTAGTGCGTGGCTATCAGAAACTTTACTAAAATCGACGTCCGAGGATTCCATTGTATGCGGTTTTGAAATCTACCACATCAAATGTAACCTTTTCTATTCGGAAGTTGTCGGGTCTTCCGAACGTAACCGGTAGGGACATATGTCCTATCGGTTTGGATGTAGAACCAGGAATTATGCCATGGAAGACATACTTCATGGGTTTTACCTTAGACTTGGAAATCTGTATCTCTTCCAATGCTCACATAAATAAAATATTTAAAGAACTACCTCCATCTATTAAGACTCGATTAACTTTACAATTGTTAATAGTAGGTTCAACTATGACAGGAAACCTACCTGGTCTAGTCGACGGGATGGGAAAGTCTTCTTTGCTGAGGAGATTATAGTTTTCGACCGCCTGGATAGCTGGACAATGATTGGAGACTCGGCAAGGTTCACCTCCCGTTCCACGACCTTCAGATGACGTCTTGACTCGTATGAGGAGGATCCACCAAAAATCATATCGACTGTGTGCTGCGGCTCCTGGTACTCCATCTCTTCATTGCCATCTTTGTCCTTCTTAGAGCTTGGTTCTCCAAGTTCTGTTATGGAGGTAAAGAGACCTTTACCTAGGTAGTAATCTTCCAGTTTCTTTTGTCAAGCCCAGCAGGTGAGCAAATCATGCCCTGTTGCTTGGTGAATTGAATACCACTTCTTATTTTTCTTGTAATCACTGGTCAGAGTCTTATCCTTGTTCCGACCAGTGAAGTCTTTCTTGCTCTTGGTAAATTTTTCAGGAATCGCAAGGACTTCCTTGTTATCGGGTTTGCGATTCTTCTTGTTCTTGAGAGACTTCTTGCTTTTCTTCTATTGTTTCTCTTGTTTCTTCTCTTCCAAGTCTCTCTTGCTCTTGCTTTTCTTCTCTTGTTTCTCCGTGGGAAAATCTGTGATCCTCATCGCAGTCTCCAAGGGTGACAATCAAGTCTTCTCCGTTGTTTTGTTTTCTTATTTAGTAATTTAAAACGAGATTAGAGAGGGAATTATATTGGTTTAGACTGCTGAGTTCTTGTATTGTAAATTCAGGGAGGCCTGGAACACGTCGTGATGTGGGTCAAGAGGATAGGAGCTCACCGGAGTAGTCAGAACGGTAAGGAGGAGGCGGCGGCGTTGCGCGATGTGGATGCCCGAGCTGCGGATGTCCGAGCACGTGGTCGGCGTTTGGGTTGCGGACAGGGGTAGTGGATGTACGCACGAGGAGGGCGAAGCAGGGGCGGTGCTGGAGGGCCCGATGGTGGTGGCAGGCTAGCGTCGTGAGGCCAACGCATGTGAGCGCGAGGGGATGTGCTCGTCCTTGTATCGTATGGTTCACTGTTTTTTGAAACCGTTTAATACAATATATTTAGAGAATATTCTTAGAATATGTATGACCATTCAGAACGATTTAATTCGAATCACTCAACTAAATATAGGAATGAAGATATATTTACGACCACCTCGTTTGTGTATGGCCTGATTCAACAAACCAAACACAAGGTAATTAAACGGTTAATTAGGATGAGAGGACTCAGGAGCCGAGACGGCGACGTCTGACGGACCCAACCCAAGGTAATTAAACGGTTAAACCCATTCGGGTCCAGTCCATCACACCACCCCTCCACTATATAAGCCTCACTCGTCTCGTTCGCAAAACCCTAGAACCCGTCCCTCCGCTGCCGCCGCCTCGCCGCCGCTCACCGCCATGGTAACATCGCTCCCAACCTTTCGCCGCTTGTCTCCGTAACCATGAACCCGAGCTGACCCATCTCCCCTCCTTCCATCGCAGGGCATCGACCTCGTCGCCGGCGGCCGGAACAAGAAGACCAAGCGCACCGCGCCCAAGTCGGATGATGTCTACCTCAAGCTCCTCGTCAAGGTACGTCCAGCCTCCACCCTGATCTGGTGGCGTCTTCGCCGTTTCGTGCTCGGATTTGGATTATGAATGTCCCCGCGTCCCTATCTGTATGTGCGCAGCTGTACCGCTTCCTGGTGCGGAGGACCAAGAGCCACTTCAACGCCGTGATCCTGAAGCGGCTCTTCATGAGCAAGACCAACCGCCCGCCGCTCTCGCTCCGCCGCCTCGTCAGGTTCATGGAGGGCAAGGTCTCTGTTTGCTCCGTATTCGTTTGGTTTGGGGTTTATTGGTCCGCGCCTTTGGTGATTTTGTATGACCTTGTTCGGCTTTGTGCTTGTGGGGTTGCAGGAGAACCAGATTGCTGTGATCGTGGGCAGTGTTACCGACGACAAGAGGGTTTACGAGGTGCCGGCGATGAAGGTGGCCGCGCTCAGGTTCACTGAGACGGCGAGGGCCCGGATTGTGAATGCCGGCGGCGAGTGCCTCACCTTTGACCAGCTGGCGCTCCGCGCGCCTCTGGGCCAGAACACGGTAATTTCTTCTGCTCAATTCTATGTTCCAATATTGTTTGTATAGTTAAGAATGCTTTACTGGGAATGCACTTTAGTGAGGGTGTTCACTGTATTCTTGTCCTGTTCTTTTAACTGTCATCTGGTATATATGAAGTAAGTTCTGCATTTTGCCATCTTTGTTACTAGCAGCTTTTGTTGTTGAGACTTACCTGACTGCACAATATTCCTGATGCTCCACGTACATTGTATATGCTCGTTTTGTATTCTGCAACTGAAGAAATAGTACAAGACTACAGGTTTACATGAGAACTTTGAATATTTTTAAATATAACCCAGTGTCTCAGCCATACGAAATGTTTTCTCAATCCTCCTGTTGTCTCTCAATGATGAGAACAAAGCGGACGGGCGGCCAGAACCTGAAGTTGTGTTGAGTGTCTGCATGTTTGTACGTTTCTTATCAGGATTGTGTCTGAGAGAAGAAGTTACTTTACTTGCTTGTCCTTTTAATTGTCCATGGTGTTTTCACCTTATATAAGTTAGTTTGTCTGCAACAAATAAGTGCTAGCCTTGCATGAGACACATCCTCGTAGGCGATTCCTCAAGATTTCTGAGCTACTTATCTTCATTAATTTTGAGCATACACCTGCATCAGTTACTTTCTTCTTGGGAACCTTACTGAAGGCCAAGGAGGTATAACAGGTGTATAGATCTATATTGTTGTCTTACCAGCCCGTTGCATTACTCCATGTTTGCTTTGGTGCCAAATGGTCTAACCAAAATCTTGCTCCTTTTTTTGGGTACTTGGTGATAGGTTGCTTTTGCTGGTTCCATTGGGCCAAACATTTGACTTTGGAACAGCTATATTTTTTCTGACATGTCATGCTAGAATGTTGAAGCATTTGTGCTTGCTCTCTCCTCTTACTTTAATATTTGACCACGTATTTTATTGTTGGAAGAATGGCATATGATGCATAATCTTACGCTACACACTGAATGCAATGTGTGGACCAATAGTCCGCTTATTGTCTGATGCCACTAGCTGACTAGCGTGATTTCATTGTACAAATGTTTATCGGGTGTTACATTTTGCATTGCCAGTTATTGATGCATTCAAAAATCAAAATTTTAGATATTCATAGCAGAATATGCTGTGACTTGATCTATTTTTAATGTACTTTTTAAAGTTGTAATGTTTCAATCATGAAGGTTAAAACTTGTTGTGTGTATTGTATTGTTCCTGTTTGTGTGTAGTGTGCATATCTGTATGGCCTATTCGGTTGTAGAAATGTGCTATAAAGTCTTCTACAAAGGATTTTCTGTTCTACTAATTATTGTGATTCTAAGGGATGCAATGCAGTGGTTGTTGAATATACTCAACATCTTGTGTTGTCTTGAATGGGGTGTAATTCTTCTGATTTAGAATTCTATAGTAACACTTGTGTTGCATACCCATATTAAGCTTATATCCAGGCCGTTATTTTTCACGCTATTATGTGGATTTCTTCCTTCTTAAGTTCAGGTGTAACGACACTTCGCAGATTTACTGTTTGGTGTTGATGGTAAAGCTAGCAATTCTCACAATTTACAATTTTCTTGAAACAGGTTCTCCTGAGGGGTCCTAAGAATGCTAGGGAAGCTGTGAAGCACTTTGGTCCTGCACCTGGGGTACCGCACAGCCACACCAAGCCTTACGTCCGCTCCAAGGGAAGGAAATTTGAGAAGGCAAGAGGGAGGAGGAACAGCAGAGGCTTTAAGGTCTAAGTTGTTGCATCTTATCCATGTGGTTGCACCAAATGTGCTACATAGCTCTTGTTCGAGTCTGAGAGTTTGTATGTTATCACTGAAGTGCCAGGATCAGCTAAATTTTGTTCGAATGTTATGCACTGTGTATCAGAAATTTTAAGTGTTTTGTCAGCACATTAGGCTATATTACCATGGATCTGTGTTTGTCTAGTTTAATCACTCAATGAGAACGATCTATTTTTATTTTTGGTTGAGTTTGGGTTATGCTACATTCATCTTGCTAATTGGGTTGTTTATTCGTCAAGTGATTAAATTTCAGCCACTTTTCTCAACCCTTGGATTGAGATCTGACCACACATACTCCCCGCTTCCTATAACCCACCCCTCACCCTTAGAACAAAGCACAAAAGTAATCTAGTTTGTACAAAAAAAATATGTATTTAAATTTGGTGAACCCTACAAAAAAGGTAAATCTCTAATATATCAAAAAATAAACCTAGGTGAACTCTGCTCATACTAAAACAAATAGAAACTAAAAGTTGCAGTAATTTTGTGCTAAAATTGCATATTATCTGGTGTTGTAATTTTATGTTTAGTAGTGTGTAATTAATTTTAGATGACAGGAAAAAAAAAGGCAAATGAGAATTAGCATGGCCTTATTGGAGGTATCGATGCAGAATCATATAAGCGTCTTAGCTAACGGGTTGAAAGCATCGCTACTTGCTACTTTCCGGCCAAAGCATCGCCCCTGTGAAGGAATCGGATCGCCGAATAATGTGAAGCGATTTTTATTGCAAGTGCTTTAAGTGATCACTACACGCGTATAAAATCCTAATCTTTGCTTTGTTTTGTCGTTTGTCATGAGTTCTTGACAGTGGTGGAGTTACTATATTACCATATGTGTGCAGTTACTGAGCATAAATTGTAGAGTACATATCTATATATGTGTGTATTTTGATGAGGTAAAATAACTTTGAATCTGATGTCTCGTGCATCCCTGTAGCTCTACGTGAATCCACACTTGGTTCTTGGCAATCAGATTAAAATTGCTGGTAAAAGCAGCCACGGCTAAGACGTACAAAATCCAAGGATGTTCCCACAGTCCATCCTAATTCTTTCGCCACGAACTAAGTAGGATGGTTCAGCTCACCTGCATCCCTGTTTCCTTCTTAGTTCGGACACACCTCGTGTCCATGGCGTGGAAGCAAATTAGCAAAACAGTTTTGTTAGTGTTGTCGATTTTAAGTCTGTTTAGTGTTCTCGATTTCAACTTTTAAGAGGATATCGTCTGCTCGTTGCTCGGCCAATATTTCAGGTAGGGAGAAGTACACGGATGAAGCGCGCAAAGCTGTGTCAGAACTCAGAAGCAGTAGCCAGCAATTAATTGTGAGATAGTAAACTATTTTATTCCTGAGCATTCGTCTTTCTCGCAAGATCACGACGCGCGCGAATGTCAAACATGTCTATTTGCAACTCTAGTCGCTGAAATACGTACGAACCAGTTTATTGAAAAGATGCCTGACAGGTAAGTTTATCTAATTTGAGCAATATCACATTGGCATGCCCGTAATGTCATCGAAGAAGCTCCACAGCTGAGCTCCCACCTCTTGGTGATGGCCGTACACGACCTGCATCTGATCCGGTGGCGTTGTCGACACCGGCACGACGGCACCGGCACCGGCACAGTCCACCACCGCGTAAGGAGGCGGCTGGAAGGACCCCATGCCCATGTCGACGGCGTCGTGGTACTCCATCACCTGCTCCCTGGGGGAGGCCAGTGGCATGGGGGCGGCCACGGCCGAGTAGGAGGAGGATGGGGAGGCGTAGTGGCCGTGGTAGTAGTCGGTTGGCGGCGCGTCCTCGTTGGGGAAGTTGACCTTGGCTTTCGTCCCGCGGATGCGGCGCGCGGCGCGGTCGTAGGCCCGCGCGGCGGCCTCGGCGGTGGCGAAGGTGCCGAGCCAGACGCGCGCGCCCTTGGCCGGGTCGCGGATCTCGGCCGCCCACTTGCCCCAAGGCCGCCGCCGGATGCCGCGGTACAGCCTCCCGCGCTCCCCACGCCGCTTCCTCGCCGGCTCGCCAGTGGCTGTCGCCTCCTCTAGTAGACACGTGACACATATGCATGTAAGTCAGGAGCAGCCAAGAGTGATCAGGCACACGTACATACATACGTACTCAACTCACTCGTGTGGGCTTATATATTACCTTCCTCGGCCGGTTGAACGACCGTGCCGGTCCTCATGTCATGAGCCGTGAATTCCAGCTCATGGGTTTGCCCGGCCGCCGCTGGCACCTGCGGCCACACGTCGGCGGCGCAGAGGCTGCGCTTGCCGCCGCCGTGGCTACTCGGCGGCATGAGATCCGATATGATCGCGCCGCCGCACATCTTGTCCCGGCCCGCAGTTTCTGAAGGATCCGATCGATATGATCGAGCAGCTAGCGCTAGCTACTAGCACTACGATCTAGTGTAAGCAACCGATCGACTTGTGGCATGGTCTGTGCGCGCCTTTATATAGACGTAGCTAGAGCTAGAGCGAGATCGGGGCGAGTACGTGGTCGTGTTCGTTGGCGTGCGTGGAAGGCGAAACGGGGCAGCTTCCTCGGTCAGCCGACGACGGACAGCGCGTCGTTCTACCAGTGCGCGCCGGTCAGCGTCACTGCTCTAGTCTGGCCGCCGCGCCGGTGAGAAAAGTCGCTCGGACAAGTCATGCATACGTGGGTGCATGGTATGTGCAGCACCGGCAAGAGTTACTGTTACCGCAGCCTTTGGAAAAAAGTAATCGCGAGCTTTTGCTTGTTTGGACGTGAAATAGCAATTCTAGATCTCTTGAAAAGAAAAGACAAAAAAAAAAGTTTATCCATACAAAATTTAACTATTTTTTTATAAAAAATTGTTACATTTTACAAGTTCATTTATAACTCTATTATATATAAATTACACTAAATTATTTATATAATTTTGGTTTTTAGTCACTGTAATTATTCTTGAAAGTCTTAATACCTCGTATTTCCATCACATGATTCAAAATATCGCATGTACTTTGAGATGTTGAGCAAAAATAAAGATAAAAAATAAAATTATATACCAACAAAATATGGCAATATGATGAACCCGTTATATTCTTCACATGTACTAATAGATGTTGAGCAAAAACAAAGATAAAAAATAAAATTATATACCAACAAAATACGGCAATGTAGTGAAGCCGTTATGTTCCGAAGAAAAAATCATAATAAATTCGGAACCAATTCATCATATAGGAAAAGTGCAAATCTCAAAATATATCGAACGAATAAAAATTCAACTATTTTTTTTTCTTACAGCACATCAATAACATGAAACTTATAGCACATCCAACAAACAGAAAAGTGGCAGTTTTGACTTCAAAAAATTATCGAAAGTTATATAATAATTTTTAAAAAAATAGCACTATAGACATACGGCATGTGCCCTTGTCATGTCTCCGCCACACGCATCCTAAAAAAAACCGAAACAACTTCTTTTTTTTGCCGGTAGTGGTACTATTTATTAACACTATTTAATTTTGCTGACGCGGGGTTGGGGATCCGGTATCGCCTGTCGATATGTTCATGATATCATTTTTTTGCTATTTTACCTGCGAAAGTTAATTTTACTATTTCGTTAGACGATTTCAGCCACTAACTCAGTTATTGTTACTGCAGTACAGAGTAGCCAGCCGGCAACTTATTTCGTTCCTTCGCTGTCGGCTACGTACGTACTACTCGGCTGCTTGACCTACTCTGACCGTTCGATCTAGTGCTAAATCCACCAAAGCACTCTCTCTCATCTCATTGTGTCAGGCAGATTAGTATAATGAATCTGAAAGGCTACTCCTCTATCTAGCCGGCTGCCTGTACCATACTGCATGCATTGCATTAAGTATTGACGTGCAATTGGCATTGGCCTATTCAATAATCCAAGTAAACACTACCGAGTTAAACTACATGTGAATGAACGATGGGCTTATGGCGGCAGATAATTAAAGTATTGGCGAAAGTACATGGTTCTAGATGATGAAGCCATCGACAGTACTAGTAAAATAATATACCCACTGATTCACCATCAAATCTAGCTCCACGTCAAATGTGACTGCATATCAACACGTCAGATCGACTGGTAATGACAATTAATTACACTATATTTAATCAAGCAAAAATTAGTCTAGTAACACCGTTTTCGGTCGTATTCAGAGAAAGGATACTGTTTTTGTGACGCACTATAAAATAACACTACGAACAGCCGAAAATATAAAAAATAACATCGCTGTCACATTTTTCGTCGGTCTTTAACAGCAAGGACATATGATGTGAGATAATACAATTTTAATGTCTGTTTTACCCCCTCTTCACACTCTCCAGCTTGACGGCAGATCGTCTCCCTCTTTCTCCAACTCCACGGCAGCGTGGGTGACGGCGACACTCGGGTGGTGGAACGACGATGAGAAAGTGAGCACGGCGTGTTAATGATCTTGAAGATCTCGTTTTTGAGGTTGAGGGGGAAGGAGGAGGTCTTCAGAAAGCTGGCATCGGCGGCAACCATCACTACTAAAAAAACAGGCTATAAAAGATGTCTCATCACAGATGGTTACTCTGAAACCGTCTATGATAAAATAATCACAGACGGTAATCTTGGAACCGTCTGTGATATAGACCTATCACAGACGGTTTCTAAATACAACCATCTGTGATATGGACCTATCACAGACGGTTCTTAACAAGAACCGTCTGTGATAATCAAGAACCGTTTGTGATGACTTAGATTATTATAGATGGTTATTCTTAAGAACCATTTGTGATAATTCACAAACGGTTCTTAAGAAGAACCGTCTGTGATAAGTATCTCATCACAGACGGTTTGTATTAAGAACCATATGTGATTTTACCATGCTAGGTCCAGATATCAGTTCAAGGTTTTGAGAGCTTTTGACTGATCGGGGACATGGTTGGGAACCTTCTCCGACCAGGTTAGATATTGAGTAACCTCTGGAATCCTCACGACCAGTGAGGTCGTTAGCCTTAGGGGTTACAACCACGAAGTCGTATGGTCCCTTATTTATTAAATAATAAATAGAGATTTTAATCCTCGTCACAAACCCTATACTGGCTGAGTCTCTCGTGCTCAGTCACGCTTGAGATCTCGTTCTCAAGACCGCCCAAACCACGTGTTTGGGACCGCTCAGAGCTTGCCCCTGAGTGTGAACCTATTCTACCCTGGATCCACGCGTCCAGGCACGCTCGTGATCTGGCTCGAGTCCACCCAAATCACATATTTGGGACTGCTCAGGGTTCATTCCTGAGTACGCCCAGGACTTCGCTCTTGGGTACGCCAGAGCTACTGAAAGATCTAGACCCGCCATTATGAGTTAATGGAGTGTTTTGGTGATTAATGACAAATCCAAATATGAGACTAACTCTTTTATCAAGTATTATCTTTGTGTAGTCTCATTTGGATATAAAGGTGAAACACAACGAGGTATGCAATCGACATCTCAATCGTATATATTGTTGCATTTCTCGGATCTAAAATATAGGATTGAACTCAACCATAAGTTAAACTTGAATATGTGCATATGACCTTATTACACATTTGTGTATGCACACATTTAGGGGGAGTTTTATCCTATATTTTGTGGTTTCTTTAGTATTGATCCATATTCCATTCTCCACATATATTTGGGATCTTTACGTTGAAACAAAACCTTTGAGTATACAAAACTTGTGTAGTTCGTATATACTCATGTTATGAGTATATAGAACTTGTGTAGTTCTTGTATACTCATGTTAGAGTATATATAACTTGTGTAGTTTATATATACTCAATTGTTCTCTCATTTATCATCATTAAATTTATGAGAAATTAAGTGGTTATCATCAATTACCAAAGAGGGAAAGATTGAGGTATCTTGTCCCACCATTATGAGTTAATGGTATGGTGTGGTAATTAATGATGATCACATTGTGGAACTAACATTTTCCATGAGTTGGATATATAGGTTATGTTCGGGATGATGAAGACTTGGGATGATCATGAGTTGATCATCAAGTCAAGAGCTTGGTGTAAATGATGCATCATGAGTTGATGCTTATCAAAAAGAGATGATCATGAGTTGATCATCAAGACAAGAGAAGACCCATCATGTGTTGATGGAGGTCAAGTGAAGGAATGCATCATGCGTTGATGCATGTGAAGAATCGGGATGAAGAAATCATCATGTGTTGATGATGATCAAGACAAGATCCCGAAGTGAAGAAATCATCATGAGTTGATGATTGTCAAAGTCAAGGACCCGGACTTGAAGTGTTGATGTGCGTCATCAAGCTTCAAGAAGATGCAAGGCAAAGGTATGACTAGCTAGGGCTAAGGATGTGTTCCTAGTCTTTTACTGGTCTCGGTGTTTGGTTGATAGACAGGATTGCTAGTATAGGATTGCCGTACTATTAAGAGGGGTCTTGACTAGTAGAATGAGTTAGTCATGTGTTGATAGCTCATTGTGTTTGCTCTAGCTCATCTATGCATGGAGCTATTATTTGCGAATGTGTTTTGCAAATAGCCGATGCTCATGCATTCAATCTTTGTAGCATGGGACTATACTTTGCAAATGTGTTTTGCAAATGGTTGAAGTCCATGCACTTTAGTCTTATGGCATGATGCTGTTATTTGCGAATGTGTTTTGCAAATAGTTGATGCTCATATTTGATTTCTTGTAGCATGTGACTTAAGTTTGCAAATGTGTTTTGCAAATGGTGTAAGTCCATGTACCTTCTTCTTTGTGGTATGATTCTAAAAGTTGGCAAATGTGTTTTACAACTTGTTGGGAATCTTGCTTGTGATCCTTGTAGGCATGGCTTATCAATTGGCAAATATGTTTTGAAATTGAAGTTGTTGAAAAAGCCATTGCTGTTTTCAATCAGGACAATCGGAAGTTCCGGTGGTTAAACTGCGGAAGTTCGCAGTCGGACGGTCCGATTTCAGTGCTCGATTTTTCCAGAGAGCATCCGGTTTAGGGACTTAGCCGATTTTCGAAATGCGGAAGTTCCGGTGTGTTACGGGCGGAACTTCCGATTATCGGTTGCTCCGAAATTCCGGCGGTTCATTTTTTCCAGAGAAGCACCATTTTTGGGACTTAGCCAAAATTTGATGTGCGGTAGTTCCGCTATGTGTTGAGCGGAACTTCCGAAGATCGGAACTTCCGCAACTTGGTTGGCGGTAGTTCCGCACTAAAAAATCAAACGGCTAGTTTCTCGTCTGACATAGCCGTTGCTGTGCTTTTCTCTCTCATGCGGTAGTTCCGGCCTTTGCATGGCGGAACTTTCGATTTCCCTGATTTTTCAGGGGTTTGTCTCCCAACGGCTAGTTTTTGTGTGTGGGCTATATATAGCCACCTTGGCCGGTTGGGAGAGGTTGCTGGTGCTATTGTGAATTATTTGTGATCCTCTTGAGCTAAGAGCAAGCCTCTTCTCTCTTATGTGCATGTGTTGCACTTGGTGAGATTAGAGAGTAAACCCTAAGTGCATGTGTTGCCTTAGGTAGTGGATTGTGTATCCACTTGAGCTTAGACACTTGATTAGTTCAAGTGAAAGTTTGGATTTGTTACTCTTGGTGTTTGCCGACACCTAGACGGCGTGGGGCGTCGTCTTGCGGTGATCTTCTCAAGAAGCTTGTGAGAAGACCCGGCGGTTTGTGAGTGGTTTGGTGCTCACCATCTCCGGAGTGGAGGAAGAGCAACCATAGTTGAGTGAGGTGTTGGTTCGGTTAGGAACCGGTCTAAGTGTTTGGACTTACCTCGGAGGTGTTGGCTTAATTAGTGGAGCCGGTCCAATTTGTTTGGGCTATCCTCAACGTGGATTAGGGGAGACCGGCAAGTCTCCGAACACCACGGTAAAACATAATCGTGTCATCTTGTTTTTACTTGTGCTTTACTTTGAGCAATTTACATTCTTGCTTTAATTGCTTATATATCTTGTATGATTGCTCATATTGTATTGTGTTCATATTGTCGGTGCACTTAGTTGAGCCTAGTTGATTTAGGTTTTAATTGTGCAAAACCAATTCGCTATTAGCTTCCGCATTTATATATTGGTTTAGCGCGAAAGATTTTTAAAACCGCCTATTCACCCCCCTCTAGTCGGCCACCTCGATCTTATAGCTACACGCTCGGAGTGCCACGAACCACTGTCCGGGAAATCTGATGTGCAGAAGTGAGATAAGGCATCTTTGATATAGATGAAGAGGTAAGGAAGCTAACGAGTATGGTCCAGACTTGTCCAAAATTGGAAAAGCAGGTCCATACCAGAGTTCTACTCCATGCCTCTAGTCTAGGCACTAGGCTCTAAATCTTATGGTACTGCACCCACAGCCTATATTTTCTATCCTAGGTTGAGCTGGAGTCTAACCATCTACTCGCATGAGACAACCATATCGATCCTATGATAATAACGCGTTCCTCCGCACTCTCTTGAAAGGAGAACTAACTTAGAGATGGTTCTATGTTAGTAGGAATGTCACTTTAAGAAGAGGTAAGCTTTTCAACATAATACTTTTGAAAGGGGGGTTTTGGAATAGTAATTGATATGAAGGTAAGGATTAATAAAATATTTAGTGCAATATAGCAAGCAAGAAAGGCATACTTAAGTTATTGCTACAGTTTCTATTTTATTAGCGTGGTCCGATCTTATTGCTCTGATACCACCTGTGACGCCCCGTGTCATTACCCCTAGGGTAATCACACTTAGAATCTGATTACTATTAAATGCCTGGTAGAACACCGCTCCGACGAATAGCAAGCATTTTATCAGAGTTGCGCAGCAGAATAATAAGATAGAAACTGTACATCTTTATTACAATAGTAGCCACGCAAAGCTATGGTTCTTAATACAAATATTACACAAGCACAAAAGGGAGCTTCTCCGCTTCTGAAGTCTGCTCTAAAGTACCGCTCTCCTATTCGTCCCACGAGTCAAAGATGGCGCCCATCTCGCCCTGGTCCTCGTAGTCGGTGCCTTCTCCTCCTGCGGCTGCATTGGTACCTGTAAGTCCTTTGTCCCACTCGGGATAGCTCCCGGTCGGACTAGGATCTACAAAGGAGAATACTAACAAGGTTGAGTACAAATGTACTCAGCAAGCATTAATAGCAAAAGATGCACTGCATGACTGATCTCTGTTCGCTATCACAATTTCTAAATCATCTCTTTTCAGAAAATAACTCATTAAAACATTAGGTGTCAAATTTTAATTCCGAAAACACTACCTGTCACTCTGAGAGAAGATAGACCCCTAGCGGTTCCCGTAGACTCCAATCCATGAGACTGGCATGAATTCATGATTTGATATAGCACTGCGCAGGCTTGTACCACTTTACCCATAGCTACTTTGAACTCTCTCTGAGCTAGGTCACCGCATTTCCTTTGATGCGATTTCGAGTTCAGAATACAGAACGTTTTCCAGGTTACGTGAGTAGGTCTCCACCCATTACTTTTCGTCGGTGATGATTTAGTCACGGTGCTGACCTCGTCATACATCGAGTTCCAGTAATGTTGGTTGGGGCGGCTCTCGTCTGTGCCCAACACTCCACCTTGGGGCGGCTCTCTTCCGTGCCCAATACTCCAATGTAACCCGTTGTGGAGAACTTAATTACGTAACAATGTAGCATTTTCTGCCCGCCGAAACGGGAAAATGGTTGGCACTAAGGCGCCGGCTCGGGTCCTCTGGGCGCTCCGCGCAAGTCATGCGAGGCGTCGAGCGTGTCCTCGAAGTAGCCGTCCTTCGCGGTGACGAGGGCCATCCCGAGGTGCATCTTGTCCGCGCGCCTCTCAAATTCCGCCTCCGCGATGAACTCTGGGTCGCAGTCTAGGAGCATGCAGGTCGTCCCGCCAGAGATTGGTAGGCATCGAAGCGCGCCAGCGATGAGTGTGTGCGCGGAGTCAAGGAGGAAGGCCTCGGGGTGAGCAGCATGTTGAGCCTGTGGAGGCCCGGGCGGGCGAGGCCGATGTGGCCAGCTGCGTAGGATGGGAGTCGACCAGGGAAGGTGATGGGGTAGGAACGGTGTGCCATCGCCTTTGCAGCGGCGAGGAAGCCGCGGCGGAGGAAGCGCGACATGGTGGTGTCGACCGTGGAAGAGGAAGAGGAGGTCAGTGCTGAAGTGGTGGGTTCTTTGAGGCTTCTGGAGAAGGAAAGTCAAGTGCGGGAGCAGGTGAGGGAAACGTTCCGCGACGAGATTTGTGTTGTTTGATGTGTCGCTGGTCATCCGATGGTGAATGGACGGTGCAACTGTAGAGTACGCGCACAACAACTCTCCCAGTGAAGGAGGGTACACTCGTCTTTTCACCAACCCAACATGACTAAATGGCACAATAACTGTTGACGATATCATTCGGCATAATTTTTTGTCGTCGCGGTGTTATTTTGCACTATGTCACCAACAAAATATCATTCATCTAAATATGACTGAATTAAATACTACTGAACCAATTTTCCCTTTAATCAACGGCCTTTCTTTTGATGGAAAAGGGTTGGTGTGCCAACAGCCAAATGCAAGGGAAGACCAACACCAGAGTCAGAGTGAAACATAGAAAGACAACCAAGGAATTACAAAAGTAGGTAAAGATTAAAAAAAGTAGCGGAAATAACTTTTGTAAAGATTACAAAAAGCAGCAGAAAGAAAGTAAGCAATAATCCAATCGGACGTAATCTTGTCTAACCCAAATTGGTCAGCTCGAGAATGCGACTCAAGTAATTAATGCGGCTAAAACATTGAACCCAGCAGCTCATAGTTTGTTGTGGCCCTCTGTTTTTGCAAGTGTGTCAGTGTTGCAAGTAGGTGCCAGTAGATGGAGATGGGCACAAAAAATCAAGAGATAATTATGCTGTGTGTTATTTCTAGGGCATAAGCACAAAATCAGCATAAACAAAGAACAATGGTATTTCTGAACTCTGAATGAAATGTACCCTTTTCTTTTAGATACGACTGATCTAGTTGATCTAAATAATTCAGAAATAAGCATAGAAGCATTCCTATTTCAATTTATGAAAAAAAAGAGAGGAGCTGATGATGCAAGTGCTTTCCTAACACCATATAGGTACAGACTTATGTTCGTTTTCAGTAAGCTCATTGCATGTTATGCCGCTCTCAAAAGACAAAAACAGAAATTTTAAATTAGAAATACGAAAAAGAGGATAGTACATGCATTGCAAAGTGACGGCTTAGAAATACGACAACTCTACATTGACATATTTCTAAGCCCTCATTTTTTTAGTAGTATATTTCAAGACTGGGTATTTTAGAGTGTCGTATATCTAAATAACCCTTATTTATTTGGGTCAACTCAAGCTATACATAATTTGAGAGGTGACAAATACTTATCTTACCCCAAGGGCAAGGTTTTCCCCGCTATTACTACAAGGTGAGTGAAGTGCTACTAGCGTCTCTACGTTATCGTTAGCAACTATTTAGTAGCATATATGATGTTGATCAAGGATGACAACATAAACTTTGCCATCAATCCTGTGCAACTAGGCTGCCAACACTCTAATAGAATCCATATCAATTTGCCGATTTGGACACCCATCGACATCGTAGCGAAAGGGAATTCTTGCTCTGATGCACCGTGCGTAATCTGAGCAGCAACAAAACAGATAAGAAGACAAGACCAGACCAAACACATTCGTTGTGGATGTGGTTTAACACACGCCTACCGGATTCTCTGCGCTAGGTTGTCTAGCAAAAAAACACAATGGACTAGTTAGTTCCTTGGAAAAAGCGCATAGGTTTAGCGCTTGATGAGTACAAAAAACCATAAAACCTTCAAACCAAAGCACGGGCTTTGCGTTTGAACTAGACTGGATCCCGTATGCACCTCAGTACGTTTCTAGCATACGAACAAGGTCGAAACAGAGGACGCTACATGTAAACGCAACATACGGTTTTCGTTTCCTCGAGTCCGTGTAGTTGAATAAAGACACAATAAAGTTCTCACTACGTCGTTTTAGAGATATTTTATCCCATATGAAAAAGAAATGTACAAACATTCATTGGTTAGCTTTGAACCGTAAAAACAAGGGTCAATGAATCCTTGCCGCAGTCCATCTCTCTCGATACAAAATGGAGAAATGGCTTTGTGCTTGGTCCACATTTTATCTTTGTCTTAATCACACACAATCCAGCTGTAAAATCCAACCGGGTAGCATCCGAGCCAGTCTCTTGTTTCGGTAACCGGACTTACAAAATCGAAGCTATAGCATATTCTTAGGCATGACCGAGAGAAAATAACCAAAACAGGGGCAAAATTTGGGACATTGACATTCCAGGTCAAAATTCTAGCTGCACATTTAAGAACACAACTAGTATATGCAACCCACGGAAGGGCAAACAAAAGAGAAGCAGCATTTATTGATCATCCATGGAGGCTTTTGTGTAATCCAATCAATCCCTGCACTAACAGTACACTACTCGCAGCTATGTACACTCATCTCCGCTTCCAAAAGAACCATATCATCTGGTTCTAGTTTGCTCTGCCCTCACTCCGCCCGCTTTGACAAAGGAGTTTAAGGGTTCCATTGTCTCATCAACCAAGATTTGATGGCTCCAAAATATGATTGAGCGACTGACTTCTTGGTGCTTCGAAACTTATCACCATTTCGGTGGAGATAAAGGTGAACTAATGCAGCACAACACTTGTAATGCACTAGCACTCAAGAACACCACCCAATGGATTATAGCTACACCCAACGGACCAACCAAGAACACCAAGAATCATCTCAACACTGGAGCATGTGCTGACCTGCAATTATGCAGTTTATTTAGGTAGAATTATCATGTAAAAAGGCTTGAACAGGAATAGAAACAACTCAGATAAGAAAGCGTACCACACTATCATAAGTTCCCTCAAAATGGAACAACATCACACCCATTCCCCTTCTTTTATCTCTCTCAGCCTGAAAAATACAACTTAGATGGTCAAACACAAACAATAGTACAGTACAAAGACGTGGTTGACAAAATTCAGATGCAATCACAACGGTATGGGGAATGGGGATTAACAAAAAATACTCAGAAAATAAATCATGTGCTGTTACATCGATTTTCAGACAGGAACAAAAAAATAGTAGTATTTCACATTATTGAGGAAGTTCAGTCCACGTACCACACAAGAACATATGGTAATTCCACAAGCTGTTAAAGCCGATGCAACTTCTGCCATCATCCCTGTGAATGTCAAAAATCACTTGAAGTGATTTTACTAACATTTGCAATAAATGCTCGGTAGCAACATAACCCAAAAAGAAATCATGATGTGAGGAATAGATATTTCAAGTTATTGAGGTTACAGCTAATCAGAAGTATTCCATCTGAGAGAAGCACTAGAGTGTGCAACAGTTGAATCAGTCTGTTGAAGGAAACTAGGCAAATAGTTATGCAGAAAGGGCACAAAGTGGAGGTGAAGATGGTTGCAGTGAACCTTTCAAGGGTAGAGAGGAGACATTAATAATATATTTTCAGTTTAGTACAGAAGTTAGATGGCAAAGGAGTAATACCTTTTCGATCAACACACACTATGCAAAGCCATTGGATAGAGTTGCCTTCTGTATTGTGCCAAACAGAAATTTTACCAGAATTCCAGTGATCCAAACTAGGGAAAACTTCCTTGCAGGCGGGGACGCCAGGGTGCATGAACTCAGTGAAGCTACCACCTCGAATTGTTGAACCATTAATTTTGATGCCCAGTTCCTTAACAGTTTTGTTGTGCTTCCCGTTTATTTTCGGCACGAGAACATTTTTAACAGGTAAAAAGCCATCGCTATTCTTGTTCACAAAGGATAATTTGTCGGAACTTAATATCTTCTGCCAATTGAATTTGCAGTCCTCATTTTGAGTGCTTGGAATTAACTGCTCACTGTCACTTTCGTCTTCAAGATCAGTAACAAAGCTATTAACTGCGTCAGCAGTTATTTCAGCAGCAGACAGAGCAGCTTGCTCCCTTAAGAACTGGATAAGCAAAAGAGTAGTTACTACAACCATCTAATAATGTAAAAATCCTTCAAAAATAATAATGATGAGACCTACTTTCATAATTTTGTGTCTAGCACTGCGAGTTTTTGCATGTTGTAGCCACTGCTGGTGTTGCTGGAATGCATATTTTCTGGATAATTTCTGAAACACGAAAAATAAGTTCACTTTATCCAGATGCTCAAGGAGATATATATATATAATACTTTCTACCCCCGGGTGTAGTTACTCCCACCTTTGATATATCATCTAAAAGAATTTGATATACTCCTTTATCACTTTGGGTATATTCATATACTAATTATAAGATATTCCAATACAAACTACACGAAAAATTTGTAAGAGAGTCTATAGTTTTTAGCATATTTTGTAAATACCTTCATATTCACATATAAAAAGATGTATAAAAAATTGTACATACCACCCCTGAAAAGCTGTGAATACCACCTAGGTAGTCTTATATACTCGTATATATATATATATATATATATATATATATATACAATTGCCACCTTGTAATCCTCTTGGTGGATAAAAGGCAGTAACATTACAAGGAGTACCACCAGGAACTGTAGAATGGACATGTGGTCAATATGCACCCAAATTGTTTACATCACATTACAGCCCCCCTAAAGAAATGTTCTAAAAAGCAGTTAGCAGGCAGTCATCCCACATTTAAGCGCTTAGCAGCTTTGATAGCTGCCTTAAAATGCAGATTTGGGGCCTTGATATCAGAGTGACAGTTTAGCAGGTGCATATGTGATTGTAGCGGCTACTATTTAGAACACTGTCTTAAAGTGAGACAAAAACTGCCTCACAAACTACTATTGTAGCAGCTACTATTCTTAAGGACATTATCAGTCATCGCATCTATTTCCCTCAGCATTTTTATGCTTAAGTTCAACATGGGGGAATATAAGCTATGAAGGGCTGACCCAACGGTACAAAACTACAAACTGTAAATGCACCTTTTCGCCCTTAACCTAAATCTGGGACACTGGGGAGTTGTCAGGTGGCTATCCCTTTTTAGGGCTCATTTGGATGGACTGGGATGGGCCAGGATCCTGGCCTCGAGGAATAGTCAATTCGTCATACTGCATGGATTTGTCTGTAGCAAGTTGAAAATCTGGTCGTAGAACTACAAGTGCAAGAAGGATACGACACTACAAAAACTTTAAATGGTTATACACTGGAATGAAATTTCAGAACTACAATTGCATGAAGTTTATATTTGGAGAACAAGATTGAAGAACATAGCCGCCCGATTAGTGCTAACTTTTCTTTTAGTAAGCCTATTTCACCCAAATACACACAAAAAACACAATCAAAGTTGTATCTTGCATGTTATGTGTGTGTGCCTCGGAAGCACCGACACATCTCAAATGTCCCGAGTTCGTGTCGGACACGAACATGGACACGGCTCCAACACGTATTGCAGGCGTGTCGGAAATTACAACCGCGAAAAAAAATTAAATCCGGACACGTATCGGACACTTGGGTCCATTCAATTCGGCCCAACACAGTAGCGCCCATTCACTTCAGCCCAACACAATAGCGGCCCATTCCCCAACCTGTTAACCTAGCGTCCCGTGCGCTGGTTGCTGCGAGCTCCGCCAGCGCCACCTCTAGCCCAAGCCCCGCGGTGCGCCTCTGGCGTTGACGCCGATGACCCGCGCCAAATCCATGGCGACCCTTATGTGCGGCCAAGCAGCGCCACTTTGGTTCTCCCGCCGACGCCGCTGCAGCCCGACACCGCTCTGCCGTCGCTAGCTCGCCACCCTTCGCCGTCGCGACTCGATTCCCCTCTCCCGTCGCCAAGTCGCCGAGACGCCGACTCCCCTGCTGCTCCCCGGGAGCGACTCCCCTCCGACGTCGTCCCCGATTCGCGTTCTCCCGTCGCTGCCGTTGCCGGCTCGGCCGCGGTCGCCGCGCCGTCGCCGACTCAAGCGCCCTTCTCCCCGTCGCCGACTCTCCTGCTGCTCCCCAGGAGCTCCCTGTCGCCGATTTGGACTTGCTTCAATGAGTCCCTATACTTTCAATGTCTGTTGATGTCATGCCGCTGCTTGAGTGCTTGTGCATACTGCATAGTATCATTTCTTCCCTATACTTTCAATGTCTATTGATGACTTGATGCCATGCCGGCGATGCCGCTGCTTGACTGCTTGTGCATAGTCATACTGCATAGTATCATTTATCAAGTTATCAGTATGTGCATCAGTATTTCGCCTTCATCAGTATGTCATGCCGCTGCTATTGTAACTACTTGAGGATATGCTGCTATTGTTGACGTGTAAAGCCAATGCTTGTGCATAGTATCAGAGTATCCGCATGTAAAGCCAACTGAAATACAAGTATCATTTCTACAGAAATACAAGACGGAACCAGTTGGTTCAAGTGCTGAGCAGCAGAATGTGAAGACTCCGTTGTGGAATCATGTCGAGTGCATAGAGAGAACCGGTGGAGGAGGTGGAGGAAACGTGAGATTCAAATGCAAGTATTGTAAACTTGTGTACACCGAGAGCTACTCTAGAGTGAAAGCACATTTGCTCAAGATATCTAATGGTGAAATCAAAATGTGCCCAAAGGTAACCGTACCTATCCTTACTCAACTTAGAAATGAAGTTGCAAAGGCCAAAGAAGAGTTAGCAAAAACAAAGCCAAGACATGTTCCCTTGCCAACGAACGTCACTAGTACTGCTGATAGTGTTGCTTCATCTAGCATAGGTTCTAAGCGGAGGGGAACTTCAGGCTCAGCTTTGGAGAAAGCTTTCAACAATGAAACTCGCCAACAACTTGATGCTATGATTGCGAGGATGTTTTATTCCTCAGGTTTGTAATCAACTCGAATCAAAAGCATTGCTTGAATTTATCTGATTGACACAATTCCTTGGAAGCTCTCAACTAATTTAGGGTTATGTTTTTTGTTTATAAGATTGTCTTTCAATGTAGCAAGAAATCCACATTATCAAAGTTCATATACCTACGTGGCAGACCACAACATTTCTGGTTATGTTCCTCTTGGATACAACAAGTTGAGGACCACTCTTCTTCAACAAGAAAGGGCTCAGATTGAGTCCTTATTAGAGCGGACAAAGGGCACATGGTCTGAAAAGGGAGTGACCATTGGTCGGATGCACAAAGGCGACCACTCATAAACTTTATAGCTGTTTCTGAGAGTGCACCGATGTTCTTGCCAGCTCTCAATGCCGAAGGCGAGGTGAAGACAAAGGAGTACATTGCAAAGAAGTTGATTGCTATTATTGAAGAAGTGGGTACAAGAAATGTGGTCCAAGTCATCACTAACAATACTGCAAATTGCAAAGGTACGGGTTTGATTATTCAGCAGAAGTACAATCACATCTTCTGGACACCCTGTGTTGTTCATACTCTTAATCTTGCTTTGAAAAGTATTTGTGCTGCTAAAATGCCAAGAATTGGTGATGAAATCCTCATCTTTGATGAGTGCCATTGGATAGCTGAAATTGCTCGGGATGCTAATATAATCAAGAATTTCATAATGAACCATGGCATGAGGCTTTCAATGTTCAATGAGTTTAGCAATTTGAAGATGCTTGCCATTGCTGAAACAAGATTTGCCTCGGTTGTGGTCATGTTGAAGCATTTTTGCATGGTCAAGACGGCACTTCAAAGAATGGTAATTAGTGAAGCATAGGAGGCTTACAAAGATGACAATGTAGGGATGGCACAATTTGTTAGAGACAAAGTTCTCAATAAAGTGTGGTGGGGCAAGATGAACTACATTATTTAATTCAGTGAGCCTATATATGAAATGCTACGTGTGGCGGACACTGACACACCATGTCTTCATTTGATTATGAGATGTGGGACACAATGATAGAGAATGTAAAGAAAGCGATATATAAGTGGGAAGGAAAGCAAGATAATGAGGAGTCCACCTTTTACTCGGTTGTTCATAGCATATTGGTTGATCGGTGGGCAAAAGGCAACACTCCACTCCATTGCTTGGCGCATTCACTTAATCCAAGGTGATATAAAAATCTGACTGTAATTGCTATTTGCTAATATTTAGTTCTTGCAAAAGTTAAGTTTTTCCCTATACTTGACCACCTCAGACAAGTTAAAGAGGAATATGCTAGATTTTCCACTTCTTCTGCAGAATTTAATGACTTTGATTCTATTTACGATAGAGGGATCCTTGATCCAATGAATTGGTGGGCAAATCATGGACAATCTATTCCTATGTTGCAAAGTTTGGCTCTCAAAATAGCTAACCAACCGGCCTCATCTTCTTGCTGCGAAAGGAATTGGAGCACATATAACTTCATCCACAGCATGCATAGAAACAAGCTAACTCCTGAGCGTGCTGAAGATTTGGTCTTTGTGCACAATAATTTGAGACTGTTGTCAAGGAGAACACCATCTTACAAAGCTGGGACAGCAAGGATGTGGAATGTGGGGGAGATAGCTTTGAATCTCTTAGTGGTGTCGGCATTCTAGAAGTTGCTAATCTCTCTCTTGAAGAAGAGCGTGTCTTTTGAAGATGAGTCTAATCTGGTGAACCCAGATGAGGATGAACAAGAGGAAGTCTAGGAGTCTCATGCTATCTTTTCATAAGTCTTTAATTTGAGTTTGTTATGCAACTTAAGTTGAACCACTCCTATGTTGGCTAGTGACTACTTCTTGTTGGATTGTACTCTGTCTTTAAGTTTCTATGTTTGAACTTGGCTACTTTTGGTTGATTGCTATCATTTGTCAATTATTTGATGGTTGTTATCAGGGATCGAAATCCGTTTAGGAAGTTCGTGACGCACGTAATGCGATGAAACGTCATGGATTCTGGAAATTCAAAAAAAACCGGACCAAATTTGAATTTCAAATTTTAAACCTTGGTTTTCTCGGATGATTCTGCGCGTGCAGAAGGAAAACCGCGAAAATCTGGGAAAAACCGGAAAATGGTGAAAAATGGTAATTAGCAAATTTAAATTTGGAATAATGCAAAATATTAATGAGAAAGTGTTTCAAGTTATACATAAAAAGTCTTCCTTCGTAGCTTCACTCTCTAGAGCTGGCTTCCCTTGTGGCTGGTTAATGGCCACTATGCCTTTACCTTATCTCTAAGGCTCTCAATATATTTTTGGCTATGAGCATTTTGGTTCATTGATTAGCAATTCACTATGCAAGAGAGAGGCAATGGCATGTGCTGCTGTCCAAAGTCACCATGATAGGATGGAGCATCCAAGGAGCATCCAAAGAGCATGAAATGCTCTTTTGTATATTATAAGTACTAAATATACTAAAAACCAATGTTTCACTAGATAATCTAGCATAACAATGCCTAAACCAACTGGGGAAGGACATTATGGAATCAAAAATTCAAATTTGAAATCAAAAAAATTTCGGCCGGTTTTTTTTATCACCGCCCGCCGGTAAACCGGTTACCGGTCGGGGTTTTTACCTCTGGTTGTTATAATGTTAGGTACTTAGGTGTTTGCTATTGCATTGTATTTGTTACATTATTACTTACATTTACTAATCAAGTTTTTTCTATTCACAGGTTAAAGGAATTATGAATTTCTTGTATTAATATGAAGTTATGAACTTATGCTTTATGAAGAACTGAAAAGAACAGGAGCCGATGATCATCTTTGAGGTACATATTCCTAACATTTTACACTTTCTGTTTGAAAAACACGTAGAAAAGCATTCAATAATACATATACATATATTATTATTATTATATATATATATAGACACACACACAGCCGTGTCCCCATGTCACCATTTTTTAGAAAATGGCGAATCCCGTGTCCGACACGGGTGTCCATGTCCGTGCATCCTAGGTGTGTGCATATTGTAAAGGCATCACTCAATCAATAAACATATCTTGAAATTATAAATTTGTCAAAAAGATATATTATAGAAATAAATAATGCAATCTATGTGAGGAAAACTGACATCGTAAGTTATAATCTCCACTACTTCAGCGTTTGCAAGTACATGGATTGGTGAAACTAGATTGCCATTCACCTGAAAAGGAGAACATAAGCACACTCGTATGATTAATTGTTAAATCATACTACTGTTTTTTTCAAAACCAACCTTGGCTGCTACCATTTTGTTGCCGATTTCCGTATGGATCAGATATGCATAATCAATCACAGTGGCCCCCTTAGGCAGATTTTTAATCTGCAAGTGAAAATATATTTAGCCAAGTGTCCAACCCAAACAAAAGAAATGTTCTCCAAGTTCAGTGCGTCACCTCGCCTTTAGGTGTAAACACAAAGACACGGCTTCCCAGAAGATCTCGGGTAATAGTATCAACAAATTCCCTAGAACTCATGTTACCAACAAACTCTTCTTGCCATTCACGGATTGCATTGAGCCAACCAATCTATCAAAGATGATTAGTCATTGAAGGATTTTGTTAAGCCAAGTGTGATTATAATAATTAATAAGAAGTACAATAAGCTTTACAAACAGTAGTATGATTGAATTAAATATATACCCTCAGAGCAAAGCCTGTATTATTCAGGCAGATCACTTTCCCTTTTGAATTTCTTCCGCTTGATATTCCAGGACGAACAGGCCCTGAAACCACCCCTCTTCCACTGTAGTGCGCAGCAATGCCTCTTTCTGCTATCAGATCCATATCTTCTGTTCTTATCTGCAATACAGTTGGAACATAATTCACAACTTGCAAAAGAATGAAAGTACATCTTATGCTTGAAATTTTCTAGTTTAATTTTTTTAGCTAAAAGTAGGTAACATTACCTGAACTTCCAAATGGAACATGCTCTCATTTAGAAATGGTATCACTGTGGTGTGTAGACTTTGGTAGCCGTTAGGCTTTGGAGTTGCAATGTAATCTTTCACCTATCGGCATAGCTGAGTTTTAGAAAAATGATAGAAGCTACAAAAGTAAAAAAAGACATTGAATAAAAGAAAGCATATAACTCACAGCTTGAGGTATAGGTGTCCAGGTGCCATGAACAAGACCAAGGACATGGTAGCAGATCTGAATTGAATTGAACATACTTGTGCATCAGTGAAAAATTAACTGCATAAAAAGTCATAAACAAGATAATACTTGGTATATAATGTTACCTGTTGTGCGGTGCACAATGGCCCAACACCATTGTAGGATTTTGGCTTTATGATGATCCGCAGCTGAGCAAATAATAATAAAGATACGGCATTTTTTTAAAAAAAGGACATTCATAGAAATAATAAAACTGGGGGTCAGTAATTATCTATACGGATATTCGGAAAATCGTACCTGAGCAACCTGGTTTACCTCATTTATTGAACTCTTGGACTTGAGAACAGTTTTATAAATGCTGCAAGATGGCAAACAATAAATAATCCACCAAAGAAACAACCTTACAAGTTACAACCTATTTCAGACTTGGAACCGAATAATGATTACCACCTAATAAAAAACACATATTGACCTCTTTTGATTGTAAAATGCAAATAAGAAGACAATTAAAAAATGATTATGCAGCGGCAAACACCAATTTATGTAACTGCACCACATTCTGTTTATGTAACTGCACCACATTCTGAACTGATGTTTTGTCAGCAATGCGACACAGTCGCAAAAACGAGAATTCCTTTTTTTATAAAGATCTAACTAGAGAAATCTGTGTGGCTATTAGTATGCCCCCATATGAATTGGATTGGTAAGTAGTGTAAAGAAAAATGAGCTAAGCAAATCTGTATCATATTCATACCAACACTACATCACTAAGCAGAGGTAGTATTAAAGTGGAGACTCTGATAATCTGATTACTAATGTAAATAGCTAGAAATAGAATTTATCTTTATCAAGGTGCAAGTTCAATACATTACTTATTTTAACTTAATGAAATGGCATGTCTGCTCTACCTGTAAAGTTCTTTGCAGACTGAGCGCACTTCTGTTTCAACACTCACAAGATCAAGAAATTGATCCTCGGCAATTTTTTGCCTTAAAATTCTATTTGCCTAGCATTGAAAATCACAAAGAAATGTCATCCATAGTAGATGAAAAACATGTTGATGTGCAATAGCAAAACAGAGTACCTCTTCCAATTCTTGTTCATGGGCCTTGTAGAGGTCTTCAACTCTTTTCCTTAGTTCAGCAAAATCACCGGGATTCACGTACATGAAGGACAGATATTCTAACTCAGACTACAAAGTTAGGAGCTACTGGTCAAATGGAAGAACTAGCCCGCAAAGTAAATCATCAGCAGGCTATAATAAGTAATTTTCTTAAGAAACACAGACATTATCACATTGCGTGGATCTACAGAGAATGCCACATGAAAAGAAAAATGCATAAGGAGAAATTTCTGACACTATACAAAACTGGCAGTATACATACATCTGCTTTAGTAATAAGATGAAGGGAAAAGTCTTTCTTTGGTCCCTCAACTTTGGAGGTAGGTCCTTTTAAGTCTCCAAAACCACCATTAAAACCACCGTCAGGGGTTAAATGGTCTGGTTTCAAAAGTGCAGGAAGTTAGAGGTCCAGTTTTACAGTTGAAGGGGTGCAAATGTAATGTGTTTTTCCAAAAAAAACTTGTGTATAAGCGAGTTTGTGGTGATATAAGGGGTGAAAATGTAATATGTTTTTCCAAAAAAATATGTGCATAAGCAAGTTTGTGAAACCTGACATTTCAACAAAAAGGCAGAAGCACATAACTAGGACCGAATTTTGCTTTGAATATATTGGGTTCTGTTATTGGGATTTTTGAAGTGTAACACAGAGGGATCAGAGATATTGAATAGAAGGTTCACAGCATTAAGCATTAGTGAAACCAAGCAATTAAGATAAGAAGTATGATCAATGGTAGGACAAGTCAAAGAGTTGGGCAACAATTTTACAGATACAGGTACTCTTGAGAATTTGTCGTGTATAACAGTAGTGCAGAACTGCAGATTCCAATTTTACAAACAAACATGAAAGTAGCTATCTTTTAAATAGCAGTCCAAATTTTATTGCAAGAAACATGGGCAATATGCAAAGCAGAACACACTGTTTGAAAGGAACACAACAATAACACAAAAGAAGCATCGCAGTATTGATGTTAGCTTATTTGATACACAACAATAAGTCAATAACACCTATCATCTAAGGTGATTCCATCAGCAGGTACCTTTATTCGATACATCCCAAGAAGTTTTGCTAGGGGTGCAAAGACCTGCAGTGTCTCCATGGCAATGGCATACTGCAAAAGAGCCATGCTTACAATATGATGGAACTAAGTTACAGCCAGATCTTATGTCAGTGGAACAAGAATTTACCTGCTTGTGCAGAGGCATATGTTTGAGGGTACGCATGTTATGCAACCTGTCTGCTAGTTTCACAATGATTACACGAACCTACAGAAGATTTTTTTTTCATTTTGTTGGGAAACTTGTAGAGAATTCATAATTGTTGTCAATAAAACAGTCTATATGGGGAAAAAAATACCTCTTCTGTCATGGCAAGAAACATCTGTCTTAAGTCTTCAGCTTTGACATCTTGTTTTGAATTACCCTCATCTTTGCATTGAAGTTTCCCTAACTTAGATACCTGTACTTGAAATAAAACAGATTTGTTATCGCGATAAAGTCATGATACCTAGATCACATACATTTTGCAGTAACATACAAAATATAAACATGCGAACTGTGAAATAATATACCTTTGTCTCCCCTTCAACAATATGGCGTACAGTTGCCCCAAACTCATTTTCTATTCTTTCAAAAGTAACCATGTCTGTATCTTCAACAGTGTCATGCAATAAACCAGCAGCAATTGATTCCCAGTCAAGTTCCTAATTATGTCCATGGAGCAGAACAAAACTCAGCTTCGTTATGTTTTATACTAGGGAGTAGGGACACTTAAGGAAAATACATCATCATAGGGTCAATGATATACTACTCACGTGCCCCCCAAGAATACGAGCAACTTCAACAGGATGAATAATGAAGGGTTCACCACTTCGGCGTTTCTGCCCATTATGTGCTTCATATGCCAACTGCAATAGTCAATGAGCTATCATGATGCAGCCGATTATGCATGCACTCCCCAAGAAAACAGAAAGTATCAAAGTACAGAATAATTTCCGCAAGCCACATCGAAGGATTGATATCGTATATCAATTACCTTTAAAGCGTCATGTACAAAGTTTAATTCTTCAGGTTGAAGGTATGAGATAGCTGGTTTGAGATCCTGTTATGTAATTGCGTAAAAGATTAGCATGTAACAGAAACAAAGTTGAATCTTGCTTCACACGAAAATTAATGTTTAGTTGCGTTCAAGGAGGGTTGCACATTAAATATACAATTTCAAACTCAGAGGAGCAATAACCGCACTATCAAGTTACAATTAATGGTTCCATTTTGCAAGTGGCGTCGCTGCCACATTTAACATATTGTTCTTAGCCTAGAATTTTCCACATTTTACAAAGATTCTAGTTTGTTTTTGTTAATTATAAAATGTGTCTACAACATTAAACAGAAAGTGTCTTGGTGTTACACTACCAGGCACAAAATGGTTTTCGATTTCTTTATTATGTATATGCTCGGATATTTGTGGATAGATAAGAGAAAAGATGACAAACATTATATATTTTGTAACATCTCATAAAGCTGTTGACCAAACTGATAGATTGATAGATCGAAGCCATCAATGGTTAAATCTTAAATTGTTTTTACAACAAGAGGCATGTGAGCACGATTAGTACAAACTACAATATTCACCAAAAAAGCTAGCAAAAAAGTTGATTTTTGTGGTACAGTGACACACCTCCCACAAAGTTTCTGGAGAAATAAGGTTGAATGATTCGGATGACAAATAGCAGAAAACTCTCCATGTTGGGTCCACAGGAGTTGACCAAGATCTGACAAAATTTTCAGAGGAAACAAAACTAGCCGATGGACCATAACCCAGCTTCCGTTTGTTGATGTCTTCTGCCCATGTGATGTGCAGTGACTGAAAAAAGTGACTCTATTAAGAAAATGCAAAAAATCATTATTGCTTTTCATATGTAGCCAATGGACATGTGATGGTAGACATTAAAAAAAGGAACATGCGCATGGTGACCAATTTTTGGCATGCGACGTTATAAACTCACAAAGTTAACTGTGTCATGATTAGTGGTGTGATTGGAGTATGCAGTAAAAATTGATAGCCAAGGTGGCATGATTGGTATCACAACTGACACAACAGACTCTTGAATTGCAGTTAGTTATAAGATTTTTGCCAAGGTTTGACCCAACAGTTTGGCCAAGTAAATAAGAAATGTGATTACAGTTAAATCGTCTTTCATTAAAGGCAAACATGTTTTGGATAGTCTGTAGTTAACAAGCAACCATGCATGAGCATAGAGTTACCAAGCAAAAAGGGGGATCATAAAAACCCAGTGCAATTTTTATTTACAGTTTCCAACCAAATAATACTCATACCTAAAAGGTTTTAGAAAGCCATATTATTTGGCATCAGGGAAGCCCAGGTGCTTAACAACTGAGGAAGGATCACATAACCGATACCGGGGCATTTCCCGCCGGCCGGCCGGGAACAGTTACCGGCCGGTTACCGTTCAAACGGAAAAATCCCGAATAAAAATCGTTTGAATTTGATTAAAAACCAGCCGAATTTCCAAATTTAAAATTTGAACTTGCAAAACCCAAAAAAACCGGCCGGGATTTTGAATCCCGGACCCCGGCCGGTAACCGGTCGGTTACCAGCCGAGAATTTTGACCGGTTACCGACCGGGAATTTTTTCCCTGGTGAGGACTATCCTCCAGAAGGCATTTGGAAAATAGTCATCAGATACGCTAAGTCCTTAAGTTACCAGCTTTCTCAGAGATCATTCCCCTAGATCACCTTCAAGCTGAAGCGAAAGTTGTAGAACACGGAAAAAAAAGCTTGGTCAAAACAGCCAGTACCCTAACCTTTGCTTCAAGACTAAAGCGCTCAAGCACTCCAGCTTCAAGGCTGGGTTTTGCAACATCTAAAATAAAGGTTTTAGCTCTCCTTGGTCTGTTCATGAAATAGTAACAAATGGAGAGGCAACAAAGATAAGTTGAGAGTTCATATGGAGGAAGGGAAGATGTCAAGACGACCAATTAAAATTGAACCGGTGCCAGGATGGTAAATATGGTGTTGCTTCTTATATAGGAAAATTCAGAAGTTCAGATGAGAGGTGAATGCCTATTTACCTTGCATGCACTGCACTCCATATTGTTATGTGGTGGGTTATATTACCATATAAACTTGCCTAAACTTTACTACCATAAAGATGTGCATGAGTGCCCCCAAGGATCAAAAACCCGTCAGTAACCAGCGGTAACCGGAAATACCGATGGAGACCGGAATGAAAAAAACCGGCCGGTATTTTTCAATTTCAAATTCAAATTCAAATTTATGACAGTATAATGCACTTCCTAGGTTGGTTTAGCCTTTTTGTGATAGGTTACCTATTGTATGAACTAAATATACTTGAATTATTGTATGAGCAAGTCCCAATATTTTTAGTATGATCAAAATATATTTTTTCCGGTTTTTGTACCGGTTTTTCTGGTTTTTTGAAACGTTTTTTCCGGTTTTGGGCGGTAACTAATCTGGTTACCGGTTTTAAAACTTTGCAAATTCAATTTTTCATTTTCGAATTTCGACCGGGTTTGGCAGTATTTTGTCCGGTTCCAAGATTTTGCTCCGCATCCAAGCCATACATCAACATTCCAAACAACTGTATAAGTTACACATAAGTGGTGAGTCTAGCTAGCCTAAACTTGTATGTGTTAGATGTGTATTGTACAAGGGGTTATTCGCATATATGCCACACATGTACTTGTATATATATTGGCCCATTGGCCTCATAATGAATACAAGCGGTATTCATAACATGATATCAGAGCGTACCTAGGGTTTTGTTTTACTCGTGGTCGTCGCCTGGCTTTTCCTGTGGCCGCTTTACCCGTGGCCGCCGCTTGGCTCTTCTTCCAATGTGCTTAATCGTGGCCACCAGCGTCCATCGTCGCCGCCGTCTGCCGGATCCATCGCCTCCCGATTCGGCTTCTCGGCGTCAATGTCGGCCCAATCGGCGTCGCTTGCCTCGCCGACCACCGAATCGATCCGGCCGCCTCCTATTTGACGCTCGATCAGCATCTTCTCTGTCGTCGCCGAGGAGCCTCCAGGGAGCCGTCGGAGTCGCCGCTGCCGCCCAGGAGCTGCTGCGAAGCCACTCCTCCACACAAGGCTGCCGCCGCCGGGATCACCGCCTCCGCTCCTACCGCCGCCACCAGGGGGGACCCTAGTTCCCCCGTGCGCGGCTTTGGCTTGCTCGCTCCTGTGAGCCGGGGTCGGGCCGTTTGCTTAGTAGGCTGAGTAATTGAGCCAGCCTAGGTTTTTTACTGCTGCGCCGTCCAGCGCCGTCTATTAGACTTCGTTGTCTTGGTCGCCGCACCGTCCAGCGCCGCCTACCAATGGGCATTGTTTCCGTTCCTCGTTGTCTGGTGGTCTTCGATGGTCTTAATTATCGAGACTCGTTTCAGCACATGCATCTCTACATGCGTGGTCAGCGTCTTTAGGAGTTTCTTACCAGCGAGTTGCCTTGCCCGCCTCGCCCTGCTCCACCTGCTGAGCTTGTGCTCCCGAAGACTACTTCCGAAGACACTTGTAAGGAGACATCTGATACTTTTGATGATGCTATGGAGACTACAAGACTTGTATTGATGAGGACGCTTGTGCGTCTGCTATTCTAGTTGCTAGCATGGAGGTGCAATTCACTAGGGAGGTGGTTGGTTTGCCTTCAGCACAGTTAATGTGGACACATCTGCGCAACCGCTACGAGCCGTCTGGTGATTCCTTGTATCTTTCTGTTGTGCGTCAGAAGCAGTCGCTGCAGCAGGGAGATGTCATTGTGGACGAGTTCTATGTCCAGTTGTCTGCGGTATAGCGTCAGATTGACTCTTTAGGACCCGATGTTTGCCATACTTATCAGTGCTGTCAGCGTCAGCAGTCTCACCTGGAGCTTCGTCGCATCTACGACTTCTTGACACGTCTTCAGGCTGAGTATGAGCAGACTCGTGCTCAGTTGCTGGCACGACACCCTCGTGACTTTGTTGGAGGCCCTTGCAGCTGTTCGTGCTGAGGAGAATCGCCTTCGTGTTGCGGGTCTATTGCCGTTCCAGTCATTTCCTTGATTTTGTGATTCCTCCGGCTTCTACACACTTCTGACTACTCCATCACCGTTGTGTCTTCACGATGGATTTGTTGTTGGTAGGGGACTCCACTGCACATATTGCAACAAGCATGGACATGTGAATCAATTCTGCTACAAGAAGAAGAATTTACGTCGTGGTGGCCATCCTCCGAAGGGCACTAGTGGTTCCTCTCAGCGGAGCTCTAGTGTTTCTGATTCTCAGGAGTTTCTCACACTGCTATGTCGCATGGTTGCTTCTACACCGTCTGGTTCTGTTGATTCTGCTGCACAGTGTTCTAGTGAGAGACCACGTTCTACTTATTCCTCAAGTATATTACCTTAGATTCTTGACTATTGTGCTTCCTTTCATATGAATCTGATTCCACCAGTCTAACTTCCATTCATCCTTTAGCTGCTCCTATCACTTCAGATAGCAAATGGTACCTCTCTTTCTATAGCAGGACGAGGCATTCTTTCGAATTCCTCTTTTCATGTTTCTGTTGTTTCTCATGTTCCCAAACTAACTATGCAGCTCATATATGTCGGCTCATATATGTCGGTCAGCTCACTGATCATGGTTGTCGTGTTATTCTCGATTCTGATTCTTGTTGTGTTCAGGATCGACGCACGGGGACTCTGGTTGGTACTGGCTCTCGCCGCCGTGACTCACAGCGTCTTTAGGAACTTGATTGGCTTCATCTTCCTTCCGTTGCCTCTGCTAGTCTTGTCGCCTCCACCGTCGCCACTGCTTTTACTGCATCCTCCACTACGTCTTTTGCTCAGTGGCATCATCGTTTAGAACATCTTTGCGGGTCGCGTCTATCTTCTTTACTTCGTCGTGGTCTTTTAGGGTCTGTCTGATGATACTTCTCTAAATTGTCAGGATTGTAAGCTTGGTAAACAGCTTCAACTTCTCTATCCTTCCAATGAGTCAGTGTCACAGTGTCCTTTTGATCTTGTTCATTCTGATGTATGGGGTCCGGCTCCTTTCGTTTCGAAAGAAGGTCATCGATATTATATAATTTTTATTGATGACTTTTCTCGCCACACATGGATATACTTTGATGGCACATTAGCTTGTATCGCCACACATGACTTTGAAGGTCAAAATATCATATAAAAAAACAAGCACAAAGCGGCGTTGCATGGTTTCATTGGCGCGATGATGAAAGTATGGGTGGAGTCCTTTGATGGCACATACCAAATTTAATGACTAAATCTCGATTGATTGATCTCACGCCGCCGGCTTAGACGTGTCCTTGATGGTGCACGAGTGGACCCACGGCGACGATAAGGAATTCCCCACATAACATGGTGATAGTGGGTGAACAGAACCTCGTATGGTAAGGCATCGTCATGAATGGCATTTTGGCCCTTTTTAAAAAATGGTCTAAACAAGGATAAATTTAGCTAAAAAAAGAAGGTACAATATCACTACTTGTTTCCTTTGTTCTAAGAAGGATAAAACATCTCCTCTTTGTTTATGAGGTTGCTAATTCTTAGAAGCACAGTTGATAGAGCTCTCAACCAAATAATGGAACAGGCCCATTGATATGATGACTGCTAGCAAAATTTGAACCATCATTGAACGGAAAAGCAAAAGGTGGATGGAGATTTTTTTAGCATTTATCTGTTGGAATCTTTAGCTTTCAACCTTTCACTGTGCTCAGAAACCTGGAACAAACACAATGCCGCTATTTTCACAAGTTACCAATTTAGACAATGATGTTAAAGACAATAAAGAAGAAGCTGCACGAAGTCACGGTTGTATGTTGGTCAGTGTCAATATAGGTGTACGTAGGTTGTGGTAGCTAGGAAAATGCTCTTCCGAATAGGCATTGGCTCAGGTGCTTTCCACTTAAATACTTTCATTATGGTCTCAATGAAATAGAGATTAGCCTCTTTGCTCTAAGAAATAGCAACCACTTCCTCTATTACCAAACCAAATAGATCTCATTTTAGAACGTGTGCAATCAAACTTTTCAAATTTTCACCGTTAAAATACACAAGTACTTAGATTGACCGCATGAAAATAACATTAGTATATTTGCAACAAAAATACTTCCATGATGTTATTTCAAAAATATTATTAATATATTATCATTAAACTAATAGTCAAAGATGTACATTGTGCGTGTCAATTTCTAGAATGGCATCTAATCAGTTGCGGAGGGAATAAAAGCTATGTCTACAAAGAAAATACATAAGATAAAGCAGTGTAAGGCAATAGAAATGACACAACTATCTCGCAAACTAGATGGCAAAACTAAAAAAGTAATGCTAGGGTAGTATGAGTCCAGACAGGATCAATCACTAAGCTGACAGTGGATATGTACAGGGCATAACGGCTAGCTATACAGGATTACAGGCTGTGATCTGGATTACAGCATGCTTGACTATAGCTGAAGGTAGGATCAACTGAATAATGAAATTGGTCTGTCCAGATACTGTTAATTTCCGAATTCATATATAATTCATGCAACACCCACAAAACAAATTACATGTTGCATTCTGAGTTTGAATTCAACTACAGAAGCAAAGCTCACTTTAATTACATATTTGTGACTTTGCATGTTTCAAGTAGATGGAATGTAGTTTTGCAATGAAGATAGTATCATTCAGCTAACCAATCAAATGGTACCAATAAAATAACAGTGTGGTTACCACAAAAGGAACAGCAAATTCATAGTGTGGGCCACACAAATAAAATCAAGTGCTCAAAAGGACGAAAAATGCCCCAAAACCAAAAAAAATTCAAATGGCGTGTGCAGTCACTCTAGTGTGTGGTCTATCTTCCAAGTTCCAACTCTAGACAGATTATGTCGGTGCCAAACAACACTTAACAAAATCAAGACAATATGATTCCATGTGTTTAAACACAAATCATATTTTGAATAGAGTTAACAGGACTTGCTAATGACAGTGTTCGCTAACCAAACATATACTTAGGAATGAAATGAAACACATAAGGAAGTAACCTGTCATGCAAATGGAAGTTTTTCCCCCTAAGACAACACACTTCAGCATGTCCTAGAGGCTAGTGGGATCAAATTTTACTTATACCATAAAACGCGTTTGATGGTTTTGGTAATTCTAGGGAGTGTTCTTATTGTTTCACTAATTCTACCGAAATGGGGTAAAACACTAATAAGCACCTCCATTCCCAGTCAGTTAGCCCTAAAGTAGCCAAAAGCTCGAAACACCAAATTCCAATCAACATTAAGGCCAAATAACAGAATCTCCAACAGGCAGCAGCAACACACCGAGTTGTTACTCCGCCGCGGCCGCCCCTGGCGCCTACACCCGCCTCCGGCCTCGGCGTGGCTGCAGGAGGAGCACTGCGCGGTGCTGGCGAGCGCCCCCGTGAGCGCGCGCGGCGCGTTCCAGGCGCAGGAGAGCACGCTGCAATCGTACGGCCTCCCGCCTCCGCTTCCCCCCTTCCACGAGGCCCTGCACGAGCTCACGCACTCCAGCGACGACCCTACGCACGCCCGCACACACATACACCACGGGAAAAAAAAACATCAGGCTACGAAAAATCCAAAACCCAGCCCGGGGAAGAGCATAAGCTGCATCGAATTTCGGGGTTAGCGAGGGGACAGTGTGTACCGGACACGGCGGCCGGCGGGGGCTGCATGGCGCGGCGGCGCGCAGTCTCATCGGCGGCGCGGAGGCCGGTGAGAAGGTCGTTTCCGTCGTTGTCTAGGGCTCCGGTAGGGCACGAATTGGGCAGCCGCGAGGACGGAGTGGAGAAGGGCTTTGCGGAGGAAGAGAAGAGGAAGAAGGGATAACACGAGATGACGAGACGGAGGCCACACGAAGGCCGCGGCCGTGGTGAAATACGGGTGTTCGGTTTCAGTTTCTACTTGGGCGCTTTGGGGGAGAGTTTTTATCGTATTTGGTATCGATGATACGCGAATCGTTAATTCCAACTTTTATGGGTATCGAAGCTAAAAAAATAGCACTGTAGAGTATCAGAGAATATCAAACCGCTACCTCTACGGTATGATTTACCTGGTAAGTGTCTCTAAGTCATAACTTGTAAAGTCAATGCTTTTGGAAACATGATTTATCTTATTCGAACCTTATTAATAGTGTTAAATACACCAAAAATTAGTTTTGGATTTGAGCCTCTGTTAATAGTGTCAAATACACCAAAATTCAATTTATACTTTCTTTCTCTTCCCCTTTGTTTGTTTTTTTTCTATTTTAGTTTGTTGTGAGATTTTGAAGGTTTTCGTTGGATTTTTTTCTGGCTTCCTGGCAGCAACGGTGTGGATCACTGGATTGTAGTACTCCACTCCATTGATAGAACAGCTCATCACCTAAACTTTTAGGTTTTTTAACATTAAATGGTGCTTGTGCTAAAGAAATTCATAAGATTTTGTGTGGGTTAGAGTATAAACATTGATGGGCAAATTGCAGTGCACGTCTTACTCTGGGCACGACGGATATATTTGTAACTCATTTTTATTTTTATTTTTAAAAAAAGAGTGAGAGAGAGAAAGAAAGAAACATACGGAGGCTCCTGATTTTGATCTTGGCATATTTGATGTAACGAATCTGGTAACAACTGTCCATATTTAGGCAAATATTTTTCCACAAAAGAAAATAGTAGGTTGTAAGGGGGGAATACTTGTATATATTAGTCAAGCAATTCAGCTATTTTACATTTCTCATTGCCTTTTGGATCACTTTGACTAATGGGAAGGGATGATTTTTTCCACGATCACATAACCGTTTCATACGTCGGTTGTCAGCTGAAAAAAAGAGTTGTTTAGTTACATGCCGCTGCAAAGTTTCTACTTTCCAAATATGCCACTTCCTCATCTTTCCTCGTTGAATCCTTCCTCATCCATAGCCGCGACTCATCACCGAGCCACTACCATGCCAAATCGATGGTCGCGCCTGGGAAGAATGGTGATGGTGACGCGCCCCGTGCAGAGGCGATGAGGATTCTAGCGGCCATGGTGACAACTACGAAGGGTAGAAGCACATGCGGGAGGACGTGGGTAACAAGGCCGGTGGGCGCTGTTGCCGATGAGGACTTGATCTGTCGAGGACCACGTGGTTGGTGAGGTGGCCGGGACTGGCGGTGAGGTTGACGACGTCGAGGCCAATGAGAGGAGGTTAAGGTCAGCTAGGGCGGACTGTGAGGTAAGATTCAGATCCAGATCGCGGGTTGCGAGGAGTTCGGGACTGATGGCGGCGAGGTTGTATGGGGCGAGGATGAGGTCGAGCGTGGCGGCATCCAGCCGAAATCGAGCTGCGGAGGTGGGGGTGGATGTGGCAAGGAGGTTGGGGCCTATGGCGGGGAGGTCGAAGGGACGGGGAGAAGGTCAAGGCGACGTCGTCCGAGAGAGAAGCGGCGGCGGTGGCGGGAGGGGGCATGGCGTCCGAGAGGAGAGGCAACCATGGGAGGCGGTGGAGATTGGGAAGGGTGGAGGAGAAAGGAACATGGCAAGGGCATTGTGGTCTATAATGGCATGTATCTAATTTTTGCACTTAGGAGTACCATATTTTCAATAATTAATTTGTAGTGGTATATTTCAAAAGTGTGAATTTTGCAGTGGCATATATCTAAATAACCCAAAATAAAATGTCTACCCGTAGGACTTACCTTACCAATTCAAGCCTTATCATGTATTGGATAGCTAGGTGCGAGGAAGTGTCTGGCTTGATGCTTATCTTTGTTAAGTACGGTAGAAAAGAAAGGTTACCAAGCCAACACTACGAGTAGGATATACCACCCTAAGCATAAATTTGATCCTTTTTTGAAAATTGTGATAGGAAAAAAACATAGTAGATATTCAGTGATCTTATTTCTATGTAAGTTTGGTTCATCTTAGTGTACATGTCTACCATGTATTTGGAGATAAGACTATTGAATTTTTGGCCGTATTGGCAACTTTTCATCTCGTATTTACACTAATGACCATCTTTGATTATTATTTTTTGCAGATATGGTGCCATTACCGCACGGTCACCATGCGGGAATGCTCCCCGCCCGCCACATCAGAGTCGTTCATGCACGACGTTCATGCACTGTAATACTCCGAAAAATAAATAAATATTAATAATCGTGTCTTAAGGGTCGGAGAGTAATTAATTTAATAGTAACAGTAAATAATTAATTAAGAACGTCTTTAGGGCTTATGCGTAATTAAATAAAAAGAATTTGTGAAAAAAATAGTATTTTTCGGAATTTTTGGAGCTATATAAATGAATTTCGGATTTTTTCTTAAAACCCTAGCTCTTCTTTTCTTTTTCCCAAGCCGGTACGCGCTTTTTCTTTTGTTTGTTCTTACGCATCTGTAGAGCCCGGTAGCGCCGCCTTTCTTGATCGGTAGGCTGCAGCGTGGTCGAATTGCGGCTTCGCTTCTTGCCATGAGGCCACGCTGCGTGCATGCTTCTAACGTTCTTGCGCAATTTCTGCCGCTTTGTCGTGAGTTCCTGTCTTGCGAGTTTCCTACTCGCTGCGCTTTGCACATCGCTGTTGCGCGCTTTGTGCGCCGAGGCGAGCCGACAAAAAAGAAGCGGCGCTGTGCACCTTTTTCCGCCGGCCGAACTGCTATTTGGATGCGTGTGGTCTTGCTGTTCTCGATCTTTGCGGTTGCTACTTTCTTTGTTGTGGAGCCGGTTCTTGCGCTGTCCGACCAAGAAAGTATTCTTGCTTGTTGCTCCAAGCCGAGTGTCATTCTTGCATGTGTGCGTGTGTAACGGAGCCGGCCGATTGAGAAGGTAATTAGAAGTTCTGCCTTGATTGATTTTCGATGGGTTGTGCCGAACTAGACTCTGCTAATTGATAGTTAATTAGTGCTCACGTTTGGCTAGAGATGAAATGGATAGTAGATTGGTTTAGTCTAATGTTCCGTTGTATTATTTATTCGGATATCGTAATGGCAAATTTTGAAAATATCATCTACTAGTTAATTGTAGATAATTTCGATATCTTTCTATAGCATGTTTAATCTCGTCAATCGGACGAGTATAATTAGAGTTATGTTTTTCGAAAGGCCGCTGTTTTTAGGGTTATCGTCTTTCGGCGCTGTTTTGGTAGATCAGTTGTTAAAAATAGTAAATGACTTAATTAGAGTTTTTGATCTACATGAAAGTTGTAGATAATTGTCTAATGGTTCTGTAGGATCTGAGAACGCGCATTTTGGTTGAGTAAATCAAAAGTTATGAATTTATTAAGTCTGCTGTTCCGAAGCGGACAGATCGGTGTTCCGGGTTAAATACGGAGGGGTAGATGATTTAATTAGAAGTCTTCGTAATCTAAGAAAAGGTGGATAATTTTATAAAGGATCCAGAATGGGGTGGTTTGTGGTGATCGGACTTTCGAGTCAAAAGTTACGCTCTTTTTAGTAACCGGACAGCTATGGGTAACTATTTGGTACCGGCGTAATGTGGTATATTTGGGGACGTGTAGGAGCGATGTATATTGATTGTGATTCTTGTTGCTGTAGTTTGTATTGAGAATTGGTGTATTTAATGTAGGAGAGGCGTCGTGTTTGTTGCCGTCTTCTAGCCAAATCGTGCGTCGCTGCTAGTAAAGGCAAGTACATGGTAGGCAATGATCAATGATCGATCCTTTATTTTCTTTATCTTCTATTACCATTATTGTTGTGCTTTTATTTGGTTTAACTGCAAACAATGAATTGGTATGTTTATATCTTTGTTGATGAGCATGATGAAAAGTTGGATATGATGTTTATGATGGAGTTTGCATGTTTGCATTCATAAGCATCTTTGCATAAGAGAAGGTGATCATGATTGATCACAACTCCACGGGAGTGGAGGAGGTCCCCGGTCCTTTTGGAGGAACGGGCTTGAGAGTGAATGTTGTCGCGAGCATTCACTCACGCTATACCGGTATACGCGAAAAGAAGTGCATGTGGACATATAGAATAGAGTTGCATTGTTATTGGAGATTAATGAATGAGAATGACAATAGAAGTGCATGTGATGATAATGAAGTTATTGAATGCCGATGATTTATTATTGTTCGTTGTTTATGGATGTATTTGCTGAGTCGTGGACTCACCCTTGCTCTACTGTTGTTTTTAGGTGATCTTCGAGGATGCCGTAATTGAGGGCGAGTAGAGCACATGGGCATCACATGATCATTTGCCATAATAACCTTTTCATTCAATATTGGTTTACACCTGGACATGTTAGTTATTGAATAATGATTAGGATATCATTTGGACTAGACTATTTGCTTTATTAATTTGGATTCATTGGTTGAGGCTGCTTTGGATTATTTACCTGGTTATATTTCCCATGTCTTATTTATTACCACATGATCCATAATTATGCATTGCTCTTTTGTGGTCCATGGTTTTGATTATCACTGATTTCTTCTTTGTATTTATAAAGTGTGTCAATAATTATTAATTGGAAGGTAGTTTAGTGGCATTCCAGGCTCAGTGTTGGGCTGGGGTGTTACAGTTGGTATCAGAGCGGGCTTTAGGTCCGTGGTGAATAGATTAACAACTTAGGCAAACTAAAATTGTTAAAATTGTTTTAGTATTAGTAAATCAACTAAAATTTGCTAATGGTTAACTAACCTAAAATTTGACACACTAGTGCACAGTAGGTTAGAGAGAGGTACGAATATAGTTTTACGCTTCCGTTATATTGTTCATTGATGGATGAGTTTATTTTGAGCTTTGAACTCATTATATAATGTTGATTGTGATTGATATCTATGTCGAGAGATAGATGACGTGGTCGTGGTGGCCACGATGCGTGGAGGTCGGGGCATGGGCGTGGTTACGTGGGGCCCCTCCGAGGCGATTGAGATCGTGGTTGTGGCCAGGTTTTACAGTTACACCACCATTCGTGGTATGGGAATAGAGAGGTAGCTACTTTGATTACAGTAGTTATAGGTATTGTGTGTGAGTTTCTTTATAAAAGTTGTTCTCTTCCTTGAGCTTGAATTTTGGGCAATTCTGGTTATAGTTGCGGTTGATGAATTTTTCTTGAGATAGTGTTTACAATACAATGGTGATATTTCATTGGTCTCCTTTGGTTCCATAAAGCCATTACTTGTTCTCATGATTGTTGATCTATTGTTGCTTTGGGTGAACATCGGTTATGACAAGATTGATCTTTCGTGGGAGTTCGCCCTTCCTATTGGAAAATATGACTTATTTATTCACTTGGTATTCGGATATTGAAAGTTTTCTATTGCAAGTTCTTTAATATGTGAAAACTTTGACTTTATGTATTTCTTTTGGATTATTTAGTCTTTGAAGTTTAATGCTGTTTTTTCGAAAAGAGTTAAAATCCTTTCGTGTTGACTTGTTATGTTTAAGCTAGAGGTGGTAAACATAGAAGTTCATTGATAAGGTATGAGTATCAGGTCGGATCTGTAGCGTGATGCATGATTGGTCTTAACCCAAATTATTGTCATAAAGTAATTACGAGTTGAGTAGTGACTAAGAGTATGTCCATACATAATTGGAGTCATAAGAGTTATTAAGAAGTATGGAGCGTTGATGGCGGCTTGGACATTAAAATTGATTAGTTTGTTGAATTTATTGGATTTGGTACCAATGGATTAATCTAATTGTGTGTAAAGGGAAACTTGAGGAGATGCTAGGTTATTGCCTTAATAGATATTATTTGTGGTGTTATCTTTACTGTAGACACTTGGTGATCATATTTGGTTGATAGCTTTACATATAGCTTAGTATGATTAAGTATTGGAATTGTGTACAAAAGGTTGAAGGGATTGAATACCAGTGGATCTAGAATTTACAGGAGGAGTTCTGGATAGTTTTTCTTTATAGAATGACACGATGAATCTGATTATAGTGTTGTTGAGACTTTTGATCGAGAGAAGATTTTGACTTTTGAAGTTTTATGGTGATTTTGTTGAAAACTAAATGTGAGGAGGAACAAGCTGAATATGTGTTGGTAAATATTCAAGTGATTCGCAAATGAAAATAGGTATGACTAGACATCATAAGAAAGCTAGTTGATAACAACAATGGTTGGAGTGCAATTCTTTGAGTGTTAAAGTTTGGTGTTGAGCATCACTAAGAGTTGAGCTGGTGTGATTTAATAGGTGGCTTAAACCTAGACAATTGTGGAATAGTCAGTCAATAGCATATCCGTGATGAAAGGGTTTTGATAGAACCTTTTAATTTGTGTAGTGGATCCCTTATAATATAAAGTAGTTGTTGTAGTGAGGTTGTATGGTTTTGGTATAATCTCATTTTGAAGGTGTGATGGAAAAGTAGTATGGAACAACTTGGTGAACTTTTCGGGGCTTATTACTGGAAGAGTTGACGATAATGAATCATGTTAAGAGTGTATTATTCTTAATGTTAGTAAGATTGTCTGTAAGGGATTGTGGTTTCGTGTGGTGATGATTCTTTTAGAAAGAATGTAATTTGATCGTCTTTCGTAATATCGTTTAAATGAAAGGTTTGGAGTTTTGAATTCATGAACTTTTGGAGTTCATGATTTATTTGGTAGATGAAATTGGTTTGAGCAAGTGACGAGTCGGAAAGCTTTATTGGTTCTTAAGTGATTAATGTGATTTGGTCTTAAAAAAAAAAAAATCTTTTTATTTGTCTCTTCTTTTGAGAAAGGAATAGTCGATTTGTTTTACAAAACCTTAAAGAGTGTATATTGGGAGGCTGGTTAATAGTGGTCAAGTATATGATGTTGTGAGACCACAGGTTGCAAGTTAATTGAGGAACATTAGAGGATGAATTCATTTCATGATATAAATCTCATAGAGAATTGGATCTAAAAGGAATTATGGACGTTGGGACAAAACTGATCATATTGTTGCAATTAGTAGAACCTATAGTGAATAGTGATCCAAGAATATTTGTTCATGATGGTGGAGTATTGGATTTATCGAATAGTTGGGATATTGTGATGGTATACTTTGCAAGGTTATGTAGGTGAAATTGAATGGTGTGGTTTAGTGAGGGTCCAAGATTAGTGAAGTAAATCGTTTTGGGCAGTCATTTGATTAGTGATGATGATTGATATTAATGATTGAGGATATTGTTTGGATTGTGGGAATTCTAGACAGCGAATATGCGGATTTCTATCAAGTATACCAGAAGTCACTTTAGGAGTCCTGGCTGTTGAAATTGAGCATGCGTTTTATGCTAGAACCTTGGTTGCCCAATGATCATGTATAGAAGTAGTAGAACAAAAGTGGATTCTAAATAGTATGATGATCATTGATAGAATCCTTTGGTTTTAAATCAGCGTGTGTGGGTAGAGAATTTCAAGTTGATTATCCCTAAAAGATTGAGGTGATGTGATGGTGGGTGTAGATTTTATTTGAGGTGTTGGGAATCATTTGTCAAAATAGTTTCTTTGGTAGAGGAGGGGACTATAGTATTTTTTTTATGGGTTAGTAGAGTCTCTCTAAATGGGCGCGGTTGTTGCTCTCAGGTTGAGCATCACTTTGAGATTACCAGTTAAGAGGAATGAGTTAGTGTGATGATTTGAAATCCTATGATTTGAGAGAGTTTATTCCTAAAAGAAAAAAGAAAAAAAAATTGAAAAAAAAAAATTTGATTCCTCGGGTAGTGAAATGCCCTCTTGATTCTTGTTTGGGCCGTGTGTTTCCTACCGAACACTCCCACGAGCATTCACCGCAAGACCCTTGCGGGAACACGCCCCTCTGTTGGTGTAGGGACACATGCAAGTTTCTCAAGTCTAAGGCGCGGTTTATCCTAGGCATACGTTACTAGGGTTGCGGCAACTACTTCTCGGACTATCTCGACCACCGTTGGGACACGGCCCACTATCGACAGCTAGTAAGGATCGGTTACAGTATGTTCCCTACTATTTCTCTTTCAAAGTACGCACTAACAACCTCCCCCGTCTACCCGTGGTCTCTGGATCCGCTATGTAGCTACCGCAAGTGGATCACGAAGGATCCATCCGGAGGACCGCGGTGTCTCATGCGAGTGTGGTGCCAAGAGGGACTGCGAAAGAGGGAGGAGGAGAGCCGCATCGAAGTGCATAATAAGCGTATCCGGCGGGAGATGCAAGTTCATCTCGAGGCGTGCAAGCGCAGGGAGCGCTAGGATCGCAAGAGGGAGCGCGAGAAAAAGAGGAAAAATAGCGGCCGAGGCTAAAAAGTTGGATATGATGTTTATGATGGAGTTTGCATGTTTGCATTCATAAGCATCTTTGCATAAAGAAGGTGATCATGATTGATCACAACTCCACGGAGTGGAGGAGGTCCCGATCCTTTTGGAGGAGCGGGCTTGAGAGTGAATGTTGTCGCGAGCATTCACTCACGCTATCCGTATCTGTGAAAAGAAGTGCATGTGGACATATAGAATAGAGTTGCATTGTTATTGGAGATTAATGAATGAGAATGACAATAGAAGTGCATGTGATGATAATGAAGTTATTGAATGCCGATGATTTATTATTGTTCGTTGTTTATGGATGTATTTCTTTGAGTCGTGGACTCACCCTTGCTCTCTTGTTGTTTTTAGGTGATCTTGAGGATGCCGTAATTGAGGCGAGTAGAGCACATGGGCATCACATGATCATTTGCCATAATAACCTTTTCATTCAATATTGGTTTACACCTGGACATGTTAGTTATTGAATAATGATTAGGATATCATTTGGACTAGACTATTTGCTTTATTAATTTGGATTCATTGGTTGAGGCTGCTTTGGATTATTTACCTGGTTATATTTCCCATGTCTTATTTATTACCACATGATCCATAATTATGCATTGCTCTTTTGTGGTCCATGGTTTTGATTATCACTGATTTCTTGCTGTATTTATAAAGTGTGTCAATAATTATTAATTGGAAGGTAGTTTAGTGGCATTCCAGGCTCAGTGTTGGGCTGGGGTGTTACATGCACCGTGCATGAACGCCCTCGGACCGCCACGTGTCCCGGATCAGGGGTGGATTAGGGTTTAGGTCTAAATTAGGATAGGGTTTTGGCGCTGTTTATAGAAATTTTAAAATATAGCAAATGAGTTCCAAAAATTATAAAATTTTAGTGGAGCCTTCTAACACATTGTATTTGCTTGTGCAAATTTGCTATAATTTTATTCCTTCAGAATTTTTCTTGTATTTTCATATAAGTGTATTGTTTGTACGAATTTGTGAGCCAGTGACCATCCAACAAATTATGTACTGCAGCCGCCGCATGTCAGTTGCCGCACGGCCGTCGTGTGGTGGCCCTCCCCCGCAGCCGCCGCGTGCCCTCCCCTCTGCTCCCGTGCCACGCGGCCCCCTCCCGCGTGTGGAAAGCGGTCTGGTCCGGTTCTCCGGAGAAACAAAAAACCAGAAGAAGAAAACGCGCAACTGTCGTTGGGAAATGCTCCGAAGCACAGGGCCCTCCCTAATTCCACAACCCCTCCTCCTCCGCACATCTTTTGCATTGTCCAGAATTTCTAGCACCAACGCTTCCGGAATTCCCGACGCCAATACCGTGGCTCCTCCTTCGCTCGGCATTAAATATTGAATTCTCGCAGTCGCTTTTCGCTCATCTCAATTGCGTTTCGATTCTCATTCTGGCGCTCGTCGCTGAGAACTCAGAGAACGTAACATAATTAATTTTATTGAGAGATTAAGTATTTGCTTGCTTCTTGTCGCTCGACCTGTTTTGATAGCATTTTCCTAAAGGGTAGATAATTTGTCGCATATTTTTGTCATTATTACCATAGTCATAGTTAATCAATCTCAGTCAGCTAGTCATAATTAGTTAATTTAGTGGTAATTAATTAGTTGTAATTAGTTAATTTACTGTAATTAATTAGTTGTAATTAGTTAATTTACTGGTAATTAATTGGTTTAGTAGTAATTCGTTAGTCGTAATTAGTTTACTAGTCATGATTACGATATATTAAATTAGTGGAAATGAAGTACTTGTAATTTATTTAGTGGTAATTAATCAATCGTATTTAGTTAGTTTAGAGGTAAATAATCAGTTGTAATTAGTAAGTTTAGTGGCAATTACGTACTTTGCATATGTCCTTGCACCAAGAGATGGACGGCTCAGCATATAAGTAGCACCCCTACCATGGCGGGGTTCTCCTGCATCAACACTTTGACACAATCTCATTCAGATAGAACCAATGGGACGAGATCCGTGAACTCGCAAGAGCTGCTTCGGTCCGGGATGAACAAGCGGAGCGTGCTAGGAGGGCACCTCACCGCAATGACGCGCCTATAGTAGCAACCCCTACTGGAACACTCCCACCGAGCATTCACCGCAAGACCCGCGGGGAACACGCTGCCCCTCTGTTGGTGTAGGGACACATGCAAGTTCCTCAAGTCTAAGGAGCGGTTTATCCTAGGCATACGTTAGTAGGGTTGCGGCAACTACTCATCGAACTATCTCGACCGCCGTTGGGACACGGGCCACTATCGACAGCTGGTAAGGATCGGTTACAGTATGTTCCCTACCATTTCTCTTTCAAAGTACGCACTAACAACCTCCCCCGTCTACCCGTGGTCTCTGGATCCGCTATGTAGCTACCGCAAGTGGATCGACAAAGGATCCATCCAGAGGACCAGCGGTGTCTCGACTGCGAGGAGTGTGGTGCCAAGAGGGACTGCGAAAGAAGGAGGAGGAGAGCCGCATCGAAGTGCACAATAAGCGTATCCGGCGGGAGATGCAAGTTTATCTCGAGGCGTGCAAGCGCAAGGAGCGCTAGGATCGCAAGAGGGAGCGTGAGAAAAAGAGGAAAAATAGCGGCCGAGGCTAAGGCGGTCGGCGAGCAGTAAACGCCAAACTCGCAAGGAAGGGCACATGACCCCAGTCCACTCAGTAGGTCAAGCCATTTCGTAGTATTCCCCGTCCTACCAGCCATGTTATTCCTATCTCTTGAAGGTATGTATACTTACATGATCCGGATGCTTGTGTCTCAATGTACCGTAGTAGTAGCGAGGATGACTAAAGCAATTAGTCGAACCATCATGCTATGTGACCATGTGTAATGTGCTTCTGTCTACGGACTCTAATGTACTTCTGGTTCCGTGCCTCGCACTTTACCTTGATCGATTAGTAGTCAACTGACCTTTGGGTTTCTTGAGACATAGTACATGTTGCCATCAAAATCACTATTGGACATCTCCTCGGCCAAAGATCATTTATCAAAAGTAGGGAAAAGTATAACATATTTGGAATATCGCACAATCTACTCTAGACCGCCAATATACCTTGTTGTCAAGATATGTATATCATTCCTATGAAACATCAACAAATCTCAAATAGCCAATGACTGCATATTGCATATTGGTGCATGCTTTATAGGAGGCTAAGACATGCTTAAGAACGAAGGTTCTTAATATTTTCTGTGAAATTAAAACCTTATCATAATCCAAGAAATCATTTACATATTTTCTAATCAAAAGCAACTAAAAAAATCAAATTTCCTCTTCTCTTATAGGTTATATACTGTCCAATTAGTCCAAATTTGACCAACTAAATCAAAGAATCCACGACATACCCCTCCAAAAAATAATGCCATTCTGGCTCTTTACCTTTGGTCGAAAGATTTCATCAGCACGAGTATATTTGTAATAAAAAAGCCTCGTACGAAAAATGGACTTCGTGACGATGTGAAAAATAATGATCCAAACGTAACATGAAATTCTTATACCCTATTGTATATCGACATCTCCAATGGAGTTGCAATGCGCCTTTTTCCATACATTCCAAGTCACATGATATCATGAAACCTTAATTTTTGAAACCTAAAATTCAAATTTCTGTGACCTAAATCCTAGTATAAATACGATATGAAAGTTGCTAATACGACAAAAAAAATCTAAGACTACTCCGGTGTACACGCACTTCACGCTTTGTTAAATGTAATGGACACCAATATCCAAAAGGTAATAATAAGTAAAATAAGGACAAATGTATAACTAGAGCCATTTGGGTGGCCCCATTAGAGCTTGGAGTCTTCGTAGTTTAAAGCTAAAGTTGTTCGGAGGACGGACGAGTTGTTGTTGTATTTTTTAGGGTCCTTTTGGTAATTTACCATTTGAGAAAAGGGAAATGAAATGTGAAAAATTAAAATATGGTGGGACCCACCAGTCATTGGGAGTAAGAATGATAAGGCTGAGACTTAGTCTTAACCATTAGAAGAGGAAGCTGCAGTTCGGATGGGCTCTACCCAGCGCGAGTGGCGGCGCATGCGGGTGGTTTTGGCGATTTTATCACCAACTGTTATCAGCACCGGGGGCTTGCTCTAGGACCTAGCTCCTTCTTGACAAGTGGCTCCTCTCTCCCTTCGGATCTAGACACATAAATATCAAGTGAGTTCTTCTTTGGTTCATTCGGTTTTCCCGATTGGATTTTTCGAGCTTGAGTCAAAGTGTGCTGCCTTGTTGGCTTGGGCTCCGTCAGCAGTAAGGCTCGGTTCATATTCAACCTAGCACACCCCGATTTCCCTTTTGCGCTATCTCTTCTAGTGATTGTGCAGCGAGGGATTTTTGGATCTTGCTTTGTTGTCTTTGGATATGGTTGGATCTTGGTTGATTTGGGCGAGAAACTTGTTTGGTCTGGGTGTGCTTTCCTCGGATCTGTGGTGGTTCCTCGCTACGAGAGGGCATTCGGTCGGTGCTTCCTCTCAGTTTCTTGTGCGGTATTTTTTCCTGTACCTCAGCTTCGTTCCTTGGTGTATCCCAAAGTGTGAATATCAACATTGTATCTCAGTCAACCTCGTCTATATTGTGTGGCATAGCGAGACACTTGGTTTTCTGAGGCAACGTCTTTGATGTGCTTTGCCTGGTTCATCTCAGTGGCTTTGATTGCCATCTTCTTCATGAGTATCGCATCATTTCAATTTAATTATCTCTTTGCATATGATATGTTCTTGTCGGAGTTTCATTATGTATTTGTTTTGATACTGCTACTTGTGGATATCGTGAGGATATGTGCACGATCTCAGGATGATGAGTCAATTGGCAATGGCTTTGTTGGTTTGTAAAATCTCGCGTTTTCGGGTTTGCTCCAAAATTTGTCGGACCACGAGCGGTCGGCCGGTGGTGTCAGGGCGGTCAAACCGCCGTGGGAGGTCGAACCGGCCGTGGTTGCGGTCGGACGACTGACCTAAAAGTGGCTTTGGGTGAGCCAAAAATAGGTTGTGTAAGCGGTGAGGGAGTCTCTGGATGTGGTTGCATTATTTTGCGGCTCGGTCAAAAGTTCTATTGAGTTGAAAATTCAGAAGGTTTGGATTTTCACGATGGAATTTTAGCTAAGTCTTTTCAGGCGGTCCGGCCGCCCGTTGTGGAATCGGTCCGACCGGCTGAAATCGGTCGGATCGGCCTTGTGGAAGTCGGACCGGCCTTGTGAAATGATCGGACCCCGATGACTTGGAGGATAGCCAAGTGGGCATTGATGTGTTTTGATTGTGCTTATTGTATGAACTTCAATGCTTTATTGTTGCATATTGCATTGCGGAACTAACGTGGGTCAAGTTGTGAAGAACTTGTTCCCGGAAACGATTTGTTTGTCTATTCTTTGTGCGGTGGCTTGCGAGTCAACGGCGTCAGCGGTGAGGTGGATCGGGACTACGCTTGGAGGCGAGGTCGAGCGATCATGGATCTTGGGTGAGGTCGTGTGACTCAAGCATGGTGCAGAATGGGCAAGATGGATCGAACGGGTAGTTCGGTGCAGCTGGTTGGATCAGGTGGTGTGGAAGTCGGTGCGAGTCTCTAGGAGGTTCCGATGGGATTCGGACAGGAGAGACTTGGCGGCGTGATGAGAGCCGCTGATCAACCTACACGTGGTGAAGCAGGCGATTGCTTCAATAGTTGTTTGTATGGGTCCCATGTGTGTATGGGTCCCAAAAGTGAAACCCTAGGTTTCTACTATAAATAGAAGGGGGAGATGTAAAACCCCCTTGAAGCATTTAGAGCCCTCTTCCTTTTTCTAGGGTTAGGAGAGGAGAGAAGAGGAGAGCTAGGGTTTGGAAATTGTGAGTGTGCTCTTGTGTGAGCTCTTGTCCTCCTTGTTGGAGTGGCTTTGTAAGCATCTTGTGAGATCAATCAATCTTGTGATGCTTGCTTAAGAGATCATCTGTCTCCCTTTGTGTTCTTCTCTCTTTTTGATGAATTTGGTGCTTCCTTGATTCAAGTGGTTAAGCTTGGTCTCTTGACCTATTTTCTCTTGCTTTGATGTGTGAGAATACTCCTAGAATCATCTAGACCATCAACCCCCACAAGCAAGTCTTGAATCAAAGATTTTCATATTTCTAGGGTTTGTGCACTTCTTTGGTAAAACCTTGAGAGATCGATTCTACGAAGTGGATCTGAAGGATCGTCGCTAGAAATAGGTCTCTAATATCCTTAGGGAGGTGTGCTCGAATTTTGGTCAAGTTTCATTGGTTGAATCAAAAGTTGGATCAAATTTCGTTTTGAATTTGGGCATTGATTTTGATCTTGGACTAAATCGGTCGACCGGTTTATAATGGATGCTATCCGACCGCCCGCCTTCGAACCGCTTCGATCTGCCAAGGTCGAACCGATATCAACGGTCAAGCCGCTTGATTAGTAGGCTGGTCCGGCCAGCTCGTTGTGCCGTCGGTCAGACCGCCTTGACCTCTGACGAGTCATTGCTGTGCCCAGACCAGACTAGTGAATTAAATTCTCCACTTTTGTGTCTTGTGGTTGACGGGGTTATCGAATTCAGCACAAGGCTTCCACCGTACGCTTACTGATCTTCTTAGCTTTCATAGCTAAAGGAGTAAAGTTCGTGTTGAATTTGATTAAGGCGAGAAAGTTGAGAAAGCGCATATTCACCCACTCTAGTCGCCTTTACGGTCCTACACTACTGAAATATATTGTAAAGTGGTGTGATGAGCTTGATATGAATGCTCCGTGATGATAATAGTCTTGTACTAAAATTGTTATGATATCTAGTTCAATCTTGAGCTGTAAGAGAATTGCTTGCTGCTATCATATTGTCTCTAATGATTCTGTTACTTTCAGTGATGCTTAAACTGGTCATCTTGGGTGATAAACCTGCTGGTTCTTCTGTTGGTAGAAGGGCTTAGTGTTGATCACTGTGATTTTCTTTATTGTGAGTTTATTAGTGGCCTGTTAGCTTATAGACTAGAGTAATAAATTATGTGATCCTTTGATGATCTTCTGTTGTCAGAAAGTATAAGTTTGACTATTGTGCATGAGATTAATTTTATCAGATTAGTAAAGCATAATTAGAGCTCAAAGTCTGATTTCTAGTTATCTTATTCAATTTGTGAATAGTATAGACTAAAGTGTTGTGATAGCCAAGATTATATCTTGTGCAACTAGCCTTTTGAGAGCAATAATCAATCTTCTAAATATTAGCTTTATGCTGATTTTCTTTGTACACAGGTTCAATGTGTTGAACACATTATTCTGTTTAAATGATTTGGAGTTTTTACATGTGTATATGTTAAATGTGCCATTTAAATGCTGATGTATTATGCATTAATTAATGTTAATTACGCTGAAATTAATTCTGAATGTTTGCTAAAATCGTATTATTTACAACAGGTGTCACTGCCAAAGTGGAGTGTGCTTTGCAGTTCTCAGACTTCGCATTAAAGTATAATGCCAGCTTTTCCAAAAAAAATTGGGTGAACTGTTTGAGTCAAGAGATCTGGAGCTGTCTAATGCAATTTCAAGATAAAACAATTGCCTCCCACGTCCTTTTTACTGGTAAAGTCTAGTCGTGAAAGAGAGAGGGTGTTAAGAGTATATATTGCTCACCTTTCCTTAACCTATAAACTTTTGATTGAACTAGTTAATACATACATACGACTCGATACTTCAGGAAGTAAAAGTTTTTTTTTTCCCCAAAATGCATGGACAACTTCCTGCGTAGCTGGACAAACACGCTCTGAGTGTCGACATCCATATCATGAAGTCATGGACGCAGCACAACTTGATTGCAGCCGGGTGTCAGCTCACCGACGGAACGTCGAGGGAACCTAGGACAACCAGCACTACGTCGATCGTAGTTAATTTCGTCAGATCGGAAAGTGCCCGACCGAATCTCCTAGCGTCGCGCCCAACAAGAGCGCTCCGCTCACTGCCGAGCTTTGTACCCGTCCACGCGTCTAATTTGCGTCTCGAGCCTCCCCTCGTGGCCATATTTTCACCGAAAGTTACGCAGCTAAATGCCTATTTTAGCCGCCCTAACACCGACAAAGGCTATTAGATTCGGTATCTAGGAAAAGGAGTAGTATGATTTGCATGAAATCGGATTCTAATCCGAGTCAAAAGGTCTTTCGTTAGTGGTGAGCTGGTGACCTTTTCTTCCTGCATTAAGCATGACACGAGGCACTACCGCACAAGTAAACCTAGATAATCACCCCCAGGCCACATCGCGTTGACTATTGCAGGTGTAGTAGTGTCATGGGTTCATATGTTAATTAAAACTGTGTACGACATCTCGATGAAAAACTTTGGGGAGGAGAACAACGAGGTAAAGCATAAATTTGGCTCGAAGCGACGTTGCCTCGTCATTCGTTGGAATGGTGAGCAACAATTTAATCCAGCTTCGTGAAGAACCGAGGATTCGATTACAATCAACAGCACGAACCCAAATGATTCTTGTTTGTTCTCGGCTTCTGCAACACTTCTCATGTAACCTGACTCTGAGAACAACTGCATGCAGTAGAAACTTGCCTTCAGTGTTGCGACCTTTAGCCTTTAGGAAGGATAATTCTGCGCAGGAAATCAGAGCCACCGGTAGTGCACTGTGAAGTGAGTTAAAAAGTCTGAAAGACCAAAGCAAAAGCTCTACAATGCCATAACCTGATGGGCACAACACTGAATAGCACAGCCGTGCAGTTAACACTTAACGGGTACTTTCCAAAGCAAAACGATGTAGCCTCACGGGATTCGTATCATCTTCAGGCGCAGACAAACCAAGAACGGAAGAAAGCACCGCACTTACACAGTGGTGAAGCGCTGGCCAAATGAAATCGGCGCTGGCCCATGAAGACTGGCTGCGCTTAGAGTCAATAGAGTAGAAGACTAGAAACCAATGATCTTTAATGCACAGAGCATTCAGTCGTATTCACCCATGCTACGAGCTTCTGTACCAAAAGTCCAAAAGCATCAAAGAAATTCTGAAGCTCCATCACATAGCAGCCGGGAATATACATTTAAAGCAGACATAACAATCAGTTCAACAACCACACTATACAATAGGAAGGAAAATATTGAGCCTCAGTTCCTCACAGTTAATTACAACTATTCACAGGAGGTCCAACAAGCTGCGGCCTGCGGCTATCGCTATCACCAGCTTATTCCATGGATTTAGTTTGGTATATATGCACAGGCTACATGTACAGTCTAATATGAAGCTAGACTCTACATTATCTGCTTATTCTAGTAGTATGAGCGTCTATTATGTCATCACAGAATATTACCAGGTTTAGTTCCCTGTATCTGTGCTAAAGAAAATTCATTACGTGCTCTAATTCACATGCTTAATTAGCAAATCAGTCCTACCAAAAAGAACATATTTAGGGCTCCGGCTCCCCCACATTTAGTTATAACTAAGTATAGAAAACTTGTAGATAGCATTCCTCCTGAAAAAAAAAACACATACTATGAGCAATCTATTGTGAGTATAGCCTAAAATTTGGAGGTTACTGGTCATGAAACCCAACCTAAAATTAGCAGAGGTAGCTTTCCCTAGCTCATGAAATAGAAAAAGGACCAAGTAGATCATTGTGTTCTTACTTCAAAACAACATTTTTGTTATAAAAATAGCAGTTCCATTTTTTTTGGCAATCGATATCTATGTGACTAGTCCAAATACCAAGCATCATTAGAATGTTGAGGCCACAAGTTCCTTCTTTTACAACATACTTTGGTCAAAACCATGATTTTACACTCGACACATATTGCTCAAATGAGCCCACAAATAACTAGAAATAACCATCAGCTACCCACAAGTAATAGAAATTTCCAACAGTCCAAGATTAGCTTGTATCTGCGCAAGGATAATAATAGCTTTTATCTGCTCAAGGCACTGTCCTACCTAAATCATGAATGGAAGGAAGAAAAATGGACATCTTATAATCATATCGTGCATGACTGTAAAATAGCAGGGTATCAGAACCTAAGTTCTAAACTTCTAATTAAGCAGCGCATGAATACCTGAGGGTGGAAAAATGTTCAAAGAACACTAGCAAATGCTAATGAGCATTGCAAGGCGAGTTCAAACATTCATCAAGTTGTGAAATAACGCCATCTATGTAAAAGACCTGTCTGTCGAAGAGCAGAACAGTCTTATCTAAAGGTCGTATTAATACGATTATGTTGTCAAAACATCACATACTTTCCATCCAACAATGAGAAAGGCTGGAACAGAAGACCTCATGCCGCAAGTATCTAACTCTTAAAGTAAGTTTGATACAACATACGATCATACAAATCAAAGAATATACTGTATGTAAAGATGTAAACCCATGGTTCATAACAACACACTCACAGATTATTCCCCCAAAGCTACTAGAATAGTAAAACAATTCGAGGTAACTCACAGTTCTCGTGTCAAGGATGAATTACAGTGGTAGTACACAAGGGCACTAGAAAAACATCTCTAGCCTGCCATCTTGTTCAAGCGATGAATCGTACTCCTGGCAAGCCTATTCCCAGGGTCAATCTTCAGAACCAAACGCAGGTCCTCTGCGCCGAGCCTATATTTCTCAGTGCTCTCATATAGGAGTGCACGCTGCACTAGCACTGACACATTCTCCTTATCTTGCTCTAGCACCTGCACAGGACATAAAACCAGCAAAACTAAGTCATGGGAGCAGCCCCTAATATGGCACAAGGTACATTACGGAGACAATGCAAAACCTTGGAACAGTCGGCAATAGCCTTCTTGTACTCGCCAACCTCCTTGTAAGACGAAGCCCTTGATGACAACACCTCCACAATGTCAGCATCTTTCCCTGTCTTCTCGATGAGTACAACAGCCCAAGACAACCACTTGATGGCATCAGCATACTGCCCACCCTTGTAATTATCCATCCCCTTTGCCTTAGCAGCAGATGTCGTCAACCCAGACGGTGGCTGTGGGAGCCCCTCCAGCTCTGTGGTTGTGACACCGCTATCACCACCACCAAACTCCGCCTCCACATCCACCCAACCATCCATCTCACCAAACATGTCACCCCCACCACCACCATTACTCGCCGCAGAAGCAGTCGGTGCAGCTGTGGTCGAAGCGAACAGCATGTCCAAAGGATCCACACCAGAGTTCACCGCCGCAGCCGCAGGGGCAGGTGCTGGAGCTGATGCGGGCGGAGGCGTAAAGCTGGGAGGTTTCGTGGCACCGGAACTCTGGAAACCACCGAATCCGGTGTCAACGCCCGAACTCACGCCCTGGAACGCCCCGAATCCCTGATCCGACTTGACAGAACTAGCCTGCTTTGCAGCATTCATAGACCCAGGCTTCGCCGCGAAGGGATCTATGGAACCGAACGGATCCTTCTTCTGCCCCATGGGCTGCGCCGCGGCCGCCGACGCCATGCCCGCCGGCTTCATCGGCCGGCCACCGACACCGTACCCACCGGAGCCCATCGGCGCCCCGGTCGTTTTCGGGAGCGTGCTTGCCATGCCGTTCATCGAGAAGGGAGAGCTGCTGCTGCTAGGGTTGGGATTGGACGGTTTGGAGGGCTGTGGCGCCGCGGATCTGAGCGGGGCGTTGGACTGGGCGCGGGAGGAGGAGCTGACGAGGTCGCTGAAGAGGCTGGGGTTGTTGGCCTGGGGGGTTCCGAGCCCAGAGGAGGGCGCGGCGGAGGACCAGCTCCGGCCGAAGATGTCGCCAACCATGGAGGTGGACCGGGATCCAGCCGCCGCCGCAGCCGTGGCAGGGGATGGCTGGTGGGTCCAGGACGTCTTGGCAGGCTGGTGCGTCCATGTGGTGGTGGTGGTCGGCCTCGGGGAGGGGTTGGTGGCGCCGCCTGGCCTCTGGTCGCGGAGGGGGCGGGAGCCGGAGGAGCGGGAGGTTTTGATGCCGAAGTCGAACTGGTAGGAGTCGAAGGAGGTGGTGATGGGTCGGGTGGAGGAGCGGTCGCCGGAGTAGGAGTTCATGGTGGCCGGAGACGGGGAAGATCTGCGAGGAGAGGAGAGACGAGGCGATGGCTCTCGTCTTTTTTATTCGTTTGTTTGATTATTTCCCCCCGGTGTCCTCTTTCTTGGAAGGGAAATTTGATCATTTGTCTTATATTTGATTTGACTCGTATTTTACGTGGTTTCTATCATTTGATATTATTTCAGTGTACTAAATTATTTGTTATAAAGTTAAAGGGATAATTGATTTTCTATTCTTTTGGATATCTTTGCTCATATCTTCTCCCCTCTCTTTCTTCTCTTGTCTCCTCTTCTCTTCTCTTGTGCTGCCCACGTCGCATTCGCCCACGCCGTCTCTTTGTACGCGCCGCCTGCTCTCTCCACCCCTCCCTCGTTCGTGTTGTCCACACCGCCGCCTCCGTCCACGCCGCCCAATCGCCTTTTCCTAGATTGCGCCACCACACCATCGTCCTCCCCAAGATCGTGCCACTGCCTTCGTCCCCTCCTGCAAATCTGGTCAGCGGCGACGCCCTACCTCGACTCCCCCCAACGACGCGGATTCCTACATCTCGTGCGGCTCTGTCACCTGCGCCGCTGCCTCGGGTCCCTCCTCGCCCTCGCAAGCTTCCTTCTCTAACCCATCGACCTAGAAGTCAGCGTCGTGCTCCTTGGTGTTGGCCGCGTGACGAGGATTAAAACCTTTATTTATTATTTAATAAATAAGAGACCATACGTCTTCGTGGTCGTAACCCCTAAGGCTAACGACCTCACTGGTCGTGAGGATTCCAGAGGTTACTCAATATCTAACCTGGTCAGAGAAGGTTCCCAACCTTGTCCTCGACCAGTCAAAAGCTCTCAAAACCTTGAACTGATATCTGGACCTAGCATCAGATATATCCCCTACCGTGTGAAGAATGAGACATGTGCTTTATATCTCATACCACGCGACGATACATAACTCTAAGACAAAGAAATACGGTTAATGGCTCGCGACATATAGCGCATCGACGTTAACACATTATCAACTGACGCCTCTCTTCGACCAGACGCGTTGTTTCCCGAACAAGCGTCTCCTCCAGAGACAACTGCCAACCCTTCATCAACTACATAAGGAGGAATGCGGACTGAAGTTTAGACGCGTCGCTTGGCAGACGTCCGACATGCCCAGAGTCCCCAGGGAAGTGATCGAGCACAGGTTAGCTCTCCAACCTGACAAAAAATCGGTCAATCAGAAGCTAAGACGTTTTGCACCTGACCGGAAGGAAGCAATTCAGTCGGAGATTGACAAGCTCCTCGAAGCTGGGTTTATTCGTGAAGTCCATCACCCCAGTGGCTTGCCAATCCTGTAATGGTTAAAAAGAATAATGGGAAATAGCGAATGTGTATTGACTTCACATATCTTAATAAAAGCTTGTCCGAAGGATGATTTTCCCCTTCCTCGCATTGATCAGCTTGTAGACTCCACCTCTAGGTGCGAGTTACTAAGCTTTTTAGATGCATATTCAGGGTACCACCAGATAAATATGAGTAAAAATGATGAGGAGAAAACTTCCTTCATCACTCCATATGGCACTTACTGTTATGTTAAGATGCCCTTTGGTCTCAAGAATGCTGGTGCAACTTTTCAAAGGTTAAGGCATAAAACTTTCAGCCCGCAGGTAGGTCAGAATTTAGAAGCATATGTAGATGGCTTGGTTGTGAAAAGCATCAATGCAGGCGATCATATCCTTGACCTACAAGAAACTTTCAACAACTTGAGAAGACATAACCTCAAGTTGAATCCGGAGAAATGTGTGTTCGGGGTTTCTGCTGGAAAGCTTCTTGGTTTCCTAGTTTCGGCTAGAGGTATCGAATCAAATCCGACTAAGATAACAACCATCAATCAGATGCGTCCCCCGACAACATAGAAAGAAGTCCAAAAGCTAACCGGTTGTATGGCAGCGCTAAGTCGTTTCATAGCCAGGTTAGGCGAGAAGGGATTACCTTTCTTTGAACTTCTTCGGAAGTATGAGAGTTTTGAATGGACGAAAGAAGCCAACGAAGCCTTTGAAAAACTCAAAGAGTACCTTGGAAGCCCCCCGGTCTTAGTCTCTCCAAGACCGAAAGAAACACTGTTGATTTACATAGGCTGCGGCGCCGCGGTGTCGTGATGTCTTGAATCGTCGTAGCGTGAAAACGTTCAACGACCAGTATATTATGTAAGCGAAGTCTTGCATGGACAAAAGGAAAGATATCCACAGGTACAAAAGTTGCTATATGGTCTCCTTATGTCTTCAAGGAAACTAAGATATTACTTTCAAGCCCATAAAGTGGTCGTACCTATAGGATATCCCTTAGGTCAAGTCCTTGGAAACAGGGGATCATCAGGACGAATAGCAAAATGGGCAGTTGAACTAGGGACGTTCGACCTCTATTTTATCTCACGACGACTATAAAGTATCGAGCAATAGCGAGAATTCATTCTTTGAATGGACAAACCCAGAACCTAAGCAAGAACTCGAGTACGAGCACCACGACGAGTGGACAATGTACTTTGACGGTTCATTAATGCTTAGAGGATCGGGGGCTGGGGTTGTCTTGATATCCCCTACTGGCGAACACATTAAGTACACCATCCAGTTTAACTTTCCTGCTACTAACAATGTAGCGGAATATGAAGGTTTGCTGGCAGAACTTCGAGCAGCTCATTCGCTCGGAATTCGCAAATTACTAGTGAATACGATTCTCAACTAGTAGCAAATCAAGTAGGGAAAGAGTATCAATGCTCAAGTACCAAGATGTCATCTTTTCTGGCGAAAGTATGAAAACTTGAAAAGCACTTCTTCGGTTTTAAGATCCAACATATTCCTATAAAGGAAAACTTTTTAGCAGATCAGTTGGCACGGATGGCCTCCACAAGGTCAACCGTCCCGCTGGGAGTTTTTCTTGAGCAACTCGATTCACCCTCGGTGGTCGAGCTTTATGAGAATATCAATGGTTCACATCAGGTCAATCCAATTGATTATGATCACATGGATGCTCCACAGATCGGTGACGATCATGGTAGAGATTGGATGACATCGATCTACAATTATCTTCAGCATGACCTAATTCCAGAAGATGATGTAGAGACTGATCGTATAGCAAGAAAAGCCAAATTATACACTCTAATCGAATGTACCTTGTATAAACGAGGATCTCATGTGGTGTTGATGAGATGCGTATCTCGCTCGGATGGCATTAAGTTGCTAACCAAAATTCATGGAGGAGTCTGTGGAGCACATCGTTCCTACAGAACACTGGTCGGTAAAGCCTTCGGGCAAGGATACTATTGGCCAACTGCCCTTCATGATGCAAAAGAGCTCGTGACGAAGTGCGTACAATGTTATTTTCATAGCCGACAAGTACATCATCCGTCGCAAGCTCTGCAAACAATTCCTCTTTCTTGGCCTTTTGCAACCTAGGAACTAGGCATTCTGGGACCTTTCCCAAGAGCACCCAAGGGCTTCGAATTCCTCTTCGTTATGATTGACACGTTTACAAAGTGGATTGAAGCCGAGCCAGTTGTTAAAACTACAACTGAGGATGCTAAGAGGTTCCTCACAAAAAACGTGATTACACGATTTGGTGTACCCAGTCGTATAATCACGGACAATGGTACCCAGTTTTCCAGCGGTAATTTCCAGGAATCTGCGGCGACACAGGTATCGAGTCCATTCGCCGGTTGCTCATCTGCGAGTAACGGAGCGATTGGCGTGCCAATGGTATCATAATGCGGGGTCAAACGCCGAGTATTGACCCATTAATAAAACGGTTAGGAGCTTGGGTTCAAGAACTTCCTTCCGTTTTATGGGTTGTTCCGTACAACGACCGGTCGTGCGACCGGTGAAACACCATTCTTTTTAGTTTATGGGGCGAAGCCATGCTTCCTCGAAATTAAAATTAGTTACGCTTTCATGCCGTCGTTTTAATGAAAATGCTCAGGAAGAAAGATACATATTCAGCTTCAGCAGTGGATTGTACAACAGAGGACTGCTTCTTAGAAGACCAAGATACAAGAGAAGTGCCTGAGGTACTCTTCCTATCTAGCTGATAGCCAGCAAAATCAGAATCAGAAAACCCCCGGATGGACAAGGATAACGAACATGAATACCAAATGCCATACAAGAGGGTAGAGTGTAAATACCTGAATATGTGTTTAACGGCTTGGCGATGAGAAGTTCTCGGAGACGCCTGAAACCTCGCACAGAGGCGGACCGTGAAGTGGATGTCCGGTCTCGAGGCCGTCAGGTACAGAAGGGAACCAATCATGCTGCGATACTCGCGTTGATCCACAGCTTCTCCTTCCTCATCTGAATCCAAAACAGTCGAAGTTGCCATGGGAGTGGTGATTGGCTTGCAGTCTCCCATGTCGAAACATTTGAGCAAGTTCTTAGTGTACTTCGTCTGATGGATGAAGATCCCTTCCTTGCATTGCTTGATTTGAAGCCCCAAAAAGTAATTGAGCTCTCCCATCATACTCATCTCAAATTCCCTGTACATGGTCTCAGAAAAGCTGGAAACAAGAGCATGAGAAGAACCACCAAAGATAATATCATCAACGTAAATTTGAGCAAGCAGGAAGTCATTACCACGCCTAAGAATGAACAAATTCTTGTCTACCATACCAGGCTCTAGGGGCTTGTTTAAGATCATACAAGGCTTTGGATAACTTGAATACATGATGTGGGTACTTGGAATTCTCAAAGCCTGGGGGTTGCTTAACATAAACTTTCTCCTCTATGAAACCATTTAAAAAGACACTTTTAACATCCATGTGATATAATCTAAAGCCCTTAGATGCAGCAAATGCAAGCAGAATGTGAATGACTTCTAGTATAGCAACAGGAGCAAAGGTCTCATCAAAATCCAACCCCTCAACTTGGCTAAAACCCCGAGCTACTAACCTAGCCTTGTTTCTAATTACAGAACCATCCTCATTTTGTTTGTTTTTGAAAACCCAGCGGGTTCCTATAACATTATGGCCACTAGGAGGTTCTACTAGGTTTCAAACCTTATTCCTCTCAAAATTCTCTAACTCCTCATGCATGGTATTAACTCAGCTAGAATCTGATAAAGCATGTGATATATCACGGGGTTCAAAAGAAGCAACAAATGCAGAGTGAGAGTAGAGACTTGGATCATGATACCTGGAGCGAGTGACTCGCTCATGAAGATTACCAATTATCTGATCCGGAGGGTGCTGCCTTTGAATGTGAAGTGGTGCACGGAGAAGAAAACATCTCTTCAACCTCATGAGTCTGCGATGATGAAGATGCAGCAGGAGCCTCATCTGAAGGCGATGTAGTCACAGCAGGTTCTTGTGCTGGAATAGGAGCGTCAACAGCAACAGGTGGAAGAACATCAAATCCTTCATCATCTTCCTCTATGAATATGCTCTCTGTCACCTGTGTATCACCTGCAATATCTGATCTAGCTCTAGGGCTAGTCTCATCAAAAGTGACATTGCATGTCTCCTGAACAAGGTTAGTTTCAGCATTAAAAACCCGAAAACCCCTTGAACGTGCAGCATACCCAAAAATAAACCATCAAAAGTGCTTGACTCAAATTTATCTAGATTTCCTTTCTTGAGAATAAAACATTTAGATCCAAAAACTCAAAAGTGTGAGACAGAGGGTTTTCTACAAAATCGAAGCTCATAAGCAGTCTTGCCCAAAGAAGGTCTCACAAAGACACGATTAGCAATATGGCAAGCAGTAGCAACAGCTTCAGCCCAAAACCTCCTCAGCGTGCTATACTCATCTAGCATCGTCCTAACCATCTCGACCAGGGTCTTGTTCTTCCTTTCCACAGCGCCATTTAGTTGAGGGACGTGTGGAGAAGAGAACTGATGCTCAATTCCACGCTCAGCACAAAAAGAAGCAAAAGAGACATTCTTGAACTCCGCACCATTGTCACTGCGGATAGCTCTCAAGGCACCCGGAAGTTCAGAAGCCAAACACAGAACAAGATCATGATAATAATCAAAAGCTTCATCCTTCGAAGCAAGAAAGAACACCCAAGTGTATCGAGAAAAATCATCGACTATGACAAGAATGTACCATTTTTCACCAACTGATCGAACCCTAGCAGGACCAGCAGTATCCATATGAAGAAACTGTCACAGTCCGTCAGTCATGACCATAGTCACTGAAGGGTGTGAGGCGGCAACTTACTTGCCATGCCTACAGGGCGCACATACAACATCTTTGACGGCTTTAAGTTTGGGCAAACCTCTTATGAGCTCAACGTTGCTAACTCGCGTCAGATGATCAAAACCAATGTGCCCCAAACGACGGTGCCAAAGCCAGAACTCAGAAGAAGAAGATGAAATCAAGTATTTTAGAGAACCAGCAAGAGATTCAGAAAAGTCAGCTCCAAAGATCCTAGCAACTCTAGTAATCCTAAAAACAAGCTCACCAGTTGAAACAAGCACCCGACAAGTATTTTTCTTAAATCTAGTCTCATAGCCATCATCAAGAAGTTGAGAGACAGAAAGCAAATTAAACTTTAGCTCGTCCATAAGGGCGACGTCCTTGAGGATGAAACTGTCATTCACCCTGATCGATCCTGTTCCTTCAATCCACCCTTGTTTATCATCTCCAAAGGTGATGAAATCACCACCTGTCAACCGCGTGAAGGAGGTGAACCATCTTGAGTCTCCGGTCATGTGGCGTGAACAGCCGGAGTCGACGAACCACGTGTCATTCCTCTTTCCGCGGTAATCCAGAAAATCAAAACAAAGAAGAACGATGTGTCTCAATACTAGGGTTAGTTAAACAAGACTTAGGAACCCAGTACTGAGACACACGTCTGCGAGTAGTATGCAAAGTAGAAGTGCTATCCTTGATTTTATTTGAAGTTCTGTTATGAGCAATGGCTAAACTAACATGAGAGTTATCCTGTTTAGGAGCATAATGATGAGCATGTGGCACAAATCCTAAATCAGGTTTATTCTTTTCTATGTTACCATATCTCATAGAAGTTCTAGGTTGATTAGATGAAATTCTAGTAAAATTTTTCTTATCATTTTTTAACCTACGCCAACAGAACTCAACCAAATGGCCATTCTTTTTGCAATAGGTGCAATGGTACTTGATACCACTAGGAGAAGCACCTTTTGACTTAACAGAAGGTTGGGCAACACCTGTTGATTTAAAGATAGTTTTTGCAGGTTGGATTTTGAATTCAACTAACCCTTTTTCCAAGACTTGAGTAACATTTGGCTTAGAATTATCTTGGATAGAGTTGTATCCTAATCCTTGCTTCTTATAAGGAGTTTTAGACTTGTCCAGAATTATGTTTAATTGTTTCTTACCTTTAGAGAATTTTTCTAAGGTAACCTTAAGATAAGCATTTTCTTCTTTAAGATTAACACATGATTCACATGTTTTACCCATAATGGCTCTAGCATATTTTTCTTTATATAAAGCAGTTTCAAGTTTAAGAGCTGGACAGGAAGCACATGTACCAGACTCAATACTGTCCTTAAGCTTGGCATATTTAGCTCTAGCTGCTTCTAAGATATCTTTAACTTCATGTTCGTATTCTAAGCAGAAAATGCAAAGACTAGGATCAACCACACCAGAAGTAACTAATTTGTTAGACTCTAAGCATTTTTCACATGGAGCAAATTTAACCTCAACAATCTCAGTCCTACCATTTTCAAGTTGTTGCAAAGCAATATCATGAGCAGTTGAGGATTAAAATATTCATATATTATCTTAATATATGATAAAGACCATACATCTTCGTGGTCGTAACTTCTAAGACCACCGACCTAACTGGTCGTAGGTACTCTGAAGTTATATAATAAATACCACAGTGGGACAAAGTTCCAAACCTAGTCCACGACCGGTAAGTGCTAAATAAAGCTATGAGCAGCGTGCAGGTGAGTCCCGACCATGCCACTCACTATGTGATGAATGAACCACGTGTTTCATATTCCGCATAATACAACACTATCGGTTGATCGTGTAGCGTTTCTTAAAACTATTAACCGCGAGTAACGTTGACATCTTCACCAAGCGCCTCTGCGGTTGGTGGAAGCAAATCAAACTACCGCCTTTTCCCGACCAGACGCGTCGCTCCCCAACGGATGTCTCTTCATGGGATAACTGCCACCGCTTCATCAAGTACTTAAGGAGGACCATAGAAGGCCGGAAGGAAGGCACGAGAGACGAAGACACGAGACAGACATCAGCAACAGTCCTATAGAAGCACATCGAGCGAGATATAACAAAGTGTTGTGTTTTTAAATACTCTGAGTGTTTGTAATCATGAGTTCATAGCAATAAAGAGCAAGTCAGATCCACTCCCAGGAGATACGCACATTTTTCCTCTTTTCATTTATATATTCATAAGATCGGCGATTTGATCGTCGACAGCTGGCGCCGTCCGTGGGGCAGATAGTGTAAAACTTCTGAGGAGGTTCTTCACTCAACTCGTCTGTTTTTCTTCATATTTATAATTGTAAGTATGGCAGGAACATGGGATGAGGAGAATTGGTTCGACCTGGATGACTACTCCAACCTTGACATGGAAGCCTGCATCCAGGCCATGCGACATTCGGGGTCTTCATCCTCTTCCGCTGGTTCGCAAGTCGCGGACGATGGTGAATTTGAGCGGATGGATGAAGACACTCCGTTGCGCCAAGAAGCGCTCTCTGAGGGACAGGTCGTTCCGACCAGTTCGGAACATCCGAATGTTTCTCCAAGACCGGTTTTCCGGCCGGTGAAAAGGTGACAATGCTTGACCCCATAACGAGGGTCAATATACCCTTAGCGTAACCATGGTGGCGGTATTCACCAACTCTGGAAATTCGAGGACCAGCGAGCACTTGGTAGCGGTGTCGATGAAACCCTCATCGGTAATGGGCGAGTGGGGCGATAAAACTCGATGTCCGATCGGCAATCCGCCGAATCGGTGAAGCCCACCACGAAGACCTCGGGAGGTTCTCATCTCCGATCGGTCTCGTCATGGGAGTCTCTGGTAGAAGCACCGAGAAGTTCTCCACTAATTCTGATGGAAGCTCCTAAGAGGATCATTCTTTGGAAGCATGAGGTCAACGCGATCGGAAATCGATCGTAATACCATGCGATCCTGCACACCTGCCTCGCCACCACTGGCGATGGAGATGGCGCGGGCAATCAAGCACCACCTACCGAGGCAGCGGAGGCGATGGGCGTCCATCGATTAATACGCGTGGTGCGGCCCACCAGGATGACGGGCGGGCGAGTCGGGCCCAAGGTCTAGAGGAACTTGGGTCTCGAACACCAACATCAACGATGAATCCCCTAAGACCTTCGGTAACGGTTCAGAACTTGTGTCGTATTCAAGATATTCTTAAAAATACTGACCCTGTTCTGGCTGAAGCTCCGGGCTTTACCCAATTGGTGGAGCAGGTATCGGAAATTCTTCAACGAGTATGCGGCGCGCGGAAGCGTCACGAGGGCAAAGGATGTCACAAAGTCTAACGGTGACTTCATCTCGGCGCTCCTTCCTCATAGAGGCGACATGGTTACCCACCGGTACCTAGACCTCCTCGGCGATTTCGACCAGTAGGTCATGAAGGAAGAAGGTTGTTTCAAACAACGACCTCTTCCTGTAACATCCCAAATTTCAGAGCTTTAAAAATCTTTTAAATATTGGTAGCAAGAGAATTTACCATTTGGATTATTTGAATATTAATTTAAAAAGCTTAAATTGGACTTTTAGAACAAATTGATTTAATGTGCTTAATCCCAATATCAACAATTGTCAAAATTATTTTATTTAGATTCTATATGCTTGGTTATATTTTATAGAATTTTCTGGAATTTTTTTCCAAAGTCATTTGCTATTTTCTAATTGCTATTTGCATTTTCTGGATTTATTTAAAGAAAAATCTATTTGTTTTCCTCGGAGCGATGGCGGGCGAAACCGATCACTATTCAATTCGGCCCAACTCCGCACCCAACTTTCCTCGGCCCCCCGCGCTCGCTCCCGGTAGTCGGATCGCCATCGCTCGGTTCGGCTCCGCGTAGCGCGTTCGCTTCCACGCCCTTGGATCGGATCGTGCGCTCTCTCCCACACTCGCGCGGCGCAACGCGCCGCCTTTCCTCGCCGTTGGATCGTCATTGCGGCGATCTCGCCGCCCATGCGACACGCGCGCATCGTCTTCAACCGGACTCGAGTCAGAGCTCACTGCGTCCGCAACCGCGCGCGCCGTTTCGCCGCGGATTCGCCCTCGACCCGCCTATTTAAGGCGAGCCTCGTACCCAAAGCTCCGCCCCATCTCCCTCCGAAGCCCTAAGGTGCGCCCCTCCTCGTCTTCTCGGCGCGCATTCACGAAGATTGAAGCTTCGGCGAAGACTCGTCGTAAGCGAATTCCGCCGCCATTGCCGCCGGACGTGCAACCACCGCCATTGTGTGCGCAATATAGGAGCTTCACGATCTTGCCATCGCCTTCGCGGGAACATCGATCCACCGTTGCCGCTAATCAGACAAAAACCTCCCGTCCGCCGCCGCGCTCTTCGCCACCGCCCGTCGCCGTCGCCGCCCGAGCCTCGCCGCCTCCAAAGAAATGCGCCACACTCCGGTAATCCATTTTGTCTTGGTGCCGCCGATGGCGCCGTTCGCCGTCGCCGCCGCCCGACTCTCGGCGGAGCTCCTCGTGCTCCGTCTTGAATCGGCTGACCAAGTCGGCGTCCACGCCGGCGCCATCTCGGCTCCTGTCGTGTGGCGCTGCGTGTCCGCGACCACGTGCACGATCCCGCCGCCACTCACCCTCGGCTCGGTGGATTTGGTCCACGCGTGGAGAGAGGTCGACGATGGGGCCCACTGTCGATCGGTTTTTAATTAATTTCTTTTTCGGTGGCGCAAGCATTGCGCAATAATTCGATTTTCCTTTATAAAAATAATTCGGAAATTCGAGAAAATCCAAATTAGGGTTTAATTGATTTTCCAATCTTCCAAAGCCCATATCTTTTGCATCCGAAGTCCAATTGAGCCCATTCAAATTTGTAAATTCATATAAAATTAAGATCTATTTAATGGTGAATTTTATTTAATTTTTGGAGTTTGTTTTGCCTCTGTTATTTATTTGTTTTGTTTCTTTTGTCTCGTTTTGAGTAGGCGTCGATACTTGGGAATTTTGCGGAAGAAGGAGCACCTCAAGACCAAGACCAATATCTAGATCTATTCCAAGGCAAGTTATACCTTTGATCATTTTGAACCCAGTTTTCAAAATACTTTGTTTCAATGTATTGCATTCTATTTCAAGTATTTATTTAAATGCTTTTGGGTGTAGTTATTAATCCAAATTGTTATGCCACCTTGTCTATTGTATGCTATGATCTTTTGTCACCCTAGGTTGGTTAATAATTAGTTGGTATTATCGTAGCACCAGCGTGGGTTGGTTAGATCTGATTAGGCCGCTTAGCCATGCCACGAGTCATCATTTCATGTGAGAGTTGCAATTATAAATTTGACTAAGTGATTATGGGCGTGTGATGAATCTGTGTGTCTTTGTGTCTTGTTACTCGTTGATGGCATGTGTTGCACTTAACCAACGAGGTGGGAAAAGATTTAGGCGAGGCAAGTGGTGGATTCTGTGTGAATGGTGGATCTGTGTGATATAAACTTTGTGATTTGGGAAAAGCTGGAAGTCTTGCCTTGGTCAATTAAGGACTTAACTTTGTGCGCCATTGAGCTGGGCCTTCTTATGCGACCACATGCCTAGTATGGTGGGCCTAACTTAGTAAGTTATGGAGTCTTGACATTGACAACTCGAGGTTGTATTTAAGGCATGTGATGGAAATTTGGAGGTGTGATATGTCACATCGCGGACGGTTCATTTGCATCCTGTCCAATGGTGTGTGTCGTTCCAAAAGTTGTGTGTACAAATTGGACGTGATAAAGCACACCAGAGTGTCATTGTTTGAGATGAAGTCTCGAAAGGTTTTGTTGTGATCAACTCGATCCAGGTTGGTTTCATCGTGTGGGTAAAGTGTACAACCTCTGCGAGTGTTTAAACCAATCTATTCGAATAGCCGCGTCCTCGGTTATGGACATGCTCGGGAATTTCACACGAGGGTAGATTTTCATAAAACAATTGGGAAGGTCATTTGTGTGAGATAACTTGTTGGTGTGTGAAAGAACTTGATTAGGCTGTGTGTCCTTTGTGAAATCAATTGTTAACTTATTATTGTCTATTTGTTTTGAATTATGCTTTCAATCTATTATTTGTATTCAATTGCAAATGTTGCATTTCGCAAAACAACCACGAAGCCATTCCTTTGGAATAAGCCATCATCTATAAATTGCATTACGTGGTATGACTTGCGAGTGCGGTGTGTACTCACTCTTGCTAATCAAATCAACGAAGTGGAGGAGTCGCTTTGCTTTTGAAGAAGAGTTCTCTGAAGGTTGAGCGTTAGGGTCTTGATCGATCGGTTGCTGTGGTAAATTGATGGGAGCCACGGAGTTTATTTCGTTTCATTGCGATTTATTTCTTTATTGTCGACCTTGCATGGCTTAATAAATGTAAAACTTCGATCGTAAGGTCCCAACGGTTAATTGTTATTCAAAGGTACTCGTTTATTCTTATATTCGTTGTATGGATGTGATATTTCATCAATGTTGACCTTTGTGTGCACTAGCGTGATCTGGACTAGTCACGAGAATACACGAGAGGTCAGATTTGCATATTTGGGTCCCGACACTTCCCTCACCGAGAGAGCACACTCGGCCCGGATGATCTCCGTCATCATCGAGTCGTGCTAACGGTCAAAGCGTCATAATAACGTCTGACAGGATCGGGACACCGGAGCCTCGGTATTCTAACTACGAGCCGATCTCCTATTGATCATAATTGGCGCCTCTCCCAAGAAGGCGCTACGAATCTGTCACAAGTTGTCGAGCCTTTTCTGCAGGGCTCCAAGCTGTACGTTGGCCTAATAGGTTTCGACACGCCAACATGGATAAATCGATGGATCTCAAAATCCATTAGAGTTTCTCGGATATATACCACTTGCCATCGAGCTCTTTGGTGGTGATGAGAAGCGATGGCTAACTATTTGCCGCAGTTGCGGAAGGATCTGCCGGTCTTGGTTGCTTAACCAGCGGTTGGATCTATCTACACTTAGGAACAACTCGTGATCATTAATTGTGAATTTCGAGGTACATATGATGCATACGAAAGGAGGATGATCTCCATCGAACTCAGCAGGAACCAAAAGAAACTCTCCGGCAGTACATCAAAAGGTTTAGCCAAGTTCGAAATTCCATTCCAAAGATCGCAAAATCTTCTGTGATTCAGGCATTCAAGGCAGGTCTAAGGAATCGGCGGTTTACGGAGGATATCGCTATGAATCCCCCACGAACAACCGTAGAACTTTTGACATGGTCGATAAATATGCCGCTAGCGAAGCGGTTAGATGGAAGCAAGCCATAGATCGAAAAGACAAAATCCCTCGGCCTGGCTTAGAGAAGCCGGAAAAGAATCCCAAGAAGATTTCCAAGAAAAAGAAGCACCGTAAAATGGACACCAAAGAGGTTCTTGCGGTTCAAGATAAACCGTTCAAGGGCAAGAAGGACTATACCGGTCGGGGTAAAGCTAAAGTTCCGACTAATAGTCGATGAAGTAAGTGGTGTCCACTTCACCGACGAGCGAGGGCATGATTTGCGCACTGCAGTGTTTGGCAAAAAATTTGGAGGATTACTATGCGGTAAAAGCTCGCTTCCATAATTGAAGAATTGGAAACAAGTTCAAAAAGACAAAGATGGTGATGAAGAAATAGAGTACCGGGAACCTCAGCGCCACGGTCAACATGATCTTTGGAGGTTCTTCATCATACGATTGCTAGTCATCATCGAAGCGATGGAGCGAAGTCAACAGCGAGAACCTTCGATCACGCCGGTCATCAAGGTGGTCGGATCACAGTAATCTCCTTTGGCAAAGAAGGCGCCCGTCCATCAACTCAGCCGGGTAGGTTCCTATCATCGTAGAGCCTACTATTAATAATTGCAAAGTCAATCGGGTATTAATAGACGGTGGTACTTCTTTAAATATTTTATTTTTGGGAGCTTTAGAGGACATGCAGGTTCCTAGAACAAAGGTGAAACCGAGAAAATATGCCTTTCATGGCATAGTTCACAGCTCTACCGCGTAAACCGATAGGACAAGTGTCTTTCTGGGTTCGTTCGGAAGTCTGATAATTTCGAGACGAAGGATTTCATTTGATGTGGTTGATTTTGAAACGCGTACAATGGAATTCTTGGTGCGTCCGACATTAGCAAAATTCTTGATAGCCACGCTCACGGGTATCAAAGTTTGAAAATGCGAACCAAAAGTGTGATCATGGTTCGTGGAGATCGCAAAATGGCATACGCATGTGATCGAAGGTCTTTAGAAGCGGTCGATGGTTGCCAGGCGAAATTACGACTCGTCATGCATGCGGGTCAAGCACTCTAGACCCAAGATAACACCAAAACCGTCGACCGGACCAAAGAGGTTCCACTCGTGAAGGCGCTCCTTCAAGAAAGCGCCATGTCGAGCAATGATGGTGGATCCTTTCCAAAGTCTTGTCGGGGCGAGGACTCGATCCTAAATAGGAAGAGTAGCTCGTCTCCTTCCTCCGAGCAAACCGGGATGTATTCGCATGGCAAGCGTCCGAGCATGCGGAGTCCCCGGGAGGTGATCGAGCACGCAGGCTAAGCGCTCGGCTGACAAAAATCCGGTCAGCGAAGCTCGGGCGTTTCGCACCCGGCCAGGAAGGGCGCCATCGATCTGAAATTGACAAGCTCTTAAAATTTGGATTCATTCGTGAAGTACATCACCCTCAATGGCTCGCTAATCTGTAATGGTTAGGAAGAGTAATAGGAAATGGAGGATGTGTATAGACTTCACAGATCTTAATAAAGCTTGTCAGAAGGATGATTTTCCCCTTCCTCGCATTGATCAACTTGTAGACTCTACCTCGGGTGCGAGTTATTAAGTTTTTAGATGCCTACTCGAGGTACCACAGTTAGTATGAGTAAAGAAGATGAAGAAAACTTCCTTCATCACTCCATTTGGCACTTCTTGTTATGTAAAGATGCCATTTGGTCTCAAAAACATTTGGTGCAACTTTTCAAAGATTATTGCGAGAAAACCTTGACCCACAAATAGATCGAAATTTGGAAGCCTCGTTGATGACTTGGTAGTGAAAAGTGTCAACTCAGCGACCATATGCTTGACCTTAAAGAGACTTTCAATAACTTGATAAGACATAACCTCAAGTTGAATCAGGAGAAATGTGTGTTGAGGTTTCGCTAGAAAATTACTTGGTTTCTGTTGGACCGAAAAGGCGACTAGAGGGGGTGAATAGGAGCACGCTCACTTTTCAACCTCGATTAGATTCAACACAAATTTCACTCCAATAGCTATAGAAGCTATGAAGATCGATATACCGATCTGTGGAAGACTAGGATTGAATCAATCAAAACCCCAAAGCAAAACAACCAAAAACAACCAAACTGAATTTCCTAAGTGTGGGGCGGTCGACCTCTATTCAAGGCGGTCCGACCGGTCCTATGGCGGTCCGACCTCGATGAGGCGGTCAGACCTCAGCCGATGAGCAGTGAAATCGGCCGAAAAGCGAAGTTGCAAATAGATGTAACTTTTGATCTACAACTCCAAACTTGATGAAACTTGGTACACACCTTCTCTAGGATGTCGGGAACCTATTCAATCGAAGATCGTGAAGATCTTTGGAAAAGTTCAGACCTTTTTCAGTTTGAGAGGTGGAAGGTTTGAAAGCAGAGTCAAAGCGAAAACTATATCGAAAAACTTGCTCGTGGGTGATTGATGATCAAGATGATCTTAGATGTGTTCCCACATGTCACGACAAGCTAGATCATGCAAAGAAATCAATCAAAAACATGCGAATCAAAGAAAGACTCAAAATCACCAAATAGAGAGAAGAAGGGCAAATGAACTCATCTTGAAGAGAACTCTTCTTTGGATTGATTTGATAATGTATCGATTCTGACCACTCATACGGATACGCATGGACACAAGATCAAAATATCTCTCTCTCTAGAACCCTAATCTCCACTAAACCTTCCTAAGCACTTAAGCCAAAACTAGGGTTTCAAGCATGAAAGGGTTGAAGGGTGCGACCACCTCCTCCTCTATTTATAGTGGAGACTTAAACCTTCTAGAAGAGTCACCCTAATGGGCTCCGTTAAGGCCCAAAACAAGCGGGTCACACCACGCGCCTCTCGAGCGCCGTCTTCATCTCCTCTTGACCTACTCCGCTTCTCCACGCCATCTTGCGCATGAGTCGTCAAAAAAACACCAAAGCGGTATTTGGTATAATTACCAAAATACCCCTTCTCGATCTTTGCAAAGACCGAGTCCCATCTTTGTGAAGCACCTCCCATGCCGCCACGTGTAGGTTGATCAACGGCTCTCAACATGTCGGCAAGTCTCTCCCATCCGGCTCCCACCGAACCACCATGGCACTTGCAGGCCCGCGCCGCAGATCCAACCCGATCGCACCGGCCGCCGTTCGGTCATCCTTATCTAATACGCACCACACTTGAGTTCATTGACCTCACCGGCATCGTCGATCGTTACGGACCTCGGCTCTCCAAGCCTAGTCCGATCATCCTCGCCGTTGACCGTCGTTGACCACCAAGCAACTGCACAACAATAAACAAGCAAATCGAATCAGGAACAAGTTCTTCACAACTTGACCCACGTTAGTCAAAACATGCATCATGCAACACATATGCCTTGAAACCCATGACTTTGACCTAACAAAACATCGCCGCCGAAGTTGGCGATGAACAAGTCGAAGCGGTCGAGGCCGCCCCTCGGGCGGTCGGCCCCAACGGCCGGTCGGCCGCCACCACAAGGCGGTCGGACCGCGTGAGGACTTAGCCAATTTTCAACCACGAAAATCCGAAACCTCTGGAAACTTTAAACCAATAGAACTTTTGCTTGGGAACTCCAAAATTATGAGACCAAGTGTATTAGGATCCCCTCACTTGTCTACAACACCTATTTTGGCCCGACCCATTCGACCATTTTGGTCACGGCCGGTCGACCGCGCGACATGGCCGGTCCGGCGATTTGGGACCGGTCGGACCGCCATGCTATGGCGGTCGGACCGCCCGCATCGAGAATGCTGAGCAGATCTGAAACTTTGTCGAAAACCCGGTGAAGCGACAAGCCGTTAACGCCATTGCCAATTGTCACATCATCCTAAGATCGGAGCATATCCCCATGATATCCACAATCTCCCCCTTGATGAACACATTGGCAATAATCCAGAAAATGTAATTTGAAGGTTTGAAAAGTAAAATACTTCCGTTTTCGCACAAAGGCACAACTTGGTCCATAAGCAAGAGAAAGCAATGGAAATGACCAAGCTGGCATCAGAATAGCATAGACAAGTGAGATAAGGCAAAAGAAAGCATAAAAACTTTGATTTCCAGAAAAAGTCAAAAATCTCACTTAAGGTCCATATGAAAGAACAATTGTTCAATTGACCTTTGATCATTGTGAGGTGTAATAAATGCAATTCAAGTTCAGAAGAGTCAATAAGGCAATAAGAATGCAATTCAAAAACTCCCCTCACTATGATCCTCGGTTTGAGAAAATTTCAAATTCTCAACTTTCTCCCTTTGTATAAACTTCCCCAACATTGAAAATATCTTCTCCCCTTTGACAATGGAGTCATCAAGGAATCACGCCTTCCTCTCATCCAGAGATAGCAATTTGCGAGAATGAAGAAAGAAGCAAAAGAAGAAGTATGCATGAAATGCAATGGGTAGCTTCATTTTTGTATTTTCAATTTTGATTACAAGAAGCTTTGAAGATTACCCAAAAGAGCAAGTCAGCATTTCTAATATTGCACAAACAACATATCAAGCCTGATAGTGCTAGCAAGATCATGGTAAGACATATATAACAAAGCTAAGCATAAAGGCTCAAAAGTAAAGCAATGGATTTGATCAATTTAAGCAAAGCTTCAAATTGACAAGTTCATCAACGAGGATCCTAAAATGAAATTGGCCATGTCAAAATGTCAAAGTAAGATCAAAAATCTAACAAAGACTACATTAAGAGTCAATCGAGTCTGTATTGAATCATTTTGCTCGATATTTCTTAAAGCCCATTTGTCAGCAGTTTTCACATATGCATTGAATATTTGAAGTTGACTAATGATCTAACTTAGTGACAAGATCTGGACTAGGAGCCATCCACAAACTCATCCTAAGCTTGACGAGAAGTTGATTAAAGGTATATCTTAGTAAAGAAGATCACGGACTAGGAGCCATCCACAAACTCTTTCTAAGCTTCTACAAGGCGACAAATCTTGAGGTTCATGTCATTTCGACAAGCAATCCCCATGAGATCGTCGGATCATCAAACTATCTCCAAGTTCATGTCATTTGACAAGCGGTCTCGTAAGAATAGTTTGGCACATTTTAAGCATAAGACAATCTTGATTTTTCATTTTTCACAAGAGCGGTTTAGAATCTCAAGAACACAAAAGCTCAAGTAATGGTCAATTTTAGATCAAAGAGCTCACAAAGCAATTACAGACAGGCCAATGTCACAAAAGAGCACTAATTGCGCAACTCGCTAAAACATCCACAAATTGCAATTTCTTAGTTCGAGTTGTTTTAAAGTTCTAGCTCATATAGCAAAGACTTAACTACACATGTAAAAGCATGATAATTCTAGCAAGTCAAAGAACTAGACATGGCATTGAGCAAGAATTGAAATACTAAAGCTCCAAAGGGTAATAGGCAAAGCTTCATCAATTTTAAAAGATAAGCGAGAAAATCTTATATTACAATGCATCTTTTGGATTTTCATACCACTTGATGTATTTTTCATATGAATGCAATATGATACAATGAGATGCAATAAAAAGCCTAAAAACCTAAAAGTTCAAAAGATCAACAAGTTGAGAAAAGAACAATAAAAGATCAAAAGAACAAGGTAAGATCGGAAAAGATCGAACTCCCCTCAAACCAACCCATAGGGATAAATTACCCTAACTCGCTTCTCAAGGTGGCAAACCTAGTTGGGTCTAAAGGTTTGGTGAGGATATCGACCAATTGACCCTCGGACTCCACAAAATGCGGCACAATATCACCCTTCTCGACATGGTCTCTAAGGAAGTGATAGCGAATGTCTATGTGCTTGGTCCTAGAGTGTTGCACGAGGTTCTTAGCAATGTTAATAGCGAAGTGTTATCACGAGAAAAGAGGAACACTAGCAAAATTTAACCCAAAGTCCTTAGAGTGGACACCATCCACAAAATCGACTCTGACTGACTAGCGGCTACATATTGACTTAAAGATGGATTGTGCAATGTAAGACGCTTCCTAGAAGACCAAGAGACAAGAGGCGTGCCTAAGAAATGACATGTACCGAAGTGCTCTTCCTATCTAGCCTCTGACCCATAAAATCGAATCGAAAACCCCGAATGGACGAAGAAGAGCAAGAATACCAAATGCCATCTTGGAGAGTAGAATGTAAAACACGAAGATGCGCTTAACGGCTTGGCGATGTGAAGTCCTCGGTGGCGCTGAAACCTCGCGCAGAGGCGGACGCGAAGTGGATGTCGGTCTTGAGGCCGTCAGTGAGGAGGAGCCGATCATCTTTGCGGTACTCGCGTTGATCCACGGCTTCCCCTTCCTCATCTGGATCCAGCGATCGAAGTCGCCATGGGAGTGGCGATCGCCTTCGATCACCCATATCAAAGCGCTTGAGAAGATCCTTGGTGTGCCGTTTGATGGATGAAGATCCCTTCCTTGCATTGCTTGATTTGCAGCCCCAGAAAGTAGTTGAGCTCGCCCATCATACTCATCTCAAATTCCCTGGACATGGTCTCAGAAAAACTGGAAACAAGAGCATGAGAGGAACCACCAAAGATAATATCATCAACGTAAATCTGAACAAGCAGGAAGTCATTGCCATGCCTAAGAATGAATAGAGTCTTATCAACTTTTCCCATTTTAAAATCATTCTTAAGCAGAAAGGTCTTAAGTCTATCATACCAGGCTCTAGGGGCTTGCTTAAGACCATACAAGGCTTTGGATAGCTTAAAGACACGATCAGGGTGCTTGGGATCCTCAAAGCCAGGGGGTTGCCTAACATACACTTCCTCCTCTATAAAACCATTGAAAAGCACTCTTAACATCCATTTGATGCAACCTAAAACCTTTAGATCGTGAATGCAAGCATGATCTGAATGGCTTCTAATCTAGCAGGAGGCGAAGGTCTCATCAAAATCTAACCCCTCAACCTGGCTAAAACCCTGAGCTACCAACCTAGCCTTGTTTCTAACCACAGAACCATCCTCATTTTGTTTATTTTTAAACACCCAACGAGTACCAATTACATTATGACCACTAGGAGGTTCTACAAGGTTCGGACTTTATTTCTTTCAAAGTTTTCTAACTCCTCATGCATGGCATTGACCCAACTAGCATCGGATAAAGCATGTGATATATCTTTGGGTTCAAAAGCGCTACAAATGCAGAGTGAGAGAAAAGACTCGGATCATGATACAGGCGAGTGACTCGCTCATGGAGACTACCAATCATCGATCCAGAGGGTCTTTGCTACGGATGTGCAAAGGGCGCTGGGGAGATAGTATCTCCTCAACCTCCATGATCTCTTGATGAAGAAGATCGTGAGAGCCTCAATTGGAGGTGAAGCGATCGTGCGAGTTACGGAGTGGAATCGAGCATTAGCGACAAGTGGAGGAGCATCATCAATTTCATCCTCATCTTCCTCAACAAATATGCTCTCTGTCACTGTAAGTCACGAAACATCGGATCTAGGCTGCGGGGCTAGTCTCATCAAAAGTGACATTGCATGTCTCTGGACAATGTTAGTTTCAACATTAAAAACCGAAAACCCCTCGAATGAGCGGGATAACCTAGAAATAAACCATCACAAGTTCTTGATTCAAATTTATCTAGGTTCCTGTCTTGAGAATAAAACACTTCGATCCAAAGACTCGAAAGTGCGGCGAGGTTTTACGCCAAAGCGAAGCTCATAAAGTCTTGCCCAAAGCGGTCTCGTAAAGACACGATTTGAAATATGGCAAGGCTGTAGCAATAGCCGACCCAAAACCTCCTCGGTGTGCTATACTCATCTAGCATCGTCCTAGCCATCGAGACTAAGGTCTGTTCTTCCTTTCCACAACGCCATTTTGTTGAGGGCGTGTGGAGAAGAGGCGATGCTCAATCTGCTTTCGGCACAAAAAGAGGCAAGCGAGGCATTCTTGAACTCCGTGCCATTGTCACTGCGGATTGCTCTCAAGGCACCAGGAAGTTCAGAAGCCAAACGAAGAACAAGATCATGATAATGATCAAAGACCTCATCCTTCGAAGCAAGAAAGAACACCCAAGAATATCTCGAAAAATCATCGACTATGACAAGAATGTACCAATTGCCACCGGTGGCCCGAACCCTAGCGGGACCAGCGGTATCCATATGAAGCAAGCTGTCCGGTCCGTCGGTCATGACCATAGTCAATGAAGGGTGTGGCGGCAACTTGCTTGCCATGCCTACGAGGAGCACATCTGACATCTTTGGCGACTTTGAGTTTAGGCAAGCCTCTCATGAGATCAAGGCCGCTAACTCGTGTCAGATGATCAAAACCAATGTGCCCTAAGCGTCGGTGCCAAAGCCAGATATCAGAAGAAGATGCAACTAAACATTTGAGAGATCCGGCAAGAGATTGGAAAAATCGGCTCCAAATATTCTACCAACTCTAGAAATTCCAAAATGAGCTCACCAAAAGAATCAAGCACCCGACAAGCGTTCTTCTTAAATCTAGTCTCATAGCCATCATCGAGAAGTCGTGAGGCGAGAAAGAAGATTGTACCTTAGCTTGGACACAAGAGCGACATCCTTGAGAATGAACACATCGTTCACCCCGATCGATCCAGTTCCTTGATCCGCCCTTGTGAATCATCTCGAAGGTGATGAAGTCATCACCATCGCCGCGTGAAGGAAGTGAACCATCTAGAGTCTCGGTCATGTGGCGTGAGCAGTATGGTCGGCGAGCCACGTGTTCTTCCTCCTTCCGCGGCGATCCACGAAAATCAAGGCACAAAAGATCGATGTGTCTCAATCTTTGGGGTTAGTTAAAATAGACTTGGGAACCCGATCTTGAGACACATGTCTGCAGTAGTATGCAAGCGAATGAGTGTCCTTGATCCTAGTTGAAGTCCTATCATGAGCAATGGTTACAAACACATGAGATGCATTCATCTAGGAACATGATGATGATAAGCATGTGTAGTATATCCTAGACCGGGTTTCTTCTTCTTTTCATGACCATGTTTCACACAAGCTCTAGGTTGATGAAATAAAGTTCTAGCATGATTAGCATTTTTCAACCTCATGTGAGAACTCAACTAAATGTCCACTCTTCTACTTAATAGGTGCAATGGTATTTTGTACCCTTTGGGAGAAGCACCTTTGACTCAAAGAAGGTTGGACATGAACACTGCGAGTTTGAAAGCAATTTTTGCGAGTTGGGTTTGAATTCAACTAAGCCATTTTCCAAGACACTGAATGACCTTAGTCTTGGATTTGTTCTCAGGCGAGTTGTATCCTAAGCCTTGCTTCTTAGAAGGAGTTCTAGACTTGTCAAGAATCATGTTTAATTGTTTTCTCCACTAGAGAATTTTTGCGGTGTGTTCTCTAGATAAACATTATCTTTCCTAAGATCAACACATGATTGACAAATTTTAGGTTTATTAACCTTTGCAAGCCTCTCCTTATAATTAGCAATTTCAAGCTTAAGAAGCGGGACATAAAGTACAATTAGCGAATTAATCTGTCCTTAAGCTTGGCATATTTCTCTCTATTTGCTTTTAAAATGTCTTTAATTTCACGTTCATGTTCTAAGCACGCGAGCAAGAGCGAGACTCTCTTGGTTGAAACATCCAACTTGCTAGACTCTAAGCATTTAAGACATGGAGCGATTTGACCTCAACTAGCTCGGTTCTAGCATTTTCAAGTTGATGCAAAGCGGTATTAAGAGCGATTGCGTTTAGGCGATTGAGTGCAAAGCATGGCAAGATGAACATTCATCAACGTCTAGACTCTTAGCATTCACAAGTTCTAATGTCAAATTTTCAACTTGTGACTCTAGATCCTTGTTCTTAACCATGATGAACTTTAAAGCCTTATCGACTAAGCAATTGCTCATACATGTTCTCGCATCTAGCGAAAGGACATCATAAGATAGGGATACCTCATCATCATCATCGGCGTCGTGAGTCGACCATGAAGCACATGGGTGAAGTCCTTGGCCTTCCCTTTCTTGTCTTGAGGTGGCTCCTCCTCCTCCTTGTCCTCCTCGCTCCCGAGTCCACATCGCTCAAGTTGATCTCCAAAAGCGGCAAGGACCGGTGGCGACCTTCATCGACTTGGCGACATCAAACCTTGATTTGTTCCCTTGAGGCTTCTTCCAAGTGGCTTTCCTCCTTATGGTTACCCTTACCCTTGACTTGGGGCGATTAGCGAATATGGTAAAGCTCACCACACTCGTAGCAAGTCACAGGGCCACCTCTCTTTTTGTTTCTCACATTGTTGTAAGCAGTGTGACTTTCTTGACTATGAGGGCTAGCTCGGGCTCGGGAAGACTCTCAAAATCCTCTTCACGAATTGTGGATAAGCAGCAAGAGAAAAACCGAAGAGGACTCGGAAAAACCATCGAAGCTCTTGAAGAGGATCGGCTACCAAAGCCATCTTTGTCCTTCTTAGGAAGACTACCTCTCTTGATCTCATGAGTCTTGAGCTTACTATAAAGCGGCTCAAGGTGAGAGTAGAGATCGGCGTTCTCCTCTATGGCGTAGCCTTCATCTCCCACTCCTTGGTGTTGATTGCGGCCAAGAGGTGAGTGGCATTCTCAGTTGAGAGTACTCAATGTCAGCGACTTTCATCGATTGACAACCTTGTTGAAGCGAGTAAAAACGTCATCGATGCTCTCTCGGGGCGCATCTCGAATTTGTTGTACTCGCTTATAGACCGTCTGGCGCACTTGTTTAATCTGGGACGATCCCTCATGGTAAGTTTCGAGGGTGTGCCAAATTTCATGTCTTGATCGTAAGATTGCAAATCTGTCATACTCTTGTCTACCAAGCCCGACATATAGGAGATTCTTTGCCTTGTTGTTGTTAGCCAAAGTATTAGAAGCTTGCGTGGCAATCTCAGAAAACGCAATGAGCTCGAACAACCTCCATATAGCTTGTCCTTCGCTCTCAAGGAAGACTGCATGCGATTCTTCCAATAGGCATAGTCGAGCCCATTGAAGACATGCGGCTTTGTCGAGTACTTATCCATCGCCAAGTTCGGTGACCGGTTAAGATCAAGATTGAACTAGCAGGGCTCGATACCACTGTTGGACCGAAAAGGCGACTAGAGGGGTGAATAGAGCACGCTCACTTTTTCAACCTCGATTAGATTCAACACAAATTTCACTCCAATAGCTATAGAAGCTATGAAGATCGATATACCGATCTGTGGAAGACTAGGATTGAATCAATCAAAACCCCAAGCAAAACAACCAAAACAACCAAACTGAATTTCCTAAGTGTGGGCGGTCGACCTCTATTCAAAGGCGGTCCGACCGGTCCTATGGGCGGTCCGACCTCGATGAGGCGGTCAGACCTCGGTAGATGAACGATGAAATCGGCCGAAAAGCGAAGTTGCAAATAGATGTAACTTTTGATCTACAACTCCAAACTTGATGAAACTTGGTACACACCTTCTCTAGGATGTCGAGGAACCTATTCAATCGAAGATCGTGAAGATCTTTGGAAAAGTTCAGACCTTTTTCAGTTTGAGAGGTGGAAGGTTTGAAACCGAGTCAAAGCGAAAACTATATCAAAAACTTGCTCGTGGGTGATTGATGATCAAGATGATCTTAGATGTGTTCCCACATGTCACGACAAGCTAGATCATGCAAAGAAATCAATCAAAACATGCGAATCAAAGAAAGACTCAAAATCACCAAATAGAGAGAAGAAGGGCAAATGAACTCATCTTGAAGAGAACTCTTCTTTGGATTGATTTGATAATGTATCGATTCTGACCACTCATACGGATACGCATGGACACAAGATCAAAACATCTCTCTCTCTAGAACCCTAATCTCCACTAAACCTTCCCTAAGCACTTAAGCCAAAACTAGGGTTTCAAGCATGAAAGGGTTGAAGGGTGCGACCACCTCCCTCCTCTATTTATAGTGGAGACTTAAACCTTCTAGAAGAGTCACCCTAATGGGCTCCGTTAAGGCCCAAAACAAGCGGGTCACACACGCACGCCTCTCGAGCGCCGTCTTCATCTCCTCTTGACCTACTCCGCTTCTCCACGCCATCTTGCGCGAGTCGTCAAAAAAACACCAAGCGGTATTTGGTATAATTACCAAAATACCCTTCTCGATCTTTGCAAAGACCGAGTCCCATCTTTGTGAAGCACCTCCCATGCCGCCACGTGTAGGTTGATCAACGGCTCTCAACATGTCGGCAAGTCTCTCCCATCCGGCTCCACCGTAACCACCATGGCACTTGCACCGCCCGCGCCGCTTGATCCACCCGATCGCCGAAGCGCCGTTCGGTCATCCTTATCTATTCTCGCACCACACTTGAGTTCATTGACCTCGCCGGCATCGTCGATCGTTACGGACCTCGACTTCCAAGCCTAGTCCGATCATCCTCGCCGTTGACCGTCGTTGACCACCAAGCAACTTTGCACAACAATAAACAAGCAAATCGAATCAGGAACAAGTTCTTCACAACTTGACCCGTTAGTCAAAACATGCATCATGCAACACATATGCATGAAACCCATGACTTTGACCTAACAAAACATCATCGCCACGAAGTTGGCGATGAACAAGTCGAAGCCGGTCGACCGCCCTCGGGGCGGTCGCCGCCAACCGGCGATCGATCGCCACCACAAGGCGGTCGGACCGCGCAGAGACTTAGCCAATTTTCAACCCTGAAAATCCGAAACCTCTCGGAAACTTTAAACCAATAGAACTTTTGCTTGGGAACTCCAAAATTATGAGACCAATTGTATTAGGATCCCTCACTTGTCTACAACACCTATTTTTGGCTGACCCATTCGACCATTTGGTCACGGCCGGTCGACCGCCGACATGGCGATCCGGCCGATTTGGGACCGGTCGGACCGCCATGCTATGGCGGTCGGACCGCCTCGCCTATCGTAATGCTGAGCAGATCTGAAACTTTGTCGAAAACCCGTGAAACGACAAGCCGTTAACGCCATTGCCAATTGTCACATCATCCTAAGATCTGGAGCATATCCCCATGATATCCACAGTTTCCTAGTTTCGGCTAGAGGTATTGAAGCAAACCCGGCGAAGATATCGGCCATCCATCTGATGCGCCCCCCCGACCACGAAGAAGGAAGTCCAGAAGCTAACCGGCCGTATGGCAACGCTAAGTCGTTTCATAGCCAGGTTAGGGGAAAAAGGACTACCTTTTTTCAAACTCCGCCGAAACATGGAAGTTTGAGTGGGCGACGAAGCGAATGATGCCTTTGAAAAGCTCAAAGAGTACCTTACGAGCACCGGTCTTAGTTTCTCCAAGACTAGAAACAACTTTGATTTACGTGGTCTGCAACACCACAAGTCGTCGTGATGTCTTTGGTCGTGAAACGTGAGAACGTTCAACGACCAGTATATTACGTAAGCGAAGTCTTACATGGGCTAAAGGAAAGATACCCACAGGTACAAAAGTTACTTTATAGTCTCCTTATGGCTTCAAGGAAACTAAGGCATTACTTTCAGGCCCACAAAGTGATCGTGCCTACTGGATATCCCTTAGGTCAAGTCCTTGGAAATAGGGAATCGTCAGGACGAATAGCAAAATGGGCGGTGGAGCTAGGGACGTTCGACCTCCATTTCATCTCACGAAGAGCCATAAAATCTGAGGCGATAGCAGAATTCATTGCCGAGTGGACAAACCCGGAACCTAAGCAAGAACCCGAGTACGAGCACCACGACGAGTGGACAATGTACTTTGACGGTTCCTTAATGCTTAAAGGATCGGGGGCTGCAGTCGTCTTGATATCCCCTACCGTGAACGCATCAAGTATGCCGTCGGTTTAACTTTCTGCTACAAACAATGTGGCGAGTACGAAGGTTTTTGGTAGGACTCGAGCGACTCGTTAAGCTCGGGATTCGCAAATTGCTAGTGAAAGCGATTCTCAACTAGTAGCGAATCAAGTAGGAAAGAGTACTAATGCTAGAGTACCAAGATGTCTTCCTATCCGCGAAGTACGAAATTCGAAAAGCACTTCTTGGTTTCGGATCAACATATTCCTAGAAAGAAGAACTTTCTAGCGGATCGGTTAGCACGGATGGCCTCTACTAGGTCAGCCGTCCACGGAGTTTTTCTTGAGCAACTCGATTCACCCTCGGTAGTCGAGCATTCCGAGAACATCGATAGTTTACATCAGGTCAATCCTATTGACTCTGATAACTTAGATGCTCCACAGATCGGTGACGATCAAGGTAGAGACTGGATGACATCGATCTACAATTATCTTGACATGACCTAATTCACGAAGATGATGTAGAATTTGATCGTATAGCACGAAAGACCAAATCATACACTCTAATCGAACGTACCTTGTATAAACGAGGATCTCATGGAGTGTTGATGAGATGCATATCTCAATCGGCTGGCATTAGGTTGCTAACCGAAATTCATGAAGGAGTTTGTGGAGCACATCATTCCTACAGAACCTTGGTCGGTAAAGCCTTCAGGCAAGGATACTACTGGCCAACTGCCCTTCATGATGCAAAAGAGCTCGTGACGAAGTGCGTACAATGTCAGTTTCATAGCCGACAAGTACATCAGCCGGCACAAGCTTTGCAAACAATCCCTCTTTCTTGGCCTTTTGCAACCTGGGGACTAGACATTCTGGGACCATTCCCAAGAGCACCCGGGGGCTTCGAATTCCTGTTCGTCATGATTAACACGTTTACAAAATGGATCGAAGCCGAGCTAGTTGTAAAAGTTACAGCTGAAGCCGCTAAGAGGTTCATAACAAAAAACGTGATTACACGGTTTGGTGTACCCAGTCGTATCATCACGGACAATGGTACCCAGTTCTCAAGCATCAATTTCTAGGAATTCTGCGAAGAACTAGGAACCAAGATCCATTTCGCTTCAGTGGCTCATCCACAGAGCAATGGAGCGGTCGAGCGTGCCAATGGTATCCTAATACAGGGGATAAAACGCCGAGTATTCGACCAGTTGATAAAACGGTCAGAGGCTTGGGTTCAAGAACTTGCTTCTGTTTTATGGGCTGTCCGGACCACGACCAGTCGTGCGACCGGTGAAACACCTTTCTTTTTAGTTTATGGGGCCGAAGCTATGCTTCCTCCAGAATTAAAAATTGGCTCTGCTCGCACTGATTGTTTTGACTTAAGCAATCAGGAAGAACATCGACTCGACATCAATTTCCTTGAAGAACGACGAAACCAAGTTTTGATACGTTCGGCAATCTACCAACAAGCCATGCGAAGGTACTACAATCGTAAGGTGCAACCTCGCAACCTAGCTGTAGGTGATCTGGTTCTCGAAAAATTGAGCCAAGCGGTATGCAATAAACTTTCCCTAAATGGGAAGGTCCTTACTGCGTGGTCGGGTTACCAGACTGTGCTCGATCGATTAGCCATGTCAGACGGCAGGGTTTTGTCAAATTCATGGAACATTGACCAATTGCGTAAGTTCTTTGTTTAATTTCTTCTTTTCATTTCATTTCATTTCGTTTAATTCCTTTAAATTTGATAATTAAATTTAGAGTAGCGAGTGATGTTATTTATATGACGTTGCCCAATCCTGGTCGACTGCGGTTCATATGCTTAGGATTATAAAGCGTATAATTTATGTTTCAAAATTCTGTTCTACTCTTGTTTGGCTATTGGTCGGGACACGGAAAACCTCCTAGTCGAAGTCTCTCCTTTTTCGCACGTGGTTCCGCCCACTGGAAGGAGCTTCCTAGCGACGGTCTTTTTCTTACGATCCTCGCTGCCAGTCGGACTAAGAGCATGAGCACGTCTTGCGAAATATATTTTATACCTTTATTTCCTAGCTAGGTTCATTCCGACCAGTATTGAGCATCGCATAGAAATAAAACCACTTTCCTGCTTATAACACATGTTTTTTTTATGTTTTTTCCTCTTATCAAGGAGAATTCTTTATTTTTCCGACCATATGTTGTCTTAGTAAAGTACTTCGATCATTAAAAACAGATTTACAACTAGCCGAAACCTACACGGTTCCGACCATAAAGGTTTCCTAGTATTACCACGATCAGTTTTTTATCGATCAGTACATACTTACAAGTAATGGTTGAGATTTGAATTTATATTCTTGGCCTCAGGTAGTACTATTATATAGTAAAGATCTTCTACTATATAACAGTCGGGGGCTAGGTAAGATACAAATTCACAAGTCGACCGGATAAATAAAAGAATTTTTTCCATTTTGATAAGAGAAAGGTAAGTCTTTACATTATTTTTCCCTGCCTACATTTATAAACTACTAGAGAATGCCTAAGTTAACTACTGCTAGATGGAGATCCGATTTCCATCTCTTCTGCGACCTTTTCGCCTAGAGGTTTCATCTCTGCGAGGATCTGATTTGCCTCTGCGGGTAAGCAATTGAAATCCTCTTCGATGGCTTGAAGGTTAGTTGATGGGTCGGAAGCTTTCAGTTTTGCCAAAGCAAGACTGACTCCACAAGCAATAGATTCCTTAACGGAATGGGCATAATTCTCCTTAGTAGTCTTGAGCAAAACCTTGAGCTCTTCCAACAAATAGCCTAGGTAGTTGACCTTCTCCATTGGGTCGCTCAAGGAGGGCAAGCTTGATCCCGCGCCCATATCAAAAAGCATTTTGTTTAGCGTGGTGATCTTCTCGTTCAGACTGAGCACGAGAGCTTCCCCCTTGTCTTGCTCAAACTCCAGAGCTTTTTTCGCTCTGGTCAATGCTTGTTTTTGTTCTGCATAGACAAAGCAAGTATTAAGTAAAAAAATTGGAAGATATATTGAGTCATGACTACGACCAGTTACCTTCCTCTCTCTTTTTGGAATCATCCAAAAGCTTCTTATTGCTGGTCGTCAAGTCTTCGATCGCTACCGGTTCTTAACCTGAAGTTCTTCTTCAAGCTTTATTCTTCTGGCCTTTTCAGCCAAAATATCTTCTTTTATTTTCTCTAAATCTATCAAAAGAATTTTTGATAAGGGAGAATAAATAAAAGGAAAGTCTTAAAGAGGAAAAAAGAAGAGGAACTCTTACTCTCTATTTCAGAGTGTTTTTCTTCTAATATCCTAACTCGCTCGGTTAGTCCTCCGACCATAGCGAGGTTTTCGATCATATGCTGCACAAGTAGCATTTCTTCCATAAACTTTTTTGTAAACTTCTAGAAAGGTTATGGAGAAGATTGAAGACACTTACCCGAATTACGGCATCATTGTAATCGGTAAATATTTTGTTGGGCTCCGCCTGCGTTAGGCGATCCGATATTCTCTCCCAGTAATTCTCAAGCTCCTTGCTCACGGTAAATCGAGGAAAGAAAGGGAACTTGTTATACTGGGAGGAGGTACCTTCAGGAACCTGTGGAAGTTCTGGAGAAGTTTCTACCTCTGCTGATGGCATATCTACCATCAAAAGATCTGGCTCAGGTTCCGGTACCGAAGTTGGCTCGGGGGCTTTCCCGACCATTTCCTCCTTTGGGTTATTTCCCTGAGGAAAGCCTTGGTCGGAACTACCCCCGACCACTTTGTCTACTGGGTTCGACTGGTCGTAATCAACCGAAACTCCAGCAGATCTGGACAAGGATAGCAAAAAGGAGTTTAAATTCATCAAGGATTACGAGGTATGTTTTCATATAATTCTTTATTTATTTAAACATACCTGGTTGTCTTTTTTTGTTTTAACCTTGTAGCGCGCCGACTTATAGTCCGTTGCGCTTGCTTTTCTTTTCTTTTCAACCGGTTTTACCAGTTCAGAACTGGTAGGTACGGTTGCAACCTCTACACTCCCTAGTAAGAATTCGGAAGCAATGTTCTCAACTACTTGGTCGAGAGCAAAGTCCCTAATTCCTGGATTGGAAAGTGTAGTCTCACTAGTCTCCGGAACAGCTGTCTCATGGACAACTATACGAGACTCAGTGATTGCCACCTGGATTAATAAACAAAGTTAATCAGGTGAAGAATATACTTCATCTTGCAGAAGTTATTTCTTTCAGTTACTTACCTCAGCGTGACCGCTATCTTCAGCGATCGCAAGACTGGTCGGATAATCAATAGGCTCACACGTCTCCGTAGCCTCATTGATCTTGAGTCCGACCAACTACACATAAAGAGGATTAGAACTGATCGAAAATAACCGGAAAAGTGAAAAGAAGTTAATACACTTACCCTAAGACTCTCAGCCCTCTCTTCAACACTAGCAAGTGCTAGGATTTGAGGAAAGCTAGCCTTGTCATCAGGTTCGCCAGCACAGATCATTTTAATCCTATTTCTGACGTCCTCAGAAGACAAGACTACGAATACAATTGAAAGGTCTTAGTTTTTGCGAAAATAATCAACTCGCAAAATAATTTGGTCGGGATTTTCTGAAAAATTACCTGGATCAGAATCCTTGGTAGCATCATCGCCACCAATATACCAGAGCATTGAGCGTGCCCTGGTCTTCAAGGGACTAATCCTCCGAATGAAAAAAATCCCTTACGACATGCCAGGAGGTTAACCCCCTGACACTCAGAAGATAGATGGCCTCAATCCATCTCCCAACATTTCCTTCCTTTTTCGAGGAGGAACGCCAACGCGAGTTCTCGACCGCCTTCTTACTCTGTATGTCTGGTAGTCTTCTCGCGTAACCTTCATGTAGAACCGACTTTTCTTCCACGGCGACCAAGAGGACTTGAGTACATACGAATGTACTCGTCGACCTTGCCGTCATGAAGCCTTAGGGTACATTCCCCAGGGGTGCTGGTCGTTTTCTTCGTATTCGCCATCCGGTAGTAATACTTGAAGAGTTCCATCGTCGGTGGAATCCCCAAGTATTCTTCACAGAGGTAGACGAAGATGCTCAGGTTTGCAATGGCGTTAGGAGCCATGTTGATCAACTCAATCTCATAGAACTCCAGCACTTGGGAGAGAAAAGAATGTGCTGGAAGCTTGAGCTCGCACTCAACATACGCGAGGAACAGGATTTCTCCTCCTCGCCGCTGCAGGCGGTGCTCTCCAAAAGCCAATCTCCAAGAGATCAAACTCCTGTCGGGTAGCAACCCAACCCTCTCCAAACTCTCCAATTTTCTCTCACTCAGATCGGAGATCGACCAGTTTGAGATGAGGTCCGACATGATGTTTTCTTTTTTTGGATGAAGAACTCAAGGAAGATTTTCTTGGAGATAGAGGCGTAAAGGTTTAAAACACTCAGCCGAGGTCGTTTTATAGGCACTTCACTGTAACCGACCCTACGAGAAGTCCAACGGGCAAATACCTTTTCGCCTGGCGGACAGAAATGCTTTTTCCTTTTTCCAAAGTGGTTTCTCAACATTAAAAATGAATACAGACCGCCTCGAGTCCCACGGCATTTAATGAGAGGTCTGTCCGATATGATTGCATCGAAGAACGTGTCCGCACGACCAACATTCATTTAAAAGTTCGGGGGCTAGCTGTTGAGGATTAAAATATTCATATATTATCTTAATATATGATAAAGACCATACGTCTTCGTGGTCGTAACTTCTAAGACCACCGACCTAACTGGTCGTAGGTACTACAGAAGTTATATAATAAATACCCCGGTTGGACAAAGTTCCAAACCTAGTCCACGACCAGGTAAGTGCTCGTAAAGCTATGAACAGCGTCTGGGTCGAGTCCCCGACCACGCCACTCACTATGTGATGAATGAACCACGTGTTTCATATTCCGCATAATGCAACACTATCCCGGTTGATGGTGTAACGTTTCTTAAAACCATTAACCGCGAGCAGTTGACATCTTCACCAAGCGCCTCTGCGGTTGGTGGAGCAAATCAAACTACCGCCTTTTCCCGACCAGACGCGTCGCTCCCCAACGGATGTCTCTTCATGGGATAACTGCCACCGCTTCATCAAGTACTTAAGGAGGACCATAGAAGGCCGGAAGGAAGGCACGAGAGACGAAGGCACGAGAGACGAAGACACGAGACAGACATCAGCAACAGTCCTATAGAAGCACATCAAGCGAGATATAGCAAAGTGTTGTGTTTTTAGATACTCTCAGTGTTTGTAATCGTGAGTTCATAGAAATAAAGAGCAAGTCAGATCCACTCCCAGGAGATACGCACATTTTTCCTCTTTTCATTTATATATTCATAAGATCGGCGATTTGATCGTCGACATGAGCAGATTGTAGTTTAGCAAATTCAGAGTGCAAAATATGGCAGGATGAACATTCATCAGACTCAAGAGTCTTACCATTTTCAAGTTCTAAAGTTAAATTATCTACTTGTGACTCTAAGTCCTTATTATTGGCCATGACAAACTCTAAAGCCTTATCCTGACTCATGAGTTGCTCAAACATAGATTCACATCTATCAGAAAGAACATCATAAGAAGGAGGTACCTCATCGTTGTCGTCGTCAACGGAGTCGGCCATGAAGCACAAGCCGGTGAAATCCTTGGCCTTCCCTATCTTCTTGTTTTGTGGGATCTCCTCCTCCTTGTCCTCCTCACTCTCGGAGTCAACATCGCTTAAGGATTGATCCTCAAAAGCGGCAAGCACCCGGTGAGCGGCCTTTGTCAGCTTGGCAGTATCAAACCTTGATTTGTTCCATTTAGGCTTCTTCCAAGCTGGCTTTCCCTCCTTATGGTTGCTCTTACCTTTCAGCTTGGGGCAATTTGCCCGGATATGATTTAGCTCACCACACTCATAGCAAGTCACGGGACCTCCTCGATTTTTGTTTCTCATATTGTTGTAGGCCAGTGTGACCTTTTTGACTATGAGGGCCAACTCAGCCTCAGGAAGACTCTCAAACTCTTCTTCATGAATTGCAGATAAACCAGCAAGCGAAAATCCAGAAGAAGACTCAAAAGACTCAGCCTCAGGAAGACTCTCAAACTCTTCTGCTACCAAAGCAATATTTTCCTTTTTGGGATGATCAATTCTCTTGATCTCATGAGTCTTAAGCTTGCTATAGAGCAGCTCCAAAGTCAGATCAGAAAGATTGACATTCTCCTCAATGGCTGTGGCCTTTATCACCCACTCCTTGGTGTTGATTGCAGCCAAGAGGTGGGTGGTATTTTCAAACTGAGAATATTCAATACCAACAACTTTCATCTGATTAATCACTTTATTAAAGCGACTGAAAATGTCATCGATGCTCTCTCCAGGACGCATCTCGAATTTGTTATATTTACGCTTATAGACTGTTTGGCGTACTTTCTTGACTTGGGACAAACCCTCATGATAGGTTTTGAGAGTGTTCCAAATCTCATGCGCAGTCTCAAGATTGCAAATCGGATCATACTCCTGCCTCCCAAGCCCACCATACAAGATGTTTTAGCCTTATTGTTGTTAGCCAAAAGGACATCTGAAGCCAGCGTAGCAACTTCGGGCACAACGAGCGGGACTCGAACAACCTCCCATATAGCGTGTCCTTCGCTCTCCAGGAAGATTCGCATGCGATTCTTCCAATAGGCATAGTCGTGTCCATCGAAGATATGCAGCTTCGTGGAGTATCTATACATCGCCAAGTTCAGTGACTGGTTAAGATCAAGATTGAACTAACCGGGCTTTGATGCCACTTGTTGGACCGAAAAGGCGACTAGAGGCGGGTGAATAGGAGCACGCTCACTTTTTTCACAAATAATGGATTCAACACGAATTTCACTCTAGTAGCTATGGAAGCTATGAAGATCAGTATATCAGTACAGCGGAAGACTAATATTGAATCCAATATAAACCCCTAAGCAGTACGACAAAATCAACAAAGATTAAAGAAAATCAATGCACTTCCGGTCGGACCGCTGTGTCACTGGCGGTCGGACCGATTACTACGGATCGATCGGTGACTCGCGATCGACCACGGCTCAAGAAATGAATAAATAGAAACCGATGACGAAGTTGTAAATAGATAAAACTTTTGATCTACTAATCCAAACTTGATGAAACTTGGAACACACCTTCTCTATGATATCAGGAACCTATTCCAATCGAAGATTGTGATAATTCTTAGAAGAATAACGATCCTTTTCCGTTTGATTGAAGAAGGGTTCAAAACCGGGTCAAAATAAAAACTTAATCCGAAAACTTGCTCGTGGGTGATTAATGATCAAGATGATCCTAGGTATGTTCCCACATGTCACATCAAGCTATGTCATGTGGAGAATTCAATAAAAAAACTCGCGGATCAAAGAAAGACTCCAAATCATCAAATACGAGAAAGAACGCAATGAGACAAAACATTGATCAAATTTTCCTTTGATTGATTTGATATGATATGGGCTTACAGCCTCTCCATCAATGGATGACAATGCTCAATACAATAGCACGAAAATCACATCAAACTATCAAGAACCCTAGCCTCCATAAAAGCTCTCCTAAGAAAATTAGGGTTTACAAAAATAGCAAAAGAGGCGAAGCGGAGGTGCAACCACCTCCCTCCCCTATTTATAGTGGAGGCTTAGACCTTCTAGAAGTTTGACTCTATTGGGCTCCCGTTAAGCCCCAAAACAAACAGGACACTTACACACGCATTTTAATGCGTCGTCTTTATCTCCCCTTGACCTAACTAGCTACACCTTGCGCCATCTTGCGCCTCGAATTAGCTAATAGGTCACCCTTCTCTATCTTGCACCACGCTTGGGTACATTGACCTCACCCGGCATCGTCGATCGTTCTGGACCTTAGCTCTCCAAGCCTAGTCCCGATCATCCTCGTCGTTGACCGTCGTTAACCACCAAGCAACCTGCACAACAATAGACAAGTAAACCGAATTTGGGAACAAGTTCTTCACAACTTGACCCATGTTAGTCAAAACATGCATCATGCAACATATATGCCCTGAAACTCATAACTTTGACCTAACAACCGAATATCGCCGCCACGACGGGCGACGATCCAAGTGAAAACCGGTCAGACCGCCCCCAGGGCCGGTCTGACCGCCACCTATTGGCCGGTCAGACCGCCAGTAATGACTTAGCCGAAATTCCTCTCTGAAAAACCGAAACCTACTAGAATTTTCAAACCAATAAAACTTTTGACTGTAGACTCCAAAAATTATGGGACCAAGTGCAATAGAATCTCCTCTCTTACCTACACCCTCTATTTTTTGGCCCAGCTCAATTCCTCACTGAAGTTGGCCAGGTCCGATCATTTGCTCTGGGCGTCGGACCGATCTTGACCGGCTCGATCGGCCGCCGCTCGGCGGTCAGACCACTCGACTTTGATCTGAAACTTTGCCGAAAACACATGAAACGACAAACCGTTAACGCCATTGCCAATTGTCACATCATCATAAGATCTGAAGCATATCCCCATGATATCCACACATGGATTAGGGGAGACTGACAAGTCTCCGAACACCACGGTAAAAAGATCATTATGTTATTTTGGTCTGCTTTCTTGTGCTCATTTACATTCTTGCAATTTATATTCCTATAATTGAATTGTTTGCTTGTCACTCTAGGATTGCAAACCTTGATAGACTTAGGTTGTTGGTGCACTTAGTAAGACTAGTTGATTTAGGCCAAAAGAGATTGTAAAACCGTCTATTCACCCCCTCTAGTCGGCCTCCTTAATCTTACAGCCCCCGCCGCTTCTGTCGCCTCCCACAACGACTGTCAGCGCCATCCTCGGCGCCGTGCCACCCACCTCCTCCACCGACGCCCCTCCGTCACCTTCCCTACCTTCTTCCCCATCTTTGACGATGAGCCGTAGCTGGATCCGCTACCCCACCGCCTCCCTTCGCTGAATCTATCGACAGTGCTGAGGAACCACCTACCGCCCGCCTCCGTCCTGTTGTCGAGGTAGCACCGTCGCCACCCACCGTCGCCCCCTCCTCCCTCTAAAGTCCAACGTGGGTGAACCCTAATACTAACTTGCATCGCCGGTGGAGACCCCACTGCCGCCTACAGTCAGAGAAGAAGACAACGACCCTCCCGAGCACGAATTGCGATGCAAGATCCAAATGTGAGAAAATCGACTGAGAATTAGCAATCCCAATTTTTTGTGTGGGTATTGGAGTAGCTGTCTCTTGCGCTGTTGGCACATAATATGGATTTATTTGCTAATTCTCCCTGGCATGTTTGGTTAGAAGCCTCACTTTGCCAAACTTTTTGTGGCAGTGTGGCATGTAAGGGTGGAAAAAAGCTCGAAACTTACGAGCCAGCTCGACTCGTTAAGGGCTCGGCTCGAACTCGGTCCCTTAACGAGCCGAGCCGGCAATTTAGCTCGTTTTTTAAACGAATCGAGTTCGAGCTGGCCCGCGAGTTGCTCGTTAAGCTCGTTAAAAAATCAACACAGTTGAGCACTAACACCAGGTTAGCCCAACCTAGCAACCCTTAGGCGGTCCAGGGAGGGCCAAACCCTAAGCTGTGATCTCTTGACTTTCTGAAAAATTTATTAGGCTAATTTTCCTTTTAGCGAGCCTAACGAGCCTCAAGCTGTGATCTCTTGAATTTCTTAAGGAGCCGAGTCTGAGCTTTTTTAACTAGTTGAGCCAAGCTTGGTACTCTACTTGTTAGCTTAACGAGTCGAGTTGAGTTCGTTTTCTTAAGGAGCTTTACTGAGTTGAACCGAACCAGTTCGTTATCCACCTCGGGTGACATGCTATAGTTTTTGTGTTGTAAAGTTTTAGAAAACGAGCTTTACTGAGTTGAATCGAACCAGTTCGTTATCCACCTCTGGTGACATGTTATAGTTTTTGTGTTGTGAAGTTTTTTAGTCACAAGTATGATAAAATTTTGGCTAAGATTTGTGTATATAGAGATAAAAAAAGTGTGACACGTCGTATGCGGTTGCCAACTCAAGTGCGGCAAACATTCTCTTAGATATGATTTTACAAGACGAACTAAGTAGGAGAGGTGGGAGCAGTGCCGAGGAGAGGCGTGAGCGTGACACGACCATCCAAAAAGGTTTTGGGATTATGCGGTGGGCTCTAGAAGGACGCGCTGTCCTGGGACAGTGGCAAGAATCTTTCGCCGGCCGAACCGACCGGGCGCCGTCCAACTTTGCGCGCGGCGCGGTGGTTGGATAGGAAGCATTTCGGTGAATTCTGCAACACGGTGCAGACAAACTTTGTTCGAAACGATAACTACATGGACGAATTTATTAGGCAAATTCATGGCCTAATTACAACACTCACTAGTCACTTGCTTGTTGAAAACCGAAGCACAAATCTCGTGTAACACGTCACGGGGAATTAACCAGTTATTACCACATGTTTCCTGTGGTCCTGCGTGTACTTACGTGCGTAAGATCCGAGTGATCAGAGCTACGCCATTTAACTGGATTGTTGTCGCCAGGAAACTAAATAACTACAATCAATCGCTTAACTTATATAGATTTTGCTAGAGCTGCTACATACATACATACACGCGTGGCCACGAAACACGCCGTGTCTCGGCTTCTGGTGGGTAGGCTGGTAGCCGAGCAGTATATACGTGTACTTCTCTTCTCCGGCACAGGAAGAATCGAAGAACAACAACGCGTGAGCTCGTCGCCTCCCAAAACCCTGTAGTAATCTGCACCACTGTCTCCTAGTCAAAACGGTGCCACTATGTCAGCCCTTATCCGCCCACGTGGCGCGAGAGATATGTGAAGCCACCGTCCTGTCTTGTCTTGCCATCCCTTTCAGTTTGTTTTCTTGTGAGAAGCATCTAGTCGTGGCCTCCTCTCGCTCCTGAAGGCCTGAAAGCAGCTTTCTGCGGGGCAAAGGGTAGGGGAAAAGAAGCGAGGAACCGTCTGGTGGTCTCGATGTTTGGTTTGCCCAATTCCAGGCGCCGAGATGTAAGCTTAACTGGCGTCATTGCATAGGTAGCAGTAATGAAATTGTACTTTTGAGGTGGGGTCCACCGGTCGGCTACGCTCAAGTCTCCGGTTTAGAGGAAAGAAAGAAGATTCCCCCAATAAATCATTTATTTAAAAATTTACACAAATAGAACATATTTTAAATTTTTTTACAAAAATAACACACAATCGCAAGCTACCACGCGACTGCACCCAATTGCTCTGTGGCCTAGCGATTAGCTGACGTGGGAGGCCCAGCCGCGCGACGGAAACACGACTAAGGCCTGGGTCTGCCAGGTGTATCAGTCACGAGCTGTTGGCGTGACTAAGGCCCGTGTTGAGCACAGTCGCTGGGCTAGAACGCGACTGAGGCCAGTCACATATTAGGCTGGCGACTTTGTCCAGTCGCGTTCTCAATCGATGACAACATTCTCAATCGATGACAACAGGCTAGTTTTAAAGAAATAATTTAAATAAACTTAGCTTTAATTCTATAAAACTAAATGGTTGGAAGAGTTGTTTGTGAATAATTGTTAGTGGTAAAAAAAACTGGAGTTTGTTGTCTACACTTGTTTGTAAATAAACCATGTTTTAATTATTTTTCGTGCATGTTCACCATTTTAAGTTTTTACACAAATAATCCAAAATTTAGCAAATTTTTGTAGACTTTGGTTTGAGCAAGGCGAGAATGGAGCAACGAAGATAAGATTGCAAGCCGGCATAGCACTTGACCATGAAGGTGTAAATTACATGGTGTGTAGGGTCTGGTTAGGTGCATATATTTGCATGACTATTCCTACAGTACAAATGGCTAGATACACGAACCTTTGACCCGAACTACAACTACGATACAAACACACATTTTGGAAGGAAAAATACTTAATAGATGGAAATTAAGTCAGACTTGCGGGCGTACATCATACTCCCTCTTTCAGGCGCGGCCCTCCCAATATTAGGTCCAAAGGTCTTTTTTGGGCATGTTCTCGTCTAGAATAATCTTCGGTGCAATAAAGGCATCAGGGACCAACAGTGTCTTTCCATTGTCTTCCCTGCTCCCGATTGCAATAAGGATTACAACGGGTAAAGGCCTCGGGCACAACTGCGTAGTTCAACATGTATTTCTATTGAATGAATGTCTTGTTGTACTTCTCCGGGCTGTCGATCCATTGGAGGAAGTAGCAACACTTCGACGGCTGCCATGCATAGATAAAGTCAGTGATATTTAAAAATGCAACATGCAATTTGAAATATCGATGTATCGCATTCACTTACGCGACAATCCCCGCACATGTAGTAAGCTCATGTGGCGGTACTAGGATATGTAGATTGAATGATACATGATGGGTCACCGCAGTCGCACTACGAGCGTTGGAATTCGGTGGTACATTAGCATCCTTGAAGAATTATCAGGGTACGTTTGTGCCTTCTTGGCAGTCCATTTCCACTTCTAGAGCATCTCCCCATAGTTCGTCATTCCCAAACAGGCAGAGTGACCCCCCGTACCTCTCTTCTCCCTCCCCTCTCCCTGTTTTCCAAACTAGCTCGAATAGAGTCTTGCTTGTAGTGGTGGAGTATGCCTCAGTTTTATAGGCGGTTAGGGTGTAGAGTTGAGGGAGTAAATTTGGGTGAATGGAACTCACCCGCATCTGCCAGAAGGAATCTTTGGGTACCAGATACCTTAGCGAGTTGTCAATTTACAGGGAAAAGCTGGTGCGTATTGTCAATTCAGACTGAAAGGTGGCATGATATGGTCACTTTGACTTGAAAAGTTAAGAGGCACAATTCGTAGGCCATCTCAGACGTGAGCGATGGACTTGGCGGATATACACACTGCTAGAACCAGAGTCTGGTCATTTCGATCTACAAAGCAAATGGCAGAGTGTTGTCACTTCAGTCTAAAAAGCGCAGGTTGGAGTGTTGTCTATACTTTGTGAAACGGAGGCACTGGAATTGAGTAGCATGCCCCTCTGTCATGGTGCTAACTAGGGGGGGGGGTTGAGCTAGAATTGTGTAGCATGCCCCTTTGTCGTCGTGCTGACTAGAGGAGGTAAGACCGAGAATTACGTTGCGTGCCCCATCATTGTGGTGCTGATTGAGGGACCCAAACACCACATGAAACAGCGTACCATGCGGAATTTTAAAGCATACAATAGTACATCAACCCCACCATCTACGTCGATACTAAGGTGCAAAATAAAAGACATACCACACACAGTACTAATGATCTACCTGTCCATCTCCCTCCCCTCCCCCTCTCCACACCCGACCATATCCATGTCCTTGTCGCCGCCCCACTTGGGCCGATGGGCCTCTGCTGGTCGCTGTCTAGGTCCCCAAGGGCTCCACCGCTCGGGTGCTTGGACTACCCTATTTCCAAGTGGCGCAACAGGAGCAGGTGTGGTGTACTGATCCATGACCTGCGTGGGTTGTGTCTTGGGGTGTGTGTTGAATAGATGTGAACCTATAAGCATGTCAGGGTGTACGGTTGAGTCGACGAGGAGTTAGTCCTCCATTTCACCTTGCCACGGGGATGCATGTACCGAGGGCGCTGACGATACATACCTGGTTCACAAAAGTAGTAAAGTTTTAAACACTTAATGCATTTGTAAGTTTTCAATCATGGCAAAACCAAAAGTGATGGTGGTAGGTACCTGGCGTGGGCATCATTGTGGGAGGGACCCATGATGAGAATGTCAATACTGTGTGAGGAGCCCACTGAGATGTTGGTGGACCTACGGCGTGAGATGCAAGTTTGGTTAGTTGCGATAATACATACAATAATACACACTACGTTTATTGCATTACCTCATGTGGGGAATTGGTACGACGAGAACGCCCACTGCCATGCCAAGCTACCTGCCCGGTCTGGCGGAGTAGGTGCTGGGTGTCGCAGTGGATGTGTCGTGGCTCGAGGGATTTGATAAGTGAGACGTTGTGAGGACGGTCCCACAACATCCGATAGCTGGCGACATGAGGTCAAGCTGACGATGCGCCAGGACCACTCGTATATACGACCTAGGACCGATCCAACCTCTTCCCATGTGACCTCCAGGCCCTGACGGATGCAGTCCCACATGGAGTTCGTGTCTATACTAATATCCATCCTGGGGCCATTATGCAAAATGGAACATTAATGTTAGTAGCATGCAAAATGTAATTTACATGGTGATGTACATAACAGAGTACGTACTACCAAGTGTAGAGAAATGTCAGCTTGTCTGGGGGTACAAGTGGTCGTCTCGAGCCAACTCAACTTACGGCAGATCGGCAACACGGACCAAACAAACTCATGTGAGTAGCGTGTTCCACTGCGGGTATTCTGGTATGACATTGGGTCGTAGCGAGTATCCTCCTCAACTACATCCTCCACGGCCCCCTCCCACTGCGCAATCCAAGGAGCCATGCTCTCCCCCTAGTTTGTACACTTGCCCTGTGCACCCTTCCTGGAGTGCTTGTCAAGAGTTTAGGTTAGTTAGTAAGTCGCGATAAGACCGTAGAAAACATACGAATAACACAGACAAAACACTTACGAGCGTGTCATGGGTGGGATCAACTGTCCCAACGGAATTGTGAACTGCTACCATCATCCAAACTGCCTGAGCATGCAGTGCACGACATAGTCCTTGACGAAGACATTGCATACCAGCTTCCTCCGCATGAACCAGGACGCCTGATCCCTTGTGCAAAGGTTGGACAACCCGCTTAGTGCGCGGGTGTTCACTTTCTATCGCACCTGGTCGTTCGTGATATGGTCGAAGGCCTCCATGAAGTAGTTGTACACGCCGCGCACCTGAAAACTGACCCATTGAGGCTACAAAAGAGAAAGCACGATGTGAAAATGCAACAAAGAAGGTGGATGTACCGAATCTTGCATTAACATTATTAAGAACCACTTACTGCCCGACGACACCATAGGGATCCCACGGTTGGTCGGTCAATGTCGTCTCTATCGTACATGTCCCGTCGTAGACCCTCCTCTCTACCTATGATCGTGATGAGGATATCCCGACTACTTATGAGGCTGTTTATGAAACAAGAGCTACACTTCTCAAACAACAGGTGCAATTATTTCTTAACAAGTTTCTTTGTGTTTTCCGTGAGAATTGGATACTACGTAAAAGCAATACTTTGTGCATTCTCAGGTTTGACACGTTTAAAGTCTTTGGAACCGAGAGGGAGGCCGGAACCAAAGCAATAGAGGAGCACAAGGAGGAGGGTACCCGTATTTGTTGCCTGGTGATGAAGAACAAGAAGGTTAAAGCGGTTGGGAAGGAAAAAGTCAAGCAGCCCATGCGGCTGATCAAGGAGAAAGGAAGCCGTGTGATGAGAGAGCAAAAGGGGAGAAAGCCCAAGAACTTAAAGCTCAAGTTTTGGATAAGATTTTCAAGCCCAAATCAGATCTCCCATAACCCCAACCGAAATCAAATTCGGAATCAACTCAGAATCAAATTCGGACTCGAAATCAGCATCAAATTCGGATTCGGAATCAGCAGGACAGTCCGGATTAAAACGGTCATAACTTTCACAAACGGAGTCCGATTCGAGTGTTCTTGGGCTTATTGGAAAGATAACTTCAAGCCCGATCCAACAGATCCTCCCTCACTCCGAAATTACTTCTGGATCAAAAGATATGATCGAATCAATGTGACAGTTGTAAAATCAGAGTTTCCTTTTTTGTTTTGGAATGTGTCGGAATTGGAGTAGGACTCCAAATACGAATTAGAATAGGAGTAGGGCCTCTTGGCCAGCCATGAGGAGGAGAAGAGGCACTATATATTGAGGGGTAAACCCCCATTGTAACCTCAGACCACGTTTAATATATTTTCAAAGCTTTTGCTTGATTCTCCTGTTGTGCTTATAGCCAAAACAGAGGGAATTGGGCGTTGAGAATAAGGGGTCGTTCTTGCTTTTCCGTTGGGAATTGAGGGTTCGACGATCTTCGCTTGTGGTCAGCGAGGATCCAATCAAGTGTGTGTTTGGGCAAATTTTCCATAGAGTTGCAAGTTCGTGCCTTGGCGCGGGGGATGAGCTGGTGGTTCATCAGGATACACAAGTTATCAAGAGTTTCTACGTTGAGAAGATCGGGCACCCCACATCAGGTGGTATCAGAGCTCCGTTGACTCGGTAGGATCTTTATCCAGTTATCTTTTTTTTTTCCATACACGAAAAAGCCATACACAAAAAAATTCAGCCGTAGTATTTAATTTGTTATTCTAGTAAGTTTTGTTAAGTTTTTGTCCATTAGAATCAAGTTTAGTTTGCTGATCTTGAATTTTTTTGCGTTGCTTTTATTTGAGCCTAGTTTGATTTTTTTTAGTCGTGTTTATAAAAAAAACACAAAAAAAGTGAGAAACCAATTTATCCTTTGTGAACCTTTTAATCCTTTGCGAATACTTTGAACCTATTTAAGACTAGCTAAATCGTTGCTTAGGGCTGCATATTAATATTTTTGTTTTTGCAATTGTTCAAAGATCAAAAGGTGGGAAAGAATTTTTGCTCATTTTTGGTAGAACAAGAATTTTGGCAATAGTTCAAAAAAAAGAAGGAAAAAGAGAAGAAAAAAAAGAAAGAAGAGAAAAGAGAAAAGGGAAAAGAGAAAAGGAAAAAGAAAGCGCACAGTCGAACCATAAACTTGAGCGAAAATCCCCACTCATTCTTGATTCAATTGTTAGAATATCAATATTTTGTGCAATCTTGTGCCCTAGTTTTATTATTTACAACTAGCTAGCATCTTTCTATAACTTGTGAAATACGAGCTATTTTGTTCTTCACTTATATCTTACATAGCTCATTCCTTGATTGCACTAAGTTTCAATATCTTTGCGTGTGAGCTGCTTTGATTTTCACTTATATATTTGTGATCGGCAACTAGGCATTGAATTCTAGTTTGGATATTTACTTAGCCTTACTGTGGATATCGTGAGGATATGTGCGCGATCTTCGAATGATGAGTCAATTGGCAATGGCTTTGTTGGTTTGCAAAATCTCGCGTTTTCGGTTTTGCTTGTGTCTGTCGGACCACAAAGGTCGATCGGCCGGTGGCGGCGGTCGGTCGATCGTGGAGAGGTCCGACCGGCCGTGGGTGCCGGTCCGACCGGTCTTGCCTCAAAGTGGTTTTTGGAGCTGAGCCAAAAATAGGTTGTGTAGGCAAGTGAGGGGAGTCTCCTGGATGTGGTCACATTATTTTTGTAGCTCCCAGTCAAAAGTTCTATTCATTTGAAAATTCTAGAAGGTTTCGGATTTTCAAGATGAAATTTTGGCTAAGTCATTTCGGGCGGTCCGACCGCCGTTATGGAATCGGTCTGACCGGCCTGAAATCGGTCGGACCGGCTGGGTGGGGCGGTCAGACCGCCGATCACTTGAATGTTAGCCATTTGGGCATTGATGTGATTTGGATGTGTTTAATGTATGGATGTCAATGCTTTATTGTTGCATATTGCATTGTGGAACTAACGTGGGTCAAGTTGTGAAGAACTTGTTCCCGGAGATGATTTGTTTGTCTATTGCTGTGCAGGTGGCTTGCAGGTCAACGACGTCAACGGTAAGGTGGATCAGGACTATGCTTGGAGAGCTGATGTCCTGAACGATCATGGATGCCGGGTGAGGTCGTGTGACTCAAGCATGGTGCAGAATGGGCAAGATGGATCGAACGGGTAGTTCGTGGCAGCTGGTTGGATCAGGCGGTGCGGAAGTCGGTGCAAGTCTCTGGGAGGTTCCGATGGGATTCGGACGGGAGAGTCTTGCCGACAGGATGAGAGCCGCTGATCAACCTACACGTGGTGAAGCAGGCGATTGCTTCAACAGATGTGTGTGAGTGGGTCCCATGTGTGTGTGGGCCTTCATGGGAGCTCATTAGTGGAAACCCCAGGCCTCTCCTATAAATAGAAAGGGGGGAGAGGAAAACCCCCCAAGCACTCATTTGGACCCCTCTTCCTTTTTCTAGGATTTGGAGAGGAGAGGAGAAGCTAGGGTTGGAGAGATTGTGTGTGTGCTCTTTGTGTGAGCTCTTGTCCTCCTTGAGGGAGTGGCTTTGTAAGCATCTTGTGAGATCAATCAATCTTGTGATGCTTGCTTAAGAGATCGATTCTCTACTTTGTGTTCATCTCTCTTTTGTTGATTTTGATGCTTCCTTGATTCAAGTGTTTATGCTTGGTCTCTTGACCTATTTTATCGTGCTTTGATGTGTGGGAATACTCCTAGAATCATCTAGATCATCAACCCCCACAAGCAAGTCTTGAATCAAGTTTTTCATATTTCTAGGGTTTGTGCACTTCTTTGGTTAAACCTTAAGAGATTGTTTCTACGAAGTGGATCTGAACGATCGTCGCTAGAAATAGGTCTCTAATATCCTTAGAGAGGTGTGCTCCAAAGTTGGTCAAGTTTCATTGGTTGAATCAAAAGTTGGACCAAATTTCGTTTTGGATTTGCGCATTGTTTTTCAGTACTGGACTAAATCGGTCGGACCGATTTTTATCTGGCAGATCGAGATCACTTGACATTGAGATCGCCCGTTACGGCCGGTCGAACCGATTTAAATCGGTCGGACCGCCCTTTGGTAGCCGGTCAGACCGCCAGTGCCCAGACTAGACCAGTGAGATCAATTCTCCACATTTGTGTCTTGTGGTTGAGGGGGTTATCGAATTCAGCACAAGGATTCCTCTGAGCGCTTACTGATCTTCTTAGCTTTCATAGCTAAAGGAGTAAAGTTCGTGTTGAATTTGATTAAGGCGAGAAATTTGAGAAAGCGCCTATTCACCCCCCTAGTCTCCTTTACGGTCCTACAAGTGGTATCAGAGCCGGTTAGCTCTTCTCATAGATCTTAACCGGTTTTTGGAGCCATGGCGACTAACGGGTATTCAATCAGGCCACATGTTTTTGATGGAGTTGATTTTGCGTATTGGAAGGCCCGAATGCAGGCCTACATCGAGGCTCAAGGGCACGCAATTTGGCTTAAGGTGAAGAACCCTTATGTCGTGCCAGCCGATGACAATTTGATCACTCCAGATGTGGAGGCCAACAGCAAGGCTCGAATTTTTTTGATTCAAGGTCTTAGTCGATCTGAGTTTGAGCGTGTTGCTCATTTGCGGTCTGCTCATGAGATCCGCGGACTCTTTGTGATTATCACGAGGGTCCATCGCGATCAAGGAAGTGAGACAGAACCGGTGAAGAAAGCATATTCTAAGATCGAGCAAAGGCCTGGTGAGTCTTTAGATGAGTGGGAAGATTTTCAAGATTCTTCATGATCTCCACATTTGTTGATCTTATTTTCATCGAGTCGAAAATGCACGCCCGACTTTTGGGTGCTCTTGATGTGAAGGTCTGGGGGATGAAGATCACTGCCATAAATGACAACACTGTCATGAGTGAGCTTACCATGGATAAGCTTTACTCGAGGTTGAAGACGCATGAGATTGATTTTATCTCGCGTCTCCCCAAGACAGATCCAATGGCTTTAGTGGTCGACAAATCTAAGGGTAGTTCTTTTGATTCTTTGGAGTGTAGCTCATCTGGTTTTTCTTTATCTGCATTGCATTCTTTGAGCGATGAGCAACTTGAGAGATTACTAGAAGATGACTTAGCCCTCCTATCCACCAAATTCACGAGAGCTTACAATAAGGTGAGGAGTAGGAGGAGAGGTGGACCTATCACATGCTTCGAGTGTGGTGAGCCAAACCACATTCGCTCTAGGTGCCCCAAACTGAAGGGCAAGGAGGAGAAGGAGTCACAAAGGCATCCTCAAGCAAGGGATGCTAAACCCAAGAAGACAAACTATCGCAAGTTTGTCAGCCGGGTCCTTGAAGCTCTAGAGGATGTGAGCATGAGCGATGTGGACTCGGAGGCGGAGGACGACAAGAGTGACTCCCGTGGCAAGAAGAAGGCTCGTGATTTCACGGACATGTGTTTCATGGCCAAGAACAGCCACGACAGCGACTCCTCCAACAACGAGGATCCTTTTAGTGATTCCGATGAGGTATGCCCTTCACTTCCTGACATGAAAAGGGCTTTGGTGCTTGCTGAACAGAAATTACATAAGCAAGCTAGAATGATTAAGAAACAGTACACCATGATTGATAACTTGAACCTAGAAGTTGTTAGGCTCAAATCTATTAGTCCTGATGATTTTTGTGATTCATGCTCTAGCTTGCTTATTGATTTGACAAGCTTAAAAACTGCTCATTCCTCTGTTGAAAATCAATTAAAAGATGCTCTTGTTGAACTAGAATCTCTCAAGTCTAGTTCTGTTTGCATGGATGCCATTCCGCTTGATGTGACTGCTTTAGACGCTATTCCGTTAACTTGCGCAAATTGTGCTTTGCTAGAATTAAAACTGGATAGCTCTTTGAAAGAATTGTAAAAATTTGATGCTAGTCACACTTGCTCTCATTGTAAGAACAATAGGATTAAAATGCAAGAGATGACCGAAATGGTTGTTTACTCTAGAGCTGTCTCTTGTGAAAATTGTCCTAAGCTTACAATTGAGATTGAAGCTTTAAACAAGACTCTAGAAGAGAAAGCTAAAATTGAAAAATCCATGCCTCTTACTGCTTCCAAAAAAGTCATTGATTCTTCCTCTTGTATGTTGCATGCTGAAGTTGAAACTGTTGTTGGTAAGATACAAGAGGCTTTTAGAGTCAAGTTTAAGGAGCAGTTGAATAGGATTAAGGAATCCTATTGTGTGTCTTGTGAGGCTTTAAAAGTGGAAGTGACTCTTCTTAAGAGCGAACATGATGAGGCAATCAATTCTAGAAAGTGCTCTAATTGTGGAGTTTTAGCAAAAGAGAATGATTACCTCAAATTGACTCTTGAGAAGTTTTCTGGTGGGAAAAAGAAACTCATATGATTCTTGATCAATCTAAAGTGAGTAAGAGGAATAGTGGCCTAGGTTTTAAGTCCCTAGAGCATTCCAAGAATCACCCACCTAAGGTTGCAAAAATTGTGAAAAGTGGTCTGGTTGAGCAAGAACCTTCTAAGACTTCCAAGGTTGTATTCAAAGCTGCAGGTTTTGCTCAAACTCTTTCTGGTAAGAAAGGTGCTTCATTTCACCACGAGATGCACCCTCAAAGGTCAAGTACCATTGCACCTTCTGCAAGAAAGAGGGCCACACTGTTGAGTTTTGCTTCCGGAGAGCAAAACTTGAGAGAAAAGAGAGGATGGGCGCCTTGAGATCCATTAGAGGAGTTCCTTCTCCAGCTGTAGTCTCTAGAGCTAGGTAGCCTGTTTATCGTACCACATATAGGCCTAGATTTGTAGAGAACTTTGTAGACTCTTTTGGTGGGTTTAGGCAGCATTTTGGGTTAGGATATCGTGAGGAGAGACCACGGGTAGCACCTAGACAGGGGGAGTATCGATCTTTTGGTAGATCATTTTGGAGAGGTCCAGGTGGTTCTCGTGTGCATCCTTATGATTTTGTTCCTAATCATTTTATTGCTGCTTCTTCTGTTGTTGCCAGGCATCGTGCGTCTCAGTACTGGACTCCTAGATCATGTATCTCTAACCCCAGTACTGAGGCATGGATGTTTTGAAGGGAATTTGCTTCTTTTTGCATTCATTGTATCATAATGCATTTTTCATTTTAATTGTCTTGCATTGTATAATAAAACTTGTGGAGCTTTGATTATTATCCTTGTATGGCTTGATTTCATACTCTATACCTTGTCATATCAAGTGATAGTCTGCTAGATTTCTTTTATTGCTCTTCTTGTTTAGCTTAGCTTTTGCCTTGCTAGCTTTATATCTGTGAGCAAATTGAATCAAATCATGTCTTATTGGATCTTGTAACTAGTTTTGCTCTAGTGATCCCCTTATGATTCATGCCATGTCATGTAGGTTAAATTGAGTCTTAAACTTGTTTTGAGATGAAAAATGAGTTTTTTAATTTCTTAAGTCAAGCAAATGAAGAATGAGATTTTCTGTGCGAAAAAAACTGATCTCACCAATCCTTTCTCATGAGACGGCTTGCCATTGCACTAGGCATGAACTCAGAGGGAGTTTTGGATGACCTAGACCACTCTTTTAAGCTTCTCGCTTGAGATGGTCGCAGCAAGGCTTGAGATCTAGCACAATGAAAAAAAATCCTTTTTAGGAAAATGCTCAAAATGCTAAGTGCTTGAATATTGCTTCATATTTGCACTCTTAATGCTCAAAATGCGTCAGCTCCAGTTTTGAGTCTCCTTTTACTTATAGACATGGCTTGACTCATTTTTGGTTGCTTTTTCTGAAACTATGATATTGAGCAACCTTTCATGGTTTTAATTCTTTTAATATCAGATTACTGCTATTTTGGTCTTAGTTTTGCAGTACATGTTTTGCCATGATTGAATAGAGCTTCTACTCTTTATATGGCTTGGTATATTACTTGTACTGTCTACATGGATAATGGTCATGGCTCCTTTTTATTAAATTTCAAAAATAAAGTCATTTCATCGTACTCTATCTTTTCCCATGCATCTTGATGAATTCATTGTCAAAGGGGGAGAAGGATTGTGAAGATAAATGTTGTTTTGGAGTTGGAGCTTTTGGTTTCATTCAGAAGGTTTCATATAAAAGAACTCACATAAAAAATGGACCTTTTGAAAATTTGTGATCATAGTGAGTTGAGTCTCTGGGTTTTATTGCCTTTTTCTGATTATATTTGCAATTGAAGAAGACTCACAATGATCAAAGGTCAAATAGAACATTTGTCTTTCATATGGACCTAAGTGAGATTTTTGGCTACTTTCTGGAAATTGAATCCTTTTGTGCTTTCATTGCCTTATCTCACTTGCTTATACTATTCTGAAGCCTGCTTGGTCGTTTCCTAGGCTTTTTCTTGCTTATGGGCCAAGTTGTGCCTTTATGCGAAAACGGCGAATTTTTTACTTTTCAAACCTTGAAACTACATTTTCTGGGAAATTGCCAATGTGTTCATCAAGGGGGAGATTGTGGATATCGTGAGGATATGTGCACGATCTTAGAATGATGAGTCAATTGGCAATGGCTTTGTTGGTTTACAAAATCTCGCGTTTTCGGTTTTGCTTAGTCCGTCGGACCACGTGCGGCCTCGCCGGTGGCGGCGGGCGGACCGATCGTGGAGAGGTCCGACCGGCCATGGGTGCCGGTCCGACCGGTCCTGCCTCAAAGTGGTTTTTGGAGCTGAGCCAAAAATAGGTTGTGTAGGCAAGTGAGGGGAGTCTTCTGGATGTGGTAAAATTATTTTTGGAGCTCCCAGTCAAAAGTTCTATTCATTTGAAAATTCCAGAAGGTTTCAGATTTTCAAGATGAAATTTTGGCTAAGTCATTTTGGGCGGTCTGACCGCCGTTATGGAATCGGTCGGACCGGCCTGAAATCGGTCGGACCGGCTGGGTGGGGCGATCAGACCGCCGATCACTTGAATGTTAGCCATTTGGGCATTGATGTGATTTGGATGTGTTTAATGTATGGATGTCAATGCTTTATTGTTGCATATTGCATTGTGGAACTAACGTGGGTCAAGTCGTCGACTACTCGTGAGAGGAGACTCTCAACTAGTCGTGAATCAAATCGGGAAAGAGTACCAGTGCTCTAACTCAACAATGGCTCGGTACTTATCAGAGGTACGTAAGCTAGAAAAACATTTTTTAGGTTTCGAGGTACAATTTATCCCTCGAAAGGATAATTTCCTCGCAGACCAACTTGCTCGGATGGCTTCTTCCCGATCCACAGTACCAAAAGGAGTTTTCTTGGAGCAACTCCAAAAACCGTCTCTGGTCGAAGAACCAGAGACACCTCCTCTTGAGATGGCCTCATTAGATTACGAGGATACCTGGATGACTCCCATCTACGAATATCTTTACAAGGGTTCCGTACCCGAAGATGATCTTGAGGCAGATCGTTTATCCCGAAAAGCCAAAATGTATACTTTGGTTGAGGGAGTCCTCTATAAACGAGGAACCCAAGGGATACTCATGCGATGCATTCCGCAAAACGAAGGAATAACACTCCTTCATGATATACACAGTGGCATCTGTGGGACGCATGCTTCCTCTGAACATTGGTTGGTAAAGCCTTTCGACAAGGTTTCTCTTGGCCTCTGACCTTGTACGATGCTAAGGAGGTGGTTAAAAAGTGTGTCTAGTGCCAATTCCATGGTAGACAGATACACCAACCAGCTCAAGCATTACAAACAATACCTCTTTCTTGGCCTTTTGCGACCTGGGGGCTTGATATCCTAGGACCGCTTCCCAAAGCTCCGGAGGTTTGAATTCCTTTTGTGGCTATTGACACGCTCACAAAATGGATCAAGCCAGAACTCAGAAGGATAACAACTAAGCGACAAAAGGTTCATGATGAGAAGCGTAATTAGTCGATTTGGAGTTCCGAGTCGGATAATTACGCATAATGGTAAACAATTCGCAAGTGCAAAATTTCGGAATTTTGCGGCGAGTTGGGCACCAAGTTATGCTATGCTTCATTGCACATCCCCAAAGCAATGGGGCGATCGAACGTGCAAGCGGCCAAATAATGCGAGGAATTAAAACTCGAGTCTTCGACCCGACTTGTTAGCGCTCGGGGCTTGGGTACAAGAATTACCTTCCATATTATGGGCGGTTTATACGACCACTAATCGAGCAACGGGAGAAACACCATTTTTTCTAGTTTTGAGTCGAAGCCATGCTTCCTCGGAGCTAAAATGCGGTCGACACGAGTTGAAACCTTCAACAACTCGGATCGGGAACAACTTCGGCGGATGACATTAACCTACTCAAGAGAGGAGAAACCTAGCCTTAATCCGTTCGGCGGTCTACCAACAAGCTTCTTTGTCAGAGGTGACTTGGTATTGAGGCTCGCCAATCTAAGTCTAATCGGAATAAACTTTCCCCTAAATGGGAAGGTCCTTACACAGTGGTCGAAGTAACTCGGCCAGGGTCGGTACGACTAGCAATGGAAGATGGACAGGTTCTCTCAAACTCTTGGAACATCGACCAGTTACGCAAATTCTATGTGTGACCAGTTTCTCAGGCAATAAAAGTCCAGGTTCTTTCTACCTCTTTTTGCCTTATTTTTGAGTAGTGCTTTTTAATCTTTCGACTATGATATGAAAACACCCGATTTTCTTTACACCGCCGAAAGCGAGAAGCGTCATACGGTCGAAACTTCTCCTCTCTGCATGTGGTTCTGCCCACTAGAAGGAATTTCCTAGCATCGACTCGTTACTCATTTTTTTGCCAATACAAAGAGCTCGGGTTCTATCTAGTCGTAATGTTCTCAAAGCCAACTCTCTCAATCTTAGTCTATTTTTTCAGTAAATTCAAAAAATATTCTAAGTAGAGTGCACTTTCTTACATTTGTTCGACCACCTTTGGTGTACTCGATTTGTTTTAACTGGTCGAAGGAAGAGACACACCTAGTCGAAGTCTTTCCTCTCTGCATGTGGTCCTGCCCACTAGAAGGAAACTTCCTAGTGTCGCTCAGTCTCCTACTTTTGCTACTGGAAAAGACTTATCGAAGTCCACCAAAAAAGGACGAACGAATGACTAAAGTCCTCTAAGACGTTTGTTTAACTCAAGTTGCTGTTCTTGGTTTGATTAAACTAGTCGGAGATGGAAACATCACCTAGTCGAAGCCTTTCCTCTCTGCACGTGGTCCTGCCCACTAGAAGGAACTTCCTAGTGTCGAGTCGTTTCTACTCTTTTCGACCAGTGCTTGACAACCGTAACAAAAGCTATAAGTTAAATAAACCTCTCTTTGTTTTCAGAAACCCCATTTTAAACACTATTTATTTAGATTGTCTAAACAATCTAAGCAAATAGTCGGGGGCTAGGATAAAGTTATTAATTTGACTTCAATTCTTAGTCTTTCATTCGTTTATTATCTTTTGAGTTACTAACTACTCGACAAGATGATTTTCAGGAAATAAAGCGGATCATATATTACTCATCAACAAAATTGTCTGCCTTACAAGGTAGTTACAAGATTACTCGAAGGGAGAGCCTAACGCATTTCCTCCGCCACCTTTTGCCAATCGATCGCATTTCCTCAATCAGACGACTTGCCTCGATTGGGACGATCAAGTCGGCTTCGATTGGTTTAACATTAAGGCGGGATCTTGAGCTTTAAGTTTCGCCTAAAGCGTAACTCACTGCGGCTTCGACCGCCTCCCTTATTGATTGATTTTGATTAGTCTTGAGTGGTCACCATTTCTTGCAATTTTACGACTTGTTCCCAATGGTACTTGTGTGAGCGGCTATGGTATCTTCTCGAGGAGTTTTCCCTCGTAATGTAGCTCACGAAGCACATTGTTCAGAGAGTGATGTTGCCTTGAAGACTAGTCTTCATCGACTCCATCTCTGTTGGGTACAAGTCGAAGCCTCATGAAGTTTTTTGTTTTCGACCACTTGTTCGAAAAGAATAAAATCGGTCAAACGAAAATAAACTTACGGAGGAAGATAACACAAAGATAATTATAGGTAAAAGCATTTCTTACCTACTAATTGAGAATCCAGTTTCTTAACCTCTTCTCGATGGGAAGCAATAGTTTCAGTGTGCTTTTTCTCCCATGCTTTGATGTCCTCTGCATTCATCTTAGCAATGCGGATGGACTCATTATAGATCAAGGTTTTTCTGGATTTGACCTCGAGGCTTCTCAATTGGATGACAATTTACGAACAAGAAATTGGCATTAGAAAAGGAAAATACTCAAAAGGATAACGGTAAAGATTTACTTACGTTAATTGAGTTCTAAGACCCTCGAGTTCTTGATCCTTATTCGCAGAATACGGAAAACTCTGAATGACCAAAGCTTTTCTTGAACTTGATGCGAGCTTCCGCATCTCTTTTCTTTATCCGAGAAGAAAGGAGAGTCGGGTAAAGGTTAAAGATCAAAAGCAGTCTTAAGTTCAGAACTTACTGTTTATTTTTTCCTGCAATCTTTTAGATGCAGAGACAGTCTCTCGAAGTCTATCCGAGAGGACTAATACTTCGTTCCTTAGCCTCCTCGACTCTTCTTTTTCATAGTCGAGTGAGTCAGCTAAGGTCTTCGTATCACTGTTTAACCTACAAAGAACAGGAACGGAGATAAACTTCAGCCGAGTGGTTGTAAGTACTTCTACAACTACCGACCTAGTCGTAAGTTTTTCTACGACTACGATATGGTTGTAAGTACTTCTACAACCACTAACTTAGTCGTAAGTATTTCTGCGACTACGATATGGTTGTAAGTCTTTCTACGACCACTACCTGGTCGTAAGTAGTCGTAAAGCTTTTTACGACTAATACTTCGTCATGAGTTTCTTCCATGACTATTCTACGAGTATTTAAGTCAAAAACAACTATGAATGATAAGTGACTTACCACCTCTCTGCCTCTGCGCAGAGTAGTTCTTTCTCCTGTCTTAGCTCTAAAAGTTGTCGATGATACTCACCGACAACAGCAATTTGCACCAGAGCTTTCTGCAAAAAGAGAACAGTGAGAAGTGAAGGAAAGCCACATATATAAGTATTTTGAAGATACTTACATTCATAGTCGTCCTAGCAAACATCGAATATACAAGGTCCGGGTTCTGCAGCTTATCTATCCTCGCGACCTTGTCCCACCACACCTTCTCAAGGCGCTCGTTATCAAAAGTATTCTCCGTATTGGGAATATCTTTGGGATGGGGGACTCGGTCACGAGATCTGTAAGCAGAAGACCCTACAACGGAGGCAGGCCCAAAGAAGTCACCACGAGTTGAAATTTTCTCCTTACGTTCTCGTGATTTCTCTTTGGGTAGGGGAAGGAACGCCTCCTACGATTTTCTTCCCAGAGCGGTGCGCAGGCTGGTCACCACCTTGACCAGAGGCTTCCACAGCTGCCTCTGTTGTTTCTACGACCTCAGTGGTCGTGCGACCACCTCAACAAGAATACTGGCCAACTTCAAGGGTCGTGAATTACGACTTCGCAGATGTGGGAGTTACTCTGGGAGTCTCGACTTCATCGGCCACCTGGGCCAAGGGTGATGCTTCGATCACCTCCATTGATACCTCTCCAGTAAATGAAGGAATAGCAATGGACTTCTCGTGAAGCATTCCTGGGTGAAGGAGCCTGACCAAATAAAGAAAAGCAAATCGAGGTTGTGAAAAGAAAAAGGTAAATGTTGTTCTTACGCTTTAGTACATTTCACATACCGCACTCGGTCTTAACCAGAATTTGAGCAATCCTCCCAACGGAGGACCTCTTCTTCTCCACGACCACGCCCGGTCGAGGTTCAACAATTGGCTCACTACGATCACGTCGGTCAGAGTTTGAACAGAACGAGCTCGGTTTCTCGATCCTCTGGATGGACGAGATCGGTCTCGACCATTCCGATAAAGATCGCCCTCGATTGCGAGTTGTGCCGATGCAAAGATCGTCCTTCATAAAGACATAAAATCTTTCCAGTTCTCCTTTCCGGTTGCTTAATAAAACTAGGAGTGGCACCGATCGCGAAAGATTCCGTGTCATAATAGAAGGGTACCTTAGCCTTGCGAGGTTTGCGCTTAAGAGGTTGTTGCTTCAACCTCCTCGGCTTCGACGGCTGCGGCCTCGGCTTCAGATACAACTACAGCCGCCGCAGGCTTTGTAGAGGGTCTGGTCGAAAGACCAGAGCTCGAGCTTGCTCCCCCCTTATCGGCAGATTTTACAAGTCGACGTCTCTTCGAGGGAGGAGCCGAGCCTTTGTCTTTCGACAACCCAGCGCCAATAATCATCGAGCGACTTCTTCGTCGTTCCGACGATTTTCCATGCCTACTTTTCGTAAAGCAAAAAGAAAAGAAGAATCACTAATTAGTCGTAAGTTTTTTTCTACGACTAGTACCAAGTCGTAAGTTTTTCTACGACTTTTTCTTGATCGTAAGATATTCTACGATCACCATTAGTCGTAAGTATCTTCTACGACTATAAAGTCCTAAAGAAAGAATCAGATTTTTGATTACCTTTAGGCGCTCTATCCTTTCATCTGCGGACAAAGCCGCAATGATTTGAGGAACCCCCTCTGAGTGGCGGGGACTTCTCACGAGATGAGTCGACTGAGTCAACCTCGGCTGTGAAAGATCTGTATAAACATATAAAAATATTAGACAAGGTTGAGAAAGACCAAGCAGAGCTAAGTCGACAATTGCTTACCCTCCCGTAGTCTCGGTGGGGTCTCCTCTCCCGAGTACCTCCACATAGGAGATGCTCGTTTCTTCATAGGACTAATTCGGCGTGTGATGAAATCCTTCACCACATGCCATCCGTCGACCCTTCTTCCTTCAAGTCCTTAATAGCTTGAATATAAGGGCTAATCCTACTGATATCTTGAGGTTGAGTCCCATGAAGATTTCTTTCAGCGACCTTCCCATAAAGAAAGACTGTCTTCAGAGGTGACCTTCCAGTAGAACCACCTCTTCCTCCAGCCCGGCCACGAAGACCGGGTGAAACTCTGAATGTACTCCTTCGACTTCGAGTCGTGGAGCTTCAGACCGCAGCTTCCGGCGATTCCGGTTTGTCGAGCTATCCCATAATAATATTGAAGCGGCTCGAGATCCGCGGAATCCCTGTGTACGCCTCGCATGCATACACGAACACACTCAACATGGTAATGGAATTAGGACCTAAGTTCACCGGTTCCACCCCAAAGTGTTCGAGTACTCATCAGAAGAAAAGGGTGGGCAGGCAATCGAAGGCCGCACTCACAATACGCTTGGAAGACGGGAATTTGCCCATTTTCCCCCGATGGCCAGTGCTGCCCGATAGCTGGAATCCACTTCACCAGAGCCTTCTCTGGAATCTTCCCGGCATCGACCAAGATCTTGATCTTAGCCGCATCCATCTCCGATTCCTCCCATTCAGAAACTCTCTTGGCCATTTCGCTCAGAAGCAAGAAGTTTTTTTTAATTGGGTTGGTGGCGGAAAAGATGAAACCTAGTTGAGGATGGAGAAAGCAAAAGCTCGAAGAACAGCGGAGTGATTTGGAGGAAAGGTAAAAATCCAAGTCTACCTCCTGGTAAGTTTTTATAACCGCACGATCTCCACCGCTTCGGAAACCGTCTCGGCTATAGGTCTATGAGAGATGGTTGTACCGCTTCGGGAACCGCTTCATCGGACAAGTCTATGAGAGCCGGTTGCAATTCCCCAGATGGTCCGTTCAAGAAAAAATAGGTGCGTATTGTCACCTCCAAGCGAAATTACATTCTTGACCAAGTCTTTCTAGTCGAAGGAAGTATCAATCGGAAGAGTTTTTTCTCCGATTCCCTACTACGACCACCGGGCGGTCGTAGGGTTTTTATGACTTTTGATAGTCGTAAGCAACCTTCCGACCAAGCAAATTCTGGTCAAGCAAAGACTCAAATGTCGAAGAGTTTTTCCTTCGACTATCATTCTCGACATTCTCATGGTCGTAAGTCCATTTACTGAAACCTTTACCAAGTAAGTTACTTTCACTTGAAGTGGGGGCTAGATGGCGAGGATCTAATAATCCTCATTTTATCTTTTATCTATAATTCTTATTATGGGTAAATATGATGTCACATAGTCCCGAAGTACCCCTTATATCTATAAGGAGAGGCCTAACAAGTAATTGTAAGTTCTTCTACAATCACCCCCATAGTCGTAAATCTTGCTACGACTATATCATGGTCGTAAGTCCTTCTACGACCACTACATAGTCGTAAGTCCTTCTACGATCTACACAGTCGTAAGTCCTTCTACGACCGGGTAAACTACGACCACCTTATAATCAAACCTACAAAGGTGAGTGGGTCCAATTGATTAAGGAATCGAACGGTTCGCACGCACTATTATTCCGCTTATTAATGGTGTGTAATTACCCCATTATCTCTGGAAGATAATTGCCAGACGGCGTGAAGAAGCCGAGGCGCCGGTAATTACTGCCATTATGCGCCCGTTACTGGATTAATTAGGCGCATCTCCCGCAGGACAAAACGGCTACTTCTTCACGACTATATAAGGGCATCAATCAGAGGGATAAGGGAAGGACAGCGAACAAGAGCTAGTCAAGTAGAAACACAAGTGCTATTCTCTGTAATAGTCTTAGTCTTTTACTTGATCATCAAGAATACCATACACACAGGATTAGGGTTATTATTCTCTCCGGAGAAGGCCTGAACCTGTCTAAACATCCCGTGTCAATCCACTCTGCGTGATCTCATCTCTAGGACACCCCCCGAATCAAACAATCTTTACGTAAGATCGGTTCTAATACACCGACAAGTGGAAACCCTAGGCCTCTCCTATAAATAGAAAGGGGGAGAGGAAAACCCCCCAAGCACTCATTTGGACCCTCTTCCTTTTTCTAGGGTTTGGAGAGGAGAGGAGAAGCTAGGGTTGGAGAGATTGTGTGTGTGCTCTTTGTGTGAGCTCTTGTCCTCCTTGAGGGAGTGGCTTTGTAAGCATCTTGTGAGATCAATCAATCTTGTGATGCTTGCTTAAGAGATCGATTCTCTTCTTTGTGTTCATCTCTCTTTTGTTGATTTTGGTGCTTTCTTGATTCAAGTGTTTATGCTTGGTCTCTTGACCTATTTTATCTTGCTTTGATGTGTGGGAATACTACTAGAATCATCTAGATCATCAACCCCCACAAGCAAGTCTTGAATCAAGTTTTTCATATTTCTAGAGTTTGTGCACTTCTTTGGTTAAACCTTAAGAGATCGTTTCTACGAAGTGGATCTGAACGATCGTCGCTAGAAATAGGTCTCTAATATCCTTAGGGAGGTGTGCTCCAAATTTGGTCAAGTTTCATTCGTTGAATCAAAAGTTGGACCAAATTTCGTTTTGTATTTGGGCATTGTTTTTCAGTACTGGACTAAATCGGTCGGACCGATTTTTATACGGCGGTCAGACCGCTAGCATTCAGACCGCCCGTTAACGGCCGGTCGAACCGATTTAAATCGGTCGGACCGCCCTTTGGTAGCCGGTCAAACCGCCAGTGCCCAAACCAGACCAGTGAGATCAATTCTCCACATTTGTGTCTTGTGGTTGAGGGGGTTATCGGATTCAGCACAAGGCTTCCTCTGTACGCTTACTGATCTTCTTAGCTTTCATAGCTAAAGGAGTAAAGTTCGTGTTGAATTTGATTAAGGCGAGAAATTTGAGAAAGCGCCTATTCACCCCCCTAGTCGCCTTTACGGTCCTACACTTACAATACCTAGAATTTTCAAATTAAGTAGGTATCCATACCAAGCTCCACAAAACACCTGTTGTCGTGCTTTGACTTGCTCTTGAAATTCGCTCACACATCACCTTGTGGTCCTTGCTGACCTGAAATGTAAGTTTTGTTGATCTTAATTCCTTTCGGAACGGTAAAAGAAACTTCACCTTGTTAGGATTGTGAGTTGAGTGATCTCTACACATACACCTACATACATATTCTTTGCTTTGTGCTAAAAATGGCAGATCGCGAGTATACGTATCTTCCCTTCTATGGTAGTAATGATCCAGAGGAGTATCTTGAGTGGGTACAAAACATGGAGTTCGAGCTTGAATCCCATAAGTTCAAATCAGAAGCCAAGGAAGTGAGAGTGGTCACTTTGTTTTTTACGGACTATACCTCTAGTTGGTGGCAACAACTAAGTAGAAAATGATTCATTACATCTTGGTTCTGTTTAAAAAGCGTCATGAGAAGAGAATTTGTTCCATCCTATTATGAGCGGGAACTACTACGCCACGTGGAGAGAATTACACAAGGATGCAAAGTTGTCCAAGATTACTATATTGAGTTGAACCATACAATGCGCCGTGCCAATATCACTAGTGCATATCAAGAAAAGGCATACTTCAAAGCAGGCTTGAATTATCAGATCGTTGCTGCACTTCAAGATGAATATTTTCGTAATCTACAAGATCTTGTGAAATATGCTATGAAGGCAGAAAAGAGACTTAAACACATGCAAGCACATCAATTAAATCTGCGCCGGCTCTTTAGTTCTTATTCATCCACTAGGGTGTCACTGGAGAAGAAGATCGAGCCTGTGAATTTTTCTTCGACCGAGGTGATGAGTAGTGCTGTCCGTCACAACCCGCAACACGTGAGGAGGTCGTGGTTGGTGGTAGTTGTGCCATTGCTGGCCCACAGTCTTACAAGGATGAGATGTATCAAAATCCATGTGAGAATGAGAGCCACATAGCCAAATTGAGTGAGAGTGATAAAAAGAGTGAGCTGTGTGATTCCACCATATGCGAGATTGAGAGCATCTCAATTGAGAGTGTGAGAGATACACCAAAATAAAAGAGAGAGATAGATGATAGTACAAGTAAGATTATCTTTGAACCTAACAACTTACCCTCTATTTCTAGTGTTGTATCCCACATTCTGCAGGTGGACCAAGTAAATAAGGAGTTGGACATTCAAGAGCCCTCACCATTGGAAGAGAAAGATAAAGAGCCAACCATGGATGGAGAGGGAATACCTGAAGATCAAGGTAACACTATTTGTACTGAATTGGTCGTTTATAAAAACAAGGTGCGTAAAACTGAGAACTTCATTATTCATTTGATGATTCCACGTTCTAAATTTGATATGCTTAATTTGCATAATGTGAAATTGATTACTCAAAAAGAAGTTCTTAGTATAATACACATTAATAATTCTTTGTGTTATATTATATTTGATAGTCCTAAACATGTATCTAGTGTGATTAAGAATGTTCTTGAAATTTCACACTTAAGATCACTAGTAAATAGCTACATACACACATATAAATTTAATTTGATTGATGATGTTGGTGTAGACAACATGTTTCAAGTTTATCAAATATACATTACCTATGATAATCTTGTTGATTTACAATCACATGTTTTGCGCAAACCATCTATTGAGCAATGTCATGATATCTTTAAGATGGGTTTAAATACAAGTTTCTATTATTTAGAACGCAATATGACGCCTACTTGTTTATCTCTTAAATGTATAACTAATCAGAGTAGCGCAGTTGAAGCATGGAATGGTATCAATTTGTTTTCACCCACTTTAGTTGACTTTGATGTTGGGAAGGTTAAGTTTTATCATTTGAGTCAGTTGTGCAATTTGAAATATTATTTCAAGCTATCGATTGTGCAAAACAACGCGAATAACACAACAATTGATTCATACATATATCACATATATACGTTGTTCTTTTTGTTTAATACATGTTCGGCAAATCATCATGCGCTACACGGAACTGTTCTGGATAATAAATACATATACCATGCATATACGTTGATTTCTTTGTGTAGCACATTTTCAGGCTATCAAAAGCGAGGACGGCTTTTTTTGAAGAAAGGGAGGATGATGAGGATATCCCGACTACTTATGAGGCTGTTTATGAAACAAGAGCTACACTTCTCAAACAACAAGTGCAATTGTTTCTTAACAAGTTTCTTTATGTTTTTCGTGAGAATTGGATACTACGTAAAAGCAATACTTTGTGCATTATCAGGTTTGACAAGTTTAAAGTCTTTGGAATCGAGAAGGAGGCCGGAATCAAAGCAATAGAGGAGCACAAGGAGGAGGGTACCCGTATTTGTTGCCTGGTGATGAAGAACAAGAAGGTTAAAGCGGTTGGGAAGGAAAAAGTCAAGCAGCCCATGCGGCTGATCAAGGAGAAAGGAAGCCGTGTGATGAGAGAGCAAAAGGGGAGGAAGCCCAAGAACTTAAAGCTCAAGTTTTGGATAAGATTTTCAAGCCCAAATCAGATCTCCCATAACCCCAACCGAAATCAAATTTGGAATCAACTCAGAATCAAATTCGGATTCGGAATTAGCATCAAATTCGGATTCGGAATCAGCAGGATAGTCCGGATTAAAACGGTCATAACTTTCAGAAACGGAGTCCGATTTGAGTGTTCTTGGGTTTTTTGGAAAGATAACTTCAAGCCTGATCCAACGGATCCTCCCTCACTCCGAAATTCCTTGTGGATCAAAAGATATGATCAAATCAATGTGACGGTTGTAAAATCAGAGTTTTCTTTTTTGTTTTGGAATGTGTCGGAATTGGAGTAGGACTCCAAATCCGAATTAGAATAGGAGTAGGGCCTCTTGGCCAGCCATGAGGAGGAGAAGGGGCACTATATATTGAGGGGTAGACCCCCATTGTAACCTTAGACCACGTTTAATATATTTTCAAAGCTTTTGTTTGATTCTCCTGTTGTGCTTATAGCCAAAACAGAGGGAATTGGGCGTTGAGAACAAGGGATCGTTCTTGCTTTTCCATTGGGAATTGAGGGTTCGACGATCTTCGCTTGTGGTCAGCGAGGATCCAATCAAGTGTGTGTTTGGGCGAATTTTTCATAGAGTTGCAAGTCCGTGCATTGCGCGGGGGATCAGCTGGTGGTTCGTTAGGATACACAAGTTATCGAGAGTTTCTACGTCGAGAAGATCGGGCACCCCGCATCAGATCGTTTGATCTGTAAATGCTCAAACTACCACAATGGAGTAGTAGCAAGCAACTGACCAAACAGGGACGTTGGCTTGCTCTTGAGGCAAGCATCGCAGAGGGCACAATACATACCTTACAACATAGCCAAACCCTAACTGAACTATGGTACTGCCTCGACGTTCACATCAGTCATCGCCCGTGAAAACTGGATGAATCAGCCTTCAACGTTGTTGCCATGGGTATTTGTGAACATTACCCAACCGAACAGCCACAACAGGTATGCCTCTAGGTGATGCACCACTTGGTAATCGTTTGCGTCGGGTGCCATCCTCTCAACCTGCAAGAAGAATAATACATTAGATCGATACAAACGTGGATGAAGCGTTACAAAATTATAAATTTACTAACCCTAAACTGTTGTAGCAACATCTACGTCGGCCCATGCTTCTGACTCTACGCGAAGACATCAACGAAGTGCGAGTCGGTAGCACTCCCAGCTTGTCGGGAATATGTTCCTCTACTGGAAGTGAAGTACATCGTCAGCTGTATGACACCACCACCCTGCCCCACCATGCCTACGGAACAACAAAGATGTTAGTAACAATTTGAAAAAGAATAAATATTTCACAAATAAATAATGCAATAAATTAAACTGAATGAACTAGAAGGTAATAATAAAATGTAAAAAAATTGAGAAACTATTGGCACTCATTTTATGTGTTCTTTTGCATCTTAATTTCTTGATAAATTGGTAACAAATTACCAAAATGATGGATTATTATCCCTAACCCTAACCTGAAATCATGGATTGTAATTTTGGAATATTCTTTGTAGAAATAATTGAAAATCAGTGAAAAATACGCAAAGGATGTAACTGGGCCATTATGGGGCATGCATTGGAGCCACTGGGCCGCGGGCTAGATTTGAGCCAACTGATGCAAGCCCAGAGCCGACTAACGCATGGTCCCACTAGGGCACTGACCCCCTCTGAAGAAATCTCTAGAAGCCTCTTGTCCGGGTTTGTGCGAAAGATTGCCAACTTGGGTGCCAAGACACTAGACTCTCTAATTTATGGAAATCGACGCGGATTCTGAACTGGAAAAAGGATTCGGACAGGGCCCGCATGTGATACACATATAGTAGCTTCCAGGGAGCTGACGACACACAGACCCAGGAGTTTGAGTCTGTGTGCCGGCCGGCTCAACCCCTGAGCCGTGCGGTGCACAACATGAGCCAACTGGCGCAGAAGGGTCCTCGGCCGCCTTTGAAAGGGGACCCCCTCCTTTGATTTGGACATCCTTCTTTTGGTGCCTCAACATAATTTCAGTGGATTTCGACCCTCGAAATCCATTCTTTTAGTTAATAAGCTAGATTAGAATAGTTCTTTAGTGGCGAAGCCCTGCCGTAGGTTCCAAAGCTCTACTTCAACTTCTATAAAAGGTAACCATGTAATCTCAAGTAGTTGAAATCTTTCATGTTCTAGTTGTTTCAATTTATCTTAGTTGCTTCTATTTTGTGGTTATCCATTTATGCAATGTTTTACTTCTGGTCTATTTTGGTCAGTAGATTGTTTTAGCTAGTTGTTTTAATCATGGTGATTAGATCGATCTAGTGGATCCTTGCATATTGGTTTATGAGCTTGTTTGTAGTTAGCGCATAAGTTAGAAAGATCCGTACATTCGGGGGTTGGAGCCATGCATAGTGGTGGCAACACTAGGGCATAGAGAACGACGTACCGTTGATAGCTAACTTATGTTTGGTGTCTCTCTCATAGCTTGTTTATACGGTAAGATAGGGATGACGAGTGTGTTGAATTACCATGTAGTTGGTTGCGGTCTCTGATCAAAGTGAGCATGGCCGGCGTAAGGCACTACGGTCCCCAATGAGAGATCTATCGTAGTGACTAGAGAATAGTAGTAGATAGATTAAATTAGCTTCTTTGTAGATGAACAACTGTCAGGTGGACCTAGAACATACTTCAACTTTTTGCCTAAGGGTTTAGCGAAGGATCATCATTTTATGCTATGATTTCATGAAGGTTTAGATGTACCATTAGAAAACCCTAAGTTAGATAGTAGTTGGTACCATGTGGATTTGATAACCCTGGAATACTTAGGGTGAAAAGCTATAATTGACCCGTGCACTTGCGATTATATTTGATTGCTTGTAGTCAGCGTCAATAGAAACTAAGTGCAAGGAAAGCCTGTTGCATTACCATGTACCTTACGAAGTTTCTGTCCCTTAGTACCTCAAGTAGTCGAGGGAGATTGTCGTAGGTGTAAGATCGAGGTGGCCGACTAGAGGGGGGTGAATAGGCGGTTTTAAAAATCTTTCGCGCTAAAACCAATATATCACACGGAAACTAATAACGAATTGGTTTTGCACAATTAAAACCTAAATCAATTGGGCTCAACTAAGTGCACCAACAATATGAACACAATACAAGAGAGCAATCATACAATGATATATAAGCAATTAAAGCAAGAATGTAAATTGCTCAAAGTAAAGCACAAGTAAAAACAAGATGGACACAATTATGTTTTACCGTGGTGTTCGGAGACTTGTCGGTCTCCCCTAATCCACGTTGAGGTAAGCCCAACCACGTTGGACCGGCTCCACTAATTAAGCCAACACCTCCGAGGTAAGTCCAACCACTTGGACCGGTTCCAAACCGAACCAACACCTCGCTCCACTATGGTTGCTCTTCCTCCACTCCGGAGATGGCGAGCACCAAACCACTCACAACCACGCCGGGCACGACGCCTCCACGCCGTCTAGGTGTCGACAAACACCAAGAGTAACAAATCCAAACTTTCACTTGAACTAATCAAGTATCAACGCTCACGTGGATACACAATCCACTACCTAAGGCAACACATGCACTTAGGGTTTGCTCTCCAAGCTCACCAAGTGCAACACATGCACATAAGAGAGGAAAGGCTTGCTCTTATCTCAAAGAATGAGTATGAAACTCAACAATAACTTCAGCAACCTCTTCCAACCGGCCAAGGCTCATATATATAGCCCACACACAAAAACTAGCCGTTGGGAGAAGATTCCCATAAATCAGCACAGGGCCGGTCTGACCGCCAACCAATGGCCGGTTGGACCGCCCCATGCGCCAACGGCTAGAAAACTAGCCGTTGAGCCTTCGGCCGGTCGGACCGCCATGCAATGGCCGGTCGGACCGCCGACAAATCGGTCAGACCACTGCAGCTGGCCGGTCCGACCGCCCGATGAAAATTTGGCTAAGTCCAAAAACGGGCGCTCTCTGGAATAATCATTCCGCATGAACCCCGGAACTTCCTCACATCGGAAGTTCCATTTTCACAAGGGCGGAACTTCCGGACAGAGATCAGAAGTTCCGTTTTCACAAGGACGGAACTTCCGGAAGAGATTCCAAGTCAAAGCAAACCGGTCCGACCGCCAACATATGGCCGGTCCGACCGGACACACCGGTCGAGCCGGTCCACTGGCGATCGGCCGGCGGACACTACGAAAGCAAAACTCATTTGCTTTACTTCAAATGGTGAAACACATTCGCCCATTTGAGTACAATTCCAACAAGATTAAAAGATGATATTCTCAGCTAGTTGCAAAACACATTTGCCAACATTTTAGAATACTCATCACAAGGAATAAGGTACATGGACTTACACCATTTGCAAACTTAAGTCACATGCTACAAGGGTTATGCATGAGCCTCGACTATTTGCAAAACACATTCGCAAATAAATAGCATCATGCCTAGATGAGCTAGAGCAATCACATTGAGCTATCAACACATGACTAACTCAAACTACTAGTTAAGACCCCTATTAATAGTACGTCAACCTATACTAGCAATCCGGTCTACCATCCAAACACCAAGACCGGTAAAAGACTATAAACATATCCTTAGCCCTAGCAAGTCATACCTTTGCCTTGCATCTTCTTGAAGCTTGATGACGCACATTATCACTTCAAGTCCGGGTCCTTAACTCAATAATCATCAACACATGATGATCCTTTGCTTGACCTCCATCAACACATGATGGTCTTCTTTTGTCTTGACAATCAACTTATGATTATCTCTTCTTGACAAGCATCAACTCATGATGCATCCTTTACACCAAGCTCTTGACTTGATGATCAACTTATAATCATCCCAAGTCTTCATCATCCTGGAACATAACCTATACATCCAACTCATGGAAACCGTTAGTTCCACAATATGATTATCATTAATTACCACACTATACCATTAACTCATAATGGCGGGACAAGATACTCAATATTTCCCTCTTTGGTAATTGATGATAACCATTTCAAATACACATAAATTTGATTTGATAAAAGTAACACGTTGTGAATATATATATAAACTACACAAGTCATATATATATACTTACAACATGAGTATGCGAGAACTACACAAGTTCTTCGTACTCAAAACTTGAATATACGAGAGCTGCATAAGTTCTATATACTCAAAACATTAGTATACAAAGACTACACAAGTTTTGTATACTCATACGGATATGTTTCAAAGTAAAGATCCCAAATATATGTGGAAAATGAAATATGGATCAATACTAATAAAACCACAAAATATGGAATAAACTCCCCCTAAATATGTGCATACACAAATGTGTAAAGAAATCATATGCACATATTCAAGTTAGACTTACGGTTGAGTTCATCATATATTTTGGATCCGAGGAATGCAACATTATATAAGAGTGTGAGTCAAATGCATACCTTGTTGAATTTCACCGTTATATCCAAATGAGACTACACAAGATAATACTTGACAAGAGAGTTAGTCTCACAATTAGATTTGTCATTAATCATCAAAACACTCCATTAACTCATAATGGCGGGTCTAGATCTTTCAGTAGGCTGATTCAAACGTGCCGAACCTTCTCTCCATCGACTTTGCTTCTCCCTCCACGCCTTCGTATAGCTGATCTTGTACTTGTACCTATGCTCAATGGCCAACATGATGTGTTGCACTTCCATGTCCTTCTCCACAATCTCCCTGTACATGACATTTGCAATGAAAGAAGAAGTGAGGTTGCAGTGCTTTGGCAGTATATTGCTTAGAACACACGAGTGGCCCTCGACCTTCGACACGGTCCAATGCATTTTCATACTTCTGATTGTTGGTGTGAACACGCCAAGGACACCCATATTTCTCACACTTCATAGCGTAATGCTCTTTATTTGATTTGATAACCTTAAATTGCCTTTGCATTGACATGACCCGCAATTTGACAACATCCTACAGGGTTGTCTTATTAGCAAAACATGGTATTAACACGCACCACATTTTGCCCATACTCCCACCGGGAATCGTGGCCGTCACTCACAACCGAGCCCCCTTGGTCATGTCTATTCCAAGCATCAGACATCGGCGCATCGGGGACATCATCATTATCCAAATAGTCATAATCCTCCTTGTTCTCTTTTGATGCTTGTTCTTCAGCCCCGACCCTCCGTTCTTCTCGCTACATGTCATCCGCTATGAATTCAATATCCTCCCCTTTGTTCGCCTACCCACTGGGATTCACATGCCCATCTACCACCATAAGTGCATATGCACCACCATCATCAACTTCCACCTGCACACCCGTACTACTCTCCCCCACTTCATGGACACTACCAAGTGTACTCGGACACACGCAAACCAACAATACTCATTCATAGCCACAATGCATGCACGCTTCCAACCAGGTCTGCCATGAGTTTGTTCTCTCCATCGGCCTCAACTCCCAACAGACCACTTCCGGCAAACAAGTCCTCAAGCATATCATGGTGACACCGTACAGTGCAAGGTCCAGCGAGAAGCTACATGTTAGCCAATGCAACACATCTCAGATTTTAAGATTATTCGGGTTCGGGTGATACATTATGGTATGCGAAAAACTGCTCAAATCAACCCCACCTGGCCCCTCACAAACTTCTCCCTACCTGTAAAACACCATGAAAAACGTAGACCTGACATACTGCCACACGACTCAAAATTTAGAATGCATGCTAAATAAACATGCTACGTTGAGTCTAACGAAACCCAAATACTACCGTGCATATCAAAATACTCTCTATTTTAATTAATTTTAAAAAATATGTTACAAATGTTCAATTAAATTACAAAATTATAAAAAAAACCCTAAAACCGGGATCCCTAGGTAATGCGAATATAAAGTTAAGCAGGCTAGGTCATCTACTAGTGGGGGTAGCCTAGCGTTATTACACTAAAATATTTAAATGAATACCACACATTCTAAAACTAAACTCGACTTAACCCTAAAAATGCCGGTCTATAGCTACTACCACTAATGTATGTTTATTGTTGCTCAGCTGCCATGTTTTTATCTAAATGAATAATAAACCACATGAGCACAAGAAACTTGCCGAAAAACAAAAAAACTCATGGAGAGACTCCTCCTCCTCTACCCCTCTACTCTCCTTTCATCTCATCTCCTCTCCCCCTCACTTCTCTTTTCCCCGATTGGCATGGTGTCTGGATCGATCATCGGGCATACAATCGCGACTTAGTACCGCGATTGGCCACAATCACGCCGCATGAACGCGACTAGGAGGTCTGTCGCACGACCAGACCATGACAGGCGAGTGTCTGTAGACCTCAATTGCGGTTTCGTCACGTGACTGGCCTGCCACGTCAGCTAATCGCAGGGCCACTGAGCGATTGGACCCAGTCGTGTGGTGGCTCAATGATTTTGGGTTATTTTGTAAAAAAAAATTTAAACGTGATTTATTTGTGTAATTGTTTGAATGGTTAGAAAAAAGGCTGCCACGTTTTGGCCACGCTCAAGCCTCCAAGCAACTGACAGCGCAGCCCCACTCCTGAGTAAGACAAAGCCTAGAATTTATTCTACACGTCACGCAACCGTCGCTGCCTTCTCCCGCACGATCGAGAAAACCAGATTTCAGCCGATCTGTTACTGGCATGTGGGTCCCACGATACGTGGACCCTGCGGCTCAGTCGGAGCACCAGCCCAACGTTCGGAACCAAGTCCGCTACGCGTCCACAAGACGCTACACCGTGCGCTCCCCGCGTGCGTTGCATTCCCCCTTAAAAAGTTGAGCATCTCCGACTCCTCCTTTGCCTTCGTCACCACCACCACCACCACACTCCGCAGCCATGTCCGCTCCGAAGCTGGACCGCGCCCCGAGCATCCGCGACCGCGTAGAGGACACCCTCCAGGCCCACCGCAACGAGCTCGTCGCGCTCCTCTCCAAGTGAGCGTTCGCCTTGCCGCCCTGATCACCGCGCCGCCTATTTGTTCCCCTGCTTCACCGACCTCTACTTGTTTGATTCTGTTGGTTGTGTCAGGTACGTGAGTCAGGGGAAGTGCATCCTGCAGCCGCACCACATCCTTGACGCGCTCGACGAGGTTCATGGCTCCGGCGCCCGCGCCCTCGCCGAGGGTCCCTTCCTCGACGTCCTCCGCTCCGCCCAGGTGCGCCGTCGCATCGCTACACTCGGCCCGTGGTGGTTTGTGCGGAGGTTGCCATGACTTATATGTGCACGCGTTTTTTTCTCGCGCAGGAGGCGATCGTGCTGCCGCCGTTCGTGGCGATCGCGGTGCGGCCGCGGCCGGGGGTGTGGGAGTACGTCCGAGTTAATGTGCACGAGCTCAGCGTCGAGCAGCTCACCGTGTCGGAGTACCTCCGCTTCAAGGAGGAGCTCGTCGACGGCCAGTATGTCCTCCCCCTCTCTCTGTTTTCGCGGGAATTTTGGTGGTTGGTTTTAGGCTATTTATGCAGTGAGCGGTTTAGCTCTAGTGGCTAAACGGGGTTTGGGCTCTCGTGTCTAGTGAGTTACTTGCTGGTTGCTCGTTTTTCCTTCGCTACGGTGAGTTTTTAGTGGGAGGGCATGGGGGCAATTATTGGGCGGTTAATCGTGGTCTTTGAGAGGGCTCCATCACGGAATTAACTTGGATTGGAGCAGTAAAAATCTGCTAGTATGAGCTGTTGATCGTTTGCTTAGCTAGCTTTTCACGAACGTGGCCATATTAACACTCAAATTGGGTGGTGAACATGGCAAATTTATTGTCCCCCTTTTCGAAGTGACGCACATCCGAGAACGAAATAATATATTAGCAAACTTAACAAAGTAATTTTTTAGATTAATATATACGCAATTGGACGGTATAAGCTTTGTTTTTTTTCTCCCGAATCCGCTAGAGCTTTGGTTCGGGACCTCTGGACTGTACAAATATATTATAAGCAGCTGTTGTCCATATTTTCCTGTTAATCTCACTTTGGGGGAGCTATGTCGTTCTTACTTTATCAGAAAAACATCTTAAGGTTCTTTCCAAAAAAAGAAAAGCATCTTAAGTGGCCCTATTTGAGTTTTCTTATCTCCATAATTTTAATTTGGATTAAAAATGGCAGGTACAATGACCCGTACGTACTAGAGCTTGACTTTGAGCCATTCAATGTCTCAGTCCCACGCCCGAATCGGTCATCGTCAATTGGTAATGGTGTGCAGTTTCTCAACCGGCACTTGTCCTCAATCATGTTCCGGAACAAGGATTGCTTGGAGCCCCTGTTGGATTTCCTCCGGGGGCACCGGCACAAGGGGCATGTGAGTTGTGTGGCAGCTGTGAAAATTTTGGGCGAAACTTTGGTCTAGTTTTGTATTGGTGTTAATTTTGGTAGCTATGCATGTTTGGTTGCAGGTGATGATGCTAAACGATAGGATACAGAGTCTGGGAAGGCTTCAGTCTGTGCTGACCAAAGCTGAGGAGTACTTGTCGAAGCTCCCAGCTGACGCACCATACTCACAATTCGCTTATCAGTAAGTTTGGCCTATCACATTGTGCTTAGTACTTCTCTTTAGCAGTCAAAGGAAGTAGTTTGGCCTTTTACTTTCTTGTAGTGTACACTTGGAGGGGTTTGAGTTTCTTCATAAACTCCATATTGCCAGGAGGAGGCATTTTTAGCTTTTCAATTTGGGATGGGTTTGAGCTTTTCCAAGAAGCCCATCTAAACATGGCCTTTTGGGAAGAAATAAACTATTAATAACTATAAGTTCAGGTTGAACTCTTAATGTATGTTGGTAATGTTTAGTGTTGAATGTTGACATGCCTTTTACCACTTTTGCATCTGTGAATTTACTGATAAATGCTATATAATATATGATAGCTCTTTCATGACATTCCATGATATGTAATAAAGTGCAACTTTCATAGAACAAATCACATTCTAGAAGAACAATATAGCTTCAACGCATAGATATAATATTTTGGTAATGGTCAGGTTTCAAGAATGGGGCTTGGAGAAAGGTTGGGGTGATACTGCTGAACATGTCTTGGAAATGATACATCTCCTACTGGATGTGCTCCAAGCACCTGATCCGTCGACACTAGAGACTTTCTTGGGGAGGATCCCGATGATCTTCAATGTTGTGGTAGTATCCCCTCATGGATACTTTGGCCAAGCTAATGTGTTGGGCTTACCAGATACTGGAGGACAGGTATCAATTGATGACATGGACAGTAATATTTAGCTTGTCATGGACATAATGTACTTTTTCCTCACATTGTCATTTTTGTAGATTTTTCTCCATCCTATTCTTTTAAGTCTCATGTCCTTGGTTTATATTGCTTCTGTCCAGATTGTCTATATATTGGATCAAGTCCGTGCATTGGAGAATGAGATGGTTCTTAGGTTAAAGAAACAAGGCCTTGGTGTTACCCCAAAAATTCTCATTGTAAGTGCATTTTCTTTTATCCCTTTTTCTCAATTTTGGCATATGTTAGAATGTTATGTTCTCTCAGTACATGCTCCAGTTGCTTTGTTTTGCTGAGCCATTCCATTATTTTCACTCGCTCTTGCATATATATGGTATAGTTTGTAAGTTATCGTTGTGACTCTTTTGTGGGAAAAGGAGCACTGCTAATCATGTGTTTTTTATGTGATTAAGGTTACTCGGCTGATACCAGATGCAAAAGGCACATCATGCAATCAGCGACTTGAGAGAATAAGTGGAACACAACATACCTACATATTACGAGTGCCCTTTACAAATGAAAATGGGATACTTAGGAAATGGATATCAAGATTCGATGTGTGGCCCTACTTGGAGAAATTTGCAGAGGTGAATACAATTGATGCTTCTTTGCTTGTAGAAATTCCTGAGATGGTTCTGAACTGTTTTTCTTCTTTTATTGAAAAATTCTCAAGGAAAGAATATCTGTGCTTGCATGACATAATAGTGTAAAATGTGAATTATCTGTAGGATATTGTTTTTTTATCATACAATTATTGAAACAAGGGCTTGGGAGTTGAAGGGTTAAATACAAGTTGTTTCCAGTGTAATTACTTATGTAGAATAGTAAGTCAGTAACAAATCTTCGGAAGTCCATTTTTCTCATTAGCTACTTCAATTCTGTATATGAGCACCTTCTTTGTGTGAAAAAAATTATAGTCTCATCTGACATTTGCTACAATAATACAGTGCTTTTATCTTTTTATTTGACTAGAATGCAGTAATACATTATTCTTATTTTTATACAGGATGCAGCTGGTGAAATTGCTGCAGAATTGCAAGGCCCTCCAGACTTCATAATTGGAAACTACAGCGATGGAAATCTTGTGGCATCATTGCTATCTTACAAGATGGGAATTACCCAGGTGTGCCTTGTTAAATACTTACATTATACTTGAAGTCTGCACTTTTTTCTTTGCTGATTATCTCAGCATGTTCTTTGCAGTGCAATATTGCTCATGCTTTGGAAAAGACTAAATACCCAGATTCAGACATATACTGGAAGAAGTTTGACGAGAAGTATCATTTCTCTTGTCAGTTCACAGCTGATATAATCGCTATGAACAATGCTGATTTTATAATCACCAGCACATACCAAGAAATTGCTGGAAGGTTTCTTCTCTTCTGCCTTGTTGGCCATTAAAGTTTTGTCCCTATGATTTCAGCATTGCCCAATTAAATTGCTCACATAAAGTAGCATCTTGAAGCATGTTATTTAGGTGTGCATGGAAGTCATATGTCGCTGTTAAAATATTATGTTGATTGTTAGCAGGGTAACATGTGCAATTGTTGCATTTCATGAATAAATCTTGCATGTGTACTGGTCATACATGGGCATTTCTTAGAAGATGCTGATACTTATCCTTTCCCTCTTTCTCAGCAAAAACACTGTTGGACAGTATGAGAGCCATACCGCTTTTACTCTTCCTGGTCTGTATCGCATTGTCCATGGGATTGATGTTTTTGATCCCAAGTTCAATATAGCCTCTCCCGGAGCAGACATGTCTATATATTTTACATACACTGAAAAGGCCAAGCGACTCACTTCTCTTCATGGTTCAATTGAAAAGTTGATTTACGACCCAGAGCAAAATGATGAGCACATGTGAGTACTCTGTGACTCTGTTATCTTTATTTTTTTGTTGTACTTCCAGGACTTAAGTTGGATGTCCGAATGGTGGGGTAATATCTTTTGACACAATTTTAGTGATACTAATAGTATGTATGGAACTGTAAATACTAGGTAGTGATGCCATGTGACTCTTATTTTTTCTGATGATAATTACTGTTCTTGCTTGCAGTGGACGTCTGGATGACCGATCAAAACCAATTCTCTTCTCCATGGCAAGACTTGACCGGGTTAAGAACATAACGGGACTGGTTGAAGCTTATGCTAAAAACACTAAGCTGAGGGAACTGGTAAACCTTGTTGTGGTCGCTGGCTATAATGATGTAAAGAAATCCAAGGACAGAGAAGAAATAGCAGAGATAGAGAAGATGCATGAACTTATTAAGACCTATAACTTGTTTGGGCAGTTCCGTTGGATCTCTGCTCAGACGAATAGGGCTCGCAACGGTGAGCTATATCGCTACATAGCTGATACTCATGGTGCCTTTGTGCAGGTATGGTTGTAACTTGTAACTTGGTGGTTCTACAGACGACACATGGGTGGCACTGGCACAAGTGACTTACTGACTTATATAACCTGTCTTATGAACTACAGCCAGCTTTTTACGAAGCATTCGGTCTCACTGTTGTGGAGGCCATGACCTGTGGACTTCCTACTTTTGCAACACTCCATGGAGGGCCTGCCGAGATTATAGAGCATGGAATCTCAGGTTTCCACATAGATCCTTATCATCCTGATCAGGCTGCCAATCTGATGGCTGACTTCTTCGAACAATGCAAACAAGATCCCAATCATTGGGTTAAAATATCTGATGGAGGCCTTCAACGTATTTACGAGAAGTTAGTACTGCCAATCCTGTTTTAGAATGGGTGCATATTAGTGTTTTTTTGTGGTCTCTTGTGTGATATTTGTTTTCTCTGTGATGTATTAAGGTATACATGGAAGATATACTCCGAGAGGTTGATGACACTGGCTGGGGTTTATGGCTTCTGGAAGTATGTTTCGAAGCTCGAGAGGCGTGAGACAAGGCGTTACCTCGAAATGTTCTACATATTGAAGTTCCGAGAGCTGGTACGCGTTAGTTCCAGCCCTCTTTGCTCACAGAAACAATTACCAGATGAACTGTGTTACAACATGTCGGAATTGAATATATGATCATTACCCAAGATAAGACCCATAACAGTGGAAATCCACCTAAAAGCACGTTTATTTTCTTCTTTTTTTCTGTAGAGAGAGGAGCATACTACCTGATTTGAAGGACATGCATTTTGATCGGCTTCTCTTATCCTTTTGCAGGTGAAGACTGTGCCGCTTGCAGTTGATGAGGCACGTTAATTGTTCGGTCCGCGGCCTAACTGTTGTGTGCTTAGGTCCGAGAAAAATCTGCATGTTATCGGAGGGAAGGGGGGAGGAAATAAGGTGCAGTAGATGGCCGATAATAAAAGGATTTGACTACCGTGTGCAGCGAGTGTTGAACTGGGGAGTGTATAAATTTGTGAAACATCTTGCTTATGTACATTAAGTGGTTGATGCACTTTGTTGGCTATCCGTACTTCATTATTCTGTTTTTGGTCTTAAAAGCTGTTGCTGAGACAACAAGCACTCGATTGCAATTACCTCTACAAGGTATGCAAAGCACTTCTGTACATTTAGCTTATGCTGTTGACATTGAAGTCATGTGTTCCTGGTTGATGCGGATCCTATGAATTAAAGGATACTAACGTGTTATTATCTCGTCCCAACTAGGGTCAATTGTTACAGTGATGATTTGATACATCATTAGGATAGAAGTGTGGTACCACGAAAGACATGAAAAAGCTGGCTAATGCTCTTACCCCCTTTCCGGTTACCTTTCCGGGTGATGTGTCCAGAGAGGATCTGAAGCAGAGGATTAATTGGAACAGTGATTTGTGAGTGAGTTAACAATATTCTGTAGTAATGCAGCATAAATAGAGAAATATTTACTGTAGCAAAACACTATAACACAAACTGCAACTATTGATCTAAATCTTTGATTTTCGATGGTTGAGATCGATTTATAATACGGGATGGTTGAGATCGATTTATAATACGGGGTAGGCCACACCTCTGCATTGGACATTTCATTGCTCCAATGGAGAATGGAGAGGATCTATTTCTATCTCGAGAAAATATGTACAAGGATTAGGTATAAATTCATTCTATTTTATTTTATCATGTTATTAATGTTATGAATAAATTGTGTGTGTATTATTGAAGAGGCTCAAAGGGCGATATATATAGAAGTACAAGAGATATATGTCATATATAGATAAGGCATATAAGAGTCCCTATTCTAACATATCTCTAACACCCCCCTCAAATGCAAGGTGTATGCAATAGCATTGCATTTGGAAAGGGTTGATACTAAAATATGAAAAATCCAAAGTCCGAGTCTTGATAATATTGTCGTAGCATGCAGCTCTTGGAAAATATATCAAGTATCAAAAGATTTTCTCCCATCCGGTGTCAGCGACAGCTCATAAAGCACAAGGTGCAGGAGCGAAGTCGACCGCGGCAACATGTCAAAGAAGATGATGAAACCAACAAATATAGAGAGAGCTGTCAAATCAAGTCGAATAGGAATTGGTGGAAGCATGGCGGCGCAGATCGTAGCCCAAGACGGCAGCGACGCAGTGCACAAAAAGCGCAACGAATGCACAGTACAAAAGAAGCGCAATGCAATTCATAAGAAGTGCAACAGAGGCGCAATGTAGAAGAAGAGCGGTGCAATGCACAAGAAGTACAACGAAGATGCAGTGTGAAAGAAGCACGGTGGCCTTGAAAGCTTGGAGCGGCAGATCTACAGCGGCTCGAAGAAAATAGCAGTGGGAGCGGCGGCTGCTGCCATGCATAAGGCAATTCCTATGTTTCTATGACTGACAATAAATTTGTGGACTCGCATGGCTAAGACGAACTCAAAAATTGAGTACTACGGATTTGGATGAACGCAGCGGAAGAAAAACGACACAAAGGAGGAAACTCCTAAAGATAACTAGCAGAAACGGCAGCTCTTAACAGCGGAAGAAGCTGCAAGAAGCTGGAGCTGAAGAAGCCATTGCAGAAACCAAAGTGGAGCTGGAGAAGCCATTGCAGAAACCCGAAGCCGGAGCCAGGGAAAGCCAGGGAAGCCGGAGCAGCTTATAAACCAGATCGACCACCTCCTCGTCTGTCTTCATCCCCATCAAATTGGATTGAGTGAAGTGTATTTGGGTTCGGGGGAGCAGCCGCAGTGGAAGCGAAAACACGAGGAGACCAAACAAGCAGTTCGCCTTGCTTCGCCATGGGGATCGACTACGTGGTCGGCGTCCTTGGCGACACCTTCCTCACGTTGAAGTGGAGCTGGAGGCGCCGCGCGGACGAGATTGAGCTGGGAGAGAAGAGTTGGCGACAGGGGTGAGCATGGGCGGAGCAGCCGGCCGGATCCGGAGTAGGAAGCAGCAACGAGGCTCCGATGGCTCAGATCCAAGGCCGGCAGCGACAGATCCGGTGCAGGAGCTCGAAGGTGAGACTACGACTGAATTCATCTGAACATCTTCGGTGCGAGATTCCTTCACGACGGTCAGCAGGCACCTGATCGTCAAGCAGTCGTTGTCGAGGAATGGCGGTCCTTGCGGCTTGGATTTCTCGACGAATTTGATGAAGCCCCAATTGTCGCCGCGAGGGAAGGTATACCTCATGTGGGAGTTTGTTACCGTGATGACTTGCCGTCTTTCTCCATCAAATTCAAGGTGAACTGGTCTGACGTCCTTGTCCCGCCGCAGAATACAGAAGGCCGATCGTTCTTGAGGCGATTCAACGTGGAGCCGTCCGGGTAGAACTCGACGGCCCGATCGAAGCCGCCGACGGTGAAGGTGCCGGAGCCGACGTACTGCCGATGCCCATGCCGTCAAGCATCGAGTAATCGGTCACCTTGAAATCATGGACCGGTGATGAATCCGTCGAGCTCATGGACGACGCCCCGGCAGGCGGCAGCGACGACCGACCGCCGGGAAAATCGAGTCACAGTGATCAGACATAGCAAGAAGAAACGGACCGATCAAGCGAGGGGTCTCTGGGACCCGACACCCATGATGGCATAGCAAGGCCGCAGGAATCGATCTGGAGAGGCGATGGCGCGAGGGGCGGCAGCCGGAGGCGAGCTTGGGAGCTCGAGGATCCGGATGAGGCGGCGCGTTGCTTGATCGCAGATCCGGGTGAGGCGTCGTCAGAGAGGAGGCAGTTGACTGAGGCGGAGTCGGCGGAGATCCCCCGCAGGATGTCGTCGACCGAGCCGAAGATGGCGCCGTCCGGCTGAGCTCTCCTCTACGCCTGAGCTTGTCCATCGCAACTGGCTTCTCGAATCCGTCGCGCATGCGGCACGGCGGCAGCCAAGCATCCTCCGCGCGGATCCGGCTCGGGCTGCTGCCGCTGCTCGCACGGGGAAGCTCTGCTTTAGGAAAACAGAGGAGCCAAGAAGACGACCCTGGCGGAGCAGATGATGCCGACGATGTTGCGGGCCGCGTCGGGGGAGATCATCTTTTCGCGACAGCGGGTCGAGCAGGCCGGCATCGGGATCCACAGCAGCAGCACTTGCCGCGTGAGGGACGCCGGATGAATATGGATTTGACTGCCCCCGGGAGCGAAGATTGCACCTCCCGGGTCAGCGGACAGCAGAAGTTAGGTTATAGTCTAGGGTTTAGAACCTTTGCTCTTATACCATGTTATGAATAAATTGTGTGTGCATTATTGAAGAGGTCCAAAGGATCGATATATAGAAGTACAAGAGATATATACTATATATAGATAAAGAATATAAAAATTCATATTCTAACTCCTATTCTAACGTATCTCTAACAATTAAAAGGAAGGAGGCGAGAATACCTATTTAAAGAGTCGTCCACGGGTCACATATCCAGTTATTCACACTAGTGATTTTCCTACTCAGGAGTCAGGACTGCTACACGTACTACGATCCTCGTCCGATCTCTCAGCTAGGACCTGCAGCAGTGGGATCCACTGATTTGGCTCAGGGTCATATTGTAATGGCCTCGTAACAAAAAAAAAAAAAACGCGCATTTAATGTGAAGCTTTTCTCAATCCCACTCTAGGTGAACCCGTGGTGTGTCGATCTGTGGGGCTACATGCTTACAATGGTGTACACTTTGAGTCAAACTGTTCGACTAACATGGTTGCCGAATGCCGAGTGCAGGTGTTTGATAGTCTCATTGCTGCCTTAGTCTGTACACATACTGCCTTTGGCGACATATGGAGATTTAGCAATTTGGCAGTATCCAGAATGACGCCACCGCCCACGGCCCACATCATTGATGGATAAGCAGCTGCTATACTTTATCTTCACTGAAGGACTCTCAAGGCAGTTGAATTCTAGCACTCATATTCATCATCTTTTTTTTTTTTGAAAATCCTATTCATCTTTGTTAATCCAAAGCACTCGCAACTAACAAAAACAGACTATCGTGTGCTCTGCCACGTTTAGTGCCATAACCTCTGCCCCACCTTCTTTAGTGCCCCGCTAAATGAACACAATTTCACAGTGTTTTAAGTTTTTTTCCTTTTTAACCACGAGTGGATTGCGCTCTACGCATTTAAGAAAGAATTAGCCAATTTTTCCATGCAAATTCTGCGGGCTAAATATAGAGCTATACTTGTTATACAACTCATATAGTTATACTTTCGTATCCTATACAATTGTAATAGCTCTTATATTTGATTTGATTAATATGCACCGTTATAATTTGGCCCCATCGTAATCGACGGTTTAGATCTTTCTCCTTTTCCCACGATTAACGTGATAGTTTCTAACTCTTGAGAGCGAACGTGGTGACTACCTTTTCTATTGCTTTAATAATGTAACTAGCAGGGTGGCGTGCACATTTGCATGACTAGATTTGTTTCAAAGTTTACAGTATCAAATGATATAACTTAGATACCTGAGAATATATTTACATATAGTGTAGGCTCTTCATATTTTTAAGACATCATAAACATTGAAAATGATAATAAAAACTTGAATGAAAATGCAACTTGAGAAACATAATTGAAGCATGAGTTTTGATGGAAGAAAATCATTGAGCATAATAGGTTATTGGGGTTTTTAGAAACGTAACCACTCTTTATTGTGTATTGATCATGTAGCTACATACCACTATTCTTATTCTAGTAGTTACTCTTTTATGCTTACATGTATACCTCTATTTAACCTTAAGCAATGCATTGATTATGTGTGCGGTAAATTATCTTATTGGTTTATAATTTACATGGTATTATAGTACCTTGCTCACGTATACACCGATGCACCGTGAGTGTAACACCCCAAAAATTCTAAGCATTTGAAATTATTTAAAAATGAGGGATATTTAAAACTTTTTGTTGCACTTCATCGATGTTCGAATTTCGGGTTGTTATTTGAAACCTCGACCTCAAAAGTGCTGTCTGGGCCGAAAGCCACCCGGCCTAAACCGACTTCTGCTTTTCATTCTTTCCCTCGGCTCGCTGCCCACTCACCGCCCGCCTCCTCTTGTGCCGTGCGTCACGCCCCCCTCGACCGCACCACTGGCCGTACGTCGACCTGCCCCTATGCCCATAACGTCTCCCACACCCATGTTGTCGCCTGCTCCTGCGAGCTAGCCGCATCACGTACTAGCTCGTGTGTTGCGCCGCTGCCTTGTGCGATGTGTCGCACTCGTAGCGCCACTGCTCCATCCCTACCCCTTTCCTCCCTTTGTTTTCCTCGTCACCAACAACAGGCCTTAGCGCCATGCCACCCACACCGCGCACACTACCACTTGCGCCTCTGTTGCCCTGCACCTATGTCATGGTCGTCCTCGATCCACTGGAGTCATGCTGTTTCCCACATCGACACTGTCCTCGCCTAACCATCGTCCCGTTGCCGCCACTGGATCCGTGTTGCTCGATAGTGCCCACGCTGCCAACTGCCACTAGCCCTGGCTGCTCCTTTTTGCCCCTAGCCCACAAGCCAGCCTCCCTCCTTCCCGCTCTCTCTGCTTCACCCATGCCGCACAGCCACTGGTGCCATCCCGCGCCACTACCCATGGCGTCATCATCAGCTCTCGTCACCTTGCTCAACCACTCCCACGTCGCTCCCGCGCGCCGACCTACCAAGTGCATGCGCTCGACAGCGCCAAGGCGCCATCATCTTCACTACTCCCATCAGCCCGTCGCCCTGCCCATACTCTGCCGTGTGCGCTGCGCCGCTCTAATCCGTGCCTGACAGCCGTGCGTGTCCGCACACCCATGCCATCCGTCGCTACCACCTGCTCGTGTCCTCGTCCGCGCCAACCTCCCCTATTCTCCCATGCTACCCGAGCTCCGCTGGCGCTGTGCCACCTGATCACTGGAGTCACTCGCGCCAACCACCCCCATTCACGCCCATCTCGTCGCTGCCACTGGTGCAAGGCAGCCACCCATGATGTCATCGTCCCTCAGCCCCACTCTGCATCGCGTCCAAGCCACTGTACCATGTCACGCCACCATCGCTCCACCACCTGCCCGGTCCCTTCGAGCCGCGCCCGTGCTGCTTTTATGCAGCTCTGTCCCACTGGTCTCATCCTCCACCAACCCCCTTCCATACCCTCTCTCTTCTATAAAAGGCGCCCCCGATCTCGCCTCACCCTCCCCAGCCACTCTCCTCCATTCCCCCTCCTCCATCGAGCACAAGCACGAGAGAAGCACAAGTGCCACTTTCGGCCGCCGCACCGCTGTTGCTTCCACACCGCTCCGGTGAGCCCCTCACCTCGCCACCCGCGTCACAACGTGTTCCAGAGCCCAATGAATCTTTCGCTCCAATTGATTTCTCTTTTGTTGGACCGAAAATGCGACTAGAGGGGGAGGGGGGGGGGTGAATAGGAACACACTCACTTTTTCACAAATAATGAATCAATAAAACTTTACTCCAGTAGCTATAGAAGCTATGAAGATCAGTATATCAGTACAGTAGAAGACTAATATTGAATCTAATAAAAACCCCAAAGCGAGAGGACAAAATCAACAAAGATTGAAGTGAAACAATCTACTGGCGGTCGGACCGCTGCCTAACTGGCGGTCGGACCGATTCCCGACCGGTCTGACCGGTGGCTATAGGAGGTCTGACCGCCGGTGTACGTAATGTAAGAAACGACCGATAGCGAAGATGAAATAGATGAAACTTTTGATCTACTAATCCAAACTTGATGAAACTTGGAACACACCTTCTTTATGATAACAGGGACCTATTCCAATCGAAGATTATGATAATTCTTGGAGGAATAAAGATCCTTTTCCGTTTGATCAAAGAAGGGTTCAAAACCGAGTCAAAACGAAAACTAGGTCAAAGCACTTGCTCGTGGGTGATTGATGATCAAGATGATCCTAGATAGATTCCCACATGTCACAGCAAGCTAGATCACGTGAAGAAACCAAGCAAAAACTCACAGATCAAAGAAAGACCTAAAATAATCAAATAGAGAGAAAACGCAATGAGACAAAACATTGATCAAACTTTCCTTTGATTGATTGATATGATCAGGGCTTACAGCCACCCCATCAATGGAGGACAATGCTCAATCCAAGAGCACGAAAATCACATCAAACATCAAGAACCCTAACCTCCACAAAAGCTCTCCCTAAGAAAATTAGAGTTTACAAGAATCGCAAAAGAGGCGAAGAAGAGGTGCAGCCACCTCCCTCTCCTATTTATAGTGGAGGCTTAGACCTTCTAGAAGTTTGACTCAATTGGGCTCCCGTTAAGGCCCTAAACAAACGGGATACATACACACACATTTTAAAGCGCGTCTTTATCTCCTCTTGACCTAACTAGCTACACCTAGCGACATCTTGTGCCTCGGATTAGCTAATAGGTCACCCTTGTTCATCTTGCACCACGCTTGAGTACATTGACCTCACCCGGCATCGTTGATTGTTCTGGACCTCAGCTCTCCAAGCCTAGTCCCGATCATCCTCGCCGTTGACCGTTGTTGACCACCAAGCAACCTGCACAACAATAGACAAATAAACCGAATTTGGGAACAAGTTCTTCACAACTTGACCCATGTTAGTCAAAACATGCATCATTCAACATATATGCCTTGAAACTCATGACTTTGACCTAACACACGAATATTGCCGCCACACTGGGCGACGAACAAAGTGGAAATTGTCAGACCGCCCCCAGGGCCGATCTGACCGCCACCTATGGGCCGGTCAGACCGCCAGCTGGGACTAAGCCATTTTTCCTCTCTAGAAAACCGAAACCTACTGGAATTTTCAAACCAATAGAACTTTTGACTGGAGACTCCAAAAATTATGAGACCAAGTGCAAAAAAATCCACTCTCTTGCCTACACACTCTATTTTTGGTCCAGCTCAATTCTCACTTTCTGTAACTGGCCAGTCCGACTACTACCAAGGCCGGTCAGACCGGCCATGGATCGGTCTGACCGGCCACCCTGGCCGGTCAGACTGATTCTGGCCTGACAGCACTGAACTTTGTCGAAAACACGTGAAACGACAAACCATAAACACCATTGCCAATTGTCACATCATCCTAAGATCTGGAGCATATCCCCATGATATCCACAATCTCCCCCTTGATGAACACATTGGCAATAATCCAGAAAATATAATTTAGAGGTTTGAAAAGTAAAATACTTTCGTTTTCGCACAAAGGCACAACTTGGTCCATAAGCAAGAAAAAGCAATAGAAATGACCAAGCTGGCATCAGAATAGCATAGGCAAGTGAGATAAGGCAAAGGAAAGCATAAAAACTTTGATTTTCAGAAAAGAGTCAAAAATCTCACTTAAGGTCCATATGAAAGAACAATTGTTCAATTGACCTATGATCATTGTGAGGATTAGTAAATGCAAATCAAGTTCAGAAGAATCAATAAGACAATAAGATTGCAATTCAAAAACTCCCCCTCACTATGATCCTCAAATTTCAGAAACTTTCAAATTTTCAATTTCTCCCCCTTTTGATCATTTTTATATATCTTCTCCCTCTTTGTTCAGAAATGATATATTTTCTCCCCCAACATTGAAATATCTTCTCCCCCTTTGACAATGGAGTTATCAAGGAACCACACCTTCCTCTCATCCAGAGATAACAAATGCAGAATGAAAAAAGAAGCATAAAAAGGAGTATGCATGAAATGCAATGGAGTGGCTTCATTTTTGTATTTTTTTAATTTTCGATTACAAGAAGCTTTGGAAATTACCCAAAAGAACAAGTCAGCATTTCTAATATTGCACAAACAACATATAAAGCCTAACAGCGCTAGAAAGATCATGGTAAGACATATATATCAAAGCTAAGCATGAAGGCTCAAAAGTAAAGCAGTAGATATGATCAATTTAAGCAAATCTTCAAATTCGACAAGTTCATTAACAGGGATCCTAAAGTAAAACTGACCATGTCAAAATGTCAAAGTGAGATAAAAAATCTAACAAAGACCACATTAAGAGTCAATCAGGTCCTGTATGGAATCATTTTGCTCAGATTTCTCAAAAGCCCATTTGTCAATAGTTTTCTCATTTGCACTGAATATTGAAGTTGACTAATGATCTAACTTAGTGACAAGATCCTGGACTAGGAGCCATCCACAAACTTATCCTAGCTTCGACCAGAAGTTGATTAAAGGTATATCTTAGTGAAGAAGATCCTGGACTAGAAGCCATCCACAAACTCTTCCTAAGCATCTACTAGGGCGACAAATCTTGAGGTTCATGTCATTTCTGACAAGCAGTCCCCATGAGATCGTTTGGATCATCAAACTATCTCCAAGTTCATGTCTTTGACAAGCAGTCTCGTAAGAATAGTTTGGCACAATTTGAGCAGAAAACAATCTTGATTTCTCATATTTCACAAGAGCAGTTTTAGAATCTCAAGAACACAAAAAGCTCAAGTAATGGTCAATTTTAGATTCAAGAGCTAACAAATCAATTCTGACAGGGCCAATGTCACAAAAGGAGCACTAATTGCGCAACTCGCTAAAACATCCACAAATTGTAATTTTTTAGTTCGAGTTGTTTTAGAGTTCTAGCTCATACAACAAAGACTTATATGTATATATGAAAGTATGATAATTCTAGCAAATCAAAGAATTAGACATGGTATTGAGCAAGAATTGAAATACTAAAGCTCCAAAGGGTAACAGGCAAAGCTTCATCAATTTTAAAAGATAAGCAGAAAATCTTATACTACAATGCATCTTTTTGGATTGTTCATACCACTTGTTGTATTTTTCATATGAATACAATATGATACAATGAGATGCAATAAAAAGCCTAAAAACCTAAAAAGTTCAAAAAGATCAATAAGTTCAGAAAAAGAACAAGAAAAGATCAAAAGAACAAGGTAAGATCAGAAAAGATCGAACTCCCCCTCAAACCAACCCATAGGGATAAATTACCCCTAACTCACTTCTCAAGGTGGCAAACCTAGTTGGGTCTAAAGGCTTGGTGAGGATATCAGCCAGTTGAGCCTCGGACTCCACAAAGTGTATAACAATATCACCCTTCTTGACATGGTCTCTAAGGAAATGATAGCGAATATCTATGTGCTTGGTCCTAGAGTGTTGCATAGGGTTCTTAGAAATATTAATGGCAGAAGTGTTATCACAGAAAAGAGGAACACTAGCAAAATTTAACCCATAATCCTTAAGAGTGGTTACCATCCACAAAATCGACTACAAAGAACTAGCGCGGCTACATATTCACAAAGATGGATTGTGCAATAGAAGACTGCTTCCTAGAAGACCAAGACACAAGCGAAGTGCCTAGGAAGTGACAAGTGCCTGAAGTACTCTTTCTATCTAACCGACAGCCAGTAAAATCAAAATAAGAAAACCCCCGAATGGACAAAGATGAAGAACATGAATACCAAATACCATACATAAGGGTAGAGTGTAAATACCTGAATATGCGCTTAACGGCTTGGCGATGGAAAGTCCTCGGAGACGCCTGAAACCTCGCACAGAGGCAGACCGTGAAGTGGATGTCCGATCTCGAGGCCGTCAGTACATAAGGGAACCGATCATGCTGCGTACTCGCGTTGATCCACGGCTTCTCCTTCCTCATCTGGATCCAAAACAGTCGAAGTTTCCATGGGAGTGGAGATTTGCTTGTAGTCACCCATGTCAAAACGTTTGAGCAAGTCCTTAGTGTACTTCGTCTGATGGATAAAGATCCCTTCCTTGCATTGCTTGATTTGAAGCCCCAAAAGTAATTAAGTTCTCCCATTATACTCATCTCAAATTCCTTGGACATAGTCTCAGAAAAACTAGAAACAAGAGCATTAGAAGAACCACCAAAGATAATATCATCAACGTAAATTTGAGCAAACAGAAAGTCATTACCACGCCTAAGAATGAACAAAGTCTTGTCTACCTTACCCATCTCAAAGTCCTTCTTAAGCAGAAAGGTCTTAAGTTTATCATACCAGGCTCTAGGGGCTTGCTTAACACCATACAAGGCTTTGGATAGCTTGAACACATGATTTGGGTACTTGGGATTCTCAAAGCCCGGGGGTTGCCTAACATAAACTTCCTCCTCAATGAAACTATTTAAAAAGGCACTTTTAACATCCATTTGATATAATCTAAAACCCTTAGATGCAGCAAATGCAAGTAGAATGTGAATGGCTTCTAGTCTAGCAACAGGAGCAAAAGTCTCCTCAAAATCCAACCCCTCAACTTGGCTAAAGCCCTGAGCTGCCAACCTAGCCTTGTTTCTAATTACAGAACCATCCTCATTTTGTTTATTTTTTAAAACCCAGTGGATTCCTATAACATTTATGGCCACTAGGAGGTTCTACTAGGTTCCAAACTTTATTTCTCTCAAAATTCTCTAATTCCTCATGCATGGCATTAACCCAGCTAGAATATGATAAAGCATGTGATATATCGCGGGGTTCAAAAGACGCAACAAAAGCAGAATGAGAGTAGAGGTTTGGATCATTATACCTGGAGCGAGTGACTCGCTCATGGAGATTACCTTTTAGCTGATCCGGGGGGTGCTGCCTTTGAATGTGAAGTGGTGCACCCGGAGAGGAAAACATCTCTTCGACCTCCGCAGGTACTGCTGATGATGAAGATGCAGCAGGAGCCTCATCTGAAGGCGAAGTAACATGATTAAAACCAAGAGTTAATGGTGAGTCCATGACATGTGGGCCCGACCACCTTAAGTGCATAGTATAGACCCCCATGGACCATGGTCCATGCATTGTTTCCATGGATCAAGTCCATGACAGCTGGACCCCACCTGTCTTTCACGAGGACATTTTCCGAATAGAAAATAAATATAGAAGAAAAAGAAAATGCCGAGGGCAAATCCTGAGGGCCCCACCTATTAGAGAGAGTATCATGTCTTCCCTATTAATTTCAGGGATTAATTTGGATTTAAAACTTATGAGAGCTTGTTCTCTCTCGTTTTAAATCCAAATTGAATTACTATTGTTTATAAATTTATCTAAATTCAATCAACCAGTAAACATATATTTTGGAGTTCATTTGAATTTTTGAATGCAATTTAAATTCTTTTATGTGTATCCGAACCCTAGGCGGAACCCTAGGATCCCCTAACATAAGATTAGCTAGCATACGATGCCAAGTAAAATATGGTAGTGATAAACCCTAATGAAGGTTAGTGGTAGCTATGGTTTAGCTACGTGATATTGATAGGTATCAAGACAATAGGGTTGATCGTTAAGCAAAGACTAGCAGGTAGGAGCCCATAGACCTTATATAGTAGTTGTGCACTTAACTAGAAGTAGTCTTTAGTAGGTGCGGGAGCTAAGGATTAACCTAGTATGATAGGTTACTTTAGTGTATACCAAGCCACACAAGTAATGTGACTTAGTAAGGATCACCTCACGGATGAAAGCCAACATGCAGACACCACTAAAGATGTAAGGCTGGTGTCTAGCCAATGCTTGAAAATTCCAGCTAAGGCTCATGGAACTTTCTTAATAAATATAAAATAATAAAAGCAGTAATTAAGTGAACTAGACACCATGTGTTAGTGAGACTTGTGTCTGCCCTATGTGAACCCTGAACCTACGTATAAGTCTCACATGACTTTCATAGAACTTCCTCGATAAATAGGAAGTAATAACAAAAGCAAATCATTATATTAGCTAGGCGCAGTGTAAGGATAGCGTTGATAGGTCCCCTAGTGGATGATGGTAGTCCAACCACCAATTGGCATCGTATGGACTCCAGATATCATCCATCGTTATCCATTCATAGTCGTAGGACGATTTGTGACTTGGAGGTGGATCAGAGGATCCTAGCTAACATGGTGATATCTCCCATCGAGGTAACCGATGAGGGATATTCTTATGAATATTCTCTCCCTCCCGCTGAAGTCCTAACCCCTTATACTAGTTGACTTTCTGAGAGCCTGAACCCTCCCGCCCTCACTCCGGACCAAACGGTTGCCTACCTCTAAGCCCAACTATCAACCAAAGACCCCACCACTAGACCAAACGAATAGAGTTGGGATTTATCTACTTTGGTTTGAAGTATTTTATTCATTTCAACTATCACTAGATGTACTTCATTCTGTCTAAAGTATTTCCTTCATCAACTCCACTAAGCAGGTTTAGTTTCATCAGTAGTACTTCCTTCTTTCAGGATACCCTTATGTAGGTTTAGTTTTGTTTGAAGTATTTCCCGCTTCAAACAATCGTGGTTATATTTACTAACATTTGAAGTGTTTCATTTGTTACTTGCCTTTGGATTTATTAGATTTTATTTGGTTGTCTTTCAAACGTTCTTGGGTTCGATCATATTCTACGTAGTTAGAATCTGAAGCCATGACGGAGCAGCAGTCCAAGATAGAACAAAAACAAGACCAAGATTATCAGAATATTGACCAAGGTTATCAGAATGTTGAGTAAGATTTGATCATTTTACACATACTTTTGAAATGCAATTATGTTGTTTGAAAATTTGAAATTGCATTGCTATGATTTATACAAATATGTTGATTTAGCTCATGGCTACTACCTTAACGATAATTGTGTATAAACTTCCAATCTTTGAACTTGGACACTGTCCTTTGTCACCCTAGACTAATAGTATACATACTAGCTACTAAGTCAGTACCTAAGTGTCATGTTTAGTCTTGCTTATGTACATTGGTATGCGGGCAATGTTTGCCCCGACATTATATAAAATTTAAAACTGCATTTGGGTAGTCAAGGTTGGAGTCTGGCTAGTATGTTGACTAGAAAAGTATTTCAAAACAAAAGAAAACCAAAATCAGATTTCGACTTGGGCGACTGGAAAGCGTGGTTGGTTCTGGGAAGAGCACGATAGAGTGGGTATGGGGAAGTACCGCCCGAGTCAATAAAGAACTGAGTTCTTGTAATAGCCTTCTTGTGTAAAAATAGTACAACCATAAGTCTATAATGGGTACGACCAGGCTGATTAATTTGTTTACCTCATCGCAGCTTCACCATTGGTGGGTGTGTGGGTGGGTATGGGTAGAAGCCACTGAACTACACGGCGCAAGTGGGAGACCTTCCGGGGGTGCGGCCCAAGGAGGTGATACCTAGCAGGTGGGGTTGCATTGAGGTGGAGCATTTTAAAGGTCTCATGATAATCAACTTAGTCACACATTCATGAAAGTGTGTCAAGGACATTATAAGTTGATTGTCTCTTATAGGTAAAGTGTACAGACTCTGCAAAGTATAAAAACTATTTGGATAGCCGTGCCCACGGTCATGGGCGGTGCCGAAAACTTACTTGAATTAGCTTCTATTTTTGTAAAACAATTTGTGTGTGGAATGAAAAGATGGGTTGGAGCCCAGAGATTTGAAATGGTCTGGTTGAGAACCAGTGAGAAGTACGAGATGTGACCCGCGAAAGAACATGAGTATTGGGTGGATGGAGCTACTCAATGGTATAGCAGGTTGGAGCCTCTACTAGGATTTTTATAACAAAACTCAACTTTGTTAAAAACATATGTTAGTTAAAAATGCTAGGTCTCAGGATTTGCTACTACTTAATCTATTTCAATAAATGGCTTTATACAAACAAAAGAACCACAAGCCACTCCTTTGACCAGCTTTGCATATTATATAACTACATTTTGTGTGTTGGTTCGAAAGTACGGTTGTGTACTCATGCTCGCTCAATATATTATTATTCAGTAAGCATAAAAGAAGAAGGCTATGTGGGCACTTATGAACATTCGTCAAAATTGGATATCAAGAAGGCCAAGAACTAGGTTGTGGGCCCCAGTCGATTGTCAGTGGATATACCGTGAGGGTTTCATGTGGTATATTTTTTATTCTACTTCTGTTGTTATTCTTTGAAAGGTATTTGGCCTGGTCGGCCATTCTGCAAGTCAAAAGTCGTAAAATGTATTTATGTTTGATTATTATTATGCAATAGTTTTATATTTTTGTGATGTGTTTGATATTCAATGACGTAACTGTGGGCACTTGCTACTGATCCAGGGATTGGTGCCATGAACACAGAAGTTTCTAAATTTCAATTAATGCTTAATATTGAGGATGCGACATCAAACATGCATACACGTGCAACCATCGTCGATCCCTGCCGGGGACACCCATCACGCTATCTCCGGTGGCCCCGAGTCTATTCCCTACAACTGCGTCATCTCTATGCCGAGCTCTTTGCTCCAATGCTTATGTATGCATGTATTCTATTTGTACGGATGAATGAATTTATATACACACGCATGATGTGATATGTGCTCGATGTCCTTTTCTCCCATGCTAGTCGCTTCTCTTCTTCGACATTGGCTAACTCAACGTTGTGACTTCCTCACTAACAGCGTCAACCTCCCATCTTCATTGCTACTAGCATGTCCACCATAGTCGTTGTCCAACGATATAGAAAATCTTCTCGCTATCGCCGGTAACGCTGTGCCCTTTACCAACAATGGCACACTCCTAGGCCCTATCTGCCCCGATAGCCTCATATCGTCTATAGCTCATCTGCAATGCAAAGCTTTATCTCCTCTTTGTCATGTGGTTCACGAGTTTAATGGAGATAAGAGAAGAAGATCCCGGACTAGAGGCAAGAAATCAGGATTTGGTACGCGTGGGGTTACACGATTGGCGCATGCATTCGATCTCTCCTCGCAACTTCCTTTCTTCGCGTGCTCTTGGTTGGGGTCCACCTACAGTCGTGACAAGATGGCGCACCAGGATTTGTTCTACAATAGTTTGAGTGGGTTTACTTGTTTCTCTGGGAGGATCTCCACATAACCGAATAGTCTTATTCTTGTATGTTGGGCCTGCTTGCCTTTTGCGTCCTGGCCGAACCATCCCTAGGTTGTTTTGTTGGAAATATGCCCTAGAGGCAATCATAGAGATGATGATATTTCATTATGTTCATGATTTTGATAATATGTTATCGTGTTCCTTGAATGAATCATTTGTTATAGATCAATATGTATATGACTTGTTGGTGGAACTCTTTAACTTATATGATGTCATTCTAAATGTATCCCTAGTCGGAGGTCACTGGTCGGAACACCAGTGACTATATGACTAGCACATGTATTGATTGATGATTTGGTTTCACCGGTCATGGATATGGGGATATCGAATCAATAATGTGAGCACATGTTAGAGAACATGGGGTTGGATAGACCCATCATTGAGATACTATTGATATTGTTATGAATCTATGTGTCATTAGTTAGTCTCAAGTAATGATGATGTATAATCCTTAGACTTGAGATCAACATGGTTTCCTACATGTGTAATGACACTCTTAGGGGTTGCCAAACGCTACTTGTAACTGGGTAGTTATAAAGGTGGCTTCCGGGTATGCTATGAAACATGCGAAGGGATGTGACTGGTCAAGATGAGATTTGCTCCTCCTAACATAACAGGAGAGATGTCTCTGGGCCCCTCGTGGTGATCGGATAAAGAAAGTTCATGGCCATGCCACTAGTGGTCGAAGTGTCGACCACGTGAAGTTATCCGACACTCGATCGAGTAAGTATTGAACAGTCCATGGATGGCACAACATCTCACCTAGAGTTCAACCAGACATCGTGAGGCAAAGGGAGAATGCATGAGTAGGTCGCTTAGTTCGATCAGTTACGGACTAGTCGTATGGAGATATGATGTGGTCGTAGATTGATCGAACGTAATCACAGAATGGTAAGGACCTGGTCGTAAGGAGTTACGAATTGGTTGGGACCAAATACGATCTGTTCTTATAGAGATACGAACTGATCGCATGTAATGAGGACCTGGTCATAGATCATATTACATCAAGGTTCGTCCGCTATTCTATGTGTTTTTGGAAATCATTATGTGCTTCTAGGTACCGCTAACGACTGGTGGTCGGAAAGGAGTTTCTGAGTCATAACCGATTGCACATGAACCTGTAGGGTCGCACACTTAAAGGGCTAGCATCTGTTTTGAATGGTGATCCAAATTCGTATAGGCCACAAGTTCCTAATGGGCCTCAAGTCCGAAACCCATCATGGATACCTATATAAAGAGGGGCGGTGGCATGGGGTAAGAGAGAGAGGATGATCTTTGGAAGAACTCCCGAAACCCTAATAGCCACGCCTTCTCAACCACGCTGCCGGTACTAGCACTCCAGCGCGTGGTGATCCTGCCCTGTACGTGTGGATACCTCGGAGGTGTTGTTGCGAAGCATCAGTATTAGGACGATCCGCGACTCGTGATGATCACCGGAGTCGGAGGAGAAGTCGTGTGGTGAGTACGACCACTCGAAGGAGCAGACACATGGCGAGTGCGACCACTCGAAGGAGGAGACGCGTCGTGAGTACGACTACGACTGCATCAACTCACTACAACGACTCTACTTCCACTACGAGTCGGCGCGTCTAGCGGTAATCTCGTGATCTATTTCTAACGGGGGTTCCTTGGTTGCGCTGTAAATTTTTGTTTGTGCTATCGTAGCCTTGCCGTGTTCCCAACAAGTTTGTGTTGGAGTCGTGAGTTAGTAGGGACCGAATTAGAGTCGGCACCCAAATATGAGTCAGCCCTTGACTTATAAATATAAAGTGGTACGTACCATGTAAAAATCAAAGTTTTAGTTACGATATAAATCGCGTGATACATGTTTGCCTTTGGCTGTTAGTGTGTATCCTTGTATCGTGAGTGCACTTTTTTTAGGAATTCATTGAGGGTTCTTCATGCGTGTGAGTTTCAGCTGAGGTGTCGATTTTCACCCGCTGGATTAATTGATCCTCTCTCTTGTTCACGTGTTGTGGTGTACACGGGTTGAGGATTTTATCTACCCTAGTACGAATTGTGTCCGTAATTCGTGCTCTACATATCTATTTAGGAATTTTCATTGCAAAAAATTGGGCAACCTTCGATTTAATCTCATATCGAGGCTCGATCCGCATCATCAAGGCTTCCTCATCATTGAGCTTCTTCGCCACTAACTTCTTTGACAATACTGACGCTCACCACTTGTCGTCGCGACCCTTCACTCCTTCGACTCTGGCCTTTCTCTTCAATGACATTGGTAAGCAACACGATATTTAACTGCATTGAACGGTTAAGGTGAGTAATATGACATTGTCTTCATCTCCGCCGTCATCTCGGCTCTTTATTTCCTTGTAGATCATTGCATTCTTCCAGGACAGATTCGACATCATTTAATATCATATCGAGGTTCGATGCACATCACCAAGGCTTCCCCATCATTGGGCTTCTTTGGCCACCGACTCCTTCGACAGCACCGACACTCACCACTTGTTGTCACAACCCTTCACTCCTTCGACTCTGACCTTTCTCCTCAACGACACAAGTGAGCAACACGATATTGTCCTGCATTGAACGAATAAGGTGAGTAGTATGACATTGACCTCATCTCTGCTGTCATCTCAGCTCTTCCTTTCCTTGTGTGTCAATGTCTTCTTCTAGGACAAATTGACGCTATTACACTCTTTCGTGGTCTCCTCCAACACCATTCGTGTTCTCCTTGTTATAACTTTTATTTATTCAATTTTTTATTATTTTTATTGGAGTTTGTAAACAAATCAAATTGCTAATTTTATTTAATTTATTCTAAAATTTATTTATTTATGTATTTTACTTTGGAATTCGTATGAAAATCAAATTGCAAGTTTTCTTTTATTTTTATTCGAATTTCAATTCTTTTATATTGGAATTTGTATACAAATCAAAATTTTAATTTTCTTAAAATTTTATTTTGAATTACAGTTATTTAGGGATTTTACTTTAGAATTTGGATCCAAATCAAATTGCTAATTTTATTTTATTTTTTATTATGAGTTTTAATTATTTTTGGTTGGGATTCTCATACAAATCCAATTACTAATTTTTGGTTTAATTTTTATTATGACTTACATTTATTTAGAGATTTTACTTTGGAATTTGTATCAAAATAAAATTTCTATTTTTATTTTGAATTTCAACTTTTTTGTTGAAATTTGTATACAAATCCAATTGCTAATTTTTGTTTTATTTTTATTATGAATTACAGTTATTTATGGATTTTACTTTGGAGTTTGTATGGAAAACAAATGTCTAATTTATAATTTTTTATTCCAAATTTTAGTTATTTTTTTGGAGTTCGTAGACAAATCCGATTGGTAGTTTTTGTTTTTTTAATTACAAATTATATTTATTTAGGTATTTTATTTTGGAATTCGTATGGAAATTAAATTTCTAACTATATTTTATTTTCATTCCAAATTTTAGTTATTTCTGGATTGTACTTACATGGACTCTTTATTTTAATCTAGACTGTTATAATTTGGATCCACCACGGGACACCTGGTTCAAAGATATTTTGTCTCATTAAAAGCCACATACGTACCCTCCAGTTTAAACTCAGTGACGCACACATGTGATAATATGTATGGTGATCCCCAATCAATTTTGTTCTAAATTCGCCACTGGCCAAAGATGTAACCAAGCTGCAAGGAGCTCTTTATGGACATGCAGTGGTAGTGTGGTCCACTAACTAGGGGAGACGGTCATCATGTCCTGCGGGCGCGCGGACACGGTGAGCCTGTAGAGGCGCCAGAAGCACACCGCGAGGAAGACCACCGCGGCGAGCGCCACGAGCGCCGCGTACGCGCGGAACCTGAGGTCGATGCTCACAGACGACGAGGAGTCCGTCTGAGAGCTGCCTAGTCCCTGATTAGAACTCGACATGTCTCTGCATGTATGCGTGTTTCCTCTGTAAAGAAGCAATGGAATCCAAAACGATCAATGGCCGGCGATGTTTGTGTCTGCTCGGCTCGACGATGTGTGCAACATATATAACATGATATCGTGTACTGCTCCTAACTCCAGTGTCCTAGAATATGTTATCTTCAAGCCGTGTTCTGTGACCATGCTGCGGCACATGTTGCACAACTACAGGCATATTCGGCACATGCTGCGGCACGCGACGAGAGGAAATTGTATAAAGGGAGGTGAAAGTTCAAACAAGCAACTTACAGATCCTACTCACTTGATGCTTCTAATACGTCGTTGGCTTGATTGCTGGTCTATTTTACAGAGAGAGGATGGACGCGCGGCGCTGCGCCAAGGAGTTGATGCTGATAGGATGCGTCGGGTGGCGAAATAACTCTTCCATAGTTGTCGGACCCGAATTTTCTTAACTCAAAATTCTCTGTAAAAAAATTCTGCGCTACTCCCTATATTAGTAGGTAGCGCTCACAGTATACATCGCTGAATCATTTTTAACACATCGTAAACCGAATCAAACATAATATTACAACCATCAGAGTTAAATAGACCGCGTCGGATCGAGTTTACATAAGAGGGCCGAACATGCCAAATGAGTTCATTACACAAAATACGAAATAGGAGCGGAAGCAAAAGGGCAACATGACTCCCCACAGCAAGCGACTGTGGTGCCATGTGTACAACCGATATTAACAAAAGACTTAGAGAATATTGATTGTACGCAAGTACCAACGGAGTCAGCTAAACTGTGACGAGTCTTAGACTACAAAACTAACTACTCTTCGCGTTGGTGTTGACCGTCGACATCTTGATCCTCGTAGTAGGTATAGTCGTTCTGATCAACGGATTCTGAGGATTTGGGGAAAGAGCGAGGGTGAGCACGACTTCCGTGCTCGCGAGCCAACACAACAGATACAATAATAAATATGCAAGGATAAACAAGGATAGTTCGGGTTCTTTTATTTGCGCAAAGCAATATTTATGATTACATATATTAGAAAACCCTATCACTTGGCATTTTAACCAAATTATATTTTATTAAGGAGATTAAGTGTGCAATATCAATAACAGTGGAGGTTACCTCCACCTCATGCTTACATCCACCTATTATCAGCACTGGGTAGGACTACCCAGGGAAAATCCAAAACAAGGCTAGATGAGCCCGTCATATTTTTCAACCCACCCATAAAGTTTTATGAACAGAACTAACTCTTGTAAGTTCCTATGTCCGCCCGTGACCGTGAGCACAGCTGTTTGAACAGTTTATTTCTCTGCAAAGACTGTACACTTTTCCCACAAGAGATAATCGGCTTGATATAATCACACGTTTCCTTGGACATGTAAATCAAGGGGAGATTGCCATAAGGCCTTTACAATGCATCTCTCAGTACTTATTACACCCGCTGAGGTTTCACCTGAGGTGGGTTACGCTCTCACACCCGCGTTAACCCTTGCCCCAGACCCTCCCTTGCGCCATCAAATGGCTTTTGCCGTGCACTCCGACCCTCCGCCATGAAGGTTTACGGCGCCGCGAGTCATCTACCTATCACAACTCATATTAACGGATATAAATTATTTAGCCAGGTCGACACCATTATAGACTTGTGGTTGTATTGTTTTACAATAGGAGGACATCACAGGATTAAGTCCTTAAAGTTATCTGGGCAGTTCATACCACATACCAAACACATACCAACATATCCTAGACTACATTAGTACCCAACCACATACTCCCCAACATACCATCCACCCAGATGGGGTATTAGCAAGTTTTTAGGGTTTTGAGAAGAGTAAAACAAATTAACTCAACTATTTCCTTCATTTACCCCAATGACTGCCCAAAATAATCTTTAAGTTTAAAGGATGATGATTGAGGTGGTTAATACCCCGGTACTCAAGCAAGACTAGCATGACGCTCAAGTACATCTATAACTAGTAGGTTACCATATAATTACTAGGGTGACAAGGATTAGAGAATTCAATTATCAAGGAAATGGTATAATAATTATTTAATAATCAAGTTGGCATTTAATTATCTTAGGGTATTTGACATACATTTGCATAAGAAATTAAAGCATGCAATTTGCTATTTTAAAAGAACATAATTTGTATAAAATGTAGGTTCAACATGATTAAAGTATTGATTCGCCTAGGTCAAAGGCTAGAGAATCTTAGTAGTCTTGAGCTTGGTCGAAGTGGGGTCATCCGGCTTTTTCGAACTCTACTCAAACGATCGAACCAGAAAAGAAAAGACAAGCAATCAAAACAAATAATACAATATCCACAATAAATGAACTCCAAAATTAACCAAACCAGTGCTAAAATATAGGTTTTGAAATTCATAATTTTCGGGTACAAAATTTATAATTTTAGGAGTTATAACGAAGGAGATATGGATTTTTAAAACTTTACAATTTGATTTTAAATTGAAAAGAAAATAGAAAAACAGGAAAACTCCTGGGCTGACACGTGGGCCCTTGGCATAGAGCCTTTTCGATCCACCGCACGGTCGCGTGGACGAGTTTCGCGCGACAGTCACGGGACGGCGGTAGTATCGGAGGATGCGGGCGGTAGTACCGGCGGGTAACAAGCGATAGTACTGGGAAACAGTAGCTACGGGGAGGAGGAGGGCGGAAGCACTGGTGTGGAAATGTGAGCGGTAGTACTCGCGGGTAACGCACGGTAGTTCCAGGATTGCGGTAGTTCCGGGGAAACGGAAGGCGAAAGTACCAGAGCGTGTGAGCGGTAATACCGACGGGCAACGAGCGGTAGTACTGGAGCTTCGGATTTCAGTGGCAGAGAGAGAAAATGGGGCGCTGGCTACTCGCTGGAGAAGGAGGAGAGAGTCGGGAAGGTGGGGGTTGGCTTCGAGGTGGCTGTGAGAAGCTCCAGGCGGCGGCAATTGGTCGGAGATGCTTCGGCGGAGGAGAATGGAGGCGGCGGCGTAATTTGGGGTAGCTCGGGTTGCTCGGCAATGGAGGAGAGGAAGGGAGCTGGAGGAAGCGGGGATGAAGCGGAGGGAGGGGAGAGGCTTTATAGCGAGAAGCGAAGGGGGGGCGGGCCGATGACCTCGGGAAGGCAAGAGAGGATTGGGCGGCGTGGGCATCAGCGCCAAGCGGCGCTGCAGCGGAGGACCGGGCGGTGCGGCGACGCGGCGACTGGTAGGCGGGCGTGGTGGCGGAGAAGCTGGAGCGAGGCGCGGAGTCTCGGGTGGCAAGCGACGCCGGAGATCGCGGGTGGCAGGCGGCGCCGGCGCAGAGAGGTGACGTGAGAGAGAGAGGGAAATGGGGAGGAAGTAGAAGTAAGAAGAAGCGCGGGGCAGGCTGGGCCGGGGAAAAAAGAGGGGCACTGTGGGTCGGGCCGGGAGAGAAAAAGAGAGAAAGGGAGAGAGAGAGCAATTTGGAATTTTTCCAAATTCTGATTCTTTTTTAAACCCAACAAAATTAAAATTTGAAATTTGAAGTTTAAATTTTTGAGAAGTTTTTGAAATTAAACTATTTTTTTTGAATCTTCTATAAAATGATGTTACAATAGTTGCCGCATGGTTGGGCATAAGGCGGATCAAAGAATAAATATCGTTGGGATAATTTTTACTAGAACACTAGAGTAAATACGACTCTGAATAAACTTAAAAGATATCGGACGAGCCCAAAAAAAACTGATGAATGTAACAAGGTCAAGCGGACGACGGACAAAGAAAAGAACCCTACAAGTGAAACCGTTGACCGTGTTACCGCTCCCGTGGTTAGATGGTTGATTGCTGTTTGCTATCAGCATCTTAGCTATATGTTTGGACTCCTTTGTTATCGTTCTTACGTCGAACTGCCCCTAAGCATTGCAGCAGGGCCTGGGAGCTTGGCTCTGTCTAGTTAGATTGGGTGAAGAGAGTCCGTACAATACTCTGTTATCTGTAAGTCTGTTTCAGGTTTCAATAAATGAATAAAAAAAGTACACTTAGTAATTTTGACATACGCTGTTAACTGTACGGCTCTGCCGCTGGTAGTACAATAGATAATGTACTCTGTGATCCAATAATGATAGTATGCCTTTGATAGCAAGTAGAATAATGTTGGCACGTACATTCGTGCCAATGATAGCAAGTAGAATAATGTTGGCACGTACATTCGTGCCAACTATTGCAGACAGAGTTTCATTGTTTTCCTCTTATATCACTGTTTACTATATTAATAGTAATTTTGATTTTTTTTTTCTCAATGTTAATGTTAAAAACAGCACCCTCCGCTATGCCCCCGGGGGCGAACTACCCACCGTACGCTATGTGTGAAATTCAGACTCTTAAAGCATGAGAGCACGGTAGTGTCACGACAGAGGACACTACCGTGCCAACTATTGCAGATAGAATTTTATTAATTTTCTCTTATGTCACTCTTCACCACACTAATAGTAATTTTGATTTTCTCTCAACGTTAATTTTAAAAATAGTACTCTCCGCTGTGCCCCAGGGGGCGAACTCCCCACCGTACGCTATGTATGAAATCCAGACCCTTAAAGCACGGGAGCACAGCAGAGAACACTGCCGTGCCAACTATTGCAAATAGATTTTCATTGTCTTTCTCTTGTGTCACTGTTCACCACACTAATAGTAATTTTGATTTTCTCTCAACATTAATGTTAAAAATAACACCCTCCGTCGTGCCCCAGGGGGCGAACTCAAATCCAGACCCTTAAAGCACGGAAGCATGGCAGAGGACACTGCCGTGCCCTGGAGGCACGGAGGTGGTGAATCCGTGCTAGGGAGGCACGGAAGTGCCGAGTCAAAACGAAAAATTCGATTAAAAAATTATTTATAACACTATTTAGCATAATTTGAAACTTTTTTCAAAATATTTTTCCTTTAGATTTTTTATTCTTATTTTTTTACCTCGCACTCGCAGCTTCAAATGTATTTTCACATGTACTAGAAAAAAATTTCACAAAATTATTCACATGAAATCACGGCGCAACACAACACACACAGCTTCAAACATGGGTGTTAACCGTTGCCATCATCACCCTCGCATCCCTCAGTGGCTCAGTGAGTCAATGAACGTTGCATGTGATGCACTATTTGACGATGCAGCGGCGGGTAGTACGTAGTACACCGCCAGTCGTGGCGGCGGGCAGTACACCGTGACCGATAACTGTGTACTACTACCCACCGTTGCCTCATACTGATTGGGTGCGCCGCCACTGTCGTTGCGTCCTCTTCCCCTTCCATTCCCAACTCCCCCCTCGCACAGCTTCTTCCTCCTCCTCCACGTCCCAGATATGGCGCAGGTGGGGAGCGGGAGGTGGGCGGCGTGAGTGGGGAGGACGGCGCGAGAGCGGGCACCGGCGATGCAGGTGGGAGCGTGAGATTTGGCGTGGGTGTGGACTGGGGAGCGAGAGAGAGAGAGAGAGGAGGGGGTGGGAGTGCGGTGCGAGACTGGACACGAGAGCACTACGGCGCTAGGGTTGTCCGCAAGAGATTATCCGGGCCGTCGGTGTCCTGATTTTGACGCCGAAAAGGGTGGGAGAACGGACGACTACCAACTCACATTTTTAAGTAGTAAAAATCTATTGGTTGAATTTCCACCTAGGCTTCCTCACCCGCACCCATGGACAGGAGATGACAAAATACATGTAACACTGTAAAGATCTGTAATAATAACAGGGGAATAAATCTGGACTGCCCATCGTATGTTTTGGTTAAAGGCCCATCAAAGGCCACTGGTACGTAGGAACTAATATTTTTAGTAGGTTACATCAACACAATTTTGCAATAACTTCTATAAACTAGTAGATTGCTACAATCAGAACCAATTGGAACTTGGAAGAAGGGAAAGAAATATAACCTCAACTAGAACAGAAGAACTCTTCAAGCATTCTATACATCTACGAATTATAGGAAGGAGGCACGTTCTGCCAAGGCCAAACTTTTGGATGCCAGCAAAGAGCAAACTATAGGAAACTTAATTGATATTAAAAAATATGTGTACTACAGGACAAATGATCTTATCTAAGCTTTTGCGATGCTGATGCGACCCCATCACCAAAAGACAAACAAAGGCAAATGCAACATGCATTAAAAGGTCCAAGTGAAGAACTGAAAATAATGAACATTACATGTACTTTTTTACAGCTATCGGTACACCATTATTTTCACAAATACTAAAGAGTGAATAGGTAAGTGTTGTATACAATAATAGTTTATTGAACTTCACAGCTAAGTAGGACAATAGTGCATGAAAATTACAGAAATACCAAGAGGCAAAGCAACATATTGTGCAAGAATTAACCAAAACAGATTAGTACTCAAAACCCAAGTATTTGTATCATATTCACAGAGAAGTAAAAAATATCCATCTAACAGAAAGAGGCATAGATAGACTGCTTGCATGTCCTCTCACCTGATATGAGTGAGTTCATCACATATGACTGTAGTATTTGAACTGTGTAAAACAATGCAGCAAAGAAAAGAGAAAACTTCACATTCCTCACATGTTCAACCATGGAAACATACCAAAGCGCTGACAACTGAGATAAACACATGCAAACACACCATCGCCTGCGCATGGCAGTGCCAATCCAGTGCTCCTGGAATAGAAAGCACAATCAGGAATGACCAATCCAAATGAATCAACAGTTGAGATGAGACATGGTATGGTAGAAGAGTCATGACAGGTAAAGGTTACCAACCCCTATATTCTGTGAAAGAGAGGCTTCTGAATTAAACTTCATCCAGGATCAGCACCTCAAAAACTTTCCATGTATCCCTAAAGACGTCAAAATACCTCCTTACAACTTAGGCACTCATACAAGCCATTATAAGATAGGATGGGAAACTAGCCACTTGCACCACAGAGATCGGATGGAGTGAACAAAGCAAAGTCATCGAAAAGAAGAATATGTGGAACTCCTATTAGGATTATTTTTATGAGCGGATGGATTTCAATGGAAGAACGATTTACTGATGGCATGTGAAGCTCTAATGGTACCTGTGGATATCAACAAATTTGAACGGAAGAAATGAAGAATGTCTTCAATAGACAAATGGTTCACTAATGGCATGTGGAACTACCTTTAATTGCCTTTTGGTAGCGATACTGGAACCTTTTGGAAGTGCTCTGCTTGTGCAGCAAAACATGACATGGCAGCTTTCATTGGATTAGAGCAAAGACACTAAAAATGGAAAATGTAGAATTCTGTAGAATTATTTCACAGAGAAAATATGACTTTAGCACTGAGTGAAAGTTCACTGTTTTGTAATGCAAATCAAATTCATGCACCTAGCCTCTAGATGCGTCATCTTGCATTGGTAACATGAGGCGTACGTGCATTACTGCATAAAAAATGTGACGTGCAGATTCTCTCCTGAAATGAAACAAAACACAAAGTTGCCAATTACTTATGTTATATAGAATGACAAACAATTCTAAAGTTTTTTACTAACATAATAAAAGTAGATATTAGTTGACATTGTATTCGGGAAAACTCAAGCTCAAAAAGAAAATAAGGAAAACCTAGTATTTCTTACCACAAAGCCTCGACATGAATACTGTTGGCCTCGTCGGTTACTACGCACGCGAAAAAACTGGACACACACACACACACACACACACACACACACACACACACGAGAACACATGAGCACTGGAAGAAGATGAACACTCAAGACAGTTCTCTTGGTGCTGCCCAAAACTGCACAACTTTTCTCCTTTTCTTCTCTTATATATACTAGCAAATAAATGAAAACAAAAGACATATTTCATGCGTAACTGAATGCTTCATGGCTTCATGCGTAACAATTGCACTTCACTGCGCATGGCTGCCATTAGCTCCATGCAAATCAAAAACTGAAGCACTCAATGCACAAACGTTACATAAAAAAAATAGTAAACGCAATAACTAGCAAATGCAATAACCAGTTATTAAGAATTATTCAACAAACACCCCATAATACTTGATGTGCTTTCTTGACGATGCCGATCCTTGTGTGCAGCTCGTCGCGCCCTCCACGCCACACCCCCGCCTGACGTCGTGCCACGCGTTCGCCCATGCACCGTAGATGCCCGCCGTGCCACACGCGCCCCTGGCTGCTCGCACTCCGCTGTGTCGCCGTGCGCAGTCGCACGCTGTGCAATGCTGATGGTGAGCACATAGAGCCGGTTGCGAGTGCGGTTTACCCGAGTAAGTGTGCAATGCTGCCAGTCGTGGATCGTGAGCGCACCATACTGGATGAGCGTCTGATAGCCATTCTCATTGAGCTGTTCGAGGCTCACTATGTTACTACGCAATTGTGGGATATAGTACACCCCCGTTAGCGCAAGGTGCTCTCCATTCCGGCAAGTGAACAGGACGGTGCCACGTCCGCGTATTTCCACCACTGAGCCGTCGCCGAACTTGACAAGCCGATGACACCCTTGTCCATCTCTGTGAAGCTTGCTTGGCACCCAGACATGTGATTGCTAGTGCCGGTGTCCAGGTACCAAGCGTCATTATGGGCGTCCTCCTTGCGCCCTAGATGCACATGCGCGTGCGCCTCGTTGAGCATCACGTATGTATCCGCGCCCACAGATGTCTTGGTGAGCGCTCACACCTGTGCCATGAGAAGTGTATGCTTGTCGTCATCGTCTTGCGTTGGGTGGGCCTACTTGGTACGCTTTGGCTTGCAGCGGTTGTCACCACCGCTGTCGCTGCCCTTGTCACCGCTGGAGGAGTTGCCGCCTTGGTCCCTCTTCTTGGTGCGTGCGAGCCACTCCTCCTCCTCTTCCTCCTTCTTCAGCACGACGACGTCCGTGGTATGCTCGCATGCCACAACCATTAGGAGAGCCGACTCATTGTTCTCTTTAGCATTAGTGAGATACACCCGTCCTTTCTTCGGCTCATCACACTCAGACGCGAAATGGCCAAACTTCTGACAATTGAAACACTAGATCTTCGACTTGTCGAACTTTTCACGATGTTTCTTCATGTCGCCGTCTTGGCCACAGCCACGGCCATCGCCGCGCTCGCCATTCTTCTTTGTGCCGCTGTCGGAGTCCTCGCCGCTCCTCTTTTCTTCGGCGGCTTTGGCCTCCCACTCGGCAGCGTGAGCAGCAGGTGCTCTCCTTCTTCCATGTCGCGCCGCCACCCCTTCAATCTCTCCTTGTACGCCCTCAAGCGTCCGATGGCTTCCATCACCGACAACGCTGATACATCGTCCCATTGCTCAATGGTGCCGACAATCGATAGGAATTTGTCGGAGATGGAGCGTAGGAGTTTCTCCACGACATTACTCTACTTCTCCTTGGTATCGAGAGCACGTATCTCGTTGACCATGGTGGTGAGATTCAAGGCGAACTCAATGATTTTCTCCGAATCCCCCATGTAGATACGCTCAAACTCACGTGTGCCTTCTTGACACGTTCGTCGCTGTAACAGCCCAAAATTTCAATTTCAGTTGAAAATAAGACCTTAATTATTTTTGTGGATTTTCTGGAAATTTTAAAAGCTTTTCTCTAAGTATTTTAAAACTAAAATAATTTATGTGCAAAATCTATTACCAACTAAAAGTTGGAATTAATTTATTTAAGTCCAGAATGCCTCATAGAATTTCTGTGAATTTTCTCAAAATTTTTGGACTTCATTTACTATTTTCTAAAGCCTATTTGAATTTCTGGAATTAAATCAATTGAAAAAGTTTTAAAAATCCATTTGTGACAAGGGCGAAGCCCGGCCAAGTCGCGCGCGTCTCGACCCATTTCTCCCCGCGCTGAAATAACGCGGGCCGTCCGATCGAAATCGGACGGCCGACATCAATCCACCCAGCGCCCTCTCTCCCTCTCTCTGTCTCGCTGACAGGTGGGCCCGCCTGCACAGCGTCGTCTTCCTCGCCTCCTTCTTCCCCGCGCAACGCCGCCATTACCGCACCTCGGGAGTTCTTCAATTCCGTGATTCCCTCCCCCATTACTCCCGCATTTGCGCGCGTTCAAGTCGCCCGTTACCGCCGCGTTCATCCCCGCTTTACCCCACCATTTCGCCCGATAACGCCCCACCTCTCTCGCCGCCATATCCGCCCACGACCTCCATCTCCGGCCTCCCCGCCTATAAAGCCGCCCATTGCGCATTCTCTCCCGCATTCCATTCCACTTACTCCCGTAACCTCGCTCGCTCTCTCTCGCCGGCAATTGGAGTTTTCCCCCTCGGTGGCCGTAGCTCCTCCGCCGCTCTAGCGCCGCCACCGGTGAACCTCCGGCCGCCTCGACCGCACCACCGGCTTCGCCTCGGCACCGCGAACCTGGTGCGCACCTCCACCCCTAACGCCACCGAGCACCCTCCCGCTAACGAGCGAGAACCTCGCCGCCGCTGCCCGTCGCCGACCATCTTCCGGCCACGTCCTCGCGTCGCCAGGTAGCGCATCACACTCAGTATCACCTCCTGATCAATTTGCGACCCTCGCCGGTGCTCACCGCGCCGCCGTGCGCCTGCACCCTCGGTTCCCGGGCGCCTCCCCTCTCCGGCGCCGACGTGGCTCGCCACCTCGGCGCCACCTCATCGTTTCGGCGTGCGTGGCGCCAAGTCGGGCGCCAGCGCCACACTGCCAGCGGCCAGAATAGCGCCAGGCCAAAGATACCGCTTTCTTCTTGATCATTGCGTGCACCGAGTCCACCATGGACTTGCGCCTCGCTGTGGACTCAGTCCATACTGTTCGGGCCCACATGTCGGTCTCTATGAGCGATCACGCTGACGCATGCTTGCGCAATAAATGGAATTTCCTTTAGAAAGTTAATTCGGAAATTCGGAAATTCTGATTTTAGGATTTAATTTAGGTTTTAAAACTTCCAGGAGCTCGTATTTCTACATACAAACTCCGATTTAGATGATTCAAATTTCTAAATTTGTATAAAATCAAGATCTAGCTAAATAAACCAAAATTATTTAATTTGGACTTAATTTGTATTTTCATTTGAATTTATTTGAGTTCTTTTGAATTCTGTTTGAATTTGGATTATTCTCGCGTATAGATTTTGACGACTCCGGAGAGCTTGACCCTATTGAGGAAGTAGAATACCAGGAATTTGATCAAGGCAAGTTACACCATTGACCATTTTGCCCCCAATATTTAAAATTACTTAATTTCTGTTTTAAATTATTATTGCATGCATAATTGTATTTAATTATTTTAAATTCCTGTTTTAAATACTTAATTATTCCAATTCCTTTGTATAACCACATTTGAATGTTGTATTACCAATTCCTTGTCACCTTAGTCAAATGAATTAAAAAAATAAATTTATGCTTAGCAAATGCTTAGACCGTGAAATATTTGATTTTTTGAGAATTTAGCCAAGACTTCAAAATTTGATAAAAAGCCTATGACATTGTTTTGTCATGGTGGACTTTTGCAAATGTCTTTGAAAATTATAAAGATAAAAGAAAATAGGTTTGTACTTGGGCAAACATGGACCGTTGGTGGGTGCAGGTTTATGCACGGGCTCGTCTAGTTAGGACTGAGACCCAGGGTTTTTATTGAAAGTTGCCCAAGTAGGTTAAGGGCCGGTCTTTGAGCCGCATCTTGCAAAGCTCCACAACGTACTACCACATATTCTGTATGGGTAGAACCAGGCTTAATAATTTGTCTTACCTCATTATTGTTTATGCCATTTTGTTGTGTGGGTGTCGGTTAGACTTTATTCCCACTTGGCGCAAGAGGGGGCTTCCGGCAAGTGGTTAGCCTAATGGAAGTGAAACCTTAGCGGGCATATTGGTATTGAGGTAGTGCATTGGAAACGCCTTGTGATAATTGCCCAGTCACATACCTAAGGAAGCGTGTATTGGCCGACATAACGGGCAAACTATCTCGTGTGGGTAAAGTTGTACCCCTCTGCAGAGTGTAAATCTATTCGAATAGCCGTGTCCACGGTCATGGACATGCTGAGCAAAGCCACTCTAAAGTTAGATTTGTTTTTGGTTTTAAAATAATTTTGGACATGATTTGAGGATGGTTAATCCTTGTGGTAAAATTGGGCGGGTAGCCTTGTGATAGGAGGGTATCCTTCACCATGTTTCATATGGAGGTTATCCACTATAAAATGATGAATTTTAAATCTGATTTTAACTATGGAATAAAAATATGCCTTGAAACTTAGTATAAATATTTAAATCAAAAAGACTGATTTACGCAAATAAACCCTATAACCTTCCTTTGATTAACTTATGCATGCATTCTAAATTCTATATTGGGTGTAATTTGCGAGCACAGTTGTAGTGCTCACTCTTGCTGAATATTATTATTCAGGAGAAGACTGCTATCCGGAAGGTGAGGAGCAGGACGATTAGGCAGCGACCTCCAGACGATTGCCTGTGGCGTATCGTGTGGCTTACCATTATATTTTGCTTCCGCTTAATGTTTTATTTGGCCTCAGGCCCAAAGTGTAATAAACTCTATGCTTATTAATAAATATGCTGGATATGTTTGTGATAATATTTTTGTGACTGTGTACACTGGAAATCCTGGACTAGTGTATGAATACAGAGAATTCGGGATCCTTCGTTCCCGGGTTCGACAAAAGTGGTATCAGAGCCATATCGACTGTAGGTCGAGACCTAGAAGGAAATCAAACCCTTAAGGATTTATTTTGAAAATTAAAAATAACTTGGTCTTCTGGAGTCATTCCTCAACTTTTCTCTTGAAAAATTATTTACTAACTCATCTCCTTTTCAAAAATTGTAGATGGTGAAGTTAGAATGCCATTTCCCATGGTGTTTTTTTGGTCATTGGGCGCGTTCTCGGAAGATGATGCGACACTTGGACTTTGAAGAAAGACCGACGTATCAAGGATACAAGTATAAGGTGGGAAATCGAGAGCGGTGGAGAGTAGAGGTGATCCTCTACTCCAATCTATCGCCAACACGATTTCCACATCTTCGATGCCCCAATGCGACGAGACACCTTTGCCGAAGTCATCCAGGATGCGACCAGGAAGCCACCCGCAGACTTCGCTACATCTACGATCACCGCCTCAACGGCCTTTGGGTTCCACTATTACCCAATACACATCCCAACCGGCATGACGGTGCTTTCGCTCAACTAGAGATGAAGACGTCCCGATCTCACTCATCGTGGATCTCGGCGAGCCATGGATTATGCCTACGGAATACACTAGATGAGCTGTCTCTCATACAAGTGAAATTACAAGACGCAGAAGAAAAATTGAAGGCTGCAGAAAAAGAACTGGCCTACTACAAGGAAGGCGAGGCTAGTTCTAGTGAGCCAGATTATACCCCAGTAACACCATAGATTTGACCTTAAATTTTTCTTTAGTTGCGAATTATGAGCTACAAAACCTTTGTAGTAGCCATAATGAATTAATAAAATAAAAATAAATTATTTTGCCGAAATGTTCTTGCCTTGTGTTTGTTGAATTTGGGCTATTTTAGATCTATACCCTTAGAAATTCCTGTCTCTCTTGTCTAATCTGTGAAGAGTCCATCAGATGGTGACCACCCGCACCGGAAGTGTCAGTGCCAGAGGGCAAGGAAATGAGAATGCTGATTATCAAGAAAACCAGTTCAACACCACCACCTCCTCCAAGCTCAAGCTCCGATTGGCGCCAAATGATGGCCAATCGACTCATCGATTGAGTTGCTAGCCCATCCCTTCACAAGAACGAGAATACTCAAGCGTCGTGACCTATCATGCTCCTCCACCTCCGCAAGAGTGACTTTGTCGAGTTCATGAGGATCGTCCGCCAACGTTTTCTAGTAGCACGGAACCCATGGACGCAGATGATTGGCTCAGGGCCATTGGAAAGAAGCTGGATATTGCTCAATGCACAGATCGTGAGAGAGTTTTGTTTGCCTCTCATCAATTGATTGGTCCCGCATCAGAATGGTGGGATAACTTCAGCATGTCCCATGCTAATGCCCAAAAATCACTTGGGATGAGTTCATGCAAGCTTTCCGCGATCTCACATTCCATCGGCATGATTACTTTGAAAAGAAGGAGTTTCGCTCGCCGCCAAGGAAACCGTTCATCGGTGAGTATCGCATAAGTTCAACCAACTTGCTCGCTATGCCCCGAGGATGTAGCCAGAGATGAAGGCGAGCAAGAGCGATTTGGAAGGGTTGAGCAGCGAACTCTCTGTTCGTTTGATTTCTCGATATTTACCGACTTTCGTAGCTTGATAAATAAGGCCATACGCCGGGAGGGTAAACATCAAGAAATGGAGAACCGTAGCGGAGGATGGCGCTCGAAGTTTAACTCGGGAGGATCGCCCAAGCCTCGTTTCACTCGATCTCGACCACCTCGGCGTGGAAGATTCGATCTACTACACCGAGAGTTCCGGCTCAGTCGCGCCCAAACACTCCGGATTCGTAGTAGTTCATCGGTGGGCAGTTCAGTGAAGCGATTATTTCCACGGCGAGAATCACATACTTTCATCGCAGCGAGTTGGGTCACTATGCAAATAAGTGTCCCAAGAAGCAATGATCGCCACCTGCTAAGCCAACTTCCGAGCTTGGTCTCGGCGGTCCCTCAAGACCGGTGGTCAGTTCATGAAGGGACGTGTGAATCATGTCACCGCAGAGGAAGTCTATGCAGCACCAGATGTTGTTCTTGGTACGTTCCTTGTCAACTCAGTACCAGCATCAGTTTTATTTGATTCCGGAGCTTCGCATTCTTTTGTGTCAAATAAGTTTGTGGAAAAGTATGGGTTATCTACCTCCCCCTTAGATAAGCCCATGTTAATCCATTCCCCGGGCTCAGAAATGAGGGCTAGTTTCTTTTGCCCAAATCTTACCTTTGAAATCTCTAGAGTAACTTTCTCGGCAAACTTAATAGTCTTGCGTTCGCAAGGATTGGATGTAATTCTTGGAATGGACTGGCTTGCCAAAAATCAAGGCAGAATAGATTGTGCTAGTAGATCTATCAACCTCACCAATGAACAAGGGATTTCAGTAGAATTCCAACCCAAGACTTCTACGGGATAAGTTCTATCTTGACCGGTTTAAGGAAGTAAGCTGGAAGATATACCGTGGTACAAGAATATCGGATGTATTTCGGAGGATTTACAGTATGCCACCGGACCGGGACATAATGTTCTTAATTGACTTAGTCGTGGGGTGCTCCAATTTCAAGCGACCCTACGAATGCTTGACAAGCGATCTAGCGAGTTGAAGAAGCGGATCGAAGAACTACAGAGTAAAGGTTACATTCAACCGAGTTCATCGCCTTGGGAGCTCGGTACTATTTGTCAAAAGAAAGACAATAGTATGAGAATGTGTGTGGACTATAGATCACTCAACGAGGTAACAATCAAAAATAAGTACCGTTACCTAGGATAGATGATCTGTTTGATCAACTTAAAGGAGCGATATTTTCTCCAAGATTGATTTAAGGTCGCTACCATCGATTAAAAATCAGGCGGAAGATATTAGAAGACGACCTTCACCACGGATATGGATTATGCGAGTTCACGGTGATGTCATTTGGACTAACAAATGCCCTGCTTATTTCATGAATATGATGAACAAAGTGTTCATGGAATTCTTGGATAATTTTGTGGTGGTATTCATAGATGATATTCTCATCTACTCAAGAGATGTGGAAGAGCATGAAAAACATCTCAGAATTATTTTGGACATTTATGCCAAACTCAGCAAAAGTGAATTTTGGTTCAGTCAAGTGGCTTTTCTTGGACACATTGTGTCGCGAGGAGGAGTTGCGATGAGACCCTCAAAAGTTGAAGGCGTAATGGATTGGAAGCAACCCAAGTCATCACGAAGTGAGAAGTTTTCTCGGATTAGCTGGGTATTACCGCAGATTCATTGAAAGTTTCTCCAAGATCGCCAAACCCATGACTCAACTTCTGAAGAAGGAAAAGAAATTTGAATGGACAAGTGCATGTGAACATAGTTTTCAAGAGCTGAAGAAGAGACTAGTCTCTGCACCAGTGCTAGTCTTACGGATATACGTAAGGATTTTGAAGTTTTACGTGGCGCATCCGCTGAGAACTAGGATGTGTACTGATGCAGGAAGGAAAGGTCGTGGCTTATGCATCTCGTCAGTTAAGGCCACATGAAGGAAATTATCCAACTCATGATCTAGAATTAGCGGCAATTGTGCATGCTTTGAAAATCTGGCGGCATTATCTCATTGGTAACCGCTGTGAGATTTTCACAGATCATAAGAGTCTGAAATATATCTTCACCCAGTCAGATCTTAATCTCAGACAAAGAAGATGGTTAGAGCTGATAAAGGATTATGACCTTGGAATTCATTATCACCCGGGTAAAGCCAACGTGGTAGCAGATGCTCTGAGTAGGAAGGCATACTGCAACACGATGTTAGTTCAAGAAAAACAACCAGAATTGTATGAAGAATTAAAGCATCTGAATCTGGAAATTGTCAGTCAAGGCTGTATCAACACAGTGGAAGTCCAACCAACCATACAAGGTCAGATCAGAGAAAAACAGCTAGAAGACGAAGACATCAAAGAAATCATGAAGAACATGAGAAGAGGCAAAGCCCCAGGATTTTCTGAAGACGAGCAAGGCACAGTATGGTTTGGCAACCGCATCTGTGTACCTAAACATCATGAAACCAGACAACTGATTCTGAAAGAAGCTCATGAATCACCTTACTCTATCCATCCCGGAGTACCAAGATGTACTAGGATCCGAAGGAAAAGTATTGGTGGGTTAGTATGAAGCGAGAGATCGCTGAGTTTGTTGCGTTGTGATGTATGTCAACGTGTTAAAGCGAGCATCGAGACTGCCGGATTGTTACAACCATTGCCAATTCCGAGTGGAAATGGGAGGAGATTGGTATGGATTTTATCACGGACTACCTAGGACCCAATCGGTTGTGATTCCATTTGGGTAATAATTGACCGATTAACAAAAGTGGCTCATTTATTTCATCAAGACAACTTACGAAGCAATAAGTTAGCGTAATTGTACATGGCCAGATCGTCTGTCTACATGGTATACCCAAGAAAATTGTGTCAGCGAGAGGTTCGCGATTCACTTCAAAATTTTGGCGAGTCTACATGAAGCTTTGGGAACCAGACTCAACTTCAAAGACATATCATCCCCAAGCAGATGGCGGACCGAGCGTGTAAATCGGGTCCTAGAAGATATGCTTGAGCATGTGCTATAGATTACGGAAGAAGGCTGGGATAAGAATTTGCCCTATGCAGAATTTTCCTACAACAACGACTTTCAAGCTAGCCTACGGATGTCGCCATTTGAAGCATTGTATGGTAGAAAGTGTAGAACCCTCTCCTTTGGGATCAAGTAGGAGAACACCAATTCTTGGACGAATTGATAAAAGAAGTGAAAGTAAGGTAAAAGCAATAAGAGAACGTCGAAAGTAGCTCAAACCCGACAAAAGAGTTATCCGATAATCGTCGGAGAGAACTATCCTTGAAATGGGAGATTTTGTCTATCTCGGGGTAACTCCACTCAGGAGTGAAGAGATTTCGAGACTAAAGGAAAACTCGCACCCAGATTTGTCGGACCCTATAAGATTTTGGCAAAAAGAGGTCAAGTTGCTTATCAATTGGAACTACCAGCATCTCTGTCAGCTGTTCACAATGTCTTCCATGTATCCCAGTTAAAGAAATGTCTCAGAGTACCAACAGAAGAAACACCGCTCGAGAGCATCGATCTTCAGGAAGATCTCACCTATGTGGAACAACCAATCAAGATTCTCGATGTAGCAGAACGAGTCACCAGAAGCAAAGTCATTCGTTCTTGTAAGGTTCAATGGAGCAATCATTCAGAAGAAGAAGCTACCTGGGAGCGAGAAGAAGTTTTGAGAGCCGAGTATCCCCACCTTTTTGCTGACCAAGTTTGAATCTCGGGGTCGAGATTCCCTTTAAGGGGGGTAGGTTTGTAACAGCCCAAAATTTTAATTTCAGTTGAAAATAAGACCTTAATTATTTTTGTGGATTTTCTGGAAATTTTAAAAGCTTTTCTCTAAGTATTTTAAAACTAAAATAATTTATGTGCAAAATCTATTACCAACTAAAAGTTGGAATTAATTTATTTAAGTCCAGAATGCCTCATAGAATTTCTGTGAATTTTCTCAAAATTTTTGGACTTCATTTACTATTTTCTAAAGCCTATTTGAATTTCTGGAATTAAATCAATTGAAAAAGTTTTAAAATCCATTTATAAAGATCTTGGGCGAAGCCCGACCTGTGTGCGTCTCGACCCATTTCTCCCAGCTGAAACGCGGGCCGTCCGATCGAAATCGGACGGCCGATATCAATCCACCCAGCGCCCTCTCTCCCTCTCTCTGTCTCGCTGACAGGTGGGCCCGCCTGCACAGCGTCGTCTTCCTCACCTCCTTCTTCCCCGCGCAACGCCGCCATTACCGCACCTCGGGAGTTCTTCAATTCCGTGATTCCTCCCCATTACTCCGCATTTGCGCGCGTTCAAGTCTTGAATACCGCCGCGTTCATCCCGGCTTTACCCCACCATTTCGCCCGATAACGCCCCACCTCTCTCGCCGCCATTCTCGCCGCCACGACCTCCATCTCCGGCCTCCCCTCGCCTATAAAGCCGCCCCATTGCGCATTCTCCCGCATTCCATTCCACTTACTCCCGTAACCTCGCCGCTCTCTCTCCGGCATTGGAGTTTTCCCCTCGGTGGCCGTAGCTCCTCCGCGCTCTAGCGCCGCCACCGGTGAACCTCCGCCGCCTCGGCCGCGCCACGGCCGCCTCGGCACCGCGAACTCAGTGCGCACCTCCACCTCGGGCGCCACCGAGCACCCTCCCGCCAACGGCCGAACCTCGCCGCCGCTGCTCCGTCGCCGACCATCTTCCGGCCACGTCCTCGCGTCGCCAGTGGCGCATCACACTCGATATCACCTCGATCAATTTGCGACCCTCGCCGGTGCTCACCGCGCCGCCGTGCGCTGCACCCTCGGTTCGGCGCCTCCTCTCCTCGCGGCCGGCGTGGCTCGCCACCTCGGCGCCACCTCATCGTTTCGCGTGCGTGGCGGCCAAGTCGGCGCCGGCGTGGGCTGTCGCCAATAAGAATACAAGGCCAAAGTGCCCCCTTCGCACTGTTGCGTGCACCGAGTCCACCATGGACTTGCGCCTCGCTGTGGACTCAGTCCATACTGTTCGGGCCCACATGTCAGTCTCTATGAACAGTACCGCTGACGCATGCTTGCGCAATAAATGGAATTTCCTTTAGAAAGTTAATTCGGGAAATTCGGAAATTCTGATTTTAGGATTTAATTTAGGTTTTAAAACTTCCAGGAGCTCGTATTTCTACATACAAACTCCGATTTAGATGATTCAAATTTCTAAATTTGTATAAAATCAAGATCTAGCTAAATAAACCAAAATTATTTAATTTGGAGTTAATTTGTATTTTCATTTGAATTTATTTGAGTTCTTTTGAATTCTGTTTGAATTTGGATTATTCTCGCGTATAGATTTTGACGACTCCGGAGAGCTTGACCCTATTGAGGAAGTAGAATACCAGGAATTTGATCAAGGCAAGTTACACCATTGACCATTTTGCCCCCAATATTTAAAATTACTTAATTTCTGTTTTAAATTATTATTGCATGCATAATTGTATTTAATTATTTTAAATTCCTGTTTTAAATACTTAATTATTCCAATTCCTTTGTATAACCACATTTGAATGTTGTATTACCAATTCCTTGTCACCTTAGTCAAATGAATTAAAAAAATAAATTTATGCTTAGCAAATGCTTAGACCGTGAAATATTTGATTTTTTGAGAATTTAGCCAAGACTTCAAAATTTGATAAAAAGCCTATGACATTGTTTTGTCATGGTGGACTTTTGCAAATGTCTTTGAAAATTATAAAGATAAAAGAAAATAGGTTTGTACTTGGGCAAACATGGACCGTTGGTGGGTGCAGGTTTATGCAGGCTCGTCAGTTGGGATCGAGACCGTGGTTTTTATTGAAAGTTGCCCAAGTAGGTTAAGGGCCGGTCTTTGAGCCGCATCTTGCAAAGCTCCACAACGTACTACCACATATTCTGTATGGGTAGAACCAGGCTTAATAATTTGTCTTACCTCATTATTGTTTATGCCATTTTGTTGTGTGGGTGTCGGTTAGACTTTATTCCCACTTGGCACAAGAGGGGGCTTCCGGCAAGTGGTTAGCCTAATGGAAGTGAAACCTTAGCGGGCATATTGGTATTGAGGTAGTGCATTGGAAACGCCTTGTGATAATTGCCCAGTCACATACCTAAGGAAGCGTGTATTGGCCGACATAACGGGCAAACTATCTCGTGTGGGTAAAGTTGTACCCCTCTGCAGAGTGTAAATCTATTCGAATAGCCGTGTCCACGGTCATGGACATGCTGAGCAAAGCCACTCTAAAGTTAGATTTGTTTTTGGTTTTAAAATAATTTTGGACATGATTTGAGGATGGTTAATCCTTGTGGTAAAATTGGGCGGGTAGCCTTGTGATAGGAGGGTATCCTTCACCATGTTTCATATGGACGTTATCCACTATAAAATGATGAATTTTAAATCTGATTTTAACTGTGGAATAAAAATATGCCTTGAAACTTAGTATAAATATTTAAATCAAAAAGACTGATTTACGCAAATAAACCCTATAACCTTCCTTTGATTAACTTATGCATGCATTCTAAATTCTATATTGGGTGTAATTTGCGAGCACAGTTGTAGTGCTCACTCTTGCTGAATATTATTATTCAGGAGAAGACTGCTATCCGGAAGGTGAGGAGCAGGACGATTAGGTAGCGACCTCCAGACGATTGCCTGTGGCGTATCGTGTGGCTTACCATTATATTTTGCTTCCGCTTAATGTTTTATTTGGCCTCAGGCCCAAAGTGTAATAAACTCTATGCTTATTAATAAATATGCTGGATATGTTTGTGATAATATTTTTGTGACTGTGTACACTGGAAATCCTGGACTAGTGTATGAATACAGAGAATTCGGGATCCTTCGTTCCCGGGTTCGACAGTCGCCGACGTGCATCTCCTTGAGCGTGTCCCAAGCCTCCTTTGTCGTCCCCTTCTCGGATATGGCCATTACAACGGCCTTCGGCACGGCTTGGACTATGGCGGCGAGAGCCATCTGTTCTTTCTTCTCATCCACCAATTCTTCGCCCTCTACTGCCGCCCACACTCCTTGCGCACGCATGATGATCTTCATCTTCACCGCCCATACATCGTAATTGCTCTCCATGAGCATGGGGTATTGGAGGGTCACAACTCCCTCCCTCACTGGCGGTACCACCATTGTGCGGCTAGCGCCACCGCTGCTTGTGTTGTCCTCAACGCAGGTCCTGATACGCGATGGAGACCCCTAGCCGTCATATGACATCTTCTCAGGCAGGAGAGAACGAAGCTCTAATACCAATTGTTGGCTTCATCGGCTACTACGCACGCAAAAAAACTGGACACACACACACGAGAACACAGGAGCACTGGAAGAAGATGAACACTCAAGATAGTTCTTTTGGTGCTGCCCAAAACTGCACAACTTTTCTCCTTTTCTTCTCTTATTTATACTAGCAAATAACTGAAAACAAAAGAAATGATTCATGCTTAACTAAAGGATTCATGGCTTCATGCATAACTGAAGGCTTTATGTGTAACAATTGCACTTCACTACGCATGACTGCCATTAGCTCCATACAAACCAAAAACTGAAACACTCAATGCACAAACGTTACAAGAAAATAGTAAACACAATAACTAGTAAATGCAATAACCAGTCATCAAGAATTATTCAACAAATACATGATCAAATCAAAAGCCAGTAATAGTGATCTAGAAGAGAAGCTAATGCAAAACAAACAACTGGAGCAATCAACATAAATTTGCATACCAAGAAGGCAACTGTGTTTATTGTCCACGCACTTCTAGATTTCTTTAGCAATTACTCTGAAGCAACTTGCTTGAACATCTTTTGGAACTAATCCTGCAAAATGGTACCAATCCTGGCTGTCCTGGTACCTCAAATCTAGTCTCCACAATGCAAAGTAGAGAATACATAATCTTTTGTAGATGTAAACAACATAGTGAAGCACAAGCAAAACACCACACCAAACAAAATCTAGGATGATTCCACAGTGAAAAAATGCCACCCATACCTCAACTCTAGTCTCCACAATGCAAAATGCCACATCAAGCACAATCTAGGAAATCAAGGATGAACCCACAGTACATGAACATGACATGGCTAAAATGAGGGAAGGAGCTCTAATTTAACAAACACTACTGCAAGCAGTGTATAACCGTATGCTAGTCTGCTTGTTCAAACTGTTGATAGCACCACATCAAACTAAATTTGATTGAACTGAAACTTCTTTCAGGCATATGTATAGAAATTACAGCGAACAAAAATACAACAATCCATAATACAACAAAATCCATCAATTAATTATTAGCTCATGGTTACCAACCAACGATAGCATGTCACATATATAAAGCTTGACACAACCATATAGTTAGTAGAGCATAAGAAAATTGCTCATGTCTTTGCATCGCCCTGTTATTTTTGTCATGTACTCGACCAATAGACTAGAAATAATAACCCCTCACCAATCACCTTGAGGTTGTCCAAAACATATCTACACCAACCAGATACCACCAATCGCAGGCAGAATCACCTCCTGCCAAATCACAAAGTAACAATCTGATAAGCCAAAAGAAAGAAAGAACCACCAATAGGCAAACCAACCACATATGAATCAATCATAGCTGAATCGCCTTAACCAACCCCATACATGAGCCGCAATCGGATCCACTTGAGTCAACCCCAGGTATGGCTTGATCCCAAGGTAATACGAATTGACATAAGGGAAATTTTTTTTACCGCATTTCACATGGAATGAGGGAGGGGGTTCCACATTGATCAAGCACATGGCAGTAGGGCGCTGGACATGGCAAATCGATGCATGGGGATCATCAACGAAGGAGTTGAGGACACGCGACCATCTTCAACCAGTGGAGCGGGACGACCAATGTTGACGGCAGTTGGTGATGATGGTTGTTGGCCCGATCTTTCGATGAGAAGGATAAATTCCGATTAGATGATAATCAACTCTCACGATCCAAGCTACGAACGCGGCACGTATGAACCAAGCAATCGCTGAATTAACCACCAAGTTGTTATCAACCGTGCCAAAGACCTGATTGACCAGATCACGAGGATCAATTCCTGCAAGCAATTGAAGAACAAGGTAACAAGCAATCTGAATTGCAAATATATGATTGAGTTCAAAAGTTGGATTCCGCAGATGTTCTTTATGGTTGGTCTAGTCAACATAAGCGAAGAACAAGAGTTTTTCAATGGAGAAACTAAGCAAACGAAGTCGACCAAACCCTAAGGGTGGCGGCCACTATATGAAGGAGGAAGAGGAGAAGGGAGAGGTGGTGGCACTGTTCATATGAATAGTATGGGTGTAACACACTGGCTATGCGGAAGCCAAGATATTACCTAAAGTCTAACACCAAGCAATACCATGAATCAATTTACAATAATCTTTCAGCTAATAACATAAAAGAGCAAAGCTAATAAAATAAGTATATGAATTGAACCTGAAATCAACAACATATCAAAACTCTAAATACCCAATCATGATGAATCACTTATGATAAATCTATCAATAGACTATACGGAGATCATTAGGCAGTACTAATTCAACCATAACATAATGAAGGATAACTTCAACCATCAAACTCCGATTATTACAATTAAATAGTTATCAAATGCAAAGTAATGACAAGTTCATCTAATTAAAAGTGAATAGTGTGAAGTGAATGAAGTGATCCGTGACTAATCCCTCCCAAGCATGCCACCTTCAAGGCTCTCCTAAAACAAATAAACACATCAAGTACAAAAGAATGCCATGAACAACAACGGGCAGAACATGACATGCACACAATGGAACGGAGAATGAAGTAGTAGAAAACATATGAATGAATGATCATGATTGTCCTTCTCTTCTGCTTATACCGGTATAGCCGGTGAACACCCGTCGCCCGCATTATCCAAAATACGGGGATCCAATGCCCGTTTGAAGGATGTTTTAAAACGGGGATCCAAATTGCTCACATTGTAATGGTGGATCTTACATGCCCATGTTGGAATGATGAGACTTCACTACCAACTCCCGTGGGTGAAACATGAACAATGCTTGCATGAATAAATGCATCTGATGAACACAACTTAATGTCAAAGAACCATGGTAAATCATTTATGACGGTGAACAATTAATATCAAAGTTATCCATCACACATTCATCAAACCAGGAAGACACATATCAAAACCCGACAATTCAGATGTACTTACCTTTCGCGCTACGACGCGTTGGGAGGCAGGGATGATGCCCCAAATCCGAAGCCTCTTCTCCTACACAATTGAATCACTAACATAAGAACGATGTGAAAAGAAGACACTACTCGCACCGCTATAACCCGTCTCCCCAAAACCCAGGGTTTAAATATTAGCTCTACTCGTATTACATGACAGACTAGCGGAATGTTACTTGGACAGCGGTATTAAAACTATCATAACTTTTTCTAGGAAACTAGGAAAGGCATGATCTTAGTCTCTCTAGAAACATAACGAAATTGGCTACAATAACCTAGTGGGCAAGACTTTCCAATTCGGCCAACTTCTATGTCTAATACTCAGATGAAATTCTGCATCTACAATCCATCAGTAAAAAACTACTGCGGTAGAATAAAATTCATAACTTTTGATTGGCTCAACAAAATCTAAGTTCTTTACCAATATGGAAATCTTAATGAATTGCCTACAACACTCATGTTGGGTGAAATCTCTGAATAGACCCCTAACTAAATCATATTCGCTAATCAAAGTAACTACTAACCTTCGTCAGACTTTCTGGATAGTCACAAAGAAACCAATGTAACTTCTAGACCACAACTGTGATTTGGGTGATATTTACGTCTATGGAAAGCTAAGAATGATACCTTCAAATCTCTAGGAGATGGAATTCCCCAATTCGACCTACATTTATGCGAAAACCGATACACAAGAAATCCTACAGATTCTAAATCTTTGCTCAGTAGCACGATGAAAATGTATCACCACTCCAATGGAACTCGGGAACTTACCTTTGGAGGCGAGCTGGCCTGGCGTGCTCCCGGCAAGATGGAGGACCATGGAGGGGTGGTGGACGCGTCGACCAAGTGGGGAGGGGAGAGGAGGTGGCGGTGTGAGGGGAGAAAGGGAGAGGGGAGAGGAGTGGGGCGGCTAGGTTTTAGGAGGGAGGACACCCACCCTTGGTCCCCCTCTCTTGGGCCTCTTGGGCTACGGCCCAAGCCCAGGTTGTCGGGAAAACGCGGAACCCCCCCCCCCCCCAAAAAAAACTAAAACTCTGAATTTCTGATTAACTCTTTCTCTTGAATTCTTTTATTGTTTCTCGATTAAATTTTGGGGTATTACAATGGGTTTAGGGTTACAAGGCCCACGGGCTCAAGTGGAGATGGTGCAACACCTTTACTCTCGGAATCAGAATCAGCGTAGGACTGTTTTGGCGATTGCGGTGCGCTTAGAAGGAATTTTGAGGTGGGGCTAGATCCGTTGAAAAAAGAGCGAGATAAGCTTTCCATCAAGTACTCGTAAACCTCCAACGGACTTCGTATGTAGAAGTTATGTATGTTTGAAGTCTTTGCTATTTCTGGAGGCCGAATTGGATTGCAAATGCTCCCCTTCATGATCAGCTCTTAAGTTCCTAATTAAAAGAACATCACATGCATTAGGTAGCAGCATATTCTAATTAGAAACAAAATGTACTCATAGAAACAAAGTTACCTAATAGTTCAATTAACCTGCACGAGCTCTGGTGATTGGACCTTACAAGTGCATAGGTTCATATCTATTATGAGGAATGTTGGGTGTATACATAAAAGTGATGTCCTCATCATCCTTCCCTTCTTGCATTTTAGTTGTCTTCAACTCAAGCTCATTTTCTTCGCCCAAATATGGCTTCAAATCTGCAATGTTAAATATGGAACTAACCCCAAACTCTACAGGCAGATCAAGCTTATATGCATTTTCATTAATCTTAGCTAACATTTTTAATGGACCATCAACTCTAGGCATCAACTTAGACCTTCCAAATTCAGAAATCCATCTTTGCGCAAATGTAACCATACGAGATCACCAGGTTCAAAAGTTAAACTGTTTCGACCTTGACTACCAGCAACCTTATACTTAGCATTCACACGCTTTATATTTTCTTTAGTAGTTTCATGCAGTTTAAGAGAAAATTTAGCATGCTTCTTAGCATCTAAATTTATTTTTTTTCAAAAGTATGAATAGGCAATAAATCAATAGGTACACGAGGATTAAAGCCATATACTACTGAAAAGGGTTCATCTTTGTGGTAAAATGCAACAATCTGTGTAAGCAAACTCTATATGAGGTAGACATTCTTCCCACATCTTTAAGTTCTTCTTCAAAACGTTGATAACTTTAATTTGTCCATCCGTTTGGGGTGACAAGTAGTAGAAAACAGCAACTTGGTCCTCAATTTCACCCAAAGCGTGTGCCAAAAGTATTGGGCACTCTATGTAGTCGAACAATCTCTCTGAAAAACAAATCAGCAACATTTGTAGCATCATCGCTCTTATGACAAGGTATAAAAATATATCATTTTAGAAAATCTATCCACAACAACAAAAACACTATCTCTCCCATTCTTTGTTCTAGGTAGTCATAAAACAAACTCCATTGAAATATCGTCACAAGGAACACTAGAGGAAGAGGCATATATAAATCGTGTGGATTAAGTCAGGACGTAGCTTTATTGCATGTAGTGCAGCGAGACACGTAGCACTCAATATCGTGCCTCATTCGAGGCCAATAGAAGTGCTCAGCCAGAATATCATAGGTCTTCTTAATACCGAGTGTCTCATCAATCCTCCACCATGCGCCTCCTGTAACAACAAAAGTCGAACGAAGCTAGCTGGAATGCATAGCTTGTTAGCTCTAAACAAGAATCCATCTTTTAACATAAATTTATTCCAGCTCTTTCCCTCTGTACAATTCAGCATGACATCTGTAAAAGTATCATGTTGAGCATAAAGTTCTTTAATTGTTTCCAAACCAAAAATTTAACAATCAAGTTGAGATAACATGGTATAATGCCTAGACAAAGCATCAACAATAACATTCTCTTTCCCTTTCTTGTGTTTGATAACATATAAAAACGATTCAATAAACTCTAACCATTTAGCATGTCTATGATTCAGTTTACTTTGACTACAAATGTGCTTTAAAGATTCATGATCTGAGTGTATAACAAACTCTTTAAGCCATAAATTATGCTGCCATATTTCTAAAGTTTGAACGAGAGAAAATAATTCCTTATCATAAGTAGAATAGTTCAAATTAGGTCCACTCAATTTTACACTAAAATAAGCAACATGTTTACCTTCTTGTGTAACACACCTCCAAGTCCAATTCCACTATCATCACATTCAAGCTCAAAAGTCTTATCAAAATCTAGGAAGTTAGAGAAGTAGTACATTTGTGAGCTTCTCTTTCAGAAGGTTGAATGATTGTTCTTGTGCACGACCCCAATGGAAAGGAGCACCTTTCTTGGTGAGCTCATTCAATGGTGTGGCAATGATGCTGAAATCCTCGACGAAGTGTCGATAAAATCCAGCAAGTCCATAAAAACTTCGCACTTGTGTGACCGTGTTAGGAGTCAGTCAACTCTGTATAGCCTCAATCTTGGCTTGATTAACTTCAATGCCCTGTGAAGTAACAACATAGCCAAGAAACGATACCCGATTGGTGCAAAAGGTGCACTTTTCAAGGTAACCAAATAAATGGGCATCACGTAGAGCATGAAAAATAACACGTTAATGATCATGATGTTCCTCAATTGACTTGCTATATATCAATATGTCATTAAAATATGCCACCACAAATTTACCAATGAAAGTATACAAAACTTTGTTCATCAATCGCATGAAAGTACTAGGTGCATTAGTTAAACCGAAAGATATCACTAACCACTCATATAAAGTGAACTTAGTTTTGAGCATTGTTTCCCATTCATCTCCTAATTTCATGTGAATTTGGTGATATCCACTACACAAGTCAACTTTAGAAAACAAAGTAGAGCCACTTAATTTATCAAGCATGTCGTCTAACCGAGGAATAGGATGATGATATCTAATGGTAATATTATTGATACATCTACAATCAACACAGATATGCCATGACCCATCTTTTTGGAACCAAAAGTACAGGAACAACACATGGACTAAGACTCTTGCGTACGTACCCTTTGTCAAGCAAGTCTTACACTTGACGCTCAATCTCCTTAGTCTCCTCCCGGTTGGTTCAGTATGGCACGCGGTTGGGTAGGGAAGCTCCTAGGATCAAGTCAATCTGATGTTCAATGCCCCTAATTGGAGGCAGCCCCAGTGGTATCTCACTTGGAAATACATCATCATACTCTTGCAAAAGGTGAGCAACAACAGGAGGTAAAGAAGGGGGCATATCCTCAAATAAAAATAATATTGCTTTGCCCAGTAAAGCATAGCAAACAGAATTACCAGCTTCTACCTCACTAATATTAGGCTTTGTAGCTAACAAAACAAAACCTTTCAATCTAATTTCACCTATCTTAGCACTAGGTTCATTCTTCTTATGCGGTGCAATTTCTTTAGCTACAATCTCATTTTCACTTTTGCTACTCTCCTTTTCTCTATTAGTTCTTTCTAATTCATTTTTTAAAATTGTTTTTGGAGACATGGGCAGCAAAGTGATTCTCTTTTCTTTAGACACGAGAGTATATTTACTGGTCCTACCACGATGCACAATATATTTACCATATTGCCATGGTCTACCTAACAGTAATGAACATGCTTGCATAGGTAAGACATCACAATCAACATAATCATGATATGAACCAATAGAAAAGTATACTATCACAATGTGAGTTACCTTCAACTTACCACATGAATTAAACCATTGAATGTAGTAAGGACGAGGGTGTTATTATGTCGTCAAAGCAAGTTTATCAACCATACCAATGCTAGCCAAATTGTTGCAACTTCCTCCATCAATAATCACTCGACAAGAACTCTCATTGACCATAAATTTTGTTTAAAACAGATTGTGGCATTGATTCTATTCAACACACTCTATTTGAGCACTAAGGACACGCTTCACAATTATGCTAAAAAACTCATCGCTTGTTTCAACTCCAAAACGTTCTTAGTCATGTTCAGATTCATATTGCTCACCTGCGAGGTCAGTTACAAGCAATGTATATTCTTCATCAATATCACGAGCTGAAGTATACTCACCATCGTCTCTAACAAGAAGTGTTCACTGATTTGGGCAATCTCTCATCATGTGCCCGAAGCCTTTGCAATGATGGCGTTATATGTATCGCATCCTCCTGGTGGAAGCAACTGAAGTAAAACCTTTAGCTTAATTGAATCAAGTTGATTTGCTTGTGTCGGAGGCTCGGGGAGTGGAAGTGGTGCTTGTTGGTCGCCCACAACCAGAGGGGGTGGGGGACGGCTAGTATTGACAGGGATAGCAAGGGGTGGTGCCCTGCCCGAGGACTGCACCTGATTTTGCGCTCCTACAAAAGAAACTCCAAAATAGCCTCAGGAGCGAGACTGTCTTTCCTACACTTCACGTTCATCTTTGCAAGCAAGATGGAACAAACGAGTGATAGAATTATACTCCTTATAATCTAGAATGTCCTTAATATCCCGCTTAAACCCTTCTAAAAATCTAGCTATTTTAGCATCTTCGGTTTCTTCTAAACTATAACATAACAAACCGCTTTGCAATTCTTGATACTAATCTTCTACGGTGTTACTACCTTGTCTTAAACGGCTCTTATAGCTCTCTTCATAGCATCCTATGTCCTAGGTATGTTTTGTTCATTATGGCACAATTCATTCCACCAAATAGATGCAAAATCAGTGAACTCACTAGTAGCAGCTCTAACCCTTCTATTGTAAGGAAATTCATGGCATGCAATTTTTTGGTTTATGGCTAAATCCTATGTGAGGTAAACATTAGGATCATATTTACCAACAAAAAGAGGTATAGTGAAATTAATTTTACCAAGTGCATCATTACGATCACGTACCTCACGTGGTGAGTCTCTTCTCATACCTTGTCGATTGAAGCGTCGTTATCGATGATCATGATCATTGTTGGGATTGAAACCACCATCGGACTTCGTATCAGCAACATATGAGTTCGCTTCATCTTCTACCTCATCGGCCAATGAGCTAGCAACAGATGGGTTACTGTCGGCGCCCCGGGTATCACACAACCCCGAGACCCTCTGTGCATACCAAGCTAGTCCCATGATCAGTAGCTAGCTCGCACAGTTGCAACAATGATGCTATCATAACCATTCAACAACGAACTAATAAAGCAGACAAAGTAATATTAGTTAACAGCAAAGGACCTTATGGTCAAGTTCTTACAAAAGTCGCCACACAGGGCTTAGCAACAACAGAGTATCTGGCAGCGGAAATCTCAAAATACGTGAAGCCCAATCGACATGCCCACAGGCAATCGAGTGGAGGACGTGATCTAGTTTGCGAAGTCTTCAAAGTAGCCTTCCTCATAGTACTCAACCTGTCCTGATTCTTCTGCTGGGACTGATCAACAAAGGGCATAAAGCCGTGAGCACATAAAGTACTCAGCAAGCTGTAGAGAAATGTATGCACATAGTATTCATGCAAGGCTTAAACAAGAATGGTTTTATGGCTAATTTGCAGAAAGCAAGTTTAACAGTAAATACAATAATTAGATTGCAAAGCAAGATCTTAAAAGAATAGTACATAGATATTCAACCTCTTTTGAATCAAACAATAAACATCCCGTTCACTTCCCAACCATTCCAACCAAACCTTTCCATCGAACCAAACCACAATTTTGAAAATGCTACCCCTTGCGCGAAATCACCAGGCATGTCCGTAACCGGGGACACGGCTATTCGAATAGATTTTTTAACACTCTGCAGAGGTTGTATGGATTTACCCACAAGACACGAATTCTCTAGTTTGTTTGGCATCCGTCGATACCACCTCTCACTTCCTTGGGTGAGCAGTCTAGAGCACGTGACAAGGCCTTTACAAAGTTTTATTTTGCCTCGGTTCTGCCCGCTAAGGTTTCGCCATCACAGCCCCCTCTTGCGCCAATAATCAGCCACAACAGAACCGACTCAAAACTTCCCTAATTAGTTGGCCAGGTCCGTCCCATACCGGACTTGTGGTTGCACGAGGTGGCCCAGATCAATGACTTGCAAAGTTAAGTCCTTAGTTGGCTACTCAGACGAGACTTTCCACATCCCAATGTGCCTCACGCACCCACCTTCACCCCCTACGACAAGCCCGAGCATAAATTATTTTTGTTCATTCCCGACCAAATGGCAATCCCTGCCATGGCTCAACACATTTTAATTACAGTGGCATCACACCATAATTCCATCGTTCCATTAGTCAAATTTCATTCATCATGAACATGTGGTCGAAAGTCTCGCGGGTAACTAAAGCAAGACTAAGCAAATATACGCACCCAAGTTGGTAATACAATTATGCCCAACTATTATTAACCATCCTAAGGTGTCCAAGGATATATGTCATTCAATGAGACATTTCATTCTCAATTTATCAAGGTGGCATAATGGCAATTTGGTAATTATCTACTCCCAAAACTATTTTTAATAAAACTAGCCATGCATGATATTTTAAAACAATATACATTTATAAAATGGGTTCAACATGGTCAAAGGCCTACGACTTGCCTTCGTTGACGAGGAGCGGGTCTTCGGTCGTCGGGTCGAAGAAATCTTCCGAAATGCCGGAATCTACACGTGCGAGAATAGCAACAATAAATAAAATAGCACAAAATGAACTCCAAAAATTACAAAACCAGAACCAAATGAAAGGGGCTGAATTTATATGAATATAGAAATTTGGATCATCCAAATCGGAGCTCGGATGTGAAAGTTATGGCCGATTGAAGTTTCAAGCACATAAAATGATAGAATTAGGGTTTTTCTGATTTTCGGGAATTTCCAGATTTATTTTTCTACTGAAAAACCAGGATTTTGACGTCAGCGGCCACGTGGCGCCAAATGGGCTGCCACATGAGCAAATCCGCCTACGCGGCGCTGATGTGGCGCCACGCGGGCAGCCACATCGGCTCGGGCGACGGCAGTGCAGCAGACTGATGACACGGGTTCACAACATAGTGAATGGCGTGTCCACGTGCTCACAAGACTGGCCTCACGCAGACAAAGGTCTGGGGGCCCACTGCAATGAGGAGAGGGAATGAGAGAGAGAGAGAGGGAGAGGGAATGAGAGAGAGAGAGAGAGAGGGAGAGAGAGACAGGGGAGGAGCGGTGGTGGCGGCGCTTCTCGGGTGAAGACGGCGCCGACGAAGCGGCGGCTCGGGTGAAGACGGCGCCGACGAAGCGGCGGCTCATGGAGGCGGCCGAGGGGCGCTTGAGCTACACGCCGGCGAAGGAGCTCAATGGCCGGGCTCGGAGACTCACCGGGGCGGTGGGACTCGGAAGAGGTGCAATGGAGGATAGGTAATGGCGACTGAGCGGCACGGAGAAGAAAAAGAGGAGAGGGAAAAGAAGGGGGCGCCCTGGCTTTAAAGCCGAAGGAGGGAGGTGGGAGCTCGGTCGCAAGCTGGGAGGCGACAAGGAGGTGGAGGAGCCGAGGGGAGGCGCCAGAGAAGGGGTCACGGGCGCGAGAGGAGCGCAGAGCCTCGGCGAGGAGAGAGAGGCGTCGCGGGCTCGGGCAGCGCGGCCGCGCGCCAAGGCGAAGGAAAGGAGGAGCGGAGGTCGAGGCGCTGACCGGGAGGTGCGGCCAAGCGGCGGACCCGAGGTGGCGGTGGGAGATGCGCTGGGCGGCAGGCGCGCCCGTGAGCGAGAGAGAGAGATGGAGGGGGAGGCGTGGAGAAGAAGAACATGGGAAAAAGGGGGCCGATGATGCGCCGTCCGATTTTGATCGGACGGTGGGGGAAAGTGGGAGGCGCAGGCGAAGCGAGGGCGCACGGATGAAGATCCGACGGCAGAGGGCTAAAGGGAGGCGTGGCCGATTGGGAGCCGTCGGATGGAGATCGGGTGCCAGCGCGCGAAGGAGGGGGTGTGGCAAAGCGAGAGCCGTGCGATGGGGATCGCACGGTGGGCGCGAGGCCGAGGCGGGAGGTCGGGTTTGGCGCGTTGGGGTGGCCGAGAAGAAGAACGATGGTGGCCGAGGATTCGGCCCACACGATAAAGGGATTTTGGGATTTTTGATTTTCAGAAATACAAACAATTGAAAAGGCTTTTTTAGAAAATAGCAAATAGAGTCCAAAAATTCTATAAAAATTCTCAGAAATTCCTTGAATTATTATGGACTTAATTAAAATACTTTTAACTTTAATTTTTCTTTTTCTTTTGCAAATAAAATACTTTCTAATTTCGGGTAAAATGAAAACCATTTTTAAAATCCAATAAATCCAAGAAAACACTTAAAATAATAATTTTGATTTTAAATACCAGAAGACCCAATTAAACCAACTTTAATTTAATTCAATTTTAACTAATTCATATTAAAATGCAATTGATTCTGAAATTCCTAATTAAGCTTTTGGCAAATAGAAGCAAATGGTTCTCTTTTAAATTTTTGAAAATATCTGAAAAAGCGGGACGCTACAGTTACAACGCGGTTTTGCAACGTTGACAGCAGCGGGCCGACAGTAGGGGTGGAGCTCTCTCTAACTGCTCCACACGTGTAGCAATCGTGAAAAGTGTTGCATGATGTCTTTCGTGCGAGGTATGAGAGGTGCCTCGTCCTCAACGTTAGGCATGCTATTCTCCCCTTGTTACCCTGAACCTACCATTGTTAGTATCAACAAGAAAAATACACGAGTGTATCAAATTCCCTATGAACTACTAGGTTCTAGTGGTTACAAGTCACACACGCTCAAGCTCTTACCAAGCTCTTGCAAATTCTTACCAAAGCAAATAGGTGGTGCAACCGGTGGCTGGTTCATGATAAGCGTGACACAAGTGACGAGCAAAGAGATTGCAAGGGTACAATACCTGTTCGGTTAGTGGAGCTTGAAGTGGGTAATATATGTAGCCAAGGATTAGAAACAATCAAATTAGTAATGCAAGTAAAAAATTATTCAAAGTACTAATCAATGTTGCTGATCCTAGCCTAATCAAAACTAGCTAATCAAAGCCCTATGAAGAAGTGTAGGAATGCACAGTAAAGAACAATGTGACTCGATGTAAGCAATAGAAAATCTCACACCAAGTTCTAGGAGAGATGCTAGCCAACTACTCAAACTTCTTTGTAGGGGCACAAGATTGTTCAAATGATGTAGAGCATAAAAACAAAATAACGTCCAATGTAAACAACCCTCTAGTTTAAGCAGAAACAACTAATCTCAAGAGATAAAAAAATAAAGTTTTATATAGCTTATATGTTTGAAATGTTTTGACGAGATATACAACTTTGCAGTTGAGGCGAACCCCAAATTCAAGGAAAGACCGAAAGAATCGGAAAAAATAGAAACTAAAAAATTGTGACGCAAATTCAGCGCTGAAGATGGCCGATTTTGGGTGTCTTAGAGGGTGACTAGCTTATGCCAATCATTTTTATTGGATTCTCCTCGTCGTTAGTTTTCCAATGAGTCTGAGAACGTCGAATTCAGACACTGCATGCAAATGTTATGTTTGTTTTACTGAAGGTGTCTCAGAAATGGAATCCACTCGGACTCGAATTTGTCTCCGACTCAAATTGAATCTTCTATATCTTTCAATCCTTTTAGCCAAACTGGCTAATTTTTTTTTGTGGAAACTTGTGGTATATGTAGCAGGACTCCACCGATTTTCACTGGTTTTCACAAAATTTGACAAATTTTTCAATTTTGGGAAGGTGGACTCTCCCTATTTTTTTATGTATATTTTTTCTTCAGATTTTTTCCCCTCTGGCACAACCGAAAACAACTCTGCTCTTTTTTTTCTCTTGAAACCAAATTGGAAATCCAATCCAATCTAGGGCTTCCCTTTTATGCCAAACCAAAATCACTTGTTTGCTATGGCAGCGCGACACAGCGGCGGTAGGATTTTTGGATTGCCATGGCAGCGAATTTGCTAGCCGCGGCTGGGAAGGTGGGTGGTTGCGGCAGCAAGATGTTGGTTGTGGCATGGGGTTTTGTGTGGTCTCGGCAGCGATTGGTGGTGGCGCGGCAGGGATTGGTGGTGGAAGAAATTAGACATAAAGATGAAGCTACACAAGGAACATGAATATTATGATGCAAACTAAACAATGATAAACTAGACAAAAACTAGAACTAGAAATCAGCAACCTGACATAACGATGCAACCAAGAATTCAACAAGCAAACAAAATGAAAATTTTCAAGTAAAGATTGGTTTGGACATGATGAACTAAACTTAATTTTTTTTCCTTGGACTGTAGGTAAAGGAAAAATTCTCACCGATGAGTGAAAGCTCTGATATCACCAGATGATGGCTGTTGGTCCGATCTTTCGATGAAAATGATAAACTTCGATTGGATGATGATCAACTCTCATGATCTAAGCTACAAATGCGGCATGCACAAACTAAGTAATCACTAAACTAACCACCAAGTCATTATCAACCATACTGTAAAGACTCAATTGGCCTGATCACGAGGATTAATTTTTGTAAGCAATCAAAGAGCAAGGAAGAGCAAGGTAGCAAGCAATCCGAATTGCAAATATATGATTGAGTTCAAAAGTTGGGATTCCACGGAGGTTCTTTACGGTTGGTCTAATCGACACAAGCGAAGAACAAGAGTTTTCAAATGGAGAAATTAAGCAAACAAAATCCACAAAATCCTAAGGGTAGCAGCCATTATATGAAGGAGGAAGAGGAGAAGGGAGGGGCGGTGGCACTGTTCATGTGAACAGTACAGACCTAGTGGAGGCGGTGCAACACCTTAGTCTCGGAATTAGAATCAGCATGCTTAGAAGGAATTTGGAGGTGGGGCAAGATCCGTTGGAAAGAGGGCGAGATGATCTTTCCATCAAGTATTCGTGGACCTCCAACAGACTTCGTATGTGAAAGTTATGCATGTTTTATATTGATGCTATCTCCGGTGGCTGAATTGGATTGCAAATGCTTCCCTTCATGATCAGCTCCTAAGTTCCTGATTAAAAAAATATAACATGCATTAGGTAGCAGCATATTCTTATTAGAAACAAAATATACTCCTAGAAACGAAGTTACCTGATAGTTTATTTAACGTGCACGAGCTCGTGATTGGACCTTGCAAGTGTATAGGTTCATTGCTATTATGACGAGTGTTGGGTGTATGCATGGAAGTGACGTCCTCATCAGTAGGGGTGGTGATGGGTCGTCACGAGCGCACCACCGTAGGTGGGAGCCTCGACCACCGCCATCCACCACAGCCTCAGCTGCCGCACCCTGGCGGGTTGTCCCAAGCGCACCGCAGGGAGTAGGGGCCTCGGCCTCCACTGGCCGCTACACCCTCTGCCGCCGCAAGACTACACCTTGTTCTGGTCACTGCAAGCCTAGCGCATGTGCATGGTGAAAGATGAGGCTTGCGAGAAGGACGGAGAGGTGGTGGTGGTAGAGAGGAGCTACGGAGGAGGGAAAGGGAGGGGTGCTAGGGAGAGAGAGCGGGAGCGGCAGCGCGATGGAGAGGGAGAGGGGGTTGGAGGGCAGGGTAGTGCGGCAGTGGGGGAGAAATAAAGGCAACTACGTTTATTTTGCGATAGTGGGAGGCGGAGGCGCGGGTGGGGATCGTGAGGGAGAAAGGGCGGAGTGGGATGCAGTCGTGGGCACAGGCAGTTGCTGGCCGCATGGTAGATCTGGGTTGTTGGTGTTCCCGATTCAACGTTCGTCAAAGTGGGTAGATGTCGGACCTGGATTTTACAAATCCAAATCCTCTATGAAATCATTGAGCTATTCCCTAGATCAGTATATAGCACTCACAGGCACATTGCTGAATCATTTCCTACAAGGAGTGAACTAAACTATTCAAATATATTACAACTTCAGAGTAGCTTAGACCACGTCGGGTCGAGTTTTTACAAGGGCCGAACAAGCCAAGTTGATTACATTATATGAAAGCAACGTATGCTACAGCGGAAGCAAAAGGGGTAGAGCTCATCTCTCCATAGGCAAGCGACTGGGGTTGCCCGTGTACGACGGGTATTAACCAAGGGGGTCAGATAATATCAGTTATACGCAAGTACCGAACGAGTCCACTAGACTGAGGCAAGATCTAGACTACAGAACTAGACTACTCTTCATCGTTTCCTTGTCTGTCGACTTCCGGTCTTCATAGTACGCATAGTCCCCTTGATCCACATTATCTGGAGGGTTCAAGGGAGAGCGAGAATGAGCACAACATCCGTGCTCGCGAGTCAACACACAAAATGTAATAATATACAAGCAGGGCTTAACAAGGGTGGCTCGGGTTCTTTTATTTGCGAAAGCAACTTTTTCAATTATCACAATAACAAATACCTATGACTTAGCATTTTAATCAAATTATATTTTGTTAAAGATAGTAATTGCAATAATAATTAATAGTAGAGATTCTCTCCATCGAAAACTCTACAAATGCTTCATTTGATTTGGAGTTACCTCCACTCCTCAACACCACTGAGCTCAATAGTTCAGGAAAAATCCAATCTCAGGGGTAGGTGAGCCCGACCTGATTTTCATACCACCCACAAAGGTTTTTGAAATAAAACTAACTCTAATAAGTTCACATGTCCGCCTTTGACCGTAGGCATAGCTGTTTAAACAGTTTAGACACTACAGAGGTTGTACACTGTACCCACAAGAGATAATCATACTCGTTGTCCCACATGATTCTTTAGTCATGCACTTGAGCGACCATCACAGTGACCTTTCGAAATACTTCACCACTCCCGTCATCTCACCCATATAGGCCACGCCATAAGTTGTGTGTGATGTTCACCTCAGCAACTAGCGTAGTTGGATTACCCACAACGCCTAGCGCGACTGACAACTTCACTTTGCACTAGTGTCCCATTCAAGCCGGACCATGTCCAGTGCTTGCTTGTTCCTGCAACTCCTCCATTGAGATAACATTCAGAGTTTAATAAATTTACTAAGCTAAGTTGTACTTTATAGACTTGTGGTTGTACTTGATTTACACGGGAGGTCATGACAAGATTAAGTCCTTAATCCATCCAGGTGGTTCATACCACCTACCAACCACTCTCGTGCACAACGACACCCACCACTCTTTTCATTCGCCCAAATGTGGTAATAGCAAGTTGTTTAGGGTTTTATGGAGTAAAACCAATTATCACAACACACCAGTTATTTATCCACAATGACTGCCCAAAACCACTTTCATGTTTAAAGGATGATGATTAGGACATTTATTGTCCCAGTACTTAAGCAAGACTAGCATGTCGCTTAAGTACAACCTATACTAGTATTTACCATATAGCTACTAGGGTGACATGGAATAATTGATTCAATTATCAAAGGAAGGCTTAATAATTAAATAATCTTCAAATGAGTGTTTAACTACCTTAAGCTTTAACATACGTTTGATTAAAGAATTAAAGCATGCAATTTTGATAATTTAAATAAATATAATTTACATAAAATATAGGCTCAAAATGATCAAAGTGTCGACTCTCCTTGGTTGAAGCCAAGAGAGTCTTGATAGCCTTATGCTTGATCGAGTTGGAGATCTCCTGCTTCTTCGAACCCTAACCGGATGAATGTACCGAAAAAGGAATAACAAACAAAGATAGCAAATAAATACTAATGATATAATAAATGAACTCCAAATTAAATAAGGCCAGTGCTATTAGCAAGATCTTGAATTTTAACAAATTTAGAGACAAAAATCATATGTTTGGAGTTATAACGGAGGAGAACGGAGCTTCCGAAGTTTGAATTAGAATTAAATCATAAAAATAAAAGAGAGAGAGAGTGAACAGTGTGCATGACACGTGGGGCCGACTGCACAATGGCCTGGTCCATCGCACAGCGCACGGGCCCGGTCCACCTGGGGGCTTACTGTAGCGGGCCCACTTTTCACTGAGAGAGAGATAAAAAAAGGGGGAGAGAAGGGAGCCAGAGGAGGCACTCGGGCGGCTAGGAAGGCAGTGGCGGTGCCGGCGAGCGGCAGCGCGGGGAGGTCGACTGACCAGCAAAATGGGGCCTCACAAGGGTGGCGACCCTACTAGCAGCGGTAGCGGCGTCAGAGAGGAGCGAGTGCGGTGGTGGCAAGGCCCAAGGCGGCGGCGGGTGCCATGGGCTGGAGGCGCACGACGATTTCGGCGGTGCGGTGGCACGGAGGTGAAGGGGGGGCGCGCATGGGCGGCGCCTGAGGTGGGGAAGTCGAAGGTGCGGTCGGGGTGACTTGGGGGAAACCGAATCGGCGGGGCAGCGGTGGCCGGAGGCGGAGAAGATAGGGGCACGGCGGCGACGCGTCTCGGCTACGAGGAAGAAGAGGGGAGGTGGGGGAAGAGCTCCTCGACGTCGGGGGCACGTGGTGGCGGGGTCGCCCAGGGCAGAGGCTCACCGGAGTGGCGGCGGGGCGGCGAGGCGGTTCGGGAGGAGGGCGACGGTTTCGGCGAGCTCCGAGGAAGAATATATGCGGGGAAGAGGAGGAGGGGAGGTGGCCCAGCTTTTATAGCTTAAGGGGGGCGGCGGGGACAGGTGGAAGCAGCGGAGGCGCAGTAAGGCGATGTGACCAGGCGGCGGGGAAGGAGGAGCACGCGCGCAGAAGCGCGTGACACACGCAGGCGCAAGCGGAGCAGGAGGCGGCCGGCCGGAGTGGGAGGAGGCGTTGTCGGCCGGGCGCGGCGAGGAAGGAGGCGTTGTCGGCCGGGCACGGCGGGGAGGGGTCGGCCGGGAGTGGCGGACTCGCCGGGGAGAGAAGGAGGGGGGGGCGGCAGGCCAAGACCAGAGCGGGCCAGGGGAGGTAGGGTGGGCTGGGGGAGGGAAAAGGAGGGCATGCCAGTTGGGCTGGGAGAGAAGGCGGACCGCCCAAGGGGAGAATTGGGTTGAGCTCAGGGGGAGAAGGGAGGTGTAACATTTTTGACAAGTGCTCCTAATTCGAAAAAGAGAATTCGAACTTGAATTTGAATTCAGGAATTTGCAAGAAGGTTTGAAACACAAACCCGAGCAGGATGGAAGTTTTAAGGATTTTGCGAAAATACAAAAAGAAATAAAAAAATTGAATAGTAATTATTATTTACTATTCAAAAATAGAAATGTTATAGTGGAGGGAACGGGCGACCACCAACTTATAGTTTTAAATAGCAGAGGTAGTCTACCCTGCGCGGACCTAAACTACCAGTATTTATCATGCCGCCTTAGCTGACGAGTTAACTAGTTAACAATTCTAAACTTTTATCTGCTAATTTTGACAGCTGACCAGCAGTCGACCTTATCTTGATGCTAAAAGATTACATCTAGGTAGGGTGCATATATATAGCTCCCATAAAATATGAAAGGGACTAATGGGCGTAGCTGACTCGTAAGGGGGATCCTAAAACCACCATTTAACTCAGTGGGACATTTGAGGTTGTTTGATGGTGAGGCTTACAATAAAATTCTGCCAAATTTCTCTTTGGCGTGCATTTGGCTCGTTATAAAAATCATGTTGATGGGGTTTGGTTCAGATTGGCACCATATTTGACACTATTGCCAAATCTTGGTCAAATTGAAGTCAATCAAATTTCATGACCAAAATTTGGCAAACATTTATAGGGCAAGTTTTCCCGCGAACCAAGCAAACCTTTGAGACCCGTTTTGGCATCATGCGTGTCTTTTAAAAAATATATATATATTTTTCTACTTTTGGATATATTAGTTCGTTGAACGTATCTCTTTTTTTTTGTGAGTTAGTTGTGTGCGTCTTCCGTGGAGTGGTAGCATCAAATTTTTACTGGAATTATAAAATATTCCTGTAACTAGATTCTTCAATGTAACACGACACAACAACCGCACACTGTCCCTAATCATCTGCACAAAGAATAGATTATCTCTCTCTTCTTTTCTTAAAAAAAATAAAGAGAATAATATTTCTACTCGGGATGAGACCAGGGCTTCGGTGAACATTTTTTTTTATTTAACTATTTATTTATTCATTTATTAATAACCCTTAGTGCAACTTATTTCTAAATTTGATCATTTTTGTCGTAACAACCAATATTAGCACGTCACGGCCGGGGTAGGTCTAGCCCTAAGTCAGAAAATGATCAGTATTGTTTGATCACGTCGACGTCCGACGTGCATAGAAATAATAATAACAAGGTAAAAAATACTTCAAATGCAAAACCGATTTAAAATTTGAATTCAGAGGCCCTTTTCTCATTGGAATATGAATTTTCAATGAATTCTGCAATTTTAGGGGCTAAAGCGTGAAAATTTCAATTCGAGAAATTTTCGCGCAATTTCTGGAAAAACGGAGGGCCTTTTCGCAAAGCGGCCTTTTTTTCGTTTTCTTTCTTCTTCTTTTCTTCTTTTTTTTTTTTTTTTTTTATTTAGGTTATCTGGTAGGCCAAAAGTACCAGTATCCGAAATCTCCCCACGGCTTTTATCTGGCGTGAACGGCGACACACACAGTAGGCCCGTTTCTTGTATAAAAATCTGGCAGGGACTCAGGTGGGTTTCCTACCCCGAGTCCCTTCGAGTGGCGGCGGCTCCTTCATGGGAGGCGCCTCTCGGCGAGCGTGGCGGCTCCCATGGAGGGAGCCACCCGCGGCGGCGCGGCTCCGGAGCCGCCGCGCTTATGCGGTACATGCTAATTGTTTCCTGTTTGATCAATCCATCCCTGTGCTACCTCTGTTAATTAGTAATCGTAGCGGAGTAACGACCATGGCACTGAACTGTTCCTGCATTCGCCAAACAAATTTTTACTCCAGACTTAATTTCTTGTCTTGTTTATTTATGTCGTTGGAACCGATCAACTTACTCTAGTCTACTCAGCACCAGCGCGAGTTTGCAGAGGTCTAAGCGAACCACCAACGCTGTGACATATTCGATCGAAATTCAGACCATTGTTTGCACCTTGATTTCATCCGTTCTCCATGCGTCGATGCGTCGATCGGTACGACAGATTACTCCATAAATAACTGGGCCTAGCTAAAATAATCGATATAGGTGATGACGACGGATTCATGTCTCGCCTGCACCAAGTGACAGATGGAGTGGTGGTATACTCGAAGAGGTTCAGAGAGTCAGAGTAAACATCACTTTCAAATTACCGCAACAACTTCGAAGGTGAAAACTGAAAAGTATTTACAACAGCCGGCCTGGATCATAAAATCCAACCTGGACAAAAATATAGAATTTTTCAGGTAGTGAACTGCGGTAGCTGTATGCTGTAAGCGATCCAAATTGCACTTAGCTTTTAATATATATGCAGAGGTGGCAGCGTATACTTGCAAAATAATATTAGTCAAGTAAAATAGAATCAATAGTGCAGGGATACGGTTAGACTACACAAGGTGATAATTAAAAAAAATATACTACGTAAACCAAGATGTCATGTAAGCAAAAGATCATAAATCGTTACCACTAAATACGCAGTGCAGCGAAAAAAGAGTTGGAGCAGCCTGGTCCAACGAAGAGCGCGTCGATGTAGTGGTCGTAGTCGATTGTCCTCATAGGCAACCAATGATGCCTTTCCTTGCAAAGTCGCTGATCGTCCTCGAGCGCAACAGCAACCGCAATAGCGCCTCTTCGGTATCCACACGTCCAGAGCAGGAACGACGTACGCCAGTGTGCTAGCACGAAGTCGCACGGGAAGGCTCTCTCAAGAAGATGGCGGCCAGGGTTTGGTGGAACAACTCACGTATCCTCCCTCTCTTCCCATCAGCCTTAAGCATCTCCTTATATAGTTCCCGTGACGGATCCTATCCGAACACGTTTGACAAACCGTATCTGTACAGGTTTGTTTCAACTCGTTAAGTGTGTGAACCTTAATATAATACGATCTATGACCAGGTCCTATTTGGTCTCGACCAGTTCGTAACTCCTTACGACCAGCTTTCGACCTGCCTACGACCAGCTCATATTTGGTCTCGACCGATTCGTATTCGGTCTCGACTAGTTCATAACTCTTTACGACTAGGTTTTGACCACTTAGTGATCATGTTCGACCAACCTACGACCAACTCGTATCTCTATACGACTAGTCTGTATCTGGTCGAACTGAACAACCAGATCATGTATGCTCCATTTGCCTCACGATATCTGGTTGAACTCCAGGTGAGATGTTGTGTCATCCATGGACTCTTCAATACTTTCTCGATCGAGTGTCAGATAACTTTATATAGTCGAACTCTTCAACCACCAGTGGCATGGCTATGCACTTTCTTTATCCGACCACATCGAGGGTCTAGAGACATCTCTCCTGTTATGTTAGGATGGACATATCCTATATACGACCAGTTATATTCCTCCGCATATTTTATAGCATACTCGAAAGCTACCTTTACAACTACCCAGTTACGAGTAGCGTTTGGTAACCCCTAAGTGTACTATTACATATATAGAAAACTATGCTGATCTCAGGTCTAAGGATTATGCATCATCATTGCTTGAGACCAACTAATGACACATAGAATTATAACAATCTCAATAGTGTCTCAAGGTGGTTCTATCCAACCCCATGTTCTCTAACATATGTTCACATTATTGATTCGATATCCCTATATTTATGACCGACGAAATATGGTCATCAATCAATACATGTGTTGGTCGATAGAGTCACTAGTGTTCTGACCAGTGACATTCGACCAGGGATGCATTTAGAACGACATCATCATAAGTTGAAAGAGCTTCACCAACAAGTCACATACTCGTTAATTTTTTGAACTGGTGATTCATTCAGGGAACAGAATAACACTTATTCAATAACTCGTAAACATAGACGTGATACAATCATCTCTATAATTGCCTCTAGGGCATATCATCGACAGTCTCTCACTTGCACTAGAGTCAATCATATAGGAATCTTATACTCATTGCTCTTGTGTGCGCCTCATGCTTAGATTGTGTGAGAGGCTTTGTTAACAGATCAACAATGTTCAAATCCATGTGCACTTTGTATATCTTCACATCATCTCTTTCAACGATCTCACGAATAATGTGATATCGCCGAATTATGTGCTTGAACTTTTGATGCGATCTAGACTCCTTAGCTTGTGCAATTGCTCCACTATTGTTAAAATAGAGATCCATTGCACTGGAAGTATTCAAAACCACACCTAGTTCATTGATGAACTTTCTAATCCATACGGCTTCTTTTACAGCTTCTGAAGTCGCAATGTACTCAGACTCTGTTATAGAATCAGCAATCATTCTTTCCTTGTAACTCTCCCAGCCCACTGCTCCTCCATTAAGACAAAACACAAATCCTGATTGCGATCTGAAATCACCCTGGTCGGTTTGGAAGCTAGCATCGGTGTAACCATTTACGACCAGCTCTTCTTCACCACTATATACAAGGAATGCATCCTTAGTCCTTCTCAAGTACTTAAAGATATTTTTGACTGCTATCCAGTGACATTCATTTGGATCCGATTGATATCTTCTCGTGACACTTAGAGTATATGACACATCTGGTCGTGTACATAGCATAGCATACATGATAGATCCAACAGCCGAAGCATATGGAATTCTACTCATTTTGTATCGCTCATCAGTGGTCGTAGTACATTGACTCTTGCTAAAACTAATGCTATATGTCATAGGCAAGAAACCTCTCTTGGAATCTTGCATGCTGAACCGTTTCAACACCTTGTCTATGTACATATCATGGCTTAATCCAATTAGCATTTTACATATATCTCTATAAATTCTTATACCAAGAATATATGTTGCATCTCCTAAATATTTCATTGAGAAATTATTTCTTAATGAAGTTTTAACATATTCAAACATTGGAATATCATTTTTGACCAGTAGTATGTCATCCACATACAGGATCAGAAACACAAGTTTGCTCCCACTAGCATTCTTGTAAATACAAAGTTCTTCATCTTGATGAAGTCAACCCTTTGACCACTTCATCAAAACGAATGTTCCAACTCCAAGATACTTGCTTTAATCCATAAATGGATTTCTAGAGCTTGCATACATTTCTAGCTTCCTTTGGATCGACAAAACTCTCAGACTGTGTCATGTACACATTCTCACTTAGGTTTTCATTTAGGAAAGCCGTTTTGATATCCATTTGTCATATCTCATAATCGAAATATGCAGCAATAGCTAGAACGATCCGAATAAGCTTAAGCATCGCGATAGGCGAGAAGGTTTCATCATAATCAACACCTTCAATTTGTTTAAAACCCTTCGCAACCAGTCGTGCCTTATGAATGTGAATATTTTCATCCATATCTATCTTTTTCTTAAAAATCCATTTGCACTCAATGGTTTTAATACCATCAGGTACATCAACCAAGTTCCAAACTTGATTATCATGCATGGACTTTATTTCGGATCTTATGGCTCCACGCTATGACTCAGAGTCTGGATCCACCATCGCTTCCGCATAAGTTTTAGGCTCATCATTATTCAATAATAAAATATTATGCCAATACCTTATAGGCAATTAATGTGGTCTTTTCGATCTATGTGGGGCTGATGCCTCATCTATAGGTTCAATAATATTTTGTTCATCCTGTAGAGGTTCGGTAGGAGTTGAAATATTTTCATATGGTTCCCAAACTCCTTCGAGTTGCACCTTGCTTCCACTGACTTCTTTGGAAAGAAACTCTTTCTCCAAGAAGACACAATTACAGGCAACAAACACTTTGTTATCAACCCGATTATAAAAATAATATCCTTTAGTTTTCTTAGGATACCCCATAAAGAAGCACTTATAGGACTTGGGTGTGAGTTTATCAGACGTCAAACGTTTTACATAAACTTCACAACCCTATACCCAGAGAAAAGACAATCCAGAGGACTCTTCCTGGTCCATATCTCATATGGTGTCTTCTCTACCGTTTTTTATGGAACCCTATTTAAAGTGAAAGCAGTTGTTTCTAGAGCGTATCCCCAGAATTGCAATGGAATATCATATTGGCTCATCATTGATCTAACCATGTCCAACAATGTTCGGTTCCATCGTTCATATACCCCATTCCATTGAGGTGTTCCCAGTGAAGTAAGTTGTGTAATAATTCTACACTTCTTTATATGATCACCCAACTCATGGCTCAAATATTTACTTCCACGATCAGATCATAGATATTTAATTATATTACCAAGTTGATTTTGCACTTCATTATGAAATTCGACTTGTGCCTCATCAAAAAGACATAGCCATATCTACTGAAATCATCAGTAAAAGTTATGAAGTACTGAGAACCACCTCTGACCGAAGTGCTTATTGGTCTAAATACATCTGAATGTACAAAGGCCAATAAGTCACTTGCCCTCTCACCTCTAGTCGTGAACGACGTCTTCATCATCTTACAAAATAAACAAGATTCACATGTTTCAAATAATTCAAAATCAAATGAGTTTAGAAGACCATATTTATAGAGCTTCATCATGCGCTTCTCATTTATATGACCTAGACGATAATGCCAAATAAAAGTGGGATTCAAATCATCAGGTCGAAGTCTCTCAGCATTAATGTTATAGATGGGCTCATCCTTAAGATTCCAAACATAAAATCCATTAACCAATGGAGCATGCCCATAAAACATATTTTCAAAATAAATTAAACAACAATTGTTCTTTATTCTAAACTCATAACTTTTTGCTCCTAAACATGAGCAGAAATAATATTTTTGCTTAAGTCAGGAACATAATAACAATTAAACTAATGGTAAAGTGTCATAAGGCGCTCATAGTATCTTTTTCTTATGATGAGCTTTACGCTAAATATAATTCTATAGTTGAGCAAGTGCTTAGTCAAGATGAAGCGCTAGAATTTGTCATGACTAAAAATAAGAAACTAGAGTTTAATTACATAACTAATCATGAGGGTAAAACTAATGGTAAAGTGTCAATAGATTTAGTCCCGATCGACCTTGACTACTAGCCGGTCGACCACGCCCTTGGACGATTTAATTCCCATGTTAACTTAAACATTGCTCATAACAAAATTTTAGATGAAATCAAGGATAACATACGCTTTGCATACTACATGAGCGTGTGTCTCGATCTTGGGTTCCCAAGTCTTGTTTAACTAACTTGATGTCGAGACACATCGTTCTTCGTGCCTTGATTTTTCGGAATTGCCAGCGGAAGAGGAAGAGCACGTGTTTTGTTGACTCATTTATTCACGCCATATGACCGGGAGACTCAAGATGGTTCACCTCCTTCACCTTGATCGACGGGTTTCAAGCATCTCAAAGAACTTCCCATCGCCCAGTCGTTAAGCTCTTATTCGGTACTTACTCTACTCTCTTTGTATGGCATTTGATATTCTGTTCTTTATCCTTGTCCATTCGGGGTTTCTTATTACGATTGTGCTGGTATCGGCTAGATAGGAAGAGTACCTCGGTAGCTTGTCACCCACTAGGCATTTCTTTTGTCTTTTGTTTTATCCTCACCAAATCTTTAGACCCAACTAGGTTTGCCACCTTGAGAAGCGAGTTAGGGCTTATTTATCCTTATGGGTTGGTTTGAGGGGAGTTCGATCTTTTTGATCTTTCCTTGTTCTTTTGATCTTTTATTGTTCTTTTTGGACTTAGTGATCTTTTGAACTTTTTAGGTTTTAGGCTAATGTATCAATTCTTGCTCCATTGTCCAATGCAAATGAGAAAATGTTGACAAATGGGCGTTTACAAAATATTGAGCAAAATGATTCAATACGGGACTTGATTGACTCTTAATGTGGTCTTTGTTAGATTTTTGATCTCTCTTTGACATTTTGACATGGCCAATTTCACTTTAGGATCCTGTTGATGAACTTCTTTGAATTTGAGCGTTGCTTAAATTGATCAAATCTCTTGCTTTACTTTTGAGCCTTTGTGCTTAGCTTTGATATATATGTCTTACCATGATCTTGCTAGCTATTATCGGGCTTGAGATCTTTGTTTGTGCAATATTAGAAATACTAGATTGTTCTTTTGGGTAATCTCCAAAGCTTCTTGTAATCAAAATTGAAAAATACAAAAATAAAGCCACTCCATTGCACTTCATGCATACTCCCTGTTTATGCTTCTTTTATTTACCTTCTTTCTTTATCATCTATTGGTTATCTCTGGATGAGAGGAAGGCGTGATTCCTTGATGAATCCATTGTCAAAGGGAGAAGATGTGTTAATTAATGAGAAGATATTTCTTTGGGAGAAGATGTGCTATTTTTATTTGGAGAAGATGTGTTAATGAGAAGATATTTCTTTGTTGGGGAGAAGATTAAACAAAGGGAGTAACGAAAAGTTAAAAGTTTTGAAAATCGAGGATGATAGTGAGGGGAGTTCTTGAGTTGCATTCTTATTGTTTTATTGAATATTCGAACTTGAATTGCATTCTTTTATCCTCACAATGATCATAGGTCAATTGAACAATTGTTCTTTCATATGGACCTCATGTGAGAATTTTGATCCTTTTAAAATCAAAGTTTTATGCTTACTTTTGCCTTGTCTCACATGCCTATATTATTCGATGCCGACTTGGTCATTTACATTGCTTTTTCTTGCTTATGGACCAAGTTGTGCCTTTGTCTTGCTGCGAGTAAACTCGTTTTCAAACCTCTTACTTACATTTTTTCCGGATAATTGCCAATGTGTTCATCAAGGGAGATTGTGGATTTCATGTTGATATGTTCCGGATCTTAGGATGATGTGACAATTGGCAATGGCGTTTACGGTTTGTCGTTTCACGCGTTTTCGACAAAATTCTGAGCTTCTTGGAGAGGCGGTCGGCCAGGTCCTTGCAGCGGTCGTAGGTCCCAAATCGGTCGGGCCGGCCATGTAAGCGATCGGACCGGCGATGACCAAAGTGGTCAAAATGAGTGGGCCAAAATAGGTGTTGTAGGCAAGTGAGGGATCCCAATGCACTTGGTCTCATGATTTTTGGAGTCTCGATAAAAGTTCTATTGGTTTAAAGTTTCAGAGGTTTGATTTTGGGGGTTGAATTTGGCTAAGTCCCAAGGGGCGGTCCGACCGGCTCCGAGGGAGCGGTCCGACCAGAGCCATGGAGGCGGTCCGGCCAAGCTCACTGGGCGGTCGGCCGTATCGACTTGAACGTCGGCCAACCGTGGCGATGTTGTTTTGTTAGGTCAAAGTCATTGGTATTGTGGCATATGGTTTGCATGATGCATGTTTTGACTAACATGGGTCAAGTTGTGAAGAACTTGTTCCCAAATTCGTGTTTGCTTATGCGTGGTTGTGCGGGTTGCTTGGTGGTCAACGACGGTCAGCGGCGAGGAGGATCGGGACTAGACTTGAAGAGTTGAGGTCGAGCGATCGGCGATGCAGTGAGGTTAACGACTCAAGCGTGACACAAGATGGACAAGGGTGACCTATTGGCGAATCCATGACGCATGGTGAAGCGGTTTAGGTCAAAGGTTAAAGGCGGCGCTTTGCGAAGCGTGCGTGTGTGACCCGTTTGTTAGTGGGCCTTAACGGGAGCCCAATTGAGTCAAACCCTAGGAGTCTAGGCCTCCACTATAAATAGGGGGAGGTGGTGGCTGCACCAACTAACTTTTTTTCTCTCTCGCCTCTTTTGTTGCGAAACCCTAATTGGCTTGGGAGTTGAGGTGGAGGCTAGGGCTCTTGATGGTTTGTGGTGAATTTCGTGATCTTTGATTGTCCACTGATCCATGATGGTGTGGATGTAATCCAGCAACAATCACGAAATCAATCTATGCAAGGTTTGCTTGAGATAAGTCTCTTTTTGTTCTTGCTTTCAATTTCGTGTTTTTAGGGCTTTCTTTGATCCGCGAGTTTGTTGTAACACCCCAGCCCAACACTGAGCCTGGAATGCCACTAAACTACCTTCCAATTAATAATTATTGACACACTTTATAAATACAGCAAGAAATCAATGATAATCATATCAATGGATCACAAACGAACAAGTATAATTATGGATCAAGCGACAGTAAATAAGCAATGGGAAATAATAACCAGGCAAACAATCCAAAGCAGCATCAACCAATGAATCCAAAATTAATAAAGCAAATAGTCTAGTCCAAATGATATCCTAAACATTATTCAATAACTAACATGTCCAAGTGTAAACCATTATTGAATGAAAAGATTATCATGGCGAATGATCATGTGATGTCCATGTGCTCTACTACGCTCTCGATTCGACCTCCTCGAAGATCACCTAAAGACAACAATAGAGCAAGGGTGAGTCCACGACTCAGCAAACACATCGATATACAACGATAATAATAAATCAACAACAATCAATAACTTCATTATCATCACATGCACTTTCATTAATATTCTCAGTCATTAATCTCATTTATGAATGCAACTCTATTCTACATGTCCACATGCACTTCTTTCACGTATATCAGGGTATAGCGTGAGTGAATGCTCGCGACAACATTCACTCTCAAGCCCGTTCCTCCAAAGGATCGGGACCTCCTCCACTCCGTGGAGTTGTGATCAATAATGATCACCTTCTCTTATGCAAAGATGCTTATGAATGCAAACATGCAAACTCCATCATAAACATCATATCCGACTTTCATCATGCTTGTCAACAAAGATATAAACATACCAATTCATTGTTTGCAATTAAACCAAATAAAAGCACAACAATAATGGTAATAGAAGATAAAGAAAGCGATGATCAAAAATCAACATCTCCTCTTGCCAAACTTCTACTCCATATCAGTCCTGGCATCGAATTGCAAATATGAGCAACCGATCCGGTATCAAATACCCAAGAACATGTAGGAGAAGTAGCAAGATTAATTTGTATGACATTTATACCTGAACTGGAAGTCTTACTTCCTTTGTTCTTTTCATCTCTTGCCGTTTTAGACCTTACATTAATCAATTGACAATTGCTCAAGATCGTTCCAAGAATTATCATAATATTCGATTGGAATAGGTTAAGTACTTCTTGCATCTCTAAATACTTCTTCACTTCCAATACCCAGACTCATGACAATGGTAACATTCTGATTCAGGCTTAGGACTCAGCTTGAGCTTCGTAAGCTTAGCCTTGTGACTCTTGATCTAATCTTGAGTCTTTCCTTTGTCTTTTCCCTTTCCCTTTGACTCACCCTTCTTCTTGAAACTAGTAGTCTTTTGAACCATCATCACTTGATTAGAACATTTATTGATGATCTCCTCAGCACCCTTAAGCATGTCATGCAACTCGATCATTGATTTCTCCCACTATATGTTCTAAACCATGTTTCTCTTTAACATCATATAGTGAGTTCAAGATCAAAAAATCATTAAGTCCTTGTGAGCTTTGGCATCACTGTGAGAAACCTAGTGATTTTAGGTAGGCAACCTCTTACCAATCATATCACATATGACTTTTTTCTGTTGGGCGGCATCTCTATGCACCGGCAACCAACAGTACTATACCCCAACGCCCAAAAACATTTTGAGAGCCTTGTCAAGTTAAACCAATATTATGCATGTGGGTGTCTGACACCCATCCCATGTTATTAGTAATCGTAGCGGAGTAACGACCATGGTACTGAACTGTTCCTGCATTCGCCAAACAAATTTTTACTCCACACTTAATTTCTTGTCTTGTTTATTTATGTCGTTGGAACCGATCGACTTACACTAGTCTACTCAGCACCAGCGCGAGTTTGCAGAGGTCTAAGCGAACCACCAACGCTGTGATATATTCGATCGAAATTCAGACCATTGTTTGCACCTTGATTTCATCCGTTCTCCATGCGTCGATGCGTCGATCGGTACGACAGATTACTCCATAAATAACTGGGCCTAGCTAAAATAATCGATATAGGTGATGACGACGGATTCATGTCTCGCCTGCACCAAGTGACAGATGGAGTGGTAGTATACTCGAAGAGGTTCAGAGAGTCAGAGTAAACATCACTTTCAAATTACCGCAACAACTTCGAAGGTGAAAACTGAAAAGTATTTACAACAGCCGGCCTGGATCATAAAATCCAACCTGGACAAAAATATAGAATTTTTCAGGTAGTGAACTGCGGTAGCTGCATGCTGTAAGTGATCCAAATTGCACTTAGCTTTTAATATATATATGCAGAGGTGGCAGCGTATACTTGCAAAATAATATTAGTCAAGTAAAATAGAATCTATAGTGTAGGGATACGGTTAGACTACACAAGGTGATAATTAAAAAAAACATCTACTACGTAAACCAAGATGTCATGTAAGTAAAAGTTCATAGATTGTTACCACTAAACGCGGCAGTGAAAAAAGAGTTTGAGCAGCCTGGTCCAACGAAGAGCGCGTCGATGTAGTGGTTGTAGTCGATTGTCCTCATAGGCAACCAATGGCTTTCCTTGCAAAGTCGCTGATCGTCCTCGAGCGCAACAGCAAACGCAGTAGCGCCTCTTCGGTATCCACACGTCCAGAGCAGGAACGGCGTACGCCAATGTGCTAGCACGAAGTCGCACGGGAAGGCTCTCTCAAAAAGATGGCGGCCAGGGTTTGGTGGAACAACTCACGTATCCTCTCTCTCTCTCTCTTCCCATTAGCCTCAAGCATCTCCTTATATAGTGTCCATGACGGATCCTATTCGAACACGTTTGACGAACCGTATCTGTACAGGTTTGTTTCAACTCGTTAAGTGTGTGACCCTATAGGTTAATGCATAATCGGTAACCTCAGAAACCTTTTCTTACCAGGAGTCGTTAGTGGTATTTAGCAGGACATAACGATTCCCGAATACACACAAATTATATCGGACGAACCTTAATATAATACGATCTATGACCAGGTCCTATTTGGTCTCGACGATTCAGAACTCCTCACGACCGACTTTCGACCGCCTAACAACCAAAGCTCATATTTGGTCTCGACCGATTCGTATTTGGTCTCGACTAGTTCATAACTCTTTACGACTAGGTTTCGACCACTTAGTGATCATGTTCGACCAACCTATGACCAACTCGTATATCTATACGACTAGTATGTATCTGATTGAACTGAACAACCAGATCATGTATTCTCCATTTGCCTCACGATATCTGGTTGAACTCCAGGTGAGATGTTGTGTCATCTATGGACTGTTCAATATTTTCTCGATCGAGTGTCAGATAACTTCATATGGTCGAACTCCTCAACCACCAGTGGCATGGCTATGCACTTTCTTTATCCGACCACATCGAGGGTCTAGAGACATCTCTCCTGTTATGTTAGGATGGACATATCCTATATACGACCAGTTATATTCCTCCGCATGTTTTTAGCATACTCGAAAGCTACCTTTACAACTACCCAGTTACGAGTAGCGTTTGGTAACCCCTAAGTGTACTATTACATATGTAGAAAACTATGCTGATCTCAGGTCTAAGGATTATACATCATCATTGCTTGAGACCAACTAATGACACATAAAATTATAACAATCTCAATAGTATCTCAAGGTGGTTCTATCCAACCCCATGTTTTCTAACATATGTTCACATTATTGATTCGATATCCCTATATTTATGACCGACAAAATATGGTCATCAATCAATACATGTGTTGGTCGATAGAGTCACTAGTGTTCTGACCAGTGACATTCGACCAGGGATGCATTTAGAACGACATCATCATAAGTTGAAAGAGCTTCACCAACAAGTCACATACTCGTTAATTTTTTGAACTGGTGATTCATTCAGGGAACAGAATAACACTTATTCAATAACTCGTAAACATAGACGTGATACAATCATCTCTATAATTGCCTCTAAGGCATATCATCAACAGTCTCTCACTTGCACTAGAGTCAATCATATAGGTATCTTATACTCATTGCTCTTGTGTGCGCCTCATGCTTAGATTGTGTGAGAGGCTTTGTTAACAGATCAACAATGTTCAAATCCATGTGCACTTTGTATATCTTCACATCATCTCTTTCAACGATCTCACGAATAATGTGATATTGCCGAATTATGTGCTTGAACTTTTGATGCGATCTAGACTCCTTAGCTTGTGCAATTGCTCCACTATTGTTAAAATAGAGATCCATTGGACTGGAAGCATTCAAAACCACACCCAGTTCATTGATGAACTTTCTAATCCATACCGCTTCTTTTACAGCTTCTGAAGTCGCAATGTACTCATACTCTGTTGTAGAATCAGCAACCATTCTTTGCTTGTAACTCTCCCAGCCCACTGCTCCTCCATTAAGACAAAACACAAATCCTGATTGCGATCTGAAATCACCTTGGTCGGTTTGGAAGCTAGCATCGGTGTAACCATTTACGACCAGCTCTTCCTCACCACTATATACAAGGAATGCATCCTTAGTCCTTCTCAAGTACTTAAAGATATTTTGACTGCTATCCAGTGATATTCATCTGGATCCGATTGATATCTTCTCGTGACACTTAGAGTATATGATACATCTGGTCCTGTACATAGCATAGCATACATGATAGATCCAACAGCCGAAGCATATGGAATTCTACTCATTTTGTTAGCTCATCAGTAGTCGTAGTACACTGACTCTTGCTAAAATTAATGCTATATGTCATAGGCAAGAAACCTCTCTTAGAATCTTGCATGCTGAACCGTTTCAACACCTTGTCTATGTACATATCCTGGTTTAATCCAATTAGCCTGGCTTAATCCAATTAGCCTTTTAGATATATCTCTATAGATTCTTATACCAAGAATATATGTTGCATCTCCTAAATCTTTCATTGGGAAACTATTTCTTAATGAAGTTTTAATAGATTCAAACATTGGAATATCATTTCTGACCAGTAGTATGTCATCCACATACAGGATCAGAAACACAAGTTTGCTCCTACTAGCATTCTTGTAAATACAAGGTTCTTCATCTTGATGAAGTCAACCCTTTGACCACTTCATCAAAACGAATGTTCCAACTCCAAGATACTTGCTTTAATCCATAAATGGATTTTTAGAGTTTGCATACATTTCTAGCTTCCTTTGGATCGACAAAACTCTCAGACTATGTCATGTACACATTCTCACTTAGGTTTTCATTTAGGAAAGCTGTTTTGACATCGTTTTGCCATATCTCATAATTGAAATATACAGCAATAGCTAGAACGATCTGAATAAACTTAAGCATCGCGATAGGCGAGAAGGTTTCATCATAATCAAGACCTTCAATTTGTTTGAAACCCTTCACAACCAGTCGTGCCTTATGAATGTGAATATTTCCATCCATATCTATCTTTTTCTTAAAAATCCATTTGCACTCAATGGTTTTAATACCATCAGGTGCATCAACCAAGTTCCAAACTTGATTATCATGCATGGACTTTATTTCGGATCTTATGGCTTCACGCTATGACTCAGAGTTTGGGTCCACCATCGCTTCCGCATAAGTTTTAGGCTCATCATTATTCAATAATAAAATGTTATGCCCATACCTTATAGGCGATTAATGTGGTCTTTTTTTTATCTATGTGGGGCTGATGCCTCATCTATAGGTTCGATAATATTTTGTTCATCTTGTAGAGGTTCGGTAGGAGTTGAAATATTTTCATATGGTTCCCAAACTCCTTCGAGTTGCACCTTGCTTCCACTGACTTCTTTGGAAAGAAACTCTTTCTTCAAGAAGACACAATTACAGGCAATAAACACTTTGTTATCAACCCGATTATAAAAATAATATCCTTTAGTTTTCTTAGGATACCCCATAAAGCACTTATAGGACTTGGGTGTGAGTTTATCAGACGTCAAACATTTTACATAAACTTCACAACCCTATACCCAGAGAAAAGACAATCCAGATGACTATTCCTGGTCCATATCTCATATGGTGTCTTCTCTACCGTTTTTTATGGAACCCTATTTAAAGTGAAAGCAGTTGTTTCTAGAGTTTATCCCCGGAATTGCAATGGAATATCATATTGGCTCATCATTGATCGAACCATGTCCAACAATGTTTGGTTCCATCGTTCAAATACCCCATTCCATTGAGGTGTTCCCGGTGAAGTAAGTTGTGTAATAATTCTACACTTCTTTATATGATCACCCAACTCATGGCTCAAATATTTACTTCCACGATCAGATCATAGATATTTAATTATCTTACCAAGTTGATTTTGCACTTCATTCTGAAATTCTTTGAATTTTTCAAAGAATTCCGACTTGTGCCTCATCAAAAAGACATAGCCATATCTACTGAAATCATCAGTAAAAGTTATGAAGTACTGAAAACCACCTCTGATCGAAGTGCTTATTGGTCTAAATACATTTGAATGTACAAGGGCCAATAAGTCACTTGCCCTCTCACCTCTAGTCGTGAAAGGCGTCTTCATCATCTTACCAAATAAACAAGATTCACATGTTTCAAATAATTCAAAATCAAATGAGTTTAGAAGACCATATTTATAGAGCTTCATCATGCGCTTCTCATTTATATGACCTAGACGATAATGCCAAATAAAAGTGGGATTCAAATCATTAGATCGAAGTCTCTTAGCATTAATGTTATAGATGGGCTCATCCTCAAGATTCAAAACATAAAATCCATTAACCAATAGAGCATGGCCATAAAGCATATTTTCAAAATAAATTCAACAATAATTATTCTTTATTCTAAACTCATAACTTTTTACTCCTAAACATGAATCAGAAATAATATTTTTGCTTAAGTCAGGAACATAATAACAATTATTTAATTACATAACTAATCATGAGGGTAAAAGTAATGGTAAAGTGTCAATAGCTAATGTATCAATTCTTGCTCCATTGTCCACGTGAAAATCAACATCTCCTCTTGCCAAACTTCTACTCCATATAGTCCTTGCATCGAATTGCAAATATGAGCAACCGATCCGGTATCAAATACCCAAGAACATGTAGGAGAAGTAGCAAGATTAATTTGTATGATATTTATACATGAACTAGAAGTCTTACTTCCTTTGTTCTTTTCATCTCTGTTAAGTACTTCTTGCAGTTTCACTTCCAATACCTAGACTCATGACAATGGTAACATTCTGATTCAGGCTTAGGACTCAGCTTGAGCTTCGTAAGCTTAGCCTTGTGACTCTTGATCTAATCTTGAGTATTTCCTTTGTCTTTTCCCTTTCCCTTTGACTCACCCTTCTTCTTCAAACTAGTAGTCTTTTGAACCATCATCACTTGATTAGAACATTTATTGATGATCTCCTCAGCACCCTTAAGCATGTCATGCAACTCGATCATTGATTTCTCCCACTATATATTCTAAACCATGTTTCTCTCTAACATCATATAGTGAGTTCAAGATCAAAAAATCATTAAGTCCTTGTGAGCTTTGGCATCACTGTGAGAAACCTAGTGATTTTAGGTAGGCAACCTCTTACCAATCATATCATATATGACTTTTTTTCTGTTGGGCGGCATCTCTATTCACCGGCAACCAACAGTACTATGCCCCAACGCCCAAAAATATTTTGAGAGCCTTGTCAAGTTAAACCAACATTACGCATGTGGGTGTCTGACACCCATCCCATGTTATTAAGATAGTTAATGGCACCCTACTTTGGTAGACTTACCAATTAACGATCAAAATCGTGTTTGTCGCAGCAATTGGAAAGACACCAAATTCACTTAATTTTTCTTGAGGGATGTTATTCTACCATATCAAAACATCTAATTATAAAACATGATCAAATAGCATAATCGGAGTAAACACAAACATTCACATATAATCAAATTAAACTGTGAAAATAGTATGATCCTTATCACGATGATCTTCATCACTATGTTTCCTGTCCTCCAACCACCATGCTTGAAGTCTCCGACTGCATTCATCTACTAAGCAATAACTCCTAAGAACTAGTAATGAATTACATACGAGAATATCAAGCATCACATGTCGGTACGCCGACCGTTATACAATAATATGTAGCTCGATGGCTATCTCTCGACATGACACGCGGACCATAAAAAATCCATACATGTATCACACACACAATGGGTCATACTATTCACATGAATCCCTACAAAAATGAGTTATTTATAGAATCCTATTCTACCAAGTGGCATGAACACATAATACCATATAATATGGCTACGACCAAGGCGGTCTCGCTAGCCGGTTAGCGGGCGGGGTTCGAAGAGGCAGTGCCCCTTGCCGGTCGAGGGCAACGCTCTCGAAAAATATTTCAGGACATGGATCTTATTCACATAACCGAGCCTCAAAATCATTGGATTAATCATATTAACTCTATTCCGAACCAATCTAATCACTACCTTGATACGACCGCACGCTGCGGCATACTCCGATGATGGAATTCCTACCGGTAGGAGTATCATGCAAGGCAGTCGTAAACAAGTCGAGTAAATCATCTGGTCCTTTTAGCTCATACCTCCTCTCAAACTCATCTACTATCGCCGAACACCGATCGATCTTATCGACCAGTACCTAGACCGTTCCATCCACATGAACCGATCTAGATTACCAGACCAAACTAGTAATAAATCCAATCTACCACTGCCATATATCAAGTATATGCGACCGATCTATATAAAAAAAAACTATACAGGATGTTTCTGATACCAGTGTGGGGATACATGTAGGATAAACTAGCTGATAATTCAAAAAAAAACTACCACGTAAACCAGGATACCATGCAAGCAAGAGATTATAGATCGTTACCACTAGATGCGCAGAACAACGAAAGAAGAGTTGGAGCAGCCTGGTCCAACGAAGAGCGTGTCGATGCAGTGGTCATAGTCGATCGTCCAACGTAGTCGATCATCCTCGTAGACAACCAATGGCTTTCCTTGCAAAGTCGCGGATCGTCCTCGAGCGCAACAGCAACCGCAGTAGCGCCTCTATGGTATCCACACGTCCAAGGTAGGAACGTCATACGCCGGAGTGCTAGCACCAAGTCGCACGAGATGACTCTCTCGAGAAGATGGCGGCTAGAGTTTGATGGAACAACTCACGCATCCTCTCTCTCTTCCCATGAGCCTCAAGCATCTCCTTATATAATGCCCATGACGGATCCTATCCGAACATGTTTAACGAATCGTATCCATACTGGTTTGTTCCAAGCCGTTAAGTGTGTGACCCTGTAGGTTCATGCTTAATCGGTTATGGCTAAAAACCTTTTTGATCACGAGTCATTAGTGGTACCTAGCAGGACATAACGATTCCCGAATACACACAAATTATATCGGATGAACCTTAATGCAATATGATCTACTGTCATGTCCTATTTGGTCTTGACTAGTTCGTAACTCCTTACGACCAACTTTCAACTAGCCTACGACCTGCTCATATTTGGTCTCGACCAGTTTGTATTTGGTCTCAACTAGTTTGTAACTCCTTACGACTAGATTTCAACTACTTAGTGATCATGTTCGACCAGCCTATGACCAGCTCGTATCTCTATACGACTAGTCCGTTTCTGATCGAACTGAACGACCAACTCATTGGACTGTTCAATATTTTATCGATCAAGTGTCGGATAACTTCATATGGTCGAACTCTTCAACCACCAGTGGCATGGTCATGCACTTTCTTTATCCGACCACATTGAGGGGCTCTGAGATATCCCTCCTGTTATGTTAGGATGGGCAAATCTCATATCCAACCAGTCGCATTCCTCCACATGTTTCATAACATACTCGAAAGCTACCTTTACAACTACCTAGTTATGAGTAGAGTTTGGTAACCCTTAAGTGTACTATTATATATGTAGGAAATCATACTGATCTCAGGTCTAAGGATTATACATTAGCATTGCTTGAGACCAACTAATGACATATAGAAAAATAACAATCTCAATAGTGTTTCAAGGTGGGTCTATCCAACCCCATGTTTTCTAACATGTGTTCACATTATTGATTCGATATCACTATATTTATGATCGGCGAAACATAGTCATTAATCAATACATGTGTTGGTCGATAGAGTTATTAGTGTTCCGACTAGTGACATTCACCAGAGATACATTTAGAACGACATCATTATAAGTTAAAAGTGCTTCACTAACAAGTCACATATTGATTAATCTTTATAACTGTTGATTCATTCAGGGAATATGATAACACTTATTCAATAACTCATAAATATAGACATAATATAATCATCTCTATGATTGGCTCTAAGGCATATCACTAACATATAGTTTGATTTGTGCAAATAAAAATTCCTACCGAAGCGTTGAGACGATGAAATATTTATGCATAGGAATGCAAGTTGGAGTAATAGTTTTCGCTTTTTGACTACCAATTGTTAACTAAATATCGTGGAATTTGGTCCTGCATTGTTCAAATCCGTTTCTGTTCCTCTCCTTCCGTATTGCACATTAGGAGGCGAATAGCAGCAAGTGGAGCTGTGGAGATATATTATCTCTTGATTTCCAATTGCGTGGGCATTGTTAAGTTCAAATGAACATTTGCATGTTCGAATCCGTCTTAATATTTTTCCCCAAAAAGAAGTGCAAATTGCCAAAATGGCTGAATTTTCTATGTGGTGCTCGAAGTAAGAAATCGAAGTCTGCCAGCACGTTAGCAATTAGGTGCGAGTTGACTTACTAAAGCAGGAATATAAATTGCTCTGATTCATTTCTGAAACAAGTAATGTGGCTTTGTTATGACTGATTAGCATTGTTATTGTTGCTATGTGAATTGTCGGTTGTTTCTCATCTACGTTGAGTACGGTCCTGTGTTTCCTTTTTGTGATTTGTAGGGGCAGAGTCAGCTCTAGTGATTACTGTACTAACTACAGTTCTTACCGAGCTTATAGTTTACTTTCTTAGACAATTTTTAGGGTACATATGGTACAATCAATATATGAACATGTATATCACGAGTTTTTGGTTGTGCAATTTGATTGTCTAGTTGTGCGACAGATCTGTATAATTTTCTGTTGTAGTGATTAAAAAAAGGCATTTCAAAGCTCCAAATATGAATTTATGTTCTACCAGTTGTGGACTCTCAACACCAGTGTTTGTGCTTGGCAAACAGCATTACGTTGCCACGCATTGTGCAGGTTTGGGAAAGAGTTTGCAGTCGTCAACTGTACTATTTCAGCACTCTCCAGGCTCCCAGCTGCTTCATTGTGTTCATCAAATGAAAAACTAAGTAAACAAAACACGATGTACAAAATTTGCATCAGATTGAGAAAGAGAGAGAGAGAGAGAGAGAGAGAGAGTTGCATCCAGATTCCAGATGGAGTATATTATAACACACGCAGCAACAACTCGCAGAACACTGTTCTGCTTATCTCACAGCTCACACTCCCGCCTGTACCTCGGGGTCGCCGGAGGCGCCGTCCGCCACGACGGCGCGGCAGAGCGGACAGGTGGCGTGCGACCGGAACCACCTGTCGACGCACTCGGCGTGGAACCGGTGCCCGCACCTCGGCAGGAGCCGGGCGGTGTCCCCGTCCCTGAGCTCGCTTAAGCACACAGCACACTCCTTGCCGCCGACGCCCTCCTCCGCCAACGCGCCGTGAACGTACACCGGCAGCGCCATGAGGTCCTCTTTCCTCAGCCCGGTGGGCCGAGGCGACTCGCACGGCGAGCTCGAGCCGGAGGAGGACGCGTCAGGCGCCGGAGCCACCCCACCGCCGTCGGCTCCCTCGGGAACGACGGCGTCGTCTTGAACTTTCCCCGAGAAGAAGAGGTGCCAGATGATGGCGACGAAGAAGAGCACCACGACGACGACGTTGCCGGCGACGGCGAGCTTCACGGCCGGCCGCAAATGCGGCGCCGGAGAGGTCACGCCGATCCCGGACGTCGTCGCGTCCGACGTGAGGTATCGCCTGGCCATTGCTTGTTAGATTCTCCCGGTTGATACGAGGACGTTAGATGCAGACGCTGCCGGAACGAGGAGATGCTTATTGATTGGTTTGGCACGACAATTCTCTCTGAAATGCACACATCAACATGAATACAAATGAGTTTTTTTTGTATGCTGCCTAACTGCCTACAACTTTTTCTTTTTTTCTCTATTCTCTTATCAAACACATCTACACATCTGATTACACGTTATTTTAAAGACTACCTAATCAACTTGCTAACCAAGCTAAAAACTAAACATGAAAAACCTAACAAATGAAACAAACTAATTTGATCATATACTGATTGTATTTGGGTGCTAATACCCTATTACTTGGCAAGTCTAGATTAATTTTCAACAACCCCCCTCCCCCCTAATTATCTAGACTTGCCTCTTCTTCGCATCTCGAAGGCCGATCTTCTGACGCATCTCTAAGAAGTTATGTCTTCCCACTCGGCTCGGGTTAGCAACACAAGCTTCCTTTATTTGTCGCCGAACCCACGAAGCCATTTCTCTACCACATGGTGCACCCTTTGATGGACAGTACAGTCGCTTTCGTCACACGATCACTCTTGAGGGACGATACATTCACCCTCGCCATTAGCGACCGTGAACATGGGCACCACCGCATCCCATGCACCTAGCAGTTCTTCCCCCGAAGACATGGAGATGGCCGCCAATGCCATCTTGCCTTGCCGGTTATCGACGACACTCCTTGATAGCAGGTATTTGGGAGACATGCCGCCTCCACTCTTCACTGCTACCTCTTTGCTACCACAACTTCGTCGTCGGTGGCATGACAGACCGGGCGACTCCGACCTCCGATTCTTCTTGCGACAACGGTCTCCATGCTATCGCCATTTGTTGGCCTCATACCGACTAATTTCTCGGTGGATTTGCATCGCCTCACCTTGCCGCTGCCGGCCTCCACCTCCGGTGAAGACTGCCATCGTCGGTCTACTCTGCGATAATCACGTCGATGCCGCCGGTGTGCACGTCATGTGCGATTCCGACGCTGGCCCCGCCATGGTCGCGCAGACTTCCACCGCCATGTTCCTAGTGCACAGTGTTGCAGGCAGCCTCATCGTTGGTGCCCTGTACACCTTAGCCCAATGTGCCAGCTCTCCTCATCGCAAAGCCGCATGCTCCGCCCGCGCGCAGCACCAACGTGCCAGTCTGCGCCCGATGCACAGCTGTGCCACCGAGCTTGCCACTAGAATATGGCTTCGTTGATCCACCGCTATGCACGGCACAACCTCGCTCTGATACCAAATGTTGGCCCAGCCCCCGGAGAGAACTCGCTCATTGTTTCTTCTCTGGAACGCACACACTAAGATGAACATAGATGAGTTTTTTTTGTATTGCACATCTGCTACAACTTTTATTTCTTCTCTATTCTTTTATCAAACACATTTACATATATGATCACACGTTATTTTAAAGACTACCTAATCAACTTACTAACCAATCCAAAAATTAAACATTAAAAACCTAACAAAAAAACTAATTTGATCCAATGTTGATTACATTCGGATTCTTATACCCTGTTACTTGACAAGTCTAATTAATTTCCAACGTACAAGTTTGACTACATTCTTGTGGTATATATTCACTGCCGGTAGGAAGGAACATGAGCCATGCACTGATGCACATCGCCATCACCAATTCATCATTGGGAAGAAAAAGGCTCTTCTGAAATGGTTATTTTAAACTCGAGGAGATTTGGCTTTGGTTACACTTTCTTTATTCTTGGAGTTCGAATCACCACCTCATTAACACCACGCAAGAAACAATTACTACTACTGACCGAAGAGGTAGGAGCTAAAGAAATTTAGGATGGAATAATAGAAACTGTACTTACCTAAGCACTGCATACATGGACGTCTATGCAGGAACTGGTCTTCTCTGGGTCCTTATGTATGCACTCCACGTCAACCGGAACTATCTTGACAAAAAAAAAACATTTGTAGGGGCTTTAAATCTTCATAAAAAAGTGAAAGAAAATCTGCAAGCTATGAGTTTTCCATCATACATGAGAACATGTTATTCATAATTTTTTATAGATGATTCATCTAGTTCAAAAAAAAAAAAATCATCACACGTGGTAAAAAGTTCTAAAAAAGATAGAAACTAAAGTAATGCTCATAAAAAACATCTGGGTCTTGATTAGGTGGTCCTTAATTAGCATCTTTTCATGATTCTAAATATCATTGTCCCCGAGTTCTGCATAATCTAAATATGTTATTAGAAAAATAGAGAAAGCTTGACATACTATATTTTCCATGGACAGGGAGAAAAATAGGAAAATATGTTATTAAAATTTTATTCTTTTGGATAGGGAGACTAAAAAATAGAGTATTACCGAAAGCAAGTTGTATGATACAGTAGACCTCTTTTCCATGGAATAAGAAATTTGGAAAGTTACAAATGGTGGCAATGCTCTTTGGTCATCAAAAGTGATAGCTGTCGTGTGGCGAAGACAAAAGATAACAGAAGTGAGCTGTAAAACACAACCAGAAAAATAGATCAAGAGGATAGGATTTTTTTAACACTCAATCTCTGTGTATGGTAACAAAACTTGCTAGTTATGATCCAGTTTCATGTCCTAGTCATTGTTGATATCTTATTGTTATGCTGACAAAAAACAAAACTTCCCTAACTACAACAATTGGAAAAATAGGACGAAGATGAGAAGAATCAAATACACATGAGTGCCAATTTGGAGAACATATAGTGTTATCGCACAAAGTTTGCTCGAGGTACAATCTTTCCCTTCCATCCAACAACACAACAAAGGAAAAAGCAATGAAAAGAAAAAGACTAATGTATGGTTATGAATGATAGCTTGGTAGGGCCAAAGGAACATATGAAATATATTCCAACAGATACAATCTATTGTTATATACTAAAAATGCATCACATGTGCTCAAAAGGTGTAATAGAAAAGATACAAAATCAGATCCTAAAAAAACATCTTATGCAGTAGAGTCATGTCAATGTTCATAAATCGATTGGAGCTAAAATAAACCAAAAGGTCCAGCATGCCCAAAACCCAATGAAACTGACTCAGAGTTAAAGAATAGCACTATTCGTTAGCGTCGTCGAAATCGGCGCTAACGAATTGATCGAGTGCAACGTCATCCTCACCTAAACAAGCAGCAACCGGGTTAAGTATAAAATGTACTCGCAAGTCTTACACAAAATAAAAATTATATATGCAAGTGGTTGTCCAAAGAGAGGCATTAGTGGTTCAGTTTTGCATAAACACACAATTTTTTATCCCTACACCATCTAGTTTGAAATTGCCATATATATATATATATATATATATATATATATATATATATATATATATATATATATATATATAACAATACCAAAGTGGCAGCCCACTTTGATGAACTAAAATGCATGAATATCCCATTCACCAAAAACCAAGTGGTAACCATGTCAAATTTTAATTATGAGTCTAACAATAAAGACTCCCGAATCCAAGTGGTCGTCCGTAACCGTGGACATGGCCATTCGAATAGATTAATCCCTGCAGGGGAGTACTACTTTACCCACACGACTCGTCCAGCCCATAAGCCAAACACACTTCCTTTGGTGAGTCGGCCGGGGAGTTCGAGCCATGGTATTTTTCAGCAAGAAAATCCTATTGGGATGGATCACCCATGCGAGATGAAACCCCAACTTAGTACAAGATATTTATAGAAATTTTTAAGCGGGCACACAAATTGTGTCGGAGAGGCCAGTGTAAGGTTGTTAGTATGTTGGTAACCTCCAACATAAGAAATAGTGTTCACCCACATATCATATATTACACTGGGTTCCTAAGAAATATAGGATTTCACGGTCCCATGTCCTCACACCACCCGTGGTCCAACTCGATACGACATTCCCCTTACTTGAACAAGCGGCTTTGAACCCGCGTGTAGAAGTACGAGTGTTACCTGAATTAACGACATCACTTGACGAGGATCTGATAATCCTCATTTTATCTTTTATCTATAATTCTTATTATGGATAAATATGATGTCACGTAGTCCCCAGAAGTACCCCTTATATTCATAAGGGGGAGGCCTACCAAGTGATTGTAAGTTCTCCTACAATCACCCCCATAGTCGTAAGTCTTACTACGACTATGTCATGGTCGTAAGTCCTTCTACGACCACTACCTGGTCGTAAGCCCTTCTACGACTACTACCTGGTCGTAAGCCCTTCTACGACTATCACCCAGTCGTAAGTCCTTCTATGACTATTATCCAGTCGTAAGTTATGCTACGACTTGTACCCAGTCGTAAGTTCTGCTACGACTAAGTCAACCACGACCATCTTATAATCAAACCTACAAGCGAGTGGGTCCAATTGATTAAGGAATCCGAACGGTCCACATGCACTATTATTCCGTGTAGTAATAGTGCTTAAATACCCCATTACCTCTGAGAGATAACTGCCAGACGGCGTGAAGAAGCTAATGCGCCGGTAATTACTGCCATCATGCGCCCATTACTGGATTAATTAAGCGCCTCTTCCGAAGGACAAAACGGCTATCTCGTCACGGCTATATAGAGGCATCAATCAGAGGGTGAAAAGGGAGGGCGAAACAAAGCGAGTCAAGGAGAAACACAAGTACTGTTCTCTGTAATAGTCCTAGTTTCTTGCTTGATCATCGAGAATACAGTCAATACCATACACACACAGGAGTAGGGTTGTTATTCTCCCCGGAGAAGGCCCGAACCTGTATAAAAATCTCGTGTCAATCGCCCTGCGTGATTTCATCTCTAGGAGACCCCCCGAATCAAACAATCTTTACGTAAGATCGGTTCTAAAACACCGACAGTTGGCGCCGACCGTGGGGATCTTCCGGTAATCTCTTGTCAACATACTCTCTTTTTCCAATCTCATGCAATCATGGCAGGAGAATGGAACGAGGAGAACTGGTTTGACTTGGCAGATTACGCAGACGTCGACATGGATGCCGGTTTCAACTACGAGCCGAGTGATGCATCCTCTGATGGTGATGTTGCCCCCGGAGATCATTCTCCAGGAAACCATCCCATCAATGGAGTTGAGGAGGGATCCTTATCCCCCACAACGATACGTCCAACAGAGGAGCTAATTCCCTCAAAGGACAAGGGTCAATCCGACCAGTACCGCACCCAGGAGGACTTACAACACGACGAGAGTTTTTCCTCCAAGTGTTCAAGTCCCCCTAAGACGGTCCGACCTGGTGAGACAAGTTATGAGAGCCACCATTCCAGGACTCCACCAACATCTGGTGATCCTCTCTCTCAGGATAACTCCAGAGAGAGGGGGATCAAGCATGCTTTTCCTGCAAATTCGACCGTCTCTCCGCAGATCTCAATTGCGGACGGAGACAGTTATAACCCAGAGTTCCCCTACCTGGAGGGGATTGCTCCAAGTCGCCAGATGGTGTCTCTCGAGTACTCCTCAAGCGGGGAGGCATCGAGAGCAAGTGAGAATCATCAACGGGAGGTCTTCGTCCTTCCTCGATCGTGGTCACCTTATGGAGGCCGAGATAAGAACACTCCCCGAAGATCACACACTGCGCCCCCTCGTGGTAATGGCAAGGGCACCACCGGTGACGAACAGAACCAACACGCTGATGAGCGCGAGGGAAATCCTTGACATTCTCGCACTCCATTGAGAAGGCCTCAAAGATCTGATGAGGAGGATTTTGAGGCCATCCGACGGAAGAAAATTGTAGCCCAGAAGAGCCTGCCTGGGCGCATCCAATATCAGTCGAAGGAGGTGCAAGAACTCCAGAACATCGAAGACTTGCTCGAGAATCCCACCCAAGAGCTGGCTCAAACGCCAGGATACGATCTCTTCGCTGAAGAAATCGCGCAAAGGCTTCGAACCGTGATGTCAAGACTGGAGGCACCTCGTCGACATCAATCGTAGTCGTAGTAATGCGATTTCTCACTACCGAATAATCAAACATTTCACCACGAGAAATCGACACGCAATAAGTCGATCGATCCCTACTCGAGAAATATGTTTCGATTGGTCGATGATCAAGAAGCCCCTGAGAGGTAATCGTCGCCACTTCGACAAGGAAATCCGAACGGATGGAGTACGAGGAGTATTCCTCGAGAATCGAGACCTACTACGTGACAGTCACCGCTGTCGGGTATCGTCAGATACGATCACCGGTGACATTAACCCTTCTTTTCTCGCAAAGAAGGCGTCAAGAAGTTATTACCGGATGTTGGGCATTTTCGCCGACTTCGAGTGCTCACGCCACCTCATTTTCGACCAAAGGAACATGGAGAAGTTTGATGGATCTCAAAATCCCATCGAATTTCTTCAAATCTATACAACAAATTGTCCGAGCAAAGCAGGAGGAGGAGAGCATGTAATGGCAAATTACCTTCCGATCGTGCTTGAAGGATCCGCCGATCGTGGTTATTAAACCAATCACCGAGTCGATCTACTCTTGGCAACACCTCTCGCGACCTTTCATCGCGAATTTCCAAGGCACATACAACCGCCCTGGAAAGGAAGACGACTTGCACCGGATAAAACAGAACAACGACGAGACTTCGCGTCAATTCATCAAACGCTTTAGTCAGGTTCGTAATTCAATTCCGGAAATTTCTGACTCATCTGTGATCAGGGCTTTTAAGCAAGGAGTCCGTAGTAGAAGGATAACAGAGGATATTGCTTTAAATCCTCCCAATACTGTTGCCGAGCTCTTCGAGATGGCCGATCGATATGCGACTGCTTCTGAGGCGGTCGAGTGGAACAACACAATCGATCGAGAAACATATACTCCTCGAGAGCCAAGTGAAATTGGTAGAAAAGAGGACAAGAAAGCAAAGAAGGCCAAGAAAAAGATAAAGGGTCAAAAACTACAAATCAGTGGTTCCAAGGAGGTCTTGGCTGTGAATGATAAAGAGCCACGAACCACCAAGTCGTACCCTGATCAAGGCAAAGGTAAGCGCCCTGATCGAAAGAACGACAAACCAAGGTGGTGTCCTTTTCATAAAAAGGAAGGACACGACCTCAGAATCGCCGAAGTTTTCCAAAGAAAGCTCGAGGACTACTACAACTAAGAAGAACCACTCCCACTCTCGAAAGGTGTAGGGCATACGAGTGGTCAAAAATCATCGATGATGAAGAGATGTCGCTCCAAGATCCGCAACATACCGCTAAGCACATCTACGGAGGATCGTCGACATATGAGTCAAACGACAACTCAAAGTCGCTTGACGAGAGGTAAACTATATAGATGCTCCTCTTGTCAATAATTTCACCAAGTGGTCGGAAGTTACCATTTCTTTTGAGAAGGGTGATCGCCCGATCACTTCAATCGATCAGTCGATATCCGACAGGGTCGAACCCACCATCAACAACCGTCGGTCAATCGAGTTTTTGTTGAAGGTGGCGCCTTGAATATATCGCTTACCAATGCCCCGACGAGATGCAAGTACCCAGACAAAGGTAAGACCGTACAATACTCTTTTCATGGAATTGTATCGGTCTTCGCCAAACCCATTGGCCAAGTTTCTCTTCCTTTAACATTTGGTTCACCAAGTAATTTCGTGACGTAGAAAATCTCCTTTGATGTGGTCGATTTCGTCAAGATATAACGCCATACTCGGACGACCAACTTTGGCAAAATTCTTAATGGCTACTCATTATGGGTATCAATGTCTTAAGATGCCAGTCCCAAAGGAGTAATTACGATTCAATGTGACAAGAAGATGGCGATAATCATGACCGCCGATCCTCGAGATGGTTGGTCAAATACCAACTCGAGAAGAAAGTCACCGACTAGCAAGTCGGGCTTAAAGTCAGATCAAAGCCGAACGACTAAGTCAAAGAGGTTCCTCCGACGCAGAGGAGCCCTCAAGATCGCTCGACGGGAGACTTCCGACCCCAAATAGGAAGACACCTCATCACCTTCCTCCGAGCTAACGCAGATGTCTTCGCGTGGCAAGCATCCGACATGCCCGAGTCCCTGTGGAGGTGATCGAGCACGTGCTAGCTTTACTACCGATAAAGTACCAGAAACAAAAATTACGGAGATTTACCCCGATCGACGAGATGCTATTAAATCGAATTGATAAGCTACTTAAAGCGTGCTTTATAAGAGAAGTCAATCACCCGAGTGGTTGGCTAACCTCAGAATGGTTAAAAAGTCAAACGGCAAATGGCGATAATGCGAGACTTTACTGATCTTAATAAAGCTTGTCCAAAGGATGATTTCCCATTACCTCGTATCGATTAGTTGGTTGACTCTACTGCAGGTTGTGAAATATTAAGTTTTTTAGATGCATATTCTGGATACCACCAGATCAATATGTGTTTAAACGATGAAGAAAAGACCGCATTCATTACACCATTTGGTACCTTTTGCTATGTCAAAATGCCATTTGGTCTAAAGAATGCCGGTGCTTCTTTTCAACGCTTGATGCAATCAACTTTTTCATCTCAATTAGGCCGAAATCTGGAAGCCTATGTTGATGATCTAGTCGTAAAAAGCATTAAGAAATTTAATCATATCACTGACCTACAAGAAACATTTGATAATCTCAGAAAGCACCGCTTAAAACTTAATCCCGAGAAGTGTGTGTTTGGAATTTCTTCAGGAAAGTTGCTTGGATTCCTAGTATCTGAACGAGGAATTGAAGCAAATCCTGAGAAAATAAAGGCCATTCTCCAAATGCGCCCTCCGACCACAAAAAAGGAAGTCCAGAAACTCACTGGGTGCATGGCGGCTTTAAGTCATTTCATCGCACGACAAGGAGAAAAAGGACTACCTTTCTTTAAACTTCTCAGAGACGAAGGTTTTGAGTGGTCGAACGAGGCAAACACGCTTCGAGGATGTCAAGAGGTACCTTCGAGTGCTCCTGCTCGTTTCTCCAAAACCGTAAGAGACGCCTTAATTTACCTAGCCGCCATGCCATAGGCAAGAAGCGCAAGATCGGTCGTAGAACGTGAAAACGCATAACGACCATTTTATTACGCCGAAGTTTTACACGGCCTAAGGAGCGTTACCTCGTGTCCAAAACTTCTATATGCCCTCCTCATGTCTTCGAGGAAATCTGCGGTATTATTTTCAGCGCACAAAATAGTCAGGCTGCCTCGAGTTTCCTTTGGGAGCGATCCTCCATAATAAGGAAACAATGGACGCATGGCAAAATAGTCATCGAACTTGGGAGTTCGACCTCTATTTCGTGTCCCGAACGGCCATAAAATCCCAAATCTTGGCAGACTTTGTCGCCGAATGGACAAATCCTGAACCTATTCAGGATCCCCAGTACGATTCCCATGACCAGTGGATGATGTACTTTGACGGGTCACTTACTTTAAGTGGTGGGTCGGGTGGTCCCGTATCTCCTACCGGAGAAACCTTAAAGTATGCCATACAATTAAACTTTCGTGCCACTAACAACGTGGCGAGTACGAAGGTTTGCTAGTCGGCATACGAGTCGCGAAGCACTCTCGATTCGTCGACTACTCGTGAGAGGAGACTCTCAACTAGTCGTGAATCAAGTCGGGAAAGAGTACCAGTGCTATAGCTCGACAATGTCTCGGTACTTATCGGAAGTACGTAATCTAGAAAAGCATTTTTTAGGTTTCGAGGTACAATTCATCCTCGAAGGATAATTTCTCGCACCAACTTGCTCGGATGGCTTCTTCCCGATCCGCAGCAGCACAAAAGGAGTTTTCTTGGAGCAACTCAAAGCCATCTCCGGGTCGAAGAACCGAGACACCTCCTATTGAGATGGCCTCACTAGACTACGAGGATACCGATAACTCCTATCTACGAGTATCTTCACAAGGGTTCCAGACCAAGATGATCTTGAGGCGCATCGCTTATCCCGAAAAGCCAAAATGTATACTTTGGTCGAAGGAGTCCTCTACAAACGAGGAACCCAAGGGATACTCATGCGATGCATTCCGCAAAACGAAGGAATAACACTCCTTCATGATATACACAGTGGAATCTGTGGGACGATGCTTCCTACTGTAACATTGGTCTGTAAGGCCTTTCGACAAGGTTTCTACCGCCTACACTGACACTGCACGATGCGATGCTAAAGAGGTGGTTAAAAGTGTGCCCAATGCCGATTTCATGGTAGATGATACACCAACCACTCAAGCATTACAAATAATGCGAGGATAATACCTCTTTCTTGGCCTTTTGCACTGGGTCTCGATATCCTAGGACCGCTTCCTAAAGCTCCAGGAGGTTTCAATTCCTTTTGTGGCCATCGACACGCTCACAAAATGGATCAATGGAAGAAGCCAACTCAGAATCGATAACAACTGAAGCAAAGAAAAGGTTCATGATGAGATGCGAATTAGCCGATTTGGAGTTCGAGTCGATAATTACGCATAATGGTAAACAATTCGCAAGCGCAAAATTTGGTTGCACATTAAGGAACTTCCTAGTGTCGAGCCGGGTCTTGAGCTTTAAGTTTCGCCAAAGCGTAACTTCCGCCACCTTTTTGCCAACCGATCGCAGCCTTCGATCGATCGCTTCCTTATTGATTCGCTTGATTAGCCTTCAGAGTGGTCACCACTTCTTGCAAGTTTCCGACTTGTTCCCAATGATACTTATGTGAGCAAACACAAGATCTTCTCGAGGAGTTTTTCCCTCAGAATGTAGCTCACCAAGTACATTGTTCAGGAGTGTGATGTTATCTTGAAGACTAGTCTTCATTGATTCCATCTCCTGTTGGGTACGAGTCGAAGCCTCGCAAGTTTCTTATTTTCACCACTTGTTCAAAAGAATAAACCGTCAAACAAAAATAAACTTCTAGAGGAAAATAACACAAAGATAATTGTAGGTAAAAGCATTTCTTACCTACTAGTTGAGAATCCAATTTCTTGACCTCTTCTTGATGGGAAGCAACGGTTTCAGCATGCTTTTTCTCTCATGATCTAATGTCCTCTGTATTCATCTTAGCAATGCGGACGGACTCGTTGTAGATCAGAGTCTTCTCATTGATTTCAACTTCGAGGCCTCTCAATTCGGCAGCAATTTCTGAACAAGAAATTAGCATTAGAAAAGGAAAAATACTCGAAAAGGATAACAGGTAAAGAATTGCTTACCGTTAATCGAAGTTTTCGCACCTCGAGTTCCTGATCCTTGTTTTTGGAGATACGAGAAAACTCCTGAATGACCAAAGCCTTTTCTCCAACTTCGGTCCGAGCTTCCTCATCTCATCTTCTTTTTCTGGAAAAGAAATGAGAGTTAGGTAAAGGTCAAATTCAAAAGCAGTCTTAAGTTCAACACTTACTGTTTATTTTTTCCTGCAAACTTCTAGTTGCAGAGATGGCTTCTCGAAGTTTCTTCGAGAGGTCTACTACTTCCATCCTTAGCTTTTTCGACTCCTCTTTTTCATAATCGAATGAGTCGACTAAGGTCTTTGTGTCACTGTTCAGCCTACAAAGGACAAAAATGGATATGAACATTAGCCAATCGGTGATAAGTCCTTCTACAACCACTGACCTAGTCGTAAGTTTTTCTACAACTATGTCATGGTCGTAAGTCTTTCTATGACTACTACCTGGTCGTAAGTAGTCGTAAGCTCTTTACGACCAGTACTTTGTCATGAGTTTTCCCATGACAACTCTCGTAAACACTATACGAGTAGTCAAGTCAAAAACGACTATGGATAACGGTAACTTATCATCTCTCTCGTCAGATGCAGAGTTCTTCTTCTCTTGTCGTAGTTTAAAAGTTGTCGATGATACTCACCGACAACGCAATTTGCTCTAGAGCTTCGCAAAAAAGAAGACAAGTGAGAAGAAAGGGAAAGCCATATATATAAGTATCCTAAAATACTTACATTCATGGTCGACCTAGCTAAGATCGAGTACATTAACTCCGGTTCTGCAGCCTTGTCTATCCTTGCGACTTTATCCCACCACACCTTCTCAAGACGCTCATTGTCGAAGGTATTTCCTCTATTAGAAATATCCTTGGGATGGGGACTCACCGCGAGATTTGTAAGCAAGCAGCACTTATGATGGAAGCAGCCCAAAGAAGTCAAGACGTGGTTGAAATATTCTTCATCCTCCGATCTCGTGGTCGACTTTCTTCTGGGACACCTAAGGAATGTCCGCCACGACTTCCTTTCCCAAGACGGTGTACAGAGTCATCCTCACCTTGACCGAGGCTTTTGCACCGCTCTCGTGGTCTCTACAACCACTTCGAGGTCGAGCTACCCTTTCATTGGTCGAGCTACGACTCTGTGAGTCGCAGCCTACCCTCTCGCTGGTCATAGCTATGACCTCGTGAGTCATAGCTACAACCTCAAAGAATTGGAGAAACAACTCGAGAGCCACTGGTCAAGGGAGATCCTTCAACCACTTCCATTGTTACCTCTCCAAAGAATCAAGAAGTAACAATGGGCTTCTCAACTAAGCATTCTGGGTCAAGGAGTCTGACCGAAATAATGAAAGCAAATCAAAGTTGTGAAAAGGAAAAAGGTAAATGTTGTTCTTACACTTTAGTACATTTCACATACCTGTGACTGGTCTTAACCAGAATTTAGGAGCAATCCTCCCAACGGAGGACTTCTTCTTCTCCACGACCACGCCCGTCGAGGTTCAACGATTATTCACCCACGACCACGCCCTGTCAGAGTTTGAACAGAACCGTGGCTCTGGTCTCTCGATTTCTAGATGGCCGAGATCGCCTCGACTATTCCAAGAACAAAGACTACCTCGATCGCAGTTGTGCCGAGCAAGATCGCCCTTCATAAAAGACATAAAATCTTTCCAGATCTCCTTTTTCGCTTGCTTAACAAAACTAGGAGTGGCAAAGAATCGCGAAAAGATTCCTTGTCATAATAGAAGGGTGTCTTAGCCTTGCGAGGTTTGCGCTTAAGAGATTCAACCGCATCAACCTCCTGGCTTCGATAGCCGCAATTTCGGCTTCGCTTATAGCTATGGTCGCCGCAGCTTTGTAGAGGGTCCGGTCGAAGACCAGAGCTCGAGCTTGCTCCTCCCTTGCTCTGCAGATCTAGCAAGTCGACGCCTCTTAGATGGAGGAGCAAGCCTTTGTCTTCGACAACCCAAGCGCCAATGGTCATCGCATGACTTCCTCGTCGTCTCCGACGATTTTCCATGCCTACTTCTCAGAAGCAAGACGTAAAAGAAGAATTAATGATCGTCAGAAGTTCTTCTACGACCAGCACTAAGTCGTAAGTTTTTCTCATGACACTTTCTTGATCGTAAGATATTCTACGATCACCACTAGTTGTAAGTTCTTCTACGACTATAAAGTCCTAAAGAGAAAATCGACTTTTGATTACCTTTAGGCGCCTATCTTTTCATATGCGCAAAGCCGCAATGATTCGAGGAACCGCCACTGGGTGGCGGAGACTTCTCACGATGAGTCCGACCCTAGAGTCAATCTCGTCGGAAAGATCCGTAAACAGATAAGAATATTAGACAATGTTGAGAAAGACCAAACCAAAGCTAAGCCTGAGGTTCACTTACCTCGCCGTAGTCCCCGGCTCTGTCTCCTCTCCCGAGTATCTCCACATCGAAGATGCTCGCTTCTTCAAGGGACTAATCCCGCGGTGATAAAATCTTTTACCACATGCCATCCGGCCACCCTTCTTCTTTCAAGTCCTTGATGGCTTGAATATAGGGGGCAATCCGGCTGATATCTTCAGGAGTCGAATCCCATGAAGATTTCTTCTCGGCAGCCTTTCCCGCGAAAGAGAGGCTGTCTTCTGAGGTGACTTTCCAAGAAACCACCTCTTTCTCCATCCCGCCATGAAGACCGAGTAAAGCTCAATGTACCCTCGACTTCAAGTCGGAGCTGCATCACGCCTACCGGCGATTCCGGCTTGTCGAGCCATCCCATAATAATATTGAAAAGCTCGAGGTCCGCCTAATCCCCAAGTAAGCCTCAAGACAGTACACGAAGACACTCAAGATGGTAATGGAATTAGGACCTAGGTTCACTAATTCCACTCCAAAATGCTCGAGTACCATCAGAAGAAAGGGGTGAGCAGCAACCGAGGCCGACTCACAAGATGCTTGGAAGACGGGATTTGGCCATTTTCCCCGACGGCCAATGCCGCCCAATAGCCGAATCCATTTCACCGAGCCTTTCTCGAATCTTCCCGCCGACCAAAACTTTGATCTTCGCTGCATCCATCTCCGACTCTTCCCACTCGGAAACTTTCTTGGCCATTTCTCTCAGAAAAAAGAAGTTCTAGATTGGGTTGGCGGCGGAGAAGACGAAGTCGAGGCTGAGGCGGGGAAGGTGAAAACCTAAAGAACGATGGGAACGATTTGGGGAAAAGGTAAAAAACTCTAAGTCTAACTCCCGGTGAGTTTTATAACCGCACAATTGCCGCCGCTTTGGGAATCGTCTCATCGACAGGTCTATGGGAGTCGATTGCAATTCCCTAGATGGTCTGTTCGAGAAACTTAGGTGCGTATTGTCACCCCTAAGCGAAATTACTTTCTTGACCAAGTCTTTCTGGTCGAAGGAAGTATCAATCGGAAGGGTTTTTTCTCCGATCCCCCTACTACGACCACGCCACAGTCGTAGGGGTTTTTACGACCTTTTGATAGTCGTAAACAATCTTCACAATTGCAACCGCTTCGGGAACCGTCTCATCGACAGATCTGTGGGAGTCGTTTGCAATTCCCTAGATGGTCTGTTCGAGGAAATTAGATTCGCTTTGTAACCTCCAAGCGAAATCACTTTCTTGACCAAGTCTTTCTGGTCGAATGAAGTAACAATCGGAAAGGGTTCTTCTCCGATTGCCCTACTATGACCACTTCACAGTCGTAGGGGTTTTGAAGATTATTTGATAAATCGTAAGAAACCTTTCTGGCCAAGCAAATTCCTAGTCAAAGTAGCACTCAAATGTCGAAGAGTTTTTCCTTCGACCATGGTTCCAGGACATTTTCATAGTCGTAGGACCATTTGCAAATCCTTCACCAAGTAAGTTACTCTCACTTGAAGCTGGGGGGCTAGATGACGAGGATCTGATAATCCTCATTTTATCTTTTATCTATAATTCTTATTATGGATAAATATGATGTCACGTAGTCCCCAGAAGTACCCCTTATATTCATAAGGGGGAGGCCAACCAAGTGATTGTAAGTTCTCCTACAATCACCCCCATAGTCGTAAGTCTTACTACGACTATGTCATGGTCGTAAGTCCTTCTACGATCACTACCTGGTCGTAAGCCCTTCTACGACTACTACCTGGTCGTAAGCCCTTCTACGACTATCACCCAGTCGTAAGTCCTTCTACGACTATTATCCAGTCGTAAGTTATGCTACGACTTGTACCCAGTCGTAAGTTCTGCTACGACTAAGTCAACCACGACCATCTTATAATCAAACCTACAAGCGAGTGGGTCCAATTGATTAAGGAATCCGAACGGTCCACATGCACTATTATTCCGTGTAGTAATAGTGCTTAAATACCCCATTACCTCTGAGAGATAACTGTCAGACGGCGTGAAGAAGCCAATGCGCCGGTAATTACTGCCATCATGCGCCCATTACTGGATTAATTAGGCGCCTCTTCCAAGGACAAAACGGCTATCTCGTCACGGCTATATAGAGGCATCAATCAGAGGGTGAAAAGGGAGGGCGAAACAGAGCGAGTCAAGGAGAAACACAAGTACTGTTCTCTTTAATAGTCCTAGTTTCTTGCTTGATCATCGAGAATACAGTCAATACCATACACACACAGGAGTAGGGTTGTTATTCTCCCCGGAGAAGGCCCGAACCTGTATAAAAATCCCATGTCAATCGCTCTGCGTGATTTCATCTCTAGGAGACCCCCCGAATCAAACAATCTTTACGTAAGATTGGTTCTAAAACACCGACATCACTAAAATTCGGTCCTTAATGGTCCGGACAAAACTACCACATACCCGAGTCTCGTGCAACCAGATGTGAAGATCTGGACCAACATCCTTTTTAATTTGACCAAAATAAACTAAACAACCAGATGTGAAGATCTTGACCAACATCATAAAAGATAAATGTGAGGTGTTTCCCATGATTGACGGGATAACCCCGTCAATCGGACTACCGTAATATCTAGACTCGCATGGGTAAGCATTCAGCATTCATTATATATATATAGGGAACATATCTAGTGATAATGGGTAATTGAGTGCTAAGGTGCTAATGTCATCTTGATTGTTGGATCTGGATTGAACAGCTAAGATTAATGCAGGCTCCCACCCCCAAACCATTTAATCACCTTGCGTGCTTCCACCTCCAATGCGCCTTCATTAATGCGCTTGCATGCTCCTATATCCAATGTCTTACATTAAACACCCTTCGTGATCCGACGGTCAAGATTGATATTAGCACCTTAGCACTAAATTGCCCATTAGCACTAGATACATCCCCATATATATATATATATATATATATATATATATATATATATATATATATATATATATATATATATATATATATATATATATATATATAAAATTAATAAAAGCTAGGATCAATATGATCCAAAAAAAATCAAATGATGCTTACCTTGCTGTAAGTCTAATTGTTCACTCTCGGTTGTGTAGTTGTTCACGTCCGGCACTACGAATTTTATATAAAGACAACGTCGAATAAACACCTAGAAAAACCAAAAATTAAAAGTGCTAAAATGCATAAAATTTATAAAGTAGCTATATTATGATTTTAGATGAATTTAGGTGAAAGAATTAATTCAGTTGGAGTTTATATGTGAAAGTTAAAGCAGTTTAAAAATTCAAATTTTGAGAAAATCCAGCTCCTCTAGCTTCTATCCGAATTTTACTGTTTTGACAAAAATTTGTAGAATAGTGGGGGGATTAGAATTACATGGTTAGAAATATAATAAAAGGTTATGACCAATAAAAATTGAATCACTCTACTTGGAGTTCAAATGAATTTCCTATGGATTTTTGAAGTTAATTCAATTTCTAGTGCAAAAATAACTCTTTACGAATTCAATTCCAATTTTGAAATTTTATGTGGTAGTTACATGCTTAAAAATTATGCCATGAGTAAGTACATTAAAAATGCAATTCAACAAAATTGGTTTAACTCAATTTGGAGTTAAAATGAGTTAGTTATGAATTTTTGAAGTTCTTTGAATTTATAGTGCGAAAATAAATCACTTCGGTAATTTCTAAATGTTTTTAATACTTTTTACACCCCAAGCTTACCTAGCCTCTATCACTGACAAGAAGGGTCCACAGCATAGTGTTCTTTTTCATTTTAATTTCTGAATTAAATCTACTAGCAAGTGGGACCCTATTGTTATTGACTCAGTCCATGCAAATAGTGCATGGACCGGAGGTCAACATGCATGGTCAATAGTCTATGGACCACGCACGCGGTGCACCACTTGGTGGGTCCCAACCGTTAGTGACTCTACGGGAAACATGAGTTAATGTGGTTCATTAACTCCAGTTCGGGCCCACATGTAATAGAGATATTAGCGCATTTAAACGACAGTTAAAGCAACTAAGCAATCATTAGCTCTAACCCGGTCGGGATTTACCCAAATGATGATGCTACAGAAGCTATCGGACGTTCCGACAATATGGGAGCTCCCGGGCTCGAACTTGCCCGACGTCTCGCCGGCGCTGCGAACATCACCAGAGCGAGCTAAGGGTAGGAATGGGTTCCTCATGCCATTGCGCATCCACCCAGATTAGGGCGAGCCTCACGGCAAGACGTGAGCGATGGCGCGCCAGAGAATGGCGGGTCCACATGCACTATTATTCCGTAGTAATAGTGCTTAAATACCCCATTACCTCCGAGATAATCGCCGACGGCGTGAAGAAGCCAATGCGCCGTAATTACCGCCATCATGCGCCCATTATCGATTAATTAGGCGCCTCTTCAAGGACAAACGGCTATCTCGCACGGCTATATAGAGGCATCAATCGAGGGTGAAAAGGAGGGCAACAGAGCGAGTCAAGGAGAAACACAAGTCATCGTTTCTTTAATAGTCCTAGTTTCTTGTTTGATCATCGAGAATACAACAATACCATACACACACGAGTAGGGTTGTTATTCTCCCGAGAAGGCCCAACTCGTATAAAAATCCCGTGTCAATCGATCTGCGTGATTTCATCTCTAGGAGACCCCCCGAATCAAACAATCTTTACGTAAGATCGGTTCTAAAACACCGACATCACTAAAATTCGGTCCTTAATGGTCCGGACAAAACTACCACATACCCGAGTCTCGTGCAACCAGATGTGAAGATCTGGACCAACATCCTTTTTAATTTGACCAAAATAAACTAAACAACCAGATGTGAAGATGTTGACCAACATCATAAAAGATAAATGTGAGGTGTTTCCCATGATTGACGGGATAACCCCGTCAATCGGACTACCGTAATATCTAGACTCGCATGGGTAAGCATTCAACATTCATTATATATATATAGGGAAAATATCTAGTGATAATGGGTAATTGAGTGCTAAGGTGCTAATGTCATCTTGATTGTTGGATCTGGATTGAACAGCTAAGATTAATGCAGGCTCCCACCCCCAAACCATTTAATCACCTTGCATGCTTCCACCTCCAATGCGCCTTCATTAATGCACTTGCATGCTCATATATCCAATGTCTTACATTAAACACCCTTCGTGATCCGACGGTCAAGATTGATATTAGCACCTTAGCATTAAATTGCCCATTAGCACTAGATACATCCCCATATATATATATATATATATATATATATATATATATATATATATATATATATATATAATAATAATAATAATAATAATAATAATTAACAAAAGCTAGGATCAATATGATCCAAAAAAAAATCAAATGATGCTTACCTTGCTGTAAGTCTAATTGTTCACTCTCGGTTGTGTAGTTGTTCACGTCCGGCACTACGAATTTTATATAAAGACAACGTCGAATAAACACCTAGAAAAACCAAAAATTAAAAGTGCTAAAAATGCATAAAATTTATAAAGTAGCTGTATTATGATTTTAGATGAATTTAGGTGAAAGAATTAATTCAGTTGTAGTTTATATGTGAAAGTTAAAGCAGTTTAAAAATTCAAATTTTGAGAAAATCCAGCTCCTCTAGCTTCTATCCGAATTTTACTGTTTTGACAAAAATTTGTAGAATAGTGGGGGGATTAGAATTACATGGTTAGAAATATAATAAAAGGTTATGACCAATAAAAATTGAATCACTCTACTTGGAGTTCAAATGAATTTCCTATGGATTTTTGAAGTTAATTCAATTTCTAGTGCAAAAATAACTCTTTACGAATTCAATTCCAATTTTGAAATTTTATGTGGTAGTTACATGCTTAAAAATTATGCCATGAGGAAGTACATTAAAAATGCAATTCAACAAAATTGGTTTAACTCAATTTGGAGTTAAAATGAGTTAGTTATGAATTTTTGAAGTTCTTTGAATTTATAGTGTGAAAATAAATCACTTCGGTAATTTCTAAATGTTTTTAATACTTTTTACACCCCAAGCTTACCTAGCCTCTATCACTGACAAGAAGGGTCCACAGCATAGTGTTCTTTTTCATTTTAATTTCTGAATTAAATCTACTAGCAGGTGGGACCCTATTGTTATTGACTCAGTCCATGCAAATAGTGCATGGACCGGAGGTCAACATGCATGGTCAATAGTCTATGGACCACGCACGCGGTGCACCACTTGGTGGGTCCCAACCGTTAGTGACTCTACGGGAAACATGAGTTAATGTGGTTCATTAACTCCAGTTCGGGCCCACATGTAATAGAGATATTAGCGCATTTAAACGACAGTTAAAGCAACTAAGCAATCATTAGCTCTAACCCGGTCGGGATTTACCCAAATGATGATGCTACGTGTTACCTGACGCTTCCGACAATATGGGAGCCCTGCTCGAACTTGTTCGACGCCTCACGGCCGCGAACATCACCAGAGCGAGCTAAGGGTAGGAATGGGTTCCTCATGCCATTGCGCATCCACCGGTACTAGGGGCGAGCCTCACGGCGGCACGTAGCGATGGCGCGCTAGAGAATGGCGGCGGTGTGTTTTGGTGAAACGTGCATGTGACAACCCGAGTGCGCATTGAGCCAACTAACACATGCTCTAGCACCTAGGAGGTTTAGGGAGCCTACCAGAGAGATGGAGGGGTCAGAGAAGCTTGGTGGAGGCTTGACGTCGTCAATGGCTATGCGGGCGCTCGACTTCATGTGGAGGAGGCCATCTGCGTAAAGAGAAGGGCAATAAATGTACGGGAACGCAGAAAGGAGCTCAGGATATGGTGTCATTGCAAGGAATCGGAGAAACACTCACCACGCTACAGATGAGGACGAAGCTAGGGTATTCGGCCTTCAATGGAGAAACTTTGAAATTCCCAAGCTCCTTTGAAGCATAAAGGAAATGGGTTGAGGGGAAGTCATTCTCATACCTAAAGGCACAAGGTGACAGATGGGATAGCAAGGAGCTTACCACGGACAAAAATGGCACAAAGGTGGCTTTCCGTGCGTGCTCCAGAGACGTTGAAGACACGATCGTGTGTTGGGCGCTACAAGCAAAGTCAAGGTCTCACATTAGCACAAATGGAGGTGGTGAGAGCAGTAGAAGAGAGAGCACACGACAATGTGAAGCTTACCCGAGCGAGCTGCTTGCAATAGCGTCCTCCTCCTCAGCACTGAGAGGAGAAGTGAGGCGAATGGAGGTCGACGGATTCACGACGTTTCCTGCGCTCAAACGGCTCGCTCAGCCGCGTGGCGTTGAAGCTCTCCGCGCGAGCCATCGAGAGGGGGAAGGAGGATCTAACGAGTGGGGCCAGGTGGTGTGGGTCGTTGTGTGGTTCGAGCTGGTGCATTTAGATGGCTTGGTCAAGTCGAGTCATGTGGTTCGGTTCGGTCGGGTTTGAGTCCAACATTTGACTAAGCTTAATTCAAACATTCCGACTTTGACCAGTGGTTTAAAAATAGCAAATAAATTCCTAAAAATCCCAAAAAAAATTAGAGAGGTTCCTGAAATGACCTAGTACACACATAAATTTCCTAAACTCATTGTTCATGTTTTATTCACTTTTTTATTCATTTATAGTAGGGCTCGTTTGAATGGGTTTTGAATTTTCTCAAGGTCAATTTAAGTTCTAAAAATTTGGGAAATTCATATTTATTCATGATAAATATTATAATATTTAAATAAATTATTTCACAGATAAATTTATAACTATTTATTTATGTTTTCTTTTGGAGCTTCAATTTGAGTTGTAGGTTTAACTTTGATTTGAAATTTTGAATACAATAATTTGTGCAAATACTTTGGAAATTAAAAAAAACATGCTCATGAAATGCATATTAATTCTAATTAATAAAATTGGGGCTGTGACAAAACGCCAGAGAGGAGGAGGACGCAGATAGGAGTCCTAAGGCAAGTGACGGGGAGCGGAGAGGGGGTAGAGGGGAAGAGGAGAGGAGCGAGGAGGCAAGAGAATACCGATGGCATTTGAGGATGCCGGTGGCGGCAGTGGGGAGGAGGAAATGCTGGAGAGGATGAGGATGTGGGGAGGAGTTCGGAGGCCAGGTGGCGCAAAGCAAGGTGGCCGGTCTCGTGCGGGGGGAGCGTGGGAGAGGAAGGCAAGGCGGTCGTGGGAGAAATGAGGCGAAGCGGCAACAGGGAGGAGGAGGAGCTAGCGATGCAGCGCGAGGGAAGAAGACGGGCGGGTAGGCGTGTGCGAGAACGGAGGGCGAGAAGGAAGCGTGGCGGTGCAGAGGGGGATCCGGAGGGGAGACCGACATGCGCGAGCGGCCCTAGGACTTGGGCAGGCGGAGCGCGCTACACAGCCCCGATCGGACGGAGCGCAAGCAAGCAGGCGTGATCCGACGGTGGACCAGGACCAGCAGACCCGATGGAACGTTCCTGAGCCAAACCGCGCGCAATTCGACGGCGGCATTTTTTCGAGCGACGTAGCACGTGCGGGAGGGCTCCCTTTCTCTCAGCCTTTAAGGTTAGTAATGGGAGCTCGAGAGATTAGTGAGATCCGAACATTTTGTAATTTTGTTTGACAAAAAAAATTCAGTTCGTTACAAACTTTAAATTTTTTGTCATTATTTTTTAAATATTAGAATTTGAAAGTTCAGTTGATGTTTTGGACCATGAAATTCTAAATGAAAAGAAACAAAAGTTATGTAGTTTTATGCATACAGCAAGAGCCACAATCAACTGTGCACTATCTAGTTCAATAGTTCTACCACACGGACAATTTTTTGGTAGTGGGAGCTTGTAACGTGAATTATCAAGAAACACAAAGGAAAGCAACACTAGAATTATTATTTATTTATTTTTGCTTAATTGGCACTTTTCGGTCATACAATGACAGGAATATCTCTCTCCCACGCAATTTGCAAAAGTAGCGTTGGATACCGTAAGTTGATGGAACAGATAACTCCCGTACCAGCACATCAGCTAATCCGTGCCACCCATTGACGGACTCCATCGGCCGTCCCGCCCGCACGCATGTCTGTCTGTCCCACCTATGGATTCGCCACGCGGCAGCCTCCTCCGTCCCTTCCGCGTGCAGACGAGCCTCCGTCCGTCCGATGTGATGAGCCTGCATTAAGTCGGGGAAAGGAAAAAAAAATTGATCAGGTGCTTGAACTGAATTTGGCACTTAATTTCTGGGTAAAGTAATTTTGCGTAGAAAGGTGAGTTATATTTTGGGGATTAAGATGTGCGTAATATAGATAGTTGGTACTTTTGTAGTGGATATTGGGAATTTGATTTCTCAAGGCAACTTTTCCTCTTCTCTCAAGGAAGAAAATGTATAAATTCTGAGCTCAGTCAAGCGCCTCACATGTCACTTAGTCACATGCACGTTACGCCCGCGTGATTCGATCTCACTCTCGCTATAAATTCTGAGCTGCGAGTGACACTCTATGCTCACGCTCTTCCTCGTAGTTTCGGTCGGTTTCGTTTACGCAGAAGGTTAAGGATTGTTCAGAGCCGTCGGACATATTAATAGGTAATTATTTTTCGTATGAATTATCTTTATTAAACATGTAGTTAGATATTTAGTCATAATTAATTAATGGTACTTATTTAGGTGTAATTAATTTAACCCTTATCATTTAAGTGTTATTAGATTTGTGTTATTTAGTTAGTTGCATAAATTAGGTCGTATTGAATTCGTCGTTGTTATATTAATCATACATATATTTTCGAGGTCTAGTTAATTAGGTATGATTTAATTAGTCGTAATTAGTTAATATCAGTTAGTTAATTACTCGTAATTAATTAGTTGTGATTAATCTTGGTGTAGTTAATTAGTTGTACTTAAGTAGCCATAATTAATTTAATCGTATGTAGTCAGTAGTAATTAATTTAGTGCCTTTATGTAATGCTAATTATATATTTGCAATTAATTATTTGAAATTAATTTAGTGGTATTTAATTCATTATTAAGTTGTAACTATTTATTCTAATTCACTTGTGATAATTAATTAGTCCGGATTTAATTAAGAGGTTTGAAATACTCAGTATTAATTTCATCACAACTAATTTAATCCTACTAATTTTGTCGTAATTAATTTGATCGTAGTTAATTAGTTCTTTTTTTTGTTGTCTTTTTAATTCTTAGTAATTCATCATCATTATTACTTTGTTCACTACTAATCTGTGTCTTTGATCTATTGCAAGTAGGGATGGCAATCGAGCACGGTGGTACGGGTAGTACTTGCCTATACCCATGCACGCGACCCCAATTGCCCCCCCACAAGCATGCCCGCGAAGGACAACGAGCGAAGAACTTCGCCCATACCTCTAGCCCGCAGGCATGCTCGTTTACCCACGAACAATGCACCACCGCTTGCAAGTACCCATCGCTCACGAGCATGCTCATTTACCTCGAACAATGCACACATCAAGTTCATCACAATTCACACATCAACAATGCATCACACATTCAACAACTAATCAAGTTCATCACAATTCACACATCAAGTTCGACAAAACAACAACTAATCAAGTTCAACAAATAAAATGAAAATGTAAACTAACATAGTTCCTCACACATAAATAAATTAAGTTTGCAACAAGAGTAGAACATATGGAAATGGTTCAATTTCAACAGTTCAATAAATAGATGAAAAACATGTCCATAAATCGGTTTCCTAATCAGAGCCGATGATCGAGATTGAACAACAATCTTTAAGCTTCTCTTCAATGTGTTCAAGGCATGTCCATAAACCCTCAACTCCTCTTTCATCTTAAAAGTAAACATTGCATTACATCACTAACTTCCAATCATATAGAAAATTTGAAAAGTAAACACTGCGTTACCTCTGGTCTGAAACAGCCAAGCTGAGAATCGATTTCAGCCTGGAGTTCCAAACTCATCAACTGTGACTCACCCATTGTCAAGACGCAATTCAATACGTACGTACCAATAAGCCACAAATACATTTTGGTCTCACTTCCTTAACGTTTTGGGCACCAACCATATGCTCCCTACCACCGTAACCACCTAATCTAAATTACTAGCAATTCATCACCATGAGATTATATCTATGTTCATAAACCATTCAAACTCCAGAGGAACTAAATTACTAGCAATTCATCACCACTAGATTCAATACGTACGTACCAATCAGCCACAACCAAGCTGAGAATTGATTTCAACCCTGGAGTTCCAAACTCATCAACTGTGTCTATCCGCAAAAGCTAGAAGTTATGAAATATTCATCAGCGAGTAAAAATTCTAAAGGAACTGTACATTCTCACAGATTCAGATTATGATGAGCTTTGTTGGCTCGATCTTTCGATGAGAAGGATAAATTCCAATTGGATGATGATCAACTCTCACGATCTAGGCTACAAACACAGCACGCACGAACCAACCAATCGTTGAACTAACCATCAAGTCGTTATCAACTGTGCTAAAGATCCGATTGACCTGATCACGAGGATAAATTCCTGCAAGCAATCGAAGAAAAAGCAAAAATAAGATAACATGCAATTTGAATTGCAAATATATAATTGAGTACAGAAGGTGGGATTCCGCAGAGATTCTTTACGGTTGGTCTAGTCGACACAAGCGAAGAGCATGAGTTTTCACAATGGAGAAACTAAGAAAACGAAATCTAAAACCCTAAATTGTCACACACCTGAGTATAAATGAGGTAGACGACCTGGGGGTGGTGGCCAAGGGGTGGACGCACGACCAAGGAGGTACAAGGCCCATGGGCCCAAGTGGAGGTGGTACAACACCCATTTGATTCAGTCTCAAAATCAGCATCAGATTGTTTTGGCGATTGCGACACGCACAAAAGGAATTTGGAGGTAGAGCCAGATCCATTGAAAAGAGGACGAGATAAGCCTTTACATCAAGTACTCGTGCACCTCAAACGGGTCGATGCGAATTCTATGCATGTTTGAAGTTGGTGTTGTCTCTAGATACCGAATTGAATTGTGCATGCTTCCCTTCATGTTGTATCCCTCCTTGTGCTTGATCAGCTCCTAAGTTCCTGATTAAAAGAACATCACATGAATTAGTTAGCAGCATATTGTTATTAGAAACAGACTGCACTTCTAGAAACGAAGTTATCTGATAGTTTAATTAACGTGTATGAGCTCTTGTGATTGGACCTTGCAAGTGCAGAGATTCAGATATATTGTGAGGAGTGTTGGTTGTATGTATGGAAGTGATATCCTCATCAGATTATGGGGCATAAAAAAGAGTTGAATATACAAAAACCAAAAAGGAACAATGTCAAGCAAAAACAGATATGAGATTATCACAACCATGGTCCGTGTAAGAAAAAAGAGAAGTGGAGCAAGGCGGCTTACATCCGATCCGACTGAGTTTGCTTTGACATCAACTGCAAGTTCTTATTCTTAAGTGGTGTGAGAAAGTGCACGATACTTGAAATCAATAAAACTCACCAAGAACTTCACCGAGGAGGGCGGCCGGGAGAAGGACGAGTCGGGCCGGCATTGAGGAGGAGGTCAAGGGAGGAGGTGACCGGCATGAGGAGGCGAAGCCGGGAGGAAGACGACCGAGCTTGAGTAGGCGATAGGGCGAAGTACACGAGCGTGAGAAGGCGACCAAGCGGAGGAGGTGGACCGGGAGAGGAGGGCGGCCGGGAGGAGGACGACCGAGCGTGAGGAGGCGACGGCCGGAGGAGGACGGCCAATGTGAGGAGGCGGCGGCGAGAGGGAGGTGGCCGGATCTGGATTCGTGGTGGCGGTCGGGAGGAGGAGGCGCAGGAGGGGGCGCTTGGTCGGGAGGAGGACGTGGCGCGGCACGGAGGAGGATGAGGGATCGAGAGGATCTAGATTTGGTGGCTTTGGCAATTGACGCTCGCATGTTGGGCGCGTCTCGGCGCCCTTCGCTGTTGGGGCAAGGATCGGAGAGTGATCGAGTTAGCCCTAGCACGACTTGCTCGACTAGTGTTGACCATTGGCCCACCGCTGCATGTCGTGTGTAAATGGACGAAACAGTAGTAGAGTTTACCTATGCCTGCACTCGTGACCCGACGGCGTAAAGTTTTCCAATTTTTATACCCGTGGCAAAGAAAATATCCCATGCTCGGCTTCCATTAGGGTATTTACCCATGGTCACACGTAATCGGGCATAATTATCATCCCTAGTTGCATGTCATGCCTCTACCGGCTACTAGAACCCTTCTACGACGAGCATCACCGTGCCAACTATCGATCATCGATCACGGGAGGCGGATGGCCCTCCACCCTTGGCGCTTGGTCGAGAAGCATTATTGGGAGCACGATGATCGCTACGTCCCAATCTTTGGGGCATGGGCTTGTTCCCTTTGCCAGTTCGCTCTCGTCGGACGGTACTTCTCTTGGACAACAGTGTGATGTCACCCTTGTCGATAGGTGGAGACCCGAGACCGACACATTCCATTTTCGTGGGAGTGATGACGGTCACTCTAGGATATCTCGTTCTTGACTCAAAAGCTAGAAGTTATGAAATATTCATCAGCGAATAAAAATTCTAAAGGAACTGTACATTCTCACAGATTCAGATTATGATGAGCTTTGTTGGCTCGATCTCTCGATGAGAAAGATAAATTCCAATTGGATGATGATCAACTCTCACGATCTAGGCTACAAACGCAGCACGCACGAACCAACCAATCGTTGAACTAACCATCAAGTCGTTATCAACTGTGCTAAAGACCCGATTGACCTGATCACGAGGACAAATTCCTGCAAGCAATCGAAGAACAAGCAAAAATAAGATAACATGCAATTTGAATTGCAAATATATAATTGAGTACAGAAGGTGGGATTCCGCAGAGGTTCTTTACGGTTGGTCTAGTCGACACAAGCGAAGAGCATGAGTTTTCACAATGGAGAAACTAAGAAAACGAAATCTAAAACCCTAAATTGTCACACACCTGAGTATAAATGAGGGAGACGACCAGGGGGTGGTGGCCAAGGGGTGGACGCACTCCCAAGGAGGTACAAGGCCCATGGGCCCAAGTGGAGGTGGTACAACACCCATTTGACTCAGTCTCAAAATCAGCATCGGATTGTTTTGGCGATTGCGACATGCACAAAAGGAATTTGGAGGTAGAGCCAGATCCATTGGAAAGAGGACGAGATAAGCCTTTACATCAAGTACTCGTGCACCTCAAACGGGGTCTGTATGCGAATTCTATGCATGTTTGAAGTTGGTGTTGTCTCTAGATACCGAATTGAATTGTGCATGCTTCCCTTCATGTTGTATCCCTCCTTGTGCTTGATCAGCTCCTAAGTTCCTGATTAAAAGAACATCACATGAATTAGTTAGCAGCATATTGTTATTAGAAACAGACTGCACTTCTAGAAACGAAGTTATCTGATAGTTTAATTAACGTGTATGAGCTCTTGTGATTGGACCTTGCAAGTGCAGAGATTCAGATATATTGTGAGGAGTGTTGGTTGTATGTATGGAAGTGATATCCTCATCAGATTATGGGGCATAAAAAAGAGTTGAATATACAAAAACCAAAAAGGAACAATGTCAAGCAAAAAGATATGAGATTATCACAACCATAGTCCATGTAAGAAAAAAGAGAAGTGGAGCAAGGCGGCTTACATCTGATCTGACTCTGAGTTTGCTTTGACATCAACTGTCAAGTTCTTATTCTTAAGCTGGGTGTGAGAAAGTGCACGCATACTTGAAATCAATAAAACTCACCGAAGAACTTCACCGAGAGGAGGCGGCGGTCGGGAGGAGGACGGAGTCGGGCCGGCATTGAGGAGGAGGCTGGGCAGGAGGAGGTGACCAGGCATGAGGAGGGGCGATAGCCGGGAGGAAGACGACCGAGCTTGAGTAGGCGATAGGGCCGAAGGAGTACGACCGAGCGTGAGAAGGCGACCAAGCGGGAGGAGGTGACCGGGCGAGAGGAGGGGCGGCGGCCGGGAGGAGGACGACCGAGCGTGAGGAGGCGACTGGGCTGGAGGAGGACGGCCAAGTGTGAGGAGGCGGCCGGGCAGGAGAAGGGGAGGTGGCCGGGATCTGGATTGGTGGTGGCGGTCGGGCGGGAGGAGGAGCGGCGGCAGGGGGGGCGGCAGTTGGTCGGGAGGAGGACGTGGGCGTCAGCCGGCGGAGGAGGATGAGGGATCGAGAGCAGATCTAGATTTGGTGGCTTTGGCAATTCGACGCTTCGCATGTTGGGCGTCAGTTCTGCGGCGCTCCTTCGCGTGTTGGGGCAAGGATCGGAGAGTGACTGAGTTAGCCCTAGCACTGACTTGACTACTGACTAGTGTTGACCATTGGCCCACCTGTCGATGCATGTCGTGTGTAAATGGACGAAACAGGTACAGGTAGAGTTTACCTATGCCCGTACTCGTTGACCCGACGGGCAGAAAGTTTTCTCAATTTTTATACCCGTGGGCAAAGAAAATATCCCATGCTCGGTTCCATTAGGGTATTTACCCATGATCACACGGGTAATCGGGCATAATTATCATCCCTAGTTGCATGTCATGCCTCTACCGAAGCTACTAGAACCCTTCTACGACGAGCATCACCGGTGCCAACTATCGATCACTGACCGGGGAGGCGGATGGCCCTCCACCCTTGGCGCTTCGGTCTGAGAAGCATTATTGGGAGCACGATGATCGCTACGTCCCAATCTTTTGGGGCATGGGCTTGTTGCCCTTTGCCAGGTTGCTCTCGGTCGGACGGTACTTCTCTTTGGACAACAGTGTGATGTCAGCCCTTGTCGATAGGTGGAGACCCGAGACTGACACATTCCATTTTGGTGGGGAGTGATGACGGTCACTCTCTAGGATATCTCGTTCTTGACTGGACTCACAAGTGGACGGCTCGCTGCAGCATCCTGTTTACTCTTATTAATATGCCCGCTAATAAAGGCTCTAAACAATCATTAACCTTCCGCAAAAACGAAACCGTCCGAAACTGCGAGCGAGCGAGGAAGGGTGTAAGCAAAGAAATTTATAGCAGGAACTAGAGCGAATCACGCGGGCGCAGCGTGGATGTGACTGAGCGACCTATGTGGCGATTGACTGAGCTCAGAATTTATACATGTGCTTCCTTGAGAAAATGGAAAAGTTGCCTTGAGAAATCAAATTCCCAATATCCACTACAAAACGACCAACTCTCTACATTACACACATCTTAATCTCCAAAATATAACCCACCATTCTACGCAAAATTACTTTACCCAGAAATTAAGTGCCAAATTCAGTTCAAGCACCGGATCAGTTTTTTTTTTTCTTTCCCCGAGTTAGTGCAGGCTCATCACATCGGTTAGTCGTTCCCCAAAGAGAAGAAAAACGTTTGTACCTGGAGCTCCGTTCCTGGGACAGACGGACGGAGGGGTCCAGCGCATCTGCCGCGTGGCGAATCCGTAGGTGGGACGGACATGCGTGTCCGAGCACGGGCGGGACAGATGATGGAGTCCGTTCATGGGGTGGCACAGATTAGGAAGCCGTCTGTCCCACCCACGGAACAGATTCAGGCAAGAAGTTGCAGACTTGCAAACCAAAATGTTCTCGTCGACATCTATTCACCTAATAAGCAAATCACTAAAGACTAGTCAATTCGTTATAATTGAATAATTGGGACACACAAAACATGGCAGAGCTCACACCTAGATAAACACATGAATGCATCGTGTCTCGAGCAGTATCACCATGTGATCAGTTTCATTCAGAAAACAATCGATAAAGTGATTATCGAACATAACTAAATGTAATGCAAAACTGAACTGACGTGTGTTTTTCTCAACTCAAAACATAAATAAATTTCACTGCTCTGAAGAAGGTGAAAATACACTTGTCTCTATTGAATCCAAGGAACTGAATTCAATCCCATGTTTGAGAAAAGAGGAATTTAGATAAGCTCCACCCATAATCTCTGTTTCTGAATTATACACAATATCAGCACACTCTCTATAGGACTAACAGTCTGACACTCCCACAATCTCTGTACAAGGCAACAACTAATTGTGTTTCTTCACTTACGACATGAGGATTGAGCATCCAGCAAGAAAACAAGAATCTACGCGAAGAAGAACACAAGAGAATTTGCAATGGGTGAAAAGAACCACAAGATGAATCGCAGGCAGGTTCCGACAACTAAAAGGTGGAAGCACACATAGATCAGAATCAGACACAACATAACAAACACTCAAACAATACCATCTCTCGCCATGAACAGCGTGAGGAAACGAGCACATACACCAAACCAGAAAGGAAAAAAAAAAAGCAGAAGATCGTTCGCGAAAATTCTGGGGGGCTACAACCACTAGAAATCGAACTGAGAAAACACCCACCCCACGTCTCCATTCCGCTTCAAAATACAAAATAAAAAACAAAAAAGGAGATCAAGATTCAAGAACCAAGGAAAGAGCAAGACAGCATCACGAATAGGAACGAAACACTAGTGAAAAAGATTGAGATTGGGGGAGCCGCAGGGATTACCAGGATGCATCAGACATCAGAGCATCTCGACTTGCGGCGACGGCAGAGGAATGGGGAGCCGATCGGGGAAGAGGGGTAGGGCACGCAGGAATGGAGATTTGAGGCTGGGGACAGCATGGAGAGGTTGGGAGAGGTCGGGGCATGAAAGAGGAAAAGAAAGAGTAACGAAGAAGAGTAAGATAGGACATTTTAACGATTTTCCGTTGTTAACGGCAGCTGGACGTAACGATGTTAACCGGAGTGGCTGTCGTAAGGTCAGTCTCACCGCCTCAATAACCCGATGAAGATTGTGGAGTCGTTGGAGCACCGTGAGCTCAGAAGTTAGGAGTCTTCTGATACCACCTCGAGGGAGTTGAAAGGTGTCATGGCACCTCGGCCATAAGCGAAGGGTGTCCGGGCCCCCCTTGGCCTGGGACACCCGTAGGCTACAAAGGGCCACATATGTCGATGGACCAGGCGCACCAGCTGGGTGGATTAAGTTCAGGAAAGTCCACTGTGTCGAAGGTAGGAGCAGGAAAAACCCCTACATTCTCTACAAGCGTAGAACCTTTTTAGGGGTAGGATAGTAATCTCATTTACCCTATCGGAAAGCTATAAATAGCTACTTTCCTCCATGTAATAACCCAAACCCAGATTTTTGGGCAATTAATACACATTTATCCCTTACATTCGGTCATCTCTTCGAGGATCCTTCGGTCCCTCTCTTAGACACCAGGGGTCCCTTTTTCTACTGTATAGCCTCTCTTGCTACGATAGTGGCAAAAATGAGATGCAAGTTGAGATCCGATGGCAATAAAAGGCGAAATAGTTCGCGATGATAATTTAGTAACCTGGCCAACTTCCAGTGACAAATAAGGAATTAACATTGGTTGGAATGGGGCTTATTTGTGAGGGCCGGGGGCGATCTAGTGATGGCCGGCGAGGGTGGAGGTGAGCACGAGCTAGGGCACAACATGAGGATCATGATGGTGAGGTCACTTTCGCGCAGAGGTGACCGAGGAGACGCGGGAACGGCGACCATCGACGGTGAAGAAGAGCTTGCAGTGGCGAAACACTCCGACGACAGGAAAAACGAATTGAGGTGGGGGATAGGAAGAGAAGTATTGGGAACAGGAAGAGAAGTATTGGGAACACGACGTGACACAGTTGGTTTGGTTGAAGGATCATCTGAGAGAGAGATCAATGCAGTTGCATCGTCACCAATCACGTTGTACTCCTTTTATAATGCAAATGTGATGTTTGAGTAGACGAGAATGGGCATTTTCAGGTTGATAACGAAGAACGACAATACAAGGTAAAATTGATGACATGATTCAATGGTGACGTGTAATTGATGGTGGGGAATCGTGGGTGATGAAGAGAGCCTTAACACCTCTAACGAAATTGAATTTAAGGCTTCTTGTGAAGAATCTGGAATGGAGGTGGTGACCCTGATTGTTTCGGTCAGAGAACAGAAAAACAACGCTGGCAGTTGGCAGAGACGAAGAAGACGAAGGAAGAGAGAGAAAAGAAATAAAATAAAATAGAAATAAAATCAAGAAATAAAATAAAAATCAAGAAAATTCCAAAAGATTGAATAAAATATATTTTTAATTTAATAAAAGTTTATTTTATCATTTAAATATTTTCATTTTTGAAATTTCAAATTAATCTTTAAACTAATCTAATAAATTACAAATCATTCTTTTTATTTTTAGTACTTAAAAAACTATAAAAATTAAGATGTTACAAACTAATAGTACAATAGTACTGCACTAATACCAACAAAATGCACAGTAGGCAGAGAATAAAATTACAGATCGAGAACTAGCATTACCATCCCTTAAAGAAGGAAACGAATTCAAATCAATTGGTCACTCGGTTGTTTACTGCCTAACTGGGCATCTCTCCGTCAAATATTAGTCTTTCATAGTAATAAAAGAATCACACAACCATATCGTAATCCGCCCAGGACACATCATAAAATTCGATGCGATTTTACGACCAAAAGACCAGAGAAATGGTCCTCCCAGGATCATGCAAAACAAGAGCAAATTCTCATAAAAGCACTGACAGAAAAAATTACTAAAAGCAGGAATTGCATGGAAAATACCACTTAAAACAGTACGAGATAGCACCTTTTTAAAAAGAAACTTTGCATAAACATCTACTACTACATCCAGCAGCATGAAACATAATATCCAGGGTATCTGGGACAAAGATACTTAAACACTGAACAAAACGTTTCATACTTCAAAATTCAGCTAAGACATCACTGGTTTCACTCAGGAAACAAAACACGTCATGTCAGATCTTCACTTATTTCCTTTCCTTGGTGCCCTGTGTGACATTGGAAAGTAGATTAACATCAGCCAAATTGAACATGAACCTAGTGTAAAATTAACGTTTTGCAATGCTTACGCTGCAGTTTGAGAGGGAGCTGCTGGTTCCCTTGGGCCCTGTTTGCATAATGTGTAGAAGATTAAACCATATGAACAATCTCGTGACAAAATCATAGACTAACCCACCATACTGTATAAAAGATGCTAAAGCATCTAACTTAACTTGCATTATTCAATAACACCCCAGCTAGTGACCATAACATATATGAGCATCAACAAACAGCTAAGTTCATATATCCACCCATTTTTACAATCTAACTGTTAAATCCACATTTCATGTTTAATTGTGAGGCAAGTGCTAATTAGGACTCATGCATCAGTTGCAGCCCAAGAAACTAATTTTGAAAACATAAAACATCTCACCTGAGCCAATCTCTCCTCCCTCCTGGCAATCTTCCTTTCACGGCTTGCCTTGCTCTTGGCACGCTTGGCCTCAAACTGATCAGAAAGTGTCTTCTCTCTTGCCTTCTCAGCCTTAGACTTGTGGATGCTTTCCATAAGCACACGCTTGTTCTTGAACATGTTACCCTTGACCTTCATGTACATGTCATGGTACATATGTTTGTCAATCTTCTTGGCCTCACGGTACTTGCGCAGCAAACGCCTGAGCACACGCATCCTCCTCATCCACAGGATCTTGGTGGGGAGTCTAGCCTCCCTGGTACCCCTACGCTTACCTGAAAAAGAATAGATTAAGGTAAATATACAGACTCAAGACTTGCACTACAATATGACTTTATGGCGGTGACATACCATATCCTGAGTGACGCCCCTTCTGCTTGGCCTCATGGGCTCTGCGTGCGCGGGACCTTGAGTGGATCTTCTGGGGCTTCTTGATAACGAACCCATCCTTGACCAACTTCCGGATGTTCTGACCTGCAAACTCACAGAAAATAAAACATGAGATAACTCTCCTAGTGCTTATGCATGTCCCAAAATAAAGAACAATAGAGCAGCACCAATACAAAAATATACAAATATTCCAAGGTGTAAGCATATTCTTGACATGTATTCTTGACATGTATCTTAACATGTTATATTCCCAACAAGAAGTTTATCAGGAAATGGAAGTTACGATCCAAAACAGTTATACTAGTTTTGGAAACGATAGTTAATTTAAAAACGGTACCCGACCCTGATGGAAACAACCTCATAAGCATCTTAAATTGAACATAGCTAAACACACAATATGCCAAGACAGTTCAATACATAAAATGAATAGCCGACACTGATCTATGGCTCTACAAATGTTGGTGTAAAAAGTAAAAGACATCATTGTGCTTAAGCTTATATGCAAATTAGCCTTGAATAAATTTGCAGTTCCATTCCGGATGATCACTTGGGCGTGAATCGTAGCTTCCATCTAACCTGATATAGGTGAACACCAACTCCTACAATACGATACTGCAAGCAATCACAAATCCACAGGGAACAACAGCATTAAACGACATGACGCACATCCTCAGCACAACAGGACGGATGGGCCGTCCTTAACGAAACTTTTGACGCACAGTAACAACTTCAAATCAAATGCGGCACACCAGGTCCTAACAGCTAGGATCAATCTAATGTTACACACCGCAAACACAACCAAGGTCCGAAACAAAATGAGTCCATACAAGGTGTCAACAACTATGACTACTCAAGTGCAATTTCTTAATTTTTCTCAAAAATAACAAACGGCCCTAAAAAGTAACAACAATCTAATTACACTAGCAAATTGAATCAAATAGGAGTTTCAACCCCAGCCTGCGCACAACACAACAACTAAATCAACGCATACCACTCGACATAGGAACAGGTTTAGAACAGCAATATCGCACAGATCAGCACTGGAGCGACAGATCTGAAGGTAGCGCGCGCAGCATATGGAACTCTGAGATACGACGCAAAGATAGGAGGGAGAGGGGGTTCTCACGGGAGTTGGCCATGGAGATCTCGTTGACCTCATTGGGGTCGAGCCAGACCTTGCCCTTGCCGCACTTGAGCACGCTCGCGGCGAGCCGCTTCTGGAGCTTCAGGGAAACCATCTCCGCCGCCGCCTCTCCGCTTCCCCTCCTCCTCCCCTCCCTACCTGTGCTGCTAGTGTGTGGTGGTGGTGGAGGAGCGGGGGGTGCAAGGGTTTGCCAGGTGCGGTGCGGATTTTGTAGCTGGGGGCGCTAGGGTTTCGTCGCGGCCCTCGCGTGGGCCTTCTTGGGCCTTCTGTATTTTGCGTGCTTCCGGGCTCAGTTTCCTGGGCCCCCAGGTTCCAGCCCTTTGGTTCCTCTTCGCCTGTGACTGACTGACTGACTATGCAGCGCCCAATGGCTCTAGCGAGTCGAAGGTGTTAAGAAACCGGGTCAGTTCGCGAGTCCGGGAGTCCTGGTTAAAAGTGAGCTACTTATTCAATAAGTAGTTTATATAAAAGAGGGAGAATTAACATTATAACATAGTTTTTAGAAGAGCAATAAAGAGAATTCATAAGTCTCTTTATATCTCTGTATCAATATATTATTATGTTCTTATATTCTTGCATCGTTCTTATGATTTTGAATTTGTCTACGAAATAATCGCTCGGGTTAGACTCGTCAGCGACGATTCCTCAACACGTTATCAGCACGATCGACCCTTCTCGGATCGAAAAGTAACCGTCATAGCACGACACTCGTAGATTGAATCGTTTTTCTAGATTGCTTTCAATTATGCAAATTTAGCTTTCTAGATTGGTTTTTTCTATGATACAAATCTGCTCTAATCTACCATGAGCTGACTTGAAGTCGCCGGCATAATGTCGATCGGTAGATTGTATGAAAAACTGGATGTCGATTGTACCGTAGATTGAAAATTACAAATCGGTTCGGCGGATTATGAATGAACAGTAATCGCGCAGTAATCGCAATAAATAATAATTGCATAGTAATCACGATGAACAGTATTCATTAAAAAAATTGGCGATCGACGGCTGGAGTCATCTTGTGCGCTAACTTGCCGTCGTCGACGCCACCCCATCTGAGCCTCCAGCGATGCGCCGCGCCAAAGACAGGCAAAGCATCACGAAAAAAAAAATAGGAGATGACGCCGCGCCGCCACCTCGGTGAAGGCCCTCATGGCCGCCATCTCCACAGCAGCGCCGCACAGGCCCGTAGCGCCCGCGCTTACGCCGCCGCGACTTGTGGCTGGCGTCGTCGCGACGGCCGCCTCACGCCGCCTCTGACGGAGGCGCCGCCATGATCGCCTCCTCGCGACCCCGAGCCGCCCGCCAGACAGAATGCCACCATGCGCCGGCCACACACCGCCTACGCGCGCGCAGACAGCTCCTTGGCACCTGATGTCAGACGCTACCACTTAGAGCGGCGCGGTCGCCTCTTGCGGGCGCCACCGCGAGTCCGATGTCGCGTCCACGAGCCGCCCGTGTGTGCCCACGCGCCCCCGTCGGCCGCGCCGTCGGCCGCCAAGCGCTAGCCACTCGCCGCCAACGTGCCGCTCAACCTTCACCCACGCGCCAGATGCGCCGCCGCGCGATCCCTCGCGCCACCAAGGCCGCCGCCCGCCGCGCCGCACATGTGGCCATAATCTGTGTGAGGAGCGCCGCCACAAATGCGCCGAGTGAGGGGAACCCTAATCCCCGGCATTATTTGTACCAGGCCGATGGGTCGAATGGACCGGCAGAACAGGCCCAAGAAAACGGCACGTGGATTTCGGCCTGGGATGAAAAGAAAAAAAGGAAAAATAAAATAAAATCCCAACATTTGTAAAAAGGCCCCTAGAATTCTAAAAATTGCGCTAAACATTTTCTCAGAACAGAAAATTAGCGACTTAACTCCTAGAAATTGCAGAATTTACCAAAAATTCATAGTCCAGTACAAAAGGGGCTCGATAATTCAATTTTTGAATTGGTTTTAGCATTTGAAGCATGTTTAACTTTGTTATTATTATTTATATGTAATTTATTTATTGTATTTACTATTTTGAATATCTGTGATTGTTTATATTGCTTTTAATCACTTAAAAATAGCAGTAAATCATGAAAAATGTATAGAAAAATATGGGATCATGAACTTGGAGTTCGAAGAACGTTATGAGAACTTTGCAACCATTATATGCAAATTACCAACTGTAATCTTATGAACTTTTTGAATGAATATGTAGATGACTAGCATCACGAACTAGCAATTCGAAAGAGTTGGTGTAACATCCCAAATTTTTGAGCTCTAAAAATCTTTTGAATAATTACTTGTTGGAAACTACATTATTTGAATTTCTATTAATCTTTAGTATTTTTATTTAAAACTTAATATAGACCTTCATGTCAAAATAATTTGATGTGATTAATCCCAACATCAACAATTGCCAAAACTATTTTATTTGGATTCTATGTTCTTAGATATATTTTCTAAAATTTTCTGGAATTGTTTCGAGTTCATTTGCTAGTTTCTATTTGCTATTTGCATTTTCTGGACATTTTAAGAAGAAAAATCATTTTAAAAACCCTTTGGAATAGTGTTGGGACGAAGCCCAACACTGCTCCCGTCAGGCTGCACTGTGCAGCCCAGCCGCTCGCCTATCGTCGCGCCTTCCTCCGTTGATCTCTCGACGTGTGGCTTCGCGTGTCAATCTTGCCCGCCCACTCGCCCGCGCTCCCTCTGCCGCTGTCAGGTGGGGCCACCGAGTGGTCGTCATCCTCAACCAGCTTCCTCCTCGCGCCCGACCAGATTTTCTCCTCGCGCCGACCGGTCGTGCCGCCATTGCCAAAGCTCGGCTCGATTACGACAACGGCGATTTCCAACCGGAAGCTCTAGGATTTCCGCACCAAATCACAACCTTATCTCCATCGCACCCATCCCAAGCCAAATCAAACTCCATTTCGGTTCCTATCTCTAAGAATCCAGGATTTCCCAATCGTAACCAAATCGGACGCGATTTGGGGCTTTTCGATCTCGTGCCTCCTCGGCCCTATAAATAGCTCCCTAGGGTTCACTCTTGCCTCCTCATCCTAGAGCCGTCGCCCTCGTCCTCCCTAAATCCTAGGTCACCTCAATTCAATTTTTAGCTTTCGGTCGCCGCCAGCTAAAACTCCAATTTCACCACCGCCGGTGACGCCTGCCCCCGTGGACTGCACTGTCAGCATCTCCATCAAGAGGGCTTTCTCGGGAACCCCTTGGCGTCGCTCGGGCGCCACCGGAGCTCATCGTCGGCAAAACCCGATCACCCTCCTCCGCTCTGGCGCCAATTCTGGCGACCCCTAACGTCTCTAGGTGCCAACTCAAGGGTCACTAGGTGCGCAATAGCAAGGGCTACCTAGAGCACTCTTTCATCCTTGCCAAGCTGTCGCCGTCCGCCGTTGTCGGGCACGTCCGGCACTCGCCGGCGTCAGGGCGACGTGGACGCCTGCGTGTGCAGCTAGCGTCGGCATTCTGTGCTTGCATGTCGGTCGCGTCGTGCCCAGTCAGCGCCAGCACGTCGCCGCGTGGCCGGTTCACCAAACCCCGGAGTCCAAGCCTCGGTAGACTCAGTCCACAGTGAGCCTTCTCTCGTGACATGTGGGCCCTACATATCATATTTTTTTAATTCTTTTATTTTCAGAAATTCCTTCACTGATGCAAGCATTGCGCAATAATATGTTTTTCTTTAGAAAAATAATTCAAAAATTCTGGAAAATCCAATTTAGGGTATTTTCTTTAGATTCAATCTTCCAAAGCTCATATCTTTTGCATCCGAACTCCGATTGATCCCATTCAAATTTCTAAATTCATATAAATTTGAGATCTATTTATTTACGATTTTATTTAATTTTTGGAGTTTATTTTGCATCTGTTATTTATTTGTTTTGTTTGTTTGTTTCGTTTACACGTAGACGTTAATTCCTCGGGAACTTTTGAAGAAGGAGAAGTGCCTCAAGACCAAGACCAGTACCTAGAGCTATTCCAAGGCAAGTTATACTTTTGATCATATTGAACCCAGTTTTCAAAATATTTTATTTCAATGTATTGCATTCCATTTCAAGTATTTATTTAAAAGCTTTTGTGTTTAGTTATTAATCCAAATTGTTTATGTCCACCTTGTCTATTGTTATGCCATGATCTTTTGTCACCCTAGATTGGTTAATTATTAGTTGGTATTATGGTAGCACCAACGTGGGTTGGTTAGATACGAGTAGATTACTTAGCCTTGCCACGAGTCATCATTTCATTTGAGTTGCAATTATAAACTTGACTAAGTGATTATGGAACTGTGTGATGAAACTGTGTGTGATGTGTACTGTTACTCGTTGATGGCATGTGTTGCACTTAATCAACAGAGTGGGAAAAGATTTAGACTGGGGCAAGTGGTGGATTCTGTGTGATTGGTGGAGCTGTGTGCTGGGGAATGTTTGTCTGTGTGACTTAATTAGAAATTGGAAGTCTTTCCTTGGTCAATTAAGGACTTAACTTTGTGCGCCATTGAACTAAGCCTTACTGTTCAACAACATGCTTGGTATAGGATGAGCCTAACTTAGTAGGTTATGGAATCTTGTCATTGACAACTCAGGTTGTATGTTAAGTTGTGTAATGGGCTAGAGGTGTGTTTATCACATCGTGGGATAGTTCGCCGCATCCTTGTCCAACGATGTGTGTCGTACCCAAACGTTGTGTGTATCAGTTGGACGGCAGGAAAGCACATCAGGAGTGTCAATGTTGAGATGAAGTCTCTGAAAGGTTTTGTTATGGTAAGTGCTAGCTACACTGATTGTATCTTGTGGGGAAAGTGCACAATCTCTGCAGAGTGTTAATCAATCTATTCGAATAGCCGTGTCCTCGGTCATGGACATGCTCGGGATTTTCACACGAGAGGTAGATTTTTATAAAAACATTTGGGAAGGGAGCTGTGTGATCCAATTCATATGGTTGTGTGAATAACTAGTTTAGACTGTGTGTCTTGTGAAATCAAATGATAAAATAATATTATTTATTTGTTTTGAATCACGCTTTCAATCTATTATTTGTATTCAATTGCAAATGTTACTTTATGCAAAAGAACCACAGAAGCTATTCCTTTGGAATAAACCATCATCTATAAATTGCATTCTGTGGTATGACTTGCGAGTACGGTTGTGTACTCATACTTGCTTCAAACAATCAACAGAAGTGGAGGAGTCATCGCCTATTTTTTAAGAGGAGTTCTACGAAGGTGTCGATCGTTATGGTCTTGATCCCAGACAGTTGCCTATGGTGAATTGATGGGATTCCGCTGAAGTTTATTTATATTCCGCTATTGCTATTTTATCTATTGTAAGCCCTGTGTGGCTTAATAAATGTAAACTCGACCATAAGGTCAAAACTATTATTTGATAATCAAATTAGTCGTTTATTCTATTAATCGTCTTGTGTGGATCGATATTCATCTATGTTGACACTGTGTGCACTAACGTGATCCTAGACTAGTGCAGAATACACAAAGGGTCCAGAATTGCATTTTTGGGTTCTAACGAGTGGCCCAGTATGGCCAGAATTTGTACAGTCTTCAATTCTATGGTAAGGTAACTACGGATGAGCAGAAGATTGAGAAGACCCTCTTTATCTTTCACCCGAATGTGGTGCAATCCGCACGCAACTATTGTCAAGATAGCAACAAGGAGTATGCCGAATTAATTGACATCATGCAAGTTGTGAAAGCTTAAAATGATGTTCGAGGAAGAACTACATCTCACAGCCACCTAGTAGCGATGTTGGCCATGAAGCCAATGCTAGTAGCTACAAGGTGATGGACCCTCTCACGAAAGAGAGGGGTAAGAAGGGTAAGGTCATGGGTCGCACGTTATTGATGTTTTCTAGTCTAATAAGAAGAGCAAAGTACAGCATGAGGCACACCTCGCCATTGCAGGCACAGAGGACCCACAACTATTAGTTGCACTCATGGATGTGGACAGCCAGTAGCAGGCCCCATCACTCCTCATTTGTACATTGCAGCGGCCGTAGCGGTAGTTGCCCAAGAAGAGAAGATTGCCATGGAGCAGACTCAGATAGAAGTTACTACATACTTCGCTGATTCGATCTGGTGCATGCATCGCACTTAGATCTTTTTATAGTCACTTGCAGTTTGTGATTGTGATTGAATTTTGAATAATGGTTGTAAGCTCTAGGAGAGCAAAGTATTAAAATTCTTATGATGAGTCCTGCAAGGCTTATTTTCCCGTATTTATAATAGCACATTATGTTCTGATATTCGAAGTATTTTATTTATGTGTTGTTTGATTCATGCTACATATTAATAAAGTACCTTATATTAGAACATGTGTGGCGTCATATGGAGGAAGTGTGCTTAGCAGGTAGCGGCACAATGAATACCACCTTGAGAGGCGAAATTTTTCAGTTGATCAGCAAAAATGCTGGTAGCCTTATGACAATTGCAAGCAGCGATACTTGTATAATAGGCTCAGGAAAGGCCATAATTATACTCCCAATGGACACAACTTTGGTCATTGAAAAATCCTTCTTGTACCCAGAATCGACTAGAGCTCTCAAGAATATTTGCGCTAATGGTTTCCACTTAGAAACTGAAGAAGAGTATGGTAAGAAATACCTGCTCATTACAAAGCATGAAGAAAGTGAAAAATAGTATTAGAATGACTTCCTTCATATGAAAATAGTTATATTACACAAATATTAAGGCACCTGCAGCCTATACTATCTTGAAAACCGTATTTAGAAACTCTGAACTTTTCTATCTCTGGCATAATAGATTATGTCACCTAGGTCTTAGGATGATGAAAAATATAATTAACAATTCATATGGACATAATATCAATGAAAATAATTTCCTGAATCAGGAAGACTTTGTGTGCCCTGCATGTGCCATCGGGGAATTAATTACTAGACCTTCTGCTCTGAAAGTGAAGAATGAAATCCCTTCATTCATGGACCATATCCAGGGAGATATTTGCGGTCCTATACGACCTCTGTCAGGCCCCTTTAGGTATTTTATGGTGCTCATCGATGCTTCCTCGAAATGGTCGCACGCGTGTTTATTGTCTACGAGAAACCACGCTTCGCAAAACTAATCTCGCAGATAATTAATATTAAGAATAATTTCCCTGATCATCATGTGAAGTCCACCAGAATGAACAACGCCGAAAAATTTACTTGAAGGCATTTGATGATTATTGCATGAAAATGGGAATTAAAGTTGAGCATTCCACACCGCATGTCCACACCCAGAATGGATTAGCAGAATTTTGAAGAATTTTACCAACTATATGTTGGGGACACATAGTCCTACTCGCAGCAACTCTCATCAATTTTAGATTATCGGCATATAACATCCATTCACCCATGCATCTAGAGCAAGGGTCAGCTTCGAAAATTTCTCATCTTCACATATTTGGTTGCAAGGTTTATGTACCTATACCACCATCACAGTAAACTACAATTGGCCCTCTCCAAAAGTCTGGAATATATGCTGGTTATGAGACAACATCCATAATCAAGTATTTGGACCCCATAAACTGGAGATTTGCATGCAGCCCATTTCCCTGATAGCATGAGAATTATTCCCCGTCATTAGGGGTGAAATCAACCCTTGATGAAAAATGTCAGGAAATAACGTGGCAAGCCACGGGAATCCATGCACATGACCAGCGCACTTGAGAAGCAAATAGAGATATCCAGAAGATAATTGATTTGCAAGCATTAGCGAATCAACTGTTTGACTACTTTAGTGATTTGAAGAGCATGACCAAGTCGCATGTGCCTGCACGCAATGCGCTGGAGAGGGTTGAAACACCAAAGAAAATTGAAGGTATCCATAATCCCGTCCAGAGGCCTCATAATAAAAGGATGAGAACTCCGACCCCTCGAATCCCAAGTAACCGGGGAAGCCTGGCGAAAAAGGATAAGAATGACTTGACACAGCCGATCACTGAATTTCCCCACAACTAGAAGGGGAGCCAGTTGAGACCTAGCACCAGTATGGAACCTTCAGTTAAAGGCATACCGGATTTGAATATTCCTATGGAGGGAGACATCAGCATAGATGTGTGCGCACACATCGGACCTGAAAAACTAAAGGGATTTGCCCCGCAATTGAAAGCAACGGTGAGCAAGTAGAAGCATTAGAAGTATTGTCCCATGAAGAAATATCTATAAATTATGTGACCACGGGAGAATATATGAATAGAACAACAACCAATGTCGATATTTATTTTACAAAGAAAATTGTCACAATCATTGATCTTGATCCAAAGCTTGCATTGCTCGCTGAATGTATGAAAAGATCATATTGGAAAGATTGGAAGAAGGCAATAGAAACATAATTATTATATCTGAATAAAAGAGATGTATTTGGGTCTATAAGCCGCACGCCTCCCCATGTGCACCCAGTAAGGCATAAGTGGATATTTGTTCGAAAGAGAAATGAAAACAATGAAGTTGTTAGACATAAAGTAAGGCTCGTTACACAAGGTTTCACTCAACAACCAGAAGTCGATTATGAAGAAACTTATTCCCCGGTCATAGGCGGAACTACCTTTAGATATTTAATCTCAATGACAGTAAACTTAAATTTAGTGTTGGACCGTAAAGGCGACTAGAGGGGGGGGTGAATAGGAGCACGCTCACTTTTTCACAAATTATGAACTCAATACAATTTCACTCCAGTAGCTATTAGAAAGCTATGAAGATCAATATACGATCAAATGGAAGACTAGTATTGAATCCAATAAAACCCCTAAGCAATGCGACAATAATCGCAAGAATCAAAGCAATACAAATCTTGGCGGTCGATCATTGTAGTGAACCGGTCGGACCGATTGCGGGCGGTCGGATCTGTTATCTTTGGCGGTCGGACCGCTCAAAATCGGTCGGACCGGTGGTGATGGTGATCGGACCGGCGATCTACGAACCGATCCAAACAGATAAATCGGCCGATGACGAAGTTGCAATTAGGTCTAACTTTTGATTCTCAACTCCAAACTTTACGAAACTTTGCACACACCTTCTCTATGCTATTGAGGACCTATTCCAATCGAATATTATGATAATTCTTGGAGCGATCTTGAGCAATTGCCAATTGATTAATGAAGGTCTAAAACAGGGCAAGAACGAAAACTTGATCCTAAAGCTTGTTCGTGAGAGATTGATGATCAAGATGATGCTAGATAGATTCACACATATCACAGCAAGCTAATTCACGTGAAAGAATCAATCACAAACTCGCGGATCAAAGAAAGCCCTAAAAACACGAAATTGAAAGCAAGAACGAAAAGAGACTTATCTCAAGCAAACCTTGCATAGATTGATTTCGTGATTGTTCTTTGGATTACATCCACACCATCATGGATCGATGGACAATCAAGGATCACGAAATTCACCACAAACCATCAAGAGCCCTAGCCTCCACCTCAACTCCCTAAAGACAATTAGGGTTTTGAAACATAAACGGCGAGAGAGAGAGAGGTGCACCACCATCTCCTCCTATTTATAGTGGAGGCCTAAAACTCTTAGGGTTTGACTTAATTTGGCTCCGTTAAGGCCCACTAACAAGCGGGTCACACACGCACGCTTCGCAAGCGCCGTCTTTAATTTTGACCTAAACCGCTTCACCATGCGTCATGGATTCGCCAATAGGTCACCCTTGTCCATCTTGTGTCACGCTTGAGTCGTTGACCTCACCCGCATCGTCGATCGTTCGGACCTCAACTCTTCAAGTCTAGTCCCGATTCTCCTCGCCGTTGACCGTCGTTGACCACCAAGCTACCCGCACAACCACGAGATAAGAAAACACGATTCGGGAACAAGTTCTTCACAACTTGACCCATGTTAGTCAAAACATGCATCATGCAAATCATATGCCATGAAACCAATGACTTTGACCTAACAAAACAACATCGCCACGGTTGGTCGACGTTCAAGTAATTCTGGTCCGACCGCTCCGGTGAGCGGTCGGATCGCGCCCATGGCGGTCGGACCGCTCCGCCTCGTGAGCGGTCGGACCGCCTTAGACTTAGCCGAAATTCAAGCTCCCAAAATCCAAACCTTTCGAAACTTTAAACCAATAGAACTTTTCTTGGAGACTCCAAAAATCATGAGACCAAGTGCATTGGGATCCCCTTACTTGTCTACAACACCTATTTTTGGCCCACTCGATTTGAACACTTTTGGTCATCGCCGGTCCGCCGCTTGGATGGCTTGGTCCGACCGATATGGGACCGGTCGGACCGCCGTGCAAGGACCGGTCGGACCGCCTCGTCGAATACGTAGCTTTGTCGAAAGCGCGTGAAACGACAAACCGTAAACGCCATTGCCAATTGTCACATCATCCTAAGATCTGGAGCATATCCCCATGAAATCCACAATCTCCCCCTTGATGAACACATTGGCAATTATCCAGAAAATGTAAGTAAGAGGTTTGAAAACGAGTTTACTCGCAGCAGCACAAAGGCACAACTTGGTCCATAAGCAAGAAAAAGCAATGAAAATGACCAAGCTGGCATCAGAATAGTATAGGCATGTGAGACAAGGCAAAAGTAAGCATAAAAACTTTGATTTCCATAAAAGGGTCAAAATTCTCACAAGAGGTCCATATGAATAAACAATTGTTCAATTGACCTATGATCATTGTGAGTATAAAAGAATGCAATTCAAGTTCAGAATATTCAATAAGACAATAAGAATGCAACTCAAGAACTCCCCCTCACTATGATCATCAAATTTCAAATTTTCAGTTTCTCCCTTTGTATAAACTTCTCCCCCAATCTTCTCATTAACACATCTTCTCCAAATAAGAGTAGCAAAGAAATATTACACATCTTCTCCCAAAGAAATATCTTCATTTAACACATCTTCTCCCCCTTTGACAATGGATTCATCAAGGAATCACTCTCATCCAGGGATAACAAATAGAGAATAAAGAAAGAAGCAGAAACAAAAGAAGCATAAAGAGGAATATGCATGAAGTGCAATGGAGTGGCTTCAATTTTTGTATTGTTCAATTTTTTTTGATTACAAGAAGCTTTGGAGATTACCCAAAAGAACAAGCTAGTATCTCTAATATTGCACAAACAGCATATCAAGCTGACAAATACTAGCAAGATCATGGTAAGACATATATATCAAAGCTAAGCACAAAGGCTCAAAAGTAAAGCGATAGATTTGATCAATTTAAGCAACGCTCAAATTCAAACAAGTTCATCAACAGGATCCTAAAGAGAAATTGGCCATGTCAAACTGTCAAAGTGAGATCAAAAATCTAACAAAGACCACAAGAAGAGTCAATCAAGTCCGTATTGAATCATTTTGCTCAATATTTTGTAAACACCCATTTGTCAACATTTTTCTCATTTGCACTTGATATTGAAGTTGACTAATGATCTAACTTAGTGACAAGATCTGGACTAGGAGCCATCCACAAACTCATCCTAAGCTTGACCAAAAGTTGATTAAAGGTATATCTTAGTAAAGAAGATCCCGGACTAGGAGCCATCCACAAACTCTTTCTAAGCTTCTAAGGCGACAAATCTTGAGGTTCATGTCATTTCGACAAGCGGTCCCCATGAGATCGTGCGGTTCATCAAACTATCTCCAAGTTCATGTCATTTGACAAGCGCCTCGTAAGAATAGTTTGGCACAATTTAAGCATAAGACAATCTTGATTTTCATTTTTCACAAGAGCAGTTTTTAGAATCTCAAGAACACAAAAGCTCAAGTAATGGTCAATTTTAGATCAAAGAGCTAACAAAGCAATTCTGACAGGGCCAATGTCACAAGAGGAGCACTAATTACGCAACTTGCTAAAGCATCCACAAATTGCAATTTCTTAGTTTGAGTTGTTTAAAAGGTTCTAGCTCATATAGCAAAGACTTAGCTACACATGTAAAAGCATGATAATTCTAGCAAGTCAAAGAACTAGACATGACACTGAGCAAGAATTGAAATACAAAAGCTCTAAAGGGTAATAGGCAAAGCTTCATCAAATTTAAAAGATAAGCTGAAAATCTTATATTACAATGCATTTTTTTTTTTGAATTTTTCATACCACCTGTTGTAACCACTTGTTGTATTTTTCGTATGAATGCAATATGATACAATGAGATGCAATTAAAAAACCTAAACACCTAAAAAGTTCAAACGATCACTAAGTTCGAGAAAAGAACAATAAAAATCAAAAGAACAAGGAAAGATAAGAAAAGATCAAACTCCCCTCAAACCAACCCATAAGGATAAATTACGCCTAACTCGCTTCTTAAGGAGGAAAATCGGTTTGATCTAAAGGCTTGGTAAGAATATCGCCAATTGAGCTTGGACTCTACAAAGTGCATCACAATATCACCTTTTTCAACATGATCTTTAAGGAAGTGAAAGCGAATGTCTATGTGCTTAGTCCTAGAATGTTGCTTTGGGTTTTTAGCAATATTAATAGCAGAAGTGTTATCACAGAAAAGAGGAACACTAGCAAAGTTTAACCCATAATCTTTCAAAGTGGACGTCATCCACAAAATCAGCTACAAACAACTAGCAAAGACTACATACTCTGCTTGAGTGGATTGTGCAATGTAAGACCGCTTCTAGAAGACCAAGATACAAGAGAAGTGCCTAGGAAGTGACAGTGCACGAGGTACTCTTCCTATCTAACCGACACTTAAAATCGAATCGAAAAACCTCTAATGGACAAAGTCAAGAGCAGAATACCAAATGCCATATAAGAGGGTAGAGTGTAAATACCTGAATATGCGCTTAACGGCTTGGCGATGGGAAGTTCTCGGAGACGCCTGAAATCTTGCACAAAGGCATACCGTGAAGTGAATGTCCGGTCTCGAGGCCGTCAAATACAGAAGAGAGCCGATCATGCTGCGGTACTCGCGTTGATCCACGACTTCTCCTTCCTCATCGGATCCAAAGCGATGAGGTTGCCATGGGAGTGGAAATTGGCTTGCAGTCACCCATGTTGAAGCGTTTGAGTAGATCTTTAGTGTACTTCGTCTGATGGATGAAGGTTCCTTCCTTGCATTGCTTGATTTGAAGTCCCAAAAAGTAATTAAGCTCTCCCATCATACTCATCTCAAATTCCCTGGACATTGTGTCAGAAAAGCTGGAAACAAGAGCATTAGAGGAACCACCAAAAATAATATCATCCACGTAAATTTGAGCAAGCAAGAAGTCATTACCACACCTAAGAATAAATAGAGTTTTATCCACTTTACCCATCTCAAAGTCATTTTTAAGCAAGAAGGTCTTAAGTCTATCATACCAGGCTCTAGGGGCTTGTTTAAGACCATACAATGCTTTAGATAGCTTGAAAACACGATTTGGATATTTAGGATCCTCAAAACCAGGGGGTTGCTTAACATACACTTCCTCATCTATGAAACCATTTAAAAAGGCACTTTTAACATCCATCTGATATAATTTAAAACCTTTTGATGCAGCAAATGCAAGCAGAATGCGAATGGCTTCTAGTCTAGCAACAGGAGCAAATGTCTCATCAAAATCTAACCCCTCAACTTGGTGAAACCACGAGCTACCAATCGGCCTTATTTCTAACCACGAACCATCCTCACCTTGTTTATTCTTAAACACCCAACGGGTTCCTATAACATTATGACCACTAGGAGGTTCTACTAGGTTCCAAACTTTGTTTCTTTCAAATTCTCTAACTCCTCATGCATGGCATTTACCCGGCTAGAATCGGATAAAGCATGTGATATATCGCGGGGTTCAAAAGAAGCAACAAAAGCTGAATGAGAGTAGAGAGTTGGATCATTATACAGGCGAGTGACTCGCTCATGTAGATTACCTATTATACATTAGGAGGATCTTTGTCTCTGAATGCGAAGTGGGCGCCGGGTGAGATGTCGTTTCTTCGACCTCCGCAGTATCTGCGATGATGATGATGCAAACAGAGCCTCAATGAAGGTGAAGTAGGCGAGGTGTTCTTGTATCAATATGGGCGCCAAGCAGCAGCAGATGAGGGAATGACATTAGCTTCGTCCTCATCTTCCTCCACAAAAATACTCTCTGTCACCTGTAAATCATCTGTAGCAATTGATCTAGCTCCAGGGCTAGTCTCATCAAAAGTGACATTACAAGTCTCCTGAATAATGTTAGTCTCAGATTAAAACTCAAAACCCTCGAATGAGCGGGATAACCCAAAATACCCCATCAAAAGTTCTTGATTCAAATTTATCTAAATTGCCTGTCTTAAGAATAAAACATTTTGATCCAAAAACTCGAAAATGCGAAACAGAGGGTTTTCTACCAAAACGAAGCTCATAAGGAGTCTTGCCTAAAGAAGGTCTCAAAAAGACACGATTTGCAATATGGCAAGCAAGTAGCAATAGCTTCGCCCAAAATCTCCTCGGTGTGCTATACTCATCTAGCATCGTCCTAGCCATTTCGACCAAGGTCCTATTCTTCCTTTCCACCACGCCATTTTGTTGAGGGACGTGTGGAGAGGAGAACTGATGCTCAATACCACGCTCAGCACAAAAAGAAGCAAAAGAAGCATTTTTGAACTCCGTGCCATTATCGCTGCGAATTGCTCTCAAAGAACCAGGAAGCTCAGAAGCCAAACGAAGAACGAGGTCATGAAAATAACCAAAAGCTTCATCCTTTGAAGTAAGAAAGAACACCCAAGTATATCTAGAAAGATCATCGACTATGACAAGAATATACCATTTTCCACCGACTGACCGGACTCTAGCAGACCAACAAGTATCCATATGAAGTAACCGCCCCGGTCCGTCGGTCATAACCATAGTCACTGAGAAGGGTGTGAGGCAAGAACTTGTTTGCCATGCCTACTGTGGTGCACATACAAAGATCTTTGCGACTTTGAGTTTGGGCAAACCTCTCATGAGATCAAGGTTGCTAACTCGCGTCAGATGATCAAAACCAATGTGCCCCAAACGTCGATGCCAAAGCCGAAAATCAAGAAGATGTAAGCAAACATTTAAGAGATCCAAAGAAGAGATTCGAAAAGTCACCCAAAAATTCTACCAACTCTAGAGATTCCAAACACAAGCTCACCAAGAGAATCAAGCACACGACAAGCATTTTTCTTAAAAGCAGTCTCATAACCATCATCAAGAAGTCGAGAAGCAGAAGAAGATTATACCTAAGCTTGTCCACAAGAGCGACATCTTTTAGAATGAATTTGTTGTTTACCCTAATTGATCCTGTTCCTTCAATTCGCCCTTGTGTATCATCTCCAAAAGTGATGAAGTCATCACCGTTGCTCGCGTGAAAGAGGTGAACCATTTTGAGTTCGGTCATGTGGCGTGAACATCCGAGTCAACGAACCACGTGTTCTTCCCCTTCCGCGGTAATCCTAAAAATCAAGGAGCAAAAGAACGATGTGTCTCAATATCGGGATTAGATAAACAAGATTTAGGAATCGATCTTCGAGACACACGTCCGCAAGGAGTATACAAACCGTAAGTACTATCCTTGATTTCATTTAACATTCGGTTATGAGCAATGTTTAAATTAAAATGAGACTTGAATCTGTCCATGGGCGGTCGACCGCTTTTATCAAGGTGGTCGGCCGGTGCCCAAAGCGGTCGACCGGTGACCACCAAATGATCGGACCTTGATCGATACACATTAGAATTAGAATGTTTAGAAACATAATGATTTGTATGAGATAAAAATCCTAATCCGTGTTTATTCTTTTCGGTGTTACCATGTCTCATAGAAGCTCTAGGTTGCATGAATGAAATTCTATCAAAATTTTTCCTATCATTTTTCAACCTACGCTAACAAAGATTCAATCAAATGTCCACCTTTTTGCAATAAGTGCAATGGTACTTGGTACCACTAGAAGATGCACCATTTGAATTGATACAAGGTTGGGCAAAACGCAGATTTAAAAGATGTTTTTGCGAGGTTGAGTTTTGAATTCAATTAAACCTTTTCCAAGACTTGAATGACTTTTGGGTTTGAATTGTCTTGAAAAGAATTGAATCCTAAACCTTGCTTCTTATAAGGAGTTTTAGACTTGTCAAGAATCATGTTTAATTGTTTCTTACCTTTAGAAAATTTTTCTAATGTATCATGAAGGTAAGCATTTTCTTTTCTCAAGTTAACACAAGAATCACAAGTTTTATCCATAGATTTTTCCTTATACAAAGCAATTTCAAGCTTAAGAGTGGAACATGAAGCACAAGTAGTATTTTCAATATTGTCCTTAAGCTTAGCATATTTGACTCTAGCGACTTCTAAGATATCTTTGATTTCACGTTCTTTTCTAAGCATGAAGTGCAAGGGCTAGAATCAAAACATCAAAAGCAATCAATTTACTAGATTCTAAACATTTTTCACAAGGAGCACTTTTAATTTCATTTAGTTCAGATTTAGCATTCTCAAGTTGTTGTACACAAATATTATGAGCAGATTGTAACTTGGTAATTTCAGAATGCATAGCATGACAAGATAAACATTCATCGAGTTCAAGAGTCTTAGCAGCTTTTAAGCTCTACTTTGGTTTGCTAATTTTGACTCTAATTTCTTATTTTTGTCATAACAAATTCAAGCGCTTCATCTTGACTAAGCAATTGCTCAACTATAGAATCATATTTAGCGTAAAGCTCATCATAAGAAAAAGATACCTCATTATCATCAATATCGTCTGTGTCACCATGAAGCACATGCCGTGAAGTCTTTGGCCTTCCTTTCTTTTTACCTTGAGGGATCTCCTCCTCCTTGTCCTCCTCACTCCCGGTATCCACATCGCTCAAGGATTGATCCTCAAAAGCGGCAAGGACCGGTGAGCGGCCTTCACAAGCTTATTTGCCTCATACCTTGATTTGTTGAAAGGAGGCTTCTTCCAAGTCGGCTTTCCTTCCTTATGATTGCTCTTACCTTTCAACTTGGGGCAATTTGTCCTGATATGATTGAGCTCACCACATTCATAGCATGTTCTGGGACCACCTCTCTTTTGTTTCTCACATTATTGTAGGCCCGTGTGAATTTCTTAGCTAGAAGAGCTAACTCTGTTTCAGAATACTTTCAAGCTCCTCTTCATGAATAGCAGATAAACAAGCAAATGAAAATCCGTAAGAAGATTCACAAGAGTCATCAAAAGCCTTTTGAGAGGATCGCTACCAAAGCTAAATTATCTTTCTTAGGATGATCAACTCTTTTAATTTCATGAGTCTTGAGTTTACTATAAAGCAATTCTAAAGTAAGACTTGAAAGATCAACATTTTCTTCTATAGCAAGAGCTTTCATCTCCCACTCCTTGGTGTTGATTGCACCAAGAGATGGGTGGCATTTTCAGATTGAGAATATTCAATATCAACGACTTTCATTTGATTAATTACTTTATTAAAGCGATGAAAATGTCATCGATGCTCTCCAGACGCATCTCGAATTTATTGTACTCACGCTTGTAAGCAGTTTGGCGCACCTTTTGATTTGGGACGAACCTCATGATATGTTTCGAGAGTGTTCCAAATTTCATGCGCAGATTGAAAGATTGCAAATTCTATCATATTCTTGTCTACCAAGTGCACCATATAAAAGATTCTTAGCCTTATTGTTGTTAGCCAAAAGAATTGCGTATGTGTAGCAATTTCAGAATAACCAATGGGCTCTAACAACATCCCAAATAGCTTGTCCTCGCTCTCAAGAAAGACGCGCATACGATTCTTCCAATAGGCATAGTCGTGCCCATCGAAGATATGCGGTTTAGTAGAAAACTTATCCATCGCCAAAGTTCGGTGACCGGTTAAGATCAAGATTGAACTAACCAGGGCTCGATACCACTTGTTGGACCGTAAAAGCGACTAGAGGGGGTGAATAGGAGCACGCTCACTTTTTCACAAATTATGAACTCAATACAATTTCACTCCAAGTAGCTATTAGAAAGCTATGAAGATCAATATACCAAGACAAATGGAAGACTAGTATTGAATCCAATAAAACCCTAAGCAATGCGACAATAATCGCAAGAATCAAAGCAATACAAATCTTGGCGGTCGACGGCCATTGTAGTGAACCGGTCGGACCGATTGCGGGCGGTCGGACCGGCTGTTATCTTGGCGGTCGGACCGCCTCAAAATCGGTCGGACCGGTGGTGACGGGCGGTCGGACCGGCGACGTAACCGATCCAAAAACAAGAAAATCACCGATGACGAAGTTGCAATTAGGTCTAACTTTTGATTCTCAACTCCAAACTTTATGAAACTTTGCACACACCTTCTCTATGCTATTGAGGACCTATTCCAATCGAATATTATGATAATTCTTGGAACGATCTTGAGCAATTGCCAATTGATTAACGAAGGTCTAAAAAGGGCAAGAACGAAAACTTGATCCTAAAGCTTGTTCGTGAGAGATTGATGATCAAGATGATGCTAGATAGATTCACACATATCACAGCAAGCTAATTCACGGAAAGAATCAATCACAAACTCGCGGATCAAAGAAAGCCCTAAAAACACGAAATTGAAAGCAAGAACGAAAAGAGACTTATCTCAAGCAAACCTTGCATAGATTGATTTCGTGATTGTTGCCGGATTACATCCACACCATCATGGATCGTGGACAATCAAGGATCACGAAATTCACCACAAACCATCAAGAGCCCTAGCCTCCACCTCAACTCCCTAAAGACAATTAGGGTTTTGAAACATAAAAGCGGAGAGAGAGAGGTGCACCACCATCTCCTCCTATTTATAGTGGAGGCCTAAAACTCTTAGGGTTTGACTTAATTTGGCTCCCGTTAAGGCCCACTAACAAACGGGTCACACACGCACGCGCCATGGCGCCGTCTTTAATTTTTGACCTAAACCGCTTCACCATGCGTCATGGATTCGCCAATAGGTCACCCTTGTCCATCTTGTGTCACGCTTGAGTCGTTGACCTCACCCGCATTGTCGATCGCTCGGACCTCAACTCTTCAAGTCTAGTCCCGATTCTCCTCGCCGCTGACCGTCGTTGACCACCAAGCTACCCGCACAACCACGCATAAGAAAACACGAATTCGGAACAAGTTCTTCACAACTTGACCCATGTTAGTCAAAACATGCATCATGCAAATCATATGCCATGAAACCAATGACTTTGACCTAACAAAACAACATCGCCACGGTTGGTCGACGCTCAGTAATTTACGGCCCGACCGCTCAGGTGGCCGGTCGGATCGCTTCCATGGCGGTCGGACCGCTCCTCGTGAGCGGTCGGACCGCCTTAGACTTAGCCGAAATTCAAGCTCCCAAAATCCAAACCTTCGAAACTTTAAACCAATAGAACTTTTCACCGAGACTCCAAAAATCATGAGACCAAGTGCATTGGGATCCCCTTACTTGTCTACAACACCTATTTTTGGCCCACTCGATTTGAACACTTTTGGTCATCGCCGTCCGACCGCTTCGGATGGCCGGTCCGACCGATATGGGACCGTCGGATCGCTGTCAAGGACCGGTCGGACCGCCTATCGTAATACACGTAGCTTTGTCGAAAACGCTGAAACGACAAACCGTAAACGCCATTGCCAATTGTCACATCATCCTAAGATCTGGAGCATATCCCCATGAAATCCACATTTAGAAATGAAATTGATGGATGTGGTAACTGCATACCTTTATAGGAATTTAGATTCGGACGTTTATATGAAGGTACCTGAAGGTATCCCTGTCCCGAAACAAAATAGAGCAAATAGAAATATGTACAGTGTGCAACTCAGAAAGTCACTATATGGATTGAAGCAATCAAACAGAATGTAGTATAATCGCTTGAATGGATTTCTCTACAAGAAAGGCTACACAAACAATGAGGATTGTCCCTATGTTTTTATACAGCGATCCCAGGATGGATTTTGTATAATCTCAGTATATGTAGATGATCTGAATATCATTGGAACCCTGTAAGATATTAAGAAAGCAAGCTCTTACCTGGAGTCGGAAAATGAAAGATTTAGGTAAAACCAAATATTGTCTAGGTTTGCAGCTTGAGCATACCCCTGAAGGGATTTTAGTATATCATTCAACCTACACTCAGAAAATGTTAGAACGGTTCGGCTTTGAAAAGGCATATCCTTCGAAAGTGTCGATGGTTGGTAGATCCTTGCAGCAAGATAAGGACATGTACAACCTAAAAAAGAGGTGAGGAAGTCCTGGGACTAGAATTCATATACTTGAGTGCAATAGGAGCACTCATGTATTTAGCAAACCATACTAGACTAGACATTGCATTTGAAGTGAACCTCCTAGCAAGGTATAGTGCAGAACCTACCAAAAGACATTGGCAAGGAATAAATGTCATCTTCCGATACCTCCAAGGAAGCAAAGATCTTGATTTGTTCTACAGAAAGAACCAAGACTAACTATGACTGACTATGCATATGCTGAGTACCTGTTAGACCTGCATACAGCCAAGTTGCAAACATGCTATGTATTCCTATGTGGTGGAACTGCAATTTCATGGAAATCATCTAAGCAAAGTCTTGTATCTACTTCGACGAACTACTCAAAAATTATAGCACTGTACGAGGTCTCACGAGAATATTCTTAGCTTTGTCGGATGATTCACTACATCCAGCAGTCATGTGGATTGAATACCGCGTAAACCCCCACTATTATCTATAAAGATAATGCAATTTGTGTTGCACAAGTGCATATAGGTTATGTGAAGAGTCCTCTCACTAAGCATATCAACCCCAAGTTCTTCTATGTTCATGAATTGCACAAGATGGACGAAATTAAAGTAGTACATACTAAGTCATGTGCAAATCTTGCAAATTTATTCACTAAGTCACTTCCAGTGTCTAGCTTTGAAAGATGCAAACGTGGAATTGGAATGATGAGACTTAGAGAAATGCAGAATTCAGAGGGAGAATCTTCACGAACCCTTTTATTAAAGCTTGATCACAAAGATCGAGTACTCAAAGAATAAATCTTGGAGATTAAATGAAACTGGGAGGATTGTACTCGTTTTCCCTTGACAAGTTTTCCTGAAGTTTCTTGGCTAAGATTTTTAATGAGGCAAAACACAGCAGAATGTGTATAATGTATTATTTCTCTAAAAATTTCCCACTGGGTTTTTATGGAGTTTTGATGAGGCATGAACATGACGGATGAGTGCCTAAGGGGAGTGCTAAGAAACCGGGCCTAGGCCAGGAGTCCTGGCCCAAGGTGGGTTCCTCATCCAACCAGTAGCCTATATAAAGGAGAGGATGACCCCAATATTGTAGCACAGTTTTCAAAAGAGAAATAAAGAGAAGCGAAGTCCCCTTATATCTCTGTGTCAATCTATTATTCTGTTCTTTCATTCTTGCATCATTCTTACGATTCTGAATTTGTCTACAAGGTAATCGCTCGGACTGGACTCGCCAGCGACGGTTCCTCAACAGAAGCGTGTAACATTGGATGAATGATGTGGAAAATTGTTCAGTGCAAGTGTGAGATGAGGGTTCACTTAGCTATTATTTTGTAACTTACATTATCTTTTATAGTATTACTCAGCAAATTATCAATTTATTGCTTTCTCTTTTGATAGTACGTATGATCACTTTTGGTGTTTCGTGAGTTGGGAGCAAACCCAAGATTCCATAAAATCTTAACCCTTCAAAAATAAGCATGTGATTTGTGGTCTTACAATACATAAGTTTCTAAACTTCCAACTGTTGATATGTGGTTCGAATTCTAAAGAGGCTAAGGTCTGGAGACACGGAGCGTCGCGTCGACAGACCTAGCCCATACAGAGGCCCACGGGTTCTTCTACTTTTTAGGATTTGTTTCCTTCTTCGACTCGAGACAGTTTTATACCACCATATATACCCCTTGTAAGTCGCATAGAAAGAGTTAACGACTCATGAAGATCCTTGCATTTTGTAAACACTTTTTTTGATATAGTGAAGATCGTCGTCGTGCGCCTGTGGTTTTTCCCGAAAGGGTTTTCCACATAAAAATCGGTGTCTCCCTGTTCTTGATTTACTTTGCTATTTGCCTGTCGATTTCTAACAAGTGGTATCAGAGCCACGTTTGTTGCCCGTTTCAATTTAGGCTTTGTTTGACATGGTATCATTGAAGTATGATCTTCCGCTGCTGGATCGGGACACGCGATTATCTCTATGGCAAGTCAAGATGCGGGCGTTATTGACACAATCCAATCTGGATGAGGCGCTGGATGGCTTTGGGAAGAAGGCAGCCAATACTTGGTTCGATGAAGAGAAGAGAAAGGACCATAAGGCACTGTCCCAACTTCAACTTCACCTGCATAATAGTATTCTGCAAGAGGTGTTGAAAATCACGTCGGGCGATACTCTATGGCTGAAGCTGGAAGAGATATGCATGACAAAGGATCTCACTAGCAAAATGCATCTCAAGCAGAAATTATTCTTACACAAGTTGCAAGAGGGAGGTAATGTGTTTAAAGAGATTGTCTCTAACCTACAGTCAATGGAGGTAAAATATGACGAGGAAGATTTGTGTTTAATTCTTTTATGTTATCTGCCTAGTTCATACTTAAATTTCAGAGATATTATATTGTATAGTCGCGATACACTGACCCTCAATGAGGTTTATGAAGCCTTACATGCCAAGGAAAAGATGAAGCAGATGATGTCTTCTGAAGGTTCAGGTTCACAAGCAGAAGGCTTGTTTGTTCGTGGCGAGCAAAAGAGAAGAAATCAAACAATGGATCAGGCAAAAGTTCGATCAGCTACAAGGACTGGCCGAAATTTACAGGCAAGTATAAGTCATGCAAATATTACAAAAAAAGTGGGCACGACATATCTGAATGCTACAAGTTGCAAAACAAAGAAAAGTGGAATGACACATACAAACCGAAAGGTAAAACAGAAGATGAATGTACCGCAAATATACCTTGTGATAGTAGTTCTGATGGTGAGATGCTTGTTGTTTCTATTTTTGCTGGATGTGTTGAAACTAATGATGAATGGATTCTTGATATTGCCTGCACTTTTCATATGTGACCAAATATAGATTGGTTTATCTCTTATGAGCCAGTCAATAGTGTTGGTTCTGTTTTGATAGGTGATGATTCAGCATGTAAGGTAGTAGGCATTGACTCTATTCGGATCAAGATGTTTGATGACACCATCAGAACCTTATCGAATGTTCGATACATTCCGGACATAAAGAGAAATCTTATTTCGATGAGTGCTCTTAATGATAAAGGTTACAAGTATTCAGGTGGAGGTGGAGTCCTCAAGGTCACCAAAGGTTCTCTTGTTGTAATGAAAGCTGACAAAAAGACTTCCAACAACATATATTATCTTCGAGGTACGACAGTTACAGGTAATGCTATTGTTGTTTCAAAAAGGTTATCAGATGCTGATGCTACTAATCTTTTGCATATGCGTCTTGGGCATATAAGTGAACTTGGCTTGGTAGAATTAAGCAAGAGAGGACTTTTGGAAAGATATAGCATCGGCGACCTGAAATTTTGTGAGCATTTCATCTTCGGCAAGCACAAGCGGGTGAAGTTCAATACTTCGGTTTATGCTACATAAGGTATTTTTGATTATGTGCATTCTGATTTATGGGGACCATCTAGCAAGCCATCGCTAGGAGGTGCTCGTTATATGTTAACAATTATTGATGATTACTCTAGAAGAGTGTGGCCTTATTTCTTGAAGCATAAATCAGAAGCATTTTCAGCATTTAAAGAGTGGAAAACTATGGTTGAAAGGCAAACTGAAAGAAGTTAAAGAAACTTCGCACTGATAATGGGATGGAATTCTTTTCTAATGAATTTGAATCATATTGCAAGACTGAAGGCATTGTTAGGCACTACACCATTCCCCATACTCCTCAACAAAACAGTGTAGCTGAGCATATGAACATGACCATCATTTTCAAGGCCCGTTGCATGTTGTCAAATGCAGGTTTGCATACGCGTTTTTGGGCTGAAGTCGTTTACACTACTTGCTATCTTATTAATTGGTCACACTCTATTGCAATTGAAAAGAAGACTCCAATTGAGGTATGGTCTAGTTCCCCAGCAAATTATTCAGAATTGATTGTTTTTTGTTGTACTGCTTATGCTCATGTTGATAATGGAAAATTAGAGACTAGAGCTGTTAAGTGTATCTTTCTTGGTTATAAATCTAGTGTTAAAGGATATAAGTTGTGAAATCTTGAAACAAATAAGGTCGTGATTAGCAGAAACATTGTCTTGAATGAATATGTTATGCTTCATGATAAACTGCCTACTAATGTTCCTATTGAGAGTAAGCAGAATTCAAGTGTTTAGGTGGAGCACTCTGTTGGTTCAGGCGACACATCAGATAAAGAAAAATTTGTTATTCATGATGCACCTATTGTTGAGGATGTAAAGGTTGTTTTCCTAAATGGAGAGTTGGATGAGGAGATTTATATGCAACAACCTAATGGTTTTGTGGTTGAAGGGCAAGAGAGGAAAGTATGTCGATTGATTAATCCTTGTATAGCCTAAAGCAAGCTCTCAAGCAATGACATGAGAAATTTGATAGTACTATGACCTCGATCGGCTTTTGTGTGAATGAAGTTGATAAATGTGTCTACTATCAGTTTAGTGGGGGCGAATGTGTCATTCTATGTTTATACGTAGATGACATATTGCTTTTTGGGACCAATATAGATGCAATCAATAGAACAAAGTCTTTCCTCTCTCATAATTTTGATATGAAAGATCTGGGTGAAGCTGATGTTATCTTAAACATCAAGTTTATCAAGGGTGATAATGGGATTACTCTTTCACAATTCTATTATGTGGATAAGGTCCTATCCAGTTTGGATCCATGGACTGTAAATCAGCAGCCACACCCTATGATTCAAATGCTAAGCTTCATAAAAACACTGGGCATGAAAAAATACCAGCTTAAATATTCTCAAGTTATAGGATCCTTAATGCATCTAACTAGTGCAACGAGGCTTGAGATCTCATATGCTGTAAGCAAATTGAGTTGTTATACGTCTAATCTAGGAGATGATCATTGGATGGCACTAGAGAGGGTACTTAGATACCTAAATGGGACCTCTAACTTGGGAATACATTATTCTGGCCATCCGCAGTCTTGGAAGGATTCAGTGACTCTAACTAGATCAGTGACTCGGATGACATGAAGGCTACGAGTGGCTATGTATTCACTTTAGCAGGTAGGGCTATTTTGTGGAAGTCTTCTAAACAGACTATCCTTACACGGTCCACCATGGAGGCTGAGCTGGTAGCTCTAGACTCAGTGACTGTAGAGGCAGAATGGATTAGAGAACTCCTTTCTGATCTACCTGTGCTGGAAAAGCCAATTCTAGCCGTTTTTACCTACTGCAATAACCAAACCGTTTTGATTAAGGCTAAGAGTAGGAAGGACAATATGAAGTCCTCAAAACATATTAAAAGGCGACTTAAGTTGGTAAGGCATGCAAGAGGGACGGGTGTTATTTCTGTATAATACATCCAGTCTGAAAGGAACTTGGTAGATCCTTTCACCAAAGGATTGGCGCGGAAGGCCATCTTTGCAACATCAAAGGGAATATGGCTTATACCTGTGTAAAGGCTCACATTGGTGGTAGCCTTTCCTAGGAGATCGGAGATCCCATGAACTAGACTCTAGGACAACAAACTGTGTGGGATTATAGAGCACATCTAAAGGGTCCCATTAGCTGTAGTGCTCTTTCTGTATAGGAGGTTGAGCAATAGCTCTTAATGAATTCAATACCTATATGGTATCAGGAATCGTCCTACAGGATTCCCTGAAGAATTCACCTACTTGAGTATGATCGTGAGGTCGCGATCAAAGGAAGATAAGGGTATACTTTCTTAAGTACTTATGAGCTAGATACGAGGACATGACCGTAACGTCCCAATCCGAGAGGGAAAAGGGCAAGCCACCAGTACAGAATGTAACTTGGGCAAGAATTCTCACACCAAGACATTGGATCAAGGCGTAGTCCTCCTTTGTTTGTGCAGAGTCGGAGTTCTTGTTACTAGGCTTTAGGTTTAAACCCATAAGGTACCCATCGTCAAATAGCTATATATTAAATAAGCTTTTGAGGATCTTTTATCAAATTGATAAATTAGTGGTGACTGTTGTTCTTGAGGGCTTTTCAGTAATTTGTCAATTAGAGAAAAGAATAAAAGGAAAAGGGTTTTGGTTGGGTGGGTCCCACCTGTCGGTTAAAGGAGAGGAGATAAGGCTCCAGGTGAGCTTGTGTGAAGCAAGGGTTTTCTTCTTCTCCTTTTTCGTGTGAGATGAACTGGAGGTGGTGGCGGCTCAGGAGGGCTCGAGCGGCTCGGCAACTTTTGCATTGGCCGTTTGAGCAACCGAGCGGCCCCTTGGTCCTTCCTCTTTAATAAGCAACCAGGTCAGCCCCTTTATTTTTGGATAGGAGGTGAAGAACAAGTAGTTTCCCCAATTTTGTGTTGAGCTTCTTCACTTCCGATTGGTTTTTCGTTTTTGGGGGGTCCTGGAACATTGAGTTGAGGGTGATTGACTCGGTGGGAAGGCTGAGATTCTGAACAGGGCACTTCCCTCTGGTTCCTCTTGTGCTCTTTCTTCGATTGAGCTCAGTGAGGTTTCTTTGGTTGAGTTGTTGTGGAGTCTCTTCCAAGGGAGCCCTTGGGAGAAGCTTTCTGGATTTCAAAATCAGAAAAGCAGGGTGATTCCCATTAGTTGCTGGTGCTCTGTTTGTTGCCTTGGGCCAAAGCAACAAATTGGAGGACTTGTGCATCAATCTTCCTGTCTCTCGGCTTCTTTCTTTGGTGGGTTCCAATGAAGGAGAAGGGCATTGTATCTCTGATTACCTCGCTTTGCGCGGCTCAGCAAGGTGCTAGGTTTTATGGGACAACGTCCTTGTGACGTGCCTTGTCTGTTTTTCATCTCGATGGTTTCGATTACCATCGGCTTTGTGAGTATTTCTTTATCACAATTGCTGAGTATATCTTTACATATATGTATGTGTTGGACTGAGGATTCTTGATCTGTGATTATTGTTAATCATTGTGACTAGCTCTGTGGGATATTGTAAAAGAGATATTAGTGGGTTTTGATCTACTCGAGTGATGAATTGACAAAGAAAATGAATTTGAATGTGAATTGATATATAGATTAAGCCTTGAGTTGTGGATTGTCTTGCTGATTCCTATAACTTTAAGCAATTTATTTCAACCTGTTATACATGTTGTTCCTGTAGCTCTATCAGTCAATACTTCTTGATGTTTTGTATCATTTCAGTGCATTCTTTCTGTTATCTATGAATTTTGTAAGTCTCTGGATTGTCTTTTGCATAGAAGAATATTGTTGATTTCTCTCTTGTGATCCAACATTGGTAAAGTTGATTAAATTTGCTTGAATATGTTTGATTTGAATAGCAAGTTGTAAATTTGAGCTCAAGGCCTAATCTATAATAGTCATATTCAATTGGTGATTACTTTTGTCATAATGGCTGTGATGACCAAGATTTTATCTTATGCGACTAGCCTTCTGAAAGCAATATTCAAACATATAAATCTTAGCTTTATACTAATTTTAATTGTACACTTGTTATGCGTGGTGAGCATATTATTCCTTTTAAATGACTTATTGATTTTCATAATCCTATGTCTATAGTGTCTTTTAATTGGTCCGAGAACTATGCTTTATTCATAAATATTTATGCTAGAATTAATTCTGCATTTTTGCTAATACTACACTGTTTGCAACATAAACTACTCTCGTGCAAGTGAATTTTAATTGTAATAGCATGCTACATTGTGATGGGCACGTGGGGCAGGGGACAGTAGACACCAAGTCTGCCAAAAGTACGGTGGTTTCAAACAAAGGATTGTTTTTGATCGACTAGGAGAGTTTTGGGGGTGTCAAATCTATATACTACTACTAATCATTAAGAAATAGAATTATAGAAGATTATGTAAATAGCTTCGACAAGAGTTCTACTAATACCTTATACGAAATTGATCGCAGTATTAATGCCTCGTGGCTATTGGCAAAGCGGAAAAAAAAAATCATGAGCTATCGCGTTTTTCTTAAAAGCGATGATAGAAACAAGGGAAAGTATATAACCCATTCAAAATAAGTAGGAATCTAGAATTCTGTATCTTTCTTCATTTGTTCTGAAGATGAATGTTAATTATCTTCATGGACATTGTTGCCATATCACTTATTACATGCACATTCGCCATGAGGGCAAAAGGTTGGCGCGCTAGTGTACAAGAAATGGAAGGCACCTGTTCAAATTAATCAAAGTACAATATTCCTATTTCAATGACAGGAACAAAATTTTGTTTTCTTCGGCACCAAAACCAGTGCAAAATCAACTCTCCAATGTGAGGCGACGAACTGAAGATGTGAAGCCTAACTACGTTTATTTACGGATGAGCTACATTTATGAAGTCAACAGCACAAGCAATCACAGCAAGTGCGAAGTGGCAACCTGAAAGCTTCAAAGAGAAGCATAGCTAATAAGCTGCTGTCAATCAGAAGGGCCAATCATTTTCTCTGGAACAACGAGTTCATGGAATTCTTTTTCCGTCAAAACTCCGAGGCTTAAAGAAGCTTCCTGGAAAAACAAAAGGGGAAATGATTAATATAATCCATAGCAGTACATTTTTCCGTGGTACATGGACACATCAGAATTTACATGATGGTATAAAGACATTAACAGGTGAACCAACAGGGTAATAGTAGGCAAGAATCAAGAGCATTAACCTAGATGTTAACGTATCTAACATCCTGATCCAAATAACATAATCCTGGGATTTAATGCCTTAAGAAATTCAGTGGTTCTGGCAGTCCGGCCGCCAAGATGTGAATTTATGTTGTGTACACATCACCTTATAGCTAATGTAAAGGATATGCACTACAGTGCTGAGACCAAAGCAAATAGAATAGATGCAATAGTCACCTTCAATGTGGTTCCTTCTTTGTGGGCTTTCTTAGCAACAGCTGCAGCATTGTCATAGCCAATTTTCTGCATTCGTTAGGGAGAATTAAGCATGCATTCACACAAGTTTTTACACAAAAAAAGTGCAACAAATGCATTTTACTTACAGGGTTCAAAGATGTAACCAACATCAAAGACTAAAAAAGAGGTGGAGAAATTAGTCAGACAATTTAAAAAAGTTTGTATGCAAGTGTTTCTGTGGTTTTGTAACACATAGTTACCTCGTGCAATAATTGTGAAATTCTCTTATGGTTTGCTTGAATTCCCATGACACAGTTTTTCTCAAAGGACACAGATGCATCCCCTAATAATCTCAATGACTGTTGAAAGAAAAGAACGGTGCATCAGTCAAATTGTAACACGGTAGCAGTAACAAAAAAACATTGTGTTAAAGTTAGCAACTCACTGTAAAAAGATGTACACAGATTTACAAGAGGTTCTATTGTGGTTACTCAGGGAGAAGTTCATACTTCATAAATTAATTAAGCATATTGAAGTATGGAGAATAGAGATCATACTCGAAGTAATCCGGCTGCAATCATTGGCTTAAATACATTCAATTCAAAATGCCCATTCGAACCACCTACTGTAACACCGACGTGATTACCCATCACCTGTAATAGTAAAAATCCAAACAACAGTTATTTGGAATATTCAATATTCATATGAACAATTAAGTTAATTGCATATTTTTACAGAAAGAGCAATACAAAAAACAAAAGTGATATAATATAATTCAGAGTTTCAGACACAGTCATGTATAAAATGCATGGTTTATTTACGGCAAGTAAGGTTCAAGGGCTTCTCTTATAAAGAACACAGTGACGAGACGTGCTATAATAGTAGCATCCATTTGTATGTAACTTGTAATTGTTTGTCATTGATCCCTATTTAGATGTTCAGGTTTCTTCTCAAACAGTTAGTTTCCAATGCAGGGTAAAAGGACATTGTATAAACAAGTTAGTTCTCTCTATTCTTTACTGCAAAAAAATACTGCTCATCCCTCACTACACACATAAACTAAGCCACAGAGAGTAAACTAAGCAATAAAGGTATGAGATGAATATGTAATACTGACAAGGAATCTGGAATACAGATTAATAGAACCACTGGATATCATAATTATATGACTAAGCAAATGACTTAACCGATGGGAAATAAATGATACTTCAGATAAGCAACACTTGTCCAGCTCCAGCAAAAGCATAGAAGCAAATAAGAAAATCATTTGTACTAACAATAAGTATATTGGAATTTGGATTAATTAATTTGAGAAGATAAGTTACGACTAGCATACCTGAGCACAAACCATGGTCAAAGCCTCACACTGGGTAGGATTAACTTTGCCCTGTAAGATAGAAGTAGTTCAAACCAAAGCTTAACAACCATGTTCTATTTGGTAAACAATTAAACATGCTGAAAGCCTGAAACAACCAAATGTAGTACAACAATATGCTGCTTACAGGCATAATGCTGCTCCCAGGCTCATTTTCTGGTAGGATAAGTTCACCAAGTCCACATCGAGGGCCACTGCGATCGTATTGGAAATGTTCAGTGCATGTCCCCAGAAGGCCAGAATATTATAATAAAATATTTGACATCTAAAAAGGACTAGAAGATGGGATAATGACCTTCCCAGCAAGCGAATGTCGTTTGCTATCTTCATAAGGGATGCAGAAATTGTGTTTACGGCGCCACTGCTCTCAACAAAAGCATCATGCGCTGCCTACTTAAGAAAAAAAGATGATATTAACACATAATGATGAAATATTAGAAGATAGACCGAACAGAACAACATTGAACAAAACTTAGGGGGGAGAGAATGCACAAAATCCATATCTAAGTATCTAACTGCATTATCCAAGTGAAAAGGAAGACATTTACTATCACAGAGAATAGAGCCTAACAACTAGCATCAAATAAAACAATTAAAAGTAAGTGATTTCTCAAGGCCCTGGTTTAATACTTAATAACTGATAAGGATCTTCAACATATCATCTTTGTTGACAAATGCCCCGAAGAAATGTTTTTGAGGTTTACTAGAAACTGGTTGAATTTTTCTGCTAAATGTTTCACAAACATTTTAACCTATGTTTACAGAGTTCAATCATCTTAAATGAATTTCTGTGGAACTTCCGAACCCTATCGGTAATTTCAAGAAATGCTTAAGTGTGCACATAACCACTAACCAAAGCTTCAAACTTGTTCTCTGCTGTCATGAAAGGTAGATCTGTTTCCTCGGCAACCGCAGCAGCAATTTTGACATCAAATCTGAAACGAACAGGTACAATTTTAACTAAATGAGTAGAAGAGATAGAATGAACAAAGAGATTAAGAAATGAAAGAAACTAATAATCTCTTTAAAAGTAATCGTAATCAAGTAACCATAACATATAGTTAAGGTTAACCATATATAAGAGAAAGCCATTTCAAATTCAGGACAATACTCACTTTAAGGCAATCTTCATATGTCACCAAATTTAAGCCAGAAGTACCATATAAATGGTTTCACAGCAGAGTAACTGGCATTTGATAGTAGTGAAACTACTTAAAATTTACAGATTCATCTGGATTATGGCCATAACACTCTGGATGACAGGGCTACATGGATTCTCTCTTAAGGTGTTGGTCATAAACTACTAAGGAATTGTTGAAAAATATGAGAATTTAGAAAAGACTGATCAATATGAGTTAATAAAGAGTATGAATGTAAACAAATTATCTCAAGCAGAAATTTGAAAATTACCCTTTCTTAGTGTTCAAACCAGTTCCAACTGCAGTTCCACCTTGAGCAAGCTGCCCACCAAGGAAAATGATCACAAAATGTTCATTTTGTGCTTACCATTTGAGAAGAGAATGAGAATTAGTATAGTACCTGATGCATCCGTGGTAAGGTACAAGCAATGCGATCAATTCCATATTTCACCTGCAAATAGAGTTTAAAACCATTGATGACTCTCTTTGTCAATCTACAGTGCACGGTAATCAATAAGACAAGAATAGATGCTGGAACAATGCCTACCTGTGTAGCATAACCACTGAACTCTTGGCCAAGAGTCAATGGGGTGGCGTCTTGGGTATGTGTACGCCCAATTTTAATTATATCTTTAAACTCATCAGACTGTACCACCAAGTTAGCAAATTTATTAGAACAGCATACTTACTATATGCAATATGAACAAACACTCTGTATGCCATTTAGCTATTAGACTTGCCTATCAAAAATGGTCAACATACTTGTTCTGTGGGTCTTTTTACGGCTTTCACTGATAAGCAAGTTTAGTGTTTTATAATCAATATTATCAGTTAATATACACACGAGCACTTATGTATTGAAATTTTTTGTTCATTTTCAATACGAAAGGAAATCATTTGTATCTAATGCTGAGAGGTAAGTTTATATCTCAAGCAACAACAGAAGTTTGTCCCAGGCACACATTTCTGTTTTTAGTCAACTAAGAACAATGCCAGGTCCAACCGACAGATGCACATGAAGAATAGATAAAAGGCAGATGTAGATTAAAATCAGAAAAGAAAAGGCATAGAAACTGATGGAAGAACAAAAGATATAAGGATGGGAGAATACTAAAAAAGGAACAGAAAGATACAAGGAAAAGGTAACAATCCAAAAAATCACCGAATGCAAGTTTAAAGAGCTCCTTATATCCATTAGCATATACAAATCGGTCTGAAGTGATTCCATGAGCAAACCAGTAGAGCATAATTCATAATTTGAACTTTGAACAATGATTGTCACCAACCTTTTGTTCTAATGCCGCTGTAGTGGCCAGTGGGCCTCTACAGCACTTGTATGGAGTTAGCAGCCGCTATGTAGCGGGCAATACATGCGCCAGTGCGCCCAAGTAATGTCAAATATCCAATGTTGTCAAGATAAAAACCTAAATCTTCTTAATTTCTAACGCAATTGTCTTGAATGATTGAATCCCTTAGCAACAGGCCCAATGCACAGTAGAGTTTTTGAAGATAATTGTGATTTACAAATCAGATTGCTACAAATTGGAACCAAGCTCATAGGTGAAAAGACAAGCCATAATAACCACATAAAAGGCACAAGACAAGCATGGTCACAATAAAAGGAAAGCAGAAATTTTCACCTTTGAATGAAGTGACTTATGCAACTGTTGCAAACTTGGGATAAACCTTGAATTGATCTCTACGGCTGCTGCTATGTGCATAACCTGAAAATGTCAACAACTTGAATCATAACATCTGCAAATGTATGAGTATTGAAATGAAGATCAGAAAGTAGTGAAAGCTTACAGTGGGAAATGTATCATTCGAGGACTGTGACCTATTCACATGGTCATTAGGGTGTACAAACTTCTCACCACGCTTATGTCCAAGAATCTCAGCTGCCCTATTTGCAATTACCTAAATTGGAACAACAAATCAGAAAACAATATGGCACAATATATGAACATTAAACTGAGCTCGCAACAATGTTCACATGAGAATTAGCTTAATGGATTAACAAGATAAACTAATGAAGAAAGTAGAGAACAGAGGGAGAGGGGTTTAATTTACCCCACTGTTTGGACACAAACTTTAACATTACACACTATCGCAGGGATTACCAAGTTAAATTATTCTTAACAAAAGTTATAAATAATTTAACATTAGTAAGTTGGATGCAATAATCAGCATAAATTTAGTGCATGTGTAGGACCTCATTGGCATTCATGTTGCTTTGTGTACCACTGCCAGTTTGCCAGATAACAAGCGGAAAGTGATCATCCAACTGTCCATCTGCGACCTCCTGAGCTGCCTGCATTATTGCCTTCCCAATTGTTGGATCAAGGCCATACTCCATATTCACCTTCAAAAGTCAAATGACCAAGTAATAAGACCTCCAGGCATACATGATACTTAAGCATCCTACAGACCACCTAGATGAAATGTTGGAAATGCTCAGAAGACTTCAATCTGCACTAAATAAGATTTCTAATTGTTATTGACAGTGCATCTGAAATTTGGCTAAAACAAAATGTGAAGCATTTATCTATAGGGCATTCAGTTAACAGATGCACAAAATTAGCAGTAAACTGAAACGCTGCAGTAGAGAGTATTATTTTTGTGCCATGTAGTAAAACTAGCCTATCTCATTTGTAGCTGGGAAATAGGAATATCTAGTGATTCCATAAGAACTAGAAAACCCAAAATGGTAATCTCCTACTCCAAAACGCTATGATAACCACCCCACTGTTTACAGAAGAAAAACAAATTTGGGCACATCATGCATTTGTTTACTACAACTTTTTCTTCCATGACATGTAGAAATCGCTTTCCAAGCTTGCGGTGCTCTACAAGGACAAGCAATCAGATGCATCCATCCACCCCACACACAGACATTAGAAAACAGCCTCGCTTTATACCTTAGCGGCGCACTTTTTGAGCACGCCAAAGGCGCGTATGATGGGCACGGGCATCCGCTCGCGTTCGCCGCCGATGTCGAAGTTCTGCAGCGATCTCTGCGTCTGCGCGCCCCACAGCCTACCAAACAAAACACAACAGCAGTCATCGCCAGATCAACCACCACGCCCAAGCGGCCACAGCACGAGCAGATCAAAACACGGGAATGGTACACGCGCGGACGAATCCCATAGATCAAGCAAGCAAGCTTCTAGGAAATCAGGGAGAAACCACGCACTTGTCGTTTGGGACACGGATGGGGCCGAAAGTGTCGCGCTCCTCGCGGAAGTCCGTGGAGATTGGGCGGGTCAGCGCCGGCTGGAGCAGCAGCGCGGCCGTCGACAGCGAGCCACCGGAAGCGCCCGCGAGGCGCCGCAGAACCATCGCCATCTCAGGTCCCCTCCCTCTCCTAGGTTTTCGCGCGGCGCTGGGAATAGAGGGGCCTCCAGGGCGGATGCAAATAGTAACGTGACACTGAGTTGCATCCGTCCGATAGAAAAACAATGATCGAGATTGAGGTCTGTCACCGTAGCCAAATACGGTAATGAAACACTGTAGTATTTGGCGTTGTTCGTAACTGCACCGCTGTAGCAGTTGATCTGAGCTGTCTTTCCGGCTTGGGCGGTTCAGATCTATCGAATGTCACGACACTGTTTACCCGTGACATTTCCAATGGAATAACAGAGGATGCAATTCCCTCATAGACGAGTGGGTGGTGCACGAAGAGTATTTTTTTTCGATATGACACCGTTTGCCGAACATAGCAGCGATTTTAGACTCCTCTTGGTTGAAATGAAAAAAAATGACACAACGGATCTGCCGACAACTGACACCTAGCCAAGTCTGGTCCTTAGGAGGCAAGACTCCCCTCCACCGTACCCCAGGGGCCGGACTACTCTGCGCGTTACGTGTGAAATATGAGCCCTTAGGGGCGGACCTAACTCGTTCGTGCCCTTGAGGCCGGTGTTGCCAAGTGAAGTGTCTTTGGGGCATGGTATTGCCATGCGAACTACCCCGGGACACGGTCTTGTCCTATCCGCCGAGTGCACTCCCGCATGGGATTCCATCTCGTCGCTTCCCTCCGTCCCATCCATTATGTTGTTATCCCCTATGCATGCAAAGTCACCTCGCATGCAAAAAAAAGCCCGCGAGAGGGAGTCTGATTCCTTCCTGTCGCTTCGTGGTCAACAAAAAATGCGTTCGTTCGGCTATAAAAATCGGCAACGCCCTCGCTCTCATTCTCGAATTCATTCCCATTCTCGCACTCAACGTAGAGGGATAGGGAGAATAGAGTGAGTGAGTGAGCGAGCGAGTTATGATTTTATTGTCGATTAAGGAGTGTTTAGAATAGTGTTTAGCGGCCGTATTACTGCAAAAATATCGACATCAAGAGAAGGTAAATTTTTTCTCCTACGCATTATGTTTATTAACTGTGTAATTAGTTAGCCAAAGTTAATTAGTTATAATTAGTTTAGTCATAGTTAATTAGTCGTAGTTAAGTAGTTGTAATTAATTAGTCATACTTAATTTAGTCATTACTATTTAGTCGTAATTAATTTAGTCCAAATTAATTATTCCTAATTAATTAGTCGCAATTAATTCAGTCCTAATTAATTAGTCGTAGTTAATTAGTCATTGTTAATTTAGTTCATAATTAATTTAATCAGGGTCGTATTTAATTTGTCGTAATTAATTAGCTATAATTAATTTAATCATAATTAATTTAATCTTAGTTAATTAATTGTAATTAATCAAGTCGTAGTTAATTAAGTCATAGTTATTTAGTGGTAATTAATTTAGTGGTAAGTTAATTAGTCGCATTTAGTTTAGTTGTAGTTAATTAGTTGTAATTGTGAGAACCTTCAAAATTCAAACTAATTTGAACAACACTAATAGTTAATTAGCAGTAAATACAATCATTTAATCAAGAACGAATTATAAGCCCAAATGGATATTGAACACATCGCCAATCAAACTGCATATGAGATAGTATTAAATACTATAATCCTTTACAATCACAGGTAAAGCAGTAAAATCAAACTCAAAATTAAATTACAATAATTATTTGCCTCGTATCAACATACAATAATTCAGTAAGACCAAAAGTAAAATATTACAAACTCAGAATTTATTACAAGAATTATTTATAACAGATCAAAATATAAACTACAATCTTTGTGTACTTTACAAAAGAATAAAATAAAAATCTTACATGCATATCGCTGAAGCCTTTCCTTGTCCGTATAATGCTAGCCCATCAAACCCACTCCGCGGGCAATCCGAACCCATGCCACAGTTTCATTGTCCTCCAAACAACCAAAAGACAAGTGGCAGACCAAATACACTAAATATAAGTTAGAATAAAGAAGATTACTGTCAAATTTTACAAAGTTCATCGAGGTTTACAAACCAACCTAGGTTAGTCGACACCGTCTCACCTCAGTGGGTTTCCTCACACGACAGTATAGAAAATCTGACACCCACATCACACCGACTTACCTTTGCCGCAGAAAATTCAAGGTATAGTGCAAAGAACATCCTTTGGACCAATGGTCCAAACCAAAATAGTCAACTGTGAGAGTAGAGTGGATAAGAGAGTGGCAATTTGGGAATGAATAGGCAAAGGAAAAGGCACAGCCGAAGCACTTCCCCCATAAGCTATTTCCCTAACAAGCTTCTTCCCACGAAGCCTCACATTCACATGGAGCAAAGCCAACACTACCGCCTCATTTCTTCTCACAACCGAAAGAAGACAACCAAGCAAACAAGCCAAGCCCCTCTTTCACAAACATAGCCAAGCCCAGACAAGAACACCCACAACCAAAGCAAGCTCCACCACATCCCAAGCAACCCACTGCCAACCCAACAAACCAAGCAAAGCCAACACATCCCATTCCCAGTTCATACCTCCACCATTGCCAACAAAGCAAACCACAGCAGTATCACCCACCATTGCCACCACAACCAAAAACCCACCACATAGAGCAACCGGAGGGGTGGAGCAAAGGTGAAGGGGAAGACCGAAGGGGCAAGGGCGGCATCAGCAACAGCCTCGAACCATCAACAACCACCAAGACCGACGCCAAACCAACAATAACCAGGAAGGAGCAGAAGGGACCGACAAGAAAAAGAGAGCACCACCACCGCTGCTGGTATCACCACATATCCACCATTGCTAGTCCAGTCCCCAACCCTGCTGAGTAACCCAGGTAACCCCATTCATGCCCCTACAACATTTTTGCCAAGCCGAACCCACATCAGTAGCATATTCCATCACAGAGCAAGGGGTAGAGGGAGAGTAGAGTGGAAGTTACCTCGATAGCCCATGGCAATGGCAGCAACACCACCACCACCACCAGCACAACCCACCTCCATCAACTCACCATGTATAAACAACCATCCAACCACATCAGAACAAGAATCAATACTCAAATACTAAAGACAAAATAACCAAAAAGAAAAAGAGGGGGCCGAATCCAAGTGAGCCGGACCAGGGCTACCACCCCCCAAGTCCAGCAGGCCAAGAACGTGGGCCGGGCGCTGTCGAGGGCCGAGGAGCCGACCCGAGCCGACAGGCAAAGAGGGTGGCCGGGCCAGAGGTCGAGCCAGGATGGGGCGCTCATGGGCACCGGTGCTCAGGCGAGCGAACCGGCTCAGAGGCGAGCAGGGAGGCGCACGGGCCAGAGTGTGGGCCAGTGGCCAAGCCGCGGAGGGAGCGAGCTGGGTACGGCGCCAAGAGCCAGGAGCTCCTCTTGCGAAAATTTTGGCCAAAGGAATCACTAGAAGAAGAAAACAATGGGGAGAGGAAGTAGAGAGTGGAGGAAGAAGGAGAAAGAAGAATTGTAGCAATGTGATTAGAATGTAATTAGATTAATTGTAGCAACTGAGTAGTTATAGTTGTGTAGTTGGTGTATTTTGACTTAGTGTTCGAACGCAAAATTGGATGACTCAGTAGTTAGCAATGTCTTGTAAATTTCATCTCAATGATTTGCATAGTGTCATGAACTTGGTGATAAAATATCAAAATATTTGGAGGTCGTTTAAAGAAATAGAGTAGAAATAGAGTCGGCGACGGTCGGGACCCACGGAGCGCGTTGTCTATGTATTCTTGATCGGGCATGTTGCCTTCGGTGCATGCACTATGCAGTACACCGCAAGAATGACAAATGGGCCCCACCTGTCAGTAAGTTTTTATGTTAGAAATTTAATGCAAAAGAATAGTATGTAGTAGACCCCGCATGTCATTGATATAGGCTAGGTCTAACTCGAGTATGGAAACTTACAAATGCATTAGGGAATCATGAAGTGATTTATTTTTACACTGTAAATTCGAACTAGTTAAAAAATTCATAACTATTTGAAATTAACTCCAAATTTAGTTAAACCTGTTTTGTTGGTTTTCTTTTTTTATTGTATGTTAACTTGGAATAGGTTTGAAACTTTGTAGTACCACAGAAAATTTCAGAAGTGGAACATAAAATTGGTTACGAATTTTTTTATACTACAAATTATATCAACTTCAACATTTCATAGATAGAAAAATCATACGAACTCCAATCGGGATTGAAAACTTGTAGGATAAAACACTCGTGTAAAGTAGGCATAACCAAATTTGTAGAAGAAATCATTTGGAAATCCCACAAATAATTTGATGGTTTGAGCACTGCATATAAGTGGTTTCATATGCATCTGTGTTAGGTACTTTATGGCGGAGATTCAAGATCTGTTCGTGTTCCACAGGGACGCTCTAGTACGTGACGGACCGTACAGTGTGGACCTGTCAAATTGTCACCGGATCGTGATCCGGGCACCGGCTCTGAAGGACATGAGTCTCTCGGAGCTAAGGCGGTGCGTGCGTTCCGCGTTCGATCGCGCCACTAGAAGGAAGAAGCTGCGCATCGAGGCGTTGTATGCCTTGGTGGTGGGTGGTGCAGGCGAGACCGTTTGGCAACTTATGAAGGTCACATGTGACCCTTCATGGGCCAATTACATGGGGGTTGTTTGCAACCCTGCTGTTGCGATATATGCGTGGCTGATGGTCTACATTCAATTCATGGAGAGGATGGGGACATCCGGCATGGGTGGTTCCGGTGAAGCTGCTGGTGAGGACGAGCCTGTGTTGGTCTCCGGTGTTGGTGGAGACGCGGCGAGGAAGTGGGCGATGGTGACCTGAGGAGGTGTGCCATCAATTTTGAGCCGAACGAAGGAGTGGAGAGATGGTGGGCATCCCGTATTGATTGTCACGAGTACCTGGCCAACCAGGTGGATGAGGTGGAAAGCGAAGAGAACGACGTGGAAACAACTAGTTCTGAAGACGACGAAGACGGAGAAGCTGCTACGGGAGGAGGTGCGGTTGGTGGTTTTGTGACCACTGACATTGCTTATGTCCCCTCACGATTGGATGACGTTGCAACGACATCGCTGGTTCTTCCACATCTGGAGGGGGCAGAGTGGGGATTCAATGAGGACACCCTGCTCCTAGGGTAGCGCTTCCCTAACAAGAATGCCGCCCATCATGCTATTGCTAGATACTCCGTTAACATCAGTCGGACATATCGGGTGCGGAGGTCCAACCCTGACACCTACATCGTTAGGTGTGTTGATGATTCCTGTGCTGGCAAGGTCCGTGCGGAGCGGTTCATGGCCGAAGGCACGTGCTTCTGGATAACCGTGATGAAGGACCACACATGCGAGCTAGCTGAGCCGCTTCATAGGTACCGCAACATGATGTCCTTGTATGTTGCCAGCCTGATAAGACACCTCATCGCAGCAGATGTGTCCATTTCGTCAAAGCTCCTGCTGGCGGATGTTGCCGATATGGTGGGGGTTCTCGGTCAGCTACAAGACAGCATGGTGGGCGAAACGCAAGGTCGTGGAGCTAATGTTAGGCACATTCAAAGAGGTTTACAACCTAGTACCAAGAATGCTATATCGAATAGTAGAATTTAATCCCGGGACATACATAAACAAGCTTGAGCGGGTGCATTCGACTGAGGGCCCAATTGTTTTGTTCTTGAAAGGGTCTTCTGGGCCTTTCGTCGGGCGATTGAAGGGTTCAAGCATTGTCGTCCCGTGCTGACGATGGGCGGCACCTTCCTATGTGGGAAGTACAAGGGTACCATCCTCACCGTCGTTGCAGCCGATGCGAACGATCAGTTAATCCCTGTGGCCTTTGCAATTGTTGAGAGCGAGAACACTGATAGCTGGTTGTGGTTCTTGTGCAATGTAAAGCAGGCGGTGGTCCAAGACCACCCAGATGTGTGTGTCATCTTGGACCGCAATGCTGGGTTGCTGCCCGCGTTGAGCATGATGCAAAACGAGATGCAGCCGCTGTTCCAATGGAACGATGTCAGGAGCCGTTGGTGCATGAGGCATCTTGCGGCGAACTTCCACATAAGGTTTCGGAGCAAGGAGCTCATGAAGATATTCAAGAAGCTTTGCATCTAGAACCAAAGGAGAAAGTTCGAAGCGGTGTGGAGACAGCTCGATAAGGAGACCGGGAAGCATGTAAAGGACTCAGCGAATGCCGAGGCAGGGGCAGCGGCTGGAGGGTCCACGAAGTTGGTGAGTTCACACAGTGGGTTAACTCGTATGCACCTGACTTGGAGAAATGGTCCCTGCTGCACGACACAGATGGTGCAAGGTACGGGATTATAACGACCAACGTGCCCAACGACTCACTGAAGCACCCCAGACGTGGAAGACGACAATCACGACGCATCCAGAATGACATGGACGACAGCTAGCGCGTGGAACGGGTTCGCCGCACCAGATGCAGGCTGAAGACATTTGTGCACTCCATCAGCCGCTGCCCAAACAGACCAGCTCAAGCAGTGCACCGTAGTGACCAAGATATAATTACTAAGTCGTGATATTGCATGCTTATTTTAATACCTTCAATGAGTTGTATTGTTGTTAATCCACGCCTTTGTGTACGGACGTAATGGTCATATCTATGGCTATGTTGTACGGGTGTGCATATGGTGTTATTCACTTTGTCTTACTTTTTGTCTCATATGTTTCGCTTTGTTTGTGTGCCATGCAATATGTTTTAAATACGAATTAACATGTTGTTTCCCTATCGGCATGAGATAGCGCAACCTCCAGTTGACGATGCGTACGAGCTGCTCGACCCACGCTTGGATGGGGGGCACCGTTGCTGGGCGTGGTCAGCCAGCGTCGGCCCTTCGAGCATGGTCCTGAGTAGGGGTGGCAAAAAAGCTTGGGGCTCGCGAGCCGGCTCGAGCTCGTTTTTTTTTCGAGCCGAGCCGAGCCTTGTTTTTAGCTCGAAAAAAATACGAGCTGAGCTCGAGCCGCTCGTCGAGCTGCTCGTCGAGCTGGATGGCTCGGCCCAGTGCACATCCGACCCACAAGCCAAAACACAAAACACCCGGCCCGGCCCAGTGCTCTCCCGTCTCCACTCTCCCGTCCCCAGTCCGGACTCTCCTGTGACTCACACTCTCCCCTCTCCCGTCTCCCACTCTCCCCTCTCCCCTCTCCCGTGACTCACACTCTCCCCTCTCCCGTGCTCTCCCACTCTCCCCTCTCCCCGTGACCCGTCCCGACTCGGCGACGGCCGACGGCGACTCCCACCCGATCCCGAGTTCTTCCCAACCTCCGGCTCCTCTTCCAGTCCCAGATCCCCTCCCGACGGCGCCGCGCGTCCACCCGACGCCGCCGCCCGACGCCCGTTCACTCTCCTCTCCTAGATCCGCCGCCGCTGTCCCAAGCTCTCCGCCTGACGACGCCGCCGACCACGACCGCTCCATTCTCCACCCCTTTGTCCCATCCGCCGACGGCTCGTCCTCACCAACCAACACCGACGACGCCTCGACGCATGGATGGGGAACGGCATCAACGAGCTTGGAGTCTCGTGGCGCTAGGGAAGAAATCGACCGATGTTGGGGCATTGGGGCCTCGACCAACGGTGGGCGTGGATCCGGTCGTCGCGCCACCGCCAGCCCCACTCCTGTGCCCACCGCCTCGACGGCGCTAAACCGTCGTGCCTCGGTGAGTCTTGGTCATCCATGAGATATATGATTTGGAGCTTGGTCATTCCTTGCAACATCCAGTGGCAGATGGCATTGATTTGGATCCATCCATTACTATCATTGGCAAATGGCTATGATTGTCATTACTATCATTGCCAATGATAGTAATAGCATCCAGTGGCTAACATGACAAATATGATTTCTGACAGCACATGTTCTTGCTATCAAATATGATTTCTGACAGCACATTACTATCAAATATGATACGGAATGGATTGTTCGGTGTTGAAGAGGCATCCATATTTTGTTATTGTTGGATGGGGTCATGCTATCCTAGAATTGCAATATGTTCTTGAAAGGAGGTTGATACATCAAGTTAGTACTGCAGCACATGTTCTTGCTAAATTGCAATATGGAACATCAAGAATGGTTGTTCCATACCTTGTATTGTTGTTGTAGATAATTTATTTGTCTGAATTGTGAAAGGTCCATAGCTCGTACTCCTAGCCTGCAACATGGACATCTCCTCACTCTTGCTCCATTTCGTCTAAAGGGTATTTCCATACTCACAATCGCTATCCTTAACTTGGATTTTGACAGTGGTATTGCTCTTGCACAAGAATGCGAGAGATCCTTGAGGATATCTCGCAACATGATGTATTTTGGTGAATGCTCTTTCTAAGCTAACGAAATGTGCTTTGGTCGCTTCTCGAAGAATACATGATGTATTGTGTTAGCCACTTACAATTATGTTGTGTTAGCCATGACATATATGATTTGTCATGTTAGCCACTTACGATCACTTATGATCCATTACTATCATTGGCAAATGGCGTGTGCCTACTTACAATATCACTTACGAAGTGCAACCATTATATGATTGTCATTCCCAAGAACAAAGATATGATTGTCATGTATGGATGCTACTGTAATTACAATTGTCATGTTTGCTTAGCTAGTTTTTGTTTACATGTCTAATTATCGCCAATGTTTTATCACAGTCGTCGAGCGAGGATCCGGATTGGGAGGATTTGGCTGATGATGATCACGATGGTGGTGCACCATCTGATGAGGAGCGGGAACATGTTTCGGTGGACTCTTTAAGTTCAAATGGTGATGAACAAGTCGCGTTGCATTGACAACAGAAGAGGGTACCGTGTCTCAAGGAATATCAAAGAGGGGGGCCAAAAGGAGGAAGGGATCTCCGAAGGCAAGTGGTAAACAGAAACAAAGATCAGATTGTTGGAAGATATTTAAGGTGGTGAATGTTCCATCGAAGACAAAGAAAGGGGAGAACGATACAAGGGCAAAGTGTAGATTCTGCTACAAACTCATGTCTTACAAACAAGGGGGTGCAACTTCACATCTTATGAGGCATATACCGAAGTGCACGCCATATTTGAACAAGGTTGCTAAGATGAAAGCTCAAACGAACCTCAACTTTTGTCCGACCATGGGAGGTGACACTTTTTTACCTATTGTTTCTACTTCTAGGGAATATGATCAAGATTATTGCTAAGATGATAATTGTCCATGAGTATCCCTTTAGGATGGTCGAGCACACCTGGTTTAATGTTTTGATGAGGTACTTGAATCCATTATATCAGTTCATTGGTAGAAAGACGATAAGAAGTGAGTGCATCAAGATTTATGAATCAGAGAGGGAAGTCCTTAGGAAGTGTCTCAGAAGTGTCTCACATATTAGTTTAACTTGTGATTTGTGGACCTCTAACCAAAACCTTTGCTATATGTGTTTGGTAGCACATTATATAGATAAAAATTGGGTTATGCAATGTCGTGTGCTGAACTTTATTGAGTTGGATCCTCCACACAATGGGTTGTCATAGCTCAGGCTGTCTTTGATTGCATTGTTGAATGGAAGATAGAGGATAAGATTATCACACTTACTCTTGATAATGCTTCCTCAAATACTGCGGCTGTACGTAGTTTAATGGCCAAGTTTGCTGCTAGAGGTTCAGCTCGGTTCATTGCCAAGTATTTTCATGTTCGATGTTGTGCTCATATAGTGAATTTGGTTGTTAATGATGGTCTGCAACCATTAGCACCTTTGATAAACAAGCTCAGGGAAACAGTAAAGTATATAAAGAAGTCTCCATCTCGTATGCACAAATTCTTACAAATCTGTTCATCACTTGCTTTGCAAATTGGCCATGGGTTGAGCCTTGATGTGTCCACACGTTGGAGTTCCACATACAAAATGTTGTCGGTATGCATTGCTTATAAGGACGCTTTAGTGTGTTATGCCGACACAGATGCAAATTACCAATGGCAACCATCGGGCCAAGATTGGGCAATTTATGAAAAAATTGCACCAATATTGAAGTCCTTGTCTGAAGTGACTAGTGCATTTTCTGGATCAACTTATCCAACAGCAAATATTTTTTATCCTTACATAGTTAATGTCAAGATTGCATTAAGAGGGGCACTTACCTCTGGAGATGACCATTTGAAGACAATGGCTGCTGCAATGTTGGATAAGTTTGACAAGTATTGGGAAGAAAAAAACAATGTCATGGTCCTTGCTACTATTCTTGATCCCAGGTTTAAGATGAGGTTCATTAGTTGGTGCTTCAACCAAATGTATGAGCCCGCAAAAGCTTCAAAAGAGCTTGATGATGTCAAGGTCGAATTGGAAGATTTGTATTCACAGTTTGAGATGGATCATCGGCACAAGAGAGTGGGCAACAGAGGTGATGTAACCTCCTCTTCAACTATGGTTACAAGCAGCTCATTATCCTCAGTCTCATCTCAGTTTCAGTCATTCTTGCGTTCCACTTCTACCGAGCCTTCAAAGTCAGAGTTGCTCATCTACCTAGATGAAATGAATGAGAGTTTAGATAACAAGGGCTTCAAATTGCTTGAGTGGTGGAATTTGAATGCACATAGATTTCCAGTTGTGTCTAACATGGCTAAGAATTTCTTGACTGTACCAGCTAGCAGTGTATCTTCAGAATCAACTTTCAGTGCTGGAGGTAGAGTATTAGATGACTATCGGAGTTCTCTACGTCCGGCTATGGTTCAACATTTAGTGTGTGCCTCTAGCTGGATAAGAGGTTCGCATGATGACATGAGACCTCCTATAGTTGTGGTAGGTTCATTCGTACTGCAATATTTTTCTATTTTATTTTTGCTTATGCCATGGTTAACTTGAATGTTATGCATCTTTTCAGGAAGAAGATGAAGAGGATGATGTTCAAACCATTCCATTTCCTCGAAGCGTCGTAGAGAGCAATTAGTATGTTGAGCCTACTGTCTACTGCTGAGAATTGACTAAAACTAAACATACTATTTTTGGTGTCTTATGCTATGCAAATCAAAATGTTGAGCCTGCTGTCTACTGATGCTATTTTGATCCTTTTGTACTACAGGCTATGATGAAGTTGATGGACTGCACTACTGCAGCCAGCTGCAACCTATGCACTAAGAAATAGGCATAACATTTTGCGGACTGTTAGAGGACCTTTTGTTCTGTGGACTGTTAAATATTAAGTGCTATAGCCCAAAATATGATGAATGCTTGTATTGTATGGACTATGGACTGTTATGAATGCTTGTATGGACTATGGACTGTTAGAGGATATTTTGTTCTGTGGACTGTTAAATATTGGGTGTTAGTGTCCAAACTATGATGAATGCTTGTATGGACTATGGACTGTTAGAGGATCTTTTGTTCTGTGCACTATTAAATATTGGGTGTTAGTGTCCAAACTATGATGAATGCTTGTATGGATTATGGACTATTATGTTTCTGTCTTTGTTTACGATGAATGTTTTTGTTTATGATGAATGGATTATGTGAGTGCGCTCGAACGAGAGGTGGCCCTTCGAGCCAAGCCGAGCCTTCATTCGATGCGTCCCAGCTGAGTTTAAACCGCGGACAGGGCTCGCTTCCTAGTCCTTTCCTACATGTTGAGCGGACAATGTCGCGGACACCGCTCGCCTTTGCGGACCTCCCGCACGCGTGGCTTTCCTATCTGCGCTCGTGGACCGTTGGAGATCACCGCAGCATCGCCTCCCAGGCAACGCCCCTACTACGGCTTTCGCGACGTACGTCGCACTCCCGACAGGTTGACCATCCCTGAGGATCAACTACGCCGTCCGGGCAAGCGGCATGACGATGTACCCTAACTAATGTCATGGTCTTATAAAACTTGTTATGTAATGTCATTGTGCATTCTGCCTTTGTAATTTATGTAATGTCCCTGTGCGTTAAGACACTGTGATTTATGTACACAAAATATTCTCTGAAATATTCAGTACAAACGACAACTCTACCTCCCGATTTTAATGTACTAAAAGACATAACGCAATGCTGCCGCACGATACCTCCTCGGCCCTACTACCTGCGGACGCGAATTCTCTTCAACTGAATTGCAATTTAGTCACATGCTATATATGGATGTTTTGGCTGTCATTCCCCTCACTCTTCACTTCCTCTTCTCCTTTCTTTCAGTCTTAAATGGGATGTCTACAGGCTCATCAAACTTTCGAGTGAGCAGGCAATTAGAAACACTACGGCAGCACTTGGTTTGCCCTCGTTGCAGGGATTCAGTGAATGTGTTCACCTCCTATACGCCAACGAATCCATCCCGAGTGTTCATTAAGTGTTCAAATCTTACGGTAACTTGTGCCTGATCATCCCCAATAAATTTCATTCGAAACAACATGTTTTTTCACTTGCAGTTGCAATTCTTTTTACAGAACACAACATATCAGTTCTAGCTGTGGGCTGATGAATCTGTGCCAGAGGTCCGAGACATTGCAATGCAAATTGCTGCCTTGCAAGAAGACACCAGTGGTGTTGCTGCATTTCGTCAAGTGCCTCGACCCTCCGATCAACCAATGAAAAATAAAGATAATGTGCTTAAAAGACTGGACGAAAGGATGAAAAGGATTGAGAAAATGCTTCAGAAATTAGTTCAGATTGCTAGTTTTGTAGTTTTTCTTCTATTATTTCTTTTTCTTGCCAAGTAGAAGTTCAGTTATAATAAGATTGTATTATCCACTCCTTATCTACGTATCCCTGCACTATGTGATGTATGCCTTTGCAACATTGTTGTACTCCTTTGTATCATGTATGCCTCTGTCTAATTCCGTTATGAATACTTTGTATGTGAATTCCCTAATTTCCAAAACCTCCATTCCAAATTTTGGAGACCTAAAACTTTGTAAAGCAGGACGTGACAACCATCTGCAAACTAAGACGTGACAACACTCTGCCTCACCTGCTTTTCAAACCGAAATGACAGCACTCTGCAAAGTAGGACATGACCTCTCTGTGCAAAGCAGGACGTGATCACCATCTACAAAGTAAGACGTGACAACACACTGCCTCGCCAGCTTTTCAGACCGAAAAGACAGCACTCTGCAAAGTAGGACGTGACTCCTCCCTGCAAAGCAGGATGAGATAGGACTCTACAAAGTAGGACATGACAACACTACGCCTCGCCAGCTTTTTAGACCGAAAGGACATCACTCTGCAAAGTAGGACATGACTCCTCCCTGCAAAGCAGAACGAGACAGGACTCTACAAAGTAGGACGTGACAACACTCCACCTCACTAGCTTTTTGGACCGAAAGGACAACACTCTGCAAAGTCGGACGTGACTCCTCCCTGGAAAGTAGGATGAGACTGGACTCTGCAAAGTAGGACGTGACAACACTCTGCCTCGTCAGCTTTTCGGACCGAAAGGACAACACTCTGCAAAGTAGGATGTGACTCCTCCCTACAAAGCAGGACGAGACAGGACTCTGCAAAGTAAGACGTGACAACACTCCGCCTCGCCAGCTTTTCGGGCCGATAGGACAACACTCTGCAAAGTAGGACGTGACTTCTCCCTACAAAAAGACAAGAGAATGCTCTGCCACGCGCTACTCATGTGAATTTAACCACACCATGCCAACCCTTTGGCTTATAAAAGAAGGCGAAAGACATCTAGGAGAGAAAACCACACAACCAAACCCAACGCTACACCAGAGCTTGCTTCACCACGCCGGGATGGACAACATGAAGAAGCAATGGGACGAGATCCGTGATCTAGCAAGGGCTTCTACAAACAGGCGAATAAGCTAGGGCTGCTGCGGCCCGGGTCGAGCAAGAGCAGCTTGCCAGGATGGCAGCTCTCCACAATGAAACCCCCCGTAGCAGCAACCGCTACCAGAACGTTCCAACCGAGCCTTCGCTGCAACACCCGCCAGAGGAGGAGACGCTGCCCTTCTGTTGGTGTAGGGACACATGCAAGTTCTTCAAATCCAAGCACTGGCTCAGCCTCAGCATGCGTTACTGGGGTTGTCCCAACTACTCCTGTGAATATCCCGACCGTCGTTGGGATACGAGCAGCTATCGGCAGCCAGTAGGGACTACTTGTAGTAAGTTCCCCTACCAATCCTCTTTCAAAGTGCGCACTAACAATCTCTCCGTCTACCTGTAGTCCCTGGAGCCGCTATGTGACTACCGCAAGTGGATCGACCTAGAGATCCACCCACGCGACCAGTGGTAAATCGACTTCGAGGAGTGGAATGCGGAAAGGGCACACGAGATCCGGGAGGAGGAGCATCGAATTGAAGAGCACAACCAGCGTATCCGGTGGAAGACGTAGGCCCATCTCGAGGTGTGCAGGTGTAGGGAGCGCGAGGCACGCGAGAGGGAGTGCGAGAAAAAGCGGGAAATGGCGGCCGAGGCCAGGGCGGCCGACGAGGAGTACAACGTCGAGCTCGGAAGGAAGGGCAAATGACCCCGGTTCACGTAGTAGGTCAGGCCATTCCGTAGTAGTCCCCCTCCTACTCGACATGTTTTTTACTATCCCCTAAAGGTATGCGTAGTTACATGGTCCGGAGGCTTGTATCGCAATGTACCGTAGTAGTACGTGCATGACTAAAGCAATTAGCCAAACCATCATGCCATATGACCACATGTAACGTGCATCTGTCAACGGACTGTAATGTAGTTCTTATTTTTGTGCCTCCGCTAAGCTATCAAAGCAATACTATACTGCAAGTATGCCTCTTCTGGTGGAATCCCAGAAATAACCCTTCACACCGACATCGATTCTTCTATATTTTAGGGCATCTTCGTAATAACAATGTTCTCAGCCCCTTCAATTAATTTCTGTACAATCTGCATAAAGTCTCTTACCTAGAGTACCCATGTGGTACTAAACTTCACATATTTCAAGTCACATGAAATCATGAAACCCTAATTTCCGAAACCTTTCGTCCTAATTTTCGAGACCTAAACCCTTAATTTTTCAAGATAATTTCTGAGCATATAAAATTATGTAAAAGTTACACAATTAAGTCCATTGTGTAAGGAGTCTGAATTTTATTTTTCATAATGTTTGGACCTCATTTTCTATATTACAAAATCCCTACAAACATTATACTTAAATGAATTTTTGAGAAAAAAAAAGAATGGATAAAATTTTAAAAAAATTACACAAGTAAGCACACTATGCCGGGAGGATCCACAAAATATTTCATAATTTTTTGAGCTCATTTCATATATTTAAAAATTCCTCCAAAAATATTCATAAATAGCTTTTCGAGAAAAAATTTCTATGCTACAATGTTCGATGCCATAAAGTCTTTGTCGTGCCGCCGTGTTCGCAGAACCTCGATTGCTACCGTCCGGGTCGGCACCACCTCGGTGCTGCGGTCCCACACGGCACCACCTCGGTTACTGCGGTCCCCGGCCGCAGCACGTAGTGTGAGGGGGCTAAATCTGTAATTTCTGATTTGTGGGGGCCAAATTTGGAATTTTGTTGTGCTATAGGGCCATTTCGGTCCAGAATTCAGGGATTTCATTCGATCGAATGGGAAAGTAGGAGAGAGAAAAGAAAGAGATAATGGAGGAAGAGAGAGAGAAAGAAAAATTAGAAAAGGGGGTAAAAAGGTGATTTTTACTGAGGATCTGTAATAGTAAATTTAGTAGTAAAAATGAGCATTAATACTATTAAGTATCGACGCTGTGTAGTTATTGGACCAAACAAGTTTATAAGGCATGTGAGAATAAAATAGCACTAGCCAGACCAGTAGAAAAATAAAAGCGAGAAAAAGGTATAGAATTAATATGAGACTTTATAACAAAATTAATCACCAGTATAACTCACTGTGTTAGACAAATAATCTGTTGCGTCAGAAATAAGTTAATCGTGATAGAATAATTAAAATAAACAACCCCGAGTCTATTTTAGAGAAATAAATAAATGTGTACACTCCTAAGTAGAACCAAGTAGGCAGATTTGCATAAGTGAAAATATTAATAGACCTAGTTGCATGTGGGTACGTGTAATATTTTGTTTTTGCGCGATAAAATGCGAGAATCAACCTCGATTCTAGAGCCAGTAGATCGTAAAATAATCGCAGTTGGGGAGTGCTAAACTAACGGAGGATCCAAAAAATGTTATTAAATTAAAATATGCTAACAAAGGAAATCAACTAATGTATGTACGCATATTATCACCTAACGACAACTAAGTATTTATTTTTGTATTATTCGCGTCTACCATATAAATTGCAAAAATCGAACCGACGCAGGCAGGAGTATCTAATTCGTTATTTGTCGACGCTAATCTGTTATAATACTACGAAGGCAAGCCTATCTCTTGAGCATCAACCTAGTTAAGCCTATCTCTTGAGCATCAACCTAGTTATATTAAATATAAATGTATATTGGTTGTATCATATATGTACATGCATCAAAACTATGTCTCAAAATCAAATCGGATAAAAGAGATAAAGATGAAAGAGATGAGAAGTGAGAAATGAGAATTATTAGGATGGTAAAGGGGGCCCTTAGTAGGAAATGAGAAGAGAAAAAGAGAAGAGAAAAAGAGAAGAGGGAAGAGGCGGGACCCCTTTACATATGGATAGTATATAAAGATCAACAAAACTCTTATTCGGATAAGGGGCCATATTTAAGTGCTAACTATTTTTCCATTTCGGCTGGTAGAAAATGCTACCTTGTCACATGGCTATACTCTCCACATCGAATAAGTAATATGTGTGAGTGTGATGGAGGGACCCAGGACCGGTAGGAGAAGTCCGGAAGTGGGGGATCCAAGACATTATAGCGCTAGGTGGAGTGTTGGGTGCGGGATAGAAGCTACCCCAACCAACATTATTGGAACTCGGTGGACGGTTGGGGAGCACCGAGGACACCGACGAAAAATAATGGGTGGAGAAATTAATCACCTAACTTGAAAAATATTTTGTATTCTGAACTTGAACCCGCGTCAAAAGAAATGCATGGGACTTAGCTTAGAGAGATATCAGTGTAGCTATGGGTAAAGTGGTACAAAGTCTGTGCAGTGCTAAATAAAATCACGAATTCATGCCTGTCTCCTAGATTAGAGTCTATGGGAACCTCTAGGGGTTTATCTTCTCTCTGAGTGACAAGTAGTCTTTTTATAATTAAAACTTGTCACCCAAGTCTTGATAAATTATTTTCCAGAAAGGAGATGAGCTAGAAAATGTGATAACGAACAAAGATGAGTCATCCAGTACATATTTGCTAATACATGCTTGTTGAGTACACTAGTACTCAATCTTGCTATTATTCTCCTTTGTAGTCCGGTCGAGAACTATCCCGAGTGGGACGAATGATACACAGGTACCGAGGAGGCCGCATCAAACGAGAGTGCTTACCATGAGGAGTAGGGCGAGGTGGACGTCTTATTCGGCGAGTGGGACGAGTAGACGACCGGTGGAGCATGGCAGGTAAGCAAGGGGAGTTAGTCACATTTTGCAATTGTAAATTACTACTTGTAATAAAGACCATGGTCTTATGTGGCTAATTACTGTAATAAAGAGTACAATTTCTATCTTATTGTTATGTTGCGTTGACTTTGGTAAGACTTTCTATTCGTAGAAGCAGTGTCCTACTGGGTAGACAAATAGTAATATATATGCCTAAATGTGATTACCCTCTGGGGGTAATCACATAGGGCGCCACAGTAATTAATTACACGTAATTAATTTAGTGGCAATTAATTAGTCAGAATTAATGTAGTGGAAATTAATTACTCGTAACTAATTACACATAATTAATTAGTCATAATTAATTTATTTAGAGTTAATTTAGTCATAGTTAATTAGTCGTAATTTATTTAGTTATTATTAATTTATGCATTTCGATTTGTTTCGAACTGACTCGTCATTTAATCTATTGCAAGTCATACTTCTACCGGAGCTACTCAAACCATTCTATGACGAACATCACCGGAGCAAGTTGTGGATCACTAGGAGCGGGGATGGTCCTCCACCCCTCGTGGTTAGGTCGGAGAAGATTACTAGGACTTTGACCCTTGCTACGTCCCAATCCTTCAAGACACAGGCTTCTTGCCATTTGCGAGGATGCTCCAGATCGACCGCTACTTCACTCTGGACGGGAGTATTATATCAGCACTTGTTGACAAATGGAGACCTGATACGTACACATTTCACTTTCGGTGGAGAGAGATGATAGTCACTCTCTAGGATGTCTCGTTCTTGACCGGTCAGCCGATCACAGGAGACACACTTGTTCCACCTTGTACACCGCTGGATTGGAAGGCCCGCTTGGAACAACGGTTCGGCCTACCTGTGCCATACAGGGCCCGTGGTGTCCCTCGGATGTGGCTTAGGCATTTCAGTCAATGTCCTGTGGATGCATCGTGCGAGGTTATTAGGACTCATCTCGTCGCATACCTTTTGCATCTCTTTGGTTGGGTCTTATTTCCCACCACACAGGGTGGGTGATTGGATATACCTTAGCTTCGTTCGCATTGCCATGTACCCTAGGGGCACTTTGCATGGCAATATTGTGCCCCAGGGCACTTCACTCGGCAACACCGTGCCCCTTGGGCACGGACTAGGTAGCTTTGCCGCCCAGGGGCACAGACGAGCTAGGTCTGGCCCCCAGGGGCCCGGATTTCACACGTGGTGTGTGGGGGAGGTAGTCCAGCCCCCTAGATCACGATGGAGGGGAGTTCGGCCCCCTAGGGACCAGACTTGGCTAGGTTTCGGCCGTCGGCAGCTCCGTGGATCCATTATGGCGTTACGGTTAGGAGAGTGCTAAAATTGCTATTATGGCTGGCAACAGTCTCATATGAGCCAAAAGGAAGAGTAGGACTGGGAGGGGGTTTAATGGGGTGATCTCGCACGTGCGTTGTGCATCGGGCGGTGCCAGGTTGTTAACAGGTTTGGCTTGGAGGAAAAGTTGGGATCTGATTTGGCTTTACTCGCTGAATGTTCCTTGCTAGACTTCTTTCTGCAATTGATTGCCAATTTTTGGTCAGCAAACTCATTTTGTAGTTCATAAAGGATTTTGCATAACATATTATTTAGGGTTCTAACTCAAGAATATGATCGTATCTTAAAGTTAGGTTGTAATATCTCTGTTCAGAAATGTACGACGTTTTAGAAAGTACATAGTCAAACTTATCTACCTTGGACTAATAATATATGAAAAACTATTTAGATTGGTCGTGAGTGAATAGTATAATTAGATTTATCATGATAAATATTTTTATAATATAATAATTTTTTTACTAACATAATCATATGAAAGTAATGGTCAAAGTTAGGTATTGGAGACTGTGCTGATGTTCAAAACGTCATACATTCTTGAACAGAGTGAGTATCTTGGTGGTACTCTGCAAGTGATATCGTAATGCGACTCATTATGTCTGGTTTGTGATCAAAATCGCCTTACTAAAATTTGATAATCAAATTTATTACCTGCTATTTTTTAAGAACGAGAGATAAATAGAAGATAATGTTTTACCAAAACTTTGGTAGCAAAGCAAATCCAAGCAAATAGTGTCTAGAGAAGTTATTTGACCAAGGATACCAGAGGAAAGCTTAATCTTCAGTGGCAACTTTACTTTCCAGGTAATATTATGGGGGATTTCGCAAAGGAAAAAAGATAATATTATGGGAAAATAAACACCTGAGTTGATCAAAATAGAAAACACAGAATGAATTGAGAAGAGACCATTTGTACTAAATTTCCACCTCAAGATACCCTGTTCACTGTAAGTTTTGATCACAACAAGAGATGAGACCAATCAATAAGGTTTTCATTAACCAAAGTTCTTCTAAAAGGCAAATCTGTCAAGTTATGGGGAACACATGAACGAAAGTAGCATTCCTATCAATGAAAATGATTTGTGCATATTTGTCTCCAAAAATTCTTTTACCATACTGTAATTTTGATAATTGCTAAAAAAACCGGCATACAGTTGGATGGCGTTCTGACGGGACAGGTATATCATTGGATCAAACCGCCTCGTTGTCTTGGAACCATTTGATTAGCACCCACAGGTGAACCTTATTGATTTCTTGATCTCCTTGTACGCTGAGTATCCCATTTCTCATCCATAACGAAACAAGCAACCAACAAGGCTCGACCAGCGAGCGCGAGCAGGCCGGCAAGCGTGAGTGTACGATGGCGACCCTAAGTACAGCAAGTGCGCAAAATCCCGGTGATGGCAGCCTGCGTCGTGTGTGACCTCAACAAAAAATTTATTATTTAATTTTTTAAATAATATTTTAAAGTTAACCTCTCTTAACTTTATTTTTAATTCTGATCCTTTTGATCACGTCATTACTCGTGGCGTGATTAAACCGTTCTGTCACGCCACTAGTCTCGGCGTAGTCTAACCTGCCACACAAACCCTCCCGAGCACGTCGTGCTAGCGTGAAGGGCCGCACCCATGGCATGACAATCTTCCCGTATCATGCCACTAGAGTTGGCGTGATAGTTGATCTTGTTGATATTGGATTTAGCATGAAAGATGAAATTGTTATGCACAAGTTGAAATCATTACCATCTTGTTAGCATAAGATATATGGACCATTTAGCACAAAAGATGAAATTGTAATGCACAAGTTCACTCTCATGTACCATCTTCTTAGCATTTGATTTTCCACGGACGTATATTGTTAGTTTGAATGAAAAGATGGATGATTATGCAGGCACATTCCATCCTATTGCAATGATAGGTGGTGCTCGTCGTCACTTTGGAGTTGTGGACCATTTCGTGCCTACTTCGAACATGCATTTTGGACCTTTTTTTGATATGTTGTTGCCTGTCTTGCTATGCCAATAATTGAATGTGAAAGACGACGAGATTCGAGGTCGGCTTTACAACGCAGCCACGAATTAGAATATACTTTATAATAAAGTTACAAATTACACGGCTCACAGGGTTTGGTTATGTGCATAAGAAACGACATCATGTACGATGCAACAAACCAAATTACTCCTACGATACACATGCGCCTTTTGGAATGAAAATAAATTCGATTGGAACAAAGATCATTAGTTTCGGCGGCCCATTCATCGCTCCCTTCCCCTTGTCTTCTTGTTACCCGCGGCGGTGGCGGCCAGTCTCGAAGTTATCTATGTCTGCGAGACGGGGTGGACGGTTTGATGATATTAGGATAGCACAACGTTGTGGCTAATTAATAATTGTGATGTATACTGAACATAACTTACCTCTTAGATCCGGAGTGCGCTTAGGCGACGGGGAGTGGTAGTACGATCGATATTTTCACTTTTAGGAGCATTCCCTGTGTCCCCTTGATGCCCACTGTCGCGGCGGCCAGTCTCGAAGTCATCCATGTCCTGCAAGACGGGCTAGACGATTGAGCGACATTAACATAACGCAACATCGGACCAAATTAATAATTATGATGCATAATGAACATAACTTACCTCTTGGATCCGGGTGGATCCGGGCGAGGGAGCGGTAGTATGGTCCATGGTCTCACTTGTAGGAGCCTTCCCCTTGTCCGCCACTCGCTTAGCCTTGTCGTACTCATATGCTTTCTTGGGCTCGTCCGATGCCTTTTTAGTTGGGTCGGGGTCGGGCACGTAACGTGTCCAGTGTTAGAAGGTTTTGGCTCGCTATGGAAAGTTCAACATGTACTTCTTCATGATGAATGCTCTATTGTACATCTCCGGACCGTCGATCCATTGGAAGAAGTTGCATTGCATCTTGGTTGCCATTATGGGTGTGTGTAATCAGGGATTGTCGAATGTAATGTATGTGAGAAATCTTTATATGTGCAAGATAGGCCTACGAGGTGGTGGCTGCATGTGTAGTACGCCCGAGAGTGGACATCGCTGGGTATGTGGACTGGATGATGTTTGCCGATTCTTCGCACACATATTGCTGGACTGGGAACCATAGTGGTACCAGCGCATCCTTCATAGACTTATCCGACACACATATTTCTTCTACATTATCCTCTTGTACATATTTGCCGAGTTCTCCATCTCCTTCCTCCTAGTTGTGTGAAGCAAGCTCGATGTAGTATTGGATCTGGTATGCAATGTTCTCTCTTATATCTCTTATACCTCTTTTTATAAGTTATATGGTGTAATGCACATGGTGGAGTGAGAACACACAAGAAAAATATGTATGCGGTTCATTCAATTCTGAGAAGGTTGAGTCCAAGTGTGTTGTCTCGTATGCCTGAAAATGTTACGTGGAAGAGTTCGGTCTTTTCGATTTGAAAAGCTAGTGTGGCAGAGTGCTGTCATGTCCCTCTGAAAAGTTTGCGCGGCAGAGTCCCGTCTTTTCGGTTTGAAAAATTGAGGAGGTAGAGTATTGTCATATCGATTTGGTAACCTACTTCATAGTGTGGTTAAATGCATATGAGTAGCTTGCGCGACAAAGTATGGTTTAATCTTTCTGAAAAGCTGGCGTCATAGTGTGCTTAAATGCATGTGAGTAGCCTGCGTGGTAGAGTATGGTCTTGTCTTTATGAAAAGCTAGCGTCATAGTGTGCTTAAATGCATATGAGTAGCTTGCGCGGCAAACTATGGTTTTATCTTTCTGAAAAGCTAGCGTTATAGTGTGGTTAAATGCATGTGAGTAGCCTGCGAGGCAGAGTATGATCTTGTCTTTCTGAAAAACTGGTGTCATAGTTGTTGGGTAACGCGGCAAGGCTACGATAGCACAAACAAAATTTTACAGTGCAACCAAGAAACCACCGCAAGTAATAGATCACGAGATTACCGCTAGACACGCCGACTCGTAGCGGAAGTAGAGTCGTTGTAGCGAGTTGATGCAGTCATAGTCGTACTCACGACGCGTCTCTTCCTTCGAGTGGTCGCACTCGCCACGTGTCTGCTGCTTCAAGTGGTCGTATTCACCACACGACTTCTCCTCCGACTCCGGTGATCAACACAAGTCGCAGATCGTCCTAGTACCGATGCTTCGCAACAACACCTGCGAGGTATCCACACGTACGGGGCAGGATCACTACGCGCTGGAGTGCTAGCACCGGCAGCGTGGTTGAGAAGGCGTGGCTATTAGGGTTTCGGGAGTTCTTCCAAAGATCATCCTCTTTTTCTCACCCTATGCCACCGCCCCTCTTTATATAGGCATCCATGATGGGTCTCGAACTTGAGGCCCATTAGGAACTCGCGGCCTATACAAATTCGGATCACCATCCAAACCAGATCCTTACTCTTTAAGTGTGCGACCCCACAGGTTCATGTGTAATCGGTTATGACTTGGAAACTCTTTTCCGACCACTAGTCGTCAGCGGTACCTAGCAGCACATAACGATTCCCAAAGACACATAGAATATATGGGATGAACCTTGATGTAATATGATCTATGATCAGATCCTCATCACTTACGATCAGTTCGTATCTCTATACAACCAGATTGTATTAGATCCCAACCAGTTCGTAACTCCTTACGACCAGGTCCTTACCATTCTATGATTACGTTCAAACAGTCTACAACCAGATCGTATCTCCATACGACCAGTCTGTAACTGATCGAACTAAGCGACCTACTCATGCATTCTCCCTTTGCCTCACGATGTCTAGTTGAACTCCAGGTGAGATGATGTGTCATCCATGGACTGTTCAATACTTTCTCGATCGAGTGTCTGATAACATCATGTGGTCGACACTTCGACAACTAGTGGCATGGCCATGCACTTTATTTATCTGATCACCGCGAGGGGCCCAGAGACATCTCTCCTGTTAAGAAGGAGGGGTAAATCCCATCTCGACCAGTCACATCCCTCCGCATGTTTCATAGCATACCCGAAAGCTACCTTTATAACTACCTAGTTACAAGTAGCGTTTGGCAACCCCTAAGAGTGCTATTACACATGTAGGGAACTATGCTGATCCCAGGTCTAAGGATTATACATCATCATTATTTGAGACCAACTAATGACACAAAGATTCATAACAATCTCAACAGTGTCTCAATGATGGGTCTATCCAACCCCATGTTCTCTAACATGTGCTCACATTATTGATTCGATATCCCCATATCCATGATCGGTGAAACATGGTCATCAATCAATACATATGCTGGTCGTAAAGTCACTGGTGTTCCGACCAGTGACATCCGTCCAGGGATACATTTAGAATGATATTATATAAGTTAAAGAGTTTCACCAACAAGTCACATACTTATTAATCTATAACTGATGATTCATTCAAGGAACACGATAACATATTATCAAAATCATGAACATAATGAAATATCATCATCTCTATGATTGCCTCTAGGGCATATTTCCAACAATAGTATGCTTGAATGTATGTGAGTAGCCTGCGCGGCAGAGTATGGTATTGTCTTTCTGAAAAGCTGGTGTCATGGTGTGGTTAAATGCATGTGAGCCAATTGGATGTTCTCGCGAGTGATGTATGGTACAAGGGGCCAGAGAGAGAAAGACAGAGTGACAGAGAGAGAGAGATAGAGGTCAATCGAATGTTCTCACTAGTGAGTTCACTGCCAGATTGAACTCTCAACATAGCATGTTTTCTTTTGAATTACATCCTTAGTCAACAGTTGTAGTAAAAAAGAGAGATGTTAGTCAATCGGTTGTTCTCACCAATGATGTAGGGAAGAAGGGGTGAGAGAGAGAGAGAGAGTGAAAGAGGAACATAGAGAGGAGAGAGGCTTTCTAGAGCCAAGTCCCGCCACACCATGTGTACTGGTGTGACTGTACTGCTTTGTCACGCCATTATCCCTGGCGTGGCATAACCGTCCTGCCATGCTATGGTTTGTGCAATTCCAGAGGTGTTGAAAAAACACCGTTGCTCTCTGGTGCTTAAGTCCTGTCACGCCAACAATCTTAGTGTGACAGCACCGCTCTATCACGCCATGATATCTGGTGTGGCAAAACCATAACGCCACGCCAGGGTTTGTGCCGTTGCAGAGGAGTTGCAAAAACGTCTTTGCTCTGTAATGCTAAATATGGCCACACCATGGCACCAGCTTTTCCGAGACGATGCAAACAACCCGTCCAGACCCAACAAGGCGTAGACGAACTATATCAATGAACCATTGCCAACTTGCATTGTTCTCACCCTCTGTCAGTGTGAATGCTAATGGAATCAATTGGTCCTCCGCATCAATACCCATAGTGAGCATCAAGGCAGTATAGTACTTCCCGATTAGGAATGTGGCATTAACTGATAAGACAGGCCTGCAATGCTGGAAGGTCTCTTTGCATTGCCCAAAAGACCAGTACACCCACCTGAGAACATGTTTCATAACCCCTCCATCGGGTTCCATTCGGTTGCCGTGCCAAGGATAAAACTATATACCCAGATTCTTGGCATGCATAGCGGTTAGGATTCGAGGAAGCAACCCGTAGGCCTCCTTCCAATCACTCCACAGTAACTGCATCGCTCTCTGCTTTGTCCTCTATGCTTTCCTGTATTTCACACAGTACTTAATAAAACCAAAGATAACCTCAATGAGGGTGGCGACGGTGATATCAGGATCAACAGCCACAACCTCGGTAATACGCCTTGCAATGAAATTAGCAGCCGCCTGAAGGTGCTCCCCGACACTCATGCAGTCCCACAAGAGTGAGGTCGGTTCACATTCGCTATTTTCTATTGCTTGTTCCTAGTTTTGCACCCCATACCTCCATCCGCACCTCACGATATACCTCTTGTTCACATCAGAGTGTTACACAATAAACAGATGATGATGCCACACTGAGTATTCTTGCAGCCAAACCTTCATATCCTCTATGCTTGGAAACAACACGTTTTTGCGTATTAGGTCATTCTCCAGGTCTACAATGTCATTACTGCTCTTCAACTGATTTGCACAGATAGCGTTATCAACCATTATGACATCATCGAATGCATGCCCCGATGGGACCTCACCCATTACACTGCGAAGAACCTGACCTTCATCACAGGAGAAAAGCAGAGTCGGAACTTCATTTTCAGTTGAGCTCCAGCCTTCGTCAGACTCCACTTCACAGGTTGTTCCATCTCGGAGCACCTCCTCCTCAAGCTCGTTGTTCATTACATCGCCATTCAAATCAGTCATAGGGTTACTAACATGGTGCGGCGAAGAAACCGACGCATATGGCAAATCCACCAACGGGGTGGGGGACATTGTTGTTAAGATCGATGCCGATGAACTCTTGGAAAAGTTGCTCCTCCGTTGAGGGGCCTTGTGAAAGATCGAGAGTAGATCCTAGTTCCTCTATTTTGCCATCGACCACATCCAAATTGTTCCATAAATCCTCAACAACGATTGTCCTCTCCACCACAATCTCCAACGACTGACTTGAGATGCGAGCACAACCTCCTTGTACGTGTCCTAATCATCGTCAGACGAGTCTGGCATCAACAAGGCATGAACCTTATAACCCAGCCTAGCATCATATCGCCCCTGCATTCCGACAACAACCCCGAGCTCATCCCATCCAAAGGTCGACTTAATTCTCGTCACAAGAGCTCGAAAGGCTGGCGATTCTCGAAACACAAGAACAATCACTCCCATGCCACCAAAGTTCGGATCACTACCCGTTTGGCTAACCAACCCACTGGCACAAACATGTACAACTATATCTATCTACATCCAAAAAAGCGAACAAACCATTGCAAACTCAGTACTGCACGCCATTAATTTCAAGGAAAACTGAATACAAGTTCTTTTAATTTCTCATGATATTCTTCTAAGGAAAAAATTCTCTGAACTTTGACAATCTTCGTTTTTGCGTAGCTCTAAGACATTTCTTCGTTAGTAGTTTTAACCATGTTACCCCGTGTGATACAACCATGTTAGTAGTTTTACAACATAGAGAGATTATACCAACAGATCAACACTAGACAGAATCTCTATGTCTTGACGGAGTCCAAAGGAAATTACTTAAAGGCAGAAATTACACGCTGGACAGGGAATCATCCGAGTGTTAAAGTTGCATAGAACGAAATAGCTACTGTGTCATGTTTAGCTAGCTACATCCACATCTAATGCTTTTGTGAACCGAAAAATCTTGAATAAAAAAGGAACAGATCTACCATTTTCTGTTCCATCTGTTGGAGAACTCACACATCTTGTTCCATCATGTAAGTTTACATTAGAATGCCAATAGGTACAAGGAATATACATATTTTCATGTATACAATGAGACAATTGTTCCATGCCCTTGAAGGATCTAGACCCGCCATTACGAGTTAATGGAATGTTTTGGTGATTAATGACAAATTCAAATATGAGATTAACTCTTTTGTCAAGTATTATTTTGTGTAATCTCATTCGGATATAAAGGTGAAATTCAACGAGGTGTGCAATCAACACTTAATCTCATATATATTGTTGCATTCCTCTGATCCAAAATATAGGATGAATTCAACCATAAGTTTAACTTGAATATGTGCATGTGATCTAATTACACTTTTGTGTATGCACACATTTAGGGGGAGTTTATTCTATATTTTGTGGTTTCATAAGTATTGATCCATATTCCATTTTTCACATATATTTGGGATCTTTACTTTGAAACATATCCGTTTGAGTATATAGAACTTGTGTAGTTCTTACATACTCATGTCGTGAGTATATGTAACTTGTGTGGTTCATATATACTCACGTTGTGTTACATTTATCTACATTCAATTTATGTGTAATTGAAGTGGTTATCATTAATTATCAATAAGGGAAAGATGGAAGTATCTTGTCCCGCCATTATGTGATAATGGTTTGTTGTGGTAACTAATGGTAATCACATTGTGGAACTAACATTTTTCATGAGTTAGATAAATAGGTTATGTTCCAGGGTGATGAAGACTTTGGATGTCATCATGTGTTAATGACATTAAAGTCAAGAGCTTGGTGTAAATGATGCATCATGAGTTGATGCTTATCAAGAAGAATAGATGATCATGTGTTGATCGTCAAGACAAGAGAAGACCCATCATGTGTTGATGAAGGTCAAGCAAAGGATCATCATGTGTTGATGATTATCAAGTTAATGATCCGGATTTGAAGTGTTGATGTGCATCATCAAGCTTCAAGAAGATGCAAGGCAAAGTTATGACTAGCTAGAGCTAAGGATGTGTTCCTAATCTTTTACCGGTCTTGTTGTTTGGTTGGAAGACCGGATTGCTAGTATAGGTTACCGTACTATTAAGAGGGGTCTTAACTAGTAGTTTAAGTTAGTCATGCGTTGATAGCTCATTGTGTTTGCTCTAGCTCATCTAGGCATGATGCTATTTATTTGCGAATGTGTTTTGCAAATAGTCGAGGCTCATGCGTAACCTTTGTAGCATGTGACTTAAGTTTACAAATACGTTTTGCAAATGACGTAAGTCCATGTACCTTATTCCTTGTGGTGAGTATTCTAAAGGTTGGCAAATGTGTTTTGTAACCTGTTGAGAATATCATCTTTGAAACCTTGTTGAAAATGCACTCAAATGGGCAATCCATGTACCTTATTCCTTGTGGTGAGTATTCTAAAGGTTGGCAAATGTGTTTTGTAACCTGTTGAGAATATCATCTTTGAAACCTTGTTGAAAATGCACTCAAATGGGCAAATATGTTTTGCCGTTTGAGCAAAGTCAAAAGGGTTTGGTCTCTGTGGCCTGGCGGTCTGACCGCCAGGGGTCACCGGTCTGACCGGTGGTAAATCGATCAGACCAGCCATCTGTTGGCAGTCCGATCGATTTCCTCTTCTGTTGATTTTCTGTGCTGTAGTTCCGCCGTTGAGAAAACGGAACTACCGGTGTGTGGAAGTTCCGAGGTTCGTGTGGAACGTTTTTTTCGAGAAGAGCACCCTTTTGGGACTTAGCCATTTTTCCTCGGGCGGTCGGACCGGCCAGCCTTGGCGGTCTGACCGATTTGGCGGTGGTCAAACCGGCCATTAGTTGGCGGTCCGACCGGCCGTGAGTCCAACGACTAGTTTTATAGCCGTTGGCGTATGGGCGGTCCGACCGGCTATTAGTTGGCGGTTAGACCGGTCCTGTGCAGATTAGAGGGAATCTTCCCCCCAACAGCTAGTTTTTTTGGTGTGGGCTATAAATACCCACCCTAGCTGGTTGGAGAAGGTTGCTGGTTGTTGCTGGTGCTATTGTGAACCTCTATTGAGCATCTTGAGCTAAGAGCAAGCCTCTCATTCTCTTTTTGTTGGACCAAAAAGGCGACTAGAGGGGGGTGAATAGGAGCACGCTCACTTTTTCATAAATAATGGATTCAACACAATTTCACTCCAGTAAAACAAGATCATGATAATAATCAAAAGCTTCATCATTCGAAGCAAGAAAGAACACCCAAGTGTATCTAGAAAAATCATCGACTATGACAAGAATGTACCATTTTCCACCAACTGACCGAACCCTAGCAGGACCAACAGTATCCATATGAAGCAACTGTCGGTCGTCGGTACCATGACCATAGTCACTGAAGGGTGTGAGGCGGCAACTTGCTTGCCATGCCTACAGGGCGCACAAACAGCATCTTTGATGGCTTTGAGTTTGGGCAAATCTCTCATAAACTCAAGTTTGCTAACTCGCGTCAGACGATCAAAACCAATGTGCCCCAAACGATGGTGCCAAAGCCAGAACTCGAAAAAAGAAGATGAAATCAAGCATTTTAGAGAACTAGCAAGAGAATCAGAAAAGTCAGCTCCAAAGATCCTAGCAACTCTAGTAATTCCAAAAACAAGCTCACCAGTTGAATCAAACACCCGACAAGTATTTTTCTTAAATATAGTCTCATATCCATCATCAAAAAGTTGAGAGACAGAAAGTAAATTAAACCTTAGCTTGTTCACAAGGGCAACGTCCTTGAGGATGAAACTGTCGTTCACCCTGATCGATCCCGTTCCTTTAATCCGCCCTTGTTTATCATCTCCAAAGGTGATGAAATCATCACCCGTCGACCGCGTGAAGGAGGTGAATCATCTTGAGTCTCCGGTCATGTGGCGTGAACAGCCGGAGTCGACGAACCACGTGTCCTTCCTTTTTCCACGGTAATCTTGAAAATCAAGGCAAAGAAGAACGATGTGTCTCAATGCTGTAGTTAGTTAACCAGGACTTAGGAACCCAGTACTGAGACACACGTCTGCGAGTAGTATGCAAAGCAGAAGTGCTATCCTTGATTTTATTTGAAGTTCTGTTATGACCAAAGGTTAAAGTAACATGAGAGTTATCCTGTCTAGGAACATGATGATGAGCATGTGACACAAATTCTAAACCAGGTTTCTTCTTTTCTATGTTACTATGTCTCAGAAAAGCTCTAGATTGATTAGATGAAATTCTAGCAAAATTTTATCATTTTTCAACCTACGCCAACAGAACTCAATCAAATGTCCATCCTTTTTGCAATAAGTGCAATGATACTTAATACCACTGGAAGAAGCACCTTTAGACTTAACAGATGGTTGGGCAACACCTGCAGATTTAATGACAGTTTTTGCAGGTTGTGTTTTGAATCCAATTAACCTATTTTTCAAGACTTGAGTAACTTTTGGGTTAGAATTATGTTGAACATGATTGTATCATAATCCTTGCTTCTTATAAGGAGTTTTAGACTTGTCCAGAATCATGTTTAATTGTTTCTTACCTTTAGAGAATTTTTCTAAGGTATCCTTAAGATAAGCATTTTCTTCTTTAAGATTAACACATGATTCACAGGTTTTACCCTTAATGGCTCTAGCATATTTTTTCTTATATAAAGCAGTTTCAAGTTTAAGACCTGGACATGAAGCACATGTAGAAGACTCAATACTGTCCTTAAGCTTGGCATATTTATCTCTAACTACTTCTAAGATATCTTTAACTTTATGTTCACATTCTAAGCAAAAAGTGCAAAGGCTAGAATCAACCACACCAGAAGCAACTAACTTGCTAGACTCTAAGCATTTTTCACATGGAGCAGATTTAACCACAACAAGTTCACTCCTAGCATTTTCAAGTTATTGCAAAACAATATCATGAGCATATTGCAGTTTAGCAAATTCTGAGTGCATAGCATGGCAAGATGAACATTCATCAGATTCAGGAGTCTTAGCATTTTCAAGTTCTAAAGTCAAATTATCTATTTGTGACTCTAATTCCTTATTCTTGGCCATAACAAACTCTAAAGCCTTATCCTGACTCATGAGTTGCTAAAACATAGATTCACATATATCAGAAAGAACATCATAGGAAGGATGTACCTCATCGTTGTCGGCGTCAACGGAGTCGGCCATGAAGTACAAGCCGGTGAAGTCCTTAGTCTTCCCTTTCTTCTTGTTTTGAGGGATCTCCTCCTACTTGTCCTCCTCACTCCCGGAGTCAACATCGCTTAAGGATTGATCCTCAAAAGCGGTAAGCACCCGGTAAGCGGCCTTTGTCAGCTTGGCAGTATCAAACCTTTATTTGTTCCATCGAGACTTCTTCCAAGCTGGCTTTCCCTCCTTGTGATTGCTCTTACCTTTCAGCTTAGGGCAATTTGCCCGGATATGATTAAGTTCACCATACTCATAGCAAGTCACGGGACCTCCTCGATTTCTGTTTCTCATATTGTTGTAGGTCCGTGTGACCTTTTTGACTATGAGGGTCAACTCAGCCTCAGGAAGACTCTCAAACTCCTCTTCATGGATTGCAGATAAACCAGCAAGCGAAAATCCAGAAGAAGACTCAAAAGACCCATCACAAGCTCTCTTGAGCGGGTCTGCTACCAAAGCCATATTTTCCTTCTTGGGAGGATCAATCCTCTTAATCTCATGAGTCTTGAACTTGCTATAGAGCAACTCCAAAGTCAGATCAGAGATGTTGACATTCTCCTCAATGGCTGTGGCATTTATCTCCCACTCCTTGGTGTTGATTGCAGCCAAGAGGTGGGTGGCATTTTCAGACTGAGAATATTCAATACCAATAGCTTTCATCTGATTAATCACTTTATTAAAGCGACTGAAAATGTCATCGATGCACTCTCCAGGACGCATCTCGAATTTGTTATATTCATGCTTATAAACTGTTTGGCGTACTTTCTTGACTTGGGACGAACCCTCATGATAGGTTTTGAGAGTGTTCCAAATCTCATGCGCAGTCTCAAGATTACAAATCCGATCATACTCCTGTCTTCCAAGCCCACCATACAAGAGGTTTTTAGCCTTATGTTGTTAGCCAAAAGGGCTTCTGAAGCCGGCGTAGCAACATCGGGCACAACGAGTGGGACTCGAACAACCTCCCATATAGCGTGTCCTTCGCTCTCAAGGAAGACTCGCATGCGATTCTTCCAATAGGCATAGTTGTGCCCATCGAAGATATGCGGCTTTGTAGAGTATCTATCCATCGCCTAGTTCAGTGACCGGTTAAGATCAAGATTGAACTAATCGGGCTCTGATACCACTTGTTGGACCAAAAAGGCGACTAGAGGGGGGGGGGTTGAGTAGGAGCACGCTCACTTTTTCACAAATAATGGATTCAACATAAATTTCACTCCAGTAGCTATGGAAGCTATGAAGATCAGTATATCAGTACAGCGGAAGACTAATATTGAATCCAATAAAAACCCCTAAGCAATACTACAAAAGATCAAACACAAGATAACAAATCTCAGTGCACTGCCGGCCGAACCGCTGGCTCAAGGGCGGTCGGACCGATGTCTGCGGCTCGACCGGTGATCTTCATCATCGATCGACGGTCTTCGAATGATCAACGGCCGATGACGAAGTTACAAATAGATGAAACTTTTGATCTACAACTCCAAACTTGATGAAACTTGGAACACACCTTCTCTATGATATCAGGAAGCTATTCCAATCGAAGGTTGTGATAATTCTTGGATGAATAAATATCCTTTTCCGTTTGATTGAAGAAGGGTTCAAAACTGGGTCAAAACAAAAACTTGATCCAAGATCTTGCTCGTGGATGATTGATGATCAAGATGATCCTAGATAGGTTTCCACATATCACAGTAAGCTAGATCACGTGAAGAATTCAATCAAAAACTCGCTGATCAAAGAAAGACTCAAAATCATCAAATATGGAGAAAGAACGCAATGAGATAAAACATTGATTAAACTTTCCTTTGATTGATTGATATGATATGGGCTTACAGCCTCTCCATCAATGGAGGACAATGCTCAATCCAAGAGCACGAAAATCACATCAAACTATCAAGAACCCTAGCCTCCACAAAAGCTCTCCCTCAAAAAAATTAGGGTTTACAAAAAATAGCAAAAGAGACGAAGAGGAGGTGCAGCCACCTCCCTCTCCTATTTATAGTAGAGGCTTAGACCTTCTAGAAGTTTGACTCTATTGGGCTCCCGTTAAGGCCCAAAATAAACGGGACGCTTACGCACGTATTTTAATACGTCGTCTTTAACACCTCTTGACCTAACTAGCTACACCTTGCACCATCTTGCGCCTCGGATTAGCTAATAGGTCACCCGTGTCCATCTTGCACCACGCTTGAGTACATTGACCTCACCCGGCATCGTCGATCGTTCTGGACCTCAGCTCTCCAAGCCTAGTCCCGTCATCTTCACTGTTGACCGTCGTTGACCACCAAGCAACCTGCGCAACAATAGACAAGTAAACCGAATTTGGGAACAAGTTCTTCACAACTTGATCCATGTTAGTCAAAACATGCATCATGCAACATATATGCCCTGAAACTCATGACTTTGACCTAACAACCGAAAATCGCCGCCACGACGGGCGACGAACCAAGTGAAAACCTGCCAGACCGCCCCTAGGGCCGGTTTGACCGCCCACCCTGGCCGGTCTGACCGCCACCTATGGGCCGGTCAGACCGCCAGGTGGGACTTAGCCATTTTTCCTCTTTGGAAAACCGAAACCTACTGGAATTTTCAAATCAATAGAACTTTTGACTGGAGACTCCAAAAATTATGGGACCAAGTGTAATAGAATCACCTCTCTTGCCTACGCCCTCTATTTTTGGCCCAGCTCAATCCACCACCTTTTGACAATGCAGTCCGAGGCCGCTAGGGCGGTCGACCGATCTTGGACGATCGACGCCATACGGCCGGTCGAACGACCTGAACCGAGACCCGCCTGTTTCTTTGCCGAAAACACGTGAAACGACAAACCGTTAACGCCATTGCCAATTGTCACATCATCCTAAGATCTGGAGTATATCCCCATGATATCCACACTTTTGTGCATGTGTTGCACTTAGTGAGATTTGAGAGCAAGCTCTAAGTGCATGTGTTGCCTTAGGTAGCGGATTGTGTATCCACTTGAGTGTTGACACTTGATTAGTTCAAGTGAAGGTTGAGATTTGTTTCTCTTGGTTTTTGCCGACACCTAGACGGTGTGGAGGCGTCGTGACCGGTCATCTTCTCAAGAAACTTGTGAGAAGGCCCGGCGTGTTGTGAGTGGTTTGGTGCTCATCATCTCTGGAGTGGAGGAAGAGCAACCCTAGTGGAGCGAGGTGTTGATTCGTGTTGGAACCGGTCCAAGTGGTTGGACTTACCTCGGAGGTGTTGGCTTAATTAGTGGAGCCGATCCAACGTAGTTGGGCTTACCTCAACGTGGATTAGTGGAGACCAGCAAGTCTCCGAACACCACGGTAAAACATAATTGTGTCCATCTTGTTTTATCTTTAGCTTTACTTTGAGCAATTTACATTACATGCTTTAATTGCTTATATATTATTGTATGATTGCTCTCTTGTATTGTATTCATATTGTTGGTGCACTCAGAGAAGCCTAGTTGATTTAGGTTTTAATTGTGCAAAACCAATTTGTTATTAGCTTCCGCATTGTTAATTGGTTTTAGCCCGAAAGAATTTTTAAAACCGCCTATTCACCCCCCTCTAGTCGGCCACCTCGATCTTACAAGTGGTATCAGAGCTTGGTCTCTCAATTGATTAGATTTAAGCGTCTAGAGAGTAAAGGATGGCGACTAGAGATTTAGTGCACATAGGTGAAGCACCTATTTTTGATGGCACAAATTATGCTTATTGAAAAATTCGCTTGATTTGTTATTTTAACGCCATGGGCCTAAATATATGGCGGATTGTAGATGCAGGCTTTTCTCCTCCAAATGATCCTCTTGCTCCAACCAATGAGTAAGAGAAATGCTCGCATCTCGATGCTCAAGCTACTAACGTTTTATTTAGTGATTTGAGTATAGAAATATTTGATGTCATATGCAATCTCAAGAGCGCTCAAGAAATGTGGACATATATTCAAGATCATTATGAATTGTCTACATCTACTAGTGTTGATTGCACAAAAGAATGCATGTCGGGAGAAGAATGCTCAATCTCCAACTCCGACGATAATGAGGACTCCTCAACTCCATCTACATCGCCTCATTGCTTCATGGCTGAAGGTAATTAAGAGGTAAACGATGATGAGCCTACTTATGATGAGTTGATGGACATGTTAGAGGACTTAAATGAATATCTTGGTAAGGAGAAGTCAAAATTTAAAGTTTTAAAGAAAGAATTTCTTTCTCTCAAGGACTCTTATGAAGAGCTAAAAGAAACTCATGAGACTCTCCTTCTCAAGGACCTCAATAAGTCCGAGGTGGATATAAGCATTACATGCAAATTATTAGATGATACGCCATACATAGCTCCTACCTCATGCATTTCATCTAAGGTTAGCATATCCACCTCATGTGAGCATTTATTTGATATGCCTTGTTGCTCAAAATTAGATGCTTATATTTCCTCCATATCTTGTGATACTAACATTGTAGAGGAAAACAAAGAGCTCAAGGCCCAAGACATCAAATTAAAAAATGACTTGACAAGAAGCTACAAAGGGAAGGCAACTCTTGATGAAATATTGAGCAAGCAAAAACGCTTGCAAGATAAGAGTGGAGTTGGCTTCACTCCCAGGAAAAGGGAGAATAGCAAGACAAGGCACAACGCAAGACACACGAAGAATATCAAGTGCCATGGATGCAATGGAAAGGGTCACTTTGCCTCGGTGTGCCCAAATCAAGTGGATGACAAGTCACGATCATCAAGAAAGAGGCAAACCGGCAAGGAGCAAGTAAAGAATGCAAAAGATGAATATAAATATCGAACTTGCTACAATTGCCAGGAAAAGGAACATCTTAGTAAGGATTGTCCCAAAGGTATCTCTCCTAAACCATTTATTTATAATGATCATTATTTGCTTAGGAATGATAAAAATGACAATGTGTTTACTAGAATAGTTAGTTCACCAAAGTTTATTACTAGGGCCATTTGGGTGCTCAAATCTATTGTGACTAACATTCGTGGACCCAACCAAGTATTGGATACCAAATTACGCTTAAATGCTTAATAGGTACTTGGAGAGGCATTGGAGGTTTAGCTCACACATGAAGAAGTGGATTCCATCATATATCAAATGGACCCAAACTTGAAGATAATCTTTTCACATCAAGAACCAATCCCATCTCGGTAACAACTATTTACATTGAAGTATCTAACCCCTTTATGCCTTGTGCAGGTTGCATTTCATGAAAATCATATTAAAAGGGATGTTCTTGCTCTTGTTCATAATGTTTATTATTAATATCTTGAGCAAGATGGTAGTAGAACATTAAGGGGGAGTGCTTAATCATAATCATGTAAGTCACATCCCTAAGTGTGCCCAAATAAATTAAGTGCTAGTGTGGTTTTTCAAAAAGAAGCCTTTTAGTCAAAAGTCAGATATTTCATAACTATTAGTATTTTTTGAAAAATTTGTTGCAAAATGTATACAAATGCTTTTCAAATGTTTCCCAAAGGTTTTGGCTTTAGAAAAACCTATTTTAAGTGAAAATGAGTTTCTAGCCAAAATCCTACATTTTAGTATCTCGTTTTTGACATAAACTAGATTTTTGTGTAAAATCTATTCTAAAAAGAATTTAAAAATCTTGCCAAAATTAAAATCCTAGAGTTGGTTATTCTAAACATTTTTGGTATTCAAAAGATTTTCAAAAGACCAACCTAGCAAAAGTTATTTGATTTTGAAATTCGTCTAAAATCCTACTTTGACCAAAATGGTCACCTTCTAGCACTTTTGTGAGTTTTACCACATGAACAAAAATTATTCACATGAATATGTTCATAATGGTATTTATGACTCATACATGCAATTGGATACTTTAGAATTCTTCATTAGCTCATTTTTGCATATTTTTGAAAATTTCATGAAAATACGATTTTATTTACGAAAACCAAAAGCTTAATTTGTAAAAACTATTTGAGATTTGGATTTTTAAGGGCTATATAAGTTGCAAATGCTCCAAATATGTTTGCTTGATTTATTGTGTGAAAATTTGGAGCTAATACAACAAAATTATCTTTTCTCTCTTGGTAAATCTGTCTGTCAGGTTTGAGAAGAATCGATCGATCGGCCACCCTCGGTGGTCCGACCTTGACTCACCGGTCCGACCCGCTGGCCCAATGGTCGACCGCTTTGCTTGAAGTGTTTTAAAACCCCTTCACCCGAGAGCTCTTTTCTCTCTCTCATTCTCTCCTGCCTGAGCCTCCTCTCCTCCTCTCTCCCTCAGGCCACCACCTCCATCTCCAGCCTGAATCTCCTCCTCCGGCCATCCATTTGAGGTTCCAAGGTATCTACTTGTTCTCCTTCATCCCCTCTTCCATTCCCTCCAATTACTTTGTGCTTTGGATGTGAATGCTCACCTACATTGGAAATCCTAGGTGAGGGAGGTTCTTTCAAAACCGGCTCTTGGCACTCCAATCTCTCAAGGACTCTTCCTATTTCATTCACCTCTCCTTTGGAGTCGGTAAGCCTTCAATATCTACTTGCAATTTACTCTCATTGTAATTTGCCCCAATTTCCAGGGTTTGTTGTAAAATCCTAGTATTCCAGTCAATTTTGTGGTAAATAGTTGATCTGCCAGTAGTGTGGGAATAGACAAATTGATATACATTGCCATTGCATGATCTTTGCAATGATTGTGAAATCTGACATTTCCATTTTCATCAGTGTCACCGGTGTCCGACAAGCTCTGATTTGTGGTCCGAGGCCTTAGTGGTAGTCGACCGCCAGTCCAAGATCCAACCGCCTGATGACTGAGAGTGCGCCAAATGGCATTTTTGGTATATTCATGAGTTTGTTCCTTAATATTCCTTGATTAATCTTTGAACTATCTTCCCAGGAGCCATGCCGAACAAGCAATTGGCAAATCGCTCAAGGGCTCCTCCTTCCGCTTTAAAAGGAAAAAGTCCAGTCGAAGATGAATCTGATGATGAACCTATGGAAGATGTTGAAGCTTTAGGTGAAGACAACAATAGCAGCGATGAAAATTTTAAGGCATCTAATGATGAGGAGGATGATGATGAGGAAGATGCTCCTGATGAAATGTGTGCGTGATCATACAGTAAAGGGGATGCGAGAAGCACATTGGGATGTGGTAGCCTCGCCTGAGTAACCACCTAAGGACTTAACTTTGTACGCCATTGATTTGGGTCATACCGTGCAACCACAAGTCCATTATGGGATGGACCTGGTCAACTAATTAGCAAAATTTTGAGTCAGTTCTGTTTTGGTTGATGAGCGGCACAAGAGGGGTCAGAAGACGAATCCTTAGCGAGCAGAACTGAGTCAAAACGGAGCTTTGTAAAGGCCTTGTCACATGGTCTAGACTGCTTACCTAAGGTACTGAGCGGTGGTATCGACGGATGCCAAACAAACTAGAGAAGTCGTGTCTTCTGGGGAAAGCTGTACAACCTCTGCAGAGTGTCAAAAACTATTCGAATAGTCGTGTTTCTGGTTATGGACATGCCCGAAGATTTCACGCAAAGGGTAGAATTGTAATAAAACTGTTGGAATGGATCGATGGAATGGTTTGGTTGGAATGGTTGGGAAGTGAACGGGGTGTTCACTAGTTATTTCAAAGAAACTTGATTACTTATGTATTAATATTTTAAACAGTGCTTTGCAATCTACTTACTATATTTACTATCAATATTGCTTTCTGCAAATAACTATAAAGCTATCCTTGTTCAGGCCTTGCATGAATACTATTGGCATATATTTTCCTACGACTTGCTGAGTACTTAATGTACTCAAGGCTATACTATAACATTCCAATTTTATGAGCTTTTAAAATCTTTTAGTTAGTTGCTAGTTGGAAAATTCACTATTTGAATTTTTATTAATTTTTATTAAAAGCTTAATATGGACTTTTAATATCAAAATAATTTAATATGATTAATCCCAACATCAACAATTGTTATTTGGGTTCTATGTGCTTGGATATATTTTTCATATTTTTCTAGAATTTTTCCGAGTTCATTTGCTATTTTCTATTTGCTATTTGGATTTTCGGTATTTTCTAAAATAGAAAATCTATTTAAAATCCTTCGGAACAGTGTCGGGCCGAAACCCAACCCTATTCAAATCCCAGCCCAACACTGTGTGGCCCAGCACGCCGCGCTCGCCTACGCGCGCTTGTCGCCTCTCGCTGACAGGTGGTCCCCACCTGTCGGTCTCTCTCTCTCGCCCGTGCGCTCCCGCCCGCATCTGCCGACGCATGGCTCCAAGCGCTGATCGAACATGCTCTCGCACCCGCGTCTCCCTATGCCGCTGCCAAGTGGGCCCTACCACAGGGTCGTTGTCTCTAACTCAATTTCCTCTCCGCGGGAGGCCGCACCGCGTCCGCCATTTCCGCTCCTGGAGCTCAAACTGACAAAACGGATTCTCCAACTAAAATCTCCCGGATTTTGCTACCAAATCTTATCTCCGATTCTCCCACACCCGTATCTGCTAGCAATCGGGGCAAAAGCGTACTCTATCCCGTAATTCAAACGAAACCGAGAAAATCCCGATTTGGGGATTGCCTAATCTAGCACGCCTCGGCCCTATATAAGGCACCGCCGGGCTCGCCCTTGTCTCCGCACCCCGATCACTCTAGCGTCACTGCAATTCGAGCTTTAGGTTTTTGTTACTATCGTCGGTTTTTCTTCGATTGCGCTGCCACCATAGCCGCCTTGTCACCATTGAGCATGCCACTGGGTCCGCCGTCACCAGAGAAACCTCGTGCGCCCCTCCCCACTGCCGGAGCGTCGCCAGAGCCTCCGTCCGACAAAAGCCGAAGGTCCTCTGCCGCTTAGAGCTCGCCGCCGGTCGCCACCGTCTCTCCCAGCTGCCCGTAAGAGCACCCCTAAGTGCGCAATAGCGCCAGCTACCTCCCGGTACCACTCACCGCCGGTAGATCGCTGCCGTTCGCCGACGACCATCGGGTCCCGAGCGCCGCCCTCATCGCCGTGTCCACGTACACCGCCACCTCAGTGCCAGCATTAGTTCTGGTGCATGCGTGTCATCGTCGTGGCGTCCAGTCAGCGCCCGCGTATGTGCCCGCGTGACCGGTCCACCGCCCCAGTCTTTCTTTGGATCGGTAGACTCAGTCCACCGTGAGCCGTTTCGCTGACATGTGGGTCTCACATGTCAGAATTTCTTTTATTTATTCTTTTTCTAGAAATTCTTCGCTGACGTTAGCGATTATGTAATAATCTGATTTTTAAATAGAAAAATAATTCAGAAATTCTATTAAATTCCAAATTAGGGTTTTCTTTAGATTCAATCTTCCAAAGCCCATATCTTTTGCATCCGAACTTCGATTGAGCCCATTCAAATTTCTAAATTTATATAAATTCTAGATCTATTTATTTATGATTTTTATTTAATTTTTTAAGTTGATTTTGCCTCTATTATTTATTTATTTTATTTACTTACTTCGTTTGCGAGTAGACGTTGATACTTCGGGAAACTTTGGAGTAGTTCCTCAAGAGCTAGATCAGTACCTAAACCTATTCCAAGGCAAGTTATACCTTTGATTATATTGAACCCAGTTTTCATAATACTTTGTTTCAATGTATTGCATTCTATTTCAAGTATTTATTTAAATATTTTTGGGTTTAGTTATTAATCCAAATTGTTATATCCATCTTGTCTATTGTTATGCTATGATCTTTTGTCACCCTAGGTTGGTTCATTAGTAGTTGGTATTACCCTAGCACCAACGTGGGTTGGTTAAATACGAGTAGATTGCTTAGCCATTCTACGAGTCATCATCTCATGTGAGTTGTAAATATAAACTTGGCTAAGTGATTATAGAACCGTGTGATAAAACCGTGTGTGTTGTGTGCTATTACTCGTTGATGGCATGCGTTGCACTTAACCAACATGTGGAAAAAGATTTAGACTGAGGCAAGTGGTGGATACTTTGTGATATGGTGGAGCTGTGTGCTGGGAATGATAAACTGTGTGACTTAGTTAGAAACTGAAAGTTTTGCCTTGGTCAATCAAGAACTTAACTTTGTGCGCTATTGAACTGAGCTTTACTGTACAACCACATGCCTGGTATGGGATGTGCCTAAGTTAGTAGGTTATGAAATCTTGCCATTGATAACTCAGGTTGTTGGTTAGCTGTGTGATGGGTGGAGGCGTGGACTTCAAGATTGGTCACATCGCGGGATGGTTCGCCGCATCCCTGTCCAACGGTGTGTGTCGTACCAAACGTCGTCTGTATCGGTTGGACGATAGTAAAGCATATCGGGAGTGTTAATGCTTAAGATGAAGTTTCTAAAAGATTTTGTTATGGTCAGTGCTAGCTACACTGATTGTATCTTGTGGGTAAAGTGTGCAACCTCTGCAGAGTGTTAATCAATCTATTCAGATAGCCGCGTCTGCGGTCATGGACATGCTCGGGGATTTCACAGGAGGGGTAGATTTTTATAAAACATTTGAGAAGAGAGCTGTGTGATCTAAGTCATATGGCTGTGTGAATAACTTGTTTAGACTGTGCGTCTTTGTGAAATCAAATGATAACTTAATATTGTTTATTTGTTTTGAAATACGTTTTCAATCTATTATTGGTATTTAATTGCAAATGTGGCATTTCTGCAAAAGAACCACAGAAGCCATTCCTTTGGAATAAGCCATCATCTATAAATTGCATTCTGTGGTATAACTTGCGAGTACGGTTGTGTACTCATGCTTGCTTCAAACAATCAACAGAAGTGGAGGAGTCTTCGCCTGCATTTGAGGAGGAGTTCTACGAAGGTGTCGATCGTTAGGGTCTCGATCTCAGTCAGTTGCCTATGGTGAATTGATGGGATTCCGCTGAAGTTTACTTTTGTTCCGTGCTATTTATTTATCTATTGTCAGCACTGTGTGGCTTAATAAATGTAAAACTAGACCTTAAGGTCACAACAGTTGTTTGTTATTCAAATTACTTGTTTATCTATTGATTTGTGTTGTGTGGATCGATATTCACTTATGTTGACACTGTGTGCACCAGCGTGATCCTGGACTAGTGCAGAATACACAGAGGGTCCATAATTGTATTTTTGGGTCCCGACATATACGCCACTTGTTGATCAGCCCCCGCGGAAGAACCAGGGAACACCGAGTTCTACGAGGAGGAATTCTTTGAAGACTACGCGAACTAGGATGCGTCCTTCACTTGATTACCTGTGGGCATGTCGATTGGCCCCCATGAGATGTTTTGGATTTCCGCTGCAAGTTACTCTTTTTGCTGTTAAACCCCGCGTGGCGAACTTTGTAAGACTTGACTATAAGGTTCTTTTGCTGCTAATTAATATTACTTTGTCCATTTCATTAGCTTCGTTGTTGTATGGATATGATAACATCATTGTTGCAATTGTGCGAGCTAGCTACTGATCATGGGACTAGTTCGGAATGCACAGAGAGTCTCGGGGTTGCATGTATAAATCCAAGAACACCCTCTTCATTCCAGTATAGCAAAAAAAAAAGGAAAAACAATTACAGTTTTCTATTCTACAATCACCAATCACCAATGTACAATCATACAATCACACATTCCAGTGTAGCAAAAATAAATAAAAAATTCACATAGGGATACTGGTTCTTACCTTGATCTAGTACAACAAAAAATCCTAAGATTCAAACCAACGCAAGAGGCCACAGGAGGAGGCCGACGCAAGGCGCCGCGGGACAACTAAGGGGGCCACGCGGGACTTGTGAGGGGGCGCAGGAGGAGGCCACCGAAGGCAAAGCTGGTCAACACCGCAGGGAGGAGGACTGCGTGGGGAGGAGTCCGACGTAGGGGGCCGACAGGAGCGGAGGACGGAGCCTACGGGAGCCACGGCGGTGACGACGGATTTGGGGAAGGAGAGAGGGCGCTTGGGAGGAAGAACGGGCCTGGAAAAATGACGAACTAGGAGGGTGGCGTCGCCTAAGTCACCAGTGTCACGCCACGCAGGTTTGCGTGGCAAAGCAGGCTTATCACGCTATGCGTGCATGCGTAGCATGACAATTGCCACACATACTCTCTACGCTGGCATAGTGCGCAGATGATGGCTTGCGTGGCAGGTTTGGTCACGTCAACATCTATGGTTTGATAGAACTGTTTGACCACATCACAGGGGTGACGTGATAAAAAATGTCAGAATTGAAAATAAAGTTAGCGAGGAGTTAAATTTAAAATATTATTAAAAAAATTAAATAATAAAAACTTCGACCTCAACTCCCAAATGGATCGTCCTCACCGGCGTCGCTTCCCGATCCGCACACATCCTCGCCTATTCCATGCTCACGACGATCATGCCGCCCTCCTCAAGTCCTCACCACCGGCAGCTCCATTGCCACCCCCACCTCCACCCCTTGGATGGTGGACTCGGCAAACGGTGCTGTCTACGAGTGCGTGCCGATGCGACCTGGATCTGGGCAAAGGTAGTGCACAGCGACCATGGTTGAGGTAGGGATGGTTGGGGTGTGATTCGTGATTCAGTTTAGATTTGATATTCTATATGATAGTTGGATTTGGGGGTGAAACTCCAGTTCAAAGCTTGGAACTTGCTCGATTTTTTAAAAAAACGAACAGACAGGAGGAAACTTGCTTGAAATTCAATTTCAAAAGTGAAAGTTGGTTCAGAAACTTTAAACACGTGTGAAACTTGGTTTTGAAACATGAAACTCGCTTCAAACTTTGCTTTTGAAACTTAAAAGTGTTAAACTTGGTTTCAAAAATTGAAACTTCCCTGTAATTTTAATTTCGAAACTTCTGTGAAACTTGATTCTTAAACATGAAATTCGCTTGAAACTTTGCTTCCGAATCTTGAAATTCGCATGAAACTTGATTCCAAATATTTTAACTTGCAGTAAACTTTTTTGTTTCAAAACGTAAAACTAGCGTGAAACTTAATTATAAACTTTGAATCTCGCTTAAAACTTAGTTCCGAATACTGGAACCTGAAACTTGCTGGTTGTTGTCCTGTTGGAAGAGGTTATAACGGGATACCATTGCATAATATCTCTCTATATTTTTATTAGATTTTATAAATATATTATAATAGAAATTAGTATGTAAAACGTCACTCATTTGTGACATAGAAACAGTATTGTGCAGGCATTCGACGTAGGGATTGTCTCTTCCTGATTCTCTCTCTCTCACACACATATATCCACCTCCATCTCCTGTTTCTCCTACATGGTCCCGGTCCCCCCTTGCTTCTTCTTTCTTTCTCACTGGATTGCTCTCTCTTTCTCACATATATTCACCCCCATCACCTGCTTCTCCCACTTGCTTTTTGGCTGCCCTCTTTATGTATTTTCTGTTCTTTTGTTCATGTGAGAGTAGCAACTCAATCTGCTTCTTTCTTTCGACTTCTTCCTGGTTTGTTGTTTTTTTGTTTAGATCTGCTCTTGTGTGGTGGTGGTGCTAACAATTATTACAAGTTTTCTGTGATCTGAGTCTGCATTGCAAGTTCTTGGTTCTTGTTAGTAGCACTAGTACGTACTAGTACTACTTTGTTTGGCTTGAAACCTGTTCTAACCAGGCAACTTGTATCTCTTTCGATCGATCTAGAGCTTTGTGTTTTTGTAGCATTTTCTTCTTCTTCCGGGGGTGGCGATGGCGTGACTCGCAAATCTTTCCCTAAATGAAACATGATGAATATTGCGGTTCGTTGAAAACAATATTGCATACTGTTCTTTGAAATGTTGCATATGTACAAAAAAATATTGCATCAGTTGAAAAAGAATGTTGCATACTGTTCACGGCGATGTTGTAAATTTTTCAACGTGTTTTTTCTCTCCAGATGCTTTGTGTTTGATTTATGATGTTGTAACACAATGATGTTGCAACTGTTGTCCGAAAATGTTACAACTGTTACTAAAGATATTGCATTTCGGATCGTACGATGGGAGGCTCCAACCCGTACGTTCGAGCCCTAGTGCGTCCCTTTGTGGCAAGAGGGCGCAGAGTATTGTATAGCCAAAAGTAATGTTGGGGGGAGAACGGGACACTCTATTCCATGTAGGCATGCACATCAACGGCGTGAAAATTGAGATGGAATTCAGTATGAGTTAGGAGTTAACGCTGGACTCAGGGTCTCTGCACGTTTCAAAGGCAAGGCAAATACATGCCTCATAACAGGTCGTCACATTCAGAAAATTAAAGTTGCGTGGGGAAAAATCAAGTTGCAACAGGGCAATTTCGTGAGCTCGATTCATCATTTCATTTTTCTTCAGGAATGCAGTCCAATAGCTACTATATCATTATTACATAACGTGGGTTCTTTCAAAGATAAACTGAAGTAAACTGCAGTGGAATTCAGCTGCTAACACATGAGCGAGGACCCCCTTGAAGTGCTGGATGAGACATCAGAGGCTCAGAGCTTGGACAGTGCAATGTCCATAGCACCAACGAAGAAATCTGCATTGATCAGCAAACAGAGCGATTCAATTCGTGTTCTACAACTGGTTAGCAAGTATGCAGAATTCGAACCAAGTTATAGTTATCCTACCAGCATCTTCCTTGGTGAAGCACAGGGGGGGAGTAATCCTGAAAACGTTCCCGTAGAAGCCACCTTTTCCAACCAAAACGCCCATTTCTGCACATCAACAGTCATCGTCGTCGTCAGATCATCCAATCATTTGCAGTATTTTCCAGGCATCCAGATTCCAATAAGTTTTCAGGTTATCATCTCATCAGGTGGAAACAAAAGAATTCCTCCATTAAGTACCTTTCAGGTGCTCCATGGCATGACAAATCTCGTCTTTCGCGGGGGTCTTCAACTGCCGATCGGTCACAAGCTCGACGCCGAGCATGAAACCCGTTCCCCTCACATCACCAATGACTGCAAGAACGAAACGAATCAAGCCACTTCACAGTTAGAATCTCCAAGTTTTTTTTAGGGCAGAACCAGGTCAGTCAGATACGCACATACTTTCGTGCTTCTCCTGGAGAGCGCGGAGCCGGTCTTTGAGGTATGAGCCGACGACGAAGGCGTTCTCCTGGAGCCTCTCTTTATCGAGCACCTTGAGAACCGCGAGCCCCCCCGCGGTGCAGAACGGGTTGCCGCCGAACGTGTTGAAGTAGCAGCGCCTGGTCAGGACCTGCGCGATCTCCGGCGTGGTGACGACGGCGCCCAGAGGGATGCCATTGCCGATACCCTGCGAACGATCGATGATCGGGAAAGGGCCAAACTGTCAGGTTGTCCTAAAGCTTCACGGCACAAGAATGGAAGAAGAGTGGCATGCATGCATGCCATGTATGTGTTGTGTGCGTGTCTCGCTGTTCGTGCAGTACCTTTGCCATGGTCACTATGTCAGGGATCACGCCATGGGTCTCGAACCCCCAGAAGTGGCTGCCGACGCGCGCGAAGCCCGCTTGGACCTCGTCGGCGATGCAGAGGCCGCCGGCCTTCCTCACCCTCTCGTACACCAGAGGAAGGTAGCCCGGCGACAGCTCCACGATTCCACCTACGCCCTGCTTCGATGGATGAGCAAACGAAAAACTTTAAACTCTGATCACGTAATATTGTCCACTTGCACTAGCTTGTCATGAGAAGAAGTACTAGTACTACTGAAGTGGGTCTCAGTACCTGTATGGCTTCGGATATGAAGCCAGCGACCTGACCAGTGGTGCCGAACTCGATGATCTCCTGCACATCTCGCACGTACTTCTCGGCGTCGGAGCCGAAGACACCTCTGTAGGGGTCCGGGTTAACAGCATGGTGCACGCCACTCTTCAGTAGCACAGATCAAATGACCAAAGAAAGGTCCACAGTTCAGCAAAAATAATAGTATACCATAGGTAGCAGCAGTGAAAATGTTTTCACCGAAATTTCAGCGGTTAACGGCGATTTTGGCCTTATCGGTGGGTACCTATAATGCACAGTACCGGACAATTTTTTCGGGCCAGTTTCGAAGCCCAGCCCAGCTGAACGGCCTTCTTCTCCTCTCTTCCTCTCCCGTCGAAGCATTCGCCCTAACTCCAAGTCGTCCGCGCGTGCGAGCGATTTCGACGGCAGCGTGGAGGACTGGGGAGACGCATGCAGTAAGGCCGTGGCAGCGTGTAGCAAGGCCGTGGCGCGAGTGGTCTCCTCCCACCGACGCACGCGGCGTCCGGCGGCTCCTCTCCCCCCGATCGTGAGGTCATTCGATGGCTACTCTTCCCCGGCCTTGAGGTCCATCGGCGGCTCCTCTCCCCCCGATTGTGAGGTCCTCCGGCGGCTCCACTTCCCTCGCCGTGAGGTCCTTCGTCAGCATCTCCCCCCGGCATGAGGTCCATTGGTTTTTGGGTTGTTATTGGGGGTGGATTAGTTTAGAAATGGAGATTTGTGATAGATACGATTACATTAATGAGAGACTAGAATGTTTGGCTTTGGAGCATAGCTCTGTCGAGGTTGTTTGGAATTATCAATGAAATTTCACCGAAATTTTCAAATTCAGCCATTTTTCGGCTATCCCAGCCGGTAGAAATTCGTAATTTCAAAGTGTAATTCAAAATTTTCATTCGAAAATTTTTCAAAAAAAAACCGTATTCTTGATCCTATCGCTAGAAATTTTCTTGATCCTATCGCTACCCTCCGAAATTTTCCCCCTATGGTGATGGCATTTGAGTATGTATGTATATATACCTGAATAACATTGAACTTCCAGTTCTTCTGCGCGGTGGCGCCCATGGTGCCGGCGGCGTTGCCGTGGTAGGAGTTTCGGAGAGATATCATGTCGTGGGAGCCAGTGTAGAGCCGCGCCATCATGATTGCGAGCTCGTTTGCCTCCGTGCCGGAGTTGGTGAAGAAGACAACCTATAATTAATTAATAGACCCCGTCAACATTACGCACCACGGGACAAATACTACAAAAGTACAAGTGATGTGTGAAGTTTGTTGGTACATGCCTTGAGATCACCGGGCATCTTGGAGGCCAGCGCCTCGGCGAAGTCGGCGATGGCGTGGTTGAGGTACAGCACGGTGGAATGTTGCAGACGCTTGGCCTGCGCGATCATCGCGTCGACAACGTCCGGGTGGCAGTGTCCACAGCACACGGTGGCGATGCCGGCGAACGCGTCCAGGTAGCGACGGCCGCGCTCGTCGTACAGGTACTGCATCTTCCCCTCCACGATGTTCAGCTGCAAGCAGGTCGCACAACAACAGAACGAAACAACGTGGGCCATTGTTGAGCAGAGTTTCCAACTGAATCGATCCTAGAAATGGAATAGAAATTAAATCAAGAGAGAAAACTGACGGGCTTGGAATAGAAATGGAACAGGGACGGGCTGAGGAACTCGGCGCGCTTCCGGGCGATCTCGGCGGCGGTCGGGCCGTCGTAGGGCAGCGGCACGTGGTCGAAGGCCGGCATTCTCGGCACGGCCGCCGTCTTGACCTCCGCGGCGAGACCAGAGAGTCTCCTCGCAAGCCTAGCCCCCTGCATCATCTCCGAGCAGTCTCCACCTACCTGAAGAATTCAAGAAACTATATATTCCCCTCCTGCTCGGTTCTCTTGGATTAGGAGAGGAGAGGAGGGAAGTTGGCAGGCGTGGGAGCAATCAGGAGACGGACGGGAGGGGTTTATAAGGGTGGTGCAATTAAACCTGCAAAAGATTTCGCTTCTTTCGGAAAGGAAATATTTGCGTCCCTCCGTCCAATGGAACAGTGCAAAGTATCGGGAGCTGATGAGGATTTTGAGCTCATCTTTATCTAATGCGTGAAATCAGCCGCAGTTTGCTGGGATTTTATTCGCATTTAGAGAATCAGATCGACAGTGTTAAAATTAGGCGATGCGCAACGCTCGCTCCCATGAATATGGACAGTTTCCTTTTCGGGTTAACTGTGCGATCAGCATTGGGTTCTAGCAGAAAAGAGTAGAACACGGTGGTCTAATTTTAACCATTGTACCTAAGTACGTAACGAAATCCTCCGTGGTTCATTGAACCTAGACAGTATAGGACGCATGGAAAGGATAGCAGAAGCGAACTTACTATTTTCTGAGTGACAACACACAACGGATGATGACCTTTGTTTGTCCCGTCCGTCTCTTTTGATGCATCCTAATTAAAAGAATACGGAGAATGTTACATGTAACGTCAGGGACGGCACCGCAACGGACGCACTACTCCGCTCCCGTAACTGCACATCCTCTTTCCCGACCTTAAAAAAAATGAATGCACATTCAAGCTCTTGTACTCTCTCCCCGTTACTTCTCTGTTCTGTCCCCCAAGCTTTTCACCTCAACCTCACTTCTTCCCTCCAAATACACCAATCACTCGCGATCATTCTTCGTACGGTAGATTGTTACAATTGTTTTCTCTATTTTTGTTGCCCCCTTTTCTTAATTGTTGCAAAAAAGTATTTCTCTTTGTTGCAATGTGTTCTCTCAAAGTGTTGTAGCAAGTTGTTTTTATGTTGTAATCGGGTCAATGATTTGTTACACCTGAGCACTTTTTTTGTTGCAACATGATTTAAATTTTGTTGCAACGTGTTGATGCCATGGACTGTTGTGGTGTATTATCTCAAAATGTTGTAGTAAGTTGTTTTTATATTGCAATTGAGTTGATGGTTTGTTGCACTTGAGTATTTTTTGTTGCAACAAGAGTTACATTTTTGTTGTAATGTGTTGTTGCAATGGATTTTTGTTGCACGCTTCTGCAATCGACCGTGGCGAAAGCACATGGAGCAGGCATCGCCTAAGGCCATTGTGATGACGTCCAAGATCTACGACCACCATCATCTAGCTCCTCTTGCTCCTCTATCTCTTTCTTCTCTTGCATCACGGCGGCGCCAATCGGAAGGGGCGTCGGGCCGGCCTTACCCTGCCAGAGCTGTCCCTCCAACTGGCACCTAGACACCAGGATTGGCAGCCTCAGCCTTTTGCTTCAAGCTCCCGTCGTTGCCACCAGCCACGTCTAGACTCCCCACGAGCAAGCGTGAGGAAGAAATAGGGGGGTGGGTGTCTTTGTTTTGTATTTTGTTGTATATGTTGATTACAATTGTAGCACAAGTTATTCATCAATGTTGCATTAGAGCGTACGGTGGGAAGTTTCCCATTGTACGTCTGGGCGCTAGTTGTACCCAAAGAATATACATTCAATCTGATTGATTTTGACATGTATACTTATGTTTATGGTATATTGGTCCGTTTCTGAGGCCTGATTATGTGTGATTGTCAGCCCACAAGCCCCATTAATTAAATTAGTCCCATATGGCTTATTCATCCATGAAGGCAGACCTCAACCTATATAAAGGGTACCGTCGATGGTTTAGTATTGATCTTATGAATAAATGCTAGGGGCTCTCCTGGACCGAAACAACACAGAAAAGGACACGAGAATTTTATACAAGTTCATGCCTTCTCTTGAGATAGAGACAGATGTTTAATACGTGCAGTTATCTCAAGAATAACGTCACATATTAACTACTGTGTGTATTAAACACACCACACAAATGTCCCTAGTTGATTGGGCCCACATGTATGTGGGTTTTATCGACCATAGGGTGGTCGTAGATGATCTGGTCATAGTACCATGAGGTAATCATAGTAAGACTTACGATTAAGGGGTGATTATAGAAGAACTTACGACCATATATGTTTAGTTGTAGTAGGACTTACAACCAAAATATGGCTGCATAAGAATTTACGACCATATATGGTTGTCGTAAAATAGCTTACAACCACTGGGTGGGTATGATCCTCCCCATTATTAATATTGAGGAGTACCTTTTAAGATTATATAAAATACATTATTATCTATAAACATTATAGACAAATAACTTAATTAATTGAGGATTATTAGATCCGCGTCATCTAGCTCTCCAACTTCAAGTGAAAGTAACTTACTTGGAACTAGTGTTTTATGAGGTTGTCGAATGTTTCCTACAGGAATCCAAACAACTTTCCTGAAGAGACATCAAACACACACTTCTCTGGATTGAGTTCCAACTAGTGTTTTCTGAGGTTGTCGAATGTTTCCTATAGGTAAGAAATATGATTAAGATGCTGCATGTTTTTTACGACCAGATCATCAACATAGGCTTCTAAGTTTTGGCCATGTTGAGGAATGATGAACTTTTGCATCAAGCGTTGGAAGGAAGCACTAGTATTTTTTAAAACCAAATGACCTTTTGACATAGCAAACTATTCTAACTAGAGTAACAAATACAGTTTTTTTCTTCATCATCTAAACACATACTTATCTTATCATAACTAGAGTATACCTCTTTATGAAACTTGACTTAAGTAGCTTGTTCAATTATAAGTGGAACTTCTTTGACTTGGTCGTTCGACTTTGGGGCAATTTTAGATTTTGACTGCTTGGTCGAAGATTTCACTTTGCTTGCTTCTCGAGTTGGTATTTGACCAACCATCTCGAGGGACTTGCGGTCGCATGTGAGCGCCATATTTTTATCACAGCGGACTGTGATTAGTCCTTTGGGACCTATCATCTTAAGACATTTATAACCATAATGAGCAGTCACTAGGAATCGTGCTAGAGTTTCTCGACCAAGAATAACAATATATGCCATGTCGAAATCGACCACATCAAAAGAGATTTTCTCCATCCTGAAATTATTTGGCGACCTGAGCGTAACAGGAAGGGAAACTTGACCAATAGGTTTGGCCGAAGACCCTAATACGATTCCATAAAATGAGTACTGTACAGGCTTGATCTTTATCCTGGGAACTTGCATCTCGCTCAAGGCACTTGTAAATAGTATATTTAATGAACTTCCACCATTAAGTAACACACGATTAACTCGACAATTGGTAATGACAGTCTCGACCACGATTGAAAAATGACCAGACCGAGTAGAAGGAATTGAACAGTCACCCTTCTCAGAAAAGATGTTGATTTCTGACCATTTTGGTACTATATTGACAAGAGGAGGGTTGATGGAATTTACCTCACGTTCGACGGCTTTATAATGTTATTTCGACTTGTATGCTAAAGATCCTCCAAAAATGTGATCCATGGCGTATTCTGGTCCTTGAAATGACATCTCCTCATCATCATTCGACTGTTTGAGACCACTCATTTGCCCCACCTCTTCAAGTGTAGTCAGCGGTCCTTTGCCGGAGTAATAATCCTTGAGTTTCTGTCGAAACACTCAGTAGTTGCAAAGGCCATGTCCTTTTTTGTGAAAAGGACACCACTTAGGCTTGTCGTTCTCCCATTCAGGGCATTTACCTTTACTCCGATCGGGGTATGGTTTAGAGCTCCGAGGTTCCTTGTCGCTCATGGCTAAGATCTCCTTAGAACCTTTAACTTGAGGCTTTTGGCCTTTATTCATATTCTTGGATTTCTTAGCCTTTTTATATGTCTTCTTGCTGTCTTCACCTGCTCCTCGAATGTCCTTATCGTTACGTACAGTCAATCGTGCAATTCCAATCGACTGCTTTTGTAGTAGTTGCGTAATGGTCAGCCATTTCAAAGAGTTCCGCGACGGTAGTAGGAGGATTTAGAGTGATATCCTCTGTGATCCTTCGATTGCGGACTCCCTGCTTGAACTCTCTGATGACAGAAGAGTAAGAAACTTCAGGAATTGAGTTGTAAACTTGACTGAAATGCCTGATAAATTAGCGCAAGGTCTCATGAGAATCTTATCGTATTTTGTGCCGAACATCCTCCTTTCCTGAGTGGTTGTGAGTGCCCTGAAAGTTGGCTAGTAGTAGATTGCAGAGGTGCTGCCATGAATAGATCAACATTTGTGGTTGATCTAATAGCCATGATCAAGCAGATCCTTCGAGCACAAAAGGAAGGTAATTGGCCATGACATGATCTCCTCCTCCTACTGCTTGAACATCGGTGGTATAGATTTGAAGAAACTCAATGGGATTTTGTGACCTATTAAACTTGTTCATTAGTCGGAACCAACGCGGCGCGAACTGCTTGATGGTTAGGCAAAAACGCTCGACATTCAGTAATAATACCATAACACCTTCTTTGCTAGAAAAAATGGTTGACATCACCAGATGATCATACTCGACGATACCTAGTGGTAAGTGGGCATGATCTATCATAGATTTCAGCCCTACGAGGGTAATACTCCTCATACTCCATCTACTGTTGTAGATTTTTTGGAAGAAGTGGTGAATGACCACCTCCTTTAGGAGTTTATTGATCACCAATTATTCGTGGGACTCTTATCTGACTAGGGCCGTTGTTCGATGGAGTTGTCCCGATACGACTACTAGGATGGTGTTGTCGAGTCCGCTCAAGTCTGACCATTGTGTCCTGAAGTTTTCGTACAATCTCTTGAGCAAACTGGTCGTAGCCTGGCGCTTGTCCAATCTCTTTAGTCGGGTTTCCATTAGGTCATTGATTTGTTGAAGTTTTTGAGCTTCCTCTGAATGGTATTGGATGTGCCGAGGTAAGGACCTCTAGGCAGTAATTCTTTATCATCAAATGGTTTTAGGATCATCGACATCTGAGTTAGCCGGAGCATGCCTCAGTGGAGAGCGATTATTTCTAGGATTTCAACCACGCTCATGAATGTGGAGATCCTGGTCATCACCACATGCATTATCGCCATCACCACGAGAGCCCGAAGTGAGTGTGCGATGGGAAGCAATCCCAGCCCTGCCTCTTGGAGAGAGATTAAGATCTGAGGGGAGGACAAAGACCTCCTAGGTGCTACTATCTCCATTCGCGACTGAGTCCTCCTGACTCGAGGAGTAATCGAAGGACAACACTTCGCAACTTGGAGCAATCCCCTCCAAGAAGGGGAATTCCCAGTTATAACCGTCTCCGACTGAAGGTTAACCCTATGGGGGTATGGTCAAATCCGTAGGTGAAGCAGGCTCAACAATGCACCTCGTGGGGGTAACCAAAGGGTGACAGTTATTAGATGTTGATTGAGTCCCAGAATCATGGATTCCAGGACTTGTTGTGCTAGATCGGACGGCCTCAGACGGGCTTGAACATTTGGAGGGGAACCCTCGTCGTGCTCTACACTCGCTGGGGCGCGATCCTAACCCTGGTCGGATGGACCCTTGCCCTTTGAAGAGTCTGGTTCCTTATCTAGGTGTAATGTTGTGGGGGGAGAGAGCTCCCTCATCAACCTTGTCCGTGGCATGGTCTCCTGGGTATGGTGAAAGATCCCTGGAAAAGGCATTGCCATTGAATGAAATGATGCTCTACTCTTACTCGTAGCATGCATCTATGTTAAATTCTGTGTAATCTGCCAAATCGAACCAATTCGCCTCATTCCACTCTCTACCACGAAAGCATCAGAGTTGAAAAGTGAAGACAATTTGATGAAAAGGAAATGAGAAATTAGAAGCACTCCACGGACGACACCAACTGTCGATGGTTTAGTATTGATCTTATGAATAAATGCTGGGGCTCTCCTGGAGCAAAACCACACAGAAATGGATATAATAATTTTATACAGGTCCAGGTCTTCTCTTGAGAAAATAATAACGATACTCTTGGGTTTTCTATATTGATTCTATTTACAGAAGAGAAGTCACAAAATGCTAAGACTAATGACTCCTATCTCTTTTGTTGCTTGATTGCCTCCTTTTTCTCTGTCCACCGACTTTGCTCCTTATATAGCGCATGAAGAGGTGGTAGTTGTCTACGTCAAGAGGCACCTTGTCGTTTGATGCAATGCACACATTTAAGGATAGTTAATGTGAGAGACGCATCCCCCCACATCTCCTTGCGGTTATGTCAGAGACAGATGTTTAATACGTGCAGACATCTCAGGAATAACGATACATATCTGTAGACTTTGTCGATCATAGGGTGATTGTAGATGTTCTGGTCGTAGTAAGACTTACGATTAATGAGTGGTCGTGGAAGAACTTACAACCATATAGGTTTGGTTGTAGTAGGACTTTCAATCAAAAGGTGGTTGTAGAAGAACTTACGACCATATAGGATGGTCGTAAAATAGCTTACCACCACTGAGTGTGTATGATCTCTCTGATTATTAATATTGAGGGGTACCTTTTAAGGTTATATAAAATACATTATTATCTATAAACGTTATAGACAAATAACTTAATTAATTGAGGATTATTAGATCCTCTCAGGTACATGACTATATGGAGCTCTCATTGATACACAAGCCTACGAGCCAAGAGATCAATAAAGACAGAAGACGGAGACTATATCCCTATGTGCTTTTCTTTTGTTTATTATTTGTGAGTAGAGAGCTTCACTCATCAACAACACAACCTCGATTATACAACACGTTATAAACACGATAACATTCTAAGCTAAGGCTTCCTAGTATGTTGCTTTGATCTAAATTTTCAATTATAGTGGTAATGTACTTTTTAGTATATTAGTTTTATTCTACTGTTCATTGCTGTCGATACCCCCGACCGACCGTACACCTCCGTGTACGCGCTGATGCACCGTCACCACTACCGACCTGGTGCCACCTCTGTGGCGCGCCACCGTCCAACTGAGCTGGCCGACCGTGTGCCTCCGCGAACGCGCCCCAGACTCCACCAAGATTGGTTGGGGTACGCCTCCGTGTACCTTCACCAATAGTCATCGATGAGTCGTCCGACTGTGGGCCTCCACCCATGCGCCACCAGCAACCACCGTCTACGCAATGGTAGTATGTCTCTGGGTCCGCGCCATCACCATGAATCGAGCAACAGGCGCCGCCTCCATGGCTCGCCGTTGCTGGATCTATCTCGCCATCCCAACTAGATTGGGTGTTGCTTCCGCACCACACCACTGACTGGGATCGGGCTCGCCCTCGCACGGCTCCACGCACGTCGTCGGTGTCCATAGGGCAAGGACCTGACATCCTGTGTGGTGTGAGGTGTGCCACCTCCACGTCACACGTTACCGGCCAAATCAACGCCTTCGCGCTATGGCCGCCGCCGCCATACTCTATCGTTGTAGTTGCCTTCTCGCGGACCCGCTGGAGAAGAAGAGAGATGGGATGACCTCGATGCTTCTGCCCGATGGTTGCTGTCGTACACCTCTGCATTTGTACCACCACCTCCACGACAACGCTGGGCTGAGGTAGCCTCTGCACCGCACTGCCTCCTCATGTGCGTCTGGATGAGGCTAGGCTCTCTGGCTCCGTCCTCGGTAAGGACGAAGCGGATGCTGCCACCGCTGCCACCATCGTCCATGGCAAGGCTGAGGTTGGACACTAGGTGTACGCTGCGCCGCATCGGTCCGATACTGATCGGACACGCAAACCACTGCGGCCCGCCGCTGCTGCCGTTGAGCCACGCCGTCACCACTACACCACTGATGCACGCTGCTGTCACTGCTTGCGTCGCTGTCACCGTACGCACCATGGCTGCCACCACTATATAAGGGGGTGGTGTAGGATCGAGAAGGTGTATCTTGGTATCTTCACTAAAATACCGGATTGGTGATCTTGGAGAAACCGCGGCGCAAGACATCGCAAAGGAGGGGCGGTTCAGGTCAAGATAAGAAGAAGATAACGATGAGACAAATTCGGGAGACCCAGGTCGTCATCTACTTTGAGAAGCGTGCATGAATAAAAACCTATTTGTGTGGGCTTAACGGGTGTCCGATAAGGCTTTCTCATGCCTTAGAAACCCTAATTTGAGATATAGAGAAAGTGGAATAAATAGAAGAGGCTAGGGTTTGAGAGGGATGGATTGAGAAATTGGGCTATCAAATGTGAGCTTTTGTCCTTGATGGTAGAGCACCTATAAACCTTCAACCCCTCTAATCAATTCAATCAATATTGCCCCAAGATGAGTTAGTTCTTTTTCTTATTCTCTCTTTGATGATTTTTGGGTTTTTTTTTATACTCCAAGGGTTTTGGCTAGATCTTTTGTTGTGATCTAGCTTGGTATGACTTGTGGGATCTAATCTAAGGTCATGTTGACCGTCTTCCACTCACGAGCAAGATTTTGGCTCAAGTTTAGGTTTCCCCTAATTTTTAAGCATTCGTGGCCTCAATCAAGAAATTAGTGGAATATTGGTTTCAAACATCCCGATCATCGATTGGAATACGTTTCTGACCTTCTTGATGAGCTATGTTTGAAATATCATGGATTTGGATCTTTGGATCAAAAGTTGAGTCATTTTGTGGATTCTTCGAATTGCTGATCTGCGACCGGCGGTCAGACTAGCCTCACCAGTGGCCAGAATTCCGCTGTGATCTTGTGCCTTTGATCTTCATAGCTTTCATAGCCATTGAAGTGAAAAAGAAAGTTGAATACCATAGAGGTGAAAAAGAGGTGGCTCATATTCATCCCCTCTAATCGCTAATTTGGTCCAACAACTCCCTAAATATTTCTACCCATATGAGCAACAGGAAAATGAGAATATAGAAATATAGAAAATCCAATCAAGTGATAATCTTGTGAATTTTTTACTAAGGCCTTGCCCAGATCACGTTTTGAGAAACTTGTCCGTGGTATTGGTATGAGAAGACATAAAGAGTTGTTGTCTTCGGAGAGAGATATATGATCTTCATATATATTCATGATTGGATGAATAGATGTTTTACTCTTTTTTCCTTGTTTGAGTTTTACCCGATGGGTTTTCTCATTCGAAGGTTTTTAATGAGGTAGCATGTGCCATGGAAAGAACGCGAGCTATGTAATCTTTTCTTCTTACCATTTTGCTCACTAGGTTTTTGGAAGAAGTTTTTAATGAGGTATGGGCATGGCGCTGACAAAGTGTCCAAGGGGGAGTATTGCATATTGGCCTATTTTTGAAGCTCGATTATTTGTGGACATTTCACCTAAACAATGACCCATTAGGGGCGGTCGGTCTACAAAGCCCATTAGTTAGTTTAGTTTCATATTGTTTATTCATGCATGAAGGGAGACCTCTTCCTCCTATATAATGGCGGACCGAGGGCTCTCATTGTAGTCTACAGACAAAGAGATCAATAATAAAGGGAGAAGATTAGGACTATATCTTTATATTTTTGTCTATTGTTTATTATTTATGAGTTAAGAGCTTTGTTCCTCGGCAATACAAACTTGATTATACAACAATGTTCTCCTTTTCTCAGCCTTCTTGAAAACGATAAAAGTGAAATCCAATCGCCCGTTCGGTGCTGTGACACTGTCGTTAACCAATTTGGCATTGCTCCGCACATGCATGAGCAGATGAGCTTTCATCCAGATTCGTTCATCCTTGCATTGGTTAAAGAGATTCATATGTCTGTACATTTGATTGTAGACCTGCGCAAATAAAACATTTATTTGCCTTTCTGATCTACATCTATGTCATTTGTGTCACTTGAGCGTTTCTTCTGCTTGTGGCGTGTCGAGGCCGTCTATTAAGGAAAGTAGCTGAAAGGCAAGAAAATGTGCAAATCGACCGGCACGGCAGCAATTCCCTTAAACAAATCGGTGGATTTCAACCAGACAAATATGGTCTGACAGTGATTACGGAACAAACTGTGGTGATCACAATCAATCAAGTTTGGTTTGGTTTGGTTGTGATGAGACATATGGAAACAATGCCATACGCAAATGAATAAAAAAAAAATCAAATCCATTTAGGTATGCAGAAATTGCTTAGTGCTCGAGGGCGCCGGAACTGGCGTCCCCATTAGCAATTCTTCTTGGTTCTTGGTACCAGAGACAAATTTGAATTTGAAAATTTATAGCTTTACATAACTTTATGTATACTACATCCATAATTTTTTGGGCATTTTTAAACTTCACATCATGGTGGATTCGTGAGTGGGGACGCCGGTTCCCCTGGGCACCATCTAAAGAAAGTTCGGATGACTATGTGCAACTGCAAATTTGTTTCTCCTGTATTTATTTGATCTGGCCTTGAAAATATGAACTACACATATTTGTTCCATTCATTGTCATGTTTGCCTTTGAAAAGCTGAACATGCATCTATCTTCACTTTAAACATAAGTTTGCATCCTCTACATAATTATAACACATCTCTGTCTCCTGAAAATAAATGTTGTGAGCAACTAGCTAGTTGGTAGTATTGTTGGCTCAGTAGTGCATTATTGGCTCAGGACAGTAGTAGTGTGTGTGCATGCTCCCTAGTTGGAACCACATTGGAGTCACAATTGGTCCTTATCTGATTGCAGAGTAGTTGATTACCTTTCTTTGTTTAAGCTTTCCATTGAAGATGAGATGTGATCAAGAAAACAAACCCCTAAGGCTTGCTCAGACATCACTAACCTGCAGCTATCTCGTCAGTTTACATCGTTGTACGATAAGTGGACAGCACTGCAGCTTTACCTGAAAATTCTGTCTCATGGCAACATGAAAACACTGTGAAAGCAGGCTTAAAAATGTCTATCAATAAAGCTATCTACTTGCTTGTGGTGCTCTCTTTTCCTAGATTTAATTAAGCTGATGCAACAAATATGGTCATTCACTTGCATGACAAATGCACCGTGTCACGCATTACAACCACCTAGATAAATATTAGTACTAATTTAAAGCGGGAACTGCTTCTGTGGCCTGTCGAATTCACACAAGCAGCAATAGGAGATATATAAACTTTATGAACTATATTGGTTTCTTTTTCGAAAGAGTATTGCAAGCATCTAGACCCCAAGTATAGTTGATTTAAGGTTTTGGTGATTAATGGCCCCTATTTATCTAGACTAACTATGTTGTCAGGGTTGATGAGATAAGTTAGGTTTTATGGTGATTTATTCTCGGTTTTCATTGATCCCCAAGTGAGAAATTGATGTCAAAGCATGATATTCATAAAAATTAAGGGCCTTGTGATTAGAAATGATCCAAGGAGTTGAGTTTGGATCATTTTAGATGTTAGGCTCATATTTTGCTTTGGCCATACTATTAAGAGTGGTTCAAGACTAGTAGCTAGAGCTTGATGAGGTTGGGTAGTTAGGTGTGATGCACATTAGGTCCTCCAGCTCTATGTCTAGTCAAAGAATGCCAAGGATCAATTTTTAGCTGAGTGCTTCTCAATGTTTGATTCATTTTGAGCTAAGTTTGAAAATTCTCAACAGAGACGGATAATCCGACCTAGGCGTATCATTAGGGCGGAACATTGATCCAGAGTTGGATTTCACCGTGTCCCTGAATTTTCCAATTGAGGTGGATAATTTAGGTTGAGGTGGATCATTGATCTAGAAGGTTTTGGCTTTGAGAGAAGTTGAGGGAGGGCGGATGATCCGAGTCAAGCATATCACTGAGGCGGATTTGTGTAGGGTTGGAACTAAGTTGCAAAACTTCACTAGATTTGTGTAGGAATTGTTTGATCACACTAGTGGAGACATAGGCACATTAGGCTGGATTAGGAGAGTAGAATTTTAATTTGGTCATAGTTTAGAAAAAGATTATCAATTCACCCCCCTCTTACACATCCGAAGTCAAACCCCCAAGCGTGGAATACCCGAAGACCTTATATGTATACTGTACTACTCCCATGATCAGTAGCTAGTACACACATTCACAACATTTGGCATTCACATATATATATTCACATATATATATTCACATATACAAAGTAAAACAAAGTGGTACTGAACTTAAGCGATTAGAGTTATTACATCAATGGCCGTCGGGCCAAATAAAATAAGTATTAATAGAATAACAAAATAGTAGCGGAAAAATAAAAGTAGATAATTTCTAGTGGTATGCCTATCCAAAACCCAAAGACAACCGACAAGGAACAAATCCTACATAGATCTGTCACCGAACCCTCCGATTCTGGGTGTGAAGAATGCATCATCTGGCGTTGGCTCTTCCTCATACTCTAAACAATAATTTAAATAAGATTGAGTACATTGCGTACTCAGCAAGACTTGTAGTGTATCGCAAACTTTATATAGATGCAAGGCTTAACAAAGGATGAAACTCTACTCTACAAGTTATTTTGCTTAAAGCCATTTTTATTTGTAATATCAATACGAACTAATTTGCAACGGAAGTTTAAAAGAAGTTAAATAGATATAGGACAATAAGTAAATGATTGAATGAATAATAATAACAACAACTCGCAACCCTCCTCACTGCGAGCAACAATTTATGTTCAGCCATAAACATAGCAGTTAACTCAAATATAAATAATAAACCATTCCCCTGTTTTTCCTACGAAATAGTTTTTGAGAAAATCAACACTAAAACCATACCATCCGCACTAAGCACGCTCATGACCACGAGCACGACTATTTAAATAGATTTACACTCTGCAGAGGTGTACAACTTTACCTATAGCACACGAGTTCCCTAGTTTATTTGGCATCTGTCGATACCACCGCTCACTACCGTAGGTAAGTGGTCTAGAGCATGTGATAAAGCTTTTACATCATCTAGCCCTAACCTTGCACTAGCCCAGCGAATGTTTATCCTCACTAAACTTGGGGACACCACCGTCTTAGTGAGGCATTCGTAGTTGTGTCGGCAAGTTTTGTGCCCAACACCGTGGTGAAGGGAGCCCCTTCGAATATGCCAGTTCATTCGGCCCTGTCCGCACTCTACAGCCTACCCATGTGCAAGACTAGTTTTCAATAACTTAATTAGCTAAGGCCGTCTAATACTAGCACATACGGTTGTATGTTAGGTCTTAGATTTGGAGTTGCTAGCATTCGGTCCTTAATTAACCGGACGAGAATCTCCCCCTATCTACTAGTGAGACTCCTTTCTCACTCTTATCATAATATAATATAACTCGCCCGCATCGAAAACTAAGTTTTGCATTTTTATTTTTATACAAAATAATAGAGGCACACCCCTCTGGATATTTTTTCCTAAATCTCCCAAATTCATGTTTATCATATTGCCCTTTATAACTTTTATGGAAAACCTATCGTTCTATTAAGCAGTTATGCGACAATCGCACTTGAAACTCCCAAATGACATTATATATTGCCTACCCAATATCCTAATGGCTACAATAGTAAGAGTATCAATATATCAGGGAGATTCATGCATCGAATAGGATGTACAACCACCATTAACCCGAACATAGCAATTTTTCATCAAACATACACGCATGCATAATAAATTTTGTAAAAAGAAATACAGTAATTAAAATACTGGGATCAACATGATAAAAGGATGTGCTTGCCTTGTTCTTGTTGTTCTGAATATGAGGATGGCTGGTCGTCGAAGTATTCTCTCGAACAATCAACGTCTCTAGCAAAAAGAGCAAGAAACGAATTAAATAATAAAAATAAATTCCAACAGTAACCCAATTAAAATATTTATGCATATTCAGGTAGATTATAATTTTATATGAATTTAGAGATAAAAATCATCTCATTTGAAATTTTTATGTAAAAGTTATTAAGGTCTTAGTTTGGCTCGGTTTGGAAATTCTGAAAAAAGAAAAGGGAGAGAGAATTTCTCTCTCTCACAGGTGGGACCCGCTGCCATTTCTTTTTATTTTTGATTTCTTTTTTATTTAGTAATATACTAGAGAATGACCGGTGGGCCCTATGTATTTTCTTTTCTTTTCTTTTCTTAAAGGAAAACATTTACTAACAAGTGGGATCCACGTGTCATAGGTTTGGTCTACACGAATAGTGTATGGACTCGAGTTCATGTGTGCAATGTTTCGGTCCACACGGTGTGTCACTGTGCAATTAATGGCCTTGGGCCCGCGTGTCATTGACTCCAAGTGGAAACCCAGATCATTAAAACCCTTGATTTTTGTTCGTGGGCCCGCTTGTCATTGAGATTTGACAACATTTAACCGACATCTAATGATTACTTAACCCTAATGACAGAGATTTGCATATTTAATGACATGCTATAGTATGTGTCTCGTTCTGACAGAACCGAGAAGTCTCGGGCGCTTCCTCACTGTGCTTGTCGCCGGCGGTAGGAGGAACGGTGACATGGGTGAGTGACCAAAATGGAACTCCCGCACACTCGCGCGCACCTGATGGTGCCAGTGGCGAGGTCCACGGTGGCCCGTAGTGGCGGTGCACCGGAGTTTGGCGGTGGGGGTGCTACGGCCACCATGCCATTTTGCAACCTAGTGACACTCTTAGCTAAAAAGCGCACGCATAAGCTCCTACGCAGTACTAGAAACTCACCGGAGCAATGAAGATGGTCGGAGTTGAGTCGGTGGCAAGGTTCCTGGGGCAGCTGCAATGCTTAATTGTGGAGGGGATGACCTAAGCAAGGAGGGGAAAAAGAGAGGTCAGGGAAGCTCATGAGAGGTGAGTAGATGGTGCCAGAGAGAGGAATTGAAAGGTGGCTCACCGTACCGAAGTTGGGGAAGAAAGGAAAGGTTTCGGTAGAGGTTGGAGAAGAAGCAAACTCCGACAGTTCCTGTGATCAAAAGATGAAATCAGTATGGGGAATACATCCTAGGATCCCAAAATGGCGAGGCGGCATGTCGACCGAAACTTGTAGCTTGCTCTGAGGTTTGCTTTTGGCGAAAGAGAGGGGGAGGAACAGCAAGGGTGGTCAGGGGAGGAAGAGCAAGGCTCAGGGTGGCCATTTATAGGCAGTGGGCGGAGAGCATGTGAGTTCTAGCGACGCTCGGGTGTGTGACGCACAGGAATGGGCGAGGCCGAGGGGATGGGTGAGTGACGAGGGCAGGTGAGGGCGATGCAGGTGAGAGCATTGTGAAACTGTTGGTGAAGGTCGAAGTCTGTGGTCAAGCTCGGGTGGTTGTCTCGCACGGGTGAGTGGAGCTGGCCATGGCGCTGGTGAGCTAGAGCCGTGTGCTGCGCCGCATGGAGAATAAAACCTGAAAGGTGGGGTCCACCGGTCAGCGGGAGGAGGTAAGGTAGTTTAGGTTTTCTGGTTTTCCTAAAAATGGTTGAGGGTTTTGGGAATTTTTAGACATAGTTGTCGAGCTCCAAAATTCATGAAAATTTTAGGGAAGGCTTCTGATGCTGTGTAGATCCTTGTTTAATTTTTCTGGGGTTTTGTTTTGTAGGATTAGATCTGACAATTAGAGGGAGTTGGTGAATGATTGCAGTGCCTTATTTTGCAACTTACCAAAGAGTATCTGCGTTGAATTCAACTAGCAACCAAATCTAACGTACTCGTACGAGATTGTCACCAAGTCATAGTGGTCGAAACAACTCTGATCTATTCCACCAGTCACAGCTATTATCGACAACTGGTTGAACAACACTACTTGTGATCGAAAAAGGTGAAGTCGATCCGGTCGATGGATTTGCGATCACCTATCAACACAAGAACTTGTCGAAGACAGAAATATGCAGCTAGTAATGACTAATGTTTTTTTGTGTGTACATATGATCTATTATTTCTCAACCATGTTCTGTGGCTACAAAATGCTCTCTCGGTACCCCTAAAACCCTAGCACAAAAACACTGAAAAACTCTCTGCCAAAATCCACCGCAAAAAGCCTCAAAAAGTCCCCCGTTACTCTTAACCTCTTCGGCCTTTATATGCTAGCGCCCTAAACCATGTCCTTATCAACACGGACACATAATCCTTTCTCTTCCGAAAATCAGGGGACTCGAAACCCTACAAATCTCGAGTTTTCCAATATCGCTAAACCTTCTAGTTATGAACGCCTTCCATAACTCTTCACGCGTCAAAGCCTCCAAGACGGAACCTCCTGTAGCTTCAACCACGCATCATACATTCACCTTTGATCTCCATGTGTCCTAGCATGAGCATGACCACCCTATGACATCCACGAGCACCTGAACCTTGGATTTTCCCCACCTAGTTCCGGTCTTCCTTGTCATCGACCATGACTGTCTCCACGCTCAACCTGCACATGCAAAGATCAAAGAACATTTTTCTGATACAAGTTCTCCAACTTGACAAATATAAGTTCACACACGCATATCACACTCTCATTTATCAATAAACACGAATTAGATTATCCACGATCTTAAATTCCAGCTTTCAAAAAAACTCGAGATCACTCTGTGTGGATTTCATGGGGATATGCTCCAGATCTTAGGATGATGTGACAATTGGCAATGGCGTTTACGATTTGTCGTTTCACGCGTTTTCGACAAAGCTACTGAGCATTACGGGCGAGGCGGTCCGACCGGTCTTTGCCGCGCGGTCCGACCGGTCCCAAATCGGTCGGACCGGCCATCTGAGGCGGTCGGACCGGCGATGACCAAAAGTGTTCAAATCGAGCTGGGCCAAAAATAGGTGTTGTAGACAAGTAAGGGGATCCCAATGCACTTGGTCTCATGATTTTTGGAGCCTCCAGTGAAAAGTTCTATTGGTTTAAAGTTTCGAAGGTTTGGATTTTGGGAGCTTGAATTTGGCTAAGTCTAAGGCGGTCCGACCGGCTCACGAGGAGCGGTCCGACCGCCATGAAATGCCTCGACCGCTCACCGGGCGGTCGGACCAGAACTACTTGAACGTTGGCCAACCGTGGCGATGTTGTTTTGTTAGGTCAAAGTCATTGGTTTCATGGCATATGATTTGCATGATGCATGTTTTGACTAACATGGGTCAAGTTGTGAAGAACTTGTTCCCGAATTCGTGTTTTCTTATGCGTGGTTGTGCGGTAGCTTGGTGGTCAACGACGGTCAGCGGCGAGGAAAATCGGGACTAGACTTGAAGAGTTGAGGTCGAGCGATCGGCGATGCGGGTGAGGTCAACGACTCAAGCGTGACACAAGATGGACAAGGGTGACCTATTGGCGAATCCATGACACATGGTGAAGCGGTTTAGGTCAAAAGTTAAAGACGGCGCCGCAAGCGTGCGTGTGTGACCCGTTTGTTAGTGGGCCTTAACGGAGCCCAATTAAGTCAAACCCTAAGAGTTTTAGGCCTCCACTATAAATAGGAGGAGATGGTGGTTGCACCTCTCTCTCGCCTTTTATGTTTCAAAACCCTAATTGTCTTTAGGGAGTTGAGGTGGAGGCTAGGGCTCTTGATGGTTTGTGGTGAATTTCGTGATCCTTGATTGTCTCTTGATCCATGATGGTGTGGATGTAATCCGGCATCAACCACGAAATCAATCTATGCAAGGTTTGCTTGAGATAAGTCTCTTTTCGTTCTTGCTTTCAATTTCGTGTTTTTAGGGCTTTCTTTGATCCGCGAGTTTGTGATTGATTCTTTCCGTGAATTAGCTTGCTGTGATATGTGTGAATCTATCTAGCATCATCTTGATCATCAATCTCTCACGAACAAGCTTTAGGATCAAGTTTTCGTTCTTGCCCGGTTTAGACCTTCGTTAATCAATTGGCAATTGCTCAAGATCGTTCCAAGAATTATCATAATATTCGATTGGAATAGGTCCTCAATAGCATAGAGAAGGTGTGTGCAAAGTTTCGTAAAGTTTGGAGTTGAGAATCAAAAGTTAGACCTAATTGCAACCGTCATCGGCTGATTTTCTTTGTTTGGATCGGTTACGTAGATCGCCGGTCCGACCGCCCGTCACCACGGTCCGACCGATTTTGAGCGGTCCGACCGCCCAACATAACAATGGTCCGACCGCCCGACAATCGGTCCGACCGGTTCACTACAAATGATCGACCGCCGATGCTTGTATTGCTTTGATTCTTGCGATTATTGTCGCATTGCTTAGGGGTTTTATTGGATTCAATACTAGTCTTCCATTTGTCTTGGTATATTGATCTTCATAGCTTTCTAATAGCTCTTGGAGTGAAATTGTATTGAGTTCATAATTTGTGAAAAAGTGGCGTGCTCCTATTCACCCCCTCTAGTCGCCTTTACGGTCCAACAAGTGGTATCGAGCACGGTTAGTTCAATCTTGATCTTAACGGTCCACCGAACTTTGGCGATGGATAAGTTTTCTACTAAACCGCATATCTTGATGGGCACGACTATGCCTATTGGAAGAATCGTATGCGCGTCTTTCTTGAGAGCGAGGACAAGCTATTTGGGATGTTGTTAGAGCCCATTGGTTATTCTGAAATTGCTACACATACGCAATTCTTTTGGCTAACAACAATAAGGCTAAGAATCTTTTATATGGTGCACTTGGTAGACAAGAATATGATAGAATTTGCAATCTTTCAAGCTGCATGAAATTTGGAACACTCTCGAAACATATCATGAGGTTCGTCCCAAATCAAAAGGTGCGCCAAGCTGTTTACAAGCGTGAGTACAATAAATTCGAGATGCGTCTGGAGAGAGCATCGATGACATTTCGATCGCTTTAATAAAGTAATTAATCAAATGAAAGTTGTTGATATTGAATATTCTCAATCTGAAAATGCCACCCATCTCTTGGTCGCAATCAACACCAAGGAGTGGGAGATGAAAGCTCTTGCTATAGAAGAAAATGTTGATCTTTCAAGTCTTACTTTAGAATTGCTTTATAGTAAACTCAAGACTCATGAAATTAAAAGAGTTGATCATCCTAAGAAAGATAATTTAGCTTTGGTAGCAGATCCTCTCAAAAGGTTTTTGATGACTCTTGTGAATCTTCTTACGGATTTTCATTTGCTTGTTTATACGCTATTCATGAAGAGGAGCTTGAAAGTATTCACGAAGCAGAGTTAGCTCTTCTAGCTAAGAAATTCACACGGGCCTACAATAATGTGAGAAACAAAAGAGAGGTGGTCCGGTAACATGCTATGAATGTGGTGAGCTCAATCATATCCGCAAATTGCCCCAAAATTTGAAAGGTAAGAGCAATCATAAGGAAGGAAAGCCGACTTGGAAGAAGCCTCCTTTCAACAAATCAAGGTATGAGGCAAATAAGCTTGTGAAGGCTGCTCACCGAGTCCTTGCAGCTTTGAGGATCAATCCTTGAGCGATGTGGATCCGGGAGTGAGGAGGACAAGGAGGAGGAGATCCCTCAAGGCAAAAAGAAAGGGAAGGCCAAAGACTTCACTGGCATGTGCTTCATGGCTGACACGGAGGACATTGATGATAATGAGGTATCTTTTACTTATGATGAGCTTTCTGCTAAATATGATTCTATAGTTGAGCAATTGCTTAGTCAAGATGAAGCGCTTGAATTTGTTATGACAAAAATAAGAAATTAGAGTCAAAGATTAGCAAACTGAAAGTAGAGCTTAAAACTGCTAAGACTCTTGAACCTGATGAATGTTTATCTTGTCATGCTATGCATTCAGAAATTACCAAGTTACAATCTGCTCATAATATTTGTGTACAACAACTTGAGAATGCTAAATCTGAACTAAATGAAATTAAAAGTGCTCCTTGTGAAAAATGTTTAGAATCTAGTAAATTGATTGCTTTTGATGTATTTGATTCTAGCCCTTGCACTTCATGCTTAGAAAAAGAACGTGAAATCAAAGATATCTTAGAAGCTGCTAGAGTCAAATATGCTAAGCTTAAGGACAATATTGAAAATACTACTTGTGCTTCATGTTCCACTCTTAAGCTTGAAATTGCTTTGTATAAGGAAAAATCTATGGATAAAACTTGTGATGCTTGTGTTAACTTGAGAAAAGAAAATACTTACCTTCATGATACATTAGAGAAATTTTCTAAAGGTAAGAAACAATTAAACATGATTCTTGACAAATCTAAAACTCCTTATAAGAAGCAAGGTTTAGGATTCAATTCCTTTCAAGACAATTCAAACCCAAAAGTCATTCAAGTCTTGGAAAAGGTTTAATTGAATTCAAAACTCAACTGCAAAAACATCTTTTAAATCTGCGGGCTTTGCCCAACCTTGTATTAATTCGAATGGTGCCTCTTCTAGTGGTACCAAGTACCATTGCACTTATTGCAAAAAGGTGGACATTTGATTGAATCTTGTTGGCGTGGGTTGAAAAATGATAGGAAAAATTTTGATAGAATTTCATTCATGCAACCTAGAGCTTCTATGAGACATGGTAACTTGAAAAGAATAAACACGGATTAGGATTTTCTCTCATGCAAATCATTATGTTTCTAGACATCCTAATTCTAATGTGTATCGATGGCGGTCGACCATTTGTGGTCACCGGTCGACCGTTTTGTTACAGTCGACCGCCCAAAGAAGCGGTCGAGACCGCCCATGGACGATCTAAGTCTCATGTTAAGTTAAACATTGCTCGTAATCAAATGTTAAATGAAATCAAGGATAGTACTTACGGTTTGTATACTCCTTGCGGGCGTGTGTCTCGATCTTGGATTCCTAAATCTTGTTTATCTAATCCCGAGATTGAGACACATCGTTTTTGCTCCTTGATTTTCGAGGATTATCGCGGAAAGGGAAGAACACGTGGTTCGTTGACTCGGATGTTCACGCCACATGACCGAAACTCAAAATGGTTCACCTCTTTCACGCGAGCAACGGTGATGACTTCATCACCTTTGGAGATGATACACAAGGCGAATTGAAGGAACAGGATCAATTAGGGTAAACAACAAATTCATTCTAAAGGATGTCGCTCTTGTGGACAAGCTTAGGTATAATCTCCTTCTGTTTCTCGACTTCTTGATGATGGTTATGAGGCATTTTTAAGAAAAATGCTTGTCGTGTGCTTGATTCTCTTGGTGAGCTTGTGTTTGGAATCTCTAGAGTTGGTAGAATTTTTGGGTGACTTTTCGAGAATCTCTTCTTTGGATCTCTTAAATGTTTGCTTACATCTTCTTCGATTTTTGGCTTTGGCATCGACGTTTGGGGCACATTGGTTTTGATCATTTGGCGAGTTAGCAACCTTGATCTCATGAGAGGTTTGCCTAAGCTCAAAGTTGTCAAAGATCTTTGTATGTGCACCTTGTAGGCATGGCAAACAAGTTGCCGCCTCACCCTTCTGACTATGGTTATGGTGACGGACCGGGACGGTTGCTTCATATGGATCTTGTTGGTCTGCTAGAGTCCGTCGATCGGTGGAAAATGGTATATTCTTGTCATAGTCGATGATCTTTCTAGATATACTTGGGTGTTCTTTCTTACTTCAAAGGATGAAGCTTTTGGTTATTTTCATGATCTTGTTCTTCGTTTGGCTTGAGCTTCACGGTGCTTTGAGGCGATTCGCGATGATAATGGCACGGAGTTCAAAAATGCTTCTTTTGCTTCTTTTTGTCTTTGGCGTGGTATTGAGCATCAGTTCTCCTCTCCACACGTCCCTCAACAAAATGGCGTGGTGGAAAGGAAGAATAGGACCTTAGTCGAAATGGCTAGGACGATGCTAGATGAGTATAGCACACCTAGGAGATTTTGGGCGAAGCTATTACTCTTGCTTGCCATATTGCCAATCGTGTCTTTTGAGACCTTCTTTAGGCAAGACTCCTTATGAGCTTCGTTTTGGTAGAAAACCCTCATTTCGCATTTTGAGTTTTGGATCAAAATGTTTTATTCTTAAGACAGAGCAATTTAGATAAATTTGAATCAAGAACTTTTGATGGGATATTTACAGGTTATCTGCTCATTCTAGGGGTTTTCGGGTTTTTAATCTGAGACTAACATTATTAGGAGACTTGTAATGTCACTTTTGATGAGACTAGCCACGAGCTAGATCAATTACTCTGATGATGATTCTGGTGTGAGAGAGTATTTTTGTGGAGGAAGATGAGGACGAAGCAAATGTCATTCCCTCATCTCTGCTGCTGAGGCACCCATATTGATACAAGAACACCTACGTCTACTTCACCTTGATTGAGGCTCTCTTTGCATCATCATCATCGCGATACTGCGGAGGTCGAAGAAAGCGACATCTCACCCGGCGCTCCGCCGCATTCAGAGACGGCATCCTCGGAATGGATAATAGGTAACCTACATGAGCGAGTCACTCGCTCGGTATAATGATCCAACTCTCTACTCTCATTCGGCTTTTGTTGCTTCTTTTGAACCCGCGATATATCACATGCTTTATCGATTCTAGTGGGTAAATGCCATGCATGAGGAGTTAGAGAATTTTGAAAGAAACAAAGTTTGGAACCTAGTAGAACCTCCTAGTGGTCATAATGTTATAGGAACCCGTTGGGTGTTTAAGAATAAACAAGGTGAGGATGGTTACGTGGTTAGAAATAAGGCAGATTGGTAGCTCGGGGTTTGACCAAGTTGAGGGTTAGATTTTGATGAGACATTTGCTCCTGTTGCTAGACTAGAAGCCATTCGCATTACCTTGCATTTGCTGCATCAAAAGGTTTTAAATTATATCGGATGGATGTTAAAAGTGCCTTCTTAAATGGTTTCATAGATGAGGAAGTGTATGTTAAGCAACCCCTGGTTTTGAGGATCCTAAATATCCAAATCGTGTTTTCAAGCTATCTAAAGCATTGTATGGTCTTAAACAAGCCCCTAGAGCACAGTATGATAGACTTAAGACCTTCTTGCTTAAAAATAATTTTGAGATGGGTAAAGTGGATAAAACCCTATTCATTCTTAGGCGTGACAATGACTTCACGCTTGCTCAAATTTATGTGGATGATATTATCTTTGGTGGTTCCTCTAATGCTCTTGTTTCGACTTTTACGACACTATGTCTAGGGAATTTGAGATGAGTATGATGGGAGAGCTTAATTACTTTTGGGACTTCAAATCAAGCAATGCAAGGAAGGAACTTTCATCCATCGACGAAGTACACTAAAGATCTTCTCAAGCGCTTCAACATGGGTATTTGCAAGCCAATTTCCACTCCCATGGCAACTTCAACTGTTTTGGATCGGATGAGGAAGGAGAAGTCGTGGATCAACGCGAGTACCGCATGACATGATCGGCTCCTTCGTGATTTGACCTCGAGACCGGACATTCACTTCACGGTATGCTTTGTGCAAGATTTGAGCGTCTCGAGAACTTCCCATCGCCAAGCCGTTAAGCGCATATTCGGTATTTACACTCTACCCTCTTATATGGCATTTGGTATTCTGCTCTTGACTTTGTCCATTAGAGGCTTTTGATTCGATTTTGCGGTGTCGGTTAGATAGGAAGAGTACCTCGTGCACTGTCACTTCCTAGGCACTTCTCTTGTATCTTGGTCTTCTAGAAGCGGTCTTACATTGCACAATCCTTCTTGAGGCGGAGTATGTAGTCTTTGCTAGTTCTTTGTGCTTGATTTTGTGGATGGCGTCCATTTTGAAAGATTATGGGTTAAACTTTGCTAGTGTTCCTCTTTTACGTGATAACATACGCTATTAATATTGCTAAAAACCCGATTGCAACATTCTAGGACTAAGCACATAGACATTCGCTTTCACTTCCTTAAAGATCATGTTGAAAAAGGTGATATTGTGATGCACTTAGTGAGAGTCCGATGCTCAATTGGCGGATATTCTTACCAAGCCATTAGATCAAACCAGGTTTGCAACCTTAAGAAGTGAGTTGGGGGTAATTTATCCCTATGGGTTGGTTTGAGGGGGAGTTTGTCCTTTTTCTTATCTTTCCTTGTTCTTTTGATCTTTTATTGTTCTTTTTACGAACTTAGTGATCTTTTCGAACTTTTTAGGTTTTAGGTTTTTAATTGCATCTCATTATGTCATATTGCATTCATATGAAAAATACAACAAGTGGTATGAAAAATTAAAAAAATTTGCATTGTAATATAAGATTTTACCTTATCTTATAAAATTGATGAAGCTTTGCCTATTACCCTTTGGAGTTTTGTATTTCAATTCTTGCTCAATGTCATGTCTAGTTCTTTGACTTGCTAGAATTATCATGCTTTTACATGTGTAGCTAAGTCTTTGCTATATGAGCTAGAACCTTTTAAACAACTCAAACTAAGAAATTGCAATTTGTGGATGTTTTAGCGAGTTGCGTAATTAGTGCTCCTCTTGTGACATTGGCCTGTCGAATTGCTTTGTTAGCTCTTTGATCTAAAATTGACCATTACTTGAGCTTTTGTGTTCTTGAGATTCTAAAAGCTGCTCTTGTGAAAAATGAAAATCAAGATTGTCTTATGCTTAAATTGTGCCAAACTATTCTTACGAGACCGCTTGTCAAATGACATGAACTTGGAGATAGTTTGATGAACGAACGATCTCATGGGGACCGCTTGTCGAAATGACATGAACCTCAAGATTTGTCGCCCGGTAGAAGCTTAGAAAGAGTTTGTGGATGGCTCCTAGTCCGGGATCTTCTTTACTAAGATATACCTTTAATCAACTTTTGGTGAAGCTTAGGATGAGTTTGTGGATGGCTCCTAGTCCGAGGATCTTGTCACTAAGTTAGATCATTAGTCAACTTCAATATTCAATGCAAATGAGAAAAATGTTGACAAATGGGCGTTTACAAAATATTGAGCAAAATGATTCAATACGGGACTTGATTGACTCTTCTTGTGGTCTTTGTTAGATTTTTGATCTCACTTTGACATTTGACATGGCCAATTTCACTTTAGGATCCTGTTGATGAACTTCTTTGAATTTGAGCGTTGCTTAAATTGATCAAATCTCTTGCTTTACTTTTGAGCCTTTGTGCTTAGCTTTGATATATATGTCTTACCATGATCTTGCTAGTATTTGTCGGGCTTGATATCTTTGTTTGTGCATTATTCGAGATACTAGCTTGTTCTTTTGGGTAATCTCCAAAGCTTCTTGTAATCAAAAATTGAAAAATACAAAAATTGAAGCCACTCCATTGCACTTCATGCATATTCCTCTTTATGCTTCTTTTGTTTACGCTTCTTTCTTTATTCTCTATTTGTTATCCCTGGATGAGAGTGATTCCTTGATGAATCCATTGTCAAAGGGGAGAAGATGTGTTAAATGAAGATATTTCTTTGGGAGAAGATGTGTTAATGAGAAGATTGGGGAGAAGTTTATACAAAGGAGGGCGAAAATTTGAAATTTGATGATCATAGTGAGGGGAGTTTTTGAGTTGCATTCTTATTGTCTTATTGAATATTACGAACTTGAATTGCATTCTTTTATACTCACAATGATCATAGGTCAATTGAACAATTGTTCTTTCATATGGACCTCATGTGAGAATTTTGACCCTTTTACGAAATCAAAGTTTTTATGCTTTCTTTTGCCTTGTCTCACATGCCTATACTATTACGATGCCGGCTTGGTCATTTTCATTGCTTTTTCTTGCTTATGGACCAAGTTGTGCCTTTGTCAAAAGCTGAGTAAACTTCGTTTTCAAACCTCTTACTTACATTTTACGGATAATTGCCAATGTGTTCATCAAGGGAGATTGTGGATTTCATGGGGATATGCTCGAGATCTTAGGATGATGTGACAATTGGCAATGGCGTTTACGATTTGTCGTTTCACGCGTTTTCGACAAAGCTACTGAGCATTACGGGCGGCGGTCCGACCGGTCTTTGACGGCGGTCCGACCGGTCCCAATCGGTCGGACCGGCCATCCGAGGCGGTCGGACGGCGATGACCAAAAGTGTTCAAATCAGTGGGCCAAAAATAGGTGTTGTAGACAAGTAAGGGATCCCAATGCACTTGGTCTCATGATTTTGGAGCCTCGATGAAAAGTTCTATTGGTTTAAAGTTTCGAGAAGGTTTGGATTTTGGGAGCTTGAATTTGGCTAAGTCTAAGGCGGTCCGGCCGCTCAGGAGGCGGTCCGGCCGCCATGAAGCGATCCGACCGGCTCACTGGAGCGGTCGGGCCGTAACTACTTGAACGTTGGCCAACCGTGGCGATGTTGTTTTGTTAGGTCAAAGTCATTGGTTTCATGGCATATGATTTGCATGATGCATGTTTTGACTAACATGGGTCAAGTTGTGAAGAACTTGTTCCCGAATCGTGTTTTCTTATGCGTGGTTGTGCGGTAGCTTGGTGGTCAACGACGGTCAACGGCGAGGAAAATCGGGACTAGACTTGAAGAGTTGAGGTCGAGCGATCGGCGATGCGGGTGAGGTCAACGACTCAAGCGTGACACAAGATGGACAAGGGTGACCTATTGGCGAATCCATGACACATGGTGAAGCGGTTTAGGTCAAAAGTTAAAGACGGCGCTTCGCGAAGCGTGCGTGTGTGACCCGTTTGTTAGTGGGCCTTAACGGGAGCCCAATTAAGTCAAACCCTAAGAGTTTTAGGCCTCCACTATAAATAGGAGGAGATGGTGGTGCACCTCTCTCTCTCGCCTTTTATGTTTCAAAACCCTAATTGTCTTTAGGGGAGTTGAGGTGGAGGCTAGGGCTCTTGATGGTTTGTGGTGAATTTCGTGATCCTTGATTGTCTACTGATCCATGATGGTGTGGATGTAATCCAGCATCAACCACGAAATCAATCTATGCAAGGTTTGCTTGAGATAAGTCTCTTTTCGTTCTTGCTTTCAATTTCGTGTTTTTAGGGCTTTCTTTGATCCGCGAGTTTGTGATTGATTCTTTCACGTGAATTAGCTTGCTGTGATATGTGTGAATCTATCTAGCATCATCTTGATCATCAATCTCTCACGAACAAGCTTTAGGATCAAGTTTTCGTTCTTGCGGTTTTAGACCTTACGTTAATCAATTGGCAATTGCTCAAGATCGTTCCAAGAATTATCATAATATTCGATTGGAATAGGTCCTCAATAGCATAGAGAAGGTGTGTGCAAAGTTTCGTAAAGTTTAGAGTTGAGAATCAAAAGTTAGACCTAATTGCAACCGTCATCGGGCTGATTTCTTTGTTTGGATCGGTTACGTAGATCGCCGGTCCGACCGCCCGTCACCACCGGTCCGACCGATTTTGAGCGGTCCGACCCTTGACATAACAATGGTCCGACCGCCCGCAATCGGTCCGACCGGTTCACTCTGATGATCGACCGCCAAGACTTGTATTGCTTTGATTCTTCTTGATTATTGTCGCATTGCTTAGGGGTTTTATTGGATTCAATACTAGTCTTCCATTTGTCTTGGTATATTGATCTTCATAGCTTTCTAATAGCTACTGGAGTGAAATTGTATTGAGTTCATAATTTGTGAAAAAGTGAGCGTGCTCCTATTCACCCCCCCCTCTAGTCGCCTTTACGGTCCAACACTCTGTAAAACCGGTCTTACTGCTGTCTATACGTTGGTCATAACGCTATCCGACCAGATACGAGTACTCAAGGTACTCGAAGAATACAAGAATTGAAGCACTCGTAGCCTACGTCTACTTACTATAAGCGTACGACCACTGATCAAGAACCAACGACCTGTAACACCCTGGTTGTGCGAGAGCCAGAATGTTACCTAAAACTGCTAACACAACCCGATAATATGATTAATCTCCAACGATTTAATAGTAAGAACCAAACTAGGGATTAAGCATAATAGATCTAGCATGTTAAACATCCTAAATTTCAGCAATTATCAATCACTACTAACTGAGCATGAATCAATAACTAGTTTGACATAGGCGAAACAGTTCCCAATGACAATCATCAGGAAAGCTTATTATTACAATTCAAACTCCTAACTGCAAGATAATAACAAATTTATCATTTCTTAGGTGATGTGAATGAGTTCATCCATGTGTCTACTCCCTCCCAAACATGCCGTCTTCAAGGTTCACTTAAAATAAGCAAACACAGTAAGGGTGAGTCTACAACTCAGCAAGTACAAAATAATACCATGAACAACAAACACACAATAGGACAGAATCTGAAACAGTGGAAATCGCATGAATAGATGCACAAGCTTGTCCTTCTCTTCTGCTTATACCGGTATATCTAGTGAACACCCGTCAGTGTTCACTTATGCCCGTATTATCCAAAATACGGGAATCCAAGGCCCGTTTGAAGAACATTTCAAAACGGGGATCCAAATTGCCCACATTGGAATGGTGGATCTTACTTGCCCATGTTGGAATGATGGGACTTCACTACCCACTCCCGTGGGTGTACCAAGAACAATACTTGCATGCATGAATAAATTCGATGGACAAAGAATAAATTCGATGGACAAAGACATAATATTAACAGAACCATGGTAATCAGTTATGGCTATGAACAAGTACGAATCAAACATTAGTCACCATTCATTCATCGAACAAGGAAAAACACATATCAACACATCCATACAAATGTACTTGCCTTTATCGCTACGCTGTGCGGGGAGGCAAGGATGATGCCCCTAACTACGGAACCCCTTCTCCTACACAAGAGAATTGCTAACATAAGAATGCTGTAAAAAGTAGACTCTACTCACACCACTTAACCCGTCTTCCCAAAGCCCAGGGTTTGGATATTGGTTCTACTCAATTTACCCGACAGTCTAGCGGAAGGTCACACTGGACAACAGTACTAAAACTTCCATATCTTTTACTACGAAGCTCAGAAAGGAGTGGTCTTAGACTCTATAGAAACATAACGAAATCTTCTACGATAACCTAGTTGGCAAGGTTTTCTGATTCGGCAATCTATTATATCTAATGATCATATGAAGTTTCTGTACCTATAATCTGTCAATCAGAACTACTACGGTAGAAGAAAATTCGTATCTTTTGATTGTCTCAACCAAAAATCAAGTTATCTACCAATATGAAAAGCTTAATGGATTTTCTATAACTTTCATGTTGGGTAAACTCTTTGATTCGGCCTCTAACTAAATCATATTGGCTACACAAAGTAACTGCTAATTCTCGTCAGCCCTTCTAGACAGTCGCAAAGAAACCATCATAACTTCTAGACTGTAACTCCAACTTGAGTGATCTTTATGCCTATAGAAAGCTAAGAATGAGAACTAAAACTCTCTAGGAGATGACCAATCCATAAAACGCACGAAACCTACCCAAAAATGATGACCAATGTCGCTGTTTCAAACCGATCTACTACTGGCATCACTAAAATAAATCGATTAATCTACCAAGCGATCGGGGATCGAGTTTACCCTTATAGAACCGCTAGAGATCGACGTCTCACTGTATGAACGCGCCCTTCCTCTCCTCTTGCTTCCTCCCCTTTCTTCCTTCTCCCTTTCTTCCTCTTCCTTTCTTCTTCTTCCTTCCTCTCCTTCCTTTCTCCTCTTCTCCTCATCTTGGTAGAGCAACATGGAGGGGGGCACTACAGTACCATGCTACAGTGCTATGGGCACTGTAGCTACAGTAGCTACTAGGGTTTTCCCCCTCCTTTCATACGTGGTCGACCCTTTATGGGCCTCCTGGGCCAAGGCCCAAGGCCCAGGTTGCCGAAAAACTACAAAACCCCCCTTTTTCTTATGTCTAATTTTTCTTTTGAGAGCTTTCTTTCTTATAATAAATTAGAGTATTACACAACCACTGATCGCAAAACCTACGACCACTTACCAGAAGCCTATGACCACCGAACACGAAGCCCACGACTACCGATCTCACAAATCCTACGACTACCGACCACGAAACCCACGACTACCGATCATGAAGCCTACAACTACCATCCATCGACCATCGACCAGGCACTGTAGCTTCGACTATCGACTAGTCACTATAGCTTCAACCATCGACCAATCACTGTAGCTTCGACCATCGACCGATCGTTGTAACCCGACCATCGACCGATCCTTTGTAAGCCGACCATGCAACTCCATCGTCGCCGTACTTGTTACACACCTCGACTTACGAGTGAGTACATTACTCGGTTACTCGGATCTCTGATGCTCGAAATCTATCACTCGCTACCCGAGCTACGATGCAGCGTGAATACGATGACTCGGAGCTACAATATTCTGAACTATATTACTCAGTACTTGAAGCTATAATACTTGTAGCTATAGTACCCTGAGTCTAGTTGAAAAGGATCATTGAGTATCATCGATTAGACCACCTGATACAAGGTATGATTCGACCACTCACACTGAAAATCCAACAACTGAAACTTTCACAACCGCAAATGTCAATACAACCCAAATATCCATTATTCATCATCATGAAGTCTACGACAAGTCCACATAGTCTTTTACGACTAGTCCACATGGTCTAACAATCTCCCCCTTATGAAAACATTGACAACACTTCAAAAACGTGAGTTGAATTTTGACAGAAAAGAAACAAAGAAAGTTTCAAAGCTGCAAAGCGAGCAATTTTGACAAAAGCACAGCAACAGTCGTAAACACGACATCAGTCGTAAAAAACAGCAGCAGTCGTAAAGCAGTAGTCGTAAAACTCATCCTTAACACACCGTCACGGTAGAAAACTCCCCCTCAACATAAGAATTTTTCTCCCCTTTGACAATATAATCATCAAGAACTTCAGAGAAGGAAAAATTCCCAAGAAAGGAGCAAGTAGAGTAAAAATCAAGAAGCTTTGTAGATTATCTAAGTCAGCTGTGCATTGATTTAATAGATTGACCAAGTCATCTTTTTGAGTAGAGCTATCTAGATCACATAAAGTCATATACCATATAGCAAAGTCCAAACCAAGTATTTTAGAATGATTAAGAAATTTAAATTACTGACAGGCATCTCAACAATGACCAAACCGAATATAAAGAGCACAATGAGATATCACAAAGAGAAGTTAAAGCCTACGAAGTGAGGTAAACGTTAAATCTAGATGAGCTAGTAGTTCCATGTAACAAGTGATTATTCCAACTCAAGTCTTAAGCATGTGACATGCTCGGAGCATACTTCTTTTCAATGGTGGTATACTTGTAGCATATTTCTTTTCAATTGCGGCATGCTTGAAGCATATTTCTTATCATTGGAGCACATTTTATGCTCTTTTTTGTGTGTATATATACATATACATATACATATATATATATATATATACACATATATGTATATGTATTGCTTGCTTGAAGTATACATCCTTTCAAAAAAAATTCTCATTTTTTTTATAACATGCCAATTTGAGTGAACATAAAGGGATTGCAATAAGAGACATATGAGCTTCAAAGTTAAGATTTAAAAAGGACTCACAAGCAAGCTAATCCTTTTCGATGAACATCGCAAAGCAATAATTATAATCAATCTAGTCACAGTCTTCCGCTATGTCATCTTTAGTTCAAATGTGGCAAAGTAGGTGTAACCAGTCAGGATTAAAGCTACACAGATATGAGTAAATATGATAAAGAGAGCTCTACACATCAATTGATTTCAATAGTTTGGATTTGATGAATTATTTGACAAGTATAATAAATAAAGCTTCTGACAGTTTAAACAACAAGCTCCCCCTCAAAATAATCCCATCGGATGCAACACACCCAATTCACTTCGCAAAATAGCAAACCGTGCAGAATCAAGTGGTTTTGTGAGAATATCAGCCACTTGAGAATCTGTATCAATAAAATACAAAACAACATCTCCCTTTTCCACATGGTCTCTAAGAAAATGAGACCGAATATCATTGTGTTTCGTTCGTGAATGTTGCACGGGAGTTTTAGCAATACAAATAGCACTAGTGTTATCATAGTAAAGAGGGACACTATATCTAAGTCTAAGCCAAAATCCTTAAGCGTAGCTAACATCCAAAGCAATTGTGAGCAACAAGAACTAGCAGCCACATATTCAGCCTCAGTAGTGGAAAGTGCAACAGATAACTATTTCCTAGAAGCACATGAAACAAGAGATGTGCCTAAAAGTGACAAGTGCCAGAAGTACTCTTCCTATCAATTCTACAACTCCCAAAATCCACAACTGAATAAGTTCTAAGGGTAAGCATGATGAAGAAGAATACCATAGACCAAATTATAAAGTTGACTGAAGATACCTGAAAATGCGCTTAACTGCCTAGCGATGTGAAGCACGTGGGGAGGTTTGAAAGCGAGCACACAAATATACAGCAAAGTGAATGTCTGGCCTTGAAGCAGAGAGAAACAAAGTGAACCAATCATGCTTCTGTATTCTTTTTTATCAACAGGCTCTCCATCTTAGTTAGGGTCTAGCACTGTAGTGGATCCCATTGGTGTGGAGACTGGTTTACTTGTCCCCATGTCGAAGCAACGAAGGAGATACTTAGTATACTTGGTTTGATGAAAAAACCAGCTTTGATTGCTTGATATGAAAGCCTAAGAAGAATGTGAGTTCTCCCATCAGGCTCATATCAAATTCCCGGCTCATAATATATGAAAACTTGAAAACAAGAGTATGAGAGGAACCACCAAAGATGATACCATCCACATAAATCTGAATGAGTAAAAGATCATTGCCATGCTTGAGAGTAAACAATGTTTTATCTACCTTGCCCATTTAAAAGTTATTTTTAAGTAAATATGATTTAAGTCTATCATACTATGCTCTATGTGCTTGTTTTAAACATATAAAGTTTTGGACAATTTGTAGACATGATCAAGAAATTTAGGATTTTTAAAACCAGGTGGTTGTCTTACATACACTTCTTCCTCAATATAGCCATTAAGAAAAGCGCTCTTAGCATCCATTTGATACAACCTGAAACCCTTAGATGCAGCAAAAACAAAAAGGATTCTAGTGGCTTCTAATCGAGCAACGGGTGCAAAAGTTTTACCAAAATCAAGACCTTCTACTTGGGTAAAACCCTAAGCCACAAGCCTGGCCTTATTTCGAACAACAACACCATCCTCACTTTGTTTATTCTTAAAAATCAATTTGGTTCCAATAACATTTTGACCATGAGGAGGTGAAACTAAAGTCTAGACTTTATTGCGCTTGAAATTTTCTAACTCCTCATGCAAGGCATTAATCCAAGACTCATCAGATAAAGTGTGAATTATATCTTGGGGTTCAAAAGAGGAAACAAAAGCAACATGAGCATATGAGACATCAGAGTTATACCTGTTGCGAAGAACTCTCTCATCTAACTCACCAATCATTTATTCAGGAGGATGATGTCGTTAAATGTGCAGAGGAGCCTGTGGTGTCGTAGTTGACATAGGTGTGGCAGTAGTGGCTTCTACCTCATTGGAGGTAGGATCAGAGCCACTAGTTGTAGACTCCATCGGTGTAGATACATGTGTCAAAGTGTGAATCGGTGCTACCCTTTCATTGTTGTCAGAGTCATAGAAGATGTCTTCGGGTACGTTATTTACTTGTATACATGCATTGTCATGTCTAGTACTAGGAATAGCCTCATCAAAAGTTACCTCGCAGGTCTCGACAATTTTGTTAGTTTCTAAGTTGAATATACGATAACCTCGGGTGTGAGATGCATATCCAAGTAAAATATCATCTGAGGATCTAGATTCAAATTTATCAAGATTTCTATATTTAAGAATAAAACATTGACATCTAAACACCCTCAAGTGAGAAATATTAGGAGAATGATCAAAACAAAGTTCATAGAAAGTCTTATGCAATTTAGCTCGCAAAAATACTCTATTAGAAATGTAGCAAGTAGTAGAGATAGCTTCAGCCCAAAACTTTCTAGGTGTAGCATGTTCATTTCACATTTTTCTAGCCATCTCAACCAACGTTCTATTTTTACGTTCGACAACACTGTTTTGTTGTGGCACATGTGCTGAAGAAAATTGATGATCTAACTATTTTTTAGAACAAAAAGAAGCAAAAGAAGTGTTCTTGAATTCAGTTTCATTATCACTTCTAATTGCTCTAAGTGCTCCTGGGAGTTAGTGGCAAGTCTAAGGGTAAGCTCTCTAAAGTGATCAAAAACTTCGTCCTTAGATGCCATGAGAAAGACCCATGAGTATCTAGGGTAATCATCAACAAATAACAAGAACATACCATTTACCTCCAGCTGACTGAACTCTTGCAGTACCTACAGTGTCCATGTGCAACAATTGACCAGGTGCATCAGTCATAACAAGTGTGAGAAGAGGATGTGAAGCAGATATCATCTTACCGTGATGACAAGGTGAACAAATAAAATCCAATTATCTTTCCAATTTAAGATTAGGTAATTCTCTAACAAAATCCATAATATTGATACGAGCAAGATGATCAAAACCAATATGACCTAGTATACTGTGCCAGTGGAGTAAATCCTTAGAATCAGATGAAATAAGACACATAAGATCAAGGGATGAAGAATATAAGAAGTCACCCTTAAACAAATGGTCAACTCGAATAATTTTGCATACTAGATCGCCAGATGAATCTAAAATACAGCATGAATGCATTTTAAATCTTACCTCAAAATTATCGTCTATCAACTGTGAAACTGAAAGCAGATTATAGCTCAAATTACTGACAATTGCAACGTCTTTCAGAATGAATTTGTCATTGATGCGCACAGTACCTTTTGCAAGAACTTGTCCTTGAGCATTGTCCCCAAAAGTAATAATCTCATCAGTGATAGCATGAGTGAGGGAGGAGAACCATCTATAGTGTCCGGTCATGTGGCTAGAGCAACCAGAGGCAATAAACCATATGTTCTCCTTCCGCTTGCGATGAGCCTATAATGCATGAACAATCGTCGGTATCTTAGTACTGGGGTTAGACAATAAAGGTTTAGGTAATCAACACTAAGATACGCGACAAACAGAAGCAACAACCGGTAAAGAAAAAGACTTTTGACATTCTGGGTACTGCCGGTCAGACCGTAGTTGTCATGCCGGTCTGACCGCCGGCCGGTATGACCACGTGACAGACGTCGGTCTGACCGCCGGCGAGTATGACCGCGTGACATACGCCAGTCGTACTGGTCCAGTCGCAAAAACTCCCAAACCTATAGAAAATTATTTAGAGGGAGTAAAGTAATGATTAGGAGCTTGATCAAACTCCACTCTAGTACAAGAAACCTTCCTTAACCTATCTTTCTTTTCTTTCTTTGCTTTTGAAAGTAAAATTGAACCAAATGACCCTCTACACCACAATAAGTGTATTTATACTTGTCTTGATGAGAAGTCCTATCTATTGCCTTTTCAGCACCCACTTGGGTACATGAATCCTTTGCAATACCAGCTGATTTAAAAATAATTTATTTTGGCTCAGAGTCTACTTCAATTTTTCTAGGTTTAAGAAGCTTAACAATCTTAAGAGGATTATTCTTGCATGCTCAACAATATTTAATCCTAGACCCTGATGTTTAACACTAACTTTTGACTTGTCTAGGATCATGTTCAAAATTTTTAAGATACTCATTTTCTTTAGCTAGAGTGAGACAAGTTGTGCATTTAACAGATTCATTCACAAGTTTCTTAGATGCACTAGACTGAGCCAATCTTTCTTTTTGGGCAAAATTATTAAGTTGTATAGTCAAAGCTTTTATTTATATGGTAAGTTTAGGACAGTTAGAGCAAGAAGATATATCATGATAAAGTATTTGTTGAATTGTTTCCTGAGATAAAATAAGTTTAGCTTCTAGCAATCCACAATTAGAGCAATTTTTAGTTTGAGCATTTGAAATACTTGACTCTAAACATGTAGATGAACTAGACTTGAGCTTTTCAATTTCATTATTTGCCATTTTTAATTTTTCATCACACAAGTCATGCGCCATCCTCAAACCATCAAATTTAGCATTTACATTCCTAAGTTGAATCAATTTTGATGCATTAATTGACCTAGCAGTCTACAACTCAGAATGTAAAATTTGACAAGACTCACATGATTCTTTATCAGGAATAGAAGCTCTAAGTCTATTGCTTTTAGAAGTTAAACTTTCGATAAGACAATTATTTTCTTTTAGTTTCTTTTTTGTCTTTTTCAGGTCAGTAGCAAGTTTAATCAAACCATCTTCAAGCTCATCATTTGATGGTCTTACCTCATCGGAATCACTGTCATCATCGTTGTTGTTGTTGTTTTTCGCCATAAAGCACATACCCGTGAAGTCATCGTTTTTCTTCCTTTTACCTTTAGTATAATCTTTGTCATGGTCGTCGTCGTTACAACTTTCATATTCTACATCACTCAGATTAAGATGCTCGATAGCAGAAAACACATTTTCAGCAAATTTCTGATGAAAATTTCCACCCTTGGTGTTGTTGTTCTTGAATGGCCGACGACGATAATTCTTATCTTCCTTGATCACCTTCCCCTTGATATTGGGACACTCCATCTTAATATGGCCTGGCTCGCCACACTCATAACACTTGATCGAACTTGATATGCCTTGTATGCTCGTGAGGAGATCAACAACAAATCCTTTTCAGGGAGTTGTTCGAACTGTTCCTTTGAAAAAGAAGACAAAGCAGACACCGAAAAAGAACTCGACGAAGCAGCCTGTACGTGGTTAGTCACAAGTACTAAAGATGAAGATTTATCAATATTAGATGGCAAAGCCTCCATCTCATAGGTTTTCAATCTAGAGAAAAGATCATCCATGGTTAAAGTATCTAGATCGACAGTTTGATTGATAGTTGTGACAACCATCAATCACTCAGAACTTAAAGATCTTAAAATTTTAGTTGCATTCTCTTTATCAGTAGGAATAACATTGACATCGTGCAAATTACTCAGTATTTTTTCAAACCAGGCAAAAAGATCATCAATAGCTTCACCGGGCTTCATAGCAAAATCAGAATATTCTTTTTGATAAAGATTTTTATGTACTTTCTTAATTTTAGTGGTTCCTTCACGATAATCGCAAAGAATTTTCCATATTAAGTGGACATAATTTATATGAGCTACACGATCAAATTTTTTACTAGAAATCCCTTGAAACAACAAGTTACGAGCTTGAGAATTTAAATCAACATCTGTTTTATTTATATTAGTAACAGTAACCGGAGCCTCATATGGTCTAGAAACCTTATTCCAAACATCACTACCTTGAGTCTCAATATATGCTTGCATACGACACTTCCAAAAGACAAAGTTAGTACCATCTAGCATAGGGGACGATACACATACCTCTCTGACGCCATAGCAACCCGCTCTAATACCACTTGTAGGATCGGATACAACAATCAGAGGAGGGGGTGAATGATTATAGTGCCTTCTTTTGCAACTTACCAAAGAGTATCTTCATTGAATTCAAATGGCAACCGAATCCAACGTACTCGTACGAGATTGTCACCTAGTCGTAGTAGTTGAAACAACTCTGATCTGTTCCACCAGTCACAGCTAATGTCGACAACCGGGTCAACAACACTGCTTATGATCGAAGAAGGTGAAGTCGATCTGGTCGATGGAGTTGCGATCACCTATCAACACAAGAACTTGTCGAAGACAGAGGAACATGCAGCTAGTAATGACTAATCTTTTTTTTTTGTGTAGATATGATCTATTATTTCTCAACCATGTTCTGTGACTACAAAGTACTCTCTCGGCACCCCCAAAACCCTAGTACGAAAATACTGAAAAACTCTCTGGCAAAAGCCACCGCAAAAAGCCTAAAAAAGCCCCCTGTTACTCTTAACCTCTTCGGCCTTTATATGCTAGGGCCCTAAACCGTGTCCTTATCAACACGGACACAAAATCATATCTCTTCAAAAAATCAGGGGACCTGAAATCGCTCAAATCCGGGTTTTCCAATATATCTAAACCTTTCAGTTATGAACGTCTTCTATAACTCTTCACGCATCGAAGCCCCCAAGGGGGCACCTTCTGTAGCTTCGACCACGCATCATGCATTCACCTTTGATCTCCATGTTTCCCAGCGTGAGCACGACCACCCCGTGACATCCACGACCACCTGAACCTTTGATTTCTCCCTACTAGTTCTGGTCTTCCTTGTCATCGACCATGACCGTCTCCACGCTCAACCTGTATATGCAAAGATCAAAGAACGTTTTCCTAGCACAAGTTCTCCGACTTGACCAATATCAGTTCACACACGCATATCATGCTCTCATTTATCAATAAACACGAATCAAATTATCCACGACCTTAAATTCCAGCTTTCAGAAAAATAACTCGAGATCACTCTGTAAAACCAGTCTTACCGCTATGTATACGCCAGTCATACCGTTGGCCGACCAGACATGAGTACTCAAGGTACTCGAAGAATACAAGAATTGAAGCACTCGTAGCCTATAACTACTTACTATAAGCGTACGACCACCAATGAGGAACATACGACCACTGATCATAAAGCCTACGACCACTTACCAGAAGCCTACGACCACCGAGCACGGAGCCCACAACTACCGATCATGAAGCCTACAACTACCGACCATGAAGCCCACGACTACCGATCACGAAGCCTACGACTACAGTCCATCGACCAACCACTGTAGCTTTGACTATCGACCAACCACTGTAGTTTTGACTATCGGCGATCCATTGTAACCGACCATCGATCGATGGCGTAGCCCGACCATCGACTAGTCATCGTAGCCGACTTTGCAACTCCGTATCGCCGTACTCGTTACACACCTCGACTTACAACTGAGTACATTACTCGGAGCTCTACCACTCGGTACTCGGATCTACAGTGCTCGAAAATCTATCACTCGGTACTTGGAGCTACAGTACTCGTAGATACAGTATTCGGAGCTACAATACTCTGAACTATATTACTCGGTACTCGGAGCTCGGAGCTGCAGTACTCTGAGTCCAGTCGAAAAGGATCATCGATTGTCATCGATTAGACCACTCGATACAAGGCATGATCCGACCACTCACACTGAAAATCCAACAACTAAAACTTTCACAACCGCAAATGTCGATACAACCCAAATATCAATTATTCATCATCATAAAGTTTACGACCAGTCCACATGATCTAACATGTTTGTTGTGTACTTTTCTCTAAAAATCCTTCAAGTTCCTGTTGGCTTTTACTTTTATTAATTGATTTGAGGAAATTTTCCAAAACATGCTTTAGTTATTTCCCTATTTTATTAACAGTACAATTATGCTATGTTTGGATTTTTATTTATTATCTTTTATTTCAATTTATTTTATTTGTCCATTAGGTTTATGTTTCCAAGAATTAATGTTTAGGTTTTAATTAAAATAAACAAAAACCAGGAGTGAAAATTAAGATAAATTAAATGACAAGGGAATGCATCAAAACTTCTAAAAAATCTATATTTTTATACATTCGAAACATAAACCCAAAATCGTTACCTCCAATGTACTTCAAGTATATATAGAAGAGTTGCTCTAGCTGCTGCCAATCTTGTCCGGCACCTTTACAGAACCAAAGTCCATTGAATGTGGACGTAATACATCCCATCCCATAGGTTAAAGCGCATACTTAGATTAAGCGTGGTGTCATACTGTCAATGAAGCACGTCAGTGTCATTGGCAAGGTGAGATGAGTGCAAATCAGGCAGCGCTTGAGCCAAGTTTTCTAGTTTTTTCCTTTCGTTTCCTTATTTTTAGAGTCCAATTGAGCTATATATAAGTTCCAGTGGCCGTAGCAAAGCCTGAGCGCAATTGGATAATCATTGGCCTGTGCCATCCATGACAACATTGTGTAGACAATTAGTCCAAACACGGCACTCTTGGTGATCGATACAGACGAGATCAATTGTATCGTTTTTGTTTCTCTCAGGTGTAATTCATAATTTGAGTCAATTACAGAAACCTGTAGGTACCGTAGCTGGAGTAAAATAATAATAATTTAAGGGGTTGTTTGGTTGATGGCAAAAATGAAGTCAAATCTTGACAAAAATATCGTTGAGTGGACCGTGGCCAAGCTAAATTTCGGTGTTATCAATTTTCTGATGAGCGATTTCCTTGCCCTCGCATTACCTGTGTATGACATTGGATTTCATTACGGTTAACAAAGTTTTGTGGGTGTTACTAAATTTTGATAGCAAATCAAACATTAGCCAATTTTCGTTGATATTACTAATATTTTGTTTGTTTTGCAAGGGTAGCAAACCAAACAACCCCTAAGGCATACGTACGAAAATAACAAAGCCCAAGGTATTGTAGCCTAATCGCTGCACGAAACCACATATAATTTGAATGGAAACTAGTTTTTGAGCGGCATAGTTGCAGCTATCGATGAGTAGCAGTGACAGTGACAGTGACAGTGACAGTGACAGAGATGCTTCAACAGCCTACTTGTATCATTTTTTGACGTGAGTCCACCCCCTGGAGACAGCATGGTTGTGTCTTTTGGCGGGCCCAAGTAAGGATACCATTTGAATTACTTGGTAGTTTACTGCAAGTTTAGTTCACAATACCTAGGGTTATATAAGTCAACTTGGGCCACAATTTACTTACAGAAACTTCTCCTAGCTAGGCTACGAGAAAGACGCACCAATTAGGATGTAACCTTGTCTCCTCCAAGCAAAGAATATCTACTGGTCGATAGGGCGCTTGTGATGGAGCCAGGCTTGGCAGTTACGTGCGTAATGATGTGGAAATGCTTTAGGTTTCCATTGATTGGGGCTTGAATTGAAAGGAGTTCCGCACTGACAGGGGGAGGGGGTAACAGGTTGGTGGTGCCCTTTGCTTTTGCGGTGAGTCGATGCCTCGAAGGATCCGAATGTTAGGCCAGGATGAGATCCCCCAACAAATCAGAGCAATGCGTAAGGGGGCTCCTGATGAGGATTTCCACAGACCAATGCAAAAGCAATCAGTGCAAATGTTTCCCATCAAATTAAGTACTTGAAAATCGAAAGGGAAATGTACCTAATATGATCTTTACAATACACAGAAAGCAAATATTCAAGTGTAGTTGTCCATGACCATTTGGGCAGGGGGGAGAGTTAACCTTAATAAGATAGATCTGTGTGCACCTTTTATAATGCGTATAGTTATATAATGGTGTTTGCGTATAAGCATAAAGCGCATCTGGTGTAGTGGTATCATAGTACCCTCCCACGGTACTGACCGGGGTTCGATTCCCCGGATGCGCAACTTTTTTTTCATGCTTTTTTTAAAAGCTTCATTTTTTTTTGTTGTTCGAACTTGGAAGGGTATATTCTGGATGTAAATAATCAACTTTTCCATTTCTGAACATTATTTTTTTGCTCAATTTCCCAGAGATGTGCAGATTGATGCTATTAGTCGAGCGTGTTATCAATCTAGCTAGTTGAGCTGACCTACAATTGAAAGATTTTTTTTTTGCGAACCAAGGGGCTAGATTTTCTTACTCAATAGTTTGAGTACAGTCTTGTAACAGTCAATCAGAGATAAAATCAGGCACAACTGCACCACTATCTAGCACACACATGCGCCGCCTGGTTACAATCCCGGAGCGCAAACACTTAGCTTAAAAGCTAAAAAAACTCCTACCTAGCCACTGAATTTCAGCAAGGATGGCTGACAGCTCTGAACGAAGGAAGTTGTCTGTTCCACAAATTCGCCAGTTCATGTGAATCGGTAACGACCCATTGCTCAGCAAGCTGCACACCATCTCGGCAAACCATCGCGTCTACAATAAAAGCACTAGCCACAGATTATACTCTTTTTTTTGGTTTTGTTTGCAGGGGTAATGAAGTGTAACAGCAAAATATCAAAATTGGTTAATTCTGCATATATTGAGGATATTTTTTGTTTAATAACTGGTATAATTTTTTCGAAACTAATAGCTGGTATAAACTCTGATGTAGAACCAATACTTGTGACAGAGGCAGATGTTTGTGGGCTTTGACTATATCCCAATAATAGGCCTGGTCGTCAGTGGACTGTGGGCGACAGATGTACGTGGGCTTCCACCAGAGAGACGCTGCTCTTTTGCACATGCATCTAGCTTGAAGGTTTGGGACCTTGGATTTCACCAGGTTATATATCAATTAGTGATCTGCATGGGCTGTAAGCAATTAAAGCTTATATATTCCACCGAATTGGCGTCTCCATGTTTTTGGTTCAGAGCTACAGATGCTTCTGAACTGGAGAATTCATTCTGCATGCATGGAGAAATTTGCGTGACAGGTCTATTTTGTTGCCCCGGTGGTTTCCCCTAAAATTTTCAGCTTGTCCATTTCATTCTTACATCTACTTGAATTAATCGTTGGGGTCTCGGAAAAAACCAGTCCCGTTATTTTCCAAAAAGAAGAAGTTAAAAATCAATATAATCTCAATCTCAGTAGATCATACCTCAAGATTCGTGCTTAGGTCAATTAAGGTTTTGTGTTCCTGAGCTAGCCCCCAACCAAAGAGTTAGGGTGGTCCGTGCAGCGCTGAAGCGAGGTGCATTCAGCGGCACGTACGGCTGTGTGTGGGGTGGGGGTGGTGGGGACAGGAGAGGGAGAGAGGAAAGGGTACTTGAGTGAATGGGAGGTAGTTTAAGGTTTACACAAATCTTGAAGTGATCCTAGAGTGTAAAATTATATTATATAATAAAATTTAACGGCATGTGATTTACAGCTGATAAGAATTTTTTTTGAAACATGCTAGAAATTGTCATAATAATTTGGAGAACCCTAATTCTAAAGGCTTGATTCGATTGTTGGCATAAGAGATATAAGAATTTGAATAATTCTCACAGAAAAGAAAAACACATCACCCTTAATTTAGTGGACCCTACTTTTGAAAGGTAGATATTTGATAGTTGCCTTAGAGATATATTAATTTTAAAAAATGAAAAAGAGATAAGCATCGCTAACCATAGTCCATATACTGAGTGTGTAAATTTGCTAGGCGGGCCCACCTGCCCCGTCATCTCTTTCACACACGGAGGAGACGGATCTCGAAATGAATAGCGCTAATGAAATACAAAATAAAAAAAAAAACTATAATGTACTTTGTTTGTGAAAAGGGGTTTCAACATCTGAAATGGCACTATATATACCATAATACTGTACAGCGCAATAAACCCGCAGGGGCCAGTAGTCCAGTTTTGAAAAAATAAAATAAAAATCGAGGTGATTGATGGCTAGCTAGACGGCCCCTTAATTGATTATGAAAGATACGATATCGTGCATGTCATTATTTATATATAAAAAACATATATAAGGGTACGCCAGAATACGTGGATTGCACTGCCTGCTGTATCGATCTTCTGTGCTACTTACGTAGGCAGCAATCAGCTACGCACGTAGCTAGCTAGCAAGCAGAGCAGAGCAGAGGCTAGCAAGTAGCCCATCCGCATCATCACCCCTACGAAGATGCCAATGCAAGCTACGTACGGCAGCAGCTCCATGGAACGCATGCACGGCAGGCTCCCGGCCAAAATCGCTGGAATTGTGTGTGACACGTGAATATACAAAAGAGGTAGTTGATTTATATTAACACGTGTTACAAGGTTGAAAGTGTCTAGCACAGATCTAAAAATGGTAACGTCTCGTAGGATTTTTGTTCCCGCGCCGGCCCACGCAGCGCGCGTGCTGCCATGCAAATTAATACCTCGTCACGCATCAACACATCACTGGACACTGGGCTCGGTCATTGTTCAAACACCACGCACCCAAATGTTTTAGAAAAAAACATAATATTTATTATGTATGCGAGGCATATGTATTAGTAAGTATACTAAAAATACGTTATGCTGTCTGTGCATCCTGAATTCCCAATTCAGCTGAGTAGCCGACAGCTCGCCACCACGCCACACACGTCCGCACGGCCCACTCGGTCAAGCACCCAAGCTGCACAACACTACCAGCCCACCCGCCCAACTCCAAGCGACGAGCCGAGTAGCCGACAGCTCGCCAGTGCGCCACACACGTCCGCACGGCCCACTCGGTCAAGCACCCAAGTTGCACAACACCACCAGCCCACCCCCACCCAACTCCAAGCGACGAACGAAGTTACGAAGCCGCAGCCCGCACTAAGGCACTCAGCGACCCACTTTCTCCCACTCCCCCACTCACTCATGCGGCCGAGAGCCCGAGAGCTCAGCTAACCCTATTCGGCTCTCCCTTTCCTCCCCTTTCTCGATCTGTGGTGGCGGTGCAAGGATGCGTGGCAAGGCGGCGAGTGGTGGGGCTAGGGTGAGTGCCGAGCCGGAGCCGGGGATGGAGAGTGCGGCATGCGGCAAGCGGCAAGGGGAGGGAAGCCCTGCGGCACGCGGCAGCGGCGCCGAGGCCGAGGCCGAGCAGGAGTAGCCACCGGCACCAGCGCAAGGAGCGGTGGTGGCATGCGAGCACGCCGAGATCAAGGAGAGCTGTGCTGGTTTCTTGTCTCTTGGTGACTTCATGTGAGATTTGTGTGTTGTGTGCAACGGTGCATCTGATATATCATTTGAATTGAGGTCTGAGACTGAAACTGAGGATTGGATTTGCCGCTTTGATTTACTGCAAAATTGGATGTGCATTGTGCTTGACTGCCTGTTAGCTTGTATGTAGCTTGTATATATGCAATGTAATAATTAAATAATGTAGGGAAGATTGGCAGTTTGGCACTGATTGTGATTGGCTCCTTATTTTCAGTAGTTCTGATAAGCGGGTGTGCCCACATGGATGGAATCAGATTAGCATTCGGTACTGTCGGTCTGTCGCACTAATTGTTACTTGTTAGCTTCACGCCTTCATGGTTCATAGCTTGTATGTAATGTAGTCTGCACTCTGCAAAAGTGGTCAGTGGATGACTGGATGTGCATCGGCTCAATGGCTCATGGAATCAATCAATCAGATGAAGCATGCAAAACTAAGGCACGATCTGATATGATAAATAGTTACGATAATTTGCAAGCTTAAATCACTATAGTCAGACAGTGGTGTGGTCAATTTAGCAATCATTTACATTTGTTTATGTTTGATTACATCGTGTCAGTGATCAATTGCTAAAATCACCTACGAACGTATTTTTAAAAAATTATTTTGTAATTTCTGTAAAATATTTGAGATATTGTCTATAGTAAGAATAATTTGTACTTTATTTTTTAATTTATATTATAAATCTTTATATTTTACATTAAACAACGTATTTATAACTTGGAACCCTCGTTCCAGAAATTCTGGATCCTCCACTGCACTCGTACATGTCCAAGAGATATCTCCCAACCCATAACCGGTCGCTTGCACGCAGACGCGGATGTATACATACGATCGATCGATGCGGCAGGAGAGAACGACGGCATGAGCGCCACGCGCGCACAAACACGTCGCCCGAGTTGTAGGCTTTGCCCGGTGCGTGTAGGCTTTGCCAATCGCATGTGAGTGTACTTTCCAAGGTGCACCCCGTCGCTCGATGGTCACCACGTGAGCTTTGGGAGCTAGCTTGCCGCCCAAAGAATCCAGGAGACTGTACGTTACTATGTACATGAATGCATACATGTGATCGATCTCATCAGATGCCTGTTCGTAGCTACCAAAAACCTCTATATGTTTACCGAGTATTCGCGTGAAAACACTCGAGACGGTCCCAAGTGTTTCATAAAGCACTCGGGACAGAAAGTCAACATTCGGTAAAAATAATTTTCTCGAGTATTTTATAGTACACTAGGGAGATAAAGACTAGAGACAGCAGTCATGCACTTGAAAACGGGATACCCACAGGTCTAAACGAGGTAAAAAGAATTCTGAGAGCCCTTTATTTCGCTTACACTCGGGAGAGATGTATGCCAATTTTTTTCACTGCCACACGCTTTTTTTGCTGTGCTAACCCTACTCGATCCCCAGTCTATTTCTTGTCCGCCATCTCCCCTTCGGCCTGGTCTTGCATCGCGCCCGTGAGCGCCTCCCCCTCACGCATGCTCGGCCCCTGCGCCGTCTCCACCTCGCTGATCCACCACCTCGCTGCTCCCCATGGTGATTTCTTTGGTGCCGAAGTGCTTGCCTCCCTCCCTCTCTCGGTCCCCCCACGGCGTCGCCTCCGCCCACCTGCCGACCTGCCGCCGCTACCGCTCGGTTCCTGGCCCGGCCCAGCTCCACTGCGGTCTCCACGTGCCTACCCTCTTGCGGCTCGGCTGCCTCTAGCGCCACCTCCCTCTAGTGGCCATGCGCGCCCCACAGTGCGCTGCGCTGAGTGCCTCTAGGCGCGCCACATGCTCGCTCTGCCCCTGCTCGGTCCCATCTTTGCTCGGCCAGCACTCGCCTCCGGCTCACTCGGCTCGGCCCTTAGGCCACCGGCTTTGATGGTGGTGGCCGGATGTGGATTCATTTTCCACCCTCTCCCCCTTACTGAGATTTTGGTTTTTGCTTTTGAGTTGGTTTCATTACTGATTTCTGTTGCTTGATGTTCATGAATGAACAAACGTGATGGAGTGGGTTCTACGCCATGGTTGTCGTGCACTGAGGTATACTCCCCCTCTTCTACTCCTCTACTTCTCTCTACCCCTCCCGTTGCTTTGTGATGTGGAAATGGATGAATGATGGTGCTATGGTGGTGGGTTTGGTCAATGCTCTGTGATGTATACTGAGGGCAATTTTTGAGGTTCTCATCATCTGTTAACAACTAAAATTAATAACTTGTTGTTTGTTGTATTATGTAACCTGGTAATTTTTGTACACAGTCTTCGACCTATGGGAAAGTCCTTGTGCTTGATGGTATTGTCCAGTTGACTTATAAGGATGAATGTGCGTACTAGGAAATGATTACTCACCTTCCACTTTCAATTCTTCCACCCCCTAAAAAAGTATATATTCTGCTCTCTGTTTTTTAATGACTGAAAGTTCCTATTTGCAACATTTAGATGTAGCTTTTAGTTCTTAATTTTGTAAATTTGAGATTTGTTTTGTTTTTCCTCCAGCTGTGGAATTCACAAGTTGCTAATTTGGGAAGCAGCATTGAAAAATTGCAAAATATGTTTGCCAGGTGCTAACTACTGATATTACCTTTCTCATGTTCCATTCTGGTACTAGTTTCTGCTTGCCTTGCTCATTGAAATGTTAACGATGTGGGGGCGTAAGAGTTAATGGTCCTGATATTTCCTTATTATATTGGTGCTATGTGACTGAACTCCAATTTTGTTTTCAATATATGAAAAGATGTGGCAATAAAAGTAAATGATATGTTGCAATAAAAGTAAATGACATGTTGCATTTTTTAGTAGAATGATATTGACTTCTTTGGTTATCCATGCTTTCGAGAATATATCTATGATATGTTGCATTTTCTGTTGAAAGATGCCTTTTCATTTTTCATGCTGCTCTTTGTAGGTATCTTGATGTAATGGTTTCTGAAGGCTTGGAAATTACACAACCTGCTTTGGACCTTGATCTATCAACTGATATTCACCACCGAATCACAATCCACAACAAGATGACAAAAGTGCATAGGTGCGTGTGTCTTTCTACTTTTCACTTCTAAAAAATATGAAAAAATTCCTTTCTTTTCCTAATCAATTCTTTTCTATGCAGTAAATAAATTTTTTAATGTTTCTGTAGGAGAATATATGACAACCATGCAAGTATGAATTGTTCTGATGAAAGTAAAGGACCTCTGTGCATAGGGTAAAGATTGAAGCTTTAGCCTTATTCAGTTATTTGGGAGCTATCCTGAATCATATTTTGCCATTGCTGTTTTGTTTGTAGACCTCATGTTTATCCAGTTCCTTGCTCTGCTTTATTTGAAGTTTTAATATACTTTATTCTGTGATTTCTAAAAATGATCAACCTTTAGGTCATATATTCTTTGAGTTTTATTTATGTTTCTGATCGGCTACATTAAAGCCAAAAAGTGCCATATATTCTTTGAGTTTTATTTATGTTTCTGATCGGCTACATTAAAGCCAAAAAGTGCCGCTTTGTTGGATAGTATTGTGATCCATCAAACACAACTAGATCATGCAACTGATTGATTCTTGAGCAAATTCTTATGATCCCATTCCAACAAACTTGATTGTTTGAGAATATTGTAAATTTGTAATTTGTATTCTTGGATAGGTCAGTTGAGGGCATGGCACCAGTTTTTTCTTGTGCCACTACTACAAAAGAGGCTATAGCAGACGGCCCATCACAGACGGTTCCTTTGGAACCGTCTGTGTTGGGTCTGTCAAGCTATCTTTTATGGCGGGCCTATCACTGAGACGGTTCTATTTCGGAACCAAATGCAGCGATAAACAATATCCTGACAGTTCGAAATAGAACAAATGCAGCGATTTCTGTGCTTCATATAAATTGGCCGAGACATCCTCTGCGCCGCCTTGTGTCTCTACCACTTCCCTTCCTCGCCCTAGCTCCTCAACTGCTTTTGTGTATACCGCTCCAGCGCCACTTCCTGCCCTAGCTCCTCCAACTGCGCCACTTCCACCCCTAGCTCCTCAACTGCGCCGTGTCTACCGCTCAGCGCCACTTCCACCCCTAGCTCCTCCAACTCGCGCCACTTCTCGCCCTAGCTCCTCGGCTGTGTTGTGTCGCGCTCAGCGCCACTTCCTGCCTAGCTCCTCCAACTGCGGCTCCTCCTCTATCTTGGTATGAGCACATGATCTTGCACCGTCAATGTTTGAATAAATAATATTAGCCATGCAAATCTTAGTTTTGAAACCTTATAACTAATGAACTAAAATTTGACTTAGGAGTGGTAACTTTATAAAATTGAATTAGGTCTAATAATCACTAAAATTTGAGTTAGGATAATTAATTGGCTTAAAAATAAAATTTACACAGGTTCACGATGCGGTGGGGTTTGGGTCAAGCAATATTGCATTTACGGTTCGGTATTTTAGGTTAATAAGTGTTGTATGAGGTGATGCCTATATTTGGGTTGCATGATTGTTCAATTGAGATAGATATCGATTGTCGAGAGGTAGGGATCATGGTTGTGGCCGTAGGCATGGCTACGCTATGCCACCGCGTGTGGTACATAACTAGTGAAGAGTTTTCTTTCAATAACCTTAGATACAAATGTTGGAGAATGAGTTTATATTGCACATTTTCGTTTGCTATAAATTAATCGCTAATCAATTTGACACTAATTTGTTACATGCGTATTGTAGATGGATCGAATCTGGATGTACGGTGTGACCGTGTGAGTCAAGATTACATTAATGGCGTGGTTGCTTTTAGAAGAGCATTGGCGGGGATATGTTGAAGAAGGGATAAATTTTATGTCTTGTCAGTGCATTGATTGCGTAATCGAAGATGTTTAACAACGCGCGCAGATCGAAGCGCACTTGATTGAAGGGTTTCAAAAAGGGTATACATGTTGGACCGATCCACGGTGAAGAGCAGATTATACGAAGTTAATAATGGCGACATCACCGAGGAAGTCAACGATTTGGGATGTGGACTATGCTTTTGATGAGGATAGGGGCACGATGACAATCTGGATCGGATGCTACGCGATGCAAAGAGAACTACTGATGAGAGAGAGTTTTGTAAATTCGAGGGCTTAAGGGAGGACTCGGTGAGACCTTTGTTCCACGGTCGCAAGCGGAATACACAAGGTTGTCAACCGTGCTTGAATCTTTGAAATTGAAGGCAAGCAATAGTTGGTCCGATAAGAGTTTCACGGCGTTGTTAGGTCTCCTAGCGGACATCCTTAGGAGGGAAACATGTTGCCCTTGACACCACCTATCAAGCAAAGAAGGTTATTTTCCCATTGGGAATGGAAGTAGAAAGAATACATGCATGTCCGAACGATTGTATCCTCTACAGTAAAGAGTATGCAGACATGCATTATTGTCCGTGTGCAAAGCATCCGATACAAGCGTCAAAATATCGCTAAGGTGAAGCAAGGACCTCCTGCTAAGATGTTGTGGTATCTACCTATAATCCCACGTTTGAAGCGTTTATTTGCGAACCCAAAGGAGGCAAGATTGCTGCGTTGGCACTCGTGAGGAGCGTAAGAGAGATGGAAAGCTAAGACACCTGGCGATTTTGCCCGGTGGAGAAACTTCGATCGGAGCTTGAAGAGTTCGGTGCGGGCGAGGAACATAAGGTTAGGGTTGAGTACGGATGGAATGAATCCTTTCGGTAACATGAGCGTAGACATAGCACTGGCCCGTGAATCTATGTATGTACAACCTTCCTCCTTGGCTCTGTATGAAGCGGAAGTACATTTTGATGTCACTACTTATCCAAGGGCGAAGCAACAGGGAATGATATTGATGTGTACCTAGCACCATTCTTTGGAAGATCTTGTGACCTTTGTGGAGCGAAAGTGCAGTATGGGATGCGTACAAGCGAGAGAACTTCACTTTACGCGCCATGTTGTTCTCGCACCATCAATGATTTTCCTGCCCTTGGTAACTGTCAGAACTTGATACAAAAGGAGCCAAAGCTTTGTCGCCTTGCTTAGATGCTACGGAGAGTGTATGCATTTGAACAACTCAAGAAAGCGTATATATCGTCACCGTAGGTTCCTTAGAGGAGTCACCCATACCGCAAGATGAAGAAACAATTCGACGGAAATAAGGAAGGCGGTTCACTTCAAGGGCTTTTAGTGGGAAAGAGGTCTATGATATGGTTAAGGATATCGATGTTGTGCTTGGGAAGGGGCGTAAATTAAGAACCCGTGAGAAGAACATCGGAAGAAGCGGTCAATTTTTGGGACTTGCCTTATTGGGAGTACTTAGAAGTTCGCCTTTGCATCGGCGTTATGCACGTAGAGAAGAATGTATGTGATAGCTTGATTGGTCTCTTCTTTGAACATTAGTGGCAAAACAAAGGATGGTGTTAACGCACGCGGCGTGACTTGGTCGATATGAACATAAGGACCGAGTTAGCGAAAGAGACCGATCTGGAGACGAACGTACCTTCCCCGACTTGCTACACTCTGTCCAAGGCCGAGAGAAATGAAGCGTGCGAGCTTGCAGTGTGAAAGTCCGTCTGGTTACTCCGCTAACATTAAGAAACTTGTTTCTATGCAAGATTTGAAATTAATTGGTATGAAGTCGCATGATTGTCGTGTCTTGATGACACAAATGCTTCTGTTGCAATTAGGAGTATCTTGCCGAACAAGGTCCGAGTGGCAATCTTGAGGTCGTGTTATTTCTTCAACTCAATTGCTCGAAGGTCATCGATCCCCAAGGACTAGATGCTCTGCAGCGAGGTAGTGACGACTGTGTCATCTTGAGATGTATTTCCTCCGTCATTTTTCGATATCATGGTCCATCTCATTGTTCACCTTGTGAAAGAGATAAAGATATGCGGCCTGTGTTTCTCGTCATATGTACCCGTTCGAGAGGTACATGGAATTCTCAAGTCCTACGTCGGAATCGATCTCGTAGGAGGCGACATCATCGAAGGTTATGCAACGGAAGAGGTCATTGAGTTCATTTGTACTTAGGTTTAATAGTTATAGCGACATACATGAGTAGGTACCATGGATCCTTTTAGTCATTATACCCAAGAGGAACAACGTGATATATCTTGATTCCCTAGTCGAAAGCGATCACGACTTGACGTTCGCAAGGAATACTCGACAAGTATGATCATTTCCTCCATACATAACTCTATTGTAGTCTTCCTTCGTTTGAAATGCCCGAGGATAACTTTTTCAATTATGTAGTTCGTTCATCTCCTATGTTAGCCAACAAGGAAGATACATGGATCCAAATACCAACTAACACACGGGACGAAATTTCCGATGCGGCGCTACAACACAATAATCTGTATATATCATACTTCATAAAAATTTGTCTTCAAGCGACTATCGTACATATGTAATTCTATTTTTGCGATTGCCACCGGCAAAAAATGATGAGCTATGTGCATTCTACGTTTGCCATCATATGCAGGAAATCATTAGTGCTAAGATGAAGAATCCGGAGGTTTGTCAATCTCGAAATAATTTTTCTGTAATTGTAAATTCAAATATATATCCTTACCATTTTTCTTGACCTAGCGGCAAGGTTTGATAATAGATTTATATGGACTCGTTGCGCAAGAGCTCGTGGAAGTTCGAGGGCAGCTATGCACCTTTATCATGACGAAATAGTTAACAAAGGAGAGTTTCACTCCATCACCGACCAGATTCACGCAAACAATTGATTTAATTGTAATCCAATTGTACAACTATAGCAAAAATACTTCAACAAATTCGATCTTTATTAATTTATTTTGAGTAATGGTCAATTTGAGTTGTCAACAATTGATTCTCTGCGATGTATCTGTTTTTTGTACATGCTTGTTTTCAGAGGGCATGGCTAGCAATTCCTGAGGCTGGCCAAAAAACAGCAAACAATGTAGCTAGGGTCGCTCGATTACCACGAGCGGTTTATGTTGAAAGCAAATGCAGTGAAATATTACCGCGAGCGGTTTCAACATAAAACCGCTGCGTGGTAATATCTTCCTGACGATTTTAAAGTAAACCGTCGTGATATAGACATATCACGAGACGGTTTACTTTAAAAACCGTCTATGATAACCACTTATCGCAGCGATTTTTAAAGTAAACAAATGCATGATAAGTGATTATCCTGACGGTTTTAACGTGGCAAATGCGTGATCATCACTTATCACGAGGCGGTTTCGTTAAAAACCGTCGTGATAAGTGGAATTATCCTGACGGTTTTAAAGTAAACCGTCCGTGATAAGTGGTTATCACCGAGGCGGTTTCGTTAAAAACCGCTCGTGATAAGTGTTATCACGACGGTTTTGAACCGTGCGTGGTAATCGCTTGTTATCACAGACGAATAAATATAGGCGGTTGGAAACCGCTCGTGATGACGGTTCCGAACCGTCTGTGATGACGTGTTCTGTAGTAGTGTGCTGCCTGGAGATGTGTATGGCATCTAATTCAGGTGCAAATTCTGATCCTCTCACATGCTCGTCAATTTATCCTATAATCTGATTATATTGAGTGCGACTGAAAGGTCAGAACACTTAATAGCACATTGATTTTTTATGTCATGAGCTTGCAGAATGACCTGATTCATGGATGGGGCCCTAACATGAAGCTTGGTTCATATTTTCCCCATATACTGGTTTCATCTACCATTGCTTGTAATAACAAGTTTTGACCCATAAGATGGAGTCCTTTTATACATGGTACGAGCTTTGGAGGCTGATTTTAAGAAGGTTGTTGGTATAAGGTAATTCAAACAGGGAAATCATAGTTGACGAGGATTAAAATCTCTATATATTACTTTAATACATAATTAAAAGACCATATATCTTCGTGGTCGTAATCCCTAAGCCTATGACCCCCCGTTGTCATAAGAGTCGTAACCCCTAAGCCTACGACCCCTGTGGTCGTAAGAGTTGTAACCCCTAAGGCTAACAACCTCTGTGGTCGTAAGGATTGCAGAGGTTACTTATAGGTACCCTAGTTGGACGAGGTCCTATACCTTGTCCCCGACCAGATGACTACTCATATAAGCAATGAACTGACATTTGGATTTTGCTCTCAACATATTCCTTACCATGTGATGAATGGAGCACATGTCATATTGGCTCCAAACCACACAACGTTTCATGATCCTAAGACACTAGCAACAAACTACCATGCGGTTTAGTGTCACACAGATATTAACCGTCGAACGGTTGGTACTTCATCAACTGTTACCTCGCTTTGACCAGTCACGACACTTCCGACATACACCTCTTCTAGGATTAACTACTGCCAGTTCATAACCACTTAAGGAGGAACGTGAACAGTAGAAGGCAAAGAGATCCAATTCGGTAGATCAAGAGATGATTGGATTTCATCTGAAGCATTAGCATAGTAAGCACTACGCTTAGTGTAATTAGGATTAGTCCATTGCCTTGTCAAGAGCACCCTCTGTAAATGATCTAGTTCATAGCAATAAAGAGCAGTCCCATTCTCTTCCAATAACTTTTTACCAATTTTCTCTATTTTATATCGTAAGATCGGTGACTCGATCGTCGACAGCTGGCACTGTCCGTGGGGAAGAAGGCGTTGAGTTCTTGAAGTTCACTTCGCTTAAGCATTCCTCATCCACTTCCTTTGCCTCATCTTCGCTCATGCGAACTTGGCAGGAACTTGGGATGAGGAAAACTATTTCGACCTGGTGTACTATTCCGATCTCGACATGGACTCATGCATCCGTGCCATGGAAGAAAATGGGATGTCATCATCCTCCCCTCCATCAGCTCGCTAGTCACAGAGATTAGCGAAAGTCGACCGAATGGATGAGGATACACTACCACCATCAATGGCGCTCTCAGAGGAACCGCTCGTTCCAACCAGTTCGGAACGTCCGAACACCTCTACAAGCCCAGTTGACCCGGCCGATAAAAACGGCAACGGAAGCCCAGCAATGCAATTAGAGAGTCCATATACTCTCAATATTGTCATGGGCGACCAGTATTAGCCAACGGCTCCTACATATTCCTGGGGCCAATTGACATTTGGTAAGGGTATCGATGAAGTTACACCGATCGTAGGCCAAGTGGGCATGATGAAACTCAGCATGCGATCAGCAATCCGCCGGATCAGGCTGAGTCTACCATAAAGCCCATCAAAGGCGGTAATCTCTGACCGCTCCCCATCTTGGAGGCTCCTTGTGGAAGCACTGGAAGGCTCTCCTTTAGCTTCGACAGGAGTTCATCGAAAGATCACTGCTAGCGCCATGAAGTTAACGCATTCGGAGATACCAATCCGGATGCCATGCACGATCCACCACGGGTTAACTCGTCACCACTACTGGTGGAAATGGTAAGGACGCTCAAGCACCAACTACCAGAGGCAACCGAGTTGATGGACGTGCATCATTTAATTCATCTGTTCCTACCCCACCGTGAGTAAGGTGTAGATAGGGCCAACTGGAAGGTCGAGGGAAAACTCACCTCATCGAACGCCCACTGCAAGCAGAAATCTTCTGCGACCTAAGGTAACAATACAAGAACTGCAATGAGTCCAAGATATTCTGAATAATACATATCCTGCTTTAGCAAGAACTCCAGGTTATTCTCAACTTACAGGTCAAGTGTCGGAGATCCTCCAACAAACCATGCGGTGTACGGAAATATACCGGGAGCAAAGGAATTCACAAAGTCACACGATGACTTCATCCCAACACTCCTCTCTCAGTAGGGGACAACATGGTCAAGTGGAGGACTTATCAACACCAAGACCCCCTCGTAGGTTCCGACCAGGAAGTCATGAGGGAAGACGACTCTTCACAGCAGCCACTCCTCCTCATCAAGAGGAACAACCACTTGATTCAAGTAATCTTAGGCATCAACTGAACCAAGCAGGTGATCAAAGACATTATCATAACATCCATGACTGAATTGGAACACCGGATCCTAGGTATGCAAATATGAGGAACCGATCCCCAACTGATTATGCGTCACGATTCCATTATGGGCCGCCGAGCATTTTTGGTAGGTCTCCAAGCTGTTCATTGGCCAGACAGGTTCTGACTAGCCAATATAGAAAAGTTTAATGGAACCTAGAACCCTTTAGAATTTCTTTATATTTATACTACTGCCATCAAAGCAGCTAGTGGTAATGACAGCCACGGTCCTTGAAAGGTCTGCTCGCTCGTGGTTGCTTAACCTATCAGTCAGATCTATCTATACTTAGGAGCATCTCCGCGATACTCTAATCGCCAACTTTCAAGGGGCGTATGACCATCTCGGGATGGAGGATGATCTTCATCGGATGAAGCAGAAAACCAACGAAACTCTTCGATAATATATCAAGAGATTCAGTCAGGTTTGAAACTCTATCCCAGAGATCGCAGAATCTTCTATCATTCAGGCTTTTAAAGCAGGGTTGAGACATCGCCGGTTTACAGAGGATATTGCAATAAATCCTCTAAGGACGATCGTTGAACTTTTCGACATAGTAGAAAAGTATGCAGCCGCTAGTGAAGCGGTCAAATGGTACAATGCTATTGATAAAAAAGATAAAAATCCCCAGTCTGGCTTGGAGAAGCAAGAGAAGAAAAGCAAGAAGTATCTCAAGAATAAGAAGAATCTCAAGCCCGATAACAAGAAAGTCCTTGCGATTCTCAAAAAGTTTACCAAGGGTAAGAGAGACTTCAGCTGGTCGGAATAAGGCCAAGGCTTCGATCAGTGATTACAAGAAAAAGTAAGAAGTGGTGCCCACTTCACTAGGCAGCATGGCATAATTTGCACACCTGCCAAGCTTGGCAAAAGAAACTGGAGGATTACTACTCAGGTAAAGGTCCCTTCCCCTCCATAATAGAACTCAGAGAACCAAGCTCCAATAAGGACAAAGATGGCGACGAAGAGATGGAGTACCAGAAGCCGCATCACACAGTCGATATGATTTTTGGTGGATCCTCCTCATACGAGTCAAGGCGTCATCTGAAAGTTGTGGAATAGGAGGTGAACCTTGTTGAGTCTCCGATCTCCGTCAAGCCATCCAGGTGGTCGGAAACCATAATCTTATTCAGCAAAGAAGACTGCCCCATCCCGTCGACTCGACCAGGTAGGTTTCCTATTGTAGTTGAACCTGCTGTTAACAATTATAAAGTTAATCGAGTCCTAATAGATGGAGGTAGTTCTTTAAATATTTTATTTATAGGAGCATTAGAAGAGATGCAGATTCCCAAGTCTAAGGCAAAACCCGTGAAATATACCTTCCATGAAAAAGTTCCTGTTTCTACCGCCAAACCAATAGGACAGTTGTCCCTACCGGTTACGTTCGGAAGACCCAATAACTTCCAAACATAAAAGGTTCCATTGGATGTGGTAGATTTTGAAACCACATACAATGGAATCCTCGATCGTCCAACTTTAGCAAAATTTATGATAGCCGCGCACTACGGTTATCAAAAGTTTAGAAATGCTAGGACTAAAGGGAGCCATCATAGTTCGAGGAGATCGAAAAATAGCTTATACATGTGATCGGAAATCCTTAGAACTGATCGATGAGCTTTCGATCAGAGAAACTAATCCACCTACCATGTAGGTCAAGCACTTGAGACCAAAGATAGCCCCAAAGCCTTCTGACCAGACCAAGGAGGTAAACTCGGCAAAGACGCTCCTCCGAAAAGCACAAACGCACCGTCTGGCTCAAGAAACACTAATGCGTCTGCCCAAAAGGTACTGGTCGGGGCAGGACTCGACCCCAAATAGGAAGAGTCGCTCATCTCCTTTCTCAGAGCAAATCAGGACCTATTCACCTAGCATGCATCGAACTTGCCCGGAGTCCCCAAGGAGGTGAAGGAGTACAGGCTAGCTCTCCAGCCTGATAAAAAACCGGTCAAGCAGAAGCTAAGACGTTTCGCATCTGATAGGAAGGAGGCAATCCAGCCGGAGATCGACAAGCTCCTCAAGGCTGAATTCATTCGTGAAGTCAACCACCCAAAGTGGCTCATCAACCTCGTAATGGTTAGAAAAAGCAATGAAAAATGATGAATATGTATTAACTTCACAGATCTTAATAAAGCTTGTCTAAAGGATGACTTTTCCCTTCCATGCATTGATCAAATTATAGACTCTACTTCCGGGTGTGAGTTGTTAAGTTTTTTAGATGCGTACTCAGGGTACCACCAAATTAACATGAGTAAGGATGATGAAGAGAAAGCTTTCTTCATCACTCCATATAGCACTTACTGCCATGTTAAGATGTCATTTGGTCTCAAAAATGTTTTTGCAACTTTTCACAGATTGATGCAAAAAAAACCTTTAATCCTCAGATAGTTCGAAATCTAGAAGTGATGAACCACGAAGGTCCTGTTCTGGCCTGATCTTTTGGTGAGAAGGTAGGTTCGGTAGTAGTCGCTCAACTCTCACGATCTTGGCTACGAACTCGCAAGGTTCAAAACCACACAATAGCTGAACAACTCGACAAGTCGTTATCAACCGTGCACGAATACCCGGATGACATGATCACGAAGATCAATTTCTGTATACACCGAAGAAGCACGCAAGAATAAGATAAATAAACAATCTAAAATTACAAACAGAATTGAAATTGTATTGATAAGTAGGGTTCCAAAGAACAATGTCACTGTTGATCTCGCCAAACAAGAGGATAAATTATAAAGTAGCAAAGCTAAATTTCAATCAACAAAACCCGCCAAACCCTCAGGGTGGCGGCCACTATGTAAAGGAGGAAGAGGGGCGGTGGCAGTGGGTAATGTTCACATGTGAACATATCACGTGAACAGTACCAAACCCTAGGTGTCTAGCCTGAATTACAAGGCCCATGACTCATTAGCATAGGTGGTGCAGCACCAAGTTTCTTTACTCAAATATTGCTAAGTGTTGGCCTAAACAACTTGATATCTAGTCTTCATGCTAGATTCTGCTAAGCCTTAGCATATAAATATTCATTCCTCGTATGATCATCTCCATGCTTGGTGCTGCCATCATCTCCATTTAGCTTGCCTCCCGATCCATCATTCCTAAGTAAAATAATATCACGTGCTTTAGGCAGCATCATAGAGTTCATAGAAATAGATGCACTCCGAGAAATGAAGTCACCTGATAATTTAGTTGGCGAGCACGTACTCTAGTAATTGGTCCTTGCACATCAGAAGCAGTAGGGATGATTGTATAAGTGGAAGAGATGTCCTCATTAAGAAGCTTACGTTGATGGCTTGGTTGTGAAAGACATCGACGCTAGCGACCATATTTCTAACTTGTACGATACTTTCAATAACTTAAGAAGGTATAATCTTAAGTTAAATCCAAAGAAGTATGTGTTTGGAGTTTTTTCGGGAAAACTTCTTGGACTCCTAGTTTCGGCTAGAGGTATTGAAGCAAACCCAGCAAAAATATCGGTCATCGTCCAGATGTGCCCTCCGACCACAAAGAAGGAAGTCCAAAAACTAACCAGGTGTATGGCAGTGTTAAGTCGTTTCATAGCACAGTTAGGTGAGAAAAGATTACCTTTCTTCAAACTTCTTTGGAAATATAGAAGTTTCGAGTGGACTAAGGAAGCAGACGATGCCATTGAAAAACTTAAGAAGTACCTTACGAGTACCTCGATCTTGGTTTCTCCAAGATCAGAAGAAACATTGCTGATTTACGTGGCTGCAATGCTGTAAATAGTCAGTGGTGTACTGGTCATAGAACGTGACAACGTCCAACGACCAATGTATTACGTAAGCAAAGTCTTACATGGATCAAAGGAAAGATACCCACAGATACAAAAATTGCTATATGGTCTCCTGATGTATTCAAGGAAACTAAGGTATTACTTTCAAGACCACAAGAAGGTCGTACCAACTAGATATCCCCTTGGTCAAGTTCTCAAAATGTTTCTTAAAGATTTTGTGTGATTTAGTCGAAAGGTTCCTTGGTTTGAGTTAGCAAAGTGAGGTTGCAATAAAGGAATATTTTCGTTGATCTCTTGAGGCGAAGTTAATCCGTTTGCTTTAGTGAAATCTGTAAAAGGAAATGTTTGAGTTTTGTGGTGAGAACATTTGGATCTCGTGTTTTCAAGTAGATGAACTGTTTGAGCAAGTTGGCTGTTGAAGGATCTTATCGATTCTTAATTAAATCTTGTGGTTATTTGAAGTGTCCCTAAATTTGTTGCTCTTTCCGCTCAAGAGATGGCGAATTTCAAACGTAATATCTTTCTTTCGTGTCGGCTGTTTTTGCTATTCTCTTTTGAGGGATATGTGCCTCCAATTATGAACTCAGCTTTCGTTTTCAAGATCACCTTTATCGAATATTTCTTTTGGTTTCTGCTTTCGCCGTGATGAGCAACGTCTTTACTGTGTGAATAAACTTATCTTTGTTCGCCTCTTCCTTTTGAGAAAGGATCACAGTTTTGGGTTGCAAAGTGTTTGCAAAGGCTAAGTTTGGCATCTGGTTGGTGGTAGATGAGTAATCGTAGCGGTGATATTTTGCTACCAAGTTATTGGAGGAGTAGTAGAATGTAGAATGGTTTTGATCTGTATCTCTTGGGAAAAAAATTAATTCACATGGAATGCTTGGTTTGAGTAAGTCCGAAAAGTGTTTATTGAGTAGAACCTATGGTATAGTGAAACTTCATAACTTGATTCATGATTGAAGGTAAGATCGTGTTTAGATTCGAGTCGAATCTGTTAAGAGGGTAGAATGTAATACTCAGGAATAGAATTCGGTAAATAGAATGAAGTGGAGGGTAAAGACAAATGCAAACTCTGAATTTCCGAGTTCGTGGGGTTTTCTGCTTTTCTTCGCCAACTTTGGGCCGTGGTACGCCACCGGGAGGCCCAAGAGGGAGACCAGCCAAGAGGGCCGGCCAAGGGAGGGAGGCACCCCAACCCTAGCCGCCTCCCCACTTCCCTCTCCCTCCCCTTGTGGCCGCCACCTCCATTGCCCTCTCCCTACTCCTTGCTGCCCTTGGTTACCCCCTTGCTGCTGTTGTGTGGTGTTGTCTCGGTGATCCCGGTGCTTCTCCCCAAGATCCTCAGACATCTCCTTTCCCGCCCGTCGTCACACGGCCATCCTTGGCGTCCTTGTGGCGGCCCTTGGAGAGGGAGGAGAGGAGAAGGAGGAAGGCCATAGGGAACCAGATCATCGTCGTTCTGGGTCTTCAAGGGTTGAAGGTGTTTTAGTGGTAGTTTGATTCGGTTTTATTGATTAATGGTGGATTAGATCTAAATCGCGTTCTGTCCTGGAGATTCCAGAACGCATCTGTCTTCTTGCGCGGCCAGTTTTGACCCTTTATAGGCCGAATCTCGGGTTGACCTCTCCCAGAGATATGTTCCTGGTTTCATTAGCTTTCTTTTGGCACCTGGATCACGAATTTTCACACAGTAGTTTAAAAGTTATGACTGTTTTACCACGTACTGCTCTGTCTGTCAGAAATTCTGGGTATAGTCGGTTGCACCTAGTTTTTGATCTAGTTAGAGTCAGAATCAGGTCGGCCACCCAACTAGGTTTATGAAGATAATTTCACCATGTTTCCAGGCTGATAAAGATCACTTTATTTGGATCAGTGGTTTAAAAGTTAGAGCCTTTTCTTTAGGGCTGTTCTAAATTCTGGGCAGACTGCAGTTTTAGTTTTCATTGGATGGTTAGACCTCTGTTTTGGCCGAATTAGAGTTTACCATCAACTAGAGTTTCGTAGCCTGTTACGTTAAGAAAATCTGGGCACTGGTTTCGTGTCATTTCGAGTTCCAGATAATTAAATATGCTTTTTATCGTACCGCTGCTCATAAGGGCTGAAATCTGGCAGAATAGTTTATTTTCAATTTGGGTCTATGCGGTATATTGAATAGTCGGGGTTATTGTAGAACATCGGTAGCGTGTTATATCGTTGTTCTAGGAATCAACAGGACAAATAGCAAAATGGGCGGTCGAGCTTAGAGCGTTTGACCTCCATTTCACCGGACGAACATCAATCAAGTTCCAAGCAATAGCAGAATTCATTACCAAATGGACAAACCCTGAACCAACCCAAGGGCCTGAGTACTAACACCACGACGAGTGGACAATGTACTTTGACGGTTCCTTGATGCTCAAAGCCTCAGGGGCTAGAGTTGTCCTAATATCCCTTACTAGAGAACATATCAAATACATCATTCAGCTAAACTTTCCTGTAACAAAAATGTGATAGAATACGAATGTTTACTGGTAGGACTCCGAGTAGCCAGAGCTCTCGGGATTCATAGATTACTAGTGAAAGACGATTCTCAACTAGTAGTGAATCAAGTCGGGAAAGAGTATCAATGCTCAAGTACCAAGATGTCATCTTATCTGGCAGAAGTATGGAAACTCAAAAAGCATTTTTTTGGTTTCCAGATCCAACACATTCCTAGAAAGAAAATTTTTCTGGCAGACCAGTTGGCACGGATGGCCTCCACAAGGTCACTTGTCTCGCCCGGAGTTTTTCACGAGCAACTCGATTCACCCTCGGTGGTCAAGCATTCCGAGGACAGAGATGTTCCAATGGAGGTCGTACAAATCGATCCTGTGAACATGGATGCTCCACAAGAGGTCGTCAAGCACAACCTTGGTAGAGGTTGGATGAGGTCGATCTACAATTATCTTCAGCCTGGCATTATTCCTAAAGATGATGTAGAGGCTGATCGTATTGCTCGAAAAGCCAAATCATACACCATGATCGAATGTACCTTGTATAAACAAGGATCTCACGGAGTATTGATGAGATGTATATCTCAAACAGATGATATTAAGTTGCTATCTGACAATCATGGAGGAATCTGTGGAGCACATTATTCCTATAGAACACTGGTCGGTAAAGCCTTCAGGCAAGGATACTACTAACAAATTGCCCTTCATGATGCAAAAGAGCTCATGATTAAGTACATACAATGTCAATTTCATAGTCGACAAGTACATCAGCTGGCACAAGATTTGCAAATAATACATCTTTCTTGCTCTTTTGCAACCTGGGGACTAGATATTCTGGAACCTTTTTCAAGAGCATCCGGGGGCTGGCTTCGAATTTCTTTTCGTCAAGATTGACACATTTACCAAATGGATAAAAGACGAGGCAGTTATTAAAATAAGAACTGAAGTCGCTAAGTGGTTTCTCACAAAAAATGTAATCACACGATTTGGTGTACCCAGTCTTATAATCATAGATAACGGTACCCAGTTTTCTAGTGAAAATTTTCAAGAATTATGCAAGGATCTAGGTATCAAGATACATTTCGCTTCTATCGCTTACCCGCAGTGCAACAGAGCAGTCGAAAGAGCCAATGTGATCATAATGCAAGGGTGAAACACCGAGTGTTTGACCAGTTAACACAACAGTCAAGAGCTTGGGTTCAAGAACTTCCTTCTGTATTATGGGCCGTTCGAACCACGACCAGCTGTGCGACCGGTGAAACACCATTTTTTCTCTTTTACAATACAGAAGCTATGCTTTGTCTAGAACTGAAAATGGACTCTGCTCAAACTGATTGTTGCAACGAGAACGATCAAGAAGAATGATGACTCGACGATATCAATGTTCTTGAGGAACAACGAAACCAAGCCCTAATACAATCAGCGATTTACCAACAAGCCATACGAAGGTATCATAGTCGTAAGGTGCAACCTCGCAACCTAGCTGTAGGTGATCTGGTTCTTAGAAAAATTCAAAGACAGACTAATCCACTACTACAGAATCATCACAGACGGTTCTAAACCATCATCACGAGCGGTTTTGAAGCGAATCGAATTTTAATGTCTGTGATGACACGAGGTCATCATAGACGGTTTTTAACCGTCGTGAAAAATGATATCGCAGCGGTTCTATTCACGAACCGTTTGTGATAGCACATCGCGAGCGGTTCGTGAATAGAACCGTCTGTGATAGTCTATTTTCATAGGCGGTTCGTGAATAGAACAAATGCAGTGATATTCTATTTTCACGAGATGGTTCTAAAAAGAACCGTGCGTGATAGTAACTATCACGAGCAGTTCTTGTTTAGAACCAAATCGTGATAGTTTTTCTAGGGCAAAAAAAAAAGCAGCGGATTTTCACCGTATGGAGCCTCACGAATGAATCGATATTGATTTTCGGTTCGCTAGCTTTCCCACAATAGCGAGCATCACAATAGCATCAACTCAATCCATTCACGAGCACTAAAAACAACACGACATGCATCACCCACATCACCCACATCACAGTAGCATCAACTCAAACAATTCACAGTACTAACACATCACAATAGTAATCTACATCCACGAGCAAAGGGGAGTAGAGAGTGAGGTCGTGGGAGGTGGGGTGGCGAGGTCATGGGAGGCGCGGCGATGAGGCGGGGCAAGGTGGAGGAGGCCGCAGCGACAGAACTCGGGGAGGGACGGCCGGCAGTAGAGGAGGCGGGCGGCGAGGTCGTGGAGGCCGAGGCGGCGAGGTCGTGGGAGGCCGGCGGCAGGCAGTGGGGCGAGTAGAGGAGGTGGAGGAGGCGCGGGAGGAGGCGGAGGAGAAATGACAGAGGAGAAATGGCAAAGGAAGAGATGGAGATGGAAAAGGGGAGATGAATGACTCTGTTAATATAGAGATTTTAGAGCCCGCCATTATGTGCAAATTTTCGTTTTCACTTCATGAAACCAAAGTATCACTGATTATTTTATACAAAAACCGTCTGTGATGACATATCACAGACGGTTCGTATCATGAACCGTCTGTGATAAGTGTCTCATCACAGACGGTTCGTATCACGAACCGTCTAATTTTACCATGGCTTGGATTTTTACCATTACCATGGCTTGGATTTTCCCTTACTCTCTGATTTTACCATGGAAACCAATACTCTGCCGCGGTAGGGTTTGGCAGCCGATACTCTGCCGTGGTAGGGTTTGGCAGCCAATCCTCTGCCGCGGTAGGGTTTGGGTAGCCGATTATCTGCCGCGGTAGGGTTTGGGTAGCCGATTCTCTGCCGCGGTAGGGTTTGGGCAGCCGATTCTCTGCCGCGGCACATAATCCTCTGCCGCGGTAGGGTTTGGGCAGCCAATCTACTACCGCGGCACATAATCCTCTGCCGCGGTAGGGTTTAGGTAGCCAATCCTCTACCGCGGTAGGGTTTGGGTAGCCGATTCTCTGCTGCGGTAGGGTTTAGCAGCCAATCCACTGCCGCGGTAGGGTTTGGGTAGCCGATTCTCTACCGCGGTAGGGTTTGGGTAGCCGATTCTCTGCCGGTAGGGTTTGGGTAGCCGATTCTGCCGCGATAGGATTTAGCGACCAATCCATCGATGCTTCGCGAGACGGTTCTAACCACGAACAAAATGCGCGATCTGAAAATATCACGAGCGGTTCGTGGTTAGAACCGTGCGTGATATGAAATATCCGAGCGGTTCTCTAGAACCGTCGTGATAATGTTTATACCTGAGCAGTTCGTCTTGGAACCGTCTGTGATTACTATCCACGAGCGGTTTCAAGAACGCGTGCGTGATGGCGTCTTCTATAGCCTGTTTTGTAGTAGTGATCGCAACAAACTTTCTCCAAAATAGAAAAGTCCATATGCTGTGGTCGAAGTTACCAGATCTGGTTCGATACGATTAGCTGTGTCAGACGGACTGTTTTGTCAAACTCCTAGAATATTGACCAATTACGTAAGTTCTTTGTATAATTGTATTTTTACATTCTGTCAAATTTTTATTTATCATTTCTTTATTTTCTTCGATGAGTGATATTGTTTATATCTTTGTACCCATACTCTGGTTACCTACTATTGTTATTTGCACTGGTCGGAGAAGGCCAACTTCTCTCTGATATCTTTTAAAAGGATCTCTATTACTCTCTGGCTCAGACATCTAAGTCAAACGCCACAAGGGTCCTAGTCGTGACCATTACGTCATTGGTTCTCACGCGCGACCAAACTCTTTTCTTAAAGAAACACGCGAGTACAAGGAGAATAACACAAGCAACTACATATAGTGATTTACATGCTTAAGATTTCAGAGACTATATATCTTCACTTCAACATTTTGTTCTACTCTTGTTTGGCTACTGGTTGAGACATGAAAAACCACCTAGTCGAAGTCTCTCCGCTCCGCACGTGGTTCTGCCCACTGGAATGAACGTCCTAGCGATGGTTCTTTTCCAGTGTTCTTCGCTGCCAGTCGGACTTGAGCATGATCACATTTTGCAGGGTGTTTCTCATGTCTTCAGTTCTTAGCAGTCATTACAACCAGTTTTGAATACTACATATAAATAAAACCACTTATCATTTATTGCATACATCCTTGCATATTTTCTTTCTCACCAAGACAAGTCTTATCTTCCGACTATGTAATCTATTATTTGGTATTTCGATTATGGAAAACAGATCTACAACTAGTTGAAGTCGCACATTGGTTCCGACCACAGTTGATTTTCTAGTATTAATATGATCAGTTTTTATCATATAATCAGCACATACTATCAACAGTGGTTGTGACTTTTACTCCTATTATTGGCTTACTGTTTCTTTAGTAAAGATCTTCTACTATACAAGCAGTCGGGTTGCTAGAAAATATGTGAGTACTTCATAAGTCAAAAGGATAAACAAAAGACTTTATTGATGATAGAAAGGTAAGTATTTACATTCATACTTCCGATATTACAATAACCTACTCCTTAGGATCACCAGACTGATCATTGCATGTCGAAGATCAGACCTCCATTTCTTCTGCAACCTTATTTCTGAGAGGTGCCATTTCCTCGAAAAGTTTGTGTTGGACCAAAAAGACGACGAGAGGGGTTAATAGGAGCACGCTCACTTTTTCACAAATAATTGATTCAATAATATTTCACTCCAGTAGCTATGGAAGCTATGAAGATCAGTATATCAGTACAGTGGAAGACTAATATTGAATACAATTTAAAACCCCTAAGCAATACGACAAAAACAACAAAGATTGAAACAATTCAATGCACTAGTGGTCTGACCTCTGGCCTTGGGCGATCGGCCGATTCCTGGCGATCGACCTCGACCTTGGGCGGTCGACCGATTCCTGGCGATCGACCTCGGCCTTGGGCGATGCATCCGATTTCCTCCAGAGCAGAAGAACAGCCCCGATGACGAAGTTAAAAATAGATGAAACTTTTGATCTACTAATTCAAACTTGATGAAACTTGGAACACACCTTCTCTATGATATCAGAAAGCTATTCCAATCGAAGATTGTGATAATTATTGGAAGAATAGCGATCCTTTTCGATTTGATTGAAGAGAGGTTCAAAACCGGGTCAAAATGAAAACTAGGTCAAAGCTCTTGCTCGTGGGTAATTGATGATCAATATGATCCTAGATAGATTCCCACATATCATAGCAAGCTAGATCACATGAAGAAACCAAGTAAAAACTCACGGATCAAAGAAGGACCTAAAATCATCAAATAGAGAGAAAGAACACAATGAGGCAAGACGTGATCAAACTTTCTCTAGATTGATTTGATATGATATGTGCTTACAGCCTCTCCATCAATGGAGGACAATGCTCATTCCAAGAGTATAAAAATCACATCAAACTATCAAGAACCCTAGCCTCCACAAAAGCTCTCCCTAAGAAAATTAGGGTTTACAAGAATTGCAAAAGAGGCGAAGAGGTGGTGCAGCCACCACCCTCTCCTATTTATAGTGGAGGCTTAGACCTTCTAGAATTTTGATCCTATTGGGCTCCCGTTAAGGCCCAAAACAAACGGGACACTTACGCACGTATTTTAATGCACCATCTTTAATCCCTTAGACCTAACTAGCTACCCTTGCGCCATCTTGTGCCTCGGATTATATAGAAGTATTTATATAGGTTTCATTTTCATGTATGCATACCTGGTTGTTTTCTTGGTCTTAAGCTTAAAGCGCACTGGAGCAAAGTCCGACACGCTCACATTCCTTTTCTTTCAACCGACTTCACCGATCCCAAATTGGTAGGGTTGGTTAGAACCCTTGCATCCACCAACTGGAGGTCGGAAGTCTCGACAAATATGATCCCTGACCATAGGGTCGGAACGGTTGCTTTAATAGCAACTGACTGGTCGTAAGCGACTATTTTGGAGTTCATGACAACCGCCTAACTAATAATCAAGGTTAGTTAGGTGACAAAAATTCTTCATCTAGAATATATATTTCTGTTTGGTTACCTACCGCTGTAAGATCACCATCTCACGTGATCTTAGGAGCAGTCGAAGTGTGTCGAACCCGGGAACGAAGGATCCCGAATTCTCTGCGTTCATACACTAGTCCAGGATTTCCAGTGTACACAGTCACAAAAATGTTATCACAAACATATCCCGTGTATTAATAAGCATAGAGTTTATTACAAGCCGGGTAGGAGAGGCCAAATAAAACATTAGCGGAAGCAAAATAATAATGGTAAGCCACACGATCGCCACGGGCAATCGATGCGGAGATCATGACCTAATCGTCTGCTCCTCACCTTACGGATAGCAGTCTTCTCACGAATAATAATATTGACAAGAGTGAGCACTACAATTGTGCTGTAAATTACACCCAATCTGAATTTAGAATGCATGCATAAGTTATTCAAAGGAAGGTTGTAGGGTTTATTTGCATAAATCAGCCTTTTGGTTTTAAATAGTTATACTAAGTTTCAAGGCACATTTTCATTACATAACTAAAATCAGTTTAAAATTGATCATTTTATAGTGGATAACCTCCATATGAAACATAGTGAAGGATACCCTCCTATCACAAGGCTACCCCAAATTTACCACAAGGATTAACCATCCTCAAATCATGTCCAAAGTTATTTTAAAACCAAAAACAAATCTAACTTAGAGTGGCTTTGCTCGGCATGTCCATGGCCGTGGACACGGCTATTCAAATAGATTTACACTCTGCGGAGGTTGTACAACTTTACCCACACGAGATAATTTGCAGTTATGTCGGCCAATACACACTTCCTTAGGTGTGTGACTAAGCAATTATCACAAGGCGTTTCCAATGTACTACCTCAATACCAATATACCGCTAAGGTTTCACTTCCATTAGGCTAACCACTGCTGAAACCCCTCTTGCGCTAAGTGGGAATAAAGTCTAACCGACACCCACACAACAAAATGGCATAAACAATGCGAGGTAATACAAATTATTAAGCCTAGTTACGCCCATACGAGAACATGTGGTAGTCGGTGGAGCTTTTGCAAGATGCGGCTCAAAGGCGGTCCTTAATCTACTTGGGCAACTTTCAATAATAACCAGGTCTCGTCCTAACAGACAGGCCGTGCATAAACTTGCACCCACCAGTCCATGTTTGCCCAAGTACAAACCATTTTCTTTTATTTTAAATTTTCAAAGACATTTGCAAAAGTCCACCATGACAAGGCAATGCCATAGGCTTTTATCAATTTATGAAATTTTGGCTAAATTCTCCCAAAGTCAAATATTTCATGGTCTAAGCATTGCTATGCATATATTTATTTTAAATTCATTTGACTAAGGTTACAAGGAATTGATAATACAACAATCAAATTTGGCTATACAAAGGAATTGGAATAATTAAGTATTTAAAACAGAATTTAAAATAATTAAATACAATTATGCATGCAATAATAATTTAAAAGCAGAATTAAATAATTTTAAATATTGGGGCAAAATGGTCAATGGTGTAACTTGCCTTGCTCAAAATCCGATATTCTACTTCTTCAATAGGGTCAAGCTCTCTGAGTCGTCAAAATCTATCTGTGAAAATATTCCAAATTTAAGCAATTCAAATGAACACAAATAAATTCAAATGAAAATTCAAATTAACTCCAAATTAAATAATTTTGGTTTAGTTAGCTAGATCTTGATTTTATACAAATTTAGAAATTTGAATCACCTAAATCGGAGTTTGTATGAAGAAATACGAGCTCACGGAATTTTAAATCTAAATTTAATTCAAAAATCAAATTTACGAATTTCGAATTAATTTTCTAAAGGAAAATCTATTTATTGCGCCGGTGGCGTCGACAATCACATTCACGAGAGGCCGACATGTGGGCCCAAGCAGTCATGGGTGAGTCACGGCGTTTTCAAGTCCACGGTGGACTCGGCTCCTGGCCTGCGATCTGAGCGGTAGGTGTCTTTGGCGTGTACTCTGGCTTTTGCGACCTGTGGCCGATTTGGCGCCACGCATGCGTAAAGCGGTGATCTGGCGAGGTGGCGAGCCACGTCGGCCGAGAGGAGGCTCGGGAACCAAGGTACGGCGACGGCGGCGGCGAGCTCCGGTGAGGTGCGCCAAAGCGTTCGAGGGATACCTGGTCGAGTCGCTACTGGCGGCGAGGCGTGGCGGAAGATGGTCGGCGGCGGCGGAGGCGGCGAGGTTGATCGTTAGCGGGAGGATGCTCGGGATCTCTAGCGAGCAGCGCGCACGAGATCGCCGGAGGTCACTGAAGCCGATGGTGCGGTCGCGGTGGCGGGAGTACTAGCGTCGCGGAATCGAAGAAGATGGAGCTTGGCCGGCGGAAACTCAAATGCCGGCGATTGAGAGCGGCGAAGCCGGGAGTGGTGGAATGGAGTGTGGGAGAGAATCTTGTGGCCGGGAGCGGCTTTATAGGAGAGGGGAGGCGGGAGGTGGAGATTGTGGCGGCGATAATGGCGGCGGAGAGAAGGTGGGGCGTTCAGGCGAAATGACGGGGTGTAATGGCGGAAATGAACGCGGTGGAAGGCTAGCGTCGTTAACGCGCATGATGGCGAGAGAAATGGGGAGGAATCGCGGACTTGATGGCGGCGGTGAAGGGCGGTAATGGCGGAGTCGCGGGGAAGAAGGGCGAGGAAGACGACAACATTGCGCCAGGCCCCACCCGGCAGATGAGAGAGAGAGAGGGAGAGAGCGCGGCGGATTGAATGTCGAGCGTCCGATTTTGATCGGACGGTCGCGTTACTGTAGCGGGAGAGAGTGGGCGAGAAAGCGCCTGATCTTTGGGCTTCGGCCCGATATGTATGAAGAAATTTTAAACCTTTTTCAATTGATTTAATTCCAGAAATTCAAATAAGCTTTAGAAAATAGTAAATGAAGTCCAAAAATTTTGAGAAAATTCACATAAATTCTATGAGGCATTCTGGACTTAAATAAAATAATTCCAACTTTTAGTTGGTAATAGATTTTGCACATAAATTCTTTTAGCCTTAATATACTTTATTGAAAAGTTTTTAAAAATCCAGAAAATCCACAAAAATTAATAAAGTCTTAATTTTAAATGAAATTGAAATTTTGGGCTGTTACAAAGTGTCAATCGGCTCACAACTCTCGATGGCCTCATTGATCCTCAAACCGACCGACTACACATTAAAGAGGATTTACGGTAAACCGATCAGAAAATATATAAATAGTGAAAGATGTTGATATCTTTACCTTAAGCCTCTTGGCTCGCTCTTTTGCAGAAACAACCGCTAAAATCTGGGGGAAATCAGCCTTCTCATCAGGCTCCCCAACACAGATCATTTTGATCTGGTTTCTAATCTCATCAGGAGAAAGGGCTGTAAGAATGAATGAGAGACTTTAGAGTTACAAAAGTGATCAACCAAGATAAACAAACCAATCAAAATCTTTTAGGATTTACCCTCCTTGTAATCTTTGGTCGCGTCGTCACAACCAATATAGCATGACATCGAATGTGCTCGAGACTTTAAGGGGCTAATCCGATGCATGGAGAAATCCCTTACTACGTCCCGGGAGGTTAAACCCTTGTTACCAAGGTGTTGGATGGCTTCAACCCATCTCCTCACCTTTTCCTCTTTCTTCACGGAGGAGCGACATTCTGGATTCTCGACCGCCTTCTTACCAGTATAGTAAAGATAGTCTTATTGGGTGATCGTCATATGGAACCAGCTGTTCTTCCATATTGACCACGAAGACTGTCGGCGCCCCGGGAGTCACACCACCCCGAGACCCTCTGTGCATACCAAGCTAGTCCCATGATCAGTAGCTAGCTCGCACAGTTGCAACCAAGATGTTATCACGACCATTCAACAACGAACTAATGAAACAGACAAAGTAATATTAGTTAACAGCAAAGGACCTTATGGTCAAGTTCTTACAAAAGTCGCCACGCAGGGCTTAGCAACAACAGGGTATCTGGCAGCGAAAATCTCAAAATACGTGGAGCCCAATCGACATGCCCACAGGCAATCGAGTGGAGGACGTGACCTAGTTCGCGAAGTCTTCAAAGTAGCCTTCCACGTAGAACTCAACATTTTCTGATTCTTCTGCTGGGACTAATCAACAAAGGGCATAAAGCCGTGAGTACATAAAGTACTCAGCAAGTTGTAGATAAATGTATGCACATAGTATTCATGCCAGGCTTGAACAAAGGTGGCTTTATGGTTAATTTGCAGAAGACAAGTTTAACAGTAAATACAATAATTAGATCGCAAAGCAGGATTTTAAAAGATTAATACATAAATAATCAAGTTCTTTGAAACAAACAGTGAACCTCACGTTCACTTCCCAACCAACCCAACCAAACCTTTCCATCGAACCAAATACCACATTTTAGAAAATGCTACCCCTTGCGTGAAAGAATCCGGGCATGTTCATAACCGGGGACACGGCTATTCGAATAGATTTTGACACTCTTCAGAAGTTGTACAGCTTTACCCATAAGAGATAAATAACTCGTACTGTCCGCTCACACACTTTCGAGGTGTGCGACTAAGTGATTATCACAAGGCCTTTACAAAGGTCCATTTTGCCTTGGTTCTGCTCGCTAAGGTTTCGCCCTCACGACCCCCTCTTGCGCCTTTCCCATCCAAAACAGAACCGACTCAAAACTTCCCTAATTAGTTGGCCAGGTCCGTCCCATACCGGACTTGTGGTTGCACGGTGTGACCTAGATCAATAGCGTACAAGGTTAAGTCCTTAGTTGGCTGCTCAGACGAGACTTTCCGCAACCCAATGTCACTACTACAGAAAAGCTCATCACAGATGGTTTTTGAACTGTCTGAAATTTTATGTCTGTGATAACAGACGGTTGGAACCGTCTGTGATAAGTCTTTAATTTTTATCGTATTTTCAGCTAGCCTCAGGAATTGCTAGCCATGCCCTTTGAAAACTAGCAAGCATAAACATATGACAGATAATTGTTGACAACTCAAAGTGATCATTTAACTCAAAATCAATTACAAAAGAATGTTTCAAGTATATATTGTCGCTAGAGTTACAAATTGAATTACAACCAGTAAAAGTGAATTACAATATTGAATCTATTGTTTCGACGTCGTTCATCGGTGTCGACGGCGTGAAACTCTCCAGTGGTGTTAACTATGTCTGCCTTGATGAAGACGCAAAACTCCCCTCGAATGTGCGTGACCTGGTCCATCTCGAGTGCATTTAACTCTATGTTCAAGCCCTGTCGCTAGCAGGAGTAAAGTAGTAAGCATATATATTTAAATTTATAATTAGAAAATAATTATTACGAGATTGACAAACCTGGGGATCATGCGTCGTAGAAGAAATCAATAGCTGCATATGATGGCATACGTAGAATGCGCATAGGTGATCTCATTTTTGCTGGCGGCACTGCAAAAATAGAATTACATATATATGTACAGTCAGTTCGAGACACAATATTACGGAGTATGACATATAATTATTGTGTTATAGCGTGTACCGGAAATCGCATCTTGTGAGTCAGTGTGGCGCTCGTTCCGTTGTATAAACCTCCCTTGGCAACAGTCTTGCGCAAGTACCAATCATGCAAAGCTTGACAAGCTAGTCCTGAGCTCTTTATTTCTGCGTCGGAGTCAACGGACTTCCGAGGGAGTATTTCATGGGTTTGGGAGGTGCCTTAATGTTCTTCGAGTTTGATTTCTCCTTAACAAGGCGGCTGAGGGACGTCTTCCCGTGAGACGCCTCAGGGACCAATATGGTGACACGCTTTTCTTGTCCCTTCGCCGTCTTCTCGACGGGAAGCGATGTGGCGGCCTTCTGAAGCTTTGGTTGAGACGGACTCATCGAGGGTCCTATTGGAGAGGCAGGGTCCTGTCGATATCGCATCACTGAAGGGTCCAGTGTGATGTCCTTGTTGGGCCACTGGATAAAAGTGTGCGTGGCATCCCCTAGTGATCTGATTTCTTCGTTCGTGGGAATCTCCAGCAGGATGACCATGAAATTATCATGTACCATGTCCACCTGCACCCTGGCGTAACCCTGCGCCAGCTAGGCACTGTGCTACACTTCCCCTTCCTGGTATGGATACACCATACCCCGCCTAGCCTCAATAGGAATCGACCCAACCATCCTCACTTGGAGCTTGCAGGGCGTCGGCCCTTACAAAATGGTACACAATTAGCTAAGGCGTCCTATAGGTCTATCTTTGGAGCATTCCAGAGATGTATGATATCGCTGCCACCCGCGTCGCGGCGATGAGCGCCGCCGCCGCACGACGCGAGCAAGACGCTACTGCCGTCGCCGCACGCCACGAGCAGGAGGTCGCGCAGGCACTGGCCCTCTCCGAGGTCGCTGCCATTGCTTCCCTCTATACTCAGGCATACGTGTCCTCAACATCAAGGCCCTCATCCCTGTCGTCCTCGACCTCGCCTCTCCGAGTTACAACAAATGGCGCGGCCTCTTCCTCTCCACCCTCGGCAACTACGCCCTCTCCAACCGCGCACGTGCTCTCCGACGACGCCCACCCTGACATTGCAGACCGCGTCCGGATGGATTATCTCGTTCTCTCGTGGCTCTACGGCACCATCTCCACTGAACTTCTCGAAATCTTGATGACTCCTACCTCCACGGCGCGACTCGTATGGGTGGGCCTCGAGCAACAGTTCATCAGTAACCAGGAGACGCGTGCCTTGTACCTAGACGCGGAGTTTCGTAACTTTGTCTAGGGTGACCTTTCCATCTCCGACTACTGCCACAAGCTGAAGAGCATGGCTGACGCCCTCGGCGACTTGGGTGAACCGGTGCGCGATCGCACACTTGTTCTGTCCCTTCTGCGCGGTGTGAACACGAAAGTTCGCATACATGGTGGCCCGGCTAAAGTAGCGCAAGCCATTCCCCTCGTTCATCGAGGCCCGCTCTGATCTGCTGCTCCAAGAAATCACGATGTCGTCGTGCCCCTCCACACCCTCCACAGCCCTCATCATCACGACCCCTACCGGCAATAAGGGTCCCGGCGGTGGTGTCTCCAGGGAGGTGGCAGCGCGTTCGACAGCCGCTCCACTGGTGCACCCCAGGGCACTTCCTCCGGTGGCACCGATAGTGGCGGGGGCGGCTCAAGTCGCCGTCGTCACCACGGAAACAGCGACAGGAACCACAAGATCGGTGGCGGAGGTGCGGGTGGTCACTCTGGAGGTAGCACCTCTGGTTGGCCGCCCTCCTTCTACAACCCTTAGACCGGTACCATCCAGGTGTGGTCCAGGCAACTCCTTGGTCCCGCGCACCCCTAGCGTGCCCACCCAGCCGCGCCCCAGTGGTGCGCCCCTGCCGCATGCGCTAGCGGCTGGCCAACTCCAGGCGGCTACACGCTACCCTTGTACCCACCGCCGTGGCCTCCTCGTGTTGATCCGGGTCCTACGCCTCCCGGTCTTGGTCCATGGGATCAACAATCATTGATAAACTCTTTCAACAACATGACTCTTACTTCCCCTCCGATCACTGACTAGTACATGGGCTCTGGTGTGACCTCGCACATGACGTTAGAAGCCGGTAACCTCTCCCGTTCCCACCCCCTCACTCCTTCACTCTTTCCACCATCGTTGTCGGTGAAGGGTCACTGCTACCCGTCACCTCCACTGGTTCCACTAGTCTTGGCTCTCTTCATCTTACTAATGTTCTTGTCACTACGCACCGTACCAAGAATCTTGTTTTTGTTCGTCAATTCACTATTGACAATAACTGTTCCATTGAGTTTTACCATGTTGGTTTTTCTATCAAAGATCTTCGTTCCAGGAATGTGATCACCAGGTGCAATAGCACCGGACCTCTCTACCCCTTGCGGCTGCCGGTGTCTGCCTCCCCTTCGTGCACACTCATCGCCGACGCCTCTGCCTCACTTTGGCATCGTTGTCTCGGGCACCTTGGCCCTGAGTCCCTGTCTTGCCTTGTTAGTGCGTCCGCCATTGCTTGTGATAATGGACCCGCGGACACTATCTGTCATGTGTGTCAACTTGGTCGCCATGTGCGTGTACCTTTTGTTACTTCACAGTCTCGTGCTCTTAAGAATTTTGATTTAATTCATTGTGATCTTTGGACCTCGCCTGTCGTCAGTGTGTTCGGTTACAAATACTACTTGATTATTCTTGATAATTGCTCGCATTATCTTTGGACGTTTCCTTTGCGTCTGAAATCTAATACTTTTGCTACTATATCTCTCTCTTTTTCTTACGTTGTTACTCAATTCAGCGCTAAGATCAAGAGTATTCAGTGTGATAATAGCCATGAGTTTGACAACTCCACCGCTCGTACTTTTTTCCTTACCCACGACGTTACACTCCGCTTGTCATGTCCATACACCTCTTAGTAGAATGTCAAGACCGAAAGTATTATTCGTTCCACTAATAACATTGTTCGGTCTCTTATGTTTCAGGCCAGCTTCCCTTCCTCTTACTGTATTGAGGCTCTTCTCGCCACTACCTACCTTCTCAATCGCCAACCCACCAAAACTCTTAATTTTTCCACACCTTTTTTGCGCCCTTTAGTGTTTCCCCTTCTACTCTCACCTTCGTGTTTTTGGCTGCAAGTGTTACCCGAACGAACCTTTCTGCCATCGCTCCTCACAAGCTTTCTCCTCGCTTCATCATGTGCGTGTTTCTCGGCTACCGTCCGAACACGAGGGATATCGATGCCTCAATCTCTCCTCAAACCGGGTCATCATCTCCCGTCATGTTACGTTTGACGAATCCTCCTTTTCCATTTGTTGAGCTCGCCACTCTGCTCTCTCCCACTAACCTCGATTTTTTGTTGGAGCTTGATCACACGCCGATGCCCATTGGGCCTCAGCATATTGCAGGTCCTGGTGCCCCTCCTTGTGTGGCGCGCCCGCCCGTGCTCCTATCGACCGTGGCGCCTGACGGTGCTGCCTCTCCTTCGTCGGTTGTGCACGGCCCTAGTGCGCCCGCAGCACCCGATGTCGTGCGTATTCCCAGCGCGCACGTAACGCCGACCGGCAGTGTTCCTCCTGGCCCTGCGGCTGTGGTAGCACCCAATGCTCCAGCCGTGGTTCCTCCTGTGGTAGTCGAAGCACACGGTACTCCTGTCGGTCTACCAGTTGGCCTGCTAACTCCAAATGGGGTCGTTTTCCCGCAGCTTCCCCCAGGTGTTGTGCCGCTCTAGCCGGTTGACAACTCCCATGCCATGGTGACTTGTGGCAAGCACGATTTTCGGCAACCGCTCACCCACACGAGCCTTCATGCCGCCATCCTGTCTCTTGTTCCGACCACATACCAGGCTACTCTCGCTGACCCTAATTGGCGCGGCCCAATGTAGGAAGAATACGCTGCTCTTAAGGCCAACAACACATGAGATCTTGTTCCACGGCCATCCAATGCAAATGTGGTCACTAGGAAGTGGATTTTTCGGCATAAGCTCAATTCGGATGGCGCTCTTGCCTGCTATACGGCTCGATGGGTTCTTTGTGGTTTCACACAGTGTCCTGGTGTTGATTTTGATGAGACTTTCAGTCTAGTCGTCAAGCCGGCCACTAATCTCATAGTTCTCTCTCTGGGCCCTATGCTGGGATTGGCCTATTCACCATATAGATGTCAAGAATGTGTTTCTTCATGGCACACTCTCAGAGACTGTCTTCTATTCGTAGCCGACTGGATTTGTGGATTCATCTTGCCCAGTTTACGTTTGCCGCCTCAACAAGTCTCTCTACGGTCTCAAACAGGCGCCCCGTGCTTGGTACATCTATTTTGCAGTTTTCTTGCTATCCCTCGGTTTCCTGGAGGCAAAGTCTGACACCTCCCTCTTTGTGTCTCATCGAGGCGGTGACACGGTCTACCTGCTGCTCTATGTGGACGACATTATGTTGACTACTTTTTCGGACCATGTGCTCCGCCAGGTGGTTTCCTCCCTCCAGCAGGCTTTTCCTATGAAGGATCTTGGTCCACTTTATCATTTTCTAGGTGTTTTTGTTAGTCGTTATGATGGCAACTTGTTCCTCTCTCAGCAGAAATATATTGTAGACATCCTGGACCGCGCCAGCATGATCGCTTGAAAGCCTTGTAGCACCCCTGTCGACACTCACTCCAAGGTCTCCTCTGCTGCTGGCACTTCTGTGGCTGATCTGATGTTCTACTGAAGTCTTGTGGGTGCTTTGCAGTACCTCACTTTCACTCGTTCAGATATTGCCTACACCATACAACAAGTTTGCCTCCATATGTATGATCCTCGCTAGCCACACCTCGCCGTTGTGAAGCGCATTCTTCGGTATCTTCGAGGCACCATCGACCATGACCTTCTTCTTCACCGAGCCACCTCTACAGATCTGGTTGTCTACTCCGGCGCCGACTGGGCTAGTCGTCTCGGCACGCGCAAGTCCACTTCAAGCTATGCTGTGTTCCTGGGTGACAATCTCGTCTTCTAGTCCTCGAAGTGGCAACACATTGTCTCTCGTTCGAGTGCGGAGGCTGAGCACCGGGTTGTGCCCAATGCTGTTACTGAGGCGTGCTGGCTGCGCCAACTTCTTCAGGAGCTTCACAGCACTCCACACCGATCTACCCTCGTCTACTGTGACAATGTTCGCGTGGTCTATCTCTCAACAAATCTGGTGCAACATCAGCGCACTAAACATGTTGAGATTGACCTTCACTTCGTCCGAGAACGAGTTGGTATTGGCAATGCCACCGTTCTTCACGTTCCGACGACATTCCAGTATGCTGACATCTTCACCAAAGGGCTACCTACTTCTTTCTTCACCGAGTTCTGGTTCAGTTTGAACGTCCGTTCCGCTGACGTTCGAACTGCGAGGGGGTGTTAGACTCTTTGGTTCCTATTAGACTCTTTGGTTCCTGACTCTTCGATTTCTGGTCCACACTTAGTGTTAGTCTCTATAGTTCCTAGTCCACACTGTAACCTTTGGTCTATATATGTAACTTTTGGCTTATTAATACATACGGTGTGTGTAATGACCCCAAATATTCCACTCTCTCAGGACTATTGGTGAGGTTTTTAGTATCTTAGTTAAATGCAGCAGCGAAGCACGCTGCAAATACCGGCGTGGCATAGTACGTACTTTCATTCTAGTATATGTTGGCTTAGGCACCCGACGAGAACTCACTCATGTCTTCCTTCTTGACACACACACAAGTACAAGAAGGAAGAAGAACACAGGATCACAAAATTTTATAACGGGAGTGATAACCTCTCGTCTTTTTCTGGTTCTATCGCTTCTATTTTTCAAAGAGACTCAACTGACTTCTAATACAAAAGCAAACTGCAACGAGGGAAGCATGCAGCTGTGATCTGCTCCTTGCGCTAGATTGGAGACGTGGTCACAGCGCACCACTCAGCCCACACTCACGCCTGAATGTAGCTATATGCATAGCCACTAACTTACAGTCATTAACTCATGCATGGCATGTGATCAGCGCCATACTAGATTAACATTCACAAATGTGATCACAAAACTAACATATCAAGATTATTTTAACATTTTTCTCCTTAATCTTGACATACCGATTCACCGTTGCGGATCACCTGCAATCTCTTTCCACGCGCAGCGGCCTCGTCCACTTCATGCCACACGCAGCGTCATCTTCATCTTGTGGACAACACCTTCCCAATGCTGATATCCACCATGTAGAGACCTCACACCACTACTCCTGGCATCCAATGCGAGTGAGACAACATTGTCTGCGGTCTCTCACCACCAATCGATTCCTCCTCCGTGGGCGCCTTGTGCGACTCATTGCGCCGTTGTCGGTCTCACACCGATTCCTCTGCCAGCGACGATGGCTTCACACCACCGCCCTCTGCTTCACGCTGAATCTTCACAACGGTTTCGCACCGTCGTCGCGCTCTGCACTATGTGCCACGCTGCGCCACCAAAGCACACACTTCTACGTGTTGACCACACGCCATCACCGCCAGCATCACACCGACTTTCTAAACGATAGTCTCGGCCATCGTCGGCGGCCTCCATCTTGCTTGGAGTATACCGACACCGCGGTCTCCACCTCGCATGGAGTCTGCCACTGCGCCACCTCTGGCCTCCATTCATGGAGTCTGCCGTTGGTGCGCCCGTTGTCACCACAGCACACCGGCCTCGCCCAACGCTCCTAGATCTTGAGGCTCTGATACCAAATGTTGGCCCATGCACCCGGCAAGAACTCACGCATGTCTTTCTTCTTGACACACACACAAGTACAAGGAGGAAGAAGAACACATGCTCACATAATTTTGTAACGGGAGTTATAACCTCTTGTCTTTTTCTGGTTCTATCGCATCTATTTTTCAAAGAGACTCAACTGACTTCTAATACAAAAGCAAACTGAAACGAGGGAAGCATGCAGCTGTGATCCGCTCCTTGCGCTAGACTGGAGACGTGGTCACAGCGCACCACTCAGCCTACACTCACACCTGAATGTAGCTACATGCATAGCCACTAACTTACAACCATTAACTCATGCATGGCATGTGATCAGCGCCATACACACTGATTTTTGTCTAATCAAATAAACAACATAAAGACCAAGTCCTAGATTAACACTCACAAATGTGATCACAAAACTAACATGTCAAGATTATTCCAACATTATTTAATCGCAAGCAGAACCATGTTCTAACCTTTTTCCTGCATTTGTCTCCACTTTATGTTTACTTTTTTTTTCGTATATGTGAGGATTACCTTCCTCCCAATGGGGCCTAGTATATATTGCCCTTGCTAATATGATATCTTCTTCTAGACAATGGCGGGCCCAACTATGGGCTGCGCCAAGCCAAGTGCTGGTCGTTGTTGTCCTGGGTCAACTGACCAAGCCCACCAAATTCATCTATCTCACTGACTCTGCTGTCTCCTCCCACCATATATCGAGTCACACTCTAATCCTTAACTAATTCTCCAATCCCCATCATGGCGAACCCTAGCGACTAGCGTCGCGGCTAGCGTGCGGGCATCGGCTTGGGTGTGCTGGGCGGCTCGTGCAGATATGAGGTGCGACGGCAGCCGGGCAGCACTACATGGCACAAGCCTGTGTGAAGTGCGGCTGCTGGCAAGTAGGTAGGCAGTGCCAACAGTCAAGCAAGCAGGCAAGCGACAGCGTCTCCATTAGCACCTCTAAATTTTAGTTCTGAGTCCGCCACTGCTTCTAAATGAACAAGGAGAGATCTAATTTTTCTTATAAGAAAATTAAGAAAAGGAAAACAAGACAAGTCCATTTCATGCAATGACGCAAGCAAGAGCAAGACAAAAGGTCAGCAGAGTTTTGAAGGATATGCATAGGCCTAACGTGAGTACTCGCCAATCTATGCACGCATAACAAACCTCACCAACAGTCCGAGTTCACGAGATGTTTGTCAAAATTCCATGCAGCCAAACAGCACCACAGAACTCTGCCACTCCCTGCCATCTCTCTCTCTCTCTCTCTCTCTCTCTCTCTCTCTCTCATCTCTCTCCCCAGCTAGTTACATTGATATGGTAGCACCAATCGCGAGCTTCTCTTTTGAGATAGCTGTCACCAATAGCTTATCATGGTAGGGCTATAAGATCATAAGATGATAGCTGGTCCAACACGCTCGTACGCTAGCTCTAGCTGAAAAACAGAATTAAGTTAGAAAATCACAAGCTACGAAATCATACAACCTTGGCATTCTTTTTATAATCTATTTCTGAACATCATGTTGGCATTATTGTAACTTATGTATGGATGAAGTGATATGGTTCATTAATCAGAAATTATATTAATTTATCCCATATTAGCCAGTGACCACTGCACGCATGATCCATTTACTGGATTCAATTAGGTTATTTAATTTTAAGTGGGACTAGGAGGCTATAACTAGCTCTTAGAGTGGGGCCAAGCCTGTACAGCTCAGCAGCATATTCCGTACCCGCAACATGAGGAGAACGGCTGCCCAATAAAATAGGGGAATATGTGGAATGTTGCTGCCAGCAAAGACAGGTAGAATGGGTCATCTCAGGTTGATGGATGTGAAAATTTCTGTGCATGAGAGGAGAGAGTGAAGGAGCTATGTATCACATTCTGTCCAACACAACTTTCCAGCCAATAGGACCCTCCTCATTGTCCACTTATGTGACGAGGTCAACAGTATAATCAGGTATTAGAATATACTTAATTTACTTGCTCAAAACGGTCTCTGACGCCCTTTTGACTATTATTTTTAATGATATGTCAGCAAATATCACTAAAAATATAAGGATGTAGATGTACGTACTTTTGATGACGGACCTAATAGTATAATCTGCATATAACATATCTATATATTCGATGAAAGTTTCAAAAAGTTGACTACATGCATTCTAACCTATTAAAAGCATTTCGAGTGTATTGAATCGATGCCGATTCAATGATATGTCACGTAAGCAATTAAAGAACTTAGTATTTTTTTCCTTCAATATATAAATCCGGTTCTTAAGATAAGGGGCCCACACGTTACAATAATAAAACAAGAAAAGAAACAATCCTCTCCTAACCTCCGCACTCTCTCTCTATCGATTCAATGCCCTCCTCCCTGTTTCCTCCAACACGCCGAAGACACTGCCGCTACTTGCCTAGCCCCGCCACCGACACCGTTAGCTCCCGCCACTCGCCTCCTACCGACCAACGACGCCGCTCGTCTCCCCCCGCCGACGCCGCCGCTAGCTCCTGCCGCTCGCCTCCGCCCCGCCAACAACACTGCTAGCCTCCGCCCCCACCGCCTCCGTCCCCACTGCTTTGATGAAAGGTTGTGGCGTAGGTGACGACTTTGATGGCCGGATCTGACCCTTCCCCAACCTCTTGGTGGCTTAATCAGTAGCAGCAGTTGGCGAGGAGAGCATCCCTGGCCTCTCCGTGGCCGAATCTAGTGGCGGGTGTCCGATGAAGACCCCTTGGTTAGCACCCGTTCCACGACCAGCAACAACGCTTGGCGGCAAGAGCAATGCCAAGTTTTCTGGTAGTTGGTCAATTCAATTAATGTGTCCTCTAATCAACATTTGTATAGTTTTTTTTCGGTTAGATCCGAACCCAACCTATGCATCGATTCTTCAGTATTTTGTCTTAGAATCAACCACCTCAATGTATTGAGTCAATTCAAACGATCCAAAACATTGCTTTGAACCGGCTAAGAAGCAACATTGCAGATGGTCTAAAGTAAGAAAGAATGGAGAGAGTAAGCCCTACCTACCTTAATTACGGCCAATTAAGAACAATCATTAGATGTCATCTCTACAACTTAACATATGTAAAATCAAGATAATTAAGAAAGAGTCTTAAACCATAGAAACAATTCACATTAAGATATACTCAAAGTCAAATAGTAAGCTGTGAAAAAAATCAGAGTTATGTAGTATATATATCGGCCACAGGCCTACACCGCACAGTTGGGCGGGCTAAATGATCTTGTTAAGTCAAATGCATGTGACTAGTAAACACTTTATGCTACTTCTCTGTTACTAAATACTGGATGCCAACGTGTTGTGCGGGGACGGTGACATGATCTTGTCTGGTTTACATTTTGTGTATTAATTTTTTCAAGTAATATATGTTAATAAAAATTATATAGTGAGACATTTGAGTATATTACTGGTCAAGGATTTTTTTTACTACTTGCATTCTAAAACGATGTCTATTAGAAATGTCATAAATATGAACACAGAGGCAGAAAAGCTAACTAAGTGTATGTACACATGCAGCCTGCAAAAGGGGGAAAAAACAGAGAAGGAAATATGATGAACAAATGGTATGCATGTATATATGTTACCCCAAAACAAATACTTGTAAAAGATTAGCAGTCTTCTGCCACGGTTATCCATTTTTCTGCACGATAATGTATCCGGTTAATTTATGCATCAAAACGAAGTAACGGTCTTCAAAACGGACTACCAGATGACATGCCGTACGTAATGGCAAGGTAGTACGTGTGAGATATTCGTGTTCAGTTTTACAAACTTACAAATCACGCTTCGTAAGCGATGAGTACACGGAAGACTGTAAACAGTCCGTATGTACAGTGCTGTCCTGAAACAGGGTACTGTGTGCATGTAAGTAAGTAATTAATCAAAGATAATCGCAAACTGGTCTGAATCAACTCTATATACTTCAACTGGTGTACGTGTACATGCCTATGTATACGTAGGTACGTCTTTATCCGTACGTACGTAACTTACTAATTGGAGATCGAACTCAAACAAAAGACGATCGATCCTTGCATGCACTCATACGCAACTGATCTACAGGTCACCTGAGCTGTACTCTCGTACGCACGCTCACCTACGTACGTCTGTGACTGTATGTATGTAGCTAGTCTGGATATAGATCCAACCCTATTAATCAAGGTAGTACACTATATATATATATATATATATATACACACGAAATTAGCTAGAGCTAGCGTAACATATATGTACAGAACGACACACCCGGCCAAGAGGCCAAGACGAGAGTAGTACTGATCGTCTCGATGAGGAGGCCGGGCGTGCATGCATGTGAGTGCATCGGCTAGCATCCAGTACGATGGAACGAGCGTTACGTGACACTCCCGTGGCAGCGTGGCATGGGGACAAAGCAGGCGCCCTCCCAAGCCCTGCATCGATCGGACATAGGCGTCGACAGGAACGACACACGGCCGGCCGGCCGCGCGCGCGCGGGGCATGCATCCGGCTGAAACCCATATGATTCGATCGATCGGGGGCCCGCCCGCGCGCGCCGGCAAAGGGGGGCCTCGTCACGGGGCGTACACCTTAAGCGCGAGCGCATATTTGCAGGCCTCTCGATGGATGGCAATATGGCCTAAGGGCGCGCGCGCGCGCGCGCCGCATGCATGCATGGCTTATTGTCATGGAAGATCTAGGGCCTGTAGCCGGCTTTGGTTTTGAAAAAGCTGGAAGCACTCTCAAACAGGCTAGCTTTGTTTCAGCTAGACAAGTAAACCATAGCCGAAGTAGGGCAGAAAGTCAAAGCTGGGTGAGAGGTGCTTCTCTTGCTTTTTGCGGGTTGAACTATGACCTTGTCACTGAAAGTTGGTGGAAATTACTCACCAAATACCACTGAATAAATAGTCTTCCTGAATCGATATATATGCTTCCCCTCCCGACCCTCGTTCGTTCGGCCCCCTCTTTGCCCTATCCCTAGGGATACTTGACACATTGCCCTATCCAGACCGCGCTGTCGTTGAGTTGGCTCACCGACGCCCCAAGGCTCATCGCCGTTGTCTCTCTTCGCAGATGTAACCACAAAGGTCCTGATTTGGTCCGATCTTTCGATGAGAAGATAAATTTGGTAGAAGTCGCTCAACTCTCACGATCCTGGCTACGAACTTGCAAGACTCGAAACCACGAAATCGCTGAACTGCTTGACAAGTCGTTATCAACCGTGCATTATAAGTGGGGTTTCAAAAACGACGTCATTGTTAATCTCGCCGAACAAGAGGACAAAGTATAAAGTAGCAAACCTAAACTTCAATCAACCAAAACCCACGGAGACTAGAGGGGGCGGCCATCTCAAATAGAGGGGAAGGGAGGGACAATGGTACTATTCATGTGTGAACAGTGCTGTGTGAATAGTACTGTCGGTGTTTTAGAACCGATCTTACGTAAAGATTGTTTGATTCGGGGGGTCTCCTAGAGATGAAATCACGCAGAGCGATTGACACGGGATTTTTATACAGGTTCAGGCCTTCTCCAGGGAGAATAACAACCCTACTCCTGTGTGTGTATGGTATTGACTGTATTCTTGACAATCAAGCAAGAAACTAAGACAATTACAAAGAACAGTACTTGTGTTTCTCCTTGACTCGCTTTGTTTCGCCCTCCTCTTTCACCCTCTGATTGATGCCTCTATATAGCCGTGAAGGAGTAGCCGTTTGTCCTGCAGAAGAGGCGCCTAATTAATCCAGTAATGGGCGCATGATGGCAGTAATTACCGGCGCATTGACTTCTTCACGCCGTCTGGCAGTTATCTTTCAGAGGTAGTGGGGTATTTAAGCACTATTACTACACGGAATAATAGTGCATGTGGACCGTCCGGATTCCTTAATCAATTGGACCCACTCGCTTGTAGGTTTGATTATAAGGTGGTCGTGGTTGACTTGGTCGTAGCAGAACTTACGACTGGGTACAAGTCGTAGCAGAGCTTACGACTGGATAATAGTCGTAGAAGGACTTACGACTAGGTAATGGTCGTAGAAGGACTTATGACTGGATAATGGTCGTAGAAGGGCTTACGACCAGGTAGTGGTCGTAGAGGGACTTACGACCATGACATAGTAGTAGTAAGACTTACGACTATGGGGGTGATTGTAGGAGAACTTATAATCACTTGGTAGGCCTCCCCTTATGAATATAAGGGGTACTTCTGGGGACTACGTGACATCATATTTACCCATATAAGAATTATAGATAAAAGATAAAATGAGGATTATCAGATCCTCGTCAAGTACCCAAAAACCATAGGTGGCCGACCCTATGGGCCATATGGGCCAAGTTATCCCATTCATGACATGAGTCAGCCCATTGATTACATAGCCCATGTGCCAACAAGAGGTGACACAACACCAGAGCATGTAGACATAGTACGTTGGCATGTAGACGTAGTTCGGCTCGTAAGAGTAGAAGTAGCTCAGTCCAATTGGGGAATATGGTATTGCAGTAGTCGAAAGCACTATTGGAGAAGATGTGGTTGAAGTAGAGGTTGCCGTGCAGCGGGTCGAAGCATTGGTTGCATCCTTAAGGTTGATGTCCTCATCGTCCCCCTTTCTTGAATTTGAGTCGTCTTCGACTCAATAGTTTTCTCCAAGTCATCACTTTCCTGCAAAAGGTTAGTAGCAACTGGAGGCAAAGAAACATGCATATCTTCTGATGGGCACAAGATTCTTTGCAAACCATATTATAGCATTCAGATTCATGTTTTTCAAAGTCGGTGCAATTAGATTTTGTAACTAACATAACAGGAGCCTTCAATTTAATTTCACTTGGAGCTATAATCTTATGATCATCTCTCCTCTTCTCCTGACTTGTTATCTCAGTTCTTTCTATTTCATCCTTTAATATGGTAGCAGGAGACATTGGAATTAAAGTTTTTTTTTCTTTATAAGTGAAAGTATAATGATTAGATCTACCATGATATTTGGTACATCTATCATATTGCCAAGGTCTGTCTAATAATAACGAGCATGCTTGCATAGGTACGACATCGCAATCAACATAGTCATGATATGATCCAATAGAAAAATATACGCGCATAAGTTTAGTCACCTTCAACTTACCACAAGAATTCAGCCATTAAATGTAGTAAGGATGAGGGTGTTGAGTTGTGGTCAAACCAAGCTTCTCGACCATATCGGTGCTAGCAAGATTGTTGCAACTTCCACCATCGATGATGACTTTGCATGAACATTCTTTGATGACAAACTTTGTTTGAAACAAGGTGTGGCGTTGATTTTGTTCAGCAAGCTCCATTTGAGCACTTAGCACATGCTGTACAACTAGACTTTCGTGCTTGTTAGATGTCTTATTGCCTAATTATTCTTCCTCAATTTCATCACCTACATTATTAGTTGCAACCAAAACATGTTCTTCCTCAATATCGCTAGCTTAGGTGTACTCACCATTGTCCTTGATAAGTAAAGCTTGCTGACTTGGGCAATCACACATCAAGTGCCCAAATCCTTTGCAATAGTGATATTGTACATCTCTAGATCCCCTGTAGAAGAAATGGAAGAAACACTTTTTATAGGGACTTGTACTTTTGCTGATTTGCTTGCATCAAGGACATGTTTAGGAGTGGAAGGAACAACAGGGGGTGCATGGCTTGAGGAGGGTGCACCTCAGCCAGAAGTGGAGAAGGTGCCATGTGTTGTTGCTGAATTGGACGACCTGCAAAAGATCCTCCAATATTGCCCCTAGAGCGTGATTGTTGACCCTACACTTCTCTTTCAGCTTTACAAGTATGATGGAACAAACATGTGATAGAATTATATTCTTTATAATATAAAATATCCGAATTTCACAGTTTAAGTCTCCAAAAAATCTAGCCATCTTATCATCTTCGGTTTCATCTAAACCACAACGCAACAAACCAGTTTGTAATTCTTGATAATAATTCTCTACAGAACTACTATCTTGTCTTAAATGTTGTAATTTATTAAGCAAACCACAAGAATAATATGAAGGTACAAATCTATGTCTCATTGCTCTCTTCAAAGCATTCCATGTTGTACGAAATGTTCTGATGAGTACAACCATATTTACTCCACCAAATAAAGGCAAAATCAGTAAACTCACTAGTAGCATATCTAACTTTCTTATCTTTAGTGAATTTATGATAAGCAATTTTTTGTTCTACGGTAAGCTCCCTTGTGAGATAAGTATTAGGACCATATTTTCCAGAAAAGGAGGTATAGTGAATTTAATTTTTAAAATGCATCATTATGGTCACGTACCTCACGTTGATTTCTTCCCATAACTTGATGATTATGACGAAGCTGACGATGGTTGGGATCATTGTGAATATTGAATCCATCGGTTTCTGTATTAGCAATGTAGTTGTTCACGTCTTCTTCTTCCACCTCATCTGCCCATCTTCCACCTCATTTGCCCAAGAGCGGGCAGCGGGTGGTGTGCGGCGAGTTAGAGAATCCTCCACTCTTGGCTGACCCTGGGTCGTGGTTTCAGCAAGTGGCTGACGTTCGAGGAGCGCAACGCATGTGTGGAGCACCGTGAGATTGTCATTGATCTTATCCAAGGTATTTCGAATGCTCTCACCGAGTGAGTGCTCAATGTATCACACAAGCTCTCTCGTGCGAGGTGTGAGAGACCCCTCACCCGCATGCTCCAAAGAGTGGTCGTTGTTATTTCCGCCATGTGTAGATCTGCGTGACCCTACCATTGTTAGTAGAAAACAAAGAACAAATCACAGTGTATATGTCCCTATGGACTACTAGGTTCTTGAGTTTTACAGGTCATTCTCTCACAACGCCTTACCAAGTTCTTACAAGCTCTTACTAATGCAGCAAGGAGGTCGTACAACCGGTGGCTGGTTCATGATACTCTCACTTGTGAATAGCCCAACGATTGCGAGGAACAGTACCTGCTGAGTTAGTAGGAAGTGGAGCTCGGAAGGCTTCAATATGTTAGCAAGGATTAGCAATAATAAAATTAGTTAATACAAGTTGAAAAATTATTCGAAGTACTAGTCAATATTGCTGATCCTAGCCTAATGTAAGCTAGCTAATCAAAACCATACTAAGAGAAGTGTTTGTACGCATACGCAAAGATCAATGTCACTTGATATAAACAAAGGAAAACCTCACACCAAGTGCTAGGAGAGACACTAGTCAACTACTCAAACTTATTTATAAAGGAACAAGATTGTTCACACAATGTAGAGCACAAAAGTCAGAATAACGTGCAATGCAAACAACCCTCTAGTTTACGGAGAAACAACAGCTGGTCTCAAAATATGCAAAAAACAAAGTTTTATATGGCTTATATATGCTATTTTGAAAGGTTTCGACGAGATCTACAACTTTGCAGTTGAAGCGAATCCCAAATTCTGAAAGGAAGATCGAAAGAATCGCCAAAAACAAACTAAAAACTTATGACGTGAAATGCATCTATGCGGACACCGCTGTTCTGGACTGTGCTCTTCCTATCCTGAGCTGCCGTATAAAACGTGTACCCATTTATGTCGTATCCTTGCCATGTCACAATTGTAAATTTTGGTTCTTTGGCCAACCATAGCAGTGTTTCATCACTTGATGACCTCCAAGTGAATCGCATCTTTAACCATTCGTTGAACCGACGGTTGTGCTCTCGTTATCCAAACCTCCGACCGAGTGCGGATTACATTGGCGTACCATGTCTTTGTGCTCGTCGATGTACGAGGACACTTGGGTCATGTGTTGCACGACCGTGAAATGGGCCTACGCGTATGTATCTAGATCGGGAGTGATTGCTTTCCTCCTGATGGTCCCGATACCCTCCAGTCTCCCCTCGTGACGAGATAGAGGCACACCTATCGGTTCCACTTGAGCCATGTAGTCCACGCAGAACTCAATGACCTCTTCGGTTGCATAACCTTCGATGATACTACCATCCAGCCGAGATCGATTCCATACGTAGGACTTCAGAATTCCCATGTATCTCTCGAAAGGGTACATATGACGTAGGAACACAGGGCCGCATATCTTTATCTCTTTCACAAGGTGAACAATGAGATGGACCATGATATCAAAAAATGACGGAGGGAAATACATCTCAAGATGACATAGAGTCGTCACCACCTCGGCCTGCAGAGCGTCGAGTTCTTCGGGATCGATGACCTTCTGAGCAATTGAGTTAAAGAAATAACACAGCCTAAAGATTGCCACTCGGATCTTGTTTGGCAAGATACTCCTAATTGCAACAGGAAGCATCTGTGTCATCAGCACATGACAATCATGAGACTTCATACCAATTAATTCCAAATCTTTCATAGAAACAAGTTTCTTAATATTGGCGAGTATGTAGGACGGAACTTTCACACCATGCAAACTTTGACAGTTCATTTCTCTCGGCCTTGGACAAAGTGTAGCAAAGTGGGGAAAATGCGTTAAATCTTTATCGGTCTCTTTCGGTGCTAACTCGGTTCTTGTGTTCATATCAACCAAGTCACGCCGTGCGTTAACACCGTCTTTTGTTTTGCCACTAATGTTCAGTAAGAGACCAATCAAGCTATCACATACATTCTTCTCCACATGCATGATATCGATGTAGTGGCGAACTTCTAAGTGCTCCCAATAAGGAAAGTCTCAAAAAATTGACCGCTTCTTCCAGATGTTTTTCTGAGGGGTTCTTAATTTACGTCCCTTTCCAAGCACAACATCGATATCCTTAACCATATCATAGACCTCTTTCCCTCTAAAAGCCCTTGGAGCTGAACCGTCCTCCTTATTTCCGTCGAATTGTTTCATCATCTTGCGGTATGGGTGAATCCTGGGAAGGAAACTACGGTGACGCATATAAACAATTTTGCGTGAGTTGTTCAGCCATACACTTTCGGTACCATCTAAGCGGTCTTGAATGAGCTTTGACTCCTTTTGTACTGAACCCCGATAGGTTACCAAGGGCAGGGAAATCATTGATGGTGCAGAATAACATGGTGCGTAAAGTGAAGTTCTCTCGTTTGTACGCATCCCATTCTTGTACCCCTTCGTTCCAAAGTGTCACAAGATCTTCCAGCAATGGTCCTAGGTACACATCAATATCGTTACCAGGTTGCTTCGGCCCTTGGATAAGTAGTGACATCAAAATGTATTTCTACTTCATACACAGCCAAGAAGGAAGGTTGTACATACATAGATTCACGGGCAGGTGCTATGTCGGCTGCTCATGTTACCGAAAGGATTCATTCCGTCCGTACTCAACCCTAACCTTATGTTCCTCGGTTCTGCACCGAACTCTTCGAAGCTCCGATCGAAGTTTCTCCACTGGGCAGAATCAACAGGGTGTCTGAGCTTCCCATCTTTCTTACGCTCCTCCGAGTGCCAACGCATCAATCTTGCCTCCTTTCGGTTCACAAATAAACGCTTCAAACGTGGGATCACAGGCAGATACCACAATATCTTAGCAGGAGGTCCTTGCTTCACCTTAGCAGTATTCTTACGCTTGTATCGGGATGCTTTGCACACAGGACATACATGCATGTCTGCATACTCTTTACGGTAGAGGATACAATCGTTCGGATATGCATGTATTCTTTCTGCTTCCATTCCCAATGGACAAATAACCTTCTTAGCTTGGTAGGTCGTGCTGGGCAACACGTTTCGCTCCGGAAGGATGTCAGCTAAGAGACCTAAAAACGCCGTAAAACTCTTGTCGGACCAACCATTGCTTGCCTTCAATTTCAGCAGTTCAAGCACGGTTGACAACCTTGTGTATTCCGGCTTGCAGCCAGGGAACAAAGGTTTCCCCGAGTCCTCCATTACGCCCTCGAATTTACAAAACTCTCTCTCAGCGAAGTTCCCTTCTGCATCGCGTAGCATCTGATCCAGATTGTCATCATGCGACCTATCGTCATCAAAAGCACATTCCATACCCTGCATATCATTGACTTCCTCGGCGATGTCGTCATTACTAACTTCCGGTATAATCTGCTCTTCACCATTACTGCTCCAACATGTATATCCTTTTTTGAAACCCCTTCGTATTAAGTGAGTTTCGATCTGCGCCGGGTTGTTAAACATTTTCATATTACCGCAATCAATGCATGGACAGTACATAAATTTTATCCCATTCTTCAACATATCACCTTTCGTGGCTCTTCTAAAAGCAAACACGCTATTAATATACTCTTCACTCACACGGTTCTCAATGTACATCCAGTTTCGGTCCATCTACACGTATACGCACGTAACAAATTAATTAGTGTTAAATTATATTAATAAACCGCAAGTACCCTTCATAATGACCAAACACATTAGTGATTAGTCTAGAGCAAATATAAAAGGTTACAATCGTTACACATTAGTGATTAGTCTAGATTAAAAATAAAGGGTTACAGATCGTTACCCTTCTCTCCAATGTGGCGCAATGTGGGAGGAGGCAGCAGCAGGGTGGCCAATGGGGAGGAGGCAGCAGCAGCAGGGTGGCGGCGCCTCAAATGGAATGGAAAGGGGGCCTGTCGGGAGCATCTACTTATAGTGCTTGTATATAAGAATCGTCTGTGATAAATAAGTATCACAGACGGTTATTTATACGAACCGTCTGTGAAGTATCACAGACGGTTCTTTATACGAACCGTCTGTGATACTTATTTATTATAGACGGTTAACGAAGAACCGTCTGTGATAATTTTATCACAGACGGTTGTCTAGTATAGCATGTTTTGTAGTAGTGTTAGTAGCATTCTCTGAAGCTTCTTATTGCCATCAAAATTGGTAAAATTTCAATGTAGGGCTAAGATATCCACACTGAAAGGAAAGCTACACCTCTTCCTCAGAAGTCCTGAGAAAGCTCAAAAACATAATGATGTGAAGCAAAGGGAGCAAGGACTTTACCTTGCAGATAGCATCAATTTCATCAAATATGATGACATGAAGGTCACTCTGATCGCCTGTATTGAAAAGGAACAAAATTGAAGTAACATAAGAGAAAATGAATGTATAAATAGTGGCAAAGAACGAATTCTCTTGATGCAACACCATACCACGTGTCCTCTGTTCATTCTCAGCATCTGCAAATAAATCTCTGACGTTCTTCTCTGTTTCTCCAACAAATTTGCTCAAGTCTTCAAGTTCATTTACAATCTGGGTTGAAGGGACATACATTAATATATAGTTTGACCTTACTTAACTGACATCTAATCATCTGACATTAGTCATGTTACATATTTAACCATTAGTCTGCAACAAACCACCCTCATAGCAGGAACACACACTACTACAAAAGAGGCTATAGCAGACGGCCCGTCACAGACGGTTCTTTTGGAACCGTCTGTGTTGGGTCTGTTCCGACCTGGAATAGCCGATGGGAGCCTATCACAGATGGTTCTTATTTAGAACCGTCTGTGATATGAATCTATCACAGACGGTTTACTGATAGAACCGTATGTGAATTATCACAAACGGTTCTATTATTAAACCGTGCGTGATAATCCGACCATTCACGAGCGGTTCTAATTAAGAACCAAATGCGTAATATATCATGACGGTTCTTAATTAGAACCGTCTGTGATATGAACACATCATAGACGGTTCTATTAAAGAACCGTCTGTGATGTTATTTTTATAAGGCGGGGACCACTAGGGTTTTGCTCGTACTCTTCACCTCTCCCGCGCCCCTTTTGCTGTCGCACGATCTTTCGCCTCCCTTCTAGGGCTCGCCGTCACCGCAGTCACCGCCGCCCCGACCTCGGCGCTGCCTCCCTCGACCTCGGCGCCACCATCCCGACACAGGCGCCACCTCCTCCGACCTCGGTGCCGCCTCCCGACCTCGGCGCCACCGTCCCGACACAGGCGCCGCCTCCTCCAACACAGGCACCGCCTCCCGACCTCGGCGCCACCGTCCCGACACACCGCCCCCGACCTCGGTGCCGCCGTCCCGACCTCGGCGGCGCCTCCTCCGACCTCGGCGGCGCCTCCCCCGACCTCGGCGCGCCCCGACCTCCAGCTCCTCCCCCGGTACTCCCTCACGCGCCTCCCTTCGGGCCAGCACGTTCTATGTGTAGGAGTAGTTCTATACCCTAATTGTCAATTGGTATCTTGTGTTGTTGATTCTATTACCTCTTGACATGCTCTGTGATGAACTCTGTCTTATAGTGAGATTGAATGTGATAGTTAGTTAATTCTTGAGCTCTATTGTATTACTTGCTACTGTCAATTTGATATACTGTTAATTGGTTACTTTTGGTTTAAAGCTAGTTATTACGATTACATTTTTTGATATGATTCGAGATCATTTGTGATTAAGCAAAGTATTATTTAGAGCTCATAGTTTGAATTTATATTATCATATTCATTTCATGAAGAGTATAGACAATAGGATTGAGATGGCAAAGACTTGTTCTTTTGCAACTCTCCTTCTGAGAGCACAAACTATCATCAATCTTTTGCAATGATGAGCTATGTGCATTCTACGTTTGCCATCATATGGAGAAAATCATGAGTGCTAAGATGAAGAATCCCGAGGTTTGTCAATCTCGAAATAATTATTTTCTAATTGTAAATTTAAATATATACGCTTACCATTTTTCTTGACCTAGCGACAGGGCTTGATAATAGATTTAGATGGACTCGTTGCGCACGAGATCACGGACGTTCGAGGGAAGCTATGCGCCTTTATCATGTCAGAAATAGTTAACAAAGGAGAGTTTCACGCCATCGCCGACCCAGAGTTTCACGCAAAGAATTGACTCAATTGTAATCCAATTGTAACTATAGCGACAATACTTCAACAAATTCGATCTTTTGTAATTTATTTTGAGTAATGATCACTTTGAGTTGTCAACAATTGATTATACGTGATGTATCTGTTTTTGTACATGCTTGTTTTCGAGGGCATGGCTAGCAATTCCGAGGCTAGCCAAAAACATCAAAAATGTAGTTTGGATGACTCACTACCACGACGGTTTTTGTTGAAACCGTGCGTGATATTCTAGTATCACAAGCGGTTCTTAAACATAACCGTCGTGATATCTACTTATCACGAGCGGTTTTAATTGAAACCGTCGTGATACTAGCCTTCGAGCGGTTTCAACAAAAACCGCTCGTGATATTAGTATCACAGACGGTTTTGAACCATCTGTGATAACTTTTTGTTATCACAGACGAACAAATATAGACGGTTCGGAAACCGTCTGTGATGACGGTTTCGAACCGTCTGTGATGACGTGTTCCGTAGTAGTGACAGTAATATGTGCCAACTTCATGAGCATATGGAAAGCGATGGAACTAGGCAAAATAGAAGCACCTCGTAACTATTAAACATAAGAAAGTCAAATGTTTGTTTCACTGCTGGTGACAACATAACACTCATAAAGACAATTCAAAATCAATTATTGATATAAGCTGGTTTCATCTTCTAAAGTTTATCACAAGAGACTAACATACCCCATCATATGTAAATAATTAATCAGGCCTGTAGCAAATCTGCGTGGCATATTTAGTAAAAATAATCCATACCTTGGGCACCTTCCCATTCAACAATTTCCCAATTTGTCGGGCCATAAGAGTCTTGCCGGTACCAGCATGTCCATAAAGCAGTATGCCCTTCACATGCTTCATGCCTAATCTGTAGTGAGCAATAATGATTCAAAAAAATTCCATTACTAATGGCAAAAAAGGTGTCAATAAGTTTAGCTATAATGAAAATCTGGGTACGCCTGTTGTCTATAGAAAATGTGTCAATATCATAGATAATTACCTACTAACAACATGAGGCAGGAACTCGAGAAGCAAATGCCCTACGAAAAATGTATGTGAATTCAGCACTTAATCCACCTATACCCAACTTTTCCAGGTTAAACTCTTGATGCTAGCATCTTCCTTTTGGTTGATAACCTACATGTATAAAACATGGCATTATAGTGCCTTCTATGAAATATAATTGCAGAAAGCAAAGGTATAAAGGAACCTTAATTCCTGAAATTGGAGCTACCTCAAATATGATGTATGTGTCACTTGACAAGAAGCCTCTGTCCAATGGTGCGGAACTCTCTTGACCCTCTAGCAAAGCTTGATTGACAGTGAAGACATTTGTTAAAATTCAAATGCCACCTTTTGTCCTGTAGCCATGGCCTACAAAGGACATCATACTTTTGATTTGACACACACAAGTAAATCTAGTTTTCAATAAGAATTTGAGCTAGAAAGAAGAAGCCAACTAAGAGACATAATAATCTCTGTATATAGGCCAATCTAGCTAGCTGAGAACTCGTGGTAGTGCAATTAACCAATATGCCAGCAGGAGAAGCGCTGAACTATCTTATGGTTCTCATCTCAGTCATAAATTGACGATCAATAATGGCAGATATGTAACTAAGACTCATAAGTCATAACTAACAACATTCGATCAATGGGGACATATATATCTAAGACTCATAACCGATGACTAACAACATTAGTTCAGTTGAAAATCATGAAGCAAAACCTGGCCTCATCTCGGTCGGGGAGAGCTGTGACTTCGTACCTAGTGACCTGGATAAAATCGAAGGTTCCATCGCCGTGGTGCACGTGTTTCCTCCCAGCATGGACATGCAAGTGTTCTGCTTTAGCGAGAAAGTGTATCCATGAGGTCGTGGATTCATCTCCGACCTCCGTGATTTAAGATGTGAGCAAAGTGAGCGTATATATACATGCATGCATATATGTCCACGCGTGTTAACGTTGTAGTGTGCGAGTGAGCGTCTGCACCTTTATGCACAAAAAAGCTCGGTTGAAAATCTCAAGATTACTTGCACGCATATGTATCATCAGGAATGATGACGAGCTTCACAAGATCGTCAGGATATATATGCAGAGCCCCGTTTGATCGATCGACAGGGCATGCGCGCGCTAGCTACTACGCCCACGCGTTCAATCAATGAAACCCTGCGCATATCGGTAGCATGCCGGTGGCGTTATATGTATGTGTGTGCATGAGCTCTGCCTTTGTCGTCCTCCCCTAATGCTGCCGCTGCTGCCCTTGTTGTTAAGCCCACTCCCCCCCTCACGAGCAGATTCCCTCGGCGCGCTCTCCGCGTTGCCCCCACACCACCACCCTCCTCTCGTGCACGCACGTAAACACTCGATCGACGTCACAAGCTAAGGTAGCTGCTATCTGACATGCAAAATACTTCATTGTTTAACGTTTGAATTTTTTTGGCAGTATTAGCGCCTTTTTGTGTAGTATTTACAGGAATGACCGCCGCAGAATTATATTTTGCAAAAATAGCGCAGGCCCTACCCGCCCACCGAGCGCCTCCTCCCTCACGGCCACCGTGCGGTGGCGACCTGCCGAACAGCTGTCGTGCAGTGGCCGCCCGCTATGTGTCCCTCCACGATTAAGGTTTCCCTAATCAGCCGATCGATTAGGGTTTCGGATGTGTTCGTAGGATTTTTAAAATATAGTAAATGATTTCAAAAAACTATACAATTTTATGTGAATGCTCCTAGCACGGTGTGCTTTCTTGTGTAATTTTTTTTTCATAATTTTACTCATTCTGATTTTATCTCGCAATTTCATTTTAGTGTATTGTTTGTAGTGTTTTGACTGCCTAAAAAAATCCCAAAAACATGGGTCCTTTCACACCGCCCGTCCTCCTACCTCCGCACATCTGTCGCCCCGTCATGGCTGTCCGCCCTTGCCCACAGTCATGTGCATAGACAACACATCTGGATTTCCTGGCGTCAATGCAGTGGCTCATCCTTCGCTTGGCTATAAATATCAAACTCTCATAGTCACTTATCGCTCATATCAATTGTGTTTCGATTCACGTTCTCGCGCTCGTCGCCGACAGTTCAGAGAACATGACATAATTAATATTTTTTGGAGAGTTGTAATATGATTGCTTCTCGTCGCTCGTCACTTAGTTTTTTTATTGCTTCCCCTCCCTCCGAAGGGTAGATAATTATTTGTCAGATGCCTTTGTCGTTATTACCGTAGTTATTGTTCATCAGTCTTAATTTAGTAGGCATAATTCAATAGTTTAGTGGTAATTAATTAGTCAAAATTAGTTAGTTTAGTTGCATAAATTAGTTATAATTAGTGTAGTGGTTACCCGTACGGCATATTAAATTAGTGGAAATGAACTACTCATAATATATTTAGTGGTAATTATTCAGTCGTATTTAGTTAGTTCAGTTCTAATTTATCACTCATAATTAGTTTGTTCAGTGCTAATTTATTAGTCATAATTAGTTAATTTAGTGTAAATTATTAGTCGTACTTAGTTCAGTGGTTATGAGTATGGCATATTAAATTAGTGGAAATGAAGTACTCAAAATTTATTTAGTGGTAATTAATCAGTCGTAATTAGCTAGTTCAGTGCTAATTAATCAGTCATAATTAGTTAGTTCAGTGCTAATATATTAGTCATAATTAGTTAAGTAATTAAGTGGCAATGAACATGTGGTTCATAATCAATTTTCGGAGGAGTAATCATAGTGCTAGTAATTAATCAAGTATCTGTATTTAATTACACATATGTAATCGATCACTTGTATGCAATCTGTCATCATTGTTTGTTACTTTAGCTAATTTCGAACATACAAGACTTGCTAGTGTTTTATGGCGATGGTCTCGTACGGGCTGGACTTGTCAAGATGCCAGTACAAAGTAGTCCGGTTGGAGGGGCTCGACACGTTGAATATTCACGTGCTTCATAGCTGCATCCGGAGGGAGTTCGTCATAGAGGCAATGACAAAGAAACTTGTGATCGAGGGGTCACCTGCACGAATGACGTGTGGGAGCTCGTCGAGATGTATGGAAGTGTAGCATGGAGCCAGTACATACAGATTGCCTTCTCAGCTCAAGGTGGCCATACGGGAAGCCGATGGGGTATGTGAATTTCATACACAGGGTGCAGGGAAGCCTTGATGATGCTGGTGTCTCTACAAGCGAGCAATCGTAGGCCGGGCTTGAAGACGGTAGCACAGAATATGTTGTCTTGGATGGAAGACTCGTGCATAATTTTGTGCAAAATGAGGGGCAAAATTGTGTTGGTCGGCACGCATTGACTGCTGCGAGTATCTACCTGACCATCCTCTTGGTTCAAAGTCCAACGAGGACACCGAACCAAGTTTGGATGGTAGCAACAAGGATGCACACCAGGCCGATGGTCCAACCGAGAGAATTGTGTCATCGGAGGTGCCTTACATAGCATCAAGACTTGATGATATCATGGTGCGTTTGCTCGTACCGTCGCAAGAAGAAGGCTCCCAGTGGGGGTTTGATGTCGACACCCTCTTAGGTGGGCAGTGCTTCCCTAGCAAGGCAGTCGTGCAATAAGCTAAAGCACGGTACACCTTGTCCATCAGCCGTGTATACCAGGTGCACCGGTCCAACCCAGGATACTATGCAACGAAGTGCGTTGTGGAAAGCTGCCCTGGCAAGGTCAGTGCTCATCGAGCAAAGATCTTCGTCTCGGTCTTCACGGTCAAGATGATGATCGACCACACTTGCGAGCTTAGCGAGCCCATGCGACAACATTGGAACTTGACTTTTACATATGTTGCAAGCCTCATCGGACACCTAGTTACGATGGACGTGTTTGTTTCCCCCCAAGATGTTAATGTCAGAAGTCGCCAATCAGGTTTGTTATCTAGTCAACTACAGCAAGGTCCGGCAAGTCAAGCAGAAGGTCATCAAGTCCATGTACAGGACTTTCGAAGAGGTGTAGAACCTTGTGTCGAGATTACTTAACGAGATTGCTGAATCAAACCTGGCACGTACATAAACAAAGCTTGAGAGGGAAGATGTTGACGGAGGGCCCAACTGCTTCATATTGGACCAAGTGTTCTAGGCTTTTACCTAGGCCGTTCGAGCTTCTAGTTTTGTTATCCCGTGCTCACGATGGATTACACTTTTCTCACGGGTAGGTCAAGTGCATCATTCTCACCACGGTGGAGGCCGACGCCAATGACCAACTTCTCCTAGTGGTATTTGCTATTGTGTAGAGAGAGAACACATCTAGTTGGTTCTGGTTCCTGGCCATGAAGACAGTGGTGGTGGGAGACCGGTGCAATATATGCCTAATCACAGACTGCAATGCTGGGTTGTTGGCGGCCATCAACACCATGCAGCATAGGACGTATCCCCCTCACGAGTGGAACGACGTGCAATCTAGGTAGTGCATGAGGTATCTTACATCTAACTTGTTTACGTGGTTCTGTAGTTAGGAAGTTATAAAGACGTTCAAGACATTGTGTCTGCAGAACCAGAGACGGAAGTTTGAGTCCATCTGGAGGGACCTCGAACACCGAACAATGAGGCATAGAGGGGAGTCCCCTATGGAGGTATTCGAGGGAGAGCAACCCAGCAGTACCATAAATTTCTCCGAGTGGATTCAAGGCCATGCTCCTGAATTGGAGAAATGGTACCTTCTCTATGACATAGATGGTGCGAGGTACAGAATTATAACGACCAACATGTCAAAGGTGTACAATAGCATCCTCGAAGTTGTACGGTGCCTCCCCATCACCGCGATCGTCGAGGAGACATGGATTCGCACTGTTGGTTATTTCGTCAATAGAGCCACTACAACCAAGGGATAGATGGAGGAAGTCAAGCAGTGGTCCGATAACATGCAGAGGCACATGGATCATAAGATGAAGAATGCACGACATCCGGGTGATCGATGGCCTCAGAAGGAAGTAAAAGATCAGGCTTTGGCAGAAATATATCAACAGCCATGCCAGAGGGAAAGGAAACAGGCATGCAACCTGGGTGATGTGGCGACATGCACCTGCAACAAGTCGAAGCTCCAGCAGAAGCCATGCTCGCATGTGTACAAGGCGTGTCACTACTACACAAAAGTACATCACACACGGTTCGGAACCGTCATCACAGACGATTTTTGAATCGTCTGAATTTTTATGTCTGTGATAACAGTTGGTTATCATAGACAGTTTTTGAACCGTCTGTGATAAGACTCAATACATACGGTTTTTAGTTGAAACCGTCTGTGAAAGGCCACTATCACATACGGTTTCAACCAATAATCGTCTATGATGGATCACTATCACAGATGGTTCTGTGATATACTACGTATCACAGATGGTTCTTGGTGGAAACTGTCCGTGATACGTAGTATATCACAGACGATTCTATTTACTAACCATCTGTGATATGTAGGATATCACAGACAGTTAGTAAATAGAACCGTCTGTGATATACTACGTATCACAAACGGTTCTTGGTTGGAATCGTCTGTGATAGTGGCCCTTTAAAGATGTTTTTTGTTGAAACTTTCTGTGATAGTACTGTTCCTAGACAGTTCCAACTAAAAACCGTCTATGATAGTTCTTTATACTTTTTTTTGATTTTCAGCTAGTCTCAGGAATTGCTAGTCTTGCCCTCTAAAAACTAGCAAGCAAAAAATAGATGCATCACAGATGAATCAATTGTTGACACTCAAAGTGATCATTTAAAACTCAAAATCAATTACAAAATATTATGTTCAGGTATTGTCGCTATATTTACAATCGAATTACAACTACTCAAAGTGACCAATTACAATTGAATCTATAGTTTCAAGGTTGTTTAGCAGTGTCAATGGAGTGAAACTCTCGTCGGCGTTGACGATCTCCGTCTTGATGAAGGCACAGAGCGTCCCTCAAACCTTCGAGACCTCTTTTATAACGAGTGCATCTAAATCTGTGTTCAAGCCCTCTCGCTACCAAGAGTAAAGTAGTAAGCATATATATATATATATTTAAATTTATAATTAGAAAATAATTATTGCGAGATTGATAAACCTTAGGATCCTTCATCTTAGCACTCATCATTTGCCGCATATGATGGAAAACATAGAATGCACATAGGTGATTTTGTTTTTGCTGGCGGCACTAAAAAATTTGACGGCACTGCAAAAATAGAATTACATATAATGGTACAGTCAGTTCGAGATGCATTATTATGAAGTATGATATAGGATTATTGTGTTGTAGCGCGTACCAAAAATTGTGTCCTGTGTTATAGTGTGGCGCTCGATCCATTGTATGGCCCTCCCTCGGCAACATAGGTGATGAGCAACCTACATCACAGACGTTTCTGGTTTAGAACCATCTGTGAAGTATCACAGATGGTTATATTTAGAAATCGTCTGTGATAGGTCCATATCACAAACGGTTCCAAGAGAACCGTCTGTGATTATGTTATCACAGACGGTTCCAAAGGAACCGTCTCTGATGAGGCGTCTTCTATAGCCTATTTTGTAGTAGTGCGTGTACAAATGAGGCAGATGTGTACGCTGTACATCTCCAAGTACTACGACATGCAGCACCTTTTCGGTACACACTACTAAAAAGGCTAATACTAGATGCCTCATCACAAACGATTGACCAAAATCGTTTGTATTAAATAAAATTGCAGACGGTTTTGGATTAGCGACTGTCTGTGTTACTTTCTGTGCTAAAAACCATTTGTGAAGAGGTAATATTACAGACAGTTCATGTTAAAAATCATATGTTAAGTATCACAGCCGATTCTGAACAAGAACCGTTTGTGATACTTCGCATACGGTTTTCAATATGAACAGTGTGTGACTTTACATCCTCATCACAAACGGTTTGTATTAAAAATCGTATGTGATAATCTCATTTATTATAGACCCGACCCTCACAGATCGATCTATCTTAAATTCCAACTCTGTTCTCGCTGATGCTGCTGGACCACGGCTTTGAGGCGATTTGGTGAAAGGAGATCGCAGATTTGATAATTTGTTCTTGACTATTGATGGTTTGTACGTAATTTATTCATTGTATTATATTCTGGATCTAGCTTGGTAAAGAGAGAGCATTGAAGATAGTTTAGATCGGTAAAGAGAGAATTGAAGGTGGTTTAGATCTAGCTTTTTGTGTTATTTTGCAACTGGTGGTTTCTTGCCATCTGAAGTTGAGCATAGGTTCTCTATAATGTATTTGTGATGAACAACCTGACCCTAGGGTGCATTGTTGTTTTTTTAGTTCATTAGAAATACATATTTCAAATGACATATCAAAAGTTGCATCTATAGTATAGTAATTAATTAATTCAATATTTAACACCAAATTATTATATGCGTCGAGTAGATGGACCGAAGCTAGATGTACGCTGCCAACCATGTGAGTGAAGATTACATTAATGGCGTGTCTGCTTTTATAAGAGCTGCCGAGGAGGATATGTTGAATAAAGGGGTGGAATATATGTACTGTCCATGCATTGACTGTGAGAATCTGGAGATGTTTAAGAACCGAGCGCAGATCGAATCACACTTGATTCGAATGTGTTTCAAAAAGGGTTATACGCATTTGACCTGTCACGGTGAAGAGCAAATATGCCACCAGATGACGTCCATTGTGGTTCCGAATCGGATAGGCTGCACGATGACAATCAGGATTAGATGCTTTGCGATGTAGAAAGGAATTGTGATAAGAAGGAGTATGTTAAATTCCGGGGCTTGATGGAGGACTCGAAGAAACCTTTGTTCCCAGGTTGTAAACTGGAATACACAAGGTTGCCATCCGTGCTTGACCTGCTGAAATTGAAGGCAAGCAACAGTTTGTCTAATATGAGTTTCACGACGCTGTTAGGTCTCTTAGTGGACATGCTTCTGGAGGGAAACGAGTTTCCCAAAACCACCTACAAAGTCAAGAAGATTTTTTATCTATTCGAAATGGAAGTAGAAAGAATACATGCATATCCAAACGACTGTATCCTCTACCATAATGAGTATGCAAATATGCATGTATGTCTTGTGTGCAACGCATCCCGATACAAGCGTAAGAATCAATCAGATGGCGGTGATGAAATCAAGGTAAAGAAAGGATCTCCTGCTAAGGTGGCGTGGTATTTTCTTGTAATTCCCCGCTTGAAGCAGTTTTTTGCGAACCAAAAGGATGCAAAATTGCTAAGACACTCTGCTGATTCCGCCCAGTGGAGAAACATCGATAGGAGGTTTGGAGACTTCAGTGCGGAACCAAGGAATATAAGGTTTGGATTGAGTAAAGATAGAATAAACCCTTTCGGTAACATGAGCAGTCGACATAGCACTTGGGCCGTGACTCTCTGTATCTACAACCTTCCTCCTTGGTTGTGTATGAAGCGGAAGTATATTATGCTATCGATACTTATCCAAGGGCTGAAGCAACATGGGAATGATATTGATGTGTACCTAGCACCATTGATGGAAGATATAAAAATACTTTGGATTGAAGGGGTACAGGTATGGGATGCGTAGAAACGAGAGAACTTCACTATAGACTCCTTGTTATTCTGCACCATTAATGATTATCCTGCCCTTACTAACCTATCATGCCAGAGTACAAAAGGGGCCAAAGCATGTACTCACCACTTAGATGATACCGAGAGTGTGTCGTTGAAGCACTCACGTAAAACTGTGTACATGCGTCACCATAGATTCCTTGGAGGGCTCACCCATACCTCAAGATGAAGAAACAATTCGACGGAAAGAAGGAGGACAGTTCAACTCCAAGGCATTTAAGCAAAAAAGAGGTCTATGATATGGTTAAAGATTTAGATGTTGTGCTCAGAAAGAGACGTAAATCGAGGATCCGTGAAAAGAACATCCGGAAGAAGAGATCAATATTTTAGGACCTACCTTATTGGGTGCACATAGAAGTTCGCCACTATATCGACGTCATGCATGTAGAGAAGAATGTATATGACAGCTTGATTGATCTCTTACTGAACATTCGTGACAAACACAAAGGATGGTGTCAACGCACGGCTTGACTTGGTTGATACGGACATCGGACCTGAGTTAGCACCGACAAAGACTGATAAAGGATGAACGTACCTTGACCCAACTTGTTACACTCTATCCAAGGCCGAGAGAACTGAACTGTGCTAGTGCTTGCATGGTGTGAAAGTTCCTTCTGGTTACTCTGCCAACATGAGGAAACTTGTTTTGATGGAAGATTTGAAGTGAATTGTCATGAAGTCTTATGATTATCATGTGCTGATGGCACATATGCTCCCTATTGCAATTAGAAGTATTTTGCCAATCAAGTTCCGAGAGACAATCATGAGGCTACGTTATTTCTTTAACACAATTGCTCAGAAGGTTATCGATCCCAATGGACTAGATGCTTTGGAGTACAAGCTGGTGATGACTCATGTGATCTTGAGATGTATTTCCCTCCGTCGTTTTTCAATATCATGGTCCAACTCATTGTTAATATTGTGAGAGAGATAAAGATGTGCGGGCCCGTGTTCCTACGTAGCATGTATCTGTTCGAGATGTTCATGGGAATTCTCAAGTCCTATGTACATAATCGAACTCAGCCAGAGGGTAGCATCATCGAAGATTATACAACCGAAGAGGTCATTGAGTTCTGCATCGATTACATGGCTCAGGTCGAACCAATAGGTGTGCCTCGATCTCACCTTGAGGGGAGGCTAGAGGGTATTGGGACCATCAGAAGAAAAGCAATCACTCCAGATATGGATGCATATACTCAAGCCCATTTCATGGTCTTGCAACATGCGACTCCTCCCCCGAGCCCGTCGCCGCTGTCCTCGATGCTGCCTCCTCCTCGAGCTCAGTGTGCCTCCTCCCCGTGCACAAGCACGCATCGCCTCCTCCTCTCCTGAGCCCGCCGCCTCCTCCTCCCCCGAGCCAGCGCGCCTCCCCTTCGACGCTGCCCTGGTGCTCCAGTACTGCTCCCTGCTCATGCTTCTCCTCGATGCCCACTGGTAACCGATGCTGATTTGCCAACCCCGACGCCCTTTCCCTCACTGTTTCTATCAATAATCTGTCATGTTGTCATGGTCCTCATGGACTCATGATAATTGCGATGTTATCTGGTTCAAACACTGAGTAGTATGAGGTGTTGTACTTGTTTTAGGAATTTGTATTTGCTGTAGTCAGTGATTCATATGGTATTTGTTTTGATGTTGCTACTAGAATATATTGTAATGTAGTGTGGTGGGCTTGAGATGAATGCTCTGTGATGATAATAGCCATGTACTGAAATTGTTTTGATAATCGGGCTTGAACTTGTGCTTTAATCGGCGCCCGGGTGGAATGCATACCAAGCTAGTCCCAAGATCAATAGCTAGCTTGCTGATTACAACAATGATGTAATCATAACCATTCAACAACGAACTAATGAAGCAGACAAAGTAATATTAATTAAAACAGCAAAGACCTTATGGTCAAGGTTCTTACAAAAGTCGCCTCACAGGGCTAAGCAACAACAGTATCTGGCGTGAAATCTCAAAATACGTGGAGCCCAATCGACATGCCCACAGCAATCAGTGGAGGGCGTGACCTAGATCGCAAAGTCTTCAAAGTAGCCTTCTTCATAGTACTCAACATTTCTGATTCTTCTGCTGGGGTGATCAACAAAGGGCATAAAGCCGTGAGTACATAAAGTACTCGACAAGTCGTAGAGAAATGTGTGCACATAGTATTCATGCCGAGCTTAAGCAAGAATGGCTTTATGGCTAATTTGAGAAAGCAAGTTTAACGATAAATACAATAATTAGATGACAAAGCGGGATTTTAAAAGAATAGTACATAGATAACCAAGTTCTTTTGAATCAAGCGGTGAACATCCGTTCACTTCCCAACCATTCAACCAAGCGTTTCCATCGAACCAAACCATATTTTTGAAAATACTACCCCTTGCGCGAAATCACTGGGCATGTCCGTGTAGCGGGACACGGCTATTGAATAGATTTTAACACTCTGCGAGAGGTTGTGCGACTTTACCCACAAGACACGAATTCTCTAGTTTGTTTGGCATCCGTCGATACCACCGCTCACTTCCTTAGGTGAGTAGTCTAGAGCGCGTGACAAGGCTTTTACAAAGTTCCATTTTGCCTCGGTTACGCCGCTAAGGTTTAGCCATCACGACCCCCTCTTGCGCCAATGAGCAGCCACAACAGAACCGACTCAAAACTTTCCTAATTAATTGGCGGTCAGTCCCATACCGGACTTATGGTTGCCGAGGTGACCGGATCAATGACTTGCAAAGTTAAGTCCTTAGTTGGTCTGCTCGGACAAGTCTACCACAACCCAATGTGCATTACGCACCCACTCTAGCTTCCTACCTCAAGCCCGAGCATAAACCATTTTGTTCATGCAGGCCAAATGGCAATCCACGCCATGGCACAACATCTTTTAATAAAGTGGCCTCACACCTTTGTTCCATAGTTCCATTAGTCAAATTTCAATAATCATTGAACATGTGATCGAAAGTCTCGCGGGTAACTAAAGCATGTCTAAGCAATACTACGCTCCCAAGTTGGTAATACAATTATGTCCAACTAGTATTAACCATCCTATGGTGTCCAAGGATATATGTCATTCAAGGAGGCATTTCATTTTCAATTTATCAAGGAGGCATAATGGCAGTTTGGTAATTATCTACTCCCAAAACCATTTTTAATAAAACTAGCCATGCATGATAATTTAAAGCAATATACATTTGTAAAATGGGTTCAACATGGTCAAAGGCCTCGACTTGCCTTCGTTGGCGAGGCGAGTCTTGATCGTCGGTCGAAGAAATCTTAAAGCAGGAATCTACGTGCGAGAATAGCAACAAATAAATAAAACAGCACCAAATGAACTCCAAAAATTGCCAAACCAGTACCACATGAAAGAGGATGAATTTATATGAATTTAGAAATTTGGATCACCCAAATCGGAGTTCGGATGTGAAAGTTATAGCCAAAAGAAGTTTCAAAATCACATAAAATGATGGAATTGGATTTTTTTTCGGATTTTCGGAATTATTTTCTATTGAAAAATCCGGTTTTGACGTCGTGATTTGCGCAGCGCACTGCGTCGCGCTTACGTGGCGACCACGCAGGCAAAACCGGCCGACGCTGGTGGCCGACGTGGCGCCACGTGGGTGGCCACGTGGGCTCGGGCCATGGTCGAGAGAGAGAGAGAGAGAGAGAGAGAGAGCGAAGGCGCGTGTGGCGTGAGCTGGGAAGACAGCGGTGTCGGCGCGGAGAAAGCGGTGGCGGAGAACGGCGACGGAGGCGACCGGAGGCGGGAAGAAGGAGGAGGAGGCGGGCGAGGAGGCGAGAGAGAGGAGGAGAGAGAAGAGAGAGGAGACAGGCGCGGCTTTATAGAGCTCGGCATGAGGCGGAGCAATGAGCAATGAGCGGCGGGCCAGGCGGAGGCGGAGACGGGGCCGCACGGGCGGGCGCGACGGAAGTCGGGACAAGACGGCTGCGAGGGATTCGCGGCGGCGGGAATCAGCGGCGGCGTGGGAGAGAGAGAGCGGCGGCGCGGCGGAGACGACGAGCGGGAGCCGTCCGATTCCGATCGGACGGTGGGGAGCGGAAGAGGCGCTGGCGAGGAAGCCGTCCGATTCGTCGGACGGTTGAGAAAACGGAGGCGCGGAGGAAGATGATCGAACCGTCCGATTCGTCGGACGGTGGGGAGCGGAAGAAGCGCGGCGCGGCGATGGCGTCGGATCGCGATCAACGGCGGAGAAGAAAGGAGAGCGCGGGCGAAAGAAGCGGCGGATCTCGATTCAACGGCCCGGCCCGAGGACAACGCGGCGAAACGAGGCCTTCGGATGAAGATCCAACAGCGAGGAGCGGCGGCACATGAGCGGGCGCGGCAGCGGAGTGGGCGAGGCGGGAAGCGATGATGGGCCGGCTAGGGTTTCGGCCCACCAACAGAAAAGGAATTTTAAATGCATTTTTGATTTTAGATATTCACACAAATCAAAAAGCAATTTAGAAAATAGCAAATAGACTCCAAAAATTCTAGAAAAATTCAAAGAAATTCCTTGAATTATTCAGGACTTAATAAAAATACTTTTAACTTTAAATTTTCTTTTTCTTTTGCAAATAAATTAATTTTTAATTTCGGGAAAAAGGAAAAACCCTTTTTAAAATCCAATAAATCCAAGAAATTCTTAAAATAATAATTTTGATTTTAAATTCCAGAAAACTCAATTAAACCAACTTTAATTTAATTGGAGTTTGATTAATTCATATTTAAACTGCAACTGGATTTCTGAAATTTCAAAATTAAGCTTTCGGCAAATAGAAACAAATGGTTCTCTTTTAAAATTTTCAAAAACTCCGAAAAACGGGACGCTACATTACTCTACATCTGAGAGCAATATCAAAATGTTAAATCTTAGCTTTATGCTGATTTCATTTGTTCACATGATGTTTGTGTTGAGCATATTATTCTTTTTTAAATGACCTGGATGATTTACATGTTTATATGTCAATTATGTCATTGTATTGGTCCTAATTTCTTCCCTACATATCCCAATTATTTATTAATTGGTGTATATACCCATACACATAGAGATTGAATCTTATGATAATATGTTCATGCATGTCAGAACTTCTATTTCTTATAAAGATATCTTCCGCTCATTCTTTATCATTGTCGCCTCATGCATTTGATGCATCGTCCTCTGGAATATCCAAGCGCGATAGAGGAAGAGGAATATAGAAAAGGCCTGGGGGCCGATTTACCATCACGGAGGTTGATGAGTCTGGGACCCCTGTCAATCCTCGCCGAGTGGTGTTTGCATTCTGGAGAACGGTCAGAATAGTTGCACGGGAATGGGTCAACATCCTCTACGATTCGTGGAAGGAGTTGACCAAAGCTCATAAAGGTGAGCTGCTGACATATATTTTCTGATCGTTCGAGATCCTGGAACAACACCAGGACTCTGTGTGATGACATGTGTTGCTACAGGCTTGCAAAGCGTGGAAGAACTTTAAGAGCACGCTTTTCAAGAACTACATAGAGAAGGATCTAGCACCCTTCCACAAGTAAGACTTTGTGGCGAAGAAGACGGCAGATGATTTTAGGAGTGAAAGTGCGGTGCATAGGATCCTCGAGGAAAAAAAACACGAACCCTCACTGACTCAGCACTGCTGGGTATGCTGGTAAAATCCCACAATGGAGGGATCAGGACTAGCAAGTAAACCATTCGAATGCCTCCCCGCCATTTGTCGGGATCCCTGATGAGCGCGCCCGAAACTAGCTATGAGCGAGGTCATCTACGTCTTCGGGGGCCATCTCCTTTCCAAACCTAGTAGACGAGAAAGTGTCCCAGCACCTAGTAAGATATCGAACAACCGAGTTTGCAATTACTCCATAACTTCATAGGAAGTGAAATGACATGTCGGGCTATTACAAGAAACACTAAGTGCATAATCTTCCCAATGCTCATTCCAAGCAATGCTCATTCCAAACAATGAGCACCCGTGTCGTACGAGAGGCCTTGGTCTTTATGTTCTATGGAAACATGGATTGCCAGAGGACTCCGAAGCGTACCGGAGAAGGAAGAGAGCCAAAGCCGAGCGCGATGCACCGCTACAAGAGGAGATTTGTAAATCCATTAGAGATGAGATCATTGAATCCATCAGAGATGCGATCAATGATCACATTAGAGATGAGACACGTCGGCAGATGGAGAGTCTTGAGGAAAGGCCTAGGAAAAATCAGTTGCAAATCCCTACCCCTACTATGCTAGCCAGCCCCTACCCCCACCCCACAAACTTTCGAGTAGTTGCGTGTCCAACCCTAACCCTACCCCAAAAGGTGACAATAGATTTTCTATCGATGACATCCCGGTAATAATTATTATCTTTGGAATGCTTGATCCATTGATAGGCCTGTTGAAGTAGCTAATTTTTTATCGTTATGTAGGTGTCTATGAAGTGCAAGATCCAAGTGAGATATGCCTCCATTACCCTAGATGCTGCTTGGGGCTAGGTGTATCCATCCGGTGTCGCGGCTTTAGTGCACGGTGTAAATCCAGCATCGGGTTTCGCAAAACTTAATATGGACGGTGTTTATGCCAATTTTGTAGTCATCCTGTTGCAAATTCCCCCAAACGATGATGTCATGACTATAGGGCAAGCCATTGAAAAATTCATCTACTAGCCCAAGAGGGACATGTGCCTGGAGCTACCTGCTCCAGTGTCCACTTCACGAGAATATCCTACAATAGTGTCAAGTCCATAGGAGCTACTTGCACCGGAGCTACCTGCACCGAAGCGGTAAGGGCCCGATGCGTCAGATGCATCTACACCTCGTGCTCAGTAGACTCTTGTGAAGTTGACCTCTAAAAAGAGAGGCAACAAGGGAAAATCGAAGACTGTCGACTCCTGTTCTGATATCTCTTTCTTGTTGTTGGCCTGGAAAGTCATGCTAGGTGAGCTGTTGGTCAAGATGATAGAGCACAATAGTACACTAGGATTCTCTTGCACGAGATTACATGTATAGTACATGGAACAGGCCAACAAGACGGATGGACAACAACACTCGGGTGTCAACGTCAAGTTCAAGTGGTTCAAGACTGTGTCTTCACGGTGACCTTCGAGGACTTGTTCTTTGTCTTCAACCTCGACGCCCTCGACACCTCACTCATGCGATGCTGGACACTGTAAGAGTGTACAATCATAGTCAACGTTCATGTAATACCGATAAATGTTATATATAACTCCTTGCTTTTGTGTGTATATATAGATACATGGTTTCTGAAGACAAATTAAGGAATTCACCGGTAGGTTTCTTCAACCAACAGTTGGTCTCCTTGCAAACCATCAAGGAGAATACAAAATTCATCGAGGATTACTTGACAGAGTCATTGCTGGCTCACCGCGATGAGGAATTCATACTTTTGCCCTACAACCAGGAGTAAGTGCTACACTAGTGGCTATACTTGTTGATTTGTAATTTATAAGCAACATGAATTTAGGTTTAATGACCATGGCGACATACATGTGTATGTTCCACTGGATTCTAATTGTAATTATACCAAAATGGAAAAGGGTAATATACCTAGATTCCCTAAAGAGGGTCGCACACGGCTTCACAATTGTCCGATAATTAATCGACGAGTAAACATATTTGCTCCATAGATAACTCTATAGTGGTCTTTCTTTCCTTTGCAATGGCTAAAGCTAACTTCTTGGAATCACATAGGTCATTTGCCGTGTACTTTTCTAAATGAGGGAAAAGCAAGGAAAAGATTATGTGACACGGTATAAATTTCCCGGTATTCGCTAGTACACATTAATCCTATATAACACTTCGTAGTAATGCATCTCAAACTAACCAATTCTACTTTTGCAGTGCCACCAGCAGCCGTCAGCTTGCAACATCTGTGGATACTATGTTTGACACAATAAGAAACTACTCGTCGGTTCCGCGATAACCAATGATCCTCAGGTTTGTCAATCTTGCAATAATTATTTCATACTTATCAATTTATATATGCACAAATTTAATCTTCCTAGTGATAGGTTGCGAGCATCGATACAATTGCGTTGGAACAGGGCCAGCTCATAAACATTCAAGGGCAGTTTGCGGCATTCTTGAACTATGAGGTCATAAATCTAGATGGAAAGTTCCATAATGTAGATTGAACTTGATTGGGATAATATTGAACTTAATGGTACATGTGTGTAAATGTACATGAATGATTGATTTTAGTAAATTGATTTGTGAATTGGGTGTGCTTATTTCTGAAATGAATGTGAATTGGATGTATGCATGTACTTGTTATATTTCAGCTTGTTTCAGAGGGCATGGCTAGTATTTCCTGAGGCTAGCAAATAAACATAAATAGATTTAGCAATACAAAATAATATCATAGACGGTTCCTTAGGACATACCATCTGTGATACGTCAGTTCTCACAGACAGTTTCACCTACAAATCATCTGTGACACATCAGCTATCACAGACGGTTTAATCCACAAACTGTTTGTGATAGTTCACGGTTTTATCTATAAACCGTCTGTGAGAGTCAACTATCATAGATGATTTTGAGTTAATAACCGTCTGTGATAGTCTGCATCACAAATGGTTCGAGAACCGTGTGTGATGACCTCATATCATTACTGACCCACAAACTCAAATGGCTCACGAAACCATCTGTGATGACATTTTTTATGTCTATGAAGACCTTTTCTGTAGTAGTGACATGGAGTGCAGAGTTTCACTCGTAGCTTGAAACTGAACTACAAGGATCTTTGGCCAAACAAGGTGCAATGGGGCCCGAACACGGCCATAAAGACAATAGGGAAGGGCTGACGGCGGACATGGTGCTTCTGAAATGACATGGATGCCAACCAACATACCAGTATTAGCCGCACAATCAAGTGCAGGATCTGCAAGACCCCTAGGCACTCAATGAAGAATTGTCCCAACAGACTGATCTCGTCTGGTCTTGATTAAGTGTCGTAATTTAATGTATTATCTTCCTTGTTTTGTTATGTATAACGAAACTTCTACGATAGCAAGGTATGGACTCATCGGTAAACTTCTATGTGAGGATGTTGTAGAAGCACAAGTGGCCTATGCAAAAGGCCAAACATCTGCAATACTCAGATTATTCAATGAAATATGCTTTGGTACCACCACGGTTTTCGATCCTGTAGTGTGTGTGTGCAGAGCCGGTGAAGATCATTCAATCCACATACCTAGACACCTCCGCCTGAGCGTACTACATGTGCGGGCACCACCTCGTAAGTGTTTCTTTCGCACACATCAATTTTTCTATCGCTACGTTGATTTCCATAAATTTTTAACTTCATCCCCGTGTAATGGCAGACCGAGATGCGCCGCCACTTCTTCCAGTGGATCGACGGCCCAGAGATACAAAACATGCCATTTATCTAGCAGGAGTACATGCTGAACTTTCCATGGCGAGTCGAGACCTTCTAGCGCTGGACACCTTACGTACCCGACCCCGACCAAACTGAAATGGCACTAGAGGATCCCAGGACTCACCAGACGAACAAGTGGAAGACTCCTACTACTGAGACTAGCGATCGTCTTAGAATCTCCTGTCACTCGAGAGCACTTCATATCGAAGAGGTAGGTTACGTACAAGGTAGGTTACGTACAATTTGCGTCCTGATTTTGTATTTGCCCTTTCGTTCTTCTAACAACATGCTATTGTCCAGCCCATATCATGGAACATGGGGGACTTCGACACATGACATCGATGTCGGGAGTCCCGAGATAAGGGGAAGGCTCCGATGGCTGAGCCCGGCTGCCATAGCTTATCCGGTCGCCTAGGAGCACTCCATATCGACGACGTGAGTTATGTATAATTTACATCTTTATTACGTTTTTCACTATACGGTGCACTTACATCATGGAATCGCATGCCATGGACAACTTTGACATACAACACCGATGCGGGGAATCCTGCGACAAGGGGAAGGGGAAGGCTCTTTCGACCAAGACCGTCCGATGTTGTAGTGTATCCGAGCGCCCGCGTGCACTCTGTATGTGTGTACTATCCATCTATGTTATATACCATTTACATCCTTGTTACGTTGGTTACTGTATGATCTACTAACATCATAGAATGCGGGACATGGACTACTTTGACACTCGCCACTACCGTGGGCAGCCCTGAGACAAGGGGCACTAGCTATGGCGCCGTAGAGAATAGTTGCACACATCATTGCATAGATGATAGATACAACTACCCACATGAATAACATTGTTAAATAGGACACTCTTTATTAATTTATCAATTCAATGTAGATAATATTCTTTAATATTGTATTGTACCACATGCTATATAAGATTATACATGAACCAACTGAGAGAAATACATGGCATGCAGATCATATAACGATGTATCGTAGCCTTCGAAACGCGCACGAGTCGGAGGCTACAGTACATCGTTATATGATCTACATGCTATGTATTTTTCTTAGTTGGTTCATGTACAAGTTTATCTAGCCTATGGTACAGTACAATATTAAAGAGTATCATCCATAATAAATTGATAAATTAACAAAGAGTGTTTATTGATCGGGTTACATGTGATAATACCCGCTCCTCCTTCATCCTGATTGCAATAAACCAGCGTGTGCTTCATGTAATGCTTGTAATGCTTCAAATATTGATAATTTTCTATATGAAAACATACATTGCAAATTCATTGGAAACTCTATCCGTTATGAGTACTTTGTGTGTGAAACCCTAATTTCTGAAACCTAAAATCCAAAGTTTTGAGGCCTAAACCCGTAATGTTCGAGATAATTTCATAACACATATAAAATTGTCCAAACATTACACAATCAAGTTCACTGTGTAAGGAGCCTTCAAAATAAAATTAATAATTTTTTGAGCTCATTTTATATATTTACAAATAATACACTTAAATGAAATTGCGAGACAAAATAAGAACCTGTAAAATTATGGAAAAAGATCACAAGAAAGTACACCATGTTAGGAGCATTTACATAAAATTTTATAATTTTTTGAACTTATTTACTATATTTTAAAAATCCTACAAACATAGCCAAAACCCTAAACGACGAAGGGACATGTGGTGGGCGGCCACCGCACGGTGGCCATGTGGCAGGAGGCGCATGGCGGGTGGGGAGGGTCAGCCGCACGGTAAATACGACGTGAAAAGGCGCTCATTTAGCCAAAAAATGTTAATGTTTTACATGTACGTATGTACATACACACATGTACGTCTCTCCAAGATATTGACGGTTCCATCATTGCATGCACCTGCTGGTGATCAAATTATAGCACCACAATTCGACTGGTTTGCTAGCTAGCTTCTGGTGTTGTCACAAATGTACTCACTTGCATCGTAGTGCTATGATTACCTAATTAACTTAGCTCGTCATCATTATCAGAAAGGAAAAATATAAAGCTTACCTTGTCGCCTCTGCCTAGGGGTGCAAACGGGTCATTGCTGACCAATTCGGTACCGAATCTGGTCGGTATCAATTTCGGGAAGAGAGTTCAGTATTGGTACCGGATAGTTAGTATCGGATTCGGTAGCGAAATTAGAGAGATCCAATCCAAGCGGTAATCTGGATAATATCCGGCTGGATATATCTGGTAAACAACTCTTCATGCCCAGCCAGCTAGGCCATTGATACACTTCCTAGCCCAGCCATTTTACCCTAATTCCCTAACCTAACTAGTAGGTAGCAGTCACCCACCAGACCACCACCACCATCATTGACACACATCGACACCACCGCCTCCCCCCATTCGTGGCCCGCGCAGCCGGGATCCGCCTCTGCCCCCACCGCTAGGAGTTGTCACCGTCTCCACTGGGAGCCGCCGCAAGCCCCGCCTAAGCTCTTCACCATGGCCTTCCGCTGCCGCTGAGAGCCATAGTCAATCGGCCCAACTCCTTCTGGCTAATCATCTAGCTCTAGAGCAAGTCAAATGGTTTTCCTATGATGATTTGTTCTTGATTCTGGTAGTCCACTCCTCTAACACTGGCCGTACATCTACAATTTGTTCTTGATTTCCTATGGTGATTTGTTATTCCCCTTCAATTGATCTGATCATTTCTTTATACTTGACAGGAACTAGGACGAACAAATTCGTTGTGATGGCATCTAGAAGCGGAAGTGCAAGTGTATGTCAGTGTGGGTGTGGCTGCATCATCTGCAGCTCCTGCACCTTCAATTGAAGGGGCAGCAGCACTAACTGAACGGGCACTCTCCATTGGCAGTGGCACGCAATGGCAAGTTATGAGTATGAATTATGTTGAACTTTTGGCTTGTCGTTGTCAAACTTGTGTATGAATTTATCGGTTGTCGAACTTATGTATCAATTTATTACTTATGTTGAACTTGCACCATGTCGGTTGTGAAACTTATGTAATATATATGAATTTGTCGCTAGTTGAAGGCCTGAAGTGATAGTGGTATGGTTCAGTGTTTGTTCCTTTCTGCATGTGTGTACTATCCATCTATATTATCCATTTCCGATCTGAAACGTCATTTATCCACCCCGACAGTACCGTGTCTGAAACTCTGAATACTCCGAATTCATATTTGTATCTGGCTTTACGGTATTTGACTCCGAATTTGGGGGGAAAATGTGGATTAGGAATTTAGGATATGTTATAAACAATATTTGTTAGAATCCAGCACGATTGCACCTCCGCCTCCGCCTCTTTTTTCGAGTCCTGGGATATATAGCAATCTGTGAAGTATCAGAGACGGCTTTTAACAATAACCATCTGTGATATTACATCACAGACAGTTTTTATTTGAAACCGTCTGTGATTCGCAGCACCGGAGGGCAAAAATTTATGAATGCGTGCGCGGGAGACCAAATGTTTCGGCATTGTCCTTATATATTATAGCCACCCTCGCCTTGTCTTCATTCAGTCTCCCCATCTTCCCTCCCCACGCCGAGCTCCGGTAGACACCCTCGATTCCCCGATGCAGTTCGGTGAGGAAACGCAGTCTGCTGTTTCACGGCGGCTCTGGTGAGCAGGCATTGTGGCTCGACCAGTACCGCTAGATATTGCCCCTCCCCCATCTTAGCCTCAGGTGAGCACGAAGTTTTGCCCCCAAATCCCTGTCTTGGTTTCCTTCTCACTACGATTTTGTCTCCTGCATCCTGTCAGATTTTGTTCTCAATAAGGACCCCCATCTGTGGTCGACAAGGGAGGCCGATTCGGTTCAAGATGGACGCCTCTACTCGACCTTGTCCTCGTCAGAGATGAGCCATTTATTGGGAGAAAAAGAGAGAGAGTATATTTTAATTACATTCCAGCAAACTATCGAAAGAGCATATGAAAACTACTGTCCATCAATTGATTGGCTTGGCTCAAAATTCGAATTTGTTTTGCAATACAAAAAAAAAACTATCACAGATGGTTTTTACTCTGTGATAGTCTATTTTCACATACAGTTCTTTTGTGATAATTGACTATCACAGACAGTTATTATTTAGAATCGTCTGTGATAGTTTTTTCACAAACAGTTAAAAAACTATCTATAATGACCATATAGTATCACTGACTCATAAAGTCAGATGGTTCAAAAAACCGTCTGTGATGACGATTTTGAACCTTCTACGATTACCTTTTCTGTAGTAGTGCATGCAGATTCGTCAAATAATCAGCTAGTTAGATGACACAAACAATACTGCAGCTGGTCGAACCGCATATATATCCATTTCCATCTAGTTACCAGAATGACCTTGTCGCTTAGAGTAATTCATTCCATCTCATCTAGCTTGTTTAAGCAGTACCTAGTCCACAACTTGCTATAATATTCCAGTATTGTAGTTGTACATAACACAGATGCAGAAACTTTTTACTATTTAAAAAACATGCGTACGTGCTCCCCGGAAAATAATCATATATGCATGTATGAAATAACAGGTGCTTATCTCTAAGTGGTAGGAAAGAAACAGAAAAAGCCACAACTACATAGAGGGTCGTCGCAGATGGCTCTAAACCGTCATCGTAGACTGTTTTCGAACCGTCTGAATCTATATGTTTGTGATAACAGGCGATTATCACAGACGGTTTGTGCTCCGTCTATGAAAAGTCACAACATAGACAGTTTTTTGTGGAAACCATTCGTGACAGTTGAACTTCACAGACGGTTTCTACCAAAAACCGTCAGTGATATCCCAGATATCACATACGGTTTTTTGTTGAAACCATCTGTGAAGACCTACTATCACAAATAGTTTCTACCAAAAAAATTGTTTGTGTTATGTGGGATATAACACATGGTTTTTAGTAGAAACCGTCTGTGAAAACCTACTATCACAGACGGTTTCTACCAAAAACCGTCTATGATATATAGGATATCACAGACGATGGGCCCCACTGGTAGCCGCTGGCTGCCCTCTCCCCCGCTGACAGGCGTGGCCAGCCTACAACCGACCGCTCTGTCCAGCTCCGCTTTCCCTCTCTCTCGCTGATGCCCGGCGCCACCGGTCAGCCGCTCGTCTCCGCTACACTGTTCGTCTTCCCTGCTTCTCCACGTACGCACGCCTCCACGCCCATACAGCGATGTTTTTCGCGACATCGCCCGTTCTCCGCCTCGAGCTCGACGTCGCTCTGCCCGTCGGTCTCGTCACCTTGATTATGCCGCCTCGGCCTACCGCCCTGTCCCCGTTTTCTACCAGCATCACCAGAGCTCGTGCACCGAGCCATGCGGAGCTCCGCCATCGTTTTCCTCACCCACTCATTCTCTGTAGCTATAAAAGGAAGCATCGAGCGCCCCTCCGTCCCCTCTCTCTTTTCCCACTGCTCCCCCTCTCTCTCGCCCCCAGCTCGCCGAATTTGGAGCTTCTCACCGCCGACCGCTGAGCAACGCCGCCGCCTCTAGCGGCGCCACCGAGCCTCCTCCAGCGCCGTCGACCCCACCACCTGCATCGCAAGAGCACTGGAAGTCCACCCGAGCGCCACCACCGCCTTCGGCCGCCGCCATCGATAGCCACTTCCTCCTCTCCCCGCTGGCCGCTCTACCTATCCCTGTCGACAAGACCATGAGGGCCGAGTTCGCCTCACTCCCCTCCAGCCGCTGGTGCCCTCACCGCTGGCCATCTCCCCGCCGCTAGCCGGCGACCCTCGGGTCCTGCGCACCGCCGGTCTGCCGCCGACGTAGCACGCCACCTCAGAGCCAGCTCCGCCATAGTGCTTGCATGGCCGCCGCGTTTGCGCCAGCATGTGCAAGCGCATTGTTCCGTGCGCCCGATCCACCGTGGACTGCGCCCTCCCGTGGACCCAGGCCATGCAGGACGTGTGGCCCACCTGTCAGCGACTCATCCCTTTTTCTTTTAAAAATAATTCAGTTATAAATTAAAATCCGGTCACTGACATCAGCTGACGTAATAAACCAGTTATCCTTTAGAAAAATAATTCCAAAAATCCAAAAATTATGATTTTTCTTCATTTTATGTATTTTCAAACTTCCAAGGGCCATATATTCTTCATCCGAACTCCGATTTTAGTGATTCAAATTTCTATATTCATCTAAAATCAATACCTTTCATTTGGTTCTAGTTTTATAATTTTTTATTTTATTTAGTATTGTTTTATTTATTTGGTTCTTTTCACACGTATAGATTCTAGCATTTCGGAAAGATTCTTCGACCAGACGACCGAAGCATCTCAACTCCTCAATGAAGGCAAGTCGTAGACCTTTGATCATGCTATACCAATTTTGTAAAATTATATTATTTTATATCAACATGCATAGCTAGTTTTATAATAACTACTTTTGAGAATAGTTAAACACCCAATTGTCATTATACCACCTTGGATATTTGCTATCGACGTGTCCCGTTGAATGACATAAACCATTGGACACCATAGGATGGTTAATTATTAGTTAGAAATTATTGTAATACCAACATTGGTGCATATTATGCTTAGCCATACTTTAGCTATTGTTGGGATTCATGATCACATGCTTAAATATTTAAACTTGATTTAATGAAAGATGCAATTGTGGCGTGGCCACTGTTGCTAAAAGATGTCGTACCATGGCAAGGGTTGCCATTTTGTCGGTTTGAACAAAAATGATTTATACTCGGGCGAGTAATCGTGCAGTAAAGGGGGTGCATGAAGCACTTTGGGATGTGGTTGCCTCGCCTGAGTAGCCACTAAGGACTTAACCTTGTAAGCCATTGATCTGGCCATACCGTGCAACCACAAGTCCATAATGGGGTGGACCTGGCTGACTAATTAGTAATATTTTGAGGCGGTTCTGTTTTGGTTGATGAACGATGCAAGAGGGGGCCAGGAAGGTGAATCCTTAGCGAGCAGAAGTGAGTCGAAACGGAGCTTTGTAAAGGCCTTATCACGTGCTCCAAACTTCTTACCTAAGGTTGTGAGTGGTGGTATCGACAGATGACAAACAAACTAGAGAAGTTGTGTCTTGTGGGTCAAGCTGTACAACCTCTACAGAGTGTAAAACTATTCGAATAGCCATGTCTCTGGTTATGGACAATGCCCGATGATTTCACACGAGGGGTAGATTTTCATAAAAATGATGGAATGGTTTGGTTGGAATGGATTGGTTGGAATAGTTTAGTTAGAATGGTTTGGAAGTGAGCGAGGTGTTCACTCATTGTTTTAAAGAACTTGATTACCTGTCTATTAATCTTTTAAACATTGCTTTGCAATCTACTTATTGTATTTAATGTCAATACTGCCTTCTGCAAATTAAACATAACTATATCCTTGTTCAAGCCTTGTATTAATACTATTTGCATACATTTCCCTACGACTTGCTGAGTACTTTATGTACTCACAGCTATACGCCACTTGTTGATCAGTCCCTACAGAAGAACCAGAGAACACCGAGTTCTATGAGGAAGACTTCTTTGAAGACTATGTGAACTAGGATGCATCCTCCACTAGATTGCATGTGGGCATGTCGATTGGCCTCCATGAGTTCTGTTGGTTTCCGTTGCAAGTTATCTTTTGTTGCTAAGCCCTACATGGCAACCTTTGTAAGACTTGACCATAAGGTCCTTTTGCTGCTATTAATATTACTTTGTCTGCTTCATTAGTCTCTTTGTTGTATGGATGTGATAATATCGTTGTTGCAATTGTGTGATCTAGCTACTAATCTGGGACTAACTCGGAATGCACGGAGGGTCTCGAGGTTGCATACCTGGGGTCCCGACATGTCGCTAGCAAGAGTAAAGTAGTAAGCATATATATATATTTAGATTCATAATTACTAAATAATTATTGTGAGATTGACTGACAAACCTCTGGATCTTTCATCTTAGCCCTCGTGATTTTCAGCATATAACGACAAACATAGAATGCATATACGTTGCCTTGTTGTAGTTGCTGGTGGCACTACAAAAATAGAAGTGTGATATAGGATATAGGTATAGTCAGTTCGAGAGGTCAGATTATGAAGGGTGATATAGGGTTATTGTGCTCTAGCGGGTGCGGGTACCGAAAATCGCATCCTATATCGCAGTGTGGTGTCTGGTTCCTTCTGTGTCCCTCCCCTAGCAACATAGGCACTAAACGATCTACATGATTCCAAAAACTTATCCTCGGACATTTCAAACGAAGGAAGACTACAGTAGAGTTATGTATGGAGGAAAGAAGAATACATGTCTAGTACTTTTTGCACAAGGGTGAAGTCGTGGTTGTTATTGCCTAGGGAATCAAGGTATATTACCTTGTTCCGCTTTGGCACAATGACTAAAAGGATCCAGTACAACCTACTCATGTATGTCGCTTTAGTCATTAAACCTAAGTTCCTGTTGCCTATAAAGAAATGGTAAACCAAGTGGACTGGTCGTAGACTTTGTGATGATGAATAATTGATATTTGGGTTGTATTGACATTTGTGGTTGTGAAAGTTTTAGTTGTTGGATTTTCAGTGTGAATGGTCGGATCATGCTTTATATTAGGTGGTCTAATCGGTGATACTTGATGATCCTTTTTGACTGGACTCAGAGTACTGTAGCTCTGAGTACCGACTAATGTAGTTCAGAGTACTGTAGCTCAAAGTACTGTATCTACGAGTATTGTAGCTCCGAGTATCGAGTGCTAGATTTTCAAGTACTGTAGATACGAGTACCGAGTGGTACAGCTCTGAGAAATGTATTCAGTTGTAAGTTGAGGTGTGCAATGACTACAAAGGATAGTTGAAGCTATAGTGACTGGTCAATAGTCGAAGCTACAGCAACTGGTCGAAGGTCGAAAGCTATAGCAACTGGTCGATGGTCGAAGCTACAGTGACTGGTCAATAGTTGAAGCTATAGCAACTGGTCGATGGTCGAAAATTACAGTGACTTGTCGATGGTCGAAGCTATAGTGGTTGGTCGATAGTTGAAGCTACAGTGACTAGTCAATGTTCGAAGCTACAGTGTCTGGTCGATGGTCGAAAGCTACAGTTTCTAGTCGGTGGTCGATGGACTGTAGTCGTAGACTTCATGGTCAGTAGTCGTAAACTTCGTGATCAGTAGTCGTAGATTTTGTGTTCGGTAGTCGTAGGCTTTGCAATCAGTGGCCGTAGGCCATTGCTAAGTGGTCGTAGGCTTTTGCTAAGTGGTCGTAGGCCTCTAGTAAGTGGTCGTAGGCTTATGGTAAGTATTTGTAGGCTTTGAATACTTCAATACTTGCTTTCTTCAAGTACTTTGAGTACTCGTGTCTGGATGGGCAGTGGTATGACCGACGTGTACACAGCGGTATGACAGATTTTACCGAGTTGTCTTTATTTGTGCTCTAAAAATTAGAATTTATGGTTGTGGATTATGTGATTCGTGTTTATTGATAGATGTGAGTGTGATATGCGTGTGTGAACTGATATTGGTCAAGTTGGAGAGCTTGTGCCAGGAAAACGTTCTTTGATCTTTGCATGTGCTGGTTGAGCGTGGAGACGGTCATGGCGATGACGAGGACGACCGGAACTAGGAGGGGTGAATCCAAGGTTGAGGTGGTCGTGGATGTCATGAGGTGGTTGTGCTCATGCTGGGGCACATGGAGATCAAAGGTGAATGCACGATGTGTGGTCGAAGCTGCAGGAGGTGCCGTGCTGGAGGCTTCGACACATGAAGAGTTATGGAAGGCATTCATAACTGGAAGGTTTAGAGGTATTGGAAAACCCGGGATTTGAGGGGTTTTGGGTCCCTTGATTTTTGAAAGAGATAGGATTATGTGTACATGTTGATAAAGACACAGTTTAGGGCCTTAGAATAAAAAGACCGAACAGGTTAAGAGTGACTATTTAGCTTTTAGTGGGGGTTTTCGAGAGCCTTTTTGCGGCGGCTTTTAGTAGAGAGTTTTTGGTGTTTTCGTGCTAGGGTTTGACGGGTGCTGTCAGAGCACTTTGTAGCCATAGAACATGATTGAGTAATAACAGATCAGATTTATTCCAAGAAAGATTACTCATCTCTTCCGGCGTGTGCTTCTGGACATTGTGTTCGACTTGTCTCGATCATCGCCGGCTGCATGTTCTTCTGTCTTCGACCAGTGCAAGTGTTGATCAACCTTCGACTGGTTCTTGTTTCAAGCGGTATTAGACGTGTTCTCGTGCCCAGCAGTGCTTGATGTTCTGAAGTCTTAGGACAAAAGAAATATGATAGAAAAACAGCTTCGACTAGGTGGTCGAAACCCCCGTTAGCAGGTCGCCTTGATCATATTCAATCACATGTTGTGATGGTCAACTGATTGTCGACAATAGCATCACCTAGCAGAACAATTTCGACCACGACAACGAGGGGGCTTCTCGTACAAGTATTGTGTATTGAGTTTTCGATTGAAACCATCTTAGATTCTCCTCGGTAATTCAAAAAGAAGGCACTACAATCATTCACCCTCCTCTGATTGTCGTATCCGATCCTACAAGCGGTATCAGAGCGGGTTGCTATGGTATCAGAGAGGTATGTGAATCGTCCACCCATACTAGATGGTACTGACTTTGCTTTTTGGAAGTGTCGTATGCAACCTTACATTGAGGCTCAAGGTAATAGTGTCTGGAATAATGTTGCTAGACCATATGAGATTCCAGTTACTATTACTAATCTAAATAAAAGAGATGTTGACTTAAATGCTCAAGCTCGTCACTTGCTGTTTCAAGGGATTTCTCGCAAATAATTTGATCATGTAGCTCATATTAATTCTGACCACTTAATATGAAAAAATTATTTGCAATTATCATGAAAGAACCACTAAAATTAAGAAGGTGTGTAAAATTTTTTATCAAAAAGAATATTTTGATTTTTCTATGAAACCTAGTGAAGCTATTGATGATCTTTTTGCTCGGTTTAAAAAAATATTGAGTAATTTGCATGGTGTTATTGTTATTCCTACTGATGAAGATAATGCAACTAAAATCTTGATATCTTTATGTTTTGAGTGGTTGATGGTTGTCACAACTATCAATCAATCTGTCGATCCAGATACTTTTACCATGGATGATCTTTTCTCTAGATTGAAAACCTATGTGATGGATACTTTGCCATCTAAGATTGATTAAACTTCATATTTAGCACTTGTGACTAACCCCATGCTATAGCGTCCGCTTTTCTGAGTTTTTGAAAATTTTAAAAGAGAACCATTTGTTTCTATTTGCCAAAAGCGAGTTCTTTTTGATTCTGGATTTTAAAATCGCTTTAAAGGGTTTTTCCTTTTCTTCTTTTTCTAGAGGAATTTCGTGAGTTCGAACAACTCGTTGAAGAGGATTTGGTGTTGATCTCCTCACGGGCATACAAGGCACTCAACAATATGAGGATGAGGAAGCTTGGTGGCATGTCAATTTCGATCAAGTGCTATGAGTGTTGCGAGCCAGACCACATTAAGATGGAGTGTCCCAAGCTCAAGGGGAAGGCGATTAAGGAAGACAAGAATTATCGTCGTCGACCATTCAAGAACAACAACTCCAAGGGTGGCAATTTCCGCTAGAAATTTCGCATTAGGTTGAAAGGTTCTTTAAACCAAAGGAAGCGCTATCAAGCATCTTGATCTCTATGATCAATAGTAGAATATGGAAGCTACGATGTTTCTAAGGACCCATCCGACCACCACGACAAAGATGATGCTAAATCCCCGATGGAAAGGTGGAAATGAAGAAGAATGGTAGGTTCACTCGCTTGTCCCGTTAAAGACAGATGAGAACATGCAGATAATCATCGAGGAATCCCGCCGTGAGCTTGAAGAACTTCACAAGCATGTGCTTGAATGGCGGTACTATCGCGATTCATAGAAGGATTCTCCAAGATAGCAAGACCCTCACGCATTGCTGAAGAAAGAAAAGAAATTTGCTTGGACAAGCATTGTGAGCAAAGTTTTCAAGAGTTGAAGAAGGTTTGACCACACTCGGTGTTGATTTTGCCAGATGTCCTAAGGATTTTGAGATTTTACGTGATGCATCCGGCAAGGACTTGGTTGTGTCTGATGCAAGAAAGGAAGGTAGTAGCTTATGCTTCCGTCAATTGAGGCCTCATGAAGTGAATTACCCCACTCATGACTTGGAATTAGTCAGTAGTGCATGCTTTAAAGATATGGCGTCATTACCTTATTGGTAATCATTGTGAAGTCTATACTGGACCATAAGAGCTTGAAGTACATTTTCACTCAGCCGATCTTAATATGAGGCAAAGAAGGTGGTTAGAGTTAATCAAGGATTATGATATTGGAATCCATTACCACCCAGGCAAAGCTAATGTTGTGGCAGATGCCTTGAGTAGAAAAGTCTACTGCAATACCCTGTCAATCAAGGAAAGTCAGCCAGCCCTTCATGAAGAGTTCCAGAAGCTCAAGTTAGAGTTGGTTGAGGAAGGTTACCTAGCTGCCCTAGAAGTTCAACCCACTTTGCGGAATCAGATCAAGGAAGCTCAAGTTGGTGATGCCAATATTAAGGAAATTAAGAGCAACATGAAGAAGGGTAAAGCCCCGAGATTTTGGAAGATGAGCAAGGCACCATTTGGTTTGACAAGTTTAACTGTGTTCCAGATCGTAAAGAGCTTAGCGGTGATACTCAAGGAAGCCCATGAAACTTTGTACTCCATTCACCCCGAAGCACAAAGATGTACCAAGACCTCAAGGAAATGTATTGGTGGCCTAGCATGAAGCGTGAGATTGCCGAGTATGTAGCTCGCAGATGTGATGTCATCGAGTTAAAGCCGAGCATCAAAGACTCGCTGACTCTGCAACCCTTGAGAGTGCCCGAATGGAAGTGGGAAGAAATTGGCATGGATTTTATCACCGGTTTGCCAAGGACAAGGTCAGATATGATTCTATCACAGGTAATTGTGGATCGCCTAACCAAAGTTGCTCACTTTCTCCCACCAAGACTACTTACTCGTGATAGATCTGCGAATTGTACATGGCAAAGATAGTGTGCCAAAGATGGAGGCCAAGAAGATCGTGTCGATCGAGGAACCGATTCACCTCAAGATTTTGGCGTAAGTTGCATGTTGTTCGGGTACTAATCTAAATTTCAAGATGTACTTATCATCCCAGACGGATGGATGCACAGTAAAGAGTAAATCAAATCCTAGAAGATATGTTAAGGGCTTGTGCCTTAGCAAATCAGACCAGTTGGGATCAAATGCTACCTTATGCAGAGTTTTCCTATAACAACACTTACCAGTCAAGCCTCCAGATGTCTCCATTTGAAGCTCTTTATGGAAGAAAATGCAGAACACCGTTGTATTGGAATGAAGTAGGCGAAAGGCAAGTGTTTGGGCTAGATATTTTGGAAAAAGCCGATGAGCAAGTTCGATCAATCAGAGAAAGGCTGAAAACGCAGCACAGACCGAGTAAGAGTTATGCCGATAACCGCCGAGATCTAGCTTTTGCACTGGTGATCATGTGTACTGAAGGTGTCGCCTCTCAAAGGGATGCGCTGCTTGAGTAAGTGGAAAGCTTGCACCAAGGTACATCGGACCTTTCCGCTTCTAGCCCAAGAGGAGAAGTCGCTACACGCTTGAACTCCCTTCCACCGTCGGATGTGCATAATGTCTTCCACGTGTCACGGTGAAGAAGTGTTTCGTGCAGCCAAGAGCGATGCAGGTGGAATCAATTGCCCTGCAGGAAGACCTTACCTACAAGGAGCATCCCATCAAGATCATGGAAATAGCAGAGCGAGTGACAAGAAGCAAGACCATCCGTTTCTGCAAGGTCCAGTGGAGCAACCACACCGAAGAAGAAGCCACTTGGGAACGAGAAGATGACTTGAAGGTGAGTTTCCCACCTATTCTCTAGTCACCAATCTCGGGTCGAGATTCCCTTTAAGAGGGGTAGGTTTGTAGCGTCCCGTTTTTCGGAGTTTTTGAAAATTTTAAAAGAGAACCATTTGTTTCTATTTGCCAAAAGCTTAATTTTGAAATTTCAGAATCCATTTGCAGTTTAATATGAGTAAATCAAACTTTAATTAAATTAAAGTTGGTTTAATTGAGTTTTCTGGATTTTAAAATAAAAAATTATTATTTTGAGAATTTTCTTGGATTTATTGGATTTTAAAAAGGGTTTTTCCTTTTTCCCGAAATTAAAAATTATTTTAATTGCAAAAGAAAAAGAAAATTTAAAGTTAAAAGTATTTTTATTAAGTCTAGAATAATTCAAGGAATTTCTGTGAATTTTTCTAGAATTTTTGGAGTCTATTTGCTATTTTCTAAATTGCTTTTTGATTTGTTTGTATTTCTAAAATCAAAAAGGTATTAAAATCATTTTCTTTGTTCTTGGGCCGAATCGTCAGCCGCCCGCTCTGTTTCGCCCGCTTCGCCGCGCCTGTCCGCCCGCTACCTCCTCGGCGCCTCGCTCCCGACCGTCAGATCCCCATCCGCGGTCCCCGACGGCCGCGCCACTCTTTTTTCCGCCGCCGTTGGATCGCGATCCGACGCCATCGCCTTCGCCCGCGCCTCCTTCCTCCGCACCGCCCTATCGAATCGGACGGCGCCCGGTTCATCTTCCTCCGCGCCGTTGGACTCTCAACCGTCCGTCGAATCGGACGGCCTTCCGCCGCGCGCCTTCCGCTCCCCCACCGTCCGATCAATCGGACGGCTCCTGTCGTCGTCTTCGCCGCGCGCCGCCTCTCTCTCCCACGTCGCGCCGCAATCCGCCGCCGCGAATCCGTTCGCCTCGCCAAGCCTCACTAGCGTCACGCCACGCCCTTCCTGTCGCGATCGCGCTCGCCTCGCTGCCGCCGCCACGACGCCTGGCTATTGTCCTTCCGCCACGTGGCCTCGCTATAAAGCCACCGTTTGCCTCCCTCTCTCTTCTCTCTCCTCTCTCTCGCCTCCGCCTCCTCTCTTCTTCTTCCCGAGCGCCACCGTTCCCGCCTCCGTCGCCGCTGTTCTCCGTGGCGCCGCCCGCCGCCTCCCTCTTCTTCCTCGCCTGTCGCCGCCGTCTTCCCACTCGGCTGGCCGCGCCTCGTCTCTCTCTCTCTCCTCTCTCTCTCGACCAGAGGCCTGAGCCCACGTAGTCACCCACGTGGCGCCACGTCGCTACCCACGTAAGCGAGATGTGCTCACGTGGCTGCCACGTGAGCGGCGCAGCGTGTCTTGTTGACGTCAAACCGGGTTTTTCGGTTAAAAATAATTCCGAAAATCCGAAAAAAAACCCTAATTCTATCATTTTATGTGATTTCCAACTTCTTTCGGCCGTAACTTTCACATCCGAACTCCGATTTGGGTGATCCAAATTTCTAAATTTATATAAATTCATCCTCTTTCATTTGGTTCTGGTTTTGTAATTTTTGGAGTTCATTTGGTGCTGTTTTATTTATTGTTGCTATTCTCGACGTGTAGATTAGAGCGTTTGGAAGGTTTCTTCGACCCGACGACCGAAGACCCTCTCCTCGTCAACGAAGGCAAGTCGTAGGCCTTTGACCATGTTGAACCCATTTTAAAAATGTATATTGTATTAAATTATCATGCATGGCTAGTTTTATTAAAAATGGTTTTGGTAGTAGATAATTACCAAATTGCCATTATGCCTCCTTGATGAATTGAAAATGAAATGTCTCCTTGAATGACATATATCCTTGGACACCTTAGGATGGTTACTACTAGATGGACATAATTGTATACCAACTTGGGAGCGTAACATTGCTTAGACATGCTTTAGTTACCCGCGAGACTTTCGATCACATGTTCAATGATGAATGAAATTTGACTAATGGAACTATGGAACAGTGGTGTGAGGCCACTTTTATTAAAAGATGTTGTGCCATGGTGGATTGCCATTTGGTCGGAATGAACAAAATGATTTATGCTCGGGCTTGAGGTAGGGAGTTAGAGTGGGTGCGTAATGCACATTGGGTTGTGGTAGACTTGTCTGAGCAGCCAACTAAGGACTTAACTTTGCAAGTCATTGATCTGGATCACCTCATGCAACCATAAGTCCGGTATGGGACGGACCTGGCCAATTAATTAGGAAAATTTTGAGTCGGTTCTGTTGTGGTCGCATTTATTGGCGCAAGAGAGGGTCGTGATGGCGAAACCTTAGCGCGTAACCGAGGCAAAATGGAACTTTGTAAAAGCATTGTCACGTGCTCTAGACTACTCACCTAAGGAAGTGAGCGGTGGTATCGACGGATGCCAAACAAACTAGAGAATTCGTGTCTTGTGGGTAAAGCCGCATAACCTCTGCAGAGTGTCAAAAATCTATTCAATAGCCGTGTCACGGTTACGGACATGCCCGGTGATTTCGCATAAGGTAGTATTTTCAAAAATGTGGTTTGGTTCGATAGAAACGCTTGGTTGAATGCGAGCCGCACCACATTAAGATGGAGTGTCCCAAGCTCAAGGGGAAGGCGATTAAGGAAGACAAGAATTATCGTCGTCGACCATTCAAGAACAACAACTCCAAGGGTGGCAATTTCCGCTAGAAATTTGCTGAAAAGGTTCTTTCTGCTATCAAGCATCTTGATCTGACTGAAGTAGAATATGGAAGCTACGATGACGACCACCACGACAAAGATGATGCTAAAGGTAAAAAGAAGAACAATAATGACTTCACAAGCATGTGCTTCATGGTGAAAAATGACAACGACGGTGACAATAACAGTGATCCCGATGAGGTAAGACCATCATATGATGGACTTAAAGATGGTTTGATTAAACTTACCATTGAACTAAAAAGACAAAAGAAACTAAAAGAAAATAATTATCTTGTTGAAAGCTTAACTTCTGAAAACAATATACTTAGAGCTTCTATTCCTGATAAAGAATCATTTGAGTCTTGTCAAGTTTTACATTCTGAGTTAGAGACTGCTAGGTCAATGAATGCATCAAACTTGCTTCAACTCAGGAATGTAAATGCTAAATTTGATGATTTAAGGATGGCACATGATTCTTGTGATGAAAAAGTTAAAACTTGCAAATAGTAAAATTGAAAAGCTCGACTTAGTTGTCCTACGTGTTTAGATTTAAGTATTTCAAATGCTCAAACTAAAACTTACTCAAATTATGGACTACTAGAAGCTAGACTTAACTCATCACGAGAAATAATTCAACAAATGCTTTATCATGAGATATCTTCTTGCTCTAACTGTCCTAAACTTACCATACAAATAGAAGCTCTCACTAGACAACTTAATGATTTTTTTTAAAAAAAAGGAAAAATTGGCTCGGTCTAGTGCTTCTAAGAAACCTATGAATGAATCTGTTAAATGCACAACTTGTCTCACTCTATCTAAAGACAATGACTATCTCAAAGACACTTTAGAGATATTTTCTTTTGGTAAGAAAAGTTTGAATATGATCCTAGACAATTCAAAAGTGAGTGTTAAACATCAGGGTCTAGGATTTAATTCTGTTGAGCATGCCAAGAATAATCCTCCTAAGATTGTTAGGCTTCTTGAACCTAGAAAATTTGAATAGAATTTGCACCAAAACAAATTATCTGTAAATCAGCTGGTATTGCAAAGGATTCATCTTCCTAAGTGGGTGTTGTAAAAGCAATAGATACGACTTCTCATCAAGACAAGTATAAATGCACTCATAGCAGTAGAGAGGTTCAATTGGTTCAATTTTGCTTTCGAAAAGCAAAAAAAGAAAGGAAAGACAGGTTAAGAAAGATTTATCATACTAGAGCGGAGTTTGATGAAGCTGGGTATCAAAGCTTTCCTACCTCTAAACAATTTTATGTAGCTTTGGAAGTTTTGTGACAGGTACAGTCAGACCTGTGTCTATGACGTGGTCATACCAGTCGGCAGTTAGACTAGCATAACAACTGCAGTTTGACCAACAATACCCAGAATGTCAAAATTATGTTTCTTTGCCAGTTGTTGCTTCTGTTCATCACGTATCTCAGTACTGGTTATCTAAAGTTCTATTGTCTAACCCCAGTACTAGGATACTGACGATTGTTCATGCTTTGTAGGCTCGTCGCAAGCGGAAGGAGAACATATGGTTTATTGACTCCGATTGCTCTCGCCAAATGAACGGAGACTCTAGATGGTTCTCCTCCCTCACTCATGTCATCGGTAATGAGATGATTACTTTTGGGAACAATGCTCAAGGATGAGTTCTTGCAAAAGGTACTATGCGCGTCAATGAAAAATGCATACTAAAAGACGTTGCTCTTGTCAATAAGTTGAGCTATAATCTACTTTCAGTTTCACAGCTGATAGATGATGATCTTGAGGTAAGCTTTAAAGAGCATTCATGTTGCATTTTAGATTCATCTGGCGATCTAGTATGCAAAAATTTTCTAGGTGGTCGATTGTTTAAGGGTGACTTTTCATATTCATCATCCTCTGATCTTAGGTGTCTTGTTTGATCTAATTCTAAGGATTTACTCCACTGGCACCATAGACTAGGTCATACTGGTTTTGATCATCTTGCTCGTATTAGTAATATGGACTTTGTTAGAGGATTTCCTAATCTTAAAATTGAAACTTCAATGGATTTTCTTCACCCTGTTGTCACGGTAAGATGATTTTGGCATTACATCCTCATATCACACTTGTTATAGCTAATTCACCTGGTCAATTATTGCACATTGACACTGTAGGTCCTGCTATAGTTCAGTCAACTGGATGTAAATGTTATGTTCTTGTTATTGTTGATGATTACTCTAGATACCCATGGGTTTTTCTTACAGCATCTAAGGATGAAGTTTTTGGTCACTTTAGAGAGTTTGCCCTTAGACATACCACTGAACTCCCAAGAGCACTTAGAACAATTAAAAGTGATAATGGAACTAAATTCAAGAACACCTTATTTGTGTCTTTTTGTTCTGAAAAAGATTTAGATCATTAATTCTCTTCCGCGCGTGTGCCACAACAGAACGGTGTTGTAGAACATAAAAATAGAACTTTCGTTGAGATGGCTAGAACGATGCTAAATTAACATGCTACTCCTAGGAAGTTTTGGGCTGAAACTATTTCTACTGCTTTCTATACTTCTAATATAGTATTTTTACGATCTAAATTGCATAAGACTTCCTATGAACTTCGTTTTGGTCATTCTCCTAAAATTTCTCACTTGAGGGTGTTTGGATGTCGTTATTTTATTCTTAAACATATAAATCTTGATAAAATTGAATCTAGATCCTCAGATGGTATTTTTCTTGAATTTGTAGCTCACACTCGAGGCTATCGTTTATTCAACTTATAAACTAACAAAATTGTTGAGACCTGTGAGGTCACTTTTGATGAGGCTAGTACTGGCACTAGACCCGACAATACAGGCATACAGGTAAATGATGCACCCGAAGACATCTTCTATGACTCTGACGACAATGAAAAGGTAACTCCGATTCACACTTCAACACACGTATCTATGCCGATGGAGTCTACAACTAGTGGCCATGATCTTATCTTGAATGAGGTAGAGGCCATTACTGCGGCACCTATATCATCTACGACACCTCAGGCTCCTCTACATATTCAATGACATTATCCTCCTGAACAAATAATTGGTGAGTTAGATGAGAGGGTTCTTGGCAACACGTATCACTCCGATGCCTCATATGCTCATGCTACCTTTGTTTTCTCTTTTGAACCCCAAGATGTAAGTCACGCTTTATCTGATGAATCTTGGATTAATGTCATGCATGAGGAATTACAAAATTTCAAGCGTACTAAAGTCTGAACGTTAGTTTCTTAAACACCCTGGCTATTCGGAAGCCAAGATGTTACCTAAACTACTAACATACAACCACATTGCAGAATAATTTAAACTGTAACCCCTCTAAGTACATAAAGAGACCAACTTTAATAGTAGCATGGCAGGAATAAAGACTGAATTCATTTGAGTATAATCAGAGAGTGAATAAAACAAACCACTAGCAGCAATTAACAAAACATAACATGGAGAGAAATATCATGCAGTCTAAAATTTATTTATTACAATTCCTCAATTAACGAAATGAAGATATAATCGAAACTCATTATTTGAAGGTAAAATATGGTGAACTGAGTGCAAAGTGCTTGTTTACTCCCTCCTAACAAAGTCATCATCAACGATCACCTAAATAAATAAACAAGATAAGAATGAGTCGAAACTCAGCAAGTACAGTAAACAAAGGTTCATACAATGTTATGAACAAGTCAATCTCAATACGAATTATAAACTTATCTCTGAAAAATTATGTGTATGAATGGAATGAATGGATGCATTGAAAGGAATAGACCGCACACATGCTCACACCGGTATAGTGAGTGACACACCCGTCGATGTTCACCTAAGCCCATACATAACAAAATCCGGGGATCCAATCACTGTATGAAGAACATTTCATACGGGTGTCCAAAATTACCCATATTGGAATGGCGGGTCTTACATGCCCATACTGGAGTTGATGAGTCTTTACAAATTCCACTCCCGTGGACGAAACAGGAACAACGCATGAATGGAATGAAACATATGCAATGAATGTCACTACTTTTTTCCACATGGATTACCAATTACGAACGAAATATGACATGGAGTATGAACATGGATCATAACATTAACAGCACATCAACAATCATTCAACAGAAATAAAAATATGTTAACACATTGTACTTGCCTTGCGTGATGTGACGTGATAGGAGGCAACGAAGGTGCTCCTACACTAACCGCCTCGCCGCCTACACAATTATATACCGAAATAAGAATAATATGATATGACAATGCTACCGGTGATCTACAGTAACCCCCTGACTACCCGATACAACTAATAGACCCAAAACTGAAATCAGACAATTCATCCCCCTGAAACGACTCTGGACAGCGGTACGAAAAATTCATATCTAATGATCTGGAACTCGGAACGACATGAGTCTAGTACCCAATGAAACTTAACGAGCAAACCTACAAAACTATAGTTGATAAGATTTCCTAATTCTGCAAAACGTTTGACTAAACAGCAGGTGAAAATGCATGACCGATATCTGTCCAGACAATCAGAACAGCAGTGAAGAACATAACATAGCTTTTAATCTATAAGTCCAATTTGAGTGTTCTATAACAATCTGGAAAGATGATAAAATTATATACAGAAATTGTTTGGGGTGACAAATTTGAATCTGATCCTAACTAAGTCATATTTTACTAAACATCTATACTAACAATTCTCGTCAGGTTTCTCAGGACAGCAAGAAAGAATCTATCGTAACTTTTGAACCATAGATCGGATTCTGGTGATCTTAGTGGCTATGGAAAGCTAAGAACCATGGCCACAAATCTCTAGGAGGGGACAACCTCTAGATCGTCTTCTAAGAGGTCAAAATTGTCCACGCAACATACTTGACAGATTTTGGAAATCCTAAGACAGCAATTCGATTTCATCCTCCTAATCAATTTCGCATCCAATTGGCATCAAACAATGAAACCAACTCATTGTTACCCTTGAAGACCCACAGTGCGACGAAGATAAACCTCCCGAAGAACTTTCTCCCTCCTTCTTCCTCCTCTTCTTCTTTGGTCGGCCACTATGAATGGAGCACCCGGGGAGTCGGCTGGAGGAGAGGGCAGGAGGAGGCAGCTTGGCGCAGATCTTGAAGGACCGCACCAGGGGGCAGCAGGAGCCGGCGCCCTGCTTGGCCCACTCTTGGCCGGCTATAGGCTGGCCAGGGTTGCACCAGCCTGGGCCGGAGGCCCGGGATCCAAAAATTCCCCGAAAACCCCGAATTTTTCAATAGTTCTCTCTCCCGAATAAAATCCTCTCTAAACGATATTCAAAAAATTACAGTTTCACCTCCTCATAGTCATAATATTATTGGAACAAAATGGATTTTTAAGATTAAACAAAGTGAGGATTGTGTTGTTGTTTGAAATAAGGCTAGACTTGTGGCTCAGGGTTTTACCCAGGTAGAAAGTCTTGAATTTGGTGAAACTTTTGTACCTGTTGCTCGATTAGAAGCTATTAGAATCATTTTAGTGTTTGTTGCATCTAAGGGTTTCAGATTATATCAAATGGATGTTAAGAGAGCTTTTCTTGATGGTTATATTGAGAAAGAAGTGTATGTAAAACAACCACCTGATTTTGAAAATCCAAATTTTCTAATCATGTCTACAAACTGTCCAAAGCTTTATACTGTTTGAAATAAGCACCTAAAGCATGGTATGATAGGTTGAAATCATATTTGCTTAAAAATAACTTTCAAATGTGCAAGGTCGATAAAACATTGTTTGCTCTCAAGCATGGCAACAATCTTTTACTCATTCAGATCTATGTGGATGATATCATCTTTGGTGGTTCCTCTCATGCTCTTGTTTCCAAGTTTTAATATACTATGAGCAGGGAATTTGAGATGAGCATGATGGGCAAACTCACGTTCTTTCTAGGCTTTCAGATCAAGCAATCAAAGCTGGGTATTTTTGTTCATCAAACCAAATACACTAAGGATCTCCTTTGTCGCTTCGACATGGGGTTAAGTAAAGCAGTCTCTACACCAATGGGATCCACTGCAGTATTAGACCCTGACGAGGATCGAGAGCCTATTGATCGAAAATAATACAGAAGCATGATTAGTTCACTTCTGTATCTCACTGCTTCAAGTCTAGACATTCACTTTGTTGTATATCTTTGTGCTCGCTTCAAGCTTTCCCACGTACTTCACATCGTCAGGCCGTTAAGCACATTTTCAGATATCTTCAGTCAACTTTAGAATTTGGTCTATGGTATTCTTCTTCATCTTGCCTTACCCTTAGAGCTTATTCAGATGCGGATTTTGGGGGTTGTAGAGGTAATAGGAAGAGTACTTCTGGTACATATCACTTTTTAGGCACATCTCTTGTTTCTTAGGCTACTAGAAAATAGTTATATGTTGCACTTTCCAATACTGGGGCTGAATATGTGACTGCTGCTTCTTGTTGCTCACAATTGCTTTGGATGACAGCCACTCTTAAGTATTTTGGCTCAAAATTGGATAGTGTACCACTTTTCTATGATAACACTAGTGTTATTTGTGCTGCTAGAAATCCTGTACAACATTCACGAACCAAACACAATGATATTCAATATCATTTTCTTAGAGACTATGTGGAAAAGGAAGATGTTGTTGTGCATTTTCTTGATACAGATTCTGATGCGAACTCGCTAGGGGTGGCCCGATCTTCACGGCATATGTTGAAGAACAAAGCAAATATTGCTTGTGGACAGCGGGCATAACTAGTTGTGTGCAGCGGAAAAGGGTAACTAGCTTTAACCTGCCAAGGTTGGATGCGACCAAAGGTTGAGGAGAGACGATCCGAAGCCTTCTGGACTCTGACCCGCTATCCGAACAATCACAGAACCACAATCTAGAACTAATCAACACAAAACGCCTAGAAGCGTAGAGCACGAATTAGGGTATCCCAGAGGAATCTTCTTGTAAATCCAAGAGAACTCACAAGAGCAAAGAAGCAAGACACTTAGCAGTCTTGTTGTAATTTTTATATAACGGTTTGTCGAAAACTCAAAGGTACCTCCACAGATGGGGGTAGAGGGGTATATATACTAGGAACAACCCTCCTAGCTGGGTATGAACATAAGTCACCACGTTGGAAGGAGTCTTCTTGAATTCTCGCGCGTCTGCTCAACTTCTGTGCAGTCTTCAGTAAAACAGCAGTAACTTTCTCCTCGAAGTCCAAATGACAAGCCATTTGTTGGAGATGAAAATATACTTGATTATCTTTCCATCCATATAGGTTATGCACAGTGAAATGTGATAGGTTGGTGTACCTAGCCCTTGGGATGTGACACATCTGTCACAAGGTAGTGAACTCCTTTGTTTTTACGTAAGCCATACTGGTAGCACATAGTCCTTCTCGTTCCACACCGAGGCACCTAAGTCCAATCAAAGAAGAAAAGGTGGAGGCCACGACCAAGTCACAAGAATGCAAAATGTAGCTTAGGTTAGCATTCACTTGATCATGTATTTACTTAGCATGTCTTCTCATGATTGGTCCTTGATATTTTTGGTCCTTGAGAATATCTTGGTCGCGGAGATGATCATATTTAGTGAGGTCATTGAAGGTTGGGATGACCTCATCATCCCCCCCCCTCTTGAAAAGGAGTCATCCTCAACTCGTTTGGTCCAAAGTATGAAGAGAGGTCGGAGACATTGAAGGTTCCACTAACGCCATACTTTCTGGGAAGATCAATCTTGTATGCATTGTCATTGATCTTTTGAACCCCTTTGAAAGGGTCATCTGCTTGTGGCTATAGCTTGCACTTGCGCTGGTCAGGGAAACGATCTTTTCTGAGATGTACCCATACCAAGTCACCTGGTTCAAACAACATCTTCTTTCTTCCCTTGTTTATACGCCTCTCATACAACTGGGTCATCTTCGCAATATTATCTCTCGCCTTTTGATGAATCTTCTTGACATGTTCAACACATTCTTTTGCATCCAAATTGACACGCTCCTGCAATGGTAAAGGCAAAAGATCTATGGAAGCAGTCGGTTTGAAACCATATGCAAGTTCAAATGGACAAACTTTAGTGGTCAAATGTACCACCCTGTTGTATGCAAGTTCCACATGATGTGACACTCTTCCCACATCTTCAAATTTTTCTTCAGAACAACTCGAAGCAACATGGACAATGTTTGGTTTACAACTTTAGTTTGTCCATCAATTTGAGGATGGCATGTTGTAGAGAATAATAGCTTGGTCCCAAGCTTTTCCCACAAGGTCTTCCAAAAATAGCTCAAAAACTTGGTGTCTCGATCTGATACAATGGTGCGAGGCACACCATGTAATCGCACAATCTCCCTGAAAAAGATACAATGGTGCGAGGCACACCATGTAATCGCACAATCTCCCTGAAAAATAATTCAGCAATATGTGAAGCATCATCGCTCTTATGACAGGGAATAAAGAGAGCATTTTGCTAAACCTATCAACCACAACAAAAATTGAGTCCCTCCCCTTCTTTGTACAAGGTAAACCAAGAACAAAATCCATTGAAATATCCTCCCATGGAACATTAGGAATAGGTAAAGGAATGTACAATCCGTGAGGGTTCAAACGGGATTTAGCTTTATGGCATGTCTCACATCGCAATACATATCTCACAACATCGTGCCTCAACATTGGCCAAAAGAAATGGTCAGCCAACACACTCTCAGTTTTCTTGGCACCAAAATGGCCCATAAGTCCTCCAGAATGAGTTTCCTGCAAAAGCAATAGGCGAACAGAGCAATCTGGAATGCATAGCTTATTAGCACGAAATAAAAAACCATCAGGCAAATGAAACTTATCCCTGCCCTTTCCATTACCATATTTGGAAAATGGTTCATAAAAATATGAGTCATGAACATACAATTCTTTGATACTTTCTATGTAACACCTTGACCCAAAATCGGCTCAATGCCCAGCCCACCGTGGGGCGGACCCGCCCACACATAGCACCTCACTTACACTTTCGTCCTCGCTTCGTGTAAAAGGGTTAACCCGGAGGTGCTACATTTGGATCCAACAGGCATTATATACTACTACAACTCACTTGAGACAAGAAATGTGGGACTAATCTCACCACATAACTCCTGATGGGCCACATGGGTCACACTACGAGCAGGATGGGGTATTACATTCACCCCCCTCAAGGGCTGACGTCCTCGACAGCATACCGCATATGCGGCAAATGACTAGAACCACCCCTCAGTACACGTCCGTGCGTCCAGTGCCGGCACATATGCCATGCCATGTGTCCACTCCGGGACCACATGTGCCATGCGCCATATGCCCGCGCCCCTGTCCCGCACACGCCCGTGCAGCGAAGGTTGATGCTCTGATACCATATGTAACACCCTGACCCAAAATCGGCTCAATGCCCAGCCCACCGTGGGGCGGACCCGCCCACACATAGCACCTCACTTACACTTTCGTCCTCGCTTCGTGTAAAATGGTTAACTCGGAGGTGCTACGTTTGGATCCAACAGGCATTATATGCTACTACAACTCACTTGAGACAAGCAATGTGGGACTAATCCCACCACACAACTCCTCATGGGCCACATGGGCCACAGTACGAGCAGGCCGGGGTATTACATTCTAACCCAAGAACTGTAGCATCAAGTTGAGACAGTAAAGCATGGCGTCTAGACAAGGCATCAACTACAACATTATCCTTCCCTTTCTTGTACTTGATTATGTAAGGAAAAGATTCAATGAATTCACTCCATTTTGCATGTCGTTAATTCAGTTTTAGTTGACCCTTAAGATATTTCAAAGATTCATGGCCTGAATGTATCACAAATTCCTTAAACTACAAGTAGTGTTGCCAAGTTTCCAAAGCTCTCACGAGGTCATACAATTCTTTATCATAAACAGAGTAATTGAGAGTTGGACCACTTAACTTTTCACTAAAATAAGCAATCGGCCTACCTTCCTGCATGAGTACTCCTCCAATTCCTATACCACTTGCATCACATTTAATTTCAAAAGTCTTACTAAAATCTGGGAGTGCAAGGAGTGGTGCTGATGTTAACTTAGCTTTCAGCTCTTCAAATGTCTTCTCTTGTGTCTCACCCCATTGAAAAGGTACTGCTTTCTTTGTCAATTCATTGATTGGGGCAGCAATGGTGCTAAAATCCTTCACAAACTGACGATAAAAACCAGCAAGGCCAAGGAAGCTCCTCACGTGGCCCACATTTTGTGGAGGTAACCACTCACGAACAGCCTTTATCTTCTCCTCATCCACCTCCACCACTTGACCTGAAACAACAAAGCCAAGAAAAACTATCTTGTCGGTCCAAAAGGTGCACTTGGCAAGGTTAGTGTACAACTTTTCCTTTCTCAAGACACATAGCACACATTCTAGATGTTCAATATGTTCTTCAAGAGACTTGCTGTAAATTAAGATATCATCAAAGTAAACAATAACAAATTTACCAATAAAAGCTCTAAGCATATGATTCATCAATCTCATGAAAGTACGTGGTGCATTTGTCAATCCAAATGGCATGACCAACCATTCGTACAACCTAAATTTTGTTTTGAATGCAGTTTTCCACTCATCACCCTCTCTCATTCAAATTTGGTGGTAGCCGCTTCGCAAATCAATCTTAGAAAAGATGGTTGAACCACTAAGCTCATCAAGCATGTCATCAAGTCTAGGTATTGTATGCCTATACACTACTGTGATGTTATTAATGGCTCAGTAATCTACACACATTCTCCATGGTCCATCTTTCTTTGTAACTAAAAGAACCTGTACAGCACAGGATGAAAGACTTTCCTTTACATACCATTTGTCGAGTAGGCCTTGAACTTGGCGTTGAATTTCCTTGGTCTCCTCCCGATTTGTGCAGTATGCTGGTCGGTTAGGAAGTGGGGCACCAGGGACAAGGTCAATTTGATGTTCATTGCCTCTTTTTGGTGGCAGTCCTGGTCGTACTTCGTCAAGAAACACTTCATCGTAACCCTGTAAGAGATCCAACACAACACTTGGTAAAGTAGAGGGTAAGTCGTTAGTTGATAAAAAGGCTTTCCTTGTACAGGAGTACAAAGAACATGGCATTGGATTCGCTCAATTTTTTTATATCCCCTTTCCTAGCCATCATCACTAATCCCTCTTTTCCCCGTGTCTTGGTATTTTACAGTTGTGGAGTTTTATTTGGCTTTGGTTTCACTTGCTCACTATGTTTGTGGTTCTCACTCTCTCGCTCTTTCTTTTTCAGTTCATCCGTCATTATCTCTTCTGGTGTTAAAGGAAGCAAAGTGATACGCTCCCCTTTATATATAAAAATAAGGGTATTGGCTCGGCAACTAATCTGAACATCACGATCATATAACCAAGGTCGCCTAAAAGTAATCGCATGCTTGCATTGGAACCACATCACACTCCATCTGATCTTGGTATTTTCCAATTGAGAATTGGACGGTCACAATGTTGTTCACTCGCAGTGCTCCACAATCATTGAGCCATTGCATCTTATATGGGGCAGGATGACGTCATTACTTTAGTCCCATTCGTTCTACCAATTCTAGACTTACAATGTTATTGCAGCTGTCATTATCAACAATAATACTGCATACCTTGCTCTTGATGGTGCCTCGAGTGTGAAATAGGTTATGCCGCTGACTATTATCTCCATTCACAACATTAACAGTAAGCACACGTCGAGAGATAAAACAATTGTTGTCTCCATCATCAGTGGGAATACCATCATCATCTGATGCTTCTTCAAGTAGCCCATCCTCCTCTGGCTCACTCGCAGATTCCCATTCTCCTTGTTCATTAATAAGCATGTTTCTTCTGCTAGGGCACTCAGAGGCAATGTGCCCACGCCCTTGGCACTGATGGCACTGAATTTCGCGGCTGCGAGATGTGGATGCTGCTGCCGATGTGGCAGATGATGCACCTATTTTTCCAGTAGTGCGTCAATATCTTGGTGTCCTGCAGGTGAAGAAGCCGACGAAGGTGTAGGCTTGGCAAGGGAGTAGATGGAAACGTCCCAGCAGGGGCTCCTGGAGAACGACGACCAGTAGAGGATGTACTCGGCTGTTGTCGACGCCATGGAGCTAAAAAAGAACGGTCCCCAAATGACTGACCTCGTCCTTCTTGTCCAATCTTTCTCTCCGTACGCCTAGCCTAGGCAAAAAGATCTTGCAGATTGTTATAAGGAAACATCTCAACAAAACCTGAAATTTCATCATTTAGACCTTGCAAAAATCTTGCCATCTTGGATTCAGCATCCTCTCTAATTCCAGTACTGATCAAGAGTAATTCCATTTCTTTATAATACTCATCCACCATTTTAGACACTTGTCTTAACACCTGCAACCTATTGCAAAGGTCACGCTGGCAGCTTGAAGGCACAAAGCGCCTTCTCATCACTTACTTCATTTCAGCCCAAGTATTGATATGATCACGCCCCGATTGTAGCTGATTTTGTTGCATGTGATCCACCAAGTGAGAGCATAACCTGAAAATTCAACTGAGGCAAGATTTACCCGCCTTTGATCGGAGAGATTATAGACATGAAAAATCTGATCACATTGCTCTTCCCAATCAAGATAAGCATCAAGGTCTTCTATTCCCTTGAATTTAGGGATGCTCAACTTGATCCGAGTAATATTATCCAGATCATCCCTTTCACGGCGATCTCGAGGGTGTCCTCCCTTACCATGGGCAGCACCACGATGTGGGGGTGGATGCTGTCCGTAGCCATCATGATTTGCAAAAGCTTCGTTATTGTCATCATATTCTTCTCCATACCTGCGACCGTCATGCACATATTGGTCGTTGAAGCACACACGGTGGCCAAAACCATGACTATGATCTCCTCCCCCATACTGTGGAATATGTGCAGCTGCGCCTCGGCCACGATGGGCACCGTCCCCTCTTCCACCACTCCAACCAAGATCTTGCTGGTCGTGGAAGCCATCATTAGCAGCAGCTCCCACTGAGTTCTCATCAGCGTCTTCACCATGATCAACAGCAGGGTTAGGTTGATGTAGACCCCCACCACCACCAGCGGGAAGGCGTTCATTGAGCATATATCCCATGGCCTGAACTAGACCACGTAATTGTTGTATTTCAGCTCGTGTGACTGGTTGTTCATCTCCTTCATGATTTTCCCCATGTACACTTGAGTTAGAACCTGCCATGTTAGCGAAGAGAAAGTTGAATAGGTAATATTTGTAGAATCACACAACCTCACCTCTTACTCACCAATGTTCTTATGCGTTCTCAATGGACAGCAAGAGTGCACGAGTGGCAGTACCTTAGATGTGGTCAAGCGATTGAAAGGACATGAAACGAAATAACCGGCTTCAGGTTTTAGTGGGCTTGGTGGCTTAAACAAGGAGGATTGTAGTACCGGAAACAAGTGCCGTAAACCACGCAATGGATATGTGAAAGTCACCGGTAAAAAAATCAGAACATGGATCCGAAACTTACAATTTTGACAACCGCAACACAACCCTCCGCTTTTTCTAACTAGTTTTGAGCAGCGGAAAACGGCAACTAGCCTTAACCTGCCAAGGTTGGATGCGACCAAGCATTGGGGAGAGATGATCTGAAGCCTTCTGGACTCCGACCCGCTATCCGAACAATCACAGAACTAATCAACACAAAACGCCCAGAAGCGTAGAGCACAAATTAGGGGATCCCAGAGGAATCTTCTTGCAAATCCAAGAGAACTCACAAGAGCAAAGGAGCAAGACACTCAGCAGTCTTGCTGTAATTTTTATATAACGGTTTATCAAAAACTCAAAGGTACCTCCACGGATGGGGGTAGAGGGGTATATATACTAGGAACAACCCTCTTAGCTGGGTATGAACATAAGTCACCACGTTGGAAGCTGGAAAGCCATCTGGTTGAAGCATTTAAGGAGTCTTCTTGAATTCTCGCGCATTTACTCAATTTCTGCGCAGTTTTTAGTAAAACAACAATAACTTTCTCCTCATAAGTCCAAATGACGAGCCATTTGTTGGAGATGAAAATAGACTTGATTATCTTTCTATCCATATAGGTTATGCATAGTGAAATGTGACAGGTTGGTGCACCTTGCCCTTGGAAAGTGACGCATCTATCACAAGGTAGTGAACCCCTTTGTTTTTACATAAGTCATACTGGTATCACATAGTCCTTCTCGTTCCACACCGAGGCACCTGAGTCCAATCAAAGAAGAAAAGGTGGAGGGCACGACCAAGTCACAAGAATCCAAAATGTAGCTTTGGTTAGCATTCACCTGATCATGTATTTGCTTAGCACGTCTTCTCTTGATTGGTACTTTATATTTTTGGTCCTTGAGAATATCTTGGTCACGGAGATGATCATCTTCAGCGTGGTCATTGAAGGTTGGGATGTCCTCATCAGATTCTCAAGTTGCTAATATTCTCACAAAACCACTTGATTCTGCACGGTTTGCTCTTTTGCGAAGTGAGTTGGGTGCGTTGCATCCTATGGGATTATTTTGAGGGGGAGCTTTTTTAAAATTGTGAGAAGCTTTGTTTATTATACTTACTCATTGAAATCAATTTAGGTGTAGAGCTCTCTTTATCTTATTTACTCATATGTTTTGTAGATTTGATTATGACTGGTTATAATTACTTTGCCACATTTGAACTAAAACTGATATGGCGGAATACTATGACTAAATTGATTATAATTATTACTTTGCGATGGTCATCGACAAGGAATAGCTTTATTTTGATGCTCACATGTCTCTTATTGCAATCCTTTTGTATTCACTCAATTTGACATGTTATAAAAAATAAGAAAGAGAAAATTGAAAAGATGTATGGTTCAAGCATACCATACATATATATGTATACAAAAAAGGAGCATCAAATGTACTCTAATGACAAGAAGTATGCTTCAAGCATACCAAAATTGAAAAGAAGTATGCTACAAGCATGCCACCATTGAAAATAAGTATGCTCCAAGCATGACACATGCTTAAGACTTGAGTTTGGAATAATAGGTTGTTACATGAGACTGCTAGCTCTTCTAGATTTAAAGTTTGCCTCACTTTTTAGGCTTTAACTTCTCTTTGTGATATCTCATTATGCTCTTTATATTCGGTTTGGTCACTGTTGAGACGCCTATCAGTAATTTAAATTGCTTAATCATTCTAAAAGACTTGTTCTGACATTGCTATACGGTATATGACTTTATATGATCTAGATAGCTCTACTAAAAAGATGGCTTGGTCAATCTATTAAATCAATGCGTAGTGACTTGGGTAATCTACAAAGCTTCTTGATTTTTACTCTACTTGCTCCTTTCTTGAGATTTTTTCCTTCTTTGAAGTTCTTGATGATTACATTGTCAAAGATGGAGGAAAATTAGAGAAATCAATCTACTTGTGTCGAGGGGGAGCTTTCTGCTATGACTATGTTAAGGATGAGTCTTACGACTGCTGCTTTATGACCGTTGTTTCGACGGTTGCTGTGTTTTACGATAGCTGCTTTTTTGACTACTGCTGTGTTTACAACTACTGTTGTGTTTCTGTCAAAATTCATTGCTTTGTAGCTTTGAAACTTTGTTTATTTATTTTCTTTCAAAATTAAACTTAGGTTTTTGAAGTGTTGTCAATGTATTCATCAAGGAGGAGATTGTTAGACCACGTGGACTGGTCGTAAAAGACTACTGGACTGGTCGTAGACTTTGTGATGATGAATAATTGACATTTGGATTGTATTGATATTTTTGGTTATGAAAGTTTTAGTTATTGGATTTTCAGCGTGAATGGTCGGATCATGTCTTGTATCGGGTGGTCTAATCAATTATACTCGATGATCCTTTTCGACTGGACTCCTAGTACTATAGATCTGAGTATTGTAGCTCTGTAAGTGCCGAGTAATGTAGTTCGAGTATTGTAGCTTTGAGTACTATAGCTCTAAGTACCGAGTGCAAGATTTCTAAGTACTTAGATCTGAGTAGCGAGTGGTAGAGATCTGAGAAATATACTCAGTCATAAGTCGAGATGTGCAACGAGTACAAAGGATAGTCGAAGCTAGAGTGATTGAACAATAGTTGAAGCTACAGCGACTAGTCGATGGTCGAAAGCTACAGTGACTGGTCGATGGTTGAAGCTACAGTGACTGGTCAATAGTCAAAGCTACAGCAACTGATCGATGGTCAAAAACTACAGTAACTGGTCGATGGTTGAAGCTACAGTGTTGGTCGATGGTCGAAGCTACAGTGATTGCTCGATGGTTGAAGCTACAGTGACTGGTCGATAGCCAAAGCTACAGTGGTTGGTCGATGGTCGAAGCTACAGTGACTAGTCGATGATCAAAAGCTACAGTGTCTGGTCGGTGGACTGTAGTTGTAGACTTCGTGGTCTGTAGTCGTAGACTTCGTGATCGGTAGTCATGTATTTTGCGTTCGGTAGTCCTAGGCTTTGTGATCGTGGTTGTAGTCCTCTGGTAAGTGCTCGTACACTTCTGGTAAGTGGTCGTAGGCTTTTGATAAGCCATTGTACACTTCTGGTAAGTGGTCATAGGCTTCGAGTGCTTCAATACACTACTACAAAAGAGGCTATAGCAGACGGCTTATCACGACGCCTTTGGAACCGTCGTGTTGGGTCCGTCTCGGCTATCTTTTGCGCGTTGTTGGCCTATCACGACGGTTCTATTTCGTAACCGCTCGTGATAGTATTATCACGCACGGCTCAAATATAACCGTCAGATGATGTTACACGACGGTTCTATTTAAGAACCGTCAGGATATCGCGACGGTTCTTAAATAGAACCGCTCGTAACATCACGCACGGTTCTATTTCTAGAACCGTCAGGATATCACTGCACGATTCGAAATAGAACCGTCGTGATGTTACACGACGGTTCTATTTAAGAACCGCTCAGGATATTGTTTATCACGCAGCGGTTCGAAATAGAACCGTGCGTGATTTCTGTCTTCATATAAATTGAGCCGAGACATCTCTCTCACAGATCGCTACCGTGTCTACCACTTCCCTTCCTCGCCTAGCTCCTCACTGCACAGGTCTACCGCTCCAGCGCCACTTCCTCGCCCTAGCTCCTCCAACTCGCGCCACTTCCTCGCCCTAGCTCCTCATCTGCGCTGTGTCTACCGCTCCAGCGCCACTTCCGCGCCTAGCTCCTCCAACCTGCGCCACTTCCCTGCCCTAGCTCCTCACTGCGCTGTGTCTACCGCTCCAGGCGCCACTTCCCTGCCCTAGCTCCTCCACCCTGCGGCTCCTCCTCTAATACTGGTATGATGAGCACATGATCTTGCACCGTCAATGTTGGAATAAATAATATTAGCCCTGCAAATCTTAGTTTTGAAACCTTATAACTAATGAACTAAAATTTAACTTAGGAGTGGTAACTTTATAAAATTGAATTAGGTCTAATAATCACTAAAATTTGAGTTAGGATAATTAATTGGCTTAAAAAAATAAAATTTACGGTTCCGGTATTTTAGGTTAATAAGTGTTGTATGAGGTGATGCCTATATTTGGGTTGCATGATTGTTCAATTGAGATAGATATCGGTGTCGAGAGGTAGGGATCATGGTTGTGGCCGTAGGCATGGCTACGCTATGCCACCGCGTGTGGTACATAACTAGTGAAGAGTTTTCTTTCAATAACCTTAGATACAAATGTTGGAGAATGAGTTTATATTGCACATTTTCGTTTGCTATAAATTAATCGCTAATCAATTTGACACTAATTTGTTACATGCGTATTGTAGATGGATCGAAACTGGATGTACGTTGTGAACCGTGTGAGTCAAGATTACATTAATGGCGTGGTTGCTTTTAGAAGAGCCATTGAGGTGATATGTTGAAGAAGGGGATAAATTTTATGTACTGTCTGTGCATTGATTGCGGTAATCTGAAGATGTTTAACAACGCGGCGCAGATCGAAGCGCACTTGATTCGAAGGGGTTTCAAAAAAGGGTATACATGTTGGACCAGTCACGGTGAAGAGCAGATTATACCAGAAGTTAATAATGACGACATCGCCGAGGAAGTCAACGATTTGCCGGATGTGGATCGTGCTTTTGATGAGGATAGGGGCACGATGACAACTGGATCGGATGCTACGCGATGCGTAAGAGAACTACAAAGTGAGAGAGAGTTTTGTAAATTCGAGGGCTTAAGGGAGGACTCGGTGAGACCTTTGTTCCCTGGCTGCAAGCCGGAATACACAAGGTTGTCAACCGTGCTTGAACTGCTGAAATTGAAGGCAAGCAATAGTTGGTCCGATAAGAGTTTCACGGCGTTGTTAGGTCTCCTAGTGGACATCCTTCCGAGGGAAACGTGTTGCCCAGCACCACCTATCAAGCAAAGAAGGTTATTTGCCCATTGGGAATGGAAGTAGAAAGAATACATGCATGTCCGAACGATTGTATCCTCTACCGTAAAGAGTATGCAGACATGCATTATTGTCCCGTGTGCAAAGCATCCCGATACAAGCGTCAAAATACTGCTAAGGTGAAGCAAGGACCTCCCGCTAAGATGTTGTGGTATCTACCTATAATCCTACGCTTGAAGCGCTTATTTGCGAACCCAAAGGAGGCAAGATTGTCGCGTTAGCACTCGAGGAGCGTAAGAGAGATGGAAAGCTAAGACACCCTGCTGATTCTGCCCAGTGGAGAAACTTCGATCGGAGCTTCGAAGAGTTCGGTGGAACCGAGGAACATAAGGTTAGGGTTGAGTACGGATGGAATGAATCCTTTCGGTAACATGAGCAATGACATAGCACTCGCCCGTGAATCTATGTATGTACAACCTTCCTCCTTGGCTCAGTATGAAGCGGAAGTACATTTTGATGTCACTACTTATCCAAGGGCCAAGCAACTCGGGAATGATATTGATGTGTACCTAGCACCATTCTTTGGAAGATCTTGTGACACTGTGGAATGAAGGGTGCAGGTATGGGATGCGTATAAACGAGAGAACTTCACTTTACGCGCCATGTTGTTCTCGCACCATCAATGATTTTCCCGCCCTTGGTAACTGTCGCTTGGTACAAAAGGAGCCAAAGCTCGTTCGCACCGCTTAGATGCTACGGAGAGTGTATGGTTGAACAACTCGCGCAAAATCGTGTATATATCGCCACCGTAGGTTCCTTCCGAGGAGTCACCCATACCGCAAGATGAAGAAACAATTCGACGGAAATAAGGAAGACGGTTCAGCTTCAAGGGCTTTTAGTGGGAAAGAGGTCTATGATATGGTTAAGGATATCGATGTTGTGCTTGGGAAGGGACGTAAATTAAGAACCCGTGAGAAGAACATCCGAAGAAGCGGTCAATTTTTGGGACTTGCCTTATTGGGAGTACTTAGAAGTTCGCCATCGCATCGACGTTATGCACGAGAGAAGAATGTATGTGATAGCTTGATTGGTCTCTTGCTGAACATTAGTGGCAAAACAAAGGATGGTGTTAACGCACGGCGTGACTTGGTCGATATGAACATAAGGACCGAGTTAGCACCGAAAGAGATCGATACAGGACGAACGTACCTTCCCCTAGCTTGCTACACTCTGCCCAAGGCCGAGAGAAATGAAGCGTGCTGAGCTTGAACGGTGTGAAAGTCCCGTCCGTTACTCCGCTAACATTAAGAAACTTGTTTCTATGCAAGATTTGAAATTAATTGGTATGAAGTCGCATGATTGTCGTGTCCGATGACACAAATGCTTCTGCTGCAATTAGGAGTATCTTGCCGAACAAGGTCCGAGTGGCAATCTTGAGGTCGTGTTATTTCTTCAACTCAATTGCTCGGAAGGTCATCGATCCCCAAGGACTAGATGCTCGCAGCCGAGGTAGTGACGACTCGTGTCATCTTGAGATGTATTTCCCTCCGTCATTTTTCGATATCATGGTCCATCTCATTGTTCACCTTGTGAAAGAGATAAAGATATGCGCCCTGTGTTTCTACGCCATATGTACCCGCTCGAGAGGTACATGGGAATTCTCAAGTCCTACGACGGAATCGATCTCGACCGAGGGCAAGATCATCGAAGGTTATGCAACTAAGAGGTCATTGAGTTCTGCGTCGACTACATGGCTCGTGGATCCGATTGGTGTGCCTCTATCTCGCCATGAGGGGAGACCGGATGGTATCGGACCATCGGAAGGAAATCAATCACTCCCGATCCGATACGCACGCTCAAGCCCATTTCACGGTCTTGCAACACATGACCCAAGTGTCCCCATACATCGACGAGCACAAAGACATGGTACGCCAATGTAATCCGGACGGTCGGAGGTTTGGATCACGAGAGAGCACAACCGTCGGCTCAACGCATGGTTAAAGGTGCGAATCACTCGGAGGTCATCAAGTGATGATACGCTATGGTTGGCAAGAGGGCCACATTTACAATTGTCACATGGCAAGGATACGACATAAATGGGTACACATTTTATACGGCACTCGGGATAGGAAGAGCACAAGCGTAACAAGCGGTGTCCGTGATAGATGCATTCAAGATCGATGGGTGAGGAGCTCGTACTATGGGCAAATAGAGGAGATATGGGAGATCGACTACGTGCTTTTCAAGATCCCCTATTTGGTGCCGTTGGGTCCATCTCCCACGGTGAAGGTCGACAAGTGCACGGCGTCACTACCGTGGACCTCGAACGTGTCGGATACAAAGACGAACCATTCGTCATCAAGCAACCAAGTTGTTCAAGTCTTCTATGTAACCGACCGGCAAATAAGAAGCGCCACGTAGTTCTTCATGGAAAAAGGAGGATTGTCGGAGTTGAGAATGTAGTGGACGAGGAAGAATACAATCAATTTGACGAGTTGCCACCTTTCGAGACTAAGATCGGGCTCGAGGAAGAACCCGGTGAGGAAGCTAGCTATATGCGCGTCGATCATCATGAAGGGTCAGATTTTAATTAAGAATTTAATTACTCCATTGTAATTAATTTATTTATTCCATTGTCATGTGTTGTGTTATGGACTTGTGATCTTTAATATTGATGTCAATGTGGATATTCATGGTAATGTTGAGTTGAATTAGATATGAACTTTTGAACTCAAACTTGTCATCATATCGCTTATCCAACAGTTCATACATGCCTTGGTTGTCCCTTGCATTGCCTAGGAAGTTGGGATGTGACCTTCAAACTTGTTAGAATACAAAGATAGCTGTTGGAGATTAGGGAGGGCATCGCCAAAGTTCGGTGGCAATACGTTGCCTAGCATATTGGGTGAGGTTTGGAACGGTTGCCGGGATGATGCCAGTGAGATTATTACTGGCAAGGTCCAAATATTCTAGATTGGTAAGGAGTCTATTTTAGGAGGAATTGCACTGCAAAGAAGTTACCAGATAGGTCTATCTTCCTTAGGATACTGACCTCTTCTACGACTTCACTTCATTGGGTAGGTTCTCTCTTGGAGTCATTTTGAACATACTATTGCACGATATGCCAATAACTTTTCCGTTGAGATATCGTCGTAGCTTTTTGGAATTCTTGTTGTCATTCCTTTTCCTTTTTTTTGCCTAGCATGCTTTAAATCTTGCTAAACTTTTGGGCTTTACATTATAATTAACTAATGCTAAAAACACCATCTTGAAGTTCATCCAAAAAGCGCCTTCGAAATATTCTTACTGTTTATGTATAATATGCTCACTAAAGCATTAGTGAAGTGCCCAAGGTTTATTCATGTGACCCCTTAACTAAAAATGATGACATATAACTTAGCACTATTTGATGATTTGTATAATGATGACCAACTTGGAACCATCAGAATCTTAATTTGATGATTTGTATAATGATCTTCTGAAAATTGACATGATGTATATATTGTTTTTCTATATTCCACCCTTTTTCGAAATTTTCTACAATGGTTCCGTGGGAATGCATTGCAGGTTTTATCATTTATGTTTTCTGAATGTAGATTACCAGGTAAACATCACAGACGGTTCTTGGGAAACTGTCTGTGATGTGTACGCATCACAGACGGTTCCCTCTAGAATGAAAATGGGAGCTAATAGTGTTTGGCATTATTTTAAGACACTGTTAAGCAACTAATGCTAACTGAAAGTTCAGAGTAACCACAAAAAGATAAGTGCTTATCTACTCTTTAATTATTGTCTAAAAGGAGACTATAAGAATGAGATTATACCCAAAATGTCGATAAGGGCAACCATGGTGATCACCAACACCAGGCGTTGCAGAGATGACCTTTTGACATGAATATGGAGTGTAATCCTGGAGCAGCCATTTGTAAGAGTGATTAACAACTCCAATACCCTTTTAAGTTATGAACATAGAACAAGGGGCTTACCGTCCGCTTTCCTTCTTTTCCATAATTGTATCTTATATTATAAGCTAATTTATTTAACTATTACCTTAAGGAAAAGACCAAACTGAATTCTACCCCCATGCTTCAGATGATGGTTTTCTCTCAACTGCAAAATTAAAGAAAACACTAAGTAACCTGATCACCGCATCCTTTGGCTGTATGAAATATTGATTATAAGCAAAAAATAAAATAAGCAATATAGCAAGCATTAGCGTGGGAAGCAAATCTAGCTAACAATATCTGGAAAAGCAAGTATAGGTCAAACATTGTACCTGAGAGTAATCAGGTCCAAAATATGCATTGCTTAATGCTTCAACAATCTGCCCAAACAAAAATATGCATTATAAAAGTTGTTAAAAGATTAATCTGGAAGAAACGTGGGGAATCGGTATATCGATACTCACAGAGTCAACTCGTCCTTTTCTTGTTCCTTAATGGTTGCCGCCCATTTTCGTACATTAAACGATTTCACACATTATAGCTTAATACACCTTATACAAATGAGGTGCTCGGTTCGTAAATTAATGGAAGCATAGCGAACGTATGATTTGAAAATTTTAAGCATCGAAAAGATGCAATATGCAAACAACTACTGAAATCAACAAGCTTTTCATTTGTCTAAACATAAGAAAGACGGGCTAAAGAGACACAAATGACAGTTTGATTATATTTGTTTATATTTTTTTGCAATTTCCCATATATTATATACTATGTAATAATTGCGTACGTAACTTATATAGATAGGAAGTAAGTTTAGATGGCAGAGGCACCGTCTTCGCCGCCACCGACGACATGGCAGAGGCGCCGTCTTCGCCGCCGCCACCGACGCCGCAGATACATAAGAGAGATGGTAGAGGAATATCGAAATTGCTGTTGGCCGATCGACCATCACGGAGGTCGGTGACGTTGGGGTCCCTATGAGTCCCCGCATCGGCGAGATTCCTGACCATCTGCGGATACTTGCAAGGAAAAGGTCCCTATCACCACACCAAAGTGGAAGTCTCGACAAAAGATCGAGACGCGTCGGCGTGGGAAGACCTTTCAAGCGTGTTCACTATCCCGTAAGCAGACATGAAACGCGTCGAGCGGCAGATGCCTTGCTCTCCATGTGTCACGCGTGGAGGACCTTCAAGAGCGTTCTTGTCACGCAAAGACGTGAACAAGAGTGAGACGCTCTTCACGAAGTTTCCATTCTTGACGCTGGAAACATGGAACGCTTTGTGGCTATGAAGACGACGGATGAATTTAAGGAGCAAAGTGCGGCGCACAAAGCAATCCAGCACGAAACACTCACCCCACGCACTCGGCACCACTGGTACGCGGCTAAATCCGCGAATGGGAGGCGGAGGAGGAGAATCTATTTCGATATCACACACCGCGTTCCGTGCACGGTTAAAAGCGAGGGCAAAAGTCTCGTCTGATGGCAGCGTCACTTTCCCAAACCCGGCGGACCAGGAAGTGTCCCAACGTGTGGTAAATATGTCGAACTACCTACTTGTTTATAAGTCCATAACTTCATAGTGACTATAATAACATGATGACCTCTTGCGGCGTGAATTGATTGCCCAAACTTCCAAGGCTCCTTCCAAGAACACAGGAGAAGGATATACTATCTACGGCCCTAGGAAACAAGGAGCACCGGTCGCACGCGAGGCAAGGGGTTAACGTACCTTGGGTACATGGATTCGCAGACGACTACTTCATGTATAGAAGTAGGAAGAGATCCAAGGCCGAGTACGACAATCAGTTGGAACTGCTTAAGGCAGAATTTCAAGGATAGATAGCAAGTTTGCAGGATCAATTGAATCAAGTACTCGCAACCACCGCAAGCCGCCTCGTTATTGCGGAACAAGTCCTTGACATCGAGTAGTGTCGCGCCCACGCATAATTTTGAACATGACGACGACCAATTACCGATAGACCGCATCAAGGTAATGTACATCTATGGAATGCACCAAAGATAGACCTATAGGACGCCTTAGCTAATTGCGTATCGCTTTGTAGGAGCCGACGACCGCAAGCTCCAACCGAGGTTAGTTGGGTCCATTCCTATTGAGGTCAAGGGGATGGTGCATCCATACCAGAAGGAGCAAGGCAAAGACGGTGTCCGGTGGCGCATGGTTACGCAAGGGTGGAGGTGGACATGGTACATCAACATTTCATGGCCGCCCCATTGGACATTCGCCCAACGAAGAGATCACAACACTAGGGGATGCCGTGCGCGCTTTTATCCAATGGCCCAAGACGGACATCGCCCCGACCCAGCGAGGCCGCAATCTCGACAGACCATTCCTCTCCAACGGAACCTCCATGACTCCACCTCATATTTCGCCTCGAAGGCCACCTCATCGGTTCCGTGGAGAAGACGCCAAGGAACAACAAAAGCGTGCTACCGATCGGTTCCCGAGTCGTCTCGCAGAAGACGCCGCCAATCGTTAAGGCCAAATAGACGAACATTAAGCCGCCTCCCAAGTCCCGAAGCACGGAAGTACTCCATCGGAAAACCGCTGTGCTCTAACGCACAATTAGCCCATTTGGATTTGCTTGTCGCTTTGCATGCTCGGTACTTGCGGAATACCGCAAAGAAGGGGTGCGATCATCGAATCACCGCCGCATACAAGGATGAGCATTTCTTCAACGGGCCGCAACTTCGTGGGGTTCAACGACTTATTCAACCTATTCAATCTCGAAGCCCTCGACGCCGCTTCTACGATGTTGGACATCGTAAGTGTGTACAATCAAGTTCTACATTCATGTAATACCGATAAATATCGCAACTCATTGCTTATGTATAGATACATGATGAAAATGCCCGAAGGGCGAGAACCGTGGGTTTTCGACCCACACGTGGTATCTATGCAAACCATCCAAGCGACGCGACCTTCGCCGAGAACTATATAACGACGCCATTGCTTCTTCGTAATCGCAAGGACTACATACGGTGCCCTACAACCGTGGGTAAGTGCTTCACTATTTGCTATTCAAATTTCATTTGTACTTAGGTTTAATAGTTATAGCGACATACATGAGTAGGTACCATCGATCCTTTTAGTCATTATACCCAAGAGGAACACTGTGATATATCTTGATTCCCTAGTCAGAAACGATCACGACTTCAGCATTCTGCAAGGAATACTCGACAAGTATGATCATTTCCTCCATACATAACTCTATTGTAGTCTTCCTTCGTTTGAAATGCCCGAGGATAACTTTTTCAATTATGTAGTTCGCTCATCTCCTATGTTAGCCAACAAGGAAGATACAAAGTGGATCCAATACCAACTAACACACAGACTAAATTTCCAGACGCGCTACAACACAATAATCCTATATATATCATACTTCATAAAAATTTGTCTTCAACTGACTATACGTACATATGTAATTCTATTTTTGCAGTGCCGCCAGCAAAAAAATGATGAGCTATGTGCATTCTACGTTTGCCATCATATGCAGCAAATCATTAGTGCTAAGATGAAGAATCCGGAGGTTTGTCAATCTCAAATAATTTTTTGTAATTGTAAATTCAAATATATATCCTTACCATTTTTTCTTGACCTAGCGGCAGGGTTTGATAATAGATTTATATGGACTCGTTGCGCAAGAGCTCGTGGAAGTTCGAGGGCAGCTATGCACCTTTATCATGACAGAAATAGTTAACAAAGGAGAGTTTCACTCCATCGCCGACCGTAGATTCACGCAAACAATTGATTTAATTGTAATCCAATTGTACAACTATAGCAAAAATACTTCAACAAATTCGATCTTTATTAATTTATTTTGAGTAATGGTCAATTTGAGTTGTCAACAATTGATTCTGCGATGTATCATTTTTTTGTACATGCTTGTTTTCGAGGGCATGGCTAGCAATTCCCGAGGTCGCCAAAAACAAAGAAACAATGTAGCTAGGGTCGCCGGTACCACGACGGTTTTATGTTGAAACCTGTCGTGAAGGCTATTACCACGCAGCGGTTTCAACATAAACCGCTCGTGGTAATAGCCTTCACGACGTTTTTAAAGAAAACCGCTCGTGATACTAGACATATCACGACGGTTTTCTTTAAAAACCGTGCGTGATAACCACTTATCACATACGGTTTTTAAAGTAAACCGTCGTGATAAGTGATTATCATGACGGTTTTTAACGTAAACCGCTCGTGATCATCACTTATCACGCAGGCGGTTTACGTTAAAAACCGCTCGTGATAAGTGTTATCACAGACGGTTTTGAACAAATGCGTGGTAATCGCTGTTATCACGACGATAAATATAGACGGTTCGAAACCGCTCGTGATGACGGTTCTGAACCGTCTGTGATGACGTGTTCTGTAGTAGTGATACTTGTTTTCTTCGAGTACTTTGAGTACTCGTATCTTGTTGGCCAGTGGTATGACCAACGTGTACACATCGGTACGACTGGTTTTACAGAGTTCGATTTGTGTTCTGAAAGTTATAATTTATTATCGTGGATGATCTGATTCGTGTTTATTGATAGATGTGAGTGTGATATGCATGTGTGAACTGATATTGGTCAAGTTGGAGAACTTGTGCCAGGAAAACGTTCTTTGATCTTCGCATGTGCAGGCTGAGTGTGGAGACAGTCATGGTCGATGACAACGAAGGCCAGAACTAGAAGGGGGAAATCCAAGGTACATGTGATCGTGGATGTCATGGGGTGGTCGTGCTCACGCTGGGGCACATGGAGATCAAAGGTGAACGCATGATGCGTGGTCGAAGTTTCAGGAGGTGTCGTCTTGGAGGCTTCGACGCATCAAGAGTTATGGAAGGTATTCATAACTGAAACGTTTAGAGATATTAGAAAACCCAAGATTTGAGGGGTTTCGGGTCTCCTAATTTTTAGAAGAGATAGGATTATGTGTCCATATTGATAAGGACACGATTTAGGGCCCTGGCATAAAAAGCCCAAAGAGGTTAACAGTAACTGTGTGGCTTTCGGGGCTTTTTGCGGTGGCTTTCGGTAGAGAGTTTTTTTGGTGTTTTCGTGCTAGGGTTTGAGGGGTGCCGTAGAGCACTTTGTAGCCATATAACATGATTGAGTAATAACAGATCAGATCTATTCCAAGAAAGATTAGTCGTACCTGTCGGCGTGTGCTTTTGGACATTTTGTTCTACTTGTTCTCGATCATCGCCGACTGCATGTTCTTCTGTCTTCTACTAGCGCGGGTGTTGCTCAGCTTTCGACTGGTTCTTGTTCTGAGCGGTCTTCAACGTGTTCTCTTTCCCAGCAGTGCTTGACGTTCTGAAGTCTTAGCAAGGAAGAAATATGATAGACGAACACTTTCGACTAGCTGGTTGAAACCCCCATGAACAGGTCGCCTTGATCATCTTCAATCATGTGCTGTGCTGGTCAATTGATTGTCGACAATAGTATCGACTGGCAGAACAGTTTCGACCACAACAACGTGTGGAGGCTTCTTATACGAGTATTATGTATTGAGTTGTCAGTTAAAACCATCTCATATTCTCCTCAGAATTCAAAAAGAAGACACTACAATCATTCAACCCACCCCCCTCTGATTGTCGTGTCCAATCCTACAAGAACAAATAAAATTTGTATAGCATGTAGTGAAGCACTTACCCCTGGTTGTAGGGCACCAGTATGTAGTCCTTGTTGTGGCGAGTAAGCAATCCCTTGGTTATGTACTTCTCGACGTATGCATGCTTCATCACCCATCTCCTTAGCTGTCTACCCATGGATGTCTCGCACGTCGCGGAGCCAAGGTTGCAGGCGACGGCCGGCGTGGCAATGCAGGCGCAAGATGTGTGGTGTGAGGCGACAGCAACGAAAGGCGGCAGCGGCATCGAGGCGCTGCCAGCGGTCCGAGGGCGCAACGACGTGTTGGCTCGGTGAGGGAACATGCAAAATACGCGCAACATTTTTTTCAACAGGCCGCAACATCCCTGTGAATAGTATGCAACATTTGTTTCAACGGGCCGCAACATTTGTTTCAATGGGCCGCAACATTTGTTTCAACGGGCCGCAACATCTCAAAGAACAATACGCAATATTTTCATAAAAAAGTTCCAACACACTAAAACAAATGCTTGCAACAATCAGCACAGATCAGCTTCGGTTCACGCACACCACACAAATCAACTAGGCATATATCAATGGATACACTACACAACTCAACCAGGAAGATATCAATGGATGCTCACCCCTTCTCTTTCTCCAAGCACACGCGGGAGACACTAGTGTGGAGTCTATCGGGAGTCGAAGCACGGCGATGGTAGCCTCCGGCTTGAGCTGCCTCTCCCCCCGTAGAAGAGGAGCAGGTCACGACCGTAGCCACATGCGGTGAGGTGGCCGAGCATCAATGGCTACTTGGAGGATAAAGCGGCGTCAGAATAAGTCATCAGTGGCTGCTTGGAGGACGGGAGTGCATGATTTGAGAGAGAAGTTGAGAACAAGAGAGGGGAGGGAAGGTGGGGGAATGTGAATGAATGGTGGTGCCGATGTGAGAATAGCTGGAAATGGTAAATATGGGTAGGTGAGCCATTAAGACGAGGTGAGTGAGGTGAGTTGTCCGACGTAGGGTCTACAACATTTTCCATATATATATATGGAGAGGCCTTCTCGGTCCTCCATTTAAGCTAAGCTACTCCCACCTATACTACTCTCTCTCTCTTTCACTTCTCTCTCAAGCTCTCTCGCTTGCATTGGGCTGTCAGGCTATTTTGAGTGTGCTGTGTGTGTGAAATAGAGGCAGAGAGAGAGAAAGAGAGAGAGAGATGATGTCGAGGGAACGCAAGAAAGCGGCCGCTCGACAGGAGAAGCTGCAAATCCTCCGCTCTATCACCCACTCCCATGCTGTAACTAATCTTCTTTCTTGATTTTCGCTTCAATCTTCCATATATATATATTCCACATGTGATGCCATGCATGCGTCAGTTCTGCAATCTTAATTTGATTCTTACCTAACCTGCTCTTTTCGGATGTATTAAATGGATCAAATTAATGGTTTGTTTTTGCCATGGCTGCAGCTGAGCAACACATCCATAATCATGGACGCTTCAAAATACATCAAGGAGCTGAAGCAGAAAGTCATGAGGTTGAATCAGGAGATCGCTTGCGCGCAAGACGCGCTCCGACAGAATCGGGTAGGGGTATATATACTCTACTTAATTGTTTCATACTAGTAAAAGACTAGTACTAAAAGACTAAGGGATGTAGTACTTGTTCACATGCATGCTAATCAGTTAATGTAAATTGATCAGTACGTACTGTATGTAGGGCTGTATATATGTACTCACATGCATAAAGCTTCCAAGCCTGCATTTGTCAGTTGCTTAATCTGATCAACGGAGGGATGGATGCAGGTGACTGTGGAAACCCTAGGACACGGGTTCCTCATCAACGTGTTCTCGAACAAGAGCTGCCCAGGGCTGCTTGTTTCCATCCTCGAAGCGTTCCACGAGCTGGGCCTCAGCGTCCTCGAACTCGAGGCCACGGCCTCTTGCGCCGATACCTTCCGCCTAGAAGCCATAGGAGGGGAGGTAAATAACTAACTCACTAACTAAAACTTAACACAGCAACAACATAATCATTTCATTCTTATATATGCATGCTCAGTTGTTCATGCTTCTATCCATAAATATATATAGGATTTATTGGACAAGGAGTAAATTAGGTGACACTCATTGATCTTCTTCAGAGTGCAGATAGTTTCGATCGATGAATTGCTAAGATAATGGCACAACACAATGCATATACAAACATCGTAATTGCCGCATCGTGCTCCTTGCAGAACCTGGTGGGGAGCGTGGATGAGCACGTCGTGAAGATGGCCGTGCTGCAGGCCATAAGGAACTGCTCCGAGAGCGGCAGCGAGCACGACGACAAGTAATTAATGGTAGCGCAAGCAAGCACAGAAGCCAGCCTCTCGTCGTCGTCGTAGAGCATCTCAGCATCACTCAATTAATCAGTTCTATTATTCCTTCCTTCCTTCCTTAATTTCTTGCTTGATCATCTTTCTTTTCATCTACCGGTGGTGAGATGCACGCATGGATCCTAATTCGATCGTTGAACCTGCACCATTTCCTGTGTAATACTATTAGAGGGTCGTATCCTAATTAATTTATATATGTAGTCTATGACAATAAGATCATGTACCATATGATGGGAGGTTTGGAAGCAAAGCCAAATGGAGCTAGCTTGCTGGGTGGGCTTCTATATATGTACTCTTGAATATATCTTGATGCAGGATAACATGTCCATATGCGTCCCTTCACCCACTGAACAACAGCTCCATGGGATCGATGAGATCATTAGTCTGACCATGCATGCACGAGCACAACAGTTGGTGCATGCATCGGAAGGGAAGCTCTAGGTAGGCTCTGAAGTAGTGACCCAATGCATGGGTTCACTATAATGCGAATAGGATCGATTATGTTTATAAGTACAATTAATGCATCACCCCCAATAAAAAAAGGAGTAGCAACGAGCTCCAAAAAAGGTGGAAAGCCGCCAATGAGAAGCCTTAGATCGGGCCGTGGTCGTGGTGATTTGATATTTTCCAAGAGCGAACAAAGTTTAACTCGCGCAGTCACCTTTCGCAACGACACGGGCACGGTGAGAATTAGATCGATCTCAAGGAAGCAAAGAGATGTCGTGCCATTTCTTTGGGGGACACGAGAGCAACTGTCCTGCTGCTTCGCCACTATGCTCTCGTGATACATGCATGGATGCTCATGCTCTCCTCACCTGTGAGTCGCCCCAAAACAAAGACATTAATATTCTGGCGAACGTCGGATGGACGGATCGATCGGACACGGCGGTGAGGCGAGGAGAGACGGCAGGGTACGTACTACGTCCTTCCGCGCCGTGCGCCACTACAGGGCCAGCTCAGCGTAGCCTCCTCATGAGTGTAACAGTCTCCTGCTCCGGCGTGTCCAGAGAGTAGCCACCGAGACTAGCCAGCGACCGATCAGGGTTGTACGCGGCTGGCTTGTCGCCTCCTCGCACGGATGTCATATTTCCCATGTCCTGATGAATGAACGGGTGAACAGCACTGGCACTGGCACTGCCACTGACACTGGCGACGACAGGTTACCTCCAGCTAGGGCCAGTCGCACGCCCTTACGCCTCACGAGAGAGATTTGCACGCAGCGCGAGGTTCGATGTCGCGCTGTCCTCGTCGTCGTCGGGCACGGGAGAGGGTCCGTCCTCCTCTGACGCTCAGATGTGTAGCCTCTTGCCCAGCTCGGACGGGCTCTGGCCAGATGCAGGGTGCTGTTGCTCATGAGGCGACAATTGGCGCACTGATGCACTGAAGCTCTGCGCAAGTCATTGCCCGGGATAACTGATCAGACGCTCAGTCGAAACAATGATTAGGATATAGGAATATAGGATTAGCATCGATAAATCAACAGAGAAATGTATATGATGTGTGGACTGTGGAGAGGACACCAGGGTCCAGATGATTACGTGAAATGAACATAGTGATGCATACCGCATAAGATGTGCAGTTGGTGATGAAGGACGAACTAGGGCAACTAATGGTGTACTACTTTTGATAAAGGAAAAACTGTCACTAGATGAAACAGTCTTGCTGTTGCATGATTTTTTTTTGGCTAGTCTGTGATGCGAAGGAAGCAAAAATTCAGCACTTACAATCTGCAGGTTGTCCTGGTCTGATCAATCAATAGTTCAGGCTCTTAGCGTACGTTGTCCCTGTGGGAGCCCAGTTCCTGTACGAAGAAATGGCTGAAAGAGAACATAATTTCACTTCAGTAAGGCATTTGATTTAGTTCCTCATCCACCTTGCGATCAGCTTAATAAAGAAATTAGCCGCTGCTAGCACTCTTCCGAACCATTTTTTACTTGGTCGTAATCCTCTTTCCATACTCGATAAGCCTTCCTAACTTCATCCTACTGTGAATCTGGTATGCTCGTGAATCTGGTATGGAGGCATGGATGCATCCAATAATTTTTCTAGCTCAGGTAGAAGAGCCGCCTTGTAGAATTCCATAACCCCCTTCCTGATTTCTTCAGATTCGTTCATTGACTGGATCCCAGGGCGAACAATACTCCCTTGCCGGTTCCTCGAGCAAATACTGTTCTCTAAGGATCAGAACATCAGAAGGGGCGATTGTCAAAACGATGCGAGAAAATTTTGCAAGAGACAGTGCTATAATATATTTGGGTAGTAATCTACGCTTCACTGCCACAGCAGTACCAACCATCTTCCGGATCTGAGATCAAGAGAAAAAACAGCATCACTGCAAAGCAATAGTTCCATGTATGCATAATATTTTCACTGTTACAACATACATTCATTTCACACTTCACACTAATTGGGTATATCAACAGTCCACTGTGCACCTTGAACCGAAAGTAAACTGTTTTACAGACCATGCGCACTTCTCAGAAGGGACTAATTTATTGACAGTGAATACCAAATACTACTCTGCATACCTGATGTGTGGCATGAAAGATACTCCACATATAGTCAATTCCACAAGCTGAGTTCCTGATGAGCTCTGCAAGTCTCCACAGGAGGAGGTGAGGATATCTCTGAAGTGTGAAGCATTTAGTCTATCATTTTCATCAGGCTCACGGAGCCACCTAGCTCGTATCTGCACCCCGTTCTCAGAAAGTTTGGGATTGTCCTTCTTATAATTGTATTCCGGTGCATTAGAATCAATTATTGACGAAAAATTTAAGTCTTCTTCGTCCTGGTCTGAAGTAACACCCTCATCAGTGGACATGTAATTTATTGTTGAGTTTATTCCATTGACCATTCAGCGCATTCCTGCAAAAACTTTCCTATACTTGCCACGGGCAGTGTAATTATGAAGCGGGTGGTTTCCCTACAGGTAGAAACAGTACAATGAAGCCTGTGCACATGCAGAACTATTGAATGAGCAAAATTATTCTCTGATAATTTCGGCCATAACTGTGTAGTATAAAAAGGAAATCATTTGCATGACACATAATTATTCAATGATGGTTTAGGAAAACAGCAGCACCTAGGCTATATTCAAGATGTACCATGGGAAGTAAGAGGCCAAACGTGAAAAATGGTAAAATCATCAGAATCTGACTGGGCTGGCCTTACAAATTTACATTAGGTCCAGCATCTGTTATGCGAAGAGTATATTCAACCAGATATTTTGACGTGTTCCGTATATGTAACTGCACCTGACGTGTTCCGTATATGTAACTGCACCTAGTTCTTAAACTTCAATTTCAGTCTGGTATAATGGTAAGTAACCGAAGCTGTTTAACTGTTCAGAGCTATATATCACCGATACGGAATACTAGTAAGTGATTCGCAATTTCAAGAAAAAACAAGGATACATCGATAGGACGATTAGTGTGTATATATATACACACGCTACGCCTAAGCGTAGAATTACCCATGCCGACCGAGCCGCCCTTACGGAGCGCTGAACAGGTCATTTGGCTCACAATTATTTTCAACCTCGTCATAGCGCCAAACAAGTAATTATGATAGCAATTTTACTTCCGCACGTATGATCGTGTTTATATTTTTTACGATTGTTTTATACGCGCATGACTAGATATGCTAGTAAACTATAAGTGGAGTCCAGTAAATATACAGAGATATTTTTATTTTCGAGAATTATATCATTCTGTTACCCTCGTCGTCACCAAGCTATCGGAAAAAACCGTTCGTGAATCGAAGCTTCCAATCAGAAGTTATTGCCAAAATAAGAAAAGAAACATTCATGTACAAAATAAGTAACTGATTGTTTGCTAGTTAGTTGTCTAGTTGTCTGTACTACTTGGCTTCAATGGCAGTAATGTCACGTAGAGGTTTTAGTACAAAATTTTTGTAACAGAGCAGTAAAGTCGTATGAAGGTTGTAGTAAATCTTTTTGTAACGTAGCAGTAAAGTCATATGGAAGTAGTGGTAAATCTCTTTTAGCGATACAGTAAATCTTTTTTAGTAAATGCAGAGAGGTTTTTATTTGCGAGATTTATATCATTCTGTTACCCCCATCGTCACCAAGCTACCGGTGAAAAGCGGGTGGTTTCCTGTAGCACTGATTATTTGCTAGCTAGTTCTCTACTTGTCTGCACTAGTTGGCTAAGGTGGCAGTAAAGTCATGTGAAGCCTGTAGTAAATCTCTTTTAGCGATACAGTAATTCTTTTTTAGTAAACGTACAGAGAGGTTTCTACTTGTGAGACTTATATCATTCTTTTATCCTCGTCATCACCAAGCTACCGGTGAAAACTGTTCGTGAATAAGAGCTTCCATCAAAAGTTTTTACGAAAACAAGAAAAAAATATTCGTGTACAAAACAAGTAACCGGTTATTTTCTAGTTGGTTGTCTACTTGTCTGTACTAGTTGGCTAAGATGGCAATAAAATCATGTAGAGGTTTTAGTAAATCTTTTTGTAACAGAGTAGTAAAGTCACATAGAGATTTTAGTAAATCTTTTTTTTTTGTAATATAGCAGTAAAGTCATATAGAGGTTATAGTAAATCTTTTTGTAATAGAGAAGTAAAATCATGTGGAGGTGGTAGTAAATCTCTTTTAGCGATGTTGTAAATCATTTTTAATAAATGCACAAAGAGGTTTTTATTTGCGAGACTTATATCATTATGTTACACTCGTCATCACCAAGCTACCGGTGAAAATTGTTCATGAGTTGGAGCTTCCAGTCAAAAGTTATTGCTAAAACAAAATAAAAACACATTCACGTACAAAACAAGGTGCTGATTGTTTCCTAGTTGGTTGTCTACTTGTTGGGTAGTAAATCTTTTTTATTGATACAGTAAATCTCTTTTAGTGATACAGTAAATCTTATTTAGTAAACGCACACAGAGCTTTTTAATTGAGAGACTTATGTCTTTATGTTACCCTCGTTGTTAGCAAGCTACTGGTGTAAACCGTTCATGTATCGGAACTTCCAATCAAACGTTATTACTAAAATAAGAAAATAAACATTCATATAGAAAACAAGGATACACGTGGGTTTTATTGACAGATTGGACAATACCGAGACTTTTATCACCGATTGGAATGCGCGTGTGTATGTTTTACCACCGATCCCACTCGGGAATTGCACGAGCTGGCACTACTTGCATAGTGTGGGGAGCGTGGGCTGGCACGTCGAGCAGTAAAATCTATCCCCTATTGCTCGTGTCTTGCGGATTTGCCTCGTTTGCATCTCTGCCGATAACCCCCCCTCACCTGTTGTTTTTACCACCATGACGGACAAAGGACACCAGGACTGCGTATGTTGTTTTATTGTTTAATTTTGCTATGTTACTGTAAACAACATGTAATATTACTGACCATTGTGTGTTGGGAATTATAGTATGTATAGCAATTTTTTACTATATCTGGGTTTATCCTTTTACTGGGTATCCAAACAGGATCATACATGGAATAAAATTTGTTTTACTATTCTGTATGTGCTCTTACTGTAAATGACATATGTGATATTACTGACGATAGGCTTCTAAGAGTGTTGCAAGGTTTTACTGCATTGAGGGTCGTTTTTTACAGGGTATCCCATGTAGGCATTGTTATCTGATGTTTTACTATCGAGCTATGTTATTTACTGCATTTACGTAGACATTTTACTGCGTGATATGATGCGACTAAGTACGTATGTTCCCAGATTAAAAACAATGTCTTGTGTACGCTTTTACTGTATAATCAAGTGAATCTCATTGGATGGTCACACAAAAATGTTTACTTGAATGTTCAATAAAACAAAATTCTACTTTGAAATGATGCGACTAAGTACATATGTTCCCAAAGTTTTTTAAAAAATACTATTTCTTATGAACCTTCCTTTTATTGCATAATCAAGTGAATGTTAATTACTGGATAGTTACGAAGAAGTCTACTAGAATGTTAAAAAAATCTACTTTGACGTGCTGCACGGCCTGTACTTTACAGTATATCAGGAAGGGGCTTGACGTTGTTGACCATGTGGAACAGCGAGAAGAATATTAGCTCGGCCATGTACTCGCTCCCCTTCTCCTGCATACGGGTTGATAGCGTCATGTGTATATTACTATACTTTAAGGATGTATTACTTGACTACATGAACATAATTTCTACGGAGGCGGAGAAGTAGAAGGTGGTACGGAGGAAACAATGGTTTGTTCGGCATGAGAGGAGAGTTGAGGATAAGGGTCTCCGGAGAAGCCACAATGACATGGCGGCGGCGGCCATCGGCGAGGCGAGGTGGGAGTGGGAGTGGGACAAGCGGAAGGATTTGTCGTGGGGATAAGATTGTGGTGGGTGGGGGAATTACTAACCTAAAAGGTTGGTGGAAAGGACTCCCTCTAGCATGGGACACATCACCCAAAAAAGGATGGGCTGTCGGATCGTCGCCGGATGGCCGAGATAGCATGGAGTGGAAAGGCCCTCCAGACACGAGCAGATAGTGATCAGATGGCCAGCGGCCTCTAAGCGCAAGCCTTAATCCCACCTGTCTCTCTCCTCTCGTCTCCTCTCTCGCTCGATCCCGCCTCGCCGCTCCTTTCCCCTCCCAGTCCCTCCCTCTTCCTCTCCCACCGCCCGCTCGATCTCCCTCCCCAACCGCTGTGGATCCCTTCGTCTTCCTCCCCCGCCTCCCTCTTGGTGTCCCTCCCTAGTTTCAGATGGTGAATAGTAATTCTCCGATGCTGTTTTGGAGTTCAAAACTAATTTAAATTAATTGTGCATTTTCAAAATCTCTAACTTCTACCTACAATTCAAAACACCTCACTTCGGGCTCAGCCCACTTTCTCGCCCCTTAGAATGACCCATCCTTCCTTGTGGGATCAGCCCACCTCCTACATGCACCTTTCCCCAACCCATTCTCACCTTTTCCCTTCGGCCCACACGCCAGCCCGCCGCTTTTCTTTCTCTCTCCCCGGTCGTACCACCTCGAGCACCTCGTGCGGCTGCGTGCGCTCACATACCTACATGCGCCCAGTCGACTCCTTCCGACTACGCTCTGTAGTCGAACCTCCTTCCGACTACATCATGTAGTCGAAACCCCTTCCGACTACGTCATGTAGTCGAACCTCCTTCCGACCGCGTCAACTCAAAGTGATCAGTACTCGAAGCCAACAGTACTCGAAACAAAAAAATACTCAAAACAAATAGTACTCGAAACTAATAGTACTCGAATCTAGTGGTGCTTGAAATGAATAGTACTCGAAGCCCACAGTACTCGAAGCTAGTAGTACTTGAAGCCAAAACTTCAAAAGCTCTACTCTGCTCCATTATAACTCCGATTCTAGTGATTTTTGTTTCTAAATTTTTTTAAATTTAAGACCTTGCTAATAGCACTGGTCTTATTTACATTTAAATTCATTTGCTATTTTTCTTGTGTATTTATTTATTCACTTTGCTTGTTTATTCTTTTTACGATACGTTCGTCCAAATAGAGTTCGAAGAAGTAGCATATTTCCATTTCGATCAAGCACAAGACTTTCAAGACTCTCTCCCTTTTACTCCAGGCGAGTCAATACTTTGATCATATTGAGCCAAAATTGCATGCTTTAATTTTGTAAGAAAATGTACGTTAAACCTTAAGGTAGTTAAGTACCCACTTGGATGATTAATTCATTATTATACTATCCTTTGACAAATTGAATCCATCAGTCCATGTCACCCTAGTAACTATGTGGTAAATACTAGTTATAGGTCGTACTTAAGCGAAATGCTAGTCTTGCTTAAGTACCAAGGCATTAAATGCCCCAATCATCATCCTTAATCATGAAAGTGGAAATTGGGTAGTCATTGTGGGTAAATGACTCAAATGGTATGGTGACGTATTTTGTTCCCCAAAAATCCTGTTAAATTGTTATTATCTCATCTGGGAGGATGGTATGGTGGTGGGTGTCGTCGGAGCACGAGAGTGGTTAGTATGTGGTATGAACCACCCAGATAGATTAAGGACTTAATCTTGTCATCATGACCTCCCGTGTAAAACCAGTACAACTATAAGTCTGTAAAGTACAACTTGGCTTAGTAAACTTATTGGACATTGGAATTGATCTCACTGGAGGAAGAGTGAGGTAGTGCAAGCGGTGGATGCGATCCAGCTTGAATGGGACACCTAGGAAAGGTGAAGTTGCCAGTTACGCTTGTTGTGGTGGTGAATATCCCGCACAACTTATGGAACCCACCACAAACAGGAGCAGCCCATATGGGTGAGATGGCGGAAGGGGCAAGATAATTTGAAATGTTACTATGATGATCGCTCAACTACATGACTGAGGAATCATGTGGGGCAATGAGTATGATTGTCTCTTGTGGGTACCGTGTACAACCTCTGCAGAGTCTAAATGGTTTAAATAGTCGCGCCTACGGTCAAAGGCGGACATGGGAACTTAACTTAAGCTAGTTCTATTTATAAAATCTTATGGGTGGGATGAATATAGTGTCGGCTCACCTAGCCTGTGGTTTGGATTTTCCTAGGTCGTCGTACCCAGTGATGTTAATTTATCGAGGTGACTCCAAACAAAATTTAAGCATAGCTGGAGGTAATCTTCGCGGTTATAAATATTGCACAATATCTCTTTAATAAAATGAGATTTGGTTAAATTGCTAAGTCATAGGAAAATATTGCTTTTAGCAAATAAAAGAACTCGAGCCATCCCTGATAAGCTTTGCATGTATTATTAATGCATCATGTGTGTCGGCTCTTGAGCACGAAAGTTGTGCTCATCCTCGCTCTTTTTCCCAAACCCTTAGAAATAGGAAACCTTAGAAACTATGCATACTCACGGAATTGCATTCAACAAATTAGCACATATCGTAAACGAATCGGTCTAAATACTACTCGCATACGCGAGACTCTATCTCAAGTGGCCTCTCTCTCGACAAGGTAAGACATTACTTGACGGTCAACGACTTTACTAAATCTCAAACTTTGAATGACTCAAATTGCCACTCATTTCTGTAACACAACAGACGCGTTGTGTATTTCGCGAATGAACCGAGAGAGCGGGCAAAACGATATGCTAACTTCCCAATTTCGCAAGTTTCGTGAACGAAGAGAATCCAATTGGAAATAGAGAGTCCTCATCGCAACCACGTAATGCTAACTCTCCGCTAAAAGAATAAATCCCCAAATTTGACAATTCATCTCTAAACAAATCTTTGTATGTTTTTTTATAGCATTTACAAATGAACACCACAACAACCAAAGAAGAAATCACTCGAATGCCAAATCAAATACTTCTTGTGGTTTATCAATTGGAAGAAATCAAACATGCCCACACAATGCCGACTCAATTGGCGTAAAACACGGCCAACCACAAAACTCAAACGAGAATCAAGAAATCGCCTCATCATCCGATGAAACATCATTTTCCTCAATTTCTCTCTTCTAGGAATAAAATTTCTCTTGAACCTTGAAATTCGAATTCATCGCATACCACCTGCGGTTAAACCTCTTAGTTAAACATCCTCAAATTATGATCAAACCGAAGGACATCATCCACACAATTGTGGAGAGGCTATATTGAATCCAATCAGAATACTCTAGACAATTCATTCTACTAACCAAAATCGATTTAATAGAAGGCTCAAGGCACCACAGAATAGGCTCCACACCATCACATTACCTCCAATTTCCAAGAACAACAACTCAGAATCCTTAACCCGCACAATCATGTGCTACATCAAAAAGGGTTCTATCAATTATCATTATACTGATCAGGAAACTCCATTATTGCACTTTCTCTACACATAATCATTGTGTGACCAAAGGTCTAGCATAACAATGCAAACTCAAATTTAACCTCCAAGATCTCTACCACAAATTTCAATTATAACATATAGGAAATCAACGGATTGACTCTCCAACATTTTCCCTAATTCTAACATACTCACTCAATTGCATACTTAGAAATTTCTCACCAAATCTCGCATCATTATCCAATTGCGTTGTTTCTATAGAAGTAATCAAGGTTTTCATACCTTCGATAATCACCGACCATTCAATCATGAACTCAAGTTCAAGTTTCACTATACCATAGGTTTTACTCAAATCAGTAACACTTTTCGCACTTACTTGAAACCAAACATTCCATGTGAATTAATTTTCCCCAAGAGATACAGATCAAACCATTCTACATTCTACTACTCCTCCAATAACTTGGTAGCAAAATATCACCGCTACGATTACTCATCTACCACCAAACAGCTTGACGACAAAAGGAAGAGGCGAACCAAACTATCAAACGAGTAAACGAGTCGCTATTTTTCAATGTGAAGGAAGGAACAAACATGGAAATATCCATATTGCCAACTGTCGAAGATCATTTAAAATAAAAGAAATTCAACAACTGAAAAACAATAATATTTTCAGAGAACCATTAAAGACCTATGGGATCTCATCAACTAGCATGAATCATGAACCTAAGAGAAATTCATCAACTACCACCAGACAAGAATTTGTCAAAATCAGAAATCAAGGAAGAGAACCACTGTCTAAAGCATCCCAAAAAGAAATATGCAAGATCATTGTGCACTTGATAAAGAACTTGCCAAAGAAATCTGCCAATGCCCGAAACCCCAAGCGAACACACGGGTTGAATTTTCCAACAGGGGTAAAACGGAACTTCCGTGAAAAGGTAAATTTTGTAATTTAACTACGCTCACGTGGAGCAAAAATATCACAATAGTAGAAAGAACAATAATTGTTTTAAAGAACGATCAGAAATTTACTAGAGATTGCCCACTTCATTATAACCCTCCATTCAAAAGAAATTCACGATCTATCAGAAACTACAACCAGAAAACCAGATACAAACTTGAGAAGGACAACAACTTCATCAATGAGCTCAAGCTCAACACAGAACTATGGAACAGGGGTAAGAACTTCTCTACTATTACAACACGAACAATGGTGTAGCCTGGCAAAACCCAGGACGACAACCACGAACTCAGCTGCTCGACGTCCGCTACCGATACGCATAACTAAGGCAATCAATTATGAATAAATAGGATCATCTCATGACAATCATAGAATAATTCATAGATATATAGGATATCGCATCACGTCATAGCTTAATCACAAGAAAGATAGTACAGTAGCAATTCTATACCATATAACATAATGAACAACATCACTAGAAATGCGAAACAATGGATTTCCCAAACCCACCCATCAGGCACAAGGTGTCATTTAATAACTTAATTACTACGGACCTAAAGCCCGCTCGATACTAATCAGAACACTTCGACCCAAAATCGCTCAATGCCCATTTCAGTGTAGGCGGACCGCCACACATAGCACCTCACTTACACTTTTCGTCCTCGCTTCATGTAAAGGGTTAACCCGAGGTGCTATGTTTGGATCCAATGACATTATATACTAGTACAACTCACTTGAGACAAGCAATGGGACTAATCCCACCACACAACTCCTCATGGGCCATATGGGCCACACTACGAAAGCAGTAGGGTATTACACTCACCTCTTAAGGGCCGACACTCGAAAGACATACCAAGATACGCAAAGAATGCCGAGAACCACCTCGGTACACGTCCAGGCGTCCAGGTTTGCACATATGCCATGCCATGTGTCCACTCCGGGCCCACATGTGCCATGCGCCATATGCTCAAGGCTGTCCCCAGACGCGTCGCGCAAATAAGGTTGATGCTCGATACCATCCGTAACATTCGACTATAAGGAAGTCAAGATGTCACCTACAACCACTACTCTTTAAAAGATTAACATCAAGACGCATGATAAGATGAAACAAGTATTAAGATTATACGAAAACAAGTATTCATCATCAAGTTTAATCAACGGAATGGAAATAAACAATTCAGAAAGATATGGTAAATAAGGCCAAGTTGGCTTATTACAATTCAACACCAGGTATAGATCGAAGACAATATTAATTTCTTAAATGTTTTGGATTATGGTAGTGAGTGCATCATGTTGTTCTACCCACCATGAAAACCGTTCTTCCTTGTCATTTACCTAAATAAAACAACAAAGCAAGAATGAGCCAAAGACTCAGCAAGTAATTGTATGTAACAATCAAACATTCCATGAACAATATATCACTTTCATAATTTGAACATTGACTGGAAACAACTTTATGAATGGATGAAGTGGAATGATGCATTGAAGGAATTGGACATATCGCAAGATATACCGCAGATAGCGAGTGAAACACCCGTCGGTGTTCACTTAAAGTAATCGTATGAAGAACGTTTCATACAATCGCCCAACGTGGCCCACATTGGAATGGTGGACTCACGTAACGTGGTCCACATTGGAATGGTGGACTCACGCACTCATTCCGAATTGATGGGATTTTCAAATGCCCATACCGAATTGATGGGTCTTACAAATGTAATTATGCATGTCATGATGTGATTCCATGGAAACATTGAATAGTACTCATACATGAAAAGATACACATGGCATTCATCTACAAATACAAACAAATATAATCATTCATTCACACATCACATAATGCATCAATCATATTATACAAGTTATTTGCTCGCCACAAGTGAACGGGTTGGGAGGTAATTGAGATACCCTCCACTCACCGCTTCACCGCCTACAATGTAAAATAATCGAAATGAGGGCAAATGAATATGGCAATACTACACGCGTCCTCCCTCAATCTCTAGCCAAACTAACCAAACAAAAGTTCCATTTGATCAATTTACCCAAACATTCCAAATATCCCTAATCTGGCAGTTTTATTAGAAAATTCACTTAGTCTAGGTCTCGCCTCAGCCTGGCTAACTCTGTTGGTACTTGCGTGTATCCAATATTATGAAAGTCTTTGGTTAATATCGGACGCACACTAGTTTCTCAAGTCGTTTGCCTGTGGAGAGATGTGCTCTACTCCCCTTTTGCTTCTATAGTCGCTTCCGCTACTTTTGTAATGATCATTTGGCTTGTTCAGCCCTTATTGTAAAGCTCGACCCGGTGCGGTCTATGTGACTCTGATGTTTGCACACTACTACAAAAAAGGTCATCACAGACGGTTAAAAAACATCATCACAGACGGTTTCATGAGCCGTCTGAGTTTTTGGATCAGTAATGATATGAGGTCATCACAGACGGTTTTTGAACCGTCTGTGATGCACACTATCACAGACGGTTACTAACTCAGAACCGTTTGTGATAGTTGACTATCACAGACGGTTTTATCTACAAACCGCCTGTGATGACTTTTCTCTATAAAGTCTCCAAGCAGTGACTGCTTGTGCCTTTAAAACCGACTTCATATTATATATATATATATATATATATATATATATATATATATAATTCATAGTCTACTAGGCACTTTCGGGGGTCGTCCACGTAGCATGAGGAGGATGAGACAGCAGCCACGGGCAACTTCATGAAGCATGGCTATCAGGAGAGCACGTGGACATCCAATTATTTGGATGCTATCGACAGGTAATTGGACGTCGCTATGTTCATAAAATGGCACGGACACGCAGGTACTCCAACTGGGAAGTGGCATCATGTATCAGTAACCAACCATAGAACCACATATCATGAACCAATATCACACTTCAACAAGTTCTACAGTTGGTTTCTGATACATGATGCCACTTCCCAGTCGGAGTACCTGCGTGTCCACACCATTTTCTAAACATGGTGATGTCTAATTACCTGTCGACGACATCCAAATAATTGGATATCCACGTGCTCTCCCGACAGCCATGCTTCTTGAAGTTGCCCATGGCTGCTGTCTCATCCTCCTTATGCTGCGTGGACGACCCATCGAAAGTGGCCGGGGACTACGAACAATATATATATGAAACCGGTTTTAAAGGCTCAAGCAGCCACTGCTTGGGAGACTTTATAGAGAACCCACCCATATCATCCAACCATCTCAGAACACCCACCATAGCCCACATCATTCATCACCCACATCATAGAGCAAGGGGAGGAAAGGGATAGAGTGTAAAGGGGACTAGTTACCCTAGTGCAACTGAATAATTGACCACTGACAGTAACTCGCCACATCCATCTCCTGCATATATGCATAAGCAACAACAACCTACGTTAGTAAATAAGTAAAACTCAAACCCAAAAACTTAAGCAACAGAGAATGGAAAATTATGTATGTGTAAAGACTGATGTTTTGCCCCATCCAAATTAACCACATCTCATAAACCAACATCACACACAGAGAAGCCACCCATATCATCTACCCATCACAGAACACCTACCATAGCCCACATAATTCATCACCCACATCACAGAGCAAGGAGAGGGAAAGGGATATATAGAGAGTAAAGGGAAGTAGTTACTTCAGTGCAACAGGCAAATCAACTACCAGTAGTAGCTCACCATATCCATCTCCTACATGTATGCATAAGCAACAACCCACATTGGTAAATAAGTCAAAGTCAAACCCAAAAACTGAAGCAACGGAGAATGGAGAGGTAGCCGGGGGAGGTCGGTGGAGAGATCGAAGAGGGGAAGGTAGATCTGGCAGTGGGGAGGTGGATTTTGCCAGGGGAGGTTGATTGGACTAGAAGCCGCAGTCGCATCACCGCAGTCGTGCCACGACTGTGACACTGCATGAGACACTCCTATCGTAAGAGTGACTTGTGCAGTGAACCGTGGTGTCACAACCGGCGGCGACTGTAACACCCCAGCCCAACATTGAGCCTAGAATGCCACTAAACTATTCTAACCATTTAATTTAAATCAACTTACTATAAAATTACAGCAAGCATATCAACGATGAAACCCATCCACGGGTCACAATAACATAAGCATGATACTATGACAATCATAGAAAATTTAGTCCTAGCAGCATAACAAGATAATAAACCAAGATTAACGCAAAACCAAGCATCTAAGGTAATTCAATACCATCATGCCCTAGATATAAGTCATCATATTATACTAAAAGTTTTTTGTAACAGCCCAAAAATTTCAATTTCAGTTGAAAATAAAACATCAATAATTTTTGTGGATTTTCTGAAAATTTTAAAAGCTTTTCCCTAAAGTATATTAAGGCTAAAAGAATTTATGTGCAAAATCTATTACCAACTAAAAGTTGGAATTATTTTATTTAAGTCCAGAATGCCTCATAGAATTTCTGTGAATTTTCTCAAAAATTTTGGACTTCATTTACTATTTTCTAAAGCCTATTTGAATTTCTGGAATTAAAACAATTGAAAAAGAATTTAAAATTCTTCACTAAAGATCGGGCCAAGCCCAAAGATCAGGCGCTGCCTCGCCCAACTCTCCGCGCTGAGTAACGCTGGCCGTCCGATCAAAATCGGACGGCCGACATCAATCCGCCGCGCCTCTCTCCTCTCTCTGTCTCATTTGTCGGTGGGGCCCGCCAGCTTTGCTGCGTCGTCTTCCTCGCGCTCGTCTTCTCCGCGCTCGCCGCTCTCGCCGCCATTACCGCCGCTCGAGCTCATCAAGCCCGTGATTCCCTCCCCATTTCTCTCGCCATCACGCGCAATGAAAGCGGCCGTTCACCGCGCTCATTCCCGCTTTACTCACCTTAAAACTCGCCGAACGCCGCCGCCACCTCATAAACGGCCGTTGCCACCTCGCCACGATCTCCATCTCGGCCTCGCCCTCGCTCTATAAAGGGAGCACCAGTGCGCCTCTACTCCCTCAAGCTTTTGCCCCAACTCTCCACACCTCCTCGCTCCCGATCGCGCGATTTGGCTCTTCTCTCGCCGGCCGAGCCAGGTTCACGCTCTAGCGCCGCCACGGTGAACCTCCGCCGCTCGACCGCACCACCGCCTCGGCCAAGATCGCGAACTCGTGCGCACCTCCGCACCTCTAACGTCGCCGAGCTCCTTCGCCGCCAACGATCGAACCACACCGCCTCTCGCCGCCGCTAACCATCTTCCGCCACGCTCGCCGCCAGTAGCGATCGCACTCAAGATCACCTCCCGAATATTTTGTGCACTCACCGGAGCTCGCCGCGCCGCTAATCGCCGGCACCCTCGGCCCCGAAGGCCTCCTCTCCGGCCGACGTGGTCACCACCTCGGCGCCACACTCACCGTGGGCGCGGCGTGGCGTAAGTCGGCGCCAGCGTGGTCGCTACTGAATAGCCTTGGCGCAAAGACACCGCCTCTTCAAGATTGTTGCGTGCACCGAGTCCACCGTGGACTTGCGCCTCGTGTGGACTCACCCATACTGCGGGCCCACTTGTCGATCTCAGTGAATGTTGTCACGACGCATGCTTGCGCAATAATTGGAATTTTCTTTAGAAATTTAATTCGGGAATTATGGAAAATCCTGATTTTGGAATTAAATTTAGATTTAAACTTCCAGGAGCTCGTATTTCTTCATACAAACTCCGATTTAGGTGATTCAAATTTCTAAATTTGTATAAAATCAAGATCTAGCTAATTAAACCAAAATTATTTAATTTGGAATTAATTTGAATTTTCATTTGAATTTATTTGTGTTCATTTGAATTCTGTTTGAATTTGGAATATTCTCACAGATAGATTTTGACGACCCGAGAGCTTGACCCTATTGAAGAAGTAGAATACTGTGAATTTGAGCAAGGCAAGTTACACCATTGACCATTTTGCCCCCAATATTTAAAATTATTTAATTTCTGTTTTAAATTATTATTGCATGCATAATTGTATTTAATTATTTTAAATTCCTGTTTTTAAATATTTAATTATTCCAATTCCTTTGTATAGCCAAATTTGATTGTTGTATTATCAATTCCTTGTAACCTTAGTCAAATGAATTTAAAAATAAATATATGCATAGCAAATGCTTAGACCATGAAATATTTGACTTTGGGAGAATTTAGCCAAAACTTCATAAATTGATAAAAACCTATGACATTGCTTTGTCATGGTGGACTTTGCAAATGTCTTTGAAAATTATAAAAATAAAAGAAAATGGTTTATACTTGGGCAAACATGGACCGCTGGTGGGTGCAGTTTATGCACGGCCTGTCTCGTTAGGATCGAGACCTGTGGTTTTTATTGAAAGTTGCCCAAGTAGATTAAGGACCGCCTTTGAGCCGCATCTTGCAAAAGCTCCACCGACTACCACATGTTCTCAGATGGGCGTAACTGTGCTTAATAATTTGTATTACCTCGTATTGTTTATGCCATTTTTGTTGTGTGGGTGTCGGTTAGACTTTATTCCCACTTGGCGCAAGAGGGGTTTCGGCAGTGGTTAGCCTAATGGAAGTGAAACCTTAGCGCATATTGGTATTGAGGTAATGCATTGGAAACGCCTTGTGATAATTGCTCAGTCACACGCCTAAGGAAGCGTGTATTGGCCGACATAACGGGCAAATTATCTCGTGTGGGTAAAGTTGTACAACCTCTGCAGAGTGTAAATCTATTCGAATAGCCGTGTCCACGGTCATGGACATGCTGAGCAAAGCCACTCTAAGTTAGATTTGTTTTGGTTTTAAAATAACTTTGGACATGATTTGAGGATGGGTAATCCTTGTGGTAAATTTGGGCGGGTAGCCTTGTGATAGGAGGGTATCCTTCACCATGTTTCCTATGGAGGTTATCCACTATAAAATGATAAATTTTAAATCTGATTTTAGTTATGTAATGAAAATGTGCCTTGAAACTTAGTATAACTATTTAAACCCAAAAGGCCGATTTATGCAAATAAACCCTACAACCTTCCTTTGAATAACTTATGCATGCATTCTAAATTCAGATTGGTGTAATTTGCGAGCACGCTTGTAGTGCTCACTCTTGCTGAATATTATTATTCAGGAGAAGACTGCTATCCAGAAGGTGAGGAGCAGGACGATTAGGCAGCGACCTCCAGACGATTGCCTGTGGCGTATCGTGTGGCTTACCATTATTATTTTGCTTCCGCTTAATGTTTTATTTGGCCTTCGCCCCGCTTGTAATAAACTCTATGCTTATTAAATATACACGTTGGATATGTTTGTGATAACATTTTGTGATTGTGTACACCGGAAATCTCGGACTAGTGTATGAACATAGAGAATTCGGGATCCTTCGCTCCGGGTTCGACAAAAGTGGTATCGAGCCATATCGATCGTAGGTCGTGACCTAGAAGGAAATCAAACCCTTAAGGATTTATTTTGAAAATTAAAAATAACTTGGTCTTCTGGAGTCATTTCTCAACTTTTCTCTTGAAAAATTATTTACTAACTCATCTCCTTTTCAAAAATTGTAGATGGTCAAGTTCAATGCCATTTCCCATGGAGTCTTTTTGGTCATTGGGCCGCCATTCTCTCGAAGATGATGCAAGACTTGGACTTTGAAGAAAGACCGACGATCAAGGATACAAGTATAAGGTGGGAAATCAGAACGGTGGAGAGTAGAGGTGATCCTCTACTCCAATCTATCGCCGAACACGAGACTTCCACGTCTTCGATGCCCCAATGCGACGAGACACCTTCGCCGAAGGCATCCAGGATGCAGCCAGGGAAGCAACCCGCAGACTTCGCTACATCTACGATCATCGCCTCAACGGCACTGGGTTCCACTATTACCCAATGCACATTCCAACCCGCATGACAAAGTGCTTTCCGCTCAACTAGAGATGAAGATCGCCCCGATCTCACTCATCGTGGATCTCGCCGAGCCATGGATTATGCCTACGGAATACACTAGATGAGCCGTCTCTCCCGCAAGTGAAATTACAAGATGCGTAAGAAAAGTTGAAATCGCAGAAAAGAACGGCCTCCTACAAGGAAGGCGAGGCTAGTTCTAGTGAGCCGATTATACCCCAATAACACCATAGATTTGACCTTAAATTTTTTCCTTTAGTTGTAATTATGAGCTACCAAACCTTTGTAGTAGCCATAATGAATTAATAAAATAAAAATAAATTATTTTGCCGAAATGTTCTTATCTTGTGTTTGTTGAATTTGGGCTATTTTAGATCTATACTCTTATAATTCCTGTCTCTCTTGTCTAATCTATGAAGAGTTCATCGATGGTGACCACCCTTGGAAGTGTCGGTGCTAGAGGGCAAGGAAATGAGAATGCCAAATATCAAGAAAACCTAGTTCAACACCACCACCTCCTCCAATCAAGCTCCCGATCGGGCGCTAAATGATGGCCAATCGACTCATCCGATTGAGTTGCTAGCCCATCCCTTCACAAAGAATCGAATACCCAAGCGCCGCAGACTATCATGCTCCTCCACCTCCCGCAAGAGTAACTTTGTCGAGTTCATGAGGATGCGCCCGCCAACGTTTTCTAGTAGCACGGAACCCATGGACGCAGATGATTGGCTCGTGGTCATTGGAAAGAAGTGGATATTGCTCAATGCACGATCGTGAGAGAGTTTTGTTTGCCTCTCATCAATTGATGGGTCCCGATCGAATGGTGGGATAATTTCACATGTCTCATGCTAATGCCCAAGAAATCACTTGGGATGAGTTCATGCAAGCTTTCCGTCGATCTCACATTCCATCCGCATGATTACTTTGAAAAGAAGGAGTTTCGCCGCTTCGCCAAGGAAACCGCTCAACGGCGAGTATCCGCATAAGTTTAACCAACTTGCTCGCTATGCCCCGAGGATGTAGCCAGAGATGAAGACAGCAAGAGCGATTTTTGAAGGGTTGAACGACGAACTCTCTGCTCGCTTGATTTCTCGTGATTTTACCGACTTTCAGCAGCTTGGTAATAAGGCCATACGCCAGAAGGCAAACATCAGAAATGGAGAATCGCAAGCGGAGGATGGCGGCTCGAAGTTTAACTCGGAGGACTACCCAAGCCTCGCTTTCTCGGCCTCACCACCTCGGCCGTGGGAGATTCCTGCACTACTACACCGAGAGTTCCGGCCCAGCCTCGCGCCCAAATACTTCCGGATTCGTAGTAGTTCGTCTCGAGGACAGCCCAGTGAAGCTTGCCTATTTCCACAAGCAGAATCACTTGCTTTCATCGCAACGAGTTGGGTCACTATGCCAATAAGTGTCCCAAGAAGCGCAGATCGCCACCCCGTCAAGCCAACTCCCGAGTTTGGCCTCAGCGGTCCTTCAAGACCGGTGGTCGATTCATGAAGGGACGTGAATCACGCCACCGCAGAGGAAGCCTATGCAAAGACCGGATGTTGTTCTTGGTACGCTCCTTGTCAACTCGATCAAAGATCGCTTTATTTGATTCCGAGCTTCGATTCTTTTGTGTCAAATAAGTTTGTGGAAAATATGGGTTATCTACCTCCCCTTAGTTAAGCCCATGTTAATCCATTCCCTGCTCGTAAATGAGAGCTAGTTTATTCTGTCCAATCTTACCTTTGAAATCTCCGAGTAACTTTCTCAAGAACTTAATAGTCTTATGCTCGCAAGGATTGGACGTAATTTTGGAATGGGTGGCTTGCCAAAAATCGAGGTAGGATAGATTGTGCTAGTAGATCTATCAACCTCACCAATGAACAAGGGATTTCAAGAGAGTTCCAACCCAAGACTTCTACGGAAAGAAGTCCTATCTTGACCGCTTTAAAGGAAGTGAAATCGAAGATATACCCGTGGTACAAGAATATCCAGATGTTTTTCCGAGGACTTACAGTATGCCACCGACCAGGACATAATGTTCTTAATTGACTTAGTCCCGTGGATCGCTCCAATTTCAAGCGACCCTACTGAATGCGCGGCAAATGATCTAGCAGAGTTGAAGAAGCGATCAAGAACTACAGAGTAAAGGATACATTCAACCGAGTTCATCGCCTTGGGAGCTCCAAGACTATTTGTCAAAAAGAAAGACAATAGTATGAGAATGTGTGTGGACTATAGATCACTCAACGAGGTAACAATCAAAAACAAGTACCCATTACCTAGGATAGATGATCTGCTTGATCAACTTAAAGGAGCCAGTGTTTTCTCCAAGATTGATTTGAGGTCGCTACCATCGCTAAAAATCGCACTGTAAGATATTCAAGACACCTTCACCACGGATATGGATCAGACGAGTTCACAAAGTGATGTCATTTGGACTAACAAATGCCCTCGCTTATTTCATGAATATGATGAACAAAGTGTTCATGGAATTCTTGGATAAGTTTGTGGTGGTATTCATAGATGATATTCTCATCTACTCAAGAGATATGGAAGAGCATGAAAACATCTCAGAATTATTTTGGACAAACTTCGAGAACACCAACTTTATGCCAAACTCAGCAAAAGTGAATTTTGGCTCAGTCAAGTGGCTTTTCTTGGACACATTGTGTCAGCAGGAGGAGTTGCAGAGACCCTCAAAGGTTGAAGTCAGAATGGATTGGAAGCAACCCAAGTCTCATCATGTATGAGAAGTTTTCTGATTAGCTGGGTACTACCGCAGATTCATTGAAAGTTTCTCCAAGATCGCCAAACCCATGACTCAACTTCTGAAGAAGGAAAAGAAATTTGAATGGACAAGTGCTTGTGAACATAGTTTTCAAGAGCTGAAGAAAAGACTAGTCTCTGCACCAGTGCTAGTTTTACCAGATATACGTAAGGATTTTGAAGTTTTATGTGACGCATCCCGCCAGGGGCTAGGATGTGTACTGATGCAGGAAGGAAAGGTTGTGGCTTATGCATCTCGCCGATTAAGGCCACATGAAGGAAATTATCCAACTCATGATTTAGAGTTAGCGGCAATTGTGCATGCTTTGAAAATCAAGCATTATCTCATTGGTAATCATTGTGAGATTTTCACAGATCATAAGAGTTCAAATATATCTTCACCCAATGATCTTAATCTCGTGCAAAGAAGATGGTTAGAGCCGATAAAGGATTATGACCTTGGAATTCATTATCACCCGTAAAGTTAACGTGGTAGCAGATGCTCGAGTAGGAAAGCATATCGCAACACGGTGTTAGTTCAAGAAAATCAACCGAGTTGTATGAAGAACTAAAGCATCTAAATCGAAATTGTCACCAAGGTCAGATCAACACAAGGAAGTCCAACCAACCATACAAGGACGGATCACGGAAAAACAACTAGAAGACGAAGACATCAAAGAAATCATGAAAACATGAGAAGAGGCAAAGCCCCGTGATTTTCTCAAGACGAGCAGGCACGCAGTATGGTTTGGCAACCGCATCGTGTACCTAAACATCATGAAACCGCATAACCGATTCTCAAAGAAGCTCATGAATCACCTTACTCTATCCATCCCGGAGTACCAAGATGTACCAGATCCAAGGAAAAGTATTGGTGGGTTAGTATGAAGCGAGAGATCGCTGAGTTTGTTGCACGCCAGATGTATGTCGTGTGTTAAGGCGTAACATCGAAACTCGCCGGATTGTTACAACCATTACCAATTCCCGAGTGGAAATGGGAGGAGATTGGTATGGATTTTATCACCGACTACCTAGGACCCAATCAGTTGTGATTCCATTTGGGTAATAATTGACCGATTAACAAAAGTGGCTCATTTTATTCCATCAAGACCACTTACGAAGCAATAAGTTAGCAGAATTGTACATGGCCAGATCGTCTGTCTACATGGTATACCCAAGAAAATTATGTCCGATGAGGTTCGCAGCTCACTTCAAAATTTTGGCGTAGTCTACATGAAGCTTTGGGAACTGTGACTCAACTTCAAAGACATCATATCATCCCCAAACAGATGGCCGATTGAACGTAAATCAGTCCTAGAAGACATGCTTCGAGCTTGTGCTATAGATTATGGAAGAAGTGGGATAAGAATTTGCCCTATGCAGAATTTTCCTACAACAACAAATTTTCAAGCTAGCCTACAGATGTCGCCATTTGAAGCATTGTATGGTAGAAAGTGTAGAACCCTCTCCTTTGGGATCAAGTAGGAGAACACCAATTCTTGGACTGCATTGATAAAAGAAGTCAAAGTAAGGTAAAAGCAATAAGAGAACGTCTCAAAGTAGCTCAAACCCGACAAAAGAGTTATGCCGATAATCGTCTGAGAGAACTATCCTTCGAGATGGGAGATTTTGTCTATCTCAGGTAACTCCACCCGAGGAGTGAAGAGATTCGAGACTAAAGGAAAACTCGCACCTGCATTTGTCTGACCCTATAAGATTTTGGCAAAAGAGGTGAAGTTGCTTATCGCTTGAACTACCAACATCTCTGTCATTTGCTCACAATGTCTTCCATGTATCCCGCTTAAAGAAATGTCTCAGAGTACCAACAGAAGAAACACCGCCGAGAGCATCGATCTTCGTGAAGATCTCACCTATGTGGAACAACCAATCAAGATTCTTGATGTGGCGTAACGCGCCACCGAAGCAAAGTCATTCGCTCTTGTAAGGTTCAGTGGAGCAATCATTCGTAAGAAGAAGCTACCTGAGCGAGAAGAAGTTTTGAGAGCCGAGTATCCCTACCTTTTGTCGACTAAGTCCAATCTCTGGTCTAGATTCCCTTTAAGGGGGTAGATTTGTATAACACCCAAAATTTCAATTTCATTGAAAATAAAACATCAATAATTTTTGTGGATTTTTCGAAATTTTAAAAGCTTTTCCTAAAGTATATTAAGGCTAAAAGAATTTATGTGCAAAATCTATTACCAACTAAAAGTTGGAATTATTTTATTTAAGTCCGTAATGCCTCATAGAATTTCTGTGAATTTTCTCAAAATTTTTGGACTTAATTTACTATTTTCTAAAGCCTATTTGAATTTTTGGAATTAAAACAATTGAAAAAGAATTTAAAATTCTTCACATAAGATCGGATCAAGCTCAAAGCCCGGCGCTGCCTCGCCCAACTCTCCTCGCGCGAGTAACGCGGGCCGTCCGATCAAAATCGGACGGCCGACATCAATCCGCCCGCGCCCTCTCTCCCTCTCTCTGTCTCATCGCCGTGGGGCCCGCCGCACTGTCGTCGTCTTCTCAAGGCTGCCTTCTCCGCGCCCGCCGCTCCGCCGCCATTACCGCCGCTCGAGCTCATCAAGCCCGTGATTCCTCCCCATTTCTCTCGCCATCACGCGCAATGAAAGCGGCCGCTCCCACCGCGCTCATTCCCGCTTACTCACCTTAAAACTCACTGAACGCCGCCACCACCGCAGAACGGCCGCTGCCACCTCGCCCACGATCTCCATCTCCGGCCTCGCCTCGCCATATAAAAGGGAGCACCAGTGCGCCTCTACTCCCTCAAGCTTTTGCCCCAACTCTCCACACCTCCTCGCTCCCGCCGCGCGCATTTGGCTTCTTCTCTCGTCGGCCGAGCCAGGTTCACGCCTCTAGCGCCGCCACGGTGAACCTCCGCCGCCGATCGCACCATCGGCCGCCAAGATCGCGAACTCGTGCGCACCTCCGCACTCTAACGTCGCCGAGCTCCTTCGCCGCCAACGACCAACCACACCGCCGCCTCGCCGCCGCCGACCATCTTCCGCCACGCCCTCGCGCCGCCAGTAGCGATCGCACTCAAGATCACCTCCCGAATATTTTGTGCACTCACCGAGCTCGCCAAGGCCGCTAATCGCCGGTACCCTCGGCCTCGAAGCGCCTCTCTCTCCGGCCGACGTGGTCACCACCTCGGCGCCACCTCACCGTTTCGCATGCGTGGCGGCTAAGTCGGCCACGTGGTCGCACGGCAGTAAGGCCAAAGACACCGCCTCTTCAGATTGCGTGCACCGAGTCCACCGTGGACTTGCGCGCCGTGGACTCACCCATACTGCGGGCCCACTTGTCGATCTCGTGAATGCTGTCACGACGCATGCTTGCGCAATAATTGGAATTTTCTTTAGAAATTTAATTCGAATTATGGAAAATCCGATTTTGGAATTAAATTTAGATTTAAACTTCCAGAGCTCGTATTTCTTCATACAAACTCGATTTAGGTGATTCAAATTTCTAAATTTGTATAAAATCAAGATCTAGCTAATTAAACCAAAATTATTTAATTTGGAATTAATTTGAATTTTCATTTGAATTTATTTGTGTTCATTTGAATTTGCTTGAATTTGGAATATTCTCACAGATAGATTTTGACGACTCGGAGAGCTTGACCCTATTGAAGAAGTAGAATACTGTGAATTTGAGCAAGGCAAGTTACACCATTGACCATTTTGCCCCAATATTTAAAATTATTTAATTTCTGCTTTAAATTATTATTGCATGCATAATTGTATTTAATTATTTTAAATAATCATTTTTAAATATTTAATTATTCTAATTCCTTTGTATAGCCAAATTTGATTGTTGTATTATCAATTCCTTGTAACCTTAGTCAAATGAATTTAAAATAAATATATGCATAGCAAATGCTTAGACCATGAAATATTTGACTTTGGGAGAATTTAGCCAAAACTTCATAAATTGATAAAAGCCTATGACATTGCTTTGTCATGGTGGACTTTTGCAAATGTCTTTGAAAATTATAAAAATAAAAGAAAATGGTTTATACTTGGGCAAACATGGACCGTTGGTGGGTGCAGTTTATGCACGGCCCGTCTGTTAGGATCGAGACCTGTGGTTTTTATTGAAAGTTGCCCAAGTAGATTAAGGACCGCCTTTGAGCCGCATCTTGCAAAAGCTCCACCGACTACCACATGTTCTCGTATGGGCGTAACTGTGCTTAATAATTTGTATTACCTCAGTATTGTTTATGCCATTTTTGTTGTGTGGGTGTCGGTTAGACTTTATTCCCACTTGGCGCAAGAGGGGGTTTCCGGCAGGTGGTTAGCCTAATGGAAGTGAAACCTTAGCGGGCATATTGGTATTGAGGTAATGCATTGGAAACGCCTTGTGATAATTGCCTAGTCACACGCCTAAGGAAGCGTGTATTGGCCGACATAATGGGCAAATTATCTCGTGTGGGTAAAGTTGTACAACCTCTGCAGAGTGTAAATCTATTCGAATAGCCGTGTCCACGGTCATGGACATGCTGAGCAAAGCCACTCTAAGTTAGATTTGTTTTGGTTTTAAAATAACTTTGGACATGATTTGAGGATGGGTAATCCTTGTGGTAAATTTGGGCGGGTAGCCTTGTGATAGGAGGGTATCCTTCACCATGTTTCCTATGGAGGTTATCCACTATAAAATGATAAATTTTAAATCTGATTTTAGTTATGTAATGAAAATGTGCCTTGAAACTTAGTATAACTATTTAAACCCAAAAAGGCTGATTTATGCAAATAAACCCTACAACCTTCCTTTGAATAACTTATGCATGCATTCTAAATTCTGTATTGGGTGTAATTTACGAGCACAGTTGTAGTGCTCACTCTTGCTGAATATTATTATTCAGAGAAGACTGCTATCCGTAAGGTGAGGAGCGGGACGATTAGGCAATGACCTCCGCACGATTACTGTGGCGATCGTGTGGCTTACCATTATTATTTTGCTTCCGCTTAATGTTTTATTTGGCCTTCGGCCCCAGTTGTAATAAACTCTATGCTTATTAAATATACACGTTGGATATGTTTGTGATAACATTTTTGTGACTGTGTACACTGGAAATCCTGGACTAGTGTATGAACACAGAGAATTTGGGATCCTTCGTTCCCGGGTTCGACATTTTTCATGTTCAATGAATCAACTAATTGGGTGTAGTGAATGATTCCAAGTGCGTTAGCCCTTTCCGAGTCAAACGTCATCAATGGTGACCTAAAAACAACAATAGAGCAAGAATGAGTCCAAGACCGATCAAATACATAATAAAGCTATAAACAATAGTTTATCAACCATAATCAAAGTTATCATCATCATCCATTTATTTAATCTCATACTCAAACAAACAAACCATATTCCTTATAGGTAAAGATGCACAATTTAACAATTTACTCATATATACGAATGCACCAACATGCTCATGCTCATATGCATCTCATCAGCTGATACCGGTATAGCAGAGTGTTCACCCATCGATGACACACTCTATCCTTCACTCCCGTGAAGTCCCAACCGAAGTAGGATTTTATCTAAACGACTCCGGACTAGTCATGTATCTTTCTCACCGACCTCACCGGAATAGTTACATGACTTTCTCACCGACCACGCTCGTGCAACTCCTATCATGATGAATATAAATGATGCAACATCTTTAATTATTCATCAATACAATTCATCCCATTAACTCAATATCTCATTCTCGTTAACTCAATATCATAATCTCAATCATTCAAGGTTATCAATATCATGTATAAGAATAATCTTAACAAAAGCATAATAAATAGCATGATAAGTAATATCAATGATCATAACGAACAATGCATTATTCACCACTCTACCATGTACTTGCCTTAACCGAGAGACGGATGACGACGAAAAGGCTCTAACCCCAGTGCTCACCACCACCTGGCAACCGTAAAGTATACTAAATATATTATTCAAAAGTACACATCATAGCAATGGAGCAAAATGAAATCAATCGCTCTTAATTGCAACCCGAGACTTAGCCGATACACTCCCAAATCTCAATCTGTCAAAACAGACAGCTATCAAAGGAAAATCCATAACTTTTGAGTTAAAACTCCAAAAGTCATGAATCTAATTTTTCTGGAATTTACACTATCATACCTACAACTTCTCAGGTGACCGGAAGATCAAATAATCCCATCTAAGCCTTTGTCATTAATCCCGAAGACCGTTTTGTTATCTTTGGTACTACTGACTTGGGAATTTTGTAACTTTTATTTAGTACATCCAAATTTAATGGTCTAGAACTCTCTGGAAAGATAACAAAATTATCTACAATAACTTAGTTGGTGAGATTCTCTATTTCTACCACCAACATGATCTACTCTATAGTTGAAAACTTGAAGTCGGAATCTGGCAGTCTGAAGGAACCGCAGAATTCCAAAAATTCATATCTATTAATGTACCAATCTAAAAATTGTGTTCTTAGACTTTCTGGAAACCATAAGAAGACTTTCTGGAAACCTTAAGAACTTACCTACGACATTCATGTTGACTAAATTCCCATATTAACTCACCTACTATTTTTAATCTACTAATTACTACAGACTGTCAATACACGACAACCTCTACCAAACAGCAGAAGTATAAAATTCATATCTCACAATCTATACATCGGATTGACATGAATAAAAATTCTACCAACAGTTATCGAAATTATCTACAACTCTCTAGTAGATGACATCCACAAATTATGCATTTATGGTACCCGAAATAATAGTACAACAGTGTACACCAGGCTAAACCAATCTACAATTTGATTTCTACTTATTGCTAAACAGAAAAGAAGTATTAGAATCGTCACCCTTGGAGATTAGGACGACGAACGTGAGATCCCAGTGAGTTTTCAATCTTTTGTTCTCCTTTTCTTCTCATCTTCTCCTTTATTCTCTTTCCTTGCTTCTTTCTCTTCTACTGGTTGACGAAGGAACGGGGCATGCTATCAAGCTGCTAGCAGCAGCAGCAAGCACAAGTTGTGGGGCTTCATTGCATGCAGCGGCAGAATGGGAAGCGGCAGCTGCAAGAAAAAAACAATGCGGGGAGGCGTACTCACACGGGCGGCCGATGCGCTGCGGGTATTAGCAAATTTTTAGGGTTTGGGAGTAGAAAACAAATTATACAACCAATTCAGTCATTGTCCCCAATGACTGCCCAAAACAATTGTTATGGTTTTAAAGAATGATGATTTGGGGTAAGTAATACCCCGGTACTTAAACAAGTCTAGCATGGCGTTTAAGTACGACCTATAACTAGCAGGTTACCATATATTTACTAGGGTGACAAGGGTTTTGGTAGTTCAATTATCAAGGACATGGAATAATTATTATTTAAATAATCAAGTAGGCATTTAGCTACCTTAGAGTGTTTGACATACATTTGCATAGAAATTAAAGCATGGAATTTGATATTTCAAAAAAAATATAATTTGCATAAAATGTAGCATCAACATGATCAAAGTGTTACTCGCTTGGGCTATTTTACAGTGGCCTTGATCTTACTCAAAGCCTGCTTAGACAGAGGTTGGAAGTCTTGGTCGGTGTCTTTGCTTGGATCTTGATCCTGCTCGAGTCGTCGATTCTTCTGGACTTTGATTTCTAATTACGCAACAACGATCGAAAAACCAAAGAACTCCAAAGAACTCCAGAAGACCAAATGAAACACAAAATCCTCAGAAGGATTGCAGAGGATGAGCTTGAGAGAAGGGTTTGGACGACACTAGAATATTTGACAGAGTCAAACGACCAGTTGGGCGAAAGGAGGAATGGCACTGAATTTCTGCCGGGAGGGAGATACAATGGAGGGTAAGGTCGAAAGTGCTTTTACAGGGATACTCTACTGCAAATTTGGAAGGTCGTAAGATTATACTTTCTATAGGATCAACAAATAACTTAACTACAAGCTCTACACCAAATCTAGATGCAAGAGCAACACATACACTTAAGTAATAGATCAATACCAATCTCAAGCTAGATTAATACATATTCAAATACAAGTCTAAGCACAGATTTTTCTAATTGACAGATTAAACACAGAGGTTCAATGCTAGACTAAACATCATTGGCAAACAATATGGATTGACGAAACAACCAATATAAGCAAATCAATACTTTGAGCCTACACAAAATACATTTACTTCCAACAATCATTGACCTACCGATGAAGCACTAACCAATAGCTAACAATTGATTAATAAAACAAATGGATATTACTGCTGCTACTGCTAACTGAAGATCATGGCTATCTCTTAACAATTTAGGATAACAAACAAGCATTTAACTTACTGCCAGCAAAACAAAGGACAGATAAAACAGACTTCAAATGCTATATTACATTAGGGATTCAAAGGCAATATTTTCAGAATGTCGGAACACATAATATACAATTGCTAGAACAAACAGGGTTTCAATTGACAGATTATCACAAACTTAGCTATCGGTTTAACACAGACTTTCAATAGCATAAAATCTCAAATATCAGATTATACTTAGAGTTCAAACACATATTTCCAATTGCAAGTCATACAAACTACTGACCTAATGCACCAATTCACAATTGCCAGATCAACACATACATGTTTCCTTCAATTGATAGATTACTAACAGGGCATTTATTTGCAAGATAAAAACAGATTCAAAGCCAGAACACAATTCTCAATTCCCTGATCAGATTGTCAGATTAACACACAAGATTCAAATTGACATATTACTCTAATCACTGCCATACCGACGTTCAATGCTACCTCCTGTCAATCAAGATATGGTGAAGTACTAAACAGCAATCGACAGTTCAATTTATTGATATTGATGAACAATTATCACGAACAACAATCAATAATTGGAGAAGCATAGTCCACAGACAACAATCACAACTAAATCACTGTTAACAATTTCGATATTGCCACTGATATCTCAAATTGCCAGATTAGCACAGACTTCAAATACCATATTACAATTTGCTTCCAGCAATTACTGAACTAGAGAAGCAGTAAACCAATAACTATTATTGCCAATGCTATTGAACATTGAAGATTCACTAAACCACAATCATCAATGAGAAGCAACACAGATAGCAATCACAAACTAAGTCTCTGCTATCAATATTGATATGGGAAGCAATTAACCGACGGTCACTGATCCCCTGAAGCATTGAACCAACAAGCAATAACCCATAACTAACTCAAGAACTGGAGGAACCCAATGTTCTGGCGATAGTTGGTAGCACTATTGGCAGCAATGAAGAGTGCACAAAATAATCACAAGGCTGCTAACTAAACCAATGTCACAGAGAGGGAGATACTGTCCTGAGGCAGAGAGATGAGCTGAGGGGGAGAGAGAGCACCGAGAGGGAGCAGAGCAGGAGGAGGTTTAGGCGATGGATGCCGGCGGCAAGGTGACGGCCGGGGGCACCTGGGGTTGGCCAAAATGGGACGCCGGTTAGGAGTGGAAGTCAAGGGAGGTGGCGCTGGGGCCGGGGCAGCACTGGAGGGGAGACGGTGGCGGCGGAAGCTGTTGGGCTTGGCGGCCACTCGGCGATTGGAGGGAGGGAAGAGCCAGGGGGAAGAAGCACATGAGTAATCGGGGAGGAGGGGAGGCTTACTATGGGATTTGGTTGATTTCTTCATAATCATTTTTTGGTCGTTGAGTGAAACCTTGTGCAATGAGCCTTACTTATTTTTATTTTTCTTTCGAACAAATACCCACTTATACTTACAGGGTGCACATGGGGAGGCGTGTGGTTTACAGGTCCAAACACCTCTATTTTTCAGAGATAATAATTCAATTTCTATTGCTTTCTTCTAATCTTCTCAATCTGATATTTTCTTACATTCAGCGAGCGATGCAAGTTCTGGACCAAGATCGATGATTGTGGTAATTTTCTTTGCAAAATCAATGTTGACATTGACTGTTGTCTTATTTATAGATTCTTCCGTGGTCACATGGTTTCTAGCTATTTCTTCACGGGGCGATTCTTCTAATACTTTTACTTGCTCATCGCTGCTTCCAATTACGGGGCAAGTCCCTTTAACTTTTTAGCTCTGATGTGCAAGCACATATCCCTGCTGATGTCTCCCTTCATGGGGATGTTTAAATCCGGTATGTCTTTTCTGAAGGTTCCATATTAGTGTTAGGTCTCAACTGGTTCCCTTTCGTTCCGGGAACTTCGGTGATTGGCTGTGTCAAGTTATTCTTATCTTTTTTCACCAGACGTCCCCGGTTACTTTGGATTCGAGTGGCCAGAGTTGTCGTCCTTTTTGAGGCTTCAGGATGGGATTAGAGATACCTTTTTCTTTCTTCGGTATTTCAACCCTCTCCAGTGCATTGTGTGTAGGCACATGCAACTTAGTCACACTCTTCAAATCGCTAAAGTCGTAAGGTGGTTGATTCGCTAATGCTTGCAAATCAATTATCTTTAGGACTTCAATTGTCTTCTTGACTTCAATTATCTTATGGACTCGGCACCGCTGGGTACGCGGGTAAAGCACACGGTGGGCGACGGAGGACGAGACTGCTGCACGACCGTTTGCTGTGATCTCGGACGAGCGCGCTCGATCCTGGTTAAGAGCGAGGGCATCAGCCACGTATTCGGGCAACATCTCTCTGACAAACCCGGCAGACGAGGCAGTGTCTCAACGTGTGGTAAATTTCTCGAACCACTTAATTGTTAATAAGTCCATAACTTCATGATGTCTACAAGAACATGATGTTCTCTTGTAGGAAGCATTGACTTCCGCATGTTCCCAAGGTTCCTTCGAAGTAGACAGGGAAAAGGATGTACTGTCTACGGCCCTGGGAAACAAGAAGCACCCGGGTCGCACGCGAGGCGTTGGAGTTTACGTACCTTGGAGGGATGGATTCCCACACAACTCCGACACGTATAGGAGTAGGAAGAGATCCAAGGACCAGCACGACGCTCGGTTGGAATATGTGATTATTGCACAATTTCAAGAACAAATAACAAACTTGCAGAACCAAGTAAATCAACTCATGCAGGCGCAAGCCGCCCCTGTTAATTTGGGAGCAAGTCCTGCCGACATCGAGTAGCATCGCGCCCACACATAATTCTGGACATGACGACGTGCAATTACCGATCGACGGCATCGAGGTAATGTACATCTCTGGAATGCTCCAAAGATAGACCTATAGGACGCCTTAGCTAATTGTGTACGCTTTTGTAGGAGTCGACGCCCTGCAAGCTCCAAGTGAGGATAGTAGGGTCGATTCCTATTGAGGTCGGGCGGGTATGGTGTATCCATACCAGAAGGGGCAAAGCGAAAGACGGTGCCCACCGGGCGCAGGTTACGCCAGTGCGGTGGACATGGTCCATGACAATTTCATGGCCATCCACCGAGATTCCCGAACGAAGAAATCGAACACTAGGGATGCCACGCACACTTTTATCCAAAGGCCCAAGAAGGACATCGACCGACCCTTCAAGGACGCGATATCGAGAGGACCGTGCCTCTCCAATAGGACCCTCGATGAGTACGCCTCAACCAAAGCTTCAGAAGGCCGCCACATCACTTCCCGTCGAGAAGACGACAAAGGGACAAGAAAAGCGTGTCACCATATCGGTCCTCGAGGCGTCTCACGGAAGACGCCCTCACCGCCTCGTTAAGGAGAAATCGAAATCGAAGAACATTAAGGTACCTCCCAACCCCGTCAAATACTCACTCGAAGTCCGTTGGTCTCCGGCGCAGAACTAAAGAGCTCAGGAGTAGCTTGTCAAGCTTTGCATGATTGGTACTTGCGCAAGACCGGAGCGAAGGGGGGTCATACTGGAATCACCGTCACATACGGGAGGGAGCATTTTCTCCACGAGCCTGGCCACTTCGTCGTGGGCTTCGAAGACTTATTTGACTTATACAACCTAACTGCCCTCGACGCCTCACTTCTACGATCTTTCGACATCGTAAGTGTGTGCAATCAATTTCTACACTCACGTGATACCGATAAATATCATAACTCATTGCTTATGTACGGATACATTATGAAACGTGCCTGTCGAATCAAAGAACCGTGGGTTTCCTCGACCCACACGTGGTCTCGAGCAAACAATCAACCAAGACGCATCCTACGCCGAGAATTACATAAAAATGGGATTGCTTGCTCAGAGCGACAGGGAGTACATAATGGTGCCCTACAACCAGAAGTAAGTGCTTCAATATTTGCTATACAAATTATGTTTCAACATAGGTTTATGACTATAGCGACATACACGAGTAGGTTCCACTGGATTCTTCTGATTCTTGTGCCAAAGAGGAACATGGTATTGTACCTTGATTCTCTACTCAACAAAAATCACGACTTCACCATTCTTAAAGGAATACTCGATGTATGTTCATTTCTCCGCACATAACTCTATTGTAGTCTTCCTTCGCTTTAAATGGACAAGGATAACTTTTTGAATCATGTGTAGGCGTTCATCGGCTATGTTGCCGAGGGAGGTTTATACAAGGGAACGAGCGCCACACTGACTCACAGGATGCGATTTCCGGTACGCGCTACAACACAATAATCATATATCATACTCCGTAATATTGCGTCTCGAACTGACTGTACATATATATATGTAATTCTATTTTTGCAAAGGCTCACAAAGAAAACGAGATCACCTATGCGCATTCTACGATGCCATCATATGCGACTATTGATTGCTTCTAGGACTAACGATCCCGTGTTTGTCAATCTCGTAATAATTATCTCCTAATTATAAATTTAAATATATATGCTTACTACTTTACTCTGCTAGCTATGTGGCTTGAACATAGAGTTAAATGCACTCGAGATGGACCAGTCACGCACATTCGAGGGGAGCTCGTGGCTTCATCAAGGCGCATATAGTTAACACCAACGGAGAGTTTCACGCCCGTCGACACCGATGAACGACCTCGAAACAATTGATTCAATATTGTAATTCACTTTGACTAGTTGTAATTCAATTTGTAACTCTAGCGACAATATATACTTGAAACATTCTTTTGTAATTGATTTTGAGTTAAATGATCACTTTGAGTTGTCGGCAATTATCGTGACATGTTTCTACTTGCTAGTTTTGAAGGCATGGCTAGCAATTCACGAGGCTAGTGAAAATACGAAAAAATTAATTAGGTTTAAGGACTTATCACGCACGGTTCTAACTACGAACCGCCTATGATATCGAATAACCACGCACGGTTTGTAGTTGAAACCGCTCGTGATAATGAATTATCACGAGCGGTTCCAACGACGAACCGCTCAGGATATCTGAGAATCACAGAGCGGTTCCGACCACGAACCGCTCGTGATTCTAGTAATCACTGAGCGGTTCGTGGTTGTAACCGTCGTGATTATTATATCGCGCACGGTTCCAACAACGAACCGCTCGTGATTTTAGTATCACGCAGCGGTTCGTGGTTGGAACCGTCAGGATAAGAGTTATCACTGACGGTTTTCAACCGCCTGTGATAACCGCCTGTTATCTCAGACATAAAATTTCAGACGGTTCAAAAATCGTCTGTGATGACTGTTACGAACCGTCTGTGATGAGTTTTTCTGTAGTAGTGAGAGCCTGGGCACCAGGATGGTGCGGGAATGGTCACCGCGAGGTCAGCCGAGGCGGGAGGGGAGCGGCGAAGACGGCCGACGTCGGGAGTGGAAGCGGCGCAAGAGAGGCCCACGTGGGCGGCGTTCCACGGTGGTGGGGATGCGTCGGGGGCAACGGGCGAAGCTCCTGGCGGCGGCAATCGATCGGAGGAGCGCTAGAGAGGGGGAAGACGGGTGGCGGCATTGGGGCGGTTGGGGAGGCGCAGAGCAGCAGTGAAGAGGGGAGGAGAGAGGGAGGGAGGTGGTGAAGACCGGGGACTCTTGGCTTTTTATAGCCGTAGCGGAAGGGGGGGGGTGGAGCCGGGAGCGATGGCGGCGCGGGCGGCGACGCGGGCAGGTGGGCTGGTGATGACGAAGCGACAGGACGAGGCGATCGCAGGGGACGGCATCGATGGGACTGGGCGAGAGGGAGCATGTGGGGAGGCAACGCGGGGTGGGGGCGGCACCGCAGGGAGTGGGTGCAGAGGTGGGGACGACGCGGCAGGCGCCGGTGCAGCGGCGGCAGCGGAGGTGGGGCGGGGAGATGGGCTGGTAAGTAGTTTGGTCCCAGTACATGCAATACCACAAGAGACTACGCCGCCTACACCGCCGCCTGTCGACCTCACGAAGGTTAGCTGCTTTTGTCACTAGGATTATCGTTTTCATTTCGCCTACTGTTCGTAATCGCTAATCGTGTCAGTAATGCGTAATGCATGTACTCGCTACTTGCTGTCCTGCAAAGTCTGTTTCACGGGTTTTACCCAGCGCAAAACGCACTTGTCCTGACGATACAATGCTTCCTGACAAAACTGATGATGACATAACGTACAACCTTTTTGTGGTCTTATTAGGATCGATTACTTTGAACTTCTTACTTCCGTCTGATATCATCATCATGTTATCCAATTGACAGTGCAATAGAACTGAAAGGAAAAGCTCTGTGATCAGGAAACTAAACATGGATGGACCTGCCAACGAGTAAATCAACAGGCCATGTCTGCACAGTTAGACCAAGGTCGTTAGCCTACCCTCTCTCTTCTGTATGCGAACATGTCGTTAGATTATATCTTAATGTGCGGCAGACGGGTTGCCTGCTTCTTAGTCCCAGCTATACTTTTCGTATGTGTTTCTGTTCTATTTTGGGTTGTATTGTTACGCTCATCCTGCCAGTGCCCTATAGTTTGTACATACCTTATCCTGTGATACTTATGTCTGCTATATATCACTACCAGAACATACCTTATCTTTCCTGAATTAGCCTAATGTTACATGCCTTATTCAGTTCATGCTTTACAGTGTGTTCCCAGCGGGATTGTGCCTGTATTACTCTACCATACGAAGAACACTAGCCTCATGATGAATATGGTCTGAAGGGCACAAACCGATTCCATAATTAGGACTCGTATCTATACAATTTTTGCCTCACTAATTCATTTCCCTATGGTCTAGCTACATTCTCCGACCATATACGTTTCGAGGCTATACCCATAGCCTTCTCTAACCCACTCTGCTCCTCTGCCCTCATCCAACCAGGACAATAAATCTACTAATCCAATCGATTCGCTAGATGTGTGCATGTCAACTAGATGTATCTTTCGTAGCACCGTGTTGCCGTAGACATTAATTGCTTATCCTAATGTGCACAGTAAAAGTCTATTAGCTTTCGTAGCCAACACAGTGACTGAACCGATCACAGCTTTCCTATCCATCGTTAAAGCAAGAGATTTATTTGTCAATTGTGAAACAGCTATGATATCCCGTGACCCTTCACAACACCGGTCCACCAGCGGTCCACCAGCACGGACCCATCCCAACCTGCTTCTAGATATGCCAAGGTGAGCTCCTCATCTAACTAATAACCTATATAAAGCAAGAGGGACCTTAACATTATAACCCAATTTTTCAGAAAAGCGATAAAGAGAAATCAGAAGTTCCCTCGTATCTTTGTGTCAATCTATTATTAAGTTCTTATATTTTTGCATCATTCTTGCGATTCTGAATTTGTCTATGAGGTAATCGCTCGGACTGGACTCGCTAGCGACGGTTCATCAACACGTTATTAGCATGATCGACTCTCCTCAAGTCAAAAGGTAACCGTCGTAGCACCACACTCGTAGATTGAATCATTTTTCTAGATTACTTTCGATTCTTCAAATTTAGCTTTCTAGATTGGTTTTTTCTACGCTGCAAATCCGTTTTAATCTACCGCGAGCCGACTTGAAGTCGAGGACACAATGTCAATCGGTAGATTGCATGGAAAATTGGGTGTCGATTGTACCGTGGATTGGAAATTACAAATACGTTCTAATCTACTGCGAGCCAACTTGAAGTCTATGGTTATCGTGGGGATATGTGCATGATCTTGGGATGATGAGTCAATTGGTAATGACGTTGTTGGTTTGCCGAATCTCGTGTTTTCGAAAAAGCTTCAATGCTGTTCAGATCTCAGCGATCGATCGGCAAGATCTTGGCGGTCGACCGGCCGTGGCGATCCGACCGGCAATTTCAAGCGTCGACCGGCAGACTTTTGAGTGAGTTTGGAGCTAGACCAAAAATAGAGTATGTAGGCAAGAGAGGGGAGTCTCCTGCATGTGGTCTCATATTTTTTGGAGCTTCCAGTCAAAAGTTATATTCATTTGAAAATTCCAGAGAGTTCTCGGATTTCCAAGTGAAATTTTGGGTAAGTCTTTTCAGACGGTCTAACCGGCTCATAAAAATAGGTATGACCGGTTGGAGATCGGTCAGACCGGCCAGGCATGGAGGTCAGACCGATTTCCACTTGTTCGTCGGCCATCTTGGCGGTGTTGTGTTTTAATTATGTCTAGTGCATGAGTTTCAATGCTTTAATGTTGCATATTGCATGTTTTGAGCTAACGTGGGTCAAATTGTGAAGAACTTGTTCCCGAAGATGATTTCTTAGTCTATTGATGTGCAGGTGACTTGCAGGTCAACGACGGTCAACGGCGAGGAGGATCGGGACTAAGCTTGGAGAGCTGAGGTCTAGAACGATCATGGATGCTGGGTGGAGTAGTGTGACTCAAGCATGGCACAGAATGGACAAGATGGTTCGAACGAGCAGTTTGTTGCAGCTGGTTGGATCAAGCAGCTCGGAGGTCGGTGCAAGTGCCTTGGAGGTTCCGATGGGATTCGGACAGGAGAGACTTGCCGTCATGATGAGAGTCGCTGATCAACCTACGTGGCGAAGCAGGCGATTGCTTCGACTGTAATACGTGTGTTTGTGTCCCGTGTGTATTGGGCCATAACGGGAGCCCATTAGGTGAACTCTTCTAAAACCTAGGTCTCACTATAAATAGAGGGGGGTTGCCAAATAGCCCCAAGCACTTCATTTGCAAAAACCCTAGTTTGGATTAGGGTTTCAAGAGGAGAGCAGAGGCTAGGTTCTAGAGAGGTGATTTGTGTGTGTGCTCTTGGATTGAGCTCTTGTCCTCCTTGAGGGAGTGGCTGTAACAAGAATCGTCTTGAATCAATCTATGGTTGTTTGTTCAAAGATGAGTCCTCTTGTGTTTTCCTCTCTCTTTTGATGATTTTGGTGGTTTCTTAATCCGGTTATTTTTTGTTGGTCTCTTGACCTATTTTACCTTGCTATGATGTGTGGGAATACTCCTAGAATCATCAATCCCCCACGAGCAAGATTTGGATCAAGCTTTTCGTTTTGCTCGATTTTGAACCCTCCTTTGGTAAAACTTAAAAAGGTCAAAACTTTAACGTGGATCTAGACGATCGTTGCTAGGAATAGGTTCCAGATATCCTTAGGGAGGTGTGTTCCAAATTTGGTCAAGTTTCATCGGATAAATCAAAAGTCAGACCGATTTTGTTTTGGTTTTGAGATGTCTGCACAGGTTCTAGACAAAATCGGTCAGACCGATTTCACAACGGCAATGATCGAACCGCCAGCAATCGATCGCTTGCCATTGGCCCGACCGCCCGATGAGTTTAATCTCCACATTTTGGGTCTTTTGCTTCAGGGGTTAATCGGATTCAGCACAAGGCTTCCTTTGTGCTTCTACTAACAGGAGGGATGTGACTGGTCGAGATGGGATTTACCCCTCCTAACATAACAGGAGAGATATCTCTAGGCCCCTCGTGGTGATCGGATAAAGAAAAGTGCATGGCCATGCCACTAGTGGTCGAAGTGTCGACCACATGAAGTTATCCGACACTCGATCGAGAAAGTATTGAACAGTCCATGGATGACACATCTCACCTGGAGTTCAACCAGACATCGTGAGGCAAAGGGAGAATGCATGAGTAGGTTGATTAGTTCGATCGCCATGCATGGGTCGTATGGAGATCTGATCCGTCGTAGATTGATCGAACGTAATCACAGAATGGTAAGCACCTGGTCGTAAAGAGTTACGAACTGGTCGGGACCAAATACGATTTGGTCTTATGGAGATACGAACTGATCGCATGTGATGAGGACCTGGTCATAGATCATATTACCTCGAGGTTCGCCCGCTTTTCTATGTGTATTTGGGAATCATTATGTGCTGCTAGGTACCGCTAACGACTGGTGGTTGAAAAGGAGTTTCCGAGCCATAACCAATTACACATGAACCTGTAGGGTCGCACACTTAAAGGGCTAGGATCTGTTTTGGATGGTGATCCGAATTCGTGTAGGCCACGAGTTCCTAATGGGCCTCAAGGTCGAGACCCGTCATGAATGCCTATATAAAGAGGGGCGGTGGCATAGGGTGGTGGAGAGGATGATCTTTGGAAGAACTCCTAAAACCCTAATAGCCACGCCTTCTCAACCACGTTGCCGGTGCTAGCACTCCAGCGCGTGGTGATCCTGCCCCGTACGTGTGGATAACTCGGAGGTGTTGTTGCGAAGCATCAGCACTGGGACGATCCGTGAATCGTGACGATCACCGAGTCAGAGGAAAAGTCGCATGGTGAGTACGACCACTCAAAGGAGCAGATGCGCAGCGAGTGCGACCACTCGAAGTAGGAAACGCGTCGTGAGTACGACTACAACTGCATCAACTCGCCACAACGACTCTACTTCCGCTACGAGTCGACGCGTCTAGCGGTAATATCGTGATCTATTACTAGCGGTGGTTCCTTGGTTGCGCGGTAAATTTTTATTTGTGCTATCGTAGCCTTGCGCGTAACCCTACAGTTTCGACCATCCGGTCGAAGATAATTTCGACCACCCGGTCGATAGGAGTTTCGACCATCTAGTCGAAGAGAGTTTTGACCACTCGGTCGAGGGGAGTTTCAACCATCTTATCAAAAAGAGTTTCGACCACCTGGTCGAGACGAGTTTCGACTATCTAATCGAAGAGAGTTTGGACCACCTGGTCGAGAAGAGTTTTGACCATCTGGTCGAGAGGAGTTTTCGACCATCCGGTCGAAGAGAGTTTCGACCATTGGGTAAAAGGGGGTTTCGTCCATTCACTCTGAAGCAATCTCATCCATCTGGTCAAGAGGAGCTTCATCCATCCGGTCAAAGGGAGTTTCAACCATCTGGTAGGGAATATAAGTTCAATCACAACATTAGGCGGGGAGGAGTTTGATTATCTAGGGGTTCGGCTATTCTCCAAGTTGGGGGGTCCGACCAACTGGTCTGGTTTGAATACAACTTGACTCTACAGTGCATCCTTTGCTCTGGCAATGCTTTCGCACATCAAGAGTGGAAAGGAGTCTCTAGTGGTCACTAGGAATGTACCGGTAGGAAGCGGAGGAAACCGGAGACGGTCTGGCGATGAAGGTCTGCGACGGCGGGAGAAGCTCCAAGTGGTGGTGATGGCCGTCGAGGTCAATCCGACTGCTGAGGCTACTCTGGGCGGAGGGGAGGAAGAACGAGGTCAACAGCTCTTGCAAATACAGAGTGGAATCAATGAGAGGAGTCAGGGAATAAGAGCTGAGGCATTCAAGAAGAAGAGGGCTTCACTGAAGGCGCTAATGCTGCTGGCAACTTCATGGAGGCACCGGCCGAAGCGAGCGCTCAAACCTTACTTGGAGCTCAAGCTCTCTTGCAGAATGGAGGAAGAAACAAGGGGAGAACTAGCGCTTTTAGTGCGGAACAGCAGCGGGACGGCATGGGGTTGATATTTATAAGCGCGGGGGTGGGGGGATGGAGGTCGACAGGGCATACACTACATCTAATGCTACGTAGTACCACGAGGTGGTTGGCGAAAGAGATAGAGTCGACAGCACAGTACAACGACGTGACATGCTGAGCGATGGAGCTTAAAGGCTAAGCGACGGCGGCTGCCGCACGCACCAAGTCGCACCGGGGTGTCTGGACTCGGCAGGTGTCGACGCCAGCAGGGGAGAGGACGTACTGACCTAGGCCCACATAGAAGACCACGACCAGGGGTGGTCTCTCTGCACCGGGTTTAACTAACACACCGATTTAGGTCTACTCGGATGTCCACGACGAGGGTGCGGTTGTAGCTACACCGGTTTAGCTGAGTCACTGATCAAAGGAACAGTGGTCAGGGAAAGTATCAGGGCAGTATGGTGATGCACGAGGAAAAAGAGGCTGCTGAGGCCAACCGAGGGGGTTTTACTAATGGTAGGTTGGAATGTAATGAGACATTGGCAGAGGAGCATTGGGGTCTTGGGATTGCCGGTGATGATGGTCGTGCCACGGCTGAAACACGGAGCTCAATCTTACCGTGAGCTTGGGCTCGATTGAAGAAGAGAGGAGGTGGTAGGAGGTTTGGTGTAGCAAACGGAGCTCACGGGTTACAGTGGAGGGCTACTTATAGCCAAACAGGGTAGAGATTGCCCAAGGGTGTCGGTGCGCTCGGGGCGAGGCCACCGCATGGTCTCGGGCTGGCATGGGCGAGGATTGGACGTGATTTGGCAGCACAGTGTGATGGAGCGACGACTTGAGCGACAATAAGTGATGGTCGTGGTGACAGTAGCAGTTAGCGAGTACGACAGAGGCGTGGGTGCTGAAGCTGGTTGTTGAGCACTAGTGAAAAGAGCAGAGGAGTTGAGGCTGCAGATGGCCCGGGGTAGAAGAAGGAAAGCAGTGGCTGAGCCAGAGCCTTGACCTGGTCCGGTTGCATAATAGGTGACTCAAAGTATTGACTAGATGAATAGTAGAAGGGAGAGAAAAAGATCATGAAAAACTTGAGAAATATGGGATAAGGTAGAATTTTACGGCCGCTAAAATTATGGTACCTTCTTTAGGAAATTCTCACATAGCATAAGGTAAATTCTGATTTTTGCTAAAGAATTCTGACTAGGCTTTTGTTTTAATCGAAGAATAGGTTTTGACTGCGATTTTGATTTTAGGGTTTCTGTATTCTAGGGTTTAGGTACTTAGGGTTTCTGTTGTACATTACTTGTGCTAGCAAAAGAGAAAATGTACTCAAATAATTCTAAAAAATGCTGGCAAACTGAACGACAATAAGTATTTTGGTATTTTTTTAGATGTTATAAACCTACCCCCCTAAAAGAATCTCTACACCGAGATTCCGCTAGAACAGAAAGGAGAAGTAGAACGAGAAGAAAGAGTGAGATAACAAGGATGCTGACGTATTCTTAGTTGCTTTGCCAGCTCCTGATGTAGCTTCTCAGTGTTGTTGTTCTCTATTTTGCCTCGTGTGTATGAAGTTTTCTGTTTCCGCTGTTGCTCTTTAAATATTTCGGCTAGATCGGCCTATGAGTAAGTCCACTATTATGTTTACACTTCTGCTTAATATGTATTTGATATTCCGTAATGTAACTATGAGAACTACCTAGTGATACAAAGAATAGTAAACATATAGAATTCTAGATTTATAAAATCCGGATCCGCCACCTTGCAACTATCTTATGATGCATGCGAAAGCGCAGTGCAAAGTGCCATCTTATACCTATGCACAAAGAAAAATACCAGGATCAACGATTTTAACAAAGTGGGTCCCATGAAAGCAGGAAAAAAAAGTCATAACACAAACATATGGATGAACCTATTCCAGGACATGCTCCAAAGCACTGAACAGCGTGCCTGTCGTATACATGGCAAACATGATAATCTTCTACGGGAAATTGAACAACTATGCAAGTCGTATCTGCATTTACCCCACTATACAGGTTGCTGAGCCTCGCGTTGATTACATTGCTACGCCAGACGTCGGAGACTTCTACCGTTTTACTCTACCGTTGCCAACTGGGGCGCAGCGAAGCGAAGCGCGCGTAACGTTTTAATATGTCTTTATTGACAGTAAAATGTAAAATACTTAGAAATTCACACATAAATAAAAAGGTTGACTTATATCGTGTTACCTAAAAGTTTAATACATATTGAAATTTAAACTCAACAAGTTGCATGTACATGTTTTCAAATTTGGATTTGTGTGGGCTACTTAGCTAAAAATTAAGAAGCTAGAAAAAAAAATGCTGTTTTTATAGTACATCTTAAAAGAAGCCATGATGTTCGCTTGGAGTGTTTAGAAATTACCATGTTAATCAAAAAAAATTGCACCACTTATTTTGGTGGAAAATAATAGTGAAGATTAATCCGAAAATATTTCAAAAAAAATTGCAGCCGTCATCCAAATATTTGAGTTTGGAATTAAAATTACAATTAAGAGTAAATCAGTTTGTAATTAAAATTAGAAATATACATAAATTAACAACTGAAATATATATCCAAATATTAAAAAAAAATCAGATTTGATAATAATAAAACTAAAAATGTGATGTCCAAATGTGTACAAATTTGCAATTAAAATAATTAGAAAGTTAAAACTACAAATTTTTTTAAATGTAAAACATTTATAATTTGGAATGAATCCAAAAACTAAAATTTTAATATCCAAATTTATATAAGCTTTGAATTATATTTACAAAACATATTGTTAAGACACGTAGCCCGTGCAGAACCACATGTTGATGACTAATAACCAGCTAGTTTGGTGTAAGGAATAGGATGTGTTAGCCTATCACCATCTTATTCCTGTTAAACACAAGGCAAATAGAAAACGAGTGATGGGTTGTCCCACAAAGAATCATATGACATCTTAGCATTAATTAGTGGCTCCTAAAACCAAAATGATGAGTACTTCATTAAAAAGAGAGGAAATGATGGGTCGCAACTCGCAAGACATCGCTTGGCACTTTTGGAGTCAAGACTAGACCAGAGGAGTGCGTGCTACTGATGTTTGCCGACTCATTGGTCCAATCAAGGGCAGTCGAATAGATAGATATTGGTCTTCAAAATAGTGTATCAGCTGAACCATCTACGCAAGATTTTTTGCGATGATGGTATCAAGCTTAGATTCGAACTTATTTTATGATTTAATGTAAAAATAGTTTAATGATAATCTCTTGTTAATTTTATTTTCAATTCTAATCTCTTTGGCGACATCATAACGCGTAGCGTGTAAAAACATGTTATCACACCACGAACCTCGGTGTGAAAAATAAGTGCTGTCACATTGCCCCTCTTAGCGGACATAATTAGCCCAAAAAAACAGATGCGTGCTAGCTCAGAGGGCTATCGTGCCAGTTTTGGTCACTTCGTGGTACGTTGCATAACATAGCATTTTTATCACGTCATGCGTTGTGGTGTAACCAAAGGAGTCAGAATTGAAAATAAAGTTAGAAAAATATTATCTTTAAAATATTTTTAAAAATAGATTAAATCATAAAAAAAATTCCTTAGATTCTGGTTCTAAGGAATAGAATATTAAATCCGGCCCATGTGTCAAGGGAGAGAGTGTGCCCAAAATCGGCACATGCTTTTGATTCTTCTAATTATAATCTTTGTGCATAGGGGCGGAGCCAGCGAGCCATTAGACCCCATGGAGTCATAAAAATAGGGTCGCCATGATGCTCTCCTCAGGCAGCTGAAGGTTGAAGACGACCTCGTGGGCAACTAGGACGCGCTCTTTGACCCAGTGGCCCAATCCTATAAAGGTTTCCAACAGTACTTGAGTCCTTGAGCAGTCGAAAATTAAGGAATTAGCTCTTCGGTCTAAAATAGATTTTTGTTTTTGGAGTGCATGTAGCTAGAATTAAATACAGCGTATACATGTTCCATCTTGAATCCTTGCGATTGGTTGCACCTGTCATGGAGACAACTGAGGAAATGACGAGATAAATCATTACAGGCTTGTGGCCTTGACTTCTTGGGGCCGAGCGCGATGCATGTGCAGAGAAGTGTGCGAGGTCCCTACTGAGAGATGGAATATTGTTTCTTGTTAAGCTGTCGAACTAATTGATCGTTGCGAGTAGTTGTTACAAGCTAGGACTGAACTGGCATGGCTACAGGATCAGAAACAGAAAGAAAACGACAGATCGGTAACCCTATGTATTACAGTTGGGTGTGACGTACATCGGTCCGCTTTCAATGCCTGATTATGAGTGGATATTTTACCTAAATAAAATGTCCATTAGGGGCTGTCAGTTCACCAGACCATTGGTTCTTTTAATCTCATATTATTTATTTATACACGAAGGTAGACTTTCTCCGCATATATAAAGAGGAATTTTTTTATTTAATTCTTTTTTAATAATATTTTAAAGTTAACTCCTTACAAACTTTATTTCTAATTTTTATCCTTTTGATCACGCCACCCCGCGTGGCGTGGGCAAACCGTTCTGTCACGCCACCGACTCGACTGGTCAAACCTGCCACGCAAACCCTCGCTCACACGGTGTGCCAGCTTAGAGGGGCATGCGTGGCAGTTGTCACAACAAGACTAATGGCGTGACGAGCCTGCCTTATCACGCTAACTTACGTGGTGTGACAGTGCTGACCTTTATTTGAAGGTGTTCCCATATGAAGAAATCTTACGTTTGTTATATAAGATATGTTGACCATTTAGCACGAAAGATGATATTTGAATACACAAGTTCACTGTCATGTACATCGTTATTAGCATTTGATTTTCCACGGGCGTTTGTTACAAAAATTTTAAACCTGATTTGAGCTAGCAAGAATTGAACGGTGCTAAGTGAATGCACAATCGTAGGCAGTATATCTTATTTCGAATATACGATGTTGTTAGTTTGAATGAACAGATGGATGATTAGGCAAGCACATCCTATCCTATTGCAATGATAGGTAGTGCTCGTCGTCACTTAGTAGTTGAAGACCATTTAGTGCCTAGTTTCTTAACACGCCTTTTGGACCTTTATTTTTTATATTGTTCTGTCTTGCTACGCCAAGAATTGAATGCCAAAAGAGAACGATATTTGAAGTCGGCTTTACAATGCAGTTGCGAATTGAAATAGACTTTATAATAAAGTAACAAATTACACGGTGCGAGGGGTTTGGTTACGTGCATAAGGAAGCCATCATGCATGATGCAACAAACTGAAATACACCTATAATGCATATGCATCTTTTTTAATGGAAGGAACAAAGATCATTAGTTTTGCCGACCCATCTCTCCCTTCCCCTTGTCTCCTTTCTGCTCGCGGTGGTGGCGGCCCATCTCGAAGTCATCTATGTCCTACGAGATGGGCTGGACTATGGAATGATGTTAGGATAACACAACGTCAGGCCAAATTAATAATTATGATGCATACTGAACCTAACTTACCTCTTGGATCCGGAGTGCACCCAGACGACGGGGAGCTGTAGTATGGCCAACTGTTTCACTTGCAGGAGCCTTCCCCTTGTACTCTTGCTGCCCGCGGCGGCAACGGCCAGTCTCGAAGTCATCCATATCCTGCGAGACGGGATATACAGTTGAATGGTGTTAGGATAACACAACGTCAGACCAAATTAATAATTATGATGCATACTAAACATATCTTAACTCTTTGGATCCGGAGTGCGCCCGGGCGACGGGGAGCAGTAGTACGGCCGACAGTCTCACTTGCAGGACCCTTCCCCTTGTCCGCCGCTTGGCCTTGTCATACTTATTTGCTTTCTTGGGCTCGTCCGATGCCTTTTCAATTGGGTTAGGGTCGGGTACATAAGGTGTCCAACACTTGAAAGTCTCATCTCGCATCGCATAGTTCAACATGTACTTCTACTGGATGAACGTCCTATCGTACATCTCCGGGTCGTTGATCTATTGGAAGAAGTTGCATCGCATACCTAGTTGCCATTATGCGCATGTGTACTTAGGGATTTGTGGAATGGAACATATGATGTGAAAAATCTTTGTGTGTGCAAGATACGCTTACGAGGTGGTGGCTGCACATGTAGTACGCCCGAGCAGACGTCGCCGGGTGTGTGGACTGGATGATCTTTGTCAGTTCTTCGCACACACATTGTGGGCGTTGGAACTCCGATGGTACTGACACATCCTTCATATAATTATCCAAGTATGGTTTAACACTCGACTAGCCACTTGCGCTTCAATAGTATCCTCTTGTAGAAGCTCGCCAAGTCCTCCATCTCCTTCCTCTTAGTTGTGTGAATCAAGTTCTAGTGTAGTGTTGGGTTTGATTGTGTAGTGTTCTCTCCCAGATCTCTTCCACCTCTTTTTATAAGGTCATAGGGTATAATGCTTAAGGTCATAGAGTGTTGTCATGTCCGTATGAAAAGTTGGCACGGTAGAGTCTAGTCTTTTCAATCTGAAAAGATAGTGAGGTTGAGTGTTGTCATGTCGATCTGAAAGGCTAGATAGGCAGAGAGCTGTCATATCCCTATAAAAAGTTTGTGCGGCGGAATCTGGTCTTTTCAGTCCTAAAAGCTTTGGAGATTTAGTGTTGTCATGTTGATCTGAGAAGCTGGCAAGGCAGAGTATTGTCATATCCCTATGAAAGATTTGCGTGGTAGGGTCTGGTCTTTTCGGTCGAAAAGCTGAGGTTGAGTGTTGTCATGTCATGTATGGTCTTGTCTGTCTGAAAAGCTAGTGCGGGAGTGTTTTGGTTTTGGGCTTGGGCAATTCCAGAGGAGTTGCAACCCCGTCCTCGCTTTGTGGTGCCAAGTCCTGTCACGTCATGTTTCCAAGCGTGACATGACCACTTTTGTCACACCGTGATCTCTAGCGTAGCCTAACCGTGCCGCGACACCAAGGCTTGAGCAGTTCTAGAGGAGTTGCAACTCCGTCCTCGCTTTTTGGTGCTAAGTCTTGTCACGCCATGGCTTGGGTGTGATACACCCGCTTCGTCACGCCATGAGCCCTGACGTGGCCTAACCGGGCCGCCACGTCTGGAACTGGCACGCCAGGGCTTCGGCAGTTCCATAGGAGTTTTCCCTGGTGTGTTCGTGCTCGTGACACTCGAAGCACCTGTTGGTTATGGTGGCATCATCAAAGTCCCCAAGGCTATACATGTCCTTACTGGCTTGCTCTGCACGGTCCATATCATTATGAAGCCTTTTCCTCTTCCTCCGACCACGTTGCTTGTTCACCATTTCTTTGTCGGGAATGTATTCCTCTCCATGTAGGGTGGCCAATGTGAGGGATCAAAGTAAGGCTCAAATCTCTTCTCCAAAGTCCTCATCGTGGCTAGCTTTGGGAATTCCTCCGCAATGAAGGTGTTAGAAAGATGACTAACACCGCGCATGCGATAAGCGGCGACGATGTGAGAGCATGGGACATGTAGCAAAGACGGGACCATGTCTGTACAATCTCCCACGGTCGGGTTCACTTTATGGTTTGGGCCACCATAACACTCGTCCCCTATCGATGTGCCCCTAGCTGCCCTGATGGCGTAGATATGCAAAGTCGGATCGTATTCCTCCACCTTCTGATTGCATGACTCTTCCTCTATCATAGCAAGGTGTTTAGCAATAGCCATATCCCAACATTGGCTAGCATTGTATGCATCTCTTGCACGGGTCCACCGATCCACAAAGTATGAGTCGGTCTTCCTAATTGAGTACTACAAGATAACCGATACTAGTATAGCACGAATGCCCTTAAAATATTGTTGAACACCCCGAAATGTTCATTGTCATCATTAGGGGTGAAAATGGATCGGATACAGACGGATAATGGCTCTGCCATATTTGTTTACATATTTTTTTTTCTAGATCTGGATACGAATACGAATACTCCGGATACGAATAATATCGAATATGAATACGGAGCGAATACGAATTGAAACAAATATGGTCGCGGATATTTTTCGGAACATGAACACCCCTTAAATTGTATGCCAGAAATTAACAAAAACATATAACTAGTTTATTTAATGCAAATATTCATGAATTGTTCATATTTTCAGCAACCACACATAACATTGGTACTAGCAAGTTGCATTAACTAGTTCATCACAAACATAACACTTAGTTTACCATATTTAGCTCATAAGTCACAACTCACAATGTCACAAGTCATCCCACATTCACACTTAGTTCATCACATACATAAAACTTAGTTCATACTAACATTGATCAAGCTAGATGGTTAATCTGTACACAAATAACTGTAACATCCTAAAGTATGTTACCAAAAATAAAATTAATAAAGTTATTACTTTATTGGATTTTCTGATATTTAAAAGAGTTTTCTTGGTTAAAAATAAAAAAAATAAAGTAAATTATTTAATTTCCTAGTTTTCAATGTTTAAAATAAAATTTATTGAGATTTCTGGGATTTTATTGGATTTAAAGTGAAAATGAGAAATTTTTTGAATTTTCTAGATTTAAAAAGGTTTTCCTATTTTTAGGAATTAAAAATAATTTATGTGCAAAAATAAAAACCAACTTTAACTTGAAATTAATTTTATTAAGTTCAAAATAATTCAAGGAATTTTTGTGATTTTTTCTAGAATTTTTTAACTATATTTTTTTTTTTCTAAAAGGCTATTTGATTTGTTGCATTTTCTGAAATTCGAAAATCAATTAAAATCTTATTTTTCTCTTTTGGGCTGAAATCCTCTTCTTTTGGGCCAAAATCCGGATATACGGACTTGGTCTTATCTGGATAATCCGTATCCGTATCCGTAAACGCCGCATAGCATGCCTACCGTATTCGTTTCTGTTTCCGACAAAAAAAATCTGAATTTGTTTCCGATCCAAAAATTATCCGAGAAAATTCGAACCGAGACAATCTGAATATGTTTCTGTCTGGATCGGTCGGAAACTATCTGTTCGTTTTCATCCCTAGTCATCATACCATACCTACAGCCACCTTCATCATATGCATGTGCCCACTTCGTCTTCTGCTGCAAGACCTTGTCCAACCACTTATTCCCTCACTCGTTGGTCAGTCCTCTCGGCTCCATCACCTTGACCTTGAAGTCCCTCTTCCCCAAACATCCGCACAACAGCATGAAATTTTTTGTGAGATCTTCCCTACTGCATTGCTTAAAGAAATTTACTGTTAAGTGACACATGCACCACCTATGCAGTACATCCGGGTGTGCATCAAGTTTGCTCTTCATAACGTTCAAAATGTTGTGGTGCCTGTCCGAGACGATGCAAACCTGTTGTCCAAGCCCAATAAGGCGTAGACGAACTATATCCATGAACCATTGCAAGCTTGCATTGTTCTCATCCTAAGTAAGTGTGAATGCTAGTGGAATCAGCTGGTCCTCCGCATCAATACCCACGGCAAGCATCAAGGCACCATAGTACTTCTCGGTTAGGAATGTGGCATCAACTGATAAGACATGTCTGCAAATACTTGAAGGCCTTTTTGCATTGCCCAAAGGACCAGTACACCCGCCCGAGAACATGTTTCATAACCCCTTCATCGGGTTCCATTCGGTTCCCGTACCAAGGATAAAACTCCAAGCCTGGATTCTTGGCCTACATAGCGGTTAGGATTCGTGGAACCAACCCATAAGCTTCCTTCCAATCACCTCTATAGTAACTGCATCGCTCTCTGCTTTGCCCTCTCTGCTTTTCCATACTTCACATGGTATTTAATGAACCCAAATATAGCCTCAATGAGGGCGGCGACGATCACATCAGGGTCGACAGCCACAACCCTGGTAATGCGCTTTGTAATAAAATTAGCGGTCGTCTAAAGGTGCTCCCCGGACACTCGTGCAGTCCTACAAGAGTGAGGGTGTTTTACATTTGCTATTTTCTATTGTTTGTCCCTAGTTTTGAGCCCCCAGAAATTGCATCCGCACCTCACGGTATATCTCTTGTTCACATCAGAGTGTTGTACAACAAACAGACGATGGTGCCTAACTGAGTATTCTTGCAGCCAAACCTTCAAATCCTCCATACTTGAAAACAACATATCCTTGCATATGAGGTCATTCTCCGGGTCCGCAATGTCATTCCTGCTCTTCAACCCATCGGCACAAACCGTGTTACCAACCATTCTGACATCCTCGAATGCATGCACCAATGGGACCTTACCCATTACACTGCGAAGAACCTGGCCTTCCTCAGGAGAGAAAAGTGGAGTGGGAGCTTCGTTTTCAATCGAGCTCAAGCCTTCGTCGGATTCAACGTCACAGGATGTTCCATCTCAAAACACCTCCTCGTCAAGATCGTTATTCATTACAACGCCATTGAAATTAGTCACAGGGTCACTAACATGGTGCAGTGAAGAAACATACACATATGACAGATCCACCAACGGGGGGCATCGTTGTTAAGACCGACGGCAATGAACTCTTGGGACGCTTGCTCTTCCATTGGGGGGCCTTGCGAAAGATCCACAGTGGATTCTAGTTCCTCCATGTTGCCATTCACTACATCTAAATTCATCCACAAATGCCCGCTAACGATTGTCCTCTCCACCATAACCTCCAACGATCGGACCTGAGATGCAAGCACATCCTCCTTGTATGTGTCCTGATCATTGTTGGAAGAGATGGGCATCAACAAGGTGTGAACCTTAGAACCCGGACCAGTGTCATATCGCCCCTGCATTCCGACAACGACCCCGGACTCATCCTATCCAAATGTTGACTTAATCCTCATGACAAGAGTTCAAAAGACTGGTGATTCTCGAAACACAAGAACAGTCACTTCCATGACACCAAAGTCTGCACCACTACCTGTTTGGCTAATTGGCCAACCAGTACAAACACGTACAACTTTATCTATCTACATCCAACAATACGAACAAAATATTGCAAAGTCAGTACTGCATGCCATAGGTATGAACTACCGCAAGTAGTATAGTAAAGATTCAGCTAAGCCAAATGAAATTGTTCACAAATGGTACCACCATATTAACAAAGTGTACATCTTGTACTACTACATGGGTTTCTTCCCATGAAAGTCAAACCAAAATAAATTCTATGTTTCAAAGAAAGATGAAAACAAGTTATTTTAATTTATCATAATATTCTTCTAAGGAACAAACTTTGCAAACGTTGAGTGCCTGGTTTTTTTGTTAGCTCTAAGTCATTTTTTCTTACCTCATAATTGTCAAAGTTTAGTACAAGCAAAGCTCTTAAGATCTAGAACACCGATGTGAGCACACGAACAACACCAAATCTTTTCTTCCAACAATGTACTAACTTTTGTGACTACACATGTGAGGGATGGGAATGAAGACCAGCCTCATTGTCACTCAACTAAGTACATTTAACCATACAGATCTGAAGGAAAAAAATAAATAAAGAAACATATTTTTCTTATAGTTATAACTTGTAACTGAAGGTGGAGATTGTGGAAATTGTTCCTAGACTACGACAACACACTTTGTGAAAATTGTTCGTAGACTAAGACAACACACTTTGTCGAAACAACCTAGCCTAGCTCTTAGTGCCATAATCTGTTATCAAGTGCTAGCTTACTACTTATATTGATTTTTCTATAATGGCTATATCCTCATCATTTGGGCCACTAGAAAAGTAACTAGCTAGAATGCATGTCCTAAGCTACCAACCAGGAATACTTGAAACCCCTGTGCAATACCAATTTTGCCAAATAGCATCGGTTGTTACCTTCGGTCGACGGGCGGAGGACAACTGGTGGCGAAGGACTGCTAGCGAGGGGAGGACGGCCGGTGGGTGGAGTACAGCTGGCGGGGGGAGGACGGCCAGCGGCGGGAGGACAATAGGCTACAGGAGGACGGAGGAGCCTAGGGTGGGAATGGGATGAGAGAAGGCACACAGGATTAAGATAGGGAATATGGGGAAAATAAAGAACTAGCTAGGCGAGAGACCTAAGTCACCACTGTCACGCCATGCAAGTTGGCGTGACAAGCTAACTCGTCACGCCATGCGATCTGGCGTGACAACTGCCACGCCAGCTGTCACAGACCCAAGTTAATTAATGATAAATAGTTTGCATCTCATCAGCATGCATATTATTTTTGAAACATTTTCATCATTTATTGCACTTGAAAAATCTTAATCAAATATTAAACTATAACCTAATCCGAGTCCTCCAAAAAGAAAACAGAAATAAGTACTTATAAATAACTATGTAAATAATTTATTGAAATACTATAATATTTATAATGAATAAATATAATTTTTCCCAAATTTTTAGAACCTAAATCAACATTAATAAAATTCAAAACCAATCTTAATAGTCCCTGCAATTTTGAATTTAAAATAAGCAAATAAATCATGAATAATACTATTTAAATTTTATATGGGTACTAGGTCATCCTAGTAACTTCTCTTATTAATTTTAGAATTTTAGGATTTTATTTGCTAATTTTAGTAGGTGGTCAAATTTGGAGGAACAGAAATTCAAAACCAGTCAAACCGCTGCACTATTTGACCAACTCAGACTGCACAACGTGACTTGGCTTGACCTAGCCGCCTCATCGCGCCGCACCGCTTTGTACTGCTGATGCATCGGGCTCGCGCGTCAGGGTCGTCCTCTTCCTTGGGCGGGCGCACGCTCGGGCGCCATGCGGCCACCGCGCCGTGCCCAGCTCCATCGACGCCATTAGTCGTTGACCTCCTCGACCTATCCTCGAGTTGCATCACTTAACACCGCTTCATTTTTGTCCATTCCCCGCCTTTAACCCACCTCCCTGCACTCTCATCCCCCATTCCTCCTCTCGGTGGTTGAGGAGGAAGAGGGTCCTTCTTGCATCCCCCTAGGGTAAACTCCGCGCTGCCTTGTCCCTCGTCTTCCCCTTCCTGTGTTGTTTCCATTTACCTTAATCTCAGCTCTTGTCTTTGCCTCTAGCTCCCAGAACACCATCATTGCCCTCGACAACAGTGGACAGGCCCCAAAAATCGCTGCTATGTGAACTTCCATCTCGGTGAAACTTATCCTCTCTCAAGTGTGTCACAATGCACCCTATAGCCTAAGAATGATTCCCCCTCAACCAATTTGGTCGATGTTGCACAGGATCACTGGAAATCGGTTTTCTACATTTTTGTCTGTTGAGAACCCTATTCATCATCCTTTGCTAATCGGCTAAGCCATTTACCGATTCCTTGCATTGATACTATCTGTGTCACTACCTGGGGCATTCCCAACCTTTTCTTGTTGGGTTCCTTGCACAGATTGCCTCCTCCGTGTTGAACCTAGCACCGCTGTCGCCATTGCCGTGGACAACCCACCACTAAGCTCCTCCGACCTCCCAGTAGCTTTGCTATGGTTCAGTGAACCTGTAGTAGCAAATGCATGAAATGGTTAGCACAATGCACCGTCGAAACATTGCATGCACCGTAGCCGTAGGGTAGCTACCGCTCGCCGTCAGCTAGCAGTCGTTCTGGGCCATCTCAGCCGCCACCACCACCACCTGGAGGTTCGTGGAGCTACAATGAACCCATGCCTGCCTTTGGTCGGCTTCGCCGTGGCCGAAATCACCGGCGAAGCTCGTGTCAAGGTCGAGCTCGACGCTGCTCTATTTTTCGGAGAGAACAACAAGATTGTAGCATGACCATTAGGGCTTAATCATGTTGATTAGCTTTCAATGACTCAATCTTAGTTGGAAATACTCATTAAAGCGGTTAATTTGATCGGGGTACGGTGTGACAGGTGGCCCCGGGCGTTAAGTGGATTAGTCCATGGTGGTGCACCGGTGGACCAATACGCGTGGCCTGGTCAATGCACTATTCCCGTGCACCAACTCTATGACAACTAGGGTCCACGTGTTAGAATGGTTATTCGGTAAAATAAATGAAATTGAAATTAAAATGCACAGGTCCCCATTGTCAGCGATTGAGGCTAGGTTAGCTCTGGTATGAAAATTATTGAACGCATTTAGAAAATTCCGAATGGATTTATTTCTACATTGATAATTATGTTTAACTTCAAAAATGCATAACTAATTCATTTTAACTCCAAATCATGTGAAACCAATTTTGATTTTAAGTGAACTTTATTTTCAAATAGGTTTCAAATATATCTCTATACATAAAATATAGTTTTTGGAAATTGATCCAAAACTAAATTATTTTTACACTAGAAAATGCCATTAACTTTGAAAATTTATAACTAATTCATATGAACTCCAAATGAGATGAACCAAGTTATTTTGGTCCTATAAATTTATTATATATCTATCCATATAATTCCTATCTCCACCACAGTTCTACAAATTTTTTGAAAAAATAATTTCGGATGAACACTACGTGAGGGGTATTTTTCAGGATTTTCAATAAATTTGATTTTCAAACTTCTATAACTCTCTCATACTAAATCCAAAATTTTAATTATTTCACCTAAATTCATCTAAAATCGTCGTCTAGCTACTGTAGAAATTTCATACATTTTTTAGCAATTTAACTTTTTTGGACTTTTCTCAATGTTTATTCGATGTCGTTTTTATATAGATTCTGAAGTGCTCGATATAGACTCCTACGTTATTGAGGGTGAGAAAATTGAACACCAGTAAGGCAAGTATCATTTGAACTTTCTTCTTGCATCATGTCGATCCCGTCTTTTGATAAGTAGTGTTTTGAAATGAAATGATATTTGCTTGCATGCTATTTCGATGTCCATATTTTTGTGATATGTAGTTAGTTATGTTCTACTTTTTGAGGTTATCCTTTTTAAATTCCAGTACATATATGCTTAAGGATAGATGGATGTGATGATATTCTATTTTGTTTATTGAGTGCTTAGTCATGCAAGTCTAGAAGGTACGTTAGTACGGTTGACGGGATTAGCCCGTCGATCATAGGAAACACCCCACACTTATCATTTATGATTTTTGGTCTGGATCATCGTATCTGGTTATTTGAGTCTAAACTTTATTATTTCAAATGGTATTGGTCTGGACAAGAGGTAGTTAGTGGGGGTGCCTTCGTGCACGAGACTCAGGTATATGGTAGACTTGTCCAAACTGTTAAGGACCGAGCCATGGGCTATCATTCCAAGTAACTATTGTACTACCACACGCAGGTTGGGAGCCACTTGGTCAAGTAGGGGGAGGGTTTTATTGGGTTAAGTCCTAGGTGGGGTGAGGACATTTTGTGTTGATCATTTGTTCTAGGAACCAATGCAATTTTCTGTAATATGCATTGGAGTAGTATTTTTCTTTATTTACATTGTATCAGTATCTCAAACACAACTTGTGAACCTGCTTAGCAAACGCTATCGGTCGTTTGTACTAAGTTTGGGGTTTATCTCACAAGGGGGACTTACCTCAATAAGATTTTCTTGCTAAAAAGTACCAAATCTCAATTTTCCTAGCCGATACACTATAGGGATTAAACTATTCGAATAGTTGTGTCCACGGTTATAGACAACACTTGGTTTGGGAGACTTCGTCGTTAGACTTTCAATTAAAATTGATATGGTTACAACTCGGTATTTGGTATGAATGGGTATCCCTGCATGTTAGTTTATCAAAGTGGGCTGCCACTTTGGTATTGTTTGCTCTATTTATATATCAATGATTATCTTTGTCACATGTTTTACTTTTGTTTTAAATCTGTTTTCTAAATGGTAATTATAAAACTAGTAAGTGTAGGATGATAATTGTTGTGTTTTCCACAACACTAAGCCACTAATGCCATCCTTTGATTGTCCTCTAAGCATAAATAATTTTTCCTTTGTGTAAAACTTGCGAGTACATTTTGTACTTAACCCGGTTGCTGCAAATTCATGTGAAGATGATACTACGCCTGACGAGTTCGTTAGGGTTTATTTTGGTGATGCTAACGAGTAGTACTTTTATCTAACTCCCAATTGGTAGCCATGGGTTATGGGGCACACCATTGCTGGACCTTTTGTTATTTTGCTTACTTCCGCTGCTACTTAATGTTCTTATTTGAATTTGACCAGTTGGCCCTATTGTAATAGTTGTAGACTTTAACAATTATATTGTATGTCACTATATATTGTCAATGTATGCCTTGTATGACTTGTGATTGACATTGTTAAGGGTACGGGCGTGTTGGTCGCTGATCTTGGGAGCCAACATGGTCACATACCCACTATTTTTTAATTCCCTTTTAACTTGTTTACGTGTGGACTTCTACCGTTTGGAGAACCAGCCATCGTGTAGTGCTTGCTGAGGAGCAGTACGCATGATCATCGAAGCTCTAGTTTGGTCAGGAATTCTCACTTTGATGGAGTTAAGATGGAATTCATTTACTTGAGACCCAGAGTTATTTCCATAAGACCGGGAAGGCCTCGGTCTTGGGGAAATAACTCGTGGGTCCCAACAGCGTTGGTATCAGAGCCATACTGACTGTGGGTTACAATTAGCACTAACGTTAGTGTTACCAAGTCTTTTGATCAAAACATTTTTAAATTATCAAATTAATTTCAGAAAGTTTAAGTTATGAATTTCTTTTATTCCTTATCCATCTTAGAGTCATTTTCTTACCCCCCCCCCACTATTCATTGGACTTGTGCAAAATATTTTTCCATGGCTCATCTCTCTTTTCCAAAAAAAAATTGACACGCTAAGAGTCACCGGAAAGAGCAATGGTGAAGGGGCGAGAAGACGTTGTCGTACTGCGATATTAGGATTAATTTAGGGATTATTCTTATATTATATCCACCCTAATTATATTCCTTATCTTATAGAAGTTAGATTTTGTAGTGTCACTATTTGCTCTCTTTTGTTCTAAGTAGTTACGCATCGCCTACGGGCCCTTGATCCTTTGTACACCCATTTGTTGTTAAGTTTTTGTGCATTTTATGTCATTATGCATGCTAGATTAAGTAATATGTGCTCGCTATCCAGAATTTCGTTCATGCTTGTTGAGCGTTTCTTTTGTCTGTGGTTAACTATCCTTGTGGCAACAGGATGGCAGGAGCTACCACGCGTGCGAGAGCCCATCATGGGGAGGGATCTCCACCCCCGAGACCCCCTCCTGCTGAGGATCAAGAACCCCATGCTTGAGGTGAGCATCTGGAGCGCGTTGACCGCCATTTTCAACAAGGCGGTCGGCAAGAGAAAGTACTTCCTCCGCTACTACAATGGTGGAAGTACTAGAACGGATTGAAAGGAATCGAATGGATCAAACTCATATCCTTGACATTATCGCCCACAATACCTCCCCAGCGCCAGGACCATCGGGAGCACCAAGGGCACATAGGGAACTCACTGACTTCCAACGAACGAATCCCCCAACCTTCTAGAGCACTAAAGATCCCATGGAGATGGAGGATTGGCTCTGAACCATCGAGAAGAAGCTAGTGATTACTCAATGCGCTGTCATTGAGAGGGTCTTGTTTGCCAGCTATTAGCTGGAGGGAGCCGCGAGCCCTTTGTGAGATAATTTCTCCGCCATGCAACCCAATGGAGACGTTCCAACTTGGAACAAATTCTATGCGGCTTTTCGGGAGGCTCACGTCCCCGAGGGGGTATTGATGATAAAGCAACAGCAATTCCTTGCTCTCAAACAAGGAAACAAGAATGTCACGGAGTATCTACACGAGTTTAACTTCTTAGCTCGTTATGCCCGACATGACGTCTCCACCGATGCACGCCATCAAAGCCGTTTCATGAACGGCTTAACGGAGGAGATGCAACTTGCTCTTGCCGTCCATGACTTCTGGAATTTTCAGCATATGGTCAATAATGTCGTAGTGGTGGAGAACAAAAGTCAAGCCTTGGATGAAACTAGAAAGATGAAAAGTGCCGCTCAAAATTCAGCAAGCGGCAGTTTTCTTTGACCGCGCACCGGGCTGCCCAAGCGCCCCGATTTCAAGCACTGACACCGCCGAGGCCACCCACCTTCATTCCAAGACCTCCTCCACCAACGGGATAGCAAAGTAATGGGGGCAAACAACCCCAAAACAGCAACAACTTCACGCCTAATATCACTTGTTTTCATTTTGGCCACCCCTGCCATTATGTGCATCAATGCCGAGCATGACAAAGAGGGATGCCCCAAGTCTATCAAGCTTCAACTCCAACTCCACCACCAGCTCTAGCAAGACCCTCACCACCCCTGAGGGCAGTGTCTACAGCTCCCCAAGTTCCAGCACGTGATCGAGTCAACCAGATCACCGCCGAGGAGGCAAACGATGCACCGGACATTGTTCTGGGTACACTTCTCGTAAATTCAAGTTCGTCTTATGTTTTATTTGATTTGGGAGTATCGCATTCATTCATCAAAAAGGAATATGTTGGACAACATCAATTTGAAATTAATATACTTCAGCCACCATATCACATTCAGTCACCGGGATCAGTTTTGCAAACCGATCAAATCTATCGGGACGTAAAAGTGGTGATTCAAGGGGTAGAATTTTTGGCAAACCTAATAGTAATAAATTCAGTAGGAATTGATGTTATATTAGGGATGGATTGGCTATCCAAAAACCGGGGGCAAATCAATTGTGCTCAGTGATTAATTTTTGTCACAAGCGAAGACATCGATCAAATCATTTTTTGCACCAAAAGTGAGCAGTTCTCATCTCTATACCTTGGAGGTTAGTATCACTCTTATATTGGAGAGGGTACCAGTGGTGTGCAAATACCCAGATGTATTCCCCGAAGAACTCACAGGCATGCCCCCAGATCGCGAAGTTGAGTTCGTGATCGGGCTTGGACCTAGTACTGCGCCAATTTCAAAATGGACGATCGTATGTCTCTCAATGAGTTGGTAGAATTGAAGGAACAACTCAAGGAGCTTCAAGATAAGGGCTTTGTTCGGCCGAGCTCCTCGCCTTGGGGATGCCCGGCCATATTCGTCAAGAAGAAAAACAAGAGTTTGCGGATGTGTGTTGACTACTGTCCGTTAAACGAGTATCCACTTCCACGGATTGATGATTTATTTGACCAACTGAGTGGAGCCCAAGTATTCCTCAAGATTGACTTGAGACTGGGCTACCATCAAATCAAGGTTATAACTGAATGCATACCAAAGATAGCATTCTCTACTTGCTATGGTCTGTTCGAGTACACTGTCATGTCCTTCGGCCTGACAAATGCACCTGCATACTTCATGAACATGAGCAGCACTTGCGGCTTGTGTTGGAGAAACTTCATCAACATCAACTCTTTGCAAAATTCAGCAAGTGCGAGTTTTGAATTCTTGAAGTTAGCTTCTTTGGTCATGTGCTATCCAAGGGTGGTATCATGTTGATCCTAGCAAAGTGCAAGATGTACTTTACTGGAGGCAACCCAAGAGTGTCACTGATATCCGCAGTTTTCTCGGACTTGCGGGCTATTACCGCAAGTTCATCAAGAACTTCTCTAAAATTGCGAGGCCGATGGCCCATCTATTAAAGAAGGATAATAAGTTCAAATGGCCAACGAAATACGAGGAAAGCTTTCAGATCTTGAAAGAACGCTTGACCAAAGCCCCGGTACTCATCTTGCCAGATATTCACAAGAGCTTCGACATATACTGCAATGCTTCGCCGCGGGCTTAGTTGTGTTCTCATGCAAGAGGGCCGAGTTGTGGCGTATGCATCGAGGCAATTAAGGCTACACAAAGAAAATTATCCCCACACGCCTTGGAGCTAGCAGCTGTAGTCCATGCTCTGAAGATTTGACAATATTACCTCATCAGTAATCGTTGCGAGATCTACACTAATCATAAGAGCCTCAAATATATCTTCACCCAAGCTGATCTGAACTTGAGGCAAAGAAGGTGGCTTGAGTTGATCAAGGACTATGATATGGGACTCCATTATCACCCAACGAAAGCTAACGTAGGGCCAACGCAATGAGTGGAAAACCTCAATGCAACTGTTTGTCGGCAACACCCACTTCGGCAGGCTTGTGCGCCGTATTGCAACATCTGCACCTAGAAATAATTGAAGAAGGGTCTCTTGCTGCCCTAAATATGAAATCCATATTCGAGGACCAGATTAGAGAGGCCCAGAAGACCGATTTGGAGGTGTCCCAAATCCAGGAATAAATGAAGCAAGGCAAGGTCAAATGCTTTACTGAAGATGCACAAGGCACCCTATGGTTCGGGAACTGTTTGGTGGTTCCCTTCGATCGCAAATTGAAGGAATTGATCCTCGAGGAAGCTCATAACTCTCAATTCTCCATCCACCCCGGTAGTACTGAGATCTGAAGAAGCGGCTATGGTGGAGCCAATTGAAGCAGCAGATCGCGCAATACGTTGCCGAGTGTGACATATGTGAAAGAGTCGTTGCCGAGTGTGACGTATGTCAAAGAGTCAAGGCTAAGCATTTGAAGCCGTAGGTACTCTCCAACCATTGCCCATTCCCAAGTGGAAGTGGGAGGAAGTCAGGATAGACTTCATCACCGGCCTTCCAAGGACTCAAGCCGGGTCCAATTCCATATGGGTACTTGTTGATCGTTTGACGAAGGTCGCTCCTTTCATTACTATCAAGACCACCTACACCGGGGACAAGTTAGCAGAGCTTTACCTCTCAAGGATCGTCTGTCTCCACGGTGTACCAAAGGTGATTGTTTCAGATCGAGGCTCTCAGTTTACATCTTACTTTTGGAAATGCCTACATCGAGCAATGGGGACTAACCTATCTTTTAGCACCGTATACCACCCGTGACGAATGAGCATACCGAGAGGATGAACCAAATTTTAGAAGACCTTCTCCTAGCATGTGCACTGTCCTATAGCTAAAATTGGGAGAAGTGCTTGTCGTTTGAGGAGTTCTACTACAACAATAGCTTCCAATCGAGCATACAAATGTCACATTTCGTGGTGCTGTATGGGAGAGCTTGTGGGAAATCCTTGAACTGGTCCCAGAGCAGGGAGAGACTATTTTGTGGTCCAACCTTGGTGGAGGATGCCGAAGAGCAAGTTTGTGTGATCCGTGAGTGACTTCGGACGACTCAATCCTGTTAGAAATCGAATGCCGACCATCGTCGTTGTGAGTTGAGTTTTGAGGTGAACGATCATGTTTACCTTAAGGTCACCCCGATGAAGGGAGTGCATCACTTTCAAATTAAGGGCAAGTTGGCACCTCGCTACATCCGGCCATACCGAATTCTAATGAAACTATGATCGATCGCCTATCAATTGAACCTTCCATCATCACTTTCAGAGGTGCACAATGTTTTTCATATATCTCAACTGAAAAAGTGTCTCCGAGTCCCAACCGAAGCAACTGAGTTGGAAGAACTCGACTTGCAACCTTATCTTTCTTGTCGGGAGCACCTGATTGGCATTCTTGAAGAAACACAGTGCAAGATAAGAAATCGCAACAACAAGTTCTTAAAAATTCAGTGGAGCAACCATACTGAAGATGAAGCGACTTTGGAGCACGAAGACCAAATGCGAACCGAATATTTCGATCTTTTTCCTTCTGCTTGAAGTGCTTTCAAATCAAGGAAGGAAATGTTAAACAAAGCAATGGAAAAGAAAGTGTATTAGAAACATTTTGTAACCTTGTTAGGATAGCTTAGCACTATTTTTGAAGGAAACCAAGACTGCAGATGTTGTACCTTTCTCTTGTAGTCTTTCGGTCCAATTTCTGAACTATCGGAATCTCGGGGCGAGATTCTTTGTAAGGGGGGAGGTTTTTCATAGTAATGGTAATTATTTTGCATCTCATTAGCATACACGTTGTTTTTGAAATATTTGCATCATTTATTGCACTTAGGAAATCTTAATCAAAGATTAAACTTTAACCTAATTCAAATCCTCCCAAAGATAAAATAAATAAGTCCTTACAAAGACTTCTATAAAATAATCTATTCAAATACTATAATATTTATCATGAATAAATATAGTTTTCCCAATTTTTTAGAAAATAAATCAACCTTAGGAAAATTCAAAACCCATCTTAATAGTCCCTGGGTTTTGAATTTAAAATAGGTTTAAAATTTTATATGAGTACTAGGTCATCCCAGTAACCTCTCTGATTAATTTCAGAATTTTAATATTTTATTTGCTAATTTTAGTAGTTGACCCAATTTGGAGGAAAGGAAATTCAAAACCAGCAAAACCGCTGCTCTATTTGACCGACTCAGACCGCACAACCTGACTTGGTTCGACCTAGCCACCTCATCGTGCAGCACCTCTTTGTGCTGCTGACGCATTGGGTCCGCACATCAGGGTCATCCTCTTCCTTGGGCAGGCGCTGGCTCAGGCGCCGTGCCCTTCCCAGCTCCGTCAACGCCATTAGTCACATAACAACGCTACATTTCCGTCCATTCCCCGCCTTTAACCCACCTCGCTGCTCTCTCATTTCCCCATTCCTCCTCTCGGTGGTTGAGGAAGAGGCTCCTTCTTGCATCCTCACGTTGTCTTGTCCTTCGTCTTCCCCTTCCAGTGCCATTTCCATTTACCCAAATCTCAGCTCTTGTCTTTACCTCTAGCTCCCGGAACACCATCATCGCCTGGGCCCTAGTGGATGTGCCCCAAAAGTCACCGTTGTGTCAACTTCCATCTCAGTGAGACTTATCCTCTCTCAAGTGTGTCACAATATTCCCTATAGCCTAAGAATGATTTTGCCCTCAACCAATTTGGGCTATGTTTTACAGGATCACTAGAAATTGGATTTTCCTTTTTTGTCGGCCGAGAACCCTATTCATCATCCTTTATCAATCGAGCAAGCCATTTATCGATTCCTTGCATTGATACCATCTGCATCACTACCTAAGGCATTCCCAACCTTTTCTTGTTGGGTTCCTTGCACAGATTGCCTCCTCCGCGTTGAACCTAGTGCCGCCTTTGCCATTGCCGTGGACAACCCACAACCAAGCTCCTCCGGCCTCCCAGCAGCTCTGGTAAGGTTCATTGAACCTCTAGGTAGCTTATGCATGCAATGGTTAGCTCAATACGCCGTCGAAACATTGCATGCACCGTAGCCGTAGGGTAGCTGCCGCTCACTATCGGTTGGCCACCGTTCTGGGCCGTCTCAGCCGCCGCCACCAGAACCTGGAGGTTTGTGAAGCTACAATGAACCCATTCCTGCCTTTTGCCAGGGCTGCCGTGGCCGGAATCACCGGTGAGGCTCGAGTCAAAGTTGAGCTCAGCGCTGCTCTGTTTGTCGGAGTGGGCGGCAAGACTATAGCAAGACCATTAGGGCTTAATCATGTTGATTAGCTTGTAATGACTCAATCTAGGTCGAAAATCCTCATTTAAGTGGTTAATTGGATCGGGTATGTAGGACCGTAAAGGCGACTAGGGGGGGTGAATAGGCGCTTTCAAAACTTTCTCGCCTAAATCGAATACAACACGAACTTTACTCCTTTAGCTATGAAAGCTAAGAAGATTAGTAAGCGCACAGTGGAAAACTTGTGTTGGATTCGATAAACCCCTCAACCACACGACACAAATAGTGAAAAGAACTCACTGTTCTGATCTGGGTACTGGCGGTCTGACCGGCTACCACGGGCGGTCGGACCGACGGTCAACCAATGGCCCGGCCAACAACCAACTAGCGGTCGGACGGTGGATGCGGTTCGACCAAGCAAACCAATGATGCGAATACAGGGCGGTCGGACCGCCGTTGCAACACCGGTCTGACCGGTTCAGTCCAGAATTGGAAAACTTCACCCAAATCCAAAACGAAATTTGATCCAACTTTTGATTCAACCAATAAAACTTGACCAAATTTCAAGCACACCTCCCTAAAGATATTAGAGACCTATTTCTAGCGACGATCCGTCAGATCCACTTCGCAGAATCGATCTCTCGAGATTTTACCAAAGAGGTGCACAAACCCTAGAAATATGAAAATCTTGATTCAAGACTTGCTTGTGGGGGTTGATGATCTAGATGACTCTAGGAGTAATCCCACACATCAAAGCAAGATAAAGAAGGCCAAGAGACCAAGCATAAACCTTTGAATCAAGGAAGCACCAAAATCATCCAAAAGGGAGAAGAACACAAAGGGAGCAAATGATCTTTCAATTGAGCATCACAAGATTGTTCGATCACACAAGATGCTTACAAAGCCTCTCCAACAAGGAGGGCAAGAGCTCAACAAGGAGCACACTCCAAACCCCAGTTCTCCTCTCCTCTCCTCCAAACCCTAGAAATTGAGGAAGTATGCCAAATGAGTGCTTGAAGGGTTTTCCATCTCCCCCCTTTCTATTTATACTAGAGAGCTAGGGTTTCCCTTTTGGGGTCACTTACACATGGGACCCACACACAAATAACTCTTGAAGCAATCGCCTGCTTCACCACGTGTAGGTTGATCAGCGGTTCTCATCGCGTCGCCAAGCCTCTCTTGTCCGAATCCCATCGGAACCTCCTAGAGACTCGCACCGATATCCGCACCGCCTGATCCAACCAGTTGTACCGAACCACCCGTTCGATCCATCTTGCCCATTCTGCACCATGCTTGTGTCACACGACCTCACCCGGTATCCCTGATCGTTCTGGACCTCAGCTCTCCAAGCGTAGTCCCGATCCACTCACCGCTGACGTCGTTGACACGCAAGCCACCGCACAAAGAATAGACAAACAAACCGCTTCGGGAACAAGTTCTTCACAACTTGACCCACGTTAGCTCCAATGCAATATACATCAATAAAGCATTGATAACTAAACATTAAACACAATCAACATGCATCAATGCGAACTTGGCTCATGGCGGTCGGATCGGCCACCATGGCTTCAGAACTCCTCCACGGGTGATCTGACCGCCGACACCACCGGCCGATTACTGTGGTCCGACAACCTGAGCAAACCCGAAAATGCGAGATTTTGCAAACCAACAACGCCATTGCCAATTGACTCATCATCCTGAGATCGTGCACATATCCTCACGATATCCACAGGGTACGATATGACAGGTGGCCCCGGGCGTTAAGTAGATTAGTCCACGGTGGTGCACTAGTGGACCAATACGCGTGGCCCGGTCCATGCACTATTTCCGTGCACGGACTCTATGACAACTGGGGCCCATGTGTCAGAACGGTTATTTGGTAAAATAAATGAAATTTAAATTCAAATGTGCATGTCCCCATTATCAGTGACTGAGGCTTGGTTAGCTTCGGTATAAAACGTATTACATGCATTTAGAAAATTCTGACTGGATTTATTTCTGCACTATTAATTATTTTTTAACTTCAAAAATGCATAACCAATTTATTTTCACTCCAAATCATGAGAAACCAATTTGGATAATTTTAATTTTAAGTGAAATTTATTTTGAAATAGGTTTCAAATATTTATCTGTACCAGAAAATATATTTTTTGGAAATTGATGCAAAACTGAATTATTTTTACACTAGAAAATGCTATTAACTTTGAAAATTCATAACTAATTCATATGAACTCCAAATGAGATGAACCAAGTTATTTTGGCTTTATAATTTTATTCTCTATCCATCCATATAATCCTTCTCTCCACCATGATTCTACAAATTTTAGCGAAAAAATAATTTCAGATGAACAGTACTCGAGGGGGTATTTTTAGGATTTTTCAAAACATTTATATTCAAACTGCTATAGCTCTCACATACTAAATCCAAATGAAATATGTCTTTCACCAAAATTCATCTAAAATCATCATCTAGCCAATGTATAAATTTCATGCATTTTTTAGTAGTTTGAATTTTTTGGCTTTTCTCGATGTTTATTCGATATCGTTTTTATATAGATTCCGGAGTGCTCGGTATAGAGTCCTACGCTACTGAGAGTGAGCAACTCGAATACCAGCAAGGCAAGCATCATTTGAACTTTCTTCTTACATCATGTTGATCCCAGCTTTTGATAAGTTGTGTTTTGAAATGCAATGATATTTGCTTGCATGCTATAACACCTCATGCTTATTATTTTATTATTTTTGGTCTAGATCATCGCATTTGGTTATTTGAGTCTAAACTTTATTATTTCAAATGGTATTGGTCTGGAAAGAGGTTGTTAGTGAGGGTGCCTTCGTGCATGAGACTCGAGTATGTGGTAGACTTGTCCGGACCGATAAGGATCGAGTTATAGGTTGTCCTTCCAAGTAATTATCGTACTACCACACGTGGGTTGGGAGCCGCTTGGTCAAGTAAGGGGAGGTTTTTATTGGGTTAAGTTCCAGGTGGGGTGCGGACATTTGTGTTGATCATTTGTTCGTAGGAACCGATGCAATTTTCTGTAATGTGCATGTGAGCACTATTTTTCTTTATTTACATTGTATTAGTATCTCCAACGCAACTTGTGAGCCTGGTTAGCAAACGCTATCATTCGTTTGTACTAAATTTGGGGTTCATCTCGCAAGGGGGACTTATCTCAATAGGATTGTTTTGCTAAAAAGTATCAAATCTCGATTTCCCTAGCTGACACACCATAGGAAGTGTGTTAATTTCGGAGGCTTACGGGCTAGTCAACTTGTGTGGGTAAAGTATTACCCCCTAGTAGGGATTAAACTATTCGAATAGCCATGTCCACGGTTATGGATAACACTTGGTTTGGGAGACGTCATTGTTAGACTTTCAATTAAAATTGATATGGTTACAACTCGGTATTCGGCATGAACGGGTATTCATGCATATTACTTTATCAAAGTGGGCTGCCACTTTGGTATTGTTTGTTCTATTTATATATAAATGATTATCTTTGACACATGTTTTAGTTTTGTTTTAAATCTGTTTTCTAAATGACAATTGTAAAACTAGTATGTGTAGGATGAAAATTGTTGTGTTTTCCACAAAAACTAATCCACTAATGCCATCCTTTGATTGTCATGTAAGCATAAATAATTTTTCCTTTATGTAAGACTTGCGAGTATATTTTGTACTTAACCCGGTTGCTGTAAATTTAGGTGAATATGATACTACGCCCGACGAGTTCGTTAGGCCCGATTTTGGCAACGCTAGCGAGTAGTGCTTTTATCTAACTCCCAATTGGTTTTTATGGCTTATGGGGCACACCATTGCTAGACCTTTTGTTATTTTGCTTACTTCCGCTGCTATTTAATGTTCTTATTTGAGTTTGGCCAGTCGGCCCTATTGTAATAGTTGTAGACTTTAACTATTATGTTGTATGCAACTATGTATTATCAATGTATGCCTTGTATGACTTGTGATTGACGTTGTTAAGGGTATGGGCATGTTGGTCGCTGATCTTGGGAGCCAACACGGTCACATACCCGTTGTTTTTTAATTCCTTTTTAACTTGTTTAAGTGTGGACTTGGACCATTTCGAGAACCGGCCATCATGTAGTGCTTGCAGAGGAGTAGTACGCATGATCATTGGAGCTCTAGTTTGGTTGAGGCTTCTCACTTAGATGGAGTTAAGATGGAATTTATTTACTTGAGGCCCAAAGTTATTTCCATAAGACCGGGAAGGCCTTGGTCTTACGAAAATAACTCGGTGGTCCTCACACCAGCCCTCCATGCTCGCACGGTGTCCCCGCGAGTGCTTGCATGGCAGGTTTGGCCACGCCAACATCGGTGGCATGACAGCACTGTTTGACCACGCCACGGGTCATGGCGTGACCAAACGGGTTAGAGTTGAAAATAAAGTTAATGAGGGGTTAGCTTTAAAATATTATTAAAAATGATTAAATAATAATAATAATTCTATAAAAATAGGTAGGTGGCTCTCATTGTACACACAAGCCTACGGGCAAAGAGACCAATAAATCGAGAAGGCTGGGACTACATCCCTGTGTTCTTGTCTATTCTTTATTATTTGTGAGTTGAGATCTTCGTTCAATGGCAACACAACCTCAATTATACAACACATTATGTTGGACACTACAATATTTTGTCCCTCACAACTTGAAATCCAAAGACATCCCCGGTCTATCATACTTTGTGTGCGAGGCTTGTGCGAAAGGCATGTTAATTACGAGACCTTCGTATCATAAGTTCAAGGATGAATTTCCTGATTTCCTTGAGAGTATTCAAGTAGATATATGCAAACATATAGAACTCATGTCTGGGTCATTCAAGTACTTTATGGTACTAATAGACGTATCTGCTCCATTGACGTATGTATGTTTGTTATCCATTATGAATCACCATTTGCCAAGTTGATTTCACAAATTATTGCACTAAGGGAAAAGTTTCTGGATCATATGATCCAAAATACATCAGAATGGATAATACTCGAGAATTTACCTCAAAAGTATTTAATGACTATTGCATGGCCTTAGCCATAACAGTGAAACATTTGGTCTCGCATGTTCATACTCAGAATGGACTTGCTGAATCATTAATCAAGATGATCGCTAGACCCTTATTAATGAGATCCAGTCTACCAACTACGTATTGGAGACATGTTGTATTACATGCATCAGCATTAATATGACTCCACCCATCCTCGTACCATAAGTTATCACCTTTCCAACTAGTATGTGGAAACTAGCCAAGTTTACGTACCTATCTCACATCATCGTCGTACGTCAATGGGACCCACCGTAAATTGAGAATTTACTTGGGATTTGAATCTCCATCTATAAGAAAGTATTTAGAGCACATGACAGGGGATTTTCTAAAATTAAGATACACTATGTAGGACCGGAAAGGCGACTAGAGGGGGGGTGAATATACGCTATCTCGATTTTTCGCCTTAATCACATTAAACACGTACTTTTCTCCTATAGCTATGAAAGCTAAGAAGATCAGTAAATGCACAGAGGGAGCCTTGTGCTGAATCCTATTACCCCCTTAACCACAAGACTCAACAGAAATAATTAATCTCAGGTAGACCAGTCTGACCGACTGCCAACGGGCGGTCTGAAAGCTGGCGGTCCGATCGGCGGCCAACTGGCGGTCCGACCGGCGTTCACCTGGCGGTCCGAATGGCTGGCGGTCTAACCACAAGTATAAAATCGGTCGGACCGATTTAGTCCAGTAGCACTGCACAATGCCCAAATCCAAAACGAAAACTGATCTAACTTTTAATTCAACCAATGAAACTTGACCAAACTTGGAGCACACCTCCCTAAGAATATCTGGGACCTATTCCTAGCGACGATCGTCCAGATCCACTTCAAAGAATTAATATCTTTAGGTTTCACCAAAGAAGTTTTCAAAACCTAGAAATATGAAAAAACTTGATCCAAAACTTGCTTGTGGGGGATTGAAGATTTAGATGATTCTAGGAGTATTCCCACACATCATAGCAAGGTAAATGAGGTCAAGAGACCAACCAAAAATAACCGGATCAAGGAAGCACCAAAATCATCAAAAGAGAGATGAAAACATATGAGACTTCATCCTTGAACAAACATCCATAGATCGATTGATTCAAGATGTTGCTTGTCAAAGCCACTCCCTCAAGGAGGACAAGAGCTCAATCAAAGAGCACACAAACAAATCTCTCTCTAAACCCAAGCCTCTCCTCTCCTCTCCAAACCCTAGAAAACTTAGGGTTTTCTCAAATGAATGCTTGGGGGGCTTTTCCAACTCTCCCCTTCTATTTATAGGAAGGCCTAGGGTTTCTAGTGGGCTCTCATTAAGGCCCAATACAAATGGGACACATACACACACAAATCTGTTGAAGCAATCGCCTGCTTCACCACGTGTAGGTTGATTAGCGGCTCTCATCATGTCGGCAAGTCTCTCCCGTCCGAATCCCATCGGACCCTCCAAGGCACTTGCACCGACCCCCGTGCCGCTTGATCCAACCAGTTGCAATGAATTGTCCGTTCGAACCATCTTGTATATTCTGCACCATGCTTGAGTCACACAACTCCTCCCGGCATCCATAATCGTTTTTGACCTCAACTCTCCAAGCTTAGTCCCGATCCTCCTCGCCATTGATGTCGTTGACCTGCAAGCCACCCGCACAACAATAGACCAAGAAATCGTCTCCGGGAACAAGTTCTTCACAACTTGACCCACGTTAGCTCAACAATGCAATATACAACAATAAAGCATTGAAACACATATAATAGACACCATCAAAACACAACAATGCCAAAGTGGCCGAAGTTCAAGTGGAAGCCTGTCTGACTGCCATACCCACCGGTCCGACCGATTTCACGCCGGTCCGACCTATTTCATAACGCCGGTCCGACCGCTCCAAATGACTTAGCCAAATTTTCAACTTGAAAATCCGAAACTCTCTGGAATTTTCAAATGAATAGAACTTTTGACTCGGAGCTCCAAAAATTATTTGACCACATCCAGGAGATTCCCCTCTCATGCCTTCACAACCTATTTTTGGCCTAACTCCAAAATCCATCATCAACTGTGGCCGGTCGGACCGACAATGCCTGCCGGTCGGACTGCCACACGGCCGGTCTGACCAGCGGCTTTGCTTGGTCGGACCGGTACAGAACTCGACAAAGACAGAGGCGTTTCAAAACGCGAGATTTTACAAACCAACAACGTCATTGCCAATTGACTCATCATCCTAAGATCATGTACATATCCCCATGATATCCACAATCTCCCCCTTGATGAACACATTGGCAATTTCTCAGAAAATATAAGTTTGTGGTTTAAAAAGTAAAAACTCGTTGTTTTCGCGCAAAGGCACAACTTGGTCCATAAGCAAGAGAAAGCCTAGGAAATGACCCAGCTGGCTTCAGAATAGCATAGGGAAGTGAGATAAGGCAATGAGAGCACAAAAGGTTTCACTTTCCAGAGAATAGCCAAAAATCTCACTTCGGTCCATATGAAAGAACACTTGTTCTATTTGACCTTTGATCATTGTGAGTCTTCTAGAATTGCCAATACAGTCAGAAAAAGCAATAAGACAAAGAGAATGTAATTTAGATGTAAGTTCTCACTCACTATGATCACCAATTCCAGAAAATTCAATTCCCCCTTTATGACTCCAAAAAGCTCTAAAAACCATATTTTCTCTAATCTTTCTCCCCCTTTGACAATGAATCATCAAGATGCAAGGAAAAAGATAGAGCATGAATGAATGGCTAGTTTTTTTTTTTCGTTTTTTTTGTTTTTGAATTTTAGGAAAAGGAGCCATGAAGATTATCCATAAAGACAGTACAAGTATTATACCAAGCCATATTAAGTGAAGAAGCTATGTTCAATCATGGCAAAATATGTACAGCAAAGCTAAGACCAAAATAGCAATAATCTGAGATTAAATGAATTGATGCCATGATAAGTTGCTCAATATCATAGTTTCACCAAGGTATCCAAAAATGAGTCAAGCCATGTCTATAAGTAAAATGGAGACCAGAAATCAGAAACTGAGGCATTTTGAGCATTAAGAGTTCAAATAAGAAGCAATTTATTCAAGCACTTAGCATTTTGAGCATTTTGCTGAAAATATTTTTTAATAGCATTCTGCTAGATCTCAAGACTTGTCGCGACCATCTCAAGCATGAAGCTTAAAAGAATGGTCTAGATCATCCAAAACTCCCCCTGAGTTCATGCCTAGTGCAATGGCAAGTAGTCTCATGAGAAAGAATTGGTGAGATCAGTTTTTTCGCATAGAAAAACTCATTCTTCATTTGCTTGACTTAAGAATTAACAAAGCTCATTTTACAGCTCAAACTCAGTTCAAAACTCAATTTAACATATATGACATGGCATGAATCATGAGAGGGTCACTAAAGCAAAACTAGTCATAAGATCCAACTAAACATGATTTGATTCAATTTGCTCACAGATATAGAGCTAGCAAGGCCAAAAACTAAGCTAAGCAAGAAGAGCCATAAAAGAATACTAGCTGACTAGCACAAGATATGGCATGGTATAAAGTATGAAAACATACCATACAAGGATAATAATCAAAGCTCCACAAGTTTATAATACAATGCAAGATATTTGAATTTTAAAATGCATTATGATACAATGAATGCAAAAAGAGCAAACTCCCTCTCAAAACAGCCCAAGAGGACTAATAACCCCTAATTCTCCCCGCAAAGAAGCAAAACGAGAAGAATCAAGCGCTTTAGTGAAAATATCTGCAAGCTGCTGCTCAGACTCTGCAAAGTGAAGTACAACATCACCCTTCTCAACATGGTCTCTCAGAAAATGGTATCGAATATCAATGTACTTAGTCCTAGAATATTGCACTGGGTTTTTGGCAATGTTTATGGCAGAAGTGTTGTCATAGAAAAGAGGAACACTCCCCAAAAATAACCCATAGTCCCGCAGTGTGGATAAGATCCAGAAAATCTGAGAGCAACCACGGCTCTGACTACATACTCGGCCTTGGTGTGGATCTGCAATGTAAGACTGTTTTCTAGAAGACCAAGATATAAGGGATGTGCCTAAGAAATAACACGTGCCAGAAGTACTCTTCCTATCCACTCTACACCCCGCAAAATCAGCATCAGAAAATGCTCGAATAGAGAGAGCAGAAGAAGAAGAATACCAGAGTCCAAAGTCAAGAGTATCTTGAAGGTACCTGAAGATGCGACGTACTGCTTGACGATGAGAAGCACGAGGGGAAGCCTGAAAGCGAGGGCACATACATACAACAAATTGTATGTCCGGCCTCAACGCTGTGAGGTAGAGGAGGGAGCCAATCATACTGCGGTACTCCTTCTGGTCCACGGGCTCTCCATCCTCATCAGGGTCCAGCACGGTGGTTGTGGCAATGGGAGTAGACATTGGCCTACTGCTTCCCATATTGAAGCGCCGAAGAAGGTCCTTTGTATACTTACTCTGGTGAATGAAGGTGCCTTCTTTCAGTTGTTTGACTTGAAGACCAAGGAAGAATGTCAACTCTCCCATCATGCTCATCTCGAACTCACTGCTCATAGAATCTGAAAATCTGAATACCAAAGCATGAGAAGAACCACCGAATATGATATCATCCACATAAATCTGAACCAATAAGAAATCACTGCCATGCCTGAGAGTGAACAAGGTTTTATCAACCATTCCCATTTTGAAATCATTTTCAAGCAAGAAACTCTTAAGCCTATCATACCAAGCTCTAGGAGCTTGCTTCAATCCATACAAGGCTTTGGAGAGTTTAAAAACATGGTTTGGGAACTTATGATTTTCAAAACCAGGTGGTTGCTTGACAAAGACCTCTTCTTCTATGAAACCATTTAAGAAAGCACTTTTAACATCCATTTGAAAAAGCTTGAAACCCTTAGATGTTGCAAATGCTAGTAAAATGCGAATGGCTTCTAATCTAGCTACAGGAGCAAAGGTCTCTTCAAAGTCTAAGCCTTCTACTTGGGAATAACCTTGAGCTACCAGTCTAGCCATTTTGCGAACAACCAACCCATCCTCACTTTGCTTATTTTTTAAAATCCATTTTGTCCCAATAACATGAGAATCAGAAGGAGGCTCAACTAAGGTCCAGGATTTTGTTTCTTTCAAAATTTTCAAGCTCTTCATGTATGGCATTGACCCAAGAGGCATTAGATAAAGTATGGGTGATATCTCGAGGTTCAAAAGAAGCGACAAAAGTAGAATGTGCATGAGAATCAGGAGAAATAAACCTGGAGCGAGTGACTCGCTCTTGAAGATCCCCAATCATCTCGCTTTCGGTGGATGCATTATGAATATGAAGAGGAGCTCCTGGTGCAGAAGTGGCCTCTACCTCATGAGCTGTGGAGGTAGGAACAGAGCCACTCAGGTCGTCGGTGAAGATAGGAGGAGGCTGCTCAGCTGAAACTGGAGTAGTAGTAGCAGGCTCTCCAACCCTCTCAGAAGTGACTGGAGGATGTATCGAGTCCTCATCCTCAGAGTCATCTTCGACGAAGATGCTTTCTTGAATTTCAGAACACTGTACACAGAGCATCGGGTCTAGTACCAGAACTAGCCTCATCAAAAGTGACTGCACAAGTCTCAACAATTTTGTTAGTGTCAAAATTAAACACACGATAGCCACGAGAATGAGCAGGATATCTAAGAAATATGCCATCAGAATATCTAGATTCAAATTTATCAAGGTTGCCATGTTTAATAATGAAGCACTTGCAACCAAAAATTTTGAAATGAGAGACTTTGGGTGAATGACCAAATCTAAGCTCAAAGGAAGTCTTCCCAATCACAGATCTCAAAAAAACCCTATTAGAGATATAACAAGCAGTAGAGATCGCCTCAGCCTAAAATCTCCTAGGAGTGGAGTGCTCATCTAACATGGTCCGAGCCATCTCTACAAGGGTCATGTTCTTCCTCTCTACAACACCATTCTGCTGGGGAACTCTAGGTGAAGAAAACTGATGCTCAATCCCCCTATCAATGCAGAAGGTAGAAAAAGAAGAATTCTTGAATTCTGTTCCATTGTCACTCCTAATGGCTCTCAAGGCTCCAGGAATATCAACAGCAAGTCTAAGGATCAATTCTCTAAAGAAGCCAAAAGCCTCATCCTTAGAAACCAGAAAATAAACCCATGAATACCTGGAGAAATCATCCACAACCACAAGCACATAACATTTTCCACCAGTTGACTGAACTCTAGAAGGACCAACAGTGTTTAAGTGCAGAAGCTGTCCTGGTCCATTAGTCATCACTAAGGTAAGAGGTGGATGGGAAGCAGAAACCATCTTACCATGACTACAGGCGAGCACACAAGATCTCTAACAGCCTTCAGCCTAGGCAAACCTCTAATCAAATCCTTGCAACTGACTCTAGACATATGATCAAAACCTATATGCCCAAGTCTATGATGCCACAAAACAAGATCATGAGAATCAGAGGTTACAAGACATCTAGGACTGGAAGCTGAAGAAATACTGAAATTTGCACAAAAGATCTTCTCAAACCTGGAGATCTCAAAGACAAGCTCACCCGAGGAATCTAGAACTCTACACTCACCACTTTTAAACCTTACTTCTAGACCCTCATCAAGCAGCTGAGAAATAGATAGCAGATTATGCCTCAGCTTACTTACCAAAGCGATATCTTTAAGCATGAACTTGTTGTTGATGCGCACAGTGCCCTTGGCTATCACGGTCCCGGTAGAAGCTTTCCCAAAAGTAATCAATTCATTGTTGGATGCACGTGTGAGGGAGGAGAACCATCTAGAATCTCTAGTCATATGTCGAGAATACCCAGAGTCAACAAGTCATATGTCCTCCTAGACCTAAAAAGCACAAGTAGAAAACATATGTGCCTCAGTACTGGGGTTAGTGATAAAATATCTAGGAATCCAGTACTGAGATGCACGATGCCTGGGAACAATAGTAGAAGCAGCAGAAAAATGATCAGGAACAAAATCATAAGAATGCACACGAGAACCACCTAGACCTCTCCGAAACGATCTACCAAAAGATCGATACTCCCCCTATCTAGATGCTACCCGTGGTCTCTCCTCACGATATCCAAAACCAGATCGCTGCCTTGACCCACCAAAAGAGTCAACAAAGTTCTCTACAAAACTAGGCCTATATGTAGTACGAAAAATAGGCTGCCTGACTCTAGAAACTACAGCAAGTGAAGGAACTCGTCTCTTTTCTCTCAATTTTTCCCCTCGGAAGCAGAACTCAACAGTATGACCATCTTTCTTGCAGAAATTGCAATGATACTTGACCTTTTGAGGGTCTCTACTGATGAAACAGAAGCACCTTTCTTGCTAGAAGTGGTTTGGGCAAAACCCGCAGATCTAAAGACAACCTTAGATGGCTTAGGGGGTTCTACCTCAAATAGGTCATTCTCAATAACTCTTGCAACCTTAGGTGGGTGGTTCTTGAAATGCTCTAGGGAACTAAAACCTAGGCCACTATTCTTCTTACTCACTTTAGATTGGTCAAGAATCATGTTGAGTTTCTTTTTCCCACCAGTAAACCTCTCAAGAGTCACTTTGAGGTAATCATTTTATTTGGCTAAATCCTCACATTTAGTGCACCTTTTTGACTTGATTGCCTCATCATGCTTACTCTTAAGAAAAGCCACTTCAACTTTCAAAGCCTCACAAGACACACAATAGGAATCCTTAATCCTATTCAACTACTCCTTAAATTTAACTCTAAAATCCTCTTGTATCTTACCAATAATTGTTTCAACTTCAGCATTCAAGACACAAGAGGTAGAGTCAATAACTTTCTTAGAAGCAGTAAAAGACATGGATTTTTTAATTTTAGCTTTTTCTTCTAGAGTCTTGTTTAGAGCTTCAATTTCAATTGTGAGCTTACGACAATTTTCACATGATGCAGATCTAGAGTACATAACCATTTCTGTCATCTCTTGCATTTTAATCATGTTATTCTTACAATGAGAGCAAGTGTGACTAGCATCAAATTTTTGCACTTCTTTCAAGGCGCTATCCAATTTTAATTCAAGAAAAGCACAGTTTGAGCAAGATAAAGGAATAGCATCCAAAGCAGTCACATCAAGAGAAATGGCATCCATGCAAACAGAACTAGACTTGAGAGATTCTAGTTCATCAAGAGCATCTTTTAATTGATTCACTACAGAGGAATGAGCAGATTTTAAGCTTGTCAATTCTTTAAGCAAGCTAGAGTAGGAATCACAAATATCATCAGGATTAATGGATTTGAGCCTAACAACTTCTAGGTTCAAATTATCAATCATAGTGTCATATTTCTTAATCATTTTAGCTTGCTTATGCAGTTTTTGTTCAGCCAGAACCAAAGCCTGTTTCATATCAGCAAGCGAAGGGCATACCTGAAAGGATCCTCGTCATTGGAGGAGTCAGTATCGTGGCTGTTCTTGGCCATGAAACACATACCGGTGAAGTCATGAGCCTTCTTCTTGCCACGGGAGTCACTCTCTTCGTCCTCCGTCTCCGAGTCCACATCGCGCATGTTCACATTCTCAAGAGCGGCAAGGACACGACTGACAAACTTGCGATAGTTTGTCTTTTTAGGTTTCGCATCCCTCGCTTGAGGATGCCTTCGTGACTCCTTCTCCTCCTTGCCCTTCAGCTTGGGACACCTGGAGCGAATGTGGTTTGGCTCATCACATTCAAAGCATGTGATAGGTCCACCTCTCCTCATGTTCCTCACCTTGTTGTAAGCTCTTGTGAATTTGGTGGATAGGAGGGCTAAATCATCTTCAGATAGATTCTCAAGTTGCTCATCACTCAAAGAATGCAAAGATGATAAAGAAAAATCCGATGAGCTAACATCCAAAGAATCAGAAGATCTACCTTTAGATTGGTTGACCACTAAAGCCATCGACTCTGTCTTGGGGAGATGCGAGATAAAATCAATCTCATGCGTCTTCAACCTCGACTATAGGTTATCCATGGTAAGCTCACTCATGACATTGTTATCATTTATAGATGTGATTTTTATCCCCCAGACTTTCACATCAAGAGCACCCAAAAGCTGTCGTGCATTTTTTAACTCAGAAAAAACAAAGTCAACAGTGCGGAGATCATGAAGAATCTTAGAAAATCTTCCCCACAGCTCATCTAAAGACTCACCTGGTCTTTGCTCGATCTTATAGTATATTTTCTTGAGTTGGTTCTATCTCACTTCCTTGATCGCAGTGGAGCCCTCGTGATAATCACAGAGAGTCCACCAGATCTCATGAGCAGACCGCAAATGAGCGACACGCTCAAACTCCGATCGACTAAGGCCCTGGATCAAAAATTTCGAGCCTTACTGTTGGCCTCCACATCTGGAGTGATCACATCGTCATCGGCTGGCACGACATAAGGATTTTTTACCTTAAATCAAATTACGTGCCCTTGAGCCTCGATGTAGGCCTGCATTCGGGCCTTCCAATAAGCAAAATCAACTCCATCAAAAATATGTGGTTTGGTTGAATACATGTCAGTCGCCATGGCTCCAAAGACCGGTTAAGATCTATGAGAAAAGCTAACCGGGCACTAATACCACTTGTAGGACCGGAAAGGCGACTAGAGGGGTGAATAGACGCTTTCTCGATTTTTCGCCTTAATCACATTAAACACGCACTTTTCTCCTATAGCTATGAAAGCTAAGAAGATCAGTAAATGCACAGAGGAAGCCTTGTGCTAAATCCGATTACCCCCTTAACCACAAGACTCAACAGAAAGAATTGATCTTAGGTAGACCGGTTCGACCGACCGCCAGCAGGCGATCTGAAGTGATCCGACCGCCCGACCAATGGCGTCCGACCGGCGTTCACCTGGCGGTCTGAATGGCTGGCGGTCTGACCATCGGTATAAAATCGGTCGGACCGATTTAGTCCAGCAGCACTGCATAATGCCCAAATCCAAAACGAAAATTGGTTCAACTTTTGATTCAACCAATGAAACTTGACCAAACTTGGAGCACACCTCCCTAAGAATATCTGGGACCTATTCCAAGCGACGATCGTCTAGATCCACTTCAAAGAATTAATCTCTTTAGGTTTCACCAAAGAAGTGTTCACAACCTAGAAATATAAAAAATTTGATCCAAAACTTGCTTGTGGGGGATTGAATATTTAGATGATTCTAGGAGTATTCTCACACATCATAGCTAGGTAAATGAGGTCAAGAGACCAACCAAAAACAACCGGATCAAGGAAGCACCAAAATCATCAAAAGTGATAAGAAAACATATGAGACTTCATCCTTGAACAAACATCCATAGATCGATTGATTCAAGATGTTGCTTATCAAAGCCACTCCCTCAAGGAGGACAAGAGCTCAATCAAAGAGCACACAAACAAATTTCTCTCTAAACCCAAGCCTCTCCTATCCTCTCCAAACCCTAGAAAACTTATGGTTTTCTCAAATGAATGCTTGGGATGGTTTTCCAACTTCCCCCTTCTATTTATAGGAAGGCCTAGGGTTTCTAGTGGGCTCCCATTAAGTCCCAATACAAATGGGACACACACACACAAATCTGTTGAAGCAATCGTCTGCTTCACCACGTGTAGGTTGATCAGCGGCTCTCATCATGTTAGCAAGTCTCTCCCGTCCGGATCCCATCGGACCCTCCAAGGCACTTGCACCGACCCCCGCACCGCTTGATCCAACCAGCTGGAACGAACTGTCCGTCCGAACCATCTTGTCCATTATGTACCATGCTTGAGTCACACGACTCCACCCGGCATCCATGATCGTTCTAGACCTCAGCTCTCCAATCTTAGTCTCGATCCTCCTCGCCGTTGACGTCGTTGACCTGCAAGCCACCTGCACAGCAATACACAAAGAAATCATCTCCAGGAACAAGTTCTTCACAACTTGACCCACGTTAGCTCAACAATGCAATATGCAACAATAAAGCATTGACACTCATACAATAGACACCATCAAAACACAACAATGCCAAAGTGGCCAAAGTTCAAGTGGAAGCCGGTCTGACTGCCATACCCACCGGTCGGACCGATTTCACGCCGATCCGACCTATTTCATAACGCTGGTCCGACCGCTCCAAATGACTTAGCCAAATTTTCAACTTGAAAATCTGAAACTCTCTGGAATTTTCAAATGAATAGAACTTTTGACTGGGAGCTCCAAAAACTATTTCACCACATCCAGTAGACTCCCCTCCCATGCCTTCACAACCTATTTTTGGTCTAGCTCCAAAATCCATCATCAAGTGTGACCGGTCGGACCAGCAATGCCTGCGGGTCGGACTGCCACACGACCGGTCTGACCAGTGGCTTTGCCGGTGGACCGGCTGTAACCTGACAGCATAGGAGCGTTTCCGAAAATGCGAGATTTTGCAAACCAACAACGTCATTGCCAATTGACTCATCATCCTAAGATCATGCACATATCCCCACGTTTCCACACACTAACATTGAATTTAACGAAGAACTAAACCTAACACTAGGGGGAGGAAAGGACCCTAAGTTGGAATATCAGGAACTATCATAGAATGATAGTAGTCTTCATAATAACGATCCACGCACTAAGGACTCTGAACAGCAGCTTCAGAGGATAATAGACTTGCAAAATCTTACAAATCAGCTGCTAGATTCATTCAAGGATCACAAAGGAGTTACAAAGTTGTATACCAGTGGTAAATGCACCTGAAAGAGTAGAACCATCCCAGGTTTTGGGTTCTGCATCTGACTCCGCCATTCTTAGTAAGAAGATAGGGAGACCACCTGGGTCAAAGGATATCAAACAACAGAAATGTTCGTAAAAGAGATGTAGAACAGGGGGAGAAACTCCATGAACTGAACATGAATGAAAAATGTTTGACGGACATTACACCTCAATTGAAGACATGCCGGGTGGTGCCCCGTACAGGAGCAGAGGGGAAGACACCCCATACTGGAGTATAGGGACAAGTGACTAGTCAAGGGGGAAGCACACCGGCCAACACTAGGGCAATGGAACATTAGATTCTGCAATTTTGGAAAATAGTGGAGATCTGATATATTTAAATAAAGTTCCAATTGAATTGGATAAAGAATTTTCCACAAACTATTTGGAAAACATCATAAGTCTTTTATTGACAAATGAGTGCTAATAGCAGTTGCTTCATCTCAGTGGTTGTCTTCCATATTGAATTGGATTCGGAACCAAAGATGATTGTGGAATGTAAGAATCGTCAAGACTGGGATAAATAGAAGGAATTAATCGACAATGAACTAAACTCGCTTAATAAGAGGAAAGTCTTCGGACATGTGGTCAATACACCCATGATATTATTCCTATTGGAAACAAGTGGGTGTTCATAAGAAAGAGAAATGAACATAACGAAGTGGTGAGATACAAACTGAGATTAGTAGCACAAGTAGAGACCTGACATCAATTTCGAAACTTACTTGACTGTAATGAATGGCACAACGTTCTGATACCTTATAGCTTTGGTAGCAGGAATTAATTTGAAAATAAAACTTATAGATGTTGTGACTACATATTTATATGGGTCACTAGATTCTGAAATCTTCATGAAGATTCCAGAGGGACTAAAAGTCCCATGTATCTAGATTATGAAGTCTTCATAAAGATTCCAGAGGGATTAAAAGTCCCATGTATGAACGAGAATGAACATCGCAACATGTATAGTGTTATGTTGCAAAAGTCACTATACAGGTTGAAACAGTTAGGTCGTATATGGTACAACCGACACAGTAAATTCCTTTTACAAAAGGGATACATAAACAATGAAGTTTGTCTGTTTGTATTCATAAAGAAATCCAAGAATACATTTTGCATCTTCTCTATGTATGTTGATGACTTGAACATAATCGGAAACACGGAAGACATTCTTGAAGTGAGCTCCTACTTAAAGACATAATTCTAGATGAAAGATTTGGGTGAAACCAAATACTGTCTCAAGTTGCATATTGAAAATTTGACTAGAGGCATATTTCTACATCATACCACCTACACCAAAAAAGTATTGGAGAGATTTTCTTCATAAATCTCATCCACTGGGTACACCCATGATCGTTAGATCGCTAGAAGTGGAAAAAGATCCATATGGACCTAGACAAGAGAATGAGGATACATTAGGCCTGAAATCCCTTATTTAAGTGCTATTGGAGCATTGTTATACCCTGCCAATTATACCAAGCTTGATATTGCATTTGTAGTAATTTAGGGAATCCTTAGGTACCTTAGGGGTACAACTAATCTTGGACTTTTTTATCCTAAGGATCAAGATATAATGTCGAAGGGTTAGTTGGATGCTGGCTATCTTTCTGATCCCTACAATGCCAAGTCACAGACTGAATAAGTCTTTCTAAGTGATTCTACAACAGTCTCTTGGAAATCTGTAAAACAATCGATTGTTGCAATGTGAACTAATCATACTGAGATCATTGCACTATATGAAACAACTCGAGAGTGCATATGGCTAAGAAGACCAATTCACCCTATACAAAAGTCTTGTGGTGTAGAGGTGGATAATACTCCTATAGCCCTCTATGAGGATAATGTAGCTTGCATTGCACAAATGAAGAATATATATGTCAAGACGCATATGACAAAGCATATACTCACTAAATATTTCTACCCATATGAGCAGTAGGAAAATGGAAATATAGAAATGCAGGAAATCCAATCAAGTGAGAATGTTGCGGATTTGTTTACTAAGGCCTCGCTAGGACCAAGTTTTGATAAACTTGTTTGTGGTATTGGTATGAGAAGACACAAAGAGTTGTTGTCTTCAGGGAGGTATATGTGATCTTCATATATGTTCATCGTTATCATGTTCCTAAGAGCTGCAGGCTTCCTCATACCATCAGACATATCGTAGGAGAGATTGTATATTGGCCCATTTCTGAGCCCCTATTATGTGTGGACACTTTACCTAAACAAAGACTCATTAGAGGGCTGTCGGCCTACAAGGTCTATTACTTAGTTTAGTCTTGTATTGCTTATTCATGCATGAAGGGAGAGCTCCTCCTCCTATATAAAAGGAGACATGGGGTTTTCATTGTACACACAAGCCTACGGGCAAAGAGCAAGGTTGTGAGAATCTTGATTCTAGTCATATGATCCTACGTTTCTACAACTCAGATTGACTAGACCGATCCGATCCTAAGGTAGAGTCTTAATTTGGTAGAATCTTAATAATATTACCATTCTAACAAAAAAAATTATAGGTTCATGATCAAATTTTTGTACGATCCTACCTACCAGATTCTAGTGATTTATCATAAATAATTATTTGCATATGTCCCTTTCATTGTAAATTTTTACTTTATATTTCTTCATGTCCATTATAATTTGCATAAATAACAAACGATATTTTCTTTGCACTACATTTTGGTAAACAAAAGTTATAAAAGTGTAGTTTTAAAAATGAATAAGTGTTAAAATACAAGGTAGATTTTAAAAATGTTTCTTTGATAGAACCAGATAGGATCTTATATTCTACATAGATCCTACGATTCGTGATCCAACTGAAGAACCTCCTATCTGATTCAGGATCGCGATTATGACAACCTTAGCAAAGAGATCAATAAAAAGAGAAGACTGAGACTACATCTTTCTATTCTTATCTATTGTTTATTATTTGTTAGTCGAGAGTTTCGTTCATCGGCAACGCAACCTTGATTATACAACACAGTACACTTTTTGTTCATGATCTATCCTGAAGAATAATCCAAGAAAAGACATGATGGATGGCACTGCACCATGCATGTACTGAAGAAAAATCATGTTGGAACCATGCTCATGCACGCACACGTCTATTTCCCTTTTCTAATTGACATTTAATTATATTGGTCGAATTATTGTATGTACTATGTACATATCGGTGATTTATTGCATATGTTCAGACGTATATATCAATCACACAGGCAGGCACATGTGTAGTTCCATGCATATCATTCTTCCGAGGCTAGCTAACCACCAGATCACTTCCAGCGACTGATTCTGAAAAGACACCGTGTTAATTGATCACTGTTTGTGTTAGTTTAATTTTGATTCTGTGTGTACATGTTTTTAAAGGAAGCATGTAAGACGTTTAATTTTGATTCTGTGTGTACATGTTTTTTAAGGAAGCATGTAAGATTAGTTCGTACTAGCTAGCTAGCTGGTTACAGGCCATGTCCACTAATTCTGGTCATGATGTTGTTCCATAACTGGTTGAGCTTGTAGCAGTGCACTGCTGAGAGATGCATGCAACACGACAGGTTGATTAACCAGCTACCAGACAGCCTGGAGCCCACAGGGATTTGGAACTATCACAGCTCACAAGGCGTGTAGTAAAGTCACTCCCAATACAGTATGACTATGGAGTGTCTGAGGTGAAGGAGAAATTAAAGAAGAGGGAGATGGGAGTAGTGTCTCAAATAATATATTGTGTAGGATCGGAAAGTCGAATAAAGGGGTGGATAGATGTTTTTTGATTTTTGATTTTAATCAAATTCAACACGCACTTTTCTTCAATAGCTATGAAAGCTAAGAAGATCAGTAAATGCACAGAGGAAGTCTTGTGCTGAATCCGATTACCCTCTTAAACACAAGATTCAATAATGGAGATTTGATCTCACTGGACCGGTCTGACAGACGGCCAATTGGCGGTCTGACCGACGGCCAACTGGCGGTCCGAATAGCTGGCGGTCTGACCGCCGTTGTAGAATCGGTCGGACCGATTCAGTCCAGAACCACTGTAGACCACCCGAAACCAAAACGAAAATTGGTCCAACTTTTTATTCAACTGATGAAACTTGACCAAAATTAGAACACACCTCCCTAAGGATATCTGGAACCTATTCCTAGCGACGATCGTCTAGATCCATGTCAAATAATTGATCTTTTTAGGTTTTACCAAAGGAGTGTTCAAAACCTAGTAAAATGAAAAACTTGATCCAAATCTTGATAGTGAGGGATTGATGATTTAGATGGTCCTAGGAGTATTCCCACACATCATAGCAAAGAAAAAGAGGTCAAGAGACCAACCAAAAACAACCGGATCAAGGAAGCACCAAAATCACCAAAAGAGAGAGGAAAACACATGAGACCTCATCTTAGAACAAGCATCCATTGATTGATTCAAGATGTTGCTTGCAAAACCACTCCCTCAAGGAGGACAAGAGCTCAATCCAAGATCACACACACAAATCTCCTCTCTAGAGCCTAGTCTCTCTTCTCTTCTTCAAACCCTAACCCTAACTCGGGTTTTTACAAATGAAGTGCTTGGGGGTTTTTCAACTCCCCCTTTCTATTTATAGGGAGGTCTAGGCTTTAGAGAGAGTTCACTTAATGGGCTCCCGTTAAGGCCCAAAACACACGGGACACAAACACACATATTACAGTTGAAGCAATCGCCTGCTTCACCACGTGTAGGTTGATCAGCGGCTCTCATCATATCGGCAAGTCTTTCCCGTCCGAATCCTATCAGAACCTCCAAGGCACTTGCACCGACCCCGCGCCGCTTGATCCAACCAGCTGCAACGAACTGCCCGTTCGAACAATCATGTCCATTCTGCACCATGCTTGAGTCACACGACTCAACCCGGCATCCATGATCATTCTGGACCTTAGCTCTCCAAGCTTAGTCCCGATCCTCCTCGCCGTTGACGTCGTTGACCTGCAAGCCACCTGCACTGCAATAGACAAAGAAATCGTCTACATGAACAAGTTCTTCACAACTTAACCCACGTTAGCTCAACCATGCAATATGCAACATTAAACCATTGAAACTCATGCACTAGACACAATCGAAACACAACAATGCCAAGTTGGCCGAAGAACAAGTGGAATCCGGTCGACCGCCGTACCTGGCCGATCGGACCGATTTCCAACCGGTCTGATCGATTTCATAACTTCGGTCAGACCGCCCAAAATGACTTAGCCAAAATTTTATCGTGAAAAACCGAAACTCTCTGGAATTTTTAACTCAATAGAACTTTTGACTGAAAACTCCAAAAACATATGAGACCAAGTGCAGGAGACTCCCCTCTCTTGCCTACATACTCTATTTTTGGCCTAGCCCCAAACTCTACCACAGGTTTTGACCGGTCGGACCGCTGCACATAGCCGGTCGGACCACCCCACGGCCGGTCGGACCGGCGATTCTGCCTGTCGAATCGATCCACGGGAGGTCTGACCGCAAATGCTGCCGGTCTGACCGCCTGAGGTCTGAACAGCACAGGAGCTTTTTCGAAAATGCGAGATTCGTCAAACCAACAATACCATTGCCAATTGACTCATCATCCTAAGATCATGCACATATCCCCACGATATCCACATATTTCTTAGGCACACAAACTAACACACAAGACATAAAAAAATACATTTGGGAGGGGAGTTGTCTACCTCCTCCTTACTCCACTCCGGCCTGTCACGCTGTTGTGCCGCTCCACGCCGGGCTGCTCCACACAACGCCCAGATTCGTCGACGAGCACCACCGCATGTCGGCCGTTGCATCCCATGCCGCACCACCAGTTCACGGCACCCGCCAAGTCGCCCGCGTGTCGTGCTGCGATCACTCACTACATCGCCATCCACCGGCGTCATCTTAGATCGGGTCGGATCTGGGCACTGCCGGTGGAGACCCGGTTAGATCTGGGAGAAAATAGGCGAAGGAGGGGGAGGAATAAACCGAGGGGAGACCGAGGCAACCGGTGAGGATGGACGAGGTGGCTGGTCGGTGAAATTTCAGAGAGAGAGAGAGCAGGAGACGCCAGTGGTGGTGAGGAGGGAGAGAGAGGGAGGACATGGGAGAAGATTGCATTTATTATTTAGGCCCACCGGTAGAAACTATACATTGAGAATGTTGTATCTACTGTTATTTTTCTAGGCAGGGGCGGTCCCAGCTATCGGGCAAGGTTGGGCGGTCGCCCGAGGTAGCCAGCACCGGCGGAACACCCCCCCTCCCTCACTCCCGAGCACCGGCGGTAGCGAGCCACTAAAGACAGGAGCTCGATCTGGTGACGGAGGAGGCCCAGAACTCCCAAAGCCCAAAGGCCCACACTAGTCACCACACCAATACACCTTGTCACTCAATCCCTCTTCTAGAGTTTCAGTCTTCCCCTAGTTTCTAACCCTAGGCGCAGCTGCACAGGCAAGGGCAAGGCGAAGGCAGCGCGCTGTCGGGCGACGTAGGCACGCAAGGGCAGGGCGGCATTGCGAACCGACGAAGGTTGTGCCTACTTTACTCATGCTCGTGCGGCGATGGCGTAGGCATGCTCGTGTGGGCGGTGGCTCGGCGTCTGGGTGAGTGCACAGGCAGCAGGCTAGGACACTCGAGGCCATGGGGGCTTCAAGCAGCCGGAGGTGCATAGGTCTAGTGCGGCTCGGTCTTGTGCCAATCGATCTCGAAAACGATTCTTGCGACGGAGATCATGCCAAAAATGGGGAGTTGAGGTGGTTAGATTCTGTGGCGCCATTCGTCGATATATGCTTATATTTTTCTTATGAAAACTCAAAAGTACTTTTTTCGAGAAAAGGTACAATTTTGTAGAGATGTTTGGGTTTTCAGGTTCTTGTCGTCCTTGAATCTATAGTCTTCTGTGATTTTGTTCAATGTAGATGAGTTCTATACTCCAATTTGGGATGTGCTAGTGTTGGGTTGGTCGGATTTCATTCGATGATAGAGAGGATTTTAGAAAGCAATGGCCTTTGTTATTCTTCTGTTATGGAAATCCAATGTTAATTAGTACTCGATTAGGTAATAGAAACTAGAAAAAATAGAATTAGTCTTTGCTAGTTTGATTTCTAAAAAATGAAAATGTACATAGGAGCTGGAGGTGGAGTCTTAAAGACTGACTTAAACCCATGAACTTTTGTTTACAATATCTTTCGGTACGCGTATATTTAGGAATTTTGCTCAATCCTGTCCAATATTGTAGTTTTTTTTACTGCTTTCAGTATACTACCAAAGTGATGGTAACTTAAAAAGTGTGTATTTACGTAATTACCTTGCTATTATGTATTAGTCTTGGTCTAGTCCTCCCTAGCTTAGATTTTTTTCTGGATCCGTCACTGTTTCTAGGGACGTGAAGGGCAGTAGACATGACTTTGCTATGTCTGCATTGGGAGTGCCCTAACACACCACTTAAAAATGTGAATTAAGTCTCTATATATATGCATGTAATGAACCTCGCAAAGTGATCATGGCTTCTTCCGTCTCTGCTGTGACGATCTTGCTGCTGGGCCTGGCCGCGGCGGCTTCGGCTCAGCTGTCGGCGACGTTCTACGGCACGTCGTGCCCGAGCGCGCTGGCGACGATCAGGAGCGCCGTGTCGGCGGCGGTGAGCAGGGAGCCCCGCATGGGTGCCTCCCTGCTCCGGCTTCACTTCCACGACTGCTTTGTCCAAGCAAGTGAACTACATCATCATATGTATCGTTCATCTCTCTCGCTAGTTTTTAGCGCGCGCACGCTCTCTCTCTCTCTCTCTCTCTCTCTCTCTCTCTCATGCATGCATATCCTATGCTTCCGTACGTGCCTCTTGATCAGTACACAATTATCTTCTGACATATACTACACAACAACTCCTATCTCTGATAAATACTTCGATCCGCATATGAACTCACGTACGTACGCTGCTTTTTGAATTTTTTCCATCCATGTTCTTCCGTTGCTAGTTTGATCTCTGATGATGTGACCATGCATGATAGATGTTTTGATCTAGCTGTTGACTTGTAACACCAGCAGCTAGCTGGTGTGATGTGTACGTACATGTATCATGCATACTGTCATGTGAATTTACCCTGTAGTGAGAGCTAGCTGGCCTGCATGTTGTGGCGTGACTGCAGGGATGTGACGCGTCGGTGCTGCTGGCCGACACGGCCAACTTCACGGGGGAGCAGGGGGCGTTCCCCAACCGCAACTCGCTCAGGGGATTCGACGTCGTCGACGGCATCAAGGCGCAGGTCGAGGCCGTCTGCGCGCAGACCGTCTCCTGCGCCGACATCCTCGCCGTCGCCGCCCGCGACTCCGTCGTCGCCGTAAGGCCACCAAATCAAACTCCTATATACATATAACTGCAAACGAATGCTCCTATATTTCTGCAATCATCCATAGATTTTTTGTAACCTGCAGTTAGGAGGGTCGTCATATACGGTGCTCTTGGGCAGGAGGGACTCCACCACCGCGAGCCTCTCGCTGGCGAACAGCGACCTCCCTCAGCCGACCTCCGACCTCGCTGATCTCATCGGCAACTTCTCCCGGAAAGGGCTCAGCACCACCGACATGGTTGCACTCTCAGGTACACGAATGCATGCACCGACATGCATATGCAGTATAAACTGCGAGATTTTGATTTTAATTTTCACATAGAAAGCTGAATAGTAAGTAGATAAAAGATGTCCGAGTAGAAAAAGGGCATGCATGTGTTGTAATCTATATGTTCATCTCTGAATTGACCGATCAACAAACTATAATTAATTCCCTACACCCTAAACGCCCAAGCCACGACCCATGGTCCCATTGCTACGCTGACAAGAGTGACAAGATGACCATGACAACCCTACCTTGTATTTGTACATACGTATATACGCTGTAAGTAGTAATTAAATACTTGCGCACGTTCGTGTGTATATATACGCAGGAACCCACACGATCGGGCAGGCGCAATGCTCCAGCTTCCGGAGCCGGATCTATGGCGAGTCCAACATCAACGCGACGTACGCGGCGTCGCTCCAGGCCAACTGCCCGCAGTCCGGCGGGGACGGCAACCTGGCGCCGCTCGACGCGGCGACGCCCAACGCCTTCGACAACGCCTACTACGGCAACCTGCTCTCCCAGCGCGGGCTGCTCCACTCCGACCAACAGCTCTTCAACGGCGGCTCCACCGACGCGCTCGTCCGCACCTACGCGTCCAGCGCCGCGCAGTTCAGCGCCGACTTGGCATCGGCCATGGTGAGCATGGGCAACATCGGCGTGCTCACCGGGTCGCAGGGGCAGATCAGGCTCAGCTGCTCCAAGGTGAACTGATCGAGCGAAAAGCCCAGGACCACAAAAGTAAATGCGTGGAGCATATTTATGCAGTTGGTGTTGAATTAATCTTGTTTAGAAAGTTTGTTTGCTTTTCGTTTTTAGTTTCCTACTATAAATCCGAGTAGGTTTCCTACGTGAAACAGAATTGGATCAAGGATCCAAGTGCTAAGCCTATATAAAGAGCACCTATGGCTTTGTATTTTTCACAACAGAAGAAGCAAAACATTACAAAGTAATATAATATGAGTTCAAGCAACAAATAATAGAAGAAGAAGTTTCGGTGCGTGAGGCTTCAGCAACGTGTGCGTGTGTTCATCTACCGATCGGCTGAAACTTCTTTGGTTTATTTTCAACAATTGGTATCAGAGCCAATGTCAATCGTTCCTCTGGGCGAGGCGGCGCGAGAGAGCAGCGGTGGGCTGTTCCAGTACCCGCAGCTGACGGCGACAAACTACATGTGCTGCGTGATTCGGGTGCAAGCGATGATGGAGGATCAAGGCGTCTGGGAAGCAATCGAGCCGGCGGTCGGGGCGGCCGTCGACGCGAAGAAGGACAAGAAGGCGAGGTCGCATCTTCTCCAAGCGCTCCCGGAGGACCTCCTGATGCAGGAGGTAAGGAAGAAAACGGCGAAGGAGGTTTGGGACTGCCTCAAGATAAGGTTCATTGGCGCGGATCACGTCAAGAATGCGTGGCTGCAGACGTTGAAGAATGACTTCGACATCATGCGCATGAAGGAGGGAGAAACCCTGGACCAGTACGCCGGAAGACTCAATGGCATGTCCGTCAGGTACGCCAACCTGGGGGCGATGCTCGACGATGCCGCATTGGTGAAGAAGCTATTCGACACCGTGCCGGATCGATTCCTGAGTGTGATCGCCGGGATCGAGCAGTTCTACGACTTCGACACCATGCCATTCGAGGAAGCCGTGGGACGACTAAAGACTTATGAAGAGCGCGCACGTCTGGCGGCAACAATAACAGCAATGGCGATAGCCAACTCCTACTTACTCAGGTCGAGTGGCAGGCACGGCAGAAGAAGGATGATGGTGATTCCTCGTCAAGCAACAAGGGAAAATCCCACGCTCTTGAAGATAGCAGCAATCGCAGCCGGGTGGACGTGGACGCAGGTATGAGCAAGGCGACAGAGGAGAACGTGAAGATTGGGCTAGGCAAGACGATGGTGACAGATCCCGTGACAAGTCACATATCAAGTGTTTTAAATGTGATAAATACGGTCACTACGCGTCAGAGTGCCGCAACCACATAAAGTGCTTCAACTGTGATAAATATGGGCACTATGCTTCGGATTGCCAAAACAAGAAGAAGAACGAGGAGGCAAACATCACCCGAGCTATTGAAGACTACGAGTCGGCCCTGTTTCTCTCCTTATGTGTCAACCAGGCGCCAGTCATGGTGATGTTGAACGAAGAGAACGTAGTTCCTAAACTACGCACAGAGGGAGGAAACCATGATCATACTGATGAGTGGTACTTAGATAATGGAGCAAGCAATCACATGACGGGAGATCGCTCCATGTTCCATGAGCTTGATGAGAAGATTTCGGGCAAAGTCAAATTTGGCGACGGCTCCACGGTGCAAATAAGAGGCAAAGGATCAATGCTATTGCAATGCAAGAACGGTGATCAGAGGATGCTGACTGAAATCTATTATATACCAAGTCTGTGTAACAACATACTCAGTCTTGGGCAGTTGGCGGAACGGGGGTGTAGGGTGGTGCTGCAGGATGAGTTCATGCGTGTCTATAACAAGAACAAAGATCTGTTGATGAAGGTGAAGAGATCCCCGAACCGGCTATATAAAATTTCCCTGAAAGCTTGTAAACCGGTTTCTGTGAAGGACAGTCTGTAGGAGACAGAGTGGAACTGGGGAGTAGAGTCAGGACAGGAAGTCTCAGGCATTGTTGATCTCACCGGCCAAGGACATGGCGGGACCCAAGGACGGCACGCGTTGGCACAATAGGCGAAAGCGGAGCCTCGGGGGTGCAGCGAGGAAGGCGCAGGGGCACTCAAGAGGACGGTAAGTCCCACGCGCATGCAGTTACTGCTGGAGGAACCAGCGGCTCAGGTCAAACCCATGGACCCTATCGGCATGCAAGCACAGCTGGAGGGAGAGGCGGTGTAGTCTCAACTAATATGTACGAAGAAAAGTGAGCAGTTTTGGTCCAAGAGAGAGGGGTAAGAGGCTCAGGTAACAGCGAAACCCAGGCGGTCGTGGGAGCAGGTGCTCAAGCCCAGGCAGTCGTGGGAGCAGGTGCTCCAGCCCAGGCGGGCGTGCAAGGAAGGACGAGTTCAGTCCAAGTGCGAGACGCGGCAAGCGTTGGTTTGTGCATAGCTCAGGATAAAGCAAGCGCAGGCAGTAGAGCGGTATTGGCCCAGGAAGGAACAACGCACAGGAGTGCAGGTAAAAGAGGAAGACTTGGAAATTCGGATAAAAGAGAAGATCGGCGTGATCAAGATGAAGAAACAAGATTAAAGGGGGTGATTGTTAGATTAATCTTGTTTAGAAAATTTGTTTGCTTTCCGTTTTTAGTTTCCTACTATGAATCCGAGTAGGTTTCCTATGTGAAACAGAATTGGATCAAGGATCCAAATGCTAAGCCTATATCAAGGGCACCTATGGCTTTGTATTTTTCACAACAGAAGAAGCAAAATATTGCAAAGTAATACAATATGAGCTCAAGCAACAAGTAATAGAAGAAGAAGTTTCGGTGCGTGAGGCTTCAGCAACATGTGCATGTGTTCATCTACCGATCGGCTGAAACTTCTTTGATTTATTTTCAACAGTTGGCCCTATATATTTGTTGGGCTCTTTCTTGGATCGTCAAGTGGCAATATCGATCCGTGCATGAAGTACTTACTTATGTATGTGCAGGCGTCAATGCAAAGTCACGCAGGATTAAGGATTTCCTTTCCCCCGTCTCGTTTATGGCATCGTGTTGTTGTGGCGTACCAAGTGAGATACCAACCAGCCACAATCCTGGTCGAAAGCTTAGCGATTGCTTAGCATGCTTTGTAAGAAACTCTTATATGAAACGTTGAGTACGAGTACTGATCTTTTCGTCAGAGCGAGGAAAAGCAGTCTCAGAACAGCTACCAAATACTAGTAGGTCCACCTACTAAACACACATTCTAAACACCTATAAGCACCCCCACCTGCACGGCTGCACCCCTTAAAAACGTAAAATAAATCGTCGATCCTTAAATTTGTCTTGAGAGGCATACTTCAAGTATGCCTCTAAAAAAGTATGCCTCTAAACTCATAAATGGTACATCGTAAGTCTCTAAACTTGTTAAGTAATTCACCCAAAGTTGGTACATCCTAAGGCTCTAAACTTATTAAGTGATTCACACAAAGTTCGGATTCAACCAGAACAGATAATAAGCTGAGTTGGCATGTTGACTCAAAGTATAAATGCTACATTTCAAAAAAAAATGACATAATATTATTTTAAAACAAATTTTAACAAATAAATAGTCATTTTTTACAAAACTAGGCTAATATCGCCATTTGAAATGACGAAATTGTCATATCGCCATTCGAAATGGCGATAGTAGTTCCAAATGGCGGCAAAATCTACTCTAAAATTATAGCATAACTCACTTTTATTCGAAAAAAAAAGAAAAGGGGAGGGAAGGGAGAGGGTAGAGAGGGTATAAGGGAGGAGAGAAGCTAGCGAGCGCTACTCATCCGGTCGTCCAACTTTCAGGTAATTTTTTTAAACCCAATGGATTACATAGTTTTAGATGTACGATTACATAGTGTAGTATGTTGTATATAATCCTTTTGAGTGGGTAGTTTAGTTTTAGATATGTGGTTAATCATGGAAATCTTGTTTACGGTGCAGTACATTAAATATGTTGGACGCCGCCAATTTCAAAATTTACTACGATCAAGGGACTATTCTTGAGGGTCCCAAGGGAATTGATTTACGTTATTTCCAATCGGCAACCATGACCTTAACAAGACCAAAGCAACATATATGGGAAGCTGTGATACGGTGGTTGTTCCACACATTCGATTTGGACCATGCTATGTATGATCTGAGATTGAGTTGCCTTGCCAACCGAGCACCACATAGCACATATTGCGAGTTAGTACAGCTCAAGGGAACAAGGTTATATCAGTTGTATGTACGCAGGGCGAGGGAAGAACGGTGGGATTTGGTCCTTCAAGTCCAGGCATATGTCAAGCCCACTCCTACATTATGGTTGAACAAGAAGGGGGTGGTGATGGCAAGAAGAAGTCGGGACTCCAGCCACAATGCAACGCACACAATGGTCGAAGGTCCGGGAGTTGCTGATGTTGTCGATGAAGGCAGTGTGGAAGGAGCTCCTTTAGTCAAGCAAGCTAGTGGGCTTGCTGACGAGGGTGAGGAGCTAAAAGCCCTAGTGCAAAGGACGGATCTCGAAGACCTGGACTACATGGCATTGTCAGAAGATGAAGGATACAACGATGAGGGTATTGTGGAACAACAGACAGTTCCATTCGAGTGGAACACATACTAGTTCGACAACCTCATCGTTAACGCAGGCTACTGTGTGCCTTGGGAGTACGAGCAAAGCGAGGTCAGGCAAGAAGCTATGTACAAATGCAAGGAAGCCATGTAGGACGTGGCCTTGTTAGTGCGGTGTACATTCATAGTTGTCAAGTCTAACCCAAGATGCTACGACGTGAAATGCGACATAGATGGATTCCCTTAGCGAGTACACGTATTTCAGCCTAAGAGGGACACCTACTGGAAATACTCTATAGTGGTCCCTCATACATGTGTAGTAGATGAGTCAATGCAGTTCCACAAGAACTATCATCGGGCTTCATCGCAAACACCATGTACAGTAAGATTGTGGATAATCTAGATTTTGAGCCACTATCCATCATTCGGGCGATTGGGGCAAAATTCCAGCACACAATCAGCTATATCAAGACATGGAGAGAAAAATAGAAAGCATTGAATCAAGATTCGGTGCTTTCGAGGACTTCTACCATAACCTTCCTGGCCAACTCCGGATCATACAGACAGGAATCCGGTACTCAAGTCGCCATTGAAGATTCCACGCATCCGAAGTGGCACAATAAGGGGTACTGAAGCGAGTATTCTTCGCCTTTGGTCCATGCATCAATGCATTCTGGCACTGTCATCCAATCTTGTGCATGTATGATATATTCCTGACTGAAAAGTACAAAGGATAGATATTGACTGCAATAGCGATGGACGGGAACAATCAAGTTCTTCATGTGGCATTCGCATTCGTTGAAAGCGAGAACACGGACAGCTGGTTGTGGTTCCTAAGGAATTTGAGGATTTCTATTGTACAAGACCATCCTAACGTATGAGTCATACATGATCGGCATGCGGCCCCACTGAATGCAATAACTCAGTTACAACAAGGGGAGAACAAACCACTTCTATGGGTGGATTTGTAGAGCAGATGTTGCATGAGACACTTGGGTGCAAACTTTTACAAGCAGTTATGTCCCACTATATATTTTCTGGCCAGTTTTCCCTTTTCATATAGTAGGTTCAAGATCCATATATCATTAAGTCCTAGTGAGTTTTGACATCACTACTAGAAAACTAGGGATTTTATGTAAGCAACTCATTGCTAATCATATCTCATATGACCCTAGTTTGTTGGGTGGCATCTCTATACCCCGGCAACCAACATTATGCCCCAAGGCCCAAAACTGTTTTGATAGCCTTGTTAAGTTAAACCAATACTATGCATGTGGGTGTCTCACACCTACCCCATCTTATTAAGATAGTTAATGATACCCTACTTTGGTAGGCCTACCAATTAACGATCAAAATCGTGATGGTTGCAGCAATTGAAAATGTATCAAATTTACTTAATTTTTATTGAATGATACTACTCTATCATGTTAAAACATCTAATGATAAAACATGATCAATAGCATGACATGAATAAACATTCACAGATAATCATATTAAACTGTGAAATAGTATGGCCCTTAATATGAAGATCCCATCACCATGTTTCCTGTCCTCCGAGCCATCATGCTTGAAATCTCTGACCGTATTCATCTACTAAGCAATTACTCATAAAAGGTAGCAATGAATTGCAAAGGATAATATCAAGCATCACACGTCAGCATGCATACTGTTACACAACAATATGTAGCTCGATGGCTATCACACAGCATGACATGCAGGCCATATAAAATCCATACACTCATCATATACACAATGGGTCATACTATTCACATCAATCCCTACAAAAGGTGTTATGTATATAATCCAATTCTATCTAGTGACATGAATACATATTACCATATAATACGACCACAATTACCTAGCACGGCGGTCCCGCTAGCCGGTTAGTGGGTGGGGTTCAAAGGGACAACACCCTCGCGAATCAAGGGTAGTGCCCTTGGAAAAAATTTCCCAGGACATGAATCTTATTCATGTAATCGAGCCATGAAAATCATCGGATTAATCATATTAACCCTATTTCGAACCAATCTGATCACCGCCAAATACGATAATGCACTACGACATACTCGATGGCGGAATTCCAACCAGTAGAAGTATCATGCAAGGCGGTCGTAAACAAGTTAAGTAAATCATCTAGTGCTTTCGACTCATACCTCCCGCAAACCCATCTACTATCGCCAAAAACTGATTGATCTTATCAACCAGTGTCTAGATCTTTCCATCCATATGATCCGACCAAGGTTATCCAACCAAACCAGTAATAGATCCAATCTAATACTGCCACATATCAAGTATATATGACCGATCTAGATCAAAGACTACACAAGATAGCTCTGATACCACTGAAGGGATACAGGTAGGCTACGCTAGCTGGCAATTCAAAAATTCTACCACGTAAACCAGGATGTCATGCAAGCTAGAGATCATAGATCGTTACCTGTAACATCCCAAATTTCAGAGTTTTAAAAATCTTTTAAATAATGGTAGCAAGAAAATTCACCATTTGGATTTATTTGAATATTAATTTAAAAAGCTTAATATGGACTTTAAGGACAAATTGATTTAATATGCTTAATCCCAACATCAACAATTGTCAAAACTATTTTATTTAGACTCTATATGCTTGGATATATTTTATAGAATTTTCTGGAATTTTCCCAAAGTCATTTGCTATTTTCTAATTACTATTTGTATTTTCTGGATTTATTTAAAAGAAAAATCTATTTGTCTTCCGCGGAACAGTAACTGGGCCGAAACCCAATCACTATTCCAATCCGGCCCAACTCCCGCAGCCCATTCCCGCCTTGAGCCCTTGGATCACCGCCGCGTGTCCCCTTCGCATGATCGCGACGCTGCCAAGGCTTCGCCCGCCTCGCTTGTTCTCACCATGGATCTCCATCGCCGGCCGCCGCTTCGCCACTGCTCGCTTGTTTCGCTGGCCGGTGGACTCCGCCAGACGCCTACCGGCGTCGTCTTCCTCCCGATCTCTCGCGCTGCCTCCGCTTCTTCACTTGCCGCCGTTCCGCTCGGGACTCGCGGCCTCGGCTATAAAAGCCCCGAGCCCCAATCTCTTCGCTCTCTCTCCTCCTCCAACCCCGAAGTCGCCTTCCTCGCCCTCGTCTCCGTTGCGCGGCATTGCCTGTAAGACCGCCGGCCGCAACCTCGCTACCACCGCTTCCGCTGTCTCCAGAGCTCGCTGGCCGTGCAACCACCGCCCCGAAAGCGCAATAGCACGCGAGCTTCATCTCGCCACTGCCGCCGCCGGAGCCCCTCCTTCGCCGCTGCCGCCGTCCGACAACCGCCCTAAATCACCGCCGCCGCCTCCTTCGCCGCCGCCGGTGATTCATCGCCGCCGAGCCCGCCACCACCCGCAATAGCCTTCGCCGTGCCTCCGTGGTCCCATTTGCTACCTTGCCGCCATCGACTGTCGCCGCTGTTCGCCGCCGCCGCCGGCCGTAAGGTCATCGGCCGAGCCCTCCCTCTGTTCACCCCTCTCGCCGACGTGGCGCCTGTGTCACCACCATGATCGCAAAGATCGGCCGAGGTGGTGCTCGCGTGTGCGTCGCTACCGCCGCGTGGAGCCGCCCACCGCCACTCACCCTCGGCTCGGTGGATTTGGTCCACCGTGGCGAGAGGTCGACGATGGGTCCCACTGTCCACCGGATTTTAATTCTTTTTTCGGAAATTCTCGCATGACGCAAGCATTGCGCAATAATCCGAATTTCCTTTATAAAAATAATTCGGGAAATTCGAGAAAATCCAAATTAGGGTTTAATTGATTTTCAAATCTTCCAAAGCCCATATCTTTTGCATCTGAAGTCCAATTGAGCCCATTCAAATTTGTAAATTCATATAAAATTAAGATCTATTTAATGGTGAATTTTATTTAATTTTTGGAGTTTTTTTTGCCTCTGTTATTTATTTGTTTTGTTTCTTTTGTCTTGTTTGCGAGTAGACGTCGATACTTCGGGGAATTTTACAGAAGAAGGAGCACCTCAAGACCAAGACCAATATCTAGATCTATTCCAAGGCAAGTTATACCTTTGATCATTTTGGACCCAGTTTTCAAAATACTTTGTTTCAATGTATTACATTCTATATCAAGTAATTATTTAAATGCTTTTGGGTATAGTTATTAATCCAAATTGTTATGCCACATTGTCTATTGTATGCCATAATCTTTTGTCACCCTAGGTTGGTTAATTATTAGTTGGTATTATCGTGGCACCAACGTGGGTTGGTTAGATACGATTAGACTGCTTAGCCATGCCACGAGTCATCATTTCATGTGAGAGTTGCAATTATAAACTTGACTAAGTGATTATGGAACTGTGTGATGAAACTCTGTGTGCTGTGTGCTGTTACTCGTTGATAGCATGTGTTGCACTTAATCAACAGGGTGGGAAAAGATTTAGACTGAGGCAAGTGGTGGATTCTGTGTGAATGGTGGAGCTGTGTGCTTATTAAACTTTGTGATTTGGGTAAAACAGGAAGTCTTGCCTTGGTCAATTAAGGACTTAACTTTGTGCGCCATTGAACTGGGTCTTACTGTACGACCACATGCCTAGTATGGGCTGGGCCTGACTTAGTAAGTTATGGAGTCTTGACATTGACAACTCAGGTTGTATTTAAGCTATGTGATGGGCTGGAGGTGTGTACCGCTGTGTTTGGGTCACATCGCGGACGGTTCATTGCATCCCCGCCCAATGGTGTGTGTCGCTCCAAGGGCCGTGTGTACAAATTGACGTGAGAAGCACACCAGAGTGTCATTGTTTGAGATGAAGTTTCAAAGGTTTTGTTATAGTCGATGATCGCTACATCGATTGTATTGTGTGGGTAAAGTGTACAAACTCGCAGAGTGTTTAAACCAATCTATTGAATAGCCGCGTCCTCTGCTATGGACATGCACGGAATTTCACACGAGGGTAGACTTTCATAAAAACAATTGGGAAGGGTCAGCTGTGTGAGATAACTTGTTCAGCTGTGTGAAAGAACTTGATTAGACTGTGTGTCCTTTGTGAAATCAATTGTTAACTTATTATTGTCTATTTGTTTTGAATTATGCTTTCAATCTATTATTTGTATTCAATTGCAAATGTTGCATTTCGCAAAATAACCACGAAGCCATTTCTTTGGAATAAGCCATCATGTATAAATGCATTCTGCGGTATGACTTATGTAGTACGGTGTGTACTCACTCTTGCTAAACAAATCAACGTATGGAGGAGTCGTCGCCGCTTTTGAAGAGGAGTTCTACGAAGGTTGAGCGTTAGGGTCTTGATCGATCCATTGCATGTGGTAAATTGATGGGAGCCACCGAGTTTATTTCGCTTCCGCAGTTTATTTCTTTATTGTCACTTTGCATGGTTTAATAAATGTAAAACTCGACCGTAAGGTCCCAACAGATTATTTGTTATTTAAAGGTACTCGCTTATTCTTATATTCGTTGTATGGATGTGATATTTCATCGATGTTGACCTGTGTGCACTAGCGTGATCCTCGACTAGTGCGTAATACACAGAGGGTCCAGATTTGCATATTTGGGTCCCGATAGAGGTGGTATCGAGCCATCCGATCGTAGGTCTTGACCCTAGTTAGATTGGCCGTTCTTAGTGAGTCCAAACTATTTTCTAAAGCAAAATTAACTTGCAAGATTAATTGAACTCCTTAACTCATCTCATGTCTCTCTTGACTCAACTATTGCTAAAATTCTTTCTCTCCCATTGCTTTAAAAGTTGTTTTCATATCCTTGTCCATCTTGATGATGCCTCGCCTTGAGTTATGGAGAGCGCAAGGAGGACTTGCCGAGCTTTGGAAGTTGCTACAAGTACTTGGAGGGTTCGATCGTCCATTGTACCGTGGCGTTGCTTGGATTATGAACGGCCGAGATCGTGGAGTGATCGCCATTTGATTTGTCACGCCAGAGTAACACCAAGGCAAGCAAACCATCGAACATCTCATTTCGAAGGAGTATTTGGATTGAAGCAATCCAGAGTCTTCGCGCCTTGCCATCCCGAGGATCGCAATATCTACTCTCGAGCTTCGTGACACGCTTTTCCGTTATCATCCCCGCACTTCCGACGTGGATCTTGCCGCACGTTTTCCGTCTACGGAGGAGAAGACAACGCCACCGTCGTGCATCTCGCCCAGTTCGCCGCTGCTCAGGAAGAATCGTTGGAGTTAGCCGCCACAGAGCCGAGTGTACCTATGAGACTCTTGAGAGTCAAGAAAGGATCGCCATATTAGAAGAAACTCTTTATGGACGACACGATCACGAAGAAGACACTGAAGAGGAAGATCCAGAAGAAGCTGATGGACCGGCTGAACCAGAAGAGCCAGCAGAGGCAAGCAGAGCTGAAGCACCAAAGAAGACTGCACTGTGGACACTGCTCCTATTGCACCATCCGGGACATCGAGGATCGGTTTGCGAGGATGCCACCACTTTCGAGTCTCAAAGACGGCGGGAGCACCGTCAAGGCTACGGAGGCTATTTAATCGAGTAGTCTGTTCGCGTTGTTTCAGGCTTAGCCAGTTTGATGTCTTGAGTCGCCCTTTAGGCGGTAGTTTTGTGTGCTTAGATTCGTCCTTATTTTTGTGTGCAAGTATGAGCTGCAAAGGCCTTAGGTATTTGTTGCAAGCCATACTATTATCTTAATCAATATAAGAGTTTCAGTTGAGCTTTCTTAAAATATGTTGTTGGGTTTTACCTACCCCGATTAGTTCTACACCTTATCTCGTGCTTGCTACCTTATCTAACCCCTGGAGATTCACCAGATGGTTCAGACTCGTCAAGCTGCTGCAAGTGGTTCCGATACTCCAGTATCAGAAGGACAGGAACAGACCCCCGGAGAAGCAGTTCCACCACAGGCACCTTCAGTCGATCTGCAGAATTTTGGAGCATTCATGACAGCTCAAACCCAGCTGATGTACACCATGATGAATCAGATGCAGGCTATGAATAACCAAAGCAACAACAATCAGCATCACAATGGAACCCCAGTTGCTCATGGTCACAATGGATCATCCAAGTTGGCTGAGTTTATGAGAACCCGTCCACCAACTTTCTCTGGACATGTCTCACCAGTAGAAGCTGATGATTGGTTTCGTGTCATTGAGAGAAAGCTGCTGATCACTCAATGCAGCGATCATGAAAAAGTTATGTACGCCTCTCACCAGATGGAAGGCATTGCCGCCGAATGGTGGGAAAACTTTTGTGCAGCGCATGGAACGCCGCAAGATATTACTTGGGAAGAGTTCACAGCGCGCCGCCAAGATCATGTACCAGAAGGAATCATGGATCTAAAGAAGGATGAATTCCGTGCTCTCAAGCAAGGAGGAATGTCAGTGATCGACTACCTCAATAAATTCTCTCAACTTGCTCGATATGCTGCAGAAGATGTCGCCACTGACAAGGCTCGTCAGAGTCGTTTTCTGAAAGGATTGAACACTGGACTTCAAGTCAACTTGATCGCCCACACCTTTCCTGATTTTCAAGAGTTGATCAACAAGGCTTTGATTCTAGAGGATAAGCGCAAGGAATTGGAAGATCATCGTAAGCGCAGAATGGCTCAGCAAGGAAGTCACCAACCCCAGCTGAGGGCAAGAATGATTCCACCGCAGTTTAGCCGCTTTCCACCACGCACTCGCGGACCACCCGCACCAACTTCAAGACTCGCCCGGTTGCTCGTAACTTCCGCAACCCCGCGCGATCGACCCCAATCCGAAGAAGCAACCCACGAGAATACAACCGAGTTTGCTTTACCGCCGTCGGCCGGGCATTTCGCCAACCGATGTCCGCAGAATGGGACTATCACCCGAAGACGCTTCAACCTTGGGAACACACCACCAAGACACCAAGTACAAGGCAACCATCAAGGAACATCTCAAGCTACCGGACAATCCGGAGGAGCACCGCATCGGTGGTCGAGGCCGTGTCAACCACGCCACTCTAGAAGGAGCCCAAGAAGCACCCGACGTTGTAATGGGTAAGTTCCTAGTAAATTCAAGACTGCATCGATTACATTTGATTCGAGCTTCGCATTCGCTTGTTTCGGAATTTTGCAACTAAGAACAAATTGGAAGTTATGCATCTTAAGCATACTCTGTTAGTCCATCGCTTTGGAGCAGAGCTAAGTTCTAAAGTTGGATGTTTAGGAGCTAGGCTACTCATAGTCGGAGTTGAGTTTCTAGCCAACCTAATAGTTCTAGACACTCGCACCATAGATGTCATCCTTGGTATGGATTGGTTATCCAAACATAAAGCGATGCTAGATTGTGGCCAAGAGCCGTGACAATTGAGGATACCACAGAAAGAAAGTAGAATTTCTAGCCACCTCAAGACGTGATGGACATTTGGTAGTCAACGATGCCAAGACAGTTTCTTTGGAAGACGTACACGTGAGTCGAGATTACCCGGATGTATTTCGTAAGAGTTACTGGGAATGCCACCGACCGTGACATTGAGTTTGTCATCGATCTAGTGCCAGAATAAAGCACCAATTTCAAGAGACCCTATCGGATGCCGGTAGATGAACTTGTGGAAATGAAGAAGCAAATAGAAGAACTACTGGAGAAAGGTTTTGTAAGACCTAGTTCGTCGCCCTGGGGAGCACCAGTTTTATTTGTCAAGAAGAAAGATGGAAGCATGAGGATGTGTATTGATTATCGTTCTCTCAATGAAGTCACCATCAAGAATAAGTACCCATTGCCCAGAATAGATGATTTGTTCGACCAGATGAAAGGAGCCGGAGTATTCTCCAAGATCGATCTGCGATCAAAGTTACCATCGATTGAAGATTTGTCCTAAGGATGTACCAAAGACCGCTTTCTCAACCCGGTATGGACATTATGAGTTTTTAGTCATGTCTTTTGGATTGACTAATGCACCTGCCTATTTCATGAACATGATGAACAAGGTATTCATGGAATACTTGGATAAGTTTATGGTAGTATTCATTGACGATATTTTGGTATACTCAAAATCAGAAGAAGAGCATGCAGAACATTTGAGATTAATCCTAGAGAAGCTCAGAGAACATTAGCTGTATGCCAAGTTCAGCAAGTGTGACTTTTGGAAGAAGAAAGTTGATTTCCTCGGCCATGTGATGACGGTAGAAGGAGTAGCGATTGACCCGTAAAGGTTAAAGTCAGAATGAATTGGGAGCACCCAAGGCGGTTACTCAAATTCGTAGTTTCTTGGGAATGGCAGGATATTATCGCCGTTTTATTGAAGGATTCTCAACGATTGCTAAGCCTCTTACGCAATTGTTGAAGAAAGAGAAGAAATTCATTTGGACCCCAGATTGTGAAGAAAGTTTTCAAGAATTGAAGAAACGTCGACTTCATTGATGCTAGTTTTGCGGATATTAGTAAGGATTTTGATATTTATTGTGATGCTTCGCGTCAAGGATTAGGATGTGTCCTTATGCAAGAAGGAAGAGCTGTCGCTTATACGTCAAGGCAATTAAGGCCTCATGAGGAAAATTATCCTACCCATGATTTGGAATTAGTCGTAGTGCATGCCTTGAAGATTTGGCGACATTATCTCATCGAATCGTTGTGAAGTCTACATGCATCATAAGAGCTCGAAGTACATATTCACTCACCGATTTGAACATGAGATGAGAAGATGGTCGGAATTAATAAAGGATTATAATCTTGGAATCCATTACCATCTGGTAAGGCCAATGTAGTTGAGATGCACCGAGTCGTAAAAGCTACCGCAATGCTCTGGAAGTAAAAGAGATTTGCCCGGAACTTCAGGAGGAATTCCAGAAGCTACAGTTAGAACTTGTTTCTGAGGGATTTGTGGTCAGTCTGGAAGTGCAGTCTACTCTGGAGAAACAGATTCGTGAAGCACAACCCAAGGATTCTGAGTTTGCTGATCTCAAGAAGAAGATGTTAGAAGGAAAATTTAAAGACTTCACTATAGATGATCAGGATATACTGTGGATCAATGGACGTATCTGTGTACCGGATATTGATGGTTTAAGACAACTGATTCTGAAGGAAGCCCATGACTCAAAGTATTCGATTCACCACGAAGTACTAAGATGTATCAGGATGTTAAGAATAAGTTTTGGTGGCCAAACTTAAAGCGAGACGTCGCAGAGTTCGTTGCCTTATGCGACGTGTGTCAGAAAGTAAAGGCCGAACATCAGAGGCCAGCAGGATTGCTACAACCGCTGAAGATACCAGAATGGAAGTGGGAAGAAATCGGTATGGATTTTATTACGGTCTACCCAAGACTCAATCAGTTATGATTCGATTTGGGTAATAGTGGATCGTTTGACTAAGGTTGCCCATTTCTTGCGGTCAAAACCACTTACTCGTGAGACCGCTTGGCGGAATTATATATGTCAAAATCGTCGATACCGCACGGTGTGCCTAAGAAGATAGTGTCAGATCGAGGATCTCAATTCACCTCTCGTTTCGCGTAGTCTACATGAAGCCACAGGAACTCATCCGAATTTGATCGCTTATCATCCACAGACCAATGGACTGATGAAAGAGTCAACCAGATATTAGAAGATATGTTAAGAGCTTGTGCCTTAGCTAATGCTACCAGTTGGGATAAGAGTTTACCGTATGCCGAATTCTCGTACAACAATAGTTATCAAGCCAGTTTGCAGATGTCACCATTTGAAGCCTTGTATGGTCGTGCCTGCAGAACTCCGTTGAATTGGTCAGAGACAGCTGAACGTGTAGTGTTCGGCCGATATTATTGAGAAGTCAAGAACAAGTTGCTATGATCGAGAGAGGTTAAGGATAGCCGATCCGAGCAAAAGAGTTATGCCGATAATCGTCGTCGTGACCTCAGCTTTGAACCAGAGGATTTTGTGTATCTTCGAGTTACTCCGCTCAGAGGTGTTAAGAGATTCCACACCAAAGGGAAGCTTGCTCCAAGGTATGTGGGTCCATTCAAGGTTTTGGAACGCCGTGGAGAAGTTGCGTGCAGCTTGGAGCTACTGCAGATCATTAGCGAGTGCATGATGTCTTTCATGTCTCTCTCACCAAGAAGTGTCTTCGTGTGCTGTAAGAGCGAGACCCGTTGGAGTCAATTGAATCGAAGGAAGATCTCACGTACAAAGAGCGACTGTCAGATTTTGGATGTCGCAGAGCGCCGCACTGAAGCAAGACCGTTCGTTTACGCAAAGTCCGGTGGAGTAACCACTCGGAAGGAGAAGCAACGTGGGAGCGTGAAGAAGAGTTAAAAGCCGAGTTCCTAGCCTTTTCTCTAGCTAGCGGAATCTCGGGGACGAGATTCGTTTAAGGGGAGGTTTGTAACATCCCAAATTTCGAGTTTTAAAATCTTTTAAATAATGGTAGCAAGAAAATTCACCATTTGGATTTATTTGAATATTAATTTAAAAGCTTAATATGGACTTTAAGGACAAATTGATTTAATGTGCTTAATCCCAACATCAACAATTGTCAAAACTATTTTATTTAGACTCTATATGCTTGGATATATTTTATAGAATTTTCTGGAATTTTCCCAAAGTCATTTGCTATTTTCTAATTACTATTTGCATTTTCTGGATTTATTTAAAAGAAAAATCTATTTGTTTTCATGAATGAGCGATGGGGCGAAACCGATCACTATTCCAATCGGCCCAACTCCATGCACCCATTCTCGCCTTAAGCCCTTGGATCACGCCGCGTGTCCCCCTTCGCTTGATCGCCGCCGCCATGTCTTGCTTCGCCCTCGCTTGCTCTCACCGGGATCTCCATCGCTCGGCCGCCGCCGCTTCCAGCCGCGCTCGCTTGCTCGCTGACCGGTGGACCGCCGCAGACGCCACCGGCGTCGTCTTCCTCCCGATCTCTCCGCGCTGTCTCTCGCCCTTCGCGCCGCCGCTGCCGTTTCGCTCGGGACTCGCGTCCTCGGCTATAAAAAGGCCCCGAGCCCCCAATCTCTTCGCCTCTCTCTCCTCCTCCAGAACCCCCGAGTCGCCGTCCTCGCCCTCGTCTCCGTTGCGCGGCATTGCCCAGAAGACCGCCGCCGGCCGCAACTCGTCACCACCGCTTCCACCGCTCTCGAGCTCGTTGGCGTGCAACCACCGCCTCCGAAAGCGCAATAGCACGGCTTCATCTCGCCACCGCCGCCTTCGCCTTCGGGAGCCCCTCCTTCGCCGTTGCCGCTTCGTCCGACAACCGGCCCTCGTCACCGCCGCCGCCTCCTTCGCCGTCGCCGGTGATTCATCGCCGCCCGAGCCCGGCCACCACCCAACAACAGCCGTGCCTCGTGGTCCCATTTTGCTACCTTGCCGCCACTGACTCGTCGCCGTTCGCCGTCGCCGCCGCCGGTAAGGTCATCGGCCGAGCCTCCTCCTCTGTTCACCCCTCGTACCGACGTGGCGCCAAAGTCACCACCACGATCGCAAAGATCGACCGAGGTGGCTCCCACCTGTCAGCCGGATTTTAATTCTTTTTCCGGAAATTCTCGGCTGACGCAAGCATTGCGCAATAATCCGAATTTCCTTTATAAAAATAATTCGGGAAATTCGAGAAAATCCAAATTAGGGTTTAATTGATTTTCAAATCTTCCAAAGCCCATATCTTTTGCATCCGAAGTCCAATTGAGCCCATTCAAATTTGTAAATTCATATAAAATTAAGATCTATTTAATGGTGAATTTTATTTTATTTTTGGAGTTTTTTTTGCCTCTGTTATTTATTTGTTTTGTTTCTTTTGTCTCGTTTGCGAGTAGACGTCAATACTTCGGGGAATTTTACAGAAGAAGGAGCACCTCAAGACCAAGACCAATATCTAGATCTATTCCAAGGCAAGTTATACCTTTGATCATTTTGAACCCAGTTTTTAAAATACTTTGTTTCAATGTATTACATTCTATATCAAGTAATTATTTAAATGCTTTTGGGTATAGTTATTAATCCAAATTGTTATGCCACATTGTCTATTGTATGCCATAATCTTTTGTCACCCTAGGTTGGTTAATTATTAGTTGGTATTATCGTAGCACCAACGTGGGTTGGTTAGATACGATTAGACTGCTTAGCCATGCCACGAGTCATCATTTCATGTGAGAGTTGCAATTATAAACTTGACTAAGTGATTATGGGCGTGTGATGCTGTGTGTGTTTGTGGTTGTTACTCGTTGATGGTATGTGTTGCACTTAATCAACAGGTGGGAAAAGATTTAGGCGAGGCAAGTGGTGGATTCTGTGTGAATGGTGGAGTGTGTGCTTATTAAACTTTGTGATTTGGGTAAAACAGAAGTCTTGCCTTGGTCAATTAAGGACTTAACTTTGTGCGCCATTGAACTGGGCCTTCTTCATGCGACCACATGCCTAGTATGGGTGGGCCGACTTAGTAAGTTATGAAGTCTTGACATTGACAACTCGGGTTGTATTTAAGCTATGTGATGGGTCGGAGGTGTGTACGTGTGTTTGGGTCACATCGCGGACGGTTCATTGCATCCCCGTCCAATGGTGTGTGTCGTTCCAAGGGTGTGTGTACAAATTGGATGGCGATAAAGCACACCGAGTGTCATTGTTTGAGATGAAGTTTCTGAAAGGTTTTGTTATAGTCAGTGATCGCTACACTGATTGTATCGTGTGGGTAAAGTGTACAAACTCTGCAGAGTGTTTAAACCAATCTATTCGAATAGCCCGTCCTCGGTTATGGACATGCTCGGGAATTTCACACGAGGGGTAGACTTTCATAAAAACAATTGGGAAGGGTCAGCTGTGTGAGATAACTTGTTCAGCTGTGTGAAAGAACTTGATTAGACTGTGTGTCCTTTGTGAAATCAATTGTTAACTTATTATTGTCTATTTGTTTTGAATTATGCTTTCAATCTATTATTTGTATTCAATTGCAAATGTTGCATTTCTGCAAAATAACCACAGAAGCCATTTCTTTGGAATAAGCCATCATGTATAAATGCATTCTGTGGTATGACTTGCGAGCAGTTATTTGTTATTTAAAGGTACTCGTTTATTCTTATATTCGTTGTATGGATGTGATATTTCATCGATGTTGACACTGTGTGCACTAGCGTGATCCTGGACTAGTGCAGAATACACAGAGGGTCCAGATTTGCATATTTGAGTCCCGACATTACCACTAGACGCATAGTGCAGCGGAAGAAGAGTTTGAGCAACCAGATCCAACGTAGAGCACGACGATGTAGTGATCGTAGTCGATCGTCTAGCATCCTCATCGCCGATCATCTCCTCCAGCAACCAGTCACGTCCCTTGCGAAGTCGTGGATTGTCCTTTAGCGCAACAGCAACCGCAATAGCACCTCTACAGTATCCACACATCCAAGGATAGAACGTCGTGCGCTGGTGTGCTAGCACCAACTCTCACGGTAGAGCTCGCGAGAAGATGGCGGCTAGGATTTCGGTGGAGTGACTCACGTCACATGTGTCTCGTATATCCCAACAACCTTATGCATCTCCTTATATAGATCCCATGACGGATCCTATCCGAACACATTTGTTCCAACTCGTTAAGTGTTTAACCCGGTAGATTCATGCGTAATCGGTTGTGACTCGAACCCTTTCGATCACGAGTCGTTAGCGGTTCCTAGCAAGACATAATGATTTCGAATACACATAAATTATATCAAACAAACCTTAATGAAATATGATCTACGACCAGGTCCTCATCACTTATGACTAGCTCATATCTTTATACGACCAGTTCATATTTAGTCCTGACTAGGTCGTAACTCCTTACAACTAGTTTATGACCAGTTAGTGATCGTGTTCGACCACTCTACGACCAGCTCATATCTCCATACGACTAGTCCGTATATATTTGAACTCAACGACCTGCTCGTGTATTTTCTCTTTACCTCACGATATGTGGTTGAACTCCATGTGAGATAATTTTTCATCCATAGACTGTTCAATACTTTCGCAATCAAGTGTCAGATAACTTAATGTGGTCGAAATCTTTGACCATTAGTGGCATGGCCATGCACTTTCTTTATCCGACCACATCGAGAGCCCCAGAGATATCTCTCCTGTTATGTTAGGACGAGCAAATCCCATATCTGACCAGTCACATTCCTTTGCAAGTTTCATAGCATACCTGAAAGCCACCTTTATAACTACCCAGTTACATAGTAGCGTTTGGTAACCCCAAAGTGTACTATTACACATATCGAAAACCATGTTGATCTCAGGTCTAAGGATTATACATCATCATTGCTTGAGACCTACTGATGACACATGAAATCATAACAATCTCATCAGTATCTCAAGGTGGGTAAATCCAACACCATGTTTTCTAAAATGTGTTCACATTATTGATTCGATATCCCTATATCCATGACCGGTGAAACATGGTCATCAATCAATACATGTGTTGGTCGATAGAGTCACTTGTGTTTCAACCAGGGATATCCGACCAGGGATACATTTATAATGACATCATACACTACTATACAAAAGGTCTTCACGGGCGGTTCAAAAACGTCATCACGGACGGTTTTGTGCGCCATCTAAGTTTATGAGTCAGTAATGATATGATATCATCACATACGGTTTTTGAACTGTCTGTGATGCAGACTATCACAAACGGTTATTAACTCGTAAATGCTCGTGATGGTTGACTATCGAGCATATTTTGTAGTGGCAAACCGCTCGTGATAGTTCACTATCACAGACGGTTTGTAGATTAAACTATTTGTGATAGCTAATGTATCATAGACGATTTGTAAATAAAATCATCTATGAGAGCTGGTGTGTCACAAATGGTATGTGCTAAGGAACCATCTGGGATATTCTTTTATATTGCTAAATATATTTCTGTTTATTGGCTAGCCTCAGGAAATGCTAGCCATGCCCTATACATCCAATTCATATTCATTTCAGAAACAAGCACATCCAATTCACATTCATTTCAGAAATCCTCATCACCACCTCATCCTGCAGAGCATCTAGTCCTTTGGAATCGATGGCCTTCTGAGCAGTTGTGTTAAAGAAATAACATAGCCTCATGATTGTCTCTCAGACTTTGATTGGTAAAATACTTCTAATTATAACAGGAAGCATCTGTGTCATCAACACATGATAATCATCAGACTTCATGCCAATTAAAATCAAATATTCCATCGAAATAAGTTTCTTTATGTTGGCAGAGTAAGTGGACAGAACTTTCACACCATGCAAGCACTAGCACAGTTCGGTTCTCTTGGCCTTGGACATAGTGTAACAAGTAAGGGGAAGTTACGTTCGTCCTTTATCGGTCTTTGTCAGTGCTAACTCAGGTCTGATGTCCATATCAACCAAGTCAAGCAGTGTGTTGACACCATCCTTTGTTTTGTCATGAATGTTCAGTAAGAGACCAATCAAGCTGTCACATACATTCTTCTCTACGTGCATGATGTCGATGTAGTGGAGAACTTCTAGGTGCTCCCAATAAGGTAATACCAAAATATTGATCTCTTCTTCCAGATGTTCTTCTCATGAGTCCTCGATTTACGTCCCTTTTCGAGCACACCATCTAAATCCTTAACCATATCATAGACTTCTTTCCCCCTTAAATGCCTTAGAGCTGAACTATCCTCCTCTTCGTCAAATTATTTCTTCATCCTACGGTATGGGTGAGCCCCCCGAAGGAACCTACAGTGACGCATGTACACGGTTTTACGCGAGTGCTTCTGCCACACACTCTTGGTATCATCTAAGTAGTGAGTACAGGCTTTGGCCCCTTTTGTACTCTAGCCCAACAGGTTAGCAAGAGCAAGATAATCATTTATGGTGTAGAACAACAAGGAGCACAAAGTAAAGTTCGCTCATTTGTACGCATCCCATACATGTACCCATTCACTACTACAAAAAAGGTATTCATAGACGGTTCAAAAATATCATCATAGACGGTTTCATCAACCGTCGGAGTTTATGGGTCAGTAATGACATGGGGTCATTGAAGGATCGCGAAAAGGCTACAATAGCGCAAAACAAAAATTTTACCGCGCAACAAAAGAACCTCCGCTAGTAATAGATCACAAGATTACCACTAGACGTGCCAACTCGTAGCGGAAGTAGAGTCGATGTAGCGAGATGATGCGATCGTAGTCGTACTCGCCGCGCGTCTTCTCCTCCGAGTGGTCGTACTCGCCGCGTGTCCTCTCCTACGAGTAGTCGTACTCGCCGCGCGCCTGCTCCTCCGAGTGGATGTACTGAGTTGCGGATCGTCCTAGTGCTGATGCTTCATAACAACACCTCCAAGGTATCCACACGTACGAGGCAGCGACACCACGCGCTGGAGTGCTAGCACCGACAGCGTGGTTGAGGAAGGCGTGGCTATTAGGGTTTCGAAAAGTTCTTTAAAAGATTGTCATCACACCCCTTGCCACCACCCCTCTATTTATATGCATCCATGATGGGTCTGGAACTTAACGCCCATTACGAACACGAGGCTTACAAGAATTCGGATCACCATCCAAATCAAATACCAGCCCTTTAAGTGTGCGACCCTATAGGTTCATGTGTAATCAGTTGTGACTCGGAAACCCTTCTCCGACTACTAGTCGTCAGCGGTACCTAGCAGTACATAACGATTCCCAAACACATATAGAATATATCGGACGAACCTTAGTGCAATATGATCTATGACCAGGTCCATATCACTAACGACCAGCTTGTATCTATATACAACCAGTTCATATTTGGTCTCCACCAATTCGTAACTCCTTACAACCAGGTTTCGACCACTTAGTGACCATGTTCGACCAGCCTACGACTAGCTCGTATCTCCATACGACTAGTCCGTATCTGATCGAACTGAAAGTCCTTCTCGTGTATACTCCCTTTACCTCACGATGTCTGGTTGAACTCCGGGTGAGATTTTGTATCATCCGTGGACTGTTCAATACTTTCTCGATCAAATGTCGAATAACTTCATGTGGTCGACACTTCGACCACTAGTGGCATGGCCATGCACTTTCTTTATCCGACCACAACGAGGGGCCCAGAGACATCTCTCATGTTATGTTAGAAGGGGCAAATCCCATATCCGACCAGTCACATCCTCGCATATTTCATAGCATACCCGAAAGTTACATTTATAACTACCTAGTTATGAGTAGCGTTTGGCAACCCCTAATAGTGTTACTACATATGTAGGAAACCATGATGATCTCAAGTCTAAGGATTATACATCATCATTGCTTGAGACCAACTAATGTTACATAGAATCATAACAATCTCGAAGTGTCTCAAGGTGGGTCTTTTCCAACACCATGTTCTCTAACATGTGTCCATATTATTGGTTTGATATCTCCATATCCATGACTTGTGAAACATAGTCATCAACCAATACATATGCTAGTCTATTCATATGTGTTCTCATATGTTTCCGACCAGGGAACGTTTAAGAATAATCATCACAGAAATATAGAGTTTCGCAATCAAGTCACATACTTGATAATAAATATTATTGATATTATTCTATGAACAAGATAACATATTATCCATGTTATGAACATATTGAAATATAATCAACTTTATGATTGCCTCTAGGTCATACTTCCAACATTCATCACAGATGGTTTTTGAACCGTCTGTGAAAAAAGCTATGGCAAAACAAAAATCGTATATAAAAAAAGCTATCACATACGGTTCTGAACAGGAATCGTCTATGATAATTACTTATCACAAACGGTTACTATTTAGAACCGTCTGTGATAGTCTATTTTCATAGATGGTTCTGAGCAAGAACCGTTTGTGATAGTTTTTTCTATTGCAAAAAAATTAGATTTTGAGTTAAACCAATCAATTGCTGGACAATAGTTTCAATATGCAACCTTTAGCAAGACAACTAAAATCCAATTAAAATTCTGATGGCAAACACATTGTAGGAGAGACCTATCTAGTAAAAGGAAAACCAAAAGGTTTCACAACGTCCCCTCCAAATGGGGAAAAGAATAAAATTACAAAGTTAAACTAGCTAGAAACTATCTGTGCCTCCAAGCTCCTAAAGAACTCATTGACTTCTTGGAGTGGTCTTGTGAGATTCTATATGTACCTCACCAGCATACCACAAACTGTTCTTGCCTGTCGTCCGCATTCGACTCAAACTCGTCGGCAAGGAAAAGGAGAGACGACCGAAAATCTCTGGCGGCACTCCGGCATTAGATACAAATAAAATAAGAACCATCAAACAATCAATAAATTATGTATATTTTGGGGATATACATGTACCTTCCAGCAGTCTACCTCCTATGGCAGACATGGAGCTTCTATGCGTCCCTCCTCCTCCTCCTCCTCGGCTGCGTCTCCTCGCCGAACCACACCGGAGAATCGAGGGTGGTCGTCGGAGCTCGGCGTGGGGAGGGGAGAGGGAGAGACTGATGGAAGACAAGGCATGGGTGGGTATAATATATAAGGACAGTGCCAAAACATTTTGCCTCCAGCGCAAGCATTCAAAAATTTCCGCGAATCACACACGGTTTCAAACAAAAATCGTTTGTGATGAGCTAGTATCACAGACGGTTCGTATGAAAAACCGTCTGTGATAAGTATCTCTCGATTTTATCTTACTCTGTGACTTGGATTTTACCATGGTTTGAAATGCCTAACTCTCTGATTTTACCTTGACTTGAAATCACAGACGGTTCGTGTTGAAAACCATCTAGAACCGTCTGTGATACTTCATGACGATTTTCAACACGAATCGTCTGTGATATTACTTCTTTACATATGGTTTTTAGCACAGCCAGTAACACATACGGTCACTAAACCAAAATCGTCTATGATTGTATTTAATATAGACGATTTTGGTTAACTGTCTGTAATGAGGTGTCGATTTAGTCTTTTTGTAGTAGTGCTTCAATCCACAGTATTTTTAGATCTTCCATTAATGGTGCTAGGTACACATCAATATCATTCTCAGGTTGTTTGGCCCTTGGATAAGTATCGACAGCAAAATATACTTCCGCTTCATACACAACCAAGGAGGAAAGTTATAGATACAGAGAGTCACGAGCCAAGTGCTATGTCGGCTGCTCATGTTACCGAAAGGATTCATTCCATCTGTACTCAATCCAAACCTTATATTCCTCGTTTTCACACCGAAGTCTGCAAACCTCCTATCGATGTTGCTCCACTAGGCGGAATCAGCTGGGTATCTTAGCTTTCTGTCGTTCTTACATTCCTCCGATTGCCAATACAGTAGTTTTGTATCATTTGAGTTTGTAAAAAAATCACTTCAAACAGAAAATTACAAGTAGATATCAAACCACCTTAGACTGCCATATATTGCACATTAAACTGCCAAATATTATACATTAAACTGGCGACCAACGAACAAATGCAGGTAACATTTAACAGCTAACCACTCGCTCAAGGCTTCAGCCGTGCGCGCGCCAAAACCATTGACGCATACTAGTAGTTCACTTTCCTACAGTTGACGCGGATCTCGCCGCTGCTCCCGGTGAGCGGGCTCAGGCTGGCCATCCTCGCCATGGCCTCCGCGAAGTCCCTCCTGAACGCCTCGGGGTTGGCGCCGTAGAATCTCACGAGCCCGTCGGTGATGCCGAGGCCGCCGGCGAACAGCTGCTGGTCCGAGTGCAGCAGGCCCCTGCTGCGCAGCAGGGAGCCGTAGTACCCGCCGTCGAACAGCGCCGGCGTCGGGTCGAGCGGCGCGAGGTTGTCGTCTCCGCCGGCCCGCGGGCAGGCCCCCCTGAGCGACGCGGCGAGGGAGGCGTCCAGGGTGTCGGTCTCGTTGTAGAGGCGGTCCCGGAAATTGGTGCAGCGGGAGAAGCCCAGCGTGTGGCCGCCGGAGAGCACGACGAGGTCCTGCACGGAGAGGCCGTGCGAGGCGAAGTTGGAGACGAGGCGGCCGAGGTCGAAGGTCGGCCCCGGGATGCTGTTGTTCGCCGCCGCCTGGCTCGCCGTCCGCGCGTCCCTCCGGCCCAGCGGCACGTGGTACGACGGCCCTCCCAGCTGCAATGCATGCACGCACGCGACACAACGATAAGTTCGATCTGTGCAGGAAGTCAAGAAGTAGTTGGTACGTAGTTGTGGTAGTGGAAATATCTAGGTGGCGAACCGCAACGATGGAGTCACGGGCTGCGACGGCCACGATGTCGGCGCAGGAGACGACGTTGCCCCTGCACGCGGCGTTGACGGCAGCCTTGATGCGGTCGATCACCTCGAAGCCGCGGACGGAGTTCACGTTCGGCGCCGCGTTCTTCTCGCCGGTGAAGAAGGGCGTGTCGTCGAGAAGGACGGACCCGTCACATCCCTGAATCAAAAGCACATATTAGCATGCAGCATGCGCATTCCAAACGCATGCATGGAGTGCAGCTCACGCACGTTAACGAAGCAGTCGTGGAAGTGCATGCGCAGGAGGGAGGCGCCCATGCGCGGCTCCGCCGCGACGGCCTCCTCCACGACCTTCTTGATGGTGGGGAGCGCCTCCGGGCACACCGCGTCGTAGAAGTGAGGGTCCGTGCGCATTAGTGTGAAGGCGAGGAAACAAGGCACGGCGACAAGTGCTTACATAGCGCATTGAATTTGTTAGTTTTTAATCTTGTTGCATGTATGTGTTGCATGGAGTTAGTAGGAGGTGTGGTTAGTGGGAGGTGTGGATGCATGTGTGCATGTGTTAGTGGGAGGTGTGGGTTAGTGGAGGTGTGACTGCATGTGTTGTGTGCGTGAGAGGCTTATATAAAGCCCATGTATCCAGTTTGTTAAGTTAAGTTGAATAGGAACAAAAATGACACAGGTCGAGTTGTGTCTCCGGTGTTCCCTCTGTTTCATCTTCATAGAGCTTAGTAGTACAAGAGAATAGAGGTTCTCTCCGTCGTACTCCAGTGTAGCTCCAGAGTGTTCTCTCGTGTTAGTTGTGTCCACGGGATAGCGTTGAGTATTAGGTGAGTGCTCAAACCCAACAATTGGTATCAGAGCCGATGTTGTGATGGCAAGGATGGCGAGGTCCGTGTCTCCGTTGTCGTCGAGGCGTGTCGCCAGTGGCCTAGAGGAGGTGGCTAGCGGCAGCAAGCAGGTGGCTCGCATTAGGTCGTTGGCACGAGACGGGAAGGAGGGGAGCGTCACGCTCCAGTACCCGTTGTTGACTAGTAGCAACTATGCTGCATGGTCAATGAAGATGCAAGTGTACATGGAGGCGTAAGAAGTGTGGGATGTTGTTGAAGAAGACGGTGTCGAGATGCACCAAGACAAGATGGCACTTGCGGCCATCTATCATGGTGTGAGCGAGGAGACCCTTCTTGCTCTCAACGGCAAGAGGACGGCGAAGGAGGCATGGGCGACTCTCAAGTCCATGTACGTTGGAGTTAAGCGCGTGACGAGGGCCAAGCTCCAAACTGCTAAGAAAGAATTCGACAACCTTCATATGCGTGAAGGTGAGTCAATTGATGGTTTTGCCATGAGGGTCACCCTCGCTCTCAGCAAGATGCGAACGCTGCGAGAAAGGGTTGAAGACTCTTGTGTGGTGGATAAGGTGCTTGGGTCTTGATAAGCTAACTGACCTGCCAGAAAATAACTCGCAGCTGTACTTACTACTCCGTTAAGCTAGCTGCTGGCAGTGTACTAGCAAGTAGCAAGGTGGTGCCTTTATCCACAATATGTCGTACTCCCGTTCTGTAGTCTGTACTACTGTCGTCTAGAGTAGTATGTCTTCACTGTTGCAGGCGTGGCGTTCCAGACTTCCAGAACTTACTGTTTTTCGAAATACCAAAGACGTGTGCCCAGATTGATCGAGCAGCCCAACGAATAATCGAATCTTATTTAGAGGTGGTGTTGAACCAATCCTTAATGATCATACAGAGAGAAGCTGCTTGGTTTGCCGGCCCATTGTTTTCACCTCATAATTAAGCCGGGCATTACCGATTCCGCACCGCACCGCATTATGTCTAAACCGTTCCTAGCTTATCAGAAGAGCTACGTAAAAACTCTCATCTTATATGACTTGCAGCTGTACGTATATTGTAGCTTATTTATGTTAGGCTTCAACCTACGAAAACCATTTAGACGAATTGGCACTGGGCCTCACAATTGTTTCAGCCCACACAACAACCAATTCTGGGCTCCAGTCTAGGGCCGGTACATGGGCTCACGCCCCCGACCACTCCTGGCCCGCTCTTGCTGCCCTCAACAGTTAACTTCCCGTCCCGCCCAGTGACACGTGGTAACGAGCACAGAGCTGCCAATCAAATCCGTCAGTTCCGAACAGTACACATGCATACCGTCATCCAATGCTTTGGGCCGGTGCTTGTTTTGTACTCACAGCTTCAGTGCGAGTCTATGTCCGTTGGGGCCATAGATGAAAAGAAACGGCGTTCTTCTTTGTCGTAATGTTAAAAATAACATAACAGATATGATGACTGTTGATATATGCCTACGTCTGTGCTCTATGCACGCGAAGGTCATCTGCATCGTTCATAAGTGGGTTCGGACGCTTCCTGTGCTGCCACGTCAACATGTTCATGCCATCCTAGCCCGCACGCCACCACCTGGCCCTTGTCCGAACAACCCTGCCTCGGACGCACCCCTTGTTCACGGCTCCCGACTGGGCCGCGCCTCGCCCGTCCCTGCCGTGGCGTGGGCGGCGCGCCCCCACCCCACCACACGCCTGTCCGAAGCTCTTTGGCGCCGCACCACCTTGGCCCGAACACACCTCACCCCAACGCACTTATTCCCCATCACCCGTCCTTCATAGTCTTTTCACTCGCATGCATGGGAGGGAATCCGATTCCTCCCGTCACTTGCTCTTTCGTTCTCGCTATAAATTCCGAGTAGCGAGCGAGATACTTCACTCACTGTCATCCCCGCTCGCTCTCTTGCAGTCTCGATCGATTTTGTTTTCGCATAAGACTAAGGATTGTTCGGAGCTGTCATCAGCGGTCACATTAACATGTAATTTTTTTCTCGTTAGTATATTTTTTATTAACTGTGTAGTTAGTTAATTATTTGTGGTTAATTAGTCATAGTTAATTAGTTGTAGTTATTTAGACGTAACTAATTTTGTGTTTGTTAATTAGTTGCAATTAATTAGGTCATAATTAATTAGTCATAGTTAAATTAATCTTACATATTTATTCGTCTCATAGTTAATTAGTTAAGAATGAATTACTCACAATTAGTTAGTGTTAGTTAATTAATTAGTTACACTTAATTAGTTGTAGTTAATTAAGTCTTTACTAATTAGTCATACTTAATTAGTCATAATTAATTTAGTCGTAGTGATTAATTTAGTGGCCTTGTTAAGTCGTAATTAATTTAGTGGCGTTATTAAGTTGTAATTAATATGTGGTAATTAATTAGTCATAATTAATTTAGTGATATTTAATTCATCATAAATAATTTAGTGATCTCGTACTTCCTCTTGAGGCCATCGATCACCCGGATATCGTGCATTCGGGTCTTTTGCATCTTTTGGTCCATATACCTCTACATTTTCTTGGACTACTACTTCCCTTCTTCCAACTGTCACCTCGCTACAGTGGCTCTATTGACGTAGTAACCGATTGTGCAAGTGCATATCTCCTCAACGATCGCGGTGATAGGGAGGCACTGCACACCTTTCAGCACGATGTTGTACACCTCAGACATGTTGGTCGTCATAACTCCGTACCTCACACTGTATGTGCCATAGTGCGTGGAGATTAATCCACTGCGTGAAACTTATGGTGCTCCTAGATTGCCCGCTCACAAGCTGCTGTTCCTCCTGTGGCTTCGAAGGGGACTCACTTATATACCTCGTAGTCCGATGATCGAGGTCTGTCCAAATGGACTCAAACTTCTGCTTCTAGGTCTGCATGCACAATACCTTGAACATCTTCATTATTTCCTGACTGCAGAACCACATAAAAGAAGTTCGATTCAAGATGCCTCACACACCACCGGGTTTCCACATCGTTCCACTGGTGAGGGGGTTTCGTCTCATTATTCATGGTGTTCAGAGCTGACAGCAACCCAGCATTACGGTCTGTGACAAGGCATACGTTGGGTTGGTCTTCCACAACTGTCTGCTTCACATTCGCTACAAACCACAACTAACTGGATGTGTTCTCATTCTCTACGATGGCAAAAGTAATCGGGAGAAGCTGGTCATTCGCGTTGGCCGTCACCGCGGTGAGAATGGTGCCCTTGTACCTCCCCATGAGGAAAGCGTCATCCATCGTGAGCACCGGACGAGAGAATTTGAAGTCCTCTATGGCCTAGGCTAAAGCCTACAACACCTAGTCCAGTATGAAGTAGTTGGGGCCTCCATCGGCATCTTCACTTTCAACATTGTTTATGTATGTGCCGGGTTTGCTTCGGCAATCTGGTGAACCATTCTTGACACAAGGTAGTGCGTCTCTTCGTATGTTCTATACATTGATTCGATAACCTTCTACTTAGCTCATCGTACCTTGCTATAAATGATTATATAACCAACTAGATTGACGACTTCTGACAACAGCACCTTGGGAGAGACTGACACATCCTCCGAAACTAGGTGGCTGATGAGGCTTGCCACATACATGGAAGTCACATTCCAATGCATCCATAGAGGCTCACTAAGCTCGCAAGTGTGGTCGATCACCACTTTGACTATGAAGACCAAGCCGAAGAACTATGCTCGTTAAGTGCTAACCTTGCCAGGGTAGCCTTTCGCTAGACACTTCACTTCGTAATGTCCTGAGTTAGACCGGTGCACCCGATACATATGAATGATGGACAAAGTGTAGTGTGCTATAGCTTGTTGCACAACCGCCTTACTAGGGAAGTGCTGCCCAACTAAGAGTGTGACATCATCAAACCTCCACTGGGACCCTTCTTCTTGCGGCAGTACAAGCAACTGCACTGCGATATCACCAAGTCTGAATACCACGTAAGGCACCTCCAATGACACAATTCCGCCGGTTAGACCACCACCCCGGGGTGCATCCTCCTTGCTACCATCCGAGCCTGGGTCGGCGTCCTCATTGGACTCCAACCCGAGAAGCTGGTCTGGTAGATACTCGTGGCAGTCAATGCAGGCCAACCACCATAGTCCCACCCCCTCATTTTGCTCAAAATTATGTGTAAGTCTTCTCTCGTGGACTTCCTCCAAAGTAGCACATTCCATGCAACCGTCTTCAAGCTCTGCCTGCACTTACCCGCTTCCCTAGGCACCAGCATCAACAAGGTTTCCCAGCGGCCTTTGTATGAAATTCACGTACACTATCGGCTTCCCGTTTATCGTCGCCTCGGGCTGGGAAGCAATCTGGATGTATTGGTCACATGCTACGTTTCCATTCACCTTGAATAGCTCCCATACGGCCTGCCCTCCACTACTCGTGCAGGTGATTGCCTCGATGACATGTTTCTTCGTCGTTGGCTTCTTGTCAAACTCCCCGGATGCAGCTCCTAAACTCGTGAATATTCATCGCATCAAGCCCCTCCGCCCGGACCAACTTGTACTAGCATCTCGACAGGTCCAACGTATCGGGTCTGGCCCATACAAGAACGTCGCCATAAAACATAGTCTTGCATGTTCACAATTACCTAAAGCCACAACAACCCGATTTATGGTACACAATATAATAAATAGGGTATGCAATTAGCACTAATTAACTATACATAACTATTTACATCGGATTATTTGTTGAATTACCACTAATTAAATAGGACTAAACCAATTACTATTAATTAATTATGTGAAATTTATATGCCACTAATTACCCATGACACAAATAATTATGACATATTACATACAAGTAAGAAAGTAAATATGAGTAATTAAATACAAATAATTTATTAATTAGCAACAAATTCATTAGTTATCAATAAATTACTTGCAAGTAATTCAATATATTTAACTAATTCCCACTAAATTATTTACTATTAATTAATTAACACAAATTAACTAAGAATCATTAATTATCATAATTAAATATGATTATTTAATTACCACTAATTAATTGCAAGTCGTTGGTTATCAACAAATTAATTATGGCAATGTAATTACGACCACTTAGTTTGCACTAATGTAATTGCCACTAATAAACTATGAGATATTTAATTATAATGTATTAATTATAACTATTTAATTAATTAATACTTAATTGACACTAATTAATTACAACTAATTAATTATGCCTAATTAACTACTAGTATTTAATTACAACCACTTAATTATCACTAATTTAATTACAACTTACAAACTACGGGTAAATTACTACTAACTAACTAAACTAATAAATTACCACTAATTAACTATGACTTGATTAATTACAACTAAAGCATAGGAAATAATTTTATATTACCTTGATGTCGACCTCATGGTACTTATACGATCGTAAGTACTACTCGAAATACTATTTATTTCACAACGTAATTCAAACAAAGTTTTAGTTCAATTATCTTTGTTCTCAACGACGAGCGCGAGAACAAGAATGAATTCCAGAATGAGAACGAGAACGAGCACAACGCCAGTTTTTATAGCACGCGAAGGCATTTCGCGCCGAACGCGAGGCAACGGGATAGAATCTCGCGTCCATTGTGATTAAGCATGCATGCGGACGGAGGCAGCGAGGTGATGGAGTTGATGGATGGGACGAGGGAAAAGATGAGGGGACAGATGATGCTTTCGGCAGAACGTGAAAACACGCCCATACCCAAGTCGTAGGGCGATGCGGTGTCATAGGGTTGTGGAGAGTCATACCGTGCCACGGTGGCATGGAAGTGTCAGAAATCCGAGCCAACGAACAATGGAGTCGCCACGTGGTTGTCGTCCGTGGCAGGGCAGGCCGGTGAGCGCGTAGGGCTAGGGTGGCACGGACCGGGTGCAGGCCACGCGGAAAGGCGGCCACGTGGAGAGCCGTGCGGCGTCCGGGCCACCAAGCAATGACAGAGGACATATGGGTGACCATGTGGCGTGTCGTGCGCCGTCGGGCCACCAGGCAACGACGCAGGATGTCCGGGCCACCAAGCAACGGCAGAGGGTGCCTCCCGGCCACCAGGCAACGACAGAGGGTGCCTCTGGACCACTAGGCAACAACATCGACATACGTGGCGGCTTTGGGATCGTCCGTTCTCCCCGCGAACGGTAGAGATGGCGTCCATGCCCGGGAGGAACGGTGGAGGACACGTGTCGCACATCAGGACGTTCGTGGTGCCAAAAATGGCATTACACCGCACAAACGACCACTTTTGCTAATACCGGCATGAACAATGTCATTTAGGGCAAAAACTCCTTCAATGCTACTCCCTCTATTCGCTATACTTGTGCACGGCTTACCATATGTACAGAGCACTAAATCTAAAAAATATTTGGTGAGAAATGACCATACATACCTCCATGATAGAGCATAACATCATAAACTCTTGCAAATCATTTAAATAAGGGTGCAACTACGGGTCGGACGTACGGTGGGAAACCTCCCACCATACGGTCCAATGCAACACATGCGAAAGAACAACGCAATATTTTTTGCTTGTTTGCAACATATCAAAAATTCATATGCAACATTACCTCAAAATCTCGGGATCACACAAACAAACATTAGCATCTAGAGAAAAAAAAACGCGTTGAAATTTTCCGTGACATCACCGTGAACAGTATGCAACATTTTTTTCTACAGATGCAATATTTTTTATAACGGGGTGCAACATTTTTTTCAACGGGCCGCAACATCTCAAAGAACAATATGCAATATTTGTTTCAACGGGTCACAATATTTGTTTCAATAGGTCGTAATATCTCAAAGAACAGTATACAATCTGATGGTCGCAATATTTTTTTTCAACGATGGTATTATTTTTTTTCAATCGGGATAAATCAAGAACCAACGCAATGAACCCATCCCGGAACATACCGTGCAGGCGCCGTCCCTGCACACGCCGATGGGAAACATAGTAACGCAGGAGTACTCGGTATTAAAAAAACATAGTCACTCGCGATTAGCACCGCTTTTATCCCATACAGATCTTAGGAACAGTCCTCACTCACCTGTGCATGTATTGCCCTCTTATTTTCGGCAAGTTAAGTTGAACCGTGTGAGTGTGTCGTCCAAACCAAACAATAGATGGGGGAAGAGGCCGGAACCAAAGATGAAAAAGAGGCAGGAGATAGCGATGCATCAATCCGTTGGGCTCTCGAGATTCGCGCCAACACAGGCTGCCCAGCAGCAGCAGCAGCATAGTAATGGGAATCATTTGTTGGTTTGCTCCAGCTGCTGGCTTCCTGCCGCGGCTGTGGTGCACCGTGCATGCAACGGGCGTTTCCTGATTCCTGATGTGTCTGCTCCTCACAGTGAGCCACCGCCCCACACCAACTTCCCCGACCGTTAATGCCACCGCACCAAACTTTCTGGAGCAAAAAATTTTCCCTTTTAATGCCGGCGCGGTCGTGGTGCTCACTTCTCACTCATCGTTGTGCAGGAGAGACGAAACAAGCGTGGGGAAACGTTAGCGTGGCAACCTCGGCAGCAACCGTCCGGGTTGGATTTTATCTCTGTCCCGTTGCGGTGCGATACACACGTTACTACTGCATCGTATGCACAGCGGTACAAAACAAATACAGTATCAGAGCTAGACCTGGCACTTGTGCGCACGGCACAGGCACGGTGGGCCCTAGGCTAGGGTCGTGCCGTGCTGGGTCCGTCATGCCGGTACATGGCCCACTGGCACGCCATGTTGTCGCCGTGCTGTGTCGGCTCAGGCCTGGCTCTTTTGCACTGCGGCACGGTGACAAGTTGGCAACTAGTGTTAGAGGGAGTAGGGTGGTGGGCACCTGGGCTATGCCACCGTCGCCGAGGGCCTCGCCATCACCGTGGAGGAGCGCCAACATCGCTGACAACTGTTGCCGTTGAGGGCACCTCCAGATCCAAACCATAGCCACCTAGGCGGCCAGACCCGTGACCTTCATGGTTGCTGGCGGAGAGGTTGGGGCGGTAGTGGAGGCGAGTGAGGTGGAAGTGGCGGGTGGGTGTGGTGGAGGAGGGCAACAATAGTGAGGTGGGGGTGTGGCCCGTGGGGTTACACACTCCGCAATGACCATGGAGAAGGAACGCACATCAGCGCCGTGGGTTGGGTTGTGGAGGCAATGAAGGTGGGCGGTAGGGGGCGGTGGGCTAGCAACCATGGAGGAGGACGGGAGGAGTGGAGACCTCCATGTTCTCTCTCACTCAGTCACTCTCTGTCCTCCCAGTGACGAAAGAGGAAAGGGAAGGGGAAAGGCCAAAAAGGTAAAGAAGAAAGGGAAAAAAGAAAGAAGTAGGGGACATGGAAAAATGATGAGGGAAAAATGAAAGAAGTGGAGGGAAAAGAAAAAAAAATGAGAAAAGAAAAGATGGTATATAAAATAAAAAATAAAAATATTTGTGCATAATTGTAATGAACATTAGACATAAATATTTAGTAGAAAAGGAACTAAATTTTATTAATTATTGGGTACAGACGCAATGTTATTGCCTTGTTAAAAACCTTAAAACCCAGTATGGGTACCTCGGTAAGGAAAAGATTACAATAATTACATGCACATACTGGCATGCATATACTAGTTGACGTTGAGATTCTCCAGGTTGGCTATCGCCTCCGCGATCTTCGGATCCTCGAGTTGATGCTGCGTTCGTTCATCTGCACTCCCAATCTTTGAGGTATGTGAGTGTCTCAACCATCTTAGGTGTGAGAGACGACCTTCTTGGCTCGAGTATCCTCCCCACCATACTGAAAGTGGCTTCCGATGAGACAGTTAACACTGAAACCACAAGTACATCTCATTCAAAATGTGATAGCACCAGATAAATACACTGGTGGTTCTTCCACCACAACATAAGGTTGACATCATTGTCCTTTGCGAGGTCAAGCTCGATATCCGCAAAAGGTGTGTCAAGGTAGTGGTTGATTTCTACTCTTGGATTCCATTGCAATTTGCTCGACGCAAGAGACAACGAATTGGATGCTAGGCCTTTTAGCTTCTTCCACATGCTGAAAGCGCTTAAATTGTGATGTCCTCAGTGTTGCAAAAATCAGCACCTAGAGCCGATTAATCGGCCTCTACATGGTAGTCGGCGGGTCTCCGCCCCGATTTCCACCAAATCGGGGCCCTAGGTGCCACCGCCGCCTAGCTGGTCAAAGTAGGTCCTAGGCGGAGGAAATCACAGCGGAATTCGGCGACGTGAAGGCGATTGTGTGGGCTTTAGGCGGCCTACTTGGCGAACGGTGGTTCGTGGTCTGGTTAGGGTGAAGAATCTAGACCCGCTATTATGAGTTAATAGAGTATTTTGGTAATTAATTATATAGACATGTGGACTAATATTTTTCATGAGTTGGTGAAATATGTTAAGTCCCATCATCATAAAGACTTTGGATGACTCAATATGTTGAAAGTCATTAAGTCAAGTGATCAGCGTCATGTGTTGATGCTCAAGTCAAGAACCCAGTTTTGGAAAGGAGATGTGAATCATCTTCCAAAGCTCCAAGCAGATGCCCAAGGAAAAAGGTATAACTAGCGTAGGCTAAGGATGTGTTTCTTAGTCATTTTACCAGTCTCGGTGTTTGGTTTATAGACTAGATTGCTAGTGTAGGTTGCGTACTATTAAGAGTGGCTTGACTAGTAGCTTGAGTGTGTCATGTGCTGATAGCTCATTATGCTTCTCTAGCTCTCAATGGCATGTTGCCGCTATTTGCGAATGTGTTTTACAAATAGTTGAGGCTTATGCATAATCCTTGTAGCATGTGATTTTAGTTTGCGACTATATTTTGCAAACGTTTCAAGTCCATGTTTCGAATCCTTATGGCATGATTCTAAAGTCGGCAAATGTGTTTGGTCAGACCGGTGGGCTGCGGTTGGACTAAGCATGTGTTGTCGGTCTGTCCAGTCCTCGACCATTGAGCTCTGAGATGAATTAGCCAACTCCGAGTGCCTCCTAACTTCATCTACGAACAACTTGCACTTCATATTTTCAACTCTAACTGAACCCCCAAACTGAAATTAATCGGTATTCAACTAATATTTTGAAGGAAGATAAGAGGGGAACATCTTTTCGAAACTCAACAACAACAAGGTGAGATGGAGAAGCTAAGATAGGTAAGGAAAAAATATAGGAACTTACTTAGTTTTTCATCATATATTTGATAATTTGAAACTAAAATTTTCAAATATCCTAATAACAACCAAGCTAGGGATTTCTATGGTCAGTATGGCTCTGATACCAAGCTTATCGAGAGCCCAGGGTATTTAACTTGTAATACTTAACTATCAAATTGGTCCTAGCATTACAAATTAAATCTCCGGCTCTCGGTGTATGGTGTACCTCCCAGGAGCGGTACTCATACAACCTTCACGAACATAATATCAAGTCATACACAAACATTACATTACCAGAGTCTTAATAACTTACAACATAACCAACATACAAGTTCAGACTACATAATAGGGCCGACTGGCCAAATAGAACATCCAAAAGATATAGTACACAGCGGAAATACAAAAGCCATAAGATGACACAAAAGAAAGCCAACCGGCTACCCTTACCTACAAGGCAACCAACCAAAAACCCACTGAGCTAGTTATCGTCGTCATAGACAGTCTCACATTGATTGATCCCTTGGGGGTCAACCTCATCTGAACAAGCAGATATCCGGGTTAAGTACAAAGTTGTACTTGTAAATCTTACAAGCAAGAGAATATAATAAATGCATTAAGTATAAAAAGAAAGCTACTACACTAGGAAATTTTTAGTATAAAGCAATATTTCATTTGAAGTACAAGTAGTAGATAGAAATTGCAAGTGAGCAAATATTTTTAATACTTTAAATAATAGCGAGCAAATAATATTAGACAACATCTAATCATCAACAGGTGGCTGCCCCGTAAGTCACAAACATAACATGAGAACCACTCTCAATACCACCCGATCAAGTTTTAAGTTTGAATCTCCACAATATTAAGTCTAACTCTTGTAAGTCCAATCCCAAGCATGTCCATAACCCAGAACGAGGCTATTCGAATAGTTCAAAACTATGCAGGGGTGTATAACTGTACCCACACGCCATACCGCCCTTTTGCCAAGCTATAGAGCACACTTCCCTAGGTATGCTGGCAAGGCTAAGTCGTATTAACTACGAGCCGCCCATATAGGTGAAACCCTCTGTGAACCACCCTTGTGTGTGCTGACGGGGCTCCCATGGAGGACCCACACATTGTGTCGGAGCCACCGATAAAGCCTCGATCAACTACCCCTCGGGGTAAATCATTGGTCAACTACGGATGCCCCTCGGGCGAGGGAACTTAACCAGAACCCAACCCGCACAACCCAATAACAACAGAATATTTTTTTAACAGAACATCAACCACCTGTGACTCAGAGCTAACACATGCCAAAGTACTAAGTCAAGAGGGGTCTCATATCCCCCTCATGTAGAATGCGCACAAAAATTCTTGGTTTTGGTGAAACAAGATGTTCGGTCCTTATTGACCTAGGCAAAACCATCCACACACCCAACAGCACACCATTCAACCACTTGCTCAAGTCTAAATCATTTTATTTGCACTTTTAGTTTTCAAAGTATAATAGCACATGGTGCTGGACATACAATAATAAAGTGATTTATGTGCTCAAGGTTATCGACTAAGTCGACAACCACCTAATCTACCGGTCTAAGCATTGCTAAGCATCACTTCGCATAAGCATATATAGACCATATAACATCCACCAAGCACTAACATTAGCGAGAATAATAACTTAGGCTAGTGGCATGGAAATAACATTTACCTATAGCTAATGCATCACCTAGGATTAACTACCTCTAACAAGAAATTAATCATCACATAAAGCATGCATACATATAGTTGCAAACATGATACTTGTATTGAATATAATGGGATCAAAATGATCAAAGGGGTGATTGCTTGCCTTGATGAAAATAGTCCACTTGTTGCTGTTGAGGATCACTCTCAAATTCACTCGGATCTTTGTAAACTATCAATCGAATAAAAAAAGTGAGAAAGGACGAATAACGCCAAATAAAGCTAAAATTTCAAAATCATCCTAATTGCATGAAATTTACACAGTACGTATATTATGATTTTATATAAATTTATAAATAAAAATCATTTGATTCGGAGATTGCATCGGGGGGCTATTGCCTTTTGAAAAATCAACAAATGAGAAAAGGCTGAAAAAACTTGGCTCGATCAATGTTCATCTGAAGCTAAACATTTCGTGAAAATTTGTAGAATACTAGTAGAGATAAAAGCTATATGGAATGGAATATAATAAAAGGTTATGAACATAAAAAAATTGAATAATCTCAATTTGAGTTAATATGAATTTTCAAAGTTGTGCCATTAGTGTGCCAATAAATTGAATATCAAGATTTTTGGTGATAGTGACATACTTTAAACCTATTACATATTAAATTATATTAAAAATGTAAACGTTAAAAATTGATTTCACTTAATTTGGAGTTATAAAGAAATACTTATGAATATTTTTAATTTAATTCCATTTATAGTGTAAAAATAATCCTAAACCGAATTTAATCCTAACAATTAAATTTTTTGGGATAGTAACATGTTTCAAAACTATTCCAAATTAATGTACAATAAAAATGAAATCCAACAAAATTGGTTTCACTCAATTTGAAGTTAATTTGAATTAGTTATGAATTTTTTAAGTTATTTGAATTTACAGTGCAAAAATAATTTATTTCAAAAATTTAATGGAATTTAATACTTTTCTTACCGAGCTTTGAGCTAGCCACAGTCAATGAAATGTGGGGTCCACTGCATAGTTTTTCTTTTCTTTTAAAAACCCGGTTAAAATCTACTGACAGGTGGGATCCACCTATCATAGACTAGGTTCACGGGAATAGTACATGGACTAAGTCCATGCACTCGGTCAATGGTCCATGGACCCAGTGCGCTGTGCACTTAATGGCTTGGGCCCACATGGCAAAGACTCAAAGGAAACCCGATTTATTTAAAGCGCCTCAATTTCTGTTCACGGTCCCGCGCGTCAGCGGAATAAGCAACATTTAAAGCAATCATTAGCCACTGATTAACCTTAGTTGATAGAGATTATGCTCTAATCCCGGTGCTACAGTAGTTGTCTGAAATGTACACACAGAGGAGCTCCTCGGCAGCGAGCTTGCCGCAGCCACCGCCGGCGACTCCGTCCACGATGGTGCGGCTAAGGGCTAAAACGGGTTCCTGGTGTCAAGGCGACTACTGCTCTAGATCCTATCGCATGGATAGACCTCTCCCTCTTTGCTGCTCACAGCCTCACTGACCGATATTCCCTCTCTCACTCTCCCACTCACTCCTGCTTTGTTGTGTCGTTGCTCTATGTTGTTGCTGCTATAGTGATGGGCATGTTGTTGTTGCTATGACATGCTTATGTTGTTGTTGTTGTTGATTGCTTATATTCACATGCATTTTTGCTTATGCCATTGCAGCCTTGCATGGTTGCCCTCAATGCCATTACATTTTGGGGGGAATTAAGGACTTGCCACTCCATTCGGTGCAACTTTAGGATTTGCCATTCGATGTCTCACTGATGTGTGAGTCTAGTGGCCATGTTAGTGAGACAATGTGGTGGTATATCCTAAAACACCAATGAATGGAGTAGCAAATCCTAAATTATTACTTACATTTTATCCCTCTCAAGGTGTAAATTACATCATATATATGCATGGTTGCCCTCAATGCCATGCTGCCCTCCCCCGGCTCTCTGTCGCCTAGGTGGTGCCTAGATGGTCTAGGCGATATGCGCTAGTCAGTCGCCCGCCTAGCGCTTTTGTGAACATTGGTTGTCCTTGTTGCGTTGTTGAAGCACTTGTTCTCGATTGACTTCTGCTGCCAAACCACTCCTCCGCCCCGTCATGTCATTACAAAAGCATGGTCAGGCGCACATTGTCACTGCTACTCTGGAGCCTACCGCATCAGCTGACCATTGCCACTATTGCTCTGAAGCCTGTCGCAAGGATGGGACTCTCCCTCTCTGCTGCTAGTAGCCTCACCGACCGTTATTCCCTCTCACTCATTCTCCCTCTCCCTTTCTGCCTCCCCGCCCACTGATGCCTCTCTCGTCACGTCGCCGCCACACCGCTCGGCCACTCTCCCTTCCCCACTGCCCCACCGCTCCCATCACTTCAGATCTTTGTGTGGGCGATGAGTGTGGAGGGACGACACCGAGGTCATCGTTGGCGGCGAGCATGGAGACGGGGCTCCGGGCTCAGCGCAGGTAGGGTCGTGGCCTCGTCTGAGCAGGCGCAGAGCCGACGAGCGTAGAGGTGGGGCGTCGGGCTCAGCGTGGGTAGGGTCATGGCCTCGCCTGAGCAGGAGGAGAGATGGCAAGCGTGGAGGTAGGGCGCCGGGCTTAGCGCGTGCTGTGAAGTTAGAGGTGGTGAGCGAGGAGGCAATGACATCGAGCTCCACCGCCCTCACCCTACCACTTGGCTCTCCAGATCCAGCGTAGGGAAGCGAACGTGTCGACGGTGAGCGCGGATGCAGTAACGACGAGCTCTAGATCTGGCGTGGGGAGACGAGGCACCGCGGCTTGGCATGGTCCCGACCGGGACGACATCGAGGTCCATGCGCACGTGTTGGGCACGCCGCCGCCATAGTGGTCGGGCACGTGCGGTGCTATCAATGGTGAGGTCGGCGCGCGAGCGGTTGTTGTGTCGAGGTCGATGCACGTGTGCTGGTCACGACGGCGCACGACCACAATGACAGTTCGTGGTGCGCGGTACCTCTCTGCCTCTCTCTTCTTTCACTTTGCGATCGATGAGTTTGCGATGACAACTGCAGGGGTGGCAACCTCCCCGATGTCATGGCAGGCTGCATGCCACGTGCCCCTGCCATGGAACGTGCTGTGTTTGAGCTGGGCCTGTTTTGTGCTCTGCCGGCCAAAGCATGGCCCAACCAAACGAGTCGTGCAATGCCACCCGTTGTGCCTGCTCAGCAGGCCCGACCTGATCCTGTCATTCATGCCAAGTTGGTCGGGCCAACCACCCTTCGTGTAGTACTGTGTTTTGGGCCGTGTCGGGTGCACTGGGCCGAGGGCCGGCCCAAGTCCCACGTCTAATCAAAACCAAGTGCCAACTAGTAATAACAAATGTAAAGGCTACCGAGTGCAAATTCAAATCTGATTTGCTATTCTGGTTGTTCTATTTTTTTTTATGATTTTAGCTGGTGTGATATTGCCCCCAAAATGTATTCGGTACAAACTATGTTGTCTCTTCAAATCTCTCCATCCCAGGTCTAGTCGTGCGGAAATCATATTAAGTATTCTATGTAAAGAAAAATCTATGAAATTATAGATCCTGGACCGACGCACGCAAGGAGTGGAATTTATCTGGAAAAGATGTCGGAAAGCCCGAGTGCCCAACGGGCAACGGCTCCTTCAACCGGTCAGTCAATGATGTCTCGTCTCAGCTGAGCCCGCCTCCCTATTAAACCAGCTTCCCCTCCTTCCTCTGGCCTCCTCGCAACGACACAAAAAAAAAAAACTCAAAACACTCCCCACTGTCTTGTTACTCTACACGCGCACCACCAAATCTATCAATCGAGGAACCAAAAAAGAAACCATCTTTACGCGACCATTCGCCATGATGAGGGCCGAGATCGAATGCGCAGCTCCGCTCGCTGCCGGCGGGAGGGCGGAGATCGACACTTCGGCGCCGTTCGAGTCGGTGCGCGAGGCCGTCGACCGCTTCGGCGGCAGCGGCGCCTGGAGCTCCCACCTCATCAAGCTCAAGTTCGCGCCCCCAAAGGTGATGGCCGCTTCCTTCCATTTCTTCTCTCCCGTGTTCCGTCCCTAGCTAAGCTAGCTAGACTCCCCATGGCGACGGTCCCGATAATTGATCTGGTCTCCCTGCTACCTCCTCCTGCGCATCACTCTTCTGGATGCATGTTGGTAGCTGGCAATTTACCACACTGTTAGGAGTAGAGTTACATTATTGTAGTAGTAGTACTCATCTGGAGTGGAGTAATATTGGTGGATGCTGGATCGCTGGTGGTTGGCCATTCACAGCACGGCATTAATGAGCGCAGGATTAGTCACTCGTGTTTGCTCTCAAGCGATCACGGCGTGAATCCGTTGATATTGCTATCCATTTCTTGCTCGAGCAACACCAGTGAAAAAGGGGGTTGTAAATTGTAATTTCTGGGCGGTGAGTGGTGAGTGGTGACGAATATGTAGTACTAGTTAGTAGCTATGTTAGTGCTCCCTATCTGATTATGTCATTCAGTTAGACTGCTACTCTACTGTAGTATTTCGCGTTTTGCATTAGGTTCCTAACAAGTTTCATTGTAAATACGGCCATTCTGGGATACGTACGGATGTTTATTTATTTATTTATTTATTTTGACAAAGAGGGATTGAGTGTGAACTGGAGGGTCTTACTTTCAATCTTTCTAGTAAGGTAGTAATAGTTCAAACTTCAAAGCAGTCTCAACTGCTCTGGCAAAGCACGAGTGGCAAGCCTGCCGCAACATCTAGAAGTAGTACTACTTTGAAGCACATCATAGGATAAAGTAAAAGTTCAGAACAGACCAACTGCTTTGAGAAAGCTAGAATTTGCGTCCAAGTAAGTCACATCTTAACTCTTATGAAACCCATGAGGTCATGAGCCCATGAAGTATGAAAATTCCTCTGCTCTCTGCTTGTACTTGTACCCTCCAGACAGCCCATTTACACTCAACTCTGTCAGCAAAATATTTCCTTGTCAAATGTATTTGTTACTAATGTCATCTTGATGCGGCTTGGATAACAAACTCCTCTTAAGGTTCTCTCATTTTGTCTTTTCAGAGTCTGCATCTCCATGGCGCTGCTAGATCTGATTTTTATTCCCGCATTCAAGATATGTCTTTATTTTCTTAGTACTATATCTGTTCTTTTTTACCTGTTTTAAACATCGATACGGTCTCCAATACATGCTTTTGACTCCTACTTTTTCAAACTATATGTTGCCAAAAATCATAAAAATATAATGATGTCGAATGACAAATCTACCCATATAATATTGTCATGACAAATCTAAATATTTTCCTAGGAATTAATGGTCAAAAGGTTAAAATGTTGACTACGCGCATTCTAAAACGACATCTATTTTAGAACGGAGGTATTTTTTTTATCTCGGTGTGTCTTGCATGCGTCTTACTTATCAAATCTTCCTGCCCACCGATGCTATATATTTACCAGCAGAGACACGAGCAATGTGATAAAATTGAAGAAGCTATCAATGTAAAGGAGCAGGCAGCACAACTAGAAAATGAGCTTATCATTAAAGAAAGGGAAACACTTGATGTGTTGAAAGAACTGGAGTCAACCAAGAAAATCATAGCAGACTTAAAACTGAAAATACAGAAAGAAGAAACTGAAGTTCTTGTGGCAGAATCTAAAGAGCACCAACCTGAAAATATTTACACGGATGTGGATATGGAAGGCCTAGATGAACAACCACAACAGCCTTCAGGTTCAGTCTCAATGGAACTTGGGCAGGCAAAAGCAGACCTAAAAAGAACTACAACTGATCTGGCTGCAATACGAGTCGCGGTTGAGTTACTGTGTAATATCATAGCGAAAGAGAAGATTTTGCTCGAGAGAGGCCGAGAAAAGCTTTCCTCCAATACTGCCTTGATTTCTCCCTTGGAGGATGAGCTGGATCAGACAACACAAAAGTTTCAAACTCTGAAAGATCTGCAGAGGAGATGTGAAGACCCCTCAGACATTTTTATTGAGATCAAGAAAATGGCATCTGAGATAGCGCAGCTTAGGAGCATGGCAAATGCTTCAAAATCTGAAGTTATGATGTTGACTGCAGAAATTGAGCAGGCAAAGGCTAGCGTTGGCACAGCGGAGGTCAGATGTATTGCAGCCAAGAAGATGGAAAAAGCAGCGAGAGCAGCAGAAGCTCTTGCAGTTGCTGAGATCAATGCTCTACTGAGCAGTGAGAATTCTTCTGAAGGCAGCACTGTTTCCGATGGAGTGACTCTTTCAGTGGAAGAGTATTTCATGCTGTATTCCAAAGCTCAAGAGGCTGATGAAAAGTCAAGGAAGAAAGTAGAAGACGCTATGCTGCAGGTAGATGTAGCTAACAGTTCAGAGTCCAACTCAGTTAGAAAGCTAGAGGATGCTAAACTAGAGGTTGAGGAATGCAAGAAGGCACTACAAGAGGCCCTAAAGAGGGTAGAAGCTGCAAACCGTGGTAAATTTGCAGTCGAAGAGATTCTTCGTAGATGGAGATGTGAGAATGGACACAAAAGGTGCTCCATTGGTGGCTCTCCAAAGTTCAAAAATGCAGCTCACCGTCGTAGAGATTCACACAGTATGGATATCATTTCTGATGTTTCAAATAGTTCTTTCAAGCCAACACTGTCAATTGGGCAAATACTAAGTATGAAGTTAATGGGACCTGACGGGTATAACAAAAGCATCTGGGACGACAAAACAAGCGAGATACCAAACGTCTCACTTGGTCAGATTCTGAACAGAAAGAGTGGCATGTTGTGTACCGAAGATATGGCTTCCCGCAAAAGAATTTCAGGAAAGAGGAAGAAATTCGCATTGACAGGACTTTCAGTTCTCTTGGCGAAGCAATCCAAGAGCAAGAAGAAGAGAGAGAATCCTTTTGAGTTTTGAGCCGATACAAATTGGCCTGACGAGATTGATTGATTGTATTTGTAGCGTTGTACTATTTAGCTGCAGTTCAACCTGATGAGTAGCTAATTACAGAATCCCTTTCATCTGAGGTTGTATAATATCCTTTTTTTAGGCCCTCTTATTGGCTTGATGAATATGTGATTATTGTGCTAAAAGTAAGAGCCTTCCCATGGGATACAGCTTTGACCATGCTGTCTAAAGCTTACAGACTGCAACCTTCATCAAAGTCGTCCCTAAATCTTCATAAGGAGTGCGTGATTGATGTACTCAACATGCCCTTTTTTTCATACATATCAAGAAAAGTGTGCACTAGAAACAAAGTGTCGATATGTCCGAGTGGTTAAGGAGACAGACTTGAAATCTGTTGGGCTACGCCCGCGCAGGTTCGAACCCTGCTGTCGACGATATATTTATTCGTTCTCCTGCGGTCGTTTTGCACGACTATATGTTTGCTATTTTCTTCACCCCTACTGCATTTTCGCCATTTTACTTAGCGTAAGCAGCTGCTGTTCATCTGTGCGGTGTTTACCGCTCAACTTGCGTTTCGCAAAAACTGTCGTCTATTGCAGTCTCAGAGCATTAGAGTACTTCATATCTCATGGTCACGATTTTAAAGGGCAAGAATTAAGTGTATGTTTGGTTCGTTGAATAGAGTGGTCCTGAACCATCTGGTACAGGAAATAAGCTCGTTCAGGTGTTTGATTGGTTGAATAGAATCAAACCATTCGAAATGAGATAGTTTAAGAAAAAGGAATAAGCTCGTTCGGTGTTTACGCATGAAGTACAATTACAACACACATGCATAATGAACAAAACACACATAAATGTTGTGTGCGTGGATAGTATGAGTACTGCGATACGTGTTGAGTGTGTGTGCGATTCAGACCCGCTGATCATTCGACATTTTTGCCTTGCTTTTACACTCCAGTCAGGTACCCCGCGCATACTTGCAGAGCGGACGTAACCTCTTTTGGCTGGAAACCAGAGAAGCGCAAGCCACAGACAACAATCGCACCGGCGAAGCAAGGTTGCGGTATCAGGAGACGCAAGTTGCTCCAGCCCATCCAACTGCAGCTTTCTGCCTCCAATGGCCAACGGTGTAGAATTAACAAAGGGCTACTACAAGTGAGCGAGCACAAGATCTTTCCGTTTTGGCAACGGCCGGTCTCATCATGGTTTGAGCAGGCACGCTTCGCTTGTTGCGGCTCTCATCATGCCTCTTTGGCTTTTGCTGCAACCTGTCCAAGGGACATGACAAATATCTGAACAGCAACCGCGACTAGTATTACAGAAGCCATATTACCTCTGCGTCTTTTTCAGGAGTCTGATATTTCGACTGCCTCACATGATATATATGTTTCTAGAGAGTTCCATGCCTCGCCAAAATGGGCAAATCATTGGAAACCGTCCACTTGTTTGGCATCCAGTCCTTTTCTGAACCATTGGCAAATCATTCCTTGGTTGTGGCTGGGTCTGGCCTTTGCATCAATTTGCTTCAGCCAAAACAATAGTTAAGACAGCGTCAGCGGGTTAGGTTGGAACAGATGGGCTGGCCACAACAACAGAAAAAACAAAGAAAGGAATGAATCATAGAAAAGATCGGTTATGTTGGTGATTGTCCATTCATGTGGAAGATAATGATAACTTGCCGGAATATACAGGCAAGGTTTTGTCAATTGTGAGCATTAGTACTGCAATGCTTATTTTGGGAAGAAGATAGCTGCAAGATTTACCAGCTTTTCCCTTTATTTTAAATTCAAGCAGAGCCAAGAATAGATAATTGAAGGTATTACCATTCAAATGTTTTTTAGTTCAAATCTAAACACATAAATAGCATGCCATTGTGAAAGAAAATTTTCATAAATGTATTATTTTTGCAAGTGAACACAATTTCTTCCAACATGAGTAGCAGAGAATCACAAAACCAAAGAAAATGCAAAGAGAAAAACTCCACATGACAGTTTTCGTTATCCACCAACAGTTTAAGAAGTTTCAGCAAACAGGAATGCAACAGTCACTAACCAACGTTTGCCAAAGCATCATTACGTTTCTGGTTAATATTGCACCAACGCAAATTTGACTCAAATAAAAGGAATAGAATTAGGCTCATAGAGAAGTTTACAACTCAACTAATGACTTCCAATGACAGCAAGCATCTTTTCAATCAAATGATCGATAGAAACATAATGTTCAACAATGAAAAATCAAGCTACCAAAAAAATTAGAAAAGTACATTATTGATTCCAGCAAGGAGATATTGCACATTGTCACAATTTCTATGCTTATTTCAGTTGTCAAAATATTTAAGATTGTTCATTCTGCTGCTGGGGCTGCTCACCTTGCCAAGCCCAAACAATGTCTTTCAATGCTGGTCTCATATCTTGTTTCATAACCTTTTGATACTCAAGGGTATCACCATTGTTCTTCTTAATCTCCACCAGATGAAAGTTTGGTGTAATCTGAAATATCTCAGCATTGATGGACATTACACCTTTCCTTCCTGGTTTTGAACCCTCTATCTTCAACAATCCACCATCTTTCTTCATGAACTTTAGTTGCAAGCTCTTTGCAATGTCCTCGAGCTTTTTGATGATTGTCGTAGCTGTGTTGGTAGATGTGAATTTTGACTCCTTGTTGACGTTGCCCTCAAACATACCAGAGAGATCAAATCCAGATGAAAGAGAAATGATGTCGAAAGCATTCAAATTAGTGAGTTTTCCTACTTCTTGTTTGCCCTCAGTTTTATTGCTACTGATGGGATGAAAGGCCGAATCCATGTCAACAGGAACAATATCCTCTGTTGGTATGTTATAATTAAATAGCTTTGAATCAAGACCTGTTCTAAACCAAGGATTTTCCATGATTTCTGGAATAGAGATCCGTGTGCTAGGGTTTGGATCAAGAATACGTCGCAAAAGCTTCAGGACATCTGAAGAAAACCAGCTTGGCCATTTAAGTTTTGCTTTGCAAATCTTCTTATACATGTCCATCAAATTCTTATCCTGAAAAGGGAGATAACCAGCCAACAATACATAGAGGATCACACCGCAAGCCCAGGTGTCAGCTTTTGCACCATCATACCCTTTTCTATTAATCATTTCTGGAGCAACATATGCAGGAGTACCACAAGTAGTGTGGAGCAACCCATCTTGTCTCTTGCATTCTGCAAGTGTACTCAAACCAAAGTCTGAGATCTTTAAATTGTGATTCTCATCAAGAAGAAGATTTTCAGGCTTCAGATCACGGTGAAAGACCCCCCTACTATGACAGAAGTCAACAGCACTAATTAGCTGTTGGAAGTACTTCCGAGCAACTTCTTCTTTCAGCCTTCCACGTTGAACCTTGTTGAAGAGCTCGGCGCCCCTCACATACTCTAGCACAAAATATATCTTGGTTTTCGTAGCCATCACCTCATATAATTGGACAATGTTTGGATGTCTCACCAACTTCATCACCGAAATCTCTCGTCTTATTTGATCCATAAGCCCACACTTCAAGATATTCTCTTTGTCGATCACCTTGATGGCAACACTCTGTGAAGTTTTAACATTTCGACCATGGTAAACTTTAGCAAAGCTCCCTTGCCCAAGTAACCTTCCTATCTCATATCTCTGCATCAGAATATTCCCTTTCTGCTCTACCATCTTACCAAATGTGTTATGTACACAGAAAGCAGTGATCCTGTAACTTGAGATGGTGATGAGGGGACTCAATAATGTGGAGGGAGCCTATAGATGACCGGATGATTTCAACCGTCTCCACCAAGATGGTAATCTAAGATGATGGTTGAGCTGCCACATCTAGCCCCATCGTGCGTATGCACATGGAGCAACTGTTGTGCACACACTTGTACTTCAATGTCACCAAGAGAAAGCAAAGTGCAAATATGTTTAGCTACCCTGCCAATTCCCACACAAGGTGACTCTCTAGCATACAAGCACATCTTCCAGCATTCCTTTATGTTTTTTTTTCCTTCTTACTTAAAGCCCAATACTGCCAGGAGAAAAGGCATGAATGATTAGGTACAGAACTGCCGAATAGTGAAGAAATCCTAACCACACTAAATATTTTGAACAAAAAAAATTTCCACGCATATGAATATTTTTTTTTGTTTTCACAAGAATCTAAAGAGCAAATCCGTTGCCTCTTAGCACAAAAAAATAATAAATGAAGGTAAGTACTTGCATATGCCTTATGAATTATGATTCTTTTGGTCTGAACTAGCAAAACCCGTGTTTATCCTTTAACCAGATTAAGAAGGCTGCCTACATGACATGAAATCGGCAAACACCATATCCCAGATTCTACAAAGACACTATGTATCGGTTCCAGAAAACCAGCTGATCAAGGATTCACAATCGGAAAGTGAGAGAAAAAAGTATCCTAGTGCCAGATATGTTCATGACGGGACCAACTAGTACAATTGCAAGCAAATAAGATAAAATATCCTAGAAACACTCCACAGGCAGAAAGCTCCAGAATTTCAGGACCAACCAACTAAAACGTTCAAATCTTTTGCAGAACAACAGGCAAATTAAGAAGACCTAATGACCATCCCATGGCATCCATCCATATGTATAACGATCAAATCTAAATGTAAAGACCACTGCAGAGTACATCCGCGGTTGCATCACCTATCATAGTTGTGAAGACCATCCTAGTTAACTAGCTCGCTGAACCGTGTAAGACGGAAAATTCCAGCAAGATTCGCATAAACCGACCCCAAAACAAAGATTCAAACCCTTGCTCATAAGAGGAGAACTGACACCCACCGCTATAAGGTAAATCCTTGAGTACACATACCAGTTTAGAACAGATTAAAACCATAAAACTCGCGGGGAAAAAAATAGGGAGAGAAAAATCAGTACCTGATCCCGGCGATCCGGGATACCAAAGAGATTGGAGCTGCGGCGATGGAATAGGTAGCCCCCAAAATTCCAACAAGAATGAACCGGAGTGTGAGTGAGGAGGAAAATGTAGATGCGATTTTGGGGGCGTCAACTTGACGTCTGCAGCAAAATCAATTAGGAACAAACAGAATTGGAGGACCAAAATCATATGCTTTGGAGGCGTCGTTATTTATAGGCGCGCCCCGATGGGATCTTTCTTCGTTTGGAAATCGGAACTCCCTTGGCAGCAGCTGAGGCACCCAAATGGAATGGGTGCGCTGAGTGAGTGCTAATCTGCCCTACTGATCGGGGGGGCCCACCAATTTCTTACTCCGTACTAATATGAACTGTTTTTTAAAAAATCTTACTGCGTATGAACTAAGTAAAAAAAACTTACTGCGTACGAACTAGTAGCGGGTAAAATTGAACGATGAGAAACACTGAAACAGCGCTCCGTCTTCTCGAAATGACAAACAGAGAGAGCCGAGTACAGGTGAAGAGATAATCGTAACAAAGCGTATAGCAACACATGGGCACCTAGCTAACTCTCGCGTCTTTGCCTTCTACGTCCACTTCATCATCAGTGAATTTTTCGCTGCTCTCGCGTGCTTGTTCTGTTGGTTGGCCGCTGACGGGTGACAAATTTTTGGCGTAAATATTACTGTTACAATAGTTTATTACCCAATTAGCGTCTGTTATGATAAAATTATATTTTTAGCATCTTGTCCGTACTGTGCCCGCCTGTACATGCCCTGTACGCGGCATGTGTCCTCGTCCGGCCTGTGACCGCCGAATGCCCCTCTTCCGGCCCGTGGACAGCCAGACGCATGCCACGTCCCCTCGTCCTACGTCCCCTCGTCCTGCCTGTGGACAGCCAGACGCACGCCATGTCCCCTTGTCTGGCTCGTAGAGCCGGACCCGACCACCCCACGCGCATCCATCCCCTTAGCGTCTAATCCATCTAATCCATCACCTCTATCATGTTGTTGTCTCCCTATGCATCCATGCAAGAGTTGAGTGTGGGCCCTCTCACGCCAGCTATTTAATCGCGGCAAACGGTGATTTTAGTTTGCACTCTCGCTGCTCTCACCCGCTCTCTCGCTTTCTCCTACGGTTGATTTCGCTTTTGCAGACGATTAAGTATTATTTATAGACGTCATTAGCAATCATATCAACAAGTAATTTTATCCTCGTACGTTATTTATTTTTAAATTTTGTGGTTAGTAAATTGGCCGTAGGGAAATGTTTCTAATTAATTAGTTGTACTTATCGCGTAGTTATTTAAGTTGTTTTAATATTTTTGTAATAAAATTTTTGTGAGTTAAACTAATTAGTTGTAGTTAAACTAATCTTACGTAATTTATTAGTTCTAATTTTTAAGTGTAGTTAATTAGTTACCAATTAATTAGTCATAAACGGTTAGTTGGAATTAAGTCTTAATTAATTAGTCGTAAATAATTTAGTTGTATTTTATAAGATGCGATTATTTTGTTGTCATTAATTAGTGGTAATTAATTTAGTGGCCTTAGTTAGCCGTAATATTTTTTGTTTTAAATCTGCCGTAATTATTTTAGTGCTATTTAGGTCATCGTAATTCATTTTGTCGTGACTAATGTAGATGTCATTATGTAACACACATTCATTTATGGTAATTTATTAGTCTTAATTATTTTAATCACAACTATTTTAGTTGTACTTAATATGGTTATAGTTATTTAGTGTCCATTAATTTGTTCTCCGTATTTATGCTAAATTTATAATTTCTAGTGATTTATTGTCATAATTAATTTTTTTCACTAATAGTATTTCTCTTCCATGTCTTGCAAGCCATGTTTCTACCGGAGCTTTGAACCCTTCTACGATGAGAATCATCGGTCATTCGCGGTTCAGATCAACGGGGAGGTAAGTTATGTACAAATCTATGTTCTTTTTTGTTATGTCTTACATTCCGCTAACATCATGTCATTCTCCGCCCGTAGATCCGTCGCGAGGATGCATCACTTCTGTCGTCTACACCCCGTACACAGACTGGCACTCCTCCTCGGTCACCTGCACAACATATCCGGGAGGTACGAGATTCTCAGCTTACGTCTGGAGTATTTATTTTGCCTAACATCATTCCGTCGTGCAGCCTTTAGTTGACCGTGGGGTGATGGTCATCCGTCCACTGATGAGGATACGGGCCTCCCAACTCCTACTAGGGAGCAATACACGGTGCTAGGTTTTGGACCATAGCACCTAGGGCGCCCACCCCTGTCGTACGTTGACCAGTACGGAGTACCGTACGCAGGGCAGAGCTCCTTCGGGGTCGCTAGCACACCGTACGTTCAAGACCAGAGCTCCTCCGGGGTCGCTGGCACACCATAAGTTCAAGACCAGAGCTCCTATGCACGATCAGAGTTGTAGATAGCGTACCTTGGGGACGGATAATATGGGAGTGCATCTATGGAGTCCTTCATTCATGACATCATTGAAGGTGGCCTCCGGTTTGGCATATCTCAGCAAGACGACATCGACGCTGGACAGACTCAGTTGGTCCAGAGTCAGCTTACGTTTCGCTATAGAGAACAAAACAATACAGACAATACATTAAATTACGACATTAAATGACGACTAGATGAGCTCACTCTGTTGGAGCAATCCTTCATTGAGTGCCCAATGGTCTTGCATATCCTACACTTGATCGTGCAGATAAGATAGGTATGTTGGCTGGCATCCATGGCATTCCGAAAGCATCGCGTCTATCGCCGTCCCTTCCCTGTTGTTTTCAAGGCCTTGTTCGAGCCTCATTGCACCATGTCCGGTTGGACCACTAGCCTGGTGTGCGTCCTCGTCGCTACCAACTGAACTCGGGTTAGTGAGAGACCATGTGAGAGGTCCTCCACTCTGAGTGATGAGTATTTGACAAGTGTGTTGATTAGATTGAGAGTTGTGGTTTTCGGTTTGGACTGGTTCTGTGCTGAATCAGGGAAATCGGAACTACCGCGGTGTATGGAGCGGAAGTTCCGATAAATCGGAACTACCGGTGTTGAAAATCGGACCTTCCGTTTAATCTGGGTTTTGAGTTCTGTTGAGCTAAAGTGCGGAACTTCCGCACCTGGTGTCGCGGAAGTACCGCTTTGTCTGACAGGAGAGTCGAAAATCGGAATTGAATTTCTGGGAAATCGGATGTTCCGAAGATCGGAAGTTCCGCAATGGTAAGCGCGGAACTTCCGATAATCCTGACAAGTGCGGATGTTCCGGAAATCGGAACTTCCGCTGTGGTAAGTGCGGAACTTCCGATTGTGTCCAGAACCGTGCAGAGAAGGAAAACTTGTGATTTTGATTTTGTATGAGTTTGAGTCTTATACAATTGTTGATGCTATGATATTGTGCAATGCTATGTGATGTGTTTTTGGTTGTGATGACTGCAGGGCATCGAGATGGAGTCGTGGCGAGACACGTGGACCGGACTAGGCGCAGGAGGCGTTGAGGTCAGAACGGTCGGGATGTGTCGAAGACGGCGTGAATCTTGAAGCGGTTGCGAGTCGTGCACAAGAAGGAAGACGGAGGCTTCCAGAAGGTGCGCAAGGGGCGAAACGGTATTTTCGCAAAGCGGCACAAGTGGAGGTGGCTCCGTTCGGGTGTAGTGGGCTTAATGGGTTGGAGGCCCATTAAGCAAAGGCTATAAATAGAGGTGAACCCCTGGTACTAGGGTTAGATTTTTGGGAGAAAGAAACTTAGGGTTAGCCTTAGCAAAAAGGTTTGTTTTGCTTTGAGAGTTTGTTGAGAGAGAATGAACTGAAAATCTTGTAATCATTCCTCTGTGGTTCCTTGTAATCTTTTGATTTCTATTAATGAATCTCTGAGGTTTTGATTACTTGCCTATGCCTTTCTCTATTCTCTTTCACGTTCATGTTGAATATTTAAGGTTTTGATGTATCTTTTGATTCGTCTTATGGAATAGCATGAAACTTGATATCTAGAGTCGTTTTGCTATTGCTAATGGATTCCCAAAGTCTCATGAATTAAGAATCTGAGAATCGTGTTTATTTTGGTTTTTGGTCTTTCTTTCCCCTTCCTCAAGAAATCCATATTTAGCTTGATTATTGGATCTTTGTTTGCGATTCTTCTCCATAAGGTCAAGATGGTGTTTAGGATGATGTCCTGTGAACCTTGACCTGAGAAGAGAACTCAAGATTTCACATTTTGGATTTTTGGGAAAACCCGAGCGATCGTTTCTTCTTCGGGACAATCGAACTTCCGATTGTACATGGCGGAACTACATGCAGCGGAACTTCCGATGAATCCGGAACTTCCGAGTGCGGAACTATGCGGGTAAAATCGAACGTCCGATTTCTCGAAACGATCTGAAACTTCGTTCTTGTTCTCGATTTTGCTTCACTCTTCTTGAGATATCCAGAGGTCTTTGTAGGTTGTATTTAATTACAGCAAAGGGGAGTTATTATTTTTAAAGCACCATTCACCCCCTCTGTTGCCATTTCGGTCCTTCAATTGGTATCAGAGCCAGGTTAGCTCTTCTTGATAGATCTTAACCGGTCGGTTGAGCCATGGCAACGGACAAGTATTCCACCAAGCCTCCGGTTTTGATGGTCCGGATTACCCTTCGGAAGAGCCGAATGGAAACTTACATCCGTGCTCAGGGGTATGCCATCTGGAGAAAAGTGAAGGTTAGATTTGCTGTTCCTGCCGATGAGAACATCAATGCTGGAAACATGGCTGATGTTGAGGCAAATGCTAAGGCAAGGAACATAATCATTCAGGGTTTAGCGTATGAGTTTGATCGTATTTCTCATTTGATTTACGCATTTACGATCCGGGTGACCTCGATGCATACCATGAGGGCACCACTCGATTAAGACGGTTCGACAAGACCAGTTCAAGCGTGAGTACAATAAATTTGAAATGCTTGTGGTGAATCTTTAGGCGAGTGCTTTTGGCGTTTTCACAAAATCTTGAGCAACCTCCGAGCGGTCGGTCTTACATACCCGACTCGGATAACGCCGACAGATGCTTTCGCACTTGATCTTCGTGTTTGGGAGATGAAAGTGACTACCATCAAAGATAGCACGACCTCTCGACTCGACTCTTGATGCGCTTTACTCGCGTCTCAAGACTCACGAGATTGACATTGTCTCTCGAAGGTCGAAGTCACAATCGATGGCTTTAGTCAGCGATCCCACTTCTCGATCTTCTTCGAGTCGACACGTGGGTTCTCCTAGCCGCTCTCGTGACATAAGCGATGATCGTTAGAGCGACTTGAGGATGAACGACTAGCCCTCCTAGCTCGGAAGTTTTCCCATGCTTACAAGAGGAGGAGGGATGGTAAGAGAGGAGGTCCTGTGATTTGTTTGAGTGTGGTGGCCCCAACCACATCCGAGCAAACCGTCCCAAGCTTGGGAAGGGCAAAGGTGACTATGGCGGTCCAAGCAAGAACGACTACACCGACAAGAACCGCAACACGAAGCCCTCAAAGACTGACCAAGGCAAGAAGAAGTTCCGCAACTTTGGGAAGGCTAAGAAGCTGTTCCATCGCGTCCTCACCGCCTCGACGAGCTGGACACCGGCGAGGTGGAGGGTGGAGTGACGATGATGGGAAGGACGATCATGATCCCAAGGACGACGGCAACTTCTCGGCATGTGCTTCATGGCCCTGGGCGAATCGAGCGACGGCAATGGTGTACTCGACTCGACGAGGTTAGTCCCACTTATGACCAGCTTAATGATGCTTTTCTTAAGCTAGGTAGATTTCATGCTAAGTCTAGGGCTAAGTGTTACGTGTTGGAGAAGGAAGTAGCTAGACTATCACGGAGCTTACTTTACTTACATCCGCCCTCCCGTGATGATTGTGACACTTGCTGTGCTTTGCTTGATGACATGGAAAAACTAAGGACCTTGCATGATAGTGTGTCCTCTGAACTTGACATGATTAAGGTAGAGAACATTAGCCTTCTTGCTGAATTAGAGATGAGTAGGGTAGCACCTCCTTCATCCACTCTTGTTGAGGCTCTCGCTTGCACCTCATGTGAGGTTAAGGACAATTCGTTTAGAGGTCTTTATACCATGTTGCTTGATCCGCCTGAAACTTGTGAAAATTGTAATAATCTCAAGATGAACCTAAAGCAGGCGAGATCACAAAATTGTCAATTTCAAGTCGCGCTACTAGAGCCTGTTGTTTCTTGTTTAAACTGTCCTAAGTTAATCTGAACTAGAATCAGATCTAAGCAGTTTCAAGAAATGATTGATCACAAGAATAAATTGGCTCAAGATGCTTCTAAGGACCTTGTTAGCTCACCTTGCAATCATTGTAATAAACTAAAATGTGATTTGGTTGCTTTGGATGAAAAATGTGTGAAGCTAACTAAGGACCTTCTAGAGACACAATCATCTGCTTGTATTGTGTGTGATGGGAAGAAATCTAAGGGTTTGGTAGAGACGCCTAGTAACGTGAACCAATCTGCTAGCAGTAGGACTGTCCCCCAAAGTCGGCTGTGCGTGCACAAGCCAATCTTTCCTCTGTTGTTGGTTCTTCTTCTGCTCCCTTACCTTCTGCTGTCTCTTCTTCCCCCTGCTCTTCTTGCACCTCTCTCTTTCGGGAGTGTCAGTATCTTATGAACACTCTCGAGAGGTTTGTAGGAGGCAAGAAGAAGCTCAATCTCATTCTAGACAAATCAAAAATTTGCAGATTTAATCAAGGTCTAGGGTATGATATCCAGGAGGATATGAGGAAGCATCCACCTGTCGTGCTCAAAACCATAGCACCAGGTGTGATCAAAACTAAGCCCAGGACTGAGAAAGTCAATTTTAAGTCAGCGGGTTTTGTTCAAAGGATTTCTGACAGCAAGGTGATTCCACCTGCAGCTTCGGCCCCTCAGAAGGCGAAGTATCATTGCACCTTCTGTCAGAAAGATGGACATTTAGTTGATCATTGCTTCAGGCGCGCCAAGATCGCGCGTCGAGACCGTGTTGAGTCTCTTAGGCTCATTCAGGGTCAGCCCCAGATCTTGAGTGCACCTAAGACCAACACGAGGTCTAGGTTTGTTCCATCTGATGATTTTGGGCAGCATCGAGGACTTGGTTTTTCTGAGTTTTCTGAGTTTCGTCCTCATGCTCCCTTTGGTCGTAACTTCCGCCGTCCTGAGGGTAGATCTCGTTTTTCCTTTCGAGATAGCTACCTGCGGCGAGATCAGCATGTTACTGGCACTTCGACTCGCTCTTCCATAGCAGTCGGATCCAGCAACAGGCTGAGATCTTTTGACTTGTTGAGTGACAGAGAGCGTAGGGTAGATAGAGGTCAGTCTTGCTTGACTACTTCATCTATTCGCCGTGTTACTCAAGATTGGGTGCCAAAATCACCGTTGATTCACCCCCGATCGAGACTTTACTCTGCTTGACTCGTGGTCGCCGCCGGGAAGGAAAGGTCCGGATAGTAGACTCGGTTGTTCACGTCATATGACTGGTGAGTCTCGTTGGTTTTCTTCCCTAGCCCGTGCTCCAGGTGATGAGACGATCACCTTCGGAGATGCTTCATTTGGGCGCGTCATCGCTAAAGGTACTGTGAGCATTAATGATTCTTTTATTTTAAAAGATGTTGCCTTAGTAAGTAAGCCGCAGATAATCGCTTTCATCTCTCGACCACCGATGATGGTTTCGAGGTGAGCTTTAAGAAAAACAATTGCAAAATTCTTGATTCTTGGGTAGTCTAGTTTATGGATTTTCGTTATGGGAGGATCTTTCGTGCTGATTTTTGGATCTTCCGTGATCCTCTTCGATGTTTAATTGCTTCAATCCGTGATTTGACTTTCGGCATAGGAGACTTGGTCATATAGGATTTGATCATCGACCGAGTTAGCGGCCACGATCTCATTCGTGGTTTGCGAAACTCAAAATGGTCAAGGATCTTGTTTGTGCTCCTTGCCGCGCGGCAAAATGGTTGCCGCTTCACATCCTCCGATTCTGATGACTATGACAGATGCACGGTCAATCGCTCCATATGGACACGATGGGACCAACTAGAGTGCGATCGATGGGAGGGAAGTGGTACGTACTTGTCGTGGTCGATGACCTCTCGAGGTATTCTTGGGTGTTTTCTTAACCTCGAAGGATGAGACGTTTACTCTTTTCGTGGTCTTTTTAGTAGGCTTTCGTTGAGCTCCCGGTGCATTACGAGCAATTCGACCGATAATGGCACCGAGTTCAAGAATTCCTACTTTGAGAGTTTTGTGGTGAGGCAGTGTAGAGCACCGTTCTCGTCTCCATACGTCCCTCAACAAAATGGCGTTGTGGAGAGGAAGAACCGTACCTTGGTCGAGATGGCGGGACGATGCTTGATGAGTACTCTACACCTAGGAAGTTTCGGGTGAGGCAATTGCACGCTTGTCATGTTTCTAACAGAGTTTTCTTGGGCACTCTTGCATCGCACTTCTTATGAGTTGAGATATGGGCGAAAACCCAGTCTCGCATTTTCGTGTGTTTGGTTGCAAGTGTTTTATTTCAAGTCCGGGAACCTAGATAAGTTCGAGTCACGATCTTGTGATGGGATCTTTCTGGGTTACTCGACTTCTTCTCGTGCCTATAGAGTCTGGAACTGCGAGTCTAGTAAGTTGTTAGAGACCTGTGAGGTAACCTTCGATGAGGCGGTCAGGGACTAGGCCACGATATCTCGTGTTCTCTAGAGCGACCTGAGTCCATCTTTGTGGACGAAGAGGAAGACGGAGATGACGGTTGTATACCTGATCCAGTTCTTCCTCCTCCTCTTGAGGTGCCTTCTTCCACCGCACCTCGAGGAGATCACCTTACCTTCTCGCTTCTTCCAAGCTAGTGGCTCTGTCCCTATCTCGCTCGCTAATGAGGTAGAGGCCATTTCTTCATCTCACCCTGGACCTCCAAGACACATTCAAAAGGATCATCCTTCAGAGCAGATCATTGGAGACCTCTTTGAGCGTGTCACACGTTCTAAGGCTGGTTTGTCTCTCTTCTGTCTCCATTCTGCCTTCGTCGCCTCATTTGAGCCCAAAGACGTTTGTCATGCTCTATCTGACGAGTCTTGGACAAACGCTATGCATGAGGAGTTGGAAAACTTTGAAAGAAACAAGGTCTGGTCTCTTGTTGAGCCTCCTCAAGGTCACAATATCATTGGGACCAAATGGGTGTTCAAGAACAAGCAAAGTGAAGATGGGTTAGTCATTCGAAACAAGGCTAGGCTGGTAGCTCAGGGGTACTCTCAAGTTGAGGGTCTAGATTTCGAAGAGACCTTTGCCCTCAGAGCTAGACTTGAAGCCATTAGAATCTCGCTTGCCTTTGCAAACTTCTAAGGGTTTCAAGCTTTACCGATGGATGTTAAGAGTGCCTTTCTCAATGGCCTTATTGAGGAAGAAGTCTATGTCGATGACCTCCGGTTTCGAGAACCCCGGATACCCTAACCATGTCTACTGAGCTTTCCAAAGCTTTGTATGGACTCAAGCGAGCTCCTGTGAGCTTGGTATGAAAGGCTTAAGTCCTATCTCACGAGCCATGGTTTTGAGATGGGTAAAATTGACAAAACCTTGTTCATTCGCCGCCTTGGCACCGATCTTACCTTTCGTCGGATCTCGTGGATGACATTATCTTTGGCGGCTCCTCGCATGCTCGCTTCCCAATTTTCGATGTCATGAGCTCGGAGTTTGAAATGAGCATGATGGGCGAGTTGAGTTTCTTCCTTGGCTTCCAAATCAAGCAGACTCGGAGGGTACCTTTCTTCATCAAGGCAAATACACTCGAGACCTCCTGAGCGTTCGACATGAATGATGGAAAGCCAGATCAACTCCAATGGCATCTACAACTGCTCGGATCCAGATGAAGACGGCGAACACATTGACCAAAAGGATTTCAGAGTATGATTGGCTCTCTCTTGTACCTCATGCCTCGAGACCGGACATACACTTTTCGTGTGTCTTTGTGCTCGGTTTGAGCTTCTCTCGCGTATCTCACCGTCAGCGGTGAAGCGCATCTTCGGTACCTTCGAGCTACCATTGACTATGGCATCCGTACTCTTCCTCCTCTTGTCTATCTCTTAGAGCCTTCTCCGATGCGCACTTTCTTGGTCAGAGGATAGATAGGAAGAGCACTTCGGCACTTGCCAATTCATTGGCACTTCTCTCGCCTCCGGTCGCCGAGGAAGCAATCCGTGTTGCGCATCCACCGCAGAGGCCGAGCACGCTGTCGCAGCCCGATTGTCGTAGTCAAGTGCTTTGGATGGTCTCGACCTGCAGGATTCGGGTTATCTATCGATTGCGTTCCACTCTTCTCGTGATAACACGTCGCAATTTGCATTGCCAAGAATCCGATGCAACATTCTCGGACCAAGCATATTGATATCGATATCACTTTCTTAGAGACCATGTAGAGAAGGGTGACATTGTGCTCCGGTTTGTGGAGAGTGAGCACCGGTTGGTGATATTTTCACTAAGCCTCCGGATGACTTCGGTTTCACTTTCTGCGGGAGAGCTTGGGGTGGTTTGTCCTTACGATTTCTTTGAGGGGAGCGTTGTGCTACTCATGTATTATATTATATTATATTATATTATACGCTTACTCCTTTCTCGTTTCATTTCTTTTAATATTTGGGTCAAGTCCTTCCAAAGATAGGTTAGAGTGTTTCTCTTGCCACATTGCTTTGACTGCTACTTCTTGTCTTGTGCTTCTAGGATGCTGCTTATTAGCTGTCTCTTCCCTCTCTAAGTAGAGCTTACTCACTTCTTATAGGTTCTAGCAGGGGTCGGGCCACCCTTGGGTAGACAGGGACAGTGTTTGCTCCTTAGTGTTTGTGTAGATCACTAATAGTTCTAGAATCATATGGGGTAGATAAGAATCATCTCGAGCGATAGTTTTCTCTATATCTTTTCTATGCTCTAAAGGATCGCCTTTTGCTTTACGTATCGATTCTCGTTTTGGTTCCTTTGGTTCAGGGGGAGTTATTCTTGGTTATTCCTTATTCTTAATTGTGTCATATCCCATCCTGAATTAAAAGATGCATCTCATTCTGAAGGGAATCTGGATTTTTGTGTATTTCATCAAGCATTGCATAATAATCAAATGGAGCCTTGTTTATTATCCTTTATGATCTGCTTTCACTTTTTACATCTTGCCATGATTTATGCTAAAGCGCTAGATCTATCATGACTTTTTATGTGTAGTTTAGTCTTTGCCATGCTAAGGTACTTAAAATGCTAAACTTGAATTAAAATCTTGTCATGATAGCTCTTGAGACTAGTCCGTTAAAACTATCCTTTTATGATCTTCGCCATGTCAAGTAGGTGAGTTGAGTCTGAATCTCTTTTGGACTTTTGAGTAAGCTATGTCGCTTGTTAAGAAACATGACTTATCTCTAATCATTGGTCTAAAAACTTCAAAAGCAAAATGATCTCTTTGTGCGAAAAACTGATCTCACCAAATCTTTCTCATGAGACGGCTTGCCATTGCACTAGGCATGAACTCGGGGAGCCTTGGATGACCTAAGATCACCTCCTTAAGTCATTGCTTGGAGTGGTCGCATAAGGCTTGGGATCTAGCACATGGCTAAAAAAAAAAATTGGTTGAAGCTCAGAGGCGGTTGTGGATGGCACCTAGTCCGAGCTTGCTTATCGAGATAAAACCTAAAGAGCCTTAAAATAGAAAGTCTTGAAAAAGAAAATGTGCTAAAATTGCTTATCATCAAAGAGACCAAGTTCGATAAAATGAGTCCTTCTTCAACTGGTAGCACTCTAAACCGCTCAAGATGAGTTTTCTTGGTTCAACTTAGATTATTTGACATGGCTTGCATCATCCTTGGATATCTTTAGCTAGATTTCAATCTTGACTTATTTGACTCGCTAAAGAATTGGATCATTAATCGATTATGGACTTTCTGTCTTAGCTCTTCTATACATCGATTGTCATGATCTTGATAGCATTCTTACGTGTTATGGCTTGGTGTAATTCTCTAATAGTCATTTTGGATAATCTACATGGCTCCTAATGCTTAAAATGAACATCATATAGTCTTTTCCTCCCTTTTCTACATATTGATGATTTTATTGCCAAAGGGGAGAATGATTGTGAGAAAAAGCCTTCAAGAAAAGTCTTGAGTTTTGTGTAAAATTGCTCTTTCATCTCATCTCAAGTCTTTTTCTTTGTGTCAACTTGGTCTTGTGCTTAATTACTCTTGTTTAGACCTTGGTTGACTGTAATCTCAAACTCATCTTATGCTTTTTGGTAATTGTCAATATACTCATCAAGGGGAGATTGAGAGACCATGTGAGAGGTCCTCCACTGAGTGATGAGTATTTGACAAGTGTGTTGATTAGATTGAGAGTTGTGGTTTTCGGTTTGGGTTCTTAGGTCAATGAATGGAAATCGGAACTACCATGATGTATGGAGCGGAAGTTCGATAAATCGAACTCCGGTGTTGAAAATCGGACCTTCCGCTTAACTGGTTTTGAGTTCGCTTGAGCTAAAGTGCGGAACTTCCGCTTTGGTGTCGCGAAGTACCGCTTTGTCCGACAGAGAGTCGAAAATCGGAATTGAATTTCGGGAAATCGGATGTTAGAAGATCGGAAGTTCCGCAATGGTAAGCGCGAACTCCGATAATCCCGACAAGCGGATGTTCGAAATCGGAACTTCATTGTGGTAAGTCGGAACTTCCGATTGTGTCCGTAACTCGCAGAAGGAAAACTTGTGATTTTGATTTTGTATGAGTTTGAGTCTTATACAATTGTTGATGCTATGATATTGTGCAATGCTATGTGATGTGTTTTGGTTGTGATGATCGCAGGCATCGAGATGGAGTCGTGGCGAGACACGTGGACCGGACTAGGCGCAGGAGGCGTTGAGGTCGAACGGCGGGATGTGTCGAAGACGGCGTGAATCTTGAAGCGGTTATAGTCGTGCACAAGAAGGAAGACGGAGGCTTCGGAAGGTGCGCAAGGGGCGAAACGGTATTTTCGCAGCGGCACAAGTGGAGGTGGCTCCGTTCGGTGTAGTGGGCTTAATGGGTTGGAGGCCCATTAAGCAAAGGCTATAAATAGAGGTGAACCCCGGTACTAGGGTTAGATTTTTGGGAGAAAGAAACTTAGGGTTAGCCTTAGCAAAAGGTTTGTTTTGCTTTGAGAGTTTGTTGAGAGAGAATGAATGAAAATCTTGTAATCATTCCTCTGTGGTTCCTTGTAATCTTTTGATTTCTATTAATGAATCTCGAGGTTTTGATTACTTGCCTATGCCTTTCTATTCTCTTTCACGCTCATGTTGAATATTTAAGGTTTTGATGTATCTTTTGATTCGTCTTATGGAATAGCATGAAACTTGATATCTAGAGTCGCTTTGCTATTGCTAATGGATTCCCAAAGTCTCATGAATTAAGAATCGAGAATCGTGTTTATTTTGGTTTTGGTCTTTCTTTCCCTTCCTCAAGAAATCCATATTTAGCTTGATTATTGGATCTTTGTTTGCGATTCTTCTCCATAAGGTCAAGATGGTGTTTAGGATGATGTCCTGTGAACCTTGACTCGAGAAGAGAACTCAAGATTTCACATTTTGGATTTTTGGGAAAACCCGAGCGCGATCGTTCTTCTTCCAGACAATCGAACTTCCGATTGTACATGGCGGAACTATCGCAGCGGAACTTCCGTGACTCAATCCGGAACTTCCGGAGTGCGGAACTATCACGTAAAATCGAACGTCCGATTTCTCCGAGCGATCTGAAACTTCGTTTGTTCTCTCGATTTTGCTTCACTCTTCTTGAGATATCCAGAGGTCTTTGTAGGTTGTATTTAATTACAGCAAAGGGAGTTATTATTTTAAAGCACCATTCACCCCCTCTGTTGCCATTTCGGTCCTTCAGTTAGCATCCTCGTCGGACTTCAACCTGAGAGACTAGTCCGATAGATACTCGTGGCAATCGATGCGACCGACAACCACAATTCCACCCCCTCATTTTACACAAAATTATGCACAAGTCTTCCCTCTAAGACAACACATTTTGTACTACCGTCTTTAAGCTCTGCCTGCGGTTGCCCGCTTGCCGAGGCCCCAGCATCATTAAGGTTTTTCGGCCCCCTACGTATGAAATTCACGTACACCATCGGCTTCCCTATATCGCCGCCTCGGGGCTGGGAGGCAATCTTCAGGTATTGGCCCCATCCTACGCTTCCATTCACCTTGACCAGCTCACATACACCCTTCGTGTAGATGATCCCCTCGACGACAAGTTTTGAAGGACCGAAATGGCAACAGAGGGGGGGTGAATGGTGCCTAAAAATTAATACTCCCCTTTACTGTATTTAAACAAGCCTACAAAGATCTCTGGAGATCTAAAGAAAGTAAATGAAGCAAGATCAAATAACAAAAACAAGCCTCGGGTTGTTCTTCCGAAATCGAAGCTTCGGCCAGAAGGTGCGGAAGTTCCGCTACTGTGAGTTCCGCGGTGTAACGCGCGAAGTACCGCTAAGCGTACTTCCACAGATAAAATTGAAGCTCCGATTATCCCGATCAAGAATGTAACGCTCGGTTTTTGCCCAAAATCCAAACTACTTTTTATCTGTTGTTCTTCTCTCGTCAAGTTTCACAGATATCATCCTAAACAACATCTTGACCATATTGAGAAGAAGTTGCTAGCAAAGGTTCAACAAACAAAGCAAAATCGGGTTTCTTGAGGAATACGAAAGAAAGACCAAAACCCGTGAATCGAGAGATTCTTAGATTCTTAGCTCATGAAACATTGAGGATATATTAGCAATATCAAACGACTCTATCTCTCAAGTTTCATGCACTCTCATAAGATAAATCAAAAGATACACCAACCCTAGATAATCAACGTAAAACAAAGTGAGAGGAAGAGTTGCAAAATCAAATAATCAAAACCTCGATTTCATTGGATTGAAACAAGGATTACAGAGGTAAAGCAAAGAGGAATGATTACAATAGATTTCAGTTCGTACATTCCAACTCAAACACTCTCCAAAAAGCAAAACAAACTCTCCAAAGCAAACCCTAATTTTATCTCCGTATGCCAACCCTAACTCTGTGGTTCTCCCTATTTATAGCCTTTGCTAATGGGCCTCCAACCCATTAAGCCCGCCACCCGAACGGAACCGCCTCCACTTTTGCCGCTTTGCGAAAAGACCTTTCGCCTTTGCGCACCTTTCCGAAGCCTCCGTACACCTTGCCGTCCTTGACACGCAACCACCTCAAGATTCACGCCGCCTTCGACACATCCGACCGTTCGACTTCAACGCCGCCGCGCTTAGTCCGATCACCTCGTGTCCCACCACGACTTCATCTCGATGTCCCGCGGTCAACACGCATAAAAACATATCACATAGCATTGCACAATATCATACCATCAACATTTGTATAAGACTCAAACTCATACGTAATCAAAATCACAACTTAACCTTCTCGCACGATTTCGTCACAATCGGAAGTTCCGACTTACCACAACGGAAGTTCCGATTTCTAACGTCCGCACTTGTCGATTATCGGAAGTTCGCTGCTTAACATCTGCGGAACTTCCGATCTTCTAACATCCGCCTTCCGATTTTCAAACCGATTACCATCTCGAGGAACACTCAAAGTCAAGATATCGGACACTCCGCCACCCTAGGTGCGAAGTTCCGATTTCCTTCACCAAACCAAAACCTGTGTTAATCGGAAGATCCTATTTCCAACGCCAGAGTTCGACATCGAACTTCCGCTCCATACAATGTAGTTCCGATTTTCCGATTCAAAGATGTAAGCAGTCCAAACCGAACAACTCAACTCTCAATCTAATCAACACACTTGTCAAATACTCATCACTCAGAGTGGAGGACCTCTCACATGGTCTCTCAATCTCCCCCTTGATGAGTATATTGACAATTACCGAAAAAGCATAAGATGAGTTTGAGTTTACAGTCAACCAAGGTCTAAACAAGAGTAGTTAAGCTCAAGACCATGTTGACAAAAGAGAAAGACTTGAGATGAGATGAAAGAGCAGTTTTCGCACAAAACTCAAGGCTTTTCTCCAGAAGGCTTTTTAAGGCTTTTTCTCTCCAAAATTCTCCCCCTTTGGCAATAAAATCATCAAGATGTTGAAAAGGGAGAGAAAGGCTATATGATGTTCATTTTAAGCATTAGGAGCCATGTAGATTATCCAAAATGACTATTTAGAGTATTACACCAAGCCATAACACAGAAGAATGCTATCAAGATCATGACAATTGATGTATAGAAAAGCTAAGTCAGAAAGTCCATAATTCTAATTAATGATCCAATTCTTTAGCAAGTCAATTAAACCAAGATTGCAGTCTAGCTAAAGGTATCCAAGGATGATACAAGCCATGTCAAATAATCTAAGTTGAACCAAGAAGGCTCATATCGAACAGTTTAGAGTGCTACCAGTTGAAGAAAGACTCATTTTATCCAGAACTTGGTCCTTTTAATGATAAGCAATTTTAGCATATTTTTCTTTTTCTGAAAGCTCTTTATGGTTTTATCTTAGTAAAGCAAGCTCTGGACTAGGTGCCATCCACAACTGCCTCCTAAGCTTCAACCAATTTTTCAAATCTTAGCCATGTGCTAGATCCCAAGCCTTATGCGACCACTCCAAGCAACAGACTTAAGGAGGTGATCTTAGGTCATCCAAGGCTCCCCCTGAGTTCATGCCTAGTGCAATGGCAAGGGCCTCATGAGAAAGATTTGGTGAGATCAGTTTTTTCGCACAAAAGAGATCATTTTTGCTTTTGAAATTTTTAGACCAGCGATTAAAGAGAAGTCAAGTTTCTTAACAAACTGACATAGCTTACTTAAAAGTTCAAAAGAGATTCACGACTCAACTCAGCCTACTTGACATGGCGAAAATCATAAAAGGATAGCTTCAACCAGACTAGTCTCAAGAGCTATCATGACAAGATTTTAATTCCAGTTTAGCATTTTTAATCACCTTAGCATGGCAAAGACTAAACTACACATAAAAAGTCATGATAGAGCTAGCAGTTTAGCATAAATCCTGGCAAGATGTAAAATAGTGAAAACAGATCATAAGGGATAATAAACAAGGCTCCATTTGATTATAATGTAATGCAGGATGAAACGCACAAAAATCCAGATTCCCTTCAGAATGAGATGCATCTTTTAATTACAGGTTGAGTTATGTAATAATTAAGAATTGGAATAACCAAGAAGAACTCCCCCTGAACCAAAGGAACAAAAACGAGAATCTGAAAAGAAAAACAGAAAAGACAGTCCTTTAGAGCATAGAAAAGATATAGAGAGAACTATCGCTCAGACAGGTTCTTATCTACCCCATATGATTCTAGGACTATCAGCTGAACAACTCATACACCAAGGAGCAAACACTGTCCCTGTCTACCCAAGGGTGGCCCGACCCCTGCTAGAACCTATAAGAAGTGAGTAAGCTCTACTTAGAGAAGTAAGAGACAGCTAATAAGCAGCATCCTAGAAGCATAAGATAAGAAATAGCAGTCAAAGCAATTTGGCAAGAGAACCACTCTAACCTATGCTGAAAGGACTTCGACCCAAAATATTAAAAGAAATGCAACCAGAAAGGAGTAATAGTATAAATATAATATAATATTATACAAGAGTAGCACATAGCTCCCCCTCACAACAAATCCGTAAGGACAAACCACCCCAAGCTCTCCCGCAGAGTAAAACCGAGAGTCGCCTGAGGCTTAGTGAAGATATCACCAATCTGGTGCTCACTCTCCACAAACCGAGCACAATGTCACCCTTCTCTACATGGTCTCAAGAAAGTGATATCGATGTCAATATGCTTGGTCCGTGAATGTTGCATCGGGTTCTTGGCAATGCAAATCGCAGACGTGTTATCACAAAAGAGTGGAACACAATGATAGATAACCCAAAATCCCGCAGGTCGAGACCATCCAAAGCACTTGGCTACAAAGAATCGGTCGCAGAACGCACTCGGCCTCTCGCAGCGGATCGTGCAACACCGGATTGCTTTCTTGACGACCAGAGACAAGAGAAGTGCCAATGAATTGGCAAGTGCCGGTGCTCTTCCTATCTATCCTACACCAAATAAATCGTGACGGAGAAGGCTCTAAGAGATAGACAAGAAGAGGAAGAGTACCGATACCATAGTCAATGGTAGCTTGAAGGTACCGAAGATGCGCTTCACCGCGACGGTGAGATACGTGAGGAGAAGCTCAAACCGAGTACAAAGACACAGAGAAATGTATGTCCGGTCTCGAGGCCGTGAGGTACAGAGAGAGCCAATCATGCTCCCGAACTCCTTTTGGTCAACAGTTCGCTGCCTTCATCTGGATCCAGAGCAGCTGTAGATGCCATCGGAGTTGATACTGGCTTTCCATCATTCATGTCGAAGCGCTTCAGGAGGTCTCGAGTGTATTTGCCTTGATGAAGAAAAGTACCCTCCCGAGTCTGTTTGATTTGGAAGCCAAGGAAGAAGCTCAACTCGCCCATCATGCTCATCTCGAATTCGAGCTCATAACATCGTAAAACCGAGACACGAGTATGTGAGGAGCCGCCAAAGATGATGTCGTCCACATAGATCTGGACGAGCAAAAGATCAGTGCCAAGACGGCGGATGAACAAGGTCTTGTCAATTTTACCCATCTCAAAACCATGACTCAGCAGATAGGACTTAAGTCTTTCATACCAAGCTCTGGGAGCCTGCTTGAGTCCATACAAAGCTTTGGAAAGCCTCAGACATGGTTAGGTATTTGGGGTTCTCGAAACTGTGAGGTCAGTTCGACATAGACTTCTTCCTCAATAAGGCCATTGAGGAAGGCACTCTTGACATCCATCTGGTAAAGCTTGAAACCTTTAGAAGCTGCAAAGGCAAGCAGGATTCTAATGGCTTCAAGTCTAGCTACAGGGGCAAAGGTCTCTTCAAATCTAGACCTCAACTTGAGAATACCCCGAGCTACCAAAGATAGCCTTGTTTCAATAACTAACCCATCTTCACTTTGCTTGTTCTTGAACACCCATTTGGTCCCAATGATATTGTGACCTTGAGGGGCTCAACAAGGGACCAGACCTTGTTTCTTTCAAAGTTTTCCAACTCCTCATGCATGGCGTTTGTCCAAGACTCGTCAGATAGAGCATGACAAATGTCTTTGGGCTCAAATGAGGCGACGAAGGCGTAATGGAGATGTAAAAGAGACAAGCCGACTTTGGAACGTGTGACACGCTCAAGAGGTCTCCAATGATCTGCTCAAGGATGGTCCTTTGAATGTGTCTTGGAGGTCCAAGGTGAGATGAAGAAGTGGCCTCTACCTCATTAGCAGATGAGATAGGAACAGAGCCACTAGCTTCAGAAGAAGCAGAAGGTAAGGGCTGATCTCCTCGAGGTGCAGTGGAAGAAGGCACCTCAAGAGGAGGAGGAAGAACTGGATCGTAGACAACCTCATCTCCGTCTTCCTCTTCGCCCACAAAGATGGACTCGATCGCTCTAGAGAACTCGAGATATCGTGCCTAGTCCCTGACCGCCTCATCAAGGTCACTTCACGTGTTTCTACCATTTTACTAGACTCAGCCTGCACTCTATAGGCACTAGTAGAAGTCGAGTAACCTGAAAGATCCCATCACAAGATCGTGACTCAACTTATCTAGGTTCCTGACTTCGAATAAAACACTTGCAACTAAACACACGAAAATGCGAGACTGGGTTTACGCCCATATCTCAACTCATAAGAAGTGCGATGCAAGAGTGCCCAAGAAAACTCTGTTAGAAACATGACAAGCAAGAGTAATTGCCTCATTCAAAACTTCCTAGGTGTAGAGTATTCATCAAGCATCGTCCCGCCATCTCGACCAAGGTACGGTTCTTCCTCTCCACAACGCCATTCTGTTGGGGATGTATGGAGACGAGAACGGTGCTCTACACTGCCTCACCACAAAACTCTCAAAGTAGGAATTTTGAACTCGGTGCCATTATCGCGTAATTGCTCGTAATGCACCGGGAGCTCAACAGAAAGCCTAGTAAAAGACCACGAAAAAGAGTAAACGCCTCATCCTTCGAGGCTAAGAAAACACCCAAGAGTACCTCGAGAAGTCATCGACCACTACAAGAATATACCACTTCCTCCCGCCGATCAAGACTGAGCCGACCAATCAGATCCATATGGAGCGCTTGTCCCGTGCACTAGTCATTGTCATCGTGGATCGAGAGTGAGAAGCGGCAACCATCTTGCCGTGTCGGCATGGAGAGCAAACCAGATCCTTGACCATCTTGAGTTTTGGCAAACCACGAATGAGATCGTGGTCACGACTCGTGTCAAATGATCAAAACCTATATGACCTAGTCTCCTATGCCGAGAAGGTCAAATCACGGATTCGAAGCAATTAAACACCGGAGAGGATCACCGTAAGACTGGAAAAATCAGCACGAAAGATCCTCCCATATTAAGAAATCCGCAAACTAGGCTACCCAAGAATCAAGAATTTTGCAATTGTTTTCTTAAAGCTCACCTCGAAACCGTCATCCAGAAGTCGAGAGACTCAAAGCGAGATTATCTGCAGCTTACTTACTAAGGCAACATCTTTTAAAATAAAAGAATCATTAATGCTCACAAGACCTTTAGCGATGACGCCCTAAAAGAAGCATCTCCAAGGTGATCGCCTCATCACCTCGAGCACGGGCTAGGGAAGAAAACCAACGAGTCTCCGGTCATATGACGAGAACACCGAGTCTACAATCCAAACCTTTGCCTTCCCGGCCGGCCACTCGAGTCAAACAGAGAGTAAAGTCTCAAGATCGGGTGAATCAACAATGATTTGGGCACCCAATATCGAGTAACACGGCGAATGATGAAGTAGTCAAGCAAGACCGACCTCTATCTACCCTACGCTCTCGTCACCCAACAAGTCAAAGATCTCACTGTTTCGATCCGATCGCTATGGGAGAGCGAGTCGAAGTGCCAAGAATAAGTCGATCTCGCCGCGGTAGCTATCTCGAAGGAAAACGAGATCTACCCTCGTGACGGCGGAGTTACGACCAAAGGGAGCATGAGGATGAAAATCAGAAAACTCAGAAAAACCAAGTCCTCGATGCTGCCCAAAATCATCAGATGGAACAAACCTAGACCTCGTGTTGGTCTTAGGTGCACTCAAGATATGGGGCTGACCTTGAATGTGCCTAAGTAACTCAACACGGTCTTTACGCGCGATCTTGGCGCGCCTGAAGCAATGATCAACTAAGTGTCCATCTTTCTGACAGAAGGTGCAATGATACTTCGCCTTCTGAGGGGCCGAAGCTGCAGATGGAATCACCTCATCGTCGAATCCTTTGAACAAAGCCCACGACTCAAAATTGACTTTCTCGGCCCCGGCTTAGTTTTGATCACACCTGGTGCTATGGTTTTGAGCACGACAGGTGGATGCTTCCTCATATCCTCATGGATATCATATCCTAGACCCTGATTAAATCTGCAAATTTTAGATTTGTCTAGAATGAGATTGAGCTTCTTCTTGCCTCCTACAAACCTCTCGAGAGTGTTCATAAGATACTGACACTCCCGAAAGAGAGAGGTGCAAGAAGAGCAGGGGGAAGAAGGGACAGCAGAAGGTAAGGGAGCAGAAGAAGAACCAACAACAGAGGAAAGATTGGCTTGTGTACGACAAATCGACTTTGGGGAACAAATCCCATCGCTAATGTGATTGGTTCATGTTGCTAGGCGCCTCTACCAAACCCTTAGACTTCTTCCCAAAGACACACAATACAAGCGGATGATTGTGTCTCTAGAAGGTCCTTAGTTAGCTTCACACATTTTTCATCCAAAGCAATCAAATCACATTTTAGTTTATTACATTGCTTGCATGGTGAGCTAACAAGATCCTTAGAAGCATCTTGAGCCAATTTGTTATTGTGATCAATCATTTCTTGAAACCGCTAGATCTGATTCTAGTTCAGATTAACTTAGGACAGTTTAAACAAGAAACAATAGGCTCTAGTAGCACAGCTTGGAATTCAGCAATTTTGTGATCTGCCCGTTTTAGATTCATCTTGAGATTATTACAATTTTCACAAGTTTCAGGCAGATCAATCAACATGGTATAAAGACCTCTAAACGAATTGTCATTAACCTCACATGAGGTGCAAGCAGTAGCCTCAATAGTAGTGGATGAAGGAGGTGCTACCCTACTCATCTCTAATTCAGCAAGAAGGCTAATGTTCTCTACCTTAATCATGTCAAGTTCAGAGGACACACTATCATGCAAGGTCCTTAGTTTTTCCATATCATTAATCAAAGCACAGCATGTGTCACATTCATCGCGAGAGGGAGCAGATGTAAGTAAAGTAAGCTCCCGTGATAATCTAACTACTTCCTTCTCCAACTCAGCACACTTAGCCCTAGACTTAGCATGAAATCTACCTAGCTTAAGAAAAGTATCATTAAGCTGGTCATAAGTGGGACTAACCTCATCGGAGTCGGAGTACACCATTGTCGCTTCGATTCGCCCGAGGGCCATGAAGCACATGCCGAGAAGTTGCCGTCGTCCTTGGGATCATGATCGCCCTTCCCATCATCGTTACTCCACCCTCCACCTCGCCGGTGTCCGGCCTGTCGAGGCGGTGAGGACGCGATGGAATGCCTTCTTTGCCTTCCCAAAGTTGCGGAACTTCTTCTTGCCTTGATCAGGTTCTGAGGGCTTCGTGTTGCGGTTCTTGTCGATGTAGTCGTTCTTGCTTGGACCGCCATAGTCACCTTTGCCCTTCCCAAGCTTGGGACAGTTTGCTCGGATGTGGTTGGGGCCACCACACTCAAACAAATAACAGACCTCCTCTTTTACCATCCCTCCTCCTCTTGTAAGCATGAGAAAACTTCCGAGCTAGGAGGGCTAGCTGTTCATCCTCAAGCTGCTCTAAGCGATCATCGCTATGTCACGAGAGAGCAACTAGGAGAACCCACGACGACTCGTAAGAAGATCCGAAGTGGGATCGGTGACTAAAGCCATCGACTGTGACTTCGACCTTCGAGAGACAATGTCAATCTCGTGAGTCTTGAGACGCGAGTAAAGCGCATCAAGAGTCAGGGTCGAGAGGTCCGTGCTATCTTTGATGGTAGTCACTTTCATCTCCCAAACACGAAGATCAAGTGCAGAAAGCATCTGTCGAGCGCTATCCGAGTCGGGGTATGTAAGACCGACCGCTCGGAGGTTGCTCAAAATCTTGTGAAAACGCGAAAAGCACTCGCCAAGAGATTCACCAAAGCAAGCATCTCAAATTTCATCAGATTCACGCTTGGCGGTCTTGTCGAACCGTCTTAATCGGGTGGTGCCTCATGGTATGCATCGAGGGTCACCGGATGTCGTAGCGTAAGTCAAATGAGAAATGCGATCAAACTCACTTCTACTCAAACCTCGAATGATGATGTTCCTAGCCTTAGCATTGGCCTCAACATCGTGCATGTTTCCGCATTGATGTTTTCATCGGCAGAGGCGCAAATCTCACTTTCACCTTTCTCCAGATGGCATACCCCGAGCCTCGATGTATGTTTCCATTCGCTCTTCCGTAAGGGTAATCCATGCCATCAAAGACCGGAGGCTTGGTGGAATACTTGTCCGCTGCCATGGCTCAACCGACCTGCTAAGATCTATCAAGAAGAGCTAACCGCTCGATACCAATTGAAGGACCGAAATGGCAACAGAGGGGGTGAATGGTGCCTAAAATTAATACTCCCTTATCAGATTTAAACAAGCCTACAAAGATCTCTCGAGATCTAAAGAAAGTAAATGAAGCAAGATCAAATAACAAAAACAAGCCTCGGCCGTTTCTTCCGAAATCGAAGCTCCGCCAAGAAGGTGCGGAAGTTCCGCTACGGTAGTTCCGCAGATGTAATGCGCGGAAGTTCCGCTTAGCGTACTTCACAGTATAAAATCTAAGTCGATTATCCCGATCAAGAATGTAACGCTGGGTTTTTGCCCAAAAATCCAAACTACTTTTTATCTGTTGTTCTTCTCGGTCAAGTTTCACAGATATCATCCTAAACAACATCTTGACCATATTGAGAAGAAGTTGCTAGCAAAGGTTCAACAAACAAAGCAAAATCGGATTTCTTGAGGAATACGAAGAAAGACCAAAACCCGTGAATCGAGAGATTCTTAGATTCTTAGCTCATGAAACATTGAGGATATATTAGCAATATCAAAACGACTCTATCTCTCAAGTTTCATGCACTCTCATAAGATAAATCAAAAGATACACCGAACCCTAGATAATCAACGTAAAAACAAAGTGAGAGGAAGAGTTGCAAAATCAAATAATCAAAACCTCGATTTCATTGATTGAAACAAGGATTACAGAGGTAAAGCAAAGAGGAATGATTACAATAGATTTCATTCAGACATTCCAACTCAAGCACTCTCCAAAAAGCAAAACAAACTCTCCAAAGCAAACCCTAATTTTATCTCCGTATGCCAACCCTAACCTGTGGTTCTCCCTATTTATAGCCTTTGCTAATGGGCCTCCAACCCATTAAGCCCGCTACCCGAACGGAACCGCCTCCACTTTTGCCGCTTTGCGAAAAGACCCTTTCGCTTCTTGCGCACCTTTCCGAAGCCTCCGACACCTTGTTGTCCTTGACACGCAACCACCTCAAGATTCACGCCGTCTTCGACACATCCGACCGTTCGACCTCAACGCCGCTCGCGCTTAGTCCGATCACCTCGTGTCCCACCACGACTTCATCTCGATGTCCCGCAATCAACATGCATAAAAACACATCACATAGCATTGCACAATATCATACCATCAACATTTGTATAAGACTCAAACTCATACGTAATCAAAATCACAACTTAACCTTCTCTCGCACAGCTTCGTCACAATCGAAGTTCCAAGACTTACCACAATGAAGTTCCGATTTCTAACGTCCGCACTTGTCGATTATCGGAAGTTCCGCTTAACATCTGCGGAACTTCCGATCTTCGTAACATCCGCCTTTCCAGATTTTCAAATCCGATTACCATCTCAGAGGAACACTCAAAGTCAGTATTATCGGACACTCCGCCACCCTAGGTGTGGAAGTTCCGATTTCCTTCAGCCGAAACCAAAACCCAGGTTAATCGGAAGATCCTATTTCCAACGCCAGAGTTCTGACATCTAACTTCCGCTCCATACACAATGTAGTTCCGATTTTCCGATTCAAAGATGAAACAGTCCAAACCGAACAACTCAACTCTCAATCTAATCAACACACTTGTCAAATACTCATCACTCAGAGTGGAGGACCTCTCACATGGTCTCTCAAGTTTCTTCATCATTGGCTTCGTGTCATACTCCCTCCGGATGCAACTCCGAAGCCCATGAATATTCATCGCATTTAGCCCCTTCGCCCGGACCACCTTGTACTAGCATCTCGACAGGTCCAACCTATTCGGTCCAGTCTATATGAGACTGTCACCATAAAACACTACCAAGTCTTGCATGTTCAAAAATATCAAAGCCACAACAACCCGATCTGCGATACGAGATATAACAAACATGGTATGTAGTTACCACAAATTTAATATGATGAACTAATTAATAGTATTTAATTACAAGTAATTTAATCGTCAATAATTTCCCATGTCCCAAACAATGACGACAAAATTGCATGCAAATAATTGATTAAATACGAGTAATAAAATACACATAATTAATTAATTAGCAACAAATTGAATACTTCTCCAAAAATTACTTACGAGTTATTCAGTACAAGTGTATTTATCACTAATAAAGCACAACTCAAACAAACACAATTTATTAATTATGACTGGTTAGTTACCACTAAATTAATTATGATTAATTAATTACAACTATTTAATTTTCACTAAATTAATTATGCCTAACTAATTGCCACTGAACTAACTACGACTGATTAATTATCACTAAATTAATTACAACTATTTAATTTTTACTAAATTAATTATACCTAACTAATTTCTCTAAACTAATTACGACTGATTAATTACCACTAAATTAATTACGACTAATTAATTTTCACTAAATTAATTATGTCTATTAACACTGAATTAATTACGACTGGTTAAGTATCACTAAACTAATTATGATTAATTAATTATAATTATTTAATTTTTACTAAATTAATTATGCCTAACTAATTGTGTAAAATCGTTAACGATAATAAAAAAGTGAATAATTATAGAAGATTTTTCGGCACCCAATCTTTTTCGTCATGGACAGAGGATTAGAGATGATACAAATGCATGAAATCGATGTAGTAAGATCGATAAACTTCTAGTACTACTGGTTAAAGGAGAGGCTGAGTTGAAACTCGAAAGGCATACTGATCTAGTATTGGTTTAATCAGAGTTGGCTATGATCCAAACCTCCTTGTATCCCACAGCACGACGAGTACGGCATGCACGGCAGCCAATGAGAGAGTCACAACTGGCTAAGATCGCCCTGTCCTTGGGGTAGCAATTGGCGCAGTTGGAGCAGCGGATGTACTTCACGTGGCCAATGCTGCTGCTACAATCATCGATCACCGCGACGGACACGTCCGGCGCAAAACACAATTGTGGCTACAAAAAAGATCGCTTTTTTTTCGAGAGATCCCTCACGAACAAAAAGTTTCCCTTGTACACGATCTTGTTGACACAATAGCAAAAGCGATCTGCCACATGCTCTCGATGACACCAACGTGAATCAACTACCTCAAGTAACGCATGAACGAAAGCGCCGGCCGCCGAACCCGCCTCCGTAGCTCTAATATATATCGTTTATCTTTGATTTTCACGTGTCTCAACTCAAACTCGACCGTCTCCTCTAGCATTCTCGACTCTCTAGACCATGACTTCGCACCAAGCCATCTCACAGTCCTCGCCGTAGACCACGATCGCCCCCGAGTTACCCTGCACATGCAAAAACTAAAATATCATCTTTTTCCAGCATAAATTCTTTCCACCTTAACTCACATAAGTCCACACACTCGTCACATGCCTCAATTAACATCAATAAGCAATATTGTCAATTATTTATCAACAAAATTATTCTAGACCTAGCCACATAGTCTAACAAATTGCCACTAAACTAACCACGACTGATTAATTACCACTAAATTAATTACAACTAATTAATTTCCACTAAATTAATTATGCCAAACTGATTAATACTAAACTAATTACGACTGATTAATTACCACTAAACTAATTATAACTATTTAATTTCCACTAATTTTTAACCACTAACTAATTCATACTCAAATAATAAAGCCTACTTAATTATGACTAATTAATTACCGCTAATTATGATGCACTAATAAATTAGTGATACATTAGCTATGATTCAATTATTAACAATAAAAAACTATGGTTGAATTATAAACATCTATTAAATTAAGAAAAAAGCTACATTAATTAGGACTAGCTAAGTAAGACTAAGTAACTATGACTACGGTAATAACGATAACTATAGCAGGCACAAAATTACCTGCCCTTCGGGGGAACCGTTCAAAAGTGTTACGGTCCTAACAACTGCTCCGACCTATAATCTCTCAAAAAATAATAATTATGTTCTATAAGTCCTCAGCGACGAGCGAGCAACTGCTGGTCCTCCGCATCAATACCCACGGTGAGCATCAAGGCACCATAGTACTTCTCGGTTAGGAATGCATCAACTGATAAGACATGCATGCAATGCTTGAAGGCCTCTTTGCATTGCCCAAAGGACCAGTACATCCGCCCGATAACATGTTTCATAACCCCCTCCATCGGGTTTCATTTGGTTCCCATGAAAAGGATAAAACTTCATGCCCGGATTCTTGGCCTAAATAGCGGTTAGGATTCGAGGAAGCAACCCGTAAGCCCCCTTCCAATCACCCCACAACAACTGCATCACACTCTGCTTTGCCCTCCATGCTTTCCCTACTTCACGCGGTACTTAATGAACCCAAAGATAATCTCAATGAGGGTGGCGACGGTCACATCAGGCTCGACAACCACAACCTCGGTAATGCACCTTGCAATGAAATTAGCGGTCGCCTGAAAGTGCTCCCCGGACACTCGTGCAGTCCCACAAGAGTGAGGCTACTTCATATTTGTTGTTTTCTATTGCTTGTCCCTAGGTTTGCGCCCCCGTACCTCTTGTTCACATCGGAGTGTTACACTACGAGCGAACGATGGTGTCGCACTGAGTATTCTTGTAGCCAAACCTTCATATCCTCTATGGTTGGAAACAACATGTTCTTGCGTATTAGGTCATTCTCTAGGTCCACAATGTTATTCCTGCTCTTCAACCCATTTGCACAGACCGCATTATCAGCTATTCTGACATCGTCGAATGTATGCACCGACGGGACCTCACCCATTACATTGCAAAGAATCCGACCTTCCTTAGAGGAGAAAAGCGGAGCGGGAGCTTTGTTTTCGGTCGAGCTCCATCCTTCGTCGGACTCCACTTCATGGGTTGTTGCGTCTCGGAACAGCTCCTCCTCAAGCTCGTTGTTCATTACAATACGATTGAAAATAGTCACGGGGTCAGTAACATGGCGCGACGAAGAAATTGACACATTGGACAAACCAACCAATAGAGGGGCATCGTTGCTAATACCAACATCAATTAACTATTGGGAAGGTTGCTCCTCCATTGGGGGCCTCGCGAAAGATCGAGAGCGGGTTCTGGTACCTCCATGTTGCCATCGACTACATCCAAATTATCTGGCAAATCCTCAGCAACAATTGTCCTCTCCACCACCACCTCCAACGACCGGACCTGAGATGCGAGCATAACCTCCTTGTACATGTCCCAATCATCGTCGGACAAGATTGGCATCAACAAGGCGTGCACCTTAGAACCCAACCTAGCGTCATATCGCCCCTGCATTCCAACAACGACCCCAGGCTCATCCCATCTAATGGTCGACTTAATCATAGTTAAAAGAGTTCGAAAGTCTAGTGATTCATGAAACAAAAGAACGGTCACTTACATGCCACCAAAGTCGACATCACTACTTATTGGGCTAATCGGCCCACCGATAAATACACGTACAACTTTATTCATCTACATCCAATATTGAAAACAAAATATTGTAAAGTCAGTACTACATGCCATATTACTGGATGGAAGTATTGCATGTTTGAATAATGTTGATTTCTCATACTTTATTATAAATTACAGTGCACATAGGGGGTGTTTGGAACGGCTGGGCTTTTCTAAAAAGTGATTTCCTGCTGTTCTGCAAGGTTTTCTGGCTGTGGGCTGAATGGCTAGGCTTTTCTGATTTGTTGTTTGGTTGTCTGGCTTTTAGGTAGTCTGGCTGTAGCTTTCGAGATGCAAAATGTCTGAAATGGTCCTAAGGACAATAATGGCTTGTTTGATGCCGTTTAATGCAATTAACAACATTTAACGATATTTAACAACATTTAATAACATTTAACGACAATTGACCACCGTTAACGACGACTAACGCAATTGATGAGAACTACCGCAATAAACGACAAGTACCGATATTGACCACGATTAACGACAATATACCACAAAGAACGCAATAAACCACAATTAGCATATTTAACGACAATTATTACAATAAATATTTATGAAAACAAATAATTATTACAAACAATTATTACATAAATAATTATTACACACAATTATTATAGTAAATAATGAATACAACTAAAACAATGATTACAATAAATAATTATTAAAAACAAATCCATACCAGCAGAATTTAAATTTTTGATAATGCCCAGTTAGTCAGCAATTCCATGCATTAATGGATAATAAATTTAGCTGTATATGTAACAGGAACATGCAATAATGGATATAATTACAATAAGAGTAACCAAAAAAATTTCTATAGATGTTGAGGCGTCTAGAGTTACTTCATAGTCATTGTAAACTACTTCTGAGCAAGTTTCACTAATCCTCTAGATATCAAGTCAACCTTACCAACCTCAATTAGGTCATAAATTTGATCAAGCACCGAATTGAAGCATGCTGTACGAATTTCTCTACCATGTGAATCAAGGGGATCAATAAGTTCCATTGCCATTGCCATGCCAAGAACTGTCAATGTTTGGATTGATTGATACAATATACAAAATTAGTGACAAAGTAATATTGTTTGGATTAGTTAGTTCAGTACATCTACTAAACAATATCAAACTAAATACTAAATACTAAAAGTAAACCAAACAGATTCACAATTATTCCATAAATAATTCATGCCCCCTCCACTTTTTTCGGGTTTGGGACCGGCATCGACAGTATTAGGCAGCCCCACCCTCACACGTACCCCCAAAAATAAAACTAAAATTTGCTCATGTACATTGAATTACCCCTCCATGTAAATTTATATGATAATAATTAAGAGAACAAAACAAAGCTCATGTTAGGGAAGACAACTAGCTAATGTATGGACATAAATATTTTTCAGGAAAAAAATGAATGACAGATCTAGTTAAATATTTTCCCAAGTTAAACATGTTCAAATTAAAATTGAGATTAACACATGACATGATAAGCAAAAGGAGAATCAACATACTATAGAACCAATACAAGGCCATGTTCCATGCAAAAATACATCCATTGATCATGCTAGGATCCAAATACATATTGATGCATAACAAAGAGAAACAAAGGTGCTTAATTTTCAGAAAATGGTAATCAAACAATGGCAAGGCCAAGTGATAAGCAAACATGAAACATATAATTATCATTAGCACTAATGTTATTCATGAATTGGACGCTCAATGCCAAATTGTTCCAGTGTACAATCATATGCATGAATTGTAGATTGAATGGATGAACAAGTTGTCATGCATGCCCTAGCAAGAGATCAAAACACAGAACAGATCATTGTTTGGCAAAGCACCAGCTCCATGTTATGACATAAGTTCATACCATGCATCCTACTAGCAACGCAGTGCGCAATGCAAACTTGCAGATGATACATGAATTGAAGAATTTTGCATCTAGAATCACAATGAGCCATATACAATGAGATACCATGAGATACAAATATACAATAACCATGACTCACAACTAGTTGTCTAGAAATAAGCTAAACAATATCAATTCATCAATCACAAGACAGTTCAAACAACAGTCCATAGATAAGCTAAGATGAGTTCTAGCAATCACAATGAACCTTTGCTAGGAATCCTCTGACAACTATCCAAAATCCTAGAAAATCCCTAGTGTTTTAGCAATCTTGACTAGTATCATCCATTCATCCATGTATCATACCCAACTCGGCCAAATATGAGTTGGCCGGAGTTGCTGCAGTGCCGAGCACCATGCCATCTCACAGCTGGAGTTGCGACTGGGACACCAACCGGCTAGGGTTAGGGGCGGCGTGGGGGTAGGAGAAGGTGGCCAGGGACGAGGAGGTGGCCGCCGGGGAGGAAGGTGCCGGGGAAGGGGAGGAGAAGGGGAGCGGGGCAGCACCACTCAGGGGAGGAGGAGAAGGACGGAGTTGGGGAAGGAGGCACCGCGCCGGGGAGGAGGGAGGTGTAGGAGGGCGGCGTGGAGGACGGAGGTGGAGGAGGCGAGATCTAGATCCAGATCTGGATCTGGATCTCGGGTGAAGCCGACGGGGAGGAGGGCGCTGGGAGGAGGAGGGGTGCTGGGGGAGGAGGAGGTGGCCGCCGGGGAGGAGGGCGCCAAGGGAGGAGGAGGCATGCAACTGGGCGGGGGAGGAGAAGGAAGTGTGCGGGGGAGGAGGATGTGGGCGAGCGTGGGAGGGAGACGAGCGAGCAGGGGGCCTGTGCGGGCGGGCGGGTGGGGGGTTGAGGCCGGTTTTGTCGAATGGCAAATGCGGGTAAATACCACGCAAGTTGAGGGGTAAATGTGGAAGGAGGGTGGTGGGAAGCCGCGGGAAGCTACCCCGTGGCGGCTTTTGGCTTTCTAACATGTACACGTAAAGCAGCTTTTGAGAAAGCCGCTTCGAAAAGCCTGCTGTTTGGTTTGTCTTCCGGCTTTTTTGGACGAAAGCCGGAAGCCGAATCCGAAACAAACGGGGCCCTATTCCTATTGCTACAATTTACTGCAATCCCACCCTCATCAAGCCTCTCACCAAATTACATGTCAAAAGACACAAACAAGGCATGCATGTTGTGAACATAAACATAATTGTATTTTCCACTATTTATATCTTTGCAACATATTACACAACATTCTCACATTACAATTTATGAATATGTAGCCATAATCTACAAAAGATTCACATTTTGAAAGGAACAAACAAATGTATGCTTCGATTATGACTTCATTTTGTTATGTTGGAGTGTTCAATGAAATAGCCACCAAGCTGCTAGTACTATAGTAATATTTGATGGAGTTTATCTTTTTGAGAGAACATACAGTGTTTCCAAACTCCTTAATTTTTCTTAGTCTCATTTTTGTTATCAACATAACAGCTTAAGCTAGCTACTTGCTAATGATAAAGTTTGTTCTTTTGTAAAGAATGTATAGCAACATTTTCGAACAATCTAGCCGCTCACATAGCTACATTCATTTACTTGTCATGGTTTTATATATGTTCACATAGCATGCAATCTTTCAAGGTAAGTACATAGCATAACCACTGGATTTATTTCAATTAACAGCTCCTAATTACTGTCATCCCCGTGCAGGATCATATTCGGAGTGAGCAAGCTCAATCCATTGCAATTCATGAATACCAGGGAGACAATAATTCTAGCATTCACTTATGCCCCATAAGTGCAATCAAACATCCCACAAAAAGATGGCACCATTTCATCACATAGAATATACACTTTTTTTTAACCTTCGGCTAGCGGGAGATGAAGACTGGGGGCCGGGGGGGGATGAAGACCGGTGGGGAAGGGTAGCCGCAAAGGGGAGGACAGGTGGCGGGTGGAGGGAAAGTCTGGCCGGGGAGGACGGCCGACAGCGGGAGGACAGAGGAGATTAGGATGGGGAAGATGAGATAAATGAAAAATTGGCTACGCCGAAACGATTAAGTCACCTTTGTCATGCCACACATGTTGGCATGACAATCTGACTAGTCATGCCATAAGATATGGCGTGACAGATGCCACGCTGGCACGACGTGCCCGCAATGTCTTGCGTGGCAGCTTTAGCCACGCCTAGATAGGTGGCGTGACAGAACGTTTTGGTCACGTCACGGGTAATGACGTGACCAAAGGAGTCGGAATTGGAAATAAAGTTAGTGAGAGTTAAGTTTAAAATATTAAAAAAATATTAAAAAAATTCGTGGGGATGAGAATGTGATTGTGTTTAGGCGGGTAATTATGTGGGCTAGCTATCGACCTATCGTGCGTATGTCTCGTTTGGACCAGAAGTGGGGCGCTCCCACGCACCAATCGTTGCCGTCTTGCTGCGATGTAAAAACGGACCAGTGCCCGTGATGACAGAAACGCAAGATGCGCGACACCTCGCAGCCTCACCAAACGCCGCCTAGGCATAGGAAAGAAGATACGAAGTGATCAGACCGTGTCCGAGCAGAAGCACGCGACTTCCTTCACTCCCTAGTCGCGTCCGCGCCGGAGGCCGCCGCGGCGCGCCTCACTGTGATTGGACTGCACTGGTTGGGCACACAGCTCGACAAAATCTCCCCTGGGTTTGCCGGCCTCCCAAGTGGCAGCTACTGTTAAGTTGTCCACGATTTTACGCCGAACTAACTAAACACCTAAAATTAAACTATCATTTCAGCATTAATTATAGGGTTCGTCTATACAATATTCGACTATTTTCTCAACCCAAAATAATTAAATTTTCATTTATTTACAACTTTATTATACATAAATTACAAGAATTTATGTATGTAATTTTTGTGATTGATCACTGTAATTATTATCGAAAGTCTTAATAACTTATATTTCCTTCACATGATTCAAAATCTAACATATACTTTGGGATATATAGCAAAAACAAAGCCGAAAACAAAGACAAAATAAAATTCTATACCAACAAAATACTGCAACTATACCAACAAAATACTGCAATATGGTGAACCCGTTATTGTTTGAAAAAATCATAATAAATTCGAACACAATTCATCGTACGAGAATAAGTGCAAATCTCAACGTATTTTGGACGAATAAAAATTCGACTATTTTGACAAAAAAATAGTCGAATGTTATTTAGCAGATCTTCGGAGAAGACAATGTTGCCGGCCGAAACACAAATCTCTAAGCAAAATTGTAAGATCAGAAAATCAACTATTTTCTCAAGAAAAAACATATGATAATTTTTTAGCAATTCTGTTAATTATACAGCCGGATGCAAATCCAGGGGCCATTACAACATGACCAACGAGTTACGTATACACCAGCTTATGTATTATGATACAAGAAAGGGTAACCAGTAAGCACTTACTGTATCAGAATCCAGAAAAAGAAGGCAAAAAACAAAATGACGTCATTTCATAGCACATACACCATGCCGACCTCGAGGAGCGATGCCGGCGGCACGCGCAGCGCCACGTCCGGGCCGCGGCAGTTGCGCCGCAGGAAGTTGTACCCGACGTCCACCACCAGCTTCTTCAGCACCGATGACCCGGGCTTGCACTGCACGTGCGAGTGCCCCAGGATGAACGCCGTGCCGGCCTCCCTCGCCGCCGACAGGGCATCCAGCTCCTCCGCCACGTGCTTGTCCGCCTCGGGGCTCGCCACGTGGCTATCTATGAAGAACCTCACCTGCTTCGCCGAGTTGGCCCGCGCCGCGAGCTCCGCGCCCACGCCGCCGGGGCTGTCGGCGGCGCGCATCTCCACGGACGCCGCCGAGTGCTGGATGCTGTCCTGCAAGTCGTAGCTCGCGTGATCCCGGAGCGGGTTGCTTCCGATCACGGTGAGCCCCCGCTCCCCCTCCTCCATCTGCTGCTCACTGGCCTCGCTGCACCGGTAGGAGGCGTCCAGCTTTATGAAGGTGGCCAGGCTCTCGATGAGCTCGGTCTCAAAGGAGTCGACGTCCTGGTGCACGTCGCGGTAGCCGTACCGCACAATGCACCGGTACGACCGGTGGCCCGGTGGGCCGACACGGCCGATGAGGTACCGCTCGGCCGGGAACACGTACGGCACCGGCACCGACTTCACGCAGACGAAGACCAGGACCTGATGGAACGCCGGGAGGTTGGTCACAAAGCGGGAGAAGTTGGCGGGGATGCCTGACGTGAGGTCGGTGTAGACGAGTCCAATGCCGGGTACACGGACCATGCCGAGCTTGTCGCCGAGGGCAAGGAGCCACTCCAGGGTGACCTTGTTGTGCAGGTCGAACTCATACTTCTTGATGGTAGTGCAGTGCCAGACGAGCATGACGGCCATGAGGATGAGGGCTAGCAGGATCGGGAGCCATGCGCCCTCAAGGAACTTGATGAGCGACGCCGAGAAGTAGAGTGCTTCGACGGAGCCGAAGAAGAGGAGGAAGCCCAGGGCCAGGAGCGGTGGCCTGTGCCAGCACAGCACGATGACCAGGGATGTGAGGCATGTGGTAACAAGCATCACTGTGATCACTGCTAATCCTGCAGAAGGTTCAAAAAGCAACTCGTCACAAAAGCTAATCTGAGACTTGATGATAGTAACATACATATGATACGGAATTACCGATACAATCCTTTGTGAAAACAATAATAGCATGGGGTGTGCTTTGGTACACTTGGTAAAAAAGTTTACAAATCTTAAATTAAAGTAGTTAATATTAGATGAGGTCAAATCTGCATTAACCAAAAAAACAAAAACAAAAAAGGTTTTGTCTATATAAAATTTGACTGTTTTCTCAGTCCAAAACAAACAAATTTTACTTCATTTACGATTCCATTATACATAAATTATTTATGTAATTTTTATTTTTAGTCACTGTAATTATTCTCGAAAGTCTTAATAACTCATATTTCTATCACATAATTTAAAATCTAACATATACTTTGAAAGATTGAGAAAAAACAGACAAAAAATAAAATTATATACCAATAAAATACGATAATGTAGTGAATCCGTTGTGTTCTAAAAAATCATAATAAATTTGGACTCAATTCATCAGATAAGAACAAGTGCAAACCTCAAAACATATCAGACGGATGAAAATTCAACTATTTTAATAGCAAAATCAAGGTCCGTCTATACAAGATTCGACTGCTTTCTCAGCCCAAAACAGTCAAATTTTAGTCCATTTACAACTTCATTATACATAAATTACAGTAAATTATTTATGTAATTTTTGTTCTTATCACTGTAATTATTCTTGAAAGTATTAATAACCCATAACTCCATCACACATTCAAAATCTAACATGTACTTTGAGAGATTCAGCAAAAGCAAATACAAAAAATGAAATTATATACTAACAAAATATGGTAATATCGTGAACCCATCATGTTCTGAAGAAAAAATTATAATAAGTTCAAATCCAATTCATCAGATGTGAAGAAGTACAAATCTCGAAGCATATCGGACGGATAAAAATTCGACTATTTTGAAGAAAAAAAGTCGAATGTTGTTTAGCAAAACTGAAACAAAAAACAAAGATTTGCCCCTACTTAATATTCAAATCTGTATCTATATCTAATCTTCAATTTGATATATTTTTTGTGCTGATACAGTCTGCCCCACCTAATATTAATCACTTCGCTTTTAAGATTCGTAAACTTTTCTAAAAAAGGTTTACTGAAGCAAGGCCCTAATCGCATTGTAATTATTCTAAGACTACCAGAGTGGTATTGCAAAACATGAACTATAAAAATGATAATTTGGTGCACAATACTATAGCAGTCAAGTAATTTTCATTCTTATAGGTTTGTTACGTCGCACTTGACTGGTGCTAATATTGACAAAAAGTGGTAAAACTAACTGTCGAGTAGTTTATCTTACCAGATGCGTTTCCCATGTGCTTTGTGTCTCTAAATCCAACAGTCACAGCAATGCAGAGGATCATGAGCAACCAATTGATCTCAGGGATATATATCTGGCCATGAATTTTCTCAGATGTGTGTACAACTTTTACTCGGGGGAAGCAACTTAAGGACTGACTCTGATTGATAATTGAGAATGTTCCGCTGATGATTGCTTGGCTTCCGACAACCGAAGCCAAAATTGCCAGTACAAGCACAGGCCATCTGACCCTATCTGAAGTTTGCATAAAAAAAACTATACCTTCATATGTATTCAAATGGTAAATGGATTTCTAAAAACTAGGAAATTACTAGAAGAATTATCACTCATCAGACACTTTTAGCAGGGTTTATAGCATACATCTTCATTGAGTTAGACAGGGCAGTGGATGCAAGTACATAGTAGTTACCATTTGGATTACATAAAGCAAGAAATAATTGACTTTACGAGTTTATGCAGTACCAAATATAAAATATCCACCATTGGACTATTTAATAGAGATTTTTTTATTTGCCATTGGAAATTGACCACTTTCCTGTTGTGCCATCGGAAAACTGTTTCTCCCTTTGTTGCTATTCAATCTGAACATTTTATCCCTTATTTGTCACTCCTGTCAATCCCCCTGAGTTGGCTGTTAAATGGTGCGTAAAAAGACATTTTTGCTCTTGTGGCAAGTTCCAGCAGGAGGAGAGAGCTCAAGCCGAGTGGCCTCACAGTGCTGCTCGCCCATCCTCTTCACCATCGCTCTCATTCCTATATAAAGCCAGCAGCAGCAGCTCAGTCCAATCTTTTTCCTTCCTCTCCACCTCCAAGAACCGCCCCATGTCCCAGCCATCGCCATTCAAGCCTGACCGACCGCCATTGCCATCTGCAGCCATCTCAGTAAGACCTCCAAATTCATCATCATCCTCATGTTTTCTCTGAAATTGAGCATTCTGTTATCTTACCCACCTCATTGTGCCCCCATCCGCTACCCCATGCAGCCGCCTCGTCGCCAGAGTCCTCATTGCCACTTGTTGCACCGCCGGATTCGTCACCGCCTCTGTCATCTTCTCGCCTAGCCGACCACGTCACAAGGTGCACCTTGTGGGGTTGAAGCTATTCCCCACCGCCCTATCTGCTGTACATCACCGCCGTCGTTCTCTTCCTCGTCGCCGTCGCTAGTCTCTTCGACACCACCTCCGTCCTCACCAACCTAAAAAACGGAATCACCATTGCCGGGAGAATGCGGTGCTCGCACCCCGCACCCTCCCTCCTCGCCGCCGCTGGCGAGTTCCTACCCCTTTTCGGCCGCCAACCAAATTTGTCTGCCGCAGCGGCAACCGTCGAGTTCACACAGCACTCTGGAATTAACACCGGTGTGCACGCCGTTGTCATCACTTGGTCACTGAAGATCGCTACCATCCATCTCTCTATTTCTCTCCCTCTCCCTTGCCGAGTTAGGTGCCCCCTCTGATGCCCTAACAATAAGAAGGGCATTTCTTAAAAAAAACCTGACCGATTTGTACCGTTCACAGTGAGGAGCCCTAACGGGATCTGCCACGGTTGCAAAACCATCGCCACAGTGGCAAAACCACCGTTGAAATCGCCTCAGAGGTTATTTAGACGGTTTTGTATAGTTTAGGGGGGCAATTTAGACGGTTTTGTAGTTCGGGGTAGATTAGACACACCCCCATAGTTCAGGGAGGTAAATTTGACTTATTCCTTAATAAATGGTATTCAGATAAATATGCAGATATAGAACTAATCATCATACAAAGTGGTGCGAGACTGGGAGTGAATTCATGATGTACAATAGACTTAGCCAGACAAATTTTCAATTTATGCAATCCAAACTGTCAGAGGTCTCTTGTTGAAAAGAGTAATATGGTCTGATGTTCAAGTTGTACACACTAGTTCGTGTCATACACTCATGGATACATGAGCTAAAAAACAAAAACATACCTGGAACTGCAATGTAAAATCCAACTTGGGAGCTTGAATAAAAGTCATGATGTTTTGATAAGTAAGCAGCTTGACCCATGTATGCCAGAATCAGCGCAGGGTAAACTAAAGAAGTGAAAGCTAGCTGTAATAGAACTAAATGCTCAGCACAAAAAATATATAAAATATTATGTAGGAATTCCCAAGCAGGATAAAAAATTACCTGGATTGCACTGTACGAGAAGTGTCCAAGATCTGCAAACATTGCTTCAGACCCTGCAGCATCAGGCAAGCTAGATAATCAGCCCAATTTCCTCTTATTCTACAACTAGCACAAACGGAAGAAAGGAATTTCATTTCTTTCAAAAAGAAGAAAGGAACTTTTTGATACTGTTTACATTTCATGACACAGGTATTTAGAGCATACTGTAGCTTACCAGTCATGCAGAGCAAAATTCCACCAAGCGACATCCAACCATATTTCCTCGTCTTTTTTAAGAACTTGAACATGTAACAGGGATTTAGAGCTCGGTAGACATCAGGATTCCAATGTATGATATTATAAAGGCCAAGAGCACTCATGCAGAGTAACCAAGCTAGAACTATCGGGGCAAAGAGAAATCCAACCCGATGAGTACCATAATGCTGGAGGGCAAACAAGAATACTAATATGACACAGGTTATCGGAATGACTGCATCTGCATGTGAAAGAGAGATAATCAGAGCCAAATGAGGAGGTTTGAACTGGCAAAAGGAGAAATGTCATCACGGTTAGAATAGGAATTCCTTTACATTTCCTTATGACATACCTTTGTAATATCCCCTTGTACTCCTGTATATATTGTTCATTGAGTCATACACACAATATTTATAACATGGTATCAGAGCTAGGGCACTAACCTAGCTCTTTCCGTTGTCATCCTAGCACCGTCGTTGTTATCGTCGAAGGCAGCCGCCGCCGCTGCACAGATCGGGTCGGGTCGCCACTGTCGCCAACCCGAGGCAACCGTTGCCCGACACCGCCGCACTCCACCGGCCGTCAACGCCCGTCCTGACGCAGCCGCTCACTGGCCGCTACACTCGAGGACGACGCGGACCGAGCCCTCAGCCATACGCCTCGCCCGACGCCACTCTCCTCGACGGCCGACCCGAGGACGACGCGGGCTAAGCCCGCCACCGGAGCACCGCCGTCGTCCACACGGGCTGCCGCCGTCGCCGATTCCTCTCAGGCTGAGCGATTTTTCAAGGAAACCACCTACGATTTCCTTTTAAAGGAGTTCGGTTCCAAAAAAGGGAAAAAAACTGAACGTCGATCTAACCGCCACGCCGTCCAGCACCGCCTGTTGGATTTCATTGCCTTGGTCATCGCGCCGTCCAGCGCCGTCTACCGATGGCTGCGATCCCATTAGCTGCGATCCCATTCTCAGAAACAAAACTTCATGGAACGAACTACAGGTTGTGATCTTCACTCATGGAGATCACGCTCGATGGTCTTCGCCTCTGGGGATGTCACTGGTGCTCGAATTTGTCCGCCATCGCGGATTCACCGCCGCCTCCGAATGACCTTACTCGCCACTCCCGAAAATGAGGTCGCCAAGATTGCAGAAGCCACTGTCGCTAACGCTGCTAATGAGGCCTTTCAGTACGTCGTAGACGCCTTTAAGCACTGGTGTGCTGATGAGGCTCGTGGTCGAGCCATCCTAGTGGTCAGCGTCGACGACTCCATCCAGCCAGATATTATTAGTCTGCGTTCCACTCGTCAGATCTGGGAGTACTTGCACGAGCGATACCAGTAGAGCAGTGATGCATGAGTTGAAGATGCTTTGCCAGGAGGACTCCTCCGTTGGCAACTTCTTCCTAGCCCTGGCCAGTCTCTGGTGCCAACTAGACGAGCTGGCTTCTCCGCTCTACCAGGAGTGTTATAAGGTGCAGAATGCGGATCATGACCGCCTTCGTCTTTATTACTTCGCCTGTTGTCTTTGCCCAAAGTGAGTCTATCAGGCTCAACTGCTGAGTTGCTCACCACGATCGACAGTCACCGAGGCTCTTTCGACGCTTCGTGCTGAGCTTCGCCGTGGGTTAGCACACAGTTTGTTCCGACTGTGCTTGCTATCCCTTTTCCTTCGACTACACTGACAGCTATTGCTTTTACTACAGTTACTCAGGTGTTTGTTTCCACTCCTGTTTTTGCATTGTTTCTACTCTTGTTTTTGCACCAACTGGAGTTCAGTGCAATTATTACAAGAACTTCAGGTACAACTACCAGACTTGTGCAGTGCGAAAAAAGCGGAACAAGGCGCGTGGGAGTGGACGATACAAGGGGCAGGAGGCCCTTCTGAGCAAGGTAACTCTATTCTGCAGCTCTGTCAGGCTCTACTTCAGCAGCTCTCTCACAACTCAACAGGTTCTACCAGTCCAGCTAAGACATCTCCTTCATGTACTTCTTGGGTTCTAGATTCTGGGGTCTCTTTCCACATGACACCGGACTCCACATCTCTCACTTCAATAGGACCTCCTTTTTCCCATCTCTGTTCAGATAGCTGATGGTACTCCTCTGTCTATCAGCTGTCAAGGCACTTTTTTGTCCACTGACTTTTCTGTTCCAGCTATTTCCCATGTTCCCCAACTTACCATGCAGCTTCTCTCGGTGAGTCAGCTCACCGATATCGGTTGTAGAGTTTGTTTTGACTCACACCTGTTTTTTCCAAGAACAATAGACAGGGACGGTACTTGGAACTGGTCAGCGCCGTAGGGATTGTCAGAGTCTCTACATCCTTAACCGCCTCCACCTTCCGTCCACTTCAGTTGCTCCTATCACCTCTACGTCTACCTCCACCGCCACTGCTGCAACCACCTTTGGAATTTTTACGCAGTAGCATCATCGTCTATGTCACTTGTGTGGGTCTCGCCTTTCTTCATTAATTCATCAGGGTGTTCTTGGACGTATTACTGTTGACACGACCATGTTTTGTCAGGGTTGTAAGATGGGCAAACAGTTACAACTTACTTATCATTCTAGTGAGTCCTAGTCTTCTCGTCCTTTTGACTTAGTTCACTCAGACGTATGGGGACCTGAGCCTATTATCTCTAAAGGCGTACATAAATTTTATGTGATCTTCATTGATGATTATTTCCGTTTTACATGGCGTTTACCTATGTCTAATCGTGGTCAGTTTCTTGCGATCTATCGTAGCTTTGCAACGATGGTTCATACTTAGTTTGATTCTTCTATCTGTACTTTTCGCTGTGAATTTGCTGGCGAATATTGTTCTGGCGCTTTTAGACAGT